>OU911046.1:0-2723750 GCA_918358695.1 Melinaea menophilus ssp. n. AW-2005 | reverse complement strand
ACTTATTTTTACTTCAACAGAATAGTTATTATAAACTTAACTTCTGAGCAATCCATTCATCATAAGCTAAGTAAAAGTTTTTATTAGTGCGTAAAGTACGAGAAGATATTGAAAAATTACATAATTAAAGCCACAACATTATTTATCTTTTTAAGCATCTACTTTCTATTGCTGCAAGATTTTATCAATGTTTTTAAATATATACCACTTTTTTGCATAAAAATACCCATTATCTGAATTTTAACAAAGGTACTGAATTAATTATGAAAAACAATGGATTATGAATGCAACTATAGAAATCATCAAATTTCTTAACTTGGTTCAAAAGCACTGATAAAAGAGGCAAGACAAAATAACGGTTCATATTTTATTTACCATCACATGCTTTGCTTTCCCTACGTAATTCTTTACATTTTAACAGTTTACAGATTCACTTTGTTTTGATAAATTTAATTAATTAGTTTTCTATTGCGTGTCTTTGTAATATGTTTCTTGCTCGACAAAAAGTGAACTCAAATATATGCATAATTTGTGTAATCACAAGCGAAGCTACCGTCACACATAAATTTTCCGGTCTCAACCGCAGTGCATATATACACAATTTGCGGCAAACACATTGTCCCGTTAAATAGTAAACTTATAACTTTAAAAACGTTATTTAAGAAATGTTAGTCTAGTTCTACATGCATGTGTATGCAGTGGAAAAAAATATTATTCATCTTTTTCTTATAACAAGAATTATATTATATTTTAAAAAGGTACAGAACGACGACGCCAATGCGTAAATACCAACCATTTCTATAGACATCGTTAATGAAATATCATTCCCATGGATGTCACAAAGAGTGGTTGGAATTATAAACTTCTTTAAAAAATATGTAACAAACCAGTGTTAACAAACAAAAAAAGATAATTTAAGATACTTTCCCGTTCTAAAATTATTGCTACAATATGAAATGAAGCATCTTTTGCGGTAACGTTACTAAATTTACTGGTCCACTAAAGCTTTAGTAGACAATTAAGTTTGTAGGTAGGTTCTAACATATTCTTATATATTTATAAACAAAAAACAGATGAAAATTGTAATTATTATAACAATCAATGTAATTAATATAAAACATGTGAAAATAAAACTTAATTAAATTAAAGCACCGATACTGAAAGTCATTAAGGTCAATAAACGAACTGCTAGAATCAAACGAACACATGTTAGATAAAAATGACTTAAAGTAAATTTTATTTATACAAAAATGTAACAAATATTTGTATTTGGGATATAATAAACACTTTTCCGACATCACGTAGACTCATAAGACATTTCTCATAACATGCGAATTCAAGTGTTCGGAGTAAAAAAAAATCATCTTAATAATATATATATTTCTTATATATTTCTAAAGAAATTTGGCACTAAAATAATATCTGTGTTTCTATTTAATTTAATTATTTTTAAAAGCCGTACATAATATTGTATGTATTGTATGTATGTATTTTACAATATCAATTTAAAATAATTCATCTGTTATTTATTACTGTCCCTGCGGTTGTTTGCTACGAGTATGTTACAAATATTATTTAATTTATTAGTAAAAGGGATTAAAATAAAGATTTCATTGTACTTCGATTATACACTGGTATTTATTTTTATAAGTGAACTATTGTGTTTTTTTTTTGTTTTTAAACTATACTCATATAAATAGCCAGAAAATGTATATCATTTATTATTAGTACAAAAATCTCAGAGTAAAGCTCTTTCATCAATATATTTTTATTGAGTTTATTTATAATAGAACAACAGTATACAAAACACTAAGACAATTACACACATCAAACATTCCATTGTTTAAGAAGTTATTTATGTAATACTAGCTTTTGCCCGCGACTTCGTCCGCGTTTCCGTCGTTTTTCGAAAAAAAATTAGCAGATGTCCTCCCTCATAGTTTTGACGTAACAGGCAGATTCACTTTCGTATTTTAGAAGGGCAATAGTAATATAATATGCCAATCCACAAAACTGTTGAAAAATATAAGTAACCGCAGAATATTATAATATACCCACGCTATACCCACGACTCGGTCAGCGTGTAACTCCTTGTTTTTTATTAAGATAATATATTGCTAATATTTTTAGATCAAATTAAAATGTTTCAGCGCAAAGCTTCTGGGTAGACTATGTTAAGAGTCGACCCGTCCGGCACGTGAACGTAAAGATTCCTAGAATTGCTAACCCGGGAAAGAGCGACGTATAATTGACCATGCGAGAAACAGCTAACACCGAGATCTACTCCAGCAACACGAAAAGTCTGCCCTTGAGCTTTATTGATAGTCATGGCATAGCACACCGATACTGGGAATTGCGTTCTTTTAAATTGGAATGGAAAATTATTTGGTATTATGGGAATTCTGGGAATAAAGACAGTTTCTCCTGCACCGCAACCTGTTAAAATTTGAGCCTCGATTACATTTTGTTGCAACTGGGTTACTTTTAGCCGAGTTCCATTGCAAAGTTGAGGTGGTCTTAAATTTCGGAGCAGAATTATCGGTATGCCAATTTTTAAACAAATTATATGAGAAGGTAGTCCAGGCATACTTAAAGAATTTAAAAATTCTATCGGGTAATTAGTGGCTTCTTGTTCATCAACCATTCTATTTATTGAACAATAAACTTTGCTTTCTCCCTGTATATTAGACAGTATTTTATTATTAATTTCAGATGCCTGGTCATTGCGAGGAGTCAAAATGGACCTTTCGCAAAGCCAAGAATTGTCCCTATTTAATATAATTGTTATGTCACCGTAAACCGAAGATATAAGATGTTGTTGGGATTGCACTATACAACATAACTCAGGTGTCAGAATAAGTTTTCCTTGGTGTAGTTGTGGATAGGTACCTTCACCAATCTTCAATAATGTATCAGAAAATTCACGATTATCTGCGTTGTCTCCAGTTCTCACTCGCATATTTATAGTCAAATGCACCGATTGTATATCACGCCACAAATAAGAGCTTTTCAGGCAAGCCCTAATCTCATCAGCTCGGGTTCCCCGTGGTATTACCGGTAAGGTTTGTCGGAAATCACCACAAAATAAAACCGTAATACCGCCCATTGGTCGATCATTTTGTCTTATGTCCCTTAGAGTTCTGTCTACTGCTTCTACTCCTTTTCGATGGGCCATCGTACATTCATCCCATACGATTAAATTACACTCACGCAATACCTTAGCTTTGTCGCTATTTCTTGAAATACTACAGGTTGGACTTTCCGTGCGATCTAAATTAATTGGTATTTTAAACATAGTGTGAGCAGTCTTACCTCCTGGTAGCAATGTTGCAGCTATACCTGATGAAGCCACGGCAAGAGCGATTTTACGCTGATTTCGAACATAAGCTAATATTAATTTAGTCAAAAAAAGTTTTCCCAGTTCCTCCAGGTGCATCTAAAAACCATATTGTTCCTAAATTATTCTGCACACTCTCGCACACGCGATCATAGACTAAGCGTTGTTCTGCAGTCATCATTGGGACACCGTTTTCTAATGTTACCAGCAGTTCCATTGGGTTGTAACCAATCTCTGCGGAATATTCCCTATTGGTAACCTCTCCGACTGAGGTTGGCGTTGGCAAACCATATTCACAAAGTGATTTACCGCCTACTGCTGTTAAGTCTTCCTGAAGAGCTAATAAGCACTGATTTATAGCCAGATCTCGAAAATTATCATTAGTTGCGCCTTCATTATTGTGAGATAAATTCCGAAGAAAGTCTTCTGCAAATTTTTCTTTATATTTTTCCCATAATTGGACAGGATCAGATAAATTACAAAATGTGAGTAATGTTACAAATAAATGGCGTAACCGTCGTGGATTATCACTAACACAGGATTCTGCTAAAGCGTCATCCCAATGTTGATCATTTTCAAGCAAATGACGCGCTTGGCAAGCTGCATGATAAGTTGGATAAACAACATCGTCTACTTTTCTCAAATCTATAAATGATGTTGGTCCTCGCACTGTATGTAATAATAATCTCAAATAAAAACACTCTGCGTTGTTAGGATGAACAGTATACACTCTACCAAGAACATGTTCTTTGAAAATACCTGTCTCGCCATCTACAGGCCTGCCTCGGCGTCTACGGTTAAAGACACCTCGTTGTTTATCGTAGGTATAATACGATGGAACTTCTTCATACAAAAGAGACTTTGCGAAATTATCAGTTTGGCAAAGTCGAAAGAATGCCAATAAAGTTGTTTGTCTAGGGTTCTCTAATCGTTCTGTAACATTTTCGGCGTTAAAATATATACGTTGACCGCCTTCCAGATGAACATCCAGATGGGTCACAGGTGGATATCTTTCGTGAATATTAAAACTTAAGATCCGCCACACAGCTTCTGAAGAGCTGATATATCTGCCTGACTGAAATCTAGTAACTTCATCATGTTCATTTCTTAACGCAAACGTAGCTTGGCCACTGCCCTTGTTAATGTACTTACAAATATATTTAATTGACTCTACACTATTACACATTTCTACATTTATGTGAGCTTGAAATGCTCTGGACAATACAGGCGAATACGGAACGACCCACCTATTATCTAAAGTAACCTGTTGTCCAGACATTCGCTTTTCAACAGTAAAACCACCATTGTCTCTTGAACGGCGACGATATAATGGGTATCCATCATGTCCTGTTACAGTTTCATCCACTAATGCTTTTGGATACCTTTTAGTGCAACGACCGTCTTGCATGCAAGGAGCATTTGCGTTAAATGCACCACATGGACCATGTATCATATGAGTTTTAACAATGTCGTATAACAGGGGATCTGCAGTCGGATCTGGAATTTCAGCACTGATTAATCTGTCTACATCATTAGGTCGAACCTTATCTTTTAACCAAAGCAAGATATGTGCGTGAGGTAAGCCGCGTTTTTGCCACTCAACACTATACATATAACACAATACTTCTCCAAAAATGTTATCTTTGGTAAGAAGATCTATCATTGATTTTAATTTTAAATGAAACACTCTTGCAATAATATCATGGCGGTCATGCGGTGCCTGACCCTCAAGAAGCTCTCGAGTGATTTCATCCCACTTGGGATTGGTAGTTACAGTAACAAATAAGTCGGGACGTCCATATTTTCTTACGTAACAAAAAGCGTCTTGAGTACGTTCATGCATGTAGCGTGGACCACCAGTAAAAGAAGAGGGTAAAATAACTAAACGACCCATATTCACAGTATCGTTATCTTGCTGCATGGCATCGCGAAGGTGCACGTATTCTTCAGCGCGCAGCTGCCTTTGATTAGATCGTATATAAACTAATCTTTCGGTTTCAATTTTTGCGTACATGTCAACAATAAACTGATTAAATAAGCCACGAAAACGTTGAAAGTATACCAATCTATTCCGTCTCACTTGCAGGTGGTAACAATAAAATTGAAGGCATGACACCTTTTTATTATAATTAGGTGCGCCTGTGCGCGGATCGGTTTGGTATACAGCGAAATTATAACCATCTTCCCCTCGACAGTATATCATAGGATATTGCAAACTGTCGTAAGCCCTGTGGGTTTCGAAAATACGTTGCAAACGATTGTCTCTGGAACGTATAACGATATCACGCCTATCACATTCCTGGTCGACCAGTACTACAGCAACTTCATTCGTGGATGGAACGTTATGACGCCCAGGGTGTTCCTGAGTTGGACGCTTATCGGCATTTATAACAATTTTATAATTGTTATTACCATCTTGAGAAAGGGCTTCTAATGCCGATTTAAAACTGCATACGTACGAATTAACCTGATGTAACATGTTCTGAAGTTGTGAAATGAGTTCAGTATTTAAATTCGGAAAATATTGATTTCTTATATTCGACTGTTCGTTGTAATCGGATACAAAATATATTTGAAGAAATTTAGGTTGTTCTTCAGGCAAAAGGGACCCTATGAAATGGTAAACCTGACCTTGTACCTTAAAAGTAGGCATGAAAGGGCCTTCTGAGATTTGTTTAGCACCAAAGGATGTCATTTGGAATGCACTATTATAAGTGCGAATATTATCTAAAAACTGTTTGGATTGCAAATGTTCCCCTAAAAGTAGTGATTTTAAAGGTTCCGGTGGGTCTTCGAACGAAGGCAAATTTATTTTACCTCCAGAACAACAGAAACCAGCAGACTCCTTCCTCCACTTCGAAGCATTACAAAAGGAACATACTACGTTCATATCGCCTATTTCAGAAGATGATCTGTAATCAATTGTGAGGTTATAAGCAAACCCACTTTTATATTTATCGGACCACGCCACCGAATTTGTAGATTGATCTACCACGTGTATATCTAAGTCATTAAGACCATGTCGAAATCTATCTGCAGTAAGACGGGCCTCTCGCTGTTCTTCTGTTTCAAGCGACCGAATATTTTCAATTCTTAATCTTTCATTAGATAAAGTAATCAATTGTTCTTGTCTCAAAGAATTGTAATAATCGCGTCCCGACTCTAGTCGTTGTTCATGCTCATGTTCATCTTCAAGAGATTGAATCATGTTATGGTGCGCCCTATCATTTGTCAAACGGTCTTGATATTGAGTAAAAGTTTCAGATTCTCGAGACAAAATATGACGTTCGCGATCAGCTGTAAGCCGTAATTCCCTCTCAGTGAAGGTTTCGGACTCGCGAGATAAAATATGACGTTCGTGGTCAGCTGTAAGCCGTAATTCCCTCTCAGTGAAGGTTTCGGACTCGCGAGATAAAATATGACGTTCGCGGTCAGCTGTAAGCCGTAATTCAATCTCAGTGAAGGTTTCAGACTCGCGAGATAATGTATGCCGTTCGCGGTCAGCTGTGAGTCGCAATTCTCGTTGTAAAGCAGTTTCAGCTTCTCGGGATAACGCATGTTGTTCCCGGTCAATGGAACGCCTTAGCTCTCGTTGAGAAGAGCTTTGAGAAGCCCGTGTTGTAGCTCGTCTCGCTCTTTCAGCTGCTAATCGCATCTCTCTTTCTGGAGAGCTTTCATTAGCTCGAGATGTTGAGGCACTAACTCTCATAGAGTTTAACCGATGTGCTCTTTCCTCTTCCGATTCTTGAGAACGCGTCATTCTCATTCTCCTAGCTTGACTCGAAGTTCGAGATAAAGATGGTCGTTTTTTAGGTGGCATCGTTTATTTTATTTTTAATCGACGGTAACTTAAATTCTATTTAGTTACCCAACAAAAAACTTACGTCAGAGGTCCTAACTATAGCTAAGTATATAATAAATAGAATATAAATCTAAGTGCCTATTAAAACTAAAATAATATTCTAATCGAATTATAAATATGTACGTAGGTACCTACAAATTACAAAAGAATAAAAAATGAAAATAAAGCTATACTTAATGCGTGTGCAATACTATCTACACTTACCTACTTCACTTAAAAATGAATAATAAGAAATACCTACAACTACTGTAATTAATCAAAGTACCTATGCTAATACAAAAAAAACCTTAGATGTTCTAAGTACAGCTGCTATATAATAAAAAAATATAAATCTAAGTGCCTATTTAAACTTAAATACCTAATATTCTAATAGAATTAAACTAAGAAATATGTACCTACCTACCTACAACTTAGGTACAAAAAAAAAAGAAATGAAAATAAAGCTAAAACACGTGTGCAGTATAGGTAGATAGTAGGCAATATCTACCTATACCTACTTCACTTAAAAATAAATAAAAAATACCTATGAATACTATAATTAATAAAAGTACCTACCTACGCTTTTATCTACTCAATACAAAAAAAACTAAACATAAAATGCCCAAAACTAACCTATCAGTAACTAAAAATCTAACAATAATCTAATCTATCTATCTATTATCTAATCTAAAAATCGAATCTAAATCTACTTAAAACGAAATAAAATAGGAACTATTAATAGTTAAGAATTTAAACAAAACTAAAACTAATTTAGAAAATAACAACAAAAGAAATTAAAATAAACTATTTAAAGACAAAAAGTCGCGCTGATAAGCACGGTTTATAAAATAACAATTATTGTCTGTCAATAAAGTTCAACACTCTGAACGCATCAACAGCCAAATATTGAATGACGCTTGCGCTCGCCTCCCGCCCCTTTTATACTCTGCCGCCGCGAGCCCCGTCGAGCGCGGCAACCGTTACGCAAAAATAATCCTTATAGCTTGATTCACTATTCACGCGCGATGTCTTGTTGGCGTATTTCATGTAAGTAAGTATAAGTTTGGTGTTTCTATACCGATTTCAATGATTCTTTTTTTATTGAATTGGTGCTAATGTTTATTTTTTTTTTAATTAGGAATGATGGTGAGCATTATTGGTTTTATAAACGTAAAAGTAAACAAATATAATAAGAAATCTCCGAACTGCTAAGCTATCGAGAGTTATGCGTGTTATTGTGAGTTAACTATAAAAGGTAGATATATGCTGTCTTGTAATATTTTTCGTGTATTTTTATGTAGAATATTTCCGTTATACATAGTTTCTATGTAGCTCTAACCATTAAGGCTGCACACGCGACGGAAGCTTAAAAAATCAAGCAACTTCTCCCATTTTCTCAACATTTCCTTTCACTGCTCTGCTCCTATTCCTTGTAGTGTGATGAAAAGTATACTATTACCTGCCCAGGAGTATAAAGAATAATTGTACTAAGTTTCGTTAAAATCCGTCGAGTAGTTTTTTTTTCTATAAATAACATACAAACAGACAGACAGACAGACAGACAGACAAAAATTTTTTTAACTGCATTTTTGGCATCAGTATCGAACACTAATCACCCCCTGCTACTTATTTTGTAAATATATTTCATGTACAGAATTGACCTCTCTACAGATTTATTATAAGTATAGATTTATAATTCCATCATTTTAAACTAACTTTATTTAACTTTATAAAATGTGATCTTTTACCAATTAACTTTATAAAATGTGATCTCTTTTTTTCTAACATCCGCAAGATAGAAACTTTTAAAACTCGTGCCATTGCTCAGGGTGTCACCAATTTCTGTTATCAGAAGTCATAGAGTGGGACGGAGTTATAAATTTTTGTACTACTAATACTAAGAAAACTACTAAGAAAACTTTAACTTAATAGTCTTAAGAATATATTTTGTAAGTTTAGAAATTATCTGATTTCTTTTAATGTAGTTAAAGTTAAAATTTGATTGATCTATATTTTTAGATAAATATCTGATATGAAGTTAATTTTAAAGCATGGTGTAGATATGTAATAATATATTTTGGGAAATGCAATTCAGTAAGGCAGTCAAGTATGCAAAAATATTCTATGAATTTAAAAAAATACCAATTCAACACAAACCCGTAAACCCGCAGTGTACCTTGGCTTCACATACATTCCCGGCATTCCCTCCCATCGACTGTGACATGAAACACAAAGGTCCTGTGAAAGTAGCTTTGCCGTACCATTAATTTTCATTGCATTTAAAAGGCCAATTAACATTTAATGCATTTATAAATATCAATTTATCGAATAATAATAATTGTGAAATTGAAAGTTTGCCTTTTTCTTTGTCGTGCCGAATGTAGTTATTTATTAATTTAAAACTATCGTTACAACATATTTCTTGTCGCAAAAAGAATTATTTTCAACAGATTAAATTAAATTGTAAAGAGATTGGTAGATCATTAGATTGGCTGAATAATTTCCGCCAGTTACTTAGGTATCTCTTTATTTGATATGATTTGATTGTTTTGTAGCTAACCTGACGTCAGTATCGTTTTTAATTTAGATTCATTTTACACGTCAGTATAACAGGTTAGCAACAAAATTGAGAATAAACCTCCGTTTAAAGTTTAATAGGAAATATTAAAGTACTGTAATATAAATAATTAATTATCGTAATAGTTAAAACCCACTATATAATATATGTTTTTCAAAAGTCTTTTAAATCCTTATAAAACTTTCATAATAATGTAGTCAAATGGTATTTTTTCTTTGGCAGTGCTGTCATAATGTAATTACACAACTAATGTTAACTTTTCATAGCATCAAATATGTTTATTTTTAATAGTATGTATGTTATTTTTAATAGTATGTATGTATGATGTGATAATACTTTAACTGTCTACGGAAATAACTTTTTACGCATTTAATTTTTTATCATGGAAATATTAGAAGATGGGGTTTACCTCTACACCAACTTTATACCAACTTTTAATCTTTACTGAAAAAAATATTTTATGGAAATCCATCCACCTGCCGGTAATGAGCAGCTTCTATAATAAGTTTTACGTTTAGATAAAAGTACACGTTGATACATAAAGGTTCGTCTGCATTGCCATAGAGTACGTCTGCATAACTCGTATCCTCAAGTTAATTTCTGTTTTTACATCTCGATTTGAAATAATAATAGTAGGAACGCTTTGTTTTAAAAAATGATTATAATGGTGTGCTATGGAGAAGACCATTGCTTTACAGAATACAAATACAGAAATAAAAACATTAAAACTATTGAAACTCTACAATCTTAGAGCATTCTTAATGACTTTGACTGAATTGTATTGGTTAATTTTAAATATAACTTAGTGACTGAAAACCCAATTTTTATTTCTAGAAACCTACAACAAATATCTTTATTTATATAATTAATCATAGATGAGCTGTGATAACGACCGTGGTTCTAAAGTATTTTCCATAAATTATGTAGATGATTTTATTCACATTATTTGTTAAATATTGTGATTGAGTTATAAATCATTGTTTGTTGACGAGCAAAAACTACGATATAAAAAAATTAAAAATAAGATCTTCAATTTATAATAACATATTTATCAAAAATACGTAAATTGAAAATAAAATAAATTGAGATTAGCCAAAACGACGAAAACTTTCCGCGATCACTCTGTATTAACATAATTGCATTACTCGACTTTCATAAAAAGTATTAAGGGACACCTGCCGAATAACTTTGGTCCCTAAAATTATTTATTAGAAACTTCTTTCATAAATCTGATGAAACTTGTTTACAAAGTAATTTTGTTAGAGCAGCTCTCATGCGTCTTTTTTTTTAAGTAATGAAAAACTTTTAAAGGTTAAACAAATAATTGCCTTTCACTAAGATGAAAAATGTAAAGGAAATAATCTAAAAAACACTTTTGTAGGTAATGAGTAATAGTTTTAAAAACTTATCAAGACATTAATCACAATAAATTTTCACATTTTCAATGTCTTGGAATTAAAATTTTAAAATGCTAGCGAATAAACATTGTATCCGTTTTAAAGAGATTTTCTTTAAATTACGTCCACAAAATATCGTTTCCATTGCGACAGCATTTCAGAGGAACTCGGCCGTTTCAATAATTCAATTTTGATTAGATGAAGAATATTAGACAGAGCAATGTTATAATGTATTTTTTTGACATCATCTATCAATGAATACTAAAACTGGTAGAAAGCTTAAAAACTCTAACGTTAGATAGATAGATATAAAAGGATGCAAAAAGCTGTGTTGTTGCTAAAGAAATTTTTCACAAACAAGTTGTTGAAGGAAGTAGTAGTTGATGCGACTGTAAAAGACACAGAGAAGTTATTTTAAGCGATTTAAAACTACCTTAGTACGTAAGTGCTCTTAGGACTTATATTAAATATTATGAGGGAAATAGGTTTTACATTGAAAAAGAAATATGTTTTATTATTCATAAGTTAGACAGCTAAACCACTGCGTTATCTTTACGATCATTTCGAAAAACATGGTAAATTGTACCAGAGACATTGGCAGGTCTGTTAGAAGATTGCGGATACCAAGGGTACAAAAATTTTATCATTATTAAAAGATAAAATCAGAAACTTGGACAGGAATGCTCTGAGCATTGGTGTGAACAATATTGAAGTTTTTAGGAAAGTTTTAAATAAATCGAATAAAACATGTCAATCTCAATCGATCGACTTTCCTCGGACTCATAATTTATGTATTTTATTTTATTTGCACAGTTACAGCCCTTAAGTACAGCTATAATATCATAATGTCTTCATTGGGCTTCCGTATTGTTTATTTTTTATTTCGTATTTAATATTAAATAAATATTTATTTATTTCACTGTTATGTTTAGATTTTCAAGATCCTTAACCAAATATTTTAATTTAATCTTAAACTTGTTAAACTTATTAATGTGTAGAATTAAGAACATGCTTATATAATAAAAAAGTTATTTACTTTGATATTTTGGTTACAAAAGTTTTAAAACCCTAAACATTTGAATTGTTAAAAGTTTAAAAACAATAAAAGACTAAAAACCAAACTGTTTAGATAATACACAGCAGAACAATTGCACAAGCCGAAGTGGAATTAAAAGCATGAAGAAACTTTACCTCATGGCTTTTAAACTCCACTGCGACACGACGCCTCAGGGAATTACTTCATATATTTTAAAAGTGGGCTAAAATAAGACCATTGAGTATGTCATTTTATTTTTTTTATTGCAGTTTCGATTTCAAATGACTTTTAACTCTTAATATTTGTGGTTGTATATGAAATTATTTCAATAAAATAATGTAAATTTTAAGAACGCATTTTATTTAAATGCATTAATAAATATGACTTTCTAGTATTCAATAGGAGTGTCACATCGACGTATGAGTTTTAATTAATAATATTCATCTTATACATTGTACATACGTTGGTATGTAATAAACATTCAATGAATTAAAACACGAATTATGTTGTTTGTCATCATTGCAGGTGATCTTCAATAACTCTATTGGAATAAATAAATGTTATGTAATAAAGGCTCTTATATTAACTGTATTCACTTAGTAGCAATTAAATATCTTAAGAAGCACATTTTCTAAATACTTATATACTCATAAGGTAAATATTGTCTTAATACATTGTGTATTTGATGTTTGTATATATGTTTATATACACGGTAATTTATAAAAAAATATCTTATTACTATTAATTTTTTTTTATTGTATTCCCTTTTAGCTTATTTTCTACCGGGACTACAATTTTATTACTACAATGCATTCGCTATAATGTTGATAATTTATATTGTATGCTACTTATTCGTTTTTGTTGTTTTTTCCACATTTAACGTCATTTTAAGCTGCATTGTTCAAGATAAGTACACGCAGAATGTTAAAACAGAGCAGTTGTCGCCATAACATTTCAAAACTGGCTGATGTCTGAACAGCCTCTACAACTAGTGCTTGTTTCCTTGGCACTGTAACGACTAATTGTAAAATGATTAGTCATAATATACTACGTTTAACATTTAGTGAAATATTTACATAATAAAGTATAATATATTATTTGTGAATATATAAATGAAATGGCCTTTTTATGTCTAAGACAATTATCATTTACTATCTTCCTTTATTTCCTTGTATTTGTAACGGATTTGCAATTTTCTTGACAAATGTCCGTTGATGTCGGCACCAAGTACTGTCAGCTGGACCGTCCTTGGAACCGTTCCCTTCGCCACACAAAAAAAAAGATAAAAATCAAAGTTACTAATTACTAATAAAAATTATTATCTGGAGATAATTTAGATTCGAATGCCATAAGAAATATTTTATTAAAACAAAGGTTGATTTATGACATTCTCTCGCTTACAAAAACCTTAATTAGTCAACCTATTACTATAAAATTAAACGGTATACTATAACTGGGACTCATCTTATGGCATCGAACGTGTTACTCAAAAAGGTTGAGTAATTTCTTCTTGACAGAAAGACGCCATTACAGATGTCGTAAGCTCCAAAAGAGAAATGTGTACTTTACTACCTTCATGTATCACGTACATGAATAGTTTATGTTACAAATATTGCTTGGAAAAATGTTGAAAGGTTATTTATTTTGGCGCCAAAATGGCGATGGCTTTTACGACATTATTTCTTCTACATATTTTATGATATTACAAAACGTAAGAGAACAACAAGTGATACAGATTAATATTATTTTCCTTTACGCCACCTTGATTGTTTTAACCAAAAATATAAAGAATCAGGTAGTTTTAATTATAAATTAATATTAAAATTAAATATATTTACAAAGTATTATTTAAAATTAAATGCAATCCCCTAGATACCAACAACTGCACGAACACAAATACAGTACAATTGTCGTAATGTAACAATTTGTAATTCATGACTTTGTATGTAATTCTACCAAATAAAAAAGCTATATATTACGTTACCTTTATATTACGTTACAAAATCATACCTCACCGGATCTCCTGGAGTCACGTGTAATGTTTTATGAGCCGTATTTTCTAGTACATCTTAAAATTTTATTCTCGTACTTAAATTACTATTTTCATCTTCTGGGATTTATGATACAGTAGGTATACAAAAATAATTATTATAATTGAAATACTCTACCATCCTTTTATAATAAATTAAATTAGTTATGGTATTCCCATCTGCTTTTACTCTGTATATGATATAACTAAATTTTTTACAGATTACAAGAACAAATAATTAAACAGCTTGAGAATGCTAAATTATATTGATAAATTGATACAATATTTACAATATATTCATTTACAAAAAGAATTCTTTATAAGACAAGTTTATGTATTTATAATGAGGTAGTACAATAAGATTTAATATTTTTAAAGCAACTCTTTTATAGTATTTTCTTTCTCATTGAGTATTGTACATAGTACTATATTAACAAGTTCCCTACTAACTATTACACTTTAACAAATTCAAAAACTAAGTAAGTCTGTTGGCGATTATTTTGAGCGTCACAGGTCTGCTGAGTCTCTGTCGCCTGCTCTTCTCTAGTTGTGATATCAACCATCAACCTCTTCATACATGCTCTCCAGGGGGTCCTCATGCTTTTTACGTGACCTTCCTCCAGTATCATCCAGTATCCATAGATACTGTGTTTTCGAAGGTCACTCGTGGCCTCCTATTTTTTATACAGTTTAATATAGCTTTATTAATATATTTTCTACATTATTTAGCCATTGTTATTTGTAGTCTCAAATAAACTAACACGCGCGGTGATTGCTTAAAGCGAACTGAAAATATGTCGATTATGAGTTATAGTGATTAACAGTAATTACATATTAGAAACAAAAAATACTAAATTAAAATCTTTGTTTTACTTTATTTATTTTTATAACCTACCATCAGTACATTCTGGTTAAAACCTCACCAAGCCCCGACAGAGTTTTAGATATATTAATGTCGTTTATCTCTATCTTGTATTTCAAAACAAAAAATATAGTACTGATAATAAATTAAATTCTCAACCTTATGGCAAAAAGCATAAAGTCGATTTTAAATGTAGGCAAAGCGGATTTTAATCCAATAACCGGTTTTAAGAGTGACATTCGTTTTCAGCATTCCATTCTATGAATCTAATTGTGTTAGTGAAATATTTTTTGTCCTCCATTCTGGTTTGTAAATTTGGTGGTTTATCTCTAGTTAATTTTCTTCTAAAAGCTTTTAGTTTAATGTCTTTTAAAGACATATAAATATTTTTTTAAAAATAATGAGCTTCAAATTCATAACATACATGAATAGTTTTATCGTTTAAAAATAGAATACCTGTTGATATACTCGTATATCTATATTCTCCTTGTTTAAAATTTATTAGATATCTAAATATTTTGATTACTGGGTAAATTCTTTCTAAACACTAATATTAGTATAAAAATAAGTTATTGTCTCTTCTATTTACTATACATACTCGTAATTAACTACTTTGATCTGCTTATTTGTATTTACTTATATATATATAACACCGTCTGGACTGGAAGAGTTCTTACCATGTACAATATTTTATATTTATGTTCTCTAGATTGTGAGAGGACAAATACTCTATGTTATTTAAATATTGGAATATACTTTTTGGAATGGGACTTTTACCAAAACATACCCCTTATTTATAAAGGATTGTAATATTATTCAACAGTTTGTAAATTAAATGTATATAGTAATAATTTCCTTTCAAGAAATAATATTTGTATAAAGGCAAAGGTTCACAGGCAGACTGTCTAAGCTATAGGCCTATCAGTTTGAATAGCTTGGGCGTTAAAGTTTATGCTAAAATATTAGCGAGAAGAATGCAAGAGAGATCTGAAAGGCATTTGGGGAGGCCCAAGGAGGTTTTAGACCTGGAAGAGGGTGTATAGATCAGATCTTTTCCCTCCGCATGATCACGGAAAAGTTTTTGGTCCTATACCAAAAGGTTTTCTGTGCTTTGGTGGATTTGGAAAAGGGTTGTGAGAAAGAAATTATGGGTATTACTGCAGGCTGTAAAGTCTTTTTACAGCGATCACTCAGCCTGTGTGCGAGTGCCTGCTGTACGTTTGGCTGTACACAATGCGTTTGCTACCGACTCTGTTATACGGCAGCCAAAGGTGGGTAACACAGAAGAAGAATGTAAGAAAGATAATTGCTGTGGAGATGCGATCTCTTCGCAGACTATGCGGAGTCAGTCTAACTGATGACGAACTGAACTGAACTGAAAAAATGGTAAAAAAAGATTTATACAGGAAAAGTGAGCGGTAAGAGAGACAAGGAAAGGCCTCGAGTGACCTTCGAAAACACAGTATCTATGATACTAGAATAAGGTTAAGTAAAAAGCATGAGGACCCCCCGGAGGGCATGTATGAAGAGGTTGATGCCTGTGGCCGAGGCGAAAGAGGTATGCAGGGACCGTAGCGTTTGGCGCTCCGTCGTCTCTGGCTTCCCCGCAAGGGATATGGTGTGAAGATAAATAATAAATAATAATAATAATAATAATAATAAATAAAATTAAAATGCAGCACTGCCCCATAATAAAATACCGTAAGACAAAATACTATGAAAATAACTAAATATAAACAAGTCTTTTCTAATTGATTGAAACAAACTAAACAAACGTACACTAGTACGTAACGTACGTAACGTAACGTAGACGTACGAAGTTACTTGTAATATATATACATTAAAGTCATCGCACACTGTCATCGACTATGACAAAGTTTAGTTATAATTTCCTCCATTTTATTTTCAAATTCATCAAAGTCACCAGAGAGGGTCTATACACGCATCAGATAGTATTCATTGAGCTTAATGCAGAATAGTTCAATAATACGATTTAGAGCGCCTGTATGTCTGATCGACATTTTAAAACCACATCATTACTAGCTAAGGGAGCCACCGCGAATAAATGTATTAGTGGCATTATCTCTTTTGATCTATTATTATTAATCGTCTTCAAAGGTTGTCTGTAATCGCCTTTGCACGATTTATTTCTGTTTTTGTTTTATTATCTTTTTATTTTATACGGTGCAATAAAGTATTCAAATAAAAAAATAAATAAAATAACAGCTTTCGTAACAATATATGATATGAGGTTACTATTTGTCTATTTATTGCATATGAAGAACTTAAAAATACTTTAAAAATAAAAAAAATAACTCCAGGTGAGATAAAAAAATGTAGATATAGTAATTAAAATGTGTAAATAATATTGACTTGATATGTCTTTAAAATTATATAAGAAGTACATGTTCAAGTAATGGATTACACAAAAAGCACATGTATAAATACACATACATATATATATATATATATACATTGCATGTTTCCACGCTGAAACATTTAAACTCCATACAAAATAAATTGCAAGAACTCAGAAGAGAGAGCAAGAACAAATCAGTCTAAAACTTGTTTCAACAGCTCTGTATCGTTTAAATTTATAGTACCTTTACAACACGAGCGAAGATTACAGAGCTAACTGAGAAACTTGTGAGTTTATTAAACATCTATGTTTCGGAAAATGTAAATTAACAAGCAAATTGCATCTTCCTAACGACTAGACCTCTATGTCGCACTCGAGAGAATGTTACGTTAGAAGACTCATCAGATTTTCTCTCTAATGATCTTTTAGCTTCTCACATTCACTAATGTCTCGACTGAAATAAAATAAAGCTTATATCAACTATATTAATAATAAAAAAATTGTTGTAGATCTTTGAGGGACATTATTCTAGTTTGTATCTCATCTAACCTCATGTACGACTCGATTTAATATTATTTATTGCAACAAGTCTAGTAAGCACATATATATTAATATTGGAGTTTTTTTTTCTGATAAAAGCAAACGAGAGTCATGTAAATTGACATGTTTACGAAACAGTATGAACTAGACATCATCTGACATAAAAATGTTAATAATGTAAAAAAATAGATAAGCATATAATACATATTGTAAGAAAACTAATAAATATTTCCATCATTTAAAAAACCTTAGAAAATGGTTACTTGGTTATCTATGAAGGCGTCTAACTAATTGTATAGATAATATATTGTTTAAACATTTAATTCTAAACTCTAAACAAAAATTTTGTAAATATCTATAAAGACATTATTAAAAATAATAAGTAAATTTGTACATAACACTTTACTTCCAAAATAAATAACAAAAAAGAGATTTGGTTTGAGATATAATAAAAGCAATATACAAATATTTACAGATTACATTATGATAATTATTATTTATAATAATTAAATGTCTTATTCATAGTTCTTAGCAGGGTTTTTGATATGTTAAAATACTGTATGATAGAATATAATAGAATTCTATCCTATGATTATTAAAGATTTATCACAATAACAGGAGCTCCACGGTTAAAATAGTAAATAGCTTCAATGCTATGATCCCACGATCTAAAAGCACAGTTAAAGGTCTATAATCTTTCCCACGGATTATTTATATGTTAATGATACGTATTATTTAAGGAGTCCATATTGTGTGTATCAATTCGCTGTTATACGTGTCTATTAATTGTCTATAAGGCCTAGAGAAAGACAAACTGCAAATGCAAAATAATTTTAATCTTATACGTAAATGGGCACATGATCTGACTATAAATGAAAAGAAAATTTTAATAATTCACATTCACTCCTCATTAAACAAAGACAATATGAAAATAGTAAATTGTACTCTTTTCTAAGCACTTTTTTGTAATCTAAATGTTATTTTTATAACAAGTGTAAGGCTATTGAAAATAAACTTCATTGTATTGTGCGACACGTGTTCAATAGCGGTCGGGACATATTTATCATGTGCAATTCACTGAACCGACAGGACAACATAGCCATCAATCTTATCTAAAATGACAATATTGTACAGTATGATATGAAAAGAGCTTTTAATTTGGTATCAGATTACATTAAAAAGGTGGTTAGAGTTATTTTTTTTACTTTTTTTTTATGTAGTCTCAGGTATGTGGATTCTCGAAAGATATATTTAACTCATTAGTATATCTAGCAAAAGATAACAAATATTAGAATAATCTGTGATTTTTGTGAAGAGAATTTTCCAAGTTATTTTTGTACATTTCTTGGATGATTGTTTTTGTGAATAAGAAGTCAAAACTTTGCATAAAATGTATCAAGAGATTATCTCGTATTGGGTTGTTAAACCACCTAAAGTAATCAGTGTTTAAAAGTACATCGAATTTCCTATCCGACCTAACTCTAACAAACATTTCTTTCATTATATTAGGGAAAAACTAACTGATGACTGACTGACTAGTCCAGATTTAGAAGACATAGCCGGTTTTACATATGCCGACTTTGAGTCTCATAAATGTTTAAAGAAAAAGAAGCAACGGCAAAATTGGCTGAAATCCATATATTCGTAGCCAGATAGATCAAAGTCAAATATCATTTCTTATTACATTTTTTAATAGTTATTTTCAAATTTGTTTAATTTTATAGATTTATTAAATTTATCAAATTTCTTATGTAACTTCCACGCTCCACCCCCTGCCTGGTTATACTAGTTAGAGCACACCAAGTGCAAACTTGTACAGAACTTAATTTGTAGAATAAATAAGCTTAGGCGTCCCAACTTAGCATATGACAATGTGTCTCTGGAATTCAATAACTATATATAATTATTTATACCTCTAGAAACTCATATATTATTACATTCCGTTTTCTTAGTCACCTAGAAGTGTAATCTGTAAAAGTAATAGGAACACTCAATTATTTTATTAATGACTACAAGAGATTATAGCCAAAGTCCTCTTCAATAAAATGTTAATTATTATTTTTATATTTAGTAACTAAATGACTTTAATTTTAATCTTCTATGTTACTAACTATTGAATTTAACATATTATATACATTAACATTCTAAATTTATACTTAAACAAACTCAGTTTGGAGAAGTGAGGAACTGTAATTAATTCCTGAACGATGACTCGACACAAAGTTAATTTAGTGACTTCGGACTTCGGACGGACGGACTTTGGTTGAAGGATGAAATTTGAGATTGCATTTTCATTTAATTCCATTATTATATTGATGACAATTGTATAGATCTAAATTAATTTTATTTAACGCGCTGACATAGGTCGTCTTAATTTTATAATTGTAAATTTGTTGATTTTAATGTAACTTACCTAATTAAACTAAACTCCTAAGTTGATAAGTTACATTGTTTATGTTACTAATTAACTTAGTTGTTTATGTAACTAATCAACTGTCAGATGAAGAGAAAAGTAAAATACCTTTTTTGTTTGAGTATACTTTAGTTTTACTTTCATCTGTTTTGCTAAGGATTAGCGGATGATTATATTTCTTCAGTATTACTTAAAATTTTCAGTATGTTGAACCCGTAAAATCAAGTGAAGCAATGTGAAGTTGCCAATGTGAGATTACGGTTGAAGGTCATTCCAAACAAATTGTTAAAATTGTTTTTAAGAACTTTACTCTTGTAATCTGTGGTAAAGCTATGTTAACAAGTTTTTTTTCTATTTATCTTAGGTACCACAAGTTTAATATATTAGTATCAAGATATTTGTAACTATAAGATGTCTCAGACGGCGGAAGTATTTCTTATAATTCATAATTATGATCTGCCTACACTCTTCTTCTAATTATCTTGGACATAAGATCTGGTATATAATGTTAGATATTTTAAAGAAGAAATTATAAACGTTTTCCTCGATAGTAAAAACGCTTGAGTTAACGACTACGATAGAAAGATTTACTCTTGTAAATACCGTTTACTTGGCACGTGAAGTTATTCAGTCATCATATGTGTTAAAATACGGGCACATATCGCACATTATTTTTCGTGTTAAAATAGTCACATTTACAAATATTGTATAAAAAAGCCAACCTACTGAATGGGTTAGAATTAATTCAGTAGTGGGACAAAAATCATAAGATGTAAATTGCAATCCTTAACTAGCTAAAGCATAGAACGGTCTCCAAGCTTTCGACTAATACCGCAAGATACATAAAAATATCATTATATCTCTTTTATCTCCACTTCTTTTATACAAAAGATGCACAACCCTACTTGTAACCTCCTGTGTACACGGCTTTATCAGGCCGCGACGCTTCAATGAACACTTGAGGTGAAGCCATAATCTAACACATCACGTGACTTTCTACGTAATAGGTGCTATACATACAATCGTATTCAGCCTCGCAATTAATTTAAATTATTAAAATAAGGGAAAAAGAGAATATGTTTTTTTTTGTTCGTAGTGTAAAATCTCACATACATAACAAAAACAAGTAACATAAGCTGTAAGTTGCCACTCGTTTGAAGTTAACATTACGTACAAGTACGAGGGTAATTTGCATGCCAATAGCGATAGGTACTAACTACTTTGGAGCTGAAGTGAAGTGAAGAGTGAATAACAACTAAAAATGGAACAAATATCTTTCGCATGAAAATAACTTATTATTGTAAAATTTCAACTTGTTGTATGTACTATTGAAACGATCTTACTTGTCAAATTTCATAGTTCTAGATCAACTGGAAGTAGTAACCTGTCAATGTTGATTCCCGGTTGAACACGTTACCGCAATTAAGACAATTGACAGACAGACAAACGGACGGATAGACAAACAAAAAGGAGATCCCATCAGGGTTTCATTTTTCAGTTTAAAGTACGGACCCCCATTTAATAAATATACAAAGAAAAATAGAAACACTTAACTTTAAAGATTTATAGTTCAAAATTCTTTGTATCCAACGTCCTATATTGGCATATTTTATGATCTTTCATATTGCTCGTAAGCAATTTTATCTCCACAAAATATCGAAAAGGCAACTTTTATATCAGGCCCAAGCAATTTATTGACTGAATATATAACGGTCTCCCTGAACAGAGTGAATTATAGCGAATATGCTTTTAACATTAATAGATAAATAAATGTTAGTCATATATTGATTTTCAATATAACAAGGCATAGGATACGATATCATACGGAACAGTACCTTATTGAACAGTCAAAATACGCTATTCAATTTAGAAAACTTCACTTTTTTTGTTAGTAAATATTATGTACGCGCGGCAAACTTTACACATATTTAATGTAAAGAGCGACTTCCATAATATTATCAGTAGAAATAATCATAAGTAAGTACTTCCTAAAGGATGATGGGCAAAAATGTATGGGATGTGTACCCACGACCAATAACGACCAGACGTATGTCGTTAGAAAGCTCTTTTCATGACTATCATTTGTTATTATGGGGGCTAGTCTCAATTTGTTGTGGGAAAAATGTTATAGTTACTTAAATGATATCTATTGAAATAAAAGTAGTTAGTTCCAGATATTTTATCTTTGTTATTATGAGGGCTAGTCTCATATCGTTTTGGGGTCTTCTAGATATTAAAAAAAATGTGTTTAAAAGTTAAAAATCCCTACGTAAACCCTTAATGCAAGGTCTAATTTCCGAAATGCTCATTGCGTACGCGTCACCCACCGGCCGCCCGTCGCGCCCCCAATCGCCGCCTTTATTTGTACGGAACGGCGTATTTAGTAACGTATTTTTTATTTTTTTATTTTTTGACTTGAATTATATTGTATATTGGTTACTCAAGGCATGAGGTATTCAATCCTCCAGCAGCATTTTTAAATGATGTAATTGTAGACAACATAGATGACTAGTTTTTAAATAATAAGAATTCTGTTTGTAAATTAGTAATAAACCATTTTTTTTTATTTTAGGTTTCTTTTTCACAATTTGACTGTCCTAATATTTAACTCATGTTAAGTTAACGCTGAAAGTACATGGAGTCTACACAAAAACTGTTTTTTTATATATCTAGAACTAACAACTTTTATTTTAATAGATATCATTTAAGTAACTATAACATTTTTTCCACAACGAATTGAGACTAGCCCCTATAATAACAAATGATAGTCATGATAAGAGCTTTCAAACGACATACGTCTGGTCGTTATTGGTCGGTGGGTACATTTTGCCCGTTATCCTTTAGACACACTAAAATATAATGATAAAATAATTCTGGGCAATGAAGTTCGTTTTTACAATAAAAATAAAAGTATCAAACACGTTCTTGTATCCAAAACTTTTTATTCAACTAAGGATCATATTGATGATAGGAAAGTCTGTCAATAATAACTTGATAGCAGTTCTGCATACGTTGGTTGACTGTAACCATCTCCTGGGGTGGACTATTATTAGTATTCTTGGTTCAAAAATAAGATATAAAACTACTGTTACATTATAAATAAGCACCTTGTAAATATAAGAACATCATAGAACTAGTGGTGTAGTCAGTTATTTTACCTTCTTTTAGTACTACAGTTGAATTCTAACTTGTTTTCATATATCAATAGTCATTAGGAGTATAAAAAATGAAAATTAGGAATAACTAAAAAGTATTTCCCATTTGGTATCTTGCCGGTTCGTCATCACAGATTTGCCCTTTTGGAACGTGCAACTAGAATCTGTAATTTCATAAGTATTGTACGCCTATGTGAAATAAAAAACTTTGACTAGACATGTGACGAAATATCAACAATATTTTAATACTAACGTTAAATAAACCATTACTATTTTATCTTATACATGATGATGACATGTGTGCCTTACATTAAATTCTTTAAATTACAACAAATTTTGAGAAACAAAGATATTCTCTTTTTCACGTAAAAGATTTTCTAGTTTTATCCAGTGTATTTCTTGAGTTGTTGGGACATAATGAGCTTTCTACTTATGTTGACATCCTTGCAAATGAACACAGTCAAAGGATTCCCGTTTATACTTTATACATATAGATTAATGAAGCTGTACATTATATTATACCTTAACATGAATAAATATGATAATTATCAGTTTAAAAGTTAATCCTTTTTTAGGAATGTTAGAGTTTATAAGTGTGTAAAATAAATAAAAAATAATTTAAAACAAATTTATAAGTAACTCCACTAAAATAATGCAATTAAATAAGATATTATGTTTTGCCGTCGTCGATTCGACAAAACGTAAATTTGAATGACGGTAGAGCAAGATCCGAGCTTAATTTGAATTACAAATTGTAAAGGAAATGTACCGCTTCAGAAACCAAAAAAGGTTACAATATACAAAAATTGTATTTCGTATTTAACATTTTTATTTTACCGAATAGTTAAATACTAAAGGTCAAACATTATACGCAACATTCTTTTTAATATTTCACTGGAATTATAGATAAAATAAATCTATGTCATCTCTACAGTTACCTTAAATTAGAACTTTACAGATATGAGGCATCAATGGTTTTAATAAGTCTTTCAAATATTTATTATTTTTATAAATTTATATTTTTATAAATATTTTAATATAAAATGTTTGAAACCAGTTCAGAAAATTATTTCTACATAGTATGTTACAAACATTTTTATACTAATTTCAAAAACACTTATTTCCTTCGATTAAAAAAATATATCCTTTAAAAACTATATAAAGAACTCATTATAACAACCCAGCTGTTAGGTTATCCTTGTTATTTTTTTTCAGACAGTACTCAAGATCTACAACGCTAAACACCATAAGGGTAAGCTCCATCGTCTCAAGTATGCCTTAGTCAACCACCTTTCCGCACTTCAGCCGTGAGTCTTAGAAGTCATATCAAGCATCTCAGTTCAGGGGTAACCGACCCTACTGCCATATATATTATGAAAGGCGTTACTGACAGAATTGGTGGTAACTTAAAAAAAATTATGTACAATATGTTTATAAAACTTACAGATTGTGATTGTGATCTGTTACACATTGATTAAACAAAAGAAACATCGCTTCACTACTTACTAGAGAGCACAACTCGGATATCAAGGACAATAATACACCGAAGTCAGCAGTCTTTTGTTTTGTCTATGCTGTTAGCGCTACTGGCTATGACAGCGTCACTGAGATAATGTTCACTTGAATATGCCATACATTATATACATTTGATAAATATTTAATTAACCACAAATCCTCGTTAGTGAACATGATTGAATAATTTGCGAGGCAGCTAAAATTGAAAAACATCCGAATTTTCACACGCCTGGAAACTATCAAAATAATGTGAGTAATTGATAATATCACTGATATACCCCTACATATCATCTTCTCAATAACGCTAGCTGCATTCAAAGATTCGAATTAAAGTTTTAAAATTCGAATTTAAACTATATTTTTTTTTAAATAGAAACCTAATTATAAGCGAGGTATTCTCTGTTAAACATTTTTTATTTTCATTAAAATATATAAAACAAAATTTAGTCTCAATAGATAAATTGTCTCCTATAAAGCGCAAAGGTTAATTTGTTTCGAAATACGTTTATCGCCTCATAACTTTTGCTTCATTTATTTTTATCGATAGTGGAACGTTATCATTTACTCTTCGCCATCTTGTTTCGGTTTTTATGAAAATGGCGTCAACGACCGATTTAAGGAGTTTATGGCGCGTTACAATAGTAACGAACGAATACCCTGGGGAGCTCCGATAAAGATGCAATCGGCTTTCATTTAATTATAAACTTTTTTCTGATTTCAATATTGTAAATAATTTTATTGTGCTCATCATAGTTCACGAATTTAGAACAGACGAATTATACCATACTTTTATGGATACCCATACGTTAATATCATTTACTGATATTATATTAAATATTAACAGTAGACATCATTTTACATTCAAATAACTAAGTGTATAGTATACCAAAGAAGAAAAAATATATATATAATGATTTATTTAAATATCAAATAAAAATTGAAATTACTAGTTATTTCAATTCAAAGGAAACTATACATCAACTACGTAAATCAAATGTCCTATTTAGCTCCTGTTCCCAGATGTTTCTAATCGTGCCGTCGCTTTGTCATCAACTGCATTTAAAGTACTGAAAATGAAACTGAGCATTCTTCCAATATTAGTGCTAATCTAATTAGGTTGTACTAATTACTGCTTTTAAGTGTTTCATTCAATCTATTTTCCGTAAGTTAAAGTTTATATTTTAAATGATTAGTTTGTGTTATTGTTATTATTAATTATTTTACCAACTTTCTTTACAATTATCTTGGCAGCTGTAGTAATAATTGGGCGGAGGATATTCCAGATAAGATTAGTAGATTAGTAAGTACTATTTAACATGGATTGTAAGTGTTTAAGATGTATTGATATAGTAATCATATTTTAATCAAATTATATAATAATAATATCAACAACGTAACAGTAATTTATTTGCAAAGTTACTTTTGATATTTTTAATATAAAAGTCTATAAACCAACTTAATTCTCATCTTACTTGCTGCAAACATGTCGTTATATAATATTTTAATAAATCCTTAACTTCATAACGCCTTTAAGTTTTTACTCTCAAGGAACTCACTTCATTATTTATAAACTTTTCGTTATAAAGACTTTAATCGACCATTATTCACTTTACAGCGTGAAAGATAAGTGAGGTATTAAAGATAAATGTTCCTGAAGGCTCTTAAGAGTTTACAGAGATATGATGAAAAGTTAACCAACTGGATTTATAAGTACGCTGACTCCACGCGTGTGATTCACGAGTTACCGCAAAATATCTGCCCTTTATTTCAATCGCAATGTTATCATTCTCAACAAATGCATGCATAGTTGTTGTTGTTGTAGCTAGAATTTAGTTGCATTTTAATTATTAAATATTTTAATTAATAATTGTTTGTACTTACATCGAGTAGCTCGTACATACTTGTAGTAGTTAATAAGTTTATAATTGTTATTCTTTTTTATTAAAATTAGTTTTAAAGTAGTTTTGGTTTTATTTTGGTTCTCTGTCAGTAGCTAACGTAATGAGGGCCTTAACAAAAACCTAATAATATTAAAAAGGAACAAGGAATTATTTCGTCGACGACAATTTTATCTACATGATGCTGCCTTCCTAATCGTTTTTATGTCGTAACATAAGACATTGCTGATAATATTTCATAATGAGCGATATATAATTTGAATTATCTTCGGATAAAACTTTTGTTATTCGATAATATTTTCCTAAAAGAAGCCGTAACCGATAACCGTAAATTATTTTTAATTCAATAATTAATTATATACTCTTTTATGATAATTTAATGTTTGACTTAAACAATATAATAGCAGTAGTTTTGGAAGGAACATCAAACAATATTATTATTATTAATATGTTTAGTTGATATTTAATTGGATAATCCTAATGCCATATTAACCGAAGTACTTAAAGGCGAAGTACCTTATGTCAATTAAGGTAATCTAAGCGTCCCTTATAATCCAAGTTACTAATGATCCCTTTGGTGCCATCTCTCTAATTACTAATGATGGTTTACAAGTTTCAGTTTCGTTATAATCTTAAGATAGATCATGGATCCTTGCGTAAGTAATATGGACATCAACTTGAATACTCGTAGAACTAAAACAATATAGCAACAATATTTTGCTTAGCGACAAAATAACTGACAGATAATTTTAATTAGTGTTGAAGTGTATCAAAATATAACATTTAAAAAACACTGAGAAGTGTTGTTTCGTTTTAATTGATAAGAGGAAATGATTTATTATGAAATCATTTTTTAGAAGCATAAGGTAAGGATTCATAAAAAGTAATAATTGATTACTGTATTACAAAAAAAAAACAAAATGTAAGTATAATAATGATAGGTACTATAATGCTAAGGTAATGATGAAGATATAAACGAAGCGCAAAACTTATTTATTCCTGCTAATTTGGCTTAAAAGAAATTTATATGTCGTTAACAAAAGATCACGAGGTAATAAAAAGGCAAGCATAATCTCTGCTCCAGCATTTTGTTTTGATTTCACTATTTATTACTTAATTAAGTTGAACAAGATAAGTTATTTTGTAAAAAATAGATTTATAAAAAAATATGTGTTTTGTAAGAATATAATAATGCTTTGTTATGTTTTATGTAGAATATAATGTACTAAAATAAATTTGTATATAATTTGGTACAAATGTTTTAATTCTAAGCCCAAAAAATATTTCCACATGTGATATGTGAATTATATGCCCATCTAAAACGTAGTTAATAATCAGCAATACGATTGAATTGATTTTCTTAAGGTATATCTACAAAAGTAAAATAATTATCGTGAAGAAGCTGGCTTCAGTGGTTGTTAATGTCATTAAAATAACCTTCGAATAAATTAAAGTATAATATAAAACATATATACAAAGCCTAACTCATATGATATTAATTATAAATATGTAATGTAATAGTTTAATTATTTCAATTTTATTTTATGTCAATTTTAGAGCATATTTAGTTTCTTCCTACTTCCGGTACGTCAATCATTGAACGGAAACAGGAAACCACTATCTGCCTAATGGAATTGGATGATTAATATTAATCCTTGAAAATGTGAAACCAAGAGAAAATCTTTAACATTACTTCTAATTCCTATTGTTTTTGTATTACTTAAATGTCTTGGACTTTACTAACTTACTGTTATATTATTATTATAGAGATTCTTTGCCTTTTTAATGAACATTAAAACATAAAATCATTTATTTACTATAAGGTAAAATAACTAGGATCCGCTTACGGTGCGCGGCGGGTGTTGAGCTGAGCCCCTCTCCTTTATTAATTTCTTGATAACTTTTGAATGGCTAAACATTTTTTCAATCTGTTTTCGCTATAACATCCGCGTTCGGCTCAAACATACATCAGCAAAAAATTTTTAGCTAATTATCTCGTCGCATTCTGGAGACAACTAAACACAATTATTCGATTTATCCTTTTTAAATTGTATCTATAAATACGTCTTTATCTAAGCTCCTAAGTAATTAAGTTAAGGTGTCACCATACAGATATCAGTAACTTCTACAAGGACAAACTAAATTAACCATATGCTGCAGGAACGTAATTTGCCTACACAGGACCACATACTCGTAGTTCATAGACTCCCAAAATGAATCTCAAGTAAAGCCCAACTATAATTTAATACACACTTAAAACTGTGAACATATTGAAACTAACAACTTTCCAAATATTGTTATGGCTTCTCGATTTACCTAATCACTGGAAATAGCGTAAGATCTAAAAAGTTACCTTTGAAATATGAACTTTAAATCACAAGTGGTGGGGGTTATTTTCCTGTGTGTTTATATTCACTTAGTTCTGAATAATGAAACCTTTAAAGTTGGTCAAGACAGTACGTAATTCTTGTTTTATTATACACCTGAAGCCTCGAACTAAATTTAATTAAGGTACTTTCACATACAGAATTATTAATTAAATAGTATTTAACAAAATGACATTATTATTCCATTTATATTCAAGAACAACTTTTAATGCAGACAGATACAGAGAAAGCTACTTTAGCATTTATAACATTACGATAAATTCAGAAAGATAACCTTCTATAATAATCTCAAAATTGTTAACATTTTATCCGTTAATATTTTATCATAAATAGTATATAAGCAAAAAAATATGTAATAATAACACAGGCACACAAAAAAAAAAAAACGTCATGAACCAGAGGGGAGACCCCATTATTCCTAGGTTTTTGGGATCGCTAAAACCGAATATGACAATAAAAACTAATTTTAAATGCCCGTTTTGCCGCTAGCACCCCCTTACTACCTCTTAAGGGGTGAAAATTGAAATTTTTGTAAAAAATCAAGATAGATGTGTCTTTCTACGTTTTTTGGGATGCTGAAACCGAAAATGATAACTAAAAATAAATTCATGACCACTATCACCCCCCACCATCCCTTACAGGGGGTGAAAATTTCATTTTTTTCTATAAAATCAAGACAGATGTGTATTTCTACGTTTTTTGGTATAATGAAACCGAAAATGACAACCAAAAGTGAATTTGATACCTCTTTTACTCAATACCACCCCCTAACTACCCCTAACGGGGGGAGGGGGTGGGGGTAGTTTCAATTTTGTATAAAATCAAGATGTATGAAGAAATTTTGACGATTTACAGTAAATGACATGTTTATCAAACTAGTTTGAAGTTACTCTTAGCTCTTATATTAGAAATTCAAATGCTTTATCGATCAGAAGTATCTGATATATATTCATGATTTAATTCTACTCTTAGCGTAACCCAGGAACTACGGCGTGGACTTAGTAGATTTCTGTTCCCTTTTGGGGTGCTGGATTAAAGTGAGTCCCCTTGCCTCTCACTATCCGGGGTGCTGGATTAAAGTGAGTCCCCTTGCCTCTCACTATTCAGCGTCTACCTGTTTCTACGATAACGAACTCTCTTGTTTTCAAAAGAGCTTCTAAGTGGTTTCCTTTTATTGGCTCTTTTCTGTTCTGGCAAATCCCTTTTTAAATTCCAACAGTAGTCTGCTAACATATTGACATCCCATTTACCCTGATAGCGCTGTTCCATTATCTTAAGATCCTGTCTGCTGGAACCTTTCACCTTGCTCCTCACTATAGTCTCCTAAATTGGCCGAAAAATAGTAACCTTTCTATTTCGGAGGCATAGAATTAGGTTCAGCATCTTTTAAGCGTTTTACAAGACTGCCGGATGGATAACAGTATAAACAGAATTAAATAGAAAGCAAAAAAAAAAAACAAAAAATGAAACAACTTGTTAAGAATAGGACAAAAATCATGATTCAGTCTTAGTATCATAATAACAAATATATGCATACAATAAGGTTACCATATACTTTATAATCATTTTTTCTCTCAGCATCTTGAAAAACATAGAAATTCACATATTTTCGGTTCCAGCATCCTAAAAAACGTAGAAATACACATCTATCTTAATTTTATAGAAAAATTGAAATTTTCACCCCCTTTAAGGGGTAGTAAGGGGGTGATAGAGGTCATGAATTTATTTTTAGTTATCATTTTCGGTTCCAGCATCCCAAAAAACGTAGAAATATACATCTATCTTGATTTTATAGAAAAATTGAAATTTTCACCCCCTGTAAGGGGTATTAGGGGGTGACAGTGGTCATAAATTTATTTTTAGTTATCATTTTCGGTTCCAGCATCCCAAAAAACGTAGAAATATACATCTATCTTGATTTTATAGAAAAATTGAAATTTTCACCCCCTGTAAGGGGTATTAGGGGGTGACAGTGGTCATAAATTTATTTTTAGTTATCATTTTCGGTTTCAGCATCCCAAGAAACGTAGAAATACACATCTGTCTTGATTTTATAGAAAAAATGAAATTTTCACCCCCTGTCAGGGATGGTGGGGGGTGATAGTGGTCATGAATTTATTTTTAGTTATCATTTTCGGTTTCAGCATCCCAAAAAACGTAGAAAGACACATCTATCTTGATTTTTTACAAAAATTTCAATTTTCACCCCTTAAGAGGTAGTAAGGGGGTGCTAGCGGCAAAACTGGCATTTAAAATTAGTTTTTATTGTCATATTCGGTTTCAGCGATCCCAAAATCCTAGGAATAATGGGGTCTCCCCTCTGGTTCATGACGTTTTTTTTTTTTTTGTGTGCCTGTGTAATTAATGTAAGATGTTCTATTCGTGTTTATTATTAATTTAGATATTTTTATTGGTTTAAGTTATTTATAGTTATTTATAGTATTTTTATAATTTCACCTCTCTTAAATCTATTCCACATTCTTCATTCGACACCAGTAGTTTTATTTTGAACCAAAATCAAAATATTGAAGTGGAGCTACGGAACAGAATAACCTACATTGGTAACCCTTACAACTTATTGCATTTGTTTTAGTGCTTGGGTAGCAGTGAGCATATTGTGAGTTTTGTTAAGTGCTTTTTTTCTTAAATTACTGGAGTTTACTTATTACACATGTGTAAAAAAGAGTATTATTCTTTCTCCACGATGTAGTGTAACATTCAAAAACAAGAAGACACTCGAAGATCACTAGTTGTTGTGCTAGCTATTTCCAGGCACCAGATACTTCCACATCTGATCTCGACGATATTATATTCAAAACGGCAGCCGCAGAAATACTTCTATATATCACACCGTTAAATACTTTTTAAGATACAACAGTATGGATTGTATTCAAAAGTAGTAAAGCTTCTCCTTTACGCCGATTTTTAAATTCGATTAGTTAAATAAGTAATATTAAGTGTAGCAATATTTTGTGAAGTACTGGTAAAAGAAGAACGCAAGTCAAAATTAACGATTTCAACGGATGCCAGCAATAAAGGAAACTGGAAAATGTTTCCGATATCTGGGCGATATTTCAGTTACGACAAACAAATTAATAGATTTTGTGGAGAGTAATGATGAAACTGCCGACCAAATAACAAAGGTACTTTGGTACTTATAAATCGATATTTAAGTAAACAAAGAAAAACATTTGATTTAAAACGACCCACAGGTTACACATAGTAAATTAGAAATGTTACACCTCAATAAGGGCGATGTAACAAAGGCCCTCCTGTCCCACCTATTTGACGTACACAAGTGATCATTGGTATGGATTCAAAGTGGAAAAGACTAAAATAAATAAATAAATAAAGTACCACCTTAGACTTGAATGATTTGTTATAATTTCAAATTCTGAACCTCCTTCCAATTATGGTCTAAAATTTTCTACAACGAAAACGACTGCTAAAGCTTCCCTTTCCGTTGCAGAATAATTCCGCTCTGTTTTATTAACAAAACGGCTGGCATAAGCCACTGGATGTTCTTCTTCGTCATCATTCAATTGAGTTAGAGTACCAACTATACCATAACTAGAAGCATCATAGTGCAAATTTGGATATGCAAAGACAGGAGCACATACTAAAGACGATTTTAATTCATTACAAGCCTTTTCAGCGTCATTTATCCACTTAAACGGAGGCTTACCTTTACGAGAGCGTGTAAGTGCCCTAAAAGGAGCAGTTACAGTACTACAGTTTTTTTATAAAACGACGGTAAAAAGAAGCTATACCATTATTACTTATCATCAGGTGGACCAAATATTCGTTTGCGACCTTATGCATAAAAAACAAATTTGTTTTACAACCCTAAAATATATATTAATAAAACGAAACAAAAAAAAAAAAGGTTTTTTTAAATTCAACAATTCTTGCCAGTGATAGGTTTTTTAATTAGAAGTTCGTGACATTTAGTTATTTATTTGCAAACTGGTTGGCAGTAAATTGCAATGCGCTCAGGGTCGCTGTCGCAGTAACGGACACCAATGAATGTCCAGAACGGGTGTGAACCTCATGTGAAGTATATACATGTTCTGTAATTACTTTTTCATATATCATCACCAAAAGTCTTTGAAATTTTTTGTATTTACTTCTATAAATAAAACAATATTTGTGTTTGTTACGCAAGCAAATCTATATCATAAGCAATAACTAAATTTCCCACGATAACAGTGCAGAATATTAAATGCTGACGCTGCTTTTTGACGTTAAATGAAGACAAAAAAGCTCGCGTTACCGCGATGAATGGTAAACGAGCTAGAAACCACTAGTACTACAGGCATTCTTAGGTTAATCGCTGACCTGGAATCACATTTCTTTTGTATTAATTAATTGTAAGTTTTAATTGCAACTTACTAATATCATTTTATAGATTAAATTGATTTAAATTACAACCTTCGCTGCCACCAAAACAAAATTACTTCATCTTAGACAAATATAAAATATTTTTAGAAGTTTGAATTAAGAGCGAATATATATTGAGAACACTTAAATAATTAAATGAGATTGTATAGTAAAACTCATTAACTAGAGAGATATTTTTTTCATTAATAAAAATAATTATAATGTCAATAATTTGTAGAATATGATAACTCTTAAAGATAAGACAATATCTTCGTGTCATAGTCACATAATGACATATCATTATGACATGAAGACTTAACATATTATATATATATAAAAAAACTAGATAATAGTAAAAGTATAACGTAGCAATGTTCAACAACAATAATAATCTGTTGAGTTCGCTCGCTGTTGGTTGAAGAGCAGATGTCAGAACTTTTACATTTATGAAATTAGAAGATTTTAAATGTTCCTCGTCCAACTCCGAAGGGTACAAGCGCTGTAGCAACTTTGTCTGTCTGTCAAAAAGTTCCATAAAGACTAGATATTTCATTACAATTGTAACGTTGGAATATACGGCCAGCATTTTTTGTATTTTGATACAGTTTAGACACAATCGGATACACAGATACATTTTGTGTTTCTTTTGCGTTTTTTTTTAATTAATTTTAAATAAAAACTATTTTATAATACCTCTAATTTTAATAGTTTTCAATTGATATATTTTTAAGCGATTAACAGAAAATTAAATCAATTAATTAAATATTTTATAAATTTATAGTGTATTAATACATATAATATAAAATATTTTATAAATTTATAGTGTATTAATACATATAATATAAAACCTTATCCCGGGAGGTCTTTCGACTTCATTCAGTAAGATACAATAAGTAGTTGTATTAGAAAGGTATCCGTAACGCTAGAACGAATCTAATCCTTCCGCTCATTGACTACGGTGATGTATGCTGCTCTAATATCTCAGAATCTAATTTAGATAAAATGGAGCGTCTTCTTAACAGTTCCATTTGTTTCATATTTAATCTCCGAAAATTTGACCACATCTCTCAGTACCGCTCTAAGCTTAAATGGCTACCTATCCGCAAAAGAAGACGATCCAGAACTTAATGTCAGCTGTTCTCTATCCTAAATGATCCAGCTTCTCCTCGATACTTGAAATGTAAATTTCAACTCACGATTTTTATCTTCGGTCAGATTATAATCTTAGCTTATTTGTACCTTCGCACCATACTGGTTTTCTTTCTAACTCTTTCACAGTACATGCTATTAAACTCTGGAACGGCCTCCCTGATGTGCTTCGATGACGTGCCTCGAATAAACCTGTATTTAAAAAGCGTATCCTTAGATATCTACACCAGAAAATGACATAACCATTTTTATAATTATTATTGCGTAGTGATATTTAAACCAATATTTATCTTTTGGCATAATATTAACCTTATTTTTATATATACATCATCATCTTACTATCGCCCTATGCATGTATGTATGTATCTTTTTATAAATTTAATATATTTATACGTATTCATATAATATATTTATATGTAGTACAAGTAGGTACATATATATGTGTATCCATATGTGCATTAATTGATATAAACATAAGTTGTGTGTATTTGTCTGTTTGTTTTCTATAGTACCCCTCATTTGTTTTTTCTGTATTTTATATTTCGGTTGACTGGTAGAGAATGCTTTAGCATTAAGTCCGCCATTTGTATAATTTGTACAATAAAGTTTTTAAATAAAATAAATAAATTTGTGGTGTTTTACATTCAAAGCACATCTTCATCTCATACCAAGAACACTCCAGCGCCTTCCAACTATAGGATAGGAATTTTAAATATAATATTATCAGTAAGCCGATAGTTAAATAATAATAAATTTTAATAAATAATTACTTTTATATTAATATGAAAGATTATTGTTCTTATCTTATCATCTAGTAAACTAATATTTCCCCAAAGAATAAGCATTGCTATTGAAAAGAAAATTGTCATCGGCATTTGTACGGTAGCTATTTTTCTTCACATTTATGGTGCTAAAATATTTAAATATTAAACAAATAAATAAAAATATCCTTATTGAAAAATACACATGAATCCAGTAGCTAACTATTATACTAAACTGTAAAAACGAAAAGATATAAATATTTTTATATAGAACTGTAAAAATGATACAAAAAAATATATATATTTATTCATACCTTTCACCAAATATCTCCCATGAATTTAAACGACGTGTTTCTTTTATACAGAACAAAATACATAAACTAGACGCTACTCAATTGAGACCCTCGTTATTGATTGGTTGGCCGTTAAGGGAAATTGCTTTCGTGGAACACGTAAATAGCACGTACTTAATGATTTTATTGCAAAAGTAAAAAGTAATAACAATATTGAATAAATTGAATATTATCTGTCTAAAGACTATAGACCTAGTTGCAATGAAATGATTCAATTGAAGTATAAAAGAATATTTTTGCTGAAAATTGCCTGCAGCGCGCTGGAGCTATTACAACCTCATTATAACCGAAATGTTATGGGTGGGAATGATAATGGAACTGAAAGAATATTCAGAAGATTACCCTAAAATAGCTAAGATAGCTACTGTATTTTTTTATAGTAATAATACACACATAGCCACGGCTCTTCTCTTCCTATCCTTCAATACTACCTGTTTTCCAGCAACGCTTCTATAACAAACCTATATTTGAATATAAAATTTCCATTAAATTATATGTATAGTTGTACTTTTCACTTCAAAAATATTGTAACACCCTTATCCTTAATATATTTACAACTTACAATCGTAGACAATGTGCGATAAAATATTTCTAATATAACTTTACCCTAAATATATAAAAAAATCCGCACATTCAAACAAAATTATAAAAATGTTTATTTTCTGTTTTAAAAATATTGTGTAATGGCGTTGTTTATTATTCCTGTAGGAAGACGGATAACATTTTTAAATTGACTATGTCTCTAGAGGGGATTACAAATGCTGATTTTTTTTTTTATATTTAGTTGATTTTAAATCTGCATCTCTGTTAAATTTATTATGGATATTCACATTGTATATTTTTATATTTATTTATTATATTCTATTAACAAGAAATCCGTTCTTAAAATATATATTTTTCTTTTTGAAATCATAATATAAAAGGAGAAAATTAATCTTAAAAGTAACTTACTTTAAATTCCTGATCTGCAATCAGAATATTATTGTAATTTGGAACTATTTAAAGTTTTTCCATGTTCGTCCTTCGGGAAAATTAAACTCGTTCAAACATGTCAACAGTATCTAGGGATGTGAAAAGATTGCGCAAAAAATATTAAAATTTCACGCTTGAACGAGCGACCTGGTTGTGCTCAATGCTAATGCCGAGAACTTGGGATTTGAGGGATTTTATGTTTATTAAAATAGTCTAATGCTTTTAAGTTTGATTAATATTTTTATATTAAAAGAAAACTTACTAGTTTTTGATTTAGAATTTTATATAAACTGAATATTATGAAATATTCTTTTAATAAAAAATCTAATTGGAATAAATATTATAGAGATATTTATCTAGATTAACTTATTTTAAATAAAAAAGATACAAATTTGTACCATTTACGTAATTAAATTATTATTTCTACTTACTACAAGCTTAAGTAAGGCACCATTGAGGTACATAAGTGTAAATAAAATATATTACAGTTGATTGACCCTGACGCGATACTCGTCCATTACAGTAATTATATATTTGTCTGTGTGGTTGTGTCACGAATCCGCTGTTTACTTCGGTGATGTGTAACGCACTTTATATTTATCTGTGTTATATGACTGATATACCCCAAAAATGTTTCTACGTTTGCCGATATCGCTACAACATCTGCATTGTAACTCAAAAAATATATATTTTGTTATTTTGTAGATATAGCTTTTAATAATATAATTGTGTTGTAGTTTATAGTACTATATTGATTTTGGTTTGAATTACTTAAAACAGCAAAAGACAACAATTTTAAGGACATAAGAGCAGCTTAAAATTTCTACATTAAAGATATTTCGGACGGAAACGAAAATTTTGTACGATGTTTTTAAAAAGTCCGCCCTCTCGGTGTTATAAAATAGCTTTTAAGTCCTAATAATATTAACTTAAAGTCTTAAAACTATTTAACTTCAAATAAACTTTGTAAACTAAGGTTGTTTCCAGTTATGGCATTAGTAAAGATTTTTATAATAAGCTAGTAAATAATCTGCAATATTATTCAATGTAAAATGAAGGTATATATTGATAATTGCCACTAAATGAATGTGACTATTTTACAAAATTAGAAACATATACCTTCAAAACCGTAATATAGAAAAATGATTGCTTAAATTTTTAGGAATTAAGGATATCTTTAAGATGGTGGTTGGGATCTTTCTACATACATTACATTTACATTCACATTCACATTTGTAGTCGTTCCATTAGTAAAAGTTTCAATGTTTAATGTTTAGTGATTTAAGAGTCTAAATGTTATTTGATTGGTTGAAGTATATAAATGTTGCAATATGGCATAAATCGTTATTTATTTTAATTGTAATTTTAACCTGATTCGTAAAACTATGATATAATCGTATAAATTGAATCGAATCGAATAATTTGTGTCAAGGAATGTTTAATATTTACGTATTTCCATGCAAGCCTCATGTTTAGATGCAGCATTATGACTGAATTATGTTTTGGTAGCAGCGAAGATTACAATTATAATCAATGTATTTTTGAAATTATATTAATGAGTTACAATTAAAACTTATAAAAAAAAATGTGATTCCAGGTCAGTGATTGATCCAAGAAGGCCTGTAGTTGCTTGTAGCTTGTTTCCCACCGATTGCAGCAACGCATTCGGTGTAATCTTCGTTTCACGAGAAGGAGCTGCGTCAGCAATTTAATATTCTGCAGTTTTATACTGAGAATTGACTTGGTCTTTAATATATGAATTTACTCTGGCTATGCTTGCGTAACAAGTGTTATAATCTTAATTCACAGGACTATTTTTTTATTATTCCGTGGTTCTCCAGCCGTGTGGACTATAGAAAACCTAAAATACTAATCTAAAAAGAACTAATTATAACCTAACCTCGTATTAAGTATAGCATTATTCCACAGCTTTCAGGGCTCCCAAATTAAATTTTGATAAAGTGAAGCTGGGACCACTTAATAGCATTATTATCCCACTTAATATAATTTCTAATATTTTAACTGATTTGGAAATTCAATTGTGAAAGATTTTAACGAATTGGCTTAATTGATACTTCAGTTGACTCTGTTTTGAAAGAGCACTTGAAATTCCGAGATTTCCCTGTCTTATAATATCTATTTAATAGAGAAAGATATTCATTATATAACTTTATGTGAATAATTTAATAATAATTGTAATAATAATAAATTTAACATAAGTAGTGTAATTTTTTGACATTTCTGTATTTGTATATATTTTTAAATGAATAATTAATAATAATAATAATAAATTTAAATAAGATTGTAATTTTGTCATATTGTATTGTTGTGTGCTGTATAGTATTTATGTTATAACATGAACAAATGCGGCGTTGTGGACCGCCAACCAACACGCCATGTTCCGAACGGCGGGAGGTAGAGGACGCAGCTACAAATAGCTACGTGGAATGTAAGAGGAGGAATGGAACAGAAGATGAATGAATTATTAGATGTGATGGATGACAAAGATCTGGATGTTATTTGTGTGTCTGAGACCAAGCGAAAAGGCAATGATGCGACCGATTTGCCTGGCAACCGGATCGCTTTCTGGGCCGGGGTTCCAGAACGTGAGCGAGGTTGCCAAGGTGTAGGCGTGTTGTTGTCCTCTCGAATGGTTAATGCAATGGTAGAATACAAGGCCATTAACCCGAGGCTTCTTTGTTTTCGCTTTAAGCTGGGAATAACAAGAGTATTCTTGTTGGCCATTTATGCGCCAGTGAGCGAGGTCGAGGAGTTTTGGGAGAGTGTCAGGGATGTTCTAAGTAGTATCAGAGGTAATGAAAAGTTGATAGTATGTGGAGATATTAATGGATGGGTTGGAACCGTGGAAGTGGTTACGAAAGCGTGCAAGACAAGTACGGTTATTTTAGTCTGGCTCATGTATCACAATGCAACTGGACCTAACAAACGTAGAACTCGAGATCAGGTGATCGTTAAGAGCCGTGCTGGCATCTAACCTGCTACCAACTGGCCACTTGCCAAAAACTTCTAATATTTCAACATAATTGAGGCCTTTCATAACTTATTGAGATCTTTATTCTAGACGATGTAATTTAAGTCTTTTTGTACCGTTTTTACTTATTTAACAAAATGTGAAAATAATCTTTAATTAAAATTAAATATCAAAGACTGATAAAAAATATAATATCGGGATTAAAATGTCTGTTTATTTATATATTTACGGCTCGACTTGTTTATTTTAGTTATTTTCACAGTATTTTATCTTACGGTATTTTATTATGGGGCAGTGCTGTCGAAATTAATTCTATATTTATTTTACAAAAAAGAGCTGTGCGGGCTATTTATAACTTAAAAGCTAGAGATTCTCTGAGAGATGTTTTTAAAGAAATAGGTATTCTTACAGTCGCTTCCCAATACATATTTAATAACATTTTATATATACGGCAAAATTTAAATAGTTATATAAAAAACAGTGACAGACACGCGATAAATACGAGAAATAAAAACAAACTCGTAACGCCAAAGTTTCGGCTTCAAAAAGTTAATAAATCCTTCATGGGTCTGAGTATACGCATATATAATAAAGTTCCACAAGATATCTTAGACCTTCCATTTCTTAGTTTTAAATCTAAAATCAAAAGTTTATTGTTAAATAAAGCTTATTACAACGTTCAAGAGTTTTTAGTGGATCGAAATATGTGGAACTTAAGTTGTTGAATCATTTGCAGGATTTATATTATATTATAATTAATATACATCACCTATTGTTATATTTCTTTTGAAAAGAGCAACTGTTGAGTTTCTGGCCGGCTCTTCTCAACAGAGCAGCATTCCGAGCCGGTGGTAGCTTGCTTACGGACGGACTACACTGACCTTTTTTTGTATTGTAATAATTGACGATTCAAAAGTGCGTGTAAATGCCTACTTGAATAAAGATATTTTGAATTTGAATTTTGAATTTGAATTTGTCCTAATTGTACTGTGTATATTTTTTAAATGTTTAAAAATCAAACTATTCAAAATGGCATTTTTAGTTAAATAATAAATTAAAAGTCTCTGACACGTTTATTTTAACAACTTAAAATTTATTGCATTTAAAAAAAAATATTTTCGGCTCTGTTGACATTTTAAAAGTGTCATTAATTTGGAGGGTCTCTTATTACAAAACTGAGATGATGTCATATTTTTTAATGTATTGTTATAATTAGCAACATAATATTATTTACTTTAAAATTCATTAAGAACGTTTAAACTCGTCTTTATTTTTTCTCAAATATAATATTAAATAAATAATATATCATGAATAGTTCGTAAAGGTTATAAAATTATAAAGTGTATTTTTAATAAAATCTTCGTGGAATGGATTGGATCTTCGTTGGATGCTAGCTGTCCAGAGTTAACTTTGAAATTCATATATCCATCGGTGAAAGATTTTTTCATCATCTTTTATCAAAATTATTCTGGAGACTAGCCAAGAATAAGTGTTACATTATAATGGATGGATGGATGGAATTTCTTATTTAGATCCTTGCTTAATGTCTAGTCGAGTATTGACGGAGTGGTTATATAAAAAAACATATTAATTTATATTAGGTATATTTCTATTGTTTTTTATCTTACAAAATTTTATTACTGCAAATATTTCTCAATATACGAAGTTAAATTGACAACAGAACAGAAAGAAATTAAAAAACATGGCCGCCATCCCGCCGGTCCGGAACGGAATAGACGCAATTTGTAGAAACTGTATTGTTTTGTGTTAGTGAAAATAGAGAGTGTAGTAAGGGCAAAAAAATATATATATTTTTATTTTTGGTTTTATTACAATTTTTAACAACTTCCTAAAGTTTCGAGTGAAACGCATTTTTAAAAGAACCTACTAACATCTGTAATAAAGAAATATAATTCAAGTAACTGTACAGAGTGTAAGCTTAATAGTTTATTTGTTACTTGTTTTTGGTTTCGTTTTAAGATATGTTGCAATAAATAATATCAGATAAGTAAATTTGTCGTAGTAAGCATAAAATTCTGACCTTTGCACCTCCTAACGCTGTTTCTCGATACAATTTACTTACCATCCTATATTAAGGTATATATAGGGTTGTGGTACACTGAGCAGGGCACTGGTCATGTTCGTTGATCTCGCAAATATAAAAATAATACAACACTACCACGCTTAATTTTCTCTCAATTCTATTATGAATACCATTTCTGAATCAGAGTCGAAGGATGCAATATGTCATATCTTTTTGTTCATTTAAAACTCTTCCTAATATGTATATTGTATACTTTTGTCATATTTTAATCTTCAATATAATGTAGGTATCGTTTTAATACTCTTATCCTTATTGCAAAGATACTCATGATTCAAAGTGAGAACGAAAAAAAACGGAGAACTCTGTTTTATGTTATCAGCAGTCATAAATAAATTGTACACAAAACCCGAGTTTTCATAGTAGCGGAGAAGATTTAAATGTAATTCTAGGAATTATAAAAATACAACAAATATAATAAAACTTCGAATAAATCAAATTATTACCCTGTATGTTAAACCGGCCAAAATAATTGTTACCACTCGTAAATAACAAACCTTTTTATCCTGTCAGATACAATAGCTGACATTAAATAATAAATTTGTTTGCATTTTAGGTTATGTTTAGTAAGTTGGTTATTGCAAATCTCCATGTACTGTACCGTGGTTAATCGATTGATTGATATCACAGAAATGTTTTACTTATTAAACTTAATAATTGCAATAATTTATTATTTTAACTTTATAACGATAATTTTTTATAATTTATAAACCAATTTTCCGACAATTCCAGTGACTTTCGCTAAGAAGTTTTTCTTAGAACTTTATTATTGTAACAACACTTTGAAAAATATTTTTTATAAGGGCAATTATTATTTATCTATTTTCCCTTTATTGTTTTTACGATTCCGTACCTTAAAAGGAATAAAACCGAAACCTTATAGGATCACTTTGTCATCTGTCTGTTTGTCATGACCCTTAATTTCTGGAACCCATATATATATCGAGTTAAAATTAAAACTATTTACTAAGGTCGAAAGCCCTTTGAAGCTGTGAAACAATTAAACTTAAATTAACGCATTAAAAATACCGCTGTTTATCTCACAATAAAAAATATTTCGACAATCTCTAGGAAATCATCATTGTTAGGCTACTTGATTACTACTATGTTATAAGTTCAAAAAATATCTGAAAACTAATAATTTCTAATTAAATCATTAGACATAGTCTTAAAGGTTATCAGAATATGGTTTGGCTTGTAGTTCAAATGAGCTATGCGGAAGGCTTGATATGGATATTTAAAAACATGTTTTATTTACTTACCACGCTTATTTATAAAAGTAATAATTACTGTCAAAATATAAATTTAACCCCAACCACTATACCCCAATACAATAATTCAATTTAGTCTTTAATTTCATTACTTGAGGTAGGTATTTACGAGATATGTGGGTTGGTTAAAGTAAGAGCTAAAATTTATGTACATTTTGTAATTAGTACTAGTGCTTCGTGAATTATATATCATGTGTCCTGATAGATCTGACGACACTCAGTGAAGAAAATCAAGAGTTTGTAGCATTTAGATCAATTTATCCTATTTGAATTACTTATGCAATACTGTTACAATATTCATTATCTATAAACTTCAAATATATGATCCGTTACTTACTTGCATATCCATATATCTTACTTAAAAATATTGAATTTTATATATGTTATATCAAAATCAAACATTATAATTTCACATAATTTTACATTGCAGTTATGGAAATTTCATATTTTTTTTAATTCCTATATTGATGGAATTTCCAACATTCGTGAAACATGTATTAATTTTACCATTTCATTTCATTCATATTACTTGAACTTATTACACTTTTGTTAAGGTAATATTACAATAATTCCAATTTTATTCCTACCTAAAGGACTGTAGTCGAAATGTCATATTTCTTATTCGCAAGCGGTTTGGGTTGCTTATTAATATGATTTATAATTTCATATGTGTAAAGAATTATTTATTAATATTAATGTAATTATTATTCGTGAGTAAAATAGGTGACAACAACATATATATTATTTCTATTTATTCTATATTTTTAGACAAACAAAATATCATAATGTATACAGCAAACGCGAAGTTGTAAAATGCTTTACCAAGGTTGGTTCAATTTCAGAATGTCGATGTAAAAATAAGCAAAATTGTCCAAAATAAAACAAATCCAATATTCAAACCATATTTTTTCACCTGTTCAGATTACAGTTATTATTGTCGTCAAACTGTTTGGGCGCTTTGTAATTAATTACACGTGTTTAGTGACATTTTGAAATATAATTAATCATCAACTTGATGCAAAACCGAATTTGTAGTCCAAATAATTCTCTTAAATAGACTTTAGCCTATTAGCCTTAGAATAGCCTTTTTTTGACATTAATATAAAAAAGTTTTATGACATCGGATATGTAATATTATATTCCTTGACGAAGTTTATACATTTTAAAACATATACACACGGGTCGTGTCGTGTCGCGTCGTGTCGCGTCGTATCCTCCCGCACCGCACTACTTGACATGGCAATCAAAATGCATACATGATTAAACTATTTGTATGCCACTTTAAATAATTTTTAAAATATTCGTATAAACTATTTCTGGATTTTGGATTGTTGTAAAAGAAGAGGGCTGCATCACAACGAACAAAATATACTTATAGTAAAAAGGTTTCTCTTCTCCTCCCCAGAAACTTTGCAACTCTTGCATTAAAACGTACCACGGCATTACTTTTTCATTGTATGCGAAGCTGTATGCGTACAAAGAAAGATTTTTTTAATATACCAAATGACATTCGTTCAGAATTCAGATATATTTAATGAGTGTTTTTTAAGACATCAGTGAAGATTTCTAACCAAATTTTGTTCCAAACATTTTTCACTTCTTAAAAAAACCGTTACGTCCAGTTCTTTTTTCTTCACCCCTCCATCAACCACACAGTTTTCCATATTGTTGGCATTTCCATAATTTACGTCATTTAATGAAAACGAATCTAAGCTCGGCACTTCTAACTCAATTTGTTTAAGAGATCTAGTAAGACACCGAAATTTACCTTCAGATCATTCCATTAAGTCCCGAGGTACAATCTCATAAGTGACAAAACAATCATGGATTCCGCAAACCTAACTCAAATTATAACAATTAACTGATCTATTAGTTACAATAAAAAGCAATAAAATTCAATCTGGATACTATAAATGATATTATATTTGGGACGAGATCATTGCAAAATTAGTTTACAATCTCTTTATTATGAAATAAATATTTATTGTATGCGGACAAGGGAGAAAATAATCCACCTTGTCTCAATAAAACCTGGAAAGAAACAGAAAACACCTAAAATTTTCGTGGGAAACCATTATATCTCGATATTTCTGACACCTTATAACTCGTCATGCATATAGTAAAATAGTAATATTGTATTCATACATTGAATATAATAAAAAAGATCCAGCTGTTAACAACATGTACCGAAAATGAAAATCATATTTTATAGCAGCGCCATCTACCCGACTAGTATGGTAACGCTATGTGTTAGTTTTTACTAACTAGTTATTCTAGTATCCGCGACCTAATTGCTACAAAAGTAATTTTATTCAGTATCTGTTTTTTTACTATGTTCCATATATTTAAACATAGTAGTTACATCTTAGGGAATTCTTACACATTTCAGTGTAGCCCTTTTTTAATACAATCTGAGTTTTTTACCCAATAAGTGCTATTTTGTTTTATTTAAGAAGAGCTTCAACCACGACTTCGTTCATAAAAGAAAAACAAATATTTATTTTTTTCTCCGTCAGTGTTTGTTTGTATTTTTCGTCTAATCTCTGAAAAACCTGAACCAATTTAAACAGGACTTTTACTGGCAGATGCTGATGTTATACAGTATAGTACAATACAGCACACGACCCATGCATGCATGCATGCATGCACACACACACACACTTATGAGACTACAGGATATATGAATTAGTCATTCCTTTCCTAATATCATTACTTACGACACTTGTGTAGTATTAAAATTGAACCCGAATGAGATCTAGCTCTAAATAATATATTGTCTGTAACTATTAACATAATCATCAAACAAATATTTCTTATTTAGAACTTAACATCTATGGGTGTCCCAAAAGCCTGAACAAGTTTCTCTGATCAAATTGATAATGAACACCGAGGGATGCAAGATTTAACCACCACACTACTGGATTACCCAGATATTTAATGTTGCCATTGCCAGAGAAATACCGTCCCTAACAATAAAAACTTTTTTTTTTTCTTAAACAGTACCTGAGAGTGATATTAAAATTTATTAAACTACCACATCAGCTATACATAATATAGGAACTGCTCAATCGTGATGTACAAAAAAACCCTGTACAAAGTATAATACAAAATGCTTTCGGGAAAGGTATTTGAAATGATATACTATTTCCATTTCTTTAAACTCTCGATAACAGTTCTAACTTGATAGTTGTAGTGTTGTGACCAAATAAGTAATGATATCGATCGCGTATATTGATTACAGTGACGAACCATCAGATTTTGATTAAAATAAATAATAAAAATTACTTATTGTTATGATTATTTAGTTTCATTGTCGAGTCCCACCTATACCTATACCTACCTATTTTTTCAACAGCTTCGAAAAGGAAATTGGCATTATCAATACTTGATTGATTGATTGAATTAATACGTATACATCAACATCTTGTTATCAAAATATAATATTAATTAATAAATTTGTACAATAGTATCTGGCAGTATATCTGGCTCTATATAAAATCTGAATTTCAATTTGTTTATTATAGATGACAAGAATAATTTTAATTTTAAGTTAGACTCAATTTACATTTTTTCACACATCAATGGGGTCTTATTATCGTACCATCAAAAAAAAGTCCACAGAAGCAGAGATCGGCAAACAGAACACCTGTTTTGCATTTTAAGTTTTTTTTTATTATAGAGTAATTTAAGCTCCTTATATTTATATCTTTATTATTATGGTATTGCAGTGTTTCAAGTCTGCAGCGGTGGCAGTAGACCCCGTGTTTTCGTCACTTGCTATTCATGCTTTGACTTTTTTGTTATCACCTACTGTATTGTCAAATCCACCGATTTTTGTTTATCAGATCAATTTATTTTTGGTTTATCTTTTGATTTCCACTTAATTAAAAAAAAAATGTAATACTGAGGCTAAAATGGCTTCGTTTGCTGAAGGCTCTAACTGCAAAAATCTTTTAAAATGTTTATTTATGTTTTCTTGAATCAAGCAGAGAGAAGTGGTATTTTAAATTTATCGACCTGAGATTTTTGATCATATGTTGAATTCTTATTAACTCTTTTAATAGACAATAATAAGTATCTTTTCTCCCTGCAGGCTTTGAATAGCTTCTGTTATATCATAGTTTCAGTAAGATGGTTCTGTGCAACTAAAAAATCTTTTATAGAATTGTTATATGAATTCTTGTATATTTTCTAGCTTTTGTTGATCTACAACATAAATTCCAGAACGATTTACACATTCCTGAGTCCACGTCATATAGATTCTTATACAAAGTATATTTCAATCCAACTTGTTTGAAGTCTGTACGTGCAATCAAATGTAAAGTGTAGCACATCTTTCATCTCCGGGCAGTATGCAATCTTTCTAAGTCTGATGATACATCTGGAAAAGCTGTAGCATCATCATCGTCTTCATTACTTTCACCAAGTGATATTAGTTCTTCCCAAATATATCAGAAGCCTTAACCATATTTAGGCCATTATCTGTAACTGTTCATAAGGTCATTCTGAATGTATATCGGCTATCATCTCTGCAAATTTTATCATGTCAGACCCTTTGAATCTTCTGCAAGCAGCAGATTTTAGCAGCTTTTTCTATCAAAGTTGTTACTTTCAATCCAGCAGTGTACTTAAAATATTTTCTTGATCTCTGAAAACCCAAACAGAATGTTTGTTAGAAAGATAAATATGAATTTATTCCAAGAAGTTAACAGTGTAACGAACACTTTGATAATACTGAAACTTAGTCATAAATATTTGTCAATTACAATCAGTTATACAATATTTACTAATTTAATAGTAAAGAATCATTTATGATTTCAATTTGTGTGGTGTTTTGCGAAACTGGCTAAATATATAGTATAAAAAAATATAATAGCTGAATAAAATAATACTAAAGCTCTTAATAGGCGGTGAAATTTGTACAAAGAAAGTGTCGCCATCTATAAATATTTTCTCACATTAATAAAGGCATGTCCAGTTCTACAAATTTATTTTGTAAATGACACTAAATATTTCCTTCTTTTTTTAGTATTTTATCACAAAGGTATTTATAAAATGCTATGATACTAAACAAAAATATTTCAAAACAAGATACAAAAATTCTTTCTAAAAAAGTATACAAGATGCAAGATAAAAATACGTATTTTGTATCAGTAAAGTTGTGTATTGAACATATAGAATAGGTGAATACTACTAATTATATAAGTTCTAGATCATAATATATAGAAATATCTTCTACAACAATTTGTATTTGTCACATAATGTAGTATCATATCAATAATATGATACTGAATTCTTTATAATATACTTTCCACAACATTTGTGTTAAACCGCACAGGCAGTACCTCGGGCTACCCACCTCCTGCGTGTTAGACCGCATACGCGTTACGTTTCGCTATAAGAGTGCTATACGAGTGCGGCTCCACACGTTATGCGTGTAGGAGCCGCAACGCCATAGTTACATCGTTTTATGTGCCGCAGTCAGTGTTAAATAAAAAAAAATCTTACCCTGGTCGTCTGAACATAACTCGAGAGGGTCGCTTTTATAAATTATTTCTTCTTCAGCTCTGCAATGGATACAGAAATTCAACACAAAGTATTGTCCACAGGATCAAAGTTCATCTGACCATTTGCTTCACTGACAAACTGAAATTGATAAAATATATTGAAAAGTTATATTCTAATTTAAACCAAATACTTTTGTTTTCTTTGAAATAATAATTGATGATTAAAACACACTACAGTTTACCGTGAATTTGTTATTAGTATCTTTTACCAAAAAACTTATAATGTTAATTCTGGTTACCATTCCAAATTTTTGTAGTTAGTGAGGTCACACATTTAATTTAAAAATGTTGTCCACTTTCCTCAAAGACATTACTATTTATTTGAAGTGTAAGATTTTAACTTTTTGGTGATTTTGAAAGTGGTGTAAGTCGTTTTGAAGTCATTAAAAGTATACATCATTGTTAATCACATTAAAATAATTATAACATAAATTATTTCAATTTAATGTTTAAAAAATTCAAAATATGTGCATAGCATCTTATTTGTCATTATTCAAATGCAAGACCTTAAATCCAGTATTTTAATATATATTTCAGTTTTTTAAGGAATGCTTATAATGAGATGTACATTATATAAAAGGCATTTCAATCAAATATTTTTTTCCTCACCTCGGCAGCACCGTATAAAAAAAAGCTCATAAAGAAAAATTATTTATTATATTATTCTTATTATTATATTATAAACTAGCTTTTGCCCGCGACTTCGTCCGCGTTTCCGTCGTTTTTCGAAAAAAAATTAGCAGATGTCCTCCCTCATAGTTTTGACGTAACAGGCAGATTCACTTTCGTATTTTAGAAGGGCAATAGTAATATAATATGCCAATCCACAAAACTGTTGAAAAATATAAGTAACCGCAGAATATTATAATATACCCACGCTATACCCACGACTCGGTCAGCGTGTAACTCCTTGTTTTTTATTAAGATAATATATTGCTAATATTTTTAGATCAAATTAAAATGTTTCAGCGCAAAGCTTCTGGGTAGACTATGTTAAGAGTCGACCCGTCCGGCACGTGAACGTAAAGATTCCTAGAATTGCTAACCCGGGAAAGAGCGACGTATAATTGACCATGCGAGAAACAGCTAACACCGAGATCTACTCCAGCAACACGAAAAGTCTGCCCTTGAGCTTTATTGATAGTCATGGCATAGCACACCGATACTGGGAATTGCGTTCTTTTAAATTGGAATGGAAAATTATTTGGTATTATGGGAATTCTGGGAATAAAGACAGTTTCTCCTGCACCGCAACCTGTTAAAATTTGAGCCTCGATTACATTTTGTTGCAACTGGGTTACTTTTAGCCGAGTTCCATTGCAAAGTTGAGGTGGTCTTAAATTTCGGAGCAGAATTATCGGTATGCCAATTTTTAAACAAATTATATGAGAAGGTAGTCCAGGCATACTTAAAGAATTTAAAAATTCTATCGGGTAATTAGTGGCTTCTTGTTCATCAACCATTCTATTTATTGAACTATAAACTTTGCTTTCTCCCTGTATATTAGACAGTATTTTATTATTAATTTCAGATGCCTGGTCATTGCGAGGAGTCAAAATGGACCTTTCGCAAAGCCAAGAATTGTCCCTATTTAATATAATTGTTATGTTACCGTAAACCGAAGATATAAGATGTTGTTGGGATTGCACTATACAACATAACTCAGGTGTCAGAATAAGTTTTCCTTGGTGTAGTTGTGGATAGGTACCTTCACCAATCTTCAATAATGTATCAGAAAATTCACGATTATCTGCGTTGTCTCCAGTTCTCACTCGCATATTTATAGTCAAATGCACCGATTGTATATCACGCCACAAATAAGAGCTTTTCAGGCAAGCCCTAATCTCATCAGCTCGGGTTCCCCGTGGTATTACCGGTAAGGTTTGTCGGAAATCACCACAAAATAAAACCGTAATACCGCCCATTGGTCGATCATTTTGTCTTATGTCCCTTAGAGTTCTGTCTACTGCTTCTACTCCTTTTCGATGGGCCATCGTACATTCATCCCATACGATTAAATTACACTCACGCAATACCTTAGCTTTGTCGCTATTTCTTGAAATACTACAGGTTGGACTTTCCGTGCGATCTAAATTAATTGGTATTTTAAACATAGTGTGAGCAGTCTTACCTCCTGGTAGCAATGTTGCAGCTATACCTGATGAAGCCACGGCAAGAGCGATTTTACGCTGATTTCGAACACAAGCTAATATTAATTTAGTCAAAAAAGTTTTCCCAGTTCCTCCAGGTGCATCTAAAAACCATATTGTTCCTAAATTATTCTGCACACTCTCGCACACGCGATCATAGACTAAGCGTTGTTCTGCAGTCATCATTGGAACACCGTTTTCTAATGTTACCAGCAGTTCCATTGGGTTGTAACCAATCTCTGCGGAATATTCCCTATTGGTAACCTCTCCGACTGAGGTTGGCGTTGGCAAACCATATTCACAGAGTGATTTACCGCCTACTGCTGTTAAGTCTTCCTGAAGAGCTAATAAGCACTGATTTATAGCCAGATCTCGAAAATTATCATTAGTTGCGCCTTCATTATTGTGAGATAAATTCCGAAGAAAGTCTTCTGCAAATTTTTCTTTATATTTTTCCCATAATTGGACAGGATCAGATAAATTACAAAATGTGAGTAATGTTACAAATAAATGGCGTAACCGTCGTGGATTATCACTAACACAGGATTCTGCTAAAGCGTCATCCCAATGTTGATCATTTTCAAGCAAATGACGCGCTTGGCAAGCTGCATGATAAGTTGGATAAACAACATCGTCTACTTTTCTCAAATCTATAAATGATGTTGGTCCTCGCACTGTATGTAATAATAATCTCAAATAAAAACACTCTGCGTTGTTAGGATGAACAGTATACACTCTACCAAGAACATGTTCTTTGAAAATACCTGTCTCGCCATCTACAGGCCTGCCTCGGCGTCTACGGTTAAAGACACCTCGTTGTTTATCGTAGGTATAATACGATGGAACTTCTTCATACAAAAGAGACTTTGCGAAATTATCAGTTTGGCAAAGTCGAAAGAATGCCAATAAAGTTGTTTGTCTAGGGTTCTCTAATCGTTCTGTAACATTTTCGGCGTTAAAATATATACGTTGACCGCCTTCCAGATGAACATCCAGATGGGTCACAGGTGGATATCTTTCGTGAATATTAAAACTTAAGATCCGCCACACAGCTTCTGAAGAGCTGATATATCTGCCTGACTGAAATCTAGTAACTTCATCATGTTCATTTCTTAACGCAAACGTAGCTTGGTCACTGCCCTTGTTAATGTACTTACAAATATATTTAATTGACTCTACACTATTACACATTTCTACATTTATGTGAGCTTGAAATGCTCTGGACAATACAGGCGAATACGGAACGACCCACCTATTATCTAAAGTAACCTGTTGTCCAGACATTCGCTTTTCAACAGTAAAACCACCATTGTCTCTTGAACGGCGACGATATAATGGGTATCCATCATGTCCTGTTACAGTTTCATCCACTAATGCTTTTGGATACCTTTTAGTGCAACGACCGTCTTGCATGCAAGGAGCATTTGCGTTAAATGCACCACATGGACCATGTATCATATGAGTTTTAACAATGTCGTATAACAGGGGATCTGCAGTCGGAACTGGAATTTCAGCACTGATTAATCTGTCTACATCATTAGGTCGAACCTTATCTTTTAACCAAAGCAAGATATGTGCGTGAGGTAAGCCGCGTTTTTGCCACTCAACACTATACATATAACACAATACTTCTCCAAAAATGTTATCTTTGGTAAGAAGATCTATCATTGATTTTAATTTTAAATGAAACACTCTTGCAATAATATCATGGCGGTCATGCGGTGCCTGACCCTCAAGAAGCTCCCGAGTGATTTCATCCCACTTGGGATTGGTAGTTACAGTAACAAATAAGTCGGGACGTCCATATTTTCTTACGTAACAAAAAGCGTCTTGAGTACGTTCATGCATGTAGCGTGGACCACCAGTAAAAGAAGAGGGTAAAATAACTAAACGACCCATATTCACAGTATCGTTATCTTGCTGCATGGCATCGCGAAGGTGCACGTATTCTTCAGCGCGCAGCTGCCTTTGATTAGATCGTATATAAACTAATCTTTCGGTTTCAATTTTTGCGTACATGTCAACAATAAACTGATTAAATAAGCCACGAAAACGTTGAAAGTATACCAATCTATTCCGTCTCACTTGCAGGTGGTAACAATAAAATTGAAGGCATGACACCTTTTTATTATAATTAGGTGCGCCTGTGCGCGGATCGGTTTGGTATACAGCGAAATTATAACCATCTTCCCCTCGACAGTATATCATAGGATATTGCAAACTGTCGTAAGCCCTGTGGGTTTCGAAAATACGTTGCAAACGATTGTCTCTGGAACGTATAACGATATCACGTCTATCACATTCCTGGTCGACCAGTACTACAGCAACTTCATTCGTGGATGGAACGTTATGACGCCCAGGGTGTTCCTGAGTTGGACGCTTATCGGCATTTATAACAATTTTATAATTGTTATTACCATCTTGAGAAAGGGCTTCTAATGCCGATTTAAAACTGCATACGTACGAATTAACCTGATGTAACATGTTCTGAAGTTGTGAAATGAGTTCAGTATTTAAATTCGGAAAATATTGATTTCTTATATTCGACTGTTCGTTGTAATCGGATACAAAATATATTTGAAGAAATTTAGGTTGTTCTTCAGGCAAAAGGGACCCTATCAAATGGTAAACCTGACCTTGTACCTTAAAAGTAGGCATGAAAGGGCCTTCTGAGATTTGTTTAGCACCAAAGGATGTCATTTGGAATGCACTATTATAAGTGCGAATATTATCTAAAAACTGTTTGGATTGCAAATGTTCCCCTAAAAGTAGTGATTTTAAAGGTTCCGGTGGGTCTTCGAACGAAGGCAAATTTATTTTACCTCCAGAACAACAGAAACCAGCAGACTCCTTCCTCCACTTCGAAGCATTACAAAAGGAACATACTACGTTCATATCGCCTATTTCAGAAGATGATCTGTAATCAATTGTGAGGTTATAAGCAAACCCACTTTTATATTTATCGGACCACGCCACCGAATTTGTAGATTGATCTACCACGTGTATATCTAAGTCATTAAGACCATGTCGAAATCTATCTGCAGTAAGACGGGCCTCTCGCTGTTCTTCTGTTTCAAGCGACCGAATATTTTCAATTCTTAATCTTTCATTAGATAAAGTAATCAATTGTTCTTGTCTCAAAGAATTGTAATAATCGCGTCCCGACTCTAGTCGTTGTTCATGCTCATGTTCATCTTCAAGAGATCGAATCATATTATGGTGCGCCCTATCATTTGTCAAACGGTCTTGATATTGAGTAAAAGTTTCAGATTCTCGAGACAAAATATGACGTTCGCGATCAGCTGTAAGCCGTAATTCCCTCTCAGTGAAGGTTTCGGACTCGCGAGATAAAATATGACGTTCGTGGTCAGCTGTAAGCCGTAATTCCCTCTCAGTGAAGGTTTCGGACTCGCGAGATAAAATATGACGTTCGCGGTCAGCTGTAAGCCGTAATTCCCTCTCAGTGAAGGTTTCAGACTCGCGAGATAATGTATGCCGTTCGCGGTCAGCTGTGAGTCGCAATTCTCGTTGTAAAGCAGTTTCAGCTTCTCGGGATAACGCATGTTGTTCCCGGTCAATGGAACGCCTTAGCTCTCGTTGAGAAGAGCTTTGAGAAGCCCGTGTTGTAGCTCGTCTCGCTCTTTCAGCTGCTAATCGCATCTCTCTTTCTGGAGAGCTTTCATTAGCTCGAGATGTTGAGGCACTAACTCTCATAGAGTTTAACCGATGTGCTCTTTCCTCCTCCGATTCTTGAGAACGCGTCATTCTCATTCTCCTAGCTTGACTCGAAGTTCGAGATAAAGATGGTCGTTTTTTAGGTGGCATCGTTTATTTTATTTTTAATCGACGGTAACTTAAATTCTATTTAGTTACCCAATAAAAAACTTACGTCAGAGGTCCTAACTATAGCTAAGTATATAATAAATAGAATATAAATCTAAGTGCCTATTAAAACTAAAATAATATTCTAATCGAATTATAAATATGTACGTAGGTACCTACAAATTACAAAAGAATAAAAAATGAAAATAAAGCTATACTTAATGCGTGTGCAATACTATCTACACTTACCTACTTCACTTAAAAATGAATAATAAGAAATACCTACAACTACTGTAATTAATCAAAGTACCTATGCTAATACAAAAAAAACCTTAGATGTTCTAAGTACAGCTGCTATATAATAAAAAAATATAAATCTAAGTGCCTATTTAAACTTAAATACCTAATATTCTAATAGAATTAAACTAAGAAATATGTACCTACCTACCTACAACTTAGGTACAAAAAAAAAAGAAATGAAAATAAAGCTAAAACACGTGTGCAGTATAGGTAGATAGTAGACAATATCTACCTATACCTACTTCACTTAAAAATAAATAAAAAATACCTATGAATACTATAATTAATAAAAGTACCTACCTACGCTTTTATCTACTCAATACAAAAAAAACTAAACATAAAATGCCCAAAACTAACCTATCAGTAACTAAAAATCTAACAATAATCTAATCTATCTATCTATTATCTAATCTAAAAATCGAATCTAAATCTACTTAAAAAGAAATAAAATAGGAACTATTAATAGTTAAGAATTTAAACAAAACTAAAACTAATTTAGAAAATAACAACAAAAGAAATTAAAATAAACTATTTAAAGACAAAAAGTCGCGCTGATAAGCACGGTTTATAAAATAACAATTATTGTCTGTCAATAAAGTTCAACACTCTGAACGCATCTACAGCCAAATATTGAATGACGCTTGCGCTCGCCTCCCGCCCCTTTTATACTCTGCCGCCGCGAGCCCCGTCGAGCGCGGCAACCGTTACGCAAAAATAATCCTTATAGCTTGATTCACTATTCACGCGCGATGTCTTGTTGGCGTATTTCATGTAAGTAAGTATAAGTTTGGTGTTTCTATACCGATTTCAATGATTCTTTTTTTATTGAATTGATGCTAATGTTTATTTTTTTTTTAATTAGGAATGATGGTGAGCATTATTGGTTTTATAAACGTAAAAGTAAACAAATATAATAAGAAATCTCCGAACTGCTAAGCTATCGAGAGTTATGCGTGTTATTGTGAGTTAACTATAAAAGGTAGATATATGCTGTCTTGGAATATTTTTCGTGTATTTTTATGTAGAATATTTCCGTTATACATAGTTTCTATGTAGCTCTAACCATTAAGGCTGCACACGCGACGGAAGCTTAAAAAATCAAGCAACTTCTCCCATTTTCTCAACATTTCCTTTCACTGCTCTGCTCCTATTCATTGTAGTGTGATGAAAAGTATACTATTACCTGCCCAGGAGTATAAAGAATAATTGTACTAAGTTTCGTTAAAATCCGTCGAGTAGTTTTTTTTTCTATAAATAACATACAAACAGACAGACAGACAGACAGACAGACAAAAATTTTTTTAACTGCATTTTTGGCATCAGTATCGAACACTAATCACCCCCTGCTACTTATTTTGTAAATATATTTCATGTACAGAATTGACCTCTCTACAGATTTATTATAAGTATAGATACAGTTTAGGCAACTTACATTAAACTATAGATAATAACACATTCTACCTTCTTTGTGAATCACATTCATACAGACATATACAGCTGGAGCCTGTTACCGGCACAGAACACTGTTCAATAAAACCTTTTTACAATCTCTAGCATCATAATATTCACTCCCTTGCCATATAGTTTGTTTATAGTAATGTTACATGTTCAATGCACATTATTTATATATCAAACTATTTCATCATAAATACAAATAAATCTACTTACAAAACTCATTCCTCCATATTTGGTTCCTTCATACTAGTCACAACTCAATTTACCGGACAAAGCAATCAGCATCTATAAATAAATATATATTGTAGAGAAAACTAAGATTTGCATATGTTCTATATTAATTAGTATTGATAATAAACATTTATTTTATATATTAAAATAACTTAACTCTTTTTAATTACTTTGATAGAAATAGTTACTTACCTTCTCAAGAGGATGGACATAAATTAAATGCTGTATCAGCCTGGTGTTTTACCAAAATGTGTTTCATTGCAACTAAAACAAATATTACTTATTAACAACTTCATAATATCTTAAATGAGATAAGGAAGACATACAGATTAATCTACAAATTTCAAATTAATCTAAAAACTTAAGTAATAGCAATTAAAAGTTGAACATATATGAAAAAAATATCATTTTTTATATATGATATTTATATATATATGAAAAAATTATAATTTTTATATTAGCAAAGCTTTCTATATGGAATATGGAAATGTGTTACCACAATTGACAAATCAAGAGGGATGAAGGAAGGAAACTAGGAAATAGATAATGTCGGTATTCAAACTTGTTCACTCGTTATACAAAATATACTAATAATAACTGCTTGACACTAATCATCTGTAAGATGATTGATTTTCTTGCTGAGCCTGCATATGCAAGCAGTAATCTAGTGCTAGGCTTTATCACCTACTTCAACTTAATGAAAGCTGTTACAACTTGTGTATGTGATAGTGTAAAACTAAACTTACTAAACATGGTCTAACTCCAACACTTTGAAAATCGTGTTAACTGTCGATCTGCAAACAACAGAAACGTTATTTATACACTACCATAAAAACTACTTTTAAGTAAATACGATATTTATTGGGAAATAGTCAATATATGCCGATACAACTAGTAATGAATATGTATTTACCACGTAAAAAACGTTTTGATTTAAATAAATTATAGAAATTTCAAACATTAATATTTATAACAACAAGTTAGTTAACAAAATGTACTTAGCATACCTCTTATAACTAGTTGGTTTTGGTAAACAGTTTTTATTTGCATTCATTTCTTCCTTTTATGGTTCTGTTTTCCTTTCAGAGTATAATAATCAATTAAATCGATTTCTCAGATTCTTTAATAAATCATATCTTTAAAAATAATTACGTATTCATGGAACGGTATTTTACATTTAGTATTCTTGAGATGCGTCAGAAACTGACACACTACAAAGTCAAATTGAAAGTGAAATTCCCAAACAATATAAGCAGTGCGTACCATTAAAAAAGTTTATTGAAACAACTTTCAGTTTGACAGGTGTCAATGACAAAATGTCAAAAACCATACACCTGTTTGAAATGTAAATATTCGTATTTTGCGCCTTGCTTGTAATCAAGATTGTTAAATCTTCTATATGATTTGAATAATTCATTAAGTGAAGTTGACGCATTGCACGATCTCGTCACTTGTGGTCTCATTCTCGGTTCGTATTTATAGTGATGACCTTCTTTTAATTAATCATCATGCAGCTGTTTTCGTGCATATTATTGTTTTTTTTAATTAGTAATTGTTTTGGACAGTTAAGTGTCCATAAAAAAGAGAAATTTCTGAGTGGATTTATCGACTATTTAAATAATTTACCCAATCAACTTTACACATTCGAGGAAGGTTACATATTAAATGCGCAGAAAACAGTGAGTATATGTTGAAGATTTGATATTTATATTGTAAAGGTTATCGTAAAAAGACCTGGCGCTGTTATTATCTTAACCATAAAATAGTGTATTAACTTTCATTTATATACCAAGGATTTTTTTTTATGAAAATAGTATTATTGATTTAATAGTAATAATGTATTTCTCTTTTTAATATTATATATATATTTTTTTGTATGCATTCATTTAAATTTTACAAATAATTCTTTTTATACATTTATTCTTAAACAATGATAATATTTCTTTCTTGATATGTGTGTATTATATATAAATATTCATTGTAAGTCTGTGAGTAAATATGTTGTAAACTTTATTATAGGATGATGCAAAAAAGTACAACGTGGAAACATTGCTACTATCAAGACCTTTAGATAATTTAGATACATCAAAATATCAAAAATGTCTTACAACAATACTTGACCTAGAAGATAATGGAATAAGTATACAGAATAACGAGCATCACTGTGAAGACTCAGATTTAGTTTCTCAACCAAATCAAAATGGAAATGCAAATTTTGAAGAAGTGGTGCTTGAAGAGACTACTACAGCTGAGCCTATTATTGGCCATGAACCGGTGCAACTTGATAATGAAGTGCAAATGAACACTGGAGTTAGTAATATATTAAATAAGAATTATTGTTATATAATGTATGACTATCCTTAAACATCAAATTGTTTGTTAAAGATTACTTCTGGGGAACAATTCATTGCTGTGCCCAGGAGAAAAAATGAAGGGGGATGCATGGGTTGTTCAATTCATGTTAATCCTCAAGCTCCTGGGGTTGCTGAATTGGCAGCACTTGGAGTCAAACATCTGGATATACATGAACAAAATGTTAAACATTATCTTGAAACAGTCATTGATGTTGAGAGACAAGTACAAGTAAGTGTTAATTAAAATAAAATATTCTATTTATTTTATTTTAATAAATAAAATGAAAATAGCCTTTATTCTCACACTAATCGTTTTTAACTATTTAGTAAAATATAAGAATTCCCCCAATAATGTTTTCCGTTTAGGGGTACCACTAAGTTATGGTTTTTGTCCACTTTTCCTTTGTTGATCTTCACATGTCCCCAGCCCATCTCCATTTCAGTACCTTTACTTTTCTGACAATGTCCATAACATTGGTTCTCTTCCATATAAGAGTAAGGCTGTATTAGTATTTATTTCTGAGTCTCAACATGCTTTGTTACATTTCTTGTTGACAGACTTTTATTAACATAATGCTAGACATTATGTTTTTGATAAAAAAACAAATTTGACATCCATATTTTAAGAAAGGGAGGATGCATGGTTTAAATACTTCCCCTTTCTCCATTATTGATATGAATTTATTTGAATCACCTCTTTCAGAGACTAATAACTTTTTGATTTGCCGTCTGGAACTCTTGATGAGTACACATCGCATTCCAGGGGAGAAACAGGGGACAGTTATGTATGACCCCCACCCACTAATCCAAACAGTGAACTCTTTGCCGTATAGAGGTGCTCCTCCGTGGTACTACACGGGAATGTTTTCGCACATATCCGCATTACGCCAACGGCAGGCCACGTGAGCGGCCACCCCCTCCTCCCCCCTTATTGATTTAATAGCGCTTTTCTGGTTTCGTTTATGAGTATAGTAGGAACGTTTTCTTTTTCAGTTATCTCAGCTCTATTTCGTGATGCGCCTATTTTACTGTTAAAATCTCCCATCACAATACTCAATTTATGTGCCTCTTGCATTTTTTCATGAAATGAGGTATAGAAATTATATATTTCTTTATTCACTTGCTTGCATCGCATATGTGGCTGTTCTGGTTTGGGATGCTGATGATAAGGATTGCATCTCTGTCATATTTTCCCGTGAACTCTAGATTGTATTTTCTTTACCATAAATCCAATACCGTACATATCCTGCTTTACTCCCTTATAGTAAAAGAGAGTCATCATACTCTATAACCTCCTCTCCCTCACGCCTCACTTCGCAGACTCCCAATATATCCTAGTCCACTGCTTCCGAAGCTTCTTCTAGCTTTTCTAATCTCTTCTCTGTTATTAGAGTCATAGTGTTCGGAGTACATACTAATATATAAAGTTTACTCTTATTTTATTTCTTTTACATGTTGTTCCTTTTTTTCTTCTTCAGATCTTAGTTATTTTGGTTGTTGTGGTTTTGGATTTTTATCTTAAAATAAAATTTTATTTTTTTATATTTCTTGTCAAAGTATTCTTATGTCTGAGGGGTGGTGGACTAATGTCCCTCGGTTACCAGTCGACTTGGATCATGTAATCTTATATCAGACACTAGTTTTTGACGGTTGCCGATGTCTGCCACATGCTATTCTGTAATGTTACTAGTTCCGCCATTCGTGGTTGTATAACAAGATAGCAATAGAATCTTGTTATACATCTAGCGTTTACTCTGATGTATTTTGTATTTGTATTGACAGCTTGCTATATTCTTGACTGGTTGTCAGTTTCTGGAGATATTGACAACAGGCGTTTACGGTTGTCTGATTCTCTTTTTTTATAACCATCTTATCCTCCTGTTAGATCCTTTTTTATTCTCGTTATATCTTTTTTTTTGTCCATCGAGAAAAGAGATCCGTTTTCGGCTATAGTGTCTTAAATTTTTTGTGTTTGTTTATACATCAAAATTTCTATGGTCTAATAATTCTTTACGTAACTTTTAATTTTAATTGTTATTTTGCATGGAATGAAACGTTTTCGATGGTTAGTTTTCAATTGCACTTGAACTGGCAGCACGAACGGGCGTTTATATTTTTGACAAATGATAGTTGTCATATATAATGTTGATTGTATTGATTTTTTTTGTCCTTATAATAAATTCTAACCTTCACATGCAACTCCGCTTGAGGGATTTGCCGTCTTCTAGTAGTGTTGCTTGAAAAATCACTTTGCACCAGACCACTTGTGTAACTTATAAGAATATCCTTAGCACTATGATACAGAACACTTTTTATAGCTTTTCGTTATTTTTTATTATAATAACAAAGAAAATTAGTATACCCTTTGACAACCTTTTCAATGTTAATTAAGTTTATAGAATACCTATTTTTATAAAAAGCAAGACATTATCTTTAACTAAAATTCTTGTTATAGGTTGTTAATGGTGTACGATATATTCTAACACTTCAAGTGGGATATAACACTTGTGCATCTACAAGTGAGACGTGTATCGAAAGTAAAATCTGTAAGATATCAATACTAGAAAAGAGTTGGAAAAAATTACCCGATGGCTCTAAATATAGAGCTATTCTATCTAACAATTGTACACAAGAATGGTTATTTGGGGATGAGGGAGAAATTATTACAAATGGAGACATAAACACTGAGGCAAATGTTATTGAAATTAGTCCTAAACCTACTCCAGATTACGATAAAATCGCAAACACTGGTTCTGTTGATGACATTTTGAAAGCAGTCCATAATATTGATGTCAAATCACAACCAAACCAAGAGAAAATTTTCACTGACGCAGAAATGAAAGAAATAGAGCAACAAATAGTGCCCCATGATCATGTTGAAGTAACAACGACAAGTGTAGAAAAACTAGCAGACTCAAATATAAATGTTTACCATATTAACCAAGCTGAAGCGGTAAATCAAGTCAAAGATAATTCAGTTCCATTCAGGCGTTCTTTAAGTGAAGATAAAAAAAAAGCTATTGATGATTTGATAAATTTTTTTAACTTTGCTCGTTTGGAAAATAATCAAGAAAAAATCCAAAGAAAAAGAAGGAGTTACGATCATGATTTAAAATTAATGACGTTAACAGAGAAGATTCATAATATAGAGAACAATATTCAAAATAAATATACTGTATCGAGAAAAAAGAGGTTTGCAACACAACTTGTTGGAGGTCAAACGAGTAAAGATCCAGAAGACAGTAAATACAAAGAGTTGGCTCAGGAGTCGTTAAGACAATATTTACAAAACAAAGGAATCAGTGAAATATACGAAGTTTTGAAAGTTGACAAGGTTAGTTTACAAGTGGTTGCTGGAACATTAACCACTGTTGATTTTAGGTCATCCAAACCTGTGTCAGGATCTCAAGATAATAAAAATAAAGAGATTCATTGCCATTCAAGAATATGGGAAAAGCCCTGGATGAATTTCAAACAATTTACTACTACTTGTGATGATTAAACTAAAGAGGTTCGATGCCCTAAAAATGATATACGTTATACAGAGTTAGCATTCGAATCTTCTCAACTCATCGACCAGAACGGCACGAAGTGCGTAATTTAAGGATGTAAATAATAAACCGTTATTTAAGAATGATATTAAAATTTTAAAAAATGTGTGTGTCTTCAATTCACACTGAAGTGAATCTTTTAAAAGTTTCAGTAAAAGTGAAAGTAACCTACGAGAGATTGAGATGGATATAGATCTTCAGTAGCATTAAGATAAATGTGAGATTGATTATTTTTCACTAACCTTAAAAAATATTTAACACTTTAATGGCAAGTATTTATATTTTGTATTAAATATGTTAAATAAATTACATCAACTAACAATTTTACAATAGTATCAACACCATTTACCATATATTTTAGAAAAATAATAACTTTAATATATACCCCACTTCAGATTGAGCAATAGATGTCACCATAACAGTTGTCTTCAATATGTCTTCTATCTCATTTTCTCCTATATACATGTATTCATTTCTTTATCGTGAGGCATTTTTCGTTACATCAAATCACAACGATTCTAAAAAAGTTTTACTTTGGTAAAATACCACATTTGCTGTACATAGTATATGACCGGTCCTTAATAGGCCACTGCCAGGGTTGCGAGGTGAATTCGCCCTTCATGACATATTTTGTCTAATTTTGTAAATTGAATAAAGTTTTATAAAATATGTGCCTCTTAAACATTTTATGAGATTACTATTGCGAACAGTAGCCACGTGAAACAGTATTCACAAGGTAGAGAAATATTATCTTGTATCCATACCGCTTGTTATTTCCAAATACTTTCTATTACACATACAAATATTCATACCAACTATATTACTCTATTTTGTTATTTAAATCAAAGATCTTAAAATATATATCAAGATGACGGGAGTCGCTTTCATAATTAAGAACTTAACAAATTCTTATAATAATTAATTAGTATTTTATTAAGTTCAGTGTAATTTTTTTTATGTGAATACACCTGTTGAAAGTTATATCTGTATTATTATTTCACATGTGTAAATAACAATGTTACATATTGTTATTTAACACGATGTGTAACATTGGTATTTGTACAGTTTTTATGAAAAATATTAATTTGATTGTTTTCCTCACAATAATACGACGTTAAGTAGTGATATAGCCTTTAGAAACATAACTTTTTGATATAAACATTATACATATATATATTTATAAAATTGTTATATATTAATATCTGTTTTTACAAAACACCACTTAATATGAATAACTTACAATTTTTATTCGTTTTTATTTTGATAATAATAATAATAATAAAAAATGACACAAAATTAAAATCTTTTAATCTTCTTTCTTTTGGAGGTATTAGAAGTAACAGAATACTTTTTATTAAAAAAAATATATTTTTTTGGCGGAAAGTTAAAAAAAAATTAAAAGATAAAAAGATCGTTTGTCAATATATCTCAAAATCTAGCTAATTCAACGCTATCTAGCATTCCCCACGTCAATATCTATTTCAATTGAATATAGTTTCAACTGTTCAGAAGTTTTTTGAGGTTGGGTGCGAAGCCGCGAGGTATACTCAAATGCAAGCGAAGCCGCAGCTAAAAGCTAGTAATATATATAACTTACAGCTTCTTTTACCTCATGATCTCTTCCTTCACTATGATCTGTCTGTTCCTAAACGTATGAAGATGGTTATTTTGCGCCGTAATTACAAGAATATTGACTGGGAAGCTCTCAGTCGAGATACTTTGAAAGAGGACTTGACATATTTTATTTATAAAGCAATCACCATAGATGATAAGGTCTATGTTTTAAAATCGGCCCTTATTAAGTTAGTAGCTGATTCCCCCCCGCTTCGCTGGTCTTACTATTGATTTGAATGTGAACTTAGACTTCTTGTATTGTCAAAATGTTTAATTTATATTTCATATTTAGTGTATGTACATGTTTTAAATTTTAAATAGAGTAATAAAATGAAAGTCAGTGAATACACAGATTTCCACATTACCTATGAGGTACGTTCCCGTAATAATAATATTTATTTATTTTACCACGTTTTACTTCAAGGTGGGTTGGCGTCAGGCAGGCGGCCGGCCGTAAAACAAAGCCAAATCTTTAATACAAAGGGGTGTAAAACTGAGATTTGGAAGTTGAGATATTGGTACGCTGACTGGAAGAGGAAGAGAAATTGCGGATGTGTTGAAGAGAAGACGAATAAACGTAGCATGTTTACAGGAAACGAAATGGAAGGGATCAAAAGCGAGAGAGATTGGTGAGGGATACAAGTCTTATTATTGTTTTAATGATGGAAAAAAGAATCGTGTTGGAATTATACTTGATGAGAAATTAAAAGAGTGTGTGACGGGGGTGAACAGGGCGAGTGATAGAATCATTGCTATGAAAATGATTTTCGAATGTAACGCACAGAATCAACACGGGATGGATGAAATGGCGACAAGTCACTGGGACGACATGTGATGCCCGACATCTCCTTAAACTAAAGGGGAGAATTTATAAAAACATCATTAGACCTGTCGTTATGTATGGATCTAAGTGCTGGGCGATAAGGGTGATGGATGAAAAGAGTTTGCATGTAACGGAGATGCGAATGTTAAGATGGATGTGTGGGGTGACAGAAAGGGATAGAATAAGAAATGAGTATATTAGGGGAAGCTTAGGAGTAGCGCCAGTGACAGAAAAAAATAGAGGTAGCCGTCTGTCATTGTATGTGTATGTTATGAGGAGGGATGAAAGGCACGTGACCAAAAGAGTGCTAGGTATGGTAGTGGAGGGATGGACAGGTACTCTACCTGTCCATCCCTTCCCATCCTCCATCCATCCCATCCATTTTTTCCAAAAAATGGATGTATTGCGTGAAAGACGATATGGAGAAGAAGGGAGTGTGTACTGAGATGACGAGTAACAGCAGAGTATGGAAGGAAAAAACATATTGTGCCGACCCCAAAATGGAATAAGAGCAGGAAGATGATGATAAATTACAACAACATCACTCTCAAAGAAAACAGCTCATATGTTGCATTAAAAAACTTGAATCAGTGTATAAAGTATTCAGTAAAAACTTTATACATTCTGATATAATTATATCCAAGCACATTCAATGGATCAGATCCAGCTCAAAGCTTCCATATTTATGTTTATTTTTTACTTTGAATCAATACCAGTGATCACTTGTATACGTCAAATGGGATTGGCAGAAAGGCCTATTTTTATACCATACTTGTCAAAGTAAGCCCTTCCGTAAAGACACTCTCCCACTTAAGAATCCGAAGAGGAAACAGTGGTAAAGTACCAGTAATAATAACAGTTAGAATTAGTTGAATAGAAGTTGTTTCCTTTATTTTTATTTATTATTCCGTTTTTTAAGGGATGATTATAATTTGGTGTAAATTAATTTTATAGACAATTCAATAAAACAGATTTTTCCTCACCTTAGCAGCATCATGTATAGAACAGCTAATAATGAAAAGAAGAATTGGATCTATTACAATATAAATATTTAAAGTAAAATGATTAAAAAAAGGAATTCTTAAAAATCTATTGAAATAAAACCGAATCACCGAAATATTTGTACGCGCATAACTTTCAAACGACTGCACCAAATTGGATTAATCTCTCTGTTATGTTTGTGGAGAAGTTTTGTATAAAAAAAATATTATGTATATAAAAATTTTGCAAACATTAAAAAACTCTCAGAATCTTGAGTGTGCGAATGAGACAGAAGAGTGAGAGTATGCCCCTATGCTCTACGTGTGCTGTATTGATAAAACTGATAGAGTGACGTTCAGTTGTTGAATTATACTTTGTCCATTATATTTGACGGCGCAGCTAATGACATTTGCAATTCTTAGTTTTTGACGTCGGCAACAGGATGACATAACGACAAATGACAGCTGTCATTCTAGCGGAACGTCAGATGAGTGGCAGCGAGGCGGCCATCGGCCCTTTTCCGTGTTGACAACCGCCTGCGCACCACGCTCACGACGAATCGCTTGTTACCGACGCAATCGTTAATTATTATAATTGTAATTCATGTCTGCTAGATCATTAATGCCTTTAGAAAGTTAGTTGATTTGTTATTTTGTGATTTAAGTGAATTGTTAAGTGTAATTAAATAACTAGAAACCATTTTGGGACTTTTTTGTCATATAACATACGTAAATAAATATGGATAATTCTGAGAAAGACCATCCTGAGTCTATATCAGAAGTGGGATCGAACGAACGTCAAACGGAAAATATGCAATCTGCGGATAACCTCATGGCGACAAGATTGCTTTCAAACATGGAGTCTATGTTATCCCGAATAATTGCGATATCGCAACCGGCTACCGCTGTAAGTACTCACACCGTTAAACTTATTGAATTTAACCCTGACGATCCAGAGGCGGATATTGAGGGTTGGTGTAATGTCACTGAGATTATAGTGCAAGAAAAACATCTTGAGGGTGTGGATTTGCTTATGGCACTCACAAAGGCACTTCAGGGTCGCGCTGCGACTTTCTTAACCAAAATAAACCTTAAAGAATTAAAATGGAGTGCTGTTAAAGAGACTTTGTTAGCAAGATTCGCTAAGCCCAAACTCATACAAGACCATTTTGATGATATTTTAAAATTTCAAATCAGTGTTAGAGAAACCGCGCCAGAGGCTGCGATGCGTTTATGGAACTTGATCGAGCGTATACCGAAAGTTGAATTACCTGAAGAGGTTATTACAGGATTCGTAGTATCAGTGTTATGCCAAAAGGACTATGTTATACGCAGGGAGTTAACTACACATATGATTGCTACTCGCGCTCAATTATTTCGGATTCTCAGTGGTATATCACTGAAGCGACGATCAGATGTTAGCAATGAAAATCAAGAGCCTGACATGAAGCGGCCTCGGATTGACTTGAGGTTTCCCGGAAAATGCCATTTCTGCGGGTTGTCTGGTCATAGACAAGCTGACTGTAGAAAGCGTAAGGAAGACATCAACGCCGGGAAGACCCAGAATCAATCAAGCTCTGCTCCTGCACGTAGTCAAGACAATTCAACAGTTTCCTGTTACACATGTGGAAAGCGTGGTCACATTTCTACAGTCTGCCCAGAAAAGAATATTAAGGACGAGATTGAACGAAGGGAAGTCAACCTTTGTGGACATCGACTTTCAAGATCTACCTTAGAGACATCTACCGGTGAGAAATTTCCATTTTTATTTGATAGTGGATCGTCTTGTTCTCTTTTGACTGATAGTATGCGCGATCGGTTTCCGGGTATTGTACGCAATAATCTTGTTTATCTGACCGGTATAGGACGTAATGAAGTACAGTGCACTTCACAAATATTAAGTACAGTAAAAATCGGTGATATATCTGTTGACCTTTTATTCCACGTCATACCTGATTCAGTCATTTCTATACCAGTTATTGTAGGTAGAGATATTTTAAATGAGGGTTTTCGCGTAACAATAGATGATGACAAACTTATATTCAAGACCAAAGAGCGCACCAACTTTTGCGAAGCTAAAGCGGTAGGTTTTGATATCTCCTTAATAGATACAGATTTAGAAGGGGAGGATAAAATATTGCTATCAAAAATAATTAATAAATACTCGGATTATTTTATTGACAGTCAACCTACTAGGCGCGTTAAAACAGGGCAGTTAGAAATTAAATTGATAGATCCTCATAAAGTAATTCGTAGATCACCTTACCGCCTAGCACCCGTAGAGAAAGAAATAGTCCGCGAAAAAGTAAAACAACTGTTAGATGCAGGTATCATCCGCGAGAGTTCTTCCCCTTTCGCTAGTCCAATACTCCTTGTGAAGAAAAAGGATAATACAGATAGGATGTGCGTTGACTATCGGGAACTCAATGCAAATACACAACCCGAGCATTATCCTTTGCCCCGCATTGAGGAGCAGATAGATCAACTTACTGGTGCTAATTACTTTTCTTCATTGGACATGGCCAGTGGATTTCATCAGATTTTGATTCACCCTAATTCAACTCATATGACAGCATTTGTAACTCCGGAGGGTCAATACGAGTATCTCGCGATGCCTTTCGGTTTACGCAATGCACCATCAGTTTATCAGAGATGCATCACAAGAGCTCTGCATGACCTCAGTGATAGACCTCTTATCTATATGGATGACGTTTTGTGTTATTCTCCTAATATATCACAGGGTTTGGAGCGTCTTGATAAAACGTTGAGTGCCCTAACTTTAGCAGGGTTTTCATTTAATCTTAAAAAATGTAAACTCATGAAATTAAAAATAGAGTATTTAGGTTATTCTTTGCAGTCTGGCGAAATCAGACCAAACTCTCGTAAAATTCAGGCATTAATTGAGGCACCCCCGCCAAGTACAGCTACACAAGTTCGTCAATTTCTTGGTTTAGCGTCATATTTTAGAAAGTTTATTTCCGGTTTTACTAATATTGTCGGACCATTGTACCCGTTAACTAAAATAAAAGGACCTATTAATTGGACTGCCAGACATGAAGAAATCCGTAAAAATATCATCAAAATTCTATCATCGGAACCAGTTCTTACGATTTTTAATCCAGAATTGCCTGTAGAGTTGCATACCGATGCTAGCGCTGAGGGTTACGGGGCTATACTGATACAAAGGAGAGATAACTTACCTCACGTTGTAGAGTATTTTAGCCGGCGTACATCTGAAGTCGAATCTCGCTACCACTCGTACGAATTAGAAACCATGGCCGTTGTACGTGCAGTGGAGCATTTTCGGCATTATTTGTACGGCCGACGTTTTGTAGTTTACACAGATTGCAACTCGCTGAAAGCATCTAAATCAAAGATCGATCTGACACCCCGTGTGCATCGTTGGTGGGCTTTTCTACAAGCCTACGACTTTGACATTGTCTACCGCGAAGGTCGTAATATGGAACATGCCGACTATCTTTCTCGTAATATTCAGCCGGATGTAGTCGCATCTTCTTCCAAAACACCCGCAGTAAAATGTGTCCAATTCGTTGAATTACATCAAGGATGGCTGTCGGTTGAACAACAACGCGACAGCGAAATCCAAGACTTGATCACAAAGCATACTAATAACGATTTCCCGGACTCCGTAGCACAAACGTACGACGTTAGGGACGGTATTTTATATAGGAAAATTGAGCGCAACAAAACCACTTCTTGGTTACCGGTTGTTCCACGTTCTCTAATATGGACACTTATTAACCACGTCCATAACGAAATCCAACACCTTGGCAGTGATAAAACCTTAGATAAACTCTATGAACAATACTGGTTTCCGCAAATGTCCAAATGCGTGCGTAACTTTATTGAGTCATGCATAGTGTGTAAAGCGTCCAAGGGACCTTCGGGCGCCCAACAGATTCGATTACATTCGATCCCGAAACTATCTACGCCATGGCACACTATTCACATAGATTTTACCGGAAAACTCAGTGGTAAAAGCGACCGGAAAGAGTATTGTTCGGTGATAATAGACGCTTTTACTAAATATGTCCTGTTAGAGCACACATTATCAATAAATGCTAACAGCGCAGTGCAAGCCTTATCAATAGCTGTGTGCCTTTTCGGGGCTCCTAAACGCATCATTGCTGATCAGGGTAGATGTTATGTTGGTAGTGAATTTAAAAACTTTTGTAAAACTCATAAAATAGACCTGCATTTTATTGCAACCGGCACAAGTAGGGCAAACGGACAAGTTGAGCGTGTTATGCGAACGATAAAAACCTTGCTCACAATAGTAGAGAACGATCCAAATAAAACATGGCGCGATGAGTTAGGCAGTATTCAATTAGCACTCAATAGTACAAAATCGGCTGTTACTAAATACTCTCCTACGGAACTAATGTTTGGCATACGTGCAAACTCTTTAGGCATGTCTAAGATATTATCACATTCTGAAGACCACAATATTCGATCAGATTTAGAGTGTGTTCGAAAAAATGCATCAGATAATATTGAAAAGGCCGCGGCGGCGGACACTCTAAGATTTAATCGTCAACGCGCCAACATTATACCATTCACTCAGGGAGATTATGTTTTTATTAAGAATTGTGAAAGAAATCAAACCAAGTTAGATAGGAAGTTTAGGGGTCCATTCGTTATAACCTCCGTATTGGAAAATGACCGGTACGAACTAAAAAGTATTAGTGGTTCTCACCGCACTTATAAATACGCACACGAGTTTTTGCGTGCAGTACCTAAGGGGCACGCTGGTTTACTGGAAGTCACTACCACTCTACTGAATGATGACGAGGCCGAGACGGCGGCAGAAGATGCCCAGAATGAAAGCGATAATTTAGATATCAGAAATGAAACACTGGGTGTAGACTCCGACACTGCCTCGGCTAATTCTGCAACCCTAATCGCTGGTTCTGATACGCTCAGTGTCTACTCCGATCCCGAAACGTTAGATGTACAGTGTGAAGTCGAAATTCCTACTCAGCAAGATTGTTCATAAATAATAGGTAAGTATGTGTCGCTATAATAATATATGGAACTGGTCGAAAGGACAGAGTAGTCCGGTTCATGTCGCTTTTACGGCTGATCGAAGGGACACTCTCGTCCGGTCCATGTTTCGGATTATTGGGGTTGTATAATTGGTAGAAGATATAGTGTCGTCCGGTCCATGTAGCTGGTCGAAGGGACACACTTATCTTGTCTGTGAATCGGTGAAAGGGACAGTGCAGTCCGGTCCTTGCTCTTGAGGCTGGTCGAAGGGACACACTCGTCCGGTCCGAATTGTGTGTATGAAATAATGATTGAAAGGCGTCATCCGGTCCTTTACGTGAAAAGGTCGAAGGGATACGTGATAGTTGATAGATAGTTGATAGTTTCTACTGTTGTGCTTCTTGGATGCTGCACTTTTTGTCAGGTTGGACGAGTTGATAATCAGAGAATAAAATCGCCTGTTTCAGAACAACGCTAGAATTACGCCCGAGGACGGTCGAATGTCAGTCTGGCCGTGACGGCGCAGCTAATGACATTTGCAATTCTTAGTTTTTGACGTCGGCAACAGGATGACATAACGACAAATGACAGCTGTCATTCTAGCGGAACGTCAGATGAGTGGCAGCGAGGCGGCCATCGGCCCTTTTCCGTGTTGACAACCGCCTGCGCACCACGCTCACGACGAATCGCTTGTTACCGACGCAATCGTTAATTATTATAATTGTAATTCATGTCTGCTAGATCATTAATGCCTTTAGAAAGTTAGTTGATTTGTTATTTTGTGATTTAAGTGAATTGTTAAGTGTAATTAAATAACTAGAAACCATTTTGGGACTTTTTTGTCATATAACATACGTAAATAAATATGGATAATTCTGAGAAAGACCATCCTGAGTCTATATATTATTAGTCTTTTGACAGCTCACGCCCATGAAGTTTTGAATTGTTTACGTTAAAATGTCATACAAATAATATTGTACTTCATGGAAGGGTAACGCCCACTTAGTGATTGACACACAGTGATTACAAATAATCGGTAAAAAACAATGAGTATTATAAAAACTACGAGTATTATATCTGCTAAAGAAAAACTCTTCTATAATGTTAAATAAGGTGTAATTAAAATGTTATTTAAATACAAAGACATGTAAACTTTATATAATAACATTATATAAAGTTTTATTTTCTTCTTACTTTATGGCATACAAATAAAACAATTCAATTAATTAATTAATTAAATATATTTTATTAACACGAGTCGTCAGAATAATAATTTATACTAGATTGGTCCGATGAGGAGTCTTCTGTAATATTAATGATTAGCTCTTCTGTACATATATTATCCAATGCAATGTCACGTTATGGTTATAATAAATACAGACGCTATCACACGGATTTACATTTATTTTCCAAAAACTAAGTAATATTAAATTTCTATATCTGTTATTACGTTTACATAGGCAGGTACGTAATTCGATTAATGATAGTACTATAATCGGATAGGTATCGTATTCGAGAATATTAAGGACATCACTACACATGTCAATCGTGGAGTTGTGGAAAGACTAATAATATAATAGACAAAGTATAGTGTATCGTCAAACAGAAAATATTTAAAAAATATATTTTACATTACGGATAGATAGATTGATGTTTCATGCAAGTAATTGGCATCTATAAATAAATATATATTGTTCTTCACATGAAAACTTTTTGATGAATGAAAAAAAGCAAAAAAAAGTTATCACGTGTTCTATATTAAATAATATTTATGATTTTATTTATATATTAAAATATTAACTTTTTTAATTTGTTTCATATAAATAGTTACTTACCTTCGCAAGAGTATGATGGACATCAAAATCTAGTGCTTGTTGCAATAGTTTACTGTTTTATCAGAATGTGTTTCAACCCAACTAGAATAAACTCAGCTCAGTGCGCTGATGACCCCAGTCGGCGCACTCCGCACAGGTGTGACGAGCCGTGTCAAAGGTCTCGTCACAGTGATGGCAGGACGGGGCTGCCTCCCTTCTTGCATTCTTGTGCAGATACTTACCGAAGCATCCGTGCCCCGTGAGCACCTGCACAAGACAGAACGTCAGGGTGCCATGTCGCAGGGGACTCTAAGTCAGTGGACAGTAACTTCAGGGCCAGAAGAGCGAAATGAGCCCCGAAGTTCCATCTTCCGTCCAGGGTGAGACCCAGATATCTTAGCTGGGTCTTCACCACCCCCTCCTCTCCCTGGACGGAGATGGATGCCCGGCGAGGAAAAGGCTTTAACACTTACTTCAACTTATTCAAAGATAATAATGTTACAAAGCTAGTGTATGTGATAGTGCAAGACCATCTTAACTCACGAAACATGGTCAAGCACTTTATAAAAACGTGTCACAAATGTCCTCCCGCAAATATATCTTAACGTTATTTATACACTACCATAAAATACATGTATGTATGTAAATACGATATATATTTTGAAATAGTTAATATATGCCGATACCATTAGTAGGGTATACGTATTTAACATCGTTTATCATTTTGCTTTAAATATATTAAAGAAATTTCAACCATAAATATTTATAATAACCATTTACATTTAAACAATTTTTAAAACCAACAGGTAAACAGTATTTATTTGCATTTCTTTCTTTCTTTAATTGTTCTATTTTCCAATTTACCTTTCAGTTAATAATCTTTTTTTTTTTTAATAATTAAGTAATCTAGTAACAATATTTTAAAAACCTATTTTGTAAAACCGTGAGGTACGTCAGAAACTGATAGTCAAAATTGAGAGTGAATTTTCATTACGTACATCTAAATATTTATTAATATAAATTACAATTAATTTATGTCAAATAAGATGTGCATTGAGTGTGTACCATTAAAAAGGTTTATTGAAACAATCCGAACGTCACTTGCAGTATAACTTGTCAATGTCATAATGTTAAATGTTAATGACATACACTTGATTATAAATATAAATAATCGTAAAAAAAAACAAATAAAAATATTCGTATTTTGTTTGTAATCTAGATTGTAAATCTATTTGTTGAATTTTCAGATGTGCCGCTGAAAGATGAATTTTGTTAAGTTAGGTGAAGATAGCTTTAACACTATTTAGGAACTAAATAACGGTAAGAAATTATGTTCACGGGAGGAGGTGCAGGCTAGTGATTGCTCCTAAAATAAAAAAGAAATTTTCAAATCGCCCGTAATATTAGACTCAATTTTAATTATCTAAAATTGCTTTGTAAGTTGTTTTGAACAAAATTAATCCGTTGTATTATTATTTCTTACTGATATAATAGTAATAATTAGCTTTTATTTATTTTTTTAAGTTTCAATGTCTTTGATAGCCATAAAAATAAAATTGGATATTAACCTGTTAACCGAAAACGACGCATAAATACGTCAAGCGTAAACAATATCGGGTACGGGTAGAACATATGAATACGTCCTCGAAAATTAAATTGCGCCAATTTTTTGCCAATAATCCGGAATTGAAATCACGTTCGAGTGTTCGAAAATGAAAGGATACAAATGAAGCTGAGATGAAGATATTTTTCGGGCTCCTAGTTTTGCAAGGGATAATTGGAAAACCAACTTTAGAGTGTTATTTTTCTAGAAGAAGAATTATTAAAACACCCTTTTTTCATGAAGCTATGAGCGAAAACAGATTTGGATTGTTACGTAAGTTTTTACATTTTGCAGACAATCTAAGTTTTGATCCTAAAACGTCTCATAGAAAAACATACAAAATTGATCCAATTATAAATAATTTTCCAGAAAATTCCAAAACATTTTATTTTTGTTAACGCGACATATGTGTCGACGAATCTCTTTTATTGTGGAAAAGGAATTTATCCTGGAAGCAATACATAGCAACAAAACGAGCTAGATTTGGCATAAAGCTATTCATTTGGAATGAAAGCCATTCTGGATACGTATGAAACATCATTTTATATACAGGAAAGGACACAAACTATGTTTCAAATTACCCACAAGAAAAACAATCATCACGAACTGTTTTAGACTTAGTACATGACTTACTGAATAAATTGAATTTACTTAGATAATTTCTATACTTTAATTCATTTGGCTGAACTCTTGTGTCAAAACAACACCGACATTGTTGGGACAATGAGAATAAATAGAATCGGTATCCCCAGTGAAATAAAAACAAAACAATTGGAAAAAAAATAACAGATTGTAAGATACAAAGGCAAATTTATGGTTTTAGAGTGGAAGAGCAAAAAGGACGTATTGCTGCTCAGTTCAATTTATATTGACGAAAAGACAATGATTGAAAAGAAAGGAAGAAGTCAAGAAAAACCTAATGTTGTAATACTTGTGATGTAAGAATGTTTTCCAGAAAAAAGTTATGAATTTTTTCCAAAAATTTTCGTTTTTTTACCCAAAAGCTGCTAGAAAAGAATCTACTTATTGATGTCCGAATTGTAGTGTAGCATTGTGTTTTAATAATTGTTTTAAAATATATCACACAGAAAATTTTTATATTTACCTATTGTGTAATTCTATTTTGTTACTTGCTTTTACTTGTTTTGTGATTCCTTTGGTACTTCAAAAATATTAATAAACGATAAATATTACATCGTTGCTCATTAATTGTATGTATAAATAAAAATATAGAAATATGAAATGAAGGTCTCCGGGCGTGACATATTGACATGCCCGAGCGTAACAATACGCGCCATATTGCATAATTTGAACGGGAACTCCCCGGTTAACAGGTTAATTATATATCCTCTCGATTCAAATAGTAATCGATTACATGACAATAGAAATATAAATGTTAATTGTACCAATTTTTTTTTATTCAATTTATATATTTTTTAGTTAAATAAAATTTTCTAATGAGTTTAATGAAGGGGAGCCGTAACAATAATGTAATATTATGTTTATTTATCTTTGTTTTTGTTATTGATTTACAAAAAGAAATTAGTTGCTATTAAAAAAATAATCGTAACGGCCTTACCATAAAAAAATCATAAGCCTAAGTGACGTTGACGGCGTCAATTGTCATTTCGCGAGGAATCATACGTTCGTTCCTCGACAGGTGCAACATGAACTGTTTTAGCCGAATTTTTTTAATAAAGTACTACACTACTGGTGTGATGTAGTACTTTTTTTTAAATAATAATAATAGATATCAAACAAAATAATGTAATACTTAATTATTATACTTTATACCTAGTTGTGCATACCGGTTGCTTATACTCATACATTCGGGACAAATAATCGAGACAGCAATTATTTCATTTATTCGCACATCGAAAACACAGTTGCCACTAATGTTACAATATCGCAAACGACGAAAATCGAATATGCTTCAACGTTGAAAATCGAATAACTTCTTAAAATCGCGCCTGCAAAGTTCACAAACGAGTTACTCGCGAATGAGTTGCACATCTCTAGTTGACGCATTGTATGATTTCGTCACTTGTCTAAGTCTCAGTGATGGTTCGTACTTACAATGATGACTTTGTTATAATTCATCGTCATGCAACTGTTTTCGTGCGTGTTATTGTTTTTTTTAATTATTAATTGTTTTGGAGAGTTGAGTGTCGATAATCAATATAAAAATGAGAAATTTCTGAGTGGATTTATCGACTATTTAAATAATTTACCCAATCAAATTTACAACTTCGAGGAAGGTTACATATTAAATGCGCAAAAAACAGTGAGTAAACGTTGGAGATTTTATTATTTATATTGTGAGGGTTATCGTAAAAAAGACCTGGAGCTGTTATTATCTTGTTTAAGCAATAAAATATTGTACTAACTTTCATTTACATAACAAGAACTTATTTTTTATGAAAATAAAACTATTGATATAGTAAGAATAATGTTTTTTTTTATATATATATATATTTTTCTGTTTATTTAAATTTCGTATTTTTTTAATTTATTCTAATTATGTTCTTGTTTTGATTTTGTTTGGTTTTTAAATTTTATTATATTCAATTTTACAAATAATTCTTAATTTGATTTATTCTTTAAAAATGTTCATTTTTCTTTCTTGATATATATGTTTTTAAATTAAGTGTTTAAAACTTTATTACATATAAATATTAATTGTAAGTCTGTGAGTAAATATATTGTAAACTTTATTTTAGGATGATGCAAAAAAGTACAATGTGGAAACATTGCTACTATCAAGACCTTTAGATAATTTTGATATGTCAAAATATCAAAAATGCTTTGCAACAATACTTGACCTAGAAGATAATGGAATAAGTATACAGAATAACGAGCATCACTGTGAAGACTCAGATTTAGTTTCTCAACCAAATCAAAATGAAAATGCTTATTTTGAAGAAGTGGTGGTTGACGATACTACTACAGCTGAGCCTATTATTGGCCATGAACCGGTGAAACTTGATAATGAAGTGCAAATGAACACTGGAGTTAGTAATATATTAAACAAGAATTATTGTTAAATAATGTATGACTATCCTTAAACATCAAATTGTTTGTTACAGGTTACTTCTGGGGAGCAATTCATTGCTGTGCCCAGGAGAAAAAATGAAGGGGGATGCATAGGTTGTTCAATTCATGTTAATCCTCAAGCTCCCGGGGTTGCTGAATTGGCAGCACTCGGAGTCAAACATTTGGATATACATGAACAAAATGTTAAACATTATCTTGAAACAGTCATTGATGTTGAGAGACAAGTACAAGTAAGTTTTGTTTATGCTTATAAATATATATATATATATATATTTATAAGACATTATCTTTAACTAAAAATCTTGTTATAGGTTGTTAATGGTGTAAGATATATTCTAACACTTAAAGTGAGTTATAATACTTGTGCATCTACAAGTGAGCTGTGTATCGAAAGTAAAATCTGTAAAATATCAATACTAGAAAAGAGTTGGAAAAAACTACCCGATGGCTCTAAGTATAGAGCTATTCTATCTAACAATTGTACACAAGAATGGTTATTTGGGGATGAGGGAGAAATTATTACAAATGGGGACATAAACACTGAGGCAAATGTTATTGAAATTAGTCCTAAACCTACTCCAGATTACGATAAAATTGCAAACACTGGTTCTGTTGATGACATTTTGAAAGCAGTCCATAATATTGATATCAAATCACAGCCACACCAAGAGAAAATTTTCACTGATAAAGAAATGAAAGAAATAAAGCAACAAATAGTGCCCCATGATCATGTTGAAGTAACAACTACAAGTATAGAAAAACCAACACAGTCAGATATAAATGTTTACCATATTAACCAAGCCGAAACGATGAATCAAGACATAGATAATTCAGTTCCATTTAGGCGTTCTTTAAGTAAAGATAAAAAGAAAGCTATAGATAATTTGATAAATTTTTTTGAATCCGCTGGCTTTGAAAATAACCAAGAAAAAATGCCAAGAACAAGAAGTTACGATCATGATTTAAAAGTGATGGCTCTAACAGAGAAGATTCATAAAATAAAGAAGAATGTACAAAATGCTGAATATGTGTACACTCTAGCACAGAATATGGTAAACTATCTCAATGAAATGGACTTTGAAATAAAGACCCGGGTTCTACAAGAAGTTATAACTGCAGAAGAGGAACTGGAAAACCACCAGCACTTTTTCTATTTACAGGCACGGGTTGTCATAGCTTGTGATAAAGCAGATTGTGGAGGCAATAAAGAAGATATGAAAATTTGCAATGGAATTATTGAAGTTACAGATAACAATGCACCTCAAATTCTTAATGCCTTTTGCTATAATGACAAAAAGAAAAAACATTTCAGCAAAGTTGAAAACATACCATTAAATGATCCACTCCTTTTAAAATTGACGAAGGAAGCCCTAAGAAAAATTGAAATGGAGTCATCTTACTCCAATGCTATGAAAATTGAAAAAATAATACAAGCAACTATAAAAAAAAGTGCTGGAACTCAAACCAAGATCATTATTAGTCTCGCGTATACCAACTGCAATAAAACAATTCCATTCATGAAAAGAACTAACTGTACTGTAATTCAAAGAATGGATTTGAGTATCTGCGTAGTTACTATCCTTGAACGATATTGGTTAAAAGAAAAAACAATCACATATTCCTGTACACAGAGACCATTTGATGAAAGATTTTCTATTAAAAAACAACTGGTAAAGGAACCTACCATGTCTCAGGATCCAAAGATTTTGGAGATGGTTCAAGAAGCTTTGCGACAATTAGAAATTAAATCCAATAGAAATAATAAACAGAAGATTGTTGAAGTGAAATCTGTTTCCACACAGCTTGTGGGTGGATTAGTAACACAAGTAGCCTTCGATGTTGGTTATACTGAATGTTCTAATGAAATTGAAGTTGATCCTAAATCATGTAAATTATTGGAAAATGAGGCGTTGCGAAAATGTAAATTAGAAGTGTGGGATCGGCCGTGGTTTGATGACGGAAGGCAAATGAATGTTACTTGTGATGATGATTCGCTAGATGAACCACCTACTGTATCTAGAAAAAAGAGGTTTGCAACACAACTACCTGGAGGTCAAACGAGTAAAGATCCAGAAGATAGTAAATACAAAGAGTTGGCTCAGGAGTCGTTAAGACAATATTTACAAAACAAAGAAATTACTGAAATATATGAAGTTTTGAAAGTTGACAAGGTTAGTGTACAAGTGGTTGCTGGAACATTAACCACAATTGATTTTAGGTCATCCAAACCTATGTCAGGACCTCAAAATAATGAAAATAAAGAGATTCATTGCCATTCAAGAATATGGGAAAAGCCCTGGATGAATTTCAAAGAAATTACTACTACTTGTAACAATTTAATTAAAGAGGTACGACCGAAACGTTCAATACTTGCCCAAAATCAGATTCCGGGAGGCGAAAAGAATGAAAATCCAAACGACATACGATATCGCTATATGGCAGAACTTTCACTAAAAAAGTTTCTCCAAGATACTGGTACAAGACAACATCATAAAATTATATCTATAAATGCAGTTAAAACCCAAATGGTGGCGGGATATTTAACGAAACTTGATTTTACGATCTCACCTACAAATTGTAAATTGGACAGCGATTTAGAAGCAACATCCTCGGATTGTGAAGTATTGGATTCGTCTAATCTTATTTTTTGCCAATCAACTGTATGGCAGCGACCGTGGCTAAATGAAACAGAGGTGAATATAAACTGTAACAAAAATCCAGACAATATACAAACGCAAATAGAACAAAATGATTTACATTACATGGTACCAGAAACTTTGAACGACCCAAACAATTATGAATATACCGTAGATGATATGAAGGATAAAAGTAATTTTAGACAAAAACGAGCAGCAACAGGAAAAAATGTAAAACGTAATCCAAATAAACCCGAATATAAAAAATTTGCTGAAGAATCATTGCAAAAATACTTGCGAGATAACAATATAAAAACTAAACACCAAGTTACTTCAATGAAACAAGTTACAACCAAAGTTGTGTCTGGAATAATTTATAAAATATATTTCATTGCTGAACCAATATGTATGTCTAATAAAAAACATCATTCCGTGAAATGTAATCATAATAAAACAAACAAACTATTCTGTAACACGGAAATTTGGAACCGGCCGTGGAAGAATTATAAAAAAATTGACGTTGACTGTAATACAGAACATAGCGAGGAAGATGACAATAAATCTAAAAAAGAACGTAATATTCTGGCTGAAGCTGGAGGAGAGAGAAAGAAAAGACAAGCCACACCCGAAGAGGATTATATAGATGAAGATACAAGATACTACTACGCAGACCGAGCCGTACAATATATAAATGAAAACTCCCACACCAATAACTTGCAGAAATTAATTACTATACATTCATTTCATGTTAGTACCAACATGGGAGTTAACATGATAAGAATGTATATAGAAGTTGGATATACTTACTGCTTACGTCATCAAGATGAAGGAATTTTACAAACGTGTGAGGAGTTATCCGGCATGTATCACAGACTCTGCCATGTTCGGTTATTGCCATCACCTGATGATGAACTAGTGGTACAGAGTTTAGCTGTAGTTTGCGATGATGATAAGGAATTTAAAACTGTTACTGGAATATCAATAACAAATCTCATTAAAGAATCTATAAAGGAATTGGAAGCCTCGCCTAATATTAAAAGCAAATTGATACATCAAGGAGAACCGTACATTGTTCCTAGCCTTGATTCTCGAACGGCCATCAAATTAAGTTTTATAGTTAGAGCTACTAATTGTTCTAAATTCATTGACATAGAAAAAAACCGTTTTTCGTGTTTCATCGACAGCTCTCGACTTCCAAAGTCGTGTACATCTCATGTTTGGATGACGCCAAACACTAAAAAAGTAAGGAAAATCACCACAAACTGTGGTAAAACGTACCAAATTCGTAGTAAGCGATCGCTTTCTTCAGACACTAAAAACACAACATCTGATGAGATAACCATCCAAAATTTAGTAAAAGATTCTTTAGAAAAATTAGAAATGTCGTCAATACATAAATATAAACAAAGATTATATCAGATAAATAGTTTTTCATCCAAGATTTCTACTGGTAGATTAACCACAATAGATTTTGATGTAGGATATACTAACTGTTTAAAATACGAATGGGTAGATAATATCACGGATTGCGATTTTATACAACATTTACCAAAAAGACATTGCGTGTCTAACGTTAGGGAACGACTTTGGTTGGATAATGGTAAGGAAATCACGGTAAACTGTGAAGATGGCGAAACACCGCTGGATTCAAATACTGAATATGAAAATGAAGGTAACGCAATGGCTCTAGCGGAGGAGGCGCTGAAGCACATTGAAGCTAAGTATCCCCATCCACGAAAACAAAAGGTGGTACGGATATTCTCCTTAGAAAAACAAGAAGTTGCTGGTACTCATTTTAGACTGAAAATCGAAGTGGGCTTCACAGATTGCCCGGCTTTGAGTGTGAGAGACGACTGTAAATTAGTGAGTAATATAGGCTTGAATAAATTTTGTCGAATAAATATTTGGTTGCGGCCTTGGTCAGAGCATCCACCGCTTTATCGAGTATCATGTGATTATCAAGATGCATCATCTAAGGACCTGTATCTTAACATCCAAGCCGAGCGCTTATTCACGGATTTTGTAACTACATATAAACCAGATTATATCAATAATCAAACAGAAATGATAACGAGATTTAAAATATTTAAAGATAACATAAAAAAAATACATGATTTCAACATTCACGAACGTGGAACTGCCACGTATGGGGTCAACAGGTTTACTGATATGAGTTATGAAGAATTCTCATCAAAACTCATGGGTTTGAAGCCAAATCTACGCGTACCAAACCATATTCCAATGAGGACAGCGTATATTCCAAATATGGTTCTTCCAAAAGAATTCGACTGGAGACAGTTCGAGGCAGTTACTGAAGTGAAAAATCAAGGCTCTTGCGGCAGTTGCTGGGCGTTTAGTGTAACGGGTGAGTAATTTTCTATAGTTAACCTATTCTTGAAATAACAACAACAGAAAAGGTATTCACTTTTATGTATGAATAATATATCGAAAAATTTCTCACGGAGTCATAACTGAATAATGTTGAAATTTAGAATTAATATGGTACTAAACACTACATTACATTTGAGAGGATCTAATATAATTAATATTTGTGCGATTATTTTAATAAAAAAAACATTTCTCAAGAGGGCTCTTGACTACTTGACACACAATACTCCAATACCGACTGATCTAAACTGAATAACTTATCTAACTCTGCAGGGAACATCGAGGGTCAGTATAAGGTGAAGACGGGACAGCTACTCTCTTTGTCGGAGCAGGAGTTGGTGGACTGTGACAAATTAGACGACGGCTGCAACGGCGGTCTGCCCGACAACGCTTACAGGTTTGATGTTAACACTTAAAAGTTGTATTAAATATGAAAATATGAATTCATCCTATATTATGTATAATACTTTGCTTTGTAAATGTATTATATCCAAATGATGGATGATGATGAGGGTGGATGTGGTTTTAAAACTCAAGTGCTACACCTATGATATAATTTTTCATTCGCGAATAACTAACAAAAAAACATCATACAATTTTTTTTTAAACAAAGAAGAAATTCAAAGACTAAACGAAAAGAGGCAGATCATAAAACAACTCTACTCTATAATAGGTAGGGTATGTGAAAATAATTTAACGTTACGAAAATAATAGTTTTTTTTAGATAAAAAGCACTATTGAAATACCTTTATTTTTGAAATACATAACATTATGATTCATCAAAGCCATGACAATACTCTATACTACTCTATACCTAATACATAGAAAATAATAAAGTCCCTAAACCACGAGGTAGATGTGCTTTAATTAATCACTACTTCCAAAGCGTGTCATGATCACAATAACAAGTAATTATATTTTATCGTTCTAATGGACATCCGGTTATTGGGACTTGAAACTAAACCGTTTACTCAGATAATATTTATATTTATATTGTCGTGTTCCTTGATAACAGTAAACAAATTGTATATTTAAAGATGTTAGTAACATTCTGTTTGTTTGTTACATTGCTTAAAGATTTGTTTACATTCCGTTCGGGTGATTTATTTCAAAAATTCAATTACTTCCTCCGGACATTCATATAGCTGGAATTAAAACAATTTATCACTTATTCAGTTTACCGTAAATATCTCGTGTCCGGCTTTAACGAACTATTAATTATTGTACTTATATTAAAGTGATGTAGCTGTTAAAGTTCTGAATGCGTAACGCCCAGTCACGGGCAGCTAGTAGTGTATTAAGCATGTGACATTTTTTAGCACATTATAACCCCTCCTGGTGTTGTTTTTTTTTAATTACTCCTTCCTCCTGTCCAAAATCACGTATATATTTATTTTATAAATAGTATCTTAATATATTTTTCATATTTTCTTTAACTAATACCCCTATTGTCTAACTAAATTCTGTTCCATTATATTTGCAGATTATTTTAACTGGCATCAAAATAAAAATTAAACTAGTGTGTTCAATGTAAAATATAAATCGACGCGTATCTTACTACACCCCATCATGCCCTTGGTATTTGGTTAATTCTCTCTTCCCCTCTTTTGAGTCTCACGTGATTAATGAACCACCAGTATGATTGTTACTCTAACACTTTCTCATTGTAGACTTAGCTAACTGAAATTAAGAGTCGATATTAAACCATTTAAAAATGGCTAATCTTCGATTTTCAAATTAGGTTATACATTCTTTAATTTCATACATTTAAACAACGCGTGTTAACCCAAGGTCTAATATTATTTACCACGTGTTCGGATCATGATGATGTAATATAGAGCGTTATGTATTCTATATTATAACATCATGATCGAAGATACGTGACGGGTACACATTTTTGTCAAATTAATTAATTGAGTTCATTAATTACTATCAACGCTGCAAATGAGTCAACAAAATAATTTCCATACATTTCAATTTTTGTTATGTATGTTATAATAAGATCAACAAAAAGTACAACGTCACATAGACCTTTTACGAAAAAGATCGCATCATTAATATAAATTAAAAATTATAAGGGGCCAACAAAAGATCCTTCTAGAACACCCATCTTTAGGTGAGAACAGTCGACTTATAATTATTTGCCTGAACCGTCTGGACTCGGATTTCGAAAAGAGGCAATAAGATCCAGCTATATACACCATAATGTTTAAGTTTGCGTAGCAATGTTTGATGGTCTACGCAATCAAATGTTTTGGATAAATCGCAAAACACCCCAATTGCATTCTGCGACCTGTCCAATGCGTTGTAAATGTCCTTAAGTACCCCGTATCAGTTGTTGATTTAACTTTGCTGAAACATATTATTCACTATGCATAACTTAATTCCTATAAACAAATTTCATCATTTGGTTTGGAATATTTTTTTCGAAGATCTTTCTTAAGGCCTGTAAAACAGAGATAGGTATAATTTGAGGGTTCGAGTCTATTGCCACTTTTGAAAAAAGGAACTACTTTACTGTTTTTTATCAAACCTGAGACTATACAATTTCAATGGGTTTCAATACATTTGAGGATAAGGTTAATTGAGGGGTCTGCTCATTTATAATAGTGTTAAATAATTTAACTGACATTTCCTTACAAAGATCATTGTTTTTTTTCATATTTATTTAAACATATCTTTATTTGTAACTTTAACGTTATTAGTCAATTCGGCGATTGCATCAGATGAAGAATTTGTGAGTTAAGTCTCATTGTGATTGTAATAAAAAAAAAATCTCCAAAAATAGCCGCCACATTTATATCTGTACTTATTTCAGTATTACAAATTTTTAACTTTATAGGTCTATTAGGAGCCTAAGTTTCCCTGTAACACTTGATAAGACATCCCAAGCTTCTTTTATTTTATCTACTGAATTCAACATTTTTTTTATAATGTAAATCGGCTTATCTTGTACACAAACGTTTTTAAATGTTTTAGAGAAATTAGCCTAACATAAGATACTATGATTTATGAATTAAAATAAGTAATTTATAAATTATATAATAATCGTAATCTAATTCTTTGATTTCAATCCTAGGGCGATAGAAGAACTAGGTGGTCTAGAACTGGAACAAGACTATCCGTACGAGGGCGAGAACGACAAGTGTGTGTTCAACAAGACCTTGTCCAAGGTTCAGATCAGCGGAGCCGTGAATATCTCCTCCAATGAGACCGACATGGCCAAATGGCTCACACAGAATGGACCCATCTCCATCGGTATGACCTTAACTATTTATGGATAAATTCTCACTTATCATTTTCCTATAACTGTACCATTATTGTTAGCTGTAGTGAAGAAATAGTCTTCAAGCTTATTTTAAAAGTCTCTAGTAACTGTATTACCTTTTACAATTTCTAAAATTTCCTATTACATGTACTGTTTGAAGGTATAAACGCGAACGCGATGCAGTTTTACATGGGAGGTATCTCACATCCCTGGAAGATACTCTGCAACCCATCGAATCTCGACCACGGCGTGCTCATAGTGGGATATGGCGTTAAAAGTAAGATAAATATATTTTTAAGTACAGTAAATACATTTTTGAGTACAGCTATGTCTAATAAAATGTTACAAATGATTTTAAGTTAAGCAACACAAAATGTTTTAATCAAACCTAACCCAACTTTCCCCAGACTACCCTCTGTTCCACAAGCATCTGCCATATTGGATCGTGAAGAACTCGTGGGGTAAGTCGTGGGGTGAGCAGGGCTACTACCGCGTGTACCGCGGGGACGGCACCTGCGGCGTCAACCAGATGGCGAGCTCCTCTGTTATATAGACGAGGAAGTGGGGTCGAGATGACACACTCATTTTATAGAAATTAAAATTATTTTTATTAGTAACCATTTATTGAATTACCCGTATTCGTTATAAGAAAAGGAAACAATATGAAATGTAAAAAAAATAAATAGAAAAGTTGTTGGGATTTCGATTTAATAATATAGTTTTAACACTCATTATCAATACTTTGGCATAGAACAAAATAGTATCCATGAATGTGTAGAGTTTACATTTTTTTATTGTATATACGTATCTATTTGTTATGATTTTAAAGTGAGATCAGATTTAGATGGTGACTATTGCCATATTTTTTAAATTTAATAATATATTTAAGATTAAAGTCAATTTTTAAGAGCTATCATGACAATAACATGTTTTTATATTTTATTAATTAAGTGGATGTCACAATTGATAATTTGTTTTATTTTCCTCGGTCCCTGTTATTTTATATATTTGAATGTATTTAGCTATATTATGTGTCATAAGAGAATGTCAAGGTGATTATATACATATTAAAAAAATATTGATCTTAGTTTATAAATTAATAGATAAATTTGGTAAATTTTAAAAATATTGTTTTTTTACTCATAAAGTGTACTGTATTTTTAGAAACTATGGACAAAAAAATAACTTAAGATTGATTTATGAATTGAATGACTTGTCTCTCTATTTATCGACTTATATATATAAGTCGAATTGTTATACATTTTATTGGAAATAAAACTTTTAATACTATTATTAGTTTTTTTTAAATCCCCATTTATTCAATAACAGTTATACTTATCTATACATATAAATAAAATTTAACTGTCTTTTTGTGATTCCAAAATACGGTAATTACATAAAAAACGGTTTTTATTTTTTCTCTATCTGTCCGTCTGTTTTGGCAAATCTCTGCTAGACCGATATTAAAAGGATTTTCACTGGCGTACCACTAATATATAATGAGTAACTTTTTATTTTAGATGCTTTTATTTTAATAAACATTCAGCGCGACCGAAGTCGTGGGCAGAGCTAGTTTTCAACAATAACAGAAACACGATAGTAAATTGGAATGTCAAAACATGTAACACGTGACCCGCTGTCACGTGCAGTACAGCGACCTGTATACTGTTCAATACTGATTAATTATATTAATAAATGTTTATATATTAAAAGTGCAAATTAAATATGAACAAAAAACGTTTATTAGTTTTAATTATTTGTGATGAACAAACATATTTTTTATATAAAATTCCGTTATTAAAATAAAGAAATGAAAATGTAAACAAGAAAGATAGCACTATCTTATTTCAATATTCCAATTTACTGAAAGTAAAACGACACCAAGAAATATATAGAAAATCACCGATAAGAAGAAAACAAGATCTTAACAAATCGATCGTTTATCGCATTAGTATCTGTGTCGTAATTCAATAGTAGCTCGCAACCCAATGGAACCCAATGGAACCCAATGGAACCCAATGGAACCCAATGGAACCCAATGGAACGCCTAGACTGACTTACTATGTATATAGGTATTGTACTGAGGCCGAGAAAGTAGGGCGTTGAATGTTCCCAGAATGAGGTTAAAGCTGCAGAAATATGCAGATACATTATGAATGGATTTTAATTTGTTACATTAATTAAAAATTTGCAGAGATGTAATGATGGTTTATTTTCTTGTCGACTTGCCTTTTGAAATCACTACACACGTAATACACTTTATATAATATTCTAAGTGGATTTAATTTATTATAACAGAATAAATAATTTATAACTTAAACGCATTTAGCTTGAGGTGAATATTGTAAATAAGGATTTTAGCTTACATAATCCATGTAAGCCCTTATCGAAGTAAACGATACAAGTAAGGTTAGACTGAAGCTTTACTCGTTGAAATATAGGTCAGTTAGTCTATCTGCCACAAACAAATGTTACACGTGTTCTTGGTTGTAATAATCAAAAGGTATCAACACACCTTCAGAACACATCAACATGTGTCCAGAATATTTCAAGGCCGTCGTCTTCATAAGTTGTTTTGCTAACCCATAATAGATTTTAGGAAATTAATTATCAAAATCATCATAGATAGTTTTTTAATCTTTATACTTTCTATATTACAGACTATTATTGCAATGCAATATTACCATCCCACATTCATTTGGTGGCTAGAGGTTACCAAGAATTAAATTGATATATTCGAGACGCTTACCAGGAAGCGTGTTCGAGTGCATAATATGGAAATACCTGCTTTGAAATTACAAACACAAATTGAAAATGTACTTGGTTTTATACCTTAAACTAAACTCAATTTGGTATAAGGTAGAAAAAGCTACTGGAGACATTTATACCCAAATTAAATATTTCTTATTTTTTATCAAACTCACATACACTTTAACAAAGCCTTTACATACATTTATCAAAGATCCATCCGTTGAATGCTTCTGGTTGAATTATTTTAATTCGTGTTTATGTTCAAACGTTATGTTGAATACCTACATTAGACATTAATGTTTCATCAGGCGAGTAAAAGCGAGCAATATAATTATCATATGTTTATAATATATAGACGTAGACATAATATATATGGTAATAAGGGAAAACCTTAAGGAATATATATATATAAATAATAAAAATGGCGGCTAGCTACGATAGAGCTAACTCTAGAGCGTGTTTCTGCACGACATATCCTATTGACACAATCTTTGTATAAATTGTCAAGATGTATAGCGACCTTAAGGTGTTTGCGACTTTTAGTGGCTAATATAAAAAAATGTCTGACTGTTAACACCTGTCACATTGCGTACAAGGACTTTGTAGAAAAACGGAAAGGTTTGAGGTTCATGATTTTCAACACAACTCCTTGTGCATTTTCTAACTTTATGATTTGAATTTTAAAAGCTCGTCACAGTGAAGTAGCGAAACAATCAAAAAAGGAGATTTTTTGTAATAAACACAATAAGCATTTTATTCAAAACCCTAAAACCCTTCTTGAAGGCAGTAGCGGGGATGATTTTTTGTTTCAATTATACTTTAACTATTTCCAATTTCAATTAATGTTATATAGAAATTTCTTAATGCTGTATTAAATACACCTTATAAAAAATAGTTGATTATAATAAATCTTTTTAAGGTTATATCGACTGTACATCCATTCTGTAAAATGTTGGCACGCTATTACTGTTTTTGATAGTTAGATTTGCTTTTATTACTAGAGTTGGTGGACTGTCAAATTAGATGACGGCTGCATCGATTGTCTGCCTGACAACGTTCAGGTTTGATAAGGTTTGAAAAGTCGTATTTATTAAGAAAAAAATCATTCTGTATTATTGGGTATCATGCTTTACTTTGCTTTGTAAATTAATTATATCCAAATGATGGATGATGATGATGGTGACAGTGAATGTGATTTTAAACTCGAGTGCTACACTTATATGATACAATTTTCCCATCATCCACAAAACGCAAACAGAAAAAAACGACATACAAATATAAAAAAAAGAGGATTTTAACCCTTCATTCAAAACCGAACATCGCTTAGCAGACAGTAACACAGAACCAGAAGATAAAATAAAACAAGTAATAACTTTATATTAGGTTGGTTATTACTTATATATATATGATTATATAATATAACGTCACGAAAATATGGAGATATAAAAGGCAGTGTTAAAAACGGCTATTTCTTTATGGTTAAGATACATTATTATTGCATAGTAATATGATTATTCAAAGCCATGAAATTACTCTCTTAATAGGTATAATAATATAATAAGGTCCCCAAACCACTAAGTAATCTAATTATTAATTTCAAAGCGTGTCATGGTCATAATAACAAGCAATTATATTATATTGTTTAAATAGACATCCTGTTATTGTGTCTTGAAACTAAGTCGTTTGAAAAATACTTAGATATTATTTATATTTATATTATCGTGTTCCTTAATAACAGTAACCATGTTGTATATTTAACGCTGTTAGTAACATTCTGTTTGTTTATTACATTACAGAAAGAAGATTTGTCCACATACTGTTCAAGTGACATTACAAAATTTCAATTATTTCCTCCTGATATACATATAGCGGGAGTTAAAACAATTAATTGTTTATTCAGATTATTGGATAATTATCTCGTTAATTTTACGTTACTTTCATAGACTTCCTAACTCAAATGACAATATGATGTTTGATACTTTAATGGTGGTTACTATTAACGCTACAAATGAGTCCACAACTTAAGTTTCACACATTTCGATCCACTAAAAACTCTTGTTATGTATGTTATTATAATAAGACCAGCAAAAAGTACGTCACATAGACCTGTTACAAAAAACTGCAAGTCAATAATATAAAGTAAAAACAATTACACGCCAAAAAAAGAAGCCTGTAGAACACCCATCTTTAGTTCAGATGAGGGGATTTAGAAATGTTTACCCCAACGTTTCGGACTCTTTGATTTAGGTAAGAGGCAATAAGATCAAGCGCAGTTATATAGTATAGTATATATTGTTACATCATAGTTGTTAAATTTCCATAGTTATATTGGATGTTGTCGTTGTTGTTGGTCTACGCAATCAAAGACTTTAGATGAATCGCAAAATACACCGGTTGCATTTTACGACTTTTCCCATGCCTCGTAAATGCGCTTAAGAAGCGTGGCACCCGCATCAGCTGTTGATTTACCTTGGCTGAAACCATATTGTTCACTATGCATGACTTTATTTCTATAAATAAATTCTGGCATTTGGAGTGGAATATTTTTTTCGAAGGTCTTACTAAGGGCTGTAAAACAGAGATAGGGGTATAATTTGAGGGCTCGAGTTTACCGCTACTTTTAAACAAAGGAACTACTTTACGGTTTTTTTATCAAATCTGGGACTATACGATTTCAATGCGTTACAATACATTTGAGGAAAAGGATAACTGTGGGGGCATGCTCACTTATAATAGTGTTAAGTAATTTAACTGACATATCCCAAAGATTAATTTCACCGGTTCATTTCAGATTTAAGGTTCTACGCGTTTTTATGAAATTGTTAAATATAAATGTCTGATAAAACAGGTTTAAAAACGAACCTTTATTATTGACTTTAACTTAATTACTTAATTCGGCGATTGCATCAGATGATGAAGAATTAAAGTTACGCGTTACTGTTATTGAAATTTCAGTAAAAAATGTATAGGTCCATTAGTAGCCCTAGTTACCCAGTAAAACCAGATCAAACATCTCCGGTTTCCTTAATTTCAACTTCTGATCTTATGTCTAATATAAATCGTACTAGCTTGTACGCGAACGTTCTTAAATATTTTAGAGAATTTACCCTCATATAAGACACTATAAAAATAAGTAATTTATAAATTATATAATAATGATAATTTAATTCTTTGATTTCAATACTAGGGCGATGTACAACAAGAACTAGTCTAAAGTTCAGATTAGTGGAGAAATGCCATCCCGCCTACCCGACTTATGAACGTAATAGAGACTGTCGGTTAATTTTTTGGCGAAAAATTATTTATGACATTGTTTTTTTACACCGTGGGATGGTAGGCAGTGTCTACTCTTGGTCGTCCTTAGTGACTAACGCTTTAGACCAAGCTTGATACGCCTGCCGTTTGCCAGCAGCTGAGCCTTGACAGACACATCAAACCAAGGCCATGATCCACCACCAAGTGGTACCACAGAGCTTGGTACAAATAGTTCGATGCCCTGTAGTATCATATCAGCTACAGGCACAGCCCAGTCACTGGGATCATTGAAGGGAAACAAACCGGCCCCATGGGTAGAATGCAAAAAAAATTCGCTGAATTGTAGCACCAAACACGTCGAGTCGCAGGTCTATTACAAATGAGCGACGTTGAATGGGCACTAACTCCGTATCAGATAATAATCAGAAGATCTTAGGAGCGCCGCGACAGTGACCAGGTACTTTCCTGGATGTGTAGTCAGCACTAGATTCAACAAAAAGAGCATGTAGCTGTCCACCTTCGGCAGACCGGTCCGTTACTATGCTGCCGTGGGCACAGTTAGTTTATAATATTAACACAGAAACACACGATAGTAAATTGAAATGTCAAAACATGTAACACGTGACCCCGTTGTCGTATGCATTATACAATGACCTCTGTATACTAGAAGGTACTGTTAATTATATTTAATTGTATAATTCAATATTTCCTAATTAAAATAATTAATGTTTACTTATTAAAAGTGTAAATTATGATATTAACAGAAAATCATTTGTTAGTTGCAATGAATTATGATGAACAAACATATTTTTCAATATCGAGATCCGTTATTAAAACAAAGAATAGAATTTATCAAATAAATATAAACAAGAAAGATAGCGCTATCTTATTTCAATATTCCAATTTACTGAAAGTAAAACGATACCAATAAATATATAGAAAATCACCGGTAAGAAGAAAACAAGATCTTAACAAATCGATCGTTTATCGCATTAGTATCCGTGTCGTAATTCAATAGTAGCTCGCAACCCAATGGAACCCAATGGAACGCCTAGACTGACTTACTATGTATATAGGTATTGTACTGAGGCCGAGAAAGTAGGGCGTTGAATGTTCCCAGAATGAGGTTAAAGCTGCAGAAATATGCAGATACATTATGAATGGATTTTAATTTGTTACATTAATTAAAATTTTGCAGAGATGTAATGATGGCTTTATATTCTTGTCGACTTGCCTTTTGAAATCACTACACACGTAATACACTTTATATAATATTCTAAGTGGATTTAATTTATTATAACAGAATAAATAATTTATTACTTAAACTCATTTAGCTTAAGGTGAATATTGTAAATATGGATTTTGGCTTGCATAATCCATGTAAGCTCTTATCGAAGTTAACGACACAAGTAAGGTTAGACTGAAGCTCCACTCGTTGAAATATAGGTCAGTTAGTCTACCTGCCACAACCAATATTACACGTGTTCTTGCTTGTAAGAATCAAAACGTATGTTATTGTGTCCAGAATATTTGAAGGCCGTCGTCGTCATAAGTTGTTTTTCTAACCTATATGTTGTTTTTAGTAAATTAATTGTGAAAATCATCGTAGATAATAGTTCAATCTTTCCTGTTATACTTCCTATATTACATATAGGAAGTATAACAGGAAACATTATTGCGTTGCAATAATAGTATCCCACGTTCGTTTAGAGACTAGATATTACTAAAAATTAAATTGATATGTTTAAGGCGCTTTCCACGAAGCGTGTTCCAGTGCATAAAATACCTGCTTTGAAATTACAAACAGCTAGTAATCCAACATACGTAGACATTAACTATATATATATATATATATATATATATGACTACAACTTCTGGTCGAATGATTTTAATTCGTGTTTATATTCAAATAATTTATAAATTCCGTGCTTTTCAGTTAAAATATTCTCTCTCGTCTTTGATACAACGTATTCATATTTTACTACAAAATAATCGTCTTATGAAATGTAACTGGTTCAGAAAATTGTGAAGTAACGAAACAATGAAAAGTTGCGGTTGTTTTTTATTAAAGTTACTACGTTCTATTCAAAACCCTCGTTCAATGCTGCAGCGGGTTGGAGCAATCATTCGGCTGACTTGCCGCACGCTGACCGGAAAAACACTGCAGCCTTCTTTAAAGACTCATTTTGAACTTCAAGAGATAGGTAATTGGAAAGCGATGGGAGCAGACGTTTCATTTTCTAAGTATGAGTGATATACATTATTAATTAATTAATTATTATTATTATTAATTATTCTTTGGTTTTCTTAATTTATTTTATTCTACATAGATTGCCTTAGTCTTGTGTTACTAAAACTTGCCTTGTATCCTCTTCATGCGAGAGGTTTCTATAACATTTTTTAATGCTACTACTTATTTATAACTTAGGTAGGTTAATGTTTTTGAATAAGTTTTTTTTGCAATTGTTTATCGAAATAATACAACAGCAGAGGACCTTGTTGTCAAACAAATAAAAATAAAACCACGATAAAAGAATTAAATAAAAGCTTGAACGAGATAAACGTGGACAGTCTTTATCAAAAAATACAAAATTTTAAACCAGCATTATATTCAGTACACGAAACTTCGAGACGAAAAAAAATAATTTAAAATTGATATTTGAGATGGAAGAATAATTAGAAGTGGCAAATCAAGGAGACTTGAAAGGACAAAAAAGTTTTGTACTGCAATTAGAAAAGAAGAAATCAAAGCAGATAATGGCCTCTTAAACAAACTCACAAACAAACTTAAGAACGGTAACTTTAGTCAAACGGATATGTTCGATATCTTTGTTTAACGTACGAGTATCTCTCTATAGTGTACCGTTTTTGCTTCTAGACAAAGCGGCTGTACGAATGATTGTTATTTATTTTTAATTCTACGACATCAGTAAAAACATAAAGAGGTAAATTTTATAAATTAATTATGTTAAAACACTTACGCAAAAAAAATATACATGTAATGCACTATGTTAGATATATAATATAGTATGTTTTTTGTAGCATTGTGCCCAATGCATCAAATCGAAGGGTTAGCAACAATTGATGAAGTGGTATAGGTGAGGGTGACATCTTAGGGTCATATTTATTTTATATTTTTTAATGTATTTTAAAATACCTGCTACATTTTATATTATGGTTAGGAATACGCATAGGATAATCTATGCATATGTATGCATGCATATCTATGCATGATGTTGTGATGACTCTCAAAGACGGTGTTTCTATTATTCATTAACACTAGTTTTATTTAATCTAAACCTAAATGTACATTATGTAATTGTTGTAGAATCAATTACACCCACCTCTTACATTTCATGATCGCTTTTATTACTTTATAAATCCATTATCTTTAATAAAATATAAAGTTTATCTTTTAAAGACGAGTATAAACGAATTCGACAGATAAGAAATTATTAACTGAAAGTATTTCAAATAAACTATAGATAAGTACCAGAAAGTTAAAAATATATATATCCTTATATGAGGCGTGTCCCTAATTAGTAAAGATTTATTAGTCGTCATTATCTAGTTTTATTAGTCGGTAGTAATTTCAGGATTAGGGGACTTGTTCCATTTTGGCCTTAAATAAATGACTTTATCCTTCAAGGTGTTTTATTATTCATGTTATTCACGTGATTTAGTAACAAAGTATGATACTGCGTCGCACAAAAAAAAATCAATAAGACAGAAGATGCTAAAAATCTTATATCCATTGAATATCTTACTTCCAAATTCAAATATACTAAGTCAATTCGATCAAAATTGAAACAATTGCAGAATTTCAACTGTTTACCGTGTAGTGAACTTAAACGGGGTCGCGGTCTGACCGGGTCATGCGGTCAAAGCACAGCTCGATTACCCGGACACGCCCTATATAAGGATATCATTATATTACTAATTACTCATTTATTAATAGTCTGCATGACAACAGTCCGTATCGATAACACGCAGTTTAAGCTGCTTGCAAATTCCGTACAGAAAAATAATAGATAAAGTTTTTTGATAGTCCCTTACAAAACATAATTATAAACATCAAATAACTTGAAAATAATATCTTCTATTATATTAAAGCATCTAAACAAATCATGTTAATTTAGATAATCAGTTTTATGAGTCGGTAGTAATTTTAGGGTTAGGGGACTTGTGCCACTTTGCAACTTAATTAAATGACTTTGTCCTTCAATGTGTGGTATTATTCCTGTTATTCACGTGATTTAGTAGTAAATGGGTACAACATTCGCACAAATATTATTTCAAGTTCGAGGATCCAACCTGGCCTTAAATTAAAAGTATTTCATTAATATATACCGCTATAATAGGAGACAGTTAACCAATAATTAAAATATAATGTAAATATTAATATTTTGAGCGATACTTTAAAATAAGTTTATCAAATGAAAAATCTTCATAAAGTTCGGACTGATAGAACTCGGTTATTCAAAATATATAACCGGCTGTACTAGTTTCATTAGTCATGAGTCATGAACTCGGAGTCGGGCAAATTCCGATAAATTAATGTATTCAAAATTTAAAGATATGCCTCTGATATATTCTCAATTAGTTTAGGTAAAATTAATTGAGAATATATCAGACGCAAAAAAGCTTAAACGGCCCACTGTCAAACATTTCTGATAAACAGTATCTACGGTTCTTCTGTATTAGAATTGGATCTTTAAAAGCTATTTAAGCAATTATATAATAAAAACTATATAAATATAATAGAAAGGCAGGTGCTAGCGAAGATGTCACGGTGAGAATGAAAAAGAACGTGCTCAGGTGGTTTGGACATGTCAAACGAATGAGTGATGAAAGAGTAGTAAAAAAGATTTATACAGGAAAAGTGACCTTCGAAAACACAGTATGTTACTGGAGGAACGTCACGTAAAAAGCATGAGGACCCCCCGGAGGGCATGCATGAAGAGGTTGATGTCTGTAGCCGAGGCGAAAGAGGTGTGCAGGGACCGTAGCGTTTGGCGCTCCGTCGTCTCTGGCTACCCCGCAAGGGATTTGGCGTGAAGCTAAATTAATTAATTAAATTAATTAAATTAATTACTATATAAATATAGTATTTATTTTTTTTGTCTCTTTTTTTCAATCTTTCAAATCTGTGAGAAATATAAATTAATTATCAAATATCTGTTTTAGTACATAACTTGTGTCACAATGATCGTTAGTTAGTTAATTAGGCTTCTATAATTACAATACAAATTACCCTTCTATTACATATATAGATTTAATTTAGAAACCTTATAACATAGTTCCTACTAAGCTTACTTACTAATTATAATCTAAACTTAATACGCCTACTACTTATGGTGTGCTACGTACATGTGATAGAAAACGCTACGATAATAGTTGAACACCACTAACCAACATTTCACTGGAAATAGTAATAAATTTTTACTACAGTGAAAAATATTAAACCTTAATAAAATGTCTACCTTCAGTCGTATTCTTATTAATTTGAGGACAATGCGTTTTATAAATACACTAACTTTACCCTGCGATGCTCTGCAGTGGCACATTCTGGTTGCATGGGTGAGAAATAGTTGTCGTTAGCTAGTAATGCGTCTGTTTCTAAAACAACAAAAAATACACTCACGGCTGCTGTTTAGTATATTTATTTCATAAATTTATACATAAGAATAATTTTATTAGAGAAACAAACGCAAGCTCGCTTTACCCTTCTACGACTCAAACATGCTAGCAATTCTTTTACGTGGCAATGTAACTTCTTTAACAAGCTTCTGGTAATCATTCAGATTAAAAAAATTTTAATATTGTTTTTTTTCTATTCTAACACCTTCGGCTGTAACGCCGCAGACTTTATAATTGCAACTTCCCATTTCATACCAGTTCTCGCAATACTAATAATATTTCTTTTTTTTATCCATCATCATTTATTTTGGTATTTTCCAACTGGGGACTGCCGTCTATCCATGTAACTATTTAATGTTTTGTTTATTCTAATTTGTACTTGTTTTCAATGGAGTTTATTCAAATAATTTCATACTTGTCATTACATATTATTACATCGTGTCTTAAGCCTATACGTATATACATTTGGATTATTCCTCACACAACTTTACTTTGTTTACTATTTACCTTATATCTAATTACTGTTACATAATAGCATTTCTTTACTTCATATATCAGATGGTATCTTTCCAGTTGTGCTACGAACATGTGCCCCTGAGTTGACACCAGTGCTAACGCGTCTGTTTCGGTACTCCTACCTTAAAGGCGTAGTCCCGGTCTCATGGGAAGCGTGCCCTTGTCAATCCGATCTCTAAAAAAGGTGATAACTCGGACGCAGCTAACTACAGACCTATCGCCATTACCTCTCTTCTCTCCAAAGTAATAGAGAGCATTATCAATAAACAGCTTCTAACCTACCTCGAGGATGACCAGTTGGTCAATGACCGGCAATATGGCTTTCGCCATGGTCTATCGACTGGTGAACCTCTGTTATATCTTACGCGCCGACGGCCAGGTCTTATTGAAAGCAAGGGAGTGGGTCTGGCGGTTAGTCTGGATATGGCGAAAGCCTTTGATCGTATATGGCACAAGGGTCTTCTTTCGAAGCTACCTTCCTATGGGCTTCCCGAGAGTTTATGCAAGTGGATCACCAGCTTCCTCTATGGGTGGAGCATACAACTCTGTTCTTCCTGCACATCAATGATATGTTGGATATTTCCAACATACATTGTTATGCGGATGACAGCACTGGGGATGCGGTATATTCCGGCCGTGCAGGTCTCTATCGGGAAAACGTTGACGAGTGCCGAAATAAAGTTGTTTCTTCTATAGAGACTTTCTTGGGGATGGTCTCTGGGTGGGGTGAACTGAACCACGTTCAGTTCAATCCCGAGAAGACACAAGTTTGCGCGTTTACCACTAATAAAACCCCATTTGTCGTATCACCGCTCTTCGAGAGAGAGAGATATTGTCAGATTTCGTTGTCATCTGGAGAGCAAGGCCAAGTTGGTCTCATTGAAGTTGGGAGTGATGAATAGAGCGATGCAATATTTCAATCCTGGCCAAAGACTTGCACTCTACAAAGCGCAGGTCCGGCCACACATGGAGTACTGTTCTTATCTCTGGTCCGGATCACCCCAATATCAGCTTCTACCATTTGACCGCGTACAACGGAGAGACGTTCGGATTGTCGGGAACCCAGTGCTCTGCAAACGGCTGGACTCTTTGGCTTTGCGTAGAGACGTTGCTTCTCTGTGCGCCTTCTACCGTATTTACCACGGGGAGTGTTCCGATGAGCTATTCGATCTGATGTCTACCGCCGAATTTTATCACCATTCGTGGCGATCCTCCACTGTACTGTTCTCAAGGACCTTTTTTCCACGTTCCACTCGCTTGTGGAACGAACCCCCTTCGGCGGTATTTCCTGATCGGTACAACATGGGTACCTTCAAAAAAGGCGTTTACTCCTACCTTCAAGGCCGGCAACACTCTTGTGAATCCTCGGATGTTGCAGAAGTTCATGAGCGGAGGTGATCACGTCCTTCTGAGACCCGCCAGCTCGTTTGCCCTCCTCTCAAATAAAAAAAAAATATATAAAAAAAATTACTTTCTCGGCTATTTCTTTACAGTAATCTAAAAAACTGAAATCTATCTTTTTGTGACCTGATTTCACTAGCATTTTCTGTACATAATTTAATTCCTATTTGGCATTATATATTTAATCTTTCCTACACATACGAAGGACAATCAAATATTATGTGTGGCAGGCTCTCTATATAATTTGTTTCACAGACGCACGATGGATTCTCCTTGTATCCGAATCGATGCAGGTACCCAGATAATGCCTCGTGTCTTGTTAGTATTTGCGTAGTTAGGTTTGTGTGTATGAGTTTTTGTGTTATGTGGTAGGCTTTTATAGCTTTAGGAAAGAATATTTTAGTAGTACTTGCTGTCTCTCTTCTCTCTTTGATATATCTCGCGTTCCATTCCTCAAGAGAGCACTCTCTTAGTGTTCTCTTGACGAATGAGACGGTACACTTATCGTAGTGCGGTGAAATTTTGCTTCGAAGTGCTGCTTCCTTAGCCAAGTGGTCTGCCCTTTCATTCCCATGCAAGCCTGCGTGGGCCTTTACACAGTATAAGACAATAGTTTTATTCTGAAATAAATCTGCAATTTTCCTCCGGGCTTGTATGACAAAAGGGTGGGAGGAGCCGGGGTTAGCGACAGCGACTGCAACCATGAAATCGTTGTATACAGCTGATCGGGATTTTCCCTTACGCAATGCGACTTTAGTGGCCTTGCAGATGGCCAGGAGCTCCGTCTGGTGGACTGTGCAATATGATGGCAAGCTAAGTTAGACGGCTATAGTTTCGACCTCCCTATTCCATAAGGATAGCGACACTCCAACTTTGTCTTCAATCTTGTTGCCATCGCTAAAGATGCGGACGTCGTAGTTATTGTACTCATCAAGTTGCATGTGCTCGGCTAGTCCGCGGCACTTCAAGGTGATCTGCGTGGCAGGGTGTGGCTGTTTTATTGTTGGGTAACGGGTCTTCAATACTCTGTCCTTCAACCCTGATATCGGCATCCCTCTTTTCGCCTGATATAAGATAGCTGATTCTTTGACTCTGATGTCCAGAGGGAGTATTCCCGTCAAGATAAGTACTGAGTTTAAAGACAATCCACTATGCTTCGCAAAACTTTATTAGCAACCCCCTCTGAACAGCATTTAATTTCTTTCGAGCGCAGGCTTTCAGACACTAGCCGCGTATAACAAAAGGGGCTCTGTAGTCGCTGTGTAAAATTTCTAAGGCTGTGTCATGTCATGTCTGCCATGGAAAGCCATCACGACATCATCAGCAAAGGCCTGTCCGAAAACACCTTTAACATCGAGTCTCTTTAGTAGTGAGTTCTGAAGAATATTCCAAAGTATAGGACTCCCGATGGATCTTTGTAGATTTTTTTAGTTTGTATTTATATTTTCACACCAGCGTGTCTTACTAGGACGTTTCTGTCACTTAGGTAACTGTCGACAACACCTCTAAAGTTGACAGGACCAATTTCCTCCGCCAGTCAGATTTTGATCTTAGGCCACCAGGCGCTATCCAAAGCTCGCTCTACGTCTAGTGAATGGTAACTATTTTCTTTTCTGCGAGCTTAGCTCTTATGTCTTTCACTAGGTCGTAGAGAAAGTCCTCGCTACTCCTTTGCGGTATAAAACCATATTTCTGGGTACTTATTCTTGGCAGAACATTGGTGTTTGATACTCGCCACAACCATTTTCCCGAATATCTTCCTCAACACTGGCAGCAAGCCTATGGATTCTTGTTTCTTTCCGGTTTCCTTAGTACCATCCCTGTGGAATTCATTTAGTGCAAGATAGTTGTTCGTTATATGGCGTTAGAATCGCCACACATGAGTAAGTATTTTGTTCCCAAGACGTTACCTATTTTCTTTACGTGTTCAAAATGCAAGGGCCTAATTGGTTCTCCCGGCTCGAAATAGTATAAAACCAGGTTAATTTTAAATGTACCAGCGCGTACTCCCACTACTACGATATTACTGTGGTCAGGATACTGTGTTATTGCCGCCGGATACTTAAACCCCCAGACTTCTGGGTTCCGAACTGGGTGCGGCAGCTAGAAGAGAGCCGTTATAACAAGCCTGCCGACTAGGAAGGGTGACTTTCGTTGCGGGGTGCCCACTTTGTGGTGTCCGTCGGTGCGCCGCGGTTGTATGCGCAAGCGTTTCCGCGATCTCCTGCTATGTCGGCGATAGCAACCGTCTGGCTTAGTACGTGGGAGTCCCTCATAACCGTCGCCTTCCTCCCCTCTAATGAACGTGTACTCATAAAGAGTTCTAGAAGTAAAAAAAAGGGATACAGTGTTTTAGCGATATCAGAAATAAACACCATGATCGCTGCTTTTGTTGTATCGTCGCTAGCTCATTGAGAGACCCCTGTCCCTTTAGAAGTCCTCAGCCGCCCTATTCCTCCAATATATGACTTTTGTACCAGTGTCAGTGTAGCCTGACTTTTTGCCATGAGCAATATGCCATGGAGTAGCGGGCTAATGCGTACCATTTCCTTCTTATGTAACAAGTATCACTAAACGCATTGGGCGCCATCTGGTCATACTTTGCATTCTTGCAGTTCCTGCATGTGGGCGCAATGCCGGCCGCCAAGTCAGCGCACTCTGTGCGTGTATGAGGTCCGCCGCAGTAATTACATATTTCTGTAAGTTCTTTACAGAGCCGCCTGCCGTGACCGTAGGCCAGGCAGTCTTTTAATAGTTTATCCCTACGCTGCATTCCTCTTCGTCGACGCCGCAGAAAACAACAAAACAACGACAAAATTGGGGAATTTTCATTCATGAGAGCTTTTACAACATCTTCGTCCGTTTTAACGGATAGCACGCTCCTCAGGCTGAGCATCGAGTTTTTGTTTCTTGCCTCCTCAACCATGAGGCCTACAGCTTTTTTTTCGAAGCGCGCATTTAAGTTGCCCCTCTCTTCTCTGCTGTTGAAGCCCATTATGACCTTCTTATCTTTGGCTTTGAACTCTTTTTACTCTCTTTAATCTTGTTAAGGAGCGTTTGTATGCTAACGGATGTGTATTTTCGAATATAAATATTAAGTCAGAATCTAAATAAAAAGTTTTTTATATAATTTACAGACTTCACATAGTATTCAGAATGGATTTTATTGACTATAACAAAATTAAGTGAGATGTTTAAATAATTTCTTACTTAAATGCATTTCGTTTAAAGTAAACATAGTTGTTATTATAGATAGGAGTTTGATATTGCCTTACATAATCTAAGTAAACTACATTATTAAGGTTAGAATTTAGCTCAACTTAATCCAGTCGTACCTACCTACTTGGTATAATCAGTACAAGGTGCGGTGTTAGAATGAAGATGTAATATATTTAACCTTTATATTCAAACGTCTAAGTATTTATTTATTCATTTCCATCAAAACTTACATACGAGTACAATCATGCACATGAACCAAACCATTACATACATTTATCAAAGATTCATCCGTTGAAGATAGCTTCTGGTCGAATGACTTTATTGTAATTGGTGTTTATATTCAAACATTATGTTGAGTACCTACTCCTACATCAGACATTTATCTTTCATCGATTTCATTTGATGTTAAATGTGTATTAGGGAAGACAGACTAGCTAAGACAGAGTTATGGATTTCTACAATACGTATACTATTGAAGAGACGTGAAACACAAGAGATGTGTAAGACACGCCCTCAACAAAAACGCATAGTTACGCAGTAGTGGTAATTTAGAAAATATTTTACTGCTTATACAAAGCATACACATATTATGTGATAATTGTTCACATATATATATGCATATATATATATATATATATATATATATATATATATATATATATATATATATATATATGTATATATATGTATATATATATATATATATATATATATATATATATATATATATATATATGTGTGTATATATATGTATATATATATATATATATATAGCAACTAGAATTGCTTTTGCTTGCTATTATAGATGCATTTACATTTGGTACTTTCTGTTATTCTGATACATACAAAAATTTCGTATAGATAGATCCGAATAAACAAACGACCATTAAATAAAAATATTCGCAGAACAATCTTACACATATGTCCTGGTGTTTTAGGTAAAAAAGAAGATAACATTTTAATTCATTGCGCTGTCATTTCAAAAAAAAAGCTGAGTAGGAATAAGAATTAAAAAATATATCTCCTACTCTTAAAGAAATACAACAATCAAATCGTAATATAAAAGCAACAATTGTCTTTCTTTCATCACAAATCATGAACTGAAATAATTGTTTTTCTTTGTCAAGAAATGTTCCAGGTTTTATTTTCTTGTTTGAGATTTAACAAAGACTTGTAGTTATAAGTTTTATTGGACTGCGTATGGTAATATCTACGTAAGAAAGGAGGAAAATTCTCATATTATTGATATTAAAAGTGAATAACAAATGAAATCGCTTTTGCCATGAATATGACTATGCTCCGATATTATTATAAGGCGTAAGCGTAAAAACGTACCTTTTGCTTTATTGTTTTATGTTTACAAAATTATTTATCATAATATAATAATATATCTGTTTAAAATCTTTGTTAACTACAATTTTATTTTAAACAGAAAAAAAACAAAAATACAATAACACAGCTATCAATTTGTAAAAAAATATTTTATGTCAAAAATGTTTCAAAGTAGTCTTAGCTGTTACTTGAAAAGTTTAATATTTTTTCTATATGGTTATAGACGTTTTAGACCATCAATATGGTTTTAGACGCGGAATCTCCGCAGACGACGCAGTCTCAGGTTGCTACTTGATAGTAAATGAAGTAGACAACAAACAGAAATGCATCACAATATTTCTGGATCTTAGAAAGGCTGTTGAAACCGTCTCTGTTTCCATCCTTATAAAAAAGTTAGAAGCTATTGGTATTAGGAATAAATATTTGACTCTATCTATTAATTATCTAACTTGCAAACACAAGGTGTGATGAAGCGGACGTTACATTGGGTATCCCCCAGGTAAGGAAACTTGTTTGTATTTTCATAATCTTAAATCACATAATCTCACGATTTTAAAAAATATTTACAAAGCTCTGATTCAATCAATCTTGACTTATTGTATGTCAGTCTAGGATGGTGCTACTAAGACAAGATTTATTAAACTAAAAAAAAAATCATCGGAAAACATTAAAGAATATATATTTTAGGCCTTACAGATTTTCCAATGATCAACTATACCTCACGAGTAACGTGTTTTCCGTCAGAATATTGTATATTATTAGTGTGATTTTAAGGAAACATACAGCAGTTTCGTTTGATAATAGTATACACAATATAAAAGGAGAGAAAGATCTTCCTGCACCCGCGAGTATCACTAGCACATCTTTTGCCAGGAACCAGTTCATTAAGCAATCGAGCCATCTTTACAACATTGTTAATCGCAAGGTTGGAGAGCTATCCTATGAATATATACTTTTATAAAAATCCATTAGGAGAATGGCTTTGTTCCGTTAAATATGAGGAAGTGGAATTACTTTTGTTTTATGAGTTGATTTTACACTCAGGGTACACACACACACACACAAATTCAAATGCGCACTTACACACATACTCATTAAAACACTCACAAAGCACACGCATTAACACACTATACTTTTTTTATGATATTATAATACACCATCCTTTTTTTTACTGATAATTTTACTATCCTCAATAGAAGACATCTATCTACTTTATTTGTGTATATGACTGTTTCAAGTTAGGTATTTTTTATTATTATTATTTATAACTATATGAAAAAAATATATATAAAAAAATGAAGCAACGTCATCATAAATGTCATGTCATAGAGAAAGTCAAAATAAAAATGCAGTTGTAGGTTATATTAGTTTATTGTTTCAAAATACAAGTGAAAGAAATTCGTAATCATAGTGCCACTTAGTTACTAATTTTGGAATAATTGAACAATTTGGAAATGTCAGATGACTTCCAATTAAACACATCAATATTGAAACTGAGGTTTCCTTCACAATCAGCAACGCACGAGAACGATTTAAACCTGAATATTAAAAACCCAAGTTTCTGTAATGTTTATCGGAATAATACAACTACAGAGGAACTTCTTGTTAAACAAATCAGAAATAAAACCACGATAAAAGACCCAAATAATAGCTTCGACGAGACAAACATGGACAGTCTTTATCAGGAAATACAAAATTTAAAGACAGAATTGAATTCCGTACACAGAAACTTCGAGAAGACAAAAAAATGTTTTAGAGTCGTTATGTTTGAGATGGGAAAACAATTAGAAGCGGCAAATCAAAGTGACCTAAAAAGACAAACAAAAAATTTAATACTGCAATTAGAAAAGGAGAAGTTAAAGACGATATTGGCCTCCAAAACAAACTTAGTCTCTAAACTGAGGAAAGAATTGGTAAATATGAAAAGAACTATTAAGATAGTGAGTAAAAGCGTTCGAAAGTTACCCTACATGGTCGAAAACGTGAATTCAGACTCTGAGTACACTGAGTTTGAAAATGATTTGCTGAAACCAAAGAAAAATGTCGAAAACTCAGCTGCGGGCGAAAGAGTTACTAGTACGAGTATGTATGAATCAACCAAGTCTAGTAATATTTAATATTGTTACTAATTACATTTATCAAAATAAATTATACTTTCGAAAGAACTTTATTATTCTTACACCTATATATAATAGTTATCTAAGATTTAAAAAGAATCTTACTTCCAAAGTCCAATGCACGAAATGTTGAATCAATTGCAGAGTGTGCACTGTGTACCGAACATAAACCGGGTCGCGGCCTGACCGGGTCATGCTGGGAAAGCACTGCTCGGTTACCCGGGACACGCCCTACATAAGGATGTCATTATATTTTTAAATATATATTTATAAAAAAACAAAACAGAAGTTAAAACGCTTTTTCTGTTTCCGTACAGAATAATAATATACAAACATTTTTGTATAGTCCATACAATTTATAAATGTAAATAAATCAAATGGTACAAAAGTATAAAATAAGGACAGAAATTAAAATCTTTTATTATATAAAAGCATCTGAACGAATCGTTTTATTAAAATTAAGTTTGAAACGAATCGAGATTGTCAGTTAGCCGATAGTAATTTTAGGGTTAGAGAGAATGCTCCGTTTTGCAAATTAATTGAATGACTATTGTAGTTCAATATGTTTTATAACTCATATTACACATGATTTAGAAGCAAAGTATGGGTACAATGTTCATACTAATATTATTACAAGATCGGGAAACCAACCTGGCATTACAGTAAAAGTATAATATTAATCTATACCGCTATAAAAAAGATAAATAACAATTAAAGTATATCGTAAATATTATATAGCTTGATGGAACCTCTTCGATAAGCCTAATAACACATAAAAATCCTTTATCGGATCATCATTTATATGTTTGGATTGATGGGAGAACTTTTGGAAACATACATCACTTTTAAACAAACATCAATTTTAAAATATATTTAGTACATAACTCGTGAATCATAATATTCCTTATATCTGTTAGGTTCCTGTAATTACTACACTGATTACTCTTCTTTTACTATAAGTATGTATTGACTTAATTTAGAAACCTTAAAACATAGTTTCTACCGCGCTAGCTTAATAATTATAATCTAAAATTAATGAGCTTAATAACTGCTTATTCTATGCTACGAAGTGCTACGATCATAGTTAAACAGCTCTAACCAACAATTCATTGAAAAAATAGAATTTACGTTCAGTCGTGCTTTCGTAGTTTTGAAAACAGAGATTATATAAATATATTAGTAACTGCAATCAACCATTACGACTTCTCCACAGACCATGGTACATCGAAGACAGCCCGAGAGCTTCATGAGATGTCGATTATAACCGACCATCCCCGAAACTGAGCGACACACTCCCGAAGACTAGTCGTCCAGACTCCAGTCTCTATTACACTTTCGCGCCCCACGCACGTGTCGCTTGCAACGCATCGCTTCTTCACATGTGATAAACTTTTTTTTCCCTAGTGCTGTGGCAATTTTATTATTTTATATCAATATAAACTTTGATTTATTTTCGTGGTGCAATTGCAATGGCTTTGATTGAAGCTAGGCGGAGACAGTAAACTCAGAGGTTCGTACGCTCTTTCACTTTCCTTGTCTTTTAAATTTTTACAATCATTTATATTTATTTAACCCTTACTGTTATTGTATATAATTTTGGATTAAGTTATTTTATCTTTTATAGATGAAGATTTTTGTGAGTAAAAATAAATATCAAATAATATTTGTAATCACAGAAAAACTAAACAAACTAAAATATATATACGTACATACTTCTAAAATATATATGTTATAATAAAAATAGCAAATACATTATATGAATAATGTAGTTCGAATCACATTTCAATACAATATTTAACGTCCGTATATTCTAGGGTTTAATGAATATTTTATTAATTAAAAAAATCCTTCCAAAATAAATTAATTGCCGAGGGTCTTAGTAAGATAACAACATTGTATTGTATATATAAATTGAACTAATTATAAACTGTACGAATTGTTTTTAATTGAATTTTTATTTTGATTTTTTATTAATAAAATTTATTATACAAATACAAGAAATATATAACAACAACATTGATTACAACAAAATAACACAGCTTATAATATATTACAAAAAATTAATAAACTAAATAATTCTGAATTTAATCTTAGGACAAACCAGAACATTAAAATTATATTATATATATTTTTGGAAGCTGCTACTTTAATACAGCTACTACCTATCTCATTAAACTATTTTGATTAAATTATTTCCGAAATTAATAATTGAAATATACAGAGACTAATGTCAACCTTGGATGGCTTCCTACGGAGAAACTCCGCAGATCGGATTTAGGTCTTAATAATTCAAATAGCGGATTATAATTTCAAGCCGTTCAGGATATACAATCTATAAAAGATAAATATACAAAGCAATCGTATCTTGCCTTGGATGTCGTTATTGACATATATATAATATATATATTTACTAAATAATTAAAAAATATGCAATATACATAGAAAATCGACATATGTTTTAATGTTTTGTTACATTTGTTTCAGGTGCAAAAACTTCTGTGACAAAGCAAAATGTTTTCTTTATGCCAACGATACAAAGACGAATATGGTAAGTATACATCAAGATGTGTTGAACCAAATGTTGTTTTTAAGAGATTATTATGGAAAATATATCCTAGTTTCTTTTGATAAAATTCGTCTTCGAACTCATCATCATCTTTTTGCCCTTATCCCAATTTCGGAATTGGAGCAGTATGTTTTTTCCTTCCATACTCTCCTGTTACTCGTCATCTCCGTACACACTCTCTTCTTCTCCATGTTGTCTTTCACGCAATCCGTCCATCTTTTCTTCGGTCGCCCTCTTCCTGTCCATCCCACCACTACCATACCCAACATTCTTTTGGTTTTGTTCGTCTTAGTTCGTAATTTTTTAAATATGGAGTTTTGCTTGATTTCAAAATTCGTCTTCGAACTAAGAAGACCTATTTGAAATTCCACTTATTTAATAAACTGTATTGAATAACATATTTTTGTAAACAAAAACAAGTTTCAACAACAGTTCCTAAAATCTATCGTAGCGGCGACTATAGAGGAAATAATTTACTTGTGGTTGATTCAAATAAAATAACTTCAAAGGATAACATTTTAATTTATTAGCAATCACATAGACCATCGAAAATACAATATTGCTAAAAGCAAAGACATAAATACCGTTATACAAATTTTTATTCAGCAAAATGAAATTTTTATATAATATAGTCAAAATTAAAAAGATTTTGTAAATACTGGAATATTAGAAGCAAACGAAGCTATAGTATGTCCTAAATCCTAAGGTTGTTTGGACTTTGGTATTAGTAGTTTATGCTACTCCAAGGGTTTTACACAATTAATAAGTTTTAATAAAAAAGTTTTATTAAAATAAAATAAGAAAAGAAAAATACATTGATGCTATTCATGCTGGTGAAATTTAAGCAATTTGAGAGCTGCAAAGTGCTTTGCAAACTGAGAGCGTGCTGGCAAATAACTCGAAGCCATTAGAGGGCTGTGCTCTTGACGGCCACCTATCTAAAGCTTCACTTACCAGTGCGTGGGAAGTGTTTTGGATATCAAAATCATAAAACATATCTTTTTAGAACATTTACAAACTACATTTATGAGTTAAATCTGTGTACATAAGGATTTTATGTATGAATTATGAACATAAATAATACATATTATAAAAATGAGTATCTAATAATAGTGCGATCAAAACTGCTAAGACAAGAAACCTGACATTTGGAAGACAGATTTAGTATATAACAAGAATTGGTAGAATTGGTAAAAAGGGATATTTACGAAATTTCAATATCATTAAAGTTTTAGGAAATTCTCCACAATTTTAAATTCTGCTACTAATATATAGAAAAAGAAAAAATATTATTCGTTCTATAAAAGATGCTTTACTTTTTACCCATTAATTTAAATCTCGAAATGTTTCGTATTTTGTAAACTACTTTTCGTTCTTACTGACGGATGAGACCACCTAAAAAAGTTTATATAATATTCTGTTAATTTCTGTTCTTTGTTATGGTGTAAAAAACAAAAGAACACAAAAAAAACATTTAAAAAATCTAAAACATTGATAGGTATTAAAAGATGACTTGATTGAAATACTTATTAGCTTATAAATAATAAAACAGATTTTTAATAGGTAACCAATTTATATGAATATATTTTTTACAATTATCTGCATACCGCAAACAAACACACATAAAATTGTAGGTAGTTTCGGAGAATTTTTAATGATAAATTGTCTATCAAACACTTCTAACATTAGATGCAATATATATAATATACACATATATATATATACATGAGAGAAATTATTTATTCAAATACATGCATTGTACCGAAACTTGTTATGTAATAATGCTTCCATCATTCTCTATTTTTCTTTTCATCTATACTTATCTTACTTAAGTTACAATAATAAATAATAATTATTTCCTATTACAGTGATATAGCTTTCTAAGAAGGCATGTCACGTTGTTTAATTATATTAATATTGTCTAAATATCGTACACGAACAATATCATTATTTTATTTCAAAGGCTATATAATTGTAAAGTTGTAGGTAGGTAAAATTGTAGGTACGTGTTTGTTTTAATATTAAAAATCAATCAGGTATGTTGGAACACGCAATGTAGGGAACCGTGGTTGTCCATGAGGAATAAACAGATACAGAAACATACACACTCACGGATTTTTTTGTAAGATAGGCGCATAAAAACATATAGTTTAAAATAAGCCTATGTAGTTGGCTTCCTTTTAAATTCAGTATATGTACCACATTTCCAAAATAAAACATTTACCATAGCTGGCGGGGGGGGGGGGGGGGGATTTCTTTGAATTATACATTTTAATGTTAACAAATGCGAGATAATTTAACCTTATTTATTAAAACAATATCTATATATATATAAGTAGTATGAAAGTCTATAGAACTCTCTTTAAATATTGACATTTCATACAGTTAAGGCTGTATTAAATATATTATATGTTAGTATGTAATAACTAGTAGTATATGTTCCTATAGTTTCCTTAGTTGAAAGTGTCGGGAAACAGACGCCGGAAGGAAGCTACGTTCTTTGGCACAGGGAAATAGAAAAAGCGGGACATATATTAGAGTTGAACACATTGCAAGGACAATACAAACTATTTTTCCCTTTTTCTAAACGCCTGTTTAATATTTTTGATAGATATAGATACAATTTTTAGTATCATAAACTAATTTTAAGAGACGAAAGTTATTGGAAAGCACTAGGATACAACAAGTTATATAACATATCTGCCACTTAGCATTAGTTAACAGGTTTTACTTCTATTCTTCCAGAGGTATGTAATTTTCTTAAGTCACAATTTAGCTTTATTTATTTAGTGTTAGGTATTTCAATTTAGTAGAAGGATGCTTTCAATGTAATCATGTCCTAAATTTCAATACTTAATACTAAATAAGCTATTCACTATATTTATATATATTTTTAAGAAGGTTTTGAATGTCATACATGATAATGTGTGTGATTACATTGAGTGTTATGTTCTTTTGGGACGAAGCAGTGTTAGTGTCAAAGAATTGTATACCAGATACGAGTAGCTTTGCCATTATCGATGACTCCAACAGTAAATGTTTACTAAATGATATCCATATTTATTTTTATAAATGAGAAAAGGTCATGTTAAACCATTTTTAATACTAAACAACAAAAAACTTAATTAGCAGGTTCTTACCACAATTTGAATGATTTAAAAAAAAATATCAAAATATATAAGGCTTATAGTTTAGTATAAAACCTTCATTTAGGGCTGGAGAGTTTTAAAAAGGTTTTCTCTCATCATCCTCCATCTTCCTAACTCCTTAGCTTCTTAAAATACCTTGAATTTAAATTTATGACATTATCCAGTACATTTGAATTTTAAATTTATCAATTATAAGGCAGCTATTTCTTGCTTATCTTTATATTATCTTCAATGATTTAGAAAATTAAACTATTTTATAAGGCATTATTTGCATTAACAATATAAATCAAACATCATCATCATTTTTTATGCAAGCAAGCTATTATGCTCGTCTTTAGACGGTGAGAAGCTATATCTCGATACCTGAGGGAAATGCAATAGCCTCATTATATGAACCTGAATTGGAAAAAAGATATAATAACTATAATTATTATATAAAGTAATAAAAATAAAACATATAACCCTAGTGTTTGTAATGCCGATAAATTTTATATTTCATATAAAATGTTTATTAAAAAATAATATGTAACTCCCTAAATAATCTGATTATTATTATTGCTTTGATCGTTTCGATCGTTTCAAAATCGATGCTTAAAAGTAACTTCGTAATTTGCATCTCTGATTTCACCCCTAGTACCCTTAGGGGTCATAAGATATGATTAAGGGACCAAAAATGTTGTATAATCACGCTGTTGCTTATGACAGCAACACGAATGGGCAGATTCGACCGGCATTATACCACACTCACACATTATACCGGCGTAAATAGTGGTTTAGTGCCATTGATTTTCGCATAAATTAGTGCCCAAATCCACTTCTTGCCCTCTCTGCTATATAAAATATTATCCCAGGACGTTCTGCTGGAGCCGTAGAATCTCTCTCCGAGTGATTAAGCTAGACCCCCCCTTTGTTTTCTGTCAGCAAAATAATTATTGCTAAAGGCAAGCGAGGTATTGTCTCTACAGCAACCGTTTCACATTAAACATTGATTTCTTGAATATTAGAAGTATAAATAGTAACCTGAATGCCGATCACATCCACCTTGAGATGGCGTAGCCTGCCTTATCATTCCAACGCTAAATCAGATATCTCGACTGAATGACGTAGCATACATTTTATACCTTTTACGCGTTTATCTATTATACATGTCCCATACTTGTAAAACAACAGACGTATCGATCTTGAATTGAGGCGCTGTTAATTAAACATCCTAACTTACAAACATTTAAAAGGAAAAACAACCCTGCACCCAGGTACTATAAAAGACAAATCGCCAAAGTAACGTTCAAGTATGCCATGAAATCGGAAGCAGCTTATGAGATAACCCTCTGGGACACGTAAGTTCTTGACGCTATCCAAAGCTGATCTTTGCAACTATAGATAGCTAGCTATCCCTTATCCTCTCTTTTTATGATTTGGAACTCATTGTGCATACCGCATTTCGGGGAGGAAGGCGACTTCCATCCACTACACCAGATGGTTGCCATCGCCGTGATAGTGGGGCACCACGAACGCTTGCGCATACAACGAAAGCCATCCTCTCTAGTAGGTTGGCTTGTTATATTGCGAGTGTTCGCCGCGCCACCGTGATTTACCGCTGTCGCGGTTACGACCCCCTTCAGACACGGAAAATTTATGGTTGACACCCCAATGGTAGACAATAGCAGACGGCTAACGTGATCCCGAAAAACGGAATTAACAGTCTCCCAGGGAGCAGAGGGAGGCCTATTCCGCGTCAAAACGGACCGGACTAGTCTGACCGACAAGAGGAGTTTTCTAGCGATGACCCCCGTCCCTTTTTCCGCAACGGCCCACATTGCCCGGTCGTAGGTTTGGATATTGCGAAAACATTCGATCGTCTATTTAAATATTATATATATGTCGAATTCGACTCGGGAAGCCTATAGGAGGGTTCCTATAGGATTCCTGAGTGTTTGCGAAAATAAATCCCCAGCTTTCTGTGGTCTTGGTCGTCCAGGGCTGCGTACTATCCTCAACACTATTCCTTCAGTATATCAATGCATACCATTGAGTTCGAGTTGTTGTTATTCCTTATGTGTTGTCAGACATCGTAAGTTACAACGATCACTTGCCTTAAACTACCCTGGTTTTTCGTTTACCCTTCTATATTAAAAAAAAGCTACATTTTTAATAACAATATAAAGATTTTTAAACACAAACAATACAATTCTGTCCAGTTGGCCTTTTATATAATCCTTATAGGAGATTATTCTTGCAATAAAATAGAGGTAATCTAAGAACTTTCATCTGACTTCTTCCGCAGCGTAAATTTGGAACTTCTCTTTCATTTCGTTTTTTTTCTTTAAGAGTATTTTCATTATTAAATAATAATGTAATATATATGTCTATTGAGAGCAAAATATATATCTATATTTTGCTCTCAATAGACGAATATAAAAAAATACCAAATAATGGAGTAGTTAAAAAGTAAGCTCGTATTTGTGTTAATAAAGTTAACATTGAGCAAAATATTATAACTCTATTTTATAAAAATCCTTCAGCATACAATGTCATTATTTCAAAGCTTTCACCAGATGACCTCGACTCAAATCAGAACTAAAATGTATTCTTTTGTTATCTTACTTTCTAAGAGCCATAGCCGTTATAAATAAAATGCTTACATATAAAATATCTTTATTTAAATGATATCTCTGTAAGTGTCTTCTACTCTCTTTTAGTGGGAAAGAAAAGAGTAAAAAAAGATACTGGTTTTCATTTTTTTTATAATATATAAGACAGATCTAAATTAAAAATTAATAAATATTTAAAATCTTACAACGAAATATTTGAAATAATCATACTCACATTTGATTAGTACATTATGACATGACACCGCAGGATATGAAACCGTATTACGCAATTCCGTAGTCAACTATGTAGTTACGAGATGAGTCTTAGCGTGTCATCTCGGCGTTATTCAGTCTGTTCCGCGAGACGGAATGGGTCAGGTAGGTACACTCTTGTCAAGTGCACTTCATACAATAATTTTTGGCCCAGAAACTTCTTTCTCCAAGGTTGAGAAACAGTAAACGTGACTAAACTTTGGTTAAGCATTTGGGTTAAGTATGTTTTAACTATCTGGAACTCTTAATTTGTTTTTATTGTACGGTATACGATACTTTAAATGTGGTATATCTTATAATAATAATGTTTTAATAATGGGATTAGTTTTCGTATATTTTTTTAATATAATTCAATCTAAGTTTGACGTAACGAGACTGGGTTGATACAAAATGTAAGCTTTCCTCTGATTGAACTCATTACTTACTTTAAATAAAATCTCATTGAAATGCAAATTAAAAGACACCCTTTCACAGATTCAACACAGAGCTGAAAATAAGAAAAATAACCGACCTTTTTGAAATTTATGCAAACAAATGGACAAAAAGTAATTTGCATGTTATGTATATAAAAAATATATAGATGATTCAGTGTTTAAAAAATATATACTAGGAAATATTTTAAAAAGTCAAAAAAATTTGGAATATTTGAAATTTTATATAGACATATAAGTCGTGTAATTTTGCTGGTCTTACAAATGAAAATTTTTAAGTATATAATCTTCGAAACTATTCATCTAAATGAAAAAAATACTAATAATCAGAATGGATCTGCAGTTTATACACAACAGATATTATAAATAAAATTAGTAATTTAGGTACTTAAATTTTAAAATAGAGCGAAAGGACGGTTCCAGAGGTCGGTCAAATCCTACTAGTGACGATGAATTTTTCAAATTTAATTTTAGTTACATTTTGCATAAGATTAACATGGCTAAACCTAATTTTAGACATCATCAAATAACTCATTGTTAAGGGTTCTCAGAGAAACGGACGACAGAAAAAGATATGGATAGAGCAAAAAGGATACAGCAAAGACGCATCCCATAAGATGGCGATGTTGACTCATGCTCCGCTTCCAAATTATTGAAATAACAGATAGGTGAACTTAGCTACTTGTAGCAGTTCTATCAGCAATAACAAGTTTTTGAAAATATCTTTAGGTTTTATGAGTGTATCCAATAAAAGTCAGTGTACCTGTTTTAGACGCTTGTCAGTCTTTACCGAATTGACTAAATGTAAGTCATTTCTTTTAGTTAGACAAAAATTTACGCGGTCAAAGGTACATTAAAGATCCCATTTGTCTTAATTTTAATTTGTCAAATATCCAAGAAGAAATAAAATGATAAAACCGTCTCATGTAAGTTTATTTCTTTGAGATTTGCAATATGTTTTTATTATAATCTTATTATTTTAGACTTGATGACAAAATTTCATTCACAAATTTACCCATTCGAATGTTAAAATGTTATTTATTTTTCTGCTGCTGCTAAAACATTTCAAGAAACACATTTCCTTTTTATCCAAAGCTTGTGATAAACACACATATCGTTTATATTCCGTGCTTTTTCAAACGTTTCAAACTACATGTCAAATATTTTGTTAAATTCAGCTGATACTTAAAAAGATAAAAAAAAATGTGTTTACCGAATACAATAGTTTCTGTCTTTCTCATGTCTAGTAGATTTAGTGTATTTCTATGATATACGGACTAAAAATATTTTTCTATATTATGAGTTTGCAACAAAGCAAATGAGTAAAAAGAGATAATAAACAATTCTATTGTTATAAATTTTCAATTAAGATAAATAAAATGTTTAAAAATATAGGTTCTAAGGACTTCTGAAGTCATGAAGTACGAAATTTACTCGAAAACTTAAAAACGACACAATTTTACTCTTCTTTTGAAATGAACAGCAAGAAATTAAGAAAAAATATGAAGTGTGAGTTGTTACTCTTGAGAACTACTTTACCTAAGCTACTAATGTTTTGAAGTATTATTGCATTTAAAATTATTCCTTAAACTACTGGTAAGTAAAAATGTCCATATAATATAAAATAATTAATTACATATATTTAATAAAGACCTACAGTGAAAAAAATTAAAAATTGTAATGAAAATAATGGTACTTCACATATCATGTCTACGATATTATATATCTCTATATAATAACACAGTCCACTTAAAGTCACTCTGGTTTTAAAATAATAATTTATTTTTAGTTTACGTTCAAGCATTGAAAAATGTTCGTTTGTGAGTTTTTACGAGGTAATCAGTTAAAGTAGCTGAATAGAGGGTGGGGCGTCTACTTAATACCTCCCAAATATTTACAGAGTACGGGGAGGGTGGAAGAGCGGCCATTCATAAAACTAAGCTCGATCGATACGGGGCGTCTTACGAAAATCGCTTTCAACTTCAATTATATTTTTCCGAACTATCCTCCTAGCGAGGCTTTGGATCGATTCGCTTTGCATAGCTTTGGATCCTGTGTCAATATTTTCTTCAGAGTTGTTTATTTTGGCGTAATCTCTAAGGGTTATATATAAAAGTTACCATTAAGGAAAAATCAAATATCTGTAGCAAATTATTATATAATTATAAAAATGAATAATATTATTCCTAAAAAATAATAGTTACAGAAATATTGCAAACACAAATAAGTGACGTAAGTGCACTCTCTTTATAAATGAAACAAGAATACAATTTTGTACAGACACTTCTGTCAGCAATTTATAAACGCTTTTTAAATGTATTAATATATTATTGTCACAGTGATTGTAAACAGATTGTAACAGATTGTTTTGTTTTTTTTTTTTGTTTTGTTTTCTCTTATTATAAAACCGAATAAGTGCGTGTTGGACTCTCCCACCTAGGGCTCTGTTCAAATTTGTAGCATACTTTTGGAATCAAGTCTTGAGCTATTTCTGAAATTTAGCTTCCTAAACAATAAACGGTATTTTTAAAAGTTATTTAAAATTTAAGATAGGGAACCCCAAGAACCTCAAATCCTAAAACGTAATGTATACGTATTCATTTAAAAATACAACTACATATTATAAAGATAAATCAGCTTTTTAATATTATAGATTTCAAATTTTCTACAGCTGCAATCTCTGGGATACTAAATTTAATGGAATGTTTATTCAAAATTCAAAACGAAAATTTAAAAATTAAAATATACAATAAAATACGTTATAAAAATCTGAGCACAAAATGATTTATAAGAATAATGAGTTATTGTACTATTTTTATCTTGAATGACATTTATATCTCTTTGGAAGACCGACTAATCTTTATGATCCGGTGTTGTACAAACAAAACTTTTCGTTTTCAGATACGAATTTGCAACTTCTGTTTTCCAGAGATAACCCAACTTTGTGGACCACAGTTGATAAAGTTAACAACCCTATTAACTTTCGGGTGGTGTTAAAATTGAATACATTACTACATAACAGTAACGATTATATTACTATATAACAATATTAATTATTAATGTATTGACTAGACTAAATAAATAATATTTGTTTGAATCTTACACTCAGATTTGTAGATTCTAATTCAGAAACTAGCTATTCTCTCTCGACACAATTATAAGCCGCCTGTCATTAATTAAAATGTATATGAATATAAATAATATATTTTTTAATATCACTAAAACCATTCTATGTGGCTTTCCTTGAAAACAAGAGAAGTTTCTAAATTGAATAGCATCTAACATAATAGCGATGTCGAATAAAAAAACGGACAAAAAAGAACTACTAGTAGTTTTAGAGCTCTGTGTCATGTTCTGAACACGTAGTAATTTCTATTTTTTAATAATTAACACATCGCGCTATAAAAATAACTAAAATAAACTACAGTAGTATGATGCCCTCACAAGCCCTTATAATTGTGAAATTTGAGGAACTCCTATATCAATCAAAGCCCAGCCTAGTACATCTTCTTCCATAGATTTTAACCCTTTGAATTAGAAAAGTAAGAAGACAAAAGCTTAATATTATTATGGTTGATGCCATAGTGATACTATTTTCTGACCAAAGTTTTTGCTGAACACATTCGGGTGACCTGGCTGGATCAGAGAATACTCGAAGGGCATCCTGCGAATCCTCCGACGGCTCAAAAAAATATTTTATGAAAAAGACATCTGTGACAATAATTGTGCCACCTTATGTAAGATCAAACTGATTATCGCAAAGCAAATTATTCTAATTAAAAAAAAATATTAGAAACTGTAATTATTTTAAATAATTTTCAAAAGGAGAGGCAACTTCTTTATCTGATTCTATCACTTGGTTATCTATGAGTATGTGAAGATATAAATTAAGGCTGCGACCGTTGGTTTTTCTGGTGGTTATTCCAAATCATTCTAATCTTATTTCATTTATTCATTTATCAACTTTCTAATGTACAATGACCTGGACTACAAACTGAATTTATTGAATAATTTTGAATAATCTTAAGTACTATTGAATTCCCTCACTGTAGAGATCTAATCTTGTGATATCTTGGAAAACAAATTTATTAAAAATGTATTACATTAAAAAGTTTATCAAGTTTCTGAGAAGGATTGTTTTTACAAATATGTGCATTTTGCTAAAATTATTGTCTTAACTTTTTCTTGACTAGTAATTAATTTTTAATTAAGAGATGTTAATTACAAATTAATTAATAGCTATTTGTTGTTATTGCAGACACAAGTAGATTCAACTAGAACATAGTTGAATAATCTAAAAAGTGAATTTTGAAGTCACCTTGTTCTTGAATGTTTTTATTAGATGCAGATAGCTTAAATGATAGTTTCTTTATACATACATTATCAACACGTTAGGTATTAGAACGTTATATTTCTAATATAATAAATGGTTGTTAAAAAGTATTAAAAAGTCTCCTCGTATATTACAAACCATGAAGACGAATTAGTCACCTGGTGTTAACGCAAAATAAAACAATAATTCACGATTATAAAGTAAATGCTCTAAAACAAACAATATATAGATATCATTAGTTTTCATAAAAATATCAATTTTAATTTATCTACCCATTATTTTTTTTAATCTGATGCACCGGGTGTTTTAAATTACCTTACACTATCTTTATGACTAGAATGACGAAGTGATGGAAAAACTAAATCCATTACACATTACAAATCAAAAAGTCTTTTAATTGATTGTTAGATTTCTTGGAAATCCGAAATTCCTTGTACTGTTTACTTTCCTTTCTTGGAAATTGTGGTGTGCCTTACGAGTACCTCGAACTAATCCAATAAATATAAATATATGTATCATCTAATAAATACATTTTGAATAACGTGAAAACATAAGAAAAGAATATTCTATATAAATTACATTCTAACGATATCTTGGTTGTTATAACCTACGCCTTTGAAATAATACAAACCTAAAGTTCAGATGTTTTCAGAAAATAGTTATTAAAGTTTAAAGAACTTGTCTAGTCAATAGACTCGGCTCCGCTGATTAAAACAAACATTACAACTTATAATTAACGAAACATTCATTTTATTCTTTTTTCGCTCATCACTTTGAAGATTTAAGGGTTGTCAATTCTGACGACCGAAACTTGTAGAAATTACGTTTTAAAATATTTTTGTGGGTGTAATTAATTTCAATGGCTTAAATGAATTCGTTCTTAAACATTTTTTGTTTTTCTTTGCAAGTAACTCTTAATAAAGGAAAACTAATATCAATAACAATCCAAGGGGTGTTTTAGATTAATCCGATTTCTATTTGACGATTATTTATTATTCCATGTATTTTCTGTCTGGAACTATAAACTAACTGATAATAAGGTGACGGAGAAATTATCTTTTAGTTGAAGTTCATTACAATTAAAAGTTACTTTTCAACTATAAGGGATGAAAGTTTTGTAAAGAAATTCATCACTGCAGATCAACCAGACCTGATCTCAGGATTCAATTACACTAGTTTGAAAATGGTTTTCGTTTTTAGTAAAACTACATTTATTTGCCGGGCCTTTCAGATAACCAGAGATTCAAAAATCCTGCTCTAAAACAGTCTCTACGTCGTAGGTGTTCCGGCTATTTCATTTTTAAAACTCAATAACCCACTTCAAAAGTTAATGCTTAAAAATTATACAAATTTGCTTTCGGATAACGTTTTTCATTATATGAAAGATATAAAAAACGATTACAATGAATCCCTTTGAAGAAAATCTATTCAGATATCGAGCTGCCATATAGGTGAAGTACCTTTATTGAAAATCTCTTAAAGCGGAGCACCGATCTCGAAGCTAAAGCGGCTATATCCGTCATTTTCTATAGAGTGCCGAAGGAAAAGGACAGTTAATTATTCGTTTTAAAGTTCCGTTCTAAGATCTGTTAAACATGAATATAAATTAAATGCAAATCAATATATATATTCTGATAAACAGACAATCTTATACAAAATTTGATTCAAACATTATGTTCCCGTGTTGACACAAATGCCAAGTAATTTGTGATATACCAAAATCTTAGTCGGGTTTTCCTAAATAGTAATATCATCTGTTCTTCGCCGTTTTCCTTATCATATAATGTTGTCGAAAATAGTAATATAATATAACCCGAACATTTTGTTGTGTTAACTTAAAATCAAATCCATAGTCATAATTATTGGTTTAGATGTTAATGAAGCAACCACTTCATTATATTATAAGTGCTGTTCTAATAACACACATACAAATTAACTGTTTTGTTCATATAATTTGTAGGATTATTTCGTAATAAAATTATTTTCGTCACGATAAACATCACATGTATTTAAAAGATCAAATAATTAACTAAATGATAACCTCATTTTACCGTCAAGGATGTGAAATGTAATCAAAAATGTTTACAATATGCCGAAGAAACTCACTCATTAAATAAATTTACGACGAAAGAAATACGTCGATGGGTTATAAAATTTGTTATTAGAAATAAAAATTATAATAGATAATATAATCTTTTATTAGTTTGTCAGGGAGACCGCACGTCTGGCTCAGCTTTAAGTCGGTGGATTTGCATAAAACCAATATCGAACACAGCTGTCGTTTTATCGGCACTTGTGAAGATGACTGCATTATGACTGACTCCAATCTATTGTTGTATCAATAAATATATTTCATTTGAAATATCTTTGAAAAGATCATTAGTGACTAGTTTTTAGAAACATGGTTGAAGTAAAGATGATTTTAAAACATTGCTACGAGTCGTGTTTTGGACAACAACTGATCAGAAAAGTTATTTATATATTTATTTATTTATCTTCACGCCATATCCCTTGCGGGGTAGCCAGAGAAAAGTTGAAACGGAATTAATTATTACATATTAATATATGGACCTCGAATTATTGTATTAAATAACCAGCATTAAAAATGTAATCACTTAATGCATATTACAACACGGAATTTGATTATATATGCCATCGAGTATTAAACTGCCAACAAACTTTACCGTAAAGTTACTTGTTTACTTCGCAACGTATTTATTGAAATCTATCATCGATGGTTATCTCGTGTTACATAATATTTGATCTTAGAAAATAATATTTTAGATACGGGCACAATTCTCCAGATAGAGACAGATAACAGATACACGGACAGTCTATTTAGCGGATTTATTTTGACTAAGTGGATATATTAAATTGACTATGAAAATGAACAAGTCAATTTGTGCTATGACTAATAAGTAACATTATTTAGTTCTAAATAATCATCAAATATACCTATTATACATATCCTGGAACATTGACTTCAATTAATTAATAATATGAATATTCCTAATTGTTTGTTTAAGTTCAAAAGTGTTCTTGCACTAGAGCAAGAGTGCGGCACTCGTCGAATATCAACAATCCATCCATCAGCAGAGAGTGATGAATTATACAGGATTTGGTTGACAAGCATTTATTGATTGGTGTCGCATTTTTACTATGCGCAGTTGAAACATCGCGAATTCATTTAAAATAATTAGGTTTAAACAACATAATGCATACATATTACAAATTTATCGAAACAAGTTCAAAGCATCCAACTATAAACCCCAAACAGTTGTACATTATATTATATTTTATGAAACAGAAATATTAAATAAGAATTTATAGTTAAAGTAAATCATAATTTCAAAACTATAATACAGTTGCAATCCATTAGAAAAGTTTAACGAACTAACACAAAATACGATGAAAACAATAGAATACAATTTGTTTGATTGTTCGCACTATTTCGGAGTAATCCACATTTACACCCACATGGACGGGTAATGTTTGTTTTATTGTTCCCTTACCCCGGGTAACATGTGTTTTTGCTGCTCAATTTAAAAAGAAAAACAAATTGTTTATTACTTTCTCCTTTACGTTCTAACATGTTAAATGTACAGATGATATGTTAACCAGGTTTAAGAGATATTGTCACGGTGAGTGCGCAAGCGATCCCGTGGCGTCCCATTAAGGCGTTGAGGGTAACCGTTGGTTTTTTAGTGGGTAACCTTAAAAATGGCAGCGTCCTCTATGCTGCCGGGTAGTCCCACATAACCCTCCGGCCATCACCTTCTTGGTCGGCGGGTATCCGTAACGGATTTTTCCAACGTAAAAAAAAAAAAAAAAAGGTTTAAGAGATATGTAATATTTTTATTATCATGTCTAACAGCCGTCGTATAAAATTATATACGTTTATATAAGCGTTTGTATAGGTTGATGTAATCCTGCGCAGTGTAGTGTGTTATACAAGAAAATAGCTAATGCGTAAATAATCTTCGCACTATAACACCTACTTTTATAGAAAAATATGAATGCTATAAACAAAACAAATTCCCAAATCGGTCGAGCTATTCTCGAGCTTCTATGAAATCAATATATTAAAAAGTTATTTACTTAAAAAAAATAAAACACGTTTCAGATAATTTCATAAAAACGCTAGAATCGTAAGCTTGAGCCGATATAAATGATAACGTCAGAACAACCACAAGATAATTCTCATAACAAAATAAACATTGTATATTCGTATCACGTGCCGAAATGGTTCAGTCTTCGGTTAAAATTTTCCTGTTTACTATTTACTGTCATGTATTCCGCTCAGTTAACCCTTGTTCGTTAGGTTTATGATGTAGCTTTATCGACTAAGAACATCTCATTTGAATTCACTACTAACTGGAATAGGAATATCATGTTTTATGTTTTAGCCGGTCATAAATTATATAGTGACGATTATACGATAGGATCGTATTGACAGCTCTGAGTGCTCTTGGGAGGAGGGAGAGTGCAAATAGTATGTCATTTGACTACCGGCTAACTCCCTCCATTTCACACGTTACATAATTAAGTCAATAGTTTAATTTCACGCGTGGTATCTACACAACGATGTTAATAATATAACTTAGTATAATATTAAATTGTATACTAGATATTGTATAATGTAAATATTATTAAAAAATAATGCAAATGTTACTTTATACAGTTATCCCCCCTATAACACGGTAGATTCATTCCGTGTTATAGGAAAACGCGTTGTAAAAATATTCTTACATAATGCGTTCATATGACAATTTAACGCGTTATGTGCAATTAATTCACTTTTAACTTTTGTCATTAACGGCGGCTTAAATGAAACATTAAAAAAGAATTTAATTTAATTTAATTTTTACTTATTTTATAACAACACAATGTGCAAAGGTAAGCAGAATTAATTATAAACTGTAAAAAATAAGTAAATTTCATAGTATCAAAATATAACAGGAAATGCCAGCGTTATATGAGGGAAAACACGTGTTATACGAGGGACTCAAATCACGTTATATGAAAACGCGTTATAAGAGTACCATGTTATAGGGGGGATTACTGTATTTATTTTATATCAGTTAACGTAAGTACGTTGCAAGTAAACAATTTGACCTTGATATTTTTTTATTTTAACTGATAATTGATTTAGAAATAATATTAAAAGTTGCAGGTTTTAAGTTTCAAAGTTTCAAAGTTTAATTCTTCATGATATAAATACATTCAATGAAAGTCGGGTTAAATGGGAAAATATATAATCGTGTTATTTTAAAACTAGGAATAAAAATAACATTATAAGATCTTATATAAGTATTTCTTAAACTTTGGCTGTAATGGAACATTGAAATTTATTTGAAAACTTTAATTAGAGTGGACAGTAATTTGACGTTTATCTGCATTTTTCAGTACTTTTGTAAATTCTTTTTACTTATACCTTCTTAACATAGTTTATTCGGTTTAGTTAAACATTTTAATGTGGAATAAAAGAAATTACAGATGTGATAAAATATAATAAAATATATAATAAATTTATTTATCTCAATCAATCTTCATTGCTTAAAAGCTTGAAAGGTTAACTAAACACGAATTTTATTTTAATGAATATATATTTTCAAATGCAATGTTTTGTTTCAGAACATGGTGGCACACAGATTAAAGGCGGATATATGCTGCGCTACAAACGTAAGTGCTTTTCAATTCTTCGGAATTATGATACCTCTAAATTTATATAATTTATTTATCGAAGATTTTTGTATTATTATTTAATATTATTAATTATTATTTAACGAATGAGTGATGAAAGAATGGTAACAAAGATTTATACCTTCGAAAACACAGTATCTATGATACTAGAGGAAGGTCACGTAAAAAGCATGAGACCCCCCGGAGGGCATGTATGAAGAGGTTGATGTCTGTGGCCGAGACGAATGAGGTATGCAGGGACCGTAGCGTTTGGCGCTCGGTCGTCTCTGGTTACCCCGCAAGGGATATGGCGTGAAGATAAATAAATAAATAAATAAAATAAATAAATAATAAAGTTGTTTTATGCAACGCAACGCAATGTATGTAACGTACATTATATCTTGGAAACTTTTAAAATGGAAACACAATATCTTTAATGCTTGTAATTGTCAGAATTCTCGAAGCAAATTATTTATTTTATGACAAAGTAATCTAAAAAATAGTATTCATGTATACTAACATCCACTTGAGCAATTATTTCTTCATTATAAAATATGTTTTCATATTTTATGCAATAAAATAAAAGCAAGGTAAAATATTATTTACATTTAATACTTATCAAATAATACGGTAATTACATGACAAATCAAAACTACTCGTATATTAAGAAAATGTTTACTTATTTATTTCTTTGCACAACACAAAAATACTACAGAACCTGTCTTGATATGCTTATGCCAGCTAATCATAAAGTTTTCAACCACCTTTTCTTTTTACTCTTAAAAATTTACTTTTTTATGATTATTTTTAACATATTTTGTATCAAATTTAAGGCTTTACTGGGGAGTTTGCTCTAAAAGTATATAGGTACAATTAACCCTAATTAATTTTATGGAGCCTAGTTATGGTTTATTTTTATGGAGTTTATAAAGTCTTGTGATACGCCCTTTTTGTCAATTTTGAACACTTTCCATTAACATCTACTTTTAGAGTTCTTTCATTAAGATATGACCTAATCAAATCAAGGGCCTTCATTTTAATTTCATAATGATATAATTTCATGCTGAACACAATCGAATGGCTTGTAATTCCTTCTAGGCCTCAAAAATATACAGCAATAACTCAACTGTTTTTCAGCGACCAGGAGTGAAACCAAATTGTTTTTAATGCATAATAAATTTTGTTAAAATGTGCAAGTAGTTGAGTAGAATTTTTTTTCAAAGATCGTATTTAATGTGGGTAATACTGAAACAGGTCTATAGTTAGTTGGATCTGGAAGTCAGTTCTCTGAGATTTGGCTCTTCCAGTTTCCTCATTAATTATTTTTCCAGTAGTTTTTATTTTTTTATTGATATTTTATAATTTCCTACTTATACATTATGATTACTTTACATTATTTTTTAAAAGATTTGGAAAATAGTTTTATATAATTTTTGAACTCGTCACTAGTATTAAATTGCTTTTCCGCATACAGTTGATAAAATTTTTCTCATTTTTTTTATGTAACTGCTAAATCTACTACTAATGCATAAGTGACAAAGACAGATTTCGCGGTAAATACTGATTGAAATAATTTAATAAAAATAAATAAATAAAAAATATATTATATATAATTTTGGGATTTAATTTTGTTCTCTTGTTACTTTTCCACAAAGTAATTTGGCCACAGTGGTCAGGATCTAATGTATTTATTAAATATCTGATAATTAATATAATATCTATAAAGTTAAGAGATGACGCACAAGAGGGATAAATACACACAAGAGCTTAATTCTCGAATCCTGTATTACGAAGGCTAAGTAGACAATTTACTATATAGTGGATATAATATTAAATCTAACTTCGCTTCTTTGACATATTAACAGTAAAATCTGTGATACTACTCTATTATAATATTTTTTTTGTAAGAGGAGGGCAATTGAGAAAGTTATATACATTTATATATTTATATATCTTTTTTAAATATATTATAATTATAAATATATTATTTTATTTAACTAAAGAATTGAAATAAAACGCACCAGGATGCGAGTATTAATTGAGATTAATAAAATATATATACGACTATAGATTTACCGGTCTATGGAATTTATCACCATATAGAAGGCAGCAGAAACGACACTGGAGTCATTTTAATCCGAACTCATCCTGCGATATTGAGACATATAATACAAGGCTCCATAAATAGTAAATATTTTTGGTTAATAACTTACATATTCACATACTTATAAGCATATATTACATATATTATACATAGTATTTTATGAAAAAATATATACTAACTTTTTAATAAAACTTTTTATCAGTACAGGTTGTTGGAAGTGCAAAATATTTTGAGACGTCTTCTTTAGTTTCTTCTTATTTCTTTTGTTAATTCGATTCCCTTTAATAATAGATTTTTTGAAATATCACTTTTAAACACTTATATTTGTATATAGAAAATAATAATAAAGTAAAATATTGGATGAAATTTTACAAATGATTACATATTCAAATGAAGAAATATATAGTATACTAGCAGGTTCTGGAGACTCTGTGTGCTGATTCAACACCATTATCGACACATCATGCTTATTGGTGGAATTAAATATTTCTAAGTGTCTTTGTTATATCTAGCAATAAATGTACTACAAAATGTAAAAATATCGCAGAGATAGAGATTAGACAAAGGTGTATTTTAGTTAACTAAAAAGAAATAAAATCCCTAAAGATTATATAAAATTATACAGAAAATATTATACATAATCTTTATCATATAAACTGAAACCTATACTAAAGTTATCCTTTTTACGTTTAGGAACGTCATTCGCCGCCAGTCGACTCGACTTGATCAACTTCATATTTTATTTGTATCCAATAATCCATCCCAAGCCTTCGAGGATACATTGGTATTGGATGTGTGTTATTTCTCGGAATAGATATTATATACTTTGCTAAGAATTTAAGTAATATAATATTTAATATTACATTATATCTCTTGCATATGTTATTTTTTTTTTTTTTTTTTTTTTTTTTTTTTTTTTTTTTCACCTTCACGCCATATCCCTTGCGGGGTAGCCAGAGACGACGGAGCGCCAAACGCTACGGTCTCTGCATACCTCTTTCGCCTCGGCCACAGACATCAACTTCTTCATACATGCCCTCCGGGGGGTCCTCATGCTTTTTACGTGACCTTCCTCCAGTATCGTAGCTACTGTATTTTCGAAGGTCACTCGAGGCCTCCCCCTGTCTCTCTTACCGCTCACTTTTCCCATATAAATCTTTTTTACCATTCTTTCATCACTCATTCGTTCAACGTGCCCAAACCACCTGAGCACGTTCTTCTTCATTCTCACCTTGACATCTTCGCTAGTACCTGCCATTCTGTGGATCTCTTCATTGCGGATTCGATCAGCTAGACTGACTCCGCATATTCTGCGAAGAGATCGCATCTCCACAGCATTCATCTTTCTTACATTCTTCTTCTGTGTTACCCACGTTTGGCTGCCGTATAACAGTGTCGGTAACAAAACTGCATTGTGTACAGCCAAACGTGCAGCTATACTGACGTTTTGCCGTCTCAACAATGCAGTCAAAGCACCATTGACTCTGTTACCAGCAGCAATACGCCTTTCCACATCCATTTCGTATCTTCCGTCTCTGCTAAACATACTTCCCAAATATACCACTTCATTCACTTGTTCTATTATCTTATCATTCACGTTGATCTTACATTCTGTTCTTTCTTCATTTCTTTCAAATATCAGAACCTTCGTCTTATCTACATTCAGGTTAAGACCATTAATTTCACACCCATCTTTCAGAGTGGTGACCAATGCCTGCAAATTGCATTCTGATGATGCAATGAGCACTGCATCATCTGCATATAGTAAGCAATTGACCTTAAGGTCACCTACTTTCACTCCCATGTCACTATCTTTCACTCCTTGGAGACAACTATCCAAATACAAATTGAACAACCAAGCTGACATAGCGCAACCTTGCTTAACACCCGATTGGATGTCAAACCAGGGCGACATGCCAGCTCCTACTCGCACACAGGCTGAGTGATCTCGGTAAAGAGACCTTACAGCCTGTAGCAAGGGTCCGTTCACATTGTATCGGGGCAGTATCTCCCATAACTTCTTTCTCACAACCCTGTCAAACGCCTTTTCCAAATCCACAAAAGCACAAAAAACCTTTTGGTTTAGGGCCAAAAACTTTTCCGTGATCATGCGGAGGGAAAAGATCTGATCTATACACCCTCTTCCAGGTCTAAAACCTCCTTGTGCCTCCCACAACATCCTTTCAGATCTCTCTTGCATTCTTCTCGCTAAAATTTTAGCATAAACTTTACCGCCCAAGCTAATCAAACTGATGGCCCTATAGCTTGCACAGTCTATCTGTGAACCTTTGCCTTTATACAAAGGTACGATGACTGCACTTCGCCAATCGTCTGGGACCTCCCCAGATTTCCAGCATAAATTGCATAAAAACCAGAAAAAGTCCCAGACGCGTGGCCCACCATATTTGATCATCTCGGCAGTAACTTCATCTGCTCCCGCAGCCTTACCACATTTCAGACTTCGAATCACGTTCTCTACTTCTTCTAAACTGATTTCACCATCGGCTACATCTTGACTCAGCATTACGCTGGTAGTCAAGACCGAGGCGTCCTCACGTTCATACATCTCCTTATAGAATTCCGCCCACCGCTGCAAAACGTGTGCTTGCTCAGTTAAAATTTCACCGCTTTTCGAAAGCACCCCTTTCATTCTACAGGTTACCGAACAACCCCGGGAACCACTAACTTCTCGCCAGAAAAGCTTCGTGTTTTCCCGGAAGTTGTTCGTCAACCTTTCATCCCTTTCTCTCTCAGAATTTTCACGCTTCATCTTTATAAGTGCTTTCGTTTTGTGCTTTTGCAGCTTGTACGCTCTTTTTCTTATCTCTCTCATACTTTTATCCTTACCAGAGGCTTTATAATCCAGCCATGCTTTCTTCTTTAACTCTACAGCGTCTTTCACTTCATCATCCCACCATTCATCGCGCTTTTTACTAAAACCTCTTTTCCTTTTACCACATACTTCTGTCGCTACTTTCACCATACCATTCCTAAGGTTCTGCCAGCATAGTTCAACACTTTCATTTCCAGAATCATAGCTTTCAAGCTTCTTGGAAACCCTCTCTTGATATTCCTCTCTGATCGGTGGATCCTGAAGCTTCCAGCTTCTTATGCGATAATTCGACGCCAAGCTTGGACACGTCGTGCGGCTGCGCCAACCTGCGAACAAACCTCTTATTCTAGCAACGACTAGATAGTGGTCCGTTCCCAGATCAGCACCTCTGAACACTCGCGTGTCCATAACTTGACTTCGAATACGCTGGTCCACTAGGAATAAATCAATCATACTTCTTTCTTCCGCTCGCTCCCATGTGTACATGTGAATTTGTTTGTGATCAAACATCGTGTTTGCCACAAACAAATTTTTCTCCTTACAAAATTCCAAAATAAGCTTTCCAGCCTCATTTACCCTCTTATCACCATATTTGCCTAGCACGCTTTCGTAACCGCTTCGCGCGGTTCCAACCCATCCATTCATATCTCCACATACTATCAACTTTTCATTATCTCTGACACTACTTAGAACATCCCTGACATTCTCCCAAAACTCCTCGAGCTCGCTCATTTGAGCTGAGGATACTGGCGCATACATGGCTAACAAGAATACTCTTGTTATCCCCAGCTTAAAGCGAACCCAAAGAAGCCTCGGGTTAATCGCCTTGTATTCTACCATTACATTAACCATTCGAGAGGACAATAATACGCCTACACCTTGGCAACCTCGCTCACCCTCTGGAACCCCAGCCCAGAAAGCGACCCGGTTGCCAGGCAAATCGGTCGTATCATTGCCTTTTCGCTTGGTCTCAGACACACAAATAACATCCAGATCTTTGTCATCCATCACATCTAATAATTCATTCATCTTCTGTTCCATTCCTCCCCTTACATTCCACGTAGCTATTTGTAGCTCCGTCCTCCACCTTCCGCCGTTCGGAACATGGCGTGTTGGTTGGCGGTTCCCAACGCCGCATTTGTTCATATTATATTACATATTATAAATATACATTTTATTTCAACATACAATTATAGTTTTAATTCTAAATACAAAATACAAAAATATTAATATTTTAAATTATTTACATAAATATATATATATATATAATAAAGTAAAGTAATAAAGTACTTTTTAAAATTACAATAACTAAATTTATAATATTTTACACATGAACATTTCGGTTTTTATTCTGCAGTTATCATAAAGCTTATCTTCTTGTAACATTCACAATATGAAAAAACGTTATAAGAAAGTTGTTTTTTACAGTTTATAATTTTATTCATATCAACAAGTACTGATACTAGTAACTTCGGTTAGTGATAAACATATCAGTAATAAGTAAAATATTCAGTTTGATCATCATAATCATAATATATATTCTTTTCTTTCTTGTCCAAGGTTTCTTTTTTTTTGTCCAAGGGAGGACAAAAATGTTATTATCAACATTAATTTTAAAAGCACTCATTGTGAATGATTAAAATCAATCGTTGTAAATGTTTATATAATAAATTAATATTTGCCGTCGCCAAATATCCCTCGCATATTAATTAACGAGCGCGATACTGTATCTGATTGGTGGTTGGAGACGGGATGGTATCTTCGCAATTACCTAATTAGTTAATTCTCATAAAGCTTGGTATGGCGAGATATAACCAGATATCAATATACTTAACAACTTATATTTGTTTTTATTGCGTTTGACGATAACTTTCAAATCTAATCATAAAGCTATAAGAAATAAATGTTTTGTTTCAAAAAATAAACAACAAATCACTTGAAATCTTTTCGATTCAAATACTGCATGCATAAAATAATCAAGATATCAACAAAGATTATAAAAAGTATATTTTGATATTAAATTTAGAAGTGCTATTACTATCGAATTAACAATATAATTATTTTTTCATTAAATATTAATATAAAACGAGGGGTAGCTCAGTGCACGCTCTTATTAAAATATTTATGACATGAAACGGACGTGAAATTATTTGTATGAAATATAGAGTCATTAAAATTACCCTTAATGTACTTATTTGTATAAATGTATGTATGTATATAATGTACCACAACCATAAAGCGGATATTAGATAGAGACGGTGCATCCGTATCTACAATATCATTTCCTGCAACACAAGTACTTCTACATATGTTCAAGGCTCAAAACACGTTGATAGTTCGTGTTTTAACATTTAAGACGATGGATGCCCAAACCCTAAATACTTCATAATAAATTTAAACAATCATTCTAAAACTATTGCAAAATATATAATCTATTAAAATTAATATAAAAATGTGTTAATGTAATTTCTATATACTAGCAGCAAGTTATAGATAATGTTTAATTTATGTTTATTTCAGGTAAATACTTATGGAATACATGGTCTGAAGAATGGGTGGTGCTTTACGACGACTCCACCATGGCCTGGTTTAAGGTGAGTGACTTGTTTGTGCACATTAAACTAAATCGCTTATGGACATGACGCAACATCTAATTTAATTTGATTTTTTTCTTGCAAAATGTCGTCCAAATTACCAAAAACGTGGTTATCTGTTGGAGCAAGATCCGAGAATTGTGATGAATGTTAGAGACATTCCACTGTGCCTCTATTTTAACAGGCTATTGTGAAGTCTAGGGTCTAGTGTTGTCCTGAATGGCTCCAGCAATGTGTCGGAATAATTGACAATTCTGGGTTTTTTAAACAACTAGCTTTCCATCATGGTTTACGTTTAGTGTTAATACAGGTGTTTCTGCAAGGTACCTTGGGGGAAATAGTATTCGTAAATAACACAATATTTTAAGTTTTTATGAACAAACTAATGTGAAATAAAATCAAATGGTTCGGGCGAAGTGAATCACTTAATTCAAAAGAAAAATATTTGTACATGTAATAAATTTGTAATGTATTTTAATTCCAAACCCAACACCAAGTTCATCAGAATGATAATTTCATATATAAGATCCTAATAAGAGGCAATCACCTTTAAACACACAAATAATTATTAAATAAATTAAATTAAGAGTTTAAAACTATTGTATTATGTACAACATGTATAAAACATTCCGAGCAGCATAAATATAATAAATATTTTCAATCCAAAACATTATAATTAGTTCCATAGTATTTCAAAGCACTTAAAAGTTTCGCTATTCAAATTCCATTTTAAATACTGAATCTCCGTCGATCACTGCGACAGGTGCCGGCGTCACAAAAAAGCTAATCGCCTTAATAATTGAATTCAGGGGCCATTCATCACCAGTGAAGAGTCTTGACAGTTTCATTCGATATCAAATACCAAGACTGTTACATGAATAACTGATGATATTGTCTATTTTATTTTATTATTTATTAGATCTCTAAAATATATAGAAAATATAGACGCAATTGGACTTTAAAGTGAAGATGTCACCAATAACAAATGAATGAATCGTCTTCTAGTACAGTACTAAGTAAGCCTGAAGTATAGTGTATTGAATAGTATCGAAATAAGAGTACTGTGCAAAAATATATCCCCTATTTTATATATACGAATTATTTTTGTCCCTTAAGATTGTTGGCAAGGAAAACAAAAACTTACACTCGATAAAGCCAGACGTACTTCTAAGTTCTAACTTACGATGGTTTTCGATATCTTGATTGGGAAACTTGGACACTCGGGCCCATAGGTATGTAACCTTTACCTAAATATGTCCAAGTTTATTGATCATCATTTGTATCGTACTGGAGATATTGTTAAATGGAAGTGGTATCTGAATTAGTTTTGTTTTTTGATCAAGTTATTGACAGTCCAAAGACTATATTAAACAGATTATGTAAGCAGCTTTTATAATGATACATCTTTTATACTTACAACAAATCTTTTCTATAGTGATTTCTTAATGACGTAGATAAAATATTCATTAATCAAACCGGAATTTTGATTTATTCATTTTTTTACTAAGCAAGGTGTAACCGTGTGTTAATTTCCATGAAAATTGTATGAATTTGAAGTTTTAAAACAAAATAAAAATAAGTAATGCTTACACGTGTGTTCTAATACCTGCATTCAAAAAGTACCGAGGTCGAATTTTCCTTTTACTTTTCTTACTTAATACAATATAATCAGGCTCTATTCAGGTTAATATCATTCGAAAACGGGAATAGAACATTTTTAAAATTTAATCCAATTATTAATCACTAATTACATTACTGTCTTTTATATAGACTTTACTAAACGAGGGCATTTTTCATATAATTTATATTACGTAATATTAAAATAAAACAAAATATGTTATATGTTCAAACTATGCATTAGTTATTATTATTAACTAATTAAAAAAATCTTCATTGTCTACACACACATCACACATCACTTCATTGTCTACATACACATCCTTGTCACTTGTGTTGAAAAGAACTACGATTTGGGATAATCAATGAAATGTGCGTCAGATTAACTTTTTCTGTTGAAGGGAGTGATACTTGTTTTCAACCAACTTAAGATTACCATTACAACTGAATCTCATCATTTAGTTTGCTAAATAAATAATTAATTACTTCCAATGTCATTAATTAATATTTCCGCTTTTATATATTTTTATACTATCCTATCTCTTATTTTTTCTCTGTTCTTTTCATGCACATATCAAATGATCTTTCTCCTGTACTCATTAAAGTATCTATGTTTGTATATTAACTTATGTCTGTTAATATTATGTACCAATATTCTGTATGTAAATCACTTTAAACTTAAGTATAAGTTTGTCTGGAGGACTTAGCGATAAGACCGCCTTATTGTATATCCATACGTAGTTTAAATGTTTTTTTTGTTCCTGTACTGTTATTTTACGTATACGGCAATAAAATATATTATTATTATTATTAAATAATAATTTTCCACCATTTATGAAGGCGCACAACCAGGCGCCATTACCATATACTTAACATATTAAACGATACATAAATATCACGTTCACAATACAAAAGAAAATAGAAAGAATATTGACTTAAAAGTAGGAAGACGAAACATTCAACACTCTTATTTAATTTTTAATATAGATTGAAAAATTATCGATACAGGCCTAAAACCTAAAGCTAATTAAGCTACAGTATCGCCTCCCGCCTAGATGAATCTAGCATTCTACATAACATAAAACTCATCATCATCATCGTCATCATCATCATCATCATCATCAATAAGTTTAATATGGACATAAACATCTTCATCGATATTTTCTAATACATATTAGTATCTTTTACATTTTGAAAATTATGTGCCATCCCTTCAAGGATATTTAATAGAATACCTATGTTACCAATACTTCAAAGGCTTCTTTCGAAATTTGTTTCAAGGGTTACTAACTAGGAAACTAATTTCGAAAGAAGCCTTATAGATGTCTTGTAGATACAATCTCGCTCGTATCCATAGATTGTTAATTGTATATTTATTTTAAAATGTTAATATTCGTAAATAGATAACTAAAGAATATAAAAACATAGAAGGAGAATCAAGAAAACGAGGGAGAATTTTATAGTGTAATGACAATATCTACCTGATATAATTTTGTAGCTTATGTATAATATAAATAATATATTGTATGTAGGTATATGTTGAGGTTTATTAGTTATTTTTTTATTCGTTTTATTCGCATGTTATAATTTTTATCTTTATTTTAGTTTTTTCCTGTAGCGTACCTCTTTCTGTATAATTTTTCGGGTGAGTGTTCAGTTCAACATATACTGCGAAGCCATTGCTGCGTTCGCGAAAATATTTCTGGAGGTTACCAACAGATGCCTTGAAACATCATATTTCCATTACATGGAAGGGCTATTATAAATAAACGGTAAAGTATTGGAAAAAAATATAATGTGAAGAAATCGATGGCACATGTTACCCTGGGCGAACCCGCAGCACTACGGTTCCTATCGCAACGCAGTACGGAAAATGCCTCTATGACCTTATTGACACCATCCGGGGTACCTTGAAGTGTAAGCTGATTAACGTGGTAGTATCCGTGGACATAGAGGGCGCTTTTGACAGTGCTTGGTGACCCGCCATCAAGGATAAAAAGGTGCATGTAAAGTACGCGTGCAAGGAGTAGGCCTATACCACATGTTGGACAGAAGGATGTGTGCAGGACGCCATCGGCAGCCCCATCCTTTGAAATATACTTATTGACCCGCTCCTACATGTGCTTAAAAGAAGCTGCACTCACTGCTAAACTTTGCAGATGACATTGTCATAATTTTCTCCGGGGCGGAACGTGCAAACTATAAAAGACCGAAGGAGTGCTCCACCAAGTATATGCGTGGAGCGTATTAAACAAACTAAGTTAGCACCACAGAAAACCAATGCTATAGCAGTGACCAGAACCTGAACTTACCTATGGAAGACATTCCAATAACTATGGTGGACGCAATTAAGATCTTTGGCGTAATAGTCGATTTAGAAATTGACATTCAACGCCACAAATTAAAATATAACCAATATACGAATTGAAATCGTGAAATAGTATTATTTATATTTATACTGATCATAAAAGTCTTAAAATATAACAGATAAATGTGATACTCGTATAACATTTTTCGAACGACCTAAAGAGTTAACGGACATACTGCTTAATACGACGAGCGACTGTGTTTACTTTCTCTCCTAAACATACCAACACTAAGGTTGATAGATGGTACATATCAGAACACATTTATTGATTGTCGAGGCTCCTCTTACCCTGTCAAACCTAAAGTGTTTCTCCATGGACACGGAGCTTTATAATATCTACATACATTTTGTTATGTTTTAGTTTTAACTATAAAGAAAGCTAACTTGTAATATAAAACAAGTATTCATTATATAATACCTACAATCGTGTCTTTTAAATATCAATTTACAATTATTAATAACATCCTCCTCAAATGTAATAAATAAATATACATATATATTGATCACTTGAATAATTCCTAGTTATAAAAATAAATGTTAATAAAATTAATTCTTACTACACTATAAGTTTTCTTGATATAAATCACAAGAATCACATCGTATTTTCTTTCTCCCATAAATCGTAGATTCCAATATCGGGAGAAGTCTTCCATTCATAACTAAGAGGCAGAGGGTTTAGAGAGATAATTGCGACAAAAGTTGTAATAACTTCTCAAACTTATTGGTCCAAGTTAAAAGCGACTGTCGCATGTGACATTACCGCCTAAGGAGTTATTACTTCATTGTAATTTTGTTATAATATATACAGCTTATAAATTAAACAATATTTTTACAGAATAATTAAAAAATCGTGTTATTAAATAGTTTGAAATGTTTTCAAGTGAAGGATTTAAAATGAAAAATATATGTAACAACTTTGAGTTATCATCAAAATTAGATTTGAAAAAATCATTCATAAGGTTAGAAAAGGAAGAAAAATACAAATTTATAAAAATTCCTAACGTGTACTAAACGCTTATAAGATCATTTTATTCGGACCGTTTCTTCAAGTTATCTCTTGGAGTAGATTTTTTGAAGGGTTTGTTGAAATCGGATTATTATGCAATTTGTCACGTAGTCTCATATAATTTACTGAATAATAAAGTAAAATAATTTTTATATTGCTGAAGTTACTATACTCTAAAAGGACTAATAAAGTAATAAATTTAATTTATTACAGTATTGGTAATAGAAGTTAGTATACATATATATATACACTATATATGTGAGTATAGGGGATGACGTCATTTAAAATACTTTTAAAGTCTTGTTAAAATACTTGCAGTGTCATAAGGAAGTAAAGTTTTGTAATTAAATAGTTTTTAAGTCCTACAATAACACTCTTTTCTCCTTTACCTAACCTTTAGACACAAAATCGTCTTTGTAGTTGAAGGATGTTGATTCATTTACATATTGCTCATATTAATTTAATTGTTTTGATAATGGTTATGATTGTAAGGAATATAACCAGTAAAATCTTAAATATGAATGTGCATGATCATATAAAAAGAGACCGATTGAAGAAGGCATGGTTGGAGTGAGTCAAAAATGATATGGATGGAAACAAAAAAGTATTTCCCTTTTTTCAAAAATTACGCGGACGTAGAGACGGAAGCATTTGAAATTTGGGTATTTAACATTTATATGAAAAAAGAGTGCAGAAAACTAATACTTTATATAAGGGCTTCAGAAATATGTACATTCAATTAATATCACATGCTACCATGCAATTCAATATCAAGTAGTCGCAAAGAGTCACCTGATATAATAAATTAAGAACAATGATTGTGGAGTTTTTTTGGAGTTTAATCCTTCGATCATCTACTTAATAGAGACAGCATAGCAAAAATACGCTGAAACCAACATAAATGACGTTTGTGACGTCACAAAAAAAGAAGAGGATGGGTTGTTTATAGTATACTAACATATGAAACACTGATAAATTTTAGATTGATTTAACCGTAATACACTATAATAATTTTAAGTTTTCTTTTCAGGTTTTTTTTTTGTAAAATAATTTCATAATGTTTTCCAAATATTATTATTTATCAATTATTTTAATTTTAACAAGTATCTGATGTCCTTATGGGAATGGTCTAATAATTTTCAATCATAAGCGGCTAGATAAAAAACTTATAGTTCAATAAATATTATATATATCGTGAATCGTTTATCAAATATATTTTATCCAAACAGGACGCATCTGGAAAAAGCATGGCGACCGAGAAACACTTGGTGAAGGAGAGTCCGGAAATGCTGGCCATCTCCAGTTGGACAGGCCAGATACCGAGGAGACCTCCACTCCCGGTTGGCTCTAAACTGTCACAGCTTATGGCTCTCGGTTCCCGGAGAAATCCTGGCTATGTGGTGTGGATGCTAGCAAAATCAGACACGGAAATGAAGTAAGTACATATTAAGTATTAAAGTTATTCATATTTAGATTCAAATATAAATGCTTAATTATTTTCTGATATCAATTTATTATAAAGAATAAAAAATATTATCTTATATATTATTAAGTTTTGGGATGTCGTACCTTCGCTCTGCCCAATGACATCGATAAAGAAAGGAAGTTCTTAACGTTAGACATGTCAAAAAATGTCAGTAATCTTCACTGTGGCTGAAACTATTCGTCGTTAGTTTGTTAGATTCCCATGTGTTACAGTTGTGTATAATCTATAGATTGTTGTTCGTGGTCTAGATATATTTTGTATCCGTAACAGGAGCTTTATTTCGGCAACGTGTGGAGCTATCGAGTTGAGATTAAAACGATATACAATCCCTTGTAGCTGTAAAAAAATAAAACTAAATTAATGTAAAAAGAAAGACACGACGTTGATGAAACAAAAAATTGCATATTTCGATACTTCTAAACAAAAATTATAGAATATTTCTCGGTGACCTAGAACTATGTAATTTGACGAGCAACATTGTTTTCTAGTATAAGTTAAAAACACTGAATACTTTTAAATTTGTAATTAAATCATTTTACATTTAACAGTGAACACTTTCGAAGGAAGTTATAGGTAAATAATGTGAAATGTAGGAATAAGTATAAGGTTAAATCACATCCGTAACTCAGCAAAACAGAATATAAGCTTTATACAAACGAGAGTATCGGCTGTGGGCATGGCGGCTCTTAACGTAAGCGTCAAAACCGATTTATGCTGGATTAACCATTAGCTAATGGACGGTCGGGAAGCAGGTTTAATTTAATACTTAACTTCATAAACTGAATTCCAGCACTACTAGTAATATATTTTTCATATTTACATAATTATAAAAGTTAAGTATTAATACGTCTTTAGCCACTGTCTTTGCCACGCGGGACTTACATGAAAGTTTATAATAATATGATTATAATACATTAGAATAACACATAGATTACAATTTGTAAAGAGTTTGTGTAATTTGACCATAATAAGTATTAAGTCAGATACAATCCTGCTTATCTTGGCGTGCGCTGCCTAAACCATTAAAGCTACAAAAATATAATGTACAGTATTAGTCTTAAATAGTTCTATCAAGTCGCGAATACAGTCGGAATATATGCATAACATGAACAACTTTGGACGAGCGACGCCGCGGGAAAAAACTAGTTATTATACAGGTTATTATATATTATCACTAATACATTTGTACCAAGGACAAATTTATTTTGTCTTTTATAATATATATTATAATGCTTGTATTACTTTCAAAAGAATATAATACAAATGATACACGTCCAGCCTTGAATTGTTTAGCGTTCGAGAATATAATAATATACATACTAGAAAATAATATTTTATATAAATATATAAATTTTTTAATATTTTTTCAGTAGTTAGTATTATGATGTCTTAAAGTTGACAGTTCCATTATATAATATAACTAGCTGTGCCCACGACTTCGTTTTCTAGAAATATGTTTTTTAAAGAAGCCTAAATTAGTTGTTTTTAAAGTAGCCTAAATTATACCTTATAACATCCACTAATAGAAGTCCTGTTATAATCGATCCAGCCGTTTCAGAGATTAACCGGAACAAACAGACAGACAGACAGAAAATTATTAATAAGAAAAAGTTTTATGTAAATATATACTTTCATAAGCATTAAAAAATTCTGTTAGTAAAGAATTACAAACCGACATTTTAATTTTATTTATATGTATGGGTATATTATCTTGCGATAACGATACCAATTTTTACCCCCTTTTTCTATATTTCTCAATTTCTATAAAATATTACGAGATGTAAAATGTATAATTACATCATAGAGAACCTACTGTGAAAATTGCCGGTTTTTCAGTTTAAATTAGTTAAAAATCAATCTAAACAAGGCTATTTAAATAAATTAATTTGAAAAAGCTAAAAAGTATTACAAAAAATATTTGTTTAACTAAATAAAACAGAGATATCGCATTGCGAATTAAATGTAGATTCGCGAGCGATAGAAACTTATATTTTTTGCTGTTATGGCATACAATTGAAGTTGTTTGTCTCCTATCTAGTTTTTATTACTATTTTTGCTTCTTTCAGCCAACGTTACTAATATATACCGCTAAGGAAACAGTATCCTCGTCACAAGAATATAAGATTCACAATTCCGTGTTCAGAATAATTGTTTTTCTCAGTTTCACATTTCAGCAAAGCTGATTTGATTTTTATGAAACTACTTCTATGATTTGTTTTCGAAAACTTTTAAAGATTTTTTTGGTTAATCTTTACTTTTATATGTTGCCTTCTTTGTTAATGTGTATTGTTTCTGTAATAGTATTGATATCATTTTATTATGTTATAGTATATTTATACGACGATTTCTATTACATTGCAGTTATTATTCTCCTGTTATATACGTGAAGCTACACGAATTTTTTTAGTACATCTATTATAAATTTAGACGAGATTCTACAGTTTAATTGCGGTGCATTAAGTATAACAACTTCAAATTTAATTCAGATCAACAGATTTACATATTGGTTATGAAAAAAGTAAAAAGATATATTATTAAAGTGCATAATTTTATAGAGAACATCTACTATAATGATGACCCGGCGATGATAGTTTTTCTAGAACCAACTTACACTAAGTATAATCACAGAAGTTAACCTCAAGAGACAAAATAGGATCAGATCTCTAGTACGGTAACTCTTAAACGACAATGGTCACAAAAGAGCACACACATACACATACTGTGAAAAATAAAGACACACAAAGATAAGTTATATCGGAAGAATATAACTATAGAGTCTTAGGCCTTTACTGTACTTTATTAATATTATTATAGTAGCTGGTTATATTGCTATAACCGGCGACTACGTAAGAAGTGCTTTACAACTTTCAAATTGTGTAATTTAGTATAATTGATCAAACCCAGGTTTTCCAACAAAAACTATCGCCATATTATTTAGTTATCTATCAATGACTGCATTATATAGAAAGGTATGAATATAAGCTAGTATGAGCTTATCAGCAATTAGCTTTAATAAATGTAATACTGCATTTTGAATAGCACAGACAAATGTAAAACATTTAAACATCTCACTAATAGCCCAGACAAATATAACACTGCATTCCCACCTCTCACTAATAGCCCAGACAAATGTAACGCTGTATTCCCAACTCTCACTAATAGCCCAGACAAATGTAACACTTCATTCCCACCTCTCACTAATAGCCCAGACAAATGAAACACTGCATTCCCACCTCTCACTAATAGCCCAGACAAATGTAACACTGCATTCCCACCTCTCACTAATAGCCCAGACAAATGAAACACTGCATTCCCACCTCTCACTAATAGCCCAGACAAATGTAACACTGCATTCCCACCTCTCACTAATAGCCCAGACAAATGTAACACTTCATTCCCACCTCTCACTAATAGCCCAGACAAATGAAACACTGCATTCCCACCTCTCACTAATATCCCAGACAAATGTAACACTGCATTCCCACCTCTCACTAATAGCCCAGACAAATGTAACACTGCATTCCCACCTCTCACTAATAGCCCAGACAAATGTAACACTGCATTCCCACCTCTCACTAATAGCCCAGACAAATGAAACACTGCATTCCCACCTCTCACTAATAGCCCAGACAAATGAAACACTGCATTCCCACCTCTCACTAATAGCCCAAACAAATGTAACACTGCATTCCCACCTCTCACTAATAGCCCAGACAAATGAAACGCTGCATTCCCACCTCTCACTAATAGCCCAAACAAATGTAACGCTGCATTCCCACCTCTCACTAATAGCCCAGACAAATGAAACACTGCATTCCCACCTCTCACTAATAGCCCAAACAAATGTAACGCTGCATTCCCACCTCTCACTAATAGCCCAAATAAATGTAACACTGCATTCCCACCTCTCACTAATAGCCCAAATAAATGTAACACTGCATTCCCACCTCTCACTAATAGCCCAAATAAATGTAACACTGCATTCCCACCTCTCACTAATAGCCCAAATAAATGTAACACTGCATTCCCACCTCTCACTAATAGCCCAAATAAATGTAACACTGCATTAGTGAGAACTAATAGCCCAAATAAATGTAACACTGCATTCCCACTTCTCACTAATAGCCCAGACAAATGTAACGCTGCATTCCCACCCCTCACTAATAGCCCAGACACAAACATAATACAGTATCCCGTCATCTTAGTAATAACCCAGACATATCTAACACTGGATTCTGACATCTGTGTAATAGCCCAGACAATATTAGTTCTAAAAGTTTTAGGAGTTAACCCAAAGAAATAAAATCAAATGCTTTTATCTTTACATTATTAAAAAGGATAGATTTTCCATTGCACTTTGCTTTGTCTTGTCATGCGGGACAGAAATTAAAAATTTATGAAAATATATGAAAATTAAAAATATGAAAGTCCCACCAAAATCCTTGTATCTATATCTAAATATATCAAGTAAAGGATAAATTACATTTTCCAGCAGGCTGAAAGGTAAGAAATTCTCGAATTATAAAAAAGAGAATAATACTGATCTTTTTTGCGTACTAACGCTAAACCCCACCAGCTAGACCTAATCCTTGGAATTAGTTCTAACGTAATTTACCCAAAATAATAATCAAAAGATAATTAAATTTATATATACTCTTATATTTTAAGAAAGATATTTATTTTTTATTATTTTGGTATTGGTTATGCATACTCCTAAAACACGATACCTATTTATTATCTTAAAATCTTTTTACACCGTCTTCCCTTTTCAAATTGCTATCATTATTCTCCGTAACCGCGGTAATATGATCCTGTCAAATCATCTTTAACAAGAGATAAGCTCCGTCTTTGTTTACAAATAACTTTTAATAAATAAATATAGGTTGCATATTTCAGGAATTGTATATTTACATTTTTTTATTTCTACCCGTATTGAAACCAAAACTTCACATGTAACGAGATAACAACAGGAGTCCATTAAAGTGAAAAATTCATAGCAAAGCCGGTAAGAAAACCAATATTTTATATCTTTTGGAAAACCCATTGAATAAATAAATCTACGGTACACTTTTCTATATAGATAATGTGATAGATAAAACGCCTTACTCGGGGCAAAGTAATTCATCATCGCACGAGTCACGCCGTTATTGTGAAATCTGCTATAAAATTTCAGTCGCTTGTTATCTCATTAGTATGATATAAGGTCTTCAATATGATTAATATATATTCGTTGTAAAGCCACCATTTTCTCTTAAAAAATATTGTTTTTTGTAAGCATCGAGTTTCTGACATTTACATGACCTTACACATCTGACGAGAAGTATATGGTGTATTCCATTTAGTTACAATTATGTCGAACAATGCTATTTAATAATTACTCAAATAATCGTTAATTATAAAACGTAATGTAATTAATTACATTCTCTAAAATATTGAAGTCTGTGGTAAATAAATATAGTCAAAAAAAGTAATAAAAAAACAAATTTCTTTTCTAAAGTATTTTCATACAGCATTTCAGCTAGCGTGAAAAATTACTCTCGATGCGTGAAGTCGTATATAAATATGTAAGGAATTATGAAGCGGGCTCGTGAAGTATATTTTTCAGGCAGTATATTACGTTCCACCTCTGTCAGGCTCTCGGGCGAGGCGTTCGGCTGGAATAAAATTAAGGGCGCTGACAAATTGGGCGGTTTCAACACTCGACGCTAACAATAAATAACATGAAACTTTAACATCGTAAGACGCTGAAATACCAGGGATTCAGTGACGGACGATAAATAAAATTAAGAAATAAACATTTTGCCTTCGAAATTTTGACTTTATTTAATGGAAGGATTTGCATCTCACATTCAATTTGAAGCTTTTTGGTTGGATATTTTGAAGTTTATTTAAAATTTATTTCAGTTTAAAATGAGGAGATTATTAGTCTTTTATTATTTAAAATTTTTCACTATCAGCATGCGTAAATGATGTTTTAAAAATATCAAATTATATTTATATAAACAAAATAGTTTTATTTATATAACATATAAAAATAAAACACTCAAGTCATCATATTTTAATAGCCCTTATAGTTCATAGTGTCGCTAAGTGACGGCATGTGATAAAATACGTTTGGGTAAACTCCGGGGAGAAGCTATGAGGATAATAATAAATAACGGACGTGAACATTATATTAAAATATACAATGTCATGTGGAGTCATATTGTACATTAATTTTAAATTAAATATTTGCTTTAATGAATTAATTTTTTTTATAAACTACAATTGAATAATATATGTTATACATATAAATGAAATTGAAGTGTCCGTTTATAATTCCAAATTAACAGCTTTTCACTAAATACATATTAAAGTATATAAGGTAATGAAAAACGTTTTTTATTTTTTTTCTGTCTGTCCGTCTATTCGTTTACTATGAACTTAACTGAGGAGATACGTCAGCTAAATGAATGTGGGGCTTCATTTTGATTCTACTAATCTTTTTAATTATTATTTATAACTGGCTATTGTCAGAAAATTTGTATTTGTTATTGTTATTATAGTCCTTTTATATTTTGTATTTTCTTTAAAGGTGACCGATAAAACTACTAAGAACCAAAAAACCATATATTCGATGTACATATTTTCTTTTTCGTTACTACTCGTATTTTATTAGTAAAGAAGGTCCAGCGTAAGCGACCAGCGATTCTAAATACTCACTAAAACGTAGCAGATCGTGAAAAATATTATCACAGGTCACAAGTGCGAGTCAGGTTGCTTTTTTATGTTAACTCTTTATTAAAAATGCCAAATAAAATAAACGTATAGGTTTGAAGGAAATCTCGAAAGAGCGATTTTAAAAAAAGGACTCCCTAACAACATTTTATATTTTTATTAGTTATTGTGCAATTATGTGTTCTTGGAACATCTATGAGTATTATAAAGGTCTTCTTACTGGTGTTATAAAAAACAGAATACATGAAACAAAATATAACAATCAAACTATTAAAAAGGTTCCAACGACGTCTCTTTGCATACCAATAGAAGCAATCGTTCAGATAAGATGTACTTACATTCATGTAAGATGATGTATGTGTTGAGGCTTTAAAGGACTGAAACCAAAATAAGGAGATGGCCTTGATTTCATTATGTATTCTTATGATATTATATATATCTTAAATTGAAGAATTAATATATGAAATAAATAAATGTTCAAATTTATTTTTTATACGTAGAATTAAATAAAATTATGTTATTAATTTCACGTCTCATCTCTTTATTAATTGTTATGTTTAATACTATTCTAGTAAAAATATCATCTGTATTTCACTTAATTATATATATTGGTTTACATCGCTTACAAAGGGAATGGATGGTCGCTATATCGAAAACAGTAAGTTTTTAATATATATGTATAATATTCTTTTTTACTGTCTTCTTTAAATAGTTTATTTTTAACGGTTGTATTGTTATTGTACCGGAGTAATAAAATATATCTATAAAATACAACACTTAAAGAGGAATAACTATATAATATCTCGGATTCATGTGTATTGAAAACAAACAATAAGTATTGTTTGATCAAACAAATAATGTAATAGTAGAGTAATAAAAGATACCATAAAGTCTTATAAAGATAAATCAATAGTCGTGTAAATTTAACCGATTAAACCTGGGTTTGTATTTTTCCAGCTGCCCCCACCACCTCACATCGAGCTGGTGATGTCGATGCCGTACCTCCGCACCGCCTTCAAACGACCCACAGTTCGAGTCAGACGTAAGTAATTTATATCAAGCTAGTGGTGGCTAAAATTCGACCGTAATTTTAACTATCAATGTTTACGAGAGTTTGAATTTAAGTTTAATTTACAATTTACTTGTGTAATGATTATCATTAATACATATGTATTAATATATATAATCAACTTTTAGACGCTGATAGTCATTAACAGTGTTTGCAATACAAATGCAAGCATTAAAAAGGGTTACCAAAATGTTTCCTTCATTAATATATAAATAAGCTTTTGCTAAGGGCTGTGTCTTGTGTCGGACGGACGCCCAAAAGTTATTTTCTATTCCTCGAGGCAGTTTCTTTATTTTCGTAAGGTATATATACTTTTTTCAAGTTCTAATACACAACCTGGATGCAAATGAATGATGATTGGTTTACAATATACTTAACATAAGACCGTAGCAAGAGAAGGCTAAAGGTCAAGATAGTGGATACCATCCTATAACTCATCCAAAAAGTGGCAAGAATCTCTTTAACATGCATTCCCAAAATTCCCAAGGGTTGTCGTCTTGTTGGTGGCCATTCATTTAACTTATTTCCAAAAAAAAAAAGGATGTTTAAAAGAAAACTTAGATGAGATTAACGTCCAAATAATTGAGACAAATGTAGAAAGGTGACCTAATATTAAATAGGACCTTTCCTTTATTTTAAATTATATCATGTAGACGATAGACACTACTAAAACCTTCAAAAAACCTGACAATGTATTAGGTAATAAAATATTTTTTTTTTATAAAAAGTATGATGGAAAATTATTCATAACAATTTAACAGTGAAATACCCATCTGCCTAAGTTTATAAAACGTATATGATATATTAACGTTTAGATTAATTTACAACCTCAGTTATTCAACCTGAATACCACTGATTATCAGGCTGCATATAACGGTGTGCACGTTATAACAGAAATAAAACCTGAAACCCCAATTATAATCGAAACTTCAATACATAATACGACCTTCGGACGGTCAGATATCCGAAGCTGCAAATAAGATTAAACTTTCCATAACGATCACTGAATAGGACAGAAAACTAAACCGTCTGCTGACCTCAGATTTCATTAAAACTTTATGCACACAACTTAATTATGCTATGTGCTTTTTATAATTCAATGTTTGTGAATAGAAGTTAATTAAAATTTTAATTATACTAGTGTTAATATACTGCTTTAATCAAGATCGTATCTTAATAAGTCGATATATATTTAAATTAAATTTTGCAGCTATTATCCTATTTATATATATATACAGTATACAGCTTGCTAATTATACATATATATATATATATATATATATATATATATATATATATATATATAATTAGCATGCCTAACCTATAGCGAAGAGGTTGTTAGTAAGCTGTAAACAAGCTTGTGATTTTTTCAAACCTGCAACTCCCTATTTTTGGAGTCAAATAGGCAATGAAATGAATTCATTACTGTAAGAAAAATCTGCAATCTGTCAATGATACTTTATTTATCAGATTTACTGTTTTTTTTAAATATCATGTATTTATTACGTTTGAGGTATAATTGCAATGACATAGACGATCTTATCTAGAGGTTAAGTGGCAACACACTCCTGTAATGCTGGATACGGCGGCATGTGGGATGTTATGAGCTATTAGGTTAATATTTTATTTTTATTACTAAAATGAAAAGTTGAATAGGTATACATTTTTAAACCCCCAAAGCTAGTATTAAATCAATAGTGTATACAGTCGTTCTTTGTTCTGTATCCGAAGAGGTATCAATAACATTGACATCGGTGAAGAAATATCTACTTTTAAATCTTTATTAAAATTTTATTACAATTTATTTTAAGCGCACCTTGTAACTAGGTCAAACTAAATCTAATCAGAGCCACTTTCAATTTAAACATCTAATGATTTTGAGAGGTTGCCGAAATTAATTATTATAACTGGGAACTCTGGAGCAACGAAACTAAAAACTTTCTTAACTAGAGAGGATGTCGTAAGGCATTCTAGTAAAAGTTACCGTGATTTAGGTTTTTTCGTTACTCTTAGTACCTATTTAGATCTTCCGTTAATGTGTATATCTATTTCAGCCGACTATCTTATACTGTTATATTTTTTAATTTAAATAAACATACAAAAATAAATATATTTGTTTATTTGACATATCTCACGGGTTTTCTCTGTGGCCTTTACAACGCAGAAAGTGCTCAATGTTAGTATAGTACATTAATTACTGCCTCAGGACACCAAGACCTCCGTGGATCATGTAACGTGATAGTTATCTTTATTAATTAGAAGATAAAACCCAGATCCCTGAGTCGTTCTTTAAATAGTTAAGGAGACTTGTGACATCTGACCCGTCCTCCTCTGTCCTCCTCTATCTTGTAGTCTGAAACGAGCGAGGACACTTTGTAACCATTTTCATTAAATTATCAAGTTACACGTTCTTGTACTAATCACAATATCCAACACGGAACATTTATATTGACATTTCTTGAGTCATAATGACATTAACATATGAATATTATATGTTATTCTATAAATATAAACTGTATAATTACTTAATCAAAAAAAGATAATAAAATAAAATAAGGGACATATGTAATTATTAAAGTCGTTTATTTTCCAATCACTTAATAAGATTTAAATTCGAAATTACAGTCGAAGTTCGGCCACTCAGCGATCACTAGGAAAAATAATAAAATAAATCCTGTAATATGAATGCTCATAACATTAATGTTATAATGGAATACAAATTTTTGTTTTCCTTAAAATATATATAAATCCATATTGCCTGCTGTTACTTTAGTCGAAAACAACCATTAAAATGAATAATTGGAAGAAGATGTCTGTTGCAAGTTTACGAGTTGTTATAGTTTCAAACTCAAAATGCAGCATTCGTGTTTCATAGCGCTCTACAAGGTTTCAGGAATTCTGTTGTTAGCGCTCACAAAAGGTTGAAACTTCTATTATGAGTGTCTGGTGAATTGTCACATTTCAATGATCTTCCTAATCAACCGTAATATCTGAAAGGAATGTAATTATATTATAAAAACATTTAGGAATTATTAATTATTATTCGTGATTGTTATTTGTTTATGAGTTCATGTTTATAAATTAATGAAATAGTCCTAAACTGCGTAAATTTATTGTTAATGTTGTCGTTATCCATGTGCATGTATTTCTGTAGTTTCAAACACAATGAAGTTAAAACAATGCATATGCAGATCATTTGTGATGAAGCCAGTCATCTATAAAGGAATACAAATATAGTAGTAAATGATGTTAGTTTCTATCAGGGTAAAAAGTGAATTGTTCTCTTATATTTTATTTACATTTATTAAAGCGGTGGGTTAGCCGCGTGGCCAAATTTCGAAATTCAAGATAAGAATTTACAAAATGTGTTTAAATTTAATTATAATTGTGGAATGTGATTCCGGTGATATAGAAATTTTAGGAACTTCTCCATAAAAACCGGGACACTTAATTTTGAAAATCTTTTCTTGATATTAACCTTACAATACTTAAAGAATTCTGGAAAGAGCGAAACAGATGGAAATTCGGGGTGCAAGATCAGGGGTATGAGATGGTTGCTTTAAGAATTCCCAGTTAAACTCTTTCAATTATTGTGCAGTGGCTAATACGTATGTGGTCGATCGTTGTGGGAATAATAGACCACATCTTTTCTATTGTTTAATTCTGGTGCCATTTTCTTAATTTCCTGCTCAAGTCACATCAGCTGATGACAGTGGAAATCCGAATCGATGGAAATGTGGTAAAGGCTCATAATGAATGATGTTCTTTGAATCCCATTGTACACTCAACATCATCATATTGCGTCTCAGCCGGGGTTTCACGATAGTTTATGTATGTATGTATGTCTATGTATTTTCCCTGAGTTTGGACTAAGATCTTGTTCAAATATTCTTATAGGTAATCCATTTTTTGTCAATGACAGTCAGTCAGTCAGTCAGTCTCATGGATTTCATTACATCTTGAGAGATAATCGCAAATGAGTACATGGTCCATTAGGTTTCTTTCAATGAGTTCATTAGGTATCCATATATCGAGCTTTTTTAGTCAGTCAGCCTTTATTTTATATAGTCAGCCTTTTTTTAAAATGGGACCAAACTATTTTATGGTCAATTGTCAGATCTTCAACTATATCATACTACTCGCATATCGATCTTGCTCCACTTTTCTAATTTACGTTTAGTCACATTTATTCGTAACCGAACGACCAGAGCGAGATACATCTTTTACAAAAAGTCCTGACTGAAACCGCCTAAAATCTTTTTGTGCTATTATTATTGACACGGCAATAGGTCCATAAATGTCACAAAGTTTTTCATCTATTTTGGAGGATAGAAAATGAAATAAAAAGTGCCGGGAAATTATTTTTTTCTTCTTAATTTCATTTTTTAGAATTTTACCTCTTAATGGTATCAAAGCCAGCGAGTTACAAACAATACAAACAAAAAAATTTTATTGCAACTTTTTACTACAGAATACGAAAAGACTATTTTCCTCGGCCTATTAAATTGATTTTTATCCTGTGGCGTCCTGCGACAATTCACTCGTTGCGATTATTTAAATTTTAACTAATTTATACTTAACAGTATTGGCAATCGTATTTTTGGGTAGACCTCGAAAAATTCGGTCTACCCATTCATTTGTACACGACTTTCGAATTTTGAAAAAATTTCTTCACAGGAGGTCTTCTTATGACCCCCTGAGTCCGAAATGACCATTGGTCAAAATGTTTATATATATATATATATATATATATATATATATATATGCGTGCGCGCGTCCAGATTCGACTTTTGTCAGCACGATAGCGGCTGCAGTTTCGCTCGGATCGCTTTCAAACTTTGCACAAAAATCAACTATCCAAAAATAAAGGTCAAGTTCGTTAACCAGAGAAATCCGGCCACAGGGGGCGCTAGGGCCTCATTTTTTCCGATTTCAGTTTTTCGACCATAACTTTTTCCCTATACAAAGTAGATCAATCGCGTTCATATTATATGATGTCTTTGATGAGTACCTATAACTAATGTAAATAAACCGAAAACCTAACTTCAATAACTTAGGGGTGGGGGTAAAAAGACCGAAATTTTTTGGAAATAAAATCATAACGTTTTTCTGGTAAACAGTCTTACATCACAAGTATTTTTAATAGAAAGGTTTTTTTTTACTCTAAATTTAGGTACCAAAAGTTTTTCCGTAAAAGGTACCGTTTGCGAGAAAAAAAATAAAAACCACTTTTAGCTTGAAAATTTAAGGTAGGTAAAACCACGGTAACTTTTTTCTGATAAACATATCCTCCTCGCAAATATTTTTAATAGAAAGGTTATTTTTTACTCTAAATTAAAGTATCAAAAGTATTTCCAAAAAAGATATCTATTCCGAGAAAAAAAATAAAAACCGCTTTTTGCTTGAAAATTTTTGATGTAAACAACGGCATCATGTGTTATTCTTAAGTAGTGAGTTATATTTTAAATGAGTTACACGCGAGGTCTACCCACGCGTGTCCCCCTGCGGGCACGGATTTTTAATAGACATTTCATACATATTTAGGTTTGCCGCACTTCTTCATAGAAACTTGAACGATACCAAATTTTACATTCCTCTGTAAACTTTTATTTTAGTCGTTTTGATGTAAAGAAATCAATAAGAAGATAGTAATAGTAACTAAATAATGTATTTAGTAATATTCGGGATTTTTAAGAAATTTCCACTTGCCATAAACCCCCATAAAGTAAATGCTATAAGACCTAATGTGAAAGAAGACAAATATATTCATATATCAAAGGTTATATTGGCATAACTAACCTGATTATGAGTAGATTAGCAGTAGTGAGTGTAGTATATACAATATAATGCCAGAATTCGGTAGATGTTGGCAAATTCGAACACCTTTATTAATAGACATTTACATATCCACCCTTCCCCTACCTCTCCTAGCTTCCTCCCCCCTCTCAATTTCTAAAGGGTGTCAATGGATTTGCATCTTCATTCTCAAATTTTCCTAACTAACTATGATTGTGACTAACAGTTTAATTGGGGCCTACATCATTTACAAAATAATATATTAAAAAGTTAAAAAACAAGAAAATAGCTTAAAATGTTTTTGAGTAATATGCAAAATATATAAAAACAGGCGTAAAATTCCAACACCAGGGGTATAAAAACTATGTAAAAAAAACTTTAAAAACTCCACTTTAAACAGAATTGTACAAATTGTAATATTTCCTGATTTCTCGGATGAGTGATGAGTGACATGACATGACACACCAACACGTAGAAAACATTATTGCAACACGAATAAAGCCATTATTGTTAGATTTTTTACACAATAAAATATTAACAAATAGTAAAAATAATCAATTTATATTTAATTTTTTTTTATATGTTCGTGCATCACGCAAAATGTACTGGATAGATTTTGATGAAAGGTTATAGGTTATAACTCCGGAAAACCTATAAGATATTTAATTTATATTTCGGAAATTTCTCTCACTTACACACAAGATAATACAAAAAAATATTTTGGCTATAAACATAACACATCAAACAAGTACATATTTGTTGAAGAAATGTTGTGTTGTAAACATGTTAAAAAAATTCTAGATAATAACAATAAGACAATTATTAGATTATTAGCTGGTATTAAGTCAGTACTTAAAGAGAATGAGCAAACATCATTGAATTATTAAACAAAATGTTTTTAGTCTATTTGAAAAACGGAAATATAATCTGTCCACACAATACTGTTTGAGCGTTTCATTTGAAGTAGCGGTGTAATTAATGTTTTATGCCTCTGAACTGTTACAATTTTATGAATAAAATAGTGTGACATTTAATTGTCTCTGTTTAAGTAAATTCGATTTCGTACAGACGTTTTGTTACATAAAAGAGAAGGACTCGTCCCTCTCAAGGCTCCTTTCTATTATTAAGACGATACGGTTCATCCAGCGCGCTGTTTACACAATTTCTTTTAAATTATGTAAGTTTTCTCACAATGATTTCCTTCATCGATCTAGAGAAGTATACAAGTATAATATTATATAATGGCCGAGTCATTATGTAAAGCCGGTATCCATCTGTTTAAGACCCAGCACTCGTTATTATTCTGGGATTTGTAAAATTTATCCATTGTCGCAAAAAAAATAATTAAGATAACACAGTAGGCCATACTTTTATACATTGTTCTCTAGATTTCTAATATACAGTAAAGACATAAAAGACGAAAATCTTGTCAGACACATCCTATCCTGTTCATTCGCAACGCGTCGGCCATTCTGCCCACAAACTGCCAGATGGTTCAATTAATTATCTCTTAGCTGCGGATTTTCCGCCTTCAGTCACAAAAGTAATTTATAGATAATACTTCTACTATTTTTTATAAAAAGATATAAAGATTTCCTTTATTTAACCTAACATTGTAACATTTATTTTAATAGAGAAATAACATATTCTTATGTTAGTTAAGTTTTCAGACTAGACAATAATTTATAGGTAAATACGTATTATACTAACCTACTCGTAAGTTACGTCATTTCTAAATTTTAAACGAATTATAAATATAATATATATTTTCAGCAACAACTTCTTCCGAGCTATACACTGCTTCTTCTTTCAACGAGACGGGTGCGATAGACGGCCGCGGTCTGGTAGCTGTCATTAAACGACAAGTGCCACTCGCCGGTCAACTTAACCACGAGCTCGCCTGGGGACAAGGTTGGGGATGGGTCACACTGCCCAATGGAGCCTGGAGTGGACGTAAGTACTATTAAATCTTAAGGCTTACGCAACACACCACACTTAAAATCGTGCTTGTGAAGTTTTTAATATATAACAGTTTTGGAAACAATTCATTTACATTTAATCAGCAAACAATTACAGGATTAACCTGGTCTCAAGAGGGAGATGACTTTGCACTCCACGCAATGCCAATCATGCACCACACAAATGTCTCAGAAGCTTGTTCCATGCTAGACGGCGTCACGGCCTGTGAGGCTTCAGCATACGACCAGGCGCTTGCCGACTACGACGACACTGCTACCACCTCCGACGACTGGGACTTCGGAGTCGATTGCGGAGACTTTATGATGTAAAATGATTCAAACGAGCTGTTTTATTTTGTTTGCTACACTGCGGTCGATCACACTTTTTCTTCGTCGTCGTCGTCATAATGATGACGTTACTTTGAGATTTTAAAATGGCATTTTGGATTTGACGCATTTTGATTGGAAAATAATGACGCATTTTGATTGGATTTGATATGATCCTAATATTGTCATGCTATTGCTCAAAGATATGGTATTGTTATGAAATTGTGCTGGTCACGAAAGAAAATGTATGTGCCAATTAAAATGCAACAGAAAAATTTTCTTATGACTTTTGTATTAATGGAGTTTATGAAAAAATTATAAGAAGTGTTCTGAATCTTGAATTCATCTCTTTATGGATTGAAAGCTCTTCACTAGTGCATGTTCTCTAGAAGTATCTGTGTTTGTCAAATAGAAAGATGTGTGTAGCCATTAAACTTTAGATTCTCGTATTCTCTCTACGGCCTATAACACGTAGAAATTCAATAAATTTAGGCATAGCCTTTTAAAGCACTGAAATAGGGCAGTTATATTAAACATATTTCTCCCATTTTAACCTATTTCTCAGTTTCTTATTTATTTTTATAAAAAAATTTACAGGTTTTTTATAACCTCACCGATATAAAATACCCTATAATTTTTCCAAAGGAATTTAAAAAATTTTTGAATAACTTTTAGTGTACGAATACAGGGAATTGTATAAAATATTCGTATTCTACACGTTAATATTATAATCATGATATAACCCGACATCGCACAAAATGAACAGATTTTTTTACGTTGAAATATTTAGCTATAAGTCAAATTCGCTTTTTCCCAATGACACCAATTATAATTAAATAATAATGATTAACCACAGTATTGGGGTTCATTGATTTAAATAAGTTAAATAACTCGGTGTTAGTATGTAGAATGTGGTCGGTAGAATAATTATTATCAGAATACCCACTAATTGAAATTGCGGCCAAGGGAAATTGACGAGTAAGGACATTCGGTTAGAACGGTCAGTATCGTAGCTGATATAATAGTACAACAAAAAAGAACAACAATTAAGAAAATTAATATACGCGATCGAAATTCACCAACAAAATTGTATCCGCTTACAATACTGGCTGGAAAAGATTTAAGATATTTGTAAAATGGTGTACAATAAATTGGAATGGTTCGTTGGTTGGTTGGGGTATTGTCGATTATATAATTATACCTAGTCGCTGTGTAATCTTCCGACCTACCCAAAGACTGCCTAACGTTATATACCTATACCTATCCCTAGGCACGGTGACCCATGGGACCCATGGTACCGTATTATCCTGTCCCTGCGGAATGTGCGTCGCAAGATTTTGTAACATGTGTAGTTTAGTTTAGTTTAGTGTAGTTTAGTTATTTTACGTGTGAGTTTTATCAAATTTTGTAACATGATATCTATCATGTCATAAAATTTAACAAAAGTAAAACCGAAAGATAAATAGAAAAGAAATGTGTACAATTCTCAATAATAAAAGCAATCTTTGATCTTTGTCCGTTCCCAACATTCAGTCTATCAACTGTCTGTACTACCTGTCTGTACTGCCTGTACTGATAGACAAATTTATCACTTTATGATATTAATAGTCAGATTTGGCACATGACTTAAAAATAAAAAACCTAAATTAGGTATAACATACCTAATATACATGTTATTTGGTATATTGTGGTATAACTAAGTCCAGTTATAAACCAGACTTGCAACAATAAAATTCGACAAATATAAACGAAATGTCTTATTAAGTGGTGACTATAATCTTGTGACGCACTGTAGCTTTAGTAGTAAATAAATAATTACAAGTATTTAGAAAATAGATGTACTTTAAGTGTTCGGCGTTACCCTACAAGTGTTCGGCGTTACCCTACAAGTGTTCGGCGTTACCCTATGTTAGTTGTTTATAATCCCTAACAATATTCTTTTAATCCAATACGAAAAATAATATTTGTAATTTTTTATTTATGTAAAAAATATTTTTTCGATTATTTTTTTTTTACAAAGATTTGTAATAAAGCAATTTTAATGGCGCTGGTTTCGTCATGTTATGAGATAGTTTGTCAGTTTGTGTTTATAATGTGTTAGTGTTAATTAAGATATAGATATAATTGTGTGTTTTGTCGCAAAAATATTTTTTTATCACATAAATAAAAATATTTTCGCATCCTAGATAAGTATTAATATAACATGTGTCGTTTCTTTTTATTAGCTCTGTTATAATATTGTTTTATAATTATATCAGCGATTCATATATCGTTTGTAATATTAAATATATATTTTTTCGTTTTCATTGCCTCAATTAATTTTGAAATTGATAAAGTAAACATTTTCGGCGCTTTATTTACTGAAATTAAAAAAAAAATAAGTTTGTTGTTTATTTTTTTTACACTTAAAAATTTATTAGTTGTAAAGAGCAGTGAGTGAAGCGTAACAGCGGTGAGGTAGACGTGCGTAGCGACGAGTCGACGTTGATAGTTCTGAATGTTTATATGTAATTTTTTTAAATAAATCCATGAGATACATTATGTTGTTCTTTATTACCCTTTGTTATCTCAGTTAAAATAATCTATACTTGCAATAAAACAAACTAAAAAGCTGATGTCTGTGTGATTTTCTCAAAACCACTAAACGGATTTTTGTACGCTTTTCAATAAAAGTGCAATTCTTGAGGAAGGTTTGAGTTAATAGTAAATTGACTGAAATATAATAATTACTGTGACAGAGACCGCGCGTTTGTGAAAACATCTGCCTGCTTTACCTGCGTGGACCGCGCAAACCAGCAGGGATATACTAAAGTAATGTACTAGAGAATTGTAGATCTACTAATATATTATAAAGAACTTCATATTAGTATGTCTTTATTTCTTATGGTCAACTCAAAATAACTTTTGTTGTCAAAATTTCTATTAAAAATATTACGTTACTTTCAAAGCTGTTCTCTTTTGTTCAGTATTAGTAGTTATTTAAATGAATACGTTTGTTATCTTTGCCATTTAATATAGATCATAATGGATCAAAATTACACTATGAATCAAATAAACAATTTAGAAAAAAAAGATTTAAAATTATACGCCACCAAAAATGGAAACAACTTCGCAACGAAGCCGCGGGTAAAAGCTAGTTAGAATATAAACTTCATATTTGATTCGATTAAAGTCTTGAAAATTATAGCACACATTCCGCTAGTGATGCACTGACCGCGCTGACCGCAACGTTATTAACTTTAATATTTGATATCAACCAAATATTAATTAAATATAAAATAACATTTTATTCCTGTATATATTACTAAAGAATTTATTTTAGTAAGTCAAAAATATTTCTTTGCTTTCTCTAAAATAAAATTATCACTAGGTTACATGTTCCCAAAATTCACAAGAATCAAAAACATTTATATTTTTCGTAAATAAATGTCAATGATATTTAAAAAGTAATTATTTTTAAGCCAGCAATTGCTTTAATTTAATCAAGATTATATTATAAAGCCAATTGAATTAAAAACCTAATTCAAGTGACTGTAAATACAGATTTGAATGCAGATGCACATTCAAATTAAAAATGGCGCAGCATCCCTCCGCAGTAGCATTGCAGATATCGTGCATTCCGTAGTGAGTACATCACGTAATACTATCCACATTTCATTTCTTTTTCTTTTGCATTCTTTATGACCTTTTGCTTTTATAATGTGTTATAATTATTTAAAAGTATGCTTAAAATTCTAAACATTACACTTTTCCTTAGGTAAGTTATTATTAAAATTCTCCTGACTCGTTTTGATACAAGGCAGTGGTGCAATGCGATTAGTCAGGACAAAGTCATGCAGTACCGTCCCGCCATCTCGCGGCACTGGCTCGGATAACAGCTGGCCGTCGCTCGGTAACGCCGGTTTAATCGGTATTCGGTACAGCGAGTTCATTCATAACGGCTGTCGGCTGTATGCGTCGTGCAATTAAAAATATAGTTTATATAAAAAAAAAACGCGGTTTAACAATAAACTGTCAAAAGCATGTGTCAAATTTTGTGAATTATGTGCCATTGTTTAGATAAATCGCATGTTACATTCGTTTTACTGTATTTATATATTTTAGGACTGGTTTTATAAATTTGTATAAATATTGCCGCGTCTTCCGTTTAGTGTAACAAATTATAAAACAATGGAGAAGAACGGTGGATCCAGACTTCTTCAGATGCAGGTAAATAAGAACTGTTTCTATATTTACTATCTTTATTTATACTAGCAAAATAAATAAAATTGCCCTAACAGTATTTATTATTAAAACGTTTATAAAACATCTTAGAAAAAATAAAAAAAATTTAAAAAAATACCAAAAAGACACAAATAAAAACTTCTCTACTTTGAAACCTGTCTCTAACAAACCACATTTAAAACCACAATAAAGGTTTTACCACAAACGGACGTATTAAGTACGAAAACATATATATTAATCTTATTTGATAATCTCTAACTACTGTATACCAAACACAGTACATAATTATCCTCCAAACCTAATTTCCATACATACGCCAGGTTGTTGACGAACACACTTAGAGTGAGGACGCGAACACATTATATACATTACATTTTCATCACAAGGATGAATAATAATTATAATTAAATATAGTATCAGTGTCACTGCGGTCTGTTTTATAATATATTAATTTTCCTTCCTTATTTACCAACAGCCTTATTATTTTGAATAAATAGTGTTCATTTGTACTTATATAATATGCTTTTACATTAAATATATACATTTCTTTTTTATTATTCAATTTGTTATTTGTATGTTGTATCGTGTTCTTTACAAGTTGCCGATAAGAAAATTGCTGTAAGGTCTGGAGTCTGGAGTCTGGACCTTCTCAAATTCTTTACAAATTTTTCTATTAAGATATCATGTTTCGCAATTCAACCCTACTTCAATAATTCGATTACGGAATTTTGTATTTGGAAAATAATTCCATATCAAGATAAGCAGAAAAAATCTGTTTATAAAATTGTTAATGTTTTTTTAATTATTTTTATATTCATGTTATAATAGTGAGTCTTACCAGTAGTTTTAACTTTATCTTTGTGGTTCGAGATTTAATTTATTATAATCAACAGACAGGACCTTTTTATTGTCAAAAACTCTGACACTAACACGGAAAGCCATAAAAACTGGTTTAAAATATAAATACAATAAAATTATAATGTAAGCCATAACATTACGATAAGAGATAATGAAGAGTAAAGTCGCGGTACAATATAGGTCTACAATTATATTATTCTTTGTCATTTAACGGATACACAAAGTTAGATGTCATTAGGATGAATATTTTGGTTTTGCGCCATTTTCATAATAAACTTTGAAGGACCACATCCACGATACAACTTATCATAATTAAATAAATAAATGATATTTAAAAATAGCTCGTATTTATAAAAGATTTAGATTCAAAATTGTGTATTTCTCCAACAGTGATTCACTAACGGATGCTTTTCAAATATAAACCGACAGTCTGTATTAAGTCTTTCGGATACTCTATCCTTATCATTCTTTTTCAATGTTATATAAGTATGAGAGAGATGGTTTTGTCTATATTTCTTTGACGCTTCGGGAACTGAACCTTGACCTCGGTCATTTGCCGTTTCGGTCGATGTTTTTTTTACTTTGTTCGTTTAGTTTAAGCTTAAATTTAATACTTTAATTTTATGGTAATTTAAAATGAATTCATGTACCTTATTTAATTTTTATACATACATAATATATTATTCTTTTTTATACCCATTTTTTATAATAAGATAGTATAAAATATCAAGTGCTGCGTCTGTTTGAATGTATCTAATTATTGTCTATCCGTCGACTTCAATTGAAACAGGGATGAATGACTTGAATTGAATGAAAATTGAAATCGGGATAAATGACTTTGAATGAATGAAAATTTAAACAGGGATGAATGACTTTGAATGTATTTTAATCCAACTAAATTAGATATAAATGAACTATTATAATATGAAACGGATAAAGTAGGTCAATTATGTCATCCATTACATTACCCTGGACAGGAAAACCCATTATCACTTTTAATAAAGATATGCGCCGTCCTACTTCAGCTAATCGATACTTTGACAATTTTGTCAAGTCTGCAATTCAGGTCACATTCAACACCCAGTGGAATTGTTTGCAGAAAAATAACTACCATATGTTATATCTAACTCGCTCTCACTCGATAAATCAAGAGCGAATGAAAGAGACAACAAATATTATTTATTCTTTTTGGTCAGTTGTCATTGTAAGCGAAACCCTAACAAGTTCTGCAGCTGATCGCGATTCCTACTGTGTTGATAGCCCTTTATGATATGAAGATTTAAAAAAATATTAAGTTTAAAGCTGAACTGTAATCAATATCATATTTAATTAGTTTTGAGTAATATAAGAATGTTTCATAAATGTCATAAACAAGTTAAACATGACGTGACATAACACTCGCCCTTTAAGGTTTAGCAATCTCGTAACCTGTTGATATTAAAATATTATTTTGTAACCTCAGTGCACACCCTTTCACAGGCATGCGATAAACATAAAGCACCACTTTATTGTATAGATAACAGTTTATACATTATACATATGCATAATCTGTTATAAAATAGTAATAAAAATTGACTCAATTTTTCAGCGCATTTTGGCTTATATTTAAAACAATAAACCGATATATTATTGGTCGAGTCTTTATTTAATGTGAACTTAACTATGTCAATATAACTAAGGTTCACATATCCAAGTTTATATAATTATAATATAAAAAAAAATGTTATAATATTAGTAGTAATCCTTTCGTTTTGTTGATAGAATCCTATTAATTAATAAACAATACTTTTGTGGCTTATATTTGTGTGGCTAATGTTTGTATGGCTAAACTGTACCGAATATCTAATTTCTAAACATACATGGATAAGTTATCGATCGGAAAGCTTTACGTGTGACCTATCACACGACATGTTTTACTGAGCCAATTAATTTAAAATTTATTCCTATGTATTTTATATCACTTACTCGCCAGAAACAAAAACATAAGAACAGCTGAAATATCTTCTATTACGTATGCAAACCATATGTTAAAGTCTACTTAACAAATGCTGTACGTCAATGTGGAACTTACATAAGTTCCTACCACGTAAATCCATAAATTATACAAGCAACATAAATGGATACCCTAAATTTAAAGGTTTTGTGCTAAAAAAGACCCCGGTGCTTAAAAGTCGTCACCGTGGGAGGAATAGATCAGACTTCGAGATACTTTCAGATTTGCAACCACGCAACCTACATTTTTATTGCCATAAAAATATAATGTCCTGAAATTATATTTAGTTTTATAATAATTTGAAGGTTATATAAAAATAATAAAATTGTTATATGTTATACTATATTTCATTTATTGTGGCTGTATTTATTAAAATATTAGTATTTAAGTGTCACTGTATAGTATACATTCATCCATACGTTATGCAAACATTATTGTTAACTAGTGCACGGTATACGAGTTCCTTTCAATAATATAACGTTGTTAAAAACTAATAAAACATGTGTGAATCCTATTTATTCAATATAAAATAAAAGATATCACTGAATAACAACTCAGGACAATGGTTTTCGTTTTAAACTATCGCTCCGAAATAAAATAACATATCCTTTGGCTCTACCTATTCTTACTACGCGTTGTTGGATTGTATTAATAATGTATAATGACAATAGAGTTTATATCCTCGATAAACAAATTAGAGTCTAGTCTAAACGAACATGACATGTCATGAAGTTAATTTGTCAAAGTGCACTGTATACGGACTAACGTAATTGAAATGGAGCGATTGGCGTTTATTTGTAAAATTGTCTGAAGTTTGTTTCTAAGCCTCAATACCAATAATATGATTGGCTTATATCGAACGACAAACCATTTGTAGTTATTCATGACTGTGTCAAACTCAGTTTAGAAATAAGGTGAAATAAAATTTTAGTGACCTAAATATTTAGTACTTTTGTGTGGAAGTTACTAGACTTTTTTATTATTTTCTAAACATATTAAATACGTGACGTTTTAAAATTCAATCGTACATTCATAATAAGTTCATAAAATAATAATTTTCCTTCCATCTGATTCCTTTATAAAGTACTTTAATAATTGATACGATGCTATTCTAAGTTGCTCTCGACTTGAGAATGCAGTAATGTACACTTGAGTCTATAGCCGAGTGAATATTATTAACATATCTACTTGATTAAGTGTAGTGGGTTTGGAGCTGACTTTGTCCAAAAACATCACTTCGCTTACTTAGCGTTAAGATCTTAAGAAGTATTGTAAATATTAAAACAGACCATAAGAAATCCACAAATCAAAATCCAAACACATTTATTAAAATCTATCTAATACTAACTTTGCTTTTAAGTATCATTGAAATAAACAGACAATAATTTCAAACCAAATTGTTTAGGAATAACACAGAAAATATTATGGTAAAAAAATGATTTGTGAACATTTTCTCCTTAATTACTTATTTGGTTTCAGAAAAAAATGGTAAAATATATATCCTCCTACACCATAATTTTTATCACCTCTATTATAAACTTTTACACATATTAGTAAGTAAATATCACCAATCAGCCTCGATCTTATTTTGAAGCCACACTCATAGCAATACTACGTCCAAGTCATTGAACCATTAGCATTTTACGGCGTGATATCCTTTAGCACGCACTGCAATACATTGTTATGACTTGCTATAAGAATTGTCTGCCTAAATAGGTCCTGGAGATGATTCGTAGGAACGCATTGTGTGTATTTATTTTTCATCTAAGGAGGATGTTGCATAAGAATCTTTGGATTACTTAAATAATTATCCTATGTGAGAATCGAACTCACGATCTCTGGTTCCAACCAACCTGTGTTTAACCACTGGACTTATAAGCTTACCATGCTGTCTTCTTGTATACTTTTACTGTTATTGTATGTTATAAAGTTAAAATTATTCTCCTATATTGAGAATGTTTGGTTCATTATTGTCGGTACAGTCGTACGTCTATCATTATATGTAATATCAATCTGTGTGTCTGTTGACCGTGTCCTCTGTGTGTTCAATTATATGATGCGTATTTACAATTTTAAGGTCATTGATATTTCATACTGGCAACAAAACACTACGTTAAGAAATAATAATAGAAATTAATTGGGGAATCGCAGATTTGATTGGTAGTATATGAACCACATCTCGTATTCTTGGTGTCTTAAATCTGGATTACAGTTCCATCTATTCATAAATAGGGATAGATACTTACTGACTTCCAAAAACAGTCTATCTCTTACTGTTATTGGAAACAGCCATTAGATATAGAAATAATATTGGCTAAATTTAGTAACAAAGAGACGTAGAAAATATTTAACATTGCAACCTTTTAGTTCTGGCCGGATCCGTTATTTGCGGTTGGTATAACCGGCCGTTAAACAGCAATTAACTGAGTTATTGTTAATGTAATAATATTAAGTTGAACATTACTTCGTGTGTGTTATTATGAGCCTCATACTAAGCAATTCCTGTGAGCTAGATGGATGTCACCAGCTCATTTTAACCACACATGGACACGTCAACTTTTTGTCGTTTGAATTGATTTATGTCGTCCGGACATGACGTGACTCGACATTCTATACTAATGGTGTTATATGTTACTTTCATGATAAAAGAAATATTAATCTAAACATAATTATATATATATATACTCACTATTTTTAATATTTGGATTTATACAAAAATAATAAAATTTGTGTTTCTCGGATATTTTTTATTTTATTATTTACAATTTTTCACAGATAGTAAAAATAAAACATTAAAAGAGATGATAAGTAAAATTCTTTTTAAATAATTCAGTAGATTTTTTTTAATCTATTTAGAGAAAATATAACATATTAACAGGTCGCTGATGGAAAAACATAATTTAATATTTAAATATATACACATATATAAGTTTACATAATCATTATTCTAGAACCTTACTTCATTATAATGATGAGAGCCCACACTCCGAGAGACAACTGAGGAAGTAATTGTCTGTATCATTAGCTACATGTATACATAATAATATATTCTGATACTGATGAACTGTCTATAGTTTAATCATAATCATTTTCCTATCTGGAAGTTTAAAGCTTCGTTGGAACTACTCTTTAATGGTAAATACTTCAATATGTATTTATTTATTTATTTTTATGTATATAGAACCAAAGGATTCTTAGTGGTATGATCGCTAATGAACTGTAGTTGTAAGTGTGATGTCCTTTTGGGAAATGGAGAGGCATAAAGGAAACTGGGAAAGGTGGATGTTTTGGTTTCCGGTCCACTTACTCACTGTATGGAACTTAGTTATAATAGATACCATAACCAACCTTCTGTGAAATGCTTTACCACGCACAAATATACGAGTATACTATTAACTACAAACCACAAACAATGTGGCTTTACAGAGGACTCTGAGGTAATATTAAAGTAAAAACCAAATAAAATACATGGTACTTTTTAAAATTTGTTGAATTCAGCCTAATTTTGTATCAAATAATTAAATTGATATTTATAAATATAAAAACTTGAAAGAAAAAACAAATAGGTTACATAAACAAAATTATTATACCTATACCAGATAATTGTTCTACTCGTGAAAAGTAAGTGAAAAAGTGCTTTCATTGAAGCGTTTATTTAATTTAAAAGAATTGCTGCAATTATTTTCCAAACAATCAAGGACTCTTAATATTATACTGGATACTTAAAGTTTGTAGACCATCATGAGCAAAAATACCCTCCGAGCCGGTTTAATACCAGCCTATTAGAGCCTCGTATGTAAACACACTATTATCTTAATAACGCATTCAAAATCAGGCTGCGTAGGAGACTAGGACGAGCGTAGGTCGGTATTTGAATACAAGGCTTAATTTATTTTTCTGAATTATTAAAAGCTCGAATATTTTTTATACAAATCTTCGCTATCTCCCGTAATAGAGCTCTCTGCCAATCCTTAACTCCCGGAAAGAAGTCTCTGGACTCCTTATTCCCTATAAACCTTTTAGCTGCCGAAAAAAATAAAAGCGATGACGTCACTTAGATCAATCTCACCAAGAAACGGTTATGAATCAATCCAGATACATCTGTATTTGGAACCATAGATAGAACTGAGGTAAACAAACGACAGAGTAAAATCGACTATAACGAATTGTAATAAAATAGCTTTTCTGTTAACATATTCTTTATATCCTTAGCGACATTGAGATATTAGAAAGTAAGAAAGTGAAAGGTTTTCTCAATAATTATAATAAAATGCTGTCGAATTACACAAGGATGAAGCGCCATCTGTTTAATATTTTATTCATTTTATTAATAAAAAGTTATCGTGAGAAAGTTTAGTGTGTGTCACTGGGTAACAAACACATTGCACGCACGTTTAGATTCACTTTATAATTGATGTTACACTAGCATAAGGATTCACAATGTAATGAAATGTCCATTTTAGAAAGAGAAATGAGAAATGCTTTGCTAAAATAAAACAAAAGAAAGTAAACATTCAAGTTATTCTTCACGTTAAGATAAAGATGTATCTGTGGTAATGGTTTTGTAATTAGGTATTAATAGCTAGTATGTTTTCGTCATAAAAGAATGCACTTTTCTTTCCGTTTATTTAAAAAAGATAAAGAAAGATAAGAGAGGCAAGGGACCTCTTTTTTTAGATTCATTAACGATGTTCTAGTGGAACGTCCACTTCTAGAAGAGCTACTAAAGATAGCCTAGAAATAGGTAATAAAGTGAAATTGGCTTAAACTATAAATATTACCGTTATTTCGAATTTCTATAACGAAGATCAAGTAAGATAAGTCGCTCTTGCAAACCTTTAGAAAATTTAAACTCTACATTCTATGTTCTACAAAAATTAGGTTACATAACTTTTATAATTGATTTCTGGTAATTAATAATAAAGATAAATTTTATTTTATTTAAGTAAATAAAGTTAAACGCCAGAAGGGGGTCAAGTTAGCGGTAATTCACAAAGGTCACGAGTTGTTCACACAGTGACATTGGCTCTTCACGTGTACCGTTGCTAAGCAACCGATTTAAACAAACAAACACACGTATCGGTAAAAGTTATTTAATTCACCTTTCATCCTTTAAGTTGTTGGACGCGTTTTTAAGTTGCCTTCACCAATGAACGCTTGCCTTTAAATTAGAAAATTTCAATTTGTCATTTTCCTTTTAAGGAATATTTTTATATACCATTAAAATAAAAATATCTTAAATATAAATATGAAATTATTATTATATGAGGTGACACAATGACTGTTAATATAATCTGTAATGAATAAATTAAAAGTGGGTTGAAATATGAAAAGCAATATATCTCGTTCCTTGGATCACGTCAACTGGTGGGAGCCTGAACATTGGAAGGTCCGTCCGCGTCAGGTGTCCTCCACGTCGTTGGAAGGGGCGGACCCCACTGAGATAAGGAATGGCTGGCTTACTTTACCTGATTCTAAGGTATATCTATAAATATAAACTTATTAATACATTTTCCTACCGTAAATAAAAAATAACACTAATTTGGCCTGCTAAAACATGGTTACTTAAATGCCTTGGACAGCGTTTTTCATATGGTTTTAAGGTTAATATATTCTTAGATAGTATTCGGACCAAGGATAAGATGTGAGTTAAATACAAGATATACCCTAAAGGGACAATAAAATAAAAGTTATACTTAGTACCATATAAAGATCGAAAACGATCCCATTCTCTAGGAAGAATGAATGCAGTTTAGGAGGAAAATAGAAAATCCTAACAACTTTTAGAAAGAGACTCATGCACTTCTTTGAAACGATTTTAGTTATTTCTCTACAATTTATATATAATATCTTAAAAAAATATGATCTTTATTAGGTACATAAATAGTAATAGTTAAAAGTATTGAGATATAAATTAAATTGTATAATACAATAGTACAGTTCTCGCTGACGGCGCGATCAAAACAATGCACACTTGAGTTAGTCACCGCGGTGTAGGACGCCTTACATCATGACACGGTGACTCACGACCTTATATGGAGATAGAAACAAAATTGCTAAAAGATTTGATCGTTTATATATGTACACGGAAATCTCTTGTGTGTTTGTTTAGAAATAAATTTATAAACTATGACAAGATAACGTAGAGTGTTCTCAAATAAAACGTAAATTTCTGTCCTAATAGCTTATAATGATAATATCGTGCAAGTGCATTGAGCTGTCACCAAACACGAACTTTGTTGATTACATTACATTATCACACCCTGATATTATTATCAACAAATAAATTGTCTAAATTTATTTGTAAAAGATAAAGAGTATTAAAATGTATTACTTTTGTCTTCGTATAATAAAATGTAAATTTCTATCTCAAACATAATAGCAGCTATGGCTAACATTAATTATACATATAGCATGGGAACCTCCTACAGGTGTGGTGTTGGACATTTTCCCACAACTCCGCCGGTATACACGTTTTTTCAAGGTTGAGAAAAGTTATTAATTTATCACGTTAACTTCAATAATTATAATGAATAAATCTAGAAAATTAACTTCACGAGGTAATGTAACTAACGAAATGCAAATAATCAAATCAAACATAACTAAAAATAAAATGTTGTGTGTAATCTCTATAACTAAGGTCGATGACTTACCATGAGTCAGCTGTCCTTGTATGGGCATTGTCCGAGACGGCGATTACGAGATCGCCTTGGACTAGGAAGACGTTTAAATCGATATTAATATACTTATATGTAAACTAATATTATTTATACATGAATTATTCCTATTTTACAAATGGAATAATGTATAATTTAAGCGGATGTTGATATTCAAAATGTTTTTATTTCCTGATCTATAAGTTTAAGGTCTTAAAGTCGACGTAACAATGTATTTAAGTAAACCATCGTGGGTGTAGTATTAATACAATGTACGTGTGATCTATCCACACTGGTGTGACACAAGGTAATCTACAATTCATAACGCCTCTGCATTAAACAAGTGCAATTATCAATTTAAAGTTCCACTAAGCAATTTGTTGTTTAAGCAATCGATAGGTAATAGGAATGTTAGTAATGAACAATGTATTCTCTTCACCACACACTTTGCAGCAATCCGTTATGTTTAATTAATATAAATTAAAGTTAAGCGGGTCAATACATACCCGGCGCCGCGGACCCGCCTCCGAGAACTCAACTTAACTTGTAAATCAAGCGTAATTGAAGAACGCGTCAGATAACACTTCTCATTAACTTGTAAGCTGAGAATAACACGGTTCCAGGGATTCTCATCTTAGACATACTAACGTGTTTATACACTTCTTTGCTATACAATTACAATATTTATTAAATTTCATGGGACGCAAATATTAAAACTTATAGAATATAAAATATATTACGTCTTGTTCAAAATATATCTGATTGGAATATTGTTTTGAAATCATTTATAGTTACCGATTAAAGATGCTTCATATTGTGTAATATATTTTTCAATTTAGTTAATTGAATCAAACTAATAAGATTAAAAATTTTTGAGTGTTTTCTTACAACGACCTTCGGTAAGTCAGTCAGTTAATTGTAATTCAATAAAGCGGAAGCGCCGGCGACAGTCACTGTAACAATGCGATCTGATTGGCAGGTTGGCAGGTTGGCAGGTTGTGGCCGCGCTCGGTGAGGCGGTGACGCGGCGCGTGGGTCGGAAACACTCGATCTCTTAGACTTTTCGACTAAATATACCACTAGATTTAAGTGACCTTATATAGAATATGAACTAACACTAACTAACCACCTTATCGAACTTTAATATTATAATGTTAAATATTAACTGTAATGTATAGAGAAAGCAGCAATTTGAAATATATATAATCAACCTACATGTTTTGAAAGAAACTACTTTATTTCACAAGTAGTATAAAAGGAAATTATTTGATTGTTTATGCCTTCGAATAAATAGTTAGTATGTTTCAAGATGTTTGGAAATTTTCCAAATTAAACCCGAACGAAGTTAACTAATTAAAACATAACTTTTGTTTGTATCACGCATTTGGTTAAATATAACTTAATCGTTTAATGATATGAAAGTAAAAAGATTACCTAATATTAAACTACCAGATACACTTTCTAACGCAAGTTTCATTGGTACATATCGTTGTTATATTTCAAACGTAATGATATTATATTGCCAAGTCTCGACGAAATGTTAATATCAAATAAGATACTACTTATATTTTCACGGAACAAAAAATTCAATATTATAATAATGTTCCGTCAGGCTCGCTTCCAACAAAAGCAACTTCAAGAGCGCGAATTGAAGATCGCGTCATTATACGAGGCACAGCAGGCCCGAGCGCTGGACCGTGTGCGACACTCGCCCAGCAATGGGGTCGGGAACACGCCACCCTCCCAACCCTCACCCCACACTGTCACCCACCACCCTGGGAAGGTAATACCCCCTACTCTTCATATACTATGTATATATGATCTCTAGCCTTAAGAAAAGGAACCGTGAAAGATTAAATATTTAGCAAATATTTAACTTTTTACATTAATTTTTCACCTCTAATAACTATGATACAGTCAAAGTACTTGGTATTTGCAAAACCGATAAGATAAAAGTCAATTGGTCTCTCAGACGTTCGTCCAGTCCGTCGAGCCGCAAACCATTATTAAAATAAATCATGATAACGATTATTATATGCCATAAATATTATGAATATCATAAAATTATATACATCATGTATACCTATCAACCTCAATTTATACATTTAATGTAAAATGTTCAACCCTATAAATTAATTCTCAAACTAGGTGCGGCAAATGTTCGAAGAGAGAAGGACAAAGGCCGGTATAGACAAGAGCTACCCTCTGCAGCCGATTCAGAACACTGAGAGGACGCAGCCTCGGAAGACCTTACCCAATGGATACACGAAAGTGTTGACGAAGACAAATGAGAAGAAGGCTGTGAAGACACACACCAGCATTAGTACACACAGTGTGAAAAAGCAAACTGTTACCGAAAAGGTATGTATGGATGTTGGTAGAGAACATTATGTATTTCGGTTTTGAAGTCATTGTTTCATGTCTTTGCCTCTTATCGTAGGTTCATAAAGTAGACAACATAGTGAACGGTTCCGGAGATCTCAATCACAACCATGAAGTGGATTTGAACATTGCAAAACAAATGGTGAGTTAAATCTTTTTACAATTGGTTTTATTTCTTTCTAATCTGTCTTCCAAATTCACCTTATTTTTTCGCTTTCAACTGTCGCATTTCTTTATATATTACGTAGCTAATGACGAGTTCACAATCTCGTACTAAAACTGTATTCTTTTAATCATGTTATTAAGTAAGTTACGACTCCCCAAGTTATTTTCGGTCGGTGTAAGTCACCAATAAAGAGGGCCAAAACCGACTGATTACATAATATGTAAAGTACCACATTTTCAGCAATAAACTAAAATTGAATTATTTCATCCAGCCTCAAAGTAACGGTGAAGTAATCTCCGTGGATGAAGCGGATATCAAACAGAATAATGATTTGTTGGAGAACGAAACCTTTCCTGAAGCCCTCGCGCCCACTCCGACGCCGCGCTCGCCCGAACCACTCGCGGAGCCGACGAAGACAATTAAGAAGTAAACAATTTGCAATTAAACCTTTATTATCCTATACATTATTAATGTGTTACTGGTGTAGCTAGTGTAGTAATGTGTGTGTAGTAATTCCCATTGAATATTTTTTGTATATAGCATCAAATAGATCTGATAAAGAGCTACTAATGCTAATTGTGTGGTTGATGTCAGGAGTCCCACAGCAGCGAGGCCTAGAAGTCCGGTGAAGAGTAAACCCCAGACGACCGCAGCCCCCCGACGAGTTGTCAGCGAGAACAAGGTCAGAAACACGATATTTGTCAAATTTCAAGGAAAAAGAATTTTAATTTCGCAAACAATACATTACGACTAATTCACGTTACGTCTTCGTCTTACCAATAATAATAATAAAATACAAACTTTTTGCAGATCTTGAATTTTGAAGCGTCAAACTCTTTGTTTGACGCTTCAAAATTCAAATTTGACGTCAAAGTGTCATTGACTCAAAATGATCGATGAATTAAAGTTATTTTAATCTGATAATAAAAATTGTAATATATTGATATATATAGTAAATATGTGTACGTCAGGTGTCGGACAGGGAGAACAATAAGCCCAGGGGGGCCATGCAGCGCGGGGCCAACTCGGTGAGTTACTGTGATACAAGTCACAGACTTGTAAAGGATTCCTATCTTAAAAGTCGTTTTTAACCGTTCCCCTGGTGATATGAGGTCTCACACCCTCCCCCTACCCAAAAACCCGTGTATTTTTTTTAAGAATTGCAAGTTTTGATAATATTATGTTTAAATATAAATAGACATCTATTTTAATATTGATTTATTCATGTTGCAGTATAAATGTATAGTATATAAATAAATAAAGGTGTGTGGTACACCACTAGACCCCCCGTCCCTCTTTCGATATTTCGATATTATTTCAAAGCCTCTTGAGGGCTCTCGTGATTAATGGAAGATCTCGTACTAGATAGATTTATTAATCTATATAATAAAGTTATATTTTTAGTTTTAAAGTCAGTCTGTGAAATATTACAGTTTGAAACATAAGTATTTTTGGACTTGCGGACTTAATATCTCTAATAACATGAGAACTATGTAATTATTATAAATTATATTAGGATAAGTACCAATATAATTTACGTGAAACAAATTGCCAGACAGCACAGCGGTGTTATACCCCAGAATGGTATTCCGGATAATTTTGTATTCATACAATTTTCCTGTAAATTCCTTAAGCGGAATGTCCTCTCGGCCCTTATTTGGATAAATTGTAGTTAGATGATCCTTTTTAAGCGCACCGGCCGCCAATGACTGACTACATTATTTAATAATAATACGTATGTTGTTTATTTTTTAGTATTTTTTATATATATATTATTCGAATGTTTGCAGGTACTTAGAAAACCTCCAATCGCGGTAATTTTATTTGGTTATTTATATCATATTCATGTACGATTTAGAAAAAATAATAATAACATACAAACCTCCATTATTAGGTAAAAAATTCCAAGATGCCCATAACCTTCTTCTAGCTTATTATTATAAAAAATATATTCAATGTATGAATGTGCACCACATCTTACACTTGAGCTTATTTCATTATACCACATTAAAGACATTTTGACTTCCTTGTTTAAATTAAGCATTCAAGAAGTCAAAAGCGTGTAGTTTAATATAATATTTAATCTATTACCATTATCTCTAACATCCCAAAAAAATAATAATAAATGACAATGTATTTACTGACAGTCTCCGTCATTTTGGTGGTGTATAATAATATATCCCAGTTTACAACACCCCTCGCTCTTCTAAAATAAGTACTCAACGCTTAAATCAAATAACACTCGAAATAATTGTAACACAAAAGTATCAGATCACTTAAAAACACCGCAAGCATACAATTCACTTAAAAACATTCCAACAAGATGCCGATTCCTGTTGTGACCAACAAGATGTGAAGTATGTTTTGGAGTCATGGATGATACACTGATTCCAAAACGTACTCTATAAAATATATTATTCTTAACACATTATTCCAAAGCTCAATCGCTAAATTTGACAGTCTGCGACATCCGAGCAGTTTTAAAACCTAGGTCCCAAGTTCGAACAAAAAGATTGCGGCTACTCAAATTTATTTACTTCTTCATATACACAATACCTCACTCTCACCCATTCGAACCAAAAAATACGTTTAGCTCACTCAAAATTTCACCTCCAGAGTCCACAAAGCTCGAGCGGCTCAAAGTCCCGGTCGGCGGTCAGTCCGGGAGCGGGCGTGTGCTCGGTGTGCGGACGACACTTCGCGCCCGACCGCCTCCCGAGACACCAGGACATCTGTCGCAAGACACACACCAAGAAACGCAAACCCTACGACGTACTCAAGCACAGGCTAGCGGTGAGCACCGACGGATGAACATTTCGCTTTGGACTTCTCATAATAATGTAGTTGTCCACTGATTAGTGATATTAGTAATGTCTCAGAGATTTGAAACCCACTTTGAATATATTAATATTTAATAGTCTCAGAAATTCCTACATAAGCATTTTCTTTTCTCAGTGTAAAAAAAGTTAAAGATAAAAAAGATAAAAGAAATCTTTGATATCCAATTAAAATAATAATAGTAAGTATGTTTAACAATAATCGGTTGTCTTTACGCCGCATTAACGGATTAGGGAACCGATGCTCAAAACTACAAGGCAAGATCATTTTAACGAAATGTTTATATTAACACAGAGTGACAATACCATTAATACACTTTGGTACTTATTAAAACACTCATTAGTTTCATATCTCAATAAATCATAGAAAATAATTTTCATAAAATAAACCCTCGTATCTCATTGAGATCATGGTGATAGTTAACGGTAGTAGAAAATGATACAAATGTGATGAAATACAGGGCACGGAGGCGGAACCCTTCATCACCAAACTTCGTAAAGGCACAACAAATTCGTCTTCAACTAAACTGCAAAAACCTTTGAATAATACCTGGAGACAGAAACACGAAGAGTTCATACAAGCGATACGGGCCGCGAAGCAAGTGCAGGCGCATCTCAACGCCGGAGGTCAGTGTACATAGAACAACGAAATAACAATCACCTTTCTTATTCTTTCGCGAAATTTTAGACATAAATACTTCAAATAATTCCTTTTTTGCCAGTTAACTTAAGACAACGCTCAACTTTTAATTGTCTAATTGAATTTGGAAGTATCTGCATAATCTCTGAAGGTTCGACCACCTAAAAACCAAAGATGTATTCATTAATATCCGACATTTAAATTCACAATCCTGTAAATTCTCCCTCAGGTAAACTGAGCGACCTCCCGCCGCCGCCGCCCTCGGAGAACCCCGACTACGTGCAGTGTCCCCACTGCAAGCGACGCTTCAACCAAGGAGCCGCCGACAGACACATACCCAAGTGCGCCAACTTCCAGTTCAACAAGACCAAGCAACCGGCCAAGAAACGGTAACTCGACGGACGGGCGGAAATACATTATCACATAGATTCTGCAACTCGACCTAGATGTACCTAAACGAAAGTGTCAAAAATAAATATACGTACTTGCATTCCCTAATCGTTCTCAATGTACGGTCGCGTACGTTGTAGCGCTACTAAAATACTCACTCTCAATTTCTACTTGGATACGTTCGTACAGATCATCTTTACTTGCGCCCTGTTCTATTTGGTGAAATGCTTCTATGACGTACTCTGAGCCGCCACGATATAATGGACGACGTCTGCGTCCCGAAGATTTACTGTTTCGAGAATTTTTTTCTCCGTATGTGTTTGGCCGCACTGGTGTTTTACACAATCTGGGCGGCGATCGGTTGCGTGCACTACTACGCGTGCGGCGCGCACGGGCACGCGCGCCCCGCGCTGCAACCCGACGGTAACCTCGACGAGTTCATCCCGACCTTTGTTAATTTCCTGCACGATTTAGATATTGAATAAACGTGAACAAATTTTAAATATTTTTAATATATATATTCCTTAAAGCATTGTTTCGTAAACCTAGTTCCTGACATTCGTAAAATTGCATTTACGCAAACGTGTAGTGTACTTGTTAATATTTCAGGACAACGACATCTATCGACATTTAACTGAAGTACATAGTTATAACTATTACATATTGACTATTGTTTGTAAAATACGCTTTTAACTGTTAACAGTGCTAATTGTTATTGGATATTTTAAATATACTTATAATTTTTAATATCTTTTATATTATTTATTATCCCTTCCTAGATATTCCGCCAGTGGTTGGGTTCAGTTTAGTCAAACCTTTGCATTATTAATCATGTGTACATAATGTTGTATTTTCTATAAGAAATAAAGATGTTACTTGGTGGAACGAAAAAAAATAACGATAATATTTGAGTTACAATTCGTTGTTAAAAAAAATGTTTTATGAAATAGATGATAAATAAAATACCAAAGTGATTGCTAAGTATATAATATATTCACTCGATTACAAAAGTAAACGCTAGTAAAGTCGGACCGCAAGCAATAATAGAGCGGCCGAAGCACAAAACGAGTAAAGCACATCATCAGTTATCAGCGGTGTTCTTGGGCACGTACGAGAAGATCACCGACGACCTCGCGGGCACCGACACGTCGCTGCTGTTCACCGACAGGTTGCTGGAGTAACTGGAGACAATTATAACGTTTTACACACGTGTCGGATAAATATTTTGTCGACATATCGATCGATATAAGTAAAAAGTTCAGATATTGGACGATATATCGTTACGAAACTAAAAAAACGATTCTGTCTGATGAAGGACGGAATGCTGCGTTAGTGGTGTATGATTGGGGCGTGTGGTGGTGTGTGGTGGTTTCTGATTGTGGCATATGATTTTGTGTGACTGTGGCGTGTTGTGGTGTGTGATGGTTGGCGCGGTTGGATGGCGCGGTGAGGCGTTCTGTCTCACCCGGTGGCGGTGCGGGTGTGTGGTGACACGTGGTGCACGGTAAGTACTGCGGGCATGGAGCGCAGCCCCGCCAGCGACGCGCGCCCCGCCTCGCCCGCGTTGTACACGGACACGTACCCGGAGTGATCAGGTTTCCACCTGGATTTTAAGTTATATTGAACACGTCAATTTTGAAAGTTTAAACAGAAATCTTCTATTTGACAAACTATGTAACTATATGAGTAAATAAATAATTATTTACAAAAAAACAACCCATAGTAATGTTGAAAGATATAATGTTAACATCATCATGATGTTTCACAAAATCGTTATCTCTTTAATCAACTTAATAACTCATTTAAAAATACAGTATCTGTAATGATATAGCACTTGTTAATTTTTTTTTCATCACAAAACATTTATCAAAAATAGGTTCTAAAAATAGTCTTTACACTGTCAAGATATAATTAACAATTGCAATTATATTATTTAATAAATTTAGAAAATATTGTATTTTGATTTAACATCTGCAGACCATATACTTATTCTGTACCCTAGTTCAAATAATTAAACTTAAATTAGACTTTTACGAAATGTAAAATCACATTATATGGTTCTAGACATCCGATCAAGGTAAAGATTATCTAAAATTTATGTAATTTAAATGATAATGGACGCTCACCTCGCGATGGCCAGCATGGTGTCGGTGGAGTTGTGCACGGGCACCTCCTGGAGCGCCCACAGCCCGTGCTGCACTCTGCCGTCCGAGCGGAGAGACACCGCGCGCTTCAAACTCTCGTTCTGTTTGAGATTATTATATATATTAGTATTTCAATCCTATATTATTTAACTGTTTCCTCGTCGTATACTCACGGGGGATGTGTCATTATCTTTGTCTTTAAGTTGCTCCAGCGCCAACACCGGCGCCGCGGGTAGCAGCATCGCGAACGCCGCCAGCTCCTCGTCCGCGTCCTCGTCCGTCAGCTGTTAATATATGTAGACCAAATTAATATATAACTTGGTAATATCGCAATGCATCCATTATGTAGTTTAATGTTATAAAAATGTTGTCTAGTATTTTAGTCGAACAATTTTAAATAGGTATAGTAGAACAAATCAATCAGATCAAATAATAAGACAAAGGATAGCTTGAGCTGTGTGGCTAGTGAGTTTTTTTATCAACTCGGTCGCGTTAAAGTAAACTTTGATTTGTATGAAATAAGAATACTTTTACATTGGTTACGCTAGATGACGAGTTGGTAAAAAAAGCTCGCACTAGGCACACTGTGAGCTAGTGTCGCTATTCCACCGTACCTGTACTGAGGGCCATCTGGGTAGTCTCTCCCGCAGCAGTGCGACGGTGGAGGCCCCGGGGGTCGGAGAGACTCCGGTTTGTTCGGGAATAACCGCCACGGGCGCCGCCGACGGGGGCCGCAGGTAGCTCGTGTTCCGCTGCAGCACGAAAAGCTCGGGGCGGGCGGGTTCCGCCAACGTGAACACGGCGGGCTCTTTAAAATTAAACGAAAATATAATTAACTCTTTGACTCGAGAGGTGACTCGCTCGCCACACACACATACTATTTATATACAAAAAACTCGATTTTTACAAGAAATTTCGTTTCCGGTGATAACTATTTATATTTTCTTATCTGGTGATATTTGTTTTGTGTTTGATTTCGATTCTCCTGAATGGGGAGCTGCATAACATTGTAACAGTACACACTTCGAATTACTGTTTAATCGGCGTGGAAATGACCTAGAGTGCTGAGGGCCAATATGGATTATGGAACTATGGACCTAAGATCGTGATTATTCTTATACAAAATTATTCATCACAGTAAATAAATTTTCGATGAATACTACTAAGTGAGTGTCTAACCGCTGGAGGCCTGCTGCACGAGGTGCGCCCAGTGCGGCAGCAGCGCGTCCAGCTGCGGCTGGTCGGTGGTGTGCCGGTGTCTCCAGAAGGGGTGCTGGGAGTGGTCGGCCCCTGGGCTGCTGCCGGCGCCGGTGTGAGGGAACTGGCTGGATGGGATGCTGTTCACCACCAGCTGGCGTGCCTTATGTAACCTGGAACAAAATTTAATTTCATTTTTATACATGTAGAGATCACTTAAACCCGAGATGATACGCGTTTGCGACTATATGATGGAGAAATAATATTGTATGTAGGGTCTAAAACGGAGAGTACCTGATCCCCGCGGCGCCGGCGCTCATCCACAGCTTGATGACCTCGTCGAACCGACGGACGACGTTGGGATTGGTGAAGTTGAGGTCGGCCAGCCCCTCCCCGTGCTGACTCAGGTAGTACTCCTTCCTCTTGGAGCTCCACGACCACGCCGGAGTGTTCACTGTGGACACCTGAGGGAGAAGCGTCGTACTTTTAAATAATATTTTATTTATTTAAACTATATTATATAGATATATTGTATATATCTAGGACTAAGGAATACAAAGGACGGACGTAATGTGCGTTCTCTACCGGACGACCCGAGATTAAGTGTTCAACTAAATTAATTCAGACTACTTTTGGAATTGTGATCTATTTTTGATCGTACACTGCTTATTGATTAATTATTAATTATATTTTATTTTGTATTTCTTTATCTTTATAAATTGTTGAATTCTAAATATGACTTAAAATGTAATTTTTAGTAATAGTTAATAAACACTTATTATCAAGAACATTTCATACTCACCCAGTCGTTAGGTGGCTTTGGAGTGCTCGAGTTCAGATCTGAGTCGTACTCATCACTCTTAACCCAGAGGAAGTAGTCCTTGTACTCTTCCGAGCGATTCTCACTCAGCTGGAACCACGTGTGTGTGTCCGGAACGAAGTTAGCTGTGAGGTCCACTATCACTCTGGAAGGAGACATTACGTATTTTTTTAATAAATCATGACAAAAGACCATACTTCCATATTTATCATCATTTAGACATCAGAAATCATAAATTATTCTAACCTTACAGTATAGATTTATACAAGAATATGTTAAAAACTAATAGTGGTTCTTCTCAGAACTGGGCGCGTTTGGAACAGTCGTAGGCCTCATTTAATTTGGAGTGTCTTTATAGGAGGGTGTCGATAAGTGTGGTATCAAAATAGTCCTCACACTTCAGCTTTCTACTTAATCTTTTCACTAAATTAGACTTTCAGAGCCGTACAAACTCACTTGACGCCGAACTTCTTGGCCTTATCCGCGAACACCTTGAACTTATCAAGGCAGGTGGTGTCTTCCAGGACCTCATAGGAGTTGGTGCAGACGGATGAGAACACACCAGTCACTTCATACTCCTGCAACTTATCCAGGTCCTGCTCGGCTTGTTGGTAATCATCAGACAGCGTCAGATCCACCAGTGGACCCTTCTCGAACCTGCATTGAAACAAATAATATTAAGACTAAATACCAAATTTAAGCACTACAATGTTTATTATAATGGAGCACACAGGCTTTAGACCCCAAGTTATAACACAAAATCCATAGCTTCTTTAATGTTATACTATCTCAGTGGTTGATATTATTTATTACAAAAATAACACTTCTTATAATATAAGAGAGACGGCTTTAAGATGAATTGAAAATGCATATTTGGTTTTTATATAAGTGATTATTTTTATATTTTTAACTAACAAATCACAAAACAAGTTATATATATTAAAGATATTAATATTCTATCCTCTGTTTGTGTATAACTTTTACCATTTCTTACAATCACACTTAATATGCTCTACTAATAAAAAAATATAAATACATTATTTTATACATATACTATTGGCCCGACTGTCGTTGTTTCGCTTAAATAAACACTACATTTTTTATTCTAAATCAAAACCATTCAAGGGCCAACCTAAAAAATCAAAAATCATTCCAGAAGTATACAATACCAACAAATATACAGAAGATTTTATATATGATACAAGTTATGGGTTTTTTTATTGGTTTAATTATATTTTATCTATATGAAATACCATTACATAAAAAATAAACAATAACTTATATAATGTTATAATATATAGATAAAAATAATAAAACCCATAAAAGACTTGGAATAATGCTATATTTATTGGTGTGACTTTTGACATAACTCAATAAAAAATCCCAAATGAGATAAATAACCATTTTATTAGCAGATAGCAGATCAATATTAGTAAACATCCTACCAGGTCTTGGGTGTTGGGGCTGCGCACTTCGGAGCCCTGATGATGATGGCGATAGCTCCCGCCAGCATACACAGCCACAGCGCCCAGAACAACACGAACATGAACCAGCGCAGCCGCACCCAGAACGGATCCTCAGCGTACTTCATCAGCTCCTCCTTGGTCAGACCCGTGAACTGCGAACAGGATCCTACCTCAAGATCTCACATATTTTACGTTTCATACACTATTGGAGTGCTATTTATATCTGATGTCACCCGTTTGGAACTGATGAAGACAGGGCCCTACATCAAGATCTCATTTTAAGTTTTATCCATCTATTGGAGTGCTATTTATATCTGATGTCACCCGTTTGGAACTGATGAAGACAGGGCCCTACATCAAGATCTCATTTTAAGTTTTATCCATCTATTGGAGTGCTATTTATTTCAGATGGACTCACCCGTTTGTTGGCATCCAGCTCGATCTTGGCGTCACCGTTCCTGTGGTCGCCGACCACATATTTGGCGTCGGCCATGTCCACCCTGGTCGTTATCTTGGCCTCGTCTTCCTTTTGCAGCAGCTTCTCCTCCGCGCCGTCAGCTGACAGCTTATCCTTGGACTTGTGCAAGCTGGTCTTGGATGTTCGGAATTCTGAAAGATATGTGCATATTTAAAAACGATAACAGAAATGTATTCTCATTTGCAACTATTAACATACAGTCATCCCCTCTATGACACGGTATTCTTATAACGCGTTTTCAGTTCCTCGTATAAAGCGGGTTTTTCCACGTTCTATTTCTAATCTATGAAATTTATAATTATTTTTTACAATTCATCATTAATTTCGCTCGCCTTTGAACATTGTTTTGTTATAAAATTAAGTAAAATTTTATTTTAATTAACTTCTTTTTTAACATTCCATTTAAACCTCCTTTAACGAGAAAAGTTAAACGTGAATTATTTGTACATAACGCGTTATACGGTTATACAATATTATTCCTACAACGCGTTTTCCTATAATGTGGAACGAATCTACCGTGTTATAGGAAGGATAACTGTAATACCAAAAATTCGTTCAGCTTACAAATATTGACTATTACAATAATCTATATCGAAAACAGTAATAGTATTAAATAAAAAAAACCTTCACGTTTTGCATTTCATCTTAATATAATTCATATACTCTTTGTATAGGACCGCTAAATAAACATTATAAATCTTTTAGGGTTTCATGTATTCGATAAAGAGAGCGGCGACGGGAACTGGTATACAAAAGTAATAGCGATTCCTTTTAAGAAAACAAAGAAACATCCATACAAATAATTTGTAAAGGATATTTTATCCTCTCGTTTAACATCTGCTCAGTCATCTATTATACATATATAATACTATTTAAATATATAAAAAACTTGATAAATATACGACAACATTTTGTAGTTTACAGGAGCAGGTTAATTGTTATTTTATTGTGATTTTAAAACACATTAACAGTAACAGATATAATTGTTAAATTAATTAAGATAAGGGATCGTTGTTTTGTTGATAAAACTATTTAATTACTCACAGCGCACGTCCCACACGTCCCACACGTCCGCACCCGACGGAGAACTCAAATATAATGAAACAATGCGACTCTAACTTGGAACTTGAACTTGCTTTATTATACATTAAATACAATACTGCTTACTGCTATACGAAAGATAGAACCGACATTGCATATCAAGGGTTCCGTACAATTAAAACGGAATTAATCAACATATTTATGTCCAATATTTGTTTATTTGTCTCATTAACTGTAATTAGAAACAGCTTAACAATTATAAACAAAATCATTAGTATTGTTATCTCTGAAGCAGTGTGGAACTCGTTCTGCCGGTTGTCGCTAAGGCCAGCAACTCGCACGGTCATTACATCATATTCCAGGAACAGTTCAGCCTGAAGGGCTGCATTCCGCTGTCAACTTTTTGTTAAGCACGGGAATGGAATCTCTCAAAAGTAACTCCGTACGATGAACCGGTTATTATTAAACGAATAATGTGACCCTTGTTACTTTTTACTTTGAAAGGACAAATGATTACATTTTATGTGTAATGTATTAAATATTAATATTACATTTAAAAACTCATCAAAGTTGAGCATTAATTACATTATTCAATATAGCAAATAGCAATTTAATAAAAACATATAGTTTTATGATAAAAAAAACTAATTATATAGTCGTTAATCGTAAGCTAACAATTCACTATGAGATATTAGTTAGACGCTAACTGAGTTAGCGCTTAGATGACACTATTTAAACACTAAAAAAATATCAAGTTAACAGTGCCAACCAACCAACCAATAAATAGCTCGCCAACAGACCACTATCAACCTTTTCACAATACAATTTTAATTAATTCAACCCATTAGTGATACTGTACGCTATATTCAATAACTGCCATGTAAAATACATTTAAAATAGTGTCCAAATAAAGATTGACTTCGATTTGAGTATTGACCAAAACTTCAACTGATTTATAGAAATGCAATTAAAATAAAAATAACAAATTTAATTATGTAAAATAATTACATTTATATATTTAAACACAATTTGTGCCTGTTTTTAACCGACAAGTATTATTAAAAATAAATTTATTAATGTAAAAGAATATGACTTACGGAAAGGCCTATACAAATATAACACCAAATTTAGAGATCACGTAGAAACAAACACATCACCACACGCGTCACGTAACACTGTCGACTGATCGAATTAAGACAATTACAGTAAATAGAAGGGCACCCGCCGTCACGTCGGCACGTCGTCACGTCGGCGATCGAGCGAAGAAACCATAGCCATTAACTCTGATGAGATCCGATTAGAACAATGGGGTTATCAAACTAAATCAACAAGACCAAGTCGTTCAGTATAGTTAAGTGTTAAGGACTAACACAAAGTATAGCCCATTTACATTCAATAACAGATAAGCCGGTAGCCCTTATTAGGGGATTTATTTATTCATTGTTCCATATTGAAATCCGATCTTGTTTTGACCGTAAGCAGGGCCGGATTTAGGGGAGGGCAGGCGGGGCTACTGCCCTTGGGTCTGAACAGAAAAGGGACCCCCCACAATTAAGATAAATGGGATCCAAATTTTGGATAGAAACTTTTACGTTTTCCCCTTTTTTTAGTTTTTTATAATCTGAATTTTACATGAACAAATTACTACATTCTTTATCTAAAAAGAAAATTTTTGTTGAAAATATTTTTTTTAAAGATGTGACAAAATAAAAAATCTTTTTATTTGTAAAATAATTCATAAATAGGGTCACCACTCCTTTATTGCCCAAAGACTTCCAGCCTCCCAAATCCGGCCCTGGGCGTAAGTTTCTTACGATCAAAATTAACAATCAATCTACAATCCAAGGTCGAATATAATCCAGATCATCATTGGCACAATTCAATCAGTAAGGGGATTGTAATGTCTTTCTGTAGTAAAATTGTATCAGGATCGGATTCTACCTAGTCTTTAAATCCATGTTTACAAAAAGATATCAAATTATAAAACAATACAAGAATACCTAAATATTCGTATACCTTTTTAAAAAGCTGATATTACATTTTTGTGTCTATGATGAAATCACAAATAATTTGTCCTAATTTAAATTAACACGAGTCATTAAATAATGATGAATTGTTGCTTACAACACACTCAATGAACAAAATTTACCTTCTTATAACCAAATCAAATAACATTCAGATAATAAATAATTAAATTAAAACGAACAATGTTCAAATACATTTAATTACAATATTATAAGACAAAATTATTTATTATAAATAGATTCTCAACAAGTATCGAATGTTATAGTAGAAATAAAGGCAAGCACGAAAAAAAAATTATAACCCTTACACTGCTAGAAAAATGGCGCTTTAAAAGAACATTTTTTTTTTGTTTGATTTCATATTTTTACTGGTACCGAGGTCAAATCAGTTAAAATCATAATTATTTTTATACTTCAATATTTATTATTAACCGTATCAGTGAATAACTACCAAACAACAGCTAACTGCAGTATTTTTTTCAAAAAATAATGTTAAACTATTGTTGTGTGTAAAATATCTGAAGAAATGTTTTTGATGTGGAACTTTGAATAACTCTGGTGTAAAAAAAAAATGAAAGCAACAGTTACCAATCTCTTTAAAATATTCCTGGTTTAATGGCGTTTCTAAAAAGATGTAATATGTCGTTATTGTAATGAAAAAATATTTTCATTACAATTACATATGTATTTTTTTTTACACCAGAGCTTATTATATTTTTTTTACATCAGAGTTAGCTATGTTATTTGATAGTTATACGGTATACAGTAATAGAAATATTTAAGTATAAAAATAATTATAATTTTAACTGTTTTAACCCCGTTACAAGTAAAAATATGAAATCAAACAAAAAAAAAAGATGTTTTTTTTAAAGCACCATTTTTCTAGCAGTGTTTTTTTTATTTTTTTTCGGTCTTGCCTTTAGTTCTACTATTAGCCTTTCAGAGGTTATCCATTGTTTCCTGGACACCCGGTATAATGTGACCATATACAACTTACAGCAGTGTCAATATCAATAGTCTTTTTTTGATTTAACAAATTATTTATTGAATTTTTACTCTTGCTATTCTTAGGACTGTCGTCTTCAATATTTTTGGTGTATTGTATTTTGCTACTGTCAAAAATAATAAAGTAACATTATTTTTTTGAAGTCCTGAATATATGATTAATAATTGAAAGGTAGATAGAATGAATAATAATTGTTATTGTATAAAATAAAATTACATTCGTTTATCGTAAATGTTTATTAAATATTTATATTTTACTATTAATACAATACAAAAATACATTTATCCTTTACCATATTTAATAGTCATTACTTTACCATTAAAACAAAAATTTTAAACAGCGCCATCTAGTTGAAAACGACTAGAACACAGATTTTTAAAGTGCATAATGTAAAACAGATGGGGCCGTGTTTAATTTGTTTCTCTTCTGTTAGCCAATGTCATTTGAAGTTCTAAATTCATTGAAGGCTGACCGCTGTTTGCATTTGTATGTACTAAAACTATTTTATACAATGACCTATATAAAATAACAATAAATAATAATAAAATAGTAATAGCCACACTTCCCGGAATCCATGGGTTCAATTCAGCCTATCATGGTGTTCTAATCAGAAACAACTCCGATTAGAAACTAGTTACTTGCTTTTTATTATCTTGTATGGAATAGAAAAAAATAGTGTTATTTATAATTTAACACTATTTTAATGCATTATTTGGTTAAATAAAACCTATGCATTACCCTGTTGGAAAACATAAACAACAATGTACTTATTAATTATCAAATATTATAAATAAGGCTTCACATTTTAACAAACAAATTAATAAATTAATTTAGATTAATGGTTTTGGTTCAGACTCTCAAGAAATTGTTGAAATAAGCTATTTCTTTCCCTTTGTATATTATTTGACTCTTCAACTATACTAATTAATCTATCTAACTTTTCTTCCACAACTCTTTGTCTATCTCTCATCTCTAATGTAACTTTTCTAAACTCTGCATTTCTTTTTCTCAATAATCGTCTTTTCACTTCATCATTTTGTCCGTTGGAAGCTTCTCCGTTCTCAAAACTTTCATCGTGCTTAGACGAAGAATCCATGCCCATTAAAACTTTAGTGATTCTATCACTGTTCCCATCTCTTATTTTCTGCTTGATTTCGGGTTGATACTCTCCGTCAACACTGTAAATCTCCTCAAAGACATCAAAGTAGGGCCACTTGAAGGCGGTCATGCCACTTCTATTTCTCTTTCGCAGCAGTCTTATGTATGTTTGTTTGAGATTTCTAAATTTTTTATCACAACTATCCGGACCTTTTCCTATCGCATTAGCAATCTCCACCCAGACATTCTTTTTCCTAATTTTCGGATTTCGAAACTTGTCTATATTTTGTAGATACAATGCCAGCATACCGGCCGTGCTTTCATGGTCCCAGTGATCGTCTGGGTCGTCTTGTGTCTCCATGATATCGGCTTGATTTAACTGCATGTATTCAGTATCAGCTTCAATATATTGAATTTCATGTACTGAAAACAAAACCTCTAGTCATAACTATCTCCAGTATTCCAATCTGCAATTCAGCTCCAATTTAAGTTCAATTGTAATCTCATTTTCTGTTTCAATTGACATACATAGACACTTCCTGAATTTATTCTATTCATGCTTTACTCCACACATGTAAACAGGCATCGCGAGAAACACCATTTTATTTGTATATATTTCTACCTTTTATAATATAATCATCAATGATGAAAATAAGTCGATATTTGCAAATAGTAGTCGTATTGCAACAGTCAGCGGAGTTAGAACAAAATGGCGCTGAATAACTAACAAATCGTCCAATGAAAGCGCTTTATAAGCCGACAAATTTTAGGTAACGATGAATTTGGAAGTAACAATTGATACATTCTATAAAATATATATAATTAATTTGTTTTCTTATTATAAGGAATAAAGTAAAAAAAAAATGTGATTATTTTAAGTCTAATATTAAAACTGAGGCAGGCATACATTTTAAGCAAAAAACCTTGAGTACTATCGCTCCTTCTTAATTCAATCGTATAATAAGGACGTTTGACATTTTAAGCACCTTTCTATCCGGTCAAGGATCATCAGAGAAGGCCAAATTTAAAGACAACCAAAACATATTTTCTTATTTTGTCTTATTTAAATAGATAGTTATTAAAAAATATATAAAAAAAACTTAAAACCAAAGCTCTGTGTAAAATGTGAAAAAGTGCACTAACTTTGGAACATAAGCTCGAAAGCTTTGATATAAGATTGTTATAAATTAAATCATGTACCTGTATCGGATTCCGGAATGGCTTTGTAAGAAGCAACGTGTTCGTCCTCTTTTGCCTGTGCACCATCTATGGTGAGATGGTTTTTTCGTGTCTCCGACATGATGAATTGCTTTCTAACAAACCGGTTTCACAAGAAAATTACTTTCTCCCGTTTTTCTGTAATTATACCTCATAAAGTACATATAACAATAATTATCCTTCACTTCAACACTTATGCTACACGTCCCGACGGAATTTGAAACGAATAATGAACGACATATGACAATGTTGAACGAATGCTATTGCATACTATTGAATGATAGAAACCACGCCCAACTCCCAAATCAATAATTCATTCAGCTTTGTCTAGAATTTCATATCTTTGAATGCTATTAATATTTTATTAATAGATTGTATTTAAACTACAAATGTAACATAGTAACCTTAGGAATGCAAAAATTTTAGAATATATTTTAAAATTATATAAAAATAATAAAATAAAAAGTGGTCAATAAAATGGCATTCTAAAATACTTAAAATTTACTGGTCTAGTGTCTGGTCTAAATAAATTAATTGTATATAAACTTATGGAGCGAAAAATGGAAAAATGGAGTACTGGATATAATGTACATTATAAGACATGCAAGTGGATCGTTTGACACAAAGCTTAATGAACATAAAAAAATAAACCACAACAACAACTTGTTGTTCTTACTCGCAAATATTTTTGATGCGAATTTCTTTACCATTGAAATTTAGGTATTTAATAAGAACAAAATTATATAACGTAGTAAAGTCAAAGATTATTTTACAAATAACATTCATGGGGTTTCGTTGTATAGGTTTTTAAAATATAAAATTAGCTTATCAACTTTTTTTATTGAATTTAATATTTGGCAAGCCACGGTGCAATTTTTTTTCTTCAATTCTGCGAAGATCAAACTTGAAATTATCCTTTTTTATTTTCTTCTTTACAAAAAAACGTTCTTATTTCATAGGATGCAATTTAGCAATTAGCAACGATTTCCTATCCCTCGGCAACCTTATAATTTATTGGTAAACGGTATAATTATATTCAAATTATTTTAATTTACAGATAAATCGATAAATTATATTCGACCACAATCAAGGGATTCAAACACACACAAAATTCATCTTCAAGTGCTATGTTAGAATACTGCAAACCCAAAAAAGCGAGAAAAGATAATGCGTGGAGCCCAGAGACTGAAGAGTGACTCTCGTGCGTTTAACATGTATCGCGCAAATACATTTCTGTGCATTCGGTGAACAAAATGGTCACCTGGTTATTAAAATTGTTTATCGCAATGAGCCAGTATCTCTTACATATTCTATATTTTGAGACAAACCTGATAAAAGTAAAATCACTTATGAGTGCCAGCCTTATCATGTCAAATGTTAAGTCAATTAGGAAATGTCAAGAACTATAAATATAAAAAAATGAGGTAATTATTTTTAGAATGCACAATATAAGTATTAAACATGAATTTAAAGCTTAATACATTTTAAGAAGTCAAACAACATGTGCACTATACCACCTGCACCTCCGCCGCCTCCTCCCCCATTACCACCAAGCACAACCGTTCTATCAAATTCAGTAGGAAAACCACTCACTTTATTTGATGCTGAAATTTGTCAATGGGCGGCACAGGAACCTCGTTTGTGGGAAGCATGCGCTAGAAATAATATCTGTTTGTACAAAGCTCCATATCAATACAAGTATAAACATTTTGAGTCAATTATACAACAAGGCCCTACTTGTGGGTTAGTTGCCCTGTCCATGCTCCTAAATGGAAAAATTACTCCCGAAGAACTGTTGAATATAACGAAAAAAGAAGGTTTCAGCAACAATGGAGAAATGTTTAGTTGTAAGAACATGGGAAAACTTGCACAAAATGCCATCACCATGGCAAAGAAGGAGAATATAAATTTTTGTGTAAAAGACAGTGGTCTGTTTAATGAAGAAATTATTTTTGATCTTTTAAATGGTGCTGTTTTATTGGTAGCGTATCCTTTTTATTAGAAATACCATAATTTCACCAGTATGGTTAGTGTGTTAAACTAATCAAATTAGAAACATCTCATCAGATCAATGCTCATTTATTAAACTTATAGTTATTATTATTAAATGGTTGTACTTAATGAGACTGACATTGCAATATATATATTTGATATCCTAGAATTCACAGGGTTAAAGCAGTATATAATTATTAAATTTAAAGGTTTGTTTTACCATTTTTTTAAACAAATTATTAAGAAAGTTATTGAAAAAATGAATTCCTTAGCTAACACTAGTTATGATGCTGATTGTAATCACTCCCCATGTCTGAGACGAGGTCACACGGCACACTGGGCGTTAGTGTGCGGTGTTATAATAGTTGCTAAACCAGCGGATAGTGTCACGTCCGATCCAAACAATGTTTACATTCTGTGTAATCATGGAAAATCGAAATACCTCACTGCATGGCCTCTTCAGAGATTAGATAAGAGTAACAAGAATTTGTGGGAGTTGTGTCCAAAAAAAGAGAAAGATAACCTAACATATCTGCTTCCCGAGGGTGGGATGGGGGGAAAGAATGGGTTGAGAAATCAATTTTTAATATTTTATGGTTTGTAAGTGTTATTTATTGTAATATACTGATTTTTGTCTTATTGTGTTTCATTAAGTTTTCAACTTTTACATCTTCAGGAATAAACATAGAACTAAAATAGAAGGTATAAAATAAAACAACATTTTTTAATGCAAAATTTTATTTGTACAATAAATACAAATCATACTTGCAAATTGTTAAAATATTAAATCTCATGACTTCACTTAAATATACTTGAAATAATAGACCAAGTGGAGTGTCAAATAAAGGATGCCGAGTCAGCGTCAGCGTATTGCACCTGAGATACTCAATTATACTCATTAAATAATAATAATAGCTTTGTACTAATTTATTAAACTTAAATATAATTATCAGAGGTGTGATGAATAATTGTTATACAATAAAAAGATTACAGGAATACTTATAGCATTAAATCATTACAACATACAGCCAAGTAAGAAATTTGAATCGCCAAGTCAGTCAGCATTGAGATCAAATCATAGCTTAATATAACGCACAGTGTCAGCGGGACCTACACGACTAAGGGAACTTGAGCTTTCCGTTGTATTTGCTATTTGGATATTACCGTTACTAGAGCACAAACACTTAACACAAACATATTTACTTTTCCCATTACACGAAAGATGCAGGACTAGACCATCTCTAACTTTATATTTAAGCACACGCGCAGTCGTGGAAATGTAATAACTTAATAACATACGGATAATTTGTTATAATAAAAATATACAATTTTTTTAAAGTCTACCAAAAAAATATAAAAAAATCTTGAAACGTCAAAATAAACAAAGACAAATCTTCATAACATATTCGTAGAAAACAATAATTGTGACCAACATTTTGATAAAGATTATTGGTTCTTCTATTTAAGACATAATGACAGTAAATTCCATACATTAAGATGTATTTTATGGATGAGTTTTACAACGGCCATGCGTACGCATCTAAAGTAAGCTTTATGCAGTATACATTAAGGATTATCTTAGTACGCCCGGGCGCGGCCGGACCGTGTTTAAACATCTTAATCTAACAGTACATTGACTTTAAGCATATCTTCTAAATACATCGACTACTACCGGAGTAATTTGTTGTTGTAATTTACGAGAACAGAGTACTTGATAAATGTATTCTTCCAAATTAAAACATAAAACATTCATTGAAGATATTCAATTATTTCAAAAATGTTCGGAAGGTATGTTAATTGAAATCATAAATAATTTTGGCACTCGCTGAAATAAACAAAAATGGAAGAGCACTTCGCCAAACCCACTACACTTCACTATCACTATGATAGAACGGTAGTTCATTAGTCATTGTTATAACCGGAATCAACATTAATTTTAATATAATATTTCGTTGCGTGTGTAGTTACCCTAACCCGATACACCAAAATTACCTAAAAAATGTCTGCCGCGTTTGGGGCGACTTGAATTTGGACGACCATTTGTTTTGTTGTCTAAGTAAAGCTTTTAATAGTTAAGTTATTCTAACACGCATCACGAGAGTGGATAACAACAGTAACATTTATCACTAAACAGCCCGATAGATATTACTCTCAAAGCTGGCTCGGAGTATATAACACGAAGGAGAGTTCAATTTAGATAAGATAATACTGCTCTTGCGTTTATCCTTCAAGTACGCTGAATGGGGAAGAATATCTTATATATATATATATATATATATTAAAAATCCTACACGACCGTACCAAAAGCTATGCTAATCAAAACATATAAAATAATAATCGCCAGCGCGTCGCACTGCGCTCGCATTCGTAAATCACAGATAAAAAAAAACCGCTCTCCCGCAGACTATCTGATATGTGTTGAAAACCCACAAAAATTATGTTTTCATTACATCGATACAACTAGCCCACTACAATGGAAATGTCACGAACCATAACTCCATGGATACCGCTACATTAAACACTACGATACATAATGACTATGCACTCAGCGTCGTTGAGCCTCCGATACGCGACCACAATACAAACGAAGCCGGCGTACCAACGAACTGGGACTCTGTGTACAACTAATAAAACTCAAAATCACATAACATAAGCCTACGTTAAAACAATGGCAGCTCGTCAGCATTAAGTAACTGCGATACGTAGATAAATAAAACAAATTAATAAGGACATCCGTTTAGCCTCGTTTTGATATCATCGGTCTAGACAAGTGTAGAGTTGATTTTTATTTATTATTTATTGTATTTGTAATGTGTTTTGAACACATCCAAATATCGAAGGTGAAAGATTAAAATATCAACTCTATAAATGTCATCGCTAGCCTCGTATCGCTCGCGAAGGGCGTAGCCCTAAGGACTGGGTTCCCACGACCTCCTCGTTTACGAGTCGGGCGGCGCGAGGGGCGCTCCGCACGTGGCCACAGGAAAGGTCTTGACGTGCGTCTGCCATTGCGTCGATAGTTGGAAGAACTTCACGCCGTTCCACTCCGTGCCGTCGATGTACACTGCACAAGAATTAAGGGTCTATTAGACTTATAATAAGGCCATGAGCTAGTGCAGGTTGTACACTAAAGGCAGCTTTATAAGTGTGTGTGCATGTGTGTGTGCATGTGTGTGTGGGTGAGTGTGCGAACACGCGGGAGACGCGCGTTTCTATGTGTGTGTGTGTGTGTGTGTGTGTGCGTAAGTACCTTTGAGCGGTGCGTTGTGGGAGCCCTTGGCGGAGCAGATGAGTCTGGCAACGCCCTCCACGGTGTGTGCGCGCCCTCCCTCCGCCTCGCCCGTCTTCTCCTTCTTCTTGCCCAAACGCATTACTGAAAATTACTTACGTTTTAACAATAAACGCATTCGAAATACTATATCATATTATTGGATGTAAGAATTAGAGATGAATAATTTTTTATTTTCTCCGTGTGTATGTGTGTGTGTGTGTCTCCGATCGTAACTATTCATATTCACTAACTCTTTTGCTTCTTCTCTTTGGTGAGGTACGTGATGCAGAGGTGGTGGTTGTGTCTCGTGACCAGCAGCGCACGGAATGTGGCCTTCAGAGTGACCTTCCCCCCCTCCGCACTTGCTCCCCCCAAGCTGCCGTCCGCGCAACGAGCACCCACCTGTACCAATGCATATCTGATATATCTAGATCAATTACGTTATACACATAGCATTTATACGTCGATGCATATTCCTACCAGCCAGTAGTCCAGCTGGAGCTCGAGTGGTTCGGTGCGTGCGAAGGCGAGGGGCGGGGCTAGGTCGGGTGCTGGGGGAGGCGCCGGGGTGGCGGGAGGCGAGGGCCGCGCGGGTGGGGACCCACCCTCCTCCAGCTCCAGTGAGGAGGGGCCGCCCTCGCCGCAACCAACGCGCACCTCCTGGAAAGAGAGGGACCAATAGTCTCAAGACTAGTGATTTAATAATAAATGTTCACACCGAACATTGTATTAAACACTGTCTCACGGCAATAAACGGCACGAAAGTTTGACTGGAGTCCTCATCGCCCGACTTCTCCCTGTACGCGACCATCGCTTCTCCTATCGGTATATTATTCACTGGCCCGATGCTATTCAGATACCTACAAATAAAATACCCATTATATTAAATTCCGTTTTCAAACTTCAGTCCCTCACTCCATGAAAGCTGTACTATACCTAGCGATCCTGGAGCTCATCTCGGCCATGTCTGCCACGGAGGCGTCCTGCAGCCGGTCACACAGCGTGCTCCACGCCTCGCTGCAGAAGAGGCCCGCGTACGCGCCGTCCATAGCACCCACCCAGCGGGACACCGTGCTCAGCCCTGCAATCAACAATACATACCGCTGTATATCAATCGGCTCCATGTTTATGTCGCGGGTGTGTGTATATTATTACCGGTGGGTATGATGTAGTATCTGAGTAGAGGTGCGTCGTGTCTCCTTGCGGCGAGGTCCGCGTGAGCCCGCAGCGCCGCCGCCGCCGCCGCCTCGCCACCGCACACGCACACGCGCACCACACGCCGGGCGCCCCTGGGCGGGAGAGAGAGGAGGGATCACATGAGATATAACCAACTCGTGACATCATATGAGATGGACGTGCATATACTGTTTATTGACTTACTGTTTGGAGGCCCGGGCGAGCAGCGCGTGCAGCAGCGGCCGCACATCCGGCACGGCGTTGGCCGGCGCCAGCACGGCGGGCACGCCCAGCGCCTGCAGCACGCGGCCCAGCGACACCGGCGCTACGCCCACGCACTCCGGCACCGCGCCCTCCTCGCCCAGCACGCGGGAGACCTGCTCCAGCAGCGTGCGACGCGGCTGAGAGATAAATTCATTATATCATCTAAATCGGTGATGATGAGTTACAATTGAACGGCGGCCACCTCGAGCGCGGTGGGGCTCTGCGCGGGCAGGTCGTGCGCGCTGAGCGGCCGGTCCGTGTGTATGACGAGCGAGTTCTTCTTCCGCGCGGCGACGCCCGGAGTCAGGTTGCCGCCACTCGTCGCGCTGCGAAACAGACGGGAGCGCTTTTCCTCCTAGGGGGAGAGGGGGGAACGTTACTATACTATAAAATGTACATGACCCAGTCCAGATCCAACTTAAAGCCGGATTAGTTACTTAATCAGTTTCAAGTTTACCTTGACGTCGTTGGGCGGCGAGCTGGACACGGAGGCCCCGGAGACGGGCGCGTCCAGGGTGACGTCACCGTCGCTATTCCCCTCGCTGCCGCGCTCGTCCCCCGCCGAGCTGCGGACCACCTCCGACTCTGACGCCGCACGGCAGTTGTTAATAATAATATTATACTTATCGGTTACCATTTATTAAACTATCAAGTGTAAGTAAGAAGAAAATTAAAGTAACTTCGCGTATCGCCCTTTCTTAAATACGATTGATTGCAAAGCACAAAAAATCTATTTAAAACAAAGCTATGGAAAGTGAAGTGAAACATAAAAACAGACAGACAAAAGCTTTCTAATGCTAAAATAAAAGAGATATTATAAGTTTCTTATTATCTGCGTAACAATGGATTTATATTAAGAATTTTCTGCAACAGTGAGTGTATAAATACGGTGATGTAAGGGAGTTTAAATCTTCCCCGTATTGGGTCACGAAAAAGTGGTATATGACTCTAGGCATTTTAAGCCGTATGTTTTAAGCATAAGGTCGCTGTACCAAGGGATGTGGTATTTTGCTCAAAGCATTATCAACCATATGACCTAATGTAAAAAGGCCTCTTTACCAAGGGATGTGGTGTATTACTCAATGCATTTAAAACCGTATGTTATAGCGTACCAAAGGACGTGACATAATAGTCATTTTGTAATAAAACATTTTGAATGGTATGTCCTATATATGTCCATAAGGTCGCTTTACCTGTGAGCGGGGAGGCGAGGCGGTCGCGCGGCCGCAGCTCGGCGGCGGACGCCAGGCTCGCGTGACGCGTCACTGAACATGCGGGGATATACTGGACGGACGGATGTGTGGGTTGGAATTGTGTGTGTGTGTGTGTGTGTATGTGTGGGTGGATTTTAATAAAAGATGATATAAACGATTAAATAAGTTTATTACTTGTATAATATACTTTTTGACTTCAGTGTAATATGTATTACTAGTCCGTCTGTCCGGCACATGCACTACACTATGCACACAGCATCACAAAACAAAACACAAAAATATACATGATAATATTATGTTATTCAATTCATTTACTAATATTATAATTTGGAAAAAGGACAAGCGAATATTTTGATATATTACATTCCGCCTGTCTCTCCTCCGTGACGTCACTAATGCAAACAAAACAAGCCACACAATGCACCGTCCCCCGAGCACTGGCTCGATGCTCGGCCGACATGGCGTCGGTAATTATTCAGTATTAATTACATACAATATCACTTTATCAATAAATAATTGATTATCTAAAATGTACGTCCTAAGCTAGCAGGGGAGACATACCATTGGAATGTCTGTGGTGTTCCTGATTGGCCAGGCTTCTGGAGCTGCTGAAGAACGGCCGCAGCGAGGGTTTGGGGGTGGAGCCGATACTGATGGTGTCCATCTGATCCGGCCCGGAGTCCTCGCCCTCGCCGCAGGATAGCGACTCCAGCTCCTGAAAATGTTTCAGAAATTCTTTCGATAATTTCAATTTTTTTTTATTATTCTCATTACCATTACAGGTTGTCAGGTTATAAACTGTCTTAATCACGAATTAAAATTGGTATTATAAGTTTAAATGTAAGTTTGGTTTGAAATAACTTCTCACTTAATAGTAATCCAACCTTATTAATTGTCTCTTAAAGTATCAACTTATTTTTATCTGCACTCTTCCCTCTCGAGCGCTTTGCTATCCCCGTCCCGCTCTCTCACCTGGAACAGTTCGTCGATGTCCCTCTGCGCGTGGTGCGTGTCCCGCGCGGCGCCGCGCTCCCCCATCTCCTCGGGCACGCGGAAGCGCCGCAGCAGGGCCGCGAACTTCTGCTTCAGGTTCCTTTGCTGCGGAGCGCTTCTCGTTAGATTGTGCTTCCAATTTTATTGGGAGTTATTTATGAATATCACTCTTATTTTCGTAGAGAGAATTATATCAACAATAATTTCAAACAAGCACACGATGACATAAAATTATTTATAAAATATCAAAAAACTAATAACGTACCCAAATATTATCCATTATCTTATTAATAACTAAAAACTCTTCACATATCAGATCACGGACGGACCGAAGAGACACAAACTTTCATAGACACAGAATATGAACATGTACCTCCATACTCACGGACGCACTGCGGTTACATCATGACTGTTAATCTAATCTCAAACGAGAAATTAATCTGTTATCATTTTAGTGACGACTCACAATCATCGACCCTCCGCGGAGGGTATAAGACTTCAATTTGATCGACACCTCGTGTTAATGTGATATTTAGCTACCGTTTGTTTTTGTATTAGTCAGTCAATGTCATTTGCATGTTTCCTGTCTCAAAACTAATATGAAATAGATTTACACACATGCACAAATTCAACACACACATAAATATAAACTACAAGCAAACTATCAAACAAACTACTTTATATGAGAGTAGAGAGGACGAAATCCATATAATGATGGAAGACATTCAATAATCGTCTCTAATCCCATACAAATAAGGTACGCGCAGCTCACCGCGAGCTTGCCGCGGCTGCCCTTGCGTTTGGCGGCGGTCTCCAGTTCGCTATCGCTGTCTCTCTCGTTCGCCTTGGACCGTATATAGCTCTGTATCTTTCTCTCTCTCTCCCTGAAGCTTAGCTCTCGCGAGCGTGATAGCTACAAGCAATATTCGAGCTAAGCGCGGTGAAGCTAAACTAAAGTTGTGTCAATACACTTAATATTAATTAATAATATGTGTAATAGTATGTAATAGATAGTGTAATATATGTATTAATTCGTGCAATGCAAGCCTATGATAATGAAATCGTTAATTCCATGTAAAGCGGGACATAACATTTTAAAATTCTAGAATATCTTAAAAGTTATAGAAAATTCTTTACAGAGTATATTACCATAAAAACTAAACAAACACACAAAAAAGTAAAGTTTCATAATCTATTATAAATTACAGCGAATTAATTACTAATGTGACTATGTATATTTTTTTTTTTTTTATTTATTTTTTTATTTTTTTTTTTGCACTACCCTGCCCTATTCGATACAATTGCTCCATTATCAAAGGTTGTCTGGAAGAAATCGCTAGTTAGCGATAAGACCGCCTTTTTGTACTCTACCATGTTTTCGATTACTTTATTATTACTTTTGTTTTTTTTTTATTTTTTTATTTTATTGTGTGGTGTGCAATAAAGTATATTCTATCTATCTATCTATCTATGTGTGCGTTGATGATCAGCGGAGTGAAGAGGCGCGCACACATACACAAACAAATTTAAAAGTCGCACGCACACACGCGCAGACGCTATGACCATTAACGCACGCACACACAGACCATTGATGATACGTTTATTATTGTATCCGTAAATTGCAGTGTTGTTGTTTCAACTTTTGACAGAGAGTGGAGGGCTGGGAACTAATAGAATGGAAGTCTAAGTGGCCCTTAATAGGCGAAGGTGTATTAAGTTAATACCTTCGTGTAGGACAGGTCTCCCTTATTGAAGGCTAGTTGTCTGTGAGCCCTTCGCCTGGCGGCGGCTCCGTACGTAATGTCATCCGCCTCCTCCACTGAACTGAACTCCCCCTCCTCCTCCTCGTCCGAATACCCGCGCTCTGGAACGTTAATATCCTTTAAGGAACAGAAACTCGACCATAATTCGATTTCTTGTTTGACACGTACACGATCACGTGTCAAACAATGACATACGTTTATTTTATATTTATTTTAACTTAATTTATACAATTAAATAAATAAGGGTAGTCGACACCAACTGACCGGTGATGTGCAGAGTGTTGTTGTTCTTGGTGTCGTGGTCCACGGGGGTGGAGGCGAGGCCTGTGATGGTGAGCCTGGCGACCGGCTGCCCCCCCACTCCCACCTTCCCCCCCACGCTGCTCAACTCCAGCTCCATGTCCATCGAACGCTGTAGCACCTGCAATTGTCATGGATCGTATAACAAAGTTCTTTCCGTACTTAATTGTTATCAGTGTATATATTTTAATGATTATTAATATCTTTAATCTTTATGTTAATACAATACAAAAATAAGTTAAAGGTCAAATTAAATACCGAGTCTCTTTTGACCTCTAAGCTCCGAGCGCCAGTCTATCATATTTTTAGAACAACATTAGGTTTACGCATATTTTTTACTATATTCTAAGTTTAATTTTAATGCGTCGTAATAAGAAGTTTAATAACATATAATAACATTGTCAAATATATATTTTAATTAAATGCAGCGTTGTTCCAATTAGCGGGAACATAAATTAATTAGACGCGGTAATTACACGAATTACGAGAGGTCTGATGAAATACAGCGTTTAATATAAGATATTACTATATAGTACGGGCTCTTATTAGGCACGACAAAACAATAACCTAATTAAGGACCACTTAAAATAAACGTAAACGTTAAATTCTATAATCTAAGGTACAATAGTCAATATGTGAGTACCTAACTTTTGGTAACAGCTGTTCGGTAACAAATCACCAATTTACTTTACGTGTGGGAAGAAAAGTACTTCACTAGAGTTATTTACCACTTGTTTTTAAATTTATATTTACTTCAGTAGCAACGGGATTTAATTAAATATAAATTGCTTTTAGACTATTTATTACGAGAAACAGACGGACAGAAGATAGCGGATGGTGTATCTGACCTGGTCCATGCGGATCACCCCCTCGGCGAGGGTCTTGTACCCGAGGATGGTTCGGTTCTTGTATTTCTTGCGTCTCTGCAGCATTATTTGCAATCTGCGAAACATTGTAATATCTCTTAAGATAGTAGTATATAATATAGTATTACCATTTCGGAAGCGGTTTATAGTTTCGCTGGAATCACTTTATTGCTAACATAAATCTTTACTACAATGTACATGGAAATCACAACACTAGGATCTTTGGTCAACTCGGACATGGTATATTATATATATAAAACTAAAAATACATAAAAATTGTTAAAATATTAAATATTTATATTACATAATAATACACAATTTACAAAAAAATAAATCAATGAAACAGTTCAAAACATTACATAACATAATTAAATTTGAAACTATCTTATATAAGTAAATAACAAAAGTACATTATATAAGAAACTGTATGTAAAGATGTCCGTCTACACGTCCTCGTTGTCAGTGATAATACTCCTAAATTACAATATTAGACGACCGCGATACCAAATATATTTAAATATTTATTAACATAATATTTTTCATGACTCTAGTGTTTGCGACGCAATTTTGTAAATATACTAGCTTTGCCCACGGCTTCGAGCGGAATACGATTTTTAAAATAAAAGAAGCCTAAGTTACTCTTCATAATATCAGCTATAGGCCAGTGAAAATCCTGTTTAAATCGGTCTAGCCTTAGCAGATAAAAGCCGGTACAAACACACAAAGAAAATTTTTAATATTATTTTTTTCATGAGGTACCTGCCGTATATATTTTGATATACATTTAGTGAAAAGTTGTTAATTTGGAATTACAAACAGACAGTTCAATGTTATTTATATGTATATATTACCATTTATGTAGACAAAGGATAGCAATACCCGTCCTCGGTTAGCAGTTTTACGTCAATAAAACACACACACAGCCGTGATACGTTCATCAAATAATAGCCTCAGCGTCACTGCGGGGACGGTGTAACGAGGATGCGTTGAAACCGACGTACATTATGTTTATGACGTCACGTTCAGGCAAAGAGACAAAAAGCACTGATAAGAGTCAGTCTCCTTAACTAGAATAGATTTACCATTTACCATGTTACCTAATACACGCGCTATTTACTACAACTTTAGGTAAAACAAAATGTTGATTTCAAAGGTAACGCTGAATGCAGACAATAGTATGTGAACGTGATACGTAATAGTACGAAGAACGAATTATATTTGACAGTATATATCGTATTTGATAGGACGTCGACCTTCAAATAACATTGCTCTCTTTCACAATAAATGATCCTTCAAAGATAGTAATAAAATAAAATACGAGACCTTTTTATATTAAATTTACTCACAGAGACGATTTGTCTCTGAACTGTCTTATAACAAAAATGGCTTCTGTGAAATTAAAGCGTTAGTCGAATTTAATATATTTTTAAGATTATCAAACGTGAGAGACATTTAAGAATTTTGTTACATACAATTATATAAATGTATATGATATAAAATCATATACCAACCTGTTACCGTCGCGCTTCACGAAGTGTGGATACTGCAACGAGAAGCAGAGATCCAGCTCCACGTCCATGGGAGGCACCGTGATGTCGTTGGAGCGGAGGGTGCGCTTGCTGCTGTGCATCCTGGCGGCGAGGGTGACGGCTCCGGCGCCGGCGCCGCCGGCTGCGCCCCCGCTGTCACCCAGCGCGCCGCACACGCGGAGCCGAGTGATGCGAAGCGTGCACAGCCTGGAATACATATATACTTTATAAGTATACATATTCACTATAAGGTTATAATAATAGTATTTTTTTTGTATAAAGCAATAAAAATTTACGTGTAACAATGAAAATGTTACGTAAATATTTTGTACACTATTAATTAACGCGTTGTTATTGGGTCTTTTGATGAAATGTGTATATAACATAACAGAATTATGGTTAACAACATAATTATGTAAGGAATGTTCCAAAATGTAGGAGTCGGGAGGAATGTTACGTACGAAGGGAAACCTAATTTATAGTCGGTATATTTAAATGAAAATGTCAAATTTGTTCCAATTTCAGTATAAATTGAAAAGCAGGTGACAGTCAGTGTATTTCAACACGCAGGTGTTCCGGCCCCAGGTTTACAATACCTTCGGTAGAGTCAATGTCTCTCAGCTAAGTTTCCGCCAGAGCATGTCTAGAGAGTTTCAATATCTTGCACAATGTTAAAGTGAAACTCAAAGCAAAATATATATTTAAAGATAATTATAGTTTAAATAAATATTTATTACGAAGATTAGTTATACATAATATATATAAAAGAGAAATTGGTTCATTTAAATGTTTCTTTGTAATAGCCACAATAACTAGTAAAATGATTTTAAAAATCTTTCATTTGTCGAAATCTATATTGTAAGCTACTTTTTATCCATATACTCCAAAGGGATCGGGACCTAGGAACGAACGAACGAAACCAGAAAAAGAAAGTTAATAGCGAACCCAACAACAAACTAAATTAAAAATAAACTTTAAACAGTTACTAATGAAGAACCACACAAGATTTTATAATAACTAAAATTTAATAAGGGTCACGCCTTGAATTATTCTGGTCTACATGCTCCTAATCGTAGGTATTACGTGTGTGTGTTGTTATGCGTTCATGTTGATAATTGAGATGCATCCGAGCACTTCCTGCAGCTCGCACGTGAGCTCACACACCGCACTGCGCTCCAGTTACACATTAACCGCTGGGTGGTAATTACGCGCTCAAATATTAAATATCTACTGCCTCTGTAGGATTCAAAACAACCTCTCAAATATATTATTATCGAAAAGTAATCCAATTAAATCTGTATATACAAAAATGTTCCGTTTGTGTAAGCCTTAAAAAAACTCTAAATACTGCCGATTGAGCTGAAGCTGAAATTGAGCTTAAATTTTGACACGACATAGAACCCGTTATAGAGATTGTGTACCTATCTTATTATATCTATATTTTTTATTATAATGGATTCAATGCACAATTTACTTTTACGACTATCACTTACCGATGCAATCAGAATGTGTCACGGACGAGCGTGTCAGGGTACAACTAGTATTAACTAAAAATTTAAAACAACTTCAAACTAAAGTAGTAAATGTTACCTATACTTAACCGTAACTTAAGTTAATTATATCGAATTTTGTCCTCCGTATCTCAACCATTAGGGTCGATATTCACGAGCATGTCTGGGACCCTGACGTGAAGAGATTCAACGACAAATAAATCTAAGATTGGTAAAACTCCGTTTCAACTAACACGAGTTCGGTAAATATATACAATACTCATCTACAATCAAACATAATCTCCTGTTAATTGACAGTAACTGAAGGTTCTAGAGAGAGATGTATAAAATTTGTTAATTATTTCATCCCGTCACGTACATAATGATACCAGGACGCTCCTGATTTAATGAGTCTGCGTCAAAGAGAAAGTTCAGTGTGAGACGTGGTTTTAATTAAAAGTTTTACACTTACTATGAAATACTTGACTCGCTGTACATTTGATGTAGATAATAATCGGTTATATAAAATTATACAAGAATAAGGGCTCATATATATTTATATGTAAAGAGTAAATGAGGACAGTATCGGATGTAACAAATGTTTTGTGAGCCGTGACGTCACTCACAGTATAATCTCATGTCTCCTCCATTACACGTGATATCGGCGAATTATAATGTTCACAGTTGGCACGGATGAAGACGTCATTGGAGATTGAATTGTATTCAGCGACTTTCTCTTTGAAACTCTTACAAACGATCTGGAGATAAAATTATGTGTTGGTATTCTTTGTGCGAATTATTACGACTCTCCAGACACGTGTCGTTACAGTTTAATTATAATTATACCTATATAAAGATATTGAATATTTCATTAACTCATCATACCTTGCAGAGAAACTTTAATAAAATACTCAAACATTACGGAAATAGATTAGCCAAAAAGAAATATTTATAGAAAAAACATTTGAGAAACGAAATTCTAGTGAGTTTTCTCTCAGAGCTGCGCGACGAGCTCTCGTACGAGGGATGAATATTGAGTTGTATTACGGAGTAATACATGCAGGAACCATCTCTTGGTATTTAGAGACACTGTTAGATACTAGTCTATGTTTATAGTAGATACAATCAATAATAAATATAAAAGATAAACACACCACCTATAATATTTAATTTCAAACGCGTAAGTACAGAAAAGTACTAAGTAGTTAAATGAACAAAATTATATTATAAAAATCTGAACCTTATATAGAATATTCAATCATTATATCTACTAATAAGTGTATATCTAAAGATAGATAAAGGATCTATAGATAGTCTCAAAACTTGTATCTATCTATCTACGAAACGGCAACACGCAAACATAACACGTAAAATGTTTGACAGTCAGTCAGTCACACAGTCTAATTGAAAGGATAATCGTAAAAAGCTAATAAGCTACAGGAAAACTAATGTAATGACTCTCTTACAATAATTAAAATCTTATTATAGTTGGAGTTATTAAGGGACAGTACTGAGAATGATCCCATTTTAAAACAAAAAAATAACATCAAAGACTTAAACTATTTAAAACTTATTCCGGCAAACACTAACCACAAGATAACAAAGAAATCAATCGAGACGTTCATCGATACGGTAATTGATTTTCACTCTCATACACTTTGAAGATTGTATTTACATTTTATTAAACAAATTTAATCGGTTCTGCGAAATGTAACTCGACACACACACGTCTTTGTGTGTGTGTGTGTGTGTGTGTATGTGTGAGTGTGGCACGTATACATCCCACGCACACACGCACCCACGAATATTGCAAAAATTGAAAATGTTCTATTAAAATTTAATTAATTCATACACATGTATTTGGGTGCAACAAATAATCCTTTGAGACGGTATGGCAGCTGTCAGGCACGTATTCGATACGGACACCATAGTATAGATATACAAGCACACTGCACTATATATATATATGTTTATGTACAGGAACCTTTTTAGAGATATCATTAAAAATATATTAGTAACGTCAAACTAAATTGACATATATTAATTGTAATTGAATTGTAAAATAGAAAATAAATTATGATCCGAATAACTACTAATAATACACGAAACTTTTTATACAGGTATTTACTATCATATATATATATAATTACAAATAAATCTAAAAAAAACAAAACCAATCATATTCTATAATATAATAGAGCTTTCACAAGTCATAGTTACAAAGAAAATTTGTGTCACAGAAAGTTAGCAACGAGTGCAAAGGAACCGGATCCTTGTAGTGATGTAAAAGAAACTAGCAAAGCACCGAAGTACCCACCTGTGAACCTGCACGGGACGCCGTCCTACAAGCTCGGAGAGACGAGGAGATACTCTCCTTTTCATTTTAAAGGACAGGTAAACGATCAATTGTAATATACATACATACATAGATTTTAAATTATTTTTCCATCAAACTTAGGCTTTCATTTAACCAGCCAGCCTTATCGGTCATTTAGTACTTACATATTTTTTTATATATATATATATTTCAATATAGAAATAATAATTGTATCAGCAATAACATATAATCTCTGGCTATACTACGAGTCTTATTCGGAGGATGAAAATGTAATTTCAAGCGAGCTCTGCTTTAAGTGTCGTTCCAGACTCCTAAGCTACTTAGAATACATACAGGAATGGGATGGAGTTAAATGGGAGATCGAAGTTGCTTTTATGCTCCATTTATTGTTATTAGTTCTTTGTTAGTACCGACTGGAAAAATATACAAGATATTTTGGAAATATATTATCATTGAATTTCAATTTGAATTTTAAATCTAAAATTTTACCGTCCACAAATATACCAAAGAAGGTATTTTACGTAACACTGCTAATTAGTGGTCAAAGGACGGGTCATCCGGGATCGGGGAATAACCGACAGTATCTACACTATATCGGAAATAGAACATACAGATAATTAAAGTGTTATTTTATATATATATTAATCCACAGGGAACACCCGTCTGACACGTGAAGGTTAATAAATATAATATTTTACATTTTCAACAGGAAATCCTGTTAAACTAAACAATTAAATTAAAATGTAATTATATAATATTATAAATTAAAAACTTGTTAAGTATTTTTTATTTTATTCGTGATAAGATAAATAATGTTATAATTTAATTTATAAATTAAAATTTAAAGTATATAATGATAGTCGAGTCGCTTGTTAAGAAAAGTTAAAATTGCACACAGCGGATGGAACACAATGGCCGCGAGCTACTTTAAAATAATGTAACATTATGAGTTTAATGAGCATCTCCAGTATTAGTGTCCGCGTGTATGTGAGTATGATTGTATGCTTTGTCTCATAACAAAAGAATATCGTTCTCGAGTTGTTAACTTTTTACAATATAATTATTAAATACAACAATGTGGGCCAGCTTGGACAAATATCTTTCAGATATTGGACCATCACTGTACCGATATCGGGACATACACTTTTATATACATTCCGTTAACAATTCCACTCGCCATTGAACAGTAGATTATTGCTTTGCTCTGGAGAAAAGCGGATTTCCTCTCAACGGTATTTCCTTTTAATGGCCGCTTCTGTTTTAATCCCGGATTAAGTTTAATCCGTTAAAATTGAAAATGGTCATCGTTTACGCTTCGCTGGTCCTAACATGGATTCCGACTTTTAGTACACAGCTTTGTCGAGACAACAATTGAATAGATTCTAAATGGAATAATATATAGTAAGACTACCAGAACTAAACTAACTAAATATTTTCCAGTCAACAGTGGAATGGGTGGTCGCACGAGCTGATGATATACTGAACTGGGGGAGGAGGGGGTCTCTGTGGCCTCTGACCTTCGGTCTCGCCTGCTGTGCCCTGGAAATGATGCACTACGCTGGTCCAAGGTAATGGTTCATTACACCAGAAAAAAAAAATGTAGTAGGCCTGTCAATTTATAATTTATAATAATTTATAAGATTTTCAAACTGTTCCTAGAAGAGAGCAAATTCAAATAAAAGGCAAAAGGCCAAGTCTTGGCATTCGAGTCGAGTGCCTCAACTCAACAACGAGGTCTGGGGTCAAGTATTTCCGCTTAATTAGCCCTCACAGTCAGCAGGCTTCGAATTAACGCTTATGGCGTTCCATACATACACAAATGCACTTCACTGTACGTGCATATAATGTACATTGTTTAAATGCAAGTTTCATGAATGTGCCGACCCGACTCGTTCTCTCTGGTCTTGGGATTTTAATCAAAACACAAAAAGCATACTTGAACATGAACAAAGAGATTTTTGTTGTACTTAAAGTTTTTTTAAAAGGAAAGTTATCAAAGCCTTGGCGTATTTTTATTTTGCATTGTAAAATTGTTGAGCAGTCCGGTGCAAATTGCAGCATTCCTTTATCCGGATTACTTTTAATAATAATATTATAAAGGGTAAAGTAAACTTGCGTGTTTGTCCTGGTTTTACGCCACGAAAGCAGCAGGACAAACATATAAACAACGAACAAGTTAAATATCCTGGCAAATAGATTACTTTTCCGCTCAATGGAGGCCATGTAATACACATATTAACTATGCTTCACATGTAGGTATGTTGTATCTATATAAACAGACATTTTTTGAATTCGTATAGATACGACATGGACCGTTTCGGCATGGTGTTTCGGGGAACACCCAGACAGACTGACGTCATCATCATAGCCGGTACAGTCACGAACAAAATGGCGCCCATATTACGCAAGACTTACGATCTAATGCCGGAACCGAGGTTTGTGGTGTCGATGGGGAGCTGTGCGAACGGTGGTGGGTACTACCACTACACGTACTCGACTGTGAGAGGCGCTGACAGAATCATACCGGTTAGTGCAAAATACATATTTTATTTTGTAAACTAGAAAGCAAACGACTGCCAACGATTATCTGAACCGCTTCTGATGTAACAATATCTCTCAGGTTGATATTTACGTGCCTGGATGTCCGCCAACTGCGGAGGCTTTACTCTACGGTATGCTACAGCTGCAGAAGAAAGTTAAACGGATGCGCATGGTACAGACCTGGTACCGCCATTAGGTATTATATATTAAAAATATTTTTTTTTGTGGAAAATAAATAATTTTATATCTTTATATGTCTTTCTTTAAACAAGTAATGAAATACATAATAATCAGATCGAAAAGTTGATACTTTAACATCTATTGTCTTCACTATAGGTGATTTTGCACTAAATTTAAGTAAGCCCTTTATGAATAGTATCTTAATATGGATGAGATTGTCTTATTTGAATATGAAACAGAGAGTATTCCGCTCAAATACTTAGTAATATCTTTATCTACAATTACACAGAACCATATCAAGATATTAAAGATATAAGATAAAGATAATATAAGCCGAGATTTGTTTAATTATACCAAGTCACGTACGAGACGCGCGGAGAATTGATCTCGTCGAGGAGTCGCGAGATACCGGAACTTAATATTCCTTTGGAGTATCTGAATAGAGTTTGTGTCACATTCACTGGTTTAAATCATTATATTATAATATATTTTTATAATATTTAATGTTATTCCAGTTTATATAACTTGGCTTCAAATATCATGCATAGAATACTTTTAAAACAATACCCGAGTGGATCGCCGACTACACTACTATTGGGTCATTTGAGAAATATTAATTAGGTCAGCATTTGGCCTGTAAAATGACATATATGGGATATAACTACTTTCAGATATATTACATGTTTATACATATATATATTTTTTATATGATATATATTATTAATATATTTGTTTGTATGTTTCTTCCATTATAATGATATAATTATAACTTTTGCACAACTAGTGGCTGACATATTTATTTCATAGAACACGTAAAAGTTAGAACGTAATCAAAAGCAGACGTGATATAAAATTCCATTCATATTTAATTATCTAAATAATATAATGATTATGATCAGTTAGTGAAGGTTAAACTCCCTAACATATAGAAGTGGTTAATAAAGTAATGTATAATAATATAATTAGTGCACAATGACGAGACGACAGACAAAGAACGAACATCAAACAGCACAGCGGTATATCGGAGCGAACGACTCGGTGACGGCCTACTTTAGGAAGTGGGGCGATATGGATTGAAATGGTATATCATGTCTCGCTTTGGATTTTCATTTCATATTTCTCTATAAGAGATATTAAATACTTTGATACAAATGACTTTGATATTAAATTTTATTTTATTTTCTTTTATAGTTATCGTTTTCCTGACACCACGGTTAGGTTAAGTTTTAATATTTTTTTACATATTTAAATCTAGCTGCGAGCACGACTTCGCCGGATATATTTACTAGTTGCTCCTTATAACATCATCTATCCGCCAGTGGAAGTTCTACTAAAATCGGTGGAGCCGTATCAGAGATTAGCCGGCAAAAACGGACAAAATTAAAATACTGTATTTTTAAGTACCATATACAGATTCAGGTGCATTTAGTGAAAAGCTGTTAATTTGAAATTACAAATGGACACTTAAATTTTATTATACAAATATACGTGGAAATAATAGACAATATGATAGTTAATGTAAAAACAATATATATATATATATATATATATTGTTTTTACATTATATATGTAAATATATATATATATATATATATATATATATATATATATATTTACATATAGCTTTCCCGTAATACAATCTTAAAGGCCGACAAATATATAAAATTCTCTCTAAATTTCAACACAAGGACGTGTAACAATGGGGCCGTTACATTTTATGGAGTTTCCGAGTTATAAAACACACCTGCCTCCGTCTAGTATTAGGATTTAAGATGTTTACCGATAAGATATACCATAGCATTATTAAAACTGGATCGCATCGCGAACCACCCGTCTATATTAAGTACTTACGTAAGACATGAATGTTTTCGGACAGACCCGTCGTATATCGGATAACCGTACTCTTTGGTACATTAAAAATATGTAAAATAAATTGAATAACGATTCAAACAATGAATCGTATGCAGCTTGAAATCAATTTAAAAATAAATTGATATTTTGATTGCGGTAAAAATGAAACGAAACACTCAAAAATATATATCGTATTTGTGAGAAATATTGTTTTAAAAGGCCATCATTTCATATCCAAGTGTGGGCTGGAGTCTAACCTAACCTAACCTAACAATGGTATGTATAAGTTGATAATGATGGTACCATATTGCACCCCGATCACAACTACCGTACTCCGGGTAAACAGAATAATTACATTTTGTTATTCAAATATAGGTAGACTAGATTAAACGACGAACTCCTTAAAACTTCGACATCATTCGCCTGTTTTAACTTGGTACTAATATAGTGACACACACACACACACACACACACAAACACGACAAAACATCGTTAATAAACAATTCGTCCTAATTTGATAAAATTATTAAGAACTTGATCTGTGTACGTTATTGTATTCATTATACATTTCGTTCCTCCTATTTGTTAATTCTATATTTCTTTATTAAATATAATATTTTATTTTTATAAAGGGTCCCATAAAAGTTGGAAAATATAACGCACCCGGGAACCAAACAGCACGAGACGCTATTGACCTCACCTACTTTAAAGTAGACATTTTGATAAATTTTCTGTATTTACTAACGATACTTAATAATGATGTATATAATATACTTCATATTATATAAACCATAACGATATATATAAAAACTATTCTAAATGTGATAGTTGTAGAGATTAGGGTAACAACAAAACAAACTCTTCAGCTTTGTTTATTGGCACACACGCTTCTCTCTACTGTCAGATAAAGGTCAGGTCTGTGACCTAGAGGGTCATCGTTACACGTACGTCAATACGGTGTCACGTTGTGATCTATCAAACAAACTATGGACATAACACTATTAAGAAATATGTTTTGGCATATTTGGTAAATATTTGTTTTTGTTATTCTTATTTACCTGCACTTTTTATTTATTGAATATTTTGTTTTCATTACCAAAACTTTGTTAGGTACAAGGCTCTGGATACATGGTGTTAAATCTCGTAGGAGGTTGTTCAGGGACTCCTATTTTAGAGAGATATACAGGGGGGGCCATGAATTAGTTAACATTTAAAAAAATCGTATAAAAAAAACCATTTAACATATTTTAGAAATAGTTTATTTACGAGAAAGCTAATTAGTTGTAATTTATTTTTTAAAAATTATTTCGTCTAAATGACCACCGTTTCGGTTTTTGCACTCATCTAAGCGAGTCCTGAAGTTTTCGAATACTCTTCTGCAAAGAGACCGCGAGATCGCCGACATCTCTTCGATGATTTTTTTTTTAAGTTGACGGAGTGTATTCGGTTTATCAATGTAGACACGACTCTTTAAATAACCCCATAAAAAGAAGTCTGCTGGGGATAGATCTGGACTTCTGGTCGGCCATGGGATGTCACCTCGTCTGGAAATCAGCTTTTCCGGAAACATTTCTTTGACCACCGGCAAGGACTCGTTCGATGTGTGACACGTGGCTCCATCTTGTTGAAACCATGTGTTACATTATATTATAGCCAGCAAATTCCAGTAGCTTCGGTGCTAAAAACTCCCGTAACATTTTCACATACTCGGCAGAATTAACAGTAACTGAACGGCCTCGAGAATCTTCAAAAAAGTAAGGTCCGATGATTCCTTTTGCTGAAATTGCAGCCCATACAGTTACCTTAGGAGAGTGAAGTGGCCTTTCATGTTTAGCTTTGGGATTTTCGCTGCTCCAATACCTGCAATTCTGTTTGTTTACATGTCCATTTCGGTGGAAATGGGCTTCGTCAGAGAATAAGATGTTGTCAAAATTACTGAATCGAGTTAACATTGTTTCGGCATATGACTTACGCAAATTTAAATCATTAGGGTTTAGTTCTTGCACTATCTGGATCTTATATGGATGAAATTTCAAATCTAATTTCAAAATACGGCGTAATGATGTGCGGGATAATCCTAATTCAGCCGAACGTTTGCGCGTCGATCAATCTGGATCACGTCGAACAGAAGCGGAAACTTGCTGCACGTTCTCTTCGCTTCGAGAAGCCCAGAAGTCCAGATCTATCCCCAGCAGACTTCTTTTTATGGGGTTATTTAAAGAGTCGTGTCTACATTGATAAACCGAATACACTTCGTCAACTTAAAGAAAAAATCATCGAAGAGATGTCGGCGATCTCGCGGTCTCTTAGCAGAAGAGTATTCGAAAACTTCAGGACTCGCTTAGATGAGTGCAAAAACCGAAACGGTGGTCATTTAGACGAAATAATTTTTAAAAAATAAATTACAACTAATTAGCTTTCTCGTAAAAAAAAAATTCTAAAATATGTTAAATGGTTTTTTTATATGATTTTTTCAAATGTTAACTAATTCATGGCCCACCCTGTACATTCGTGTAGGTATTCAATTCAAAGATTAACAATAACAAAGAAAGTTATAGGTAATTTATTTTAATGAACATATCAAATAAGATAAATAATCGAGGAAACTCTATATTAGTGGGAGATATATAAAATTATCACTTAAAAGTAAAACCATAAATTGTAACCAGGGATAATGCGAGAGACAACCCGGTGCTCGGGACTTTTATAGCATTTAAAACTCGGACTCTGAATTGAATAAGTATTGAGATCCGATCAGCTTTTAAAGTGCATTTTCGTTTCAGTTACTTCAAAGAAATTTAACTAAGTAATTGACTATAATAATCTATTAAAATGAACTAAATTTATCCTTACATATTTTTATTTCTTAATATAAATTAAAATATGAAATACATTTAATATATAACGCTGCAATCTCGTTCACAGCAACGTTGATTATTCTGAATATAACTCAATAGACGGAGAAGTAATTTGAAATGTGTTAAATGTAATTACAACCCGTGTCGCCGCCATACGTTTAACACCCGCCCATATAAAATAACGCCTCCGTGAAATGCCTTCAATGACATAATTCTGACCTAAATATGACGTTATGCTAAAATACCACAAATTCTAACTACACCAAGTTATTCGTAGTATAATTATATTCCTAATTGGTTTTATGTATTAAATGTTAGGTGCCGTAAAAAATTATATAAATAAAGAGTTTTTAATAACAAAATGCACTAATATAATTGAAATACCTGTTAATTTTGAAACTACGAGATAATTTAAATTGCTCGAGCTCGAGCCAACATTGTTTCGAACTTAGAGCTAAAATTTGTACATACAGCTCTCTGGAACTTCACTAAAGTATTAAAATATTAATTACATTATATTATCTTCAAAACTAAATTTAAATTCGCGACTCAATGATTTTAAAAGCGAACTACTTTCCAGGTTCTAGTGCTGTGACGTATGTAGGTCACTGTGTAGCCAATAACTTCTAATAACCTTTTGGTAACATACACACATATTACTTTGATATCTACAACAAATACGCTTACGTATTATTATATATTATAAAAGAAATTCCACAAAAGCTTAATGTCTGTATGTAATTGTTTTATTAAACTACTCAACGGATTTATGTTCTTTTCAATTTAAATTCTTGTGAAGGGTTTAGGTAAATAATACATTAGGGTATTATGTAAATTGATTAAGATATAACGATTACTGTTAAAGAGGTCGCGCGGTCGTAACGAGTCCCGTCTGTCCGGAGCTTCACCCGCGTGCGCCGCCTGCACCGGGGGACATACACTAAACTAATGTACTAGAGAATTGTAGATCTATAAAAATACTACAAAAAAGTCCGTTATAGCATGTCTCTGTCTATTATAGTTATCTCAAAATAACTAATTTTTTGTTCAAAATAATAAATATAAATTAAAAATATTACTTTATTTTCGGAACTGTTTTTTTTTTTCAATATTCATTTTATTTATTTATCTTTTCCGCTTTGAATCAATTTCAGTGATCACTTGTGTACATCAAATGGGAGCGGCAGGATCGCCTATTTTGATACCAAAACTACTTATCGAAATAAACCCTTCTGCAAATACACTCCTTTGTTAGCTTCTCCATTTAATGTAGATCAAAATGGTCCTTTACACGATATTAAATAGAAATTTAGAAAATCTTATAGATATATAAAATTAATTATAGATAAAATTATACGCCACCAAAGAGATATTAATTTCGTGATTGCTCTGTCCATGAGATGCGGGGTTCAAAATATAACAATCAAATAGGTACTTACATAGGAGGGGAGCCGCGTTGGAAGCTAGTATTGTACATTATGATTTGAATACTTTTGACAGTGTCCTAAAGTTTGATGTCACTGTCTGGGTCAGAGTTGTGGAGCGAGGTCGCGCTCTTTACGGCGGAGTTATGTTATCGCTCGCCATGACACTGGTTTATAGTTCTCATTGCATAATACAAACATACAATCCAACATTGCACAACGCACACACTATTTAATGACTAGACAAAGACAAATACATATAACTATAACAACAAATATCGCACTTAATAATACTTAGTTTAGTTTCAGTTTAACTTCGTTTTAGTTTAGTTCCCACCCCAGCTCCATTTCATAATCGAACAAAAGTTTCAACTGTTATTATGTATATTTTAAATTGAAATTTTCTATCTAGTAATAAATTATAACAATAACAGTTTATATACAATTCATTTACGATCATATAAAATGATATTTTGTTAATGAATCACAAGTTATACATAATACATTACAATATGTACGTAAGTGTGGAAGGAGTTTTAACCCTTAACAAATGCATGTGTTTTAGCGAACAAAGCTGACAAAAGCTAATATACCATAAGTATATAACTTTGTCCATATAAACCAAGGACAAACATATATATATATATATATATCTCAAATATATATTTAATATTTATGATATTGTATTAAATTGTGTGTTGTGTATATGTATTAATATTATTTTGACAGTTGTACACCTCTTCCGTCTTTATTTGTTGCAACTCCTATGACGTTGGGGTTACCTGGAAGAGATCGCTTTTTAGCGATAAGGTCGCCTTTTGTACATTTTTTTTTTGTCTCTTTTTTTTCTTGCTGTTACTATGTGTTTTTATTACTTTTTGAGGATGTGCAATAAAGAATATTATTATTATTATATATATATATATATATAGACATGCGCATGAATTTTATTGGTTTATCTTTATGACACTAGTAAATAACACAAGTATTAAATAATATATATTTCTCTTTGTAGTATAAGTAATCTGATAAAAAAAACAATAACACTAGAAAATGATAACACTAGAATTTTGTCTTTATACTTTTCTATTAACGTCGGGAAATGGTATATATACAAAATGTACATTCGGTCGTACGTCCGCAATTAATCATTTAGTATTGTTAACGTTCCGTTTCCACCTTTCCAAGGAAAATATTATTGTATAATGTTAAATCCCAACGAAAGCTGTTGGAATTGAATAATTAATTAATCGTTTATTACGCCTCGTATTCATTTATAATACTATGATGCTTCCAATCTATTTCCAGGATATTAATTGGTTGCATATTTATTAAAATATAGCTAAATATCTGTACTTATATACCGTTATTATAAATATATGTATGTTTGTAGATTGGTTTGTATGGGTTTAATAATTATTAAAAAATCTTTAACCTTAACAAAGGTACATTACCAACAAGTAGGAAAATAGGGCCACTTTTTATCCTGCTACTTCCAAGGGACTAAAGGGACCGATAGTACTTACGGGGGATATACCACAGTAAGTAGAACAAAACACGACATCCAAAAATAAAATGTAGTGAGCACGGGTCAGCTTATTGATTCAATAATTGTAAAAATGAAACTGGACACCGAATTTTCACACCTTAATAAAACCTAAACACACATTAGAAACAATAGATAATCAATAAAATAATTAAATGTATTAAATTATATTAATAACCGGTAGCGCACGACGCCATGACATTGACCAAAGATGAAAGTCGAGATCACGATTCAAGAGGCGATAGCAATCATTACTTTCAGGTCATACTTACTATACATACACACACATATATATATATATACATACATACATTACATTAAAATGCGACTCGTACAGTAATAAAAAATATTTTTTTCAAGAGTGAATCCGATATGAAAAAGCCAGAAACACGCGATCGTTTCTGGCACCGTCCGCGACATTATCGCTTAGCATAATTTGGCAACAAATTTATTAAAGCACCGACAGTACAAATAAATATAGAGTCTTATTACAATGCAGTACGGTTTAATTTAAAATAAACACTTATCAGTGCATGAGAAATAATCGGTGCCAATATTTACGGAACTACGGTTGCTTTTGAAATGTAAACAAAGCGGATTCGGTCCGGCCGCGGTGCCAATGTTTATATTGCATTTATTACAACATTTAATTAATTTTATAATTTAATATTGTAGTAATATATTTAATCTTTCAATCAACAAATAACAATGGCTTAATTTAGACGAAATTCCATTACATACATATAATTTAATTTAATTTAATCTTAAGGCGAGCGCGATAGCTCAAACGGCAGACACGGAGACTGCATCAGGGGTCACAGGTACGAATCCCACTCGTTTATAAATCAAAATCTTTTCGCGTAACGTTTGTTTATATACAAATCCCTCCTCCTCTTTGATTATTTATGTAATATATAAATTGATTGTACCTGTTACATGAATCAGACGTCAGCAGTCTGGTGAGTGTTAGTTTATTTCAGTTTGCAGCACATTTTAAATATGTTTATTATGAGAATATTGATATTTTTAACACGCATGCAGCAGCACTGAGACGGAGTGGTTTTATTATATCATGGGGTGATATGTTGCGTTAAGCTTGAACAGATTTTGAGTGAAACAACGTAGCTTTATTTCTTGAATTTACGTGTTCGCGTTGAAAACCAGTTACTCCTTATAACATCAGCTATCAGTCAGTGAAAGTCCTGTTAAAATCGGTCCAGCCATTTCTAAGATTAACCGGAACAAACAAACAAAGACGAATACATTTTTTTTATGTACACATATGCATTTAGTGAAAAGCTGTTATTTTAGAATTACAAACGGACATATCAATTTTATTAATAGGTATAGATAGGCTCAGAGAGACAAGTTGAAGCGCGCGTGCCGGCGGCCGGTGTTAATTGTACCGACTACTGCACTGTGTAATTACCATAATGTGGAGAAAGTGTACGCGTCAGCACTGTTTGTTTTATTTTTAGAACCTTCATTATCTATTACAGATGCAGTAGAATATTTTAAAGGCAGAAATATCGATTTTTCCTTACTCTCTTTCATGTCTCAATCCTTCATTCCTCCTCCATTTAATTATGCCAAATTTTAAACTCCTTCCGCGTAAAACTCTTTAAGAGGAACTCGAATTATCATTTAGAAATGTAGGTTCTAGAAAAAGGTGGTGTAATGATAAAATGGAGAAGTTGGAGAAGTTATCCAATCTAATCTATGGGGGAATACGGAGGAATTATTAATTAATATAATTGAACATTAATAGCTTACTAATTTGTTTCATACATTATTAGGGTTGTGTCTAAATTAAGTGTTATGTGAACGGTATCAAATTACCAAATTTGGATAACATTTTCATTAGAAAATCGAAATAAGTCTATAATAATAACGACGGACCTCTCTCCAATAATAATGTTGTCCTAACTTTTTTTGTCGTTTTTTTCGCGGTAGTTATATTCGATAAGACAGACATTCAGACGGCCTGGAAACCGTAGCGGTATAGTATGTATTTTGTACAAGGTGTATATTAATAATAAAGCAATATATAAAATGCAAAATAATATAAATAATCAGTAAGTTTTCAATTTACAAAGATTAATGTAAGTAAGTAATAATACTTTTTCATTCATGACTCCATTAAAGAGTTTTATTTGATCGTTATCAGATAAGATAAACAAATTAAACGAGAAAATCTTACAAAATATTGACTCACCGCGACCGACCAACTAACAATTATAATATATTGATTTCGATATTAAAATCTATGCATGTAAATAAAATTGAAGTGTCTGTGTGTAACTACAAATTATAGCTTTTCACTAAAGTATATACGGTACTTACATAATAAAAATTCTGTCTGCCTTTTTGTTACGGGTAATCTCTGAATCGGCTGGACTGATTTTAACAGAACTTTCACATTTTAAATAAGTTATCTTACGTGAACAAAGTCGAGGACATATCTAATATATATATATATATATATATATGTGTATAACATATATTGAAAGAATTTCATTTCGTACATCGGATTGCTTTCTCCTAAATCACGTAATCAATTTAGGCCTCCAAAGGTACAATGCTTCACAAAGGTCACTCTGGTCACCCGTCACCTTATCTGACGCGTTTATCACAATAAATGCGTCTCAACCAAAGAATTAAAGAATTTTATGTCTAATATTTGATTACAAACAAAATATATATACTATACCTCATACTTGCTACATATTTCTTGTAAAACTTTACTTTATATATATATATATATGTCGGCGCGTTGAATATTATTGAGATGTCAAATTAATTGATTTACATACTTATAACTATTTTAACAATCATTGTAAATGCAACTCATCAATGTCTCTTATAATAATCGATTCCACATTTATTATTTACACATCCGGAATGGTTTATTAAGATGGCCGACGTAAGATTTAAGAAGTTGTGATTTTGACTATGTTGAATTGTTTATTAAGATGGCCGACGTAGAATTTAAGAAGTTGTGATTTTGACTATGTTTAATTGTCTATTAAGATGGCCGACATAGGATTTAAGAAGTTGTGATTTTGACTATGTTAAATTGATGGATTGTTAAATTTAATGTTGTTTCTTTGTAAACAACTTCTTAAATAATTATTCCTTCTTTATAACATTATTTTATGAATTGTAATACTTAAAGCCGTCCGAATAAAAGTTACTTGAATAGCGTGTTTGATAGTATTATGTAAAAAAAGTATTGTGACTGACTAGCAACGATTCACTTGAAGAGAGAGAATCTTTGTACAAAGGTGTTTTATGAGCAGAGCTCAGTTTACTGGTGATTTTCGAGGAATACACATTGTGAGTAGAAACCATGTCAGTTTGTCTAATTTAATTTAATTTAATTCAATTTAAATGTTATTTATTTTTAATAATAAATGATAATTAACTTGTTTCATTTTGTTAATATTCTCCTACCTGTAAGTATTATTTCACTATGATAATTGTGACTCACTTAACTAATATAAAATCATAGAACTATAGTTGGTATATCTTATTATAGTTATAGTTACAATAGAATCGATGACTACTATACAGTCAGCGATTCTATCTTTTTTTAAAAAGGAATAATAGTTCAATAAATTTCCGATATCAGAAGTGGGATTGCTACCTTTCTGTCCGTTTAATTTTATGTTTCAGGTTTCATCCTACTAAAGCCGCAGAAATTTTGTGTCTTAAGATGGATATAAGACAACAAAATAAATTGCCGGAAACCGGTTAGTCTACGCACACTACGAGTGAAAAAGATTCCGAAGACCCTGGACAAGCTACATCGTTCATTAATACTCCGCTACAACATCAGAGCGGTAACGTACTCCCTAATTTTTACATTCAGTCATGGATTTTGTGAAAACGGATTACTAAAGATAAACTTGACCAAAATAACGCTGTAGAAGCGTTGATAGGTACTATTAGTGACGAACGCCTTCGTATTAAACTGATGAATGCCAGAGCCACCTCGGTACCTGAATTAATTTTTGTAGCTTATCGATTCGCGTAAAACGTTCTAATTATCAAAATGGTCATCAAAACGTTTTAAATATTCTCTTGATAATCGAAATACCGCGTATTGCAGTTTTTGTAAACAACCGGGCCATTCTATTCGTAATTTTTTTTTTATAATAAAAATAATACGTCAGCAGTGATAAAAAATCTAAGTAAAGAATTTACTCCTAGTGCTTCAGTAACGACTCCTAAACCAAGCGAAAATAGGCTCTAATCGTTTTGTTTGAAACCAGGTCATACTCATGAGGCGTGTTTTTGAAGAGAAAGACTGATTGTAAAAAAAAAAAAAAAATATAATAATAAATAAATAAACAAAGTCTAAATACTATGCGTATTCAGGTAGGTGACGTAGTTATTAATAGAGTATTTGATAGTCGCGCCGAGTGTTCTATTATGCGCGAATCAGTTGCGAATAAATTGCCAGGATAACGACAAAGATCGGTTAAATATTTCAGTGGAATAAGACCATTTCCTGTAGTTTCTACATGTATGTTAACACTTGGATCGTGTAAGCTCGGGCCGACTGTAACTGCGTATTACCAAATATTTGTTTGTTTGCGGTTCACAAAGATACCTACCTGCGTATGCGAACCGTTCCATACCCCTTGGGGTAATAGATATCATAAAAATCCCTTGAAAAGTAGAGAACACTTTATGGCACTGGTCGAGTACAATACCGTTAGGTTACCAATGTATTGTTTTCTTTTTTAACCGATATCCCTGGTTATCTCACCATACAAAGAGAATAGTTATTGAGAAATACTTCTTGTGTCCGGACGTCTTTAGTTTTGAGTGTTGTGAATATTATTACGTGTACATTTAAATGTATTTTCAAATAATATTTTTGACGACTAATTTAGGACGCCCTAAACGGCAAATTTATATTTTTGGAAATAGTTTTAAGGAATTTGTAAACCAAAAATATTACCAAATAAAAATGAATATGAATATATTGTGATAAAGACAATCATATAGAATTTTTTAACCAAATAAAATAAAATCGTTCCGCAAAGTGTTCGCATAATAATATTTTTTTTATAGTAGATATCTATCGGAATATCGCTATTTTGAGTTATTATTATTTTCATTTACTTTAACATAAAATGTCGCAGCATTCAGACTATAGTAATGCTGAGTTTTGTGTAGACAATTTGTCCAATTATTCTTGTGTTAGCGATCTTGAAAATGCGAGTAAGTGATGAAGATTCTAGTGATGATGAAGTAATGGTGCGTCCTAGGACAGACTCTGACTTAGAGTCAGATATAGAAGGCGGGAGAGAAGAATTTTTGGGTTTTTCGTATTTAGTTTATATATATCGAATTATTTATGTACTGAATAGATTAAAAAAAAAAAGTCTGTGATTGAATAAAAGGTATAGGCATTTTAAACTAACTCTGATTTTACGCGGGCAACTTAAATAATTGCCCGCGCCATCTTTTATTTTGACGGGAAATTCACCCGACACCGCAGTGTTAAAAACTGTGTGCATTATCAACGATATAAACGTGGAGATTGAATTTTATATTTTATCAGATTATGAAATGACATCGGATGTATTGATAGACGCGAATATCTTCAATGGAACTAGATTTACGGTAATAGTAACCCAAATAGAAGCGACTTTATGTTCTCAACCACGAGTTATGCACTTGCGATCGTCAGCCGTTTTTTTTTTTTTTTTGCGGATATTGACCACGATTTAAGGAATGTAATTGAGATTAAACAACTTTTATTTTTACTTAATAAATACTTTGCTATCTTCACGTGGGGTTTTTCTGAAACTCGAGTCACAACGGGACAATTATAAATTCATTTTAAAACTCCTGATAAGATTGTAGAAAGGATACCTTATAAATTAAGTTCAGTCGAAAGAGAAAAAGTCAAGGAATTTGTCAAAGAACTACTAGAGAATAATATTATTCAAGAAAGTAAGTCCCCGTATTCTAGTCACATTATTTTAGCGAAAAGGAATGGCGACAATCGCATGTTTCTATTATCGAGAATTGAATTTGAATACTGTGCTCAATCATTACCCTCATCCATTAATTGAGGATCAAATTGATCGTTTAGCTGGTGATCGGTACTACACAGTATTAGATATGGCATCTGCATTTTATCAAACCCCGGATGCACCAGATTCAATAGAAAAAACGGCCTTTATACTTACTATACGAGTTCAAAACCATGCCTTTCGGTTTAAAAAATGCGCTTTTGTTGTACCAAAGGTGTATTAATCACGCTTTTGGGTACTCTATTGGACCAGGGTAGTGCTAACAATAAATATAACGATAGCGTAGCTCAGGTTTATATCGAGGATGTCATATGTAAATGCCGCGACTTTTCATCCGGTCTCCAATACTTGGAACGAATTTATGTAGCATTGCGAGACTCTTGTTTTTCTATTAATATAGAAAAATGTTTTTTAAACTGTCATTAGAATATTTAGGTATTTAGGTAATGTAGTAGAAAACGGCCAGGTTCGCCCCAGTCAAAAAAAAAAGTTAAAGCTTTACTCAAAGCTCCAGTACCAACTAATGTGAAACAAATGCGCCAATTTAACGGTCGCGCTGGATACTTTCATCGCTTTATACCAAGTTTTGCTTTAAGTATGGCTCTACTTTACTGATTAACGAAACAGGATAGACGAACGGACGCAACATGCAGATAATTTGAGTAGAAATCCGGATCCCGTGACTGTCAACGTAATAACTAATAATCTGGATTGGGTAATTACTGAACAAAAAAAGCGCTCTTAAACATCCAGGCTGGGAAAAGACAGTACATCATTTCGACAAGATAAGCAATATTGTTCGTGATTTCGTAGACAATTGCATTATATGTCGAACCTCAAAACAATTATCCGGAGCTACTCAGGTACGACTACATCCTATTATGCTAAACCATTTGAAGTCACACATATGGATATCACTGGAAAATTAGGAACTTCGAACGAGCGTGAGTATGTAATGGTAACAGTAGATGCTTTCACTAAATATGTGTTATAACGATATTCAAACGATAAAAGCCACAATAGTACCCTGACTGCCTTAAAACAAGTCGTCTATCTCCTTGGAGCCCCGAGGCAGATCGTCGTAGACGGCGATCGTGAATTTCTAGGCGAATTTAAAGACTATTGCAACATGTTCAATAAAGACATTCACTCTATAGCACCGGGTGCTAATAGGACTAACGACAAGTTAAAAGGGTGATGACAAAGTTGAAGAATAGTCTCGTCATGATAAGAAATTATGAAACGCAAGACATACAGCACTTGAGCGTCTTCAAAGGGCTGGTGGCACGGGTGCAGCTCAACTGACATTATTAACTCGACGAGACGCAATTTCGTCTTGATAAAAAATAATCCTAGATACCAAACATCTTTAATTTAGTGACTTTAAATTAAGTGTATCTTACGAAGTTCACAGGGTTCCTGAAAACGACCGCGATCTCGTAAAAAAAAAAAGGGTAATAGGACACCGTGGGCGACCTCACAAAGTCGCACATGTTCAACTACGGCGAGCTCCTCATCCTGGGGCGCAGGCAGTCGTGTCGCCTCCAGACGATGAGCAATCTGGACCCTCTAGTGTCGTAAGTAACTCACCACACTTAGCCACATCAATAATCTGCACGACTACATAGGAATAAAGTCGCAGTTACGGTGAGAACCTTTTATTATAATTCTTGCATGAGAATACAAGTTACAATAATATGTGAAAAAAAAAACATAATAAAAAAAAATATTAAAAAAAAAATATTTAAAAAAAAAATATTAAAAAAAATATAGATAAAAAAAAAGATAAAAAAAATAATAATACTAAATAATATTATTATAATTATTATAAAAAGATGCTATTGGCGTGTGGAGCCGTCCAATAAGCCACTTGTTTCCTCTCCTAAAAGAATTATAATCCCCTGTGTACCACGGCGTACAAGACCGCCCAGATCACAGCATCGACCATTCCCACTATCCTTAGAGCCTCTGCTTTTCGCAGCATCGACCCTTCATCAACCTATCCATTCCTTTTACATAACTAATATTAAATAACTGTTGTCATGTGGAATGAGCAGTAATACTATAACATAAGGTTATAACTAATATTAAATAACTGTTGTCATGTGGAATGAGCAGTAATACTATAACATAAGGTTATAATTAATATTAAATAACTGTTGTCATGTGGAATGAGCAGTAATACTATAACATAAGGTTATAACTAATATTAAATAATTGTTGTCATGTGGAATGAGCAGTAATACTTATAACATAAGGTTTAATTTTCTATTTGATATTTGGGTCAAGTACTGTGGAAGTGCCTGGCTTTACAATGTTAATTTACTTAGTACAGGACAGACACCAGGAGCGATGCAGAGCACGCATCGCATTTCAGAATGGCCGTGTCGGCGCGTTGAATATTATTGAGATGTCAAATTAATTGATTTACATACTTATAACTATTTTAACAATCATTGTAAATGCAACTCATCAATGTCTCTTATAATAATCGATTCCACATTTATTATTTACACATCCGGAATGGTTTATTAAGATGGCCGACGTAAGATTTAAGAAGTTGTGATTTTGACTATGTTGAATTGTTTATTAAGATGGCCGACGTAGAATTTAAGAAGTTGTGATTTTGACTATGTTTAATTGTCTATTAAGATGGCCGACATAGGATTTAAGAAGTTGTGATTTTGACTATGTTAAATTGATGGATTGTTAAATTTAATGTTGTTTCTTTGTAAACAACTTCTTAAATAATTATTCCTTCTTTATAACATTATTTTATGAATTGTAATACTTAAAGCCGTCCGAATAAAAGTTACTTGAATAGCGTGTTTGATAGTATTATGTAAAAAAAGTATTGTGACTGACTAGCAACGATTCACTTGAAGAGAGAGAATCTTTGTACAAAGGTGTTTTATGAGCAGAGCTCAGTTTACTGGTGATTTTCGAGGAATACACATTGTGAGTAGAAACCATGTCAGTTTGTCTAATTTAATTTAATTTAATTCAATTTAAATGTTATTTATTTTTAATAATAAATGATAATTAACTTGTTTCATTTTGTTAATATTCTCCTACCTGTAAGTATTATTTCACTATGATAATTGTGACTCACTTAACTAATATAAAATCATAGAACTATAGTTGGTATATCTTATTATAGTTATAGTTACAATAGAATCGATGACTACTATACAGTCAGCGATTCTATCTTTTTTTAAAAAGGAATAATAGTTCAATAAATTTCCGATATATATATATATATATATATATATATATATATATATTATATACATATTATTTCTTATTCGGGATAAAGATAACAGCTAGGGTTTAATTACAATGTTAACATTGACCTCATATTTGAGATAGTGTATTAACTCGTTTTGCACAACATTATATATTAATATACAAAATAAAACATTATAACGGATTGAATTCAATGAAAACCTCAGTTAACCCTCGTTTGGAGCTTTCGTAGCCTTAGTTTTAAGTTGGAGAGTGTGTCTACGGGGTATGTATATCGAAATACTTGAGATATATATATATAATTAATAATATATTTATGATCGTGACGTTTACACTGACCTTGTGTATCAGATATCTAACCGAAGATCTAATAATAAAATAGAACTACACATTTATTATACTGCATGTTGTCATGATACTGCGCATAAATATATCATATGTCATATTAGGTCATATAATGTCTGCCCACTTTGTCACGTGACACTCGGCTATCGCGTTACAATCTGCGCGTGCGCAGGTACACCCCCCAGGGGAGGGATCCGCCGGGCGCGGGATCGTTTCGACTCGCTGTCATTAGTTATTAATTTAATATAAATCCCGACACATCACATTACTATGACAATAGCTCTTTTATTACCTACAATAAATTATTAATGGAGTCTAAATTGAATTAATCGATAATAACACTTCATCTTTAATTGAAATAGGAAAATATTTTCTATGATCGCCTAATAAATTTTTTGTCGTTAACATATATATATAATGAATTTTATAATTTATATATATATAAATTATAAAATTCGCATCAATATATTGTTATATCCTACATTCGTTCAAAGTGCATCTTTGAATATGACGCCATTTTGTATTACCGCTTATATTACTTGAGCTTTGGTGAAGCCTACTTATTACATATACATGTGTTATATATTTTGTTTACTAAACATAATATATTGTAATTGTTATTAATAATATATCAACCTCCGTAGGATTAGTTCAGTAATATGATCTTAACAAAAATATACCGAAGGACATTCTTGGTAGAGGAATATCCGTCAACTAATACTATATAATCTGATAGTGGAGTGTCCATCTGTGCTGACACTTGGGCGAGTGCCAGCTCACACTTGACCGCCGTTAATAACATCTGACATCTCCCGACATTGATGATGTAACAAGACTTAAGATATTAATTAATTATAAAAAATAGATTTTCTTTGACCTTCCTGACAATATTAAATTAGTAAATTGAATATAATTATATAATAGTGTGTTAATTTTTAATGAAAAGTTTTGTCTGCGGGTTTGTTTGTAAATGAAGCCGCAATGCAGTCTCTCTGTGGTCGTAGTTCACCCCGGTCTAATACGATTAACTGCATGTAAACATGTCACTATACTTCTAAATACGGAAAGACTTTTTAATATAACAAAAAACTAAGTGTTTTTTGTCAAGGCGGAATAAATATTATAGATATCTGTTACTATTGACACTTTAATAGATATTCCCTTCTTTACTTAGAACTTTATTAATACAATATAGTATGTATATACCTATAGTAAAAATAACGTTGTACGTATAGCAGGTATTCAGTATTAGTATTTACGATTAGGGGGATTATAATATGCACATTGAATTGTCATTTTATTTGTATTAAATAAAAATTTATAAAAAATTTCTTTTAAACGTCTAAAATCAAAACTTCTCCTACAGAACCGACTTTCAAAAGACAAAACTTTGTATGAAATATAATATTTTGGTATGAAGATAATTAATTATTATTATAAACATTGTTTGTATCCTTTAGTAGTAATACTACTACTATAACTATAGATCAAAACACTTATAGTTAATTAGTAATATCTAACCAAATGTTAGTCTTAACTAAAACACAAGCACATTACACACCATTTGTGTGTATTCTTCAAACACCGGTGTAATTTCGGTGGTGGAGATAAACACACAGTTATTTATACCGCGGTAATGGATATTATAGCGATTAGTTCGTCTGTCCGTACGGGCCGGAATAGTTTTATTTTGATATTTCAATGTCGACCTTCGCTTGAGCGGTGGAGAAAATAATCAAGGTGTCCCTTTAACTACAGACATATATATATATATATATATATATATATATATGTTGAAAACTAATCTCATTAAGTAAGTACTTACATTATCCCACTTTGAAGTGATAAGATGAGTTCACATTCCAAGCAGTCGTTTGTTATCATGTTTGTCTCGCACCAAATAATATATTCTTAGATGATAATATATATACAAGCTATGTCCACGACTTCGTTTGTAATATACCTTATTTAAAATAAAATAAGCCTTATCTTATAATATCAGCTGTTCGCCAGTGAAAGTTCTGTTAAAATCGGTCCAGCAATTTCAGAGATTAGTCGGAACAAATAGACAGACAGATGGAATAAAAATATAAAAAATATTTTATTGTGTAAGTAACGTATATACTTTCATATGCATTTAGTGAAATTAATTTGGTGTTACGTTTGTTTGGACACATCAATTTTATTGATATCTATATATTTATCATATAATAAAGACAATAAAAATATATTAGTTATTATACCTAAATGTTTTTGAATAAAGTAAGTTTCCACAAATAATTCTTAACTCTTTGAGCCTATCTTTAGACTATATATGAATAAACTAAAAAGATCTAAAAACTAAATAATTCCAAGTTAGTTTTAAAAACGGGAACATTTGGTTGACGTCCTTCTGTGTGTTTGTTTATCTGTTCCCTTCGATGCCAACGAACTGACGGTGTGTTAGCTTTAGTTTAGTGATTGTTTAACTTTTATAATACTGATAGCTTTCTTAACTTATATCTTATTATATATTGTAAGTGATTTATGATATATATTACTTTAATAGACTATTATTAGTACTTGTCGAGTTTTTGCCAAAATTCCTTAACGCTAACTAAATATTTCATAATTTGGCACCTCATTATAATCTGTTGACAACGTTTTATAAGAAATACTACAGTGTGCCAAAAAAATTTATAAAATTTGAGTATATATCAATAATATTGAAGTGTCTGTAATTCCAAATTAATTTAACTAAATGCATATGAAAGTATATGCGTTACTTACGCTAAAAAATATATATATTTTTTATTTCATTGTGTCTGTTTGGTCTGGTTAATCTCTGAAACGGCTGGACAAATTTTAACAGGACTCGGCCGGATAGCTGAAGTTATATAGCTACTTGTATTAAAAAAAACATATTCCGCGCAAACGAAGTCGTGGGCACGGCTAGTATTCAATAATTTCAAACTAAACGACACAACAGATATATTCAATACGTAATAAAAAAAATAACAAGTTGTTTTATGATACAATTTTCCTTTTAGATGGTATTTTTTCCTATTTGAATTGATATTTCATGATCCCCGGGTGTTATTAACTGGCAATCGGAAGGCAATCAAGGGGAACTAGTTCAGGTGTAATGACAGGTGGGCGATGGATAACTGACACGAGAACGAACGGAAAATAATACATGTACGTGTCAGATACACGACTATATGTTATAGATATTAATAAATATGTAAATAAAAAAAGAAAGATATTAAATTTTCTGGAATGTTTTTAATAATAGCAGCTTTTAATCAGACAACGCGAGTAAAAACGGTAGTCCAAAAGCGTGAATTAAAGTGTTTGATGACTCCAGAGATGGAGTCGATTTTTACATGAACGATGGTGAAATGTTAGAGGTTGTTGTAAACGGCGCCGGTGATAGAAGAGATGAGAAATAATCGCTTATCGTGGTTTGGTAAAGTAAGGTGAAAGGATTCAAGGTATTAAAAGTCGTAAGGACGCTGAACGAGGTGCAACGTTGTCCAAAGGTAGCAGTACCGCGGTGACGTCATCAGAAGGATATTTCTTGCTATAACGAATCCTACAATGGCGGGGTTCTAAAGAACGGACACTTGCCTTGGAGACATGCTGAAGACTAGCACTACTCCAGTAGGAACTGTCATACGTTTCGTTTATTGAAGACTGGTGCAGATATTGAACATTTCGTTAAGGGATAAGGGCAGATTAATGAATAATCTTAACCAAATATAATTATTTTATTTAACTCCCGACAAACTATACAATACTACATATCGATCCATAATCAATAGAAACATGGAACCGATATCAACAACAAAGAATACACAACAAAGGAAATAGGTATAACAAAGGGTAAATGAGGTCTTCTATCCGTAAGGCTTGATACATTTGTTATTCTGTAAATAATCTTGATAACTTTGGCTTTATTCAGGTATATAAATTCGCAAAGACAAAGCTGATTTCTATAGCTGGTAAATATTGGTAAATTGTAGTCTGAACCTCACTTTGTTGTAAGTATATATACAAAAGTTTATATTCTCCGATACAAATAAAAAAATATGCAAAATTTGCAAAAATCTAAATTTACATATTTCTATTTCGAAGGTTTCGTCAAATTTTCGATAATTATGATTATAGAGGATCAAAGCACTAATTAAAATAAACTGAAGGAGGCTATAAATTACGTTTTATCATTCACAACTACTGATTAGTATTCTCACTTTGAATACTTTGGTGGTGTTAAAATATATTGTTTTCAGTACTTATTTATTTTTATTTATTTATATCTTTTCCTCTATGAATCAATAGCAGTGATCACTTGTGTATCAAATGGGAGTGGCTAGTTTGAAACGATACTTATCGAAATAAGATAAAGACACTCCAAATTAAGGCTTCCAGTGTTCCAAACACACTGCTCCGAGAAGAACCACACGACAAGCACATGGAATTTTCTTTATAGTGATCACTGTTTCACAAATGTCAATATTTTGTGAACAAATTATGAACTAGAACCAACGCAATCAATTCGATAACTCGACCTAATTGTATTCGTGATACCGAATGTCTTATAAACTTTATAAAATATAATACATTTTAAAGTAAAACATGTAACTTGTTCTTATAAAAACCTTACAAATTACATTCATCGTGTAATGAGACCGGAACGAATCAAACAGCTGACTAAAGAGACCTTGGGAGATCTTATCTTAAGCCGTCTGATAGTGGAGTATTGTTGACACACAACTCGGGTCAAGTTCATGTTTCATCCTTTTTCTTATTGCAAACGATTTTTTATATATTTGTATAAATAAATAATAATTTGTAGAAACACAGACTATGTTATGAATTTATTTATTTTTAAGAAACATGGAAGGGTAACGGAAGAAAAACGAACGCGATAACTTCTTTGAATGGTAGTACCGGGACGGTCGAGCCGGCCCGTATACGGGAAAATATTAATAGGATATCTCAATCAGAATATCTTTTACTACGATTGTGTGCGGTTCGTTTCAGTTTCACACGTTTACTTTAATAAATTAATCTGCAAACTAAATGTGCAAATATTAACATGGGCTGTGTACTCGAGGAACGACTTACAAACAATGTTAATACTAAAATAATACGAGGATCGTATTCCCTAGAGTTTTTTTTGATAATTTGAACCTACTTTACAAATATAAATTATGATTTTTTAAGTAATTTAATTCTTTTATAAATCACGTATAAAGATATATATTAAATATAACACTTACTTAGTACTTATACAATATATAAGGTCTTTTTATATAAAGTCTTTACCACAACCGCCAACCGTGAGGGAAATATTTATTGATTTAATGAAGTAAACAAAAATAACGTGGTATAATTAAATCATACAGTTTGTTTCATAGTTTAGTTGATATCATGTATGAGACATTTAACATTGGCGATCTTATATATATATATATATATATATATGATTTAGATATTATACTTTAATTAACCCCTCTTTGAGTATATTACATTATGTATACATAATTATATATATAAGTATAGATTTTGGAGTTTAGATAATATTCAAAAACTTCATATAAATTACATATTTGATTACTTCTGTAAATAATCTTAGAGGTATTAAATTAACATGCACTTTCACCGATAAAAGAGAAACAAACAATAAAATACCAGCACCGTGTGTGACCTCACGATATTTTTATTGACCATTAATAGTTGAATTAAAACCACGTTCGCATCAGCGCCATTCAAATACCAAGTCTCTTATTATTAAGTGCACAAAATATAGATATAACACGATTAGATCATACAGTTCGTTTTCATCTAAACTGTATTGAACACGATTCCGTCGAGAGTTGCTCGCTCCTTAGAGATTAACGGAACGACCAACATTTAATTTGATATTTAAATTGCCTCCGAGTTCAATTTGCCTCGCCGCCGCTTGTAATGTTATATTTCATTACATTTTTAATGGAGCCGCCTTCGCTATCAAGGGTCACTATATAACATTGAGAAAATTGTTACGTTAAATTATCAAACGTACTTTTTGTTATATTTCATGTGATACATATACATTTAACGATATACGAACCGACACAGAGAAGCTACGTAATAAATTTAAAATTTTAAAAATCATTTAAAATAAATATAGTATTAAAATTAGGAAGAATTTCTGAGTAACGTAATGGAAGTGAGAAGAGATCTTGTCCCGCGTTACTTAATACTTATAAGTATATCAATTAAGTCATATATATTAATATATAAATAAACTCATGTTACATAACATATATTATTCACATTGGACTCATTAAAATATTGTATTTTACATAAAAGTAACGAACATGAGATGAAATGAGATTGTTGAAACAAATTTTCACTAATGTTTTTAACATGTATTGAAAGTAAAGAAATAATTAATTTGATTTGTTAAAATTATTGTTTAATCCGTTTTAATAATACTTAGGATGTAATATTATTATTATTCTTAGGATAGTCTTATTTGCAGAGGTTAATTTGGTTGTGCGAGGGGACGCCCCCCCCCCCCCTCTCTTGGGAATGTTAGTAAAGTGAGCATTGTCTAAAATATACAAATATTAATATATAATGTATTAAAATCTTGCTGAAATCGATAAAATCAAACGCAACATCGTCCCCACTTATCGGCGGAGTCGCGGGTCTTCGAACACGTCCGAGGGTCGGTCGCTGAGATGGAGCCCCTCGTCTCGAGTACTATTATTGTCGTGAGACGAAGTGTTCCCTTGTTTTATATTATCATTATGTAATTACTACAAAATATTCATTAGTAATAACGTGTATTGAGAATAATCAATTAATTAAATATAAATCTTAAAAGTGATCTATACCTACGTAGCTTTTGCCTGTATGGTCTATACACTTTTTTACCAATTGAACTAAACTAACGACTGTCCTATTTAATTTGTGCTTTTACCCTTTTAAAAAAAGCAAAAAAGGAAGCTTCTATTTTAAGTTTAGTTAACACAGTCCAGCTGTTTGACCTTAATAATTAACGATTTTTCGCTATAGTTTGTCGAAAATAAATAAAATGATAAAATTTGGTAATAATATATTTAATAACAGCTGTGCTCGCGACTACGTTTGTGAGGCATATGTTTTTTTTTAAATAAAACTAGCGTAAGTAAATCCTCATAACATCAGCTATCCGACAGCGAAAGTCTCGTTAAAATTTGTCCAACCGTTTCAAAGATTAGCGAGAACAAACAGATAATGAAAATAAAAAAAAAAATGTTTCTTTTGTAAGTAAATTATATACATTACTTAATATGCATTTAGTGAAAAGCCGTTAATTTGAATTCGAACAGACACTTCAATTTTATTTACACCTTTATATATATTTATTATAGTACAGTTAATAGTTTTTCGTGTGTGTTCGTTTATCACGTAGGGGCGTCGAGTGATCGGTACCTCCAGTCACTCAAGGTCGTGGCACGTAATTTTCACGTTTCCTACAATTAAATATATTTAAATAAAAAACAACATACATATATAATATTTTAACTATATGGAAATAAATGATTTGGTACATTTATTTATTGTTCGTAATCATCAAAATAAGTTGATAAAAATTCGTCCATCAGCATGGTATTATTAGATGACATTTTATATAAAAATAAATATAGATATGTTATAAAATATATAAATATAGATTATCTCCTTGTATATATATATATATATATATATAATATATATAATGATTAACAATACACACGAATATCACCAACTATACCTACTGCTGTGAAGGGAAAATATGATAAGAAAAGAATTCATTGTAGCCGTGAACTGAAGCGATGGAAGCGATATGTATAATCGTACCGTCGATATTGCAACTGAAATACTTTAATTGTAACCTTGTTCATATTTTCATATTATAACAGTACTAGTACCTATGCCATGTCGTGTTGTCGCTACAGTAAAAAATGGTTTTACAAATATAAATCATAAAAAGCAATATTTGTATTAAACTAACCGCTCTGCTTTGGTTTAGTTAGAATGTAGGTCATTGTTATTTCTGCATTTAACCAATAATTCTACAAATTTATACTGAAATAAATTAGAACATATAAAAACTAATACTCTTTATTAAACAAGAGGAGACGGATGTCATTCTTGAGAGGTACTTTCTGTGTAACTTCAAAGTGCCCAGTCTTGGATCGGTTGAGGCTTTGGGCGCTTAAAATATATAGATATATATATATAGTTTCTGTTAAGACTTCACGTTGTCCGTCAATCCGCTGTCAAACCAAATTAAAGTTTCTTTTTTTTATTTAAAATTAAATTAAAAAATACCATATAAATTAAATAAAATATTGGTTGGATTTAAAAATATTTCAAACAAATTTGACAATTACACAACCTTGAATACAAATAACGAGAAATAAAGAAAAAGAAATAGAGAAAATGTGAACAAGGTTGCAGTGAAGTTATTTCAGTTGAACTATCAGTAGTACTTTATATATATCGCTTCCATCGCTTCAGTTCATAGGTACAATGGATTCTTACTAATCATATTTTCGCTTCACAGTACTTCATATATATGATTGTAATTTGATATGATGTATATTTATCATTTTCAACAGAGCGCTAATCGAGGGTACAAGAAATATTAATATTAGAATCCATTTAGCTGTAGTTTTTAGAACATTGTCCCCGTGGTATACATTGCATGCAGTATGTATGCAGTGACGATCAGTTGACACAATATATAGAAAAAAATCAAATCCATATCCCAAATTCAAATAAATAAGTAAGCCCGCCAGCAGTGCTTCAAAAACCTGTAAAAAAATCTCGACTGTTAGCATTTAGCATTTTACAATTAGAAATATCTTAAGATAAGTCCCAAAATCATAATCGTACTAATGATACGCCTGAATTGAAAGTATCCCTGGGATGACAGTGTCACATAACACCAGGTCTAAATCGTGTATTGTAGTCAGGATTGTTGACAAAGATGGTCTACGAAGGATTTATAAACAATTCTTCCATCCTTTTGTACAATCATACAAGAAAGTAGTGACTAACATTTCGTATACATTATCTGTCTCTTCAACAGATACGATAAAGAACTAAGTAAGATTTGCATCGAAGGTATCTAATAGATTTTGGTATTTACTATTGTTAAATACATTATTAGTAGTTTTAATCAAAGTATTATATATTAAAGAAGTACAAAATACGAAGTCGCAGTCGTAAGTGGAGGCTACATTTAGTCCCCTCACTAAACCAACTACTTAGTATGCGATACCTCACTACATGTATACGTCGGTTTACGCATCAAATACCACTACCATGATTCATAACGACGGTCGAGTAATTCAGCTATTTTAGACACACACACACACACACACACATACATGGGATGGTCTTCAACACTTAGGGAGGGATACATTGTCCATCTTTATTAGGGACAGGACACGGGACGTACACGTCCAGATAAACGTGTATACACAGGACAAAGAAAAAAAATATTTTTCAACGAGCGTCAATATTGCCAACATAACAATACTTGATTTTATTGTTTAGTTTTTGCGTTTGGAACCCTTGCGACCTTAATTTTAAGTTGGGGTAACTTTACGGAAGGACTTATTTCGATTAGTATGATATCAAAATAATACAGATCATGTGTAATTAGTTTATATTTAAAAAATTATATACGATATATAAATAAATATGAGGATAGCGGTAAGGGAAAAACACAATAATAAAAATGACTTTCTATTATGAAGCAATAAATACTATCCGTCTCTAGGAAATAAATGAAGGCGAGGTTGACGAAACTGAAATAGGTAACAGATTGGACTCCATCCGTCACTGACAGACGCTGACACACTCACCTGCGGACGTCTCGTACAAATTACAAATTCACTGTAATTCAACATTCATATTAATATTTAAATCATTTTAAATATATGCGTATTAATAAAATTGAAGTGTCTGTTTGTAATTCCATATTAATTGCATATATACGGTACTCACTATCTATTTCGTCTATTTGGTCTAGGTAATATTTGAAACGACTGAGTCGATTTTAAAAGGATTTTCACTTGCGGATAGCTGATATTATAGGCTACTTTTATTAAAAAAATATATTATACGAATGAAGTCGCGGGCACAGCTAGTATACAATTTTAATATACATTTTAAACAATGGTTGTAGTTATGTTATTCGTTTGTAATGACGTGATATATTTAGCGTACTTACAATGTATTGGGCTGCTATTTTTTAGTTTAAAACTGCTACATGTCACGCGACGGCCTCGTAATTAGGACAAAGGACAAAGGACAAAGGAGAACGGAGAATTTCCTTATATTGAGGCTTAAAGAAGCAATCACATAATGTATAAGGTTAAAAACTTTTAGGTTAGTGTAGTGATGCGACTCGAGTGCTGTTTCTACTCGAGTCACTCGAGTGACTTAGCCAAACTCGTACTCGAGTAGAAAAAAATATTACTCGAGTCTCTATGCACTCGAGTCACCGAGTCAACTCGAGTCACCGAGTCAACTCGAGTCACCGAGTCAACTCGAGTCACCGAGTCAACTCGAGTCACCGAGTCAACTCGAGTCATCGCGTTAATTCTGTTGCTCTGTGCCTACTAGATGTCACTTCACTACTCTATTTTACTTATCTATGCCGCGTCGGGACAATCCCTAACTGACAGGTTTAAACTTGCATCTCCAAGTTCGTCGCATTTTAGGCTTAGTAAGAAATTTTTTAGTTAGTTGATATAAAAACTTTTGTTATATAATCAGTAATAGTGTATATTCATAAAAGTGATTTTTAAAAACTAAGTGTTTATAGGTTGGCTTATTGTAGGTAAATTAGTTAATTTTATTGTTTTAAACTGTAAGTAAAAATGGATTATGACAGTAAACAAAAATCATCAGTGTGGCTTTATTTCGAAAAAAATTGTAGCAAAAAAACTATCGTATGTAAAATTTGTAAAAAGGAGTATAAAGATTTTGGGAATACCACAAACTTAATTACACATATGCGAGGCAAACATTTCTGTCAATTTAAAGATTATCTCGAAAATAAAGATAAATCTATGGCTAATAAAAAAAATAATACCATTAGTAGACCATCAACTTCTAGAGCTGACAGTCAAGTGGAAACTGTTGACACTGAAATTTCTGAACCCGAAGAGAGTGCTACTAAAAAAAGGCGTTATAAACAATTATTTTTTTCATCTTCCAAAAAACAAAATCAAAAAGATATTGATTTTGCTCTAATTAAAATGATTTGCACTGATATTCAGCCTTTACAAATAGTTGAAAATAAAGGGTTTATCAACTTTGTCCGGACATTAAATTCTGATTATATTATCCCAAATAGAAAAACTTTGTCGGAAAAGTATTTACCTGAACAGTACCAGTTAGCGCGTTCCTCTCTGACCGATACGTTAGAAGATGTAAAGAATTTGGCTATTACTACGGATATGTGGACCTCGGATAGTAATAAGTCGTATTTGACGGTCACAGTACATTTTATAACCAAATCAAAACTATTCGCGCGTACGTTAAGCACAGTAGAAATAAAAGACGTACATTCTGCTATTGTTATAGCTAATGTTCTAGAAACTATTTTGGAGGAATGGAGAATTCATTACAAAGTAGTTACTGTTGTAACTGACAACGCCTCCAATATTAAAAAGGCTGTATCGGAATATTTAAAGAAAAGAAATCACTTTTGTGTGGCTCATACTCTAAATTTAGCAGTATCTGACTGTAAGAAAACAAACTTGCCATTAATGTCACTGTTACAAAAATGTCATAATGTAGTAACTTATTTTAAACAAAGTACGAAAGCAGCGTATAAATTAAAAGAACTACAAGAGCAAATGAACAACCCTATTATAAAATTAAAACAAGAGGTTGTTACAAGATGGAACTCAAGTTTAGAAATGATGCAAAGACTACTACAGACTAAATTGTGCTTATCAGCCGCATTGTCTACTATGCCTTCTGCTCCAGAAAATTTGTCTGCTAACGAATGGGAGATAATAGAAGATTGCGTCAGTGTTTTAAAACCTATTGATCAATTGACTACAATACTATCTGGTGAAAAATATCCAACTTTGTCCTCTATGATTCCGTTAATCAGAAATGTCCAAGCTTGTCTTTTAAAAAATATTCCCACTACAGAAATAGGTGAAAACCTTAAAATTTCTTTACATTCTGCCATAACTAAACGTCTTGGTAGCTTAGAGACTAACAAAACTGCTGCCAAATCCACTTTTTTAGACCCCCGATACAAAAAAGCTGGTTTTGGTCTCGAAGCCAATGCAGAAAAAGCTGCCCAATGGGTTATAGAAGAGTTAGAATCTATGATTATAAAAAAAAATAGGACTTTAGTTCCTGATGAATCTATGCAGACAGTGAACACATCAAGTGATGTTAATTTTAACATTGGCACTCATAATAAGACTACTGATTTATAGGAGGATTTTGACAAAAAAATATCAGAGAGAGAATTAATCCAAACACCTACTTCTTCTGCTATAGTGATTGTGAAACAATATATAGAAATGCAATATTTAGACCGTCATCTCGAACCAATACTATTTTGGGAACAACGACAGAAAGCGATGCCTGAGTTGTATGAGTTAGCTATTAAATATTTATGTATACCTGCGTCCTCTGTTCCTGCCGAACGAGTATTTTCTAAAGCAGCCTTAATTTGTAATCAAAGAAGAAATAGATTAGATTCCAAAAAAGTGGACGAGATTATTTTTCTAAATAGTTACTTCTCTTAATTTATTTTTATAAAAGTTAATTTTTTCTCAAAGAAGTAAAAATGTTATGTGAAGCACAATTATTATTAATGATTTGTCTTGAAGAATATATTTTTATTTGTTTTTTACAAATACTTGACGTATATTTTGTTTTGAATAAAGATTGATATAACTTTATTTAGTTTAATTTTCTTTAAATATATAACTTCGGATTTTTATATTTTTATATATTTTTTATTATCAAATAAAATTTGATTGTAAGTTATAATATACAAAAGTCTCAATCACTCTGGTTTAATATAATTATTGATACTAATTATAAAAAGAAAACTTAGTTACTTGTTGATATTCCATAAAATCTGATTGTTATTATTAATAATTATTTTAACTCTCCTTACATCTTTAGCAGGCATTTTTAGTTTGTTGATTAGTATTAAAAATAATATGTAAAAACTCTTATAACGTATTTTATTTCATATGACAATGAACCTTTCTTAATATAGGTATTTGTTTAAAATTGCTTAAAGAAATCTTACTCGAATTGCAAACTCAACTCGAGTGAGATGTTTTTACTCGAGTGACTCAAAAACTCGAGTATGACTCGAGTGAGGAGATAAATTGTTCGAGTGACTCGAGTCACAAAATCCTATTCGAGTCGCATCACTAACTCGAATTGCAAACTCAACTCGAGTGAGATGTTTTTACTCGAGTGACTCGAAAACTCGAGTATGACTCGAGTGAGGAGATAAATTGTTCGAGTGACTCGAGTCACAAAATCCTATTCGAGTCGCATCACTAGGTTAGTGCATGTTTCAAAGGCTGGAACGACATTCACACAAGGATACCTCATTAGCTTTCAATTTACTATTGACCAATTTATCTAATATGAATTTAATTTAAGAATCTCTAACATTCAACTATAGATTAGATAGATAGTCATAGATAGATTTTCTAATGATAACCTGTAAACTATTATTGATTGATTTTCTTTCTTTCATCAATGTATTATTTCAAATATTTCTTTTTTAATATAAGACAAAGTTGATTTAAAATATCTTCAAATAAAGTAAAACAAAATCATGTACAATTAAATATCACTTCCCGTATAATTATCTTAATTATCGTAAATATAATATTAATTGGATACGGTCAGTGGAGTTCAAGGATTGCCGAATGTAGAGCGACCCCGGAGTCACCGGCACACGGAACACTGGACGAGGTTAACTCAAACTACCAGACTTAACTGCGTTCATATTTCAAAATAGGTGTTATTTTGGTCCGATCGAATCACAACGAATATTTTATATAAGCTCAATCTAATTACCTCGCAACCTTTCTTACAAATTAAATTAACATAATACCGAAATCGACCGATAAGGACACACCGGTGAACTCGCGTCACCCTTTGACCTTTAACACCTACGACTTTCATACCAATCTTAATACGAACTCAAGCCTACTTTTCGACACATAAATATTATGATCAAATTAATTGATATATATGTAGTGTATCTGTATTAAACCTTACATAAGAACTAAGTTCCCGGCGACAGTTAATCCCTCGAGATAGGATCGTCCCAATATCGGTGAGGTTAATCTTAGCGTTAAACTGAATCAGTCTCACGTAACAAACACGGAAACCATTTCACTCTTTACTAACCGCTGCAATACAATCACATCTTATAACATGTCTGTTGGTTTGTGCGTATTGAGTTTACACTGCTCATATATACATATAAATAGAATTGAAGTTTCTGTTTGTAATTCCATATTAACACATTGTAGTCAGATCGCATGTTAATTCGTTATTGGTCGACTAGTACTAGAGATTGGATCACATATAAATATGTTTTTCATAGACTGGCGATTTTCTAATATGCCGAACGGATAGAATAGATTGTTTTACAAAATATTAATAAAAAAAATATTATAAATCAAATGAGAGTATTTTCCAAATTATCACAATTTACCTGATTCGACTTCGAGATTCGACTCGCCAAAAATGCCCGCTCCACGCATAGTCTCGCGGCCCGCATACAATGTGTTAATACCTCTAACTTGATGTCTATTAAAGTATTAATGGTACTTAATTTTTTTTTTTATTTTTCTGTCTGTCTGTTCCGGCAATTCTCTGAAACGGCTGGACCGATTCTAACAGGACTTTCACTTGCGGATAGCTGATGTTATAAGGAGTAACTACTTTTATTTATAAACATCCGTGAGAACGAAGTAGTGGACACAGTTAGTATATATATTAACCATAAAAAGTTTTCAAAACAGAAAGCCCCCTGCCCTGCATGTGAAATGAACACGTGCAGTGTAAGGTATGATTTAGATATCCAAAAACATCGGCTGGGCCCGTCCGTCCATTAGCGTTAAAAGCTTCATTGATTACACGGAGGGGACACTGGACGAGTCTCACAGGGCTGCCAACAAAGGAAGCCCTCGTTGGAGACATTATGAACGCAGACACAATGGAAAGTAGAGTAGAGTCATTTGGACTAACGGAACTTGATAGGACCACTTTAGTATAAATACGTACTTAGATATTATTATATTTAGTTTAAACAAAAAAATATTTAATACAATAAACCTTATTTTATAAAATCCCAATAAAATATATATATAAGTAAGTCGTTAAGTCAATTTGTCTATAAATATTCTTTTAATTTGAGCATATTATATTTAAATAATTAACCCCTGTATTTTCTCTCGTACCATTGCATAGTTCGGCGGATCTAAATAATGACTTCTTTTAATAATACTACTCTTTTGACCCACAAATTAAGAATTTGAATGACCTTGATATATTAATTAGCTTGTGAATAATTAGGACATCGACCGGTCCATATAAAATTATATTCATTATACTAGCCTACGCGTCGTCGCTCATTGTATTACTGTAAAATTAGATAACAGTATATTTATATCTCGAATATAGTAATTTGTGTGTCATTATAATAGCACTAGTTGATTTTCCGGTTTTAGACAAAAAAAGCAAAATATATAAATAATAAATCCGGAGAATTAAATTTTCAAAACAAAATTTAATTCTCCCGATTTATTATTTCAAAATATAAGTATTGCTAAATTATATTCTGGATATTAAAAATATATATTGAAGCAAATTTAAAGCAAAATTATATATATAAAAAAACTTTAAATTTGTTAATGCGAGCGCGAACTTGGTGAAACTTTATAACGAAAAATGTTAAGAGTTGAAAAACTTTTAATAACTTTCCCAAATCCTGTTAGCTTCGAAAACTTTAGAGATATCGAGCGAAAACGCAACCAATAAAATTTTAATATAAAAATGAGTATCAAATAACAAAAAACTAATTTATTATAATAGTAATATTAAAAAAGTATCAATTAAATGTATAATTACAGATTGATATCTGTGGTGAGTAGTGTAATAATTAATTTACTTACTTTTACTAATAATTCTAAATTAAATTCACTATTGTATATACGTTACTTACATAATAAAAACAACAACAAAAAATTCTGTTTGGTCCGGCTGATATCTTAAAGTAGATCGATTTTAGCATAACTTTCACAGGCGGATAGCTGATGTTATAAGGAGTAACTCAGACTACTTTTCTCATTAAAAACTACTGATAATCATACACCGCGCGGACAAAGTCGTGGACTGGGCTAGTAGCTAATAATAATATACAAGAAATTTCACTAACTATTAATTACTAAATTAATAATTAAAATAATAAACAATGTTAGAATGTTTAAGTTAATTTCTAACAGAGTATAAGTTTGTAAGGGCGGTGTTTATACCGAATGACGTCACAAAGTAGCCCTTAAACGGCTATACGATACGTATTAGATTACCAAATCCGTCAGCCGCCAAAAGCAACATGGCGGTGAAGAAAAACATCCTCGCCGCGAGCAGACGGACATACCTGAAACAACAATGCACTCATTAACATTTAAACAATGTATATACATCTGATTATTAATATTGTTATACAAGGTGTGACCGCGGCTTCGTCCGCGCGGAATATCATTAAGAAACAAAATTAGTCTAAGTTACTCCTTATGATATCAGCTATCCGGCAGTGAAAGTCCTGTTAAAATCGGTCCAGCCGTTTCAGATATTAGCCGGACCAAAAAGACACTTCAATTTTATTTATACGTATTGATATATAAGATCTGTATATATGTGTTGTATGTTTGCTATGATATATAAATCTAGAAAACACTAAAATGAAATGATAATCCATACAGTAAGTCAATAAATCATCAAAAATTATCATTTGTTATCAATCAAATAACGTAATTTAAGGACTAAAACTATTTTTTAAATAAAAAAATTCAAAGATTCCTGCGACCTTAATATTCCTAGTACTCACAGGTATGGTGATACCTACAAAATAGTATTTTGATTACGATAGATATAAATGAAGCGAGGTCAATGACCTCATACGTTAATGGATCAATGGATCATACACAAGTCGTATTTAATTACACATGGTGATTATATCACGTGGAGGCTATTCTTAATGTATTACAATCATCTGTTTAACACTTATCATTTCACCATACTTTACTTATAAGTGTAAGTCTTTATGGATTGATTTGAAACACTTCATTATATATATATTAAATTTTAAAACAGTCATGGGTCACGTTATATTGGTTATACATTGTCTGTTTAATACGATAATGTTTATAAATAGACTTACAATTTATATGCATATATATATATATATATATATATAGCTTCCGTTCTCGTATCGGTTAAGGGAAACAGCGTTTGAAAAAACAAATAAACAATGATACTAACAGTATAGTGAATAATTTATAAAAATCAAATTCAAATAAAACTGTTAACTGTTAACTTACCTGCTAACATCGTTCTCAGTGTCCATAGTTAGTGTGCTAGTTAGACTAGTGCTCGGTGGATTGTGTAATGTAATGGCTGCATTTGTAACATTTCGGTTAACAGTTAACAGTTTGTAAACTTCAAACACATCTGTTTCATTACACTGCGGGCCTCCGCTGGTGTTATGAAGCACACACACACACACTCACACATACACACACACACACAGCACACCATTTGTGTACTTCCATTATATTATAACCTAGGTATTTTAGAATAACTTTTTAATTTTATTATTTACCGACAATAATAATATATATAATTTTGAACACGCTATTATTAGAGATGTATGTTTGTATGTAACGGTAACTTTGAACACGATTTTGACATTTAAGATGGCGGAATAAATAACTTTTAACACTTGTAAAGGATCGATGACAAAGCAATAATATGAGAGAAAAAAACACCCTTTTATGAAATCCAAACTTATAAATAAGAAAAACTAAAAACGAACACGTTGTCACAGAGTAAAAAAAAAAAAAATATTAAGAATAACCTAAATAACAAAAAATATATATATTTAAAAACATAATAGAAAAAAAAAGCGTGTGGTGCTTTTTAAGTGACATAGACACCATTCATTTATAATTTGGATTTTCGAAAACGTGTGTTTTAAATTATTTATAAAACTGTTCTCCGTTTTATATTTTCTTTTTTAAATATAGATGTAAAATCAAGTGTTTTAAGTAAGAGTTCGATTGTTATGGGACTTTTTTATATACGTCAATCCCCAAATACTGCTACTACAAACACATAACGCACGTGTGTGTGTGTGTGTGTGTGTGTGTGTGTGCGTGCGTGCGTGCGTGCGTGCGTGCGTGCGTGCGTGCGTGCGTGCGTGCGTGCGTGCGTGTGTGTGTGTGTGTGTGTACACATTACGTTGCAGGAAGATGTTAGTACAGATCTATCTCCGTGACCGAGAAAGTTCATTAAAAATCTATTGATTTCCCACGATAGTGACGGCACTATACTGTTAATATTTCTTAAATATACATTTTTTTGAGCGAAGCGAAGAAAGTGAGCGGAGCGTTCTATTGGAGACTTTTTCACATTCTTTGTCACGATTTGGCTCGAAAACTACTTATGAAATTTTGCAATCAAAAAGACACACATTAGGTGAGGGTTTAAAAAAAATGGAAAATGTCGTCAAAAAACGATTTTTTTTTTTTAAATATCATGTCAAAAAACTGATATCCTATTGAAGTCAATGAGAAACGATGAGCTATTACACTGGGCTCGCTTCACTCAATATGCAAACGGCACCCGAGATTTCGCGAGCGCAGCGAGTCGAAATTGAGGGTCTGTTGGCGCCCCTAGTTATCGATTATCGATTGGCATAAGAGTGTTGAAAGATTTAAAACAAATTTTTTAAATAAATATTTCATAAAGATTATATTATGTGTCTGTGTGTGAAAGAGAAAGATAGATAACATTATTTGCTGTGAGGAGAAAGACAGAGAGACAGTTATTGAAATATATTATAAACTGTATACATGGAGATAAAAAAATATTTTAAAACTATTAATCAATATGTAATTTCTTCACAAAAGTCGAATTTAATCGAAGACAAACGGTAAAACTACATATATACATACATTTGGTAGTATAAGTACCTACTCTTAACATTAACCTACTACCTACTACTACTATCTTAACTACCTATCTACTTACTACCGTTCATACAGAATTATATCGATAAGAGTTTCAACAAATAACGAAATGACTCTTCGAATTAACTGAAATAGACTAATTATCGACTGCCACGAGCCAACCACAACACCACATACCACAAAATCTCTACTCGTTTGTGGCATACACAGACACACAAACATAAGTCTATCTATATAGTCAAAACATTTTTTTTACTACATCACATACAATTATATATTTATCTAAGTGCTAACGTTTGATTTAATAATAGACATGAATTATGTTATAAAAAAAAGTTCAGTTTTTTCAGAGCAGTGAGGTTAAGGATCTATTGCGGAATGAGACGATAAACAAATTAAAATAAAAAATATAAATATATTAAACTAAAACTTATTAACTCAACGTGCACGCTCGAGGTAATGTCTTTCTTTTTATGGCTTTTATCTTTTATCTTTTATCTTTTTACTTACCTCTTCCTTACGGCACGTATTCATATTTCGCTCATTACTCAATATGTAATAATATATATGTAATATATAATGTATAATTACCAAAACATAATATTAGATTAGTGTTTGTGCAGATATTCTGAGAAAAATGCAAAAAAAAGTTTAGAAGGAAAAATGTAAAGCTGACTCATCAAAATATTTTATTAATTGATTGTCCCTTTCCGTCCCCTTAATCCGGCCCTGCAGTTTCAATTACATAACTATCATCTTAATTTAATGACACAATGATATAGCGAAACTCAATTTGGATTCAAACGTGACCTCAGTGTATTAAAAATATCATCATCAAAGCTGTCGCCTGACGTAATGCTGTAACACTAATTAACCTACCCCACTCCACTCTACATTTAATGTGGTGACTATAAAGCTATTGTATCCTGGTCTGTGCTATGAGGTTATCACTCAATGGCGCGCGCACTGAGTGATACTTTCTCTCGTTAAATCGACCGGATGTGTTACAAATTCAGCACTTTGAACTCGGTACTAACACTATTTATTGTCACCACTACAGATATATATATATATATATATATATATATATATGTTTGTAATTCCAAATTAACACTTTTTCACTAAATGAATACGAGTGTATATATATATATATATATATATAAATATTAATTTCCAATTTAAAACTATTGGTCTGTCTGTATATCTCTGTCTGTTTGTTTATTCCGGCTTATCTTTGAAACGGCTGGACCGATTTTAACTTACACTGGCGGACAGCCGATACTATAAGAAGTAATTTAGGCTACTCTAAAAACACAAACGTAGTCGCGGGCACAGCTAGTGAACACAAAATTGAATCTTTAAAGAAACATTAAACAGGAGCATAGCGTAATGTAATACAATCTGCAAGTGTTACTTGATAGTGTTTGCTTACAGCGTAAGTGGAATTAAACTAACATAGCATTTCATACAATCAAATAAACATCAACAGACAAACAGTAAACAGACGAGTGTATACACTGGTACACTTACATTACTGACTCCGCTGCGCTCTGTTTATATTACGTTATCACTTATCACGCAATGTATCCATGACCTGTGATATTTCATTCAACTTATACTAATAAGTGTGTATCATTTTTTACCTTTTTCTTGTACATTTTAATGGTTCGTAGAAATTGCACATTTACTTGTTCGTTGTATTTCAAAACCGGCTAGAGGAATATTTTTATTCGAGTTGTAATATGATATAATTAGAAACAAAATACCGTTCCAAAATCTAAATATTAAGAAATATATGTAAAACATTTAATCAAGGAAGTTGTATAAATAACAATATTATACACAAACAGAATAATAACAATAATTTAGGATAACATAATATCAAATAAGACCAACTGATAACAACTAAGATGATATGAAATGTGTAACAGATAAATATAAAAAATGATAACGGTGATAAGGTATCGATTCGTTATTGCCTCATAGTAGAGCGGAGCGTGGTTTGGAACGAATAGACAGACCTACAGTGTATCCTGTGTCATAATTCTCCTCTTTTTCTGTAATTGCACCTTTCGACATATTTTGTCATAATTATTTGAACTAAATCTTCCGGTTTAATCCGAGGTCGTAATTTGAAAGCTATTTTTTTTTATAATTGTTAAATATAATTTAAAAGCTTTTGAGTTTCTGACCGGCTCTTCTCATCAGAGCAAAAAGGCCAGACACTCATAAGAGCAGCTTACACACGGACTGACTACACTCACCTTTTTAATGTAATAACGATTCAAAAGTGGGTGAAAACGCCTACTTTAACAAAAGATATTTAAATTTGAATTAAAATTGAAATTAAATTATAATCAGACCGCTAATTAAACCTTATATCGACATACATACATACATACATACATGATAAACACCAGCGGTGGTATTGCCAACTATTTATTGACTTGAAGATTAAAAACGTAATCCCTCGTCTATCGGATTAGAGCCCAAGTGATTACAAATATCTGAATATATTTGTGACTCAACTTGTACGGCCTCTACCACATATATATACATATATATAGCAGTGCCCGCGACTTCGTAATTTTTTTTTAATAAAATCCTAACTTACTTATAACATCAGCTATCCGCCAGTAAAAGTCGTGTTAAAATAAGTTCAGCCGTTTCAGAGATTAACCGGACCAAACAGACAGACAGACAGAGACAAAAGCTAAAAATAGTTTTTTAATGTATCATATATAATTTCATATGCATTTAGTAAAAGTTGTTAATTTGGAATTACAAACAGACAATTCAAAATTTTATTTATATGTATAAATAACTGAAATTACGAATAGTACCACACTAAAACATATCAAACACAATTAAATCTATAATAAATAAACCAATAAACTTTATCCCCGTTAGGATAAGGTATATTCTACATTATAATATAATTGAAATATATAATTAATGACATGTGTATTAAGCTTTAAATATATAATTTAATTGTATATTGTAAACACGGCTCCGGGTATTTGCAGAACCAGTTATTATTATTATTTAATACATATAAAACAGGAAAAAACATATAACAAATACATTACAACAATAACTAATAACAATAACTAGTAAACACACACACACACACACACACACATATGTTTGTGTTTAACATTTCTTGTGTGTATTTTGATGATAAAGAGATTACTATTATATTTAACACGTGCTTTGTTTCATTAACAAGCCAAGTTAATTTAAATATATACACATATAAATAATTAGTGTCTGTCTGTAATTACTAATTAACAACTTTTCACTGAATGCATATAAATGTGTAATACTTAAATAAAAAGAAACTACTTTTAGATTATTTATCTGTTTGTTTGTTACATGTTATAGGGAGGAACTTGGGCTACTTGTATTTAAAAAACATCCGAAGTCGTGGGCACAGCTAGTATAAAAATTTAAACGTACGTAAAGAAATAAATATACTTATAATTAGCTATTGAATATATATATATATATATATATATATATATATATATATATATATATATATATATATATATATATATACATATATATATATATATGTTTATTAGCATAAGCGGAAGGGCATAAGCCCTTCCGCTTAACGAAGCTTACCCAACGGGGTACACTATTAATTTGGATGTGCACCTAGGTTGCTATGGTAACTTTTGTCATTGCAACAGTTGCTATGGTAATCGTTGCTATAGTAACTCTTAACCCCGCGCTAAGTGTATAGCTCCTACATTTTTAAAACTTGGTGAGATACAAGAAATTGAAATCAGTTGTGATAGTAATTCCGTAAAATCCGTTCTTAGTGGACATCTACGTCACTAAAGAAATTATGTAAAATTTAAAATTGATCGAACAGATACTTTCGGAGATTTCGTGATGAGTCAGTGAGTGGTAAATCGCTTATATAGACAAAACAAAATCTATGAGAGTGTTCAAAACGTTCGAATTTCAAAATCTTTGTCTCGCACTGGAAATACGTTCCATTTTTAAACTTCATCTGAACGCTCGTGTTAGAAGGAAGTTTCTATTTAGTAGATTACAATTGTAAAAAAATAGATATAGATACGATATAAAAGATAAGACTGATAGATAAGAGCCATCTATGAGATTGGTCGTGATCTCAATCGGCTATCGGTGCGGTCATTATTGAATACACACACCAACATAACATTTTATATATAGATATCACGTTCTGTAATTTCAATACTTAATTTCACTGTTACGTAATAATACCTCGTGTTCTTACTGTACGAGTATGAACTGACTTATTTTAAATCTTTATAAATATATATATAAAGTCCAATCGATACTAAATTTTGCTTAAGAGATATTTATTTGTATTGGACAAATTTTGTACTTATAAAAAATACCATGGATATTACTTAAAGTTATTATCAACTAGCTGCGAGCACGACTTCGTCAGCGCGGAATAAGTTTTTTAATATAAAAGTAACCAAGTTACTCTTTATAACATCAGCTATCCTCCAGTGAAAGTCCTGTCAATATCAGTTCAGCCGTTTTAGAGATTAATCGAAACAAATGAACAGACAGAAAAAAATTAGATAGATTAGATTAGATATAATTAAAAAAAATATGTAAATATTTTAGTTTCGTATGCATTTATTGAAAGGAAATATGGCATTATAAACAGACACATCAAATTTATTTATATGTATAGATATATTTACAGTACCTATAGTAGAATAACTAATTAATACCATATAAGAATACTAAGATAAATTTGTGCTATTTCATTAAAATTACCACAAAGAATACACGAATAAATTAAGAAAGAATACAAAAATGTTGTATTCATTAAAAAAAAGGAACACCCAACTTCAAGTCAAAGCTAAGTTAATACTCCGTTTATGCTTACGTCTCGTCCGGGATGTCGTCTGGATCGTGATAAACCACTAACGGACTAGCGCTGTATACACGGGAATATCGCTCGGTACGTCTGTTATATATATAAATTTAACTATATATATATAAATATTTTTGATACATATATCTTCAAGATGGATGTATATATCGAAATAAGCCCTTTTGTAAAGACACTCCCCTACTTAAAAGGCTACGAGTGTCCCAAACGCGCAGTGCTCCGCGAACCACACAACAAACTCAGATAGTCACAGACAGATAGGACAAACTTTATATGCAATTTATATACTCAGTAAAGTATATAAATTGCATATAAAGTCTGTCCGTGAAAGTTGCATCATAAATCTCTTAGATTAATAAAAATCACAAAACATTTGAAACATAAGATATTTACGGAATACACCGTTATCTTAAATGTATAAATTAATATATATAATTTGAAGCACTTACAAATGGCGTCCATTTGAACGTTGAGGAGGGTCAGGGACGGTCGTGTGAGCTAACTATTAAGAGACTTTATTTATGTTTTGAAAACAATGTAAGCCGACCATAACATATATGTATATAAAAAATTAAAGTGTCTGTTTGTAATACTAAATAATTTTTCACTAAGTGCATATGAAAGTACATGTTACGTAAAAATCTATTTTGCAAATGGTTCTCTGTCTGTCAGCCTGTTTCCGCTAATCTGAAACGGCTGAACCGATTTTGATATTACCTTCACTGGCTGATAGCTGATATTGTAAGGAGTAACTTTTACCAACATTTCTATCAAAAATTCTTTTATCAAAAAAAAGTGTAGGTACTTTTATAAAAAAAATAATATTCCTCGCGAATGAAGTCATGTCCACTACTAATATTATATACATATAATTGAATATCAACGAGACGGAATATAAAGATATAAAACAATACATTATACGGACACATGTGTGTATATCAATGTATGATTTAAAAACAATATTTTTTTTCTCTTTGTCCGAGCGTATTTCAATAAAATTATATTTTATCTGAGTAACATTATTATTAATATTGTAAATTATTAAAATATAATTATTATTTATTATCTTTACATATAAATTGAAGTGGTCGTTAAAAATAGATTTTCTTGTAACACATCACTATAATAATATTAAAGTTAAACAATAAGTTCTATGTAGTTTTTATTTGTAGAATATTATATATAATTATATATTAAAAAAAACTACGATATACCTTCACACACATACATACACATACAGCAACGAATTATACATAGGTATATATTTAACACAATAACACAGAGGGAGTGAGTCACGGAACGAATCACGTTCATCTCTAGGAAATCGATACTGCACATCTACCGTGACTTCCTCCGCCTCCGCCGTACGTTCACACCACACCGGGCACAAGCACAGGCACAGGCACAGGCAGCATTGACACTCGACAGACGTAAAACACCTCAGTCACCGGTCAGTCACGGAACTAATTTATTTCAATGTTAATCATTACCGAGTTCGTGTATCGAATTGTTGCCTTCTACTGGTCTACTGGTCTACTGCTAATACCACATCCTCACTAAATATTGACATTTGTGTAACAGCGATCATTGGAGTGTTCTCTGAATTTGTTTGTTTGTTTGTTTGTTTCCAGGGCGCGTTTGGAACATGACTGATCACTTGTATTGATAAAAAAAATAGATATAATAAATTATAATAAATTAATAGTCTAAATACGTAAATCTACGCCTTGATTTTTTGTAATATAATAAGTAAGATCACAGTAAGGTCATATCTAGGTCCGCCGCGTCCCGGTAAACTATAAACGTTTACTAGAAAGTTACGTTAATAGCGCGTTATTAGAAAGTAGCGATGACAGTTCCACTTAGGGTTGTCGACTGTGGAGTTATTTAATGTTATATAAAAATATAATGTCAACATTTTTTATTTTATTTTGACACACATTACATAATATCAGATTCCAATTGCACAGTTCTAGGTTTCAAAAGATCCAATTACAATGTACTTTTAATTTTTTAATTTTTTTTTTGTTTATAGTACTGACTATTTTAACTTTTAAATAATAACAAATATTATGTAATGCCCATTTTTGGAGCCAATCCCCGAATAGATTACACTTTTTAAACAATCATTTGTATAAGTTTTTAATTTTTTCTCGATAGGAAAACAACGTTAAAATGAAAAACAATTTTTAATTAAGAACAGCGTAAAATAAACAAACGTATCAAAAGCAGACCAAAATAAGTTAATAATAAAGAACGATTCGAACCAACATTGAATTCTAATATCTACTATATTAATAATAAAATATTTATTTATTTATTTTGGCACAGCCCTAGATCGTACTTACGTCCCTATAGTAATTAAAAGTTCCAAATGGCCGCCTATTGACATAGCGACGGGTAATAATATATATTACACAATAGGTAACATAACTATAATAATGGTAACATCTAATTAATTACCACTTACCAATTCATTACATTTTACCTTAACCGTGATGAATCATTAGATATTATTCGTATTTACCATGGAATATAAAATTAAAATATTTTTTTATCCGCCATAACTGATCACCCCTGATACGGTAACTTTTTGATCGTCTTTGAAGTTATCATGTGTTGTCTCATAGTCAATCTAGATTATTGGTGCTACCAAATAATGTAGATTGACTATGAGACAACACATTTATATTAATGTGTATGTTAAATGTATGTATGTATGTAAATGTATGTTAATCGTTATTATAATGACATATATATATATATATATATATATATATATATATATATATATATATTCATATATATATATATATATATATATATATATATATATATATATTCATGTGACTCGCTTATATACAGTAATACGTTAAAAATGTCTCATATATACAAATTATTTTAAAAATTGTAAATTTTGTCTACTAACTGACTATATAATATAAAGGCGGCCAGTAAAAAGTACATCAGTAAAATTGTCTTCAGTTTGGCGTCTTATCTAAACCGTTAGCAGTAAATGGTCGGACGGAACGAACTGTTTTGTTAGGGTCGTTGACCTCGTTTGTCACGGAACCCGAGATACTGAGACAATAATCATTATTATTATTATATACAATAAATATATACATTTCACTCTTAATTAAACACGAGTTATTCAAAACCAGGTCACGTTGAATTTAAGATATTAACGTTCGAAGTGAACGAAATATAAAATATTATTTCATTGAAGTAAAACTCTGAATATGGTAAACTAAGTTAGATATAGATTAAGTAGGTTTATCTTTAATCTAGTAAGCTAACCAATTAGTTTCAAATGTTAAGTTAATCTCCTGGGAGCGCGCAAACTAAACTCAACTCTTACTGGAGATTTGTAATATATGGAATATTTTTTAATATTTCTGAATAGAATATGATATTAATATTGCACAGAATTAATCGTGAACTATAAAAAAAATCCTCTATACATCATGTTTGAGATTTCTTGAGTTATAAATGAAAAAAAATATTTAAAAAAAAATATATATTTTATAGTAGCTTTACCCTAGAATGTTAACTTGTTCTCATTCCGTAGTAACTTTGTTCTAGAATGATAACCTGTTTCGATATATCTCTATATTATACATATATATATATATATACAAAAATTAATTATTATCATGGACATAAAGAATGACGCTCTACAATGACTACATTTACGCGACGTACCTAGACGACGACAATAAAACACTCACTCAGCCGTAGAAGCGACCATTGTGGAACAAGACAAACTTTTTATTATATCTTTGCATTTATTTCCGAGTATTAGGAGTGATATGACATCATGGCGCGCTTAACGTGAAATATTACACAGAATATATCATTGTTATTATTACTTAAAGAGCAAAATAAGCAATGGTTAATATTTCATTGAGTCGTGTTAAAAACAAAGCCATCAGTGTCAAAAATAAATTAATATTAGTTAAGATTAATCATTAGGAATTCTTACAGGAAAAAACAATTATATTTTTAATCGGTTCTGTTCTGTTTTGTTCTCTATGTAACTTTAAACCATCTACTGTCGAAATATCAGCTGCTTCTGCACTGGCGAGACGTGCCAGAGCCCGCACCTTATAGCGCTCTACTATTCACATTGCGGGAGAAATCAAGCTTGAAATTAATTTGTAGTACCTTTTAATTACGAGAGAATTTAAAAAAAATCTTTTTAATTCTTTGTTAACAACTTTTTTTATCGCTTGGAGCTACCAAAATGTAACCGTAAACTATTATAATTATAATTTTATTTATCTTGTTATTTTGTAAGTCTATATAAAATTATAGTGAAAAAATTACCTTCTGTATGTGCAAAAAAGTAATTAATTATTTAACTATATTTTCAAATTCCTTTGAATCTCATTAATTATTTATAATCCAAAACAATCGAATTACCGCCACATCCGATAACTAGGCGCCCGAGGCCGCTGAGACATGAAGTTCAAGTGACGACACGTTATTCAAATGAACACGCAGAGGAAGTGAGGAGGAGGAAATAAAAATATATTAACAACACTGTTTTTTTTTGTATACAAACGATTACCGGTCGATAACCTCACTGGTTATATATTTTTTTAATTTATTATAAACAACAAAGCAAAGGCTCGGTTACTAAGGTTTACTTTGTTAAGGCCGAGAAGACTAATAAATTAATTAAAAACGATAAAAGTGATAATAATAAAACCATTGTCATTATTATCAATTAATATTTTAATCATAATTGATTTACACAGGGTTATCGTGTGTTTACTGAAGATGTGAATGTGATGTGATGTGATGCACTCGCACCAAAACACGTTCGATCTTGCATTATACTATTTTAAACATATATTCATATAACAAAGTAATGCATTACTTTTTAAATTATTTTATCAACTTTAAATTCAGGTAATACTTCTTACGAATAACATTAATATGAATTATGTTAATTTGGCTTCATATTTTATATACTAGCTGTGAGCGCGACTTTGCGCGCTCGGAATATGTTTTTTAAAATAAAAGTATCACAAGTTACTCCTTATAACATCAGCTACCCGCAAGTGAAAGTTCTGTTAGAATCGATCGTGTCAGAGATTAGCCAGAAGAAACAGACAGACAGACAATATTTTTAATATACCGTATACACTTTTATATGTATTTAGTGCAATTACAAACAGACATTTCAATTTATTTATATGTATATATAATACATATATGGATAGAGTGAAGTAGGCGTTAAGGATAAAGTTGTTCTGCCGTAAAGCACGTCTCAGTCGGATCATGAGTCAATACTGTGTCATCCTAAGACAAAGCTGACCTTGCTGTCAGTTCGTGTCAACTTAAACAACAAATAAACTGATTATTAATATATATCATCAAATCTCATTTAAGCCTTTAATAATTATTCATTGTGCTCTAAGTAAATCGCGTTTCTTTTTTATATTTCTGGCATCGATATTCGGGTTTCGTGCCAACTTCGAAGCACAAAAGTCGATATTTAGGTTTGTATGTAGGGAGTTGTATATATATATATATATATATATTATTACTACATTTTTATGTATGTGTGTGTACGGATGTATATGTGTGCGACTGCCCGCTTTTCTTCACAGTTGTCATTCAACAGCCATGCTTCAGTTCATTATCATCCAACAACAATCTCCCGACCTGCATGTATTCTATTTGTTGTATTTCAACTGTTCAATTTTATAAGTATGGTATCAAAGTGGGCTCTCCTGACGCTCCCTATGACACACTTATACACATTTAAATTGAAAAAAAGATTGTCTTTCTATCAAAGTATCAATTTACTCATATCAAGGTTGTAAAACACCAACCTTGTCACGGAATATTGAATATCAATATTGAGGTGAAGATATATCACACCAAAGGTCGTCTCTCCGTTGTGTCCGCTGATTTGTGTCAAATAAACAAAGTGCTATGTAAATCACTATTGTTAGCACATCACCATGCCTAACAAAGCAACAAAGGAATATCATATCCCAACACAGTGTAAACCAATGAGTAACTCCATTTATAAATACATATATATATTATATTCTATAAATCTATAAAAACATAAGGCGCTATTTTATTTGCAGGTCGTTTAAAATATTTACTTCAAACAACCTCTTAACTAATATTATTAAGAACTCCAATTTTGCAAATATATATTGTTATGAATCATTGAAGCATAAATGCAATAATTTATTATACTCTTTTAGTACAAGGAGATGGATAAAAATCACAAAGTACAAACAGTAGGAATACAAACATACTAATGAGGCAATAACAGATATTATTAACACAATTAGTTAATTTTATTGACTTAACAAACAATATTAATAGTAATTAATTATTTAATGTTGTTTGAAGTTAAATGGTTTGTGTTTTGTGTCATTATTATTAACCATTATTTTATATCTCTGTCATAGATTGAATAATGTAGAAATATATAGATATATTCCAAAATAAACAAAAAAATAAAAATATTTTTAGAGTTAAGTACAATTAATATTTTCAAATACATTTTCAAATATAAACTTAAATTACTTGAAGTTGAAGAAAATCCATCTTGTAATTTTGTAAATACTTATTTTTTTATTTATTTTACCAGATTGGTTTTATTAATTATGAATGGCACCTTAGACCTTACTACATTATTATTATATATTGTGTATTATTATTATATACATCTATATAGTAATATGTATTTTAATGTATATTATTTACAGTCCATGGTGTTATAAAGAAAAATGTTATATTTATAGTAAAATCCAGATTCAGAAATCCAATTTGAATTAAATTACTTTTAAAATACAATGTTATAATATATCAAAGTAAAATAATTTGCTCATGTTGTTAACTGTTACAAAGAAACAGAATAATATCTACTGTTACTACCAAGATATGTATATAAAACTTCAATAACTCAGTTACAAATTACTAAAACGATCCCATTAACGGTAGTCGGCGAAATGATTGTCGATATCCGATAACAATAGTTCACAGAACAAGTAACGACCTGATGATTCTTTTAATATAATATGATTTAAAAATACTATTCCAAATAGATTGTACACTTAAGTCTTCATAATAAATGCAGTTGGCGTCCCGGCCTTAGATAGACCACCCACAGAAAATCTCTGCAGTAGCATAACTTAAATCTCTCATATATTTCTACAATAAACATAACTACAGCCAAAACCTACCTTGGGATACAGTTGGAAGGTGTCCTATCCACTTCCCAGGCGGCAAAAAGTTTCATGGGAACAGGTTTCGATGTATTAGTCATCTTTTCGGATTTATTTTTCTCGGTCATTTTAAATCAGCACCAATACACAATAGGGTATAACTTTCACAGAACGGCACTAAAAGATGGTTTCAATTTACATTGTTATTAAATCAATTAACATTACACTGTAATCATTTTTATTTCACCACAGTACGAACAGGGTAGCGACCCCGAACCAAATACAACAATACTCAGTACACTTTCATACTGTGCTGATATCGGCTAGTCGGCTACGGACGACCGACGAAAGCAGCGTTCGATACATTTGACAGATCACAGATGCTATGAAAATGCTGCCATGATAAAAAATAATATATATATATATTAAAAATATATATGTATTTGTATATTTAATAACAACTTACACTGAGAATTTAATTATTAAATAATTTTATTCATAAGAAAATAATATTAAATTGCAAATATATATTTATTTTAAAAAGTAAAGTGGTAATAAGGTAATAAGATATCTGGATGATTATAACTAACATAACATCAAATAATGTTTAGTCCTTAATGAAAAAAAATAAATATTATCTGATAGAAAATTTAAAATCCTAAATTTGGATTAAATTAGTTATTTTATATTTATTTTTAATTTATTTAAATTAAGTGACAGATCACATTGACGCCCTGTTTCTACAAGACCGATAAATAAAAAAAACGATCCATTACACTCTTTTTGATTGGTTAATGTCATGTTGGCCAATTACAACTCTTCGCGCTACCAGTAAATGCCCACAAATCGAATCCTTTAAAAATAGCTACAAATAAATATTTATTAAAATGTATGAATTTAGAACAAGTTTTACTATTCTAGCAATAGTAGGCAAATTATAATATCAAGTACGAGTGGCAATCCAATTAGAAATTAACATTATTGAATTAAAAATGAAAGACAATTCTGTGTCAAATGATTTTCAATTTAATTATTCTGTGCCGTAAATTAAAATACTAAAAAACTCTTAGTCATTAAAATAACATATTCTGTTCTTTATATTATTATAGAAATTATTCTCATCGAACATTGTCGACATCTACACAGGTAAATTAAATTATTTATTATCCTCTTTCCTTGTTCCTCTCTAGCTTCGATGCCAGTAAATATATAAGTATTGGTTTCTTACCAAAAATAAAGTATATAATTTATAATATATAGCAGATGAATTGAAATAAAACACCAACCTTAAATATCTATTTTTATTTATAAACATAAAATGTAATAAAAATTGTAAACAATTATATAAACTACAGCACAGTACTTCGTCTATGGCACATCTAAAATAAAATATACTACTCTTAACACTAAGGAATGCTTAAAATATTCAGAAGCTATTGATTAATATTCAACATTCTACTTCAATGTTCGACTTCATTTAAGAACTGTGTACTTTGATCTTCTTTTAAGGCTTTGTAAAATGTTTTTGAATTCAACTTTGATTCTAACAACAACTACCCAGTTATAACTCAACCATTTGTTGCTTTATATGTAATCTAGCATTATAGCAATAATATAGCCTACAAACTCAAATAGACCAAAAACCTTGTACAACCCCACTTTTTTTAAAACTAAATATGTGCTGCACATAAAAATATAAACATAACAGATTAATAAACCATAGGAAAAGCAAAACTTGATATATGAAATAAAATATACAACTAGAAAATATACTAGAACATCATTGTTTGAATTAACCCACAACTGGGTGTGCGGGTTCACTTGGCGACCTCGGGAGGACAATCCGGCTGAGAGGACGGGTGAGCCGCCCGGAATGCTGGGTGATTCTCTAGCTCGCGGTCTATACGAAGGATAATAGGGAATGGGCGGAGATCCACATGGAATCTGGAAATAAGAAAAGTTTATCCTTAAGTGGCATTGAGATAAAGGTCAGACAAGGCCTTAGCCTTCGATAGCAAAATTATTGCTGTTATAATAAATTATATATAGCTTATAAGTAAGTGAAATTAGTTTTAATGACAATATTTCCAAATTCAAAATTAAAATATAAAATATGTTTTCTAAAAATAGTTTAAAGAGAGTCCTATAAAAATCGTTTTCAATAAAAAATCATTCAAAAACACTTGATATTTATCAAACATTAAACAAATAAAAAGTATTTAACTCATTACTGGTACAAATATAGTTGAGACATATTTTTTGAAAAACACATTTTGTCCCTCAATGATGTGTTTTTTTTGTAGTAACTTTGTAAGGTGTTAATTATGTACATTGTTATTAAACATTTGTTATATAGTGTTTATCAAATAATATACCTTCTTGCATTGAACACTTGAGGTACTAGACAACAATCGGCAACTGTGATTTCATCGCCCACACAGTACTTCCCCGCACAAGAAGATAACAACTTCTCCACTGCCCTGAACCCTCTCATTATCCAGTGCTGGGCCCACTCCTTCTTCTTGTCTTCCCCAACATAAATGAGAACAATCAAATTCTGTAGTGGCTGGATTGATGAAGATATTATCTGGAATTATTGTTAAATTTAATATTATTATGATTAAATCTATACATATAAAGAAAATTTAAGTATCTGTTTGTAATTACAAATTAATAGCTTTTCTAAGCATTTTATGCATTTACATATGTATTTACATTAAAAAAATCTGTTTGTCTGTCTATCTGTTTGATTCGGCTAATCTCTGAAGTGACTGGACCAATTTTACCAGGATTTCCACTCGGAGGTAGCTTATATTAAAAGAAATTACTTACACTTCTTTCATTAAAAAAATATATTTGCATGGACAAAATTGTGGGCACAGCTAGTCTGAACATATAATACATGACTAATTTAACCCTCGTAGGATGTTATGGGGATACATTGTACTTACTTCACAAATTTCCCGGGCTTTGGCCCTTTTAAAACAGTCTTGAGGCATAAGTGGTCTCTGTGGTCTGCTTTCTTCTAAATAATGCATTATACTCAGTGATTCAATCAATGTATGCCCATCTAGAAATATAACATATAAATTGCACATTTTCTTTTCTTCCAAACCTTTTAAGATATTTATGACACCAAAGAATACATAACTTAAAAATAAATTATCAAAAACTAATAACATTATTCACCTATTACAAGTGAAGGTACTTGCTCCATTGGGTTAACCTCTCTATACTCATTGCAGTGCTGTTCTCCGCCACCCTTAATAAGACTAACAGCCTTTATATCATAAGGAATCTCCTTAAGGTTTAAAGCAATCCTTACTCTCCACGAACAGGAACTTCGCCAGTATGAATATAAAACTGGCTAGAAAAAAATTATAATCTTTCAATTTTGACTACAAAAAAACTAAATACCTTATTTTTGACAAATTTTCAATGGCAGGAACACAAAATAAGAAATATGAATAACATACAATGAAATTATATTTTTAATCTCACCATTTCTTCAGTTTTATCTTCCATTTCGAGTGAAAATTATATTTTAAAATGTAATAATGTATTAAGACGACAACAACTAGTGACCGGTTACGAGATACAAGGAACAAAACTTTACCGCAACTGGTTCAAAACCTTGCTGAGCCAGTATGTAAATAAAAATACTATGAATTTATTATAAATCTATTCATAATTTGCTTACCTTGGCCATTGTGGAGATGCTCCCGTTGTATTTTGAGTAGTAATTAATTTTGGCGGCCTTTGTACAACCACTTAGAAATAAAATATATTCTATAGATATATCACAGCTGCTTTTATAAAAGTTTTATTCTAAATATTTCGTTAAGTGCAGAAAATATTTTGGTGATAATAAATTTTAAATGTTAAAGAAAGTCCTTATCAAAAATGTAAATAATGAAAACGCAAATTCAATCCTTTTATTGGCCAATCCCGTGAAATTGAGCATTCAAAAATCTGGCTTATAGGCGTTCAAAAACCAAACATACAGGTATAGTTTAAAATTATGCGATAAATGTACATATTTTTAATAAAATTTATTTATAAGTAAAAATAATCAAATATGAATAACAAAATGCGTATATACAATCCATTATAAACTAATCAAATTTATTTTTTAAAAATTGTTTTTTATCTTGCTAAAAGCATGTAATTCATAAAACCTGTTTAATTAATAATTTTATATAAATAAAATTTTTTAAATTTTAAAACTCGTTATTATAACGATGATAATATAACACATGCTTTGACCTTCTATATATTTAATTTTTAAATTTTCTAAAATTAAATGAATATGGCCTATTCTATTAAATTGCAAAAAGTATATATTATTGTTAAGGACACGGCATTTGTAATTTTAATTAATTAATTAAACTTTTAATAAAACTTAATAACCTGTACTCAAAAGGACGGACTAATGGTAACCGAGTCTCAAGTATCGTGTCTGATACGATATGTCAAGTGTCAACGTCAATTTATCACAATTATAGGTTTATACTTTATATTTTGTTTTAAGTTTTAAAAAAGCGTGTGTTTAGTTTTTTGATAAATTAATTTATTTCGTAACCTTTTAACTTTGAAAAATGGCTAAGGATAAAAAAAAGGGGACAAAAGCTAAAGCAAATGTTTTTAAGGTCGCAGGTGCGAAAAGCTTGAAAAAAACTAAAGCTAAGGCAGTTAACTTGGGTCTTAAAAATGTGAGTTTTTAAAAATATGTATCTAATTATGGTTATAACTCCATGTCTGAAAATTATGGTTCTAGTCTTATAATTATGTAAATATTTTACAGATCAAACAAAAAGTAGTAGATATAGATAAACAGTTTATGGATATAAAAAATAACCCAAAAAAAAACACAAAGAAACAGAAAAATGAAATTAAACCTCCACAAAAGAAGGAAACCAAAAAAGTAACTAAAGAAGAAATTGCTACAACTGTTGACAACATCACTAAAATGGACTTATAATGTAAGTGATGAGGAATTAATTAATTTCAATTAATTAATTATTATTTTTCTTAAGAGAATATTGTTTGTAAAATAAATCATTTAAGTTTTGAATTTTTATTTTTATTATTATTTACTATATAGAAGAAGGTTCTCATGAAACAGCCTAGTTGACAAAACCATTACAAATGTTTAATTCAAAAATGTAGGAATCACTGGGATAGGTAGGATTTCTATTTCTTTATTATTAATCTGTTATTGCTGTCTGCTGTAAGATGAATGTATATCTAACAACAGGCAGTAGTTTAGGAGGTAAGTTATAAGTTTTGTACATCTTGATCAACCTTAATTAACTTTTTTCCACTATTCTTAAAGATTCTTCAGTTATAAACCTTCAGTCATTTTAACATTTTTACTATTCATATAGGTTCCAAATTAAATTAAATATATTTTTGATTTGACTATATACTCAGGAATAAAAATATTATCTATATTACAATTTTTTATTACAAAAAAAAAATTGTACTACAATCCTACTAACAGTTTATTTTATGAATCAAGTGGAAGATTTGTTTTTCTGCTATTAGCAATAGCAATAGCATATTTTTTTATTATTTTTAGTTTACTTCAAAAGAAATTAGGTTCACTACAATCCACTACACACCAAAATCTGTCAAACAAATGTGATAAAATATTTTTTTTTATGTTGGTTGCTAAGTTCACATAGATGTAGGTTCAAATAGTTCTAATGTAAATAGTACTAAATCAATCGCAAGGGCTTAAAAATAGGGCAAAAAGGAAGGAATTAGAAAGTTTTTTGTATTTCTTTAAAATGTATGAATATGAATTATTTTAAATACAGCTCAGGATCTACTAAGCTGAGTGTTCACCTGCCATAGGACATCATCCAATTAGCATGAATCCTACTCACACTGGGTGGTGTTTATTTCTGTTGTTACTTGACTCATTTAAGAGTATGTGGTAAAGTTGTACCAGTCATATGGATTTATGTATTACCATGTTAAGGCAATAATTAGTTTCTTTTATCTTATATAAATTGTCTCTAATTGCAAGTATATAGTTTTGAATACCCATAAATGTTTAAAAGTTACAGGTCTATGATTGACGGGACGACAAACAGACTTAATTAATAGAGTCCAGTATATATAAACTTTCAGTACCAACATCTTAAAAGGGTTATAAAAAATCATTTTGTTAATATGTCTTTTATTGTTAAAATGTAATAAAATATAACATTAAGAAACAATTACAATAAAATATCAAAATCAACAGTGTTAACAATAGTAGTAATAATTATTCACAAGAATAAATAAACAAAGATCTCTCCTTAATATGTAACGACATTACACACACGAGAGCATTAGAGAGCATTAGGATGTGTCGTAGAAAACTTGCCAACTTCTTATACAATTATTCATGTGGTCGCAGCATGAATAATAAATAGAATATTTATATAATGTAAAGAAAATGCATATTTAGAATATTTCCAGTTCTATCTTTATAAAATTCATAAGAAATGTATGTAGTCTATTAAAATAAAATAAAGTATTGTCCAGAAAAGAGTTAAATGTAAAATGTTCAAATGTATTGTAGATTTATTCTTCATCTGTGACATCGGGCTCGGCCTTTTCGTCCTCGCTGACTTCTGCAGCCTCTGTTTCTTCTGGAAGAACTTCAGGACTCTCCGGTTCTTCTATTATGGGTTCAGCATCCTCTACTGGTGCTTCGCTGCAAATTATTAATAATAATATTACTCTTCCAAGTAGCCATTTAAAATAAAATATAAATATTAAAGAGACATGGCGAAGGTGTATTATACACAGGAACATATTCAAGTAGAGAAATAAGTAAAGAACATTTATGCCAAATTTTATATATTATTATTATATACATCCAAAAACACATACGCCTAGCTATAAAAAATATAGTAATTTATATACAAAAGTAGTATGTTTGTATGTATATTATACCTTGATTCAATTTCAGCAATGCCTTCCCCAGCAGATGCACTGTGCGTCAATTCCTCCAGACGAGCAGCTGCTAATTCGGATTCCTGTCTTGCAATTTCAGCCAATTCCGCTGCCTACACAAAATAAATGTCATTATTATTAAACAGTTTGAGTATTACAAGGAGATGGATGGCTTGTGATAAGACGTGAGGATGATAGGAGTAAATTATAGAACATGTGCCGATCACTTCTACCGTGGATAGGAGCTAGAGAATGATGATGACTTACTAAAATAAATCATTTCAAATAGTTATATTTTATCTAGAAACTAACCTGTCTTGCGAGTTCATCTTCACGTTCTTCTTGAGCCTCACGTTCTAGTTCCTCTAATTTAGCCAGTTCTTCTTGCCTTATCTGTTCGGCTAATCTCTCTTCTTCGGCTAATCTTGCCTCTTCTGCGATTCGAGCCTCTTCCGCTAACTTTGCTTCCTCCGCTAGACGCGCTTCCTCTGCTAAACGTGCTTCCTCCGCTAAGCGAGCCTCTTCTGCTATCCTTATTTCTTCTGCCTTGCGGGCTTCTTCTGCTTGTCTGGCTTCTTCGGCTAGACGGGCTTCTTCAGCCTTTCGGGCCTCCTCTGCTAGCCTCTCTTCTTCAGCCTTTTGAGCCTCTTCTGCTAGTCTAGCTTCTTCAGCCTTTCTAGCGGCTTCTTCTTCAGCTCTTTTAGCTTCTTCTTCAGCTTTACGCTTAGCTTCTTCGGCCTTGCGTGCTTCTTCTTCTGCTCTCTTACGTTCCGCCGACTCACGTTCAGCCTATGAAAATAAATACATATGAAATATAAATTTTATCTTCTGTAAATACACAGTAGGTAATGTTATACAGATTTTAAAATATGTTTTCTTTAACTTTACGTAATATAATTTATGAATACCTGGGCTTTTCGTTCGGCTTCACGTTTTGCCTCCTCTTTTAAAGCTCTGTTGAAAATTAATAAATGTTTAAGTTATAGGCATTTTTTATAAATAATTGTAAGCAAATACGTTTCAAAGGAGCTTTATAATAATCTTACTTTTCTTCAGCAGCTCTAGCTTCTTCCTGTCTCTTCTTTTTAATCTCAGCGAGGTCTGCCGCGGGTGTGAGAACTGGTTCCGCGGTAGTAGCACGGAATCTTGCTTCACGGTCCGCCTTTGCTGCTTTTAATTCGAGTCCAGGATCTTCCATTAACTGTGGCGCCTGGAACTTGCGGCTCGCTCTCCAGGGTAGGAGTTTCACTGCATCGCAGTAAATGAAGGCGTGGCATTGATGAAATGAGCTTTAGCAGTTGTTTGCAGAAGCTTATTTGATCAACGTTCACTATTATGATAATGGTAAAGACAAGCGCATCAGCACAGCTCGTAACGCTCTCATCATGAATGACCTCGGCTTTGAAGCTCGGTGAATAAGCCGTTCGTGTAAATCGCTTGAATGTTTTCATATAATTTAATCTCATGCTGTGGACACTTGGAAGCGTGTTCGGGGCGTGTGCGTGTACCTCTAGATGCAATGTACTGCATGAAATGTGTGTTGCTTGATAAAAATAATTGCACTTTCAGGTAACTAATCGGTGTGAAATTATTTTCTCATTGTCACTAGTTCGTTGTTTTGCTACTAAATTAAACATAGCGGCGATAAAAATTTATACAATTATATACTGACGTTTTGCCATCCTATATTAAAAATTAATATCATTATTTTAATGTTAGTGAAGAATGCGAAGCGTTAGGTAGAAGCTTGGGGTCGCTAGGCGTGATGGTTAATGTACCATGTTAACTTATCATGCAGACCGATTAAAACAACTACAATACTGTTACATTATTTATTGTTAAACAAAATCAGTCCTGTTAAGTGAAAACGAGACGACTCGATCACCGTGTCGCCGCGGAGCGCGGTACCACGACTGTACTAGAAGTGTACATTTAACGATATTTGTATATAATTATTAAAATAGTGATTCGGTGTAAAAAAATATTTAAAAAATATATGATATCGATAAGTCGGGTCGCATTATACCGAGACCGAGGACGCGAGGGGCGGACCTACGCGCACTGCGCCGCCGTCACCTGTTCCGGCGCTTCTTTCGCTGCAAGAGACACCACACCCAGTGTTAGACACTTTTTTATCTTGATTTTATATTCCTCTTTTATAGTAACACCAAAACTAAGCTGTTAAGCGCAATTTAGAAAGTAATTTAGATATGAGACCTCGTAACTAAAAATAGTGGAATGCCCGATTTGTGACTCAAGATTCTAAAAACAGGGACGTAAGATAAGCACTCTCGATGAGATTTTCATCCGCGCTCGCTGCTGTCAGTATGATTTTATTATAAAAGATCTCATGTGGATTCGAGACCGCTGTTGAGAAACAAAAGTTAATTTGGCTGAAATTTATGCATTTGCAAATTCTAGCCGGGTTACTTAGACACATTCCATTCTTAAACTGCAACTGTAATTATATTTATTAGCCGCAAATAGCTGGGCATGCAACACGTAGCTGCAATACGTTATACAGCTCGTCACATACACCTCCATGTGTTATATTTTACAGCTGATGGCATTGAGCGCGGAGAAAGATCCCACCGTTAATTCTTATCAATAATACAATAATTTTATGTTGTGTTCAGATTGCAACTGTAATGATATTTACAGAAATCTAATCAAATCTTTAAATTAAAAGGATAACTTGTTCTACAATTAATGATATTACATCTTAAATTGTAAGATTATTTTAAGTAGTTAGATGAATAATATTACACTGAATTATTACGAGTCTTATAATGAGCTACGAGGTTGCCCACTGAGTATTATTTATAATCGTTTAAAAAATATGCACAGGATAAGCGAGCGTTAGCGATGCGACTAGGATTCAATACCTGTGGCCGTTTCGACGGCCAAACCCGCGGCCGCGAGCCTGTTCTTCGCGTAAAACGAGAGCAGATTCACGTCGTCCCTGATGCTAAGTTCCTTGTAAAGAGGTCTGCGGTTGGAGAAGGCTTTTTTGCCGGAATAGTGCACGCACGCGAGGTTACCACGTCCTGGGGAATACCTCGGTTAACACGGGGACACACCGGGTCACTGTTAGATACATCAGAGGAAGGTGACAATCATGGGGATAGCATCTTTACGGTAGTCTTGAGATAATCGAAATTAATGCAATATTTGTTACCGTCATGATATTATCCGATTGAATACTAGCGGGGGCATTGTTAATGTATTAATCTGTATACCTGTAAACTTCTTAGCTGGCTCGGGGTAGAAGGAAATGTGCTGAATGTTATCCGCAACGCTGCGTAAGGGCAGCAACAGCTTAGCAATGTATGCGTCATTGCTGAAACGGTACGGCACCGGTTCTCCGTACGAGTATCTGCAAATACAGCTGTTTAAAGACTTAACCGCTAAATATAGCTGAAAGAAAACATTGAAACACGATACTTTATAGCAATGACAATAATTATTTCACAATTTATACACAAACAAGCTTTCTGTCAGCAACATCTAACAATGTTTACGTAATAAGGATTCTAAACAAATTAGTAATTCTTAAAAACTTTAAAGAACAAAGACATTCATACAAAATTACTCCTATTTTCTCCTACAAAAGTTGATACTTAAAACCTGTTTCTAATTTTAGATTTCTATACTAAATAGTTTTGACAGTGCTTCAATCAACAATTGAATACGCTTGATTTTAATTACAATATTGAATATCCTTTCTTATATATATAGGCGTCATCAAATTGCCCATACACTATCTTTATTAGAACTTTAAATTACAACTATATTCCTCTAGAACATTAGCCACAAAATAAATAGTAAGTATATGTATTTATAGATAAAAATAAATCAAAATATTATACCTATATGCTAAACGGATACGCAAATCAATCAATAAAACATTAGGTGGTGTGCAATCGTCAAACATTATCTGGTATTTACACTTGCTATAATTAAACCAAGCTACGTCAGAAGCGCGGATACTTTTGGCCTGCAAGCAATGAACACCCACTCTGGAACTTCGCAATCCTAACCCTCTTATACCGGTAACAAATGTATCATTGCACGTTTGTATTGTTTACTAATACATCGATGTATTGCCAAAATCTGTCTTGACGCGTCACACTCAAAATGTCACTGTCGAGGATGCTGTGTGCCATCTGCTTAACTCATCAATGAACTGACTATTTCGGTACAATTACATCAGACTAACATTTACTAGAAGAAGAGAAATAAACGGAATTTATACGATTATAGGTAAATTTACACATGTATTGTGTAAGTTAGTATCTTTTAATACAAGTACATTTATTTATCTCTAGAGAATTCTTGTTAAGCGACTTTCCCAAGAGATTACTCTTGAGTAAATAAACTTTATTGAAGTTTCGGAAACTCACGAAAAAATGGTGTCGAGGGGCGCTACTGTTTTGGCGCGAGGTACGACAGAGCGGGCGCGCTGCAGCAATGACGCGGTGTCCGCACGGATTTTGCGGGTTTCGTCCTCGAAAGCCTGCATTCAATTTATAATTTAATAAGTGTGTGTAATGTTCAACAATACATTGCATAGATTATTTTCCTTACCCTGGTAGACTCAGATTTGAAGTAGTCGTCAAAGGCGGACACAGCGATGGCGGGACGACGGCGATACGCGATGCGGTCCAACTCCTTGAGGACTACGGAGGGACGCACGCGCACGCGCACCAAGTGGTGCGGCGCCTCGGGGTACGTGGCGAGTCGGGTGATCGTGCGAGTTGTCGGACGATATATCAACTCCGCCTACAAACAACTGTGCTATAATACCGCCAGGATGACAAATACAATGAGAGATATGCGTTTAATTAAATTTATATTACAAACTTAAAAAAGAAATTATTTAAATAAACCATTATAAATTTAATTAAACAATATATCATCGTTAGTTAAAAAATAATATTTACAATGTTCTTTTAAATTATGTCCACACATCTAAGCATGTAGCTGTACAGCGGTGTTTATAGATAATGTCGACATTATTATGATGGTAATGCGCACTTGAACGCCATTCACTCGCAGCCGGGAATGATCTAATAAGTCGATGAAAATAAAACACGAAACGCATATTTTTAAATTTATTCAGCGAAAAATATTATTTACCTACATCAATGCAAAAACATACAGCACATCAGAAACATCTTGGAACAATAGTTTAATATATTTATATGATAGTTACTCGTATGGCTATAAATTTGGAAAGATAACATGCAAAAAGGCAAAAATTTCTTACTCACCCTATAGTTCTCTGTGAGTGTGAAATGTGTGAAAAGATTGTTATGTTACGAAATTTATGAAATGTTGTATTTAAGCAAGATACACTTGAATAGATTCGTGTATTGGATGTGTTAGAAAGAATTTGTTAATGAAACATCCTTGAAAATCAAAATAGATACAACGATGTTTAGACAGTTTGTTAGTTAGTGGTCAGTGGTCGGTGGCTCCGGCTTTGAGCCAAAGATTTATTCGTAGGTTCGATTTAATAGAAACTTTGTTTAAAATATTATATAAAAAAGAAAGCAAGCCCAGAAATATATCATCATTAATTACAACCACCTACAGAACAACCTTTAACTAAAATATGAGGCAATTAAATTATTTATGAAATGATAGTCACATTATCTTCTCGCATTTCATTTATTAAATATATGTATATATATGAACAGACAAATATATGAACCAAAATAAATAAATACAAGAACAAATCTCCTATTGTATAGCTTCAATTGTATTTATGAGTTGCAAAATAATAATATTATAAGAGGAGTGAGTCAGAGTTATACGAAATAATTCGGGATAAAAATAGAAAGGAAACACGATTCGATATCGTGTTTTCTCACCTCTGTGCAGAGTATTATTTAGCAAATTCTCAGATTAAATATTTACGATTCCTTAAATAGAGCTATAAGGTATGACAGTTAGGTTTATTTCAGACATTTATAATATTATAAATCGAATTATCGCCTACTACTTTATTATTAATATTCAAACGTGAGTTTGAATCGCAGTAAGCCCTTTTTTTTTTCTATGACCTTATCACCAATGACAGTAAACGTCCTTAACCCTAAAAAATGTTACAGCTTTTAGTATCAACGATTTATAGATATATTAATAGCATAGAATTCTTTAAGAATTATGCGAGCAAGTTGGAAAACATCAACAGAATATAAAAAAGAAAATTAAAGAAATTTGTCTTCTTCTCTCTCTCCTTATGTTTGTAACCTGTATATTGAGTAGGCTAAAATTTATTATGTAATGAAAATATATTTTGGTATTTTAGTAAAAAATAGAGCAGTTTCACTGGTATAAACTATTTAACTTTGTCACTATTTCTTATCTAAACTATATACCTACATACTGAGGCGAGGTGGTATTGAACCATGTTTAATATAAAAAAACAATAATCATATTTTCTTTATTTGCTTAGCAGTTAAAACAAAATGTTTTGCCTCCTATATTAATTCCTCATTCATTTAGAAGGAATATACAAAAATATTATAGTGTTTTCGTAATACGCAGATGTTTTCACTTGGCCTTTGGTAAATTGCCAAAACCTCGTTTCCAAGATCGATTTACAACTTTTGTTTTTTTTAATACGAGACGTCCGGTCAGTTTTTGAGTTCTTTTATTTTCTGTGCTCATATATCAATACATTATAAAAATATTGTCTTTGACAATTTTAATTATTGCTTTAAAGTTCTGAGGTTATATTTACAAAATAATTATTCCAAATTAACAAACTATTGTAAGGTGCATTATTTAGCAAAAAAAAGTAATCACAGCCATTTCCGCTGGGTTTATCCCTTCTCCAAATAACACTGTAATTAATGTTTTGTAGAATATAATTTTGGATACTTCGAATTTGGCGACCTGCCACCTCGCTACGGCTGCTGTACCAAAGTGTTAACTATTCACTGTTACTACTATTAATTATGAAGTCTAGTGTTATAATAATGGATAAAAATATCAACTCTGCTCTGGTTAGTTAAGAACATAAAATAGTTTAGGTGACACTCTTGTGAATACTATCTGGAACTTCTCAAAGTACCTATTTGATAGTTACTTCACTCAAGTCACTATACCTTAAGAAATAATAAACTAACATTGATGTAATTGCAATAAAATGTTATTAGTGTTAACAAAGTGTTAATTACGACAGTGGGTAGACAGCTGCTCAAAATATAGATAATGAATTAACCGACTTGGGCATTTTTGTATGTGTTTTAATTTTGATTGGATATAGATAGCAATATCTAATAGTTATGACGGTCATTGTATTTACCTTTGTGTTGTAATTTTAAAAATAATATATTGTGTTATATACTAGTCTATTGCGTTGTTTATCTTGACGTTATTTGTTTTGAAACAACAAAAAAATGTTGGCATTATATATTTATTTTGGGTTTATGATGCCTCGTGAATAAAACTCATTAAAAATGTCCTCTAAGATACTGAAGCTTTTGCGCACGTGTAATGCCAATATAGAACTACGTAATGTACATACGAGAATATAAATAAATATTAACTGGCTGTGCCCGTGATTATTGAAAAACAAGTTTTATTAATAAGTGAGTATTGCTTTTAAGGCGCTTGAAAGCTTTTCTGGAATTACTGATCTAAAACTGCAAAGAATTAAGTCTGGTTCTCAGTTAAAGCAAATTAGTTCTCTTTTAAATTTACAGACAAACCAACGCTGCAACCTATTTATATCTCAACTTCTATAACTGCTTGGTGTAATTTTTCAAATTTCAAGTAAGTACTGCTATAGCTTAGACACCGTACAACTCTCTCTCATAATAAGTAGATACTGAGTTCGCATTTGTTACAGATGCAAGAAACAGCTTTTGAATAAGACAATTATTTCAAAGAGCCGAGAAGTATCGTGGTATACTTATAACAATTCTGTAATCATTATAAAACAGTTAAAAATATACTGTTGTGTCAATATTATATTAACGTAACTATATAGTTATTTAAGATTACTTAGATTCAAGACTCTATTTACCTACTATATGGAAATGTACAACTAAAGTCTGACTTGGCCAGGACCAGGCTGGTTATAAGATAATATCAATACTTTCGCTCTGTTGATCTATAAATAATAATACGATTATAATCACTCGCTCGATAATAACATTTATCAAACCGGTAGTGAAAGCTATTACTCGCTACCAACACGGAGCCAAACAATGCGATTGACGCGATGATTGATTTGATATTTACTGATGTCATATCATGAGTGTTCATCGCCCTCTGAGTCAGGTGTAAATTTAAAAAGGAAGAGCAAAGTTTATTAGTAAAAGAATTGTAGCCTTCTAACTCGCATTAGTTACCTATATTAATTAATAATTAACAATTTTAAGTCGAATTTTATTTTGACAATACCTGTATATTGTACGAAAGAATAATTCTTTTAATCGATTACGTTAGAAGAATGTGTATTTATGGCATAATATATAATATTAATCGATGCGTTTCTATACATTTACTCAAAATGATATGGACAAGTAGTAAAGGTTTAGAGGTAAAGACGAAAAATGAGGATTGGACACAAAAGTACTCTTATATTATCAAATTAGGAGACAAAAATCTTTACTGTTTACTACGATTACGTTAGATGCAAATTATGTAGGTATTTAAGTTATTTGATGACTGTTATATGTAATAAATAGTTGGTATTGTAGCCGCCCAATTGTTATCAGTTGGTTTTGTAACTACTTATTGTTATCACTCTCAAATGTTCTATTATAATTGAGTTCTTTAAAAGTTTTAGACACTCAAATTTACACAATTCATGTTTCGGTCTTTCAAGAGTCGTAGATCTAGATAGTATCTTTTAAAAGCAACAGAATATAGTAGATAGAATGTGTGTAACTGGTGTGTTACCGCGTCTGACAATGGCCTTCAAAACATTATTTGATTTAAAATTTAAATGTTGAGTGTCACTATGTAAATATGAAGGTTTACAAACCTACTAATGAATGAAGCTTCAGGCCAAGTTAATACAAGGACGACGTCGCACTATTAGCTGCAAAACAAATATGAAAAAGCATATTCCATATTTACAAAATCTTAATACTTTATTGCAAAGTGAAATATATCTACAAAAGTATGAATAACAACGCTATCAATGTCTGAAGCCTAATTATTTGTGCTCTGCGGTGCGTAATGCATCAATGGAGATAATGCAGTCGTGAAAAGCGCTGTGCTTCGCATTCATCTTGATCCTGGACTCACCTGGGACAGCTTGGGTATGTACGTGACGTACGGGATATGGTAATACGGTTCAAAGGATGAAAGGTAGTACACAGAAGTCAGCGGCTGTCGTCGGCGGCGTCAATGAAAACAGGGAATATACTCTTAATTTTTTTTGGATTGTGTACCTAATGTCATATTTATTTCATATGTAATAAAGTTAAAAAAAAAGTAAAATGTTTGCGTATTATTTTGCTCATATGTGCTTTCTGAATTAATTTTATAATTTAATGAATATTTCCCTATATATTTATCTGAGTAATAACAGAATAGATTACAATCTTTTGATGACTGTTGGTTTTAAGTACCTACTAATTAAATAAAATATATTATACTTTATCTCAATATCTGTTTGTAGTCAAAAGTAAACAGGATGTTAGTAAACAAGTATACCGAGTCCATCATCGATATTTGTAGGTATAAAAGGAAAATAGATTTATTAAAAATGCAAGCTTTATTAAAAAATCAGTCTAAATCATATTTATTTAAGTTTTAATTTTTTCTAAACATAAAAAAACATAAAAAGCTATTAAGATACACGTCCACTTATAACGATTAATTAAGTAGTGCGATCACATTGCGTTAGCGAATACTGATTAAGTCGGGTCAAACGGAGTAAATTAGGGTCATCTGGAACTTAGGAGAGGGGGGGTGGGGAGTTCGGGAGCCGGGGCGCTACACGCGGTACGAGTAGTGGCGGTAGTTGGTGCCGTAGGGCAGGCGACCGCTCGTCGTCGACGAATAGGAGTACCCGCCGGGCCCGCCGAGGTTGCTGGAGCGCTCGCTCGTGTAAGAGTAGCCTCCGGGCCCGTTGGCCGAGCGCCGCTCCACCGTGTTGCTGTACGAGCTGCGCTGCGGCAGGCCGCTGCCCGTGGCCCGCTCCGAAGTACTCGAATAAGAGTACGAGTACTGCTCCTCCGCACGGCGCGGCGCCAGGTCCCGGTCCACCACCACGTAGTGACGCGGCGTCTGCAACAACCGGCCCTTAGCACGCGTCCTGCCGCGCACCCTCGCACCGACCCGACCTACCCGACTAGCGAAAGCGAAACAAACAATAAGATTACGACGAAATCAATACGAGGCGTAATTGCTGTAGAAGACGTGTCGATGCGGCGCGTGCTGCGGGCGGCCGTGAGACTGCGCCAGCACCACGTCCATGTGGTCTCGCGGCGTGCCCAGCGGGTCAGCTTCGAAGGCGCGCTCGCGGTGTTCCACCGCCGATAGAACGCGCGCCCGCGTCTTTTCGCGCGCCGACACGTACGGTGCGAGCGGTGCTAGCTTCGACTCCGGCTTGGGTAGTATGTTCTGCCGGACGACCGGGTCGAGTACGGAGGGGCGCGCACCGGGTCGGGCGCGGCGCCCGAAGGCCGTCACCGGATCCGGCACCAGACTGGGTCGCGGCACGTAAGGCACCAACTCCCAGTCCCCTGGCCGCTGCAAGCGGAGAAGTCGCCGTTAGTCGGGCGGACGCCGACTCCAGCCGCGGCTATATTTGGCGCGCTCGGTGAGCTCCTCTTTCTGATACACGATTCTCGATCCGATGACCCATTTGAGGAACGTTACCGCAACGTTCTACCGAACCCTACTACCGACAAACGAAGCTCGCTGCGGCTGGTCAGACTTAAAAAGCAATAGATAGGTATTCTTTACAAGCGCTAAATGTGTCTGCGATCTATCTGCACTCCGGAAAAGGTATATAATTTTGCCACTGTACGACTGCGATACTGAGACACTCGATATCAACGAGAGACATGAAAGTAAGGATGGTCGATTTGGTGCGAGGGCGTCCGGCTCCCGGGAGTTTTAGATTGGAGCGAGGTGCACGCTCGGTAGGAGTTAAAAGGCGGCGGACTCACCGACACGCTGTAGCTGGAAGCCGGTCTGTAGGGGCGGCGGGTGGTATAGAAGTCACTTTCGTAAACCATGGTTGCTGCTTGTGTTCGTTCGTCTGAAACTCGCGACGTTCGGTCCTCGACTGCGGAGCCCGCGACGCTGGCGGTCGCGCCACGCCGACCTTATTTTTAGATCACTGTCATTGCAATTTTCGCGTCATTCCACCCAAACTTTAAACTACTATTATAAAACAAGTGGTAATGATGTCACAAATGGGTTAAAGATAATCATCTTTCCAGAGAATGCAATGTTAGACCATGGATCAAACGAAAATAGCTCGTGTATATATCGCATGAGTCATTATAGAAATATACTACGGTTTTGATATTTGGTTTCGAGTAAGAAAAACAAAATTACTAAGTGAATTATTTTAAATAGTACCTTAATTAAGTGCATGTAATCGTTCCCATTCGGAAAAGTAAATACACATCTAAATAGTGTACAGTCTATGCTAATGTTATAAATAGGAATATTATATTTGTTTGCAACGTAATGTCGTTAAACAAACAAACAAAACAAATAACTACTATGGTACTAGTAATACCAACAACACACATGCGTTGATAAATCAGTTAATCAATCTATCAGTGTCGACAAATAAAACTCATTTCGGTTTAGATTTTTATGGTATAATTTTCTTAAATGAGTGGTTGTTGTGTGGATTATCAATAACCGAAAATGTCAGTCATAGCTGTAATTTAAAGATAATAAATCAAAGACTGACTCATTATGATAAGGTTTTCTTTATTTGTTTCTCAAAACATGATCTTTGTAAGGAAGTTTCCGTCCCAGTGTCGGTCGGACAAGTAGTAGATGTATATTTAAAATTCAAAAAATATATGTAATATTTAAAATTCAAAAAATATATGTATTTACGTCGTAAAACATAACCACAGGACCCTCTCTAGGAAAATTAACTTTTAGTTGGCTAATGTTTGGAGGCACTTATTTCTGTCCATCACTTTGCACTTGTCTCCTCTTCCATCTGTCTCTTTCTATAAGATATTAACATTCTTTGTCATCTGTATGCGTTATGATGATGTTTATTTAGCGGACCTCTCTTACACGGAGGAAATATCTACACTAAAATAGTTCTCTTATTTATAATTATACTCTAGGGTCAAAGAAAGAAATATCATTCCTGTGTCAGTAGGAGAAAATCAGTTTGGTTTATTTTTAAAGTAAACCTTTAAAGTTTTGACTTCACACAAACAAAATGAAACAAAAATATTACCATTTAATGTAATCGGTTTTTAATATTAAATACCAAGAAATATTCATTTTGTGTGAAAAATTATTATACTCTATTTTTTTATTTAAGATTCACGTACCTGTGTAATGAATGTCCTCATATTTAGACGTTACTGGGTTACCAATATGACATGAATTAAAGTCACATGGCTTTACATATGACTTGCCATTACGACGATTATTGCATTCTTTAAGACCGAATGAATAATCTGAGATTGAAAGCAATGCATGTAATTTCAAATATTTCATTTAATTTATAATTACGACGATTAAAGTTCAGACCACTGTGTTCAAACATTTTCTCTTTTAATTAAAATAATGATGCACAAAAAGTGCTTAAAGAAGACTTAACTGATTTTTATTCAAATAATGTATATAATAAAGTTTTAGATATTTTGTCACATGGATCTAATAATATTTTTAAGCCAAAAACGATAACGACTTACTTAAAACTTAAATAGTGATTGAGCAAACGTGGGAATATTGAGAAGTTGAGAATAGTTATGTAAATTATTTATTACGAGGCAATGGAATCATGATCCGGTGTTTTTGGATAAATAGGATTTTCTCTAAAATATTTAAGAACGTTTGCGTACAAGCTAAGTTGATAATATTAGAAATTAAATCTTAAATTCAGAAGATAAAATAAGGGCATCTTGGGATGTTTTATCTAGTCTTACTGGGAATACTAGGGCTGCTAATGGACATTAAAAAATTATAATAAATTCATTAAAAATGTAATAAACATTTTTGAAACTTTTGTATTGTAATTCCAATAATAGCCACGCATTATTCAAATTCCTCATCTGATGCAATTTCCGAATTGACGAATAATGTTAATATATTTACTGTTTCTAAGCTTGTTACATCAGATGAAATTGTCGTAATATTTAAAACCTTAAATCTTTTTAAAAAAGTGTGATGTTTGGGGTATGTGACACTATTATAAATGATATTGTCCCACAATTATCCTTAATTTTTAAGAAATGTTTGAAACCGGTATATTCTCTGATTTAAAGAAAAAAAATTGTCATTGTAATCCAAATGACAGAATTTATTTATAGAAATAAAATCAAGCATAGTAAACAAGGTGGTTATGGCAAAAGTATATCAACAACGGATTGGAGTGCCATGCTTCTTAAGAACATTTACAACGCATGGAAGAAGTCGCCGAAAGCAATCGGGGTGTTTTGCTATTTATTCAAAGCCTTCATTCCCGGAACCAACAAACATTACATTGCAAACTTAACCACTACGGTGTACGTAGCGCGCGCTACGCTTGATCTTATTGCCTCTTACCTAAATCAGAGTCCAGACGGTTGATGTAAATAATTCTTAATCGGCTGGTTCTCCCCTAAAGATGGGTGACTTTTTCGTAAAGTTTATGAAAAATTGTACTTTTTGCTGATGAAACCACGCTTCCTTTTAGCTTCTTTTTCTTTGAGCGTATTAGGCCTGATCATGGCGAAGCAAAAAGTGCTTTGTCACGTGTTCTTTATTGGTTCAAAATTAATAATTTAATCTTAAATGCTAAGAAAACTAATAGAGATTATACTTCTTTAAAAAGTCAAAATTGTAGCTTATTCCTTAATAACTTACTCAACGATTTTCTTAGATATAACTTTAGATAAAAAGCTCCAGTGAAACTACCATCTCTCAACACTTGTAGTCAAACTCAGCGGCCGTCTTTGCAATTAAATAAATAAAACAATTAACGGACCTTGATACGGCTGGTTCGTTAAAAGCTAGTGATTCTCTGAGATATTTCAAAAGAAACTGGTATTCTTACGGTGACCTCTCAATATATATTTTACAATATTGATATCAAAAACAGTGACAGACAATGAATACAAGAAATTAAAAAAACAAACTCGTAAACGCCTATATTTCGTCTTCAAAAAGTTGACAGACTTCATCAACTTGGATGTGAATATAATAAAATTCCCTAAGATATATTAGACCTTCCTATTCTCAGTTTTAAATCTAAAATTAAGTGTTTTATTAAATCTTATAATAGTATTCAAGAGTTTTTAGTTCATCGAAATATGTGGAACTTTGATTCTTCTTCATTTTGCAGGGTTGATATGACGTATACATCAAATGTTGTTTTATTTCATTTAAAAAGGGAAAGTGTCGAGTTTCTGGCACTCCTCTCAAGCAGCGCAGCATCCGCAGCCGGTGGTAGTTCCCTCACGGTCTGATTATACTGACTTTTTTTAAATAATTTAAAAGTGCGTGTAAATGCCTACTTAAATAAAGATCCTTTGGATATTACCATATAATATTACCTAATAGTATCCATTGATATCCTTAATTTTTTTACAAAAACAAGGATATCATTCCTTTAAATTGGTTCAATTACGAAAATTATTATTTTTAATAAATCATTGCATGACAAGATATATAGTACATATCATATATTTTATACGCACTTACAATTATCTACAAAATTCTCCAAAAGACCGAAGTCCGTTCGAAGTGTTCAACTCGTACACCTCGTCTTGTAAGTAGGACAGCCCAAAGGAAAAAGAAATCAACGAGGCTGAAGCGTGAATTTTCATTTAAATGTATAATTTCATACATTGAAATAAATACTATTGTTCCTAAAATAAATATTATTTAACATGGAATGTGTATGTTTTAATATAACTATTATTTCATGTTATTAATTTTATTACTATTTTCAATATACTTTTCTAAGGGAGGGTGTAGCAAAGTGCTACTATGTATATATAAAATATATTGTAACGGTTCGTGTTTATTTATAATCCAAGTGAGTAGCGGTAGTAGCGGTGGTAGCGGTGGTAGCGGTAGGGGTGCAGAGGTCGCTATGTCACAATCAAACAACAATAGTCAAAAGTGTTATTAAACTTAACTATTTATTTTCCTCAGTTAAGAATTTACAATAATTTCTCGTCGACCGACCGTACGCAGACTTCGAGCCGTTCAATGTTGGACCCAGAAATAAACACGATACAGTATACATCAAATCAAACACCCGGTGTCCCAGACCCACTGCTTTATTGACTCACCAGTGTCTCCATACAATAAATCATAACAAAACAACATGTGCCGAACTTAATATAGATACGTCAACGGTCTGGCGCCGGACGCTCGGACGCTCGGGCGCTCGGGACGGCCCGACGGCCCGTCGCAATAAATATCAACGTATGTACACCACGGGGCCTCGACTCTCCAAAATTATAATTTATTTCGTTATGTCCTATCTATGCGGGGCGGCCGCCGGCGGGCGACGCCTCCGAGCCCGGCCGCCCCCCGACCGGCGCGCGCTCGCCTCCGACTGTTACTTTAATGTTTTTGGCAATTTCACCAAGTCAAATATACCGGATATGTGAGTCGGATCGGTCCGACCACCGCACTGGACGAAATATAATCGGATACGGACGTGCGCCTCGTCCGTCGTGCGGTGCGACTCCGGCCGCCGCGACGGACGCGCTCGCCGCATAAGTTATCTCTTGTACCATAATTGTCTAAAGGCAGTCAATAAGGCTGGTAATATACATATACAAAGATGTAAGACTCTCACAAATCAACCGAATTAACATTCTTTGTGCTGCGCGATAATATCTAGCGAATGTCGTCCCGCGCCCTCGTCCGGCGCAATACATATACATATACATACATACATACATACAATATAGCGACACCGCACGAGCGCCCGGGACGGACAGACTACACCCACACGACTCCGATCTTTATGAACTAGGAACGACGCTCCGCCCGCGCTACTGCGAGGGGTACTGCGACGGCACCGAGTACACCAGCGGCTGGGGCGCCGCCCCCCACCCGCCGCCGGCGCCCACCGACCCCACCGACCCGACGGACCCCACGGAGCCCACCGAGCCCCCCGGCACGCTCATGCGGTACCCCGCTGCAACAAAACACACGTATTAAAACACATGCTATTACTACATTCAACTTCATTTATATTCGGCACACTTCTAATGTTTGGTTCAAAATTTAATATGAACATATATCAAATTAATACAACCTGCATTTAAGTCAATATCTAACAATAAATTTAAATTACTATTTTATGTTTTTCCCAAATGTGTTTATACAAATAATTCCCATTTTCCTTGTTATAATTAAATATGTGAATATCCTACTAACACTTGTACAATTGTAAAATTGTTAAAAATAGTTAATCTAATAACCATATGACTTAAAACAGAAACGGTTTTAGTGCATTTTTATTATTATTTAATATTAATATCAACTGTGCTCTGATAAGAGTTCACAAATAGATAAGGAATGATAATATAAATGATAACAGAACTTTTGAAAATGCACTAGACCATAATAGATTCTCTGTCGCTCTTAATTCACACAGACTGCCTTAAATAAAATTGTGTATACTAGCCGTGCCCACTTGACTTTGTTTACGCTGAATATGATTTTATTAAATAAAAATAGCCTAAGTTAGTCTCTATAACATTAACTTTCCGTCAATAAAAGTCCGGTTAAAATCGGTCCAGCCGTTTCAGAGATGAACCGTAACAAACAGACAGACAGACGAAAAGGATTTTTTTAATGTAAGTACCGTATATATTCATATTAATTTAGTAAAAAGCTATTAATTTGAAATTACCAACAGACACTTCGCGACTTATTTATATATATGTATATATTAATAGAGATATAATTGATTTATTATACTTGACTGACCCGCTGCCGCCGCCTGCGGGTTGCTGTAGGCCGCTGCGTACTGCTGGTAGTATCCCGGCGCCATGTACCCCTGTATTGCGGGGTAACCCTGGAAACATTCACGGTACATTTACATTAAACTACATTCGCAAGTAAAAAATTAAAAGTAACATATATACTTTTAATTATTATATCTCTTAACAAAAATTAAAAAATTCAAATTCAAAATTTCAGTTACAATTCAAGTGTTCAGTTACACAAAGAAATTTATGTTAAAATTTGACCAGACAAGTGTGAATAAGGATGAGGTTGTGTACATTACTTTGTTTTCAAAGAGGAAGGGTTTGTGCTTTGGTTTTATTTTAATAATAATCTCAATAATGTACTGAGATAGCAGTTCACAAATTCTTGATAAGGTACATTATATTCCCAACATACAGTCAACTATTTGAAGTCTGCATTTATTCTATTGTTCAAAAATCCATACCGATACTACAGAGCGGTCCATTCAATGTTTCTCAGTATTAATGATGAAAAGAGATAACTACTAAACATCATACAATACATATTTATCCGTGACCTTCCATCAATGTATTAAAACAATCCCAACCTGTCCCCGCTTACGTGAATGAATATAAAAATAATAATATATATCATTTGTTCTTATAGCCATACAAATACAAAATAATGAAACCTTTACTGTGTTTTTTTATATAATTCCCGTGTAGATTAAACAATAAAAAAATTTTGGTAAAAGATAAAAAGAACTTTAAACAAATAATTTTCATCTAATATTCAGATAAAAAAAATTCTAGATAAGGTTTTGTTAAAATTATTGCAACAGTAATCACTAATTTTATTGATGTATAAAAAATATGGGATGAAAAATTAATTTAAATTTAAATATTTTTACAATAAAATAATCTAACTAGCACATAGTTATGACACCAGATAAGTGTGCGGTTTTTTTTAATTGTCTTTAACCATGTTAATCAATGTCAGAATTAGAATTAAATTTCAGGATACATATTTTATATATTATTTAAGTACCTATATATGTGATAGAGATATGAAATATCTAAAATATACTATGACAATACCTGTATATATTCATATTCATACATGTATAACCTTGTGAAAGCAACCCACATTTTAATATGAGCATTTTTTATAACACCAAACTTATCACCTGGTTATATATTATGAATTGTTTGTAAAGGAGAGAATTATTAGTTGGTCAAACTATAATATATCTCTGTTCTTAAATCCTCTATTACATTTATTGGTAAATATGAATAAATTATTTAATGTTTTTCTCTGAATTAAACATTTCAGATGAAACTAGCTATGAAAAACATAATGTATAATAATTTATTCATACGGTATCGTTATATACATACATACATTACATATTAGTCTTACACTGACCTCACTCAATTTAATCAAAATTTATTCACAACTTTGATTTAAAAAATAACTTATTTTTAAAAGAATGTAAAGTAAAAAAAATAATAATAATGAAATTAATTAATAAATTTAGATAAAGTAATGCTGTCGCTATATATCCCACATATTTCCCTGTTTCAAGTAACCTCTATGGTTAATTAGTATTTTGTTTGTTCACATTATTTATACAAGTGTTGTCTGTTAACAAAAATATTTATACAAATATGATAAGATTCTTATTAGCAATCTTAATAATTGGCATAATACTAACTTGTATTGGAATTATAATGGGAATATTAAAAAGTTAAAATTTTGTCTTCTGTATAAAGAAACCATTGGAATAATTATAATTTTACCTTTTATAAAAGTTTGTAAACCTATCGGCTGTACCGACTTAAATGTAGAAGTTCATTATATATTTTTACTTCAGATTGTAAGTAATAATTTGTGTTTATATTAGAAAATTTTTAATATTTTAAGCTATTTGTTCCTGTAAATATTTACCTGAGTATACCAATATCCCATTCCTTGTTGGTATGCATAGGGATACTGTGTCTGGGCACCCATCGATGCAGGTGCCGCAGGTGGGTTACTCGTGCTCTGTAAGTATTCATGATAAATAACAAGTGTTATTAATATTACTTATTAACACATTAGACAATCTAATTACCTGATTCTCAGTTCCTCCATTTTCTTTACCCCAGAAACACTTCACTGTATGTCCACTAATTTCAGTATTATGTGTTGCTTCTATGGCATGAGCCGCAGCTTCTTTAGTTGTGAACCTAATAAAAGCATATCCCTTATCCCTGAACACTCTTACATCCTGTATCTGTCCAAATTGTGAAAATGTGCTTTGCATTAATTCTTCTGTAATTACATTACTAGTAAAGCCTCCACAGTAAACAGTAGTGTTTGTTGGTGAGCTTTGATTATAAACCTCGTCAAATGTAGGTTGTTTCACCCGTTTGCTACTTGGTGCTCCTTCATTTGGCCCTTTGGTTGGAGGTTTACGTGTTGACCAATTAGTACGTATAGATCGCGATCCTAACCATTGACCATTCATTGCCTGTATCGCTGCTTCAGCATCGGCTTTCTTAACAAATGAAACGAAGGCATAACCCTTAGATTTGAGCGTTTGTGGGTCACGTACTATTCGACAGTTTGATATTTCGCCAAACGGAGCAAAAGCTTCGCGAAGAATATGGGTTTCTATTTCAGGTGATAAATCACCGACGAATATGTGGTGATGATTGCTCGTATCCGTTTTGGGTTGATTACCAGGACTTGTAGCCCAGTTAACCTTCATTTCCTTCTCGAGAAATACTCGCCTGTTCATGGCGGCCAGGGCCGTAGCCGCCGCCGTGTGATTTGTAAACTCAAGGAAAGCGTATGGATCATTTCCTGGTTCACGAATTATTTTACAGCCTTTGACTTCGCCTATTTGACCGAACAACGCGCACAGAAATTCTTCTGTCACACTCGCGTCTAAATTACCGACGTAGAGAGTTTTCGGGTGGCTTTCGTCGCCCATATTAGCTTATATCGTAATCTAGCAGATATTTTATTACGACTATGAACACTAATATCAAAAATACTCGCTTATCAACGTGTTATTTCATCACATTAAACATTGAATGACGGATAAAAGAAAGAAAAATGTCGCAAAACAGCGCCTAGGACTTCTCGAAAGACGTTGCTGTTGACTCGTGAAACGTTCACTTTTCGGAAACAAACGCATCTATAGACGAATTTCCGGTAGAATTTATTTGAATATTTGGAGGGAAAAATTAAAACATGAAAAACAAAATTAATAAATATACAAAAAAATATTTTACTTGTTACTCATTAAGAATATGCTATCCAAAAACCCTTCAACTATTTTATTTAAACATATCTTAGTTTTAAAATACACGACATTTTAAATACCATAAGCAAAGTTTGTTAAATATCATAGACAATATACTTATCTTTCCGGAAACGAGTGTCAATTTAAAAACTATGAATCATCGAAATGTTTTTTTGATTACAAGTTACTATAATTGTAAAACCTTTTTGATTGACAAATTGACCTCTGTATACCATTGTCAATAATTGAAGAACTTAAAATTGCTATTTTTACTTCTAGAATCTTAAGTCAATTGCAAAATTTGTGTTTTTTTTATTTAATTACCATGACTCTACTTGTAAATATTAATTGACGAAAATCAATCATTATGAAATTTCGCCTATAAACTGAACAGTTTACATTATTAAAAAGATATGATATTATTTTATCCGATTATACTAAGAACTTATATAAAAAAAAACATTATTATTGAAATTTTGTTGCCTAACAGGAAAAAAACATTAAATTAACATAATACATCTGAAAGTATTTTTAGTCTGTGCTCGGATATATACTGTAAATAATTGTAAATTGTTCCGATGACAGATTATGACTGACGACAGCAAAGTATGAGAGATAGTCGCGCGAAATAAATTCTTATTATTTTAATTTCACTATATATAACATGTATGTTGTACTTGAATAAAGCATGTATTACCTAGAACATCTGTTTTTACATTTTATCTCACAGAATTTCGTAAAAGTCAGTTTCGTGTAAGGTTATAAACCGCTAGTAAGTGAACACGTATGCAGTGAATCGGTTTTCTTGTGATTTTTAGCCTGAAATGAGGTGAAGCATATATTTAAAAATAAAATTTGTACAATGCTACCACTTACTCAAAAGGACACGAGGCTCTCACGAGGTGCTGCCGGTGGAGTCCGCGAAAAATTTCAAAATTGGCTTCGATTGATATTTGCGGACAAAAACTCGAAAAATTTATTTCTTTTTCTTATACTCAACTTATCATTTGCATTTGTGGAACTATTTTATGGAGTTTGGTCAAATAGTTTAGGTGAGTAAGCCGGTTTAAATATATATAATATCAATAGGATATATGTATAAATTTTAATTTTAATTAATTTTAATTGTGCTTTACAATCTTAATATGTAATATCAATCATTATTACTTATAGGTTTGATTTCTGATGCATTCCATATGTTCTTTGATTGTACGGGCCTGGTGGCTGGGCTTGCTGCATCCTTAGTGTCAAAATGGCGAGCCAATGAGCGTTACTCTTATGGCTATGCTAGAGCCGAAGTTCTTGCTGGCTTTGTAAATGGACTTTTTCTGCTGTTTATTTCATTCTTTATATTAAAAGAAGCCGTTGAAAGGGCCATTGAACCACCAGAGGTAAATACTTTCAATAACACTATATATTTAAGTTATTGATCCACACATTTAATTGGTATATCACTATAATCAATCATATTGCAAATTGAAACTTGAATCTGACCATGACAAAGGTATCTCCGTGTAAAGGAATACAAATACTATGATAAGATTAAATTAAAGTATAATCTGAATTGGTTTTATCAAGAATAATAGCTCAGTAAATAATTTATTGGAATATTATTTTTGCAAATATATAAATCTCAAATTAAAAATAATTATATTGACATTTGTGTACCAGTGATCACAATATTAAAAAAAACTTGTGTATTATGTGGTTTTTATCAGACCAGGATGTGTTGGGAACCCTCAAAGCCTTAATTTTAAGTTGGAGAATGTCTTTACAGAAGGGCTTATTTCTATAATTATGATATTAAAATATTCCTTCCTGACACTTCCATTTGAGATACACATGTGATCACTGGTATTGATTCAGAGTGGAAAGATATAAATAATAAAAAAAAACATATATTTTGTTAATACAAAACTTGTAGTTTTAAATATATGATTTTGTAAAACAACTACTATAAATATAACAACTGTATATATAGCTGCTACTGCTACATAGTTATAATGCAGCGTGCATCTTAGAATTATAAATAGGATGTGGATCTAAGTCCTCTAATATTATTGAAGCAATATGATATGTTTTACAAATTTGGCCTAATTGGTTTAACAAGTATTCCAATTTTTTTATTTATATAAATTTTCTTTCTATAGTTAGGTATTAAACATTACCTATTATTGTTACATGAGACTTATGAAAGTAATGACATATTGTGTTAGAAGAGTAGAGAAAAAGTACAAATTGCATAGATAAATATATATTTATTCAGAACTACATTTATTTCTTTATCTATATAAATAACAATTATACAAAATCAATGAAGGTTTAGGTTGGACAATACCGTTTGCAATGACACAGTGATTGATTTGAGATGACTTGAGGTAGATATAGTATAAAATAAACATACTGTAAGGCGCATTTATTTTCCTTATTGGTAAATTGCCCTCACATTTGTTAATTGTGTGAAGACAGTTTGGGTCGCTAATTACTAAACATTACTGTAACTTAATCAATCTTATTACAAATAACTAAAACATGAAATGTAATTATTACGAAATCTCATTGTATTATATTATATTGTCATTCTTGTAATTACGTTGATTAATTAGACTCATCAGAAAGTTTTTTTCTTATAGATTACTCAATAGATAAGACAGCATCAGAAAGAAAGACAGATGTAGATAAGGCAGACTAAAGAGAATTAAAACATTTCTTAAGGTTCCTAACATATGTATTAATTTTACTATAGGAAATTGTTACCGACGTTACATGTACAATTCGTCAAGCGTTCAAACATTTAAAAAAGGGAAGAAAATAAATTAACATAACACTATGTCTACTTTCTATTCTTTACAATAACGTTGAATAGGCGTTTCTCAATTGTCGGCTGAGCACGTACTTGGGCGCCATTTTTCACTAACATTTCACTTACGTAATACATTTTTTTTAGGTGAAACACGAACGTCTGCTTGTGGTCTCCGTACTGGGTTTTCTAGTAAATCTAATTGGAATATACGCATTCCACCACGGCCACGGACATGGCCACGGCGGCCACGGCCACTCTCATGGCGGTCACGGCCACTCGCATAATAACCACGGGCATGGCCACTCTCATGATGAAATCGAAGCCCCCACCGGAGCTGGATCCGCCATCATGCGAGGAGTGTTCCTACACGTGTTGGCGGATACTTTGGGTTCGGTCGGAGTTATCATATCCGCCATATTGATGCAAATGTTTGGCTGGATGAGAGCAGATCCGATCTGCTCAATGGCGATAGCGTTGTTGATTGCCGCGAGCGTCTTCCCTCTGGTGTTCGACTCTGGTTCTATACTAATGCAGCGGACTCCAGAATCGCTCGAACGTGCGCTACCAAACTTATACACTAGGGTTGTAGGATTGGCCGGAGTTCACGCTGTCCAAGAACCACATTTTTGGACTCTATGTAGCGATGTCCATGTAGGCGTTTTAAAATTGGAAGTGGCAAGGGAAGTGGATCCTCGGTACATCACAGACCAGGCCGCCAGAATCTTTAGAGAGGCCGGCGTGAAGCACCTCACGGTTCAGCTGGACTACTCTCCACTTTGATAAGGAGCCGAGTATCACAAATGTACATATTTCCACACAGTGGACATTAATATATTGTATATAAGTAATATTGTGAGCGCAAACCTTCTATCAGTGCTATAATAATTCTGCTTGTTTTTTGCAAATTAGCAAAATAAGTTTCAAAAGTGGGCGAGTTGTGAATAATATATTTATTTAACTAGCAGTACATAACAGGATCAAGTGATATTAATTAGTGCGGTGTCATATATAAAAAAAGCTTTACAAAATCGGATTGCAACTTTTTGCAATAATTGAGTTTGTATTGTGATATGCAATTATGTTATCTTCCATAGACAAAATAAATACGAATAGAATGAATTAAATGTATAAGAATTTTTATTTCAAATTATTTTATGTATAAATATATTTTTACCTTATTTTATATTTTTTTCTTTTATTGTTTTAGCCGTACAAGAATATGTATTAATATTATCAAATGTACGTTAAGCATTCCATTTATTTTCATAATATATAGTTACCTACAGTGGATGAATTTTGCTAAGACATTTTTTTTTTCATTACAACAGTGCTTAATTAAACTGACAAAAGTATATTTACTTTTAATTTATGAATAATTTCCATAATAAATATATATTAAGACTTGTCGCAATGAGATTTTATTACTTTCAGGTGTATAATATAAAAATAGGATTCGGCATTTAATATGTAATAGACAAAACGATTTTTATATACTTTTTTAATGTAAAAGAGATAGCTTAAGGTTTTTAGAAATAAAACAATGGGATTTTTTTAATAAATCTCTTTACATCCTTAGTGACAAGATATCAATCATATACATACAACAAACATATTTAAATAAATTTGTTAAGTAAAGAAAAAATTTGTTTTATTATTTAATAGACCGTGAACGTGCCACGAGATCAAAGCAACAGTATAATCACACCGGGCCGTTAACAAAATATATAAAAGCTTTTATTTCAGCAATAATAATACAGTCTATATTCCAGTATGCATTGACGTCTGTGGAATAGTTTCAACATGTTAAATAAATAATAAAATAAACAACAACATACAATAAAAAAACTTTGAACTTTAATATCCAGATAAAAAAATAATAGCAATGTTTTACCCAGTGTGAATATATTACTATTAAAAAAATATAAAATGTTATTCAATTAGTTTTTTGGCTTTGAAGTATCTACGTAGATACAGTACTTGCCACGTGGCTAAGCCCAAGAGACACACCATGGAAAATATACTGAAAAATAGCACGCGGTTATTTGTGGACTCTGAAACAGAAATACAATATTATTAATCTTAATACATGAACAAATGCAAAATTGTATTATTATATTGTTTTATTGAACTTAGTTGAAACTGAATTTTAATTAGGTAATGTATTGATAGACTAAAATATCACTATTGGTGTTGCTGTGTCAGCAAATAAGGCTAATAGCATACACAAAAAATACAATACACAAAACAATCTTAGCCAATAATTCAACAATCATGATAAAAGTCACAAAGCTAACCGTTAGTATCTCTCATTTCTTCCTCTCGCTTTCTCATAAGAGTAAAGTCTTGTACAATGGCTTCAGATAAGTCTTCTAATCTCTTCAGCTCAAGTTCCATTGGTTTAAGTTTGGCCGCTTCACCAATCTGTATATAAGAGACAATGAAATATTTGCAATTCACCAGTATTAATATTACTACCACATAGTAGCAGTAAACATCACAATGTGGTGTGAGGGAGGATATTCATTAAAAGTATTACATATAAAATAAAGGTGTCAAAATTTATCACAGGATTATTGAAATTAACTCTACAGGAGCAATTCTACAACTTGTATAGTAGAAAACTACCTTGAGCAGTTACTTGAAATTCAATGGACAAACTTTGTAACCATTGTAATTGATCATCAATACATACTTTTGTTTTGTCAATTCACATGTGATTACTGTAAAACTTATTATTGCAATGTCTGACATTTATCATTACTAGTTATGTTAGCCTCAAAGTCTCCCAAATATTAAGAGGTATCATTCAATAATGCATTCAAAAATTTAAATTAATATTAATGTCTGTTATTAAAATCAATACTTCTGATGCTATTTATTAGTATTAGTACACATTGTATATTTGGAAATATATTTATTTCAATAACATGTTAATATTTTTATTATGTCTATTAGAAGCCTACGGTTACTAGATGCAGTTCTAGCTTTAGATTTTGAATGTGAGGATTTTAACACAAAATGATTAAATAAGTGTGTTTATAAATGCATACAAGTATTAGTTATGTTATATTTTGCAAGGCCACTCAATATTACCCAAGAATTCTGGCCGGTGCAGATTATGGAAGATCACCGATAAACAGAAATACTTAAATAAATGTTTGCAATTGAATAAAAATAATAATAATAAGTGTCTACTGAGATAAACATTACATATAGAATAATATATAAACATTACATATAACATTGTTATATGTTTTTTTATTTTAACTGAATAAGTGTACTTACGCCTTCATAGTTCTTTGCTTCAATACCAACTTTGATATCCAACGTCACATCTTGGGCAATACCACGTCGTTCTGAATATAATAGAAAAAATTGTTAGCTTTTACATTACAATTTCTGGAATTATATTTGTGATGCAAATAATATATATAGATAGATATATATGTTTATTAATATAGAGCTGAAAAACTATTAATTGTAAAACCTAAAACTTATGTAGGTGACATAATTATTTACTCAAATGTTCATTACAAGCTTCTGGTTAAGTCAAATTTGTGAACATTAACATTATTTGATAGGATTGCTTAATTCAAAAATATTTTAACATTTTCACATCAATTTGTCTTACCTTGAGGCACTTTGGAAATGAAACAAACTTCAAATGTGTCATAGGTCTCCGTTACAAATGTGAATTTGCCTTTGGTAATACCATCTTTCTGGGCTAGAATATGACCCTTTGAGTCTCGGACCTAAAAATTCAAACTATAAATGTCAATGGATAGTACAGAAAGCAGCGAAGTTTAATTACTAATTATTCAATGTACAATAAATATTTTTAACAATACCAATACCTTAACCGACCAAAACACAAATTTGAATTTATTAAGGTCTAGGTCTTAAAATAATAGCTTTGACTGAATGAAAATAATATCTAGTGACCCAAAATTTATTTTAAAAAAAAAGTTCACTACCATGAACAATTTGATGGTTGATAAGATTATACAATAAGAATATTAGCAATAAAACCAACAATTTTAAATGAAATATTTTTATAATGTCAGACAAACCTCAAACTTAATATTGTGTGCTATCAACTTACCCTACAATCGAAACATATCTAATCAGTTCAAAATGAATTGTCTATTGAACACATAATTACTTTTATGACAATTACTAAAAAATTATGAAAAGCCGGAAAAATATGGTTATATCTACAATTTCTTATTTGCTAAAAGTAAAAAGATGTAAGATTTTTTTTTAAAGAACTTACAATGTAGTCGATTCTTTGACCAGCAGCTTCGGTAGCCTCATATTCACCAGCTACAAGCACATTTGCATGCAGTTCTTCTTTTAAGCATTTCTGAGTGTTTGGTGCCAAACTCCACATTATAGCATTGCAACCACTCCAAAATATACATAGTAACAGAACGAGATATTGCACCTCCATTTTAAATTCTCTTATATGTTATATATAATAATTTACGGGCAGTTAGTCAGAAATCACAACTTCTCGACGTAAAAACAAACATATTATTCTGTGTCAAACGACCGATGAGTTGGCCCGAAAAGTGAGAGACGTCGGCGTTGTACTCCTGAAAAAGAAATAGTTTTGTTGCCATATACAATTAATAAGTGCGCAGTCTATGATAGTTTAATATATATGTATATATAAATATATTACATTATTGAATGAAAACTTTATTTAGAAAACTCTTCTTTCTAGTCATACAATGTTCCTGTCTACTTTTTGTTTAGTATATTATTATGATAAATAAGGTAGGCTATTTAAATACGGCATATTCTTTTTACAGTACATTTTAAGAGAAATGAAATATTTAACTGTGATTATTTTCTTGTGATTCATAAAATTAATTTATTAGTAATATATAATACACAATGCACAAACTATTCGCCTGTAAAATTAAAATACATAGAATCTATAACAGACTATATGACGTTTCCGTTAGACATCTGTTACCGACTTAAATGCAATTATTTCTGCAATTTGCATTAATTGCAAATGTCATTTTTGTTGCACATAAATGAACTGTCAATTTTCTAACCTTGTTTGGTAAAAGGAAAAAACTTTAATTGAATAAATGTTTAATTTAGTATTACAATAATTGGGTTCAATTAAGATAAAAAAAAACACCCTATTACTTTTGTGAAAGTTATTATTTATTTTTGAAGACTTTACCGTTAATAGTGGACTTGACAAGTCATTGAATAATTCTAAAACAATAATTGTAAAAAATAATAAGTGTTAGTTTCAGTTTATGCACAGCATCATAGAAGGAAATTATACAATTATACGGTATGTATAGTTACTATTACATGAACTTGTTTGTGTTTACATAATAAGTTGAATAATCTTTTGCAGGTCTCATGAAGACTAATTGTATCAAATGTAATATTCATTGAATATGCAATTTTTTATATCGATGTTGATTAAGTTAATTTTATGTACAATTTTAATTAGTATTTTTTTTTTGAATAAATAAGTTTCTTGGAATTATTTAAGTTTTGACTCTGCATTAGTATAATCTAATTTGATTATCTAAGATTATCTTATAACCAAAATATAGTTTTGAAAACAAATAGTTTATTGTATGTATTGTGATCAACTATTTTTTTCTTATGTATGGTGCTATTTGTTCATTTCAGGCACACAAATATTGTCACTAAGTGACTGCACAACACCATTTGGATTGATATAACAAAAATGAGAATATGGCTCCAAAATGATATTTACTGCTGTCCTGTGATATTAAGGTAAGGTTACATTGTTAATCTTTGTTTCATAGGTAATGGGTTGTCATTAATAATTTGATATTTTTAAACCACTTTTTAACCTCTCCCTCCCCCCGATGATACTTGTTGAGGTTTGAATTTACCTCTCCTGTCTGACCCAAAATCATATGTACTTTTTTATTTATACTTTATTTTGTGACATTCACAAAATTCCTACCATCTCTTTTGATCCTTCTTGATCGATGGACAACCCCGAATATAGCAGTTATAGAAGTAGAATAAATTCTTATCAACATATATTTATAATATTGTGTTTTAAATTTACATTACAATGATTGTTTCAAATATATTAATATAAGTGCACATTTACCGTTATCAATGTTATCATGTTATGAATACACATAATAATATAAATATGAATGTGATATTGGAAACATTACATCAATTGGTTTCAATTTTAAAAAGCAACACATATTGAGCATTATTGAATCTATTTTTGCAAATAGATTTTACAAATATCAACCTACATATACCATTTAGAAAAATTTTGCTTTGGATACTGTGTCATATCGTAAGTTAATTGTAAATGGTTTTAAAAGTAACTAACTGTAGCCAGTATTATATTTTCTACCACCCATCCTCACCAAATAATAATCCTATTGTCACATGTATATAATGTGAAATCTAGTTAGATTGTAGTTATAGTCATAATCAACTTCTGTTTACACATGTATGAATGAATGTAAGATAATTTTCTGCAGTGAATTTAAATATCCTATTGGATTTATTTTAAAATTTTAGACCTATTTTAAAATTTTAAAATAAGCTAAATTATACTGTGATGAAATATCTACAAACAGATGATCAGACAAAAGTTTTAAGATCTCGGTGTACAAAGTACTTATCACATAACTATTACTTGAAAAATATAACTACAGATTTGTCTTGTTAGTATATTATTATCTAAATAGTTTTCTAATACTACGGCTAGATGGCGTTACTTATACAGCACAATTTTCGGTCAAAACATTTTTTAACAAAAACTAATAAGAAAATTTATAAATGTTAAAATGCTTTCTTAATAACATATGTTTTTTTTCTTAAATTTGCACGTAATAAGTCTTAATTAGACTATTGTAATAAAATAACTACACTAAGATTAAGTTGCGGTTTAGTGTTTCTTCACTGTGGAGATTTGTTTAATCTTAAGAGAGAACAGAAAACTTAATTTGGATTATAATTACAATGTAAGTAGAAATATTTTGTATAAATTTCAAGTGTTAATATTATTATATGTTATTAATTATTGACAAATTATTTTAATTATTGACTTACATTTCGTCTTCATGTGATCACGATCGCTGCATAGCTTTTGAAGGAAATCCTAAAAAAAAGGTTTATCAAAAAATTATCTATTCTTAGATATTAATATGTAAAAGAAAAACTTTGTACCGTTTTTTACGAAACTTATGCACTTGGAGGTGTATACAATTTGGCACAGTTGTAGTTTATATGAACGAGTGCAAAAAGTTAACATTTTTATACATAGTTTAAATATATAAAAATAATATACACACAACTACCATAAGTTTCACACACACAAATCAATTTAAAGATTAATTGTTTACGTTAATACTGTTAATGTCAAATATATAATTTGACATACAATATAACAGAATAAAAAACTAATAAAATGATACCAGAGGTGTATCTTTTTCCAAACAAAAAAAAAGAGTAAAAATTGTAGATAAATAAATTTTTGTTAGTAGTTGCATAGTAGGACATTCTGTTCCATCAAAATGATGTATATGGACCATATAAAATATGGGAGAGGAAGGGCGGACATGCATGCCTTAATCCCTTTATGTATATTTCACTTAACCTTTTTATTTATTTACGTAGGTTGCCCTATTTTTTTTTTTGGGAAACTTAGAGTTTTTTATTTCGATTTTTTTAGACACCGTTCTGGTATAATTAAAGATATTAAATGGATTTACTTTTCGTTAATATTATTTAAAATCCTGAAAAAAATAGAATGTTTTAATTTTTTTTTTTATCTCAAAATTAGTACATCCTTAAAATAAAGATATATAGAATGTTTTCCTCATAATGTCCTCATATTACTAAGTTATGAAAAATTTATCGATTTTGCTAATATAAATTGTGTGAAAAATTAAATCTGTCAAAATTTTTAAAGAGGGCTCTTACAATTAACTAGGTAGGGTTAAGAAAGATAATTAACTAGACGAGATTATAACGAATTTATAATAAATACCGCTACTTTAAATATATGTACACATGCACTTGAAAACACGTGAAGAACGTTTAAACGATGCCAATGTCGCCCTAAACGATTTAAGGTAGCGTCCGCAGCACTTTAAATGTAAATATATGCGCAAATGCGTGATGTAATAATATTATACGGTGAAAACGAGAGTTGCAACGATGTGGCGCGAAAATATTCTTTATGTTGCACTCGGTTCCATTCAGCGACGGAGCCCGAGCGAGGCGGGGGCGGAGCGACGCGAAACTGGGTCGCCGCGATGTGTTGTCAAGTTCAAGGCCGCGCCGGGGGGAGGGGGCTTCCGATCGTCCATAGATGGCGTTGTGCGATTCTAAAAATTTTGCGAGAATTGGTGACGGAGGGTGCGGGGGGTGGCGCGGGGAGGGCGGGCGGGAACGAATTTTCGGTGCAACACACCACACGACGCTGCACTCGTGTGTCGAACGTCGCGACGCGCAGTTCTCCGGTGTTACATTACACCCGAAAAAAAAAACAAGATAACCTGATACAATAAGCCGACATGGACTGGATGGAAATGGACGATGTGGTGCGTACGTTTTATGTTAGACACTATTGAATCGACGCGTAAAAATAGACGAGGTTAAATGAAATTCGCCGCTCATTTTTATTCGCAACGTGACTATGACCTATCCTAACATAATCACGAGCGGCATAGGCGGATATGTCGAACACTTATCGCACTGGACAAAAAAAAACAACAATAAAATAAATAATCTAATAAATAAATTATATTAACACGATAACTTTATTACAAAATTATTAACTTTTTCTTGTTATTGCAGTGATTTTGATAAGTGTATATAATTTTTAATTTAACCTACCTGTTATATTTAACTTGCTAATTCGTTCTTATCTTAAATCGTATATCGCAATGAATGAATCCTAAGTGGTTAACAATTGACAGTTTTGCCGAAATTTGTCTCTAGACCCCGATCGCTATTCTGACCGATACGTCGGCGCGGATGTCTCTTCAAAGTATCTATTGTACATGCTTCCTTTCGTTATATGTTTTATTAATGACTATAGTAGTCATAAGTATAAAGGAATACATAAGTTAACATAACAGCCCGGTGCCGGACCTGCCTCAACGCTTCGTGTTCTTGATCGATCGCGGCGTCTATCGCTGAGCCTCCTAACTGTTTTTTGTCGGCCTATTTCATACCAAACGACTAATGCCCACCGCTCAAGGTTTCATTTCGATTTATTCTTTGTTCCTCCAGACGGAACTCGCGCACCGAGACACCGAATAAATATTCAAGGTCTTCTATTCTAATTAAGATTATTTTTAATATATATCATATACGTCTTTATCAGATTATAATTCATTTTTGTGTTAAATGTCGCCTTAGGATCATAACATTTTTTTGTATATTTATATTATAAATATATGTTGTAAGTAAGTAATTGGGGTGTTTTTTGATATGTATAGAGATAGGAACCCTGGGTATCTGTGTATCTGGGTATTAAGAGGAACTTAATAATTGAGTAGTCCACATGCGTATCTAATCAGGTCTCCACTTTCACGTGATAAAACCCAAGTGACCTTGAATTGCATCTTTATCAATGTTCCAAATTATTCATGTTACGTGAATTTAAATTGATATTACGAAACAGAGGAGGAAACCAAATTGAAATGTCTCTTTGTAATTTAGAATTTTCTTCGTGTCTGTCGGGTTCGTCTAATCTCTGAGACGGCTGGACGTGGCTGGCTGAGATGTTAACAGGACTTTCACTGCCGTATACCTGATAAAGTATTTATGTCGTAAGGAGTAACTTAGGTTTACCTTATTTAAAAAAACATACTCCTTCGAATGAAGTCACACAACACTGTATACAAATGAAAATGGTCCAAATAATGAAGTACTTTAAAATTTTACTTAAAGAAATATATCTATGTAACAAAATAAACAAATATGTTTTGAAATTATATATTTATATATTAGGAGTAACACTTCAGATAAAATATCCACCTACATTTTCAATGTGCATATTTTGATATCATATATGTATATAATATATGTCGGTATTCTTCAAAGTGTATATCGTCTAGATATATGTATAGTATATATTATATTTATAGGTAACGTGACTTATGTATAAAGTATATACTGTCACGTTCTCCGCCATTACATGAAACACGTAGGTAGGTATACGCAAACAACGTGTGTATGGTTTCACTTTAATAAAAGATAACTAACTCTCAATAATCAATTTATATTTTGTAAGTGTTTTCACAAAATGTGTTAGGTTTTTTAATATAAATAGTAGATTCCTGTTTTCGATTATTTGAAACTTTGGTATAAATTTTTCGGTAATAATTGTTTTAAATTTCAAGTAATATATTACTCGTAGGTAATATTTCGTAGCAGATTCTCGTAGACCTAAGTCTACATTAGTTTCCTTATGGTGTAGTGAGGTCGCTTCGTCTTTGTGAAAATTTAATTTCGTATAAGATTATTATAATTTATTGAAGTATAATAAATCAATATAGTTTTGTTATGTATTTAGCATATGCAGAGATGATAATTGTATCATCTGGGTCAAGTATTCGAGTCACGGTTATGGACTTAGTGATATCGGTCGGTGATTGGTTCACATGTAACACTTCCGCGCTTTATTGGATACTATTACATTAATTAATTATTATATATACATATATATGTGACTATTTTCAATCGATCTTTGTTTTGTTTAAAGCCGGACCTTTGACTTTTTATCACTGGTGTTTGGAAATATTTGTAAAACAATGTTGTTATTATTGCGTCTCAATTTATAAATTGATTTTTTAAGCTTATATCCCCCACTTAATGTGTGAGAACACGTGATGTTCTCTAGGTACCGTTTTAACACCCCCCCCCCCCTTTGGTTTAAACTACTCCTCCCCTCCTAAAATTCACGTGTATATTTTTATTACAAGGACAAAGTATTTATGTTATATTATTTTTAATCTTGTTATGCAATTTTAAGGTTGCAGATTGTTTTTGACTGTCATACAAATAATTATTGAAATTGTGATTTTAACAATATCTATGCGAATGCCCGTGATGTCTTGTCTCTCCAACCACCTTCGTGATATTTCGTAATTTTTTAACACCCCCCCCCCCTCTCCTTTGCTAATCATTATTTTAAACGAATATCCATAATAAACGGTTAAGAAAACCTTTTTTTTCTTATTTTATTGGTAATATCATACTTAGCTACATATTTTTTTAAATACCCAAGGATTTTTTTGGCAAAAAGACACGAACGGACTGCATAACATTAAAATGATAAAAATGGCTATAATGCCGATACCCAGCAAGGAAAGCACCTAATAGAAATCGCGAATCATTTACGAATATTTAATTTAATCGAATTGAACGCTGCTATATCCTTAATAAGAGGGGAGAAGTCCCAACTCGCAGAGAAATACATAGTCAGCGGATCGTCGGCTTGGTCGGATTGTATAATTGATATTAAGGAGTAGGAGTGTGGGGAAGGGGCTCTAGCGGGAGATTTGGCAGTTGGCCTTGACAATGAACCGGCGGCGCACACATGGACGGCTCCGTACGTGTACACGCACGCACACGGCGACGCGAGAGCTATTCCACGAACGGCCTCTCCCACACAATCATTTTTATCATAGGGTTGGATTATCTTTAAATTGGGGTTATAATTCATTTTATTTATAAAAGATATTTTTGGCTTAGTAGGTCTCATGTTATGCTACATATTATTTTACTGTATTCCATATGTTTTATTGTCAATTCATTATTTTCAACTTAATTTCAATTATATGTATTTCGAAACGGCGATCACAATGAAAAAGAGCGTCTTTACAGAAGGGCTTATTTCGATCAAAATAGTTCAGACCACTTGACGTACACGAGTGATCTGGTATCGGTGGAAAGTGGAAAAAAATACAAATAAATAATTATTTAATAAGCAAGCGACAGCCCTATAGCCAAAAAAATTTGAATCGAGTTTGGCGAGCGACGCGCCGACGCCGCGTGCCTGCCCTAACGCAACGCATACATCAGTGCTCGGCGCTCGCCGGAGTCCTATTGATCATTAGCAACCCCGCAAAAAATGATCCGAGACCATTCCTGTGCCTATACGTCCTGACGGACATGCTTAATTAATTGAATTGCTTTACATATAATATCGATTTATTGTTTGTTTATCATGAATACTGCTTATTAAAATATATATTTTTAATTTTGATACCAGAATACCTGTGACAGAGTTCATTCGGCATATGTTTTTTAAAATAAAAGTACTCGTAAGATAAAATCAGCTATCTTCCAGTGAAAGTCCCGTTAAAGTCGGTCCAGCCGTTTCGGAAATAAGACGGACCAAATAGACACGTAGACAGACAGATATTTTTTTAATGTAACTATAATACAAACTTTAATAATGCATGAAGTGAAAAGCTGTCAATTTGAAATGACAAACGGACACATCAGTAATATTTATACGTAAATATAAATACACTATTTTATTAAAGTTAAGTTAATAGGTAATATAGACTTAATTATATAAAGTACGTTACACTTAGAGAGAGCGTACAATTATTGTAATTACAATAAGGTAAAGTTTCCACCAATCGGAATCGGAGCTTTGGCATCGCTTCAGGAAAATGTATCGTAGGGCGTTCATTCGCTACAAGTGCGGTGGTTCGGTTACGAAGGGACCAATCTGAAAGGAGAGGCGCACGCGGCGTGACGTTGGGCGGCGCGTGCGCGGGGTGTTCGCGGGGGGGAGCGGGGGGTGCGAGGGGGGACGAGACCTGCGCGTACGCAATGCGTGAGCGCGGTGCGTATTGTCACTTTAGTTATCTCCACGATTGGTTCAAACTTTCATGTTTAACTTGGCGTCCTCGTTACTATACGGATGTGTACCGATGTCTTGTTATTCTGTTATATAAGTTATTTCTTGTTATTATTACGTGTCCAAAAAGTGCATTGAAATGTACTTTCATGATGTTTATAATGTGCGCGGTATATCCTTTGTGTATTTCCTGTGGGATTCATGATATTGGATGTTGTTGTGGCGACATGTGTAAGTAATGTTTATTGAGTTAGTGATTAGATTATATGTAAAAGATAAGCCGAATAAAATGTATAATATAAAAAAAAAACTACATTAGTTTAATATCACTGACCCGTCGCATCTTGAATACATAATATTATATATAAAATATAATATTAATTACTTAGACGAACCATAAAAACATGAGCTAGTGTTGAAATGTTCACATGAACTATGTACAAATGAACTAGCTCTTACCAACCAATATCATAACATCAAAATGGTTAATTTAACACTATTACTGTCAAAAAAGTTTTATTTATCTCCATAAAAAAAACAATAAAAAAAACCTTTTTCGATACTCAAAGTGTCTAAATAATTTTGAATTATATTTATTTGCAAGTTTTTGAAACGGGCAAAAAATTAATTAAAACGTACCAACGAAGCGCGTTCGTTTTGTTGTTCGTGTAATTTGTAAATACGAGGAGGTCACCGGGGCGTTGCCATCGATTGCGTGCTGTTATCACCTTGGATTTATATTATCAAAAATTATATATTATAATTTAAAGATAAAACTTTCTTCCCTACGTATTTTAATGCCTACGCCGCTATGTAGTTGTAATGACATATATTTAAAGTTTCTGCATCTAAAAAATGCACCTCAGTTAACCCAATTTGATTATTTGTATTAAATATTTAAGGATGTTAGTGTTTTTTGAGGTCAAGTTTTATTATGCAACGATGTCCTCACCACCTCCACCCACTGAACGCTTTTAATCAGATTACATCATAATCTGCAATATATGTAAAATATAAAATAAACCCATTTCTCATTTTATTACTATAACTTTTCTAATAACAAAGTTAGTGAGGTAAGTTGGAACATTTTAAAACAACTCATCTCGTCATACATTAGCTCTGAAAGTCTGAAAGAGAAAAAAAATATATTGAAAAGGAAAATCTAGGGGAGACGTGTTTTCCGCGGCGTCGCCAGCAGTGGCGTAGGTCGCGGTGTCGACGTCCGCGCAATGTCACCCGGTGAGCTCCACTCCACTCCGCCCGCTCCCCTCACCCCTCACCCCCTCCAAGCTTGCTCCGAGCACCCGTCATCGAATTATTTCCGATTACCATTTGCGCGGCTTCTTTGATATTTCCAAATATGCAAGACTACTATTTTTTTAATACTTCATTTTGCTGTTAAATAATTTAAATTGTTTAATATTTTTCTTTCTATTGTTTTTAGACCTTTACAATAATAATAACATTAAGTTTTAGGAAAATGAAAAAAGAGAAAAGGATGAGATTATTAGGGAATAATTTGGAAAGAAAAATCAGATTTTTTGGCCCAGTAACTACAGCTCTTTGACGTACCTATAGAATAAATATGACTAAATATGTGTGCTAAAAGTGCGTGTCACGCACGCCTCGTGTGGCACGCCGTCTTCGCTTGGCGTAGGTCGCGCGTTATATAACGTGCGTCACGCAGTATGTTCTATCAGCAGGTGATTTCGAATGTTTCGTTCGTCCGCGTGGTGATATTAGGTACTGCAGGTCGTTACCCCTCCGCTATCTGCATTATTTAGCTCGGCCCAATGTCGGTACAATGTCGAATCGCTAGAGTTCAGAGACCGCCGACGCGTCGCCGCGCGCCTTACCGACCGCCTTACCGACCGCCTGTTCTAGCTAATTTTTATCGCCCCTTTCATGAATATCAAACGTGACTAATACTTTAAAGAGCTTTAAAGGTATTCTAATTATTTAATCGCGCCTTCGATTCAATAGCAATTCAATAATAGTCTTAGATTTGACAGTATTTAATAGACTTTTTCTAATTTATAGCGAGAAAACTTGCTACTTCATTAATCTTACGGTAACGTCGCGAAGCAGTTACGTAACTATGGTGTTAACTTTAACTGTACCGTTTTCTGGTCTCCGTATCTCCGCAGTCGGTCTATAGGCTGCGAGTGGAGTCGACCTCGATCGCGCGGAAACGGGCGCGGTCAAGGCCGCAGTCTAGACGCGCCTCCCCCTCCCCCCTCACACCACCGACACCGCCACATCCACCCCACCCCTACTTCTAAACCAGCTCGTCGTACCCCCCACCATTTATTTTTACCTCCCGAATATGCCCGGGAGAAACTTCGTAGGCGTACGGGCCTGACCTACCCACACCTATGTATGTATGTCTAGATTTTGTGTCTCAACAATGTTTCTGTTAACATAATGATAGTTCTGATAGTAATTACACACCGCACCACGTCACTGTCTGCGGTTGGACGTTGATAAATTAGTTAACCGACCGATATTTAACTATCATTAAAATAATACTTTTTAAAATTCATAGAAATAATTATAATTCGATATACTTGAATACTAAATTATAATATTAGTTTTGAGGATCCGTTTGTTAGGTTATCTATCGTTTAACAATGATAAATCTTTTTTTGTTAGTATTCTTTATTAGTTCGCTTTTGACATCAAACATGTCGCAATATTTCACATTAAATCTTCGCGATCCATTTCTCAATAACAGACAAAACTTTATAAGCTATTTGCGTAAGTTGTATGAACAGAGTGTATTGTTCTGTTAGTAAAGTATCGCTTTGATAAAAATGTGGCAGTGAAGTCATCCGTGTTGAAGGCGAGCGGCGGCGAATAACTAATGTCGACCTTGGGCGAGACCACACGCAAATATTTAATGTTGTGTAGGTACTGCCTAATTCGCGTCTGGTCTAGAGAGCTAGGTCTCGGACTGCGGAGCTTAGGACTTAATTATACCGGACGGGCCTTTGCATGTATACCTATTCCGTAATGTTCGATATCTCAAGACTATAATTGGGGTTTCGTTGTAGTAATCATGTTTTTAAATTGCATTTTATATTTCGACTCGTAAAAAAAACTTAGCGCAAAAACTGTTCAAGGTTTCATATACGATTTATAATATATGTTTATTGTACATTCTAATGTTAGGTATATTTAAAATCTTCACTTTGAATAAAATTCCTAACTAGATTACTTCAAAGAGAAATTTTGTTTAAGGTTTGGAAATTGTTAAGGTATTTCAGACTTCAAGATATTATTTATTTTATACTAGTAACCTATCGCGACTTTGACGAATATCATGATAGTTGTTTTTTTATTATTTTTTAAATTAATTAAACATTTTTAACGTGAATCAATACTCAAAAGTAATCTTATTCAAGGACGGACTTCACTGACTTTTTATTGTAATAATTGATTGAAAAGTGTTAATGCCTGCTAATAAATATATTTTCCATTTGAGTTTGTATTACCTACCTACTCATCTTAATGAAAATCGTAAATATCCCTTCAGTATTTGGTGATTATTATTGCGACAGACAAACTCGATATTATTTTGTTAATGTAATATTTAAATGTACAGTGGAGTTGTCGTCGCAACCTAGCGACAAGACAAATAATGGCCGTGCAAAAAATGATTTAGCCTCACGTTTATCGAAAATAATACTGATAAGATAACATATGGAAAAATACAGCACGACTTAACCACGTTGAGGTAGGTCCAGTTTTCACAAACAACGTCGGTGCCGGGGTTTTTTATGCTCCTCGTTACGTGAAGTCAGATTATGTACATTTATAATAAAGTTATGTTTGTCTCGGCGGAATGTCTGCCTGTCGTGCCTTTTTATTACACTTCGATATAATTAATTACACATTTATGGATTCTCTTCGATTGTTGTAATATAAGTATGGTTTGATTACAAAATAGTAGTATATAAATCGTTTTACAAAGACACCTCGCTAATGGCTCACAATGCTGCGAGGTCATCTCGAAGTATTATTGGAGTGTTATGTAGGTGAAGAGCTCGTAAATATTCTAGTCGAGTTTAGAAAAAAAAAATCTTTATATTTGTTCTTTTGTTCTCTTATCATATATATTTAAATATATTAAAATAAATTCCCGACGAATTGGTTAAGAATAGATTTTTTGCATGTACAATTACTTAAAATAATTTGCAGTCTCATAAAGGTGGTGCTATCCATGTGGTTGTGGTTCTCATTTAACGGACTCAATCCGTGTTAAATTGAGGTAGTCTTTTTTTGAAGGCTGTGAGTTTTTGCTCCCGATTCGTGGTAGACTAAACACTAAACCAAGCCTCGAGCAGGATATCTCAGACTATGTCTGGTTTATATTATCTGTAAAAAAAGAACTTTATATATATATATATATATATATATATATATATATATATATGTGTATATATATATATATATATATGTGTATATATATATATATACACATATATAATGATAACAATTATAATCATGGATGCAAATTATCTATCTCTAAATATGTATTTCAGAAATTTATGAAATTCTGTGAAATGTTTGTAAATCTGTTCTCTTTAGATTACTTGTACATAATTATTTTGTATGTAAGACAGATTTGTATTAGTTAAATAAGAACCTCTTCCGCTCCTCCGACATGTATAGATCGGACGCTCTTATTCTTATTACGCTCGGTGTTCTGTATTTATCGTCAGCAGGGAGCAAAAAAATCGCTAAGTGGAGGAGACCTTGAAATCGATATAAATCGTGTAAGCAAGAGAATTTCGGTGTCTTGTGGCGCAAAATAGATATTTATAATAACAAGCGGGGCGGTTCAACGACCGCGCGTCCGCGGAGTCACCTTCGTGCCTCGTAGATAAATGGCGATTCGTACAACGCAGCGCCGAAAACGCTTCGGGCCTAACCGCTCCGCTATTGGGATAGGCTCTGCGTCTGTTCTGAAACTACGGGTTCCGTTGTTGACGTTTTTCGCTCGTAATCTATGACTTAACTAGTATTTTAGCTATAAGATATATTACTTGAGAAATAATAAATATATAAACCTGTTTTTTTCGTTAATTTCTAAAATTTACGTCGATTTCGTGTCCTGTAGGTCAATTTTGACTGTCGCGTAATCATTGAACTTGAAGATTTAAGCTGTTAATTTATGTGGCAATATGAAGCAATACTTTCACTAGATATTGACAAATAGGTATATTATATAAAAAGATTTTGGCAATTCTTTTGTTGTAGACAATTTCTAAACAATTTTTGTATGTAAAATAAGTTTGTAGGGTGATATAGAAAGTTATTTAAAACATAATTCAAATTACGTAAGACACTCGGCGCGTTATGTATTTATATTTCGCTTTGTTTAAAACTCTCGTGATTGCGTCACGGCATACTTTTTATCGTAATATCGGCAATGTCAAGAGTACGATGAACTCGCATCCTTGAATATTGTCATAAATAGATAAAAAAATATGTATATTCGCTATCCGATTAAGTTTTTATCTCGAGTCGCTTTATTTTATTTTTGATATCGTTATCTTAATTGAGGTATGGATGACCTATTTTGGTCATTTGTCACGTTTTGTACCGTAGTGTTATTTTTTTTATATATTTTGTTTTCTCCATCGTCGGTCGAAGGTTATATCGCGTCCATGTTAACTATTGTTATTTGGGTGCGTTGCTCATCGGTATAATTAACATTTTTCGTCACGGCGTGTATTGTTTGTTGAGTCTCATTTTAAAATATTTATCGTCATAATCATACAAGAGAAATACACAAATTTTAAGAACTTCCATTCTATTTATAGTCGGTTTCCAAAGGTGTATTATTTGATAGCATTTGTTAATCTCCAGGTGCAAATGATGTCAGCGGTGAGCGGAGAGTCGATTCTGCGTCGGGTGAAGCAGGAGGTGGAGCCGCCGCCGCAGTACTCGCCCACCGACCACCACAGACCCATGCAGATGTTAGAACCATGCAATGTGAGCCATTATTCATTAAATATCACCACATTTACCATTAACTCGGTTTTTTTGAGCATCTATGCTAAATTGTTTTCAATAGGACTGTAACTTTATCTTTAAACCAATCTCTGGCACCATGAATTGCTCGTTATTTAACTGAATAGTTAATTACATAAAATTAATATAATCAAAAATCTAATTTATATAAATGCAAGGGTAGGACTGTCCTGTACAGTGTGTTTACGTGCTTGTAGTATTTACACACATGCTTTATTGTATTCTGTATGTAAAATTTGCAGCTAGAACTAGAGCCCAAAGAGGAAGCCAGATTCTGTGTGTCTCCGGGAGAGGGCGTGATAGTGGGGAATACGAGCCCGGAGCAGCAGCACTGCTCGTCGACGACGGCCGCCGCCACCAGCGGGGCGAGGGACGACGACGCGCCGAGGAGGCTGTGCCTCGTCTGCGGCGACATCGCGTCCGGCTTCCATTATGGTGTCGCCAGCTGCGAGGCCTGCAAGGCGTTCTTCAAGAGAACTATACAGGTACGTACCGGTATATGTGAATCTCGCCCCTGCGACGTAATTGCGCTGGGGCTAAAAAAATGTTTAAAGCATTATTAAAATATATCCCAATATTCGTCCCAATCTTCGAGTTATAACGTCAGGAATTGAGTTCCCTTAGTCCTAAAAGAATCGAAATTAAACTCCCAGTCTTCCTCCGCTCCAGGGCAACATAGAGTACACGTGCCCGGCGGCGAACGAGTGCGAGATAAACAAGCGCAGACGCAAGGCGTGCCAGGCGTGTCGCTTCCGCAAGTGCCTGCGCACGGGCATGCTGCGGGAGGGGGTGCGGCTGGACCGCGTGCGGGGGGGGAGGCAGAAGTACAGACGGGCCGACCACGCCGCCGCCGCACACAGGCCACAGCTGGACGACATCAAGGTATACACACACACACAAATATTATTATGATTCATTCCTAATCTGTCCGGTTCGTTAAAGAAAAACCTAACCTAACCAATAATTTTGATTTTATGCAAAAACTTACATACGATGACGTCACCGGCGTTGTATTTTGAACACATCACGCATACACACTTCTGTTAAACTAGCTTTACACAATTCAGATGTAATAATATTGTTATCATTTAGTTGTGCCGTTAATAATGTACGGAAGGAAGGATTATATGAAGTTAATTACGAAATGACAAAAGATATTTATTCTAATTCTCTACTTACTAATATTACTGTTGGTTATTAAGAAAGAAAATGATAAGTCGTTTAGATAAGGTTAATAATACTTATTAAGGAAAAACTAAGTCCATAGCTGCTAATGAATAGTATCTTTGGCTGCTTAATATAGTTTAACAAGCGCTGACTCAACAACAGATTCCGAAATAAACGTATATTCCTAACCATAAATCTGGAACATAAATCTTTTGTAACTTTAATATTTTTTAGAAAGCATTCCATTATGTTTATAACAAAATGTTTGGCAAATAATAGTATCGTAAAAGTTTTATAAAATGAAGAGCATATGCTTTCTGTGTTTTTAATCTTACTAACGTATTTGGAAAAGTTGAAATAAACAATGCGAGATCATGCCGGGGTGACGACGTGGGTGTCCCTCAAGGTTGAATTGTAGGTCCATTTAGTTTGCACGATTTCCTCACAGAAGATAATCGTTATAAAGCTATGTTTATTTTGGTGAAAGGTTATTTTGCTTCCCAATTCCCAAAAACACATTCACCATCCGCCGTGCTGGAATTAAAAATAGTAACAATGAATAAATGTTATTTAAAATAACGTACGAGTATTGATAAATTGCATTTGCATTCTGTTCAGAAAACCGGTTCGTAACAAATCTAGCCAACCTTGAGACACGATAAATGATATTCACAAAAAATAACAGTTTCATAATTCATTTAAGAATAATCAACGTGACAATGTAAAGCGTTGCATTATTCAAGGCAACCCGTGTCACGTGCATATGTTAAAAATAATAGTATCTAGTACAGTAGTAAGTGCATGTATAGTACCTGTTATAAGTTATTATAAAATTGTTAGAAAACATAACTAAAGTATATGTTGTCGATGTCAAGGGTAATATTTAGAAAGTTGTTCAGTTATAATAATAGGTTTCATTATATAATTACAACTAGTTTTTGCCCCGTTGTCGCTCGCGTGGCAATTGGTATCGACCGAAGACATATTTCAAAAAGTAATTTTACAAAAGTAGATGGTTGGATGATTGAGATTGTTGTATTTTAGTGTTAGTGTAAAAATCTTTTTTATTCCATTGTCTCTCTGTGCGTGTATTCTATACAGATCTGTCCAGTATGTTCTGCGAGATTGAACATAACCATCGAAACATACTTTCACTTTTATAATGTTAGGAGAAAGTAGGATTTATTTAAAAATATTTTGCAATCGATATTTTTTTCCATCGAAAAATGAATAGGTGATGAGATTTCAGATGAGAATGTGATTGATTTACACCAAATATTCTTAAAGCAAACATATATAATTTTGTAAATGATATTTGTCAAACTAAAAGACAATAAACAAAACGTCTGTACTTTGTAGGATGTCGAGAATAACCCACGCTGACTCGATGCCTTTTGGTTGGTTACATGTTAAAGAATTTCTTCTCATATATGCAGAGTTTCCTATGGTGTTTTCCATAATTGACTAGAAGGAAACGCAGAAATACTATGATAATATTTATATGAGTATACCTCTTAGGTGCTAGAAGCCCTGACTTCGTACGAGCCGGATATGTTAACGTGCGGGGCGCCGCCCCCGGGGGTCACCGACCCGCAGGCGCGCACTCTCGCCATGCTGGCCGACATATACGACAAGGAGCTGGTGGGGGTCATCGGCTGGGCCAAGCAAATACCCGGGTTCACTGACCTGGCGCTCAACGATCAAGTGAGAGACAATTAGAGATATTTTAAAATTAAAAATATGAGCATATATTAATTACTAAGTTGTTAGATGATCTTTTAATTGCAAAAGTTTCCTGTACGCGCTCCCTGTTTACTCTGACATTACAATTAATTCAAGATTCGTGAATGATAAACATCCAAATGAATATTTTCAGATGCGCCTTCTGCAAAGCACATGGGCGGAGATGCTGAGTCTGATGGTGGCGTACCGCTCCATGTCATCGGGCGGAGCCCTGCGGCTGCGCTTTTCGTCCGACCTCGCCCTCGACGAGCAGCAGGCGAGGGATCTCGGAGCGCACGACCTCTACCTGCAGGTATAACGCACACATACACACACGCACGCACACGCAAACGCACACGCACATACCCATACGCACACGCCAAAGCGCAGTCATAACGACATAAATAGTAAAGTATCTCTGCTTCAAGTGAGAACACACACGGATAAGCCGCAATACACACATTTGCATTGACGTATGTATTAACGTAATAACGTAAATCCTACCGTCAGTTGTCGGGCGTGACTCGTCGGCTGGAGCGCGCGTCGGCGCAGCGCGAAGAGTGCTACCTGCTGAAGGCGCTGGCGCTCGCCAACTCGGAGGCGCGCATCGACGAGCACGCGCCGCTCAAGAGGTTCAGGGACGCCATCCTCGCCGCGCTCAACGACGCAGTCACCGCCCTCAGGTGACGCACCATTAATGAAATGATATTGCCGTTATGCATTGAAGACTTCTTTCGAGGTCCACTTTTATTGTTGTAAATTTTAATAAAATTCTAATCTGATCCTACGTCCGCCCCAGGCCGTACAACGCCAACGCGTCCCTGCAGCAGTTGCTGCTGGTGCTTCCGGCGCTCCGCCTGGCCGACGTGGCCGTGCGGCGCTTTTGGGCCGCCGTGCACCGCGACCGGCGCGCGCCCATGAATAAGCTGTTTCTGGAGATGCTAGAGGCCTGTCTGCGGTAGACTGACAACTCTACCCTAGTACTGGAGTGCGCGATTGTACCGGTGACCGACAACTCTACCCCAGTACTGGTGTGCGCGATTTTATCGGTGACCGACAACTCTACCCCAGCACTGGTGTGAGCGATTGTACCGGTACCGGCGTGCGCGGCTCCACCCCAGTACCGGTGGTGACGACTGTACCGCTATGCCGACGATGGCGACTGTACCGCGGAGGTGCACGGTGCTCGTGAGCGACTTTGGCGGGGTGGTGTCGTCGACTGTACGCGGGGTTGTGACTGCGGTCGGCCCGCGACCGTGTACCGTGTGTATCTCTCGAGGCCCTCTGGTTTCTTTGCTCCGGACGCGGTGCCCCGCGGACCCGCAGCCGGTCTCATCACAGTAACATATCACAGATGTTTTTTTGCCATTTTTGCCTGCATTTAGCGGTCCGGGTGTGATAGTGTAGTGTATATATATTTATGTTTGGACGGACCTCGTCCGTCCGTTGGCTGTGAAGTGGCGGATCTTGGATTTTAAACTCTTCCCTGTCGGCACGCTGTCCCGCGTCAATGTACAAAATGGACGGATCTAGTACAAAACTTGTTACTATTTTTGTATAATACTAAAAGTATATCTAGTTTTACAGTAAGGCTGCGAGGTTATACGGTCGAGGAGAGAGTGAGGTGTGGAATTTGTGACGGCTGGCACCGCTCAAGTTCTTCAATATCTTCAAATCTTTAGTTGTATGGAAAAGCGGATACTTTATAATAAAGGAAGTGTCGTTTCCCGACTGTTGTACATTTTGTATGCGGCGGCCGTATTCGGCTTGTTTTTGTTTTTTATTCAACAAGTAATTTTTACACTTTATTTACCGTCGGTGTAAGATTAAAGGTCTATCGATTCGCTTAAGCGGATCGTTTGTCGAAAAACCGTAAAGCTGAAGTAAACCTAACCGATATGTAAACACAATAATAAAAAAGAGCTCTACGGTTCCTCGGCGGTCGCTGCGACGCCGCAGACGGTCACTTTAATCATAGTCATACTTATAAAGCAATCTATTTTAATGGCCGTTCCACAGTTATATATATTCTCGTATCCATATTTTTTGGATTGTTGTATGAAATATGAAATTGTACGTTATATGAATGTTGTTATAGAGTGGAACGGCGTTAAGGAATACCTATACCTCAGTAATCTGTTACCAAGTGGCATAATTTATAAGGAGGCGGGTGACGAGCTGAAACTCAATGAGACTCGGATACAGTTTGGGTTCGCAGACTCCACGTACCTAACATAACGAGGCAATAAATAACATATTATGATTGTCAATTATGTGATATTTCAAATTTCCAGTTACGTCAAGATGGCGACTAGAAAATGGTGCTTCCTCGTTTGTGTCTATGAAATAATTTTATTTATAATTAAAATTTTTATTCGAAATAAATCAAGTTAGTTTGCGTTGAAGTTGCATTTGAAATCCAAAATGCATTTTGACGGATTTTATTACGGGCACGTCTAAACCCCTATATAATGAAATAATAATTTTATTTAATATCGAAATCGATAAATATGAAGTTATTATGTGTTGAAGTAGCATTTAAAATCCAAAATGCATTTTGAAGGATTTTAAAGCAGACATGTCTAAACCCCGCATGAAATAATAATTTCATTTAAAATCTGAATTGATAAATATGAAGTCGGTTTCTGTTGAAATTGCATTTGAAATCCAAAATGCATTTTGTCGTATTTTAAAGCGGGCAGGTCCGAGCCCGTCCGACGGCTCCGGTTAAGTGGATTATTTGGAGCGTCCTGTTGTAGTTATTCTTATGTTAAGAATATTATGTTATTGCTAGTGGTAAGGTCGGTGTGATACATGTACAAATGTGAGATGTGCCAGATTAGGATAAGTTTTCATTTTTATTAAGCTTCCTTTGTTATTACTATCGAGATTCAATTCCAACTAAATATCAAAATATTTTAGTTTTTCGTTTTTGTTCGTTATCATTTTTGAAATAGCCATAATTTTGTAAGTGATCCGGTAGTGATTTTGATAGTGATAACAATTTTTTATTATTTGTAGAGAATCTACAGCTGTCTCTTATTGTATTGAATGAAGTGTATGTTTATTTGTTTACACGTTATTACGAACCGGTCTCGGAGATTGTGAAATAAATTATAAAATTTTCATTTGGTGTTTTAATTATATAACTATATATTTCTGATTTTTTATTTTAAATTTTCCATATTATATTTCTCATGATTTTTTTTATGTATACATAGATTTTAAATCAATATATTGTAGAATGAGAAATTCATTGCCACGGACGGGATTCGAACCTGTGACTGTACTAATTAAGCTGCCCGCCATTTCGCCGAGGAGGGTTTTGTCTTTTCAATGTTATTCTATACTGCGAAGTTAGACACATTGTTTAGAATTTGTGAAAAAAAGACTAATAGATCCGTTTTCTTAATATATATATATAGGTAAAGAAATGCAAATTTATAATGAACATACAAATGTTCATAGCATGTGAACATGGTTGGAATTTTAACATCCGAGTCGGTCATGAACAACATATTAATGTCATATCAATACACAATGCAGGATCTAAAAGATACTATTTACAAGGAAAATGTTATCGAGGAGAATTAAATTATTTAAATCCAATATTTTGTTTAATAAATTTATTAATATATAATAATCCTTAAATGATAGCAAACTGCTCGTAGAGGAGCTCTCTCACTTTGAAGTACTCCTCCGACAGCACGCCCTCCAGAGCCACGCGACCGTTCTCCAACTGCAAAGAATAATACAATAAACAACAATAGATTTGTACGAACGAGTAGAGACAGGATAGTTATGTTCTTAATTCTAACTCGATGTTTGGATTCTTTCAATTAAATTTCCTGTTATTTAACCATTCTTAATACAAGATCTCATAGTAAAAGTCCACATGGGTTTTATAATATGTAATATAAAACTCAGAGAATACACAACTTGGAGCACGGGTTCCCCGGTATCATTAAGAAATTATTATATGAACCACTCCGAATAGCGACTAATTAAATGTGAAACAAATAAAACATCCCAACTCTTCTGATACACTACGGCTTCAAGAACACGAGTCCGAAGGTAAAATACAAATCCTCAAAGTACCCGTCGGATGGCGATGGTCCCGTTGCAGCATTCCAGCGCACCGGCGCTGAACTCCGCGGTGAGTCCGGCGCGGGCGAGCGCGGCGCGCAGCTCCGACAGCCGCACTGCGTTCACGAACAGCGCGCCGCGGCTGCTGCCCTCCGCCGCCTCCAGGGACAGCATCTCGGAGTCCGGGGCCTCCTCTACGGGTAAAATGTTATGACACACAACGCAAACGCGCATACACACACACACCCAAGCTCACACACAGACACACACGTGCACAAAGCAGTTTAAGTATATATGGAAATATTTGCAATACTTTTCCTTGGCACCTATATTACAGTAAACTTTGGAATGTGTTCCCACGAGATGCTAAATTTTGCCTATTTACTTTAATCATTTGTAATAAAGACTATTTGCACAGACGTTATCAGCAAGGGGGCGCTGCGGTGACCGATAAAAAGTAATGTACAAAAGGCCTATAATGAGGGATCTCCGTCCTGCCCTATCGGCTGTTAAAATGGTTAAGCTAAAAGTGTAGGTGGTACCGGCGGCGTGTTCCCGGGGCCGGGCGGGCGCGACGGCGGCGCTGAGCCACGCCAGCTCGGCGTCCCCCGCTGCCCGCCACCACACGCCGCACAGCACGCTGTCCGTCAGCTTCACCTGACATACAACACACCACATATAATTAGAAATAAATCATGAATCGAAACAATCTGTGGATCAACAATTGTCGCGTCTCTATCTATCCCAGAATTTAGCTCGGACGAACTCACTGACCGGTGTAAGTAAATATATAAAAATCTTTATAATTGAGTTCCAATAGGTACCTGGTAGATATGTGACTCGGTGGTCGCGTCCACGGTGTCCAAGCGATTCGGAGTGAAAATCTTTTCAATACCTTCGGCTATGCAGTGTTTCCTGTAATTGGAATTATAATTGAAAAAAAAATAAATAATAATTAACAGATTATGAGCGTCTCTAGCGCTAAAGAAATAGGGCTCAATTCACAATGACAACAGCGATTAGGATTTATATTATCGAAATTAGTTACTTGAGCGTGGCTAGGGCTCCGAGGCCGGCCCGGAGCGCCACTACGGCGCGGGGCTTGGCGGCGGCCACCACCCGCAGCAGGGACTCCCCGTCGCAGCGTCCCTCCAGCTCTATGTACTGTATGCTCGCCCGGATTTGCACTTGGCGGGTCGATGTTATACACTTGCTGGGGATCTCCGTTATTTCCTCTGCTGAATATTAATATAAAATTATTTAACAAATCACTTACAGATAAAATATATAACATGACAAATAATCATACAGATTTTATAAAGATACTAATATATTAATATTTAAACTGATTTCGAGAATATAAGTGACTATGGTCGGTCACCTTATAATAAGTTACAGTTACATTTTAAAAACAAAACACATGCTGTATATTAAATGATATAACTGAATAGAGAAAGAGCCGCTTTTATATAACCTTAACCCTGAAATTAGTGTATAAATATATAATGAAACATATTAAAACACGAGTGTCTGTGTGTAGTGGTAGGCGCCGTACGCACCGTCTGCGTGCGTCTGTCTGGGCGGCGCGGGCGGCACGTCGCGGATCTCCCCCTCCGCGTCCACAACCTCCGCCAGGCGGTAGTCTTCCGGCTGGGGGGAGGGGGGGATTATTATGTTTTATTTATCAAATGTTTAAACCCTTTAAATATTCACTACCTCTGCTACATATACCACTTGGTTAATACATAAATAAAGTTCGTACATGTTTCCTCCACAATAGACGTGCAAAATATTATAATAAATATAATATAAAGTTTATTAGAATGTTACAAAAAAAAATTGCTATTTAAAAAATCATTTATCGAGTGGACACACTTAGTATCGAGCCATTACTTTTCATTGATTGTTATTTTTTTATTTTATCAGGTACATGGTTATATATTGAAGTGCATATAGGTGTAAAAGGTTGAAGGGAGTCTAACCGGAGAGAACAAAGTCCCTCACCCGTATGATCTCCCCGTAGTCGTCGGCCCGCGCGCGCTCCTCGCCGCAGGGGTACATGGCGTGGTGTCGCTTGTTGGTCTTGAAGCAGCCCGGGGCTCGCGCTCCCCCCCGGGCCGGGATGTCGTGCCTCCCCGTCACCACGCACATCTCCAGCTCGCCCTCCGACTCCGAGTCCGACGATATGCCTCCCGTCTCCTCCCTGACCATTAAGTATTCCAACATTGTATTATATGATGGGTTTTAGTCTGTCGGTTGTCTGTACGAACGACGGTATCAACTCTTACTTCGTTACAAAACGTTATAAATATTGGAAATAAGAGGCCAATGCTTATCTTTGAATTGTTAAGATCAATACTTATATTGGTCTAGGTCTGGTCGGTAAAGAGTGAATGGGTCGGTGAAACTCGCATATGTGAGACAAATTGATACATTATGTAACCCACCAAACTATAGTGGAGTAATGAGGTTACATATTCAATTAGCGCGGTTGTATGTTATATTCCATACGCTATAGTGACGTCACAGTCCAGTCACGTACTTGACGGCGCTGTTGACCTTCACCCGCTGCTGCATAAACTCTTCCAGCTCGGCACCTTCCAGACGCACCCTCTTGCGCACCGTCAGCTCCAGGGTGCGGTCCCCTCCCTGCTCCATGAGATCTCTGGCCAGCGTCCCTGGGGAAGTCCTGTAGGATAGTTTCGATAATTATTACTTCAGTACAAGCGTGGACTGTTAGAGAAAAGTTAAATACAATCCAAGAGTTGTAGGAATAGTACTGGGAACCTATACATACCTCGTTGTTAGAACTATTGAGTTCTGTGGATTAGAAGCCCATAATAGGAATAAATCTCTTGCGAAACCCGTCTCCAAGTCGGGAAAGGACGCTAGGACCACTTTAGGGCCCGGGGTCCGAGTGACCTCCACCACTGAGTGGCACAGTTGCAAGTGCCGTAACGCGAACGGGTTGCTCCTGGCGCCCTCGAACGCTCGGGTCAACTTGTCGCTCATCCATTCTATCTGGAATTATATGGTATAAAACAAAATTTTTGGTTGATAATTGATTATTAACATACATGTAAGTGTTAAAAATGAAAAAAAAACCGGCTGGGTTTGTTGTGTGCAGTGTGGTTCTTCTCAGAGCAGGGCGCATTTGGAACACTTGTATTCGTAACAGGTTTAATTTAAGTTGAAGAGTGTCTTTACAGAAGGGCTTATTTCGATATCGAATGTATATATATATACAGTATCAATACTCTGCCACTCCCATTTAATATGCTAGTGATCACTGGTATTGTTTCAAAGTGGAAAATATATAATTAAATAAAATAAGCATTAGTTTGCTGTGAAATTACTCGTACCTGTGACTTTGCAAACTCCACAACATTATAGCTGACATTGGACAAGAGGAGCAAAGAATACGCCACCAGCCCTGAATCCTTGTTCCGCCACAGCTGGTCCAGCATGTGGGCCAACTCCAACACGCGACCGGCGGTGTCCGTACACACCAGCACCGATCCACCACCTCGCAGGGTGCTGAGGATTGTGGCTGGAATAGTGGTGAGTTCAAATATTTATTACATTAACAATTTTAAATAAATACCAAAGAAAGTTAAATGATACTTTTATTTATTTTTAATTAAATATATTATTTAATTACATATATAACTACGAGGGAATGGTCAAAGGTCACGTATGAGGTTGGCACCCACCCTATTTTGTAGCCTGATTCGAGAGCTTTTTATTGATGTATTACACATTATTGGGAGATTTGTGGGTGATAAGTGATGCGCGTGAATACAGAGTCAATTAGCTCGTTATTATATAGTAAGGATATTAAGAAGAAGTCAGTTTTGAGTCAGCCCATTCCCATGTTCAGGGAATTTTAATACTACATTCAAAATTTTTTTAAATAAACATGACTTAACATGTTTATAGACAATTTAAAACATTTAGTCAATGGATTTATAATATACGTAGCTGACCCGAGCGGCTCTGCCCGCGTCAACTTTTAGATATAAATTATAGCCTAGTTTAGTTCCTGATATGTAGCTTTCTATTAATATATAATGGTTAAAATGGGTCACATAGTTTTGAAGCACATTTAATTCTAAGAAAAAAATATACATTTCTTTAGACAACTTTTAAAAATTAAGTTTAAAAGTTGATTGGCTATACTACGTAAACAAATTGACCATTTTCCACCACTTACTCATTAGTTTCTCGTCCCTGAGCCTCCTTCTCGGCTGCACATAATCAGCATTCATAGCGCCGAGCAGCAGTAAGGAGGGTCTCATTATTTTCTCTATTTCACATCCATTGAGATGCCGTTCTTTTTTGTGGTTGAAGTCCGGTGCATATACTATGTCTTCCTCCCCGGGGGCTGCTATGCGCCACACCGTACCACCCAGGAGATGACCTGCTGGGAGCGGTGTTATCCGGAGTCCCAATCCTTTGCCTGTAAGTCAATAATGCTAATAACAATGTAAAAATAGTGTGGACTAATAAAAAAATATATATATTTATTTTAAACCTAATTTTGTGACTGGCGTGAAAGACCACATCAGTATCACATAATATTTTTATTAAAATACATGCAGAGGGTTCTTAGTTAATAAAGCTTAATGCTATTTTAATATTTTCTGTTTAAATGAGAGATTTTAATATAATAAGAAACATTACATTTGATACAAACAATAAATTACTATTTGAAATTAATCAATATCCAATTAAGAAGTTGTTGTTGACCATTATCATGTTATTTAAAAAGAATAAAGCAGTTTTAATATCACCTTTCATATCCACACTCTGGTTGTACTTGAGTTGTGTTATCCTGTCAAACGCAGAATCCACATCATCTAATGTGAATAGGTCAAAATCGGAAACATTTTTGTGTGACTGATATAAATCATACATGAACATCTGCCCCATTTTGAATATTGGTAGAGTTGCATATATAGGACAGTTTAGACCAAGCTGACCTACAGCATATGGGAGTGCTCCAAGATGTAGAGGATCAGAATGTGATAACAGGACTGCATCTATTGAGTTAACATGCCTGAAATTATAAAATATATACTTCTTATACTGTTTTAATATTTTTAAATGATTTTAACTACAAGTAGCAAAATAGAAATTGAATTGACGTTGCAAGGAATTAAGGAATTTTGGTACGTATAAAATAATCTAAATCTACATAAATTTAATTTTGTACTTTAACTAAGTTTGTGAGGCATGCTAAAGATTTTCTTTTTTCGTATTATAAATAATAACATAACCTCAATCTTTTTTTACCTTTTAAGTTCTTTTATAAAATCCATATCAAATTTCTCATCCCATCCGCAGTCCAAGAGAAATTTAAATTCGTCGACTTGCAAGACATAGCATGGAGGAGACTCATCTCCACCTCCTGAGAGGCAATGGAACTTAATAATTGAGGTCATAGTTATTGTCTTAATTTACATTTAACTTATTATAACTTCATAATAGCACTTTTTGTATTTTTTTATAAAAAAAATAATGTTTTCAAAACAAAAATACAAAAGCAATTCCCGGCCCGGCAGGTTTATGAAACAGCCACTTTTAAAATTGACGTTGACAGTTGACAACTTACATGTATTTGATAGACTAATAAATCCAATAGCACGGATGAAAGCCATACCTAAAAATTTTATTTTAATTTAATCTTATAATTTATACAAAAAAATACATTATAAATCTATGTTACCTTTTTTAATTTTTTTATTACAAACTTAAAGAATTTTACTAAGATTACATTATATTGCGATAATTTGTCTTTATGTCAATACCCATTCTTTACAACGTTGTTCAATAACCAAGGTTTTTAACGTATACTTTCCGCCCAAGAAGGTGATGATTGGGGGTTATGGAGGACTACCTGGCAGCATAGAGGACGTTGCCATTTTTAAGTCTACCCACTAAAAATTAAACGGTTGCTCATCGCCTTAATGGGATCCCACTGGATCGTTTTCGCATTCATCGTGACAACAATTAGGGTACCTGGTTACCCCCATTAGTTATTTATTCTTTAAAAGGATTTTCATACCTGGAGATTTCCACTTTATTGAGCGAAGCGAACGAAGTGAGCGGAGCGTTTTACTGGAGACTTTTTTACATTCTTTGTCACGAATTGGCTCGAAAACTACTAGACGGAAAATTATGAAACTCTGCAATCAAAAAGACACACATTAGGTGGTTTTAAACAAAAAAAATTTGAAAAATTACCTCAAAGAAAAATTTTTTTTTTATATCTTATCAAAAAACTGATATTCCATTGAAGTCGATGGAAACGATGAGTCAATACAATGGGCTCGCTTCGCTCAATATGCAAACGGCACCCGAGATTTCGAGAGCACAGCGAGACGAAATTGAGGGTTTGTTGGCGGCCCTAGTAATTATTAAGCTTTACCCATAAAATAGACGAATATCTTATATTTTTTTAATTTATATTATATTCTTGTGGTCGGTGAAAAATCGTAGGAGTGAGGTTGAGTTTCATGAAGATGATGATGAATCGACAGAAAGCGTTCCGTGTTATGTTGTCACAACCGACGTCAACATTTATTGCCAAAGAAAGCATTTTTTGGTTTTAAACACCACCAATTCAACATCAAACTCCAACTTGAAATATTTATCTTGCCGATGAATATTATCTGGACCACAAGTACAAGGACTACCAATTAGTGAAATATTCAATATAGTTTTTATTGTTGATATGGTCTATGGAATGGTTTGTTGCAATAATAAGTTTTCAATTGATGTATGTACCGAATTCATACAATGAGAAAAGATCTTAAAAATGCAGTTGTTGTGGAAGAACTGGATTTAAAAAAAAAAATAGATCCTCCCGAGAATTCTTATAATGTCAGATGCAAATAACAGAAATATAGAAGTCAATTTCTTATTAATTATATTGAGCTGCTATGGGCAACAATCGTTTTGAATTATACTACGATTTAAAAAAATACGGAGGAAAACGAGAAAATCACGTAAATAATGGTATACACCAGATTGTGATGAACATTTAAAAGAAATTACATAATTTGATAGATGTTTTCAAAAACAAATTCAGTACAACATTATTTTATGTATTGTTTATAGAAAGTATTATATTATAATTAATTAAAAGTTTAATTAATTCATTTATTAATATATTATTAAAAAAATATTCCTAAATTTCGATATTTATTATTTTGCAATTTTATAAACTTATAAATTCTCGCATGTGGGTACTCGGGTACTCCGGATATTAATCGATGGGGTATTTTAATTTAATTCTGAAGATTATTATTATAATTTTGCATACCTCAATTTCTTAACGTATATGAATTGATGTTAATAATGACGATTTAAAGCATATTAGAATTACTTAATTTAATTTGCTAAATGCAAGACATATATAAGAAAGAAGAAGGAAAGGGTACCTTGTACCCGGGAATTGACATAAGGGTATTTGGCAATGAATACTAGCTCACGCAAGCGGGGTCGTGAGCTGAATTAACTTTAAACTATTAGTTATTACTTTATTATTATTATTTATTACTTTAGCTATTCTTTTAACTTGAGGCGCGCGCCGGTCTGAGACGTTCCATATGATAAATCTAAGGACGTTTTTCTGGTGAATTGAAACGTTTTTTTCTGTAATTCGAAAACTTACCATTCTTTTAGTGTGCTTCGAGCTCAATATGATCTGCATTCTGACGAATTTATAGTCAGTTCTGCTATGTGTGAGAGTAGTTACAAACTTTCTTAGATTTCAATCCACTTGTAACTCGTGCATCGAATAGACGCGCGCTGGTGAGTCACTAATCGAACTTTATATTATAATATACATCACCTATTGTTATATATCTTTTGAAAAGAGCAACTGTTGAGTTTCTGGCCGGCTCTTCTCAACAGAGCAGCATTCCGAGCCGGTGGCAATTTACTTACGGACTGACTACACTGACCTTTTTTTGTATTGTAGTAATTGACGATTCAAAAGTGCGTGTAAATGCCTACTTGAATAAAGATATTTTGAATTTTTTTTTTTTGAACTAAATTAGTTTTGTTAATTGTTCAAGATCTGTCGATCGAAATTATCCGAAATTTTGCACAGTCGTAAAGCAATGTGGCATCAAACAGCATGCCGAGTTTTGCAACTGTGGTATGCGTAGTTTCTGAGCTAGCACGTAAATTGTCCTAAACTGAATTAGCAAATTATACTGAATTTAGATTTACGATTAAAAAAAAATTAAATATATGCTTAGTGCCTTATGCTCGCAATCGTTGTTGTGAGTTTCGTTAACGTAGCTCGAATAGTTTTTAAGAACAGAGAGTTCGCATTTTTTTGCGATCTGATCCTTAAAGAGCTTCGCTTTGCTCAGCTCAATTATAGATGTCATTATAAAAATATAAACCTGTGAAGAATTAAATCCACAAATGTAATCAATAATCAACATTTGACTAAGTTGATTTTAAAATATCAATGTTAAGTACCAACTTTTATACTAAAATATTTTAGGTTACCATTAATAATATATTGTATAAGTTCCATTTAAAAAGGGACGAAAGTGCAGAAGAATTTACACCAAAACCTCTTTATACCCAAATAATATTTATTTTCTCAATACTAATATTCTTCCGGTTGGGTCTGCTTGGAATTAAAATTGCTTTCTTTTCACAACTCGACCGATACTTTGGTGTTTAAGTAAAATAAATGATGATTTTGGAAAATGTAACTGTTTCGTATTTTTAAAACGATTTTTAAGGAGTTAATTTTAAAAAAATTAGTAACTTTACATTTTATTTTTTTTTTCTTTTGTAGCTAGCGACTGGGTCTGGTGATTAATTTGAACCTCTAAGAAGTAAATTGGAACCATAGAAACTTTTTTGTGTTCTGTAGCGGTTGAAAACTAGCTAATTAATTTCTAGACATGTCTGTAAAAGGGTATACTCGTACTGCAAGTTAACTTTATAAGTAAAACTAACAAAGTTAATTAATTCATTACTTTTATAGTAAGTTTAATAGTTTAATAAAACAGACTAACTTTTTCTTTCACATAATAACGTTATAAAAGTTATTAACTATTAAATCTGATATCCATTCTTTTAAATCATTATTCTGAACATGTGACGATTTAATTTCTGTAGGAATTATAGTTTTTTTATCAATATTATTGTCGGGTTCTATGAGAACACTTTCTTTAGTGTCATAGATGTCTCCTAAAAACTTTAGATGGGAACTTTCTTTAGATTCTCGGCTGTTGGAGTTGATGTCCCTGTTATTTTGATGATTTTCTTCTTTGTTGTTAAGGGATGATATTCCTGGATTGTCAGAGTGAATCAATTGATTATCTTTTAGTAATGTTTGTTCTAAGGGAAACGATTCTTGTACTTGCGTTGCACGATTTGTTGAATTTTTTTTCTGTAGTCGGATAAACCTTTCTTCGAGACGTGCTTCTGTAACGAAAATTAAAATAGTAAAATTATGGATGTATATAATAAATTGATCATCAAATAAATTGTATTATATATGAATATTTGAGAAACCATTTTAATTATATCATTGTCACATGTATAAGAGCAGCAGATCATACAAATAAATAGTACAAAAACCAGTTACCGTTAATCTTCTTAACGAAAAAGTTTAAAAACAAGGAACCAATGAATACACTCAGCGCCATTAAAACATAATCCCACCATTTTAACTGCAGAGCCTATAAAAATATAAATTAGAAAAGTATTTACACTAAAGACAAGATAATACAAAAGTTTAATAAATAATATTAAACTATTATATATTTTTTCAAAATTTGTTTTTATTGTATTCATAAAATATACTTATCTTTTATATATATTTTAAATTTTTACTCAAACCAAGTCAGCAAATGATTATTATTAGTCAAAACTTGAAATCATCTATAAACATTTAGAGCCATGTTAAGCTTATTTTTTATTTTAATTCCATATTAATTTAAATTTAAATAAGCGTAACATGAATTAAGCGTAATATGTTTATACTCGTAGATATAGACAATTTCCAAGCATTTATTTCGGTTGTGGCATCTTTTAATTATTATATTATACAGCAAAATTGAAAGATTGATCAGAATTTTCAAAAGTAAGAACGAAACAGTATCCCAGAGGACGCATGATGAGGAGTCCAGCTCGTTCTTTCACCCTACATTTAGTATTTTATATGATAGTATATAACTATAGAAATATAAGTTTTTGTGGAAACATATTATTTATTTACGAAAGTATAATCGTTTATATGCAAACCTGTTCACCGACTACTAAGTACTAGCTTTACGATATTACTTACTACAAATATTAATCTTAACATATATAAATGAAATATTTGTCTTGTCATCATCAATATAGACCCTCCTGACACTCTATATATATATATATATACTGCCTACGTACCTAGTAGAATATTTGTTTTAAGAATTTATTTATATAATTATTATTGAATACATTCTCAGTAAAGTAATAAACTATTGTCTGCTACATGCTTACCATATTTTTAGTATTTTTCCTTACAGTAGTTATTATTAATATGTTTGACGGATTGTCAATATTCTTCTTTTATTCTGAACACTCATAGATGCCAACATGATATTCAAATAGTTTAGTTATTAACTCCGTCACTTTCGTTTTCAAAATCATAGGATGGATAGGTCCTAAGCTTGTTGCTTTGTTAAATCTGTTCCTGGACATAAACAAAACATTGCTATAATAAAAATCTATATTTTTATGATTTTCTAATCCTTATGTTAAATAAACCTGTTCTCTCATCTTCGTAGCGCCAGTGCTGTAAAATAGATAAGCTTTTGTTATTTTTGGCCGAAGACCCCGTGGGCTACACAGGGTCTTCGGTCTTCAATAATTTTATTTAAAAAGTTTAGAGATAAAACATTCTATGAAAATATATTTTATTTAAACTTGCCGACTTTCCTAATAGATCACTTGAAATTTAATGATAACGATAATTAAAATTAGGTAAAACAGTTGTTTCACCAAGCCAAATATTTAACTGATGGATATTTAACTTTCTCCATGGTTGTGTTGTGTCTATACGATGTTTTTATCTACTAAGTAAGTTCGATGTTAATGGCCCTTCTCCTCTCCCGACACACACGCAATCTAGTCAATATTCTGAAATCTATATCTTATGTGTGATCGCTTTACCATGTAAATGCAGCACATCACCGGTTCTCAATGGCGATCTAAATCAGGATTAAACAATGCAATCACTCGCTTGCTGTCGCAGGCCCTGACTGGAATTTAATAATAACGGAATTAGATTGTAGTTCACAGACAACTCTCTAGTGGTCAATATATAGTATAGACTTATACTTCAAATACTTCCAGTTCCAATATACAATTTATATTACTGTATAATACCAGATATCTAATTTTTAAAGAAGGTTTATGAACGTCAAGCATGCTCAGAAATATTGAATTATTAGACAAGCTTCATATTAATGTGATTTTTTGATAGGAGTTATATTCTGAAAGAAGATATAGTCAAAGAATCATTTTTCCAACATGGCTGCGCCGCGGGTAAAGGTGAAAACGAATTTCAAAGATGAAAATTTTTAAATTCAAAGTTTTTATATACTGTATAACTTTATATGTTTTAATTTTGTATTTTCGATAGAGATAAAGATATTTTACAGATTGTTTTGCATATATTTTATTCATTGGCATTAAAACAAATTATACTTGATAATAAATTTTGTATTCTAAATTACACTCAATATTAGGATAAACTATTTATCACCCAAATAGTTGAGAATGTTTCGGGCATTCATTAATTAATATTTGATAGACAAAGCTCCGATTGATTAATCATAGCAACTCTAAGTAACAGAGCGATCGCTTCTGTTATACGAGTATGTGGACTTGTTATTCAGCGTATTTGTCCCGGTGCTGTTGTGTATATGTTTTTGTATTATGTTGTTTTTAATATACAAAATAAACACAAATTCATTTATAACAATGTATATATAAATAATTTAATTACATATTGTTTTATATATAAACACACGCAAACACATATATATATATATATATATATAAAAACTGACACATACCATCGAAAACTAATATCATTTAAAAAAACGATCATATTTTGCATGTAATTTTGATAATATAAGTAAAACTTACAAAAAACATATTAAGGACGCAATTTAAAAATTTTAAGGCTTTGTTGGTTGGACGGACGGACGGGCTGATGGATGGTTATTTATGTTAAGAAATTCGTATCTCAGCATGGATACTGCTGGTGATAATCCGTAATAATAACACAGGCACACAAAAAAAAAAAAAAGTCATGAACCAGAGGGGAGACCCCATTATTCTTAGGTTTTTGGGATCGCTGAAACCGAATATGACAATAAAAACTAATTTTAAAAGCCAGTTTTCCCGCTAGCACCCCCTTACTACCTCTTAAGGGGTGAAAATTGAAATTTTTGTATAAAATCAAGATAGATGTATATTTCTACGTTTTTTGGGATGCTGAAACCGAAAATGATAATTAAAAATAAATTTATGACCACTACCACCCCCTACCACCCCTTACGGGGGGTGAAAATTTTAATTTTTCCATAAAGTCAAGATAGATGTGTATTTCTACGTTTTTTGGGATGCTGAAACCGAAAATGATAACTAAAAATAAATTCATGACCACTATCTCCCCCTACCATCCCTTACAGGGGGTGAAAATTTCAATTTTTCTATAAAATCAAGACAGATGTATATTTCTACGTTTTTTGGGATGCTGGAACCGAAAATGATAACTAAAAATAAATTCATCACCACTATTACCCCCTTACCACCCCTTACAGGGGGTGAAAATTTAAATTTTTCTATAAAATCAAGATAGATGTGTATTTCTACGTTTTTTAGGATGCTGGAACCGCAAATGATTACTAAAAATAAAATTTAAGACCTCTATCACCCATTAACACCCCTCACCAACCCTTAAGACTGAATCATGATTTTGGACCTATTCTTCACAAGTTTTTTCACTTTTTGTTTTTTTTTTTTGCTTTCTATTTAATACTACTGATACTGTTATCCATCCGGCAGTGTTGTAAAACGTTTAAAAGATGCTGAACCTAATTCTATGCCTCCGAAATAGAATTGTTACTATTTTCCTGAAAATTTAGGAGACTAAAAGGTGCTGAACCTAATTCTATGCCTCCAAAATAGAAGGGACTATTTTCCTGACAAGTTAGGAGACTACAGTGAGGAGCAAGATGCAAGGTTCCATCAGGATTAGAGTAGAATTAAATCATGAATATATATCAGATACTTCTGATCGATAAAGCATTTGAATTTCTAATATAAGAGCGAGAGAGAGAGTAACCTCAAACTAGTTTGATAAACATGTCACTTACTGTAAATCGTTAAAATTTCTTCATACATCTTGATTTTATACAAAATTGAAACCCCCCATTAGGGATGGTTAGGGGGTGGTATTGAGTAAAAGAGGTATCAAATTCACTTTTGGTTGTCATTTTCGGTTCCAGCATCCTAAAAAACGTAGAAATACACATCTATCTTGATTTTATAGAAAAATTTAAATTTTCACCCCCTGTGAGGGGTGGTAGGGGGTGATAGTGGTCATGAATTTATTTTTAGTTATCATTTTCGGTTCCAGCATCCCAAAAAACGTAGAAATACACATCTATCTTGACTTTATAGAAAAATTTAAATTTTCACCCCCCGTAAGGGGTGGTAGGGGGTGATAGTGGTCATGAATTTATTTTTAATTATCATTTTCGGTTTCAGCATCCCAAAAAACGTAGAAATAGACATCTATCTTGATTTTATACAAAAATTTCAATTTTCACCCCTTAAGAGGTAGTAAGGGGGTGCTAGCGGGAAAACTGGCATTTAAAATTAGTTTTTATTGTCATATTCGGTTTCAGCGATCCCAAAAACCTAAGAATAATGGGGTCTCCTCTCTGGTTCATGACTTTTTTTTTTTTTGTGTGCCTGTGTAATCCATCGATCACGACTCGCAACGCGTTATCAATTACTATCTCTTGGGTCGTCGTAGGTTGTTATCACTTGGTTGATTTATATTTAATATTTGATTAACTTCTAGATACGTTTAGTTATTGTGACGTGTTACGAGAATCCATTAAAAAATGGTAATCATTAAATATATAATGGGTACAACGATGGTACTGTACATATAAATAATCTACGATATGAAAAATAGTAACTATAAAGGGCACACTTTACCTGCAGGAAATTACTTGTGGAGAATAGGGAGAATGACGTACTTGCATCCCGACAAGGATGGATTAGAACTTGTTTTGAATTATAAAACTAAATCAGGAATTACTATAAAACCAAATAAAAAACAGAATTAATTTAAAGAAAATGAGTAAGGTTGGTTCAAAATTTATATAATTGATTTTAAGGTTAAAGCTGATGACATCATTAAACTTATTACAACAATTTTACATTTAATTTAAACAATATTATATCTTCAGTTATTCAAAATTATATATATATATATATGATATTGAATAACTGCAACACAATGATCAGTATTTTACAAATTTAGCGTAATCAAACATTGGTGATTGAAATAAAATTTAACTTATTATTGATAAATAATCCGCAGAAATATAAACAGAGATTTAAAAGCTTTAACAATGCTACGAACTGTTTAAAGGAACAATAACAAAATATACGAGTATCTATCAAAACTTGCGAAAATTACAAGAAACATTATTGGATGTATGGTATTAGCAGATACGGCGGCCATCTTTCAGTTTTGAAGTGTCAACCGCCAGCACATCACGCTCACAACGAATCGCTAATTATCAACGCAATCCTTAACCATTATTGTTTTAATTTATGTTTGCTTCATTATTAATGCTTTTAGAAAGTTAATTCAGTTGCCATTTTGTGAATGTCGAATGCTTATACTCTTTTCAATGGTTTTAGGATAGTCTTTTTGGATTACCCACTTGGGTGTAATGCATTGCGTTTATTCATGGTTAACATACAGAATAATATAAAAAAATGGTTTAACTAATAATAGTAATACGAATGACCACAAAATATTATATATTTTTGATGAAATTCCCGTTCACTGACAAGGAAAATTATGATCTAAAGAAGATGAGAATAAAAATTATAAATAATATTTATCCTTATTTCTCACAAAAAAGAGTAAAAGAAAGGAACGTCTTTCAAGAAAAAGAATTTACTGTGTGTGATTAGCTAAAAACGGTGGCAGGGACGACAAGCTGGCGCTGGTGACAGACAAGCGTCCCTGAGTCCCTAGGTCAGAAGGAAACAGCGTAGTCATCACGAATGTTAGTGTTTTGAATATGGTGAAGAGAAGATGATGAGTGCGATATCCATTGATGTAGTAACCAACACGGTCAGGTAAATAGTTTATACAAAAATATACCCTCTAATATATTAAAGTTAATTAAAATTAATGCATATTAATTTTAATTTCTTTATGAATATAATTATAAAATATGTAATATTATTTTTATTTTATCATGCCAGTTGGTTTTATGATTTCTTATGTCATATCAACCATGAAAGAAATGAGTCGTGATGCATATTCGTCTTTATCTCCCGCAGTGGAGCGAATTAAGTAAATCATATTTGGCATATTAAGATGGCTTGGACCGCGAAGGTGCCCGCGGCTCGCGATGTCTTCAGTTCACTACACCATATTAAATAACTAGCAGGTTACCCGTGCTTCACGACGGGAATAAACAAAAAAAAACTGACTTTCGTGAGTATTGTAACCATGACCCTACCCTTCATACATACACGCTCTATCCTCCAACCCGTCATGACTCGCTATCACTGCGAGAAAGCCTTGAGTTTGATAAATACAGAGTTTCATTCCTATCGGGTTATAGGTACACTCTTGTTTCTCACATCGCAGAGTGACTGGCCAAATAATTTTAATTTCTACCGCAATGCAATGGTTTTCCCATTGCATTGCGGTAGAAATTTAGAGAGGGAGCGGGGGGTAAACCTTGCAGTTTTTTAACTGTAACTTTGGAGCGGTTTGCACCTTTGCGAAATCCTTTCTTATTGCACCTATTCAATATGTCAGAAGTCAGCTTTCTAGGTATTACGGTTTGGGCTGTAGGGCGATAAATGAGTCAGTGAGTGAGTGTCTTTGTGCTTTATATATTAATATTACAATATATAATAATAAATTTATTGATATTGAAGTTGTTAAAATAACAGTGACACTTAAATGCTTCTGTCTCGCTTTCTCTCCGTGGAAAGAGTGAGTATTAGGATTGTGAAACCGACCCATATTTCAATAATAATTGTTCCACTTTTTCGCTTCCGGCCCAACAACTTCAGAATTGAATTGAATTTCTTTGCTTTAAACATTTTCTGGTTTAGAAAACTTTATTTTATTGACTCTTGGATTTTGATAAGTTTACCGACTGGACCAATTAATTTATGTTCAGATTGTACGACCAAATTGCAGTATTTAGTATTGCAGTAAAAGTTATACCAATGACGTTTTCATATGTACTGGTCGCCCAGTGACTGAAATTCGTACATAATTTTAACTGATAACGGTTTAGACAACATTATGCCTCTATTATTATACACATATATTATTCTATTACGTCAGTCAACTCAACAATTTTTGCGACTATTCGACACAGACTGCCATTGACAGTGCAATCAATGAAACTATCGCGTGGTAGTGTGTTTGATTTTATTAATTGAAATGTGTTATTTTATTAATAATATTAATATTAGTTTTCGCATTACTTCTCCATATAAACATTAACTTTGCCAAATTGGTTTCAAAAGTTGTGTTATATCACGTATTAAAATACAGTTAATTATTTAAAAATAATAATAAAAAAGGATGCTGTATTAAAATAATTCTATTTGCAACAAACATGATGGAGTTAGACTATTCATTTATTAAGTATATTTTACCTACATTTACACTTATTTTTTTATTTTTTATTTTTTATTTTTCTACTCGAGACAAATCTAATCTGGAGGTTTCAATTTGGAAAAGAATACTTTTTGTGTAACCTAATAAAATATACTAAATTAAATACAGGTAAGCTGTAAATGTGATATATTAAACTCAAACCTTTGTCCTTAATTATTAATATATGTTAATATATTACGTTGGGTTTGTTAAATTTTTTTTGCACATAGCTCATTTATTGAATAGGTGTCACAATACGATTTTTTAATCAGTATTATAAAGATGTTGAATCTATACTTCTAAATTAATGTTCCGACCGGTAACTTCCTTTTGTAGTCTAGAAAAACTAAACTAGAGATTCTAAACTCCACTATTCGTAGTTCTGTATTCGTGTGGTTTTATTATTTCCTAGTATATATACAATAATATGTCGCGTTATGTTTATGTAAAATAAACATCGCTTTTATTTCATACAAAGTTATTATTCAATATAATACACATTGGATTGGTTCTGCACTGTTATTGCTTATATGCTCAGATCTTTTGCGAACTTTATTTGATTTCGTTATGTCTCAGACGGAATCGTTAAAAATAAGCGAACAATTTATTTTAGATTTACAAATACCAAATCTTCTTCAGTGTAACCTTTAATAAAAAAAATATATTTGAACGAATATCAAACATTTATTTCGAGACTTTTATAATATATCATTAGGTATTTGGGGTTATATTAATATCGGCCGTCTGGGAGGATTTTGGACAGACGATAAATCCCTATTGTATTGACACTTACTTTTATTGGATCTATTTGTCAAATATTCTTCGTGCTTTTGTTACTGTTAATATAAAAAACTTGTGTAGTTTTCTCCTATCGTTATAATTGGTGACGAACAACAAATAATACTTTGAAAAATATTGTATTTGGCAATAAATGTTTTCCATATATATATATATATATATATATATATATATATATATATATATATATATATATATGTATATTTGGATTTAAGCAATAGCTCCTATTATAACTGCTTGTTTTTTTTTTTTGGATTTTATAAAGTAAATACAAAATCTAAGGTTACATAAAATACTACAAAACTAGACGACCTATTTTTTATTAAAACTACACACTAAAATTAAAAATATACTACAATAATGATCCTACGATCGATGATCGAATGATTTGAAAGTTTATTATTTGAGTTGGAAGGATAGGTGGGTGGAGGGAGAGAAAAGGAGAGTAGGTGACGACATCTCTCTTACAAAACATACATGCAAGTATTCGTAGCTGGCAGTTGTATTTCATGAACATATCGGTATATAATAATTAATTTGTACTTTGTAGTCAAAGCTCTCATGGACGCATTACGGCTTCCAATACTCTCGCATTGTTAGAATTCTATTTAAATCAAGAATAGATTCGCTTCTACATTGCATCGATATTGTGAAGATGTGTCTGTATGTGTGTGACTTATTGCGCTTATCCTTTAATAGTGTATGAAAATTGTTTTATAAGTACTAAGTACTTTGGAAATAAATTTTCATAAGGTTTAGTTGTTTTGCTATTCACTTTTGTTATGTAATAGTCACCCATTCTCGTACATTAAGAACAAGATCAACCTACCAAAGGAATAGATGAAAGGCAAGTGCATCTTGTGGTATATAAGATGGATGTGCGGTGACGTGAAGGGATAAAGTGGTAAATGAGTATGTATGTAAAAAGAAGTCATCATATCCCTAATGATACACCTATGAGAAGTAGTCGTTAGTCATGGTATAATAAAGTAATACGGAAGGACGAAAATGTTACAAGAAATGTGTATAGTATAAATATATTGATTAGGTGAGAAAAGGACCGAAGGACACCCAGATTGAGTGTGTGAAAAATTATGACAAAAATGCTAGTCTCTCCTGATGTGTTGGATGACATATTGCATCGACCCCACATAGTTATGATAAGGGTCGGATGACAGATGATGACGATAATATCAAGAGCGAGACCACTTAAAAAGCAAGTTAACCAAAAATTTCCATTTTTTCTAAATATTATATCAAATTGATCTTTTATCATAGAATTTTAGTCAATTACATTATTTTAAGAATAATATGAATAAATAGTGCTAATAGAAGGCTGTGTTTATGTTCAAAATAACAAAGTACATATATCTAAATATCTCTAACTACACATATATATATATATATATATATATATATATATATATATATATATATATAACTACATATATTGTACAACACTACATATGTCTAAAGTTATATTATTTATTTATTTAGCTTCACGCCATATCCCTTGCGAGGTAGCCAGAGACGACGGAGCGCCAAATGTTACGGTCCCTGCATACCTCTTTCGCCTCGGCCACAGACATCAACCTCTTCATACATGCCCTCCGGGGGATCCTCATGCTTTTTTCATTCATTCAAGTTATAAAGTAATGTTACAAAACCACATTATTAATCATTTGTAACTTTTAATTAAACCGTATGTAATTAACTTGTACGAATCACGTAATTCCAAGTCTTCTACATCTCTTCTACAAGTTGATGAGTTTTTAATTTTTTCCATTATTTACATTATTATTTCCAAAATCTAATTTCTGTTGGTTAAATGTTATATATAAAAAATGTTGGTTAAATTATATTTATAACTGCAGTCCTGAATATTTACAGCATAATATAAAAAATATATAACTCTTAACGAACGTTATATAACTACAAAATAAAAAATGCATTTTCAAACATATTTTCAGTCGATGTCGACTTAAATGACATTTTATATTGAATGATCCACTAATTGTTTATCTTCCTCGCCACTAACTTGGTTGACCAACAACTTTGTAAACAATGTCTTTACTCCACTATTTTCTATTCGTATTTCATATTGAGTTTCAACTTTCATGATTTCCTTATTTTAATAGTATTAATCCATAACATGAGTTCATTGTATGAGTCAGTTCAGCCTATAACACCATCTGTACGAGCTCGATGCGTGGTGATCTTCTATTGAGTGTTTTTCAAAGACTTTTCTTCCACTAAGATATGGAACGAACTTCCTTCGACGATATTGCCGGATTGTTACGACAGAATGACATTTTTATAGTACATATCACACTTACTAGTTTCAATTCTGTACATTTACATATTATGGACAATTAATGTGGAGTCTTATTATAACAATTATAAAGCGGAATGTGAAATTCCAATGTTAATTATATTTAATTAATATTAATTATATGTCACAAAGCAAACCCACTAATAATTGTCATTAATTAATTTGACGTGCTCGAATATTAACATCGGCTGACACAGAATCTACCAATAAAGCGGTATTAAAGCTTAAAGTTTATTAGCAATTCAGATTTTAAATCATATAGAATATGACTTTCAGATATAAATGAAAAATAAAAATAAATTCCAAAATGTATATGTGCGTAACTTCCAAATAATAGCAACAAATTGAATAATTCTTTTATCGTTACGTTCTTTATTGTCAGGACAAGGTGTATAGAAGAAAATAAAAATCATATTTTTTTAATCACAATATACAATTCGAGAATAACTTTTGATAGATTGACCTACAGTTTTTCCAGTCAATAGTTGTCAATTTTAAGAAGGCCGTAAGTCAAAATGTCAATCTGACTTCATAAACTTTATTATTAAAATTTACATTATGGTGACATTAATTCGTAGATAATTACCGGTTCTTCGCAATGGCGAGACGGTACTGTTGTTGTGTTTTGATGTGTGTTTAAAGGTTTATCGTTGTTAGTTATTGTTATTGATAAGAAATGCCATCAGTGAGCTATCAAAGTATTGATCGGCGTACGCGTAACGAGAATCAGATCTACATTCATCGATTTTGTTTTATAATTTTTTTATTAAATTGTTAAACGTTATATAAGTTTAACGATTATTTTAATTTTTTATGTGATAGGTTGATGAATTTTGATGTTTTAAACAACATATGGAGTTATTGACAATCCAACTGATTCGAAAAAAATAGATTGGCTTATTTGAAATAGTTTGAAAAAATTATAATCACGGACAGGACTCGAACCGCCGACCTCAAACAAACTGTCTGGTTGTTCAATTCAATTAAGCTACAGGGTTAGTTTCTAACTAAAGATAGTGATTTTTTTCTTAATTTAAAAGATAGATTTTAGTAATTTTTTAAATAAAGCAATACAATAATAAGCAATAATAACAATGGTATTCTTCTTAAGAATAGTAATCATAAACTAACCATCAACTTACTAGTTGTAAAAGAAAGTCTCTTTTAAATTTTACTTTACTAGAATATGATATAAATTAATCTACTTTTATTCCGCCTTGTTAAAATTTGATAACTGCTTTCACATTCAAGGGGCGGCTATATCTATGCTTATCTATGCGAAATGCTCTGGCAATGCCGGTAGAACTACTAATTTGTGCCGCACTCTTCAGCGCCCAACGTCTAACAATTTACCAATTTTAGCTGATACTGGCTTAAATCACAATTTATTTTGAATTGCAAATATATTTAACTTCACTAATTGTTCTTCTTCCTCGCCTCCGCTCAACTAACTTTGTGAGCAATATCTTTATTCCACTATTTTCTATTCATATTTCAACTTTGATAATGAGTTTTGAACTTTCTTAATTTAGTTATTTCATTTGTGTAAGTCGAGATTGTTCGTTCGTATCAGTCAAATTAGGCTAGTCTTAATTTATACCAAGAGTGGCCTCAATAAAATCAAAAAGAACTTATTGCGATGAAACTCATATCGTAAGTAAAGTAGAAGTATATCGGAACATTCTTTTGTTTTAATAATTAATTGAGTTACAAGTATTGTTCATTTTCATCTGCACGCTTGTGATGTATGCAATGTGAGAGTGAAGTGCAATTCTTGTAATCAAGGTAATATTACAGAGCAGGTGTTCTCGTCGACAGAACTCGAATTTATAACAGCTACATTGACATTGATTTAGTACAAACATTGCTGTTACCATTGTTCAGCTGAATATTCCGTATACACTCGTATGGACACATTTTATGTTTTATGTTTGGTATTGCTTTTTATCTAACACTAGTTTTACTGTTTTTCAAATTGTGAAAGATATTTAATGAAACACATGTGATCAATTTGTGCCGTTTGTTCATGGATGAAGTAATTTGATCGGACGTTTTATAAATTCATTTAAGTGTAGGTAATTATTTTTTTTTGTTCGAGGTCTGTTTAAGTAATTTAGGTAATTTTTTTTCATTCTCTAAATCTGTTTCAACTTCATTTGAACCATCATTCTGCGATTATATTATTGTTATTACTATAAATCTACTGGTAACTGTGATTGCTAAAATAATTTTTCTTATTTTCGGGACAATTTATTTTAAAATATTTTATCAAATTAAAGTGGAGTAAGGAGATTAGATCTCCATACACTTAGTATTAATCAAATGTGTGTGTAACGAGCTATTGATAAATACAATGAACATTCCGCTGTCTGTGACAGAAAAAGACCTGGTCGTCTACGTAGTGGTCATACGAAAAAATGCATCACAAACAGTGAGGGAAAGAATTCGTAAAAGTCCTGCTAGCTTTGGAGATAAAGATAGCACCTAGAACCGTGTTGCGTATTTTAAAAGATAATTTGTAACTTGCAGCCCATAAGAGACGCACTGGCCATTTCTTAAAAAAATATTTATAAAAGAAGAGGGTGGTAAAATCAAAACAACTGCTCAAGCGGTATGCAAAGGGAGGTCATAGAAGAAAATAGTTTACGGATGCGTTTTTTTTTACAATTGAGCAATATTTTAACAAAAGAAAAAACCGCATTTATACTGAGAGCTCTCAAAAAACTTTCCAATTAGTCAACAGAGTACGACGTGGATATTATCTAACTTCAGTGATAGTTTGGTTGGTGTTGGCTACGAAGGAGTGACTGAACCATATTTTTGTGAAAAAGGTATCAAAACATCGGCACAAGTTTATTAAGATACCATTCATGTGAAGGTAGTTAAGCTCTATAACAGCACTATGTTGAATAACAGAGAATGATCCTTTTATCATGTTTCGGCACCAGTTTGCATATTGAGCGAAGCGAGCCCCGTGTAATGACTCATCGTTTCCCATTGACTTCAATGGGATATCAGTTTTTTACCGATTAGTCCTCAACGACATGACATTTTTCAAACATTTTTTTTAATGATCTCCTAAGGAGTGTCTTTTTGATTGCAGAATTTCATAATTTTCCCTCCAGTAGTTTTAGAGCCTATTCATGACAAAGAATGTGCAAAAGTCTCCTGTAGAAGGTTCCGCTCGCTACGCTCGCTTCGCTCAACAAATCTTTTAGAAAATTTAAACGATATCTTTATAGATTATAACTTATTTGTTATTTTGATATATAATTATCCATCCTCACAAAACATTGTATCTATAATAGTATTACTGCTTCCTCCAAGGCCGGCAGTGCTCTTGTGAATCCTCGCAATAGTTCATGGGCGGCGGTGATCACATATCGTCTGTGACCCGCCAGCTCATTTGCCCTCCTCTTACATAAAAAAAAAGTATTAGGATTTAAGGACTTTTATACAATATTTTACTTTTTACTTTACTTTACTTTAATGACCTCACACTATTTGTAATAGTGTGAGTATTTGTCATTAAATATTTTTCAGCAATTTAAATTAATTTGAGTAAAATTGCAATCTAAATTTAAAGCACTATTAAATTTAATTATTATTCACAAAGCAAACTCATTACCAGTGCTCAATAATTAATTTGGCGTATTCAGAAATACACAATGGCTCCCGCTTTATATTACAATAGCATTTATTAATATGATAGAGTACAAATATTAAATATGATATAAATGAAAAATTTTAATAAAATTTAAAGTTAACTAACAAGTAAGAATTTATTTAATTTAAACGTTTTTGAAAATATTGTATAAATATTTCTAAATACATGAATGTAAAAAGCTACCATCCATTTATTTTATATTAGAACATTAGTCATTAACTTATTTAATAATTTATTATATTTTATTACTTTATTAATACAGATTTAATGACAAATATTCTCATAAAGAACATTGCCAAATCGAATACCGTCTGATTAAAGATATACCGTTAAAATGTTGAGTTGCACATTTATGATATAAATTAAGGTAATTCCATTCCGCCATGTTGAAACCGTTTTGGGTAGACCTCGAAGAATTCGGTCTGCCCATTCATTTGTCCCCTACTTTCGAATTTTGGAAAAATTTCTTCACCGGAGGTCTTCTTATGACCCCCTGAGTCCGAAATGACCATTGGTCAAAAAGTTTATATATATATATATATATATATATATATATATATATGCGTGCGTGCGTCCAGATTCAACTTTTGTCAGCACAATAGCGGCCGCAGTTTCGCTCGGATCGCTTTCAAACTTTGCACAAAAATCAACCATCCAAAAATAAAGGTCAAGTTCGTTAACCAGAGAAATCCGGCCACAGGGGGCGCTAGGGCCTCACTTTTTCTGATTTCAGTTTTTCGACCATAACTTTTTCCCTATACAACGAAGATCAATCGCGTTCATATTATATTATGTCTTTGATGAATACCTATAACTAATGTAAATAAATCGAAAACCTAACTTCAATAACTTAGGGGTGGGGGTAAAAAAACCGAAAATTTTTGTAAAAAAATTCATAACTTTTTTTTTGTAAACATTCTTGCATCACAAGTATTTTTAATAGAAAGGTTATTTTTTACTTTAAATTTAAGTATTAGAAGTTTTGCCTGTAAAAGGTACCGTTTCCGAGAAAAAAAATAAAAACCACTTTTAGCTTGAAAATTTAAGGTATGTAAAACCACGTCAACTTTTTTCTGGTAACATTCCCTCATCTCAAATATTTTTAATAGAAAGGTTATTTTTTACTCTAAATTTAAGTACCAAAAGTATTTCCAAAAAAGATACCTTTTCCGAGAAAAAAAATTAAAACCACTTTTTGCTTGAAAATGTTTGATGTAAACAACGGCATCATGTATTATTCTTAGGTAGTGAGTTATATTTTAAACGAGTACACACGAGGTCTACCCACGCGTGTCCCCCTGCGGGCACGGATTTTTAAATACAAGTTGTTGTTAAAACGAGGAGTAAAAAAATAAGACTTGGTTAATAAGCAAAAGTAATAAGATGAGAGTTAAAAAAAATCCGTGCCCGCAGGTGGACACGCGTGGGTAGACCTCGTGTGTAACTCGTTTAAAATATAACTCACTACCAAAGAATAACACATTTTCACAAAATAGCCCTCCACTTCTCGTGGCTCTTCATATGTTTCAACATGATGCCGTTGTGTACATCAAAAATGTTCAAACTAAAAGCGGTTTTTATTTTTTTTCTCGGAAAATGTATCTTTTTTGGAAATACTTTTGGTACTTAAATTTAGAGTAAAAAATAACCTTTCTATTAAAAATATTTGCGAGGAGGGAATGTTTACCAGAAAAAAGTTGCCGTGGTTTTACCTACCTTAAATTTTCAAGCTAAAAGTGGTTTTAATTTTTTTTCTCGGAAACGGTACCTTTTACGGAAAAACTTTTGGTACCTAAATTTAGAGCTTTCCTTTCTATTAAAAATACTTGTGATGTAAGAATATTTACCAGAAAAAAGTTATGAATTTTTTTCCAAGAATTTTCGGTTTTTTTACCCCCACCCCTAAGTTATTGAAGTTAGGTTTTCTGTTTATCTACATTAGTTATAGGTATTCATCAAAGACATCATATAATATGAACGCGATTGATCTACTTTGTATAGGGAAAAAGTTATGGTCGAAAAACTGAAATCAGAAAAAGTGAGGCCCTAGCGCCCCCTGTTGCCGGATTTCCCTGGTTAACGAACTTGACCTTCATTTTTGGATGGTTGATTTTTGTGCAAAGTTTGAAAGCGATCTGAGCGAAACTGCGGCCGCTATCGTGCTGACAAAGTCGAATCTGGACGCACGCACGCATATATATATATAAACTTTTTGACCAATGGTCATTTCGGACTCAGGGGGTCATAAGAAGACCTCCTGTGAAGAAATTTTTCCAAAATTCGAAAGTAGGGGACAAATGAATGGGCAGACCGAATTCTTCGAGGTCTACCCAAAACGGAGCCTTTACTCTAATAATATTTTCGGAAAATTAATATATTTTTTTATGAATAATTTCCTCAGTTTCATAACAAAGTATTTCAAATTATTGTATTCTATACTCCTCCTCCTCCTCTATACTCCTCCTCTATAAATTTATGAAGAACTAATTTATTTATGATTATAAATAATATTATATATATAATAAATTTCATAAGATATTATATACTATTTTAGGGGATGTATTGTGCAAGTAAGCAATATCAATTGTATATAAGTGAGGTGCGATGAACGCACACTGACACACTCAGTGACACTGGGTCGCGAAATGTAATTAGGTGTGAATAAACGTATATTAAAGCAACGTCGTTGTTTCACTAAAGCACGAACACGTGATCATGTACACACCTAAATTATAATTGATAACAACAGATCGTGTCAGAGAATACGAATACAGCATCGATCTCTTTGAATTGCAAATTGATCTGCCGGTAGTGTGTTTATGCTTTATTTTCATTTTCAATATCAACTTCAAAATCAAGTACTATAATTGAAGGTTTATATTTTCAACCTATTGACACATTGGAGTGGACTGGATTTAGTTAGATAAATAACGTTAAAATATAACAAATTTTATTGATATAAAATAAGGTTTTTGTGTATTCTAGGTTTACTTCTGTTTATTAAATCACTAATATAATAACTAGGGGCGCCAACAGACCCTAAATACCGGCTCGCTGCGCTCGCGCAATCTCGGGTGCCGTTTACATATTGAGCAAAGCGAGCCCAGTGTAATGGTTCAGCGTTTCCCATTGACATCAATGGAATATCGACATATATTATGTCGACATAACATTTTTCTAATTTTTTTTTTAAATCCATCACCTGTGTGTTTTTTGAATTCAAAAGCAGAATTCAAATTCAGGTTAAAAGCGATTGGTAGACAGGCTCAAGTCTACTCTCAAGACGTCTTTGTCACTGATTTACCTGTCAAAGTAATAGTAATTTTATGAATATTTCCGTGAAAGAAAGCCCTAAAACTGATAATGTAAATGAAACCTTATTTTGTGTCTTATGCAGTTTTGATATCAATAATTTAATTTACGTTAACTTATCTATATAAGTTAAAATTAAATATTGTAATGAGATTCCGAAAATCTCTTTACAATATTTAATATAGCACGATACACAAAATATATAAAACAACTCCCTTAAAATCTCCTTGATGTTTAGGCAATTCGTAATGACTATTGTATTTTCTCTTTTCAAATTTTTTTCGGAAGTGTAACAATATTTGGAATGCTAACTGGGCTTAATTAAGCCCTGTTTATTGACACTATTGATATTGATATTTTGATAAATTAATGCTCGGAGACTCGATGTTGTCTAAAATCTGCTTGTTAAAGAGAATTTTGTTTGAATAATGGACACTAAAGTTTATAAATAACAATATAACTTTAAGAAGAATATAAGGGAATAATCCTTTTTCGTTACTTTAAAAATAAGATTTATAGAAAATAGCAAGCCTTGAACATTATACAGAATAATTAAAAGTGAGTTAAAAACACTTGGGACGTAAATATTTAGCAAAATTAAGATATTGTACAACCCGGTAATACGCAACATTGCAGTTTAATGACATTGCAGTGAAATACTTTTACGTCTTCGAGCTGTTAAAATGAAATTATAATATGATATCGTTTTGTTTATTTATTATTTTTCACTTCCGAAATACAATGTGGTCTTGCTGTGGATCCCACCGATATATTAATAATATATACATGGGATCAAGATTCATACTTCATTGAATTGTTAATACATTCAAACTCGACTTCCTCGTTTCCTTTGTATACAAATTTATTTTATTTTTCCTATTGATTTCATTCCATACTGTTCAAATTAGAATTTATTTTGGTTTATTAGTTATATCAGGTATTTGCCAGATTTTTTAAAGCTTTAACCATACCTTAATCTTTTAATAATATTAGATATTTAAATCAAATAACAATGGATTATCTCACCCTGCAATTAATAAACAGTACAACATTTTATCAGAGCACAATTAAATACCATGAGAAATGTTAAAAAATACATATTTCTTAGAATGAATCGGTCTTTTTTAGAAAATCATTATTAGTCCATGGAAAAGAAATCATAAAAAAATTACATAATACGTTTTAACAAGAAAATAGTTGCTTATAATCATTATTGTGAGTGACATTTGTTCTAAATTAAACAAACACAAACTACAACAAAACGTGAAGGATTATTACAATTTAATTTTACATGAAACTCGTTGAGACATTAATAATATAAGAATAACATTACATCCATGTAGTTCTCAGTTTTGCGAATACTCTGTCTCTTTTTTGCTTCTGAACTTGATTTATTATATTTATATATATTATTATTGTTATTATTATTATTATTATAAATATATATCATAAGAATAATAAGTTTTTTTTTTTTTTTTTTTTTTTTTTTTTTTTTTTTTTTTTTTTTTTTTTTTTAAAGACCATAGACATTTGTCCATGCCTTTCATTGTGATTTTAAACAATTTTATTACGAATTTAATTGCGATGGTAACTTCGCAGGAAATTGTACACAAGTTTTCCAAAGCTATTTTAGAAATTGATAATAATAATAAATAAAGTAAATAGTAGTAGTAGTAAGCTAGGTTATTAAGTTCACTAGCTTTTTCATAGCGTCGGAGTCACGGTGAGAAATTGCCATCTTGAGGTTGTACTCTACAAGAGTTCTATCGGAGGTATCGCCGGCCCGCCTAATGAATCTCACAATGGCGTCTTCGTCGATATCCGTGTAGTACGTAGAACTTCTTGTGTGCCTAGATAAAGCCACCACTGCGTGTGGGACACTTGTCAGGTACGATTTTGGTTTGGATTTCGTTTGGATGATTATTACCGACTCGTATGTTAATCCCTGAGCTTCATTGATAGTGAGGATGCGCGAGTTTTCCCCTTTTCCGTACCCTAGGTTTGTAAGGTCCGCTTTTTCAGTCTGTGTGTGGACCAGGTACAGGGTATTAGGAAAGTCAGCTTCGATGGTAGCACCCGTAAACCTGACTGTTCTCAGAGAGCGAGTCAATGAATGGGCTGAGTATATGCCGTTGTATACCTCGTTTAGAGCATAGCTTACGTCCAGGGGACATCGGTAGGTTCTTAAGAGCTCTTGACTGATAGACGTCACGAGGTATGGGCTATTATATTTCATATGGAACAGATTTAGCCGGTCTATATAAGGAATCTGGTTTGTGTCTCCGATTAGTGTGACTGCTTTGGCCTCTGTTAGTCGGGCCGCCATAACGATCGCTCCGAAATGGTTCATCAAGGCCTCGTCAACGATAAGTCGTTCAGGCTTTTCTTTGACGCCATTTATTAATATTGAAGCGATCGTTCGGACTTTGGTCTTCCCGTCCTTTGGACAACTGAGGGCGAGTTTGTTCCTGAGCTCTAATGCTGCCTCAGTCGTCGTTGTTGCTATCAAGTCACTTTCAAATACGAAGTTGTTTACTACCCAAGTCGATTTTCCACATCCAGAAACGCCGTTGACCCAGTGGAAAATTGGTGCTTCCCAGTCTTCCCAGGGTCTTGCTGAATCCTCTACGGCTGTAGCCATTTGGAGGATGTTATCTTCCAGCCAGACCTCTGTACAGCGGGCTACTACAAGTATTGAGTCTTCAGCGGGTGTTAAATACTTGGGCGGTCCAGTTACTCCTTTGGGGGTTTCAGCTATTTTAACGAATCCATTTTTAACGCTGTAAGCCGCCATGTGGGGAATTTTAGGTGTTTTACCCCGTACATATTCAGATGTAGTGTTGTTGAAAATGGCGGCTTTTTCTTCCTTGAGTAATACTTTAAGAAGACCTTCGTTTTCAAGTTCGAAGGTCTGCCTGATCTTTTCACAGATCGCAAGGTTAGTTTTGATTGTTTCCCTTATAGATGCTGTGTACTCAAGAAACGCGTTTCGCATATGTTCGTTGGCACCACTGGCAGATGGTAAATCGGGTGCACTTGTTTGTCCCATGTCGGCTCTAGTTCTGTTCTTTTTATGATATTTTTGCTTCGGTTTAAGCATTGTAATCATCTTATTAAATCCTTTCTTAGTTTTTGATTTGTCCTGTGTTATTTTGTTGGATTGAATTTCGATGGCAATTTTCTCTTGAAGGCGTGCGGCGCTGCTTTGTAGGATCTGGTTGCTTGGTTCGCCCCAGGTGTTTTCGGGGGTCGTAGTCCTATTTGGTGTTTTTCTTATTTTAAGGAACGTTAGGTCTTCTCCGCGGTCTTCATATACAACCACGTCGTGGTACCTTGAAGCATTTATAGATCCTATGAGATTTGCTACAGTTCCTTTGTCATAGCCAACTCGCATAGCGTCAACGCTTATTGTTTTTGGACTAGTGTTAATATTTTCAGCTCCTAGTGTGCTCAGGTGATCGAGCATCTTACATGCATTTGTGTAAGGGGACTCTGGGTAATTAGCGTCCAGCAGTGCGATGGTTTTGTTCTTCCTCCGCACTATTCGGCAATCCCAGTCCCCCAATGTGACTATTGGCATGCTGTCGTACATCGACCTCTTCATTGTTGCCCTATCGGTACTTCCTTTAGTAAGGGCAGCTAGTCCGGGTGAGATTAATTGTAACAACAATACTAATTAACAATAATCCAAGGTCTTAAGAATTATAAACTTCGTTCGCGTATACGAATTTCACAAGCTGGAAAAAATATTAATTAACCGTGCAATTAATTCAGGTAACGTTCTAGAAAGGCAAGAAAGCTCGGGCACTAGCGGAAAAAATACATCACGGACGAAGCTCCCGGGCCGAGGAATTTAAGATAATATTTTCAATGAAAACTCTGCGGGGCCTTTAATTACGTTTATTTTAGTACCTAGTTTGTTTTGTGTTTTCATTTATTTTAAGTACGAATCAAACTACTGTAGCTTTATATTTTTATATTTATTTTTTAAACGGTAATAGTTTTAAGTAATTAAACAGTTCGGGTAAAGAGGAAGGATTATTATTAATTGTTAATTATTCTTTATAAGCTATGAAAATAAAGCGTACATATAATAGTTCATCATGAATCTCGAGGCAAATATCAACGTTGCTTGAGTTTACTAAGGAACGTCTCTTGACAATGTTGGTACAACTAGTAGGTAGATGTTATACATAGTTATGTACAAACGCCGTTGCAGTGCTTATCACATATATCTTCGTATATTGGCACATTGCTGTCGTAACAATGGACTCCCGATATCAAAATCTATAATATTTATTTATAAAATTACGATGAAAATCGCTAAACATTTGTAGGGTTATCTTTTTAATATCTCATCAAACATCTCAGCTGTCACAAACATTTTTAACAATAAAAGGACTCTGAATAACCGACGTGAGTTTTGTTTTGAAGAAGTTGTGAGTAATTTATGCGATGTCTAGTATTGCACGAGAACTTAATTAAACAAATTGTTTTAAAGAACACGAGAACGTGACTCGGGTATTATTATAAGTATTAGAAAAAAAATAAGGTATCGAAATAAGAGTTTAGAGAAAAATTGCTATTATATTTCAAATTTATAAAATGAATATTGATTTTACCATTATTTTATTATTTATTCGAAGGAGTGATCACCGGCTTTAATTACTTATGTGACATATTAAAGCAGCACAGGTCCTCGAAGACCGAAGGGAAATCTCATTGATAAATTATTCCATAGAAAATAGACACCTTGACAAGTGGAATGCTTTAGTGACCGAAGACTCCTTCAAATTAGTATAAATATCAAAATAAATAACATTATTTGTTATATATTACCTATTACAAAACTCTAAAACCATATTTCGATTTACATAATGTAATATTACCGGTGAAGAAAATTATTTGGTCTTTGGCAGCAACCAAATAAAAACAATGAACTTTGAATTTCCATTGTGTTCCAAGAAGTAGACAAATTTCAGGATTAAATATTATTTTATGCAGTCGTACCAAAATCAACCACTATGGTTACAGTCTGCTCTATTTAGTTACTTGCGATGTCACAAAACCTCATACTTCATACCTGAGAAAGAAAGGTAAACTTTCATTAATGTTTGAGTATTTAATCCTCTTGTTAATAGTTTAATTTATCAAAGTATATATTTTTGTGTCTAAAAGTAATGTAGCTTGAGAATTATATACTTAAAACTAAACTTATAATCTTATAATAGATGAGACACTTATTGGACTTCCTGATTGTTAGTATTATGTATTAGTTTTATATAAAACAGAATCGAATGGATAAGCCTAAAAGCGCAGTAATTTTTTAAACATTTTCATAATGTAGAAAATTGTGGACAGTCTCTACAGTACAATTTCAGTAATTTGCAATTCCTATCCAGAGAAAGAAATTGAATGAATTCACAAAAAGTAAACATAAGTTATAAATCAAATTTTCCATATAAAATAAAATCATTTTTTTAATCAATGCAAAAAAAAATTATCCAATGCGGTAACCTTTATCGAATTAACATAAATTATTGGAAGTTGGAAACGCATCGGATACTGCGACATTCTTGACAGTAACACAGAATAGAACTGGCGGTCTCAGCCATGCGGATATCATGTAGTTGAGTATACTTCAAAACTTTTAAATATATTTTTGTTACGTTTTATAAAGCGATGAGCAGTGTTATACGTTGTTTATTCAAACAAATTATTAAAAGGTTTGCTGTAAAATACAGACAATACAATACATATTTATGGAGCATATTTAGAGGATTTATTGTCAAGGTCCAAATTTGACTACAAACTTATTTCATATCAAATTAACATTTTTTGATAACAGCCCATATAACTTTTCATTTCTTTTTTAGCCATAAATATATTATAATTTTTTTTTATTCTGTTGTCTAATTTTTTTAAATAGAAACTTAAAAATATAACAACGATTTTCTGTCACCAGTAAAAGAATCCAGTAAGAACCAGTAGTATCCAGTAAGAACCAGTAAAATAAAAACTGTAAATAATTAGCTGTTTAAAAAACAGTTACTTTTTCCAAGTCATCACTTCAGAGAATTCATAAAATCTCAAGTTGACTGAAATCGAATTTTCCAATTTACAACAGCGACAGAGCAAGTTTGTTAGCGGAGTGCAGTTTTAAACTTTACCCGTTCATTTTAAACGACCCCTTTTTTTCCTTCAAACTTTGATGAGGTGTAATAATGCAGTCGCTTGACTACTTACACAACTTTTTTCTTTATTACAGTCAAAATAATGTTTTCTTTGTTAAAAAGTTATTTTCAATTATACTAAATAAACGACTATCCAGATATTTTATCAAAAAATATACATAAAACGGTCATTGTGTTTAAATATAATAATGTATACCTATTAGTCACTTAACGAAACCAATTTCTTGCTTAAGATAATAAAATAAAAACTACTAATAGTCTCACAATTAGAATTACAACTACAGACTACTCTGTATTCGGAAGGTGTATGAAATCTTATATCGACTTTCAATATATTTAGACCAAATTGAGCCACCTTTCAATTAGTTCGAAAACTATATATTCATAATTGTAGAAAAACTTTTGAGAATGAATTAATATAGCGAAAGCGGATTGGAATTATGGTAATGGTTATAGGATATTTCAGTTAGATAGCGATTTTATGTTAGGACATTGGTTTCAAATTATGATAATAAAGCAAGTCCCTATTGGATCATCTTATAAGTAAGGCTAAGGATTCTTATAACTTTTTGGTTACAATATTTTGAAATAAGGGATTATGCGGAATGAATATTTTGCTATAGCAAAATAAATGCTTATAAACATTCTTAAGATGACTATTTATTTAAAGATATAAATATTAAATGAATAATCTTATAAAACGATTTTATTACAAACATGAAGTTAAAAATAAACACGCAACAATTCTTTGTGAAAATATGTTAAGTGTCAGGACACACTGAACATGCTTCCGTGGTATTGACCGATAATCATTTACGGTCAAGTGACCCGGGACACGGCACAGGACAAGACGTAAATAGAACATTGGTTATTGAGTCGGAAATGTGTGGTAACGGTGAGATATTTTAAACGTGGAACTCAGTAGGCTTGTGTTGTATACCTGGTTTTGAGACAAAGTACAATATATAACTTTAGACATATATACAGACAAGGTTAAAGGAGTCTCCATACTTAAAGACTTGCCTATCTTTAATGAGAAAATACGATTTGAAAAAAATATCACATTAATTTATATATTTTTGAATACTAAATAATAAATATTGCTAATTCTGAAGTATTATTTACAGGCATGAATACAACTTTTATAATTAGTCTAAAATTTGTTGACGAATCTTTTACATGATAAATTGATCCTGGTGCGATCTTTTGTGAAATTGTTTTTGTTGCCAATTGATAGCTGATCGATATTCTCACTATCTGGTTGAGTATAATTGGTAGATATTAATTCTTCTGGATTGTTTTCTACTGATGTACTGACCTCAGTTTGTAAGACTAATAGTGGTAAAACTTCATTTGTTACTACGTTTTCAATGGGCGATTAGATATTCTATTTTCTACAAACATTATGAAATATATAATACTATAATATTATATTTTAATACTATCTATCTATTTCATCATTAGCGTTGACATCAAAGTTTACTGCTAATGACTCTATACTACTATGAAAAACATTAATTCTGGATAACATGCTTGCGTTTATATTTTGACTTCCTTCTTTTTATTATTCAATAGTCATATTCTGCTATTTTTAAACGCTGGCACGTTAATTTAGAGTTTGGATCTTTTAAGGACATTATCCAGGTTAAAGGGCGATGATCAATACAAATAGCAATTATTCGAACTCATAAGTGTGATCTAAAATCGTTAACTGTCTATACTATAAGTAATAATTCTTATTCTATTATTAAATACCTAGTTTAGTATCTGACAGTGTGCGCGATGTATATTCCATAGGTATATGGTGTATATTCCTTGTTATAGTACAGCGTCAAGAATGACATCAGACGCATCTGTTGATGATATGAATGCTTCATTAAAGTTTGGGTATTCTAAAAGGGGTGGGTGCATTTTTTATTCTTCCTTTTCATTTATTAAATTCATTTACGAATTCAGGTGAATTCATTACTTTATGATTTCTTTTTTAAACATATGGTCATGGGTTTCGTGAGCCTTAGCTTAGCAAAGTCTTTTGTAATTTTTCTATAATAACCTACCAAACCTGAAAATGACTTTATTTCTTTTGAAGTTTTTGGAAGAGTAAAATTTTAATAATTATAGCTCATGAATTAAGAAGTAACCTGCTTTTGAAGAAATTCTGATTTATCTAATAGTATTATATAGAGAGATTTGTTAATGCTATAACTACGTCCTCAAGATAAGAGTATAATTTATATAGAGTAATATATGATCTATAAGATCCAAAAATAGTTTTGTATAATTATATTAGTAAAAAATTACATTGAAGGTAGAATTTTTATTGTTGACGAAATTTTATTGTACCCACATTTTAGGATGCTACCTCTGCTGTCGAAGCTGCTGTTGTCCAAAATCCTGATGCCATTCTTCTGCTAGTGATTTACAAGTGATGGATGATTACGAGTAAGCTGCATAGTGCTATTGGTGATGATGATTGCGACGTTTCTTTATTGTTGTCTAAATTTTAAGTAATTTTATTAAAATATATTTTATAACTTATTTAACTCATGTATATAAAAAATATCATTAGACACCAAAAAGGTTCGAATTATAGAATTTATTTCAGCAAAATTAGAACATTTGAAATATTTATTACATTATACAAGTTATAAAACGGAATACTGTAATATCAAAATGTAATATATAAAATAAGAAAAGTAAAGGTAAATTGACGACGATTAAAACTGCTGTGAATCCAAGCCATGTCCAGTGACACGTGAAACACTGCACATATGTAACAATGACACATGAAAAACTGCCTCAGTATAGTATTGTATTATGCCGTGGCACAAATACATCAGTAGAGTTTTATCAATGATGTGCAAAATGTAACTGGTACGTACAAGTCGACACACAAAGCAGTGGAGACAAGGAGGACAACATTTACGGATATTCCTCTAAAATAATCGTATGTTAACTAAATTTAGTAAATCATGTCGCAGTAAATATCTAAACAATTATTAATACTAAGATTTAAAAAAAATTAAACGTGTTACACGAAAACGACCACGCAGCCGTCGCACCGTCAACTTAGCTATCGTGTCACTATGTTTAATATATTAATACTGTTTTCTATATCTGTTTTACAATTACTAATCAAGATAAGAAAAGACTTCTATTTTATCATTTGTTAGCAACAAGTGAGCCATACAAAAGACTAAACTAACACGAATATTAAAAGTATACAAAAATTTACATTTTAAAACAGAAATAACCATAAATACAAAGGAATAAAATATCGTTACATCGACAATAAATACACATAAAGAATATGAACATTTTGAATCAGATAATAAATTGAATAGGCAAGGAAAAGGTCAGAAAGCAATTTCGTCGGAACGTTATCTCATAAATTGCTTCCGTAGTAGTATGGTATATATACGTAAGAACGTAATTGCATCCTACTTTATGTTTGAGTTAGTTTAAATATTTTATTTATAAATTATAACATTTTTCTTTTTTATGTTACAGGAAAGCATGCGAGTATACGGATACCTTAAAAGGTTCTCTAGAAACACTTACAACACTTAAGGTTCAAGATAATATTTGATTTTATAAACTTTTATGTATCTATTTATGTATATAAAACCTTAATACTTAAAATTAATACATATTTTATTCTATACTTTAGGTATAGTGATTCATAAAAAGCAACATTCTGTTTATGTCAGGTTCCTTTCTCTGAACTCTCAAGTAGAACATTCATTTTAAGAAATTAGTTATAGATTTTGGTCAGGAACCACTATTGCATTAAATACAAACTTTTGATTTCTTACTTATCTAATATAATTCTAAGGGTTGCAGTCAATGAAAGAGATCGCCTGGGGCTCTGATTGAAATGATATTTCCTCAAGATTCAATCTTAGGTCCTTTTCTCTTCCTTGTTTATAAAAATAATCTGCCTAATTTGGAGATAAACATAATGAGATAGTATTGTTTGCTGATACTTCTTTGATATTTTAAGTAAAACGGCATCAGGTAATAGAGATGTAGATAAAGTTTTCTTAAGTAGTGCATTGGTTTAGTGATAACAGCCTAGATGCTAAATTAGACTGGCGCAATCTTGTAACTGGATAGGATAATAAAGATAGTACTGCCCATATGCTCTTAAAAAAATAAGATCCCTTAATGACGAGACTACTGCCAAAGTAGTTTATTATGGTTATTTTCATAGCATAGTGTCGTATCTTAGTATGATGTAACGCCGCTAATATAAATACCATTTTTGTTTTACCAAAGAGATACAGCCTCTCTCGTGACTGACAAATAACTTTATTACGATTGTAGGTATTTTAATAATACGAGATTCAACCTATAGTCTTGGTTTGATAGTAGAAACCTTGAGTTTTGTAGTTATTTAGATGGATCCTTAAATGAAATAAAACGAAATGCTACATTTTTGTTAAACTTTATAATCATTGAGTTTTGAATTTATGTTTTTTTTTTAATTCCGGAATTCCCTTCAAATGATATCATGACAGGTTTATTACTTCAGAAAATAAGTGAATTTTCTAAAAGGTAGCAGTATTGGTAATTAAATAAAAATCACAGACTTTTAGATATAAATTATCCTAATCGAAGAATAGCAAATTATAGTGTTAAAAAATTCGGAGGTTTTCTGCGAGATAGGGCTGTCGTCAATTTTGTCTTAATTAAATAAAAGACCATTTTTTTATTTCTCAATAATGTAATAAGCCTGTCTAATAATGCAGATTTATATTATACGTAATATTATCTAACAAATTTGATATATATGTACTCGTATTTATCATTACTAAACAGTTTTATATTACATCACATTGAATAAGTATATTTATCATTGTCATGTAAAAAATAACTTTGAAATAATTTGCAATTTAAATTATAATAATCAGACGACAACGAACAATATTATGCATTCAAGCTACGAAGATATAGCTTAAAAATAAAGCTTTTTATCATAATATTCCAAGAAAGAAAGACTGATTGAAAAAACAATATTAACTTGTACAATTTCAACAATGTTCTCAAGATATGTAACGTATAAAATATATGAATGAATTGTCAAAGGTCGGTTAAAAAAGAACAATAATATTTATATTTTAAAATCCTAACATTATGAAAATCCTTTTCGGTGCTACACGGGAGGGAACGGAAAAGTTCTCTCATACCCAGACATTGAACAAGGTGACAAGTGTACGAAATTAAACATAAATTTTATTTATTAAGGGACACTGGAATTCCCCACAATAAAACCATTGTTTTAGTGATTTTACATGAACATAAACAACATGGAATAAAATTATATTTAGTGCTGCTTGTGGTGACTGTTCTTCATGGTATTCCTTTTTCCTTTATTAACGAATCTAATTAAAATAAATTAGATCGGCTTATCAAATTGATTGCGATGGTGCTAGTTGTTCGTTAATACCTTACTATGATATTTTTTAAACATTGATCATCATAAAAAATACCCGGCTTAGTTTGTTGTGTGATTCTTCTCAGAGCAGGTCGCGTTGAGACTCTCATAGCCTTCAATTAAAGTTGGGGAGTGTCTTTACGAAAAGTCTTATTTCGATACCTACTATATCAAAGTAAGCCCTCCTAACACTCCAATTTGAGGTACACAAGTGATCTCTGGTATTGATTCAAAGTAGAAAAAGTAAAAATAAATAAATAGAAATATTATTTCCTTTTATATAATACTTTAAGAAATGTCAGCGCGAACTGACTGACTTTGACTCGACCGAAACAGCACGCCACGATCTGACAGAACATTGGAGTGAAGTAATAGGTAACATTTCAGTAATGCTGGCAACTCAACTACCACTCTCCCTGTTCCTGTGACGCAGTTCCTCAAGGGTTTCTCCAGTACGCATACTAAACTCTTTTTGAAATTGAATTTTACTATCAAATTAGTCTTCTATACATATATAAATAAAATTATGTTAACACAGAAAATGTTAATTAAAAACCCGTGTACTTGTAATCCAAAATCTCTAATGCGTCTGTCAGGGCTGCAGCAGCTGGCAAACGGCAGGCTTATCAAGCTTGGGTCAATGCGTTAGTCACTAAGGATCCGAACTCTAGAGTTCTGAAGAGGAAATATAATCGTGCCTCCAGATTCTTCAAACGGCAAATCGCTAGAGCAAAGTTCAAGCATGTCGTCAAAATTGGGGATCAGCTGGCAAAGTACCCGCCTGGCACGCGCAAATTTTGGGCGCTTTCAAAGGCCACTCTGGGAAACTTTAGCCAGCCGTCCCTACCGCCGTTGCACATGGGGAATGACTCTCTGGCCCACACGGCAAAAGAGAAAGCCGATCTCTTGGGCACTCTTTTCGCCTCCAACTCGACTTTGGACGACCAGGGGAAGACACCGCCTATCATCCCGCGGTGTCAGAGCTCAATGCCGGACATAGTTTTTCGGCAGAAAACTATTAGGCAGTCTCTATTTTCCTTGGACGTTCATAAGTCGAGTGGGCCGGATGGCATTTCTCCATTGGTGCTACGAACGTGTGCCCCTGAGTTGACTCCAGTGCTAACGCGTCTATTTCGGTACTCCTACCTTAAAGGCGTATTCCCGGTCACATGGAAGCGTGCCCTTGTCCATCCGATCCCTAAAAAAGGTGATAGCTCGGAACCAGCTAACTACAGACCTACCGCCATTACCTCTCTGCTCTCCAAAGTTATGGAGAGCATTATCAATAAACAGCTCCTAACCTACCTCGAGGATCACCAGTTGGTCAATGACCGGCAATATGGCTTTCGCCATGGTCGATCGGCTGGTGATCTTCTGTTGTATCTTACACACCGTTGGGCAGCTGTTATTGAAAGCAAGGGAGAGGGTCTGGCAGTTAGTCTGGATATGGCGAAAGCCTTCGATCGTGTATGGCACAAGGGGCTTCTTTCGAAGCTACCTTCCTATGGGCTTCCCGAGAGTTTATGCAAGTGGATCACCAGCTTCCTCACTGGGCGGAGCATACAGGTCGTTCTCGACGGTTTTTGCTCGGACCCCAAGCCCGTGAACGCTGGTGTACCCCAAGGCTGCGTGCTATCCCCAACTCTGTTCCTCCTGCACATCAATGATATGTTGGATATCTCCAACATACATTGTTATGCGGATGACAGCACTGGGGATGCGGTGTATTCCGGCCGTGCAGGTCTCTCTCGGGAAAACGTCGACGAGTGCCGAAAGAAACTTGTGTCGTCTATAGAGACTTCCTTGGGGATGGTCTCTGAGTGGGGTGAACTGAACCACGTTCAGTTCAATCCCCTAATGACACAAGTTTGCGCGTTTACCACTAAGAAAACCCCATTTGTCGTATCACCGCTCTTCGAGAGCACCCCCCTCATTGCCTCGCCAAGTATCAGAATACTGGGTCTCGACATTTCGAGCGATTGTCAGTTTCGTGGTCATCTGGAGAGCAAGGCCAAGTTGGCCTCGAAGAAATTGGGAGTGATTAATAGAGCGAGGCAGTATTTCAAACCTGGCCAAAGACTTGCGCTCTATAAGGCGCAGGTCCGGCCACACATGGAGTACTGTTCTCATCTCTGGTCCGGATCACCCCAATATCAGCTTCTACCATTTGACCGCGTACAACGGAGAGCCGCTCGGATTGTCGGGGACCCGGTGCTCTGCGAACGGCTGGACTCTTTGGCATTGCGTAGAGACGTGGCTTCTTTGTGCGTCTTCTACCGCATTTACAACGGGGAGTGTTCCGAAGAACTATTCGATCTGATGCCTGCCGCCGAATTTCATCACCGCACAGCGCGCCATCGACTTCTTTACCATCCCTACCACCTGGATGCGTGGCGATCTTCCACTGTGCGGTTCTCAAGGACCTTTTTTCCACGTTCCACTCGCTTGTGGAACGAACTCCCTTCGGCGGTATTTCCAGATCGGTACGACATGGGTACCTTCAAAAAAGGCGTCTACTCCTACCTACAAGGCCGGCAACACTCTTGTAAATCCTCGGATGTTGCAAGAGTTCATGGGCGGCGGTGATCACAAGTCATCTGTGACCCGCCAGCTCGTTTGCCCTCCTCTTTCATAAAAAAAAAAAAAATCTTAATAAATGTACAGCTGTCTCCGTGGCTCTCATTAGTTCAATATTGGTTTAGGCACGGCCGTGTCAAGTGTTAAAGGCAATGACATTTTAATCTACAATTATCTTTAGAACGTCGTAACAATGTAATAAATATAAATTTATAATGTTTGCTATTCTAACAGAGTAATGATAAAAATATGCTTCAATTAGTAATTAGCTTTTAATTACTATTTTTATAAATAATTATTAATAATCTTATAGTAACATGTTTAAAGCGTATTAGTTGATTATAAGATTATTATAATCTTTTATGATTTTTTGTCACCTTTCTATCACAATCGCTACTTTTTTAATCCGTATGTTTAAAAAATAAGAAAAGTAGAGTAATGCCTAAGAATTTACCATTTAATTTATTATATTATTATTTTGTATTTGTACTATGGATTTAAAAAACTATTATGAAATGCTTTAATTTCAATATGCTTACAATGTTTAGAACTTTATACATTTTCAACTGTAAATGTAGTTGACATAAATGGCAATAATTTTAGAGTAACATTAAAACAACTACAAGTTAAAAGAGGTACTTACTGATGTAAATAATAAATAAAGTCTACATTAATACAATTACAAATAAAAATAATTATAAGTACGTAAATTAGTCAATTGATAAGTCTTCCTGTCAACAAATATGTTTCACAGTTTATTATAATTATAAATAACTTTTAATATTTTAAACTAGTAAAATATTCATATTTTATACTCAATTTTTTCATTCAAACACTAAACTGTGGTGTTCTTAACATAGACTTTTTTATTAATACTTAGCTTGAAGCAATTTATAATAAATTATTATATAAATAAATTTTAATTCATTTAAATCCAGTATACAGATGTATTGTAGGTAAACTATACTTCAGGTTTAGTGTTTGTTGTTTTATTTTAAATCGGTCAATAAATAATTAAGTGGAGTCTATATAAATAATGTTCGAAAAAAACAGAGAACTTCTTTGACAATTTAGCCTACGTCAAATAGTTACGGTCTGATAAATTATGATGGTTGAAAAGAAAAACAAACAATTTGGAAATTCAACTAACCAATTTAAGATCAACTTCACTCTACTCGTATATGACCAACTTATAAAATAGGGTTCTCTCTGTAATCATTATTAATCTATATTTTATCTATAATTCTATAGTTTACCGAAAAATATATTCGTTCTGAAAATAGTCGCGGGCACAGCTAGTTTTATAATAAACTACTAATACTCCTTAATTATTGTTAAAGATTTATATTAGAAGTACGCTTCCTGATTATGATTGTTTAACTTATTTAACTTATTATCATAGAAAACTAGTCTTAAATACATCGCAAATAATGTTTGACACTTATTAACCAACATTGTTTCCAAACTAGTCTCAATATCCTACAAATTCAGTAATTACTAGTTTACAATATTTAACAAACAATCTCGAGAACACGAAGTATTCAATACAGAAATACATTTTTAGAGACTATAGCGTACTAGACAATTTACAACTGATAAATGTATTAGCTTTTCTAGTATTTATTCTATCAATCTTTGCACAATCACTTTACCAATACAAAGCGAAGGCTTTAAATTCTTTAAACCTCACGTGTAAGTTGAGCGCTCGTCACAGTAATTGCTTCAAGGAGCTGCGCGAGACGGGCCGTTATTAATGACTCCTTATTTACAAGTCATTAAGCCTGTTTGCAAGCAAATGTTGTTAGCAACTGTAAATTTGATTTATCTGAGTGTGGGTTACTTAGTTGGTTGTTGTTTCTTTTCAGGAATACATTGTTTATGTATTGTAAAACATAATTATTATTATTATATCATTAAATAAAATTTACTTCAACTTTGTATTTTTGAAATATGAATGACTCGATAAGATAATCGATTCAATAATCTAGAAACAATGGATTTTTTTCCTTTGGTGAAATTAGTCTTGTTATAATTTAAATGACAATTATTATTAACTATAAATAATACGTCCCAAAAATATTAAAGTATTTGAAATTTTAACACTTAATGTATTAAAATTTCAACTATTTTAGTTTCTCTTCTTAGTAAACTTTAGTTATGGAACCACTGCTCAATTAATCTCTGCTTACATCATCTAATAATTGTCGTGTTTTCAGTTTTATTTAATTATTAATTTATTATAAATAAAAAACTACATCTTTAATTATTTCAAAACATTTATTTCGTACTTTGGGACCTGCCTAAGAAAATATTAGCAGAATCTTGAATAGATTGTATCGCTCGATCGATTCATTACAACGCCATTATCTAAAGAATTTATTTGGCCCTAAAAAGTATTTCCAATTTTGGTTAGTATAGTACCATTCGTTTGAAAAAGAATGACTCGTTTGTATATAATCTTCAATATTGGCACAGTTTACTCTATTGGATGCTGGGACGATGTAGAAACAAATTCCGTTGTTGATAACAAATTACTAAAATTCGGAAGTGATTGTTATTCCTCACATAACTGTTTTATAAAAAGGTAATTGAAGAGACACATAGTTTTCTCATGGAACTACAAACGATTCGTTTTTTCTCTCGACCCTGTCCTATAAATGGTATACCTCTCGCATATACTTTGTTTGCACGAAACCTTTATGCGGAGTAATAACGTTAGTACTTTTTATTGAAGCGCGGCAGATATTATTATATACCAAGTATTCTCTGTAGAGTCACAGGAAATACTATATCTTTTAAAAAAGCGTATTTTTGGATCAAGAAGAATTGAAGTACGTCTTCGTTAATAAATTGCCTGTATAAAACTTTAATTGTGACTCTTTGTAGAATAGAATCTTCACCTCGTAGTCACCTTAACCTGTAAGTTCTATCCCTCTATATACTCTTCACGTACCCATAAGTTTCTTTTCAAATCTCATAATAGATTCTTTGTAATTCCATCTGTTTAAAGAAACTGATTCGACAATCAATTTACCTGGTGTATATTTATTATAATTTATGTCTCCTTAATTTTAAAGGCCAAATTAAATTTTCGGAGAGATTGGGCTACAAATAGGCTTTTGCAAACATGCAGCAAGTGCTTCTATGTCACTTTGTCCGTAATATCGCTCAAATTCAAAATCAAATTCAAAATATGTTTATTCAAATAGGCCTTTACAGGCACTTTTGAATTGTTAATTATTACAATACAAAAAAAGGTCAGTGTAGTCAGTCCGTAAGTAAGCTACCACCGGCTCGGAATGCTGCCCTGTTGAGAAGAGCCGACCAGAAACTCAACAGTTGCTCTTTTTATAAGAAATATAACAATCTTAGATTATGTACATTATAATATAAATCCTGCAAATGATTGAACAACTTAAGTTCCACATATTTCGATCCACTAACTCTTGAACGTTATAAAAGGATTTATTTAATAATAAACTTTTGATTTTAGATTTAAAAGATATCTTGTGGAACTTTATTAAATATGCGTATACTCAATATACTCAAACCCATGAAGGATTTATTAACTTTTTGAAGACGAAATTTTGGCGTTACCAGTTTATTTTTATTTCTCGTATTTATCGCGTGTCTGTCACAGTTTTTATATAACTATTTAAATTTTGGCGTATATCTAACACTAGCTGATTCCCGCCCGCTTTGCTGGGCAAATAATAACAAATAATCACAAACTGTATGTGGGTAAATTGAAAATAATCACAAATAATCACATATGTATGTAGGTAAATAGAAAATAATCACAAATAATCACAAACTATGTGGGTAAATAGAAAATAATCACATATAATCACAAACAGTATGTGGGTAAATAGAAAATAATCACAAATTATCACATACTGTATGTAGGTAAATAGAAAATAATCACAAATAATCACAAACTGTATATGCGTTACGGAATCCTAATCCTACGAATAAACATAGTGAGGCCAAATAATTTTAATTTCTACTGCAATGTAATGGGAGAAGAGAGGGAGCGGGGGGTAAACATTGCAGTTTTTTAGCTGTAACTTTGTAACGGTTTAGACCTTTGCAAAATCCTTTCTTATTGCCCCTATTCAATATGTCAGGAGTCTTGTGTCCAAATTTCAGCTTTCTAGGTATTACGGTTTGGGCTGTAGAGCGATGAATGAGTCAGTGTGTCTTTGTGTTTTTTATATGAAAGATGTTATTAAATATGTATTGCGAAGCGACTGTAAGAATTTCTATTTTTTTAGCTTATTAGCTATTTATCTAGCTTATAAGTTATAAATAGCCCGCACAGCTATTTTTTTTTAATAAATTTAGAAATAATTTTTAATTATTTAATTTTTAGAAATTTCGGCAGCACTGCCCCATAATAAAATACCGTAAGATGAAATACTATGAAAATAACTAAAATAAATAAGTCGAGCCATTCATGAAGTTATAGAATTCGTGAAGCTATCACTTCTGTTCGCTCGAATCTGTCTTTCATAACGTGTTTTTTTAGTTTGTATGGTCGATACTGCAACAAAATTCTGCGATTATTTTTTATTAAAAGCTCACTGTTTATGGTCACCCCATTTTCACAAAGTTTTCGTTTCTAATAAGAGATACCGGGCTTCTAATGTTGTTCAGTTGGACAGGAACTTCACATAAAAACTATATAGTCCTATGAAAACACTGAGAGTTTCTCTATTACTCGGGGAAAAGTTTATTTGATTTTCTCCTATTTTAATAAGTAAAGAGAGAAATGTCTCCGCTGAGCATATATTACGAAAATTTATGCTTTGTGAAGGAAATATATATTTCTTTATATAAATCCGAAAACCCTGTTGTTGCTCCTGTAATACTGCTATATAGTATATCAAAATCCATAGTTGTTTGTTCATCGACATAAAGATGGATGCACGCTTGTCTTAAATATAATTATCTAAACAGGGTACATTGTTTACATTGAGTGTCACGATTGTTGTCAGGCAGTAGGTATCCCCTAGATATCAAAGTTTGTGAATTATTCGACGTCCTTCGGAACACCACAAATTCACAGAAACCGTCGTTGAGCTTTCTTGTCTCCTAAAATTGCTCATACATAACATATACGGATCTTTAGAATTTCAAAGGAGCTCGAATCGATGTCACAAGTTTGTTATTAGTAGATTATAAAAGTAAAGTAGTAGTAGATCACAACTTATTAAAACTGTTTTCAGATATGATACTTGTAGTTCTTGAAACACCCGAATCGATCTTTAGAACAAAATCAAACTTCGATAGAAATAATAATTTCTTGCTAGGTTTTCTTTCACTAAATATTTAAAAACGATTACCTTTCATCGATTTTAAATCTTTAGTGAAAGAAAACCTTTTGAAAAGAAAAAGGTAATATAATGAATTATTATTTTTCATTGGAGGAACTTTGTAACACGGAAAACATTAAATCATACGCAACGACGACGAATTTACCCGACGTCTGTGGCTTGTACGACTCGATTAATTCACTGCACTCTTCTACACAATGACTTAAAGATACCAAAGAGCTTTAAATTAGAACGAGCTCTCTGAAGCGGCGCAGCTCTGAACGCCATTAATTCTCATGAAACAAACCTATTTTATTTTCTGTAACTTGTAAACCCAAATACAGAAATTGAAGATGATTCTTGATTAAGATTTTTTTATTTTATAATTTTAACATTATAAAATATAAGTTCATTATTTTTTGTTTAGTTATATGTATAATATTTGTACATTACATCACATCACGTCACGTCACGTCACGTCACGTCACGTCACGTCACGTAATATATGTATACCGAAGAAATAATAATAGGCAATTAAGAAATATTTCCTACAAACCTACAATGTCTCTCTACTATTTTTAAAACCGATGTAGCTAAAGTTAAAAACGCGCAGTCTGTAAACCAAATCGTGTATAAATCATCTGGTTGTGCTCGTAATGTGATAAATCTGGGAGATTTCTATTAAAAATAACCATTTAATAGTGCACACAAGAATATTTAGTATATAATCTATTATATGTTTAGTATATAATCTAGTATATACTTTAATAAACATTTCATTACCTTATTTTCTGCCTCGCGGTTTACTAAGGACATCTGTTTTTCGTCTATTTTGTTGTTGTAATATCCAGTGCCAAGACTTTAAACCCAACCTAGATTTGTTAAGGCTTATAGTTTATAGAACTGTTATTAATTTTCAGCAAGATTAAACTTTTGATTAACCTGTAGTTAAATAATATAAAGTTTTAAAAGCTAAATATTTTTAAATCATAGTTATTAGAGAATACATTTCGCATGCACCAAGAGTATTCATAAATCGCACAATACATAATATATAAACTAAACATAAACGATTTATATGCTTATTCAATGGAAGTTTTCGCTGCTAAATACTAATTTATGAATGCCTGTTAAACCAATAAATTAAAACAACATGGACATATCTACAAGCGTACGTTATGTCGTAGAATATATTTAAAATATAAAAATATTATGTAATAAAATACGAGTCGAATGTACTGTAAAGGTTAATATCATTTGCACATTATTATTTTTTCACTAAAAATATTTTATAAATTATTAATATTAATAATTCCTTTGAGTTCGCTTCTGAATAGACTATAAACTATCGAAGAGATCAGTCAATCGAGAGTCAATCTTAGAAAGCGCCTCGGGTGACATATACGAGTAGATACGTTAACAATGCTGACCTACGATACTACAACTTTGATGTGACAGTTAAACTGTAGTTATTTTATGACATACTTTGTTGTATACTACAAAAAGAAATAAAAAGTATTGGTAACATACAATAGGTAGCCTTTTAGGGGCACGACGATCCCTTCAGACATTATTTTATCTAAATTATTAGTATGAATAAATTTAAAATTTTGCAAGTTACATGTGGCGAATATGAATATGAATATGAATGAAGTTAGTATGTTTTAGGCAATTTCACCACCTGTGTGTGTAGTAATGAGCATGGTCTTGGATTAAGTTACATCTCTTAAATGTTAAATGTTAAAGGTTAAAGTTAAACATTTATTAAAAGTGAAATATTGACATCACCGACTCTGATCAGCATTATTACATAATGTTACATAAAGATAAATTTTGAATATGAAATAAAACGTTATTGGAACAATAATAATTAAAGTAATAATACCACCCTTATATCCGGTTTTAAATATTTTAGGCACAGATATCAAATTAACTCATTTATCTATATAAAGTGTTTTTATACAGATAATTTAATAAAAGTAAAAATAACGATGGGAATTTTGTGAATCGATACTTAAATAACAAAACTTGTAATAACTAATTCAAAAGCGAGCTAATATAAGTAAAATAGAGTCCCTTCGTGTGGATGTTCATGTGTGGAATATATTTTTAAATGAATTCTTGCAGGTTACATCACGTGACGATGAAAAAGATTTTATAACTATTATTCAGTTAATATTTTAAGAGCAGTCTCACATTATTTTTAAAAGTATAAGTATAAAAAATGTAGTAAAAATTTTACACAGATAACCTAAATAACACAAATATACAAATAAACGTTTTCAAAAGATTTACTCAAAATATAACGTGGAATAGGTTATAAATCGAGTGCTATTAATACTCCAAATTACAAGGCTAACGCCGCTAATTAAGGAGTAATGGGAAGGCGATATCGATTATCCTCAGCTGTTGAATATTACGAGCAGTCACGTGGTGTTATGATGGACGTATTGCGTGATCATCAAACAAGTCCAGATCATATTTATATTTTAATTTTAATTCCATGCGGATAGATATGTAGTTTCTGATATGTTTCATAAAACTTATACTGATGGTGGTATTATAATCTGTTGCTAAAAGTATACTTATTAAAACCACTTAGCTTACAGAGAAAAAGTATCTGAAAACATTGCACTAATTATCATATGAATTTACACTTTCATACGATAATTAGTGCATACTGAAAATAATGTTTTTTAAAAAAATCCTTTTAATGTGAATTTGGGGTGATCAATTTTAAATTTATCTCATTACGTAGAGAGAGTAAGTGTTAGGTGTGGGGGGTTTTTACCATCCACCATACCATTTTATACCATCTGCGTTAGTTCTTGACTACATTCCACCTGATGGAGAGTGGAAATGTAGTCATTGATGGTAAGGCGCCTTAACCCAGTAACCTATTCACTCTTCTCTTGAAGACACCCACATCGTATTGGGACGGAAATACCGACGCAGGCAAGCTGTTCCAGTCCTTCGCTGTACGAACTAAAAAAGAGGAAGCAAAGCGCTTTGTTCGGACAGGGGGAATGTCCACAACGTAAGGATGGATATCTGCCGTGCGTCGGAACGTCCTGTGATGGAAGGGGGACGGAGGAATTAAATCACGTAATTCCTGCGCACACTCACCAAAATGTATCTTATAGAATACTGAGAGGCTAGCAATTCTACGCCTGTGTTCAAGGCTGTGGAGGTTGGCTTCAACCAATTCAGGGTCACCTATAAGCCTCTTTGCTCGCCTCTCAATTGAGTCCAAAACCGCAAGATGAGACTTAGCGGCACCAGCGAATATATGCCCACAGTACTCCACACACGACCGGATCTGTGCTTTGTATAATACAAATAGCTGTCCCGGTGTAAAGTACTGACGGACCTTCGCAAGAACGGCAAGCTTTCCTGCAACTGCTCTTGCTCTGGGCTCAATACACCGACCAAAGTTGAGGTTCGAGGAAATCTCTAAGCCTAACAACTGAAGCCGGTCACTGTATTCCAAAGGTACACTCTGGAAAGTTTTGGTGGCGTTGAATTTGACAAGATTGGCTTTGCCCCATGCGGAGACTGCCTGAAGTTTGTCATTCAAACGTTGCATCATGGCTTCTCTTTCAGACTGTACTTGATCTCTACTGGCCCGACTACTCGGCAGGTATCTTTCTACAACTTTGCTGTCGTCTGCATACCCATAGATACCGGGCTTCAGCAGATCGTTAATATGCAGCAGAAAGAACGGACCCCTGAGACACTCCGGCATTTAATGTCAAGGGTTCCGAGGAACACCCGTCGACAATTACTCGGAGAGATCTTTGGTTCAGAAAGTCCGTTACCCAGCCAATCAGACCAGGAGATACGCCGTATGTTGAAAGCTTGCTTATAAGGCTCGCATGCCAGATTCTGTCAAATGCCTTTGAGACGTCAAGAGAGACGGCGACCGCTTCTCCGTTCTTCTCGATGGCCTCGCCTAAAATGTGCGTAGCGTATACTAGAAGGTCCCCAGTGGACCTATTTCGGCGAAACCCGTACTGTCGGTCACTGAGGAGATCGTTACATTCAAGGTACGCTAAAAGGCGCGAGTTCAATACACGCTCCATAATCTTGCAGAGTATGGAGGTGATTGAAATCGGTCTATAATTGGCAGGATCGGCACGACTGCCTTTTTTGGGCACTGGTTGCACGTTAGCAAATTTCCAAGATTTCGGCACTATTCCAGGCTTGAAAGAGAGACGATACAGACGTGTCAATACAGGAGATAACTCAGCTGCGCATGTCTTGAGCAGAATGGCTGGTATACCATCAGGACCACTGGCTTTATTCACATCAAGACGACACAATGCTCTCCATACCTCTTTGTTAGTGATGCGGATTTCAGGCATCGAAATACCGCAGTGAGGAAAATGTGCTGGAGAAGCATTGCCAGTGTCTAGATGTGAATTATTGGCGAACAGAAAAGCAAATACTTTCGCTTTCTCTGTCGCTGTATGGGCCAGAGATCCATCCGGCTTCAGCAGAGCAGGTAGTGAGGGTTGGCAGAAGCTCGACTTGATCGCTTTGGCAAGAGACCAGAAAGCTCGACTGCCAGTACGTCTGACAGAGAGCTTTTCGCCATTCATAGCGATACGATCGCGACGAGTCTTCCGTAGTGCCTTTTTATAGGACTTGGCAGCTTGGTTAAAGGCTCTCTTCTTTAAACTTACATCCGGAGCTTTTCAAATTCAAGCATCAGCCCATATTAGGTATGCCGAATGTTTTCGGTCTTCAGCATGACCACATTCGGCATTAAACCATGGGCGAGCTTTGCCACCGATGGGTACGTCAGCAAAAGGAATGAAGTACTCCATTGCCTGATGTACCACATCGGTTATAGCATCCGCGCAACTCGAAGGATCCAAAGAAGAGAAGCAGACCTGCCGCCAAGGATAAGGCGCAAAGAAGTGCCGCATCTCATCCCAATCTGCTGACTTGTATTTCCATACTCGCCTAACACCAGGTGGTTCAAAAGCTGGTGGGGAATATGTAAATACAGATTTCAGCAAACAGTGATCGGAGGTTCCCACGGGGAAAAAAAATTAAATAAAAGAGTGAATAGGATGAGAAATGGCAGTTGAACAGTACGTATCAAACCCGGCGCCGAAATTGGTGATGTCATGCCACTGGCAGGCTAGTCTGGAGACTGTGAGGATGCCCGAACCCCCCCAGGGATCGCCATCGGGCCTCCTCATCTGGTCGCCAACCAGCACAATGGAGCCACCCTGGAATTTTACGCAGCTGGCCGGGCAGCCTTTCGTGGGTGGATGACCCACTAATTGGGCCGCCAACTATCTGCGGGCTGCCAGCGGAAAGCCGTCGCTTCGGATTCTGCCACCCTCCTCGACTAGGCACCCGACACAATAAGCACCAACTCAACGCCAAACCGGTTCGCCAACGCAACGCAACTGTTCAGACCCATTTCCCATATAGACGGCTTCATCGAACAACGTGCCGGAAAACGACTAGGTCGCTTTGCGGCACGACTTTGCCCGATGGGTGGTAACCTTGCCGGCGACTCGATGTTACCACCGGGAAATAATAATAAAATTATTAAATAATAATAAAATTATACAATAGTTTACAAAAGGGCTTAATATGGATGTTTTTTTCAATGTCAAATAAGCATTATATCTAACAAATTGCTTTGTATGAATTATTTTAAAATAATGGAACGGTACACAGTTATGTAATAAAACCAATCAATTAATCGACTCTTTTACTACATTATTTTGTACAAAACAGGACAAATATTTAGTAATATAATTCTTAATAGTATAACTTATCATTACGTATTCGTATCGATATAACAAAAAATAACACATCGAAAAGTTATGAGCTCAATGATAAGTTTCGTGATTTATTACCTTTACTAACTTTTATGGTTCTAAAAGAATACTAGACAGCTTTTTTTTCAAAACTATTATTGAATATTACAAATCACTACGTACAGGTAATTGTAATAATGATTAGTATAAATAATCTTTAATTACAAATATATAGTCATGTGGTAATCTGAACTAAATAGTTGGATATGGTTCAACATTTTCATTTATTACAATTTAGAATATAATTATTGAATGTATAAATTACAATATTATTTGTGTTTACTAGCTTTTGCCGTCGACTCTACCTACAATTTAGAAGTAAACAGTGGAGTTAATGGCGAAGGTATTTTAAATAATTCTCAATACAAAAATATCTTTTAAAAAAATTAGAAAACATGTACAAACAGCAGAAGTGTGAGAAGAATTATTCAAATCAATTTTCATAAAATAATGATGTATAATCTCTATTACTGTTTCTTCTAAATCCGTTCTGCATAACCATGCATGAGAGAAAAGCAAATATTTCATTAGTTCGATCTCAAAAAATTTCGCTTTGATAACAGGAGTAGGATCTTTTAGGTTACAGTACAGCCTTTTCAAGGCAAGTTAGAATTCTATTTGTTTGCTTCTAGTGATTGATAATGTGTATAGGTGTACTAAAGTCGTTTAGGTATTTATCGGATTATCGAACATAATACAATATTTTAGCATTATATAGTATTTTATAGGTATAAAATTTAGTTTCGATTATTATCGATAAAGTTTTTTATAGTTTGTGTATTAATATTTTAATGTTTTTTTTTTCTCTCTTTTTAATTTGTTGTATTTTTTTTCCATCCATTTTGTAAACATGTTTTTAGTTAACATTTTAAATTGACACTCGCTATGTATAAATTAGTAGTGAAAACTTTTTGGCTTGTGTATATTTAAAAAAAAATGTAAGTTTTCCAAAAATAAATAAAAAAAATACAAAGTACTTTTAACAGTACTCCAAGAAAAGAGAATTCAAAGTGCTAATTACATTTTGAGTAATTTGCAAAATTAAAAAAAAAAGTAATTTAGCTGCAACATTTTATTTATCTTAGACAAAATTAAATTCACTATTTCTAATTATGCTAACACCAAAAGGTCAACCAAAATCAACCAATAATCATTTGTAAGAACCAATAATAATCAAAAGAAAAAAAAAATTTATGTCAAATTTTGACTGTAATGATATAGTTGTATTATATATGTGTATGTGTATGTGTAGTATATGTTAGATTTGCTGACGACCTCATAATATTTTCAACATCAAAAGTTAGCTTACAAGAATGAACCGGATAGGGAAAGCCAAAAAACAAGATTGGCCATAAACGCTCAGAAAACCAAAATCATGACAAATACCAACATTTATCAACAACAACAAAATTGAATATGTCAAAGTATATGTGCACCTGGCTCAACTAATATCAATTTATTATTAAGTGTATGTGTAGGTGTACGTGCACATTCATATCATAACAGGAAAATATGATATAAATATTATTTTTTCTTATAAATTGAATGCAAACGCAATACTAAGTTGATAAAATATTTAATAAATGTCTTCATGAATTTAAAGAGTAAAATATTAAGTAGAATAAAATATGAACATATTCAAAAACTACTATAATATACTTGCGATGCAAAATCTATATAATGCCATCGATCAACGCTGTCCTTCTTCCGGATCTTGTATGCAGTAATAAATATACGGTCACGGCGTAACGATGGTAGATGGATGGGGTTTGTGTTTGCGGAATAAATATATTACATGTTGATTGTGTGCAAATTATTTGGATGCGGTAACCAGTAATCGTCGCCTTAACTTAAAATAATCGTTAGCTTCGATGATATACGTCTTGATACCCGAATACTGGTCATATCAAGTTCGATTATAGTTTTCTTTTTATTTACACCGTAGTGTTCACCGTGTTTAACTGTTTACCGTCACCTACGAACTCTCAATTTATAAATCAATTTAACTTGGACCTATTTCCAATTAATTCTAGTTTTGGCGTCGGAGTAAAAATATATATAAAAAACACAACATCCCTTACACACTAATTATAGTGTCGATTTAAGTTACTATTGTACACTTTTTCTTAGTGTTAATTTTGGCTCGTTTTTATGATAAGAATTTAACATTTCATTAAAATATTTAAATATATTGCAAAATTTGGTGTAATAATATATTTTTTGAACTAATTTTCAATAAAATTAAAGAAAATGATAAACGCGGAAAGGATATCGTCAAAGATCAAGCTTTCTTAATCTGTCACTCAGCTTCTTTATTGAATATTTGACATAGTGTTTTCTGTACTTAATATTTAAAAAATATTATATCATTTTTTACGTCGTTATTTGTCATAATATAACTAATATTTCACCTGGACATTTATTTTAGAAAAGGATTCAAACTATTATAGCTTTATTATAAAATATTACCATTTTGTAATAAATCAATAATATCGTCTATTTTTCATTTAAAGCTATAAAAAATATATTTAATATATTCAACGTTTCTATACTAAATTCATCAGGCTAAACCTAACTACACCATTACTAAATTCCAAGATTCAATGCCCAACATTATAATATTATTAGATTTGCTGATTTACAGGACTGCTATTGAGATATACGATTCTCTAAGCCGTCTATACTTGTAACAAGTTGCTTTATGCAGTATATATGTGTATTGACTGTGACAATATAATAGTCATAAAATCAAATTTAGACGTACTTACATAATGTATAATAAATATGCCAAATATTAAATAAAGTTCTAAAAACATTTTAGAATTTTTGTAAGTGTGAAAATATTTTTAAAATTTTTAAACGTTTTCTATTATGAAAGCTACGTTTAGTAAATTGGTATTTACTTCCACTCTCAACTTTATTAACATTGTTCATTCAACGTAGTTTAGCGGAAGTTTTAACAAGAGACGGTCCAAATTGAACCACCCTCAGTACTTGACTGATAAACGATACGTAATAAATAAAACAATATTTCACTTATTCTTCAACCTCAATATTCATTTTCTAATACTCTTACGTTACTATTCTAATACATGTTAAATGAGTGATTAAGCAAATCTAACTCAATCTCTTCTAACTCGCTGTATTCTCGTTTGCGCTAGTGCCTCTGAAACCCTATCAGTTTCCTACAGATGAAATTTATAAACTTTTTCCGTAGAGTACCTTCATTAACAATTTACTTAATCAAATTTCAAAACCTATCAACAAACATCTCTTTCTTGTAAATCGATAACTGGTTTAGATACACATTTTTTTAACATATTAATGTCACACACTTAACATTTGTTTTATAATATACTTATTTTATTCATTCATGTCATATTCTTGCACATTAGATGAAATGCTAAATGTTACAATATTTAGCTAATATGAGTAGCTTGCATCTAATATGCAAGCTACTTGTAAATGCTGCAATTTTTTTTAATGAATTATAAATAATATCCACGTTTAAAATGAGGTTTTTTCTTATCATATCAAAAATTATAGTTTTTATTATATCTATCTGTTAACTTTATCACTTCGGTTTGAAAGAAATTTATACTAATGAAGACGTATAGAAAGACTTGTCCAGGGGACGTAATGATTCCTTGTTAAGGAGTAAACAACAATGATAGTGAAGTGACGTGCGTCGTCGTAAAGACGGAATTATGATTCAATGAGGTAGGTAAATGGTCCGAGTCCGATTTACTATAACAAATGATTTGGTAAACGTCGGCGTCGGGTTGTGAAAAGATTTAAGTTTTTTTACGTTAGTTCAGGAGAAATACTTTATTTTAATTAGTTTATTCTATAACTTTTTTAAATTAAACCAACAATGTCAGTGACCACTTTTGTACATCAAATGAAAGTGTAAGGAGACCTATTTTAATAAATATATAATTATTTATATTTTAAAGTAACAAAAAAACATTATTATTCTACAAGAATGTAGTTTTTACTGATCTCATATATATATATATATATATATATATATATATATATATATATATATATATATATATATATGTTAGGCCCAAAGACCGAAAACGCTCAGTGGGCGGAAGAAACGGCCACATCGCGTTCTGGCTGTCTTCAAATGCACAGAACGCGTTTTGGCTGCTATTAAACGCTCGCAACGCGTTCTGGCAATTGTCGAACGGACAGAACGCGTTTTGTCATTCGTCAAGCGCTCAGAACGCGATCTTAATGTTTGAGTCGTATTATGTGCCACTCTCTACATGCGTACAATAAGATTCATTTTGTATTTATAAAAGTTTTGATTATTGTTCTACACACATAATGATCTTTTTAGTTAATTTTAAATAATTGAATCCTCTATGACTACAATTAAATACGAAGGACGTATGTTTTTCGAACTTTTTTTACATAAGAACATTACTTATTTTTACAAATACTGCTTGAATGACATTTCGAATTACATTTTACATTCAAATTTCGACAAGGGCATTTTTTATCAATACAAATTCGTTTACACTTACAATAAACAAAACCGTGTTTGCTTCCTGAAGATAGAGTTGAAGCTGATCGTAAAGAAATAGTTTTTTCCGCGGATACCTCAATTTCTTTAATCAATTTTTTCAATTGACATTGTTCACAGGTTGACAGGAACACATCGATGACTTCTCTGGTAATGTTGCAGTACTTTTTTCTTAGTTCAGCTTCCATAGCTACAAAAGAAAGAAATTATATATGTAACTATTGCTACGGAATTTAAATTTTCTTCCTCCCTACTCTAAATAGATATATCTCACTGGTAATAGGATATACGTAATAGCATGTATTTTTTCTCACCTCTAGTTCTCTTGTGACCAACGTCAATATGAGCTTTCTTCATTGCATCGTACAACTCACTAAAACTGCAATAGTATATAATCGGTGCACTGTCGGTGGATCGCTTCTTGATTAATTTTTCTTTCTCGTTCATTATCATGATGTCGTAACGTTTAAGCCGTCTATAGTCCTTTGAAGTCAAAGACTCCTTATTTTTGCGCGCATTTTGAGCAAGTTGAACTTCTTTTACAAGCGATTTATATTTTACCTCAGATAGCGACACAGATCTATCGTCACAATTATCAAAAATTGTTTTCACTTCATCGTAAAAAAAATCTTTCGCTGATATATCATTCATTTTAACGAAATTTAAGCTTTTCAATTGAGTTTAATAAGTTGCTTGGTCAACGACAAACTGATCTTCTCCCTGCACTGACGAGAATTGTACTGATTTTTCATGGACTCAAGTTCGTTGTTATGTACCCAAAAACAATACCCCCGTTGGTATTATTGGATGTAATTAAATTGGAATATTTTCGAAAAGTTATCCCTAGACAATAGTACCATTTTGGAAATAATTGAAACAAAAGTTTGTAGTCATCGGTACGTGCATTGTTCTAAATTTGCTGAAAAGATCATACTAATTACAGAGGATCATAAAAGTAAAGGCTCTTTATTACGTAGTCAATAAAATGTTCTATTGAAATGATTAGAAAAGAAAAGTTGTACATTTCCAGTACCTAAAATTTATAACTGTTGCCAATAACGGTAAGTCTCTATTGTTCAAAATTAGTTGAAAAATCCCAAAATACGCACGCAATTGAACACAGGTAGAGAGAGCATATAAAACGACTCAAACATTAAGATCGCGTTCTGAGCGCTTGACGAATGACAAAACGCGTTCTGGCCGTTCGACAATTACCAGAACGCGTTGCGAGCGTTTAATAACAGCCAAAACGCGTTCTGCGCATTTGAAGACAGCCAGAACGCGATGTAGCCGTTTTTTCCGTCCACTGAGCGTTTTCGGTCTTCGGGCCTAACATATATATAATAAAGTAAATATAATATACTGATATAATAAAATAACTGATATATAAACGTATATAATAAAGCATATATAATACTATATAATAATATATAATACTATACTGATATACTAATAGACAACGAAAAAAACATTAACTTATATTTCTTACACATTAACATAACATAACACCAGATATTTAACAAATCAAATTATTTGGTCGCGGATCCGATAAAAACGTTTCCTTCTTTGCTATATATATTTCTAGTGTTTTCAACTTTACGACTATTTTGAGTTTTGTATGGAATGAGATTTTTAACAATTAGTACTTTTTTTTCACACTTGCTTATATTACCATACTAGCTGATTCCCGCTCGCTCCGCTGGCCACACTATTAATTTGCATGTCAACTTAGACTTCTTGTATTGACAAAATGTTCAATTACTTTTTTATATTTAGTGTAAATTATTTGTATTTTAAATAGAGAAATATAATACCAGTCAGTGAATACATACATTTCCACATTACCTATGAGGTGCTGTGTATTGGATTCCCATTAGGCCACCACGAAAAAATTGCCAGCATATATCTAAGGACAAATTTTTGAAAAATTACGTCCTTTATTTTTTATTTATGACAATTTTTAATTTTCAAATTTCAAGTTTTTGCACCCCCCCCGTAACCTCATCTAAACCCTGGTTGCAATGGTGACCGTTAACAAGTTAACTGTTGTCATGGTAATTGTGGCTATGGTAAACAATGACCTTTTTTGTATTGTAGTAATTGACGATTCATTCGAGTGCGTGTAAATGCCTACTTGAATAAAGATATTTTGAATTTTAATTTTTTTTTTTAAATTGATGCGATAACCGTTGCTATTTTAACAGTTGCTATAGTATTTCTTACTTCCATTTATCTATGTACACACTCATCATGAAATCTCTGTAGCTATATGGCCGATTGACTTGAAACTTGTTGAAATCCGTTGAGATAGGAATTCCGTAAAATCCGTTCTTAGTGGACGTCTACGTCCCAAAAAAAGTAAGTATGTAAAGTTTTAGGTTAACATCGGACAGATAGTTTTGGAAATTTTGTGATGAGTCAGTGAGTGATAAATCGCTTACATTATTACTACTATATTATATGAAAGATCGTTTTGGTCAACTTCCCTCAAAACTCCTATCTCCAAGAAAGATTAAAGAGTTATTTATGTGACAGATAACTGTAATGTCTAAAACGTGTGATATTATAATTTATTATTCAATAATATCATGTACTTTGTCTGTACTTTGATATTATAAACATGTATATACGTTAAGTAAGCAGGATATGTTTTAGAGTCAGTTTTAAATTAATATTTTGTAAACGTTTTAATGCATACATACATACATACATTTTAATACATTTAAATATGAACCATAAATATTCCTTAAACATCGAACATAATACGAGTATTTTTACTTGAATTTTGCAATCTATTTTGCAGATTAAAGGCATTCTCTTTCAATGCCAGGGGAGTAACAGTATCCATTAGATACAGTTTTTTTCGAATCTTACTTAATCTACCGTAGATGTTTTTTTGATAGACAATCAATAGCAAGTACATAAATTCTTAATATGAGAATATAATATCATTTAAAATAACCTTAAGTATTTTTTTTTGTGCAATAAAGAAAATAAATGCTATGTTAGGTACTCACATTTTATAATAATAGTGTCATAAATAATAATTCTAACGATTGACATAAAGAGATAATGTAAATGCACTGAAGATGATATCAGGTGCTCATGTAATACGGTAGTCATTCACAGTTATGTGCAAAGACTGTGAATGGATTAATTTCACTTACCCAGAAACTATACTTCACACATAGCCTTTGATGATATTAGTAAGTTTTCCTCTAGTGAACTACGTGGAAAATTAAGCCAGATGCAAATGTACTTAGTAAAATCGCTTGGCAGTTGCGCGCTTGTTTTTGGCAATTTTCGTTACAACGTCTTTTCTAATTGGTGCTTGTTTAAATATTTTATTGCATTCATTTAACATTAAAGACTTTAATTTGTTCCACTGTTGACGGAAGAGTATGGAAGAGGTAGGAAAGACTATAATAGCCTTAACAGTCTAAGTAACAGTAATTACTTCAGTAGAATACAAATTTTAGATGGCATCCAAAGCAAAATTGACAATGTCAGTTATTGCTAGAAATAACTGACATTGTCAATTCTGCTTTGGCTTCGTGTTCAAAAGTCTGGAAAGGTCTGGAAAATAGTAATTGTGCTACCGCTTCCTAAAGTCTCTGACTCTATTAATTCTAGTAAATTTCGTCCCATAATTATCCTTCTTTATCTTTGCAAAGTCTGTGTAAGCAAATTTCTTCATTTCTATTCACTCTTAACCTACTGGATCAATATCAGTCTGGGTCACAATACTATCACTACTCTTATCAAAGTTATGGATGATATCAGATGAAAAATGGATCACCAGGTCACAGGTTGTGACGGCACTCATTGTCTTTTCGAATGCTTTTAATACGATAGACCATGATATCCTATAATCCATACTTTCATATTATCGATTTTCTTCGTCAGCGCTGTAAATTTATCCTTATTATAGTATCTTAATTACTGACATTTGTGAATTTTCAGGGCGTAAAAAAGGACTAATAAAAATAAATAAATTATACATAAAATTCATGTAATGATTTTAGTAAAATTTACTAATCTACAATTGTTCTGTCTATAACTAGATGTCACTAGAACTATGAACAGACAATGAACTATACTTTGACATCAAAATAGTCCATAATTAATCCATTCTACAACGGACTAAAATTATGATTATATTGTCACAGTCTCTAATTTATTTATTTTTATTAATTTACTTGGACATATTATATTTGAATGAATTTGAGTGAATATTGACATAAAAAAAAAAAAAAAATTTAAAAGTCAAAGTTATATATACATATAAATAAGAATAAAATATTAAAAAAATGTATTATAAAATTTTCATAAAGCACACAATAGATCGTTAAATAATTAGCCAGCTCTACTACGAATATATGTTGTTTTAGGATGAAGATATAAATATTTATATTTTATTTAAAGTTTAAATAATATGTAAAAATTAACAGAAAAAAACCGTTTCATGAAATATATTTATTTATTAAATATAAAAAAATATTCCATTTAAAATTTTTATATTTGTCACATTTGCAGAAAGAATCAATGCAAAAATATTTCCTCGTACTATTTTTTTCAACAAAGAAGACACTTTAAATAATATTATGAATATTTATGCCTTCGATGCAAACGGAGAGAATTAAAACATCCGGCTGTACAGAAACTATGTTTTTTAGTGTCTGGTATCCGTACTAGACGTCTTTCCTTTTACTCTCTAGCTACACAGTTGGATAAGATGAGAAAATACAGTAAAATAAATGTTCGCAATGGAAAATAGTTGCCTTTTAATCCTGGGTGCTGGATTTACTATTTAATACCTCAATTAGTTATTTTCCGTTATTAGTTAGGAAGATAAATAGAATTATGAATGGAGTCGTAATATAATTCCGACAGTTTTCATTGTTTTTAACTTAAGGTAAAAATTGTAGGATTAACAAAATAAAGGTTATTTAGTATTTTTTAGACTAGGGACTGATTTAAGTATCTGGAATTAATGCTATAAAAGGTTTCATAAATTTAAATGATATATTCACTAGCTAAAGTGTAAGCGGAATCAGTGGTTTAACAATGGGATAAAAAACGGCCATTGATAAAATCTAAAGATTTGGATATTGCCTAAATATTTAATGCGTTTATTTTTATACTGATGTATTTAAAGAACTTATTAAAATATTTTTTAATAATGAATCATCGCTCAAGAAGATTTCCCAATAAAAATAATATTATCTTATAATAATTTAAAATATCGGTTATTCATGTTGCTATTTTAATTTTAAGGTTCTAAAGCATATGAATTGAGTGAGTTCAGTGATTTATAAGGCACACTGTATTGCCTGTTTGCTTATATCAAAGCGTTCTGCATACGTTATACGTCAGTGTTCTCTTAAGGATAATAATTTAAATCTTGTAATAAATAATTATAACTTGAACGACGACTTGACTTGACTTGACTTGACTTGATAATGAACGACGTGTCTTTTATAGCAAAATGGTTCAAATATAAACATAATTTGTTCCGCGAATAAAGTTTCCTTCTTAGGTATATTCAATGAAATTTTAGTTTTGTAAATTGTGAAAAATTCACTACACACGTTAATAGTTATCTGGTCATTGCCAAGCCCTTACAAGGTGTATAATAACTCGCCATTTTAGAAATAGTGCTAAAAGTTTATGAATGAACGTTGCACAACACTGCTTGCAATGTACCCTACATTGTTTTTGTTCTTAGTAAAAAGACACGAAGTAAATAATATTTTTTTGTTACATCAACTAAAGCAATATAACAACTGGATTCAAAGGTGAGAGGGATATAATGTATGTTATAATATATTATTCATAATGAAATTTTAGATATCATCTGACTGAATTCATACATAAATATGACATAGGGGAAATTGTGTGTCCTGGGGGAAATCTCCACTTGTCTCCTGTGAAATATGACACGGTCTTCATACATATGAGCGCTGTTAAGATTACAGATACATGATTATTTGAATTTGTAAGAATATGACACATTCGGAATAATATTTGTGTGAATATTTAGAAAAAAGGAATTTTAAAGTATAGTTATCCAATCTGATACTTAAATGTATGTAATAATTTACATTCTATGATATAGGTTTATAAAACTTTATTCTCATAAAAACATTAAGTTTACTTAAAATGAGATACAATAAATTTTCTAAAAAAATAGTATTACAATAATTTGCCTCTGGAGCGACAATTCAAACATTTGTAAACATTATAACAAACTTTTAAAACTTATTTAACAGCCTCGGTTAGATTTTATATACATATTCCTTTAAGTTATCTTTATGTACAACGAATACACTCATGCTCTTCTCGCCTTTAAGATCATTCGGTAAGTTATTATATAGTTGCACTCCCTCAAACAGTATTGTTTTCTTGCCACTCTTAGTGCGCACACCACTTAGAATAAGTTTATCTTTATTTCTTAAATTATGTTTAGTTATTTTTTTGTCAATTTTAATGTTAGAGTGTATTGAGTTGGTGAAAATGTTTTTTATCAGTATGCAGGTGTAATAGGTGTATAGTTGAGTGATATTATTATATTTAGTAATTTTGTTTCTTGATACAATTTATTTGTTGAGGTGAGATATGGGTAGTGGAATATTCAGGTTGTAATTCGTATTATATAATTTGAACTAAAACTTTTTTCCCTAAATTGTATTATAAAATCGATAGAGAATGTAAAGATTAAAAAAATGTTGTTTCTCTTTTGATTTTTTTGTGTCTTCATGTACATTAAATGAATTTTACCTTGTTTAAAAGTTATAATCTATATTAAATATAACAGTATAGTAATCCTTTTGTACTAACTTAATATTTTTTTATATTATTATATGTTGTATCCGATAATCTGTGAAATGTATTTGATATAATCTTAACTTATTAGTACGTTATATGTTTGTAAAGTTTATCGTTTTATCTTTTTGCATAAATGTAATAAATGTAGGTTTCAACGTATTTTTGGGTAGACCTCGAAGAATTCGGTCTGCCCATTCATTTGTCCCCTACTTTCGAATTTTGGAAAAATTTCTTCACAGGAGGTCTTCTTATGACCCCCTGAGTCCGAAATGACCATTGGTCAAAAAGTTTATATATATATATGCGTGCGTGCGTCCAGATTCGACTTTTGTCAGCACGATAGCGGCCGCAGTTTCGCTCGGATCGCTTTCAAACTTTGCACAAAAATCAACCATCCAAAAATGAAGGTCAAGTTCGTTAACCACAGAAATTCGGCCACAGGGGGCGCCAGGGCCTCACTTTTTCTGTTTTCAGTTTTTCAACCATAACTTTTTCCCTATACAAAGAAGATCAATGGCGTTTATATTATATGATGTCTTTGATGAATACCTATAACTAATGTAGATAAACCGAAAACCTAACTTCAATAACTTAGGGGTGGGGGTAAAAAAACCGAAAATTTTTGGAAAAAAATTCATAACTTTTTTCTGGTAAACATTCTTGCATCACAAATATTTTTAATAGAAAGGTTATTTTTTACTTTAAATTTAATTATTAGAAGTTTTGTCCGTAAAAGGTACTGTTTCCGAGAAAAAAAATAAAAACCACTTTTAGCTTGAAAATTTAAGGTAAAACCACTGCAATTTTTTTCTGGTAAACATTCCCTCCTCGCAAATATTTTTAATAGAAAGGTTATTTTTTACTCTAAATTTAAGTACCAAAAGTATTTCCAAAAAAGGTACCTTTTCTGAGAAAAAAAATTAAAACCACTTTTTGCTTGAAAATGCTTGATGTAAACAACGGCATCATGTATTATTCTTAAGTAGTGAGTTATATTTTAAACGAGTTACACACGAGGTCTACCCACGCGTGTCCCCCTGCGGGCTCGGTATTTTTTTTATATAGTGTCTAATATGTGTATAGCAGACTAAAAAGCAAATACAGAGATAAAAAAATACTCCACTCTTTTCCAATCACTTCTCGATTCACGTTTTTAGGAAAAAAGTTTCATATATTATACATTATGAACTGACAAAATTCCACATATTCAATAGAATTCTCAAAATACTGAAAATCATTTTTGATAAGCACTATATATAGTTGAATCACACCATATTACAGCCACTAATAATATATTCAATTCTATTAAGGTTTTTTCAGTCCTCATAATTATCTAAATACTAAACTATATTATGTTTTGGTTATATATAATTTTTATGATAATACTATAGAAATATAAACTTTTTGAAATTCACACCTCTTACCTCTATTGTACCAAAAAATTATATAAACATATTAACATCAACTTTAAAAAAGTTAAACCTTTACAAATATTAAAGATATCTTGGTGGTAGAGCCTAGCTTCTTGGTGGTAGAGCCTAGCTGTAGTTATTTGACTGCAGCTCTTATTGGGCTGGCTCGACCGGGAAAGGACCACCCTCTCACAGAAGACCGACGTGTAGTAACCAAATTCATTTGGTTATGTTTCGTCGGTGAGTGAGAGAATCCGGAAGCTCAACCCCCCCTCCCCCGCCAAACATGAAAGCCATGCCTAAAATAAAAATACCCCAGGAGGGTACCGGCTTTGGCGAAGCCGAGGAACCCCTCCCCGAGCAAAATCGGGGGAGCGATTATCGCCTTTTATGATTACTGAGGGCAAACGACGAGTTAACGCAGCGGCACCCCGTCCCACTCTAAATGTGGACTTTTGCAACATCCGGGGACTTCATTCCAACTTAAATGCCGTCCATCACCATCTAAAGACGGCACAGCCGGCCTTGTTGTTTTTGACGGAACGGCTACCGTCGTCTTCAGGTTTTTGAAGGTCGGGACCTGTCTGTACTTTGGCTGTGCGTGGACACGGACGACCATGTTCTGACATGTTTACCCGTGCCTCTACAGTTCCTATGCTGGTAATGCAGAAACGGATCAACTCTTGGGCCATGTCTCGGCAAAGATTGACGATCTGCTCTCACAAACCCCACCGCCAAAGTCGTAGTCCTCGGGGACTTCAATGCGCACAATATAGATTGGCTAGGGTCACGTGCCATCGACTACGCGGGGAGATCTGTGTTTAACTTTGCTCTGGCAAATGGTCTGTCCCAGTTTGTCAAGACGCATACTCGTCAACGTCCGGCTCGCACAAGACCTGCGACTCGATGCGTTTGGCACTACAAGTCAGCGGATTGGGATGGAATGCGGTCCTTTTTTTGCATCCTACCCATGGGGGCCGATTTTTTTCCCTTCGAATGATCCTAGTGACTGCGCTGCGGCTGTAGCTGATGTGATACTTCAGGGCATGGAATTATTTGTACCAAGCTCTGTGGTTCCACTTGGTTTGATGCATCTGTCAGGGCTGCAGCAGCTGGCAAATGGCAAGCTTATCAAGCTTGGGCTAATGCGTTAGCCACTAAGGATCCGAACTCTAGAGTTCTGAAGAGGAAATATAATCGTGCCTCCAGATTCTTCAAACGGAAAATTGCTAAAGCAAAGTTCAAGCATGTCGTCAAAATTGGGGATCAGCTGGTAAAGTAGCCACCTGGCACGCGCAAGTTCTGGGCGCTTTCCTAAGCCAGTCTGGGAAACTTTTGTCAGCCATCACTACCGCCAGACTGTCAGTTTTGTAGTCATCTGGATTGCAAGGCTAAGTTGGCCTCGATGAAATTGGGCGTGATCAATAGAGCGAGGCAGTATTTCAATCTTGGCCAAAGATTTGCGCTCTACAAAGCGCAGGTCTGACCAAACATGGAGTACTGTTCTCATCTCTGGTCCGGATCAGCCCAATATCAGCAAAGCAAAGCAATTCTATCATTTGACCGCGTACAATGGAGAGCCTTTCGGATTGTCGGAAACCCGGTGCTCTGTGAACGGTTCGACTCCTTGGCATTGAGTAGAGACGTTGCATCTCTGTGCGTCTTCTACCGCATTTACCACGGGGAGTGTTCCGAAGAACTATTTGATCTGATTCGATACCTACCGCCGAATTTCACCACAGCACAGCGTGCCATCGCCTCCAATACCATCCGTACCACCTGGATGCGTGGCGATCCTCCACAGTGCGGTTCTCAAGTACATTTTTTCCACGTACACTCGAATGTGGAACGAACTCCCTTCGGCGGTATTTCCAGATCGTTACGACATGGGTACCTTCAAAAAAGGCGTTTACTCCCACCTACTAGGCCGGCAACGCTCCTGTAAATCCTCGGATGTTGCTAGATTTCATGGTCGACGGTGATCACAAATTATTTTTGACCCGCCAGCTCGTTTGTCCTCCTCTTACACAAAAAAAAAGATATATACTACGTATGTCATAGAATTTCTTTCACTAAATAAATTGTATGCGAGTCTCATTTGTAGCCGATTCCAGTGTCGACTAAAGTTTAGCTTTAATACTAATAACATATTTTGACTATTGCAGGAAGATCTTATTTAAGTTTAAATATAAAGTATGTAATGTATTATTATGGACTCTCTTAGTCATAATCAAATTATTATTTATAATCCAATGAGTATAGTACATAATATAAAACAATAATAACTGATACAATAATTGTATCCTAAGGAAAAACAATCAAATAAATAATTGGAAACTTGTGAAATTTTTACTTAAAAAGCCTACATAAGCTATTTTTTTTTATTTTTTCAATAATTATTATTTAGAGATCTGTATCAGGGACTTAACATAATAGATTTAGGAAATTATAACTGCTGCAGTTTTAATTTCCATTATTCTAAAAACTATTTATAAATTTTATAGTTATTAAACCAGTACAATAGTAATGGCAGCAAATGTAGGTCTTCAGTGTTTATAATGTTTGTACCATTATACCTACCCACTCAAAAAGTATAACTACAAATACACCAGGAGGGTATTGGCTTTGATGAAGACGAAGAACACCTTACGAGCAATGCTTTTGGATTTTGCTCGGGCAGGCCATCGTATCCATGGCCGGCAGAATATAGCATTATGTCTTTTCTTAGGACAAACGACAAGTGAACACAGCGGTACCCCGCTCCATTTTAACTTAAACGTGGTCTACTACCACCTGTAAACGGCGTTGTCTTTTTGTATTTGACGACGACATAGATCAAGTTTTCACAGCGGTTGCACTCCTCCTCATTCAAAGTGAAGCTCACTAATATCAGGGGCTTGCACTCTAATCTCCAACCTGTCCACCACCACCTAGAGACAGAGCAACCGCACTTGCTCTTTTTGACGGAGACGCAGATACAATGTCCTTTGAGCACTGCGTACCTGGATTATCCCGGCTACTCGTTAGACCACAACTTTCGCTCGCGTGCCGGGGTCTGTGTGTACGCGCGGAACGACCTCTGTATCCTGCGTCTCCGTCACCTATAAGACCCCACTTTTTCTTCCCTATGGGTTTTAGTAGACACAGAAAACGAAAAAATCCTGTATTCCTGTGTTTACCGTTCGCACAGCGGTGACCAGGAGACAACTAAATTATTTGAGCATCTCGGTAAGGCTGCTGATTTGGCTGTGCATCAGTATCCTTCAACGCAGCTCGTCTTTCTGGGGGACTTTAATGCCTGTCATCAGGACTGGCTGTTCCCGTACCAGAAGACCGACCATGCTGGAAGAGAAGCGCGGAATTTTGCGTTGTCCTTCGACCTCTTTCAGCTGGTGAGGCAAGCGACAAGGGTACCAGATGTAGTAGGCCATACAGCCAATTGCCTGGACCTTCTGCTGACAACTGATCCGGACAGGTATAGTGTTGAGGTCACCTCCCCCTTGGGAACCTCCGATCACTGTTTGGTGAAATCTGTGTTTACATATTCCCCACCAGTTTTCGAACCACATGGTGTTAGGCGAGTATGGAAATACAAGTCAGCAGATTGGGATGAGATGCGTCACTTTTTTGCATCTTATCCTTGGCGGCAGGTCTGTTTCTCTTCTTTGGATCCGTCGAGTTGCGCGGGCGCTATAACCGATGTGGTGCATCAGGCAATGGAGTATTTCATTCCTTTCACTGACGTACCCATCGGTGGCAAAGCTCGCCCATGGTTTAATGCCGATTGTGGTCGTGCTGAAGACCGCAAACATTCGGCATACCTCATTTGGGCTGATGCTCGAAGCCGCAAAGCTCCGGATGTACGTTCAAAGAAGAGAGCCTTTAACCAAGCTGCCAAGTCCTATAAAAAGGCATTACGGAAGGCTCGACGCGATCGAATCGCTAAGAATGGCGAAAAGCTCTCTGTCAGACCTACTGGCAGTCGAACTTTCTGGTCTCTTGCCAAAGCGATCGAGTCGAACTTCTGCCAACCCTCACTGCCTGCTCTGCTGAAGCCGGATGGATCTTTGGCCTATACAGCGACAGAGAAAGCGAATGTATTTGCTTCTCTGTTTGCTGATAATTCGCATCTAGACGCTGGCAATGCTTCTCCAGCACATCTTCCTCACTGCGGTATTTCGATGCCGGAAATCCGCATCACTAACAAAGAGGTATGGAGAGTATTGTGTCGTCTTGATGTGAATAAAGCCAGTGGTCCTGATGGTATACCAGCCATTCTGCTGAAGACGTGCGCAGCTGAGTTGTCTCCTGTATTGACACGTCTGTATCGCCTCTCTTTCAAGACAGGAATATTGCCGAAATCCTGGAAGCTTGCAAACGTGCAACCAGTGCCCAAAAAAGGCAGCCGTGCTGATCCTGCCAATTATAGACTAATTTCAATCACCTCCTTACTCTGCAAGATTATGGAGCGTGTATTGAACACGCGCCTTCTAGCGTACCTTGAAGGTAACGATGTCCTCAGTGACCGACAGTACGGGTTTCGCCGAAATAGGTCCACTGGGGACCTTTTAGTGTATGCTACGCACGTTTTAGGCGAGGCCATCGAGAAGAACGGAGAAGCGGTCGCCGTCTCTCTGGACGTCTCGAAGGCATTTGACAGGGTCTGGCATGCGAGCCTTATAAGCAAGCTTTCAGCGTACGGCATATCTCCTGGTCTGATCGGCTGGGTAACGGACTTCCTCAACCAGAGATCTCTCCGAGTAGTTGTCGACGGGTCTTTCTCGGAACCCTTGACAATTAATGCCGGAGTGCCTCAGGGGTCCGTTCTTTCTGCAACTCTTTTTCTGCTGCACATCAACGATCTGGTGAAGCCCGGTATCTATGGGTATGCAGACGACAGCACAGTTGTAGAAAGATACCTGCCGAGTAGTCGGGCTAGTAGAGATCAAGTACAGTCAGAAAGAGAAGCCATGGTGCAACGTTTGGGTGACAAACTTCAGGCAGTCTCCGCATGGGGCAATGCCAATCTTGTCAAATTCAACGCCACCAAAACGCAGACGTGTCTGTTCACCGCCAAAAGGAGCCCTTTCACCTTGGCTCCTACTTTCCAGAGTGTATCTTTGGAATACAGTGACCGGCTACAGTTGTTAGGCTTAGAAATTTCCTCGAACCTCAACTTTGGTCGGTGTATTGAGTCCAGAGCAAGAGCAGCTGCAGGGAAGCTTGCCGTTCTTGCGAAGGTCCGCCAGTACTTTACACCGGGACAGCTTCTTGTATTATACAAAGCACAGATCCGGTCGTGTGTAGAGTACTGTGGTCACATGTTCGCTGGTGCCGCAAAGTCTCATCTTGCGGTTCTGGACTCAATTGAGAGGCGAGCAAAGAGGCTTATAGGCAATCCCGAATTGGTAGAAGCCAACCTCCACAGCCTTGAACCTGTGTTGTGTGTGTGTGAGGCTAGCAATTCTACGCCTGTGGCGTAGAATTGCTAGCCTCTCAGTATTCTATAGGATACATTTTCGTGAGTGTGCGCTGGAATTACACGACTTAATTCCTCCGTCCCCCTTCCATCACAGGACGTCCCGACGCACGGCAGATATCCATCCTTACGTTTTGGACATTCCCCCTGTCCGAACGAAGCGCTTTGCTTCGTCTTTTTTAATTCGCACAGCGAAGGACTGGAACAGCTTGCCTGTGTCGGTTTTTCCGTCCGAATATAATGTGGGCGTCTTCAAGAGAAGAGTGAATAGGTTACTAAGTTAATGCGCTTTACCATCTAAGACTACATTTTCACTTTCCATCAGGTGGAATGTAGTCAAGCATTAACCTAGAAAGTATAAAAAAAAAAAAAAAAGAAAAAGACGTATACGCAAATTTTTCAACATAGCGACCCTGCGTACCTATTATACTCCCGGTATAAACTTGAACATTATTTTAACCCGTACGCCGGGGTATCTGTATTCGTATGGGAGGATATCTGTTACCGTCGCCTTCAGAATGTTAAAGGTCGGGACCTATCGGTATTCTGGCTGCGTTTGCGTAGATGTGGACGATCATGTCAGGGTCTATGCGTTCCTCTTCAGGACTCATAGTGGTAATGCAGAAACGGTTCAACTTTTGGGCCATGTTCAAGCTAAGATTGATAATCTGCTTTTACAGACTCCCTCCGCCGAAGCCAAGGTAATTATCAATATACAATAAGAAACTAAGAAGAACAATAAACAATTAGATTCTTTTAAAATAAAAAAAATTGAAAATTCTAATATAAATAATTAATCGTTTTGGCTTTTGGTAGCATGACTCGCAATTTATTGTGTATCAAAATATGTGATAAAATTATAATAATAATAATAATAATATTTGTGTTTTGAAAAATTTTATAGCAACCAGGCCGAGTCCAAATCCCCTTAGTCTTTGTTTTGCTTTTGTTTTACCAGAACAAAAATTTAATTGTTTGAAGCACTTCGGTCGTTCCTTCTAAAGGGAACAATCTCGTTAAGCTTTGTTTTTAATAATTTCAATTCTTACATTTTATTATATTTATTTACACAAGTCAACCAGCACCTATCTAGCAATAATTTTGTATTTGCGATAAATAATTAATCGTTTTAGCTTTTGGTAACATGACTCGCAATTTATTGTGTATCAAAATATGTGATAGAATTATTATTAATTGTGAAACGAAGAAAGTTATTTTGGTTTACATTAAATAATTACAGACATTAAATCATAATGTGTTGATATATATCTAATTATACTTACTATACTATACTTTGTTTTCTTCTCGGTGTCAAGGCGACCTATAAAATACGAGAATAGCTACAAACTCTAGAGATGTCGAGCAAATTGATCTGGCACAGCTGCTACAAGAAGGATGTTGCTTTACACGCTACACGGTACATTTAGTTTACAACTAATAAACAAAGACACTGCAACGGATTCTCATAATGTTTACTTCAGAACTTTAAAATAGCTTTTAAAGAAAATTTGGAATTCAAATTTATTGTATTGAGAGAATGTCGTATATAGGAGAATTTTGATATAATTTAGAATAGAAATATAATCCAATAAGATTTGTTTTAACTTTTGCTGCGAACGATATAATTCTATCTCTCTGTCTTAACAAATATGCCTGCAATCAAGGTTTCTAACTGTAGCTAAATAGGGCCCAAAACTAAACAACGCTTTGTATACGTTTTATTATATTATATTTGGCATAAATATGGTTAACGAGACATAATAATATTCAAAAAAGATCATAAACGTTATATTTATGATATTTTGATGAAGTATTAAATATGGGCAACAATTATTATGGATTCAGAAATATATTATGTATGCAATGTTATTTTTAGAACTATGTGAGTACATACTCATATATATAGACATACAACACATGTTGTATATCTATATGTTGCATATCTATATGTTGTATATCTATGTGTTACATATCTATTAAACATTGTTTTTAGACATTGAATTAAAGTCACTTTATTATTGGAAAAATGTTAACTCCTTTTATATTTATGTTTTTCTTTTGTTTGAAGGTTGACCAGCAGAGTATGGTGATAGCATTAAGTCCGCCCATTGCAGCTTCCTTGGACACTAAATAAATAAATAAGTGTTTGTGTGCAAAACACATAGGGGAGAAGTAAAACTTTTGAAAAGTAGCATACGAGAGATTGAAATGTATATATTTAAACAAGCTTAAAAATTCTTTAATACTTTAATGTAAATTATTTGTATTTCTATATTATGTTAAAAACCAACTTCAACTATAATTTTTTTCCAAAGTATCAATGTCATCTATCAGAAGTGTAAAAAAAAATAACTTCAATATATACCTCTAATAATAGTTAAGTCAAAGATTGAGCACGAGATGGCGTCATAAGGGCAATAAATATTCTTTATATAATTTATATAATAAAATATATAAATTGTCGAATATAAAAATTCAATGTACGTTAATTATTTATTATTAAAACATTATCTAAAATAAATATAAAGTGGTAAATTCCACAATCTCCAAAAAATAACAAAGTCGAGGTATCCCCGAGGTTACTCTAATTTATTAATCACCAAAGCCATATTAATATCCTCTGTACACGTCAATCTATCATTCAATCAATCAGTCAATCAATCAGTTAATCAGTCTATCTATCTTAAGAAAACAGTGTTTAGAAGAATAGTAAGAATACTTAACTATCTTATATCCTAGCTTAATTAAAAGTAGAGAAGTATTTTACTATTTTTTTTATCTACTGTTTGATGTAATTTAAAGTAATAAAGTAACATTCATAGAGTTTACGTAACAACTTTATTCAAACAAACACTAATTAAATATTGTAACTATAAAATTTATTGCATTTAACAGGATGTAATTTATTCTCACAAGTATTGCTAATTTATTTATTGCTGTACTCGTATTGTGTTTTGAGGATGTAATGTACATAACATTACAATGCGTGTAGAGATAGCATTTTCAGACTATATATGCGTAAAACACGAGCGTCGTTGTGTTTGTCTTTGTAATATAATATTATTCAACCACATGTAAAAGCGAATTCCAGTACAAGCTCAAACTAAGAATAATGAAATTCTGAAAATCTTATTATTAACTAGACATTCATTTATAAATTCGAAAGTAATTTGTTACCGAATATTATAAACATATTTTATGGCACGGATAAAATAAATTCAGGTATATAACGCTATCATCCAGACAGCTATACATTAACACCCGATGGACCGTAACAGATCTCTGTGTGTGAGCAAATAACGCTCACACTTCGTCACTGACTGCCAATGTCCAGACACGGCTCATTGAGCAAATAATTCAGACGCCGGTGCTGAGTTTTATAATTCTATGTAGATAACCATTGAAAATCTATGGTAATAAAAATATAATGCTTTTTTTTTATTGTTATCGATGATTTAGAAAATTACAAAATTGATTGATTTAATTCTATTACTATTGAAATATTTTATGCATGATTAACGAAGGTTAAGTATATTATAGTTTTTTTAAGTAACTATTTGTAAATGATGAAGAAACAAAACATTATGTATCAATAAAAAGAATGTGACTTGTCACACACAAGCACGGTTACGTAATAATTAAAATGACTAAAAGTCAATATAATAACCCAGTTTTTGATATCGATAGCCTTAATAACATTTTAGATATGATCTTAATCTATATTATCTTCGTTTAAATACACTCATTAATTATAAATCAGATCTCAATTGAATTAAAAAAATTCCCAATTTTTAGCAGTTGTGTACAAACTTCCGCTTCTTGATCTTGTAACAAGAAGGAATTAATTTTGCAACTAACTTCTTCCGCTTTTCTTAAGAAGCGATCAACTTTCGGAAAGTTTGTTTAATATAGATTTGAGATGAGATTTGAGTATCTTTTAAAAGTGAATCAATGTTTTATAGTCTTTTCTATTGAAACTTCGCAACTAGGGATCAAATTATTGGGAAATAACTTTACCCCTAGTCGCGACCTCTTTTGTATACAATAACAACTTTAATAGAAGAAATAAAACCTAGAGTTCCTAATTACGGTTTGAGTACAACTGCAAAAATTATAAAAACGATCCAATAATTTAGTTATAATGATTTATATTCCTATGGTAAAATTAATGACATACTCTAGCGCGTATGTTTGATGGGTCAAAGACCTTCAATAAAAACATGTTACCACTAAGGCCCTGTACACATTGATTTTTTAAGCGCAAGAAAAAATATGTATCAATAAATAGAATGTTCATCCCCGAGGTCACACATAATACAATTTATATAAAAATAATACACAACTTATGCACGTTTGTAACCTGTTATTGATATATATGTTAAGGTATCGTTACAAAAAGTAACACATTTACCCATTACGAAAATACTTTCACTAAATAATTTGTTATATATGGCTACGAGGCACGAGTCGAAATTGTGACTGTGCATATTAGAATAATATTAAGATGTTAAGAGTCATATCTTTTACCTCTTAACTAATCTACTTATTAATATTATATATAAAAACATTGTTGTTAAAGCAACCTTAGATGACCTTTACTCTATAATATATATATTTTTCCAAGTATTATTTTTAAGACGTGTCTTTGTAATATTTATTTAAATGTGAAAAGAGTTATAGCTCTTACTACTTACGAACTTCGGTTGTAGTTAACATACAACTGATCCAACAAACGCTCTAGGGTGCGCCATTTGTTTATAATTCGGTTGGTTGGGTTGGAGGGCTGCTGCTAAGGATAATAAGTCCTTTTTCTGTTCGAGCCTTGAGACTGAGCGGACCACGCAATAAAGTTAAGTACTTTCAATTATGTCATAAGTATAGGATTTTTGTGTTAACATACTTGTAGTTTTAATTTGTTTATTTTTGTCTTTATGTGAATGTTTAATCCAGATGTGAATTCATTGATTGTGTTATTTATTTCTTTAAGTAAAAATAAGAGCTCTAATAATAATGATCGCCATATTTAAAAATGCAAGTTTAAATAATGTTCTTTCATGTATTATCAATGCAACGATAGAAATTGAAAATGTCGTCCAAGGAAATTACTGATAAATATGGACATAAAAAGTTACCAGAACATTAATCATTCGTAAACATAGTAAACGTTTTTCTGAAATCCTGATTGAAATAAAATTTCACAAGACTTTGAAACAGAGCAACACATAATATTTTCTCTATATTGTTGGGATACTACGGAACTACGGTAAACTCTAATAAGATCGTGGTGATACTTATATTGGTTTTTATGTCTTCCTAAAGGTCTCACTAATGCTGTCTGCGACGGGTCGGAGAAACATTAGAAATAATGCATTTGTTACATATTTTATTAACCGTAGGTTGCGCATAGAGTACCATTAAGAAAAACATATCAAGCAAGTTGACGTCCATACGATAGGTTATATTTCCTTAATAACTGTACTCGCTTTTAATTTACGAAAATTTGGTCATATTTCTCAATAGCGTTCAAAATTAAATTGGCTAAAGTGTAAATTTCAATTACTAGGATATACTCATGACTTGCATCTTCGCTCCTCTTCTTATCTCCAACTTTTCGTTCACATCATTCTGGGTTTCGCGCAAGTTCTTTCACAATACACGCAACTAAACCCTGGAACGACTTACCCGAAAATATTATACAGCATCCGAGTAAAATAGCTTTTAAAAAAGTTCTTTCGACAGGGTCGATCGTGTTAGGTAGATTCCCGTCACGCGATTCTTGATATGCAATATGCGAAGGCAACAATGAAACCGAGAATGCGATACACATGTAATGTATGATAAAAGATGGTATCACCACACCAATAATTTCACCCCTTAACTGCCATCGCCCATTTTATACACAGGCACTTGGAATGTCCTAACGAATGAACCTACCGAGTTTAAATTTAAATGGACAAAATTTTTGGTTTCTGTGATTTTTGGGGTGGGGCCCCCCTCTCCCTTAGGGTCGGAACGAGAAAAAAACTAGTCAGTAGTATTCTACTAATTAATACGAGTCTTTTGAGAGGTAACTCGGCATATATTGGGTGAGGGGGGAACCACCCCCCACCCTTATTTCCTAAACGGGGGGTCGCATCAAAAAACTTTTCGGACAAAAAAGTTTCCTCTTTTAATTTGTTAATGTTCTAAGATTTTACCGACGGCAAAATTTTGCCTTCTTCTGTGGCTTTTTTCGGTTTTTAACTTTCAACCCCCCCGCCCTCCAACCCCCCGACCGATTTCCCCCGTTCGAGAACTTAACCTTCATTTTATCCTTAAGAATGTGTATACCAAGTTTGAAAATCCTCCGTTAATATTTGCGACCTGTAGCGGGTCCCAAAGGTTTGCACTTTCGCCCCCCCTCCCAGCCCCCCCTTTCACTTTTTCCAAAAAAACGAGATGCTACGTTTGTCCTACTAAGTTATCCTATCGACCCGTGAGTCAGTTTTCACCTACGATGAATTTGGACTGATGGATCATATATACATATTTTTTGACGGGTTCTCAATCTCATAAACGGCGTAGCGCCCCTACTCGGGGGTCTGGGTCCCGTCATCGCATCGATTACAATAGGTAGATTCTATCTAATCTACCTAAAAACCGTCTACAAGCTTCTTAACAATAAGATAACAAAATATTGCTTAATTTATTATTACCTACATACATGTTTAGATATGAGTTTAATAAGGATAGTATGAATACATTTATTTCTATTATTTAGTTATTATAATATTTGATCACTGTATAACGCTATATGTATATCTTAATTTATATATTTTTCTTATACCGCCTCTTATAATACTTTTTTCATTGTATTTATTTCTTTTCCATGATTGACTAGTAGAAAGTATGTAGCATCCGCTGTAATTTTTTTTAGAACAATAAAGATTTAATAAATATTCTCAAGACGTTAGTACCTAACTCTAACAAGCATGTTCAAGTTATGAAGTGTTAGGTTACTAGTAACCTAACACTTCATAACTTGAACATATATACTATAAAACTGCAAACTATATTTATGCAGAAAATATTAACAAAGATTTAATATCTATTCCGTTGTCTAAAAACAATCAACAATTTGATATATTTTTTAAAGCCTTAACGGTGGATTAAAAAGTATTTGATTAATTCTATATTTATAACATATAAATTAATTTATCAAGTTAATGGTACAATTGATAATATTTCCAGGAGATAAATAGTTTATATTATTATAGAAATATTTCAACACGTAATTTTGTACTTCGCAAATATGATGTAAATTTTATCAAATCGATGGCTTGGAAATAAATTGAAAAACCAATCCGATTTATTGCTCATTAATTCTAAATATTTCGTTCCGATGTGAAAACAATACAACGGCTATATTTCTATTTAAATGCTATGAATATAACACAGCAACATTATGGAATTTTAATGTTCTCTTTTAAACAATATCGTTTATTTATTCTCTTCAATATTTTGTTTAAAAATAGTAATATTTTTGGGAAGTATCACAAATTTATAGCTTTGAACTTCATTCTATTGTTAAGTTGAAATTTAGACAACATATTACATTATTTTGAGTAAAATGTCAGTTTAAGTCGGCGGGTTTTTTAGCAAGAGATATAAATTAATAATCAATAAAACGAAATCCATGCAGCCTGTTGCAGTAAATACTTATGTTAGAGGAGGGCAAACGAGCTTGCGGGTCACCGTTGAAATGTGATCACCGCCGCCTATGAACTCTTGCAACATCCGAGGATTCACAATAGCGTTGCCGGCCTTGAAAATAGGAATATATGCCTTTTTTGAAGGTACCCTGAACTGGTACTTGGAACTGAACGTGGTTCAGTTCACCCCACTCAGAGACCATCCCCAGGGAGGTTTCAAGAAGACACAAGTTTCTTTCGACACTCATGACCGGAATATATCGCATCCCCAGTCCTGTCATCCGCATAACAATGTATGTTGGGAATATCTAACATATCATTGATGTGCAGGAGGAACAGAGTTGGGGATTGCACGCTGCCTTGGGGTACACCAGCGTTCACGGGCTTGGAGTCGGAGCAAAAACCGCCGAGAACGACCTGTATGCTCCGCCCAGTGAGGAAGCTGGTGATCCACTTGCATAAACTCTCGGGAAGCCCATAGGAAGGCAGCTTCGAAAGAAGCCCCTTGTGCCATACACGATCGAAGGCCATATTCAAATTAACTGCCAGACCCTCTCCCTTGCTTTCAATAGCAGCTGCCCAACGGTGCGTAAGATATAACAGAAGATCACCAGCCGATCGACCATGGCGAAAGCTATATTGCCGGTCAATGACCAACTGGTGATCCTCGAGGTACGTTAGAAGCTGTCTATTGATTATGCTCTCCATTACTTTGGAGAGAAAAGCGGTAACGGCGATAGGTCTGTAGTTAGCTAGGTCCGAGCTATCACCTTTTTTAGGGATCGGATGGACAAGGGCACGCTTCCATGAGACCGGGAGGGACTACGCCTTTAAGCTAGAATTATAATTTGTAATATTGTTATGTTGTTATGTCATTTCTGTCGTGTACTATTATTGTGATATAACTTTATTATATAATTGCTTATTTTTATTATTTAATAAAATATTGTCTTTTTAACTAACAAATTACAGAATATGGCAACAGAATTTCAGAGTAGAAGAAAAATTTTACAATACCTACGCATTCGACCATTAGTACGTGTCTTTAGTTGTTAATAAAGTTACCAATGTTACCAGTTAGTATACCATATAAACTTAAAAAATGCTTTAAACAAACAGTTAAATGTTTTTTGTAATTTCCATTTGCTGTCCAGTTATTTGTTTAGTTATTTTCTGGTCTAGAGGAGCGCGTTACATGTTCGAAAAATTAATTCGGAAATACTTATACTTGTATAAGTTGTTCATGACATTCATTGACATTCATTAACATCATGTTGCATGTTTATATGTTTTCTGTGCGTTGTAATTCCTTAAAAGATGAAGTTTTATGTTCTATAAATTATGAACTTCCTCAAATTAAAAATATAAGGCGTGAGGATGGATGGACGCAGTGTCGTTTTCTTTGGTTTCCTGCAGGTCTTCGTCACTCGTCGCTGTAATAGATTTATACATACTGAATCAACTGTGTCAATTTCGATATTTAATTTTTTGCATTTATTGCGTCATTTGCGTCATAGTATTTAAATTCGGTTTATAAATACATGTGGTATATATATATATATATGTACATCTACATATAATAATAATAATTACAGACCAACAAAATTTAAACATTAAAAAGTAAGTAGTATAAGTCCAATGAAGAGCCATATTTTTCTCATTGCATCCGCTATTGTTGTCGTATTTATTATCGTAAAAAGTAGTCACGTGGCGTTAATTATAAATTTTGCTATAAATATTTTATTATTTCTATTTTATTTCAAATATACATTAATTGTCTGAAGAGCTTTGCTGTAATAAGTACGTACTCTAGATGGAAACTTGTTCGAAAAATGTACGAATAATAATAAGACCTAAATAACTGCATTTATCTTTCCAGAGATCAACGACTCTATAAATCAAGAGTGTTTAAAAAATGGCAACATAATGTCGAGCGATTTTCCTCCTAGATCGGAGTGAAAGGGAGGGACGGTGGAACGGAGGGAGGATAATAAATCAGTGCGATAACCACACCACAGCACAGTACAGAGCTGGCTATCAGATAATTGTTTATAAGAATCGATGGTTTGTTTTATTCCTTGGTACTGTTATTCCATATTGTAAATTAATTTTATGAATGTAATTTAACTCTAACCAATTTTAAATATCACAATATAATCATGTATTACAAGTTTTTTCGTGGCACTATTTTATTTATTTATTTATTTATAGATTTTCATAACAACTGTTTTCTAATTTCTCAGTAAATGTTTAAAAAGATTTTGTATATTTAGCGACTAGCGACACATTAAAATATTACTATTCACTTTCTTTTTTTTTTGATGATAAGATATATACAAAATTTTATATATTACATGCATATACATATACTCATACAAATTAGCGTTTTATCACTTGAAGAAAGTGGCTAAACGCTAGAGAAAAGGTCGAGGTTGTCGTCAAAATATGGGTTCAGCTGGGAAGGTAACCCTTCTGGCATTCTCACCTAAATTTCTATGTATTAAAAAAAATATTTCAATAAATTCAAGTTGTTTATCTCTTAACTTTACTTTTACCTCTTAAATAAAAGTTTGCATTGATTTATTGCGAAAGAACTACATCATACTAGAGTATCTAGAAGCTATACATAACCATAAGTTAGTTATATTGTATTATAAATATTAAAAACAGAGTTCCATAATAATATATTTTAACTAATAAGTCGTATAATATTTTAATTGAGTTTGATATTTGTGCGTCATAATTGTTATATGATGATGATAGTGACGTGGGTGATGATGATGATGGTGGTCGTGGTAGCGATGATGGTGGTGATGATGATGGTGGTGATGATGATCATGGTTATGGTAAAGTTGATGATTCCAACGTACTGGCTAATTGAACGTTTGCCATGTAGCTAACTTTTTTGAGTAAAGTGTTCGATGCAACGTTAATTGATCGTATAGCCAATAGATAAGACTTTCATTTAAAATATAATTGTTTCATCTGGCGGCTTATAACCGCCCGTAAGCCTTATACCGAACTACTAAGCCTCAATGAATATAGGATAAAACCTTTTTTTAAATAATTAATATACAAGTTTAATTTAAAAAAATCTATAAACATTTCGATTAAACTATATAAACAAATAGTATGATGAGGTGATTATAATTAATTTGAGAATATTTATATGAATGTAAATAATTATATAATAATTATATATACAAAGAGATCTTTAGTTTATTAACCTTTTTTAATTTGACCACAATTATATTTTAATAATTTTCTGTTTGTACCTCAATATTTTATAAAAAAATATACTCTACCTTTTTATAAAATTCATATTTGGTGTATGTACTTGTAAGTTATGTTTGTTACCGTAAAGAAAAATTAAATTTTGATTATACTCGTGTAGCTGTTTCATATTATTTGTCCTTTTATATTTTATTATGTACAGTCAAACGTCTAGCTAAATGTCTAATACGTTTTTTCTTAAATATTATTATATTAATGTAACACCAATTCATTAAGACTTATTTTTCATAAGCAGCTCGCTGCTAGTTGAGCATTGTTGAGTACTAAAGTCAAATTGTAAGGTGGAAAGATAGTATTCATTCATTTTTATATATTTCTTACCAGTTAGCCTCATTTTATAATACTTGGCATAAAAATGTTCATAAAACTGTAGTTTATAAAAATGCTTTTCGAGTTTATTTCATAAATTTAAAATTCCATTGTGTTAACCGCTATTCGCCCTTTCCATTATATCGCTAAAACTGTGGGAAAACTTTTAATTTTCCGTTTGTGTCCCTTCACTAATTAAAATTGTCGCCACCGCAAGTACCCTTGTTTGTATTTTTTCTTTTGCGATCATAATGTATTTTAAAATAAAAATTTTATTAAATAATATGCAAAATTATTTTGGATAATACTTTGCTTTGATTAGACATAACTGAAACACAGATATCACATACAAATAATACTTTTTTTACCTACCTTAATTACCTACAAAGTAATAATAATAATAATAATACTCTTTATTGTACACTAAAAGAAAAAAGTAACAAAAAGAAATTAAATAAAAATAAAACAAAAACAATAACAAAAATAGAAATTATACATAACAAATTCAATTAATGTACAAGAGGCGGCCTTATCGCTAAAGCAGCGATCTCTGCCAGGCAACCTTGGGATACAGAACCTTGTATAATTTAAAAACTAATGTTTGCGAGTAGGGGTGCAACAATTAAATAAAATTACAATACAATAAAAAGCACATACATCATAAAAGTACATAAATAAATTTATTAATATACATATATATCCATACACATACATACACACATATACACATATATATATATATATATACATATATATATATATATATATATATATATATATATATATATATATATATATATATATATACACACACACACACACACACATACATATATAAATACATATACATATAATAAAAATAACCAGTGAGGACGAAGAAGAAAAAAAGGACAAAGTTATATATAAAGTCAATTTTATAGACATTGGGATGAATAGAAACCAAGCAAGAGATTTTGATAGTGTAACTTGTAAGGTGAGGGAACGACAAGCTTTTACAGAAAAGTAATTCGTATAAAATGTAGTAGAATGTGAAGGAATTTTTAAAAGGAAATTGTTATCAGAACGTAAGGAAAAAGAATGAGAATTAGTTAAAAATTGAAATTGTTGTTTTAAATACGGAGGAGTAGAAGAATGGAACAGCGTACAGTACAGCAGGTTAAGAATATGTGTATTCCGGCGGAAACGGATAGGGAGCAACTTGAGATGTTTACGAAATTCAGAGATACGGTCATATTTGCGTAGTCCAAATATTAACCTGATGCGAACGTTTTGGAGTCTCTCAAGTTTATTTAAATGCTCTTCTTTTAAATCTAGATACCACACGTCAGCGTAGTCAAGTATAGGGAAGAGAAGGGATTTCGTCAGCGCTATCTTTGTGGGAACCGGAAGAAAATTGCGTAAACAACGAAGAGATCCGATCGTGGCAAAAATCTTTCTACTGACGTCGGCTATCTGCGGGGTCCAAGATAAATGTTGATCGAAAATGATGCCCAAGTTTTTTACTTTTTTACTGTAAGGAACCTGGACACCATTTACATATACTTAGGAAGTCAAGACCAGTTAATTCTCGATATCAATCTTTGACTACCTATAATTATCACTTGGGATTTTGAAGGATTGATATTGAGTCCAAAGGAAATACTCCACTGATGAATACTAGTAAGTTGGGCATTTAATGTGTTTATAGTTTGCGGGAGTTCATCTAATTTAGAATTTAGATAAATTTGTACATACAGGTACAGCATATAGGTGGTAGAGAGAAGATATTGATTTGCATATAGTATTCATAAAAATTGAGAACAGGAGAGTAGATAATACGCCACCTTGCGGGAAACCAGCGTGCATTAGGGACCACTCAGAATAAGAATCATTGATACGAATGCGTTGCCGGCGTCCAAACAAGTAACTATGAAACCAGTATAATACTTCTGGAGATACGCTAAGAGAACGTAATTTATTAAGAAGAATGTCGTAATCGACATTGTTGAAGGCACTTGAAAAATCAAACAAAGACATTATGGTAACTTGTTGATCACATCCGACTGGGCATGGATACATGCCCAGTCGGATCATCAACATCATCAGTAATCTTCATCATCAGTCATCAGTAATCTTAACCAGCGCAGTAGTCGTGCTGTGACCAGGGCGGAAGCCGGATTGCATAGGATTAATAATTAAAAAATGACGACTGTCGATAAGAAAACTTTCAAACAAAGAAAATGTTGAATCAATTTAAGTTTCAAAAAAGAGGAATATTCAAATATATATTTGTCGGAGCGCAATATTCTGGTTAGTTTAATGTCACATGTCAACAGACGTTATCCATTGTGGACGAGGTAGTTACAAATTCAGAGAATTTAGATTCAGGATTTTTTGGTGCCTTGTGGAATCGAACTCTCCGCGTTTCCAAAGTTCTGCAATAATTATAATCGTGTATTTTAATGAAGAAAAATAAAGTAAAATAAACATTATGCGTTATATAACAAATGAAACCTATTGATGTCGCATCGTATTGTCCACTGTCAACAGACTGGCTATATGTACGCAAAGACAATAGACTGTTCGTATTATGCTTATAATAAATAGTCTCTACAAATTATTTTATTGGGCAGGATAATATACGCTTATCTCAAACAAGTACGTAAACACTAGTGCTTGGAAAGAATATACTAACTATAACCAACTTTAGCTCGTAGATAAATAATTCCTTAATTATCTCGAGTACAGCATCACATGTCAGAGCTAGTTTTTATGATAGACATAAAAATTTTCGATGTTATATATTTTTAAGGAAAAGACATATTTTAAAAATAATTTAAGAATTAAATTAAAATTATATATTATAATTAATGGATTCATAATATATTGTTTACAGGGCAGGCAGGCAATATCTTCCAATAATATTGTTTGTAATTGTTTAACCCTATTAAGCTGAATATATATTTTAAATAAATATGTAATAAAAAACTCCATCGACATGACAGGGTTTGGATATTACTATTTTGGATTTATTTAAATTTTATATTTGGCTCCAAAGAATTGTCTTTGTAATGAAGATATTAGATTGATTTCTTTATTTTATTATGTAACTAGCTTTTGCCCGCGACTTCGTCCGCGTTTCCGTCGTTTTTCGAAAAAAAATTAGCAGATGTCCTCCCTCATAGTTTTGACGTAACAGGCAGATTCACTTTCGTATTTTAGAAGGGCAATAGTAATATAATATGCCAATCCACAAAACTGTTGAAAAATATAAGTAACCGCAGAATATTATAATATACCCACGCTATACCCACGACTCGGTCAGCGTGTAACTCCTTGTTTTTTATTAAGATAATATATTGCTAATATTTTTAGATCAAATTAAAATGTTTCAGCGCAAAGCTTCTGGGTAGACTATGTTAAGAGTCGACCCGTCCGGCACGTGAACGTAAAGATTCCTAGAATTGCTAACCCGGGAAAGAGCGACGTATAATTGACCATGCGAGAAACAGCTAACACCGAGATCTACTCCAGCAACACGAAAAGTCTGCCCTTGAGCTTTATTGATAGTCATGGCATAGCACACCGATACTGGGAATTGCGTTCTTTTAAATTGGAATGGAAAATTATTTGGTATTATGGGAATTCTGGGAATAAAGACAGTTTCTCCTGCACCGCAACCTGTTAAAATTTGAGCCTCGATTACATTTTGTTGCAACTGGGTTACTTTTAGCCGAGTTCCATTGCAAAGTTGAGGTGGTCTTAAATTTCGGAGCAGAATTATCGGTATGCCAATTTTTAAACAAATTATATGAGAAGGTAGTCCAGGCATACTTAAAGAATTTAAAAATTCTATCGGGTAATTAGTGGCTTCTTGTTCATCAACCATTCTATTTATTGAACTATAAACTTTGCTTTCTCCCTGTATATTAGACAGTATTTTATTATTAATTTCAGATGCCTGGTCATTGCGAGGAGTCAAAATGGACCTTTCGCAAAGCCAAGAATTGTCCCTATTTAATATAATTGTTATGTCACCGTAAACCGAAGATATAAGATGTTGCTGGGATTGCACTATACAACATAACTCAGGTGTCAGAATAAGTTTTCCTTGGTGTAGTTGTGGATAGGTACCTTCACCAATCTTCAATAATGTATCAGAAAATTCACGATTATCTGCGTTGTCTCCAGTTCTCACTCGCATATTTATAGTCAAATGCACCGATTGTATATCACGCCACAAATAAGAGCTTTTCAGGCAAGCCCTAATCTCATCAGCTCGGGTTCCCCGTGGTATTACCGGTAAGGTTTGTCGGAAATCACCACAAAATAAAACCGTAATACCGCCCATTGGTCGATCATTTTGTCTTATGTCCCTTAGAGTTCTGTCTACTGCTTCTACTCCTTTTCGATGGGCCATCGTACATTCATCCCATACGATTAAATTACACTCACGCAATACCTTAGCTTTGTCGCTATTTCTTGAAATACTACAGGTTGGACTTTCCGTGCGATCTAAATTAATTGGTATTTTAAACATAGTGTGAGCAGTCTTACCTCCTGGTAGCAATGTTGCAGCTATACCTGATGAAGCCACGGCAAGAGCGATTTTACGCTGATTTCGAACATAAGCTAATATTAATTTAGTCAAAAAAGTTTTCCCAGTTCCTCCAGGTGCATCTAAAAACCATATTGTTCCTAAATTATTCTGCACACTCTCGCACACGCGATCATAGACTAAGCGTTGTTCTGCAGTCATCATTGGGACACCGTTTTCTAATGTTACCAGCAGTTCCATTGGGTTGTAACCAATCTCTGCGGAATATTCCCTATTGGTAACCTCTCCGACTGAGGTTGGCGTTGGCAAACCATATTCACAAAGTGATTTACCGCCTACTGCTGTTAAGTCTAATAAGCACTGATTTATAGCCAGATCTCGAAAATTATCATTAGTTGCGCCTTCATTATTGTGAGATAAATTCCGAAGAAAGTCTTCTGCAAATTTTTCTTTATATTTTTCCCATAATTGGACAGGATCAGATAAATTACAAAATGTGAGTAATGTTACAAATAAATGGCGTAACCGTCGTGGATTATCACTAACACAGGATTCTGCTAAAGCGTCATCCCAATGTTGATCATTTTCAAGCAAATGACGCGCTTGGCAAGCTGCATGATAAGTTGGATAAACAACATCGTCTACTTTTCTCAAATCTATAAATGATGTTGGTCCTCGCACTGTATGTAATAATAATCTCAAATAAAAACACTCTGCGTTGTTAGGATGAACAGTATACACTCTACCAAGAACATGTTCTTTGAAAATACCTGTCTCGCCATCTACAGGCCTGCCTCGGCGTCTACGGTTAAAGACACCTCGTTGTTTATCGTAGGTATAATACGATGGAACTTCTTCATACAAAAGAGACTTTGCGAAATTATCAGTTTGGCAAAGTCGAAAGAATGCCAATAAAGTTGTTTGTCTAGGGTTCTCTAATCGTTCTGTAACATTTTCGGCGTTAAAATATATACGTTGACCGCCTTCCAGATGAACATCCAGATGGGTCACAGGTGGATATCTTTCGTGAATATTAAAACTTAAGATCCGCCACACAGCTTCTGAAGAGCTGATATATCTGCCTGACTGAAATCTAGTAACTTCATCATGTTCATTTCTTAACGCAAACGTAGCTTGGTCACTGCCCTTGTTAATGTACTTACAAATATATTTAATTGACTCTACACTATTACACATTTCTACATTTATGTGAGCTTGAAATGCTCTGGACAATACAGGCGAATACGGAACGACCCACCTATTATCTAAAGTAACCTGTTGTCCAGACATTCGCTTTTCAACAGTAAAACCACCATTGTCTCTTGAACGGCGACGATATAATGGGTATCCATCATGTCCTGTTACAGTTTCATCCACTAATGCTTTTGGATACCTTTTAGTGCAACGACCGTCTTGCATGCAAGGAGCATTTGCGTTAAATGCACCACATGGACCATGTATCATATGAGTTTTAACAATGTCGTATAACAGGGGATCTGCAGTCGGATCTGGAATTTCAGCACTGATTAATCTGTCTACATCATTAGGTCGAACCTTATCTTTTAACCAAAGCAAGATATGTGCGTGAGGTAAGCCGCGTTTTTGCCACTCAACACTATACATATAACACAATACTTCTCCAAAAATGTTATCTTTGGTAAGAAGATCTATCATTGATTTTAATTTTAAATGAAACACTCTTGCAATAATATCATGGCGGTCATGCGGTGCCTGACCCTCAAGAAGCTCCCGAGTGATTTCATCCCACTTGGGATTGGTAGTTACAGTAACAAATAAGTCGGGACGTCCATATTTTCTTACGTAACAAAAAGCGTCTTGAGTACGTTCATGCATGTAGCGTGGACCACCAGTAAAAGAAGAGGGTAAAATAACTAAACGACCCATATTCACAGTATCGTTATCTTGCTGCATGGCATCGCGAAGGTGCACGTATTCTTCAGCGCGCAGCTGCCTTTGATTAGATCGTATATAAACTAATCTTTCGGTTTCAATTTTTGCGTACATGTCAACAATAAACTGATTAAATAAGCCACGAAAACGTTGAAAGTATACCAATCTATTCCGTCTCACTTGCAGGTGGTAACAATAAAATTGAAGGCATGACACCTTTTTATTATAATTAGGTGCGCCTGTGCGCGGATCGGTTTGGTATACAGCGAAATTATAACCATCTTCCCCTCGACAGTATATCATAGGATATTGCAAACTGTCGTAAGCCCTGTGGGTTTCGAAAATACGTTGCAAACGATTGTCTCTGGAACGTATAACGATATCACGCCTATCACATTCCTGGTCGACCAGTACTACAGCAACTTCATTCGTGGATGGAACGTTATGACGCCCAGGGTGTTCCTGAGTTGGACGCTTATCGGCATTTATAACAATTTTATAATTGTTATTACCATCTTGAGAAAGGGCTTCTAATGCCGATTTAAAACTGCATACGTACGAATTAACCTGATGTAACATGTTCTGAAGTTGTGAAATGAGTTCAGTATTTAAATTCGGAAAATATTGATTTCTTATATTCGACTGTTCGTTGTAATCGGATACAAAATATATTTGAAGAAATTTAGGTTGTTCTTCAGGCAAAAGGGACCCTATCAAATGGTAAACCTGACCTTGTACCTTAAAAGTAGGCATGAAAGGGCCTTCTGAGATTTGTTTAGCACCAAAGGATGTCATTTGGAATGCACTATTATAAGTGCGAATATTATCTAAAAACTGTTTGGATTGCAAATGTTCCCCTAAAAGTAGTGATTTTAAAGGTTCCGGTGGGTCTTCGAACGAAGGCAAATTTATTTTACCTCCAGAACAACAGAAACCAGCAGACTCCTTCCTCCACTTCGAAGCATTACAAAAGGAACATACTACGTTCATATCGCCTATTTCAGAAGATGATCTGTAATCAATTGTGAGGTTATAAGCAAACCCACTTTTATATTTATCGGACCACGCCATCGAATTTGTAGATTGATCTACCACGTGTATATCTAAGTCATTAAGACCATGTCGAAATCTATCTGCAGTAAGACGGGCCTCTCGCTGTTCTTCTGTTTCAAGCGACCGAATATTTTCAATTCTTAATCTTTCATTAGATAAAGTAATCAATTGTTCTTGTCTCAAAGAATTGTAATAATCGCGTCCCGACTCTAGTCGTTGTTCATGCTCATGTTCATCTTCAAGAGATCGAATCATGTTATGGTGCGCCCTATCATTTGTCAAACGGTCTTGATATTGAGTAAAAGTTTCAGATTCTCGAGACAAAATATGACGTTCGCGATCAGCTGTAAGCCGTAATTCCCTCTCAGTGAAGGTTTCGGACTCGCGAGATAAAATATGACGTTCGTGGTCAGCTGTAAGCCGTAATTCCCTCTCAGTGAAGGTTTCGGACTCGCGAGATAAAATATGACGTTCGCGGTCACCTGTAAGCCGTAATTCCCTCTCAGTGAAGGTTTCAGACTCGCGAGATAATGTATGCCGTTCGCGGTCAGCTGTGAGTCGCAATTCTCGTTGTAAAGCAGTTTCAGCTTCTCGGGATAACGCATGTTGTTCCCGGTCAATGGAACGCCTTAGCTCTCGTTGAGAAGAGCTTTGAGAAGCCCGTGTTGTAGCTCGTCTCGCTCTTTCAGCTGCTAATCGCATCTCTCTTTCTGGAGAGCTTTCATTAGCTCGAGATGTTGAGGCACTAACTCTCATAGAGTTTAACCGATGTGCTCTTTCCTCTTCCGATTCTTGAGAACGCGTCATTCTCATTCTCCTAGCTTGACTCGAAGTTCGAGATAAAGATGGTCGTTTTTTAGGTGGCATCGTTTATTTTATTTTTAATCGACGGTAACTTAAATTCTATTTAGTTACCCAACAAAAAACTTACGTCAGAGGTCCTAACTATAGCTAAGTATATAATAAATAGAATATAAATCTAAGTGCCTATTAAAACTAAAATAATATTCTAATCGAATTATAAATATGTACGTAGGTACCTACAAATTACAAAAGAATAAAAAATGAAAATAAAGCTATACTTAATGCGTGTGCAATACTATCTACACTTACCTACTTCACTTAAAAATGAATAATAAGAAATACCTACTACTACTGTAATTAATCAAAGTACCTATGCTAATACAAAAAAAACCTTAGATGTTCTAAGTACAGCTGCTATATAATAAAAAAATATAAATCTAAGTGCCTATTTAAACTTAAATACCTAATATTCTAATAGAATTAAACTAAGAAATATGTACCTACCTACCTACAACTTAGGTACAAAAAAAAAAGAAATGAAAATAAAGCTAAAACACGTGTGCAGTATAGGTAGATAGTAGGCAATATCTACCTATACCTACTTCACTTAAAAATAAATAAAAAATACCTATGAATACTATAATTAATAAAAGTACCTACCTACGCTTTTATCTACTCAATACAAAAAAAACTAAACATAAAATGCCCAAAACTAACCTATCAGTAACTAAAAATCTAACAATAATCTAATCTATCTATCTATTATCTAATCTAAAAATCGAATCTAAATCTACTTAAAAAGAAATAAAATAGGAACTATTAATAGTTAAGAATTTAAACAAAACTAAAACTAATTTAGAAAATAACAACAAAAGAAATTAAAATAAACTATTTAAAGACAAAAAGTCGCGCTGATAAGCACGGTTTATAAAATAACAATTATTGTCTGTCAATAAAGTTCAACACTCTGAACGCATCAACAGCCAAATATTGAATGACGCTTGCGCTCGCCTCCCGCCCCTTTTATACTCTGCCGCCGCGAGCCCCGTCGAGCGCGGCAACCGTTACGCAAAAATAATCCTTATAGCTTGATTCACTATTCACGCGCGATGTCTTGTTGGCGTATTTCATGTAAGTAAGTATAAGTTTGGTGTTTCTATACCGATTTCAATGATTCTTTTTTTATTGAATTGGTGCTAATGTTTATTTTTTTTTTAATTAGGAATGATGGTGAGCATTATTGGTTTTATAAACGTAAAAGTAAACAAATATAATAAGAAATCTCCGAACTGCTAAGCTATCGAGAGTTATGCGTGTTATTGTGAGTTAACTATAAAAGGTAGATATATGCTGTCTTGGAATATTTTTCGTGTATTTTTATGTAGAATATTTCCGTTATACATAGTTTCTATGTAGCTCTAACCATTAAGGCTGCACACGCGACGGAAGCTTAAAAAATCAAGCAACTTCTCCCATTTTCTCAACATTTCCTTTCACTGCTCTGCTCCTATTCATTGTAGTGTGATGAAAAGTATACTATTACCTGCCCAGGAGTATAAAGAATAATTGTACTAAGTTTCGTTAAAATCCGTCGAGTAGTTTTTTTTTCTATAAATAACATACAAACAGACAGACAGACAGACAGACAAAAATTTTTTTAACTGCATTTTTGGCATCAGTATCGAACACTAATCACCCCCTGCTATTTATTTTGTAAATATATTTCATGTACAGAATTGACCTCTCTACAGATTTATTATAAGTATAGATTTAACAATTATATTTTGCGATATCTCGTGTACTTATACTCGAGTATTTCTTGATTTGATCATTACGAACTGACACTGCCATGTTGTACAATATTATAGTTATATATAATCATTTATTATAGATTACGGTCAATAAGACGATAGGGATTACTCCAACGATCCAGACTAATGACAATCATAATCCCACAAGAAATAGAAATATTTCTGCCAATATTGTCCGGTTACATAATATAAGGTATAAGTATAGTCACATATACTTACACACTTTATAGTGTTGTTAAATATATATATGAAATGAAAGTTTATTAATTCAATACACAATGGCGATGTTCCTCTATTGTCCTTCTTCATTTTAGATTTTGTGGTCCTCAATCGTAGTAGTAGTGTTAGATCTACAAAATTAAAGTTGAGTTATAATATTTCTATAACAAATGGAGTAATTTTATCATTAGATTATGTCTCTAAGTAATATTTTATTGCGTTGCGAAAAACTTCCTAAAACGAAGTCCTTCATATTAAAGGCATAATCTATTAAAAAAAATCGATTTACCGACAAATATTTGATCCTACCATGTGTTTTAATAAACCAACAATTGTATTACTAAGGATGCAAACAAAACCTTGTTACGACCGAGAAACTGATTAAAGGATAATTTTACCCATTCGACTTACTCTAAGATTTATGAAGTTAGGATTTCGGATATTATGTCCAAATTGTAAAAGCAATACAACATTTTGTCACTATAGATTTTGTATTTTTTAAATTATTTAAATTTTGTTTAGATAATCGTTATTACGTGCACATGAAACTATGATTACTTTATATTGCAACAAATCGGAATCTATATATCGAGTTTGAAAGGATTTGTTTCATTCGATTCAACTAGTAGGTACTTTATTAACAGGTAAAAAAGGCAAATTTCGAGCCAGGCTATTATTATATATCGACGATTCGTCGAAATTAGATTTTTCAGGAAACTTATAAAATCTAACATTCACGTAATATTTTTATCGAATTTCACAGCTATTAATTAAATTACTGAAGTTACAATTGAAAATAATGAAAGTGAAAGTGAGTAATATTGGAGAAAGTTTTTTGTTAAATAGCCAAAGTACTAAAAATATAATAATAAAAATACAGTTATAGTGCATTTACTGCGGGTCAAATACTAGTCATACTAGTCATAGGTCATACTAGTGCCGGGAATCTGCACTTATAAAAAAATGTTTTGAGCTGTCAAGAGAGAAAACGCTGTTATCGACTTATCGCAGTCGCTTGCTGACTGTTCTTTTGGTATTTTTTTTGTTACTGCAAGATAGCTGCACTGCATGGACTAGTAACTTATCACGAAGTTACATCTCTATAATCGCAGGATGAAATAGTCTACTGTTACATTTGGTCTCAGTACAATATTTAAATTATAAAATATATTTTAATTATCCATATTATATTACCGTGGTAATGAACAAATTGTTAACCGTGAACAGTATTTTTTTATGTTGACCGGTATTCATTTATACCAAGTTTTATCAAAATCAGTTCAGTAGTTTTTCCATAACCAGAATACAAACGAAAAGTCATACCGACAAACATTTTGTAATTTATTGTTTAAGTTCATGTAGTGAACACGGATGGAATAGATAAAAAAATAATGTACAGATTCTTTAATTTTAATAATATTTAACATATATTATAGTAATAATATATAATTATTACTGTAATAACAATCAACATATTATCTACCAACCAATTATGTCATTATGTATGACACATTACACAATGATTACATGGTTTGTGAACCATTTAAGGAATAGTTACTAATTATATATTAGTCATTAACTGAAAATTAATGGATTCTGTTATAAATATAGGTTATTAAATTCTAAATAAGTAAATGTTATCTACGTAAATTGTGTAAATCAAAAGAAACTGTGTAATCTGAAACAAAAAAGTTATATTTTATAATTAAATATATAATCAGGGTCTATTAATGGAGAAAATTACAGAGTATTGTATTGTCAATATTACGCTTATATGCTTACAATCATGTCATTTAATAGCCAACTATCCATCTCCTGGGATTGCTATTAGCGTATAAGGAGCAAGGGGCTGAAGAGGGACAGCGGGTTGCCGGCGTTTTTCTCGTACTGTTTCCTGTATTGACAGCGCAAAAGTTGGCATGCGGTTGATTTGGCCACATAATTTCAAACATGCAATTATCGGAGCGGGGCGCATTTCGGTCATCAGTTTGCGCCGCTCCATTGCGGGGGTGGTGACCGCCCACGTGGCCTAGCCTGCCGATGTGTGCTTATGCCTTCCCGTGGCGCTTCTCTATACGGCGATGTGTTGACCGTCTGGTTTAGTGAGTAGGCCACATAATTTCAACAATTTAGAGTTTATTTTCTAATGTTATTGTTGAATTTTTGATGCTAAAGATTAACTTTCGGCACTTGAGTAGTCTACCGTAGTCGGATGTGGCTTAGCAGTAAGAATGTATATGGTCTGTTGATGTTTTTTAAGCATTCTCTTATATATTTATTTATGGTAATGATCATCGTGTCTATAGGTTTAGTTAACCGGTAATTTTTTTGCTTAAAAAAATAGTATAAACTTTGGTTTGAGGACGTGCACTATAGATTTGTTTTTGATAGGTACAATTTATAAAGAAATTAATTAGTAAAACTGAATACCAAATAGTTGTAAAGATTCCTTTGAACCTGTAAATGGTGAGTGCAAACGATACTATAATTAATGACATATGTATTGACAGCGGACGATAACCCTTTCTTAATTGCAAATAGTAAGACATAATATATCTTACATTATTCGAATAGTATACAAGCTAAACACTATAGTTAATTTCTTATGGACTTATTATTTATGGACCTGGTAATTATTTTGAAGAAAAAGTTATATCCACATTTAGAAAAATCAACTTTTCGTCTGTCTATTTGGGAATATTATAGAAATAATTACCTTTCGAATTTATGGGTCTTGAGTTTAATCAAAACAGCAATCAAATCTTCCAGGTTGTCTATAAACATATAAGTGATATTGTGTATGTATAATAATCTTTGTATCCCTAAATAAATATAGATTGAAAGATTTGGAGAAGAAAGAATATAGGTAACATTTAAAAGATTTTTTCAAAAATTATTAGCAATGTTTTGTAAAACTTTACAAGATTCCACAACCTAAATGTACAATATAGATAAGAGTAAAAACACATTAACTTAGATTTAAAGCTACGGAAAAGATTTACTGGGGTCCCAAGTTAGAATCCGAATAAATTTACACATTTATTAAAAAAAATTAATGAAATATTTCTATGTTAAGTAATAATATGTTTTTATCTAAAGAAGAATGCAGAAGGCAAAGTTGATGAAACTATTACAATTAAAAAAAGTTAAAGTTTTAACAAACTTTTTGCACGATTAAAAGAGATATAGAGTATATGTAATGTTATAATTAAACTTTTTGACTGGTGTGGGCAAAATACCTTATTCATTTAATCTCAAGGACTTTACTATCTTACGCATGCAGCAAATAATAAATGTTTATGTCAAAAGACTTCTTAATTATATTGTTTTGCAACTCATGAAATGTTGGAAGAGCCGCCGGAGTTTCCTGTCACACCAACATGTATAAAAAAAACAAGTTTTTTGCTCTTTAGCAGCCGTAGATATAAATCGACAATTTAGATTTACGTTTTAGAAAGGAAAGAATAAAAATAGGATAGAAATAAGAAATCATGTTATTTAAAAAAAATTTAATAAAGCATCAACTCTTAAAAGTTATAATGAATTTATATGCTATTAAAAAGCTAAAGTTGCGAAATCGCCCTTTTAGTAATTAAATAATAATCAAAATAAGAGCATTTCAATAAATCTTTAAATAGTTTAAGACTGCTGCTGATAATTAGTATGCAATACTATTTCTCTTATTTCGAATTCGAACAAATAATTCGCAATAACTCTCAATTTCGTGTAAACAATATTACTATGAAAACTTATATCATCAACAGTAATTATCGTATTATGTATGTTTTCTAGACAGTCGTCCGTCTGGCGTGAGGACTGAGGCTTGTTTTGAATATCTCATCTCTAATTTCTTATCGGCAAAAATATCCGAACTTGTGTGATGTTTAAAAAGATTAGGGAGGGAAACTTTTTAAGTTTAATTTTTCATTTTTAGTTCAAAACTACTGGACATATTACTAAAAAAAAAATAGTATGTTTAAAGCGCTTTGTTGAAGTTAACAAATTTGTTGATTTCTTATTCCATTTTTTCACGAGAATTTTCGATAATCATTTTGTCTTTAATTATTATAGAATTAAAACAACAAGACACTTTATGAGAGAAGGTTTATTTCTTGGGGTATAGTATATAGTACATCTGCTTTCCCTATTGCTGACAATAGCTAGATTTTTGGAAATTTACCAACAAGCCTAAGCTTCCTAAATATTTTGTTCGGAGAATAAAACGTTTTGAATAAAACTTACTTTCATACAAAATTTATTTTTATAAAGATTTTGATTTCAATGTTTTTTATATTTTGATTTTGTCTCATTTACCGTAATATACAGAAAACTCCTAGCTTATGTAAATATACAGCGTATTCAATAACACTTCACTCTTCACTATTAAACAGATATTATAAAATTAAATAGTTCACTGGCTTAACTCCGCCATACAATTTAAGTTTTATATTTTTTATTCCAATAACTTAATTGTAATTTTATTTCAATTACCGAATATCAGTTTCAAACATAAATAATAAACAACACGTAATATATAATAAAGTAGTCCAACAGTATTTGATTTGCACTTAAAACAAAAACATAACCCAACCTCTCGCGAGTTCGCACCAATTCCAATGGTTGCCTACGATTTAAACAAATGCAAATTTAAACATAAATAAATACAAATCAGAACTAGTATGAAATATTTACTTACTAACTCGTTGTTATTACAAGGTAGAGTTAGTAGGTTAGTTAGAACTGTATTTAGTTCAATGTTATTCGCCTCCATTCTTCGTTATTAGTGTGTTCGCAACAACGAATTCTTTTCCATGTAAAAGAATTAGTCTAACAATGAATATTTTAAGTGATTTGATTACGTGATTTATAAAATTTCATCAAAATCCGATACTTAAAGGGATAAATAATTTTGAAGTACCCCTTAATTATAGCTTATCCTGAGTCCTGTGGTGATCCAGCTGGGTGAGTGTGCGGCCTTAAGCTTTGTTACATTATAAAATTGAATTAAATATAAGCCAAATAAAAAAAAAATAAGACTAATTATTGAGTTAACAAAATAATAAATAAAACAATTGTTCATCTTCAAAATATTCCAACAAGATTTCTAAACTTAAACTAACGGTAATGACTATATAGACATAAAAACTATCTTTGAGAATGAGACTTTTTATTATTTCTTCTTACAGTCTTAATTTTCTTAGTTGTAATTTCAGTATCAGAATTCTGGGTTGCAGTTTTTGTTTTAAAATTAATCGTATTTCTTGTTGGCTAGTTTTTCTTCTTCAGTTTTTTTCCAATTTCCAATTTCCGTAGAGTGCTTTGCTTTAATCCAGCCTATGTTACGTCTACGTATACTTACTACAAACGATGATATCGTGATGCCACCAAAATGGTTAATTATCACGTCATCCGAGCAACTAAAACATTAGCTCTATTCAAACTACATGAAACATAGTAGCTGACGATACAAAACGAATTTTCAAGTAAAATATAGGTTTATAAACAATCACTTGACAAACAAACAAACAAAATAACAGAATAATTTATGCTAAAATATTCCCTCATTTTGTAAATCAAAATTTCGTTTCCGGTAAACCCATTACATCTACTACAGGCTATTATTTTATTTTAATTGTCATCAGGGCAGTCACTTTTATTTACCACATACGCACAGAGCACACACTGACACTGGCCGCAACAGACTATACATTACAATAATTAACAAGTTTCAGTTCTGGTTTTTGGAATAAATAAATTATATTTGAATATTAAAATTATAAGGGGTAAAGTTACCTTATTTTTAAATACTATACACATTTAAAAGGCTATTTAATAGAAAGAAATTTAAAGTTATTAATATATATATTATATTATAACATAATTATATATAAAAAGTTTTAATAAAACTTATAATTTAAGTATAATTAACGATATTTTAATGAATATCATTTATTGTTAGTTCTGTGAAAAATATTTAAATATTTTATTAAATTATGACATTTAGTTGCAGAAAGATTTTTAACATTGAAATATCTGTACAAAAGTACTAATCGAATTCGCGAACGTTAGGAAACTTTGCAAAACATTAGAACCTACGATTAGTAAATGCGCTTTATAAAATAAGGAAAATATAGATATATTCTGAGACTTCTTCTAAGGGTATAATAATATAATAATATAAATAAAAGATACTAAGTATAGACCGATATACGAATTAATAGCCACTAACCGATTGACTGGCCGGTTTGATCTTTTATTGATCGTCTTGTTGAAATGTTCTCAGTTCTACTTCATATAGTTGAGACAAATTGAAAATAACGTGGTCGGCGTTAAATTTGTTATTAAATATTCAACTGCCATAATAATGGTGGGCGAAGAGAAAAGGTAAAATCATTCGAAATATATTAAGAAGCTTTCATAAATTTCGACAAATATTTTGGAATTGATTTTGAACTTTTTATACCAATATTTATGTAGATTTCTTTATAATATTAAAAAAGGTTTAACGTGTAACAGAAACATCGATGGTAAAAAAGATAATGTTAATAAAAGCGGCACTCCTAAACAAAGTATTCTATACAATTTCCTTAGATCAACGTAACCCAATATATTATTTTCTATCTGATCGTGTTTCAACAGCGTACATTAATTGCAGACTGTAATTAGGATTTACATATCAGGGCTATAAAATAAATAGTTTTAATGCGAGTTATAAGTTATAAGATTCAAATATGTGTATATTTATTTAACTAACTAACTTAACTAATCTTTACAGACAATATTTATAAAGTTAAAGGTTGTCTAAAAAGCGATTTTCTATGTGTATAGCTTTTTTCCACAGTCAATTTCCTAAATCCTATTTAAATAAGCTTTTATTATTCTTTTACTTCATTTGCCTAAGTCTAAGACGTAGGTACTTAAAATCCATTATAAGTTTAATTCTATCAAACTTATTATACACAGTTCTTCCTATCCTATCCTGTTATACATTTTTAGCCATATTAACCTCATTAACATGTTTAATATATGTAATATTATATAGTTTGCCTGAAATTCTTTAATATCTATCTACTATCTTATTGATCTAACCACCTGCTTAAAATATGTTATAAAATTTCATTACATATTTTTTTATTTATAAATAAATAGGTAAATGTTCAAAATCTATAGAACATAGCAAGATTTCGTTAGAGTTTGTCCTCTTCTCCCATAAAAATAATATTATTTGTTATTGAATCAGTAATAAGAAAGTTATTAAAAATCACTATTGCATAGTACTTTATCATCTCCTGTCTAGCTGTCTGTGTGCCTGTCGACGCCAATACCCGAGTTGAATATTTAAGGGAATGCACTTCTAAAATTCGACGCTGACTTCGTAAATTTGAAATGGATTTAACTACGTCCCGACATAGTTTAGAACACGACATGAATCAAAGGTTTGAAATAAGTTACTGCCAAATTAACCACTTTATTGAAGTAAAAAAACATGAGGCTTGCGATGGTCGCAGTATATTATTTATTAGATTATTATTATATTTATTTTGTCGACAATAAATATAATATGTACATATTTACTGATATCTTTTTAATGACAATTACATAAATTAGTTTATACACTTTAAAATCTGTTTATAGAATAATTAAATTTGTTTTTTTTACTCAGTATTTAATACTGTAATAATAAAAATATTTGATTTTGACGATCTTTTTCAAAGAAAATTGAAGGAGTTCAAGCCAATTCTTCTCGTCTTAAAGAAGTCAAGTCACTATTATGTAAATTCATAAATGCAGAATATACCTAATTTAAATGACCGATTAGATTTAATAAAAAACATGTTAATTTGAGAAAATAAAGCCAGATTAGGAATATTTAAAAGCAAATTCGTAATCTACCTGACACTTCTACGGTCATAAAATGAGGCTTTTATTTACCATTTAATATTTTTTGAATCTTCTATAAAACTTGCTTTTAGGTATCATCCTTCAAATAAAAAATCATTGAATATATTGAAATACATCTTTAGTAAATCAAATTCATACTAATTAGGTACACTAACTTTGTGCTTGTTAAGGCAGTCTTTCAGAAACAATTCAACAATCAAATATTATTCTCAGATTATAGGCTTATTGTTAGAACACGATAAAATAAGGCCCTGAAGCTTTATCCTTTCATACACCTAGATTACCTGTGATCATAGACCTAGAAAAACTATAAATCATATTTGGTGTAGGATTAGCAGTAGAATCACTTTTTTTTTTATATATTCAACTATTTATAATAAGAGATAAGAAAAACCTTACAATTGTTATTAATAAGTACCAACTGTAGTATATTTTTTGTAGTCTAACATAAATAGCAAAATATTTTTTAATATTCGCTTTCCCAGACGATGTCAATTAACTTGTGACCTTGCAGTAGTATAATAAATAAAAATGTATTGATATTTTAAAATATTTTATCTTCGTTTCTCTTTCAAAAACAATGTTGCTGCGAAACATAGTATTACCCACGGAAACAAAACCAAAACATAAACCTCTCGAGATATTATAACAATATAGATTGTATTTTTAAACCATTTCAACCAGTATAAGAAGAAAAGCAAATTAAATACGAGAATTGCAGTTGGAATTCATTAACAGTGTTTTGAAACAATATACATATATTCAAATATTTAAGAATATAAACAACTATCTCGAAAATTTTTGAATATATGTATATTCAAGACCAAGAATAGTTACCTCATTCAGAAATTTTACCATTCTCCTTTGATGTTAACATTTTGAATATACAATGTTATTCAAAACTTAAAATTAAGCAACAGTGTGCCCTCAAAATGTTATTTCAATTATTTTAATATAAATCATATAGCAAAAATAATAATTAATATACGGAACAATTTTTATTTGTTTTTGCTAAAGAAATAGCAAATTATTAGGAAATTATTAATTACTTGATAAAGCCAACATATTTAAAAAAAAAATGAACATATAACTTTTTGTAGTTTTATAAACAGATATTTATATACCCTAAGCACATTAATAAAGAAGTAAATTCTGGACACTTATTTTATTATTAATTTTTAGATTTAATATAATCCTGACCCTGAAATAAATTTATATTTTACTTTTAAATAACACTTGAAGTACAATAAAGTACAAGTGCTTATATCACATAATTTAAGTGATATTTATAGACACAATTATTTGTTAAAAAGTGTACGAACCACTATTTTCATCACTGCGCCACACTAAGTCTGATATAATGCCTCTTAAGTGCACACTGACATGATTACAGTATGCTCCTGATATCAACACAAGTACATATTCTCCTGACATCACTAAACTCTTACTAAAAGCCTAATTAAAATTTGTGTGAAACGTGAGCAGTGTTATTATTATTAATTTCATTTCTGATATAATTTAAATATTTTAAGTCATACATATATTTATTTTTAGTATTTTTAGTTATAAATAACGTAGGCAACATCTGAACATCTGAATCGAATAACAGCTACTTTAAGATTTCGAGGAATTCAAAGTAACCTCAAGTTGGCAACATCTACTTCCTAAAATTATAACAAAGCGTTCACAAACATTATGAAAATTAGAATGTGTAACAAAGTATTTAAATTAATACAAAAATTAATTTCTACGTAACAATATATTGATATATATATATATATATATATCTATTTGCTTTTTGCTGCACATAAGAAAATGTTCATAATCAGATGATCATGTCAGACTAGACAGATGTCTATTATGATCCGGATAAGTTTGAAAGTGTTGTTAAATGATAAATCTTCAAAGGGTACATGTAACTGCTGGTTGTACTTGACCCACTGACTTGACTGACTTTAATGGTAGATCTGTAATTATTTTTTTACCCTTGAATATCCTTTATGGTCACAGACAATAATAAAGGTAATAGATGGGACGGTTATGAGAAACTACTTGGCGGTACAGAGTTGGTATTATTACCATTTCTAAGGCTACCTACTAAAAACGTATGTTTTTACTCATGGTCTTAGCAGGATGGCAAGAGATCTAGTTATCATACTCGACCATTTCCACGACCTCATAGTCTCGACCAAATCGACTTTCTGTAATAGTTATCTTTATAGATAAAGAAAAAGTTTCGACCCTAATGACTATAATAACAATAATAATAATCTCACATCATCAAAGAAAATAATGGAAAAATGCGACGATGTAACGAAAGGGAATTTAAAAACCGCATTAAAATAGCGTGCACTAGTTAGGATCATATAACAAAACGTTATTAAGAAGCGGACTTAATGCTAAATCATTGTCTAAGCCGTGATACTATATATAAATAAAAAGAAAGAGGAGAAAAACGCAGAAAAAAAAAGTTTAAAACTGTAACAAACATTAGGAAACTAAAATTTTTAATACATACATATTCACTAAAACTTATAAATTTAAACATATACCTTATATACAATTTACTAAATATACTATAATAAATACATGTTATACATAGACCACTATATTAGATAAAATATAATATAATATCCATATAAATTCAGAGGTTTAAAGTCCTTTAATATGCACCATTAAACTCAAAGTGAAATGTAGTGCAACTATCATTATATATGGAGTATTTTATTTTATACATACTTATAATATATTGTGTCTCTTTTGTTGATTAAGTATTAGTATAGATTAAAATTAACTATTTATCAAGACATGATTCAAAAGTTAATTAAGCTTTGCATAGTAAAGATAGTAAAGATACTATGACGATATTTGTCAGAGTAACGTACAGCAAATGAAACAAACTGAAACAAAATAAAATACAAAAATACACCAAAGTCACCAAATTTGCAAGTCGTCCAAAACTGATATGGAAACACAGATAAAGGTATTTATTTTTTAGTATATGCTTAGGAAGAAAGACTTCTTGATATTACCAAATTAATTACAACGAAGGAGAAATAGGCTCTTGCTACCCTCAATTTTTATATTAGTTTATTAATTTAGAACCAATTAACATATACTAATCAAAAGTTAGAAAATTTTTAAATTATTAGATATGCGTGTATCCCTATTCACCTTAGCGTGTCAAAGAAACCTCACTAGTACTAAGCCTGTGAAGCGCAAATACCTTTACCACGTGAACTTGGTTACAGGAGGTGCATGTTCTCTTGTTATCGCTAACAAGAGTACTAAGTGAAAATCAAATCTCGTTCATCTGGTTTCTAGTCAAGCAGCTAGTTACTCAGACAGTGTTACTCTGCTGTACTATAAGCAAATCAATTAATGCAATTAATAGTTACAAACCCTATAAAATATGTAACTTACTCGTTAATCATCTTAATAATATATTTTTAACACCACAGTACGTGGTATATTTAAACCAGTTTTTTTTCCTCGTTTGCCAGTAATTTTGCAAGAGTTGCATAGGTTTGAAAAGTTGGTTCAGTCACCTTCAAGTATTGTTTTAGGGTACTCTAAAAATAATGTATATAAGTTTTAGGATGATCAGTTAAGTAGTTAAGACAGGACAGAATAACGAACAATTCAACTTACATTCCCTTATACTATTATTCGGATTATATTATTATTCGGATTAATAAATGAGCAGCATAATTTATGAAAGTGATAAACTACACTCGTGAGTTATTATTTACAAAGTTTACACTCAAATATAACTTTTTATAATTAACACAACATAACCTTCTCGCAAAAATCGATCGCAAAATAAACAACTTATTATAAATTCAAATGGCAGTGTTATATATTCACTCACCGTATGTAAAACTAACTAGGAGTTTTTGTTTTAAATCATTCTTTGGCATCTTCGTCGGATTTCTAATCTTATTTGATATTATTTATGTGTTATTAAATATAAACTATAGTTATAAATTATATGTTTTACAAATAGTCTCTTTTATATTCTGAACATGATGATATTAAAAAAAAATATAAACGTCTTAGAATCATCTAAACCTTCGCGTTAAGCGCCGTGATTTAAATAACTCCTACACTTAAAATGAAATGGAACAAAAACTCAACCAATACAAATTATTTTAGATACTAATAAGATATGAAGGTAGTTAATACTCGTATGTTTATATCACATATGTTGTCCACAAAAGATTTGTCGACGAAAATTGTACTATTAGGAGTACAAATACGTTTTAAGGGTTTTCACGCAACTTTAAAAATTAATTTCGAAAAAACGGCTTAGCATATTTTATTGGAAATATTTTCTATCGTTAGCTACAACTTTTTCCCACCTCTCAGGCAAGTTTTGAATACCATGGCGAAAAAATTCTTCGTCTTTTGAAGCGATGCAAGAGTCAATTCAATTTTTGGTTTCTTCGTAAGAAGTGAACCGTTGCTCAGGTAAACCATGGCTTATGGATCGAAACAAGTGGTAGTCAGACGGAGCAATATCCGGCAAATATGGCGAGTGTGGTAGAATGTCCCACTGAAGAGCTTCCAAGGTATCTTTTACGATCCTTGCGACATGTGGTCGCGCGTTATCATGCTGAAAGATAACCTTGTCATGCCTATTAGCGTATTGTTGTCGTTTAGCCTTTAATGCTCTACTCAATTGCATCAACTGTTGTTGGTAACGTTCCCAAATGATGGTTTCGTTAGGCTGGAGAAGTTCATAGTAGATCACTCCCAGTTGATCCCACCATATGCATAGCATAAGCTTTTGGCCATGGATATTGAGTTTAGCAATTGATGTTGGTGCATGGCCAGCCTTACCCCACAATTTTTTTCGTTTTAGATTATCATAAAGAATCCATTTTTCATCTCCCGTTATGATTCGGTGTAAGAATCCTTTCCGTTTTTGCCTCTGGACAAGTTGTTCGCAAGTGCATAAACGTCGATCAACATCTCTTGGCTTGAGTTCGTGAGGAACCCAAGTTCCTAGCTTTTGAACCATCCGAATATTTTTGAGACGATTTGAAATAACTTGCTGAGTAACTCCTAAAGTTTCAGCAACCTCTCTTGAGTTTGACATGAATCTTCGTCCAACAAGGACTCTAATTTAGCATCCTAAAACTTTGATGGTCTCCCTTCACGTTCCTTATCGTTGGTGTTAAAATCTCCACTTTTGAAACGCCGAAACCGTGCTAGTTAATAAAACTAAATGTATATTAATAAAAAAATATTAGATTGTTTTTAAAATGGTTTGTCTATATTTATACGTAAGTACATATTTATAAGTAAATGATGTATATGCATTTTATATAATACTAACAAATCAAATGAATCACTATATTATTTAGTAAGGATTTTAACCTTGTAGAATTTTATTTACATTTTTGGTCTAACCAAATATAGGTGTGTTCTTTATAATTAAAACTTGTAAATCAAGATCACAAGAATATATTTAACACAAATATTGGAAACAAACTTAAACACGAACATCTAAACAGTTCAAGACTGGTTCTGTAAAGTTGTGGTTCCTTGTTCGTAAATTCGAATTAGTCAAAGCTATTGGTCAAATTTGAGTCACAGCTGTTCATCATTTTGATGGAATCTTGTACACAGATATTTTAAATAGGTTACTTTATCCTGAAATTAAATTATGTTGCCAAGTGCGTCTGTCCAATCATTATACTTATTTAGATATTTTAGTCGTATAAAAGAAGTGATATATCAATATCAAATATATATACAATATACTTAATTGATTAATTAGATGTCGTTAGTAATCCAACAAGGTATTGATTATGACAAAGTGGTTGGATAGCTGCCTCATAGAGAGGTATACTAAATTAACGGTCTTGGTTTAGATTGGATTTCCTAACTTTTAACGCGTTGTGGGACTTTTTTTTAGCTTTTTTAATTTCAGTAGAAAATTTCGGTCAAGTGAAATGAAAATATACGGTTTTCATTTCACTCAACCGAAATTCGGTTCAGACATTATTGGGGTATGTATTCCCTGTAGATTTTTTATAATATTTTCTTAATTACATTTGAAACTAAGATTTTATCTTTAGATTTAATTCAAAAATGTTGGTTATATAAACTATCTCACGAGGTTGAATACTACTTTAGAACTAAATATATTTCTAAGATTCTGTTTTGGAATATGATATTAAATATAATAGTATTTTTAATAAGGTTTTTGTTGATGTCTCGCAAAAGTTTGGATGAATAAAAATCCCCTTCCAAAGGGTTATATTTGATTTTATCCGAGATCAATATTAACGTTATTCAATGATAAAGATCCCTGATGTCTCAAATATTCTTAGAGTTACATATAGTTACGAAAATACTTGGATATCAAAGTTTGAAAGCAACTTTAATCAACTTTATTCGAATGAAAATTACACGACTCGACTTATATTTAACTTGTCGATTGGGTTTATTTATATAATGCGATGACAAACACTGTTTGTTTTATGTTTGAAATTGTATATAAAAATAATTAGCTATATTAGGCTCTTTTATTTTAAAATAAATATAGTTTGAAATTTTTATGAACACAGCAGGACTCTAAATCATTCGATGTCATATCTACTGTAAAGTTAGAAAGATTTGTTAGGATTTTCAAAAGTAGCCAAACAACTATCGCCTGCGTCACGATAAAGATTATACTCTTAATATATAGAATTGATAATTCATGGAAGAGGTAGTTTTCTTAATTGGCTCATTTTAACATACATACCATAACGTAAGCATGTTTTTACAAAGTTACATTAAGTTTACAAAAATCATCCTTACACTAAGCTTAAGAGTAGCATTGCATTTGAATCAAATTATATATAAATGACAAAATAAATTATATTTTGTAATAAATAAATATTATTAAACACACATGTCAAATCCCCTAAGTATTTGAATGTCAAGGACATTCTCATAGCACGTGTGGAATTTCCAGTTCATATCTATCAAGAAGAAAAGTTTTAACGAGTGTGTTCTGCTGGTGATATTCTGACTACACACCCTAACTAGAAATTAGTTTCTCGACTCATTTTAGTGAAACGCTCGTTAGAAATTAACATACTCACTTCATAATTATGTTCTGCTCAGGAATTCTAATATATAAAGTGGACACCTTAAAGTAATTCAAAATTATAAATTCAAAATATCTTTATTCAAGTAGGCATTAACACGCACTTTTGAATCGTCAATTATTACAATACAAAAAAAGGTCAGTGTAGTCAGTCCGTAAGTAAGCTACCACCGGCTCGGAATGCTACTCTGTTGAGAAGAGCCGGCCAGAAACTCAACAGTTGCTCTTTTCAAAAGAAATATAACAATCTTAGGTGATGTACATTATAATATAAATCCATGCAATGATTCAACAACTTAAGTTCCACATATTTCGATCCACTAAAAACTCTTAAACGTTATAATAAAATTTATTTAATAATAAATTTTTAGATTTAAAACCACGAAAAGGAAGGTCTAAGATATCTTGTGGAATTTTATTATATATGCGTATACTCAAACCCATAAGGGACTTATTAACTTTTTGAAGACGAAATTTTGAAGTTACGAGTCTGGTTTTATTTCTCGTATTTATCGCGTGTCTGTCACTGTCTTTTATATGACTATTTAAATTTTGGCGTAATATAATGTGTTATTAAATATGTATTGCGAAGCGACTGTAATAATACCTATTTCTTTAAAATTATCTCTCAGAGAATCTCTAGCTTTTAAGTTATAAATAGCGCGCACAGCTCTTTTTTCTATAATAAATATAGAATTAATTTCGTCAGCACTGCCCCATAATAAAATACCGTAAGATAAAATACTATGAAAATAACTAAAATAAACAAGTCCAGCCCTATTAAGGTCCGTTAATTGTCTAACTTTTCTAATTGCAAAGACGGCGGAGCTTAGTTTGGCTGCGAGTGTTGAGAGATGGGGGGGGGGGATTCCACTGGAGCTTTTTATCTAAAGTTTTTATGTAAAACAAACGAACAAAATAAATATCAGAATTGATAATAATGACTTTTGGTGTATTTAAATATAATTTATAATATAGATATTTGTGAATAACAACATACTATATTTTTTAAATGTTTTTGTTAATAAAGTGTTGGACATGAGTTATTCAAATATTTTTTTGTTGCCGGCTTCTCCGACTGCCTCGATATCAAAGAAAAAGTATTTTTTCCAATTCATTAACGCTTGCATTGCTTTCTAGCATACACATACAAGAAACAGCATCACGTACATTTTGTGTTTTGCCTGAATGTGGAGTCATAGTTGAACCAAAAAGAGCGGAATACCACGTATGCGATATTCTTTACTAGGAAAATCGGAAGAACTTATTTGAAAGAAAAATTAGATAATAGATATTTTTATATAACATCCTTTATTTTATTTTCACGGTGATATCCTTCAACATCATTAAAAATTATGATTAGTTTCTGTGCCTATATATTCAAATTAAGCGCTCAGGCCATAAATCAGAAATTTTAGAAAGCGTTCTAATTACTCACAGCAATCTACCGACTGAAAATGTTTGAGTTCTTTATGTGAGACACAGTACTTCTCTAAGTTATCAACATTATCAGGGATTTATTACATTTCTTGTTATTGCCGTCTCTGGCATGTTACTTGTGTGAAGGCACCACCGATAATGATCTTTCACCAAACGTTTTTTTCTACTTTTTAAAAGAATAGTTGCAATTTTTCCGTATAAGAATCATTCCTCTAGAAACATAAATACTCTTACCTATTAATTACAAAAACTTTACGTTTTAATTTCAAGTTTACATTATATCGAAGAAACAAATATAACACATCTTATTTATACTGCTAATTAAAAACAATCATTTCTCCATAGACTGAATTGTAAGGTTTAACCGATTTGAAAACGGGACGTACATACACGTACAAACAAATATACATACTATCTAGTTTATTATGTTGGTAGGTATTAGAAACAAATAATTTTCTCTATTATATTTATAAATCGAGATATCTATATAACCAAAGCCAAGAACATTTATTTAAATAGAATTGTTAAGCTATGGTAGCCCCTAAGACCGTTAATGAAAAAGATAACTTTCTAAATATTCGGTTCATCAACAAACTCGTTTCGACAATCACCGAATAAATAGATTTCTGTAAAGCTTGCTATAATATTATTAAACAGACGTAAAGCAAATGAAGTTTCACTGATTCTGAGAAAACTTCGGGTTAAATTAAAAGTTATAAAAATGTGAATTAATTATAAGCTAGTTAGTTACCTGTCATTAACAAAAATTACAATATTTTATTTTTAATATCATGAGATGGTTCTAAACGTTTAACTTTCAAAATTATACAAATACTTTTTCAATTAAGTAATTTAAAATTTAAAACAAAAATCTCCTATTTTGTAATATATTAATGCCCTGCCAGTCATGCAACGCTTATTTATAATATTGTGATTTACGCAATTAAATAAAAAAATAAAATAAATATGTTTTTACGCAATCTTACATGAATATTTTTTTCCTGCTTTTGCTTTGTACTCCACGAACTTTTTTATTTTATGACCTTTTTTTTAAATATTATAAGTTTAACATGTATTATTGTCCGTCTGTCTAATTCTGTCTGTCTCATTTATTTAGTAAATAAAAAGTCTTGAAATAACAGGATAATTAGTATACTTTTTAAAATAAATATACCCGGCTACACTACTTCTAAATGAACCCCATAAGTTGTTGATTCTACTTAAAATGGCATTTCTATTACTAGCTTCCTCTCATTGGAAAGGCAAAAACCGACTTTATATGGTCATCAGACCATGTAAATGTCGTTATTGTCGTGATATTAAAACTTTAGTCTAAACTGAGGTCCGTTCCACTTTACAAAACGTATAAATTTTCATAATAAAAAAAAATACATTATTACATAAAAGAAACTTGTTACTTAACTACAAAATAATTATAATGTAAGGGTTTGAATATAAGGGTTCGAATATAAATATGTCCTGCATAGTATACTCATAAGAAGAAGGATCCCTCGAGACAACTGAATTAATTACTTACTTTACTTAGCTTCACGCCATATCCCTTGCGGGGTAGCCAGAGATGACGCAGCGCCAAACGCTACGGTCCCTGCTGACCTCTTTCGCCTCGACCACAGACATTAACCTCTTCATACATGCCCTCCGGGGGTCCTCCTGCTTAAGAATTAATTACAAGTAAAGCTTATTTATGCTTCTATATAATTGCTAATAAATCGAGAAATACACAAACATATTTGATGAGGGAACTAGAACTATACCTAAATACACTAAAAAATATGTAGCGAATAAAAATGAAAGTTGTAAATTAAATCTTTTACATTTTCATACATTTTATTAAATCTAGATTGTTTTTTATTACATTATTTAGTTGAGTAGCTAAAAGCGTGCATAAGCATTCTAAGTGTACGTACTGTTATACGAGAGTTTCGTAGGAGGTTTTTAAAAAGAAATTTTAATTAACACTAGAAATAATAATTTATTATAAAAGAAAACTCTCAATACATTTGTTAGAAATAGTAAAATGATATAGAAAAATGAAATAGTAAAAGAAATAGAATTATGACCAACTCGTACTAAGATTCGAAAGGGACTGAGCTTCTTAATATTAAAATGATCATCCTGTTATATTAATGCATTAGATAGTGCTGATGTCAAAGTAACTATCAGCTATTCAGCCTACATGGCATGGGTATAACAACCCCCCGCGTAAGACTGAAATTCATGGTGAAAATGGAATTTCAGAAAGTTATGAAATTTAAACCATTCCTCTAAGTCTAGGCATAGGAATATCTGTTTCATGTGAATCTTGTAGCTCTATTGGATCTTCGGTACGGGTAGGTTTTACACAAAATAGAGAGGATATATTATTATTACTAAAACACTTATATAATTTGTATATAATAAAACAAGTTATAATAACAAAGAAAAATGTACTTAAAGCTAAATAATGAGTTTCATACTTCTGTAATATAGGTTTACTTGTAATTATCTTGTCCAGGTCAGGGAGCAATTTTACACTGTTATTTATTTTAGGTAAATCTGTTAATTCGATATTTCGTAATTTTATAAAAGATTGGTTAAAATTAAGTACATTAGGATTTATTGAATTACAACACGAGTCATTAATAATATTAAAATCCAACTTAGGGGTAGGTAGCGAGATATTAATCATACTTCCAGATGATAGGAGTTTTACATTCTTAGTATATGCTGTGCACTGCTCTGACATTTGTAGAATACCTGTACCAGATACATTTATTTCCGAAAGTTCAGAAGTGACACAATCAATGGAAACTTTACTTGGTTTTGTCTGTACAAAAATCCAACGATTATTGATTAAAGGTGTCCATATGTCTATTTCACCAATTATTGTTTTCGTGTTGCACTGTTTAGGAAGAGCACTTATTGATTTCGTTAATAATTCACTTTCACACGTTGGGTGTCCATTTGTTAATAGCACTGTAGATATCTCACAAAGCAAGAACTCAGAGTTTATCGCCTTACATTTATTTAAACTATCCAAATTACAAAAACTAATTTTATCCTTAGAAATAGCAGTATATGAACTAGAAGGTACAATAAAACTAAAAGTATTAGGGTTTTTAACATCATGTGGAATTGGTAATGGTAAATTATGATACAATTGAAATTCGTCACGAGATACTAGAGGTATTTGTAAAACAAACACAATTTTATAATTAAAGTAATAACAAACTACATTAGAAATACTTAAAATTAAATTAATATTATTTAGAGTTATTGTTAAAGGAATCTCAGTGTCTCGAGGCAGGTGCCTGCTGTTATCTACGAGTTCTCGGTAAAGTTGAATTGGCGATAAGATGTTTGGGTGCATGATGTTTTGACTACATAGAATAATAGCATTGACAAGGTCTTCTAATTGGAATGACAATGTAAGCAAAGAGCTCTCTAAGTTGATAAGTATGGAGTCGACTTTCATATCAATTAATGATCCATTCAAAAATGTAGTAATATTATTTATTTCAATTAAAACGTTATTTAAGGTCTGATTTAGAATGTTCTCATTACTTTTAATATTATCTATTACTTTCTTAAATGATTCCAGTGCGACGTTACTTTTATCAAACTTGCTAGTTTTTTCTTATCTTCTTGAATAGAATTAAAAGCAGAATCGTATCTAAATGCGTCATTTTCATCGAGAGTGCCAAAGATATTTTTAAATACGGTACCAACTCCGGCAAACCACGCAGAGCGTTTACTTCGTTTAGTAATTAAATGAGAAATTGATTCATATTCTCTTAATATATCGTTAAACCTGACAGAAAAGGGAGATAGATTAAGTATACACTGATAGTTTTCTGTTTCCTTACATATATGTCTAAGATTTTCAATAGTATTGTTAAGATTAATCAGATGCGGGTCAATATAAGATATATCTACAAGACTTAAAACATTTAATTTTCCTTTAATAAGTCTAATTTTACCGACACTATCGAAGTAAATTCCGGAACAAGAAGTTATCGGTTGAACAAGGTCTGGCTGTGCATTAATCGATACACTGAAATAGAATTAATTAGATGAATATAGGTATTACATTTTAAATTTAAACTTTTAACTTATTCTAATAAAGGAGAAATAAAACTAGAAACAAATTTATGTTACAAGAAGTACTTATGAGATTTCAGCGGGTTTAAATTGATCAAAATGGTGAGTAACATGTCTTCTGTTGATTAATAGTGTAGCTGTGTGATTATTATGGACCTTTATAATTTTATATGGTCCTTTCCATATAGGAGATAATGCTTTTCTGAGTCGAAGATGGTTTTTCAAATATACAAAATCTCCGGCTTTGTACTTTGGAGGAGTTTTAGTATGGGAATCATAATAAGATTTAGAGGATTCTTTGGATTTCACGATATTTTCTAAAGCTTTTTGCCTGGAGTATGTTAATTTATGATGTAATTTTTTTATATAATCTGTATAAGTTGTAGCGGAATTATCTTCGTATATGGTGTTCGGAATAAATGGTTTATAACCAAACACTAATTCATAAGGTGAGAATTTAGTAGTCGTAGGGATAGTTGTGTTATATGTAAGAATTGATGTATACACATAAGTTGACCAATTATCTTGATCGTCATTGATGAAAGATTTTAGATATTCTTTTAAGGTAGAATGATTACGCTCTAAGGCACCTTGAGTTTGGGGATGATAAGGAGACGACCAAAGTTGTTTGATTTTAAGGAATTTACACGTACTTTTGAAAAGGTCGGAAGTAAAATTTGTGCCTTAATCAGTTAATATGGTTTTCGGAATACCAAAAAGAGAAATGAAATGAATGAGACACTCGCTGGTTTCTTCAGCAGTGGTGCTGCGTATTGGGTAAGCAACCGAATATTTTGTTAAATCGTCCTGGAGCGTTAGAATGTATTTTAATTTTGCAGAGCCACATTCGGGAAGTGGACCGACTATATCCAACGCGATTCGTTGAAACGGAGCGGTAGAAGTGGTAGTTATTTCCATAGGAGCCCTATTTACTTTTCTTAATGCCTTATTTTCTTGGCATTGTTTACATTTCTTTACATAGTCTTCAATTTCTCTTCTCATTCCTTTCCAATAAAATTGTTCTTGGATTCTACTAAACATTCTGGTACTTCCTAAATGACCGGCTATGGGAATATCGTGATTTTCACGTAAAATTTTAGGTATTACACTTAATGATGGATAAATAATTTTATTGAGATGTATGTGAATAGTTATCTTTGTATTATGGAATATATATGTGAGAATATTGTAGAGTCTAGTATAAGAATGTTTATCAAACGGATTCTTGAAATCGGAAATGGCAATATCTGCTGTTTGTATTTTAAGTAATTCATCTCTTATTGATTTTAATGTATTGTATATATCGGAGTATGAGGTTTCATCAAAGTGATGAACCTTAGTAAATATAAAATAAAGGGTTTTATCTAGATAATTAACTTTCAGGAATTGGAAAAGTTCTTTTTCTGAGTTTAATAAAAGTTCAACATTATTGATATTTGCTAATATTTCATCGACATAAGGATTCGATTCATCTAAATCAATTGAAGTAGGTACTATAATGACCTTATGTGGAGATTTTAAAAGACTTTCATTATGTTCTCTTAAAATTGTACTAAAGACATGATTTTTATTATTAAGTGATTTTAAAAATGTGGAGTAGTCCCCATTGTATATATTATTATCTAAACGCGTATCTTGTTCAAAGGGTGAGGGGGTATCTAAGGTTATATCCAAATTATCAGTATTAGGACTAAGGTTAAGTGGTCCTAAATCAATGAGTTCAGGAGTTGTATTAGGATTTAGATCTGGATTTGTCAATGGATTTTGTAATGGTAAGGGATTTGATTGATTTCTTGTACCCTGGAAATTAGGAGGAGATGGTATTTGTGCTGGAGGTTCCAAAAGGGGGTCCTCTACGAGATTTTCAAAGTCGTCTAATAGTTCTGGAGGTAGGGTTATAGGAGATGTCTCTACTGGGTTTACAGGGTAACGAGAGAGAGTATCAGCGTTTGTGTTGATCTTACCCTTTTTATGAATTATAGTATACTCGAATTCTTCTAATTTTAATCGCCACCGTACTAATCTGGACCCTGGATCTTTACAGTTGAATAACCACTGCAACGGTTTGTGGTCAGTGACAATCGTAAATTTATTTCCATAAAGATAAGGTCTGAAGACTTTAGTTCCGAATACGATAGCTAAACATTCCTTTTCTGTTATGCTATAATTGCACTCGGCTTTATTGAGTGTGCGCGAGGCATAAGCGATAGGGCGGTCTTTCCCTATTTGACCTTGAGATAGTATTGCTGAGACTGCGAAATTAGACGCATCGCATGTGAGTATGAAAGGTTGTGAAAAATCAGGGTAAACGAGGACAGGGGAGGTGATGAGTTTATTTTGAAGCGTTTCGAAAGCAAGTTGTTGTTCATTTTTCCAGCAAAAGGGTACTTCTTTCTTTAATAGTGCTGTTAAGGGTTTTGCGGTTTTAGAGAAATCAGGAATAAATCTCCTGTAGTAGGAGACGAGTCCGAGGAAGGATTTGATATCTTTCGGGCATTTAGGTATAGGAAATTCAGTAATTACTTTAATTTTCTCTGGGTTTGGTTTTACGCCATCGCTATTTATTATATGGCCCAAGTAGGCAACTTCTTTACGCAGGAACTCGCATTTATCGGATTGTAACTTTAAATTATATGCTCTTAATCTCTCAAAAACTGAAGTTAAATTGTGAATGTGACTTTGTAAATCAGGAGAATAAACGACAATGTCATCCAAGTAGACGAAACAACGAGATCCTTGGAGACCTGAGAGACAGGTGTTCATTAATTTTTGGAAAGTTGATGGTGCATTCTTTAGTCCAAACGGCATTTTAGTGAATTGGTAATGACCTTGTGGAATGGAAAAAGCAGTTTTTGGAGCATCTTCCTCTGAAATTGGTATTTGATGGAATCCGGAAGCGAGGTCTAATGTGGTGAAGTATTGACTTTTCCCTAGTTGATCTAAAATTTCAGTTATCTGAGGAATTGGATAAGTTTCACCTATGGTTATGTCGTTGAGTTTACGGTAATCAATTACTACACGCCATTTTTGTTGCCCTGAGGCATCTCGTTTTTTAGGTACAACCCATATGGGTGAGGACCATGGTGAATTGGAGGGTATGATAATGTTTTGTTCTAACATTTTATTCATTTGTGATTCAACCTCTCGCTTATGACATTCTGGAAATCTATAAGTTTTAGTTTGAATAGGTATATCTGATGTAGTTCTGATTTTATGTTCAGTTGCAGTTGTAAAGGTAATTTGGTCATTAGGTAAATGAAATATGTCCGAATAGTTGGAGCATATGCGTAAGAGAGCTTGTCTCTCTTCTGAATTAAGATGGGAAATTCTCAACTGTTCGATGACTTCGTTAGTTCTAGACGAGACATGGAATAATGGTAATGGTGTGGAATGCATAGAAGAAGATAGAATAGATGGAGTCTCAAATGGTTCTAGAATAAGGTTAAGATTAGAATGAACTGTAACCGGTTCTTCAGAGATATTTACAACGGTAATATTAATTCTTTTATTTTCTTTGACTTTTACGATACAATTTGCGACTAGTATAGATTTAGAAATATGCTGATCTATTATAGTGCCTTCCAGTATTTCTGGATTACATACTGTACACTCGATAACTTCTTCAGATCTAGGAGGAATAGTATACACGGGTTCAGCGAAATTGAGTTTAGCTTTGTCTTTTTTTATTTGCAAAATTCCTTTGGAGTAATCTATTTGACAGCCTAAAATTTTAAAAAAATCATTGCCAATGATTCCATCGTGATTAAGATTAATATTTTCTACAACATTTCTACACATATTTCGTGGGAAACGATTGTATCCGGGTTTACTTGTAAATTTAACTTGAAACTGCCCAATGTGGTAGTATTGTTATCACCAGAATCAATACCTTTTAATGATATTATATCTTTCTTAAATTCTGGAACTTGTATCATTGAATGTAGTTTAATTAAGCTAACTGAAGACCCTGTGTCTACCAAGAATGAGAGAGGCTGTTCAGATACCGATGTTAGAATGTTAATATGAGATAAATATATATTTTTGGAATTTGTATTAATTTCGTAGACCTTGAGATTATTTTCTTCTTCTTCTCTTATGAGAAAAAGAGGAAAGAGTGGATGCAGTGGATAAAGCGGAAACAGTGAGTTCAGCGGGGGTATTAGATACAGCAGATACAGCGGATACAGCGGATACAGTGGGTGTATTAGATACAGCAGATACAGTGGATACAGCGGATACAGTGGGTGTATTAGATAGAGCAGATACAGTGGATACAGTGGGTGTATTAGATACGGCGGATACAGTGGAAACAGCGGACATAGCGGATACAGCGGGTGTATTAGATACAGCGGATGTATTAGATACAGTGGATACAGCGGATACAGTGGATACAGTGGAAACAGCGGGTGTATTAGATACAGCGGATACAGTGGAAACAGCGGATACAGCGGATACAGCGGGTGTATTAGATACAGCGGATACAGTGGAAACAGCGGATACAGCGGATACAGCGGGTGTATTAGATACAGCGGATGTATTAGATACAGTGGATACAGTGGATGTATTAGATACAGCGGAACCAGTGGATACAGCGGATACAGCGGATACAGCGGATACAGCGGATACAGTGGGTGTATTAGATACAGCAGATACAGTGGATACAGCGGATACAGTGGGTGTATTAGATACAGCAGATACAGTGGATACAGTGGGTGTATTAGATACGGCGGATACAGTGGAAACAGCGGATACAGCGGATACAGCGGGTGTATTAGATACAGCGGATGTATTAGATACAGTGGATACAGCGGATACAGTGGATACAGTGGAAACAGCGGGTGTATTAGATACAGCGGATACAGTGGAAACAGCGGATACAGCGGATACAGCGGGTGTATTAGATACAGCGGATACAGTGGAAACAGCGGATACAGTGGGTGTATTGGTATCGACTTTTTGTTTACTTGAATAATTTCCCGGGCGATACTTAACGGGAAATTTTAGACGTTTAAATTATCGGTTTCATCAATTCCGATATCCTCATTAATAATATTGAAAACTCTGCGTGATGAGTTTTGAGTTGTACCATTATTAGGACTCTTTTGAGGGTTTTGAGAATTTGAGGCATTAGATTGATTTCTGTTATTATTGTATTGTCGTTTGCGACAATATTCTATTGTATGTCCTACGTTCTTACAATAGCGGCACGTCAAATTATTATTATCTGCGCGATTATAATGTGAGCTAGAAGTTTGATTTTGTCTGGATTGGAAATCTCTACGGAGTGAAAATCTAGGTCTTTCAGTATTACTTTGGGTTGATTGAATAGCTCTTTTATTGATGCTTAAAAGATTTTTTTCCTCTGCTACTGCAAAACTTACAGCAGAGTTGAGTGAGTCAGGATCACGACATCTCACGATTTGTGACAATCGAGGATGCAAACCAATCAAGAAGGTATGGAGGGCGAGATCCTCCATGGCTGCTATACGGCCTGTAAGTTCTGTCTTTCGTTTCGTTGGTATTGAAATATTAATTTCAGTAAGGAGTTTAGACAAGCATGTTTCTATCCGTAAAGCAAATTGATTTACTGTCTCTATTGAACTTTGTCTGCATTCCTGCAATTCTGACAGTAGATGTGCGTAGTGTTTTCTTTCCCCGAATTGTTGTTCAATAAAATCAATAAACTGATCGAATGATTCAAATTCTTTAATATTATATATAGATTCAGCGCGCCCTTCCAATTGACTCAGTATATATTTGAATAAAATTGGTTTTTGTGCTTTTGTAGCCAAGTTATAAGCATTTTGGCAATTGGAAACAAAAGGATTTAATTTTTCTCTCGTCCCATCAAAGATTTTTATAAATTTTAATAAAACATTCAACTCTACCTTTTCATCTGTTTCATGACGCGACGAGGCAGTCCTAGAGACACTAGAATTTTCTTCCTTTGAAGTCATTATAATAAAATATAATTAATTTGAAATGATAAAATAATCCACAGAAGCCACCTCTATGATATACAACCTTATCTCATGAATGTTCTTATCGCTTCTATGAATTGTACATGTACACTTAAGAAATTGAATGTTTAAAAAAAGGCTTAGAAATATTTTAGAAAATGAATTAATTAATTTACTGACGAGACTCTGAGTTTAGCTTATGTTTAAAGAAAAGTCACTCACAGATGATAGGTGAACCAAACAAACGTAGTGAAGAACATGATGATCTCTTGCGATGATGCTGTGCAGATGTCTTGATTTATTTTCTGTTCTCGCCAATGGCCTCTTTGTATAATTCACTGGAGTCGGGATTAAGTTCTCTGACAATGTTGAATACACTTTATTTCACAACACTGAGTTCTCGAAGACGTATTCGGGTATATTGGGATTTTCGTATCCCACCGCTGCCACCAAAATGTTATACGAGAGTTTCGTAGGAGGTTTTTAAAAAGAAATTTTAATTAACACTAGAAATAATAATTTATTATAAAAGAAAACTCTCAATATATTTGTTAGAAATAGTAAAATGATATAGAAAAATGAAATAGTAAAAGAAATAGAATTATGACCAACTCGTACTAAGATTCGAAAGAGACTGAGCTTCTTAATATTAAAATGATCATCCTGTTATATTAATGCATTAGATAGTGCTGATGTCAAAGTAACTATCAGCTATTCAGCCTACATGGCATGGGTATAACAGTACGCTAGATATATTATGGTTAAATAATATTTTATTTATTATTATGACTTTAACATTATTAGGTCCTTACATATGAAATTGGCGTTTGGTATGGAAGGAACAATCTGTAATCTGTTGGAGCAAGGTCCGGGGAGTACGGATGATTTCTTAAGCATTCTAATTGAAGCTTTTCTAATTTAGCCGTCTGTTGTGAAGAGTGTGGTCTAACGTTGTTGTGAAGCAGCAGTGGCGTAGAGCAATTGGCCAGCCTCGATTGTTTAGCAGCTAGCTGTTCCATCATAGTTTGAAATTGCTGACAGTAAACGTTTGCCGTAATCGTCTGGCCAGATTTAAAAACACTGTAATGAACGACACCGGCACCAGTCCACTAAACGCTTACAATTAATATTTTTTGGGTCAATTTATGCTTTGGGCAGAAATTGGTTGACTTGCCAGGGTCCAGCCGAACCAATGTGCAATTGCAATGAGGGCTTCCGATTATAGTAGAGAATTCACTTTTCATCACAGATAATCATTCGATTTAAAAACCCTTCATTACGAGTATTGTGCCGGTCGAGTAATGTAATGCAGCAGTCGACGCGCGTTTGTCAGTTTGCTTCCCTCAATTCGTGAGGTAAAGGTTCCATTAAGTAAAAACCAAGTATTTTACTAATTCTTTAAAATTATTTGCATTTTGTAACGTATAAAATGTATAAATATTTTATATGAAAGTAAGATACGTTTAAAATTTGAAGCGAGTGAGCAGTGAAGACTAGGTTGTCACTCTAAGAGTTTATTTTATTGTGAATAAAGTTTTCGTTCAGTATCGTAGTCACCATGTTTGAAATAAGGTACAAAAGAATTAACTAAGGTGAAAAACATTTTTTACGTATCAAACTGTTCTCCCCTTTTCAAAATAATTAAAAGTATCGATCTATTTTTAATGTTATTTCTAACGTAATACACAAATATTAATTAATTTTCAAAAATTGTATGCTTCTTTATAATTTTCATTTTTGGTAACTAAAATCTATAGTAATTTACTATTTATTTACCAGATTTTGTATTTAACAACTCTTGTTTACTAATTATGTGAACTTATCTCGTTAAGTTCCTTCTGAATAAACTTAAATATTCTAGAACAAACCTGAACTCGCTGCTGATATAAGATCAAATATAATCCACAGATTGCTGATCCGATTATGGATATACTTAATATCCGTTGTTTATGTATTTATGTGTTCCCTCTCTATACAGAAAATATTTAATGGTGCGGAAATTGATTTTTAAAAGAATCATAAAAGATCTATAGAAAGATATACGAAATAAGCAGCGATGCGGTATTTAATAAATAAAAAAAGAAGCATTGTTTTGCATATAACAGAGTTGCATGTTCAGCAAAACCATTATACACAACGATTAAAGTTCACATGTAATTAAATTTCATAAAAGGCGACTCTAGTTGCAGAGCAAATATGTAAATAATTTTATTTTCAATTTAGACCTTATGGCGTTTCGTTTAAGGCCGTTATTTGAAGGCAACCGAAATATTCCAAAACATTGAAATCTAGAACACGTCTAGTTGTTAACATACAAAATACAAGTACGAACATCTAAACAGTTATGGACTGGTTCCCGTAGGCTGGCTCACGCTCGTTAGTTCGAGTAAGCCGAAGCTGTACGTAAAATTGGGTACTAGAGTATGAGATCTAATTTACAAGTCGACTGTATTAAATTATAAACATTTTATCAAAATAGAAAATAATCATTGATGAATCTTAATTCTTTCTTTAAATGGGTTTGAATTCTTCTTTTCTCTTTTCCACTTTTAACCATTTATTTCGATTAAAATTTGCAGAGAAAAACAGATCTTTGTGACAAACGGAAAAAATATAGTAATCTATTTTAAAGGTGTAGATGAGATATTTCTTTATTTATATTTATATAATGCTTCGAAAAACCATCAGGTAATTAAATTTTCCTAAAGAACTTAACCAGAAATTTCACATCGACCTGTGTATATAAAACATTAATGTTCTTAATGTTAGTTGGGAGAACCTAGATTAGCTGTAAAGCATGAAAGACACCTTAGCACAGAAGACCTACGCTTGGTAATTAAATGTATTTGCAAATGTTCGGTTGGACTGTGAGAGAATCAGGAAGCTCAAAGATCCAGACCCCTCTCAACCAAAAATGGAAACAATGTCTTTAAAACGTATACCGATGGTACCGGATCAATGAAGCCGTAGAACCCCTCCCTAATAGTAAAATCGGGCAATCATTCTAAGGTTTGACTCGGAAAATATTGTTACAAATTTTTTTTAAAGTATTCTGTTCTTTTGTTTGTAATTCTTACTTAAAATATGATCCAATAGGTACTTGCTTCGTTATCACAATTGGAAACGAATATGCTAATATAAAAAGTTATCTTACTGAAATTCCTTATAACCATTACCGCTATCAAAATTTACCTTATAAAATCAAGAGCCTTTTTAATCAGTTAAAAGTTTAATGAATATATTGGAGAGGTGACTCAAACTGGCCTGAAAATATTAAATATTAAAATAAATTAAATTTTAATAAAAAAAAGAAATAATTAATTTTAAGAAAATGTAGTAAAGACCATGTATTTTAAATAAAATATTTACAATAAAAGTACATAGTTTATTTAGGATAAGCAGTAGTACCTGACTTTGGGTCTTTACTTTTTAAGTTTTATGCTTTCGTCACAAGAACAGTAGTTTGTCAAAACATTGGATTCTATTTTTATTTAACGCAGCTATAAAATTAATAATACAATATAGTAAATCATAATAAAACATAATAAAAGAGAAACTTCTTATTTTAAACTTTAAAACAGATAATATCGTACACGTATTCATAACAACGATACCAAAACAAAAAGAATATCCAAATTACAGTTAAAAGATGTACCACAAAGCTCTAAAACTAAGAATACAAGGGACTTTCTGAACAAAAGATCAGAGTTGCCATCTCGCCAGCGCTGTCTTTTAGTAATACAGCGTGGTCTCTGAGGGAAACGGTAAGGTAACACAATTGAGACTACAGCATTTAGGTTCATACGTCAAAAAAATCTTAAGATTCTGATTATTACATTATGCATAAGAAACACTGTCTGCGTTGCTATAATTTCATTTACATTTTATTTAAGTTACTTGCAACTTCTTTAGAAGCATAACTATTTAATGTATTAGAAAAAACTTTTTTTTTTTAATTAATATCTTTGTTATTAAGGCGCAAACTGAAAAACTTACTGTACTTACTTACTTACTTCAACATTCGAATTTGAAATGATATTACTTTTGACCTTTATTTGTTATCAACTCAATCGTGTTAAATAAAAATAAGTTTGTATGAAATGAGAACAATTGTAGATTAGTCTTACACACCATCCGTTAGTGAATTTATATTATGATTTAAATTATATTTTTATTATTTTTATTTTATGTACACTAATAATTGAATTGTTATCAAATAGGTTGTTACTTGAAAATTTAATTAAAAATATGTGTCTAGTACAGATAGTTTTTTTTATAACAACACAAAATAACAAGATATTTAACTTTTATACCCAGTCATAAAGAAATTAACACCCAGACATAATGTTTTAGATATAATTTATGGCGAAATATTCAAGATTTTGTGAGGCGAAAATGCCGTACTACCAAACTTCCAGTGACATCGTTAAAGCTTGACGAAAACCATAAAGTGAATATATGAAGATAATTTGATCATGAAACTTCTTTATAAGATATGCAAAATGTGTATATTTTGTATTGCAATTAAAATATTTTTAACAATACTTATTTTCTCAGAAAATTCCATAAATAAAATATTTCCCTATTCAAACACTATTAATGTGTTTTAAGGTTGTTGCGAGTAGCACAAGATTTAACTCACGTATTTTGGTTGCTTTTTAATTGAACCTTTCCAATGCTTGCAGCAATTATGTTCACGGCAAGACGAGATGTCTATCTGTAAGTCAATTAATTTGCTATCTACTCTTACCTCGAACAGTTTCTTAATTTGCAAAGAAACCATTAATTTTCTTAGATTCTAACGATTTTCTCTATCGAAATAAGATTGTTTTTTTAATTTCACTGGTTTAAACAGATCACTATTGCCTGAAATGTGTGTGTGTGGAATTGTAAATTCTATATTCATAAATCTACAGATTTGAATTAATCTTCAAACCAGTTTGAAATATATAGCTCATACATATACTTCGTAACATTTGAAATTCCCTAGCCAATAGTCGTGTCAATATCAACGGCTTAGCTTACCTTTTGTCTAAAAACATTTCCGTTTTTCCATCATCATTAGTCGTGTTGTACATTGAAAATAATCTTTAAAGTATTTTGTATACAAAATTAATTAGATTAAATATTAGAATTACATAAATAAACTAGAAATAATTTTAGCAACTGCAGATTTCCAACAAACCAACAGAGAGACGAATACAAAAAAAGCTTTTACAACATTAAGTATTTAAGATAAACTTGTAAGTTCAGTACAACTTTTTCCTTTCTTTCCTTTCTTGTTCCATAACAACAAAGAACATCTGAATCTATCATTTGTAGATGCTTCTGACGTAACTTGATTTTGATATAATTATAATTTTATTTCTTAATATAATAATAAGTTTTTGAATATCAAATTCGGTTATTCGAATGCAGACTATACTTAAAGTTTTGATATAAAAAAAAAATTAATAACAATATTTATTTAACAACAATACAAGATAAACTTAATAAACTTCGTTCACGCAAACAAATTTCACAAGATAGAAAAAATATGAATTAACAACGTAACTGATTTAGGTAATGATTATTACGGGGAAGCTCACAGGCGGCGGAATTTAAGATAATATTTTCAATGAAAACTCTGTGACTTCAATTACATTCATTTTTAGTATGTAGTGTGTTTTGTGTCTTCTATTTGAACTAAAAACTAGAAAAATTTTAAAATGAAAGAAAAATAATACTTTTATTCCTTAAAAGAAAACAGTTTTGATATAATGAAGTAGTTAGAGTAGAGAGATTTAATTAAAAAAATAGAGCCAACATATTATTCATCATGAATCTCGAGGCAAATATCAATGTTACTTGAAGTTGCTAAGGAACATCTCTTGACAATGTTGCGATACATCTAGTAGGTAAATGTTTTACATAGTTATGTACAAATGTCGTTGCAGTGCTTATCACATACATGCAGGCATGCGACGGAATCTTCGTATATGGGCGCATTGCCGTCGTATCAATGGACGCTCGATATCGAAAATTATCAATAATATTTACATATTACAAGTTGACGATAAAAGTCGCTTTAATTTATCGATTGACTTTATCTTTGCATGTGAGAAGCAAAAGTCTTTAACATTAGTTTAAAAATTAAAAAAAAAACTAATTTCAATATAATAACTGAGAAACATATATACATATGGGCACAAATCATTATGTAATGATTATATTGTTTTAAAAATTCCGTAATTATTTATAATTAGTTTTTAAATAATCATTCGTAATCACAAAACTGTTATTTCTCTAACTTCAATCTCTTAAAGACATTGTATTGACTGATTGGTTGGTGATTGGTAAATTTCACATCCAATCGGTAAATTTCACATTGGATGTGAAATTTATTATTTAATAATTCATATTGTTGCACCTTTTCATGTATTATTATATACATGAAAAGGTGCATACATTTAAAGTAAAACTAAATTAGATTTATTATTACTCCAACATTCATTACGTTATTAAATAAACCAAACTCTATTTAATTTGCATCCTACGTGGTGCGCCATCTGTTGAAGATTCATGTAAGCTTGTAAGAAATGGAGTTTATAATCTTAAAATAAATGTAATTTGTATAAAATAAATCATTTAGATTTAGATAAAATTCATTATAATATCAATTGTAAAGATTTAACTATATTTGAAGATTTTATATACAGTAATTTTAATATTTGCTTTAAACAAATTTTGATTGTTATTTAATATAAATGTAATTTGTATTAAATAAATAATTTAGAGTTATATAAAATTCATTATAATATTAGTTGTGAATATTGAACTATATTTTAAGATTTTATATACAGTAATTTCAACTCTTGCTTTAAAATAAGTTTTGATTGTGACCACGTCTAGAAATAAGTATAAATATGGCTGCTATTATTCAATTGCTTCAGTCTTGTTACTAGCAGTCGTGCGAAAATAAACTATACAAATTCTAAGTGAATTTTCATTATAATGGACAACGAACACGGAATCTCTGACCTATCGCCGACATACACTATGCTGTTATTCATAGAGTAGTTTAACTAATCATATTTCAATGATAGATGAAACAACTTTCTTACGTTTTATTACGACATTTATCAAACAAACACGTGGAAAAATAGGGATAAATACATGATGACATTATGAGTCCACACTTGGCTTATTTAAAGTTTTAACATTGTTATCGTCGTTAAATATGGAATCATTGGCGATGAGAATCCAGTGGAAAATTGAAAAAGGTATAACAATTCTATTACCACTTGCACAATAATGCTCTTAAATCCTAAACCCCGAGACTGATATAAGTTGCCTGCATTTGCTATGCATGTAAAATGTGCGGAGTGGTGGATCTCTTACTCCAAGTTCTCTATATTATAGAAGGCCAGGTTGTTACACGTATAATTTATGTTAAAGAAGTTAATGTTTTTTTAACTTATACAAATATTTTCTAAAATTTAAAATCTATCCTACATATAGGAGCTATATATAGAAAATGAAATTTACATATTTTTATTGCCTATATTTTATTTATTTATTATAATATTAAAAAAATAACACTTTATTGCACTGTATAATATTTAAAAAAAATAACAAGAATAGACAAAACAAAAACAAAAATATAAACCGTGCAAAGGCGGTCTAATCGCTTAAAGCGATCTCTTACAGAAAACCTTTTATTATATAACAAAATTTTATTTATTTTATATCATGTGTTTCAGTACCCCAATTCTCTATCAACTCCAGACCTTCATCATACCTTTTTCCAAAAAACTACTGCTACCGCAGATCCATATTGAGACATGTATGTTATCATTTCACAATGTATTATTTTCAAATCCATTTTTCTTATACAATAAATTAAATGATTATTTCTTACAAGTTCACATAATTTATTTAAACGTTTAAACGTATTATTTTAAAATTTTAAACTTTATATTACTACATACGTAAAAATATAGAATCAAACTATCAACTGCTTAATTTAATGAAAATATATCTTTTATATGATGAAGATATAATTTCTATATTTTTCAGCCGTCTTCCAACCCAAGAGCATTCTAAAATATAATGTGCCGTTATCATATCTGTCGGAAGTGGCAGAGGGAGATCTCGTATATCGCCGGGTCCTCGTTGTGTTTTCCGCCATAACTCTTCTTCACGGCGTAGCGCTCCTGTCTCCTCAAGTCTGAAAGCAACAACGCTTTATTATCAAGATAACGACGAATGCTGACGGAACTTCTTTTCAGAAGGTTCCATTGAGCCCCTGCAACTGAGAACTCAAATAGCGGTGAAATAAATAAACCACACAAATTATTGTTACACTCACATTTACAAGGATTGGATGTTTGTAAGTTAAATAATAATAAAAAACAAATGGAACAATTCTCTTCTAAATGTTTACAAATTTTGGTTCGACAAATGAAATTAATTATCTAAGATAATAATTGTTACATAAAAAATTTTAATAAATTAACTTTACAGACCAGCACGAACTTGCGACCATCGCTCTGTCACTTAGCTAATTGATTGTATGCTTTTATTTATTATTTCTGTTTTCTATTTCCCCTTCTGTTTTCAAATTAGTATTTGAACTCAGAATAAAATAATGAATAGCGGCGTTGGGAACCGCCAACCAACACGCCATGTTCCGAACGGCGGAAGGTGCAGGACAGAGCTACAAATAGCTACGTGGAATGTAAGAGGAGGAATGGAACAGACGATTAATTAATTTTTAGATGTGATGAATGACAAAGATCTGGATGTTATTTGTGTGTCTGAGACCAAGCTAAAAGGCAATACGACCGATTTGCCTGGCAACCGTTCGCTTTCTGGGCTGGGGTTCCAGAGGGTGAGCGAGGTTGCCAAGGTGTAGGCGTATTATTGTCCTCTCGAATGGTTAATGCACTGGCAGAATACAAGGCAATCAACCCGAGTCTTCTTTGGGTTCGCTTTAAGCTGGGGATAACAAGAGTATTCTTGTTAGCCGTGTATGAGCCAGTATTCTCAGCTCAAATGAGCGAGCTCGAGGAGTTTTGGGAGAGTGTCAGGGATGTTCTAAGTAGTGTCAGAGATAATGAAAAGTTGATAGTATGTGGAGATGTGAATGGATGGATTGGAACCGCGCGAAGTGTGCTAGGCAAATACGATGATAGGAGAGTAAATGAGGCTGGAAAGCTTATTATGGAATTTTGTAAGGAGAAAAATTTGTTTGTGGCAAACACGATGTTTGATCACAAACAAATTCACATGTACACATGGGAGTGAGCGAAAGAAAGAAGTATGATTGATTTATTCCTAGTGGATCAGCGTATTCGAAGTCAAGTTATGGACACGCGAGTGTTCAGGGGTGCTGATCTGGGAACGGACCATTATCTAATCGTTGCTAGAATAACAGGTCTGTTTGCAGGTTGGCGCAGCCGCACGACGTGTCCAAGCTTGGCGTCGAATTATCGCATAAGAAGCAAGATCCACCGATCAGAGAGGAATATCAAGAAAGGGTTTCCAAAAAGCTTGAAAGCTGTGATTCTGGAAATAAAAGTGTTGAAGTATGCTGGCAGAACCTTTGGAATGGTATGGTGAAAGTAGTGACAGAAGTATATGGTAAAAGGAAAAGAGGTTTTAGTAAAAAGCGCGATGAATGGTGGGATGATGAAGTGAAAGACGCTGTAGAGGTAAAGAAGAAAGCATGGCTGGATTATAAAGCCTCTGGTAAGGATAACAGTATGAGAGAGATAAGAAAAAGAGCGTACAAGCTGCAAAAGCATAAAATGAAAGCACTTATAACGATGAAGCGTGAAAATTCTGAGAGAGAAAGGGATGAAAGGTTGACGAACAACTTCCGGGAAAACACGAAGCTTTTCTGGCGAGAAGTTAGTGGTTTCCGGGGTTGTTCGGTAACCAGTAGAATGAAAGGGGTGCTTTCGAAGAGCGGTGAAATTTTAACTGAGCAAGCACACGTTTTGCAGCGGTGGGCGGAATTCTATAAGGAGATGTATGAACGTGAGGACGCCTCAGTCTTGACTACCAGCGTAATGCTGAGTCAAGATGTAGCCGATGGTGAAATCACTCTGGAAGAAGTAGAGAGCGTGATTCGAAGTCTGAAATGTGGTAAGGCTGCGGGAGCAGATGAAGTTACTGCCTAGATGATCAAATATAGTGGGCTATGCGTCTTGGACTTTTTCTGGTTTTTGTGCAATTTATGCTGGAAATCGGGGGAGGTCCCAGACAATTGGCGAGGTGCAGTCATCGTACCTTTATACAGGGTGGGCCAAAAATTTTTGCACTTTTGAAACATGTCTAGAAATAAAAGTACAAATGTTATTTTGTTTATGATTTATTTAACGTAATTATCATTTGTTAAAATTTATTTTTTAAAAATGACATCGTCGAGATGTGCTCCGTCTCGTCGTTGGCACTCCTGCAATCGACTACGTAAACTTCGGAAAACTCGTTGACACATGCTGCGAGGAATCGCGGCTATCTCCTCGTGGATGTTTTCTTTTAATTGGGATATGGTCGTCGGTTTATTAAGGTATACTCGACTCTTCAGATATCCCCACAAGAAAAAATCGCAAGGTGTAAGGTCCGGGCTTCTGGGAGGCCATGGGATATCACCTCTGCGAGAAATCAATTTGTTAGGAAACATTTCTTTGACCACCGGTAAAGTCACGTTTGATGTTTGGCATGTTGCTCCATCTTGTCGCATCCAAGTCCGGCTGTTGTATCCTTAAAATTCATGGAACTGTGGTGTCAAAACCTCTCGCAACATTTTCACGTATTCCACTGAGTTCACAGTTACGTTATTTCCTTGATTATTTTCAAAGAAGTATGGACCGATTATGCCCTTTGCGGATATGGCAGCCCACACTGTCGTTTTTTGTGAATGAAGAGGTTTGGTGTTTATAGTGAGGGTTTTCCTTGCTCCAATATCGACAATTACGTTTATTTACGTGACCATTAATGTGAAAATGGGCCTCGTCCGTAAACAATACATTCTCAAGGCTAGAGAATCGCTCCAGTATAGTGTCAGCAAATAACTTGCGTTGAATGTAATCGTTTGATTTCATCTCCTGTACAATTTGAAGCTTATATGGGTGCAGTTTAAGGTCCACATGCAAGATTCGCCGCAGACTAGTTCTTGGTATAGCAAGAGCCGCCGACCGCTTACGCGTAGATGATTCTGGATCGTCCCTTACAGAAATTTCAACCTCCCGAATGTTCTCTTCGCTTCTTCTTGAACGTGGTCGCCCAGTTTGCTTAATATTCGTTGTCGATCCCGTTTGCTCAAACTTTTTAACCCAAGCTTTAATTAAATTAACACTTGGACACTCACTTACACGTTGTAATCCGTATTCAACTCTAAAGAGGCGTCGTACAGTAACGTAGGAATCGTTGTTTTTGTAAAATTGTTTTACGCAAAATGCACGCTGTTGTCCGGTGAAGCGCTCCATCGTGACTAAAATTTTATTAAACGACGCACAATTCCCCGCCACCCGCGCGCCCCTTGCTCTCACGGTTTTGGAGAAATCAAGTGTTGTTATTTGCAAAAATTTTTGGCCCACCCTGTATAAAGGCAAAGGTTCATAGATAGACTGTGAAAGCTATAGGGCTATCAGTTTGATTAGCTTGGGCGGTAAAGTTTATGCTAAAATATTAGCGAGAAGTATGCAAGAGAGATCTGAAAGGCTGTTGTGGGAGGCCCAAGGAGGTTTTAGACCTGGAAGAGGGTGTATAGGTCAGATCTTTTCACTCCGCATGATCACGGAAAAGTTTTTGGCCCTAAACCAAAAGGTTTTCTGTGCTTTTGTGGATTTGAAACGTTTGACAGGATTGTGAGGAAGAAACCTACCGGCTACCCCGCAAGGGATAGGGCGTGAAGATAAGTTAAGTTAAGTTATAAAGGTAATTGACGTTTTAAAATGGAAATAGCTATCACTAAAAAGGCATAAAACATCGGTACGTCGACAATAAATACATATAAAGGATATTCTCCAATGTGAATCGGACAATAAATTGAATAGGCAAGAAAAACACACATAGCAATTTCCTCGGAACGTTATCTCATAAATTGCTTTCTTCGTTTGGCAAAATTTCGTTGAAGCATTCCTACTAAAATATATTATTTTTATCAATCGCTGTTGTTTCATATACGTAAGATAATTACATCTTATTTTATATTTAATTTAGTTTACATATTTTAGTTATAAACAGGAACATCACAGGAACTATGTTTAAATAAAACTGAAAAGACAATTCATCAATAGATATGGAATAACTATTATTAACACCTCTTTTATACTTTGTTCTACACTGGTATTGTTTTTTTTTATTATATCTCTTTAAATAAATAAAAATGTTAATAATAACAATCTTTATTGAACATCAAATAGTAATAATAGTTCATAGTTATATCAAAAAAACAAACCACATGCACAAAAGGCGACCTTATTACTTATAAGCGATGTCTTCTAAGTAACTCGTATATCGAAGGAATTACAACAAATAAAGGGGGAAAAGTTGTTAACTCATGTAGATATGAATAGGATTACTACACAATATATGTGATAAACACACAATTGTATAATATAATAAATATTAAATATATACTTGAAGTTATATAATACGGATTACTATAAAAATAATAATAGTTTGTAATGAAGATACAAAAGTGTAACTCCTTTTTATTGGTATATATTTTATATTTATTGATGGGAGAGAAATTAGTTAGAAAAAAAATATTTTTTCACAGCATTTTTGAAAATCTACCGGGAGTGGCTGAGAATTTCAGACACGAGAAGCTTGGACGGTGAAAGCGATTATATAGAAGGTAGTAATGGGAGGAGAAATTGTAAGTTGTATATATAACAAAGTTCCTAAAACCGAACCTAACCTTATAATAGTTTATATTGTTCTTTGTGATGTTATAAATAAATCATATATCTCTTGATCTTAATCCGTGAAAAATATCTTTTTTGAATTCCTCCATTGCGGAATAATTACACAGGCACACAAAAAAAAAAAAAACGTCATGAACCAGAGGGGAGACCCCATTATTCCTAGGTTTTTGGGATCGCTGAAACCGAATATGACAATAAAAACTAATTTTAAATGCCAGTTTTCCCGCTAGCACCCCCTTACTACCTCTTAAGGGGTGAAAATTGAAATTTTTGTAAAAAATCAAGATAGATGTGTGTTTCTACGTTTTTTGGGATGCTGAAACCGAAAATGATAACTAAAAATAAATTCATGACCACTATCACCCCCTACCATCCCTAACAGGGGGAGAAAATTTCATTTTTTTCTATAAAATCAAGACAGATGTGTATTTCTACGTTTCTTGGGATGCTGAAACCGAAAATGATAACTAAAAATAAATTTATGACCACTATCACCCCCTAATACCCCTTACAGGGGGTGAAAATTTCAATTTTTCTATAAAATCAAGATAGATGTATATTTCTACGTTTTTTGGGATGCTGGAACCGAAAATGATAACTAAAAATAAATTCATGACCACTATCACCCCCGTACTACCCCTTAAAGGGGGTTAAAATTTCAATTTTTCTATAAAATCAAGATAGATGTGTATTTCTACGTTTTTTAGGATGCTGGAACCGAAAATATGTGAATTTCTATGTTTTTCAAGATGCTGAGAGAAAAAATGATTATAAAGTATATGGTAACCTTATTGTATGCATATATTTGTTATAATGATACTAAGACTGAATCATGATTTTTGTCCTATTCTTAACAAGTTGTTTCATTTTTTGTTTTTTTTTGCTTTCTATTTAATTCTGTTTATACTGTTATCCATCCGGCAGTCTTGTAAAACGTTTAAAAGATGCTGAACCTAATTCTATGCCTCCGAAATAGAAAGGTTACTATTTTTCGGCCAATTTAGGAGACTACAGTGAGGAGCAAGGTGAAAGGTTCCATCAGACAGGATCTTAAGACAATGGAACAGCGCTATCAGGGTAAATGGGATGTCAATATGTTAGCAGACTACTGTTGGAATTTAAAAAGAGATTTGCCAGAACAGAAAAGAACCAATAAAAGGAAACCACTTAGAAGAACTTTTGACAACAAGAGAGTTCGTTATCGTAGAAACAGGTAGACGCTGAATAGTGAGAGGCAAGGGGACTCACTTTAATTCAGCACCCCGGATAGTGAGAGGCAAGGGGACTCACTTTAATCCAGCACCCCTAAATGAACAGAAATCTACTACGTCCACGCCGTTGTTCCTGGGTTACGCTAAGAATAGAATTAAATCATGAATATATATCAGATACTTCTGATCGATAAAGCATTTGAATTTCTAATATAAGAGCTAAGAGTAACTTCAAACTAGTTTGATAAACATGTCATTTATTGTAAATCGTCAAAATTTCTTCATACATCTTGATTTTATACAAAATTGAAACTACCCCCACCCCCTCCCCCCCGTTAGGGGTAGTTAGGGGGTGGTATTGAGTAAAAGAGGTATCAAATTCACTTTTGGTTGTCATTTTCGGTTTCATTATACCAAAAAACGTAGAAATACACATCTGCCTTGATTTTATAGAAAAAAATGAAATTTTCACCCCCTGTAAGTAATGGTAGGGGGTGATAGTGGTCATGAATTTATTTTTAGTTATCATTTTCGGTTTCAGCATCCCAAAAAACGTAGAAAGACACATCTATCTTGATTTTTTACAAAAATTTCAATTTTCACCCCTTAAGAGGTAGTAAGGGGGTGCTAGCGGGAAAACTGGCATTTAAAATTAGTTTTTATTGTCATATTCGGTTTCAGTGATCTCAAAAACCTAGGAATAATGGGGTCTCCCCTCTGGTTCATGACGTTTTTTTTTTTTTGTGTGCCTGTGTTATTGTTAAATACTTATTCACATGCTATTATTTTGCTAAAATTTCAGCATCACCAAAAGCCAAAAAAAGTCCTCCGAAATCAGACAAGGAAAAGGAAAACCCTAACTCGTAACCCTTTTAATATCGGTACTTTTGTTTTTGTACATAGAAATGGCGTCACGTTTTGGTTTAAATGTCTCGGTTTGTATAAGCACGATCATGTCCGTATCAAGATATGTCGACAGAATCTCGAAGAAGCGGGAGGGCATGCATACATTACCTATAAATCATCTGTCAACCATTCTCAACAAACAAGGAACAATGTTACAAAATTTAAATAAACAACAATGTTTTATTTTCCAATATAAAATTTAATTTATGTAAATACGTTAAACTCACCAAATGGGAAAATAAATGAATAACATTTACATTTTAAAAGAAGATTCCCATCACACGGAAACGGATAAGCAATATTGTTAAATTTATCTGTCTTTTAAATTAAAAGCAAGAAACTGGGGTTTTTTCTTTTTGTCTTTCAATATTATTTCGCACGAATTTGTCCCTAAAATAGAATTTCTATTGCAAGTGTTAGACGTGTTTTTAAAAAATCTGTAATTACTATTTTAAAGGATCATCTCCATCCTGAAATTCTTATATGCTTTATTTAAAAAACTTGGATTCTTGTTTCTTTGTTTGATAATGACACTAACCGTTTTATCTTTATCTAATGAAGGCACTCAATCTAACAATTAATGCACTTTGAAGCTTAATATTATATAATATTAATATCTATCTAACGATCTAATTATTTTAACGACTACCGCAAAGTTGCCAATATTCACCATAATAACATAGAAGCAATTATATTCACCGTAAAAGATACTGTGTTGGTGTTGGTGATGTTTATGTGTGTAATACTGTGACTATTATTGAAAAATCTTATCAAATAAATAAATAAATATCTCCACAGCTTAACAAACTCAAAAAAAAATTATCTCACTACACGTGTTGAGATATGTGCTTTCCTAAAAATCATTTCAAAATTGTATTTTATCAGTTTATAGTCATGCTGAATTAAATCTTTGCAGTACTAAGAGTCTCTGAGCTAGATTGAGCATAGTCGGACGGAAGGATGGACTCAACGAAACTATATGGTGCTTAGGTGACTACGGAACCCTAAAAAAAACTAAGCAAAACGAAAGTCATAAAGCTAAAACTGAGGATCTGAATATCAAATTCCGACTCATTGTAATTCCAATTTAAATTCAAAATATAGATATTAAAAAAATAACATCTGCAAAATAAAGATTTATTTATAATTATAGATACAGATGGGGCCGTGTTTAAGAGCTAGTATGTATTTTATAGACTTACGCTTGACGTTTATGCTGACGAAGGTACAATACCATAAATTTGGTGACAGATGACAATAAATCCTTATAGTGTAGATAGATATTTTTATAAGGTAAATTTACACATGAATCGTTGATGGTTTAGTCGTTTTTTATACTTTTATTATTAAGGAATCACAAGAGAGTTGCCGGCGGAGGAAAGAGTTTACGCATTTTTTGAAGCTATCTCGTCGTATCAATCCGGAAACACCTTTGAAAGAAGTTTATTCCACATCTTTATAGTATGTGGAAGATAGTTCCTGGAAAATCGCACAGAGGAGGTTGCCATACATCCAAAAGGTACGGATGGTATTGCAGATGAAAATCGGCAGTAGACCAGTTAAATCAGTTTCATCACTTTGATAAAAGTAAAATTACGATAAATATAAAAATCTCAGAAATTAATTATTTATTTATTTAAACGAAAACGCTAATTTCTTAACTTTTATAATCCTAACCAATTTGATAATTTATAACATGAAGCTCTATTTATTTCGAAATACAAAAAATAAATTATACATATATACCATAATATAAAAATATTTTTTTTTTTTTAGATTGCGTCAATAATATCAGTTACGCAGACGATATAATTGTGCTGGGTTGGACTGCCGGGGCTATAACAAGCTATGAGAAATATCACAAGGTTTATTATATGACTGTGTATTTATCAAACTTAGAACTTATTATAAAATTAATTATGCACCACTTCTAATGAACTCTTGAAACATCCAAGGATTTAAAAAAGAGCTACCGGCCTTGGAGGTAGGAGTAAACGCCTTTTTTGAAGGTACCCACGTCGTACCGATCTGAAAAAACCGGCGAAGGGAATTGGTTGCACATTCGAGTGGTACGTGGAAGAAAGGTCCTTGAGAACAGCACAGTGCAAGATCGCCACGCATCCAGGTGGTACGGATGGTATTCGAGGCGATGGCACACTGTGCGGTTATGAAATTCGGCGGCAGGAATCAGATTGAATAGGTTTATCGCAACACTCTCCGTGGTAAATGCGATAGAAGACACACAGAGAAGCAACGTCTCTACGCAATTCCAAAAAGTCCAGCCGTTTGCAGAGCACCGGGTTCCCTACATTTCAAACGGCTCTCCATTGTAGCTGATATTGGGGTGATCCGGACCAGAGATGAGAATAGTACTCCATGTGTGGCCGCATCTGCACCTTATAGAGTGCATGTCTTTAGCCAGGTCTGAAATACTGCCTTTCTTTACTGATCACTCCCAAGTTTCATCGATTTCTACTTGGACTTCCACTCCAGATGAGCATGAAACTGACAATCGTTCGAAATATAGAGACCCAGAATTCTGATACTTAGTGAGGCATTGAGAGGAGTGCTCTCGAAAAATGGTGATACAACAAATGGGGTTTTGTTGTAAATGTGCAAACTCGTGTCTTTAGGGTATTGAACTGAACATGGTTCAGCTCACCCCATTCAGAGACCATCCCCAGTAAGGTATCTATAGAAGACACAAGTTTCTTTCGGCAATCGTCGATGTTTTCCCGAGAGACACCTGCACGGTCGGAATATACCGCATCTTATGTCCTGTCACCCGCATAACATTGATGACTATGTTAAATATACAAGAACCTTGAAATAAACCTATGTTGTAATTTAGAGGTTTGGAATGATTTTCATTTGTAATTATGAACAATTTTAATCTTGAATAATATGATGCAAACATGTCACTAACTACCGTGGGAAAACGACACGAACATCATCAGTTCATGTCGTAAAGACCCGAAAGCGTTCTCTTAGTCTAACCAATATACCTTAATTTGTATCTCACTAGTTCTGGCATCTATAAGGCTTTCCGATATTAATGTATTTTGTTCCAGGCATCTTGACTAGATTTCACCGAATATATTAAAAATATGTTTATGGAACGACGGATATTTATTTATAAACTATATAAGGGATACCATCCGGACCTGGTGCTGACTTAGTTGGTTTAGTTTTAATTATTTTATTGATTTCCTCCAAAATTGCTGGGTTGGCATGAAAATCTATGGAAGGACTCTCAGATTATCTATTTATTTATTTATTTATTTATTTATATCTTTTCCACTTTCAATCATTATCAGTGATCACTTGTGTACGTCAAAATGGAAGTGTCAGGAGGGCCTATTTCGATACCAGATTTATCGTAATAAGCCCTTCTGTAAAAGCACTGTCCAACTTAATGTTAAAGCTATGAGGGTTCCAAACGCGTCCTGGTCTGAGAAGAACCACACAACAAACTCAGCCGGATATATATTTTTTTTATATTGTGATCACTGTTTCACAAATGTCAATCTTAAAAGCTATTTTGGAACAACTAGAACCGTCGCAATATAATGAAAAAAATAATAATAATGATAATAATAATAAAAAATAAAAATAGGCCTGCTACACAACCAGTCACCGCAAGCAGCACCCGTTCACGAGCATAACGCAAGAGCCAGCCATCACCCTCTTCGCACATATTTGAGGGACGAGCGCAACCCGACTCCCGACGCTACCGCAAGTAATGACTTCTAAGGAATCGGTGTGATGCAACAAGTCGATAAAACGAAATTAATCTACAACAAAAAACAAATTGCGGAGATTACTAGTTATTCGCAATATAATACAATTCATTCCCAGGCCATACCGTCGTTAATGTAATCCTGTACACTATAGTAGGATTTTTTTATCAAATTTATTTTTATATATAATTTAAATTTATTTAATGATAAACTTAAAGCTTCATTTGGGAGCTTATTATAAAAACGTATACAATTAACCTTAAAGGATTTACCTATTTTATGGAGCCTAGTGTTGGGCATAGCGAGTTTATTTTTATTTCTCGTATTAATTTTATGAAAATCACAATTTTTTTTGAATTTAGAAATATTTTTATGAACGTAAATTAAATTTTCATAAATATATTGATTATAAACAGTCATTATTTTAAATTCTTTAAATTTGTTTCTTAAGGATTCTCTAGGTCTCATATTATATATTGCTCGAACAGCCCTCTTCTGTAGTGTGAATATGGTATCGATGTCGGCTGCATTACCCCATAAGAGTATACCGTATGACATTATACTATGAAAGTAACTAAAGTAAACTAATCGAGCAGTTTCCATATTTGTCAATCGACGTATTTTTTTAACCGCGTATATAGCAGAACTAAGTCTACTTGATAAATCAAATATATGAGGACCCCATTGCAATTTTTCATCTAAGGTAATGCCCAAGAAAGTAGTAGATTTGACCAAGTCCAATTCCTCATTGTTTAATTGTACATTGGTTTTAACATTTTTAACATTTGGTAAAGTAAATTTAACACATTTCGTCTTTTTTTTATTGAGCAACAAATTATTGGCGTTAAACCATTGTACAACATCTGAGAGAGCGTTATTTACATCGTCAATAACAGATTGCCTTCTGCTAACTTTAAAAGTAAGAGAAGTATCATCAGCAAACAACACTATCCCATGTTTTTCCCTCACTAGGTGAGGTAAGTCATTTATGTAAATGAGGAACAAGAAAGGCCCTAAGATAGAGCCCTGAGGCACACCTATTTTTACCAAAGAACCGGGGGAACGTATTCCATTTACGTCTACTTTTTGAATTCTATCATTAAGATATGAACTGATCAAATCTAGGGACTTATTCTTAACTCCATAATGTTCTAATTTTTGTATAAGGATTTCGTGTTGAACGCAGTCAAACGCCTTAGATAGATCACAGAAAATGCCAAGTGCATCCTGGGATCCTTCCCAGGCTTCAAATATATTGAGTAATAGCTCGACCCCAGCATCTGTTGTAGAGCGACCGGCAGTGAAACCAAACTGGTTTTTGTGCAAGAGATTGTTTTTACTGAAAAAATCAACAAGTTGATTAAGAATTATTTTTTCAAAAATCTTGCTGAATGTGGGTAAGACTGAAATTGGTCTATAATTACTAGGATCTAATGAACTGCCAGATTTAAATAATGGAGTTATTTTACTTTGTTTCATTAGATCAGGAAATATACCACATTCTAAACAATTATTAAATATCAATGCTAATTCTGGGGCTACAATGTCAATTATGGACTTGAGTACGTCAACAGATATTCCCCAAAGATCACTAGTTTTTTTAACGCTAATTAATTTAAATACTTTGATTACTTCTTGAGCATTCACTTTTTTAAAATTAAAAATGCTAACACATCGATCTACATTATTTCTAAGTAATCCTATAGCTGCAGCGGGAGAAGAATTTAAAGATAACGTTGTAGTCATTGGAATATTAGTAAAAAAGGTTTCAAAAGCAGTAGCAACCTCGAGGTCAGTTTAACATATTTATTATCTATATTTAATTTAAAGTCGATCCTCTGGGATTTAGCTCTTCCAGTTTCCTCATTAATTATTTTCCAAGTTGTTTTTATTTTATTATTGCTATTTCCTATTTTTTTATTGATATGTTGAGATTTAGCTATTTTACATTGTTTTTTAAAAGATTTGGAAAATAATTTTTCCTCATCCCTAAACTCATTACTAGTATTATACATCAATTCACTATACATATTGTATAATTTCTCTCTATTTTTGTGTAACTCAGCAGATGCCCACTCACTAAATACTAATTTATCATTAACAACCACTGTTTTTGTGGTAAATACAAAGTTAAATAATTTAATGAAAGTATTGAAAAACTCATTATACATAACATTGGGATTTGATTTTTTCAACAAGGGCAAATAGTGTATTAAATCATTTTTAATTTGACTAATACGTTCTACAGTCACTGGTATAAAACTTACTTTCTGTTTTGATTTTTCTATCTTGTTACAACTGAATTTAATAAATTGGCCATAGTGGTCAGAATCTAATGTATTGAATAAACATTTAAAATTTGGAATAACACTTGTAAAAATATTATCAATACAAGTGGCACTAGTGGTTGTGATTCTAGTAGGCTCCATAAACATGTGTAAAAGATTATAAGATTTGAATAAATTTAAAAATGTTATACTTGTTGAATTTTTTTCAAGAATATTAATATTGAAGTCTCCACAAATGATTAGCTTTTTACTAGAATGTGATAGTTTAAACAATACCTCATCCATAATCTTTTCAAATTGTTCAAAGCTAGATGACGGTGGCCTATATACGTTTACAATTATTAATTCCTCTAATTCAACTGATGCTAGTTCAGCTGTTCGCTCAACAGAATGGCTCACTATGTCCTTACGTTCTTTGAATTTTAATTGTTTATTTAAAAGAATTAAAGAGCCACCATGTATGGAATTAACTCTGTTGAACGAACTACCAACCTGGTGGTTACTAAAATTAAACATTATTTCATCATTTTTAAGCCAGTGTTCAGTTACACAAAAAATATTAATATTAAAATTATTCAAAAATAACTCTATTTCTAATTCTTTATTTCTCATACACTGGATATTCTGATGCACCAGGCTGATATAATTTACATTATTATTTTTATTACTCATATTGACAATATTATCTTTTCTATAAAAATTATTGTGATTGCACATTTCATTTATTCGGCTAGAGAATATCTCTTCTGTCTTAGAATCTAGTTTAAACTAATGTTGTTTGGGATAACATCCAAACTTGTCTTACTTACATCTATATATTGCTCAATAAAAGCAGTTTGTTTAGCCAAATTATTGGCTGTCATTGTAAAAAAATATGATAGCGATACAGCTACCTGTCTTTTAATAGATGAAGATAGATAATATCTATCATGAATCAGTTTACAATATTTACTAACAGTATTGTTAGTGTCAATAATATGAAACTTTTTATTATATAAACATAAGTTATATAATAATAAATTAATCTTATATCTAATTTCATTTTCAGTCTGTGGCAAGTTTTTATTATAGGGTAATGTAAACCACACTATTTTATTTACATTTAGTTTACTTAAAATTTCAAAACATTGTTTAAATTCTAATTGGTTTAAATTACCCCTGTTTCCTACAAAAATTATTAAATTAGTTAAATTATTAAAAAGTTTATTGGATTTATTAATTTGAGAAGTAATATTTATCAAATTAGAGTCAGGTAAACAGCTGTTAAACACCCTTTGTCCATTAAAACAAAAATTCATTACTGAAAATCGTTCGTATCGTTCGCTGGGATCCCCATATTCTGGGTCTTTGATTTTTAGGCACTTCATATATACTTTTATAGTGATAAAAATTTGCTCGTTGGTCAAGAGATGCTTACCTTTTTCGTCTGTAAAAATGTTTTTGAGTACTTAAAAGGATTTTTATCAAAGTTTACTTTATATTTTGCCGGGTCAAAGCTATCACGGTTTTTTGTTATTTGTTGTGCCTTCATGAATTGCCTTCATGAATTGACCTTAATGCCTTGGACAGTTGGTGACTAAGTTGGTTATTGCCCATGGCTTTGGCCCTGCAAAGTTTCTTTTGAGGTCTTTTTTTTTCCTTCTTATTTTCAGTTCGAAACCGTTTTCTTAATACTTGTGAGCATAATGATTCAAAAAGTAGTTAAAAATATTGTTTTGGAGAGTGTCTACTTGCACATCGTCGTCGTTGGTTTGAGCCCGGATGCTCTAACAGTCCCGTTATATTTTATTCGTCCGCTATATTTTCCATGTCGATTGTTTAATATTGGGAATGCTAAGACGAGTCCGGATGGTCATGAACTTCGTGGTATATATGAGGGTAAACTCTATCCGACTTAATGCTATGCATTATCTACCAGTCAACCAACAATATTAACAGAAAAATAAAAACAATGAGGTTAACAAGTAAACAAAAAAAATGAATGACAGAAAATCTCTTATAAATGAAATATACTATACTATACTAACATAATAATATACTATATTATACTGAAATAAAGAATAATAAATACAACATAATTATCTTATCGCTATAAAATAAACTAAATACGAAAGTGTAAATAAATACAGATACTCAAATTTAATAGTCAGGTAGTAGATGAACAATAAATATTCACTGCGTTCTCTCATAAAGATATTCGCAAATGCGCTTCTTAAATATTTGTCGGTTAGGAGCACGACGAAGTGTATCGGGAAGGCTATTCCACAGTTTAATGGCGTGTACTGTGAAGGAATTAGACATAAAACCAGTATGGTGCGAAGGAATACATAAACTTAAGTTCGATGATGAACGGAGATGAAAGTTATGAGTTGTCCTCAGTAGTTGAAATTTGGACAACAATTTTTCAAGTACAGAAGAGAGGATGAATCATTTAAAATAGAAAATAACTGACAGAGAGTTCTTGAAATTCTTCCTTTACGGATGGGAAGCCAGTCCAGCTTAGAACGGTATTCAGATATGTGATCATATTTACGTAAGTTAAAAATAAAGCGAATACAATTATTGACGAGACGGTCCAATTTATTTAGATTGGCTTCAGAGATATTAGAGTAACATACATCAGCGTAGTCAATAAGTGGAAGAATAAGATACTGCACCAACAGAGTTTTGGTTCGAATGGGTAAAATGTTTTTGTACCGATAAAGTGAACGTAACGAGTACGTAACTTTTCGAAAAAAATATATATATTATGTTTATATTTTTTTTCATGTATTTCGATGTGCTTGGAACTCGACTATATACAAAAACAATAGGTAGTAACAAAATAAAACATTACAAAGAAAAAGATGAATAATAGAAATAGGTGGTTTTATGACTTAAAAGCGTATTCTTTCAGAAAAACAACAATAGACACTGGAAGTAAAATATGAAAGAAAATATGAAAAGATATTTATATAAATAAATAAAAAAATGCTAATATACATATATCGTACAACAAATCAATTTTGGATGTCCACGTCGATTCTCCATATATTCGCTTACCAAAATATCCGCAGTCTTGTTGCAATATGTCCAGGAAAAAGGAAGTGTTGTCAGAATAAACTAGGCTTGAAGATTTCAACTAAACCCAACTCACGTTCATTAATTCTCTTTCTTACCGAAAATAAGATAAGCGACAATAATCATTATCAAGAATTGTCCGAAGATTTTAAGGGACCTGTTTGATATTTTTTATCGCTATTTTAAATATTCTTATGAGATTCTAAATAATCTAACACTATATTTTGATTGATCTTGTTGATACGAAGGCTTTAATAACATTAAACTATATTTTTTTATATTATAATATTCATAGACTACGAGACTGCGATATTACTGCTATAAAATCGAATATCAATGCGGTTTCTGGACAAAAAATAAAATCGGACTTTAAAATAATCAAAAACACTATAAAGGTGATTTCTGGTCTATGAGTAAACAATTCAATTCACAGAGAAATGATATTAGTTGAGAATTACATTATTTAATATAATTACTCAGAATAATTCATAAACAACTGATAAATTTATTTGAAATCGATTAATTTAATTATATTAACAATTTAAGTCCCCATTGCGCCGATATATATTAAATATATTATCTAAACACCCAGCAAAAGAAAGACTTTCCTATTCTACGGGTCATCTCTTACCACGTAAAGAACCTACTATTCCAAATTATTTGGCTTGAATAACATTATTAAAAAAAACAGTTACGTTTTAGTATAATAATGTTTCAAGAAATAAATAAAGACTTTATGTAGATAATAAACAGTTTTCACCAAAAATAACAGATTCATAGTTATTATTGCTAACGTTCCTATTAGTTACTTTAATATTATTGAATTTAAATATTTCCTTAAAATAAGATGAGCTGAGGTTTCTGAATAAAACAGAAGTTTTTGTCGGTTATATCGTAGCTTTCCGGGTTGTAAATTTGCATTCAAAGTCTGAGTGGATCCTTTATCCGCATTTGCTTCAGTATTGACATAGGAATTAGGATGCTTACTTTAGAAACTTGGTCTATTTATATGTTAGAATATCGGGATTAGTTAGATGATTTTATATATTTAAAAGAGGGAGGGTGAGTAGTCTTTAATATTCATAATAATTTTAAATTAAATAATTACAAAAACTATTATTTAGTCTAATAAGTTCTTCTTCTATTTTTGTAGTTATCTTTGAGATAACTCGTCTATTACGAGAATCGACGACAACAATACGGTATTTACTAATTTTGTAGAAGAGATAAAATCTTTTCTCAATACAAACGTAAATTTCTAATCGTATTTACAGGAAATACGATTAGAAATTTACGTTTTGTAATAAGTATGGATAAACTATTTGGAATTTAGTTCACAGCTAATGTTCACTACAATTAACTAATGATTCATATAATGATATCTTTTCTTTTATATAGTGGTGATTTATCGCTCGTTACATACTTTGTTTTTATTAAGGTATATGAGATGTGTTGTAAAAACAACGTAATGTTGGACATAAGAGTGTTATTCTTGATTAAACTAAATATGAGTAAATTGTTATTACGTAAGGTGGATATATTTTGTTACTTTTTTTAATTTTCTGAGTACGTGACGTCGCGAGTAGGGTAATATCATTAGCATACAACGGTAACATCCTGTGCTGCCTGGAGGGGATATTGTTGTTAAGCAAGAGTTTATGTTTGGGGTAAGGATGTTGTCTTTGGGAACATTCTCCTCATGGCTGCTGTTGTGAAGTGATTTACCCTTGCCACTTGTAGGCTGGTGAAGTTTTCACTGCGGAAGTTAAACCCTTCTCGAATAATTACTTGGCTTCCGACTTCCAAATATCTTAGGATGGACGCCATCACATACCATCAGTTTTCCAATCTGTATTATAAAAGTACAACTTCGCGAGTCTGAGCTAGTTAAAATACAATTATAATAATCTGTTTATATGCTCAGGTTATAGAATAATATAGAAAACATTAATATATTGTAGATTATTCCAATTTTTATGCAGTACTTAATTAAATACCAGCCAATTATTACGGTTAGTAGATTACTTTACATTACTTGCAGTAGTCCACTGCAAGTAATTTTATTTAACTATAAATATAATATCAATATTTAAAGCTAAGTAATATCTTATCTTTTCAGAGACTATCGTTACCTAAGTTAAACTACGGGCATACGTTATAGATTTATCTGTTAACTTTATCATTTCGGTTTGAAAGAAATTCAATACTAATGAAGAAGTATAGGAGGATGCATACAGTGTACGCAATGATTCTCTGTTCAGTTGTAAACAACAATGATAACAGAGTAACGTGGTCGGAGTTATGGTTCAGTGGGGTAGATACATAATTCGAGTTCGATTAACTATAATAAATGATTTAGTAAAGGTTGGTATTTTGTTGTAAGTATTTAAGTTTTCTTACATCAGCAGAAAAGTCAATGTAACATCCTTCAAGCTTTAAAGTATTATTAATTATAATAATTTTTATTTATGTAATGTAAAAACTATTTAAAATGACAAAGTTATTATTACTACTTTAATAGAATGTCGTTTATATGTCAATAAATTTTAACGTTATCATATTTCTGGAGGCCTTTAAAATGCATGAACTTTTTACATACATTTCTGACATAATAACTTCAGATATTCAATAAATAAATTTATATGTACGAGGATCCCATTATTACCAGATTAACTTCGCCCGAAAAAACTTATCCCCTTTTCCATATACACCTTTCCTGTTTCCAACTTTACAGCTGTTTTTCCTTTTGTATTGAATGAGATTTTTAATATTCAATGCAGCTTATTTTATATTTATTTGTTTATATTACTATGAATGACGCAATAAGGGAAACATATATAAATGTACTAGTGTTTTATAAATTAATTAGAAGAGACATAAAATATAGCAACGTTACAAATATCGAGATAACGCAAACGCACTTTAGTCCACATTAATTATTCATGTAGTTCATGTATAGTTTAAGCTATTCAGAGCCGAAGCACGTAAGTTTGAAAGGTTTCACTCAACAGACTCAACTTTACATGAAACGTATCCTTTTGAAGATATTAGTAAGTTTTCCTCTAACGCACTGAGTGGAAAATTAAGCAATCCAAATGTAAAAGCAAAATTTGCTTGGCAGTTGCGCGCTGGTGTTTGGCAATTTCTGTTGAAACGAATTTTCTAATTAGTGCTTGTTAAAATTGTAACAGTGTTTTAAGTACGTTAGTTTAAATAAAATGTTGTTACCCCGCCGAAGAGTTTGCTAATTTATATTAAAAATAGATATTTGTGATCAAATAATTATTTATATAAATATTTATTTATTTAATAAATTAAATAATTATTTATATAATTATTTTACAAATATAATACTTTAAAAAAGAAATAACAAATATACTATGATAAATATAAGAATTTCCTTATATTCTTGTATTTTGTAACTGCAGCACTTTTTTACAACAATATTTAACAACCCAAATTATTTCGAATACAAATAATTACAAGCTATATCGTTTTATCTGACGATAGAATAGACTATTCTGTAAGGATTATTATTTCTAGTACTGTTTTGTAATACATTAAATAAGAATATATTTGTGATTGAGATCAAAGGTATGTAAATTAATCGTTTAATTGTTCTTTATATAAAGACTGTCTCGACTTAGTACTACCCACACTAAGAAAATTTACATAACATAACTTGTTAAACCTACGAGTATGTTATTTACCGTGGGTAACATTTTTCTTGAGGTAACAATGCTTTATTTTCGACATTGTTATACAAGAGGATTGAATCTTTTTCAAGGTGCTGAATGCAAATTACTAAAATAGCTTAAGTATAATAGAATATGAACTGCTGTTGCAAACATAAATTTTAAAATGTTGTTAATTTCTGTTTCTTATATATTTTTCCTTTATTGCATTACTGATATCTTGTGTTAAATTTTATTTATGAGGAAATTTAACTTTCTCTAGTGGAGATACGTAATTGTTAGGTTTTTATTAAAAATAATAATAATATAAATTTTAATTTTCGTAATTAACTGTTTATATACATACTTATTTATATAATAATGATGCATACATATTAACTTAATACTTATAAACGTTTTATTTGTAAATATTCAAAAACCTATTATTTCTAGCCTTAGTTAATAACAATAATATTTTACAACATATCCAAAAATAGATTCGAGGCCTCATTAAAGCAAACACTAGGTTCTGAAATAATTTGTGTTAGTGTAGTGTAGTGTAGCTCGGAGGTTAATTGGGATTGTAGTTTTGAAATTTTAGTATCTTTGTAGCAATAACTTATTGAAGATTAATCATTTATTTTAATTACACATAATGATAAATTTTATTATTATTTCTTGTCTTTGAAGTGACAGTAACAGATAGTTTGATTAAATAATATTATAGTATCGGTAACAAAATGTTTGCATTTCAAAAAATTACGAATATTAAATATTCATGTTATTTTTATTATAATTTATGTCGGAACATTATCACTAGATATATTTAATACAACTAAGTGTTTCTGCAAATACAAAAAGCGTAATATAGTACTTTGTACGTTCGCAATGTTGTATTCTATAGATTTTATTTGTTATTTTTTAAATGTTTATTGTTTTTAATAACATACCTTAATCATTTAAATACAATAATATTATAGTATATATTTAGTGAATATATTTTTGTGTATCAAGAGGAGTAAGAGGGGCAACGATAGTCGGTTTATCTCTCTCCCTCCTGTCAGAAACCTGGAATCAATGAAATTTTATATAAAATTTAAAAATTCTAAACATTTGTTTTACATCAATAATGTAAATCCCATAGTTTATTGGAAAAAGGCTATTTAACGGAGTTGCCTTAGAACTTTTGTAGTTATTCTTAGAGAGTTCCTTTGATTTATAAAAACGAATCAAAGATTGATTGTATGCCCAGGAATCGGAGACTAAATAATAATTTAATAGTAAAACATGTATAAAAATATATCAAATATTGATATATTTGATGTTTTGATGTAAATAATAACAATAATAAGAGTATAACTATACGAGTATATTAATAATAAAATAAAAGCCAATGCATGCGGCCAAAGCTAATTGATTCATTCACCTCATCGTTCTATCTACAAGAGAATAGACCTCGAGAAAACTATAGGAAGAAAAATAAAAAAAAACTAGATAGCATTGTTCAAAATTGCACTTAAATTGAGAGCATTAGCTGTGACTTGACAGTTATGTTTACAAAGTAAAATCGCTGTTGAAACGGATCCCCGATCCCTGAAGGACGGTTCATCGAAGCCCGACTGAGATAGTCTCTGTGTAAATGAAAATGTCGTACTCTCAGCGGACAGTATCCTCTCTCTTTTCCCAAGCCGCGAGGTTGCGACGGCCTTCGTAGCCTAAACTTAACAGCGCTTTTGTCCGAGGACCGCAAACTGTGACATATGGTAATATAATACTGATTTTGTATATTATACCAGTTCTTAAAAAAAATATAATACAAAATATAATTTAAAACAATAAATATAAAATAAAATATAGTTTAAAAATGTAATTATATCTATATATTGGGGCTGTCCTTCAACCGATAACAAAAACATCATCGGTCTATAAATTTTATATAAATATAATACCATAATTTGATTTTGATTATTTAAAGATAAAGTACATCTAAATGGCAAGCCTTGACTGGCCGGCACATAAAATTATCTGTTTATAAAATCCATTTATTAAGCAATATGAACCTACAAACTCAACTCAGCAAATCATAGAGTACACAGTGACGTTTTTGAATCGCGTGTGAGCCAGTTTAATATGGCACTAATACAACCACAAACATCATCTAAATTTTTTTTTGGACGGAGATGACGTGGAAATCACTCTCCATACTGCGCCAATGTCATCTGGATAACTATGAATTGCTTTTTCGACGAAAAGTTTTGCTATTTCATGATTTTACTGAAGACAAGGACAATATATCATCGAGTTAATGCTACTCTGTTCATCCAGATGAAGCTTTAAGATTTATTGTTCAAATCGGATATGTATTCGATGTAAGGAAAATAAGCCAGGGCCGATTTTAATGCTATTGCCATGCCGAAATTCAATACCCTTTTAAAGTATACAGTCAACTTAATCACGGAATTTGTTTCGAAACCTAGTAATAAGTATTTGTTTCCAAAGTTATCCGTCATTGCTTTTCCAGAGAAAACAAGGCAAAAACATACTATTCGCGGGAACTGCAGCGTATTATTAGTACTCATCACTCTCACTCACTCATCAGAATTCGTATATTCGATTTTAAATTAGAAAAACGTGTATAATGTATATGAAGTTAAAAATAGTCAATAAGTAACAAGATTTTTAATTTCGTAATTGAATGTTTTTTTTTAAAGTCATAGAATGTACGAGTAATTTACTACATACAAGTACATATTTAAGTACCACATTGGAAAATGACACTTCAAAATAACTTCTTTCTAAATATTCACTCGAATGTGATTCCAGATGTCTCATATTCTTTCAAATTCAAATAATCGTATGTCTTAATTTTAACAGTGCTCATACGTACAAAGACGTCCTCATATTTTACACAAGACAAGTGGAGATTTCCCCCAGGACACACTAGGTCGTGTCGTATGTATATACAAATACAACTTACACTATGAATAATATGTTATAAAATAAAGTATGTTCTTAAAGTAATAAAGTAGGAATCTCAATAAATAGGCGCGGAATATTAATAAGTCCATATCAATAGTGTAGAATAAGAAAGTATTTAAACAATACTCCATAAAAAGAGATTTCATTTTGCTTAATTATGTTCTGGGTACAATTGCAAAATAAAAAAAACGATCTGGTAATTTAACCGCAATTAATTATTTCCCATTGATAAAATTATTCACTTGCTATTACCTAAGTAATACATAAATATATCATCATTAGGTCTTTCTTCAGACATTGTGTTGGTGAATCGTTGGGTAATTGAACAAATGTAAAACAAAATTTCAATATGTACTCCTTCCCTTTCCTAGTGGCGTACTTCCGTGTGATTCGAGAGCAAGTGTCCTTTCTTTAGAACCTCTCCTCAATGTAGGCTCCGTCTTATCAAGATATATTCATGTGATGACGTAGTCGGGATGGTACTGCCACCACTTATATAACACGCTGCGTCTCGTTCAGAGTCCGTACTATATATATATAAAAGGATATATATTTATTGCTTTATAAGGGACTGTTATCTGTTTGTCTAGTAAAATAAATAAATTCACTGAGGTGCAGAGTTCATTCTGGCATAAATAATAAAGATCCTGGGATTACTATACAAATAAATGAACACTTGTCTGTACTATAAATGAATATAATTGCCCGACAGTCAGTCATATAAGTCACATATATTAATTGCTCGGAAATAACTGAAACATAATAATACGTAAGCCGGATACAAGAACGTTTAATGAGTCGCATCAATCTAACTTGATATTTATTAAACTAACAGTTTCTAGGTTGAGCTTGGTTTGTGCATGCAACTGATATGCAAATTTTCTTATCTTGCCAGTTCATAGTAAAGGTGACACAGTGGTAATAAAGAGAGAGAAGTTTGAGGTTGATCTTCTAAATCTATTAAATTGTTATATATTTATGTTTACTAAAACTTTTAATAAAAAAATGATATTTATTAAATACTAGAAATAAAATATTACATAATTAACTTTCCCAATGAATACGACCGCAATTAAAAAATCATTTTTTTTCAAGATAATATTTAATATATCTTGATTTGTAAAAAGCCTATAGAAATTTTGTCAAAATTTTAATCGTATGATTATGAGATTAACTATATGAAATCGGTCAAGTTGTTCCAAAGATTTGGGGTAACAAACAGAAATTTTTTTATTTAAGTGTACTTTTACATTAATCTAGTTAAAAGCTGTTTGTTAATTATCAATTACAAATAGACAATTTAATTTTATTTATATATATGTATAGACATATAGGCATATATGAAGAGGTTGATGTCTGAAACGAAAGAGGTATGCAGGGACCGTAGGGTTTGGCGCTCCGTCGTCTCTGGCTACCCCGCAAGGGCTATGGCGTGAAGCTAAAATAAAATAAAATAAATAAATATGTATAAATAAAACTAATGCTTGATATTGAGTCTTCTAACAGTGTAACCATATTTAGTAGTAGATGTACCGATAGACGAGATGAAACACAATATAAGTAGATTCATGGTCTACTGCCTTTCATTAGGGTCTTGTACTAATTATAATATTTAATAACATTATATAAACATAGATTTATCTTATTAAGGAAGAACTAACTTTTTAACCAACAAAATAATCTAATAAAGACTGAATATGAAATAATTGATAAGTATAACTGATACTTTTAAAATATAAATTCTACTATTCGAACACACACACACACAGACACACACATTCGTAAACACACTGAGGGGCTTGAGACAAGTAATGTGTGTTGTACTGAAGTTGTGTTAACCGTCAACTTGGCCATTATTGGTCGATGTCATTATACTTCTATACACAGTAGTTTTTTAACCTACTATAAAGAAAAACGTCAAAATTTATATGAAATATTAAATCGTAGCAACTAAAAAATTTTTCTTTGCCTCAAAAGCTGCGCGTTTTTGAACATTTCAAATGTGCAAAATTTTAATTTTAGATTTCTAATATTCTTTGTCTATTTTTGTTTGTCGCTCTCGCTTGATGTACAGATGTTATACATTTCTAGTGGGCACATCTTTCTGTTTTTGTATGATTAAATAGTTATTTTGTTTAGTGTTTTCTTCAAGTTTATGGATTTACATGTAGATAACAAATGGCGCTTATCAATATGAGTTTATATAGGCTTGAATTTAAATGTAAATTTTCAATTTTGTCCATTTCATGTTGTATTGGTATTTTATTACTTTTTGTCATTCGATTTCTACAGTTTGTGGATAATAACGCTTTTGAACAGTTGGACGACGACTGGTGTGCCTGATAATAGCTTCATTGACATAATATTTAAGCGGGTTCCATTGGAATTTCACATGACTATTGCACAGTTTGTTGGGATTATGATAATTTAATGTTAGAGCTTTGCTATACTTCGATATTCCGTTCTGTAAATAAATTTTAATGGCTATTAGAGATTTTGTTATAAAATTATTATAATTACTTAGTACAGGAACTTGGCGAAATCATTTGCGTAAGATATCGGCTTTAAACATTATTATTGATATAGAATATTTTATCTCTATCAAACACTGAAGCGGAAGCCCGTCAATCAAAACTTCCGCACATGTATTAGTTCTATATATATCAGATTTGGCAAAAAAAACGGATATATTTATTGTTAAAAATAATAAAACCAAAGTAATTCTAGGGCTTGTAAAAATTTTCGTCAGTTTCCTATAATGTGTCTTTTGTTGAAGATAGATTGTTGTATATATTGTTTGGGCATGATGTTGATGATTTAGGTATTAAGTGTTTAGATGTTAGATATCAATATCCAGATTAACTTAAAATTGTTTGGTTTCATACATTTTATAGTTTACAAAAGAAAAGTTGAACAAGATTGATAAATTTTTGTTTTGTTGTTCAGTATTTCTGAAGTTATAGCGATACAAACGGCGGAAATTAATAATGTTTCGTAGCGTCTTGTCTCGTCGATCTACCAACACCCTATATACGTACCGATACATGGTATTCCGTTTCTAAATGTAGCTGAAATACGATAGATGTCAGATAAACCGCATCCACCCTCTTGATAGTTATATATATCTACAGAACTACTACTAGAATACATATATCTTGATAAGTAATTAATTTCGAGAACTGACAGAGTGTTATTTATTATTTAGAGATTCTGTTTATGTTTGAACTAATCTATTAATTAACACACATTTTTCAGAAAAACTATTGTACAGTAAAACTATCATTTGATTTTGTAAAATATATTTTATCCAAAACAACAACAGAGATTTAAATTATTTTCCTCAAGAGACACTGATACATATGGTATGCACTAAGCTTTGATATTAGCAAATAGGCAATACAGTGTGTCTTATAAATCACTGAACTTACTGTATCTATAATCTATATGCTTTGGGACCTGGATATAGGTAACTATAGGAATAACAGATATTTGTAATTATTATAAAACTAATATATTATTATATTAAGAGGATAATCGTGGCTAGCGGGGATACACTCTTAATGAACATTTTTGTGCGTTTCTTTTAATGCACATTTAGATTTTATGATTTTTATTTCTTATCACATACTAAACTCACTCATTCAAATAACACTTTAGCTCGTGAATATATACTTAAATTTACAACCAACTCGGATTGCTGTTCTTCGATAGAGCAGCAATTCGAGCTGGTTATAGCTTCGCCACAGACTGAATACTGCTAGTAACAAGACTGACACAATTGAATAATAGCAGCCATATTCATACTTATTTCTAGGCGTTGTAACGGTGATCACAAACAAAACTTATTTTAAAGCAAAAATTGAAATTACTGTATATAAAATCTTAAAATATGGTTCAATATTCACAATTAATATTATAATGAATTTTATATAACTCTAAATGATTTATTTAATACAAATTACATTTATATTAAATAACAATCAAAATTTGTTTAAAGCAAATATTAAAATTACTGTATATAACATTTTCAAATATAGTTAAATCTTTACAATTGATATTAAAATGAATTTTATCTAACTCTAAATGATTTATTTTATACAAATTACATTTATTTTAAGATTATAAACTCCATTTCTTACAAGTTTACATGAATCTTCAACAGATGGCGCACCACGTAGGATGCAAATTAAATAAAGTTTGGTTTATTTAATAACGTAATGAATGTTGGAGTTATAATAAATCTAATTTAGTTTTACTTTAAATGTTTAACATGAAAAGGTACAACAATATGAATTATTAAATAATAAATTTCACATCCAATGTGAAATTTACCGATTGGATGTGAAATTTACCATTCACCAACCAATCAGCCAATACAATGTCTTTAAGAGATTGAAGTTAGAGAAATAACAGTTTTGAGATTACGAATGATTATTTAAAAACTACGAGTAATTATAAATAATTACGGAATTTTTAAAACAATATAATCATTACATAATGATTTGCGCCCATGTATACATAATGTATTGACCAATGAAAACCGTCAGAACTCCGTATATTATTCTACTTGTCTACCTAACTGTTAAGGAAGATAAGTAAACTAGGGGCGCCAACAGACCCTCAATTTCAACTCGCTGCGCTCACGAAATCTCGGTTGCCGTTTGCATATTGAGCGAAGCGAGCCCAGTGTAATGACTCATCGTTTCCCATTGACTTCAATGGGATATCAGTTTTTTGACGATTATTCCTCAACGACATTAAATTTTGCAATTTGTTTTTTCAAACCATCAATTACCTAATGTGTGTCTTTTTGATTGCAAAATTTTGTAAGTTTCCGTCAAGTAGTTTTCGAGCCTATTCGTGGCAAAGAATGTGAAAAAGTCTCCAGTAGAACGCTCCGCTCGCTACGCTCGCTTCGCTCAATAATGGAGGTAGCAAACAATAAGTCAAACAAATCCGGAAAAAAGAAACGATTTTCCATTACGAAGACTCGGATGCATAAATTGAAATGTTTCCAGTTTCACTATCCCACTTTGTAGACAGAGGGCGAGTAACATAACGGGACATCCAAAACACTAAGGTCACTCTCACTCTCACTCACACACTCTCACACTCTCACTCACACTAAGGGAGAAACTTCCGATTCTACCTGACATTTTAATTCGCTTCGTTTGTTTTTCTGTTGTATAGGATGCTTAAATTTTCATACGGTGATTTAAAGTGTCGTTTTCGTTGACAAGTTTGGCACAATGAAACATTTTCGCTTTGAATCTTTCTGAAAGTGTGACAAATATACAATTTTAGACTTAATTTTTTTTTCTAATAATATCTGAATGAATTATTGGGATAGTTTAAGTAATACTTTTTAAATATAAGTTTCAAAAAATCTTAACTCTACCAGAATTCTTTTAATCTCCATAAAACAATAATCGTAAAACAAAAACATAAAAGAGTTGGTTAATTAGTTGTAAATTAAATATCATAATATATTTTTGTGGTAGGTAACAGATCAAACAAAATATATGTCATTGACAGGTGATTTAATGAGTACCGGTTTATCTTCCTGTGATATCACCACGCGAGATGAGAAAATGCAGTTCTGTATCATAATAAAATCTTTTAGGTTCTATTATCTCTATACAGATATGGTAAGTATTGACACCTGCAGGAATATCAAAGATTAAGGTTATTTTAAAGATTTTAAACCTCTTTTGAAATATTAGAGTAAGTATATATATATGTACTTACTTATTATTAATACTTACATATTATATAAATTCCATAAATATTTTTGATAAGATATATGCTTACATAACAGCTATTTATTTCAAAAAGAAAAACAGAATGAAAAGATAGAAAAACACTTTTATCAAGACGTTGTGGTCTCTATAATCACCAGCACTAGTTTACTACTAACAATTATTCAGTCAAAAGAAAACAAAATATCATTATATTAAACTACGGTTTGATAATAAAATACAACCAAAATACGAGATAAGACGCGCGACGATTACAGAGCCGAGGTGACGCCCACCCTGTATGCTCTATGTCTTATTAGAAAGTAATTGGCAGTGTAACGGTGTAATTACAATAATATTTTTTGCATCAACTTGAAATTCAAACCTTTATTTTGACTTAATGTTTTAAACAAAGTAAAACAATTGGTTTTTAGTAAGCTTTAGAAATGAATTATTCAAAATATTTTCTCCTCTTAATATTTATATTTAAAGTGTGTATTTGCTTATTTAATAAAATAAATATACGTTTGGTATAATTTATAACCGTTGTTATTATATCGATTATTAAAACTTTAAATATGTAGGTATTATTTTGTAGACTCACTCGGAAAGGAATTGGCAATATTTTTTTAGTATAAGAAAGTATTTAGAAATATCTAAGAAGAAATTATAAACGATAAAAATACATGCGTTTCCTTGTGTCCACGATAAATATAAAACGCACAAAATTTGAGACAGTATCTCATATTTAAATTCTATTAAAGGTTCTCAATTTCTGATACGAATTGAAAAACAACAGAACATTGTTACGAAATAAGTAAGACTTAATAATAAAATTAAAACCATGAATCTTCCTTATAAGTAAAGCGCCTTTGGAAAAAAACATTTATCAAATATAAATTCAATACAGAACTTGAATACGACATTGAAAACAAATTAAATTTATTAAAACTGGAAGTTCAAAAGTAAAAATAATTCAAAAATAAATATTTACACATATACATATATTTTCAAGTTCTTCCTAAGTCTTCAGTTATCGATTGTATATTAGATAATTGAAAGCCTGGTTCTAACTAAACTACTAAACATTCACCACGAACAATTTATTAACATTCTATTATATGTATTCTTCAAAATTTAAGTAAAAATAGAAGTTATAATAAATTCTGTTAATTGGCATTTAAACAACCAAATTTTACTAAAATAAATACTGATATAAATATTAAGATAGAGAGGATTTGCTGAAGCGGAAAAATGATCTGCCGACAGTATGTTTGCATCAAGTACTACTACTTTGTACCAAAGATTAAACCAGCTGAACTTGGTGTTAAAAAATTAATTTATGGCAAAAATTTTTATATAGCTGCAGTTTATCTTCAACCTTGGCTGGTGGGATGCCAGACTAAGTTTCTTAGACTATAGCTAACAGTCTACATTATTAGCTCGAATAATCTACAAAATTGCCCTTACCAAGCAGTTTAAAATATTAAAAATGCTAAATTTAGTGACAATGTTGTTGTAGTTTTTGAAACCGCTATTTATTATATAGATAGCTGAAAATGTTTGGCGAAACTACCTAGTAACTAAAAATCTCTAAAATCAGTAATGTATTTATAATTTTATATTATATTAGGTCTTCGAAATGTACATAACGCTTGTAAATATAACTCGACTTTACAGACAGAATGTTACATTGGTCGGGTCGAGTAGTAATATGGTTAGCAGGTTCGAATCTAGTTCGTATCGACAAATCTTTCATTCTATTTTTATAAAAAAATATATTTAGTTAACTCTTATGCCTAAAATAAAATAAGCTTTTCCGTCCTTGAAATTGCAAGATGCTAAATTTCATAACAGCTATATTCTCTATAGTTAAGTTGACGTGCTCTCAGGGGCGTCAGAAAAGTACTTTAGAATAGAAAAATTGAAACTTAGGGGTCTTCTATTAATTTATATAATCCATATACGATATTTTGTCTCTTTTTTTTACTTTTGTCAATCGGAATATATTATTTCATATTTTGAAAAGTGTCTTATAAGGTTGAGAATAATATAAAGTTAGTAATAAAATGTTAAAGTTAGGACATACTTTAACGTAAAAAAGCTGTCGTCTAAACCCATAAAAAGACGATCGAAGAAATTTATCCGATTTCTCAAACTAATATGGGAACTTAACATTAAACAACAATATTTATTTTTAACAGTTAAACCCAATGACGGCAATGATAATAACGAACGATAAATGCGACGTGAAAGACCCTAGGTCGAGGGAAACAGTTTCACGCTTAAATGCGATGTCTCTGGAGGTCATGTTTTAATATCATGAAATGAATTTGAGCGTTCTTTACTTTTTAATCAAAGACTTTGTGTTACATCTTTATATTATATAAAATATAATAAATTAAAGCGAATATCATCGTATAACTAAAGTTTGTAAGTACAATTACTTATTTACTTATATATATTATTAAACACTACACGAAATAACCAAGTTACAAAAAATAACGAAATAAACATTAGAAACATCACAACCAGCAAAGGAGATCTAAACTGCGGTTTCCTCTAGTCAAATTGGCCGATAGAAAAAAATTGTACAAAAAGAGTTGTTAGATTGTAAGCTAGTAAAGTTGTAACAAAAATGATCGAACTATGTGCCAACAGGCCGTCCTCGAGCGTGGTTAAGTAGTTTCCTCATCTACTACACTACAAAGAAACGGTGTCAGAGGTGTCTTAAGAATCCAGCCTTCGGGTGAGGTGATGTCAGAACAACACTTACATGTCCCGACATGTAAATGTCGTTCGTGCTCCCAAATGATTTTAACCCGCCTCAAACTTACTTACTTAATTGTGTTTATTTGTTTGTTGTGTGCCTATTATTATGTTGTTAAATAAAACTCCCAGTTTTTTATATTTAATATAATATACTTAAGTGTTGTTTATTTTTGTTAATGTTTTCTTTGCCGAGTAATATAATCTTCGACATATTTAGTGTTAGGATTATTCATTTACAGTAATCCTAATTATGGTATGTAGTTAAAAAAATATTTTAATGTAGTTAAATATAATATATAAATATAATATGGTTATAAAGATTTAATTAGTATAAAGACAAACAAATTTTACGCCAACTACACTTATAAAGACTTCTATAAACTTTATTACCATGAGAAACAACATCGAGAAGTCAACTTAAAATGAGGGCACGTAGATGTAATAAATGTAAATTGAATGGGACTGTGAGTGCTTTGGGCGTTCTCAAACCGGTTGTAAGGAAAAACTAATATGAATGCTGGATATAGAAAAGTTGGAAAGATTTATCTGATCAAGCTAAATAATAAAAAGTAAAATTTTTAATTGAGTTTTTGACAGTTACAACGGTCAGGAGAAATGTTAGCTCAGCAAAATTTTAGTTTGATTATATGCATTTTGTAGGATATCAATATTTTTATGTGATTTAAATGTAATTTCACATAATTTTATAAAACTATTAAATAGAATGTTGATTATAATTAAATGTTATTTCAATATGAATTTCTTTCATGCGTAATGTTATCTTCGGATGATTGTTATTAAAATATATGTTGACTTGAATTAATTTGTGTAACAAAAACCTACTTAATAATACTTTTCATTCCTTTTTTTTTTAAATAAAAATTTTTAAAATTGTAGATCCAATAGAATTGTCTAAATTATCTAACAAGACAGCATTAATTTATTACAGTTGTTTTTTTATAATCTTTGATTTGCCTCGATGTTATTGAGTACAGTGTTCTTGTTATAATTAATAAATTTGATTTGGTTTTAGCTTAAGGCACAAATAGAGACTTAAGTAAAATTTTGACAAAATATTTGAATTTCACAGTCGATATTATGCAAATTATATTATGGAAATTACGACATATATATTACGTGATAGTTTTCGGCCGCCATTATGGAACTTAAATATTAATTATATTTCATATAAACATAGTTTTGATATGAATACTAATGTTAGAGTCTAAGTAATAATTAAAGTAACATTTTGCGTGTAATATTGATAATTGTCTTTATTTATTATTAATATTTGCAAAACTAAAGAAATTAATAACCAAGTTTCCGAGTTATTAAAGTAACATAACATGTACTTAAAAAGTAAAATAGAAATAAAAACATTATCCAATCAATCAAGATATATAGAATTCAATTTAGTTCAAAAAAAATTTACAATTTCAATATTTAAGAAAATAATAATAAGAAATATGTAGGAAAAATGCATTCATAGATAATTCCTTATATTTAAAATAATGGAATTATATAAAAATAATAATATTAATAAACAAAAATTATAACAGTATTTTTTTAAAAGCATCTATATTTCGCAATACATTACATACAAATGCTTTATACAATATGAGTAGAATACCTAGGGTTTTAATTTCTGTGCTATTGTAATATAGAATACAGCTTCGGGTATATCACTTCCCGCGAGTTTTGCGAGTGGGATCGGCACGCTACTGTTGTATTTACTTGCAGAACTTGAGCACCCTACGTGCCCACACTCACCATGAACCGCACCCACAGGCAGCTTCTTCCCCTACGTGACACGCAGCTCTAACAGACTATGTAGCTTCTAAATATTGTCAGTTAAACAAGTTCGGAACTGAGTGATTTTCTCCCAATAATGAGATATTTTTTGTATTGTGTTTTTAATACATTTAAGTTCCCAATTTTTTTGCATAATTCACAAGTTAACACGTATTCGAAATATCAACGTCAGGAAATGCCGAGACTATTTCACTTAATTTTATTGACCTACATAATGTGATTAAAATATTGAACTTTGTTTGTGTAAAGATCGTAAATAACATCAATAACAAATAATTAATTAGTGTTTTAAAATATAAACACAAATTATATTTTAATTTATGAATAAATCGATTAACGAATGGTTAAAATAATTTATTAGTTTTTCGGAATATTCATTGAGACCTCTTAAACCAATACCTATTGGGAAGCATTATTTGATAATTAATTTATTAGTAATGCAGTTGACTGTGTTAGGGAAAACGTCAATTGAAATGGAATTAAGTCTGTATAATATTATAATTAGATAACTCAATTGTTATTCCAAATTTAAGTTGTTATGTTTGGTTATTTGATCGTGCTATACGATAATAGCTTATGGTTTGGTCACGAAAAAGAATAAAAAAAAATATAGTTATACAAAGAACTTTAAAATGTCAAGAAGACAATGAAAACTATTTGTCGGATTTCATTTAAATATTTGTAAAGCAAATAAACAAAACAGTAAATTACTAAGTTATTTGATGTTTCTCATTTCATTTTATTCACTGTGTAAATAATATTTTTAGAAGAAAAAAAATTTTGAATTTCCAACCCAGTGAAAAAAAAAATGTTAAGTATGAATGAAATTTGTTAATTTTCAGTCTGATAGCTTTATTGAATAGAAATAAATTTATGAATTACATATAAAAAGTTTTTAGATTTAATAAATTTTTATAGTTTCAAAATTTTATAAAAAATGCTAAAACAGAATCTCTACCTCTACCTCTCTTAATAATAATTTTCGAATTTGTAATAATATAGAAAATATATGTTAACATGCTTTTTCAGTATTGTATTATTATAGTAGACTAACTTTTTGTGCACAACAATAAATAAAGACAAATATCAATAAGAAATAAAATGTGCCAGATATCCAAAACTTAAAATTTGATTCAACTCTAAAACCTCGGCGAGAAAATTTCATATTTCACCTACTTTGGTAGTATTGCAAAAACCAGGCAAGGATAAACGCTTTTGTTACATTTTTCCTTCAAATCTCAGTAATGCGGTGTAACGTATTCGGTAAGATTTTTTCAATATGCTTTTTCCTTACGAATGGTATGCTATTTCGTGGGTTCGGGTGAGAAAAGTCTAGTAATAGATGGATTCAGTTATATTGTGGAAGTCGGAAATTTTTATTTTCTTATAAGAATGAGACATTCCTTGTAAATAACATAGAATAACATTCACACGTTGTTGTAGTATTATATTTGTTTTTTACATTAATGAATCCTTTTATCGGTATTTTCAACCATGTTGCGTATTGAAATTTGCTTTCAAGTGACACATTGGAAAGTTTATTTATTAAGGAAATAAACGATGGCTTTCCAAAACAAACTTATTTAAATACAATATCGATTATGGTTTCTATAGTGGGAAGTTAATTTTTAGCGTAGTTTGTTTTCAATGATGTTCGGAAATGAACAATATACAACCCGCCTCACCTGTCGAGTCATCAAATGATGTAACTCTTTTAGGTCGCAATGTACATACTACATTAAATTTGTAATGTTCAGTTTACCCTTACAAAAAGAACATAAACGAATTTACAACGTTTATTTAAATTTGAAAACATTAGAACGAAGGTCAGCCTTTTATAAATTTAAATATGGTTTTAAAAAAATAACATGAGATAAGCCTGCTGTGGTTCGATTGCATGCTTTCCTTTGACAACCAGCTCAGCTTTGACAAAATCAAAATCAAAAGCAGTATCAAAATTGATAAATAGATGCACATGAAATTCTTTAAGCAAATAGTAATCTTGCTATAATTATTATAAATCACATCAGTAATTTATTAAATTGCTGATTGTGGATACATGGTTCAACTAATTATCTATGTTTAAAGTGTTATGTGCTTAAAAACACTTTGAATAAGTATTAAGAAATCAAAGTCACACTAAGATTACGGGACACATAATTTAATTCATAATACTTATGAGATACTTAAATCTATTATCTGTACAATTGAGCGCCAGGAGGGTTGTGCACAAGGTATTAGGTGGCTGATGCCCTTCCACATCCAGAATAGCTAGTCATCGGTTCATTGATTCGAACTTAGATATCTCATGGGTTGCCTCAAGACCTCTTCAAGAAAAGGCGTTTCGATAGGCTATATAAACAAAATAAAAACAAATTTAACACTAAACTTAACTATATTACTTACTTAATCTACTAATTAATGTTGTGCAAAAACTTACCCCTGGACTAAACAATAAACTAACACAAAAGTACGATTATAATACACGTCTCAATCGCATTAACAATATCTCAAAGCCATGTACAATAGCGGAATATTATAATTATCTAAATGTCGGTAAATTGATATTTTCAACTCGTTACTGGTACACGACCACTCACATTGAATTTACTCTCAGGGGCGTCAGAAAAGTACTTTAGAATAGAAAAATTGAAACTTAGGGGTCTTCTATTAATTTATATAATCCATATACGATATTTTGTCTCTTTTTTTTACTTTTGTCAATCGGAATATATTATTTCATATTTTGAAAAGTGTCTTATAAGGTTGAGAATAATATAAAGTTAGTAATAAAATGTTAAAGTTAGGACATACTTTAACGTAAAAAAGCTGTCGTCTAAACCCATAAAAAGACGATCGAAGAAATTTATCCGATTTCTCAAACTAATATGGGAACTTAACATTAAACAACAATATTTATTTTTAACAGTTAAACCCAATGACGGCAATGATAATAACGAACGATAAATGCGACGTGAAAGACCCTAGGTCGAGGGAAACAGTTTCACGCTTAAATGCGATGTCTCTGGAGGTCATGTTTTAATATCATGAAATGAATTTGAGCGTTCTTTACTTTTTAATCAAAGACTTTGTGTTACATCTTTATATTATATAAAATATAATAAATTAAAGCGAATATCATCGTATAACTAAAGTTTGTAAGTACAATTACTTATTTACTTATATATATTATTAAACACTACACGAAATAACCAAGTTACAAAAAATAACGAAATAAACATTAGAAACATCACAACCAGCAAAGGAGATCTAAACTGCGGTTTCCTCTAGTCAAATTGGCCGATAGAAAAAAATTGTACAAAAAGAGTTGTTAGATTGTAAGCTAGTAAAGTTGTAACAAAAATGATCGAACTATGTGCCAACAGGCCGTCCTCGAGCGTGGTTAAGTAGTTTCCTCATCTACTACACTACAAAGAAACGGTGTCAGAGGTGTCTTAAGAATCCAGCCTTCGGGTGAGGTGATGTCAGAACAACACTTACATGTCCCGACATGTAAATGTCGTTCGTGCTCCCAAATGATTTTAACCCGCCTCAAACTTACTTACTTAATTGTGTTTATTTGTTTGTTGTGTGCCTATTATTATGTTGTTAAATAAAACTCCCAGTTTTTTATATTTAATATAATATACTTAAGTGTTGTTTATTTTTGTTAATGTTTTCTTTGCCGAGTAATATAATCTTCGACATATTTAGTGTTAGGATTATTCATTTACAGTAATCCTAATTATGGTATGTAGTTAAAAAAATATTTTAATGTAGTTAAATATAATATATAAATATAATATGGTTATAAAGATTTAATTAGTATAAAGACAAACAAATTTTACGCCAACTACACTTATAAAGACTTCTATAAACTTTATTACCATGAGAAACAACATCGAGAAGTCAACTTAAAATGAGGGCACGTAGATGTAATAAATGTAAATTGAATGGCTGTGAGTGCTTTGGGCGTTCTCAAACCGGTTGTAAGGAAAAACTAATATGAATGCTGGATATAGAAAAGTTGGAAAGATTTATCTGATCAAGCTAAATAATAAAAAGTAAAATTTTTAATTGAGTTTTTGACAGTTACAACGGTCAGGAGAAATGTTAGCTCAGCAAAATTTTAGTTTGATTATATGCATTTTGTAGGATATCAATATTTTTATGTGATTTAAATGTAATTTCACATAATTTTATAAAACTATTAAATAGAATGTTGATTATAATTAAATGTTATTTCAATATGAATTTCTTTCATGCGTAATGTTATCTTCGGATGATTGTTATTAAAATATATGTTGACTTGAATTAATTTGTGTAACAAAAACCTACTTAATAATATTTTTCATTCCTTTTTTTTTTAAATAAAAATTTTTAAAATTGTAGATCCAATAGAATTGTCTAAATTATCTAACAAGACAGCATTAATTTATTACAGTTGTTTTTTTATAATCTTTGATTTGCCTCGATGTTATTGAGTACAGTGTTCTTGTTATAATTAATAAATTTGATTTGGTTTTAGCTTAAGGCACAAATAGAGACTTAAGTAAAATTTTGACAAAATATTTGAATTTCACAGTCGATATTATGCAAATTATATTATGGAAATTACGACATAAAGATCGTAAAGATCGTAAATAACATCAATAACAAATAATTAATTAGTGTTTTAAAATATAAACACAAATTATATTTTAATTTATGAATAAATCGATTAACGAATGGTTAAAATAATTTATTAGTTTTTCGGAATATTCATTGAGACCTCTTAAACCAATACCTATTGGGAAGCATTATTTGATAATTAATTTATTAGTAATGCAGTTGACTGTGTTAGGGAAAACGTCAATTGAAATGGAATTAAGTCTGTATAATATTATAATTAGATAACTCAATTGTTATTCCAAATTTAAGTTGTTATGTTTGGTTATTTGATCGTGCTATACGATAATAGCTTATGGTTTGGTCACGAAAAAGAATAAAAAAAAATATAGTTATACAAAGAACTTTAAAATGTCAAGAAGACAATGAAAACTATTTGTCGGATTTCATTTAAATATTTGTAAAGCAAATAAACAAAACAGTAAATTACTAAGTTATTTGATGTTTCTCATTTCATTTTATTCACTGTGTAAATAATATTTTTAGAAGAAAAAAAATTTTGAATTTCCAACCCAGTGAAAAAAAAAATGTTAAGTATGAATGAAATTTGTTAATTTTCAGTCTGATAGCTTTATTGAATAGAAATAAATTTATGAATTACATATAAAAAGTTTTTAGATTTAATAAATTTTTATAGTTTCAAAATTTTATAAAAAATGCTAAAACAGAATCTCTACCTCTACCTCTCTTAATAATAATTTTCGAATTTGTAATAATATAGAAAATATATGTTAACATGCTTTTTCAGTATTGTATTATTATAGTAGACTAACTTTTTGTGCACAACAATAAATAAAGACAAATATCAATAAGAAATAAAATGTGCCAGATATCCAAAACTTAAAATTTGATTCAACTCTAAAACCTCGGCGAGAAAATTTCATATTTCACCTACTTTGGTAGTATTGCAAAAACCAGGCAAGGATAAACGCTTTTGTTACATTTTTCCTTCAAATCTCAGTAATGCGGTGTAACGTATTCGGTAAGATTTTTTCAATATGCTTTTTCCTTACGAATGGTATGCTATTTCGTGGGTTCGGGTGAGAAAAGTCTAGTAATAGATGGATTCAGTTATATTGTGGAAGTCGGAAATTTTTATTTTCTTATAAGAATGAGACATTCCTTGTAAATAACATAGAATAACATTCACACGTTGTTGTAGTATTATATTTGTTTTTTACATTAATGAATCCTTTTATCGGTATTTTCAACCATGTTGCGTATTGAAATTTGCTTTCAAGTGACACATTGGAAAGTTTATTTATTAAGGAAATAAACGATGGCTTTCCAAAACAAACTTATTTAAATACAATATCGATTATGGTTTCTATAGTGGGAAGTTAATTTTTAGCGTAGTTTGTTTTCAATGATGTTCGGAAATGAACAATATACAACCCGCCTCACCTGTCGAGTCATCAAATGATGTAACTCTTTTAGGTCGCAATGTACATACTACATTAAATTTGTAATGTTCAGTTTACCCTTACAAAAAGAACATAAACGAATTTACAACGTTTATTTAAATTTGAAAACATTAGAACGAAGGTCAGCCTTTTATAAATTTAAATATGGTTTTAAAAAAATAACATGAGATAAGCCTGCTGTGGTTCGATTGCATGCTTTCCTTTGACAACCAGCTCAGCTTTGACAAAATCAAAATCAAAAGCAGTATCAAAATTGATAAATAGATGCACATGAAATTCTTTAAGCAAATAGTAATCTTGCTATAATTATTATAAATCACATCAGTAATTTATTAAATTGCTGATTGTGGATACATGGTTCAACTAATTATCTATGTTTAAAGTGTTATGTGCTTAAAAACACTTTGAATAAGTATTAAGAAATCAAAGTCACACTAAGATTACGGGACACATAATTTAATTCATAATACTTATGAGATACTTAAATCTATTATCTGTACAATTGAGCGCCAGGAGGGTTGTGCACAAGGTATTAGGTGGCTGATGCCCTTCCACATCCAGAATAGCTAGTCATCGGTTCATTGATTCGAACTTAGATATCTCATGGGTTGCCTCAAGACCTCTTCAAGAAAAGGCGTTTCGATAGGCTATATAAACAAAATAAAAACAAATTTAACACTAAACTTAACTATATTACTTACTTAATCTACTAATTAATGTTGTGCAAAAACTTACCCCTGGACTAAACAATAAACTAACACAAAAGTACGATTATAATACACGTCTCAATCGCATTAACAATATCTCAAAGCCATGTACAATAGCGGAATATTATAATTATCTAAATGTCGGTAAATTGATATTTTCAACTCGTTACTGGTACACGACCACTCACATTGAATTTACTCTTAAAATTATTCTAATAACTTAATATAACAATATAATATTACTTGCTATTTTTAAATAAACTTAAAATTAAATTAAAAAGATAATAATACGGAGACTCGTTGGGGATCGCACTTGCGTCGACCGGCTTAACTAGTGAATTCAATCCGGCACTTTAAACACAACACCAATTACATGTTAACAGATTTTTCGAATGACTTATAGTAGTCAAACACTTTTACCATTACATAGTCCCCTATACAACACAAAAAAAACAGCATGTTTTTTTTTTTTTTTTTTTTTTTTTTTTTTTTTTTTTTTTTTTTTATTTACTTGGTTTTAAGAATGATACATGCCACATTCCTAAGTCTTTTCCAAAAAGGTTGTTTAATCTATAAACACTGTCTGATATTTTTTCAATTACAATAGCTTTTTCAAATTTAGGAGCTAGCTTAGACATAAATTTGTGTGTAGCCTTAGATAAATATTTAGTCTTCTTCCAGACTAAGTCACCTTCATTAAAGATAGCAATTCTTCGACTTGAATCATACCGCCTTTTACTACAACTGTGCGATTTTCTTAATCTCACCTTTACCTCCTGATGTACCAGATCACGATCTTTCAATTGATCAATATATACCTGCTTAACTCTGTTTAAGGTGGTCAATGAATTCTCGACATTGTTTATAGGTCGCGTGTTCGTTTCTCTTCCGAAAAATAAATATGATGGCGTAAAACCTGTACTCTCATGTACTGCTGTTCTAATAGCATGCCCTATTTGATTTAAATTCAAATCCCAATCGTTGTGTTTTCCGGGTTTAATGTATGACGAAATCATTGTACCCACAACTCTATTCACACGTTCTGTTGGGTTGCTCTGAGGATGATAATTAGGAGTATACCACAGTTTCGTATTAAACTTTAGAGCCATATCCTTAAATTGTTGTGAAACAAATTGTCTACCATTATCACATATGATCGCTTTGGGCGAACCATAAATCAGCAGTTGATTTTCCACTATTTCGCATATTTTATCTGCTTTTCCGGTGCGTAATGGAAACAATAAAGTGAATTTACTAAACCAGCAGCTAATAACGAGTAACATCGTGTTACATCTTTTACTCTTAGGAAACGGACCCATTAAGTCCAGCGATATTATTTGCCATGGACCTGTGACGTCCCTGTGCTGTCCCATTTTACCACATTTTAATTTTTGAGAAACTTTTGTCTGACCACATGTTTCACACTTATTAACATATTGTTTCACATCTTCTAATATATTAGGCCAATAATAATTTTGCTTTATTCTGTACAAAGTCTTACGAATGCCAAAATGTCCTGAGATAGCCTCTTTGTGGCAGTCTTCCAATACTTTTGCCCTTAACGATTCAGGAACAAATAATTTCCATTTATTATAATTAGGAAACTGTTTCAATTGTACCCGTTTTAATAACAAACCTTTAGAAACTGCCCAGCTTGGATCTTTACAATAACCGGACTCTAAATTTTTTATCTTATTCTTGTACCAAGAATTTTTATGTTTTTCTAAGATAGTTATAGCTTCTACTTCTACCGAACGGGATAATGAATCTGGAACAATGTTACTAGACCCCGGACGGTGAACTATATCAAAATTAAACTGTTGTAGTTTCATTGCCCAACGTGCTAGTCTACCATAAGGATTCTTCATTTTATGTAGCCATTGCAACGCACTATGATCTGTAATAACTGTAAACTTAACTCCATCGATATAAGGTGTAAACTTTTCAATTGCATAGACAACACTTAACAATTCACGTTCTGATGTAGAGTAATTTCTTTCGCGATCATTTAATTTGCGACTTAAAAAAGCCACAGCTTGATCAGAATTGTTTGATTTCTGAGCAAGAACTGCTCCGATGCCATTTTTTGAAGCATCACATTGTATATAAAATGGCTTATTATAATCCGGACATGACATCACAGGTGTTGATGTTAATAAAGATTTCAATTTCAAGAACGATTTATCTGCTGCGTCTGTCCATTCAAAATTACTCTTACCCCTTTTTTTTTTTGTTAAATCATGTAATGGACCAGCAACCTCAGAAAAGTTTTTAATAAATCTACGGTACCAACTTGCCAGACCAATAAATCTCTGAAGTTCTCTTAGGGTTTTAGGTTTAGAATAGTTAAGTATAGCAGATACCTTATCCGGATCGGTACGCAAACCATTCTTATCAATAATATATCCCAAATATCGCAACGATGCTCTCGCAAATTGGCATTTGTCCAAGTTGATAGTCAAGTTCGCTTTTTTAAGCACTGATGTAACCCACTTTAGCAACTGTATATGCTCTTCCCAGCTGGATGAACATACCACAATATCGTCCAAGTAAGCCCACACTTTCTCCTCTTCTGAATGAAATAACATATCCATTAATCTCTGCAATGTTTGAGAAGCATTTACCAAACCAAAAGGCATCATTTTAAATTGAAATAATCCTCTTCCCGGAACCGCGAAAGCAGTTTTTTCTTTACTGGATTCTCCCAAGGGTACTTGCCAAAAAGCTGATTTTAAATCGATTGTACTTAGATACCTGGCATTACGTAAATTGTCTAATATAGCAGAAACTCTGGGTAGAGGGTAAGTGTCTCTTTTTGTAATTTTATTTAGTTGTCTTCTGTCTAAACAAAGTCTATTGGTTCCATTAGCTTTCTTGACTATTACTACCGGCGAATACCAGGAACTGTAGGACGTTTCAACAACACCTTTATCTAGCATGTCATCTAGTTCCTTTTCAATTTCTTTTTTAATAATTGGAGAAAAATTATACGGTTTTTGATAAATTGGCTTGTTTTCTGCAGTATTAATCTCATGACTAAGAATACTGGTTCTACCTAAACCAAAGCCGATAGTATTTGACATTTCATCCATAACGTTAAGTAGTTCACTCTGTTGAGTCTCGCTCAAATCATTTCTCGAAAATAACAATTGATTATTTGCTGTATTTGCATCCAGTTCATTGAGTGTAATCTCTCCCTTAAACTGAAAAGTTATCCCATATTGATCAAAGAAGTCCTTCCCCAATACTAATCGTTGTACCAGGTCTGGCATGACCAATACTGAAATAACATGACATTGACCATCAAATGACAGTGGAACATCAAATACCTCCTTGATCGTATGACTCGTACCATCAGCCGTGGATAGTCCTGGTATATTACTGGAATACGATTTTAACCCTAAATGTCTAATAACCCTTGCTAAATCTCTATTGATTACCGTACGATTTGCACCAGAATCTAATAATCCACCAGTTTTATAACCTAGTATATCTACTAGTACGTAAGATCTATTATCATCTATTTTATTTATAATGATCGGATTAAGTTCATGTGAACAAAAAAAACTTTCAATTGTCTGTAACCACGACTGCCATTCCTTACTGTTTCTTTTTAGGGGAAAGCCTACTTGGCAGGGTTGTTGCTTTCCCCTATTTCGTTTCCCTTACAAGAACAATCTTTGGATGTGAGTCCAAATCTACCACATCTATAACAAAACAAACGCTGTCTCGGTAAACGGCATGATCTAAATAAATGCCCCGTTTCCCGACAATTCCAGCAGCGCCTTTTATTTAACTCTATATCCTTTTTAATTTCGCCAATTTCGTTAACTGTTTTAGAGACTTCATTAATTTTATAGGCTAGATCAGGTTCTAATTTGTTTCCATAAAATTTTGGTTCCTGAAAGTTATCGCAGTTGTTTTTAGTTCTTTCAATTACGCGTAACACATTTACTAAATCCGTAATCGACAAAAATTCATCCCGACATACTGCTCTTTGAAAGTAAGGTTGCAGATTTCTTAAAATAATCCTTATTTTTCTTTCTTCCGGAAGCCTTTCTGGCAATCTATTAAACATATTCTGCATAACAGATAAATAAATTATAACAGATTCATTTTTACCCTGTGTTCTAGCCATTATCTCCTCTAAAAGTTTGTCCTGGTAACCATGCGGTTGAAACGTTCTTTTAAGTAAAATTTCTAGTTCCTTCCAACTGGAAACATATTCTCTATTGGCTCTATACCAAATAAGCGCATCTCCCTCAAAAAAATCGATTGCATATCGCCACAGATCTCTATCAGTAGCATTTCTTGCATCTTTGAGTTCATTAATCCTTTCGATAAAAGCGTTGATACTTATACTACTATTTCCAGAAAACTTTAATCCCCACTGATTTATTGGTACAAGCTTTCTTCTAGAAATATCTTCATTGATTGTTGAGGTACGCATTAATGGTAATAATTTACATTTCTCATTTACTTTAAACTCTTCCAGATCATTATTCAGATCCACCCTATTATGTATTGTCTCCTGGGTGTGCTGTGCTACTTGGTCATCGTCCTCTAGTTTCTTTAAAATTTGTTCCCGTAGAATCCCTAAACTTTCTTGTAATATCCGTTTGTCGCTAGCAGTTAGATTTTGTTCATCAAGCGTTTTATCCTCTTCTTTTTCCAGCTTTAATAATAACTCCTCAACTATCTTCTTTAAATTATTACAAGAGTTAATATCTTGTTCTTCGGTTGGAATGATAAAATTCAATCTACCCCTTACGTGATACAACCGTGATACTAAACGCCGAAATAAAGTTTTATCTGGTTTACCTTCAATTTCCGAAATATAATTGGCTAATATGTTAATTTTCGAAGAACAAAGTTGTAGTTCATTTCTAAAATTTTCCGAAGTGTCCTTTGGCGCTTTTAAATGGTACGAACATTCCCCAGCTTGCTCGGACGCCATTAATTCTTTTAATAATTTTTTCATGACTGGTACAAAACTTTTAATGTATACCCCACGACAAGCAAGTTCGAATTCCAACTCATCTTTAAGCAAGAAATTTACATCCATTATGCCAAGTAGTAAGAATATAATAATAATACAGAAAATTAATACTTATTACACTCAATCATACACCTATCGAATGACATTCAAACAAAATTCTATAAATATTCTAGTATATCCCTTATAAAGACTTTAACAATATAAAATCACTACATAATCAATATACAGAACAATATTTATATCAAAATAAAACTTAGTAAAAACAAGAATCAAAACCAGTAACGGTAACAGTATTTAAAATCTTAAATTATTTCTCTGACAGGTGTAAGTGGCGATGCATACTAACTAAGCGTAATCAGTTACATATAAAACTGCGTTTCTTTGTTAAGTCACTCAAGTCACCACCAAAGAACAATTATTTATTAGCCCGGCTAGCTCAGTCGGTAGAGCAAGAGACTCTTAATCTCAGGGTCGTGGGTTCGGGCCCCACGTTGGGCGCCATGTTATGTGCTTAAAAACACTTTGAATAAGTATTAAGAAATCAAAGTCACACTAAGGTTACAGGACACATAATTTAATTCATAATACTTATGAGATACTTAAATCTATTATCTGTACAATTGAGCGCCAGGAGGGTTGTGCACAAGGTATTAGGTGGCTGATGCCCTTCCACATCCAGAATAGCTAGTCATCGGTTCATTGATTCGAACTTAGATATCTCATGGGTTGCCTCAAGACCTCTTCAAGAAAAGGCGTTTCGATAGGCTATATAAACAAAATAAAAACAAATTTAACACTAAACTTAACTATATTACTTACTTAATCTACTAATTAATGTTGTGCAAAAACTTACCCCTGGACTAAACAATAAACTAACACAAAAGTACGATTATAATACACGTCTCAATCGCATTAACAATATCTCAAAGCCATGTACAATAGCGGAATATTATAATTATCTAAATGTCGGTAAATTGATATTTTCAACTCGTTACTGGTACACGACCACTCACATTGAATTTACTCTTAAAATTATTCTAATAACTTAATATAACAATATAATATTACTTGCTATTTTTAAATAAACTTAAAATTAAATTAAAAAGATAATAATACGGAGACTCGTTGGGGATCGAACTTGCGTCGACCGGCTTAACTAGTGAATTCAATCCGGCACTTTAAACACAACACCAATTACATGTTAACAGATTTTTCGAATTACTTATAGTAGTCAAACACTTTTACCATTACAAAAGTCTACTTTGGCTACTAGTAGTTTCTTGGTTAAAATAGTTCAATTATCAGGTAATTTCGAAGTAAAACATATCACTACAAAATTTTGTAAACTATATTACATTACAATTTCTTTTAACTATTAGGAACATTAACAAACATAACTTTAGTAGATTATATTATTTTTTTTAACCGTTTTAGACTTGCTATTATTATAGCCCATTATTTTATAGAATATCCTCGTATAAACACAATGGCCTCACTACGGTGGTTCGGGAGCTGAAATTTACGAGCTCCCTCCGACACCTTTTCTACTTTCATCTTCTCATTACTGTGATTGTGTTACACTCTATAACGGTTTTTATTTTAAGATACAATATATCATGTCCTATGACACTTCTATTATCTACTATACTAATATATTATTTACCTCTATACATTTTACAACATATTTGTTATAATTTTTTTATTTTATATTTATTTTTTCAGTAAATTATGTATATCTTATCAAGATGTAATTATGTATACATGTATTAAATATGTACCAGTACATTACGGTATAGTGTCTGTAAGCTTAACAAAAAATAACTTTTTATACTATACTAATAAACATTTTAAATATTTTAATGCACGAGAAATAGTTAATCGTATTCCCAGAAGCTTAAAATATTCCTTACTTAACGCAAATACCAACTTATTGCTAGACAGGTGATGGGTGGCTTGTGTAAATAAACTACTTCGTTCAAAGTATCAAAAGTAAGGCTTAACGGGAGTGTCCTCTTGGAAGGGAGGACCGGAGTGCTTCAAACAATTTGCGTTTATTTACTGTTCAGGTAAAGCATGTGAAAAACAAATACTAAGCGATTTTAGTCTAGTTGGTATCATATTGTTGAAACACAAATATAAGATTTTTTATTTTTACGGAATTTAATTGTTTATTGTTTTCGTTAGCAAATTATTGAAAATTACATATGTTTATGGACTCAAATATGAGAAATATGAGACATTTAGCTTACATTTAACATATACAGTGAAGATAAACTATATTTGATTTTAGTTGGGATGAAATCAAAAACAGAAATATAGATAAAACTAGAATCAAGGAGTTACAAAAGAATTCCACACGCAAATATTTAATTTACATTTCATTAATCAAGCGTGCGTATATATATATATATATATATATATATATATGATAAATAGCTCAGTGAAATTAATTCATCATTATAGTCAGATTATAATTGTATTATGACATTGAAATACTATTAAAATGTATTATATTTATTATAATATTCTTGCCTATGACGATTAATATCCAACATCAACAACCATCATGTACTAACCGAGCGTCATTATCCAAGCAGTGATTAAAACAGCATCCCGGTATGCGTGATGACGAATAATGATCCTACCTTTTATTTAGTTCTATTGTGGTGTCTCGAATTCTACGAGTATGTCGCATACGATACTCATACGATAGTCACTTAGTGATGTTAACTGTTGGTTGATATTCCGTAGGTTATATAATCAATAATTTTAATTTCATTTTTAACGGAATGTTTAAATGTATTATAATTTTTTTATCAAATCATATATATTTTTTGGTCAACATTTATATTGTGTAAAATAACGAGGATTACAGTGATACGTATTTATTATATACGTATATATGTATTATTTAATAAACTGACAAGGTTTATTTGAATAGTATCGAACAAACATAATAAAATTAGTTATATAGAGACGTAGATTACTATATATTAACTATGGTTAATTTGAATACTGTTTAATAAATATAATATATTTAGATATATAAACGTGCTTAAGCTATTTATTTTATGGAAGGTTTTTTATACATTGAAGTTGAATATAAGATTAGTATCAAATAGGTATATAATTTATGACAGGAATTAATTCGAGCTATTCTTCTCGTAATATATATCTCAAATGAACAATGGAAGTAGCTGATAAAATGAACCAAATACTCGGGCAACGTAAAGCAAGAGAATGATCAACTGTTCACATTGATCTACGCTATTTTGAACAGTTTAAAAACAATGACTATAATATATTACATAAGAATAAATAATTCTGGAATTTTTGCACATCGTTATTTGATAAATAATATTATTTTTAATATATTTTATGTTAATAATATAGTAAAGACGCCAAATCTGTATAATAAATATATTTAATTATAATTTAAGTTTATGACACAGCTCAGGCCTCTAAATAGTAATAACTTAAAAATAAACAAATTAGTGTCTGAGTGCTTGAATCGTTTTTTTTGTTAATAAAGAGTATTATAGGAATACATAGAAAATTATTTGTTTATAAATATATTACAACAATCTTAAAACTTATGGATTTGCATAAATTTAATGGGTAAAGGTACGTGTTACGCGATTTTTAAAATAATTATCATATCCGGTGTTATCCCGGTATTATCGATCCGGTGACATTCGTGAAGCAAAGGAAATACCGGGCAACAGCCAAACTCTTAATAATTACAACATGTTTTTACATATAGTTTAATTGTTTCTATGATATTGAAAACCGATTAAAATGAAATTAAGTAGCTCTCTGTATATGAATTGTGTAATGGAAACGATCCTCAACGCTACCAGGTATTGGAAGGCTCACCCAATATACATTTATTACCTCTCGTGCTTTGTCCACACCGAGACGAGCTATTCAACCGCTGTTCCAGATAATTGGGCGTTAAAATGAAACTAAACAAGCTTACCGATAATACAAAAGTGTTTTTTTAATTTATTACATATTATACACTATTCATAATATTCAGAATATCTAGATAACGTAGACATCTAAAGTAACAACTATGATTACCATAAGCAAATGGATATTATATAAGACGTATGGTTTACATTCTTTATAATACTTGGTACAGAAATTTATCTTTTAACTTTTAGGTGAAATATTCGCGACGCGTTCACAAATGGCTCGTGACAAAGGGCTGGACGTCAACATTTCTCAGCGTTGCTTTTATTAAATTTCTGATGTAGTTTGTCACTGGCACAATAAAGGACCGCGGTTGTGCAGGTATGGGAAGCGCGGAGGTGAGTTATTGTCTAAATATTTGCTAAAAACGTGAACTTTAGAAAATACTACCTTATGTAAAAAATAATAATTATGTAATATTTTGTAACATACTACACAACATTTAGAACTATCGAATAGGTACATCAATCATTAAGAAATAAATCAATAAATTATATATATTTGTCACATATGTTGCCACAATTGTATAAACATTATTTACTTAATATTCCTATATTCATTATCAAGGACATGTGACTGTATAAGTTATAGTTCCTTAAAACATAAAATAATATGTTTGACCTAAGATATAGATAAATATATTAAATGCTAAGTAATAATAATAAAGCTTAATATATTTTTGTACAATTTCAAATGTTACTTACTGTATTGTAAGGGTCAGAGAGTTAAAATGATTTGGACCTGTTTCACTCCTTTGAAACTTCTCAAGGGATAAAGGGATATTGTCAATTTATTATTTAAAAAACCTCTTAAGTCTTCAAGCATTTCATCCTTTGGTCATAGGAGGCTCAATTGATTTACGTTATATATATATATATATATAGTGAAAGACAAATAACGGTATGTTGGATAGACTTAGAGAACGCTTTCGGGTCGGTACAACATGAACTGATGATGTTCGCGCTAAGATGGTATAACTTTCCTACGTTAGTAAGTGACATGATTGCATCATATTATTCAAAATTAAAATTTTCCATAATCACAAATGAAAATCATTCTAAACCATTAAATTACAACATAGGTTTATTTCAAGGTTGTTGTATTTCTCCAATTATATTTAACATAGTGATCAATATTTTAATAGATAAATTAATTAAAAACGAAAAGAAATGGGGTTATCGGTTTAAGTTTAACAATAAATACACAGAATCCATACTAGCATTCGCAGACGATCTCGCGATACTGACACGTAATCCAAAACAATGTCAGCTACTTTTAAATGTTGTGGAGGATTTCTGTGCTTGGACGGACGGATTGAGGACAAAACCCAATAAATGCTACAGTCTGTGTCTGGGTAGGCGGAACACCAGATATACCTCTTACGATCCGGGCCTTATAATAGGCGGTAAGTGCGTTACTACTATTACCGACGCAGCTCCATTCAAATTCTTAGGCAAAAAAATCGATTACCAAGGGCGTACTCCATCTTTAGATTTAATAGTCGATAGCTTTTTGAATGATCTTAAAAAGGTAGACAATCAGCCAATAAGTAACATCAAAAAGGCTTGGATATACGATAATTATTTAACATCACGTTTAAATTGGCCTTTCCTCGTTTACGATATTAATAAGACCCTTTTGTTAAAGTTAGATGCAAGCGTCATAAGGACATTGAAGTCATGGCTCGGGTTAGCGCATCCAGCGGACTCTTCTGCCTTATTTAGAGACCGACATAATTTTGGGTTAAAATTAAAGAAACCATCGGAACTCTATAAACACCTAAGAGTGACCAAGAGACATATCATCTCAAAGTCGAATGATGATACTGTAACATCTCTCCCAAAAGATAAAATTGCCGCAGAGCTGGAGTCACGACTTCAATTCCATAAACAATTTATGATAGGTGCTCAAACAAATAAAGCAGGGCTAGGATCAAGTAGGAAAGAACCAGACATAGAAATAATAAAATCCTTTATTCGGCACGATGAAAATGATAATTACCGGTTGCACGCGATGAGCCTAGAATTGCAAAACGAATGGGTGACCATAGGAGATTTTTGTATTCCATTAGCTTTACGATGGCGCACCCTGCTTCATGATTGGTCCCCAGCATTATTAAAATTTTATCTTAATGCATTCCAAATGACTCTCCCAGATCAAAGTAACTTAGTAAGATGGGGCAAAGCCACCGAAAAATCTTGCAATATCTGCGGGGAGGCAGTAGGAACCGCGAAACACTTGCTAGTAGGGTGTAGGGTACTATTAAATAGAGGTAAATACTCGCGTCGCCACGATAAAGTATTAGAAATCATACGAGAAGCGGTTAGTCTTTCTGTAGCAAGAGCGCAGAGGGGTATAACAACCACCAAAAAATCAGTAGAGTTCGTAAAGGCAGGTTCGTCCAAAAAATCTAAATTAAAACCTTATTCCATCTTGGACGCGTCTCCTGATTGGACTCTCATGATGGACGCGTATGAAAGGCAATACAAAATCCCCGGGGATGTTTGTGTTTCGTCATCTAGGCCGGACTTATTCCTGTATTCAAAACAACTAAGGCGCGTTATACTTGTGGAGCTTACTGTACCCTGGGAAACAAACATACCCAAAGATCATACATTTAAGCTTAACAAGTATTACGAACTATGTAACGAACTGATCAGGAATAGATTTATAGTTAATTTGTACGCTGTAGAAGTAGGAGCGAGAGGTATAACAGCAAAATCTCTCTACAACTTATTTAAGGATCTCGGCCTTTCTAGAACGATCATCAGTTCATTTTTGGAACGTATTTCAAAGGCGGCTTTAGTAGGTTCTTACGATATTTGGTTAGGTAGGGAAAGGAGCGTAAACAGTGAAGGTGAGCGTGTATGCGCATAGTAAAGGGGCCCCTTAAACCTACATCTGGGTCGCAAGTCCCAGGCATTGTTTGCGCTCCTCTTCTTGCAACGCGATGGGCCCGGCACCCGCACGGTGAATCCATGGAATGCTAAGAAGCTTCGTCTCATTTTAATTGACAGCCCGGAGAGACGGGATGACGCTGGAAAGACAGCTGACGCTGGAAAGACAGATGGCAGCTGGGAAGACAGATGACTGTTGGAAAGACAGCCGAGGGTGACGGCCTAGCAAGCCAAGCCCGGGAATTTCGTTAAAGCTAAAAGTCCGAAAAAGAAAAATACCCCTGGGACAGTCCGAGAGGGGGGGCGGAAGAACTGTCCATCGGTTGATAATAACGGCGAAAACGGCGCGAAAACGGAATTGAAATGCCTTACGTGCGGGAAAATTTACAAAAGACGAGCCTGGTTTATTAAACATCTCAAAACACACGATGGTGCTGAAGCGCGGCAATCGCCGGTAATATCTTCAGTTTTCACTTCGGATAGAGTTTACCCTCATACATCCCATGGTGAACCATTGAATGCGAATCACCAGGAGTCCATAACCATCCGGACGCGTCTTAGCATTCCCACTATTAAACAATCGACATGGAAAATACACGATCAAAATATAGCGGACCTGTTAGAGCACCCGGGCTCAAACCAGGTACTCAACGCGCAAGTAGAGACTCTACAAAATACTATTTTTGACTACTTCAATGAGCACTATCCACCTTCGAATCGTTATGCTCACAAGTATAAAGAAAACGGTTTTAAATTGAAAATGAGAAGGAAAAAAAGGGACCTCATAAAGAAACTTCGTAGGGCCAAAGCCATGGGCGACAACCAACTTAGTCACCAACTGTCTAGGGCATTAAGGTCAATTCTTAAATTAATACAAGGCATATCACAACAAATAACAAAAAACCGTGATAGCTTTGACCGGGCAAAACACGAAGTAGACTTTGATAAAAATCCTTTTAAGTACTCTAAAAACATTTTCAAAGACGAAAAAGGTAAACTCCTCTTGACCAACGAGCAAATTTTTGATTATTATAAAAGCACATACGAAGTGCCTAAAAATCAAAGGCTGTATGGGGATCCCAACGATCGAAAACCTGAGAGTCCATCCATAGATTTTCATGCCAACCCACCAACTTTGGAGGAAATCAATAAAATAATTAAAAAGAAACCATCTAAGTCAGCACCAGGTCCGGATGGTATCCCTTATATAGTTTATAAAAAATGTCCGTCGATTCATAAACATCTATTGAATATATTCGATAAAATCTGGTCAAGAGGACAAACACCGGTAACATTCGGAAATGCTCTTTTTGTCCTCATTCCCAAAAGCGACAATGTCTCGGATCCTAGGGACACTAGACCGATAGCTCTAACAAATACAATATCAAAAATATTTTTTTCTTTTTTACAAACAAAAATGACGCAATTCATGATAAATAATAAATATTTCGGGCCTTATCACCAGAAAGGGTTTTTGCCTGGCATTTCTGGATGCCTCGAACATAATACGTTACTATCGGAAAGCCTTAAAGATGCCAGAAATAGTGAAAGACAAATAACGGTATGTTGGATAGACTTAGAGAACGCTTTCGGGTCGGTACAACATGAACTGATGATGTTCGCGCTAAGATGGTATAACTTTCCTACGTTAGTAAGTGACATGATTGCATCATATTATTCAAAATTAAAATTTTCCATAATCACAAATGAAAATCATTCCAAACCATTAAATTACAACATAGGTTTATTTCAAGGTTGTTGTATTTCTCCAATTATATTTAACATAGTGATCAATATTTTAATAGATAAATTAATTAAAAACGAAAAGAAATGGGGTTATCGGTTTAAGTTTAACAATAAATACACAGAATCCATACTAGCATTCGCAGACGATCTCGCGATACTGACACGTAATCCAAAACAATGTCAGCTACTTTTAAATGTTGTGGAGGATTTCTGTGCTTGGACGGACGGATTGAGGACAAAACCCAATAAATGCTACAGTCTGTGTCTGGGTAGGCGGAACACCAGATATACCTCTTACGATCCGGGCCTTATAATAGGCGGTAAGTGCGTTACTACTATTACCGACGCAGCTCCATTCAAATTCTTAGGCAAAAAAATCGATTACCAAGGGCGTACTCCATCTTTAGATTTAATAGTCGATAGCTTTTTGAATGATCTTAAAAAGGTAGACAATCAGCCAATAAGTAACATCAAAAAGGCTTGGATATACGATAATTATTTAACATCACGTTTAAATTGGCCTTTCCTCGTTTACGATATTAATAAGACCCTTTTGTTAAAGTTAGATGCAAGCGTCATAAGGACATTGAAGTCATGGCTCGGGTTAGCGCATCCAGCGGACTCTTCTGCCTTATTTAGAGACCGACATAATTTTGGGTTAAAATTAAAGAAACCATCGGAACTCTATAAACACCTAAGAGTGACCAAGAGACATATCATCTCAAAGTCGAATGATGATACTGTAACATCTCTCCCAAAAGATAAAATTGCCGCAGAGCTGGAGTCACGACTTCAATTCCATAAACAATTTATGATAGGTGCTCAAACAAATAAAGCAGGGCTAGGATCAAGTAGGAAAGAACCAGACATAGAAATAATAAAATCCTTTATTCGGCACGATGAAAATGATAATTACCGGTTGCACGCGATGAGCCTAGAATTGCAAAACGAATGGGTGACCATAGGAGATTTTTGTATTCCATTAGCTTTACGATGGCGCACCCTGCTTCATGATTGGTCCCCAGCATTATTAAAATTTTATCTTAATGCATTCCAAATGACTCTCCCAGATCAAAGTAACTTAGTAAGATGGGGCAAAGCCACCGAAAAATCTTGCAATATCTGCGGGGAGGCAGTAGGAACCGCGAAACACTTGCTAGTAGGGTGTAGGGTACTATTAAATAGAGGTAAATACTCGCGTCGCCACGATAAAGTATTAGAAATCATACGAGAAGCGGTTAGTCTTTCTGTAGCAAGAGCGCAGAGGGGTATAACAACCACCAAAAAATCAGTAGAGTTCGTAAAGGCAGGTTCGTCCAAAAAATCTAAATTAAAACCTTATTCCATCTTGGACGCGTCTCCTGATTGGACTCTCATGATGGACGCGTATGAAAGGCAATACAAAATCCCCGGGGATGTTTGTGTTTCGTCATCTAGGCCGGACTTATTCCTGTATTCAAAACAACTAAGGCGCGTTATACTTGTGGAGCTTACTGTACCCTGGGAAACAAACATACCCAAAGATCATACATTTAAGCTTAACAAGTATTACGAACTATGTAACGAACTGATCAAGAATAGATTTATAGTTAATTTGTACGCTGTAGAAGTAGGAGCGAGAGGTATAACAGCAAAATCTCTCTACAACTTATTTAAGGATCTCGGCCTTTCTAGAACGATCATCAGTTCATTTTTGGAACGTATTTCAAAGGCGGCTTTAGTAGGTTCTTACGATATTTGGTTAGGTAGGGAGAGGAGCGTAAACAGTGAAGGTGAGCGTGTATGCGCATAGTAAAGGGGCCCCTTAAACCTACATCTGGGTCGCAAGTCCCAGGCATTGTTTGCGCTCCTCTTCTTGCAACGCGATGGGCCCGGCACCCGCACGGTGAATCCATGGAATGCTAAGAAGCTTCGTCTCTATATATATGTAACTTAACTTAACAATTACTTATTGGGCTTGAAATATTAATTTGACCATTCATGACCGAAAGTACGCATAATGAAACTTTATAACATCTGTAAACTGTGAGATAAGCGGTAACTGTGATAACTGTGAGATAATTATTGTAAAAAAGCTTATTGTAAAAAGTTATTCAAGGATAGTAATTTTCCTCTTAAATAGAAGCGGTTGCATAAATTTCCGCCGTCGACAAACCGTGAAAGACCGAGCTTTAATGCCTTAGGGCTTTAGTTTATTAGTGTAAGGAGCACCGGTAGTATACGTCAGGGAACCCTGCTCGTAATTATAGTACGAATAAGGCACATATAATGAATATAACGCACTATTCACGTGATCTTAAACAAAATCATAATTTATTAGAAATAAATAAAATTTAAAATAAAAATAAAAATCGTTAAAACATTAAGAATTGTTTGGAAATATTGATCTAATAAAAACTAGTCGTTCTGTCAACAGTAGAACTCAGTACATTAGGGGATGAGACAATGTTGGGAAATTATTTATAGTGGATTTCACGAGGTGCAGTGGTTACTATATTCCACCCGTGAATCAAATACGAGCGCCACAGTAACCTCCGTACACTGGACCTCCGCCGCCGATGTATAACGAACATTGTTTCCGACTCATGTCTTTAAAAAACCCGTCACAAAACATCACTTCTATGTAACAAACCCGAAATTTATGTGTTGCCTGCTGGCACGGGAAAATGAATTGTGGTAGGTCCCTACCTACAGAGTTCTTTTTAAGTGCCTTTTCCAAAAAGGAATAAGTATACCTACCGAACAATATTTGGCTCCACCAAATAACAACGGAGCTATACAACTTTACAATTTTTGATAATTCGCTATGGCCGCCATTTTGAATTTTAAAATAACAAAAAGACACCTTAGATTACGGCAAAGAATACTTAGACGAAATTTCAGCCCGCTAGCTGCCGCAAAGGTCGTTTTGTGGTACGGATCAGAAATCCGCCATTTTGAAATTTTTTGCCGAAGCAAAAAAACGGCTCGACATGAAAATTTAAAGAATACACCTAGCAATTTTTGTGACGATTGCATGAAAAGTACTCCTGCTACGCCAAAACAAAAAACTCAAATCACCGCCATTTTGGATTTTTCCTCCCAGTAAGAAAAATGGCTGAACAAAAAAAAATTAAATAACTCAAAGAACATGATCACCAATTTTTGTGGCGATCGGATGTAAATTGCTCCTGCTACGCCAAAAACAAATCTAAAAAACGCCGCCATTTTGGATTTTTTCGCCCAATAAAAAAATGGCTCGACATAAAAATTCAAATAATTCAAAAAATATGCCTGCCAATTTTCGTGATCATAGGATGAAAAATACACCGGCTACGTCGGAACAAACTTGCTGAGATACATATGGAAAGTAGCAGAATGGGTCTATCAAGTGGAAACGTAGTCCTTCGGACAAACGCTTCGCTGTGCTCAGCATTCGCCCTTCGGTCAACAAGGTAAAAGGTAAATAATCCTTAGTGAGGTCGTACCACACTTTGACAAGTACTATTAAAAGCTGTCTTAATAAAAAAAGTAAACGTTGGAAAAATATTTATATTTATAATTCTTTATATATTTTGTTCAGTTCAGTGTAAGATTTATAACTAATATATCTGATATATTCATATGTATGTTCGTGGAAAATAGTCGTAATATTCCAGAGAGTTCATTAAATATGACGTCACTGTTATCGACAGATAAGAACGCCGCAATCGGAGTCCAACATCCTCTTAACAAGATATTCTACGTTTGAAATAAACTTTGCAATTCACAACACTTTGACATTTCCATGTTATTAACACGAATACTTCGGTTTCTTAATCTTTTTATTTAGAAGTTTTTAGCGCTAGGTTTCTTTGGATTTAAGTTTTGCACGTGCCGTTAGTTTTATAATATGTTCATATTGTTAATATAAATCTATAATAACATTTTAATACTTCCTAATATATTGTTACGTAGAATTTTCATTTCTATAGTAATTTAAATACCTAGTCATACTTTGTAATTTTTATGTTGTTTATCTGTGTTTGGTTCATTAATTATCTGTTGACAGGAAATTCACAAGACTTTAATAGTCTATGACGTTGCGTATTGTTTTAGAAATTAAATGTTGCCAGCTTGAGGATGCTTTGGATTCCTCCAAATATCATACTATTTTCACGAACGAACTTTATTCGTTCTGTATTGTTTTCACTTTTCTCGGATGGGTGTATGGATGTCTGTGGACTGGAAAATTTTTCATTACTGATTTAGTTTATTTTCATATTTAATTATATTACTATTTTATATTATTATTATATCACACTTTTTTGTTTTTTTTTATTAATTATAAATAAACGTGTATTTAATATTTTATTTCTTCAATAAATAATAATAATTTTATTTAAAATCAATTGTTTTTTTATTAACATTTATAATTTCGTCAAAGTTTGTTCGGAAAATACCCTGGGTATTTGATTCTTCACTATTATTATTTAAATTCAGTGTTATTCTTCTTCATAAAGCATATAAATTAATAGCATACTGCTGTACATAATTTAAAATTAGCTGTCATTCGTTTCAGTTATTTAGATGCTGCCTCCGTTGTCATATTGATATATTTAGATTGTATTAAAATGTTGTCAATTAATAATGCTTTATTCAAAGACATTCAGTTCTTTATTTTAAAATTGTTTATTTTCATTTCTAATAAATAATAATTTACCCACATTTAGTTTGATGTTCTGCGTGGGGTATCATTATTCGTATTTATTGAGTAGAATTCAACATCACGACCTTTCTACTGAAAGCACTTCCGGTATTTTTTTTTGTGGTTGAAATTAGTGTTTTTAATAACGCTTATACTCCATACTATTCAATATTCAATCAACCCTTAAAAGGACGATGATCCTTTTAATTATACATGTGTATTATTGCAGGGTTGATTGAATAGTATGGTTTAGCCATAAATTGTATTGCCGGCATTAATGGCATTTCCCGGTCAGTTTAAAAGTTCATTTAAGGGACATATGGTAAGTTATTTGAATTTTCACTATATAGTGTTCTTTAGTTTTCATATCTTTCTTTAATGATTTATGTTGCATAATTTCAGTATTTGTCCTTTTCGACAATTGGAGTCGACATAGGCTTATTGCTTGTGAAGCCTTTTCCCTGTATAATAATATTTGATACTATTTGAATAGATTACGGTATGATTAGTGCAATTTCTAGTTTAACCTATATATTGTTCATTACAGTCGAGTTTATGCTTATAATAAATCTTTACCACATGCATACGTGTAACTTCGAGTCGTCAACCAGCATGTCCTGCTTTTGAACTGTTGCTGTAACTGTAGCTGCCTGAGAAGACTGCCTATAAATGCCTGCTTCTCTTTAAATATTAAGAAGCCATCTGTTGATGTACTATTTCATATATCAAGTGTTTGACTGCACTGTTCTTGTACTGACAAACGAGGGGGCTATGTATATTTTTCCACTTGTCAATTGTAATTAATATTAAGGATATTATTCAATCTAAGTATTTGAGTTCTTTTTGTTTACCTCAAGTGACCCACTGCTGAGTCTAGCTGGCAAATTATCTACTGTATTTTTAAATAAATTGAGTCTTAAATATTAAGTTGGATATTTTATTTAAAACAACCCACAGGTTATACACACACCAAATTGGAAAGGTTAAAGTAATTATATAATTCTTGACTTTATCGAATTTACTGTTTCCTTTATGAATTATTATGAAAATATTATAAGATGTAAATTAATATAATTTTAAAGTAATTCTTGGTAAAATAAATAAATACAAAAAAATGCGTTTCTTGACTATTTAACATCTTACATATTTGATCTACAGTATCTATTATTATTATAGTTAGGTATACAATTCTTTATGAAAAGTTAGAAGCTTGCATGGTTCCAATGGGCAGGTCTATAGAGAGACACAAGAGAAGAAACCGAAAAGAACCGGTTTGATTAAACAATAAGTTAAAAGATTATCATTAATTTACATTATGCTATAATACCCACTACATAGTAATAGCTACCGTTGTCATGTGAGAATAAATTAAAATTCAAATAAAGCACGGTACTGAAACAAGACAAGAATAAGTAACTTCCCCACTACAAGTTCTACGATGTTCTCTCACTTAAAAGGAATTGACTGATCATACCTATACACATTACAAATAATAGTATTTATACAATACCGTATTGTGAACTAAGAATCCTAATAATAGACAACAGTTTGAAATTTTTTGTAGCAAACATGTACGTAGATATTATTTTTATATTTTTATACATCTAAAAGTATTGTAACATTACATACTTCAGGTGGCACCCTTAGTGTGCCGTTGTTCAAAAAGGCCCTCAAGAGTATAGAGAAATAATAAATAGGAAACGAGCCTGTGGACCTCTGATGATATGTGATCACCGCCGCCGATGAACTTTTGCAACATTAGAGGATTCACATGTCATATCGATCTGGAAATACTGCCGAATGGAGTTCGTTCATAGAAGAAAAGTACTTGAAAACCGATCGATGGAAGATCGCCATGCATCCGGTGGTACAGATAGTATTGGTCTTTAACTTATCATACGCTCATTCATTCATTCATTCATTTATTCAAAAACGTATTCCGTAATTGAATATTAAGAAAAGACATCTTAAATAAAAGCACCCTGCCAAAGTTATTTCATTTGTAATAATTCTATATAACATAACATCTAAATATTTCAAGCGATTACAAACCATCTGAAATTGAATATAAAGGTTAAATTCCTATTCAGGTCGGACCGCAATTAATCATGTTTACAAAGCAAATAATTGTTCCTCGCCTGCCACTTCTATTTTGAAGTTAGACAAAGACTTCTGTAGGTATCGTACGATTAGGCTTCTGCGGTCGTTAAATAGACTGGAATGCGTTCTCTTCGGTATTATAACTCACTTTTGTTTCACTGATTACATTGATTTTGTTGGTTACCATATAACTAATATTTCTAATATTAACTTACTATATACGCGCAAAAATGAAATAAAAGTGTCATTTGCAATATTTTTAATTACGAATTATTGTAATATATGACTTAGAAACCATACTTAAATCTTTAAACTACGCTACCGCTCTGATATTACTTGCAGACAATGTTAAAGTTGATGCACCAAAAGAAATATATGTTTTTGAATAAATTAGTGTTACGAATTATACTAACTACGTATAATAACTAATACATATGTAACTACGAATGTCCGTCTACAAACTTAGGCCATTAATACACATTGTTGCGTAAAAATAGCATTCAGTTTCAAATGACTGTATTGACTGTGGTATATTTAGTGATCTTATGAAACATAGTAAAATATTATTAGCTTTATTAAATATTATTTAAATCCGGCAGTAAATAAGATCCAACTAACAATAGACATATTTCAAGATTACCAACATTTAGAGAGATTTTTGAAAAAATATTCTGTCAATAACACATACTATTTTTTAAAAATTTATGGTAGCTTTTTTATTTTGCTACCGCTGTAAGACTCCGTCATGGCTGGGACGGAACTTTTTTAAAACTATTTGTTTGAACACATAGTATTAAAAATAACCTTTTGAATAAAAACAATTTGATCTCACTCCTCAACAACAGATGCAAGTATTGTTTATATCTTAATGAGAGGATTCAAAAAGTAGATGTAAATTCAATGTGAACAATGCTGTATAATGTTACAACATCAGAGAGAGCTTTAAACTATTGTTACCAAAAGAAATATTCAATTTACCTAACCAAACTTAAAAAACATTACAACCATGTCATACGCCATACTATTATGGTTCAATGCATCCGATATGGATACTATCGTTGTGCCGCAGAAGAGGGCTGTTAAAAATATTTACAACATGAGGCTGAGAGTTAAAATTATGACTGCATGCTATCGACATATTTATGGAAATTTAATTTATGAACACAAAAATATCAATAAATTTTACTAATACTAATAAATATAAACTTGCTGGGCTCATTACTAGGCTCTGTAAAATAGGATTTCCCTTAGGGTTAATTGTATACCCTTTTAAAATAAACTCCCCAAAAAAGTCTTTAATATATAACTAAATAAATTCAAATTATTCACTAAAAGGAATTTGATGAAAAAAGTTATTATAATGTAAAGGATTACGTTAACGTCGGTATGGCCTAGAAATGAATTTTATTTTATCGCTTAACTAGTAATCTTCGCATTTTTTTCTGACTCTGTTGTTATTCTTGTAAGATCTAGAGGCGGCTGCATTACACCGCTTCATTCGAAGTCATTACTTGCGGTAAAGAAGGGGGCCGAGTTGCTCCCTTCTCTCCAATATGCCGAAGCGGATGATGATTGACCCTTGCATTATGCTTGTGAACGGGTGCTGCTTGTTTTGCTATTCACGGATTTCTTTTTATAATTAATTAGCAATACAATTCGTTAGCAACAGCTAGTAAATAACATTTAGAAAAAAACAGATTTTAAATCAATATCTACCAGTTTTCTAATTTTGATAATAAATAATACATGGTCAAAAATATTCTCTCACACGCTTAGCCCTGAAAAACCCCAAACACAGACTCTAACTCAAAATGGATAAAGGGTAAGTAAGCACGTACCAAGTACCAATATATATAAGTATGGAAATTGTCTTGAATTAGCTCTTTAATTATATATTACGTGTATAAAGACAGCGTAATTATGAACAGCAAACAACAATCGTATCTCAGTAAGGCGGCTACACTTACACGACGTCTTTAAAAAACTTATTAACCGGTACTAAGGCATGTTCAAACGTGCAATGCCTTCAAAGAAGCCTTTTACGTTCTTTATTATTGAATTAATTACACTAATATGTAATATAAATTGTTAATGGCACGCGTAACGTAAAGTCAGGTAGATAACGCTATCCTCCAGACAGTTGTATATTAATACCCGATGGAGCGTAACAGATAGTCGCTGTGTGCGAGCAAATCACACTCCTACTTCGTCACTGACAGCCAATGTCCAGACATGGCTCATTGAACGAGTGATTCTGACAACGTTGCTGAGTTGTATAAATTTATGTACATTGAAAATCTATGTTAACGCTATAAGCACGATTTTATTGCTTGGTATCGATTGTTTATGAAAGAGTTACAATTCTAGTATTTCAGTATAATTAATGTAGATCGAGTATATAATATTTCTGAAACACATTTCTTATAAATATAGATATTTGTAAATATTTCTCCACTAGCAAAATCTAGTACAGTGATAACAGTTTTTGATATTGATAGCTCTTAATAACCTTTTAAATATGTAATATAAATGAATATATATTATTTTCTATTTTTATTTCAATGAATAATTCTTGTAAAAACCAATCAAAATAATAAAGCTTATGAGTTTGTATTTTGACATCTTCAATCTATCAATCTCCTGCATCACCAATTAAAATAAGACTCTTTTATGAAGCATAATGATATTTTAGTGAAATAATTAAATCTAGACGTAAAATTGTATTTAATAAATCATCAACATTGAGCTAGTGTCGCATTCACCACGCAACACAGTTTGTGTGATCTACACTCCTGTTTAAATATAAAGGCAGATGTTAGCGGTAGCATACGATCTATAATCCGGAAATTCTAAGCAGTAGTAATTTTTTAAAAGCTTATAATTAACCAGAACCAAGGCCATCTTGAAATTAGTAAATTTTTTGTCTATTAAATATAAATTTTATCTGTAGTGTTTTAGAAAGGAATTTGGTTAGGATTAGAAAGTGTAAGGAAATTAATTTTGTTGTGAAATTATTAATTAACATTATTTGAAGACAATTCTGACATTTTCACTCATGAACTTTTTAGCAAGAAATTAATTTAGTAGTCAATACTGAAAATGATAGTAAATAAATAATTCCATAAAAATCCATGGGGTCTTTTGCCGTAAATTCCCCATTGACCTTCGTAACTGATATCAAAAACTTGACTTTAATTTTATTTTTTCTATTTAATAATTCAATTTAAACTTTCTTAATTATAATATAAAAATAATAGTAAAGTATATTAATTAACAAAGTTATTACTGAAATTAGCATAACTGAAAGGTAAATGTATTAAAAACATAATTTGACCGTTTAATTTTCAATGTATGTATAAATTTCTAACTAAACCACGATTCTATTACTGAGAGCACTAAATGGAGTGTTGGCAAAGTTTTTAATGTGACTGAATTATTTATGTAATATATTCATATCATAGTTCACAAGTATCATTTTTTATTTAGTATGAGAGAGAGTATATTATTTTCAATATAATATAGTTCGTACTGGCAAGAGGTATTATTCCAAAGACGTCTCAGAATAAATAATTGACGCATTTGGTGCCGTAGCTTAAGCTACGCGTAGCTTAAGCTACGCGTAGCTTAAGCTACGCGTAGCGTACTACATATTCATATCATACGAATTTCAAACTACAGTAAGATTGAAATCTACAATAATCACTACGTTTACATCAATTCAGTGTACGTGTTAAATAACGAATGTTCCGTCAAGTAATAATGGGAACTCCGCCTAACAGCACTTTATTTATGACATTTGAAATATTATCAGGTTCAGATCTAGCTTCAATTGAATATTAATAAACATATTTTATTCATACATTATGAAAATAATAGACAGTCAGTGTATATGTACATAAGATAATTATACAATTAATTCGATAAAAGAAAAAGATAAATAAAATATAAATTATGATAAACAAAATATATAGCTGATATTTGGCGCTGACATACTATTAAATTAATTAATGCTATTGTTTAGAAGTGTTTACAAGTGATCCCATAAAGTTTTTGTTTTCTTAGGACAGAGGACCGACCTAAACACACAACTTTCACACGATATAATTATTTTAATAGTGTCGTTGGAATATTTAAATTAATAATTCATACTTTTAACTATAACAAAATTAATCGAAAAGTTAAAACTATAAAATGTTGAAAATCAATAGATATTATTTATATTGCAAATAACAAAATTACAGTTAAAAAATGTAGAAACATAAATTTAAAATGTTAGGGTCTAGTCTAGTACTATTACAACTAAATAGATATTCGTGCAGTTACTAAATGTATTTATATTCTCCCACTAAACATTCAATAACACAGATTTTCTACGGCAAATATCAATCAGTGCCAATGTGGTCGAAGAAGACAATTTATGGACAATATATAATGCCTAGAGAATATATTATTGTGACGTAATCGAAAATAGATATATTTAATCATAACTTCATTTTGAATAATACTATTATTACGTATCGGTGTAATTATCATGGTGCTTTTATTTTCATTAATATAAAAATATGGTTATAAGTTTATGAGTCAACCACACAATATTAAACAAATATCTTTTGGCAACGACTTTGTGTGACCATTTCTCCTTTTCCTTCTTGTAGACTCAAAGGCAGAAAAGACAGAAAGTCATATAAGAGTAACCGTTAATAATCGTTAATATTTGTAAACTGTAGGAATTTTAACTGTAGGATCTATTAGCAAATAAACGTCCCTTAGTATTTAAAAAAAAAAAAGTGGAAAGATTAGTATTTTTTATGTGTGTATGTTTACTTTTTGTTTTTCCAAAAATCTCAAAAATAAATATCCACCTGTGCAAAAACGGGACGGGCCGCTAATGGGATAATAATTAAACACTTTATGGAAACTTTCTCATTTTTTCATAATGCTTGATATTTTATATTAATATTCCTATGTACATACACAGTTTTTTTTATGTATACAGTTACATTTTTTATTTTTATTTTATTTATACAGTTTTTTTGTTCTATGTACATATACAGATTTTCAAAAATTATACTCACCAGCGAACATTAGTTTAATTAAACTTATATTATTATTAAGAGTTCCTTTTCTATTACATAAATTGTATTTATCAACAGCGTTACCCAAGCGACTGTAGTCTTCTCAGAAAAGGATCTTATTTTTAGAGTATATAAGGCAGAACTAATTATACCAGGCAATTCAGCTATATAAGCCATGCTATGTCCATTTCGCTTACACAGTTTGTGACGCCGGTCTCAGGCACTGTTACGCAAGGTTGTATTTATTTTATTATAAAATTTCTGTATACTCTTTGAATTAAGTCAGTTGCCAGCAAATATAAAAGGGTTTCTTCTCTGAATATACACAATAGGTTTCAATTTCTTTTCTTTTGCAGCAGTTATATGTCTCATACCAGTATGTTAAGTGGAACATTTGAATTTTTCCAGTTCAGTGATTTTACATGACTCCATAGTTGAAAAATATTTGAATTGTTCGTATTTTGTTTGATAACAATAGTTATATTTTATTTTTACAGCTTCTTAACATTGAAAAGTTGCCCTATTACAACGTATAACAGTAAAATAACACCACATTTTTTATGTTACCAAATGATCAAAAAATTCAGGGGCGTCCCAGGAGATCGTTCTAATTTCTTTATCACCATACAATGTGTTTGATGTTCACATATTCGTATTTTCCTTTTTGGTTTATAAATTTATGTCTTTATTGATTTTCTTACCACCTGGTTTTAAATTTCATAATAAATATTTTAAAAAGTTTACGATAATTCAAATACACTTAAATATATATACATACATATATATATAAACATATAACTGTTAAACTTAAAGTATTCTAACAGTAAACCAATAAATTTAGCAGAGAAACACAAACGAGGGGTACAATATAGAATAAACGAACAAAACACACCAAATTTACGTAAATAACATTTTATACACATATTATCTACTTATATCGTATAATAAAAAAATTAAAAAATCATTATGACATTTTAATTTCTTTTTAATACCTGTGATAAACATTTGGAGCACGTCGAAGTACAATGGGAGGTCGTTTTAGATTATAATAGCATATACTTTTAAGAATTAGAAAAAAAATAACTAGTATGGTGTGAAGGTATAAATAAATTAGGATTAAGAGCTCCCGAAGATATAAGTCGTGAGTTGACATCAGTAGTTGAAATATAAATTTCAAGTATCAAACAGAAATTGGATGATTTAGGCCAGAAAATAATTGACATAAAGCTCTGAATTTTCTTCTTTCGGAGATAGGTAGCCGTTTAAGCTTAGATAATAAATTTGCAGACCATCTGCATACTTCTGGAGACGAAGATAGATTACTAATAATGAAATTAATGAACAACAAAGACAGAAGTGGGGAGAGAATATCAACTTCCGGGATACCAGCTGCCGAATTATACTAGTCAGACAAAGTATTGTCAAAGCAAATAGACTGTTACGATCCCCAAGATTCATATCTTTGGGAGAACTAATTTAGCTCTTTATACGATATAGTAAGGTGACAAAAGAGTACGATGAGTATGTAAACAATGCTCAAGGTATATATCACACTTTAGAAACTTTGTCACTGAGCCAGACTGAATATCGCTAAGAAAATTGTATACAATTTCTTCAAAAACTTTTGATTGTTATGGAAGTATAGATAAAAAACCTAATTCATTATGGATTAAATAAGATCGCTCGTAACTGAACAGTGATAATCGTAGTGTAGTTTAATAGTTTGTTATAAAAAACTTAAATACATCAATGTCAATTTTGTAAATTTACCGTTAAAAATATTGTCCTTGGCTTCTAAATTAATGTTCATTTATACGAGTAACAATTGTTTTAAAAACTGTACGTCAAAATAATGATGATATCAGAGATATACTTACAACAGTCAAGCAATTGTGTAAATCTGTTTATAACTTTATTCTAAAGTTAGCCAATTATAATGTAGGAAAACTTAAGTAATTACCTATACCAACAACACGTATTGTCAATATCGTGTTGTTAATAGGTTTTTTCTACACTCTACATACTGCTTTATTTTCGACTAGTCTAATTTTCCAACGTGTTTACTGATTACATCGATTTGTCGAGATGGGCCAGTGCAAGAATAATAAAATAAATGTATAACAATTAAGTTAAAATACGTACTACTGGTATTATGTTTGTTACTTAAAATAAGCGATAAGATAATAGTAATAAGCGAGCCTTAAGAAAGTATGAGAAAGAATGAAATAAAATAAAATAAAGTCGAGTAGAGCGGAACGGAAGAGAGCGTAAAGGAACGAAACGAAAAGAAGAAAAACATATACATTGTATCGTAACACTTGACATTAATTAGTATTTTCTTACAAACATTTTATTCTTAAGAAATTATTTGTCTGTAAATATAATTATATTTCGATAACAGGTGAAATGAAAAAAAAATACTGCTTTGAAAAAAATATATATTACTATTTTTAAAAATATAATGACTAACATTTGATTAACAAATAACATTTCAGGTGTTTGAAATTAGTCATTGTCATATAATGAAAATGTTAAATACCAAAATGGTTGTAAAAACTATTTTATAATATAAATTATATGAATTAGATATTACATACTTTCAAATCCACAACGCCCATTACGAAACAAGAAAAGGCACTAAGAATTTAACAACGATATAGTGCTTGGAAACATGTAGTTGTATAGTTTTAGGTACTTTAACGTGCAGTGGACGGTTTCGGAAAATGGAATAAAAGGTACGTAAGGTATAAAGGTAAGCTACGTCTCAAAATGTTTTCTCTATAAAACTCGGTCGGATCGCCATCTCAATTTAATGCTTATGGTGATAGTTTACAATCTTGATTCGTAGATATGCTTCATGTAATATTTAACTTGAAGTCAGACAATAATATTTTTTATTTGTCTTTCTATTTATATGGTTACTTTTGTAAATTTAGCATTCTAAATAACCCCTTACATTAGTTCAACATAATATTAAGTGAACACACACAATAGAAGAGAATAAAGAAATAAAAAAATCTGTTAATCATCTAAAACTGCAATTTGACTCCGCAATCGCAATCAAAGCGTAAAAATTCACTTTTTAAACTTCAAACAAAGCTCTGCAAAAAGGATTTGAACAAGGGACTTCATTCATTTTGGCTAAGGAAAGAAAGATAAAGAGCAATCAATCTAAATTTGACTCTATCGATGTGGAGTATGATATATTTTTCAATATAATTATGCTTGAATATTTTGCTCTATTTGTTCAAATAATTTTGCAGAATTTGTTTATTCATGTTTGGCTCCACGTTCAACCAATAGTTTTATCATTAAAGCGTTCAGTTAATTGTGTTAATTTTAATTGTTAATTGTTAATCCATTTTAATTATAAACATACACATACAATTATAGACAATTATATATTTAATTTCATATTTAAAAAAATATGTATTTCATATTTAAATATATAACCGATTTTAACACCGTATTTGTTAACACATTAGTAACATGTACCTTATATTCATAATATTTTATCTTTCAAATAATAACAAAATCGTATCAACACGATCAATGTCAAGAATCAATTATAGAGGATTAATTTATTGCTTTAGTTGATGTAACTATAACAATTATATCTCAAGGAAAAACAGTGATAAGTCTTCTTCGAGTTTATTTCTATTTATGCTTAATAGTTTTTTTTTATGCAAATCTTATTCATCTTATTTTTATATATTTTATGAAATGAAATATGTTTTAAATATTCATATTATTTTTATTATTCGTCATTTCAATAACTCTATTAGTCATACTAAGTATATTCGATATTGTCATTATTTCGATCGATTATTGCTTTCTTTATATATCTACAGTATTATATTTTTTTTGTAATATACCTCCAATTTAAACTACAAAATCTACAAAAATTGAAAGTCAAGTTTTAATTCAATAAAATTTTGTATAAAACAATTAGTTAATTTATAAAATACCGAACTACAAAATGAAATGAGAGTAATAAAAATGAACCATGAATATTGCATGCATGCACTTTCATTAATAAACTACGAAATGTAACAACAGCATTACTTTCGTACAATTCATGAGCATATTGGAGTAAAAATGTGCCCTGTCCACGGAAACCTGAAATATTCACGAGGCATGTATTGCATACAGGAACACGGAGTGGAGTACATTGACCTATATCTTTGGTGCACGTTTTTATTAAGTACCAGATGGTTTTAAATACCTGTGTATTTACTGAAGAATTAAATAATATGAACACAATATGGACCTAAATCTGCGCTATCGCTCAACCAATTAATATTTCATGTCATTACTAACCTTGACCTTGACGATTCTGGCATTCTAGAGATTATTAAGAAATAGTGTCTTTAGGGCCATCGAAGGTCCTAAAAAAAATTAAATCGCTTAATATGAAGGATTACCACAAAATATTGAAATTTATATTCTAATTCAAAACTTATTTTAAAGTCACACATAAAATTGCAAAAAATGATATATAAATATCAATATACAAAAATAAATTCATCAGATAAAAGAATAAACTTACTTCGCGTTTATCTATATCAAGGCATAGACGCCACGGGCTGGCAACTCGCCAGCGGCATACAGCCCTCATATCTCACGGTGGTCGCTTGTCCGCGATAACATAGGCACAAATTAACCAAATTACCAGAACTTACCGCTTCTATTTCTAATTCCTGAATTCGAAACAATGACTTCGTGCCTAAGTGTGGATTTGAAAGTTTGTTCTAAATTGTATTTAATAAATTCTAAGCGATTAATATAAAACACAGGTAAATTTATTAAAATTAGGGTATACAATTTTACTGTTTAATACTGCTAGTTAAACAGTAAAGTTGGAGGCTCTGATTTTAAAACCATTTGCTAAACTAAAACTAATCTATTCACTCTACTAGAATTTACTGTGTTTAAAAAATAATTTAAATTCTATATCTAAAATTTCTTATCAATATTTTCATACTAAATGCTTTACTGTTCTCCTCTTCTAGTTTATTGGTTATGTTACAAATTAGCAATGAGAAAATTATAATGCATTGCGTTAAAGTTCACTATGAAATGAATAAATTACTGACTTTTTACATAATTATTAAGGAAATGATATTTTATAACGTAAGGAAAACAAAAACCATAAATAATTCAGTGGTGTTATTATCTGCATACTCGTAGCAGTAGTATAATATTTAAACAAATATTTTATTCATGTTATACTTATTAATATATTACATAAAACTTTATATTTCCATTCTCTTACGAAGTAGCTCGGCTTCGCAAAATAAAATACCGTGAAGTTGGTTTAACCCAAATGATAAAATAAATTAATAGACAGTATCTTCTTGCGTTACGAAAAATTCGCCGAAACAAAATTCTCCGTACCAAAGGCATTATCTGTACAAAAATTGGCTCTCCGATAAGATTTTTATCCTGCCATGAGTTTCAATTAACCAACAATTGTATTACTAAGTGTGTAAACAAAACCTTGTTAGACTGAGAAACTAATCTACGGATAACTTTACTCGTTGGATTTACTCCCGAATTAATAAAATCAGGATTTTTGTTCTTACATCCAGATTGTAAAAACAATGCTTATTTTTGCCACAATAGGTTTGAAAGTTAAATGTATAAGAATATTGTATATGTTATAATAAAGTATACAAACAATGGTAATTTTCTTGTTGTAATATTACCTATCTATAATATCAGTTTTTTTTGTTTTACATTTAACTTTACAAAATTTCTCTACTTGAAAATTTTGTATATTTAATTGATAGTTCGTGCACTTGAAACTAGAAATGCTTTATAGTCCAACAAACACAGACATCCATATATCAAGTTTATATAATTTTTTTTTTTTTCGAGATCAAATAGTAGCTACTCTCTTTACTAACAATTTTTAGGAAGATAATAAACAAGAAGAAAGAAAGCTAATTTTCGCCGGTTTTTATGGAAACTCTTACAAAGTCTGATATTCACGTAACATTATATTATTCGATTTCTTATTTACTACATTATGAGATTAAGAAAGAAAAGAAATTAAGAAAGTAAATTAAGCTAACATGCAGTGAAGCCATCGTATTTATTGCAGGTTTAACTTAAAACTAATTCCTTTTTATATCTTGAAATTATCTTTCATCTTGCACATGAACTTATACTAACTTTAATACTAATAAAAATGTGAGATAAGCATTCCTCTGGATTTAAAACCATAATGAACTTGTTTAATATAGGTTACATATTAAAAACAAACAAAGCAACTGCTAATACAGAGTACTCTTAGTATATTTTAAAATGATGTAGTAGTACTAGAGCCCTTTATAAAATAAATTTTTATCATTCTCAATCAGCAAAGGAGTATTTTAAAACTCTTTTTGGAGCAAAGGCAAAATTCAACCAATTTCAAATAATTCAGGAATATTTTCAATTTTTCTCCCATATTTGTGACATGTAAATGCAACATTATTTACATTTCTCATTTTTGCACGAGCTGTTGGCAAAATATGTAGGACTTTGTGGCGATGTGAACTTGGGGCACTTTGTTTACGTAATATATAATAATAAAATAAATTTTAAATTAGACCTATACCTATAAATATTATATGCTATATAAATAAATTTATTACCTAGAACACAATCAATAAAACAAACATAATATCTTCATATTTCTATAATAAAAAAAAAATCGGACACAATTTTGCATATTTATAATGGTTTGTGATATGTGTTCTTAATACTGATGTTGTAAGTTTATGCTTATAATAAAATATTTAGATCTGCCAAGTGAAAAATCGCTGTTATCGACGAATTGCAGTCGCCTGCTGAGTTTTTGTGGTCAAACGACCACAAAAACCACAATACTGTAAATTAATATGTATTAGGTTACATTGTTATGGTCCCCGGTGAAAAACTTGTTCGAGTACACCTTTTACGATAACCCTTATTCATTTTAGTCGAAATTGGGTGTAATAGTAATAGATGGGTAATTCAAATTGTATTAACAAAGTTTGGTAAAATGACAATCATCATATTATAATAATTTCAAATTACATTAGTCTGAAATAAAATTCATCTCAAAATGTTTTCCAACACTAACTAAATTAACAACTGATAGTGTTGCCAAGTTCTGAGAATTGAATTACATTTAACGTTCACTTTGCACTGCGGCTATTTCGTCTTAATCTAAATAAAGACGATGATAATTTTAAAGATTTTTTTTATATAATTAAATTGTACCTAAAATGCTGAAGATATTTGGGATACTATAATACCTATATGCTTTTATGTATAATATTCTTGTTATAATTAAAAGTAAATTAAAGAAGAATTAAGTCCTAGTTTTTTGTTTTTTTCCTCTGTTGAAGAACGTTGTTTTTATAGGTTTACTTTAAAACTATGGATATTAAAGGTCAATGTAACTGGTCCGGATATTATTAAGCACGAAGACCTTTTAAATAAAACTAGTTAAGTTGATACAACAAGTACGTACTTTACAAGAAACTTGTGACTCCATCCAGCAAAATTATTTTGTGCAGTTTAAAACATAAAACATAAGCGATTAATATATTATTTTAATCCCTGTCGTATATAATATAATAGAAAAGGACCTTCTACTTTTCTTACCTAATTATAAAAATACACAAAATATAATTTATAAAAAACGACTCATACTATCAAATAGTTTCAGCAAGAATGTACATCATCAAAATCATATATCGCAACACGATGAAAACCAGGATGAGAATTACCGCTTCAAAACAATGGACAATTAAACTAGCAAAATTCGTGTGAATTGACACCGACACAGTCCGTCCATTTCAAAGGACCATTGATGTCGATTATCCGATAGATAGGATAATAATTATAATTTAACACTAAATCTACAAAGTGCTAAGACCTAAGCTAAAGTTGAATATAGTGCATGGCATGCAAATATATTATTTTTACGACAAATACATCTAGATAAAATTTTACTTTTGAAGATCATGTATGTATTCCTGAACTCTATGAATTTAGTTGTACCTTAATATAGAGTTTAAATACAATAAAATTTCAAACATAATTATACACATTGTTTAATTTTTTTATTGTCTGTTATTCTTGTGTTATTAAACCTAAGACAGTTAAAAGCAATAATGATAGTGGTATCTGGTTACTTAGCGATTTATTTATAAAAGCGTTGTTTTTTGTTTGATAAAACACTTTGGTTCTAAGTCCCGTTCTCTTAATGATTGCTCTTTAGAAAATGTCTTACTTCATAAGTTTTTAAATATCGTTTAAAACAACATTATCTATATATGTAAAGTATAAAATTTATATATAAAATATGTAATAATAAAATATGTAGGAATAAACGTATATATTGTTTCTAGTATAAGTATGTTAAACATCTTCAAAGTTGTCTGTCTGTTACAGACAACCTTTGAGCAATAAGAACGCCTTTGCTCAGTTTTTATTTCTGTTTGTGTTTTATTGTCCATTCTTGTTATTTTATTATGTTATACACTATAATAAATATTTAAATAAATAAATAAATGTATATTTATTTATTTATGTTACCATTGTGTTGGTATTCGACTGTTTTGGCCGTCGATTGAGAAAATCAGAAGAAATCCAAAAAATGTATGAGTAATCGTAAAGTGTTATATATTAGGCAACGCAATATGCAAAAGCAGGTCTTTTTGCATATTGTTTTATAATAATTTAATTATAATATTATAAAATATTCGTTTGTTTATATCATTACTTTTAGTCGAGGACTAACCTCACCTCACGTTTCGGTATAAATGTCTGTTTAAAGTAAGTGTTGTCAAGATGTAGATATAAGTTTTTAGAATAAAGGTTTCGTTTAGTATTAGAATTGAACCTAATGAAAATTAGTTTTTACTAATACCTAGTAATTTATGCCGAAGGGTAACTGGTAAAGATATCTTAAAGAATAATTTAAACTTTTGTACACATTTTGCTCATTGTATATGTTTATATTCCCCTGAAAGTTATGGGTATATAAATAAACAAAAAAATATGTATTTCTATTTGAAAAATTTTAGCTGTTTTCAAAGATTGCCAAAAAGTGGATTGTCTTCAGTAGTGTTGTTCAAATGAACTTAAAATAGACACAATCCTGTTTAATTCGATTTGATATCCTTGTGCGTGTTTTTTTTTGATACGGAAGCTATTAAAAAAATGTTACTAAATTTTGTCAGCCATTAATGAATGTTCCAATTTGAAACTGTTTTACTTAAATAATCTGATCGTAGTTTATTTTTAATTGTGATATTCTATTGCCTTCACAAATCTAAAAGAGACCTCTACCTTGGCTACACGTAAATCCCATTTTATTTTATTTATTTATTTAAATTTTATTGTATAAACCTAAAAAGTAAGGAATACAAAGGGCGGACATAATGTCTATTGGCTTTCTCTACCAGTTGAGCCGTGGTATTGGTTAGATGCATACAAAGGTCGTTACTAGCAAACGAAAAATTTACTAAATTAAAAAGATAGTAATAATAACATTAGTACTAAACTATAATTAAATAAAAATTATTAATAATAATAACAGGTAATAATTAAATAAAAATAAATACATTACTTTAGAAGATTATATAAGTTTATTGAGCGAAGCGAGCGAAGTGAGCGGAGCGCTCTACTGGAGACTTTTTCACATTCTTTGTCACGAATAGGCTCGAAAACTACTTGACGGAAAATTATAAAATTTTGCAATCAAAAAGACACACATTACGTGATGGCTTTAAAAAAAATATTTAAAAATGTCATGTTCAGGAATAATCGTCAAAAAACTGATATTACATTGAACTCAATGGGAAAAAATATCGCGCCAAAGTTTGCTTTACAATGAAAACAGAGTGAAGAACTTTTTAATCGAATTGTACTGTCCCCTTATGATACGATTTTATTTTTGCGCGGGCTCGCTTGGCTCAATATGCATACGGCACCCGAGATTTCGCGAGCGCAGCGGGCCGAAATTGAGGGTCTGTTGGCGCCCCTAGTTTTGTATAAAGTGTGTTGTAACAGAAGGTGTTGTTGGACCTGTTGCTTAAATTACAACTTTTTCTGACATCTAAAGACAAGGAATTTTAGAGTAGTATATAGACTGAATGGTGAAGGATTTATGGAGAAACACTGTTCTGTGCCGTGGAATAAAAACTCTAGTATTAATTAGTAGATAAGCATAGTAAGTACTCTGTCGTGTGTTAAGCAGAGTAAGTGAAAGTTTTTAATAAATAACAAGAAGTCGAATTATTAAGAATGGAATGTATCGTGGAAAGTATTCCGGAGTTACGCCTCTACAGGGTAGAAAACCAGTTGATGGATTGGAACGAATTAGAAATATTTTTTTTGCACTTGGTAGCAGAGGTGGTTCAGAAGCATATAAAGCAGAATTTAGAATATAATATAAAATACTATAAACTTATAAAAATTTCATTACTTATATTATTATACAGAAATTAATATTGAATAATATTGCTAGTGTAAAATACTAAAATATAATATAAAGTAAACAACCGGCAATGACGCCACACGAGGTGTTGTGCAGGTGTTATGCAGGTGTTTTGCAGATATAAGATAAAAAAGTAAACATCTGATATCACGTCATTCAGTAAATCAGTAACATATTTAGTTTATTTTTTCTTAATTCGTTTTTTGTGTTATACATTTGTGCTAGTCTTAAAACCATTAATTTCAGAGACAGCAGGTTGCTACTGTCGAGTACTGTACAGACAGGCCGACTTCTCCATTACTACAATATTGAAATATTCGCTCCTTCATATATATTGTAAATAAGGGCAATATATATTTTAAGTACTATATATATATATATACTTACATATATATATAGTACTATATATATTTATACATATATATGTATTTATTTAAAAATCATTTCAATATGATTCAAGAAGCCAGCCAGGTGGCGTCGTTAAGTCTACACATTTCAATCCAAGATGGTTGCGGTCTGATAGAAACACGTACTGCCGATATATAGTGAGGTATTCACTCGGTACATATGCGGAGCCTTGGAAATAAATCTTTTTTATTGTATACAAACTAAACGAAATGTTGGTCGCATACTTAATTTACATAAATTGATTTTCATACAAACTTATATACTTATCGCATTTAAAGTAGATACAATTAAAGTTATTATATAGTCTAAAAGTCGCTAGAGTAAGACAGTAATAGCACAAAACTTATATAATGTGACATTCTTTTAGTACAACAAGTATTACAAACTATCCTGAAATTAGTAAACTGAATCTCAAATAGTGGTAAAAAGCACTTTCATCCGTTTAAGGGTCTCTGAGAATTACAATATAATTAGTCACATGTGTATCGACAGTTGCCGATAACAATTTCTTAAATATAAGTGATGATAAACCAAATCTTAGATTATTCAAATAGCTAAAGATTATAATTTATTTTTTATCAACTTTTTTGGACCTGGTTACGTTAAAATGAAAATAATGTAAGCTTAACAGAAGAAAAAGTAATATCTACAGGATGTTTAAGTCTGAAATCAGTCCAGTTTGTTTTAAATACTTTCATCAGTTTGTTTTAAATACTACTCACCTACTAACCTTAGGGTTAGAAATAAGGTGCCCTAACAACATTTTGTAATAGTGAATACACCTCTCTACAAATAAATTAGAAATTGGATTATTACGTAATAACCTTATATTTAAAATGAATATTCAGCAACAAATGGATACAATTTCTAAGTCCAGCGGTTTCATTTCATTTCGAAACGAAATGTGTTTTACCTGGATTTAAATATCTTTGAATAAATAAATACTCCTAAATAATTAATTAAATATATTAGCAAAAGGAATTTAGTTAAAAGATCTGCTTTTAAATCTTAAATAAATATATAATGAAAGACAAATTAAACATGTTTTATAGAGAATTTCAAGCATATCTTTTTCCCGTTCTCGGAGAGTGTGCTTTAGCGTATTTTGTTATTTCAATGACTATCCATTTATTTTATAATTTAAAAGGCATAATCAAAATTGTAATAAATTATTTAGTCTTAATTAATGCTGGAGGATGCTTTCGTAATTTCGCTGGTATATACGTAGTAAAGTTAAACTTCTAATTACGGAGTCAGCCCCAAATCCTAGAAGAGCATTCTGTTAAATATTCAACTTTGAAGGCCGGCATAAAATTTAGTTGTTTTTTAAATATTTAATGGTTAATTATTCTTTTCTATATGACAAAAAAATGCAAACGAGCTTCCAGGTCAACTGGTAGATATTAAGGTGCGCCGCCTACGTCCTTCTGCAATGTCCTAAAGTGAACAAGGAAAGAGCCGGCGTTTGAGGAGGGAGTAGGTTCGCTTAGGATACCCGTGTTGTAGTAATCTCTAGGTTGATGGTATTGCAAGCGGTAACGTGTAGTGTGGTAACAGAAGTCGGGAGCAGGAATTAGATCAAATAGTTTTTCGAAACTCTCTTCGTGATAAAAGCATACGCACAGGGATGTGACTTTCCTATTAAACGCTAAAGGATCTAACATTGCACAGTCTATTCTATCTTATTATATTAAATGTTATCAATAAGATTATATATATTATTAATACCCATTACTTAAATGAAAACAAATCTATTTCAAATTTGAATCTGGATCTTGTTACATCCGACACGCGGTTAGCTTTTACATGATTGTTGTTGACCTTTTTGCAAAAATTCATTGTCCTTGTACAGACGATAATGAAATCCTGGAATTTGGCAAAATGTTTTGTTTAGGATCTCGTAAATTATGAAAAATATCGTTACATAATAATATGCATTAATTCGGCTTGTTAAGGGAATACTTATTACTTTGTATAGCAGTGTTTATAAAAAAATAACTAAAAGCTTTAGGATCTCTTACAGTAATCACGATAAAGAATTAAAAAAACTTAAAAAAATATATGCTTCTCTTGCAAATAGAATATTTTCTAATAATTATTTTTTCTCAAAAATGCGTTTCATTTAATAATATTCAAATCCTAAAATATTAATTAAAATATTTTCCTTAATGTCCGTTTAAAAAGTAAGTTTTAAATAAGTCAAGTTGGTCGGTAATTATTCAGTCCTTATTTTGAAGAAGCCTCCCCTATTTAAAACAAAGCCTCATTATTCGCTACTTTGAAAACAGATTTTACGAATCGATAAATAATTTAAGGTTGTTGGTTTTCTGTAAACTTTTTTCGCTTCACTTCCTTTAAAAAGTACTTGTGAATTCTATGAATTCTTTCCACATTATATTTATTGTCTAATAAATTTCAAAATAACGCACGTTAATCTAACATTTATTACAAAATCAGAATACATTAAATAGTAAATTGGTATGACAAGTACCTTTGGAGGCTTTCCCAAAGTTTCATTACTTGCAAACAATATAATTAAGAAGATTTATAACATGAACATTAATTATTCACTGTATGCGTAAGAAGGGAAGGGCCTTGAGATTGAATGAACAAGAATTCCTTATTTTGGTAATAGTAGTGCCGACAGGAAGAGTATTTGTTCCGCTTTGATGCATCAACTTATAAATAAATCAGTCTCCAATTACAATGACCAGAACGAAAATTTCATTATTGTTAAAACCTGATTAATAAATAAAACTGGTCACTTTACATACAAATATAATGGATTCTAAAGAGGGAATTGTCTCGAGATAAACTACAAATTAGAAAGGAAATCTGGTATATTGATAAAAACATAAAAGTAAGTCTCTGTAAAATATGAAAAAGGGTCTGAATGTGTAAATACGGTGGAATTAAATTATCATAATAATTATACTATCTATTTTAAATTTACAGCCAGCAAACTTTCAAGGTCCCATGTGCATCTTTCCAAGTTGTAGAAAAGTTTTGTTTAAACAGTTACTTCGCTTGGAAGTGGTGGATTATATAATATCATGATATTTATTTTATTAAATTTCAATTATAGTCTTAACTATGCCTTCACCCATTTAATTTGGATAAAAATTAATTATCATAGAAATGTTTCGTTTCTTTTTTTTATATAAATATATTATTTAAACATTTTTAAAGACCAGTATAGACATTTTAGAGTCATTGTAGTACCAACTTTAAAATTCATTTATTCCTGCTTATCGGTGATTGGTTTTTCTTTATTTTATGAATGCTTTCTAGATTTGAAACAAAGTATCACAATCCCCTACTTTCAAAATTATTTTGTAAATCGATGAATAATAATTTAAGAATCTTTTTTATTAATAACAATTTACGCAAAAGTTTATTTATTAACATATTCATTAAAATGTCATTGCAGGATTGATTATTCACTTTACAAGCCTTTTAATTTACCAACTTATTTCGAATTCGAACGCGTTTAATCCACATAACTGTCAATTACGTGCAAACAATATAATTAAGAAGATTTATGTTTTGCACTTTGATTGTTCAAAGTCGACTTCAGAAGGCATATATATATATCCCTTGAGATTACCAATTTTCAATAACAATGAGAAATAGTTCTGGTAAGAATCGACTAAGTTTTATATATCTTATAACCTCCGTTGAACTATTCCTCTAACTAACCTCCATTGAATATTCAATCCAATAACTATTTTCAGTTTCGGTGCATACTGGTTCTTTCGTTCATTCGTTATATTTTATTTAAAAAGAAGAAACTTATTACATGTATATTAAACTATATTTCATACTGTTTATAGAAACTATGATGCTTACTCGTTGTATTACCAAGGCTTGCTTTGAATATCTCGTCTCGAGGGTAATATTAATTGCTTTATTTTTTGCTTGTTAAGGTATCATATGAGAATCTACTTACTACATTTCTATAAATTTGGTGGGCTTATAGTTTTTTCACCAAGTCAACGTATTGATTTTTTAATTAATTTTTTGAAAACAAACTCGAAAGTCATTTTACCTATAATAGCAATAAAATTAAAATGACTAGACACAGTGAGATCAATAGCTAGTTTTTTGTAAAACTTAATATTAACTTATATTCCGACCAGACAAATCTAACAACTAGTATAGTAATCCCATAGTATTTAAAAATAATGTTGATCTCTTTCTACTTTCTCATAACTGTATATTGACTTTTTAAGGAATTAACTTCCTGAATAATTATTTAGGCTTTATCTCAGCTATTAAAATAAAATATTTACTTACTGACTCTACATCGTAATGTAATGCTTATATCTCTTCAGGTGCGCGTATTAGTGTAATTTATATTTCATGTAATAAAGTTAATCTGACGCTAAATATTATCAAGAGATTTAATAACGTACTTTATTAAATTCCAACAATTTCCGATACTTGAAGGGATAAATAATTTTTATATAAATCCAATATATATAAATAGAAACGATTCAGCAATGTAAGTTACCTTTTTGGGATTTCATATTTCATTTATAGGGCTATTGACGGGAAATGATAAAGGAAGTCGTGCCCTTCGTTCTTTAATACGATGTCTGCTCACCTTTAACCATAGAGCTAGAGAAAAAAAAGAACTGGCGTTGTGATATTTTGCAATAATTATCTTATTTATAGCTTATTCTGTCCCATTCTGTAGGATACTTTGTTATTTTAAGAATTTGATTATGGATTAATTTTGTTTTATAAGAAATAATTATACAATGAATGGCATTTTTGATTATTAATGTTATAAGTTATTGTATTTTGAAACCTAATTATATTTTTAAAACAGTTTTGTACTAATGTAAATTATTATGTTCACTTACCAGTCTTTTAAGTAGTTTTTTTTTTTAATATACGATGCAAAATACAACCACGAAAATTAAATACAATCATTTCTTACTTCTTTACAATAAAGGTTTATCCTATGAGATAACAAGAGGTAAATATCTAGGAGATTTATAAAATATACTGTTTTTTTTTTTGTTTATGAATATTTTTCAAACGTTACTTGAAACGTTACTTTAACTTACTACAGAAATAGTCATCAAATCTGGAAAGGGAATAGAACTTTGTAATCCTCTACATATATGCCTTACTTTTGTATAAATACATAAATGTTTTTAATGTAACTGATGATGAAAAACGTAGCGATTATCAGGATCATGCCACTACTCTTTTAAGATATAAATGGATGATATAAAATATTAGCATCATACATACTACACTTTGAAATATAACAAATACACATAATATAAATAGAGATAAGGAGTACACAGACTCATGTGGAATCAAGAGCCGATCCAATCGAATTAAACCGACCAGTCTAATCATTTATTGATTGTGCTTGTAGAAAGCTTCCGAGTTCCTGCTTCTTATAATTGAGATAAATTAAAAATAACGAAGTCGGAACCAAATTTCAATACCAGCTACTAAATATTCAACTCACCAAATAATGGTGGGCATAGATATAAGGCAAAATTATCCGAAATATATTAAGGAGCTTTCATAAATTTTGATAAATATTTTGCAGTTTACTTTTGACTTTTCTATAAAACTTCTGCATTTCATTAAAAAACTTCACAGTTTCATGATTAATAATACCATTGATGCTAACAAAGAAAATGATAATAAAAGCGACACTCCTAATATATTTATATTTATATATTTATTATTTTATTTAGCTTCACGCCATATCCCTTACGGGGTAGCCAGAGACGACGGAGCGCCAAACGTTACGGTCCCTGCATACCTCTTTCGCCTCGGCCACAGACATCAACCTCTTCATGCATGCCCTCCGGGGGGTCCTCATGCTTTTTACGTGACCTTCCTCCAGTATCATAGATACAGTGTTTTTGAAGGTCACTCTAGGCCTCACTTACCACTCACTTTTTCTGTATAAATCTTTTTTACCATTCTTTCATCACTCATTCGTTCACTCATTCACATTCATCATCACATCACTCATTCGTTCGACGTGCCCAAACCACCTGAGCACGTTCTTCTTCATTCTCACTGTAACATCTTCACAAGTACCTGCCATTCTGTGGATCTCTTCATTGCGGATTCGGTAAGCTAGGCTGACTCGAGATCGCATCTCCACAGCATTCATCTTTCTTACATTCTTCTTCTGTGTTACCCACGTTACCCAAATTAAAGATTGTCCAAAAAGTGAATCTATGTATATACATACAAACAATATCTCAAATTCTATTTGTACTTATGAGTTTTCATAATCCTTAAATTTTTTTTTGCCTAAAACTAACCAAAAGGAGTTTAGTATTTACGTAAAAAGTTTGCTTTTAATAATTATTATAATAATTGATTATACTGTTCTTTCTTCGGTTCAGCTAGAGGTAACAATTAAATGAAGGGTTGGGATAAAATCAACTTGATCGATTTAATAGTAACTTCAACTTAAAATCAGGAATCAATTTGCACTGTTAGATCAAAGTTAGTTATAGTACGAAATATTCTAATGGCGAGCACAAACAAAATACATTTTTAAGACAATGTATGAACATTTTATAAACAAATAGGTTTTGAAAAAGAAGTTAACTAGCATTTCCTAAATTAAAGCGTATAGTCGTTAGAACAGCTGGTGCTATCTGTGAGGGCGCGTTTAAATTAATAAGTTGAATACATCGTCTTAATTTTTCTCTTCTCTTTAAAGGTGTCTTGAATGTCACTAGACACATGAGCTTATATATATTCATTATGTCTTTACTGACGGGTGCCCCAACAAGTTTGACTGCCACATGGAATCCTGAATTCCTGATTCATTTCCCACCACTTAAAAATTGTACCACGTGCTTTACAGTATTGTAAACCGTTGTCATTGTAAGTGTACATTAAATTTTCTCCCTATGTGCTTAAAATACTGTTTTTGTCAAACGACGTATTCGCATTTTTTTCATTCAGATTACTCTTACAAGACCTCTTATGAAGTGACCGTTTCCTCCGTTTGTTTGGTTTAAAAATCATATTATATTAGAAAGATGTTTTTAGAAATAATTTTGCGTACTATTTTATCATGTCTACGCTCAACGCCAATACCCGAGTTGAATATTTAAGGGAATGCACTTCTAGAATTAAGCGCTGACTGGGTGAATTTCAAAAGCATTCCGACACAGTTTCGAACACGACATGAATCAAGCGTTTAAAGTAAGTTTGACTATTTTATTCAAGTAATAAATAACATGAATCTTGTGATAGTTATATTAATATACTAATTAGTAGATTATTATTATATTACTTATTACGGCTATATGAATATGAATCATATATATTTAATGTCATCTCTTTAATAACAATTATAATCAATTAGTGTATTAAATTTATAAATACATACTTTTTGTTAATAGAAGGATATCATAGACTTGGTTAATAGTTTTATAGAATAACGTAACATTGACTTTTTTTCAAAACAGGTTTATTACTTAGGAACTTAGTTATCACGTGTTACTCTATTTATTACATATTGAACTTACTCAGTACTCCAAACTGTAATAATATGCTTTCGATGAACGCTTTCAAATCATTTTGGTCGAGTTCAAGTCCATTCTGCCATCTTGAGGACACACACGCTTCATAAGGGCAAGGTATAATTAATTAAAAATTTGGTTATAAATGAAATGCGTATTCGTCTAAGAAAATAAAATCTAATTAAGAAATATTTCGTGGTAAAATCGAAACACACACTTCTAAAGTCTTTGAATAAATAATCATTGCAATAACTTTATATATTTAAAAAAAAATCCAATTCATATTAATTAACCGCATGAATTTTGAAAACTGAAATTTTAAACTGTATGTTTTAAGTCAATACGATAAAATACGTAAAATACATCTGCATAGTTAAAAAAATATTTTTTTTAATTTTAAAATAATATCCAAGATATATTATTTAATAACATAATGAAACAGGGCCATTAAACTTTGTACTTTAATTATCTGTGACCATAGAGCGGCAAAGAATACGAGGAGATTTTTTTTTATTTTGTTTTGTTTTATTCAACTGTAAAATATAATATTATGAAAATATTATAACCCTTATAATTATTCTTTACATATCCTTTATCTAAGTGTAACATATTTTTGTAGTGAGTTAAAAACTTACATTGAATAGGAGAGAGCTTTATAATTATATTTATTTATTTTTCTAACCTTTGCCTATCTAGAGGATATTAACAACTTGTCACTCTAAAATAGCAATACTATTAGCAATAGTGTAATACAAAATAATCAATATTGCGGGTTTAATAATATTTTAATTTCGTTTCTCTTTCCAAAAATATAGTTCCTGGAAAAGATAATATGCTCCGCGAAATTACATAAATAAACCTGTGGAGCTCTCGGGATATTAAAACAAAATATATTATATTTTTTGGATAATTTAAATTAGTATTACTAACGAAGTAAAATATACGACAATTACAGTTTGATATCATTAACAGCGTTTCGAAATAATATTCTTTAATTAAAATATCTCATACTTATATTTTATGAACGAATGTTTATTTTAAAATGATTATTTAATTGAATTGTTGAGTAGTTATTACATTTCGAAGAATGAAATTAATGATAAGGGCATGATTTAAAGCATTTTTTTTCATGTCCGAGGAGGGCAAATATGAATGTGGATCAACGACCAAACGAACTATTGCAACATTCGGGGAATCGCAAGACCTTTGCCGGCCTTGGAGGAGGGGGCATACGCCTTTTTTAAAGATAGCTATATCATAGAGAATTTTGAGCCTAGCCAAAGACTTGCGTTATACAAAGTGCTAGGCCGGTCACAATGGAGTGCTTAGAAACGTATAAAGTTCTACTAACCTACAGGAAACTACAAGTTGTAAAAGTTATAAAAATGCGAATCCGTGAAATTATATGTTACTTAAATTTATTTATAAAAAAAAAGTAAAAGTAATTTTGTAAAGTCATACATATTATAAATTTTAATATTTTGATATTATCTTTAACACAATCCTGCATGGATAATTGGTCTTTTGTCAAATAATTTCATAAAACGTGTCTTCGGTAGCAAATTAAATGTGTAAATCATTTTATTATGCTGCTTTCTTCAAATCCGCTGTATATAAAGAGCTAAGTAAACATTCCAAAAATCAAAATCTAGAACACTTCTTGCAGCTAACATACAAAATAAAAGCACGAACATCTAACCTGATATGGACTGGTTCACTTAGTTCGACTCACGCTCGTTAGTTCGAGCATGATTTTAAACTGTAATTGAAATGAGATGCCTGAGTATGGGGTCCAATTTACAAGCCGACCTTATTGAGACTTTATTAATAAAATATTTTGGATTAATTATGTTTCTTTTCCACTTTTAACGAATTGTTTAATTAAAATTTGCAGAAGTAATGTTTCGTACAACTTCTAGATGAAAAAAGGAAAAAACAGTCAAAAATATTACTATTAAATATTTTAAGGTTTTCTTGAGACGCAAATTATAACATTTATTTCCTTGCATTGCAGCAGAGTGTTGCGGTCGAGTGACATATTATGTGAACCCCTCGTGTGAAAGCAGTAACTTAAGTGTTAATCGTTACTAAAACTTAGAGTTTGTGTTTTGGTATAGTTCAAAAATTTTGATGTGGTATATACATATCTGTTGCGATAAAGTTTACTTTAAAATTTAGTACATAATGTTTGAAATAAAAAGAAGAAATGCTGTTTTCATGCAATTTAAATCGGTATTTTGATTATATCAAAAATAAATGTACTTTTGATAAGTATTTGAAAATTATCAATAAAAATATTTAGTCATGTTAGGCTTATTAATAAATATTATTGATAACGGTTTTTATTTCGACAACTAGAGAAAGCATGAATTAATATATATTTTATCCAAATAATAAGCTTTAAGATGTCCATTTTCACTTAAATTTTAAAGTTTAAAACACACTCCGCCTTAATTCATGAGAATGATAATTACTAAACTTATATTTGACACGTCGATTTTGTTTGTCTTGTGTAATGTGTTCCGACTCTATTTTAGATACTGTTGATTTTATTCGTCAGTATATTTTTAATGTTTACCAATACTACGGTATTGGTGCTGACAAATTGAAAAGTAAAATAATTTAATGCGAAATAGTTTTACTTATGTTTACAATATGATGATTAGGCAATATATGCGAGCAATTTTAAAATAATAATAAATATATATTATATTATATCATATTATTATGAATAATTCTTAATACTAATAATAAAATTCACGTAATAACCTCAGCATGTTATCCAAAATTTACATTGGGATGTGTGAAGATTAACTATTTATTCTCATACGTACAAGGCTTATTAACATTTTATGTTCAATTATTAAGTTATCTAGAAGCATGTACCATGCTTCTTCTTCTTGTCAGACAGAGACACCTACGGTAAAGCATAGGCCTTGCACAAAGATCGCTATCCATGAAATGATATGCCATAATCGCCACAGTTGGCAAACGGGTCGGCGATCGCAGTGTGGTGTTATGGTAAGCAGCGGATGCTAGAGCCCATCCTCTGCAAAACCGATCTCTCTGCCGGCTCATACGGGAATGGGGAAATTAAACATATTAAATTAATCTGCATCATGATTCTTGTACTTTTAGCAAAGTTAATAAAATGGAGTGCTAAAATAATATAATAAAGATATGTACACACACACATTCACACGTCAAATTTAACTTATAATGCTACTAATTAAAAACTAACTTGATTAGATGTATCCAAAAACTTGACGGAGGTTTCATTCGATCAGATTATTAACAATCTTTACCGTAAAATCTAAGATATAATAAAAAGTCCCGTACCTCAGTACTACAGTCAAAACGTCATTTAATTTCCCTATTTAGTATAGTAGATTATTAATTTATTAATTCATTTTATAATGGATAAATATAACGCCCATAATTACTGAAGTTCTTTTATTTATTTTTCTACAAATTTATCACCGAGTACTCCAAAACAGTTTACTTGCTCATTATCAAACGTAACGTAATCTTTAAATAGTCTTTCGTGTCGATGTGGAAGATAGGAACGTTATCTGTCCACCTCACCGTAATTATAGAATAATAACAGATCTCCTCTGTTATAAAGTTTCTTTACACAAATAGCTCTAAAATTTTTCTTCAAATTATACTTACTATTGTTTATTTTTTTTTAATAAATTTACAAATAATGGACCTTTAATGCTATAAGACCTGGAAGGGGACGGTAGAAAACATTTAATGCTATAAGACCTGGAACCTGGGGATAGTGTTACTTACACTAGGCGGAAATACTAACGAGACACAAAATATATTTTCCGTTAGATAAAAAATGTAACATCCGTGTACCCTTTAAAAAGCTTATAAACCGCGTAAAAAGCTGTATTGAAAAAGGATTTAAAAACAATTCTAGAATAGAAAGAAATTACAGTTTTTTAATTAGATACGATTAGCAAATTGTAAAAATAAGTAACAATTAAGCCACTCTCGCCATAAGGTTAGTTTCCGATCCTGGTAGAATCAGATATAAATAAAATTATATAGCTCGGACCCAGCTAATGACGTACCTCGAGGATCACCAGTTAATCTATAAACACTAATATGGTTTTCGCCATGATCGCCAGCTGATCTTCTGTTACATCATACGCACCATTGGGCAGCGGTGATTGGAACCAAGTGAGAGGGTTTGGCAATTAGTCTGGATGTGGTAAAAGCTTCCACACGCGGCGCAGCAAAAGGTCGTTCTCGACAGTTTTCATCGATCTTCTACTGTGTGGTTTTCAAGTAGCTTTCTTTCATGTCACACTATGATGTGGAACAAACACCCTTGAAAGAATATAAGAATGTGACTTAGAAATTATTAATAAAAGTAGTAGATAAAAAAAATCACGGTATCGAGATAAGAGTTAGAGGTAGAATTGGTAAATATTTCATAGTTATATCTAATAATTCCAAAATGATTACTCATTTTAATATTCTTTTATTTCGTGTTTAACTTACGAAACATCTTCACTTAGTTGTGTGAAATATTAAAGCAACAACATTTATTTGCAGACCTTAGGGACATCTCAATGATAAATTATTCCAGAGAAAATAGAAGCCAAATAGAATAATTTAGTAGTTAAAGAGTTCGTCAAAATAGTAAAATTATCAGAATATATAACATTATTTTTTGCATATTTTTTCTACTACAAAACTGTATAAGCTTATTTCATTTTAAATAACGTAATATAAGCTAATATAAGCGATAAATAAAGATAGAAAGAAATAAAATATTACTTAGAAAGAAATAAAATATTATTTATTATTCGTAATAAAACTTTTAAACATATTTATGTTATGTTTTATAAAGAAAAAGAGCATTGTAATATTGTATTGTTTATTCAAACAAATTATGAATAGGATAACTATAAAATGTGGAGAATGAGATACATATTTACAGATTATCTCTGGAGGATTTAATGTTAAGGTCCAAATTTTATTACAAGTTTATTTATGTATGAAATTAATATATTTAAATAACAGCCAGTATTCATTTCAATCTCTTTAAGATATAAATGTAACTTTTTTAATTCTGTTATTTTCATAAAAAATAAAATATATATAAACAATACTTTATCAATCAATACACACGCTTTTATACTTAGTCTAAAAGTATCAATCGAACAATATATAATATATAATATATAATATATAATATATAATATATAATATATAATATATAATATATAATATATAATATATAATATATAATATATAATATATAATATATAATATATAATATATAATATATAATATATAATATATAATATATAATATATAATATATAATATATAATATATAATATATAATATATAATATATAATATATAATATATAATATATAATATATAATATATAATATATAATATATAATATATAATATATAATATATATATATATATATATATGTAATATGTAATATATAATATATAATATATAATATATAATATATAATATATAATATATAATATATAATATATAATATATAATATATAATATATAATATATAATATATAATATATAATATATAATATATAATATATAATATATAATATATAATATATAATATATAATATATAATATATAATATATAATATATAATATATAATATATAATATATAATATATAATATATAATATATAATATATAATATATAATATATAATATATAATATATAATATATAATATATAATATATAATATATAATATATAATATATAATATATAATATATAATATATAATATATAATATATAATATATAATATATAATATATAATATATAATATATAATATATAATATATAATATATAATATATAATATATAATATATAATATATAATATATAATATATAATATATAATATATAATATGTAATATATAATATATAATATGTAATATATAATATGTAATATATAATATATAATATATAATATATAATATATAATATATAATATATAATATATAATATATAATATATAATATATAATATATAATATGTAATATATAATATATAATATATAATATATAATATATAATATGTAATATATAATATGTAATATATAATATATAATATATAATATGTAATATGTAATATATAATATATAATATATAATATATAATATATAATATATAATATATAATATATAATATATAATATATAATATATAATATATAATGTATAATATGTAATATATAATATATAATATATAAAACATATATAACACATATATAAAATTTTCTCTTAAAACCAGGTGTACAAAATAAGAATACTACGTTCCATGTTGAAGATATCTCACCGTTACCACATATTTCCAACTCAATAAAAAATGTTCTATTTAGATTGTTTCATGTGCCGTGTCCCGGACCAATTGACCGTAAATGATTCTCGATCTATACCACGGAAGCATGTTTGGTGTGTCCTCCCTTACGTGTTACGTTTTTATTTATAAGTTAATGTTTATAATAAAAGCATTCTGTGACTAAGATTTATCATTTACTGTTCATTAATGATAAAAAAAGTTAAAGTTAAAATTAATAATAAAAAAGTAATTTGAAAAAAATCGTAAAAAAATAAAATATTTGTTGTTGTAAAGGAATTTATTTTGATTTAACGATAAGATTCTCCCTAAATCCTTAATTCAAAACATACTAAATAAAAAGTTATAAGAATCCTTATCCTTCTTTATTATAGGATCCAATAAGTACTTGCTTTGTTATCACAATTTGAAATGTCCAATTACCAATGTCCTGATACCAAGTAATCGCTATCTCACTGAAATTTCTAATAATCATTACCCAAATTCGAATCCACTTTCGCTAAATTAATTCGCTCTCAAAAGTTACATTTTAAAATCAGGAAACTTCGCGAGTTTAGTCTTATTATATTGAAAGGCAGTATAAGCTTTCTGTCACCTTTTGAATTCATAAAATAATGCAATGATACCTTTCTGTTCTAATGTTAAAGATCTTGGCGTATAATTAGATCAAACATTGTCATTGTCTGGCCATGATAAAGAAAATAAATAAATTAATTAATTAAGTAAAATATAATTATGTGGCATTGAGTTCTCTTCGACGACTGCGGCACTTTCTGCCAATTTTTATTTCCTACCAAATTTATGTTAGCACATTGCCTTCTCCGTTGTATACTTTATAATGAGCATGCAGGTTATCATAGTACAACCAAGGACTATGAACTACTACTACTGAACAAACAAAGTTGCCGTCTCGTCAGCGATGCCTTAACTGCGACATATACAACGTGGCCTCTCAGAAAAAATATAAGGTTACACAATGTAGAATACATGTTTATTTGCGTTTAAAATCTCAATCAAAATTAATTGCATTATAATTCCTGATTCTTATTACTTCGCTTTGGTGTAAAAGTAACCCTGTCGACATTGCTGTAATTTTATTTACATATTATTGCACTTGTTTATAAGCATTGTTTAATATATTAGAAATATAATATATATTTTATTTAGATATAAATTAAGTAACAATTATTGTCAAGGATTTAAGATATGTTTTTAGACTTGAAATTGTCTAAGATCTTGCTAATATTTTGTGTTATTAAATATTAAATGAATTTTTAACCAAACAGTTCATTTACTTGTGAAAATTGTAATGTTGTATATAGTGTTCTAGATTCAGTCTGATGATTAATTCATTAGAATTCAGTCTATAATACAAAAAAACTAATCTAAATTAATTAATGTTGAGGCTTGCCTAAATATTTGAACAATATGATTTAATTTATGTTCTGACAAACCGTGAATTACTGGGCCTGAGGGAAGTCATAATTAGAAGGAACAAGGGTGACAAGGGTCCTTAACATTGAATTGAGAAGAATAAATAGAACAACAGGGGGTTTACATTTAGTGACGTACGTTTGAGTATTGAAAAATAAATTTCAGCGTATACAATATAAAGATAATAATGTGTTTTAAACCATTTTCGAAAATAGAACCTTAGTTTATATATGAAAAATATATATATATATATATTAATTTTATTTACTATTGTATATATTGTATATAGTTTTATAAAGTGGATGCAGCTTGCATTTCTTTTATTATATTGTTTAACAGAAAAAAAAGACAATAATTAATGTATATGTTCCTAACTGCATTGAAATTGTTTTCTAGCTCAGTGAGATATTGCGCCTTAGGTGTTTTCTGATTTATATTTCATTATGTTTCGAAATTCATACTGATTATGACCTTCAACATCCAAACAGATGTTATAATTGTATTAAACAAACTTCATGAGTCTACTTAGATATTAGAAATTGAATATTAATATAATGAAAAATTTAATTACAAATCTTTAGATTAATTAATAATCTCAGTGAAATGCAGATATCGTTGCTCAAATTTTAATATTTTTTAAAGTGTCCATATAAATATATTTTATAGTTAGGCTCGGAGCCTATTAAAATATTAAAAGGTTTACATGCTAATAAATAATGTAAAGCCCGATTCCATTTCAATTAATCAGACCCAAAGTTATGCATAAAATAAATAAATCAAATAAGGTTTTATGACAAAATTCGACCCCGAGATCAATTTTTGATTAATAAAATAGTTTGTTTTTTATTATCCTATCCTGATTTTATTTGCGATTTAGTTTTCCACTATTTTATTTAATATATTTATTGCAGTTGTATACCTTATTAAAGATTTAGTTGTGTTGCGGATATCTGAAATTATAGAACCTTTCTTGATTTCTTAAGAAACAAAAAAAAAAAAAAACATATTGCAAAGGTATTTTAAAGTTTTCATTGCAAAAATAAATAAAATTATACATAAATATTGCTGCATTCATAATAGTCGTCAAACTAACTTAAAAAAAACTTTTGCTTGATGAGCTCCTCTCATCTTGCAAGTCATTTACAGCGAAACGAGTTTTCATCAGCATAATTAAATAGTTTGTTTATATTGTATGTATATTCCATCAAATATAAAAGCTCTGAAATCAATGACATTTAAGTAATCACAATATCTTTTATAAGAAAAAAAAAACTAATACATAATATTTTTTCAGAAACACTGCTTTATTTACATATTTATTTAGTTATTAATGACATAATTTTCATAATAAATGATACAATAAGATGTGTGAGGACAAGGTTCAAATGAACTAATTATTTTTTATTTATTTATTTGTTTTTTTCTCAATCAATCAATAGCATGGCTATATATTACTAAATTATTATAATGTTCTTGATTATATAATGAAAAGTTGACTGCAATCAATTTCATTGGACAATAGAGAATATAACATCATACTTTCACAATGTTTACGTCATTTTTCTAAAGTATCGATGTTGTAGTACTTGTATGCTTCAAATAATTATCAAATAATTTGTGATCTTCTATCTTTGGGATAAAAAGAAGAAACCTTTAACATATTTCGTATATAAGGATCACTATTATATTTATTATTTTGCAGAAAATTTAGTAAATCCGATGCATAGTTTTAGTTCTTCTTTATGATTCTTGAGATAATATAAAAAACCCAAGGTTTTTGATTCATTCATTTTTCATTCATTTATTGACATGATTCTTGTGATAATATAAAAACACCCAAACAAAAATAAGCAACAGTTGTTTCTTTTTTGACTATTTGCTGCAACTGCCGTGGTGGAATATCAAAGCAAAGATAAAACTTAGGCGTAACTTCACTTTTTTTTAAATGTTGTTGAAAAGAAAAAAAAAAGTGAAGTTTTTTAAAGTAATAAAAAATGTTGCATATTGAATATTTACAATAATGAATTATTCATATTAAATCCTATTAACAATATTCTATATTTCCTATACCGTCGCAACATATTTTAGCAGAGTTAAATCAATTAAATACCACGAAGAAGGTCAACAAATACATATTACTTTAAATAATTAAAAGTCCAAGGCAAAAGAAATCATAAGGAAATATAACTTAATATGCTTTAACAAACAAAACAATTGCTTATACTCAGTAATGTAAGTGACATTATACATATAGTAGAGAACAAATACAAACTACAACTAAACGTGAGGTATTATTACAATTTCATGTTATATAAAACACATTGACACGGAGTAATTTTAACTTCGTGCTTCGTTTCATAAATATTAAAATTGGTAAACACAAATTGCTAGAATAATTATATCCATGAATAGATGTAATAGAATAATAAATAAATCCATGTACTTCTCGGTGACCTCAACTAACAACTGCTGTTCCAGCGCTTCTCACATACAACAACAATAATATATAATAATAGTATACAAAGGAAGCTACGTATACTGACATATTGCACCGTCTATGACACTTGATACCAAAATCTATAATATTAATAATTTAATTTATCGACTGGCTAACTATTTTCATCTCAGAACCATAGTCTTAAATATTAGTTTTAAAAATTCAATAAAAAGGAGAGATTCCAAAATACTAAATGTAAACATAACTTTCTAAATAAATTAAGATTTTTAATTTTAACTTTATAATTTTGTCTACATATTTTGCAAATGGTGATATAGATATGTGTAACATAGGAATACAATACATATATATATATATATATATATATATATATATATATATATATATATATATATATAAAGAATTTGTTCTTCTATGAGAATATTTGTAATCTAAAAAATTAATGTTTAGTTTTTGAGGCCATTATTGTTTTGATTATTTATAAGTATGTATATTGGCCGGTAGTATTAATCACTATGATTTTATAAATATAGTTGCTCTCACAAAAAATATTTAAAATATTTTTTTTTTACTTTTTATACTCAAACAGAAGTGTCCCAAACAAATTTATTATTTACAAATATTATATTTTGTATTCATTTATCTTTTTATTTACGGTATTGTGATATATTTTCCACTTTTACATTTGGTATAAAAATGTAGTTAAAAATAATATTCTGACTGTATATAATAAACGTTCATCGATCTCTACATCTCATAAACGCTGAAGTCTCTATATCTCATCAATGCAATACTCTATATCAAATAACAAGATGTTATATGGGAATAAAATGGAGTTTAGGTTCATATAAATTTCATAAATTCACTTGTTTAATACATCTATTTGTGTTTTCATTTCCTTCAAAGTATAGTTTAGTAAGTTTTTTAGCAATAAAAGGAACTTTGAATAACTGAGATGAGTTTGTTTTGAAGCAGTAGTGCGAAATTTATGCGATATAGAAAATTGCAAGATTTTACCCAAAATGTTTTATGGACTTCACTCAGGTATTATTAAAATAAGTATAGAAAAAAATACCATGGTATCGAGGCTTAAAGGTACTATTTAAAAATTATAACTAGAAAATTCAAAAATAATTATTGATTTTAATACTATTTAATTACGTGTTTAACTGAAAAAACATCTTTACTTGCTTGTGAAATATAAGAAACACAATTTCTTGCACATCGTGGGGCAATCTCATTTTGTAAATATTTTCATAGAACTGAATTGAAAGATCCTTCAAAATAGTATAAATTTTACAATATACAACACTATTTCTAGTATAATTAATTTACTACAAAACTGCAGAACCTTATTTCATTTTTCATAATATAATACTAGCCATAAATCCTAATAGAAATAATGTACTTGAATTTCGATTTTAACATATTTAAAATTTAAATATAATTTTGTGCAGTCGTAACAAGCTTTAAAAATATATTTTTATTATGTTTTGTAAAGCGATGAGCATTGTAATCCACTGTTTACACAAACAAATTACTAAAAAGATAGCTATAAAAAGCAAAGAACGAAATGCATATTCCTGTATTGTCTGTGGAGGATTTAATGGCAAGGTAAAAATTTGGCTACAAGCTTATTTTATATAAAATTTTAATATTATTTTAGGCGTTTGTAAAAATATCAGCGACTATCGCTACAATCTCGTTTATTTAGTTCTTTGCGATGTCACAATCCCTTATATTTCATACCTGAGAAAGAAAGTTTAACTTTCGTTAATGTTTGAGTATTTAATCCTCTTTTTGTCCGTTAAATTAATCAAAATAAATATTAGTTTGAATAAAAATAACGCAGTTTAAGAATTATATCGTTAAACTGAACTTATAATTTTTTAAATACTTTCATAATGTTGAAAATTGTTGACAGTACACTAGAAATTTCAGATATTTATGATTGTTATTCAGAAAAGTTATTAAAAAAATAACTGAATTCTCAATGAACGAAGAAAAGTTGACTATTTATAATTACATTTTAAACCAAATTGAGCCAATGCGGTGTCCTTTATCGAATTACCATTAGAATTATGGGAAGTACATCGGATACTGCGACACTCGTGACAGTAACACAGAATAGAACTGGCGCCTCCAGCCATGTGGATATCGTATAGTTTAATATACTTCAAAACTTTTAAATGGATTTTTGTTATGTTTTATAAAGCAAAGAAAATTGTAATATATCGGTCGTGTTTTATGAACGGCGAATGACTTTTAAAAATGTTTTAATATAGAATATAATTGATTTAAATTACGTAAGAAAACTTAGACTACCTTAAAAAGACTCATACAAGGTCTTATAAACTAGTGATTCGGCCACTTTGAAGGGTATTGTTGTTTGTTGTTAATATATATATATACTCATATTCTCACAATATATATATATATATATATATATATATATATATATATATATACTCTAATTCTCACAATATATGTAAAATTTAAAGTATAATGCCTGAGTCTAATAATTGTAATTCAACAATTAATTCTTTAAGCCGATTGTTGCTTTCGTCTCAAAAATAGGAGCTTTTCAAAACTATTGGATTCTATTTTTATACAAAAAGTTATAAAAAAAATGAAATAAATCGTAATAAAAATGATATAGGAGAAAGCTTCGAATTTAAACTAAAAATACAACTTCGTACACGTATTTATTACAACGATAACAAAATGAATCTAAATTATAATTAATATAAATGGTTTACCACAAAGCTATGAAACAAAAGAGAAACTGAACAAACGGACAAAGTTGCGTCTTGTCAGTTGAGGCCTCCCCCGTTGTCTCTTACCGCTCATTTTTCCTGTATAAATCTTTTTTACCATTCTTTCATCACTCATTCGTTCCACGTGCCCAAACCACTGAGCACGTTCTTCTTCATTCTCACCGTGACTTCTTCGCTAGTACTTGCCATTCTGTGGATCTCTTCATTGCGGATTTGGTCAGCTAAACTGACTTCGCATATTCTGCGAAGAGATCGCATCTCCACAGCATTCATCTTCTTCTTACATTTTTCTTCTGTGTTACCCACTTTTGGGCGCCGTATAACAGCGTCGGTAGCAAAACCGCATTGTGTACAGACAAACGTGCAGCTATGCTGACGTTTCGCCTTCTCAACAATGCAGCCAAAGCACCGTTGACTCTGTAACCGGCAGCAATACGCCTTTTCACATCCATTTCGTATCTCCCGTCTCTACTAAACATACTTCCCAAATATACCACTTCATTCACTTGTTCTATTATCTTACCATTCACGTTGATCTTACATTCTGTTCTTTCTTCATTTCTTTCACATATCTGATGATGCAATGAGCACTGCATCATCTGCATATAGTAAGCAGTTGACCTTAAGGTCACCTACTTTCACTCACATGTCACTATCTTTCACGCCTTGGAGACAACTATCCAAATAAAAATTGAAAATTGAACAACCAAGTTCACATAGCGCAACCTTGCTAAATACTCGATTGGATATCAAACCAGGGCGATATGTCAGCTCCTACTCGCACACAGACTGAGTGATCTCTGTAAAGATACTTTACAGCCTGTAGCAAGGGTCCGCTCACATTGTATTGGGGCAGTATCTCCCATAACTTCTTTCTCACAACCCTGTCAAACGACTCTTCCAAATCCACAAAAGCTCAGAAAACCTTTTGGTTTACGACAAAAACTTTTCCGTGATTATGCGGAGGGAAAAGATCTGATCTTCCAGGTCTAAAATCTCCTTGGGCCTCCCACAACAGCCTTTCAGATCTCTCTTGCATTCTTCTCGCTAATATTTTAGCATAAACTTTACCACCCAAGCTAATCAAACTGATAGCCCTATAGCTTGCACAGTCTATCTGTGAACCTTTGCCTTTATACAAAGGTACGATGACTGCACCTCGACAATCGTCTGGGACCTCTCCTGATTTTATATTTGATCATTTCGGCAGTAACTTCATCTGCTCCCGCAGCCTTACTACATTTCAGACTTCGAATCACGCTCTCCACTTCTTCCAAACTGATTTCACCATCGGCTACATCGGGACTCAGCATTTCGCTGGTACTCGAGGCCGAGGCGTCCTCACATTCATACGTCTCCTTGTAGAATTCCGCCCACCGCTGCAAAACTTGTGCTTGCTCTGTTAAGATTTAACCGTTCTTCGAAAGCAACCCTTTCATTCTACAGGTTATCGAACAACCCCGGGAATCATTAACTTCTCGCCAGAAAAGCTTCGTGTTTTCCCGGAAATTGTTCGTCAACCTTTCATCCCTTACTCTCTCAGAATTTTCACGCTTCATCTTTATAAGTGCTTTCGTTTTGTGCTTTTGCAGCTTGTACTCTCTTTTTCTTATCTCTCTCATACTTTTATCCTTACCCGAGGCTTTATAATCCAGCCATGCTTTCTTCTTTAACTCCCCGGCGTCTTTTGCTTCATCACCTCACCATTCATCGCGCTTTTTACTAAAGCTTCTTTTCCTTTTACCACATACCTTTGTCGCTACTTTCACTATACCATTCCTTAGGTTCTTTCTCTCTGATCAGTGGATCTTGAAGCTTCCAGCTTCTTATGCGATAATTCAACTCCAAGCTAGGACACGTCATGCGGAGGCGTCAACCTGCAAACAGACCTCTTATTCTAGCAACGACTAGATAATGATCCGTTCCCAGATCAGCACCCCTAAAAACTCGCGTGTCCATACCTTGACTTCGAATACGCTGATCCACTAGGAATAAATTAATCATATTTCTTTCTTCCATTCGCTTCCATGTGTACATGTGAGTTTGTTTATGATCAAACATCGTGTTTGCCACAAACAAATTTCTCTCCTTACAAAATTCCAAAATAAACTTTCCTGCCTCATTTACTCTCTTACCACCTTACTTGCCTAGCACGCTTTTGTAACCACTTCGCTTGGTTCAAACCCATCCATTCATATCTTCACATACTATCAACTTTTTATTATCTCTGACACTACTTAGAACATCCCTGACACTCTCCCGAAATTCCTCGAACGCGCTCACTGGAGCATAGGATACTCTTGTTATCCCCAGCTTAAAGCGAACTCAGAAAAGCCTCGGGTTGATAGCCTTGTATTCTACCATTGCATTAACCGTTCGAGAGGACAACAACACGCCTACACCTTGGCAACCTCGCTCACCCTCTGGAACCCCAGCCCAGAAAGCGACCGAGTTGCCAGGCAAATCGGTCGCATCATTGCATTTTCGTTTGGTCTCAGACACACAAATAACATCCAGATCTTTGTCATCTATCACATCTAATAATTCATCCATCTTCTGTTCCATTCCTCCTCTTACATTCCACGTAGCTATTTGTAGCTCCGTCCTCCACCTCCCTCCGTTCGGAACATGACGTGTTGGTTGGCGGTCCCCAACGCCGCATCCTTCATTTTACTATTAAAGTTTAATAAATTAAATCTTTATTTCAAAAACAAATAATTTCACTATAAATCAATTAAAAATTACAAAAAATAAAAAAATACTAAAAAATTTATAAATATCACAAAAAAATAATTAATTAAAAAAAATAAATACAATAAATGTTACAACAATTCCAAAAAAATAAAAATAAAAATACAAAATAAAATAAAATATATTATTAGACTTGAAATTGTTTAAGATCTAGCTAAGGATAATTTTTAACCAAACATTTACATGTGAAACTTTTAATATTATACATAGAATTCTAGATTCATTCTGATTAATAATTCATTAGAATTATGTCCTTAATACAAATAAACTAATCTAATTTCTCTAGTGTTGAGGCTTGTCTAAATATTTGAACAATATGATTTAATATATGTTCTGACTAACCGTAAATTACTGGGCCTGATGGAAGTCATAATTAGAAGGGACAAGGGTGACAAGGGTCCTTACCATAGAAGTGAGAAGAATAAATAGAACATCAGGGACTTTACATTTAGTGACATAGGTTTGAGTATTGAATAAATCATTTCAGCGTTTATACATCATTTCATAGACAGTAATGTATTTTAAACAAGTTTAGAAAAGAAAAACAAAAAAATGAGATGACCTTCCACATTCAAACAGATGTTATAATTGTATTAAACAAACTTCATGAGTCTCCATAAATATAAAAAAAATAATAACAATATCATGAAAAATTTTAACTACAAAACGATATCGTTGCTCAAAGTTTAAGGTTTTTTGAAAATGGCCATATAAATACATCTTGAGGTTTAGCTCGGAGCCTATAAAAATACAAAAACGTTTATGTGCAAATGAATAATTAATCAAACCAAAAGTGTGAACCAACTTCTCAAACAATACAACTGTATGAAATAAATAAATCAAATAAAGTTTTATGGAAATATTCATTTTATGATGTAAATGTATGGTAAGGTGGTCATGTTTTCTATTATGCTATCCTGGCTTTATTTCAGATATTATTTTCTACTATCCTATTCAATGTTTTCGGCATATTTTATGTCTATTTTAGAATAAATTTGTGATGCGACTATCTAAAATTATAGACCTTTAGAAAGGTTTTCTTGTGGTAATTTAATCAAGAAAAAAACCAGTTTTACATGAGTTTTTAAGTTTGTATTAAAAATAAATAAAATACATAAAAATATTACTATTTCCACAATAGTTGTTAAACTATTTTAATAAAAATAAAATATTATTACGAAAACACATTAATTATAGATTAAAAAAAAGGCAACTGATTTAAAAAAAAAAAAAAAACAACTTTTGTTTGGATCATCAATCACCTTGCAACTTACAGCGAAACGACTCTCCTTCAGCATAATTAAGTAGTTTGTTTATATTGTATGTATATTCAATCAAATATAAAAGCTTTGAAGTTAATGAAATTTGAGTAATAACAGTATCTTTTTTGTAAAAAAGGCAAAATCATAATATTTTTTTAACAAGACTTAATTAATTACTCTCATTTGTATTTAATTTTTAATTTTTTCAGTATTATAAAAAAATGATATAATAAAATCTTTGCGGATAAGGTTCGAATGAACTGTCTGCGAGATAAAAAGAATCTTTGTCAACCTTTGTCAAAAGAAACCTTTGTCTTTTCGTATTTAAGGATCAATATTTCTTACTTTCTTATCAAGTTAGTAAATTCGATATATAACAAAAAACTAAAAAGTTTTTCATTTTCGTTGAGACAACATTTAAAAAGCCACAGTTTTATATATAAAAATAGGGTAACATTCATTGTAGATCTTTACCTATATTTAATAAACATTACAATATATTTAAGTAGAGCACAATAAATAAATACCACGAAGAATGTTAACAAATACATATTTCTTAAAATGAAAATCACTACTTTAGAAAATAATTAATAGTTAATCCGCGGCAATAACTATTATTAAGAATATATTAATATACATAATTAAACCACGAAGAAATATAAATCATAAAAAATACATAAAGATTAATATGCAAATAATAACAAATAGAACAGTTGTTTATAATCAGTAATGTGAGTGATATTTAAGTGGAGAACAAACACAACTTTAACGAAACGTAAAAGATTATTACAATTTAATTTTACATAAAATTCGTTGAGAGTGTAATTTTATCTTTTTGCTTCGTTTCATAAATATAAAAATTGGTTTAATGTTGTTAGAAAACAGTTATAAAATATGTAAGAATAATTTTACATCCATATATTTCTCAGTGACGACAGTTTCCCAAATATTGTCACTATTCTGCTTCTAAACTTTGAACTTGATTTTGATATAATTTTTATTTTTATTTATTGAAATAATAATAATAATAGAAATAAATTTTAGAACATAAAATTAGATTATTAGAATGCATACCATACTAAATATCGCAATTAATATTTAAAATGTGCATCCGTTTTATCTTTGGGCTGCGTCAATTTGATCATGTGTCGCAATGCTTTGCACAGCTAGGTTTGTTATCAAAAAGACAGCGCCGAAATATGCTTACCCTTACCCCTTTTTCCACTTTCTATTTCTTATTATTATTTCTTTCTATTATTATTTCTTTCTATTATTATTATTTCGATTAATTTCTAAGCATACGTCATTATTTAACTCACGCTCCATTAGAACTCGTTTGTAAAACAACTCTTTCACTGTTAAATCTATACTGCTCTGGACTGATCTACCATTAGAAATTAAAAAATCAAAGTCATTATTAATTAAAAAAACGTTTTGAAGCAATATTTAAATAATATTAGAAATATATTCATATCCATTGTATACCATTATTTGTAATATTATATTGTAAATATACATATAAGTATTTATTTAATTGTTTATATATTGTTTAAATTATTATATCTTGATTTATGCTGATTAAATACACACTTATATGCTTCTGAAGCAGATTAATATTCACTACCTTATCACTTCTCTAACGTACGTCAATGAATTGTTCATCAAAAAATTATTTAAAATACTGTACTATTCTTGTTTAACATTTTTATGTGCAAGAAAGCTTTAAATAAACAAATGTCTACGGCTGTTTATATTTAAATCTAACAAAAACATTATTTAACCATAAACTTTACTCACGTACTCGTATACGAACTTCACAAGCTGGAAAAAAATATTAATTAAGCGTATAATTAATTCAGGTAACGTTCCAGAACGGCAAGACAGCTCGGGCACTTGCGGAAAAATACATTATGGGGGAAGTTCCCGGGCGGAGGAAATTAATATAATATTTTCAACGAAATCTCTGCGGGGATTTTAATTAAATTTATTTTTAGTACCTAATTTGTTTTGTGTCGTCTATTTTAAGTACAATTCAAACGAATACAGCTTGATATGTTTTATTGCTTAAACGATGAACTTTACAGCAATATTCAAATTATAATCAATATTTTGAAGTAGTTAAGGTAAAGGTTCCGGTTCCGGTGATCGAAAAGTCAAGACGTCTTTCTAGTGCTCTCGTAAAAAGTAATATAAAGTTCAGTATAAAAAGTGAAAAAACAAGTGATTCGTTAAGGACAACAACAACAAGAACTAAAAAAGTGCAATCACAGTTTAAACTCATTGTTTTACGTAAAAACTTATCTAATCACAGTGGAAAACTTCATCGTAAACATACCCTCAAAAGTGATTTGACAACTTTTGTTTCAACATCAAGGCTACAACCTAAGAAAACAGTAACCAGTGTTGCCATTACAAATTAATTATTTATGACAGCTCGGCAGTGGTGACACCATATAGAAAAGAAAATTAAACGTTCCATTCCACTCAGTTCAAAAACGTTTTGTTACTGCACCAATAAAATAAACGCGTAACATGTCGGAAGAAATGTCAATTTCAATGTTATACAGCATGATGAAACAAGACATGGAGAAGCAATCAAACCTAATCACTGCTAATACAGAAAAGATTATGCTGTCAATTGATGAGAAACTAATACCATTATTAGAAGAAAACAAAAATCTAAAGAAGGAAATTGAAGTACTCAACCAGAAAATTAATACTTTAGAAGAAATGAATAAAAAGAACAACATCGTAATACACGGGTTGAAAGAAACAGACACTAATTACTCGCAATTATACAATAATATCAAGCAACTACTCCAGAAAATAGATGTGAACATAGAAAACTTTGATATCAACAGAATGTATAGAATTGGGAAAAAGACAACAGAAAAAGTAAGACCAGTGTTGATCTCTTTTACAACCTATAATAAGAAAATCGAAGTACTGAGAAACAAGAAAAAAACTATTGAGAACACTTATATAACTGAGGATTATTCCAAGGAAACACTACAGAAACGTAAAGAATTACTACCACAACTTAAGGAGGAAAGGGAAAAGGGAAACGAGGCATACATAAGAAATAACAAACTTATTATAAAACCCAAAGAAAACGAGAAAAGAAAAAGGGGCAACTCAACATCTCCCAGTACAGGACCACAACAACAAGAGAAGGCGAAAACTATAATAGCTCCAGCTAAACTCCACAGAACAGACCCTTTTGCATATATGCGTGCCAGATCGCACTCCTTAACGGAAAAAAATACCTCTAATCTATAGGAATCAGCAGACACCGGTAATCAAGAAAAAATAAACAAGGAAAAAAGCAAAGTTAAAAAGAACCTCCCCAACCCGGCTGGTCACCGTGGGGTCAGAGACCAAAACCCCCCGAATTCTCTAGAAAACAAAATAGTTCAAGAGAAACGTATCAAATATAAAACCAACAATATCTTTATTGCAACATTAAACACAAGGACATTAAAAACACAGGATAGACTATACGAATTAGACAATGCATTACAACAAATAAAATGGGACATCTTGGGCTTATCTGAGATTAGAAGATCAGGAGAACAAATTGAAGAATATGATGACTATATATTTTACTCTAAAAACGTAACTCCCGGACTTTACGGAGTCGGTTTTATAATAAAAAAATATCTAAAAGATAATATCATAGAGTTCATTGGTATTTCGGACAGAATATCAATTCTAAATATAAAACTTCCCGAATTTAAGCAACCCATTTCGATAGTGCAAGTTTATGCTCCAACAGAAAACGCAGAAGAACAACAAAAGGACATATTCTACCACGAACTTAAGCTAGTCATGGAGCAAACATATAAAACAGTAATTATAGTAGGAGACCTTAACGCCCAAATAGGTAAACGAAACAGAAACGAAAACAACAACATAGGACCCTATTCATCAGGAAAGCGAAACGACAACGAACAGAGGCTAATAGAATTTGTCCAGGAATACAACTTAACAGTCATGAATAGCTATTTCAACAAAAAGTTTAGTAGAAAATGGACATGGATGTCACCAAATGGAAATGTACAAAATGAAATAGATTTTATAATCACAAATAGATCCAAGTTATTTACTGATATCAGTGCTATAAATCAACTAGACTTCAGCTCAGACCACAGAATGCTTCGTGGAACAATGACAATGTCTAATTCAAAAAAATCAAGAAGACCCTGGAAAAACAGTGGACAACCAATACAACTTCCCCTACCGGATACGATCTTATCTCCTCTAAAATTAACGCTAGAAACTAAACTTCAACAAATTAATACTACACAAGGAAAATACGATCTACTAGAAAAACAATTAAAATCTATTGAAAACAATATCCAAACAACAAAGCCTACAAGAGATAAAATTGGAAAAAAAGCGAAGGAATTAATAAAATTGAGACATAGCATAAGACAACAAAGACCAACAGATAGAAAGGAATTAGCAAAAGTAAGCAAACAAATTAACTTATGTATTAGAAAACATAGAGAAGAAAATAGGTTAGATCGAATTATGTTTCACATAGAAACTACCGGCGGCGTCAAAAGAGCATTGAAAGAACTACAAGATTGTACAAACTGGATTCCAGAAATGAATAAACAAAAAGATCAAAGTAACAAAACGAAACGTACTGAAATACTAGACATAGCTACAGACTTCTATCGAAACCTCTACAATGATGAAACTTTAACACCGTCAGTAGATCTGAATAACACAAATAATGAGGAAGACATACCAATAATGACCAAAAACGAAATAGCTAAAGCCATCCTATCACAGAAAAATAGGAAAGCTTCGGGGGAAGATGGAATCTCCAACGAACTTCTGAAAGGGTCCTCAGATGCGATAATTGATACATTGTACGACATATTTAACGCCATCCTAAGACAAGAGAGAATACCAACCCAATGGACTACATCAACAATAATATTGCTCCATAAAAAAGGCAGAAGAGATGACATGAATAATTATAGACCCATAAGCCTTATGTCTAACCTGTACAAGATATTTTCGAAAATAATACTAGATCGAATCACTAAAGTCCTAGATGAGAATCAACCAAAAGAGCAGGCAGGTTTCCGTAGCGGGTTTTCCACGATAGACCACATATTCACAATCAAACAGATTACGGAAAAATATAAGGAATACAGGTTACCCTACTACCTAGCCTTTGTTGACTATCACAAAGCATTCAATTCACTGAAACACGAGAAAATCTGGGAAGCCCTGACACACCAAGGAGTACTCACAAAGTATATTCGTCTCATAACTAAAATTTACGAAAACATGACTGGTAAAATAAAAACTGAAAGACTTGGAGAAACATTCGCCATCAAGAAAGGAGTAAGGCAGGGAGATCCACTATCTCCGAAATTATTTTCAGCAACTTTGGAACACATCTTTCGAAAACTTGAATGGTCAAACTACGGCATAAGAATAAATGGCGAAATGCTAAATCACCTTCGATTCGCGGACGACCTCATACTAATCTCCAACAACCCAAACCAATTACAAACTATGCTCAACCAACTTGCAAATGAAAGCCGAGTAGTAGGCCTGAAAATGAATCTGACGAAAACCAAACTGATGACAAACCGTACAAAAATACCCATACTAGTTAACAATGATACAATCGAATACGTAGACGAATATACATATCTTGGGCAGACAATATCTCCATCAAAAGACACATCAAAAGAAATACAAAATAGAGTAAACGTAGCTTGGAAACGATATTGGGCTCTAAAGGAAATAACAAAAAACCAATCAATACCGATGAAGCTAAAATGCAAAGTATTTAACTCGTGCATACTTCCAACCATGACTTACGGCTGCCAGACATGGGCCGCAACGCTACAAAATATAAAGAAACTGCAAACATGTCAACACGGCATGGAAAGAAGTATGCTCAATATCAAGAGAAGAGACAAAATCTACTTAAAAGTTATCCGTGACAAAACTAAAACTATAGACGTATCTTACACCATCAAAAAGCTTAAATTGAAATGGGCGGGCCATTTAATCAGAGACAAAACAAACAAATGGGCAAAACAAGTGGCCGAATGGTACCCTAGAGAGGGAAAGAGAAAGAGAGGAAGACCAACAAAAAGATGGGATGAAGACTTAAGAGCGGCCGCAGGTACAATGTGGAGAAGGAAAACCTACGATCGGGACTTATGGAAAGACTTGGGGGAGGCCTATGCTAAGGCAAAACAATCATTACCGGTGTCATAATTTAAAACTCTGTATACAATATTTATGTTAGATTGTTAATAAAGGCTATTATTATAAAAGGTAAAGACAATCATTAATTATTCTATTTTATATAAGAAATAAAACTTACAAATCATAGTGCATAAGCTGATAAAAGTTGCTTTAACTTATCGACTGGTTTACTCTTTGGATCTCTAAAATAAAAGTCTTGAATATAAGTAAGCATAATATCGGAACATAAGTCTGAAAAATACATAATAAAAGTTTGGAAATAGGGATACGGACAATACATATACTTCTTAAATAAGTTTGTTTGTTATTTTTTTGTTTTTTTTATATAATACCTAGGAGTCATGTCTACTACACCGTTATTCATTGTGTTATCACAAACAAATAAAAAAATTACAAATTATACATTTTTTTATCTTTTACGTACGTCATATTGATACAAAAATGTCCCAAAGCGATTTTTTAATTACCTGTGTAATATTTTGTTCTCATTCCTCCTTTTATTCATGGTATTGTAATATATTCCTAATTTTACATTTTATATGAAATTGTAAAGTCCAAAGAAAAATAAATACTATCTATCTATGTCTTTATCTCATAAACGCTCATCAATCTTTTAACTTAACAACGCAATGTTTTATATCAAATCATATTCGAAGTAAAACCTCAGGTCAGAACTCTTATTACAGTGAACTACCGATTGATAATCTCTGAATCTTCGCTGACAAAAACATAGTAAGATATTACACGGAAATGTAAAATAAAAATGGAGTTTGGAGGAGATAAAGTATATTTGAATCCTTAATTTATTTAAACAAAACGGCAGATACGAAATAATAATATACCTAGTAAAATATCAATTTATAACGTAGTTATATATAAGTATTTATACGGTTGTTTGTATAATGTCTCATCAAATATGACAACTGAAAAAACACTTCTTATTCAAACTCATATTAATTTTCACAAACACAAACAATAAAAGAAACTCTGAATAATTGAGGAGAGTTTGCTTTGAAGAATTTGTGCGTTCTCGAAGATTGTACAAGAATTTGATTATTAACCAAAATATTTTAGGGTTATTCCATGTGAAATCACCCAGGTCATGTCACCCACAATTTTAGATTTGCATGAAACTTTGCACATTTGCTTATACTTATACCCCAAAAAGACCTGTGAAGTTTTATTGTTCTAGAATGTATACTTTTTTTTAAATAGAATTTTAAAAATATGAATGTTGCGAAAATTTGATTCCGCGGAATCATTTGTGAAAAAAGAGTAATATTTACAAAAACTATAACATTTTAGGTATTAATAAAGATTTTGATCTGGAATTTTTTCCACAGTTTAATAGAAGTACCATCTGATCAAATTTGACCCGGACTGGTTAATTTAAACTACGCTAGTAAACCAAATCAGTTAATTTTTTTTTTTCCTAGATTGGTACAATCTCGATTGACATTTATGCGAAGTTTGAGCGGGATACATTCATTAGTCTGGATTTGGCACCCATTAATTTACGACTTGAAAAGTTTGTCTAGCGATTTTTACTATGGAAAAAAAAAATTAACAACGGTTTGCTTGAAAATTTACGTTTCCAGTGGAATTACGGCTACAGACTTATTGAAAATGTTGCAAAAGTGTTTTGGGGAGTCTACTCTATCGAGAACACAAGTATTTGAGTGGCATAAAGCATTTAGTGAGGGTCGCGAGGTCGTTGAAAACTTGCCTCATGCGAGTCGTTCATCTACCTCTGTTAACGACGAGAACACCGAAGAAGTAAAGAGAATTGTGCTCGAAAATCGTCGTATTAGCATTAGAGAGATAGCAGAGGCTCTAAACATCTGTTATGGATCGACTCAACACATTATGGTTAATATTTTGGGTATGAAGTGCGTCGCTGCCAGACTGGTACCGAAGGACCTGAATTTTTTGCAAAAACAACGTCGAGTAGATGTTGCAAAAGAGATGCTTAGCAACGTAGCTGAAGACCCTACATTCATCAAACGCATTATTACTGGTGACGAGACGTGGGTTTATGAATATGACGTCGAAACTGCCCAACAATCTTGCGAATGGCGTGCCAAAAATGAGCCAAAACCGAAAAAAACACGTCAAAGTCGGTCGAAAATCAAGGTGATGCTGATCGTTTTCTTCGATTACTATGATGTGGTTCACCATGAATTTGTTTCAGAGGGTCAAACGATTAATAAGGAATACTACTTGGCCGTTTTGAGGCGTCTACGTGAAGCAATTCGTCGTAAATGGCCGGATTTGTGGGCAGACAATTCATGGATTTTTCACCACGATAATGCGCCGTCACATTCCAGCCTGATTGTGACTGAATTTTCGGCCAACCACCAAACAAATGTCATCGCTCAGCCACCGTACTTACCAGATTTGGCTCCCTACGATATTTTCCTGTTTCCGAAACTTAAATATCCACTCCGGGAAACGCGCCATGAATCGATTGAGGCCATAAAAAGAAATTCGCTTAAGGAACTAAAGGCAATCCCAGCCGAGGCCTATAAAAAGTGTATGGAAAATTGGATTAACCGTTGGCATGCTTGTATTGGCTCAAAAGTAGCATATTTTGAAGGCGATAATAAAAATTTGTATTAAATGCGTAAAAATTTTGTTTTTTTCAACCAGTCCGGGTCAAATTTGATCAGATGGTATACAGTTTACAAAAATGCATTCATTTAAGTAGCCATAGTATTAAAAAATATATATATAAAATTCATATTTCATATGACATTATTGTAGTTTCCGAAAACTAAAACACACACAGAAATGCTTACAGAAACGCTTGTAACTTTTTCTCCAAACAGATGGGTAGCTAGAAAAGGTTCCAAATAAAACCTAAGACTATGAGCTTTTTATTAATATTAAACACCAATTGGCTTTTTTGTGGATCCATTTTTAAATAATCATCATGGATCAATTTTCAATAAAATTGTGTAAAATTTGGTGCCAGTTGCTCAAATGCATTTCAGTGCCTCCTGGTGGCATAGAGATATAGAAAACATAGCCTATGCCAGTTCATGTGTAATAAAGAATTTATGTTGAAAATTTCATAACAATCAGTTTAGTAGTAAAGATTTTAGCTGTTTAAAAAAACAGGTACACTTTCCAAGTCATCACCTCATAAAACCTTTAGAATCTCACCTTGACTGAAAACGATCTCTTCAATTTACAACAGCGACCAAGAAAGTTTGTTAGCAGTTTTAACCCTTTGCACCCGAACCATTTTTTTAGTATGGTCATTCAGCTACTCGACAGTAGTTTTAATAAAAAATTATAATACATCAAACATAAGAATTTTAAACAAAAGTGTATGTTTACATGTTTTGTTTTTATCTACATGCTACAAACATAATATTTTAATATTAAATTTTATAATTTTCCTTAGTGTTATATTTGCGGAAGCACTCTCCAAGGTGTATCCTAGGTTTTTCAGGACATGTGTCACAGTAATACACCGTTTCACGTCTTCCGTTTTTCTTTTTCGTTCGGTCAGAGCACACTCTACAATCTTTTTTTTTCCTTTTAGCATCACATGTAGCTTACCATTTAATCGGATACTGTTATCGGTAGTTGCAGATGTAGAACCACGGCCAGCTCCACGGTGTTGTCGATAATCTTCTTTTAGCTGATTCACTAATAATTTAACTGATTAGCTGATTCACTAATAATTTACTTAACAGAGCACCAAAAATTTTGCTACGATTTTTCCAGAAACGCTATAGTGTTCAGACTGAAGGATCTAAGTGTCCACCATCTGATATAAACCTAATTAGTCCCATTGTCCTAGACAATCTATCCATCCATTCATAGTTTCAACAAGCCCGTCTCCAATAATATCCGCTCATAACAATTCGTGTCCTAGATAAACATTTCCAAGAAGTCCGTCCCAAATAAATTTCCTTATGACCTAAGGTGAAAAAACAAGACCGATCTCCCGACAAGACCGTTCTAGTTATCCTGTCATTGAGTAAACATCGGGGAATTAAAGATATTTTTTTTTGAAATAGAAGTATTAAGTTAGTAGCGTAAAAATTAGTGTGGGGAAAACAGATTTCAATATAATTTTTATAAAAACTGTTTTTTTTTATGTGTAAATTAAGAATGAAATTACTAATGTTACACCTAGGAAAAAAAATACAATTTGTGCTAAATTTAATGTACATATTATCATACTCGTAAATAGTAATGGCGCCTCTCAGACGCCGTTCGGGTGCAAAGAGTTAAACTTCACCCGCTCATTTTAAACGATGTCTTTTTCCTTCCAACTTTGATGAGTTGTAATAATGCAGTCATTTAACTTCTTATAACACTATTTTATTTATAACAGTTAAAGCTAATAGTAGCTAACAAATAGTTTATCAATACACAGGCTTTTTCACTTAGTCTAGAAGTATCAATAAGATAACATATATAATACTTACCATAGGCTTAAAACCAGGTATACAATAGAATAATACTACGTTCTATGTCTGAAATATCTCATCGTTACCACACATTTCCGACTCATTAAGCAATGTGACTATTTATGTTGTGTCTTGTGCCGTGTTACAGGCCAGTTGACGGTAAACGATTCCTGGTCAATACCACGGAAGCGTATTCAATATGTCCTTCTTTGTTGCTTTTTTATTTTTAAGTTCACGTTTACAATAAACAGATTCTGTGCACGAGATCAACCTTTAATTGTGTTTATTACTTTACATTAAATTATCATTAAAAAAAAATTATTAAACAGATTTGTCATATATTTATCAAATGTCATATATTTGTCAAAGAATGTTTGCTTGTCAAGCAGATTTATAAGTAAAGATTTATTTTGCTTCAAATATTACATTCCCCAAAAAGCCTTAAATCAAAACCTGCTAAACAAAAAATTATAATAATCCTTACTTATAATATGATCCAATAGGGAATTAAATGGTTATCTATTATTAAAAAGTAAACGTTATCTCACAAAAAGTTCTAAAAACCGTTACCAAAATTCGAATATGCTTCCGCTATATTAATTCGTTCTCAAAAGTTACATTCTAAATTCAGAAAACTTGGCGACTATTGAAAAGGTGGATCAATTTGGTCTTATTAAATTGGAACTCGGTATAAGTTTCTAAACACCTTTTGAATACAGAATAGTCTGTAATTGTAATTCCTATTGTAAGAGTTCACAAAAACATTTAAAAGAAAAGCCAAAATAGCATTATCGTGATTGTTATTACGTTCACTTAATTACTATGTAAGAATGTCTCAATGAAAAACTATTAAATATTAAGAATATAAAAAAATCACAAATGTATTCTCAAGATTAATTTCAAATTTTTTAAACCTGTGAGAATTTTGAAAGATTTCAGCACACATCAAAATTCAAATTATATCATCTCTTTATAATATTAATAATTAAAGATATTAAAATATTTTAAACCTAATTCATTCATAAAGCATATTTAGACGCATTGTCCACAAACCTCTAAATACTTCAGACTACAGACATTCTCTTGGTCAGCTTAGTAGGAGCAGTTTACGTAGCGTGTGATAAATCGCAAATCCCGCCGGCTGTCCCCTTATCACTTAAGAGATGTATTGTACTACAAATATATTCTCTATATTGTACAGTCTGTACTATATTTAAAGTGTATTGTTTAAATAAATACAACAATTTCAAATCTCAAATAAATAATTACTTTTAGTTCAAAGAAAATACTTCAAAAGCCGTGTATATAATTAATTCTTAAAGCAGATTGTTTTATATTTTTGACACTATAATATGAGCTTGTCAAAACTATTGTCTTCTATTTTTAATTTAAAAAAAACTAATAAAACTTATACAGAAGAAATTTTAATTTAAACTAAAAAATACAACATCGCACACGTTTTCATTACAACGATAACAAAACGAACATCTAAATTATAGTTAAAAGAAATGTCGTGGTAGGTTTACTACAAAGCTCTAAAACAAAGAATACAAACGATTAAACGGGCAAAGTTGCCGCCTCGTCAGCGCTGCCTTTAGCGTGATATATACAGCTTGGCCTGTGAGAGGAGGGATGAGGTTTAACAATTTAGTACTGTATACTGTTTATTTACGTTTAATTAAAATTCTAAATTTAAAATAATTATAATAAAATTCCGAATTTTATGATTCCTCCGCATTAGTATATAAGTAACCCTGTCTGCATGGCTGCAACTTTATTAATATATTATTGAAGTTACTTTCAACTTGTTAATAAACAGTATTTAATTTATTAGATAAATAAGAACTTTATTATAGTGAAATCTTTTTTTTGACATAAGGTAAATAAACCTGCAGCTTCCGCATTTAAAATTATGGTTGTTACCTTGGAGTTTTACGACACGTGCGTCATGTTACATGCAGTATGTGCTGAATCAGTACTGTACAGAATTTAGGTAAATAATTGCAAACATTTGGGATAAATCACGTTTCATCTTTAGCCCGGAGTAAATAAATGATTATGAAATATTACGTAAACCATTTATATTAAGGGATATGAGTGTCGAGAATTTAAATCTTCCGAAATATATTTTCGATTTTAAAATGTATAAGATTATTTTAATATATTATTATTCAAATAAATATATTTCTAAATAGTAAATGTTATTTGGAAGATTCTAATCTTATGTATAGAATTCTAAATTCATCTAAAACATTTTTAACACAGTCCATATACATATTTATGTACAGATAAAACTCACGTATGTTAAATACAATTTAATTTTAACTTGAAGTTTGAAATGCTTTGCAACAATCGTGTTTATGAGAAGACAAGATATCTCTTTCAATAAACCAGTTAATTTGTCATCTTAGGATTTCTTAGTTGCCGGGCATAGAGTTCAGGATGCACCAATAAGGAATTAACAATCTTTGGTTGTTGCATTGTCTATCTTCACGAGTAAAATTTGTACATTCTTTTTAAATTTATTAGTCAATAATTTTGAAATAAGCTACATTGGTTTTAAATATAAATACTTCAAAGCCTTTGAAATGCTTAAGACAATATATATATTACTATAATTGAAGCTAAGCCTTAACTTTAGTTTTAAACATTTCCGTAACTACATATACTGTCGTTTTATATATTAAAAAATATATCGAAAATATTGTACAGAAAATGTTATTATATTTAACATCGGAATTAAATAAATAATTCAGTCAACTGTAGAATTAATTACAAAATTTAATATTACACATTAATTAAACATTTGTGGTATCAACGGTTGTGGGGAAAAGAACGTGGTGATGCCAGCTAGGTGAATAAGAGGGACAGGTAAAATGCGTTTCGAGTAGTAAGAACAAAGTTCGGAAGAATTACTATACTGCTAGTTACTACTACTACTACTAGTTCTATACTTTTCTACAATTCACAAACAATTTCGCTAGCGTTCTATATAAAGTTGTACGTAACATTGCTAGCTTACTCGTATATACCATGAGCAGAAGGAGCAAGTAGGAATCAAGATGACGCGTCTTGAAAGGCTTGCAGAGCAAATATTTTGTTGCATAGTTTTCAATGTATAATAGATTTTAAAGTCTTTATTTGATTCACATAGTGTAAAGGATAACTTGTACTATATTAAACCTCATAGCTAACAAACGTGTACATATATTTAGATAACGATTAATACTGAAAAGAAGAAATCAAACTCCAAACCATAAGAGATAGATAGGTTATCGCGAAGTTCTTTGTATGTTGTAGTATGTTGGTAGATTTACAATTCTCTTGTACATTACTTTAGCATATTGCTGCTGGTAAACGCCACACATGCCAGCAAAGCTCCCAACAAGCGATATATTTTATGACGGTGTGACCTCTTTCACAGTAATCGTTATATTTAAACTTATTTACATTATATCGTAATGTACTATTTTCCTAAACCTTTCCCAATTTTTTTTAAGTAAAAACCGTTTAGTAGTTTGGAACAAAATAATTACATACAGACCGATAATAATTTATGTTCATTCATTCTTTTATACATGGTAATATTTACCAAAATTAACCATTGGTATATAATTCTAAAGAAAATAAATATTATCTCTATATCTCATCAACGCCGGGTGTAAGTTTACTAAAAAATATCACACCCTTATCACATTCTTGAGTAAATTGTCAGACCTGGTGTTTGTTTAAATAACATATGTCTTACAAAATCTGGGAAACGAATAAAAACTATCAAAATGTGATATTTAAAATAAGAAAGTAGAAAGCATAACAATCAGTTTTCTATACACATATTGAAACATCTATAAAACCGCTGTAAATCCAAGCCATGCCCGGTCTTAGGTACAGTCCGACGTGTGACAGTGACATGTTAAACAGTGCGACAGTACGGTAGAGCATTATGCCGTGGCACGAATACATCGGTAGAGTTTGATGAATGATGCGAAAAATCTAACTAGTACGTAACAATCGATACAAAACAGTTATGGATTCTTTTCTAAAAAAATAACTTTACTACTAAATTTTTATGTTTACTAAATTTTAACTTTGGTTCCACAAATAAAAGTAAATATCTTAAATAATTACTGTTATAATTAAATTTAAAAATATATATAACATTAACACGAACACGAGTACACGCCTGTTTACATATATAACTATATTTAATTTATTATACCTCTTCCCTATTTGTACTTTTGTTTTCAAATTACTATTCAATTTAAAAATAAACTTCAGTTTTATCATTTGTTAGGAAGGACAGGACAACAACCGAACTATGAAAAAGAATACTACCATTGATAGATATAGAATTTTGTAGGAAAACGAAAACACGGGTCACCTTTTTTTCTCGTGTAACACAAGAGAAACAGCAAAAGCTTTTTCAGTCTTTGAGGAAGAAATAGCTGTTAAAGGTAAACTATTATTACAGTAATACAGCAGCAACGGCTTTTGTATAATTAAAAAAATATTAATTTAACCAATATGGTATACCAATAGATAACTTTCGGTGTTAAAGTCAAATAGAGTTTTCTTCGTATAGTCAGTGCACACACGTGACCGGAACCCATCCATCGATAGGTGGTCATTTAGGTCACCAAGACCTATAATCGTAGCTGAGGAGATCTGTAACAGTATGTCGTCAAAAATCGTTGAACATGGCCCAGAAAAGGTTGCATCTCTGAATTACCACTATGCGATCTGTAGACACACTCGTAAACTCCGATATGATATTCTATGTCTACACCCAGGTAAAGTATTCCTTTTATATATATTATATGTAGGTTTCCATTAGGAAAATTAAAACTGCTTGTGCCGTCTAAAAGTGATTGTCATAAGTAAAGTACTGCAAGATTGAGTAAAGAGAATAGTTTAAATTGACTGTCCTGGACGTCGGTTCAATACAGCCAACACCTAAATCTCTTGTTCCCAGAAGGATGTTCAAAATTAATTCCTCGCATGAAAAGCAGTGGCTCTAAGATACCACTTCACGAAGGTCGTTTGAGTACGTACCAGTCACATAAAGCCACCGTACCACCACAAAGCCAGACTAATCTTCACATCAATTTATATATTCTTTACCATTATTGCAGGTTTTAAAGTTATTTTCAGAGTTTACGTGACCTTTCCAGCCCCTATAACCCTTTAATAGACTAAACCAATATTGGTTAGTAAGAGAAAAAAAATTACTTATTTTATATATAATCTTCAATATTTGCACGGTTCAGTGTATTGCAAACTGGTTAAAGATATAGAGTAAACAAATGCCTAAGTCCGTTATTGTTAATAAGTTATTTAAATTCTTCGAAAGCAATTGTTTTGCAGTTTTTATATTTTTTTTTACAAAATATTAAAGTTATGTCTTAAACAATTTCTGCTTCCAGAAAAATCTTTTAAGAAAAAAGATTTTTTCTAGACTGGTCCGATGTGTACTCGACTACAAGGTTTCTCTGTAGTATAAGCAGTATAGAATCATTTGAAGTAGTATACTTTAGTCATCCTTATTGAACCTCAACAGATATTATTTAGCATATATACCCCGCAGAGCTACAATAAATACTTTTTGGATCCAGGAGAATTGAAGTATAGAGTCTTAAAAAGTTTTCCACACAACCACCTTAGCTTGTAAATTTTATCCATCTAGTTATTTTACCCATGAGTTTCTTTACAATTCCCATAGCTGTTTCTTTGCCAAAAATCTGATTTGCCAATCGATTTATTAGGTCTACGTTTAATAGGATAGATGTGTCCATTCGATTTTAAAATACCGCTTAAATTTTCGGATAATTGGATAAGAAATATATTTTTTTGAAAATAAAAGCTTAAAATCAATTTATGATCAGTAATGATGAAAATTTTCCACTCGGATAAAATATGATGATACAACTAACAAGCCCAAACATGCAGCAAGTGCTTCTATATCAATTTCCTTGTCTCTTAAAATTCCTCATTTGAGAAAGAAGTCTAATAGTTAAAAATATACTAAACGGCCTTCTTATATGTGAGGTCCCGAACTCTTTAACAAATTATAATATACTTATAATATACACTATTTTATTTTTAGAAACATAGTTATCGGAAATTCCTTGATGTAGCTAATATTCATAACTTCAGAGTAATAACAATTAAATAACATATATATATAATCTTGGAATAAGAAAAAACGATAAATCATCAAAATTTTTATTTATATTATATCATTTACATCTTATGTCTTATTTAAGAGCTGGTTATCACAAATACAATATACTCTATTTTTTTTTATGTTATAGTCGGGCAAACGAGCTTGCGGGTCACTGTTAATGTGTCATCACCGTCGCCTACGAACTCTGGCAACATCCGAGGATTCACAAGAGCGTTGCCGGCCTTAGAGAAAGGAATATATGCCTTTTTTAAAGGTACCCGTGTCGTATCGATCTTGAAATACCGCCGAAGGAAGTTCGTTCCACATTTGAGTGGTACGAGGGAAAAGAGTCCTTGAAAACCGCACAGTTGAAGATCGCCACGCGTCCAGGTGGTATGGATGATAAAGGAGGCGATGGCGAGCTGTGCGGTAGTGAAGTTTGGCGGAAGGCATCAGATCGAATAGTTCTTCGGAACACTCCCCGTTACAAATGCGGTAGAAGACGCACAAAGAAGCATTCGCAGAGCACTGGGTCCCCGACAATCCAAACGGCTCTCCGTTGTACGCGGTCAAATGGTAGAAGCTGATATTGGGGTGATCCGGACCAGAGATGAGAAGAGTACTCCATGTGCGGCCGGTCCGGCCGGACCTGTGCCTTATAGAGCGCAAGTTTTTGGCCAGGTTTGAAATACTGCCTCGCTCTATTGATCACTCCCAATTTCATCGAGGCCAACTTGGCCTTGCTCTCCAGATGACCACGAAACCGACAATCGCTCGAAATGGCGAGACCCAGTATCCTGATGCTTGGCGAGGCAACAAGAGAAGTGCTCTCGAAGAGCTGTGATACGACAAATGAGCTTTTTTTAGTGGTAAACGCGCAAATCTGTGTCTTTAGGGGAGTGACCTGAACGTGGTTCAGTTCACCCCACTCAGAGACCTTCCCCAGGGAGGTCTCTATTGAAGACACAGGTTTCTTTCGGCACTCATCGACGTTTTCCCGAGAGAGACCTGCACGACCGGAATATACCGCATCCCCAGTGCTGTCATCCGCATAACAATGTATGTTGGAAATATCCAACATATCATTGATTTGCAGGAGGAACAGAGTTGGGGATAGCACGCAGTCTTGGGGTACACCAGCATTCACGGGCTTGGGGTCCGAGTAAATACCGTCTAGAACGACCTGCATGCTCCGCCCAGTGAGGAAGGGTGATCCACTTGCATAAACTCTCGGGAAGCCCATAGGAAGGTAGCTTCGAAAGAAGCCCCTTGTGCCACACGATTGAAGGCTTTTGCCATATCCAGACTAACTGCCAAACCCTCTCCCTTGCTTTCAATAATCGTTGCCCAACGGTGAGTAAAGTATAACAGAAGATCACCAGCTGATCGACCATGGCGAAAGCCATACTGCCGGTCATTGATCAACTGGTGATCCTCGAGGTACGTTAGGACCTGTCTGTTTATGATAATCTCGAATATTTTGGAGAGAAGGGAGGTAATGGCGATAGGTTTGTAGTTAGCTAGTTCCGAGCTATCACCTTTTTTAGGGATCGGATGGACAAGGGCACACTTCCATGAGACCGGGACTACGTTTTTAATGTAGGAGTGCCGAAATAGACGCGCTGGAGTCAACTCAGGGGCACACGTTCGTAGCACCAATGGAAAAATGCCACTCGACTTATGAACGTCCAAGGAAAATAGAGTCTGCCTGATAGTTTTTTGCTGAAAAACTATTTTCAGCTTTGAGCTCTGACATCGCGGAAAGATAAGCGGTGTCTTCCCCTGGTCGTCCAAAGTTGAGTTGGAGGCGAAAAGAGTGCCCAAGATCTCGGCTTTCTCTTTTGCCGTGTGGGCTAGAGAGTCATTCCCCGTGTGTAACGGCGATAGGGACGGCTGGCTAAAGTTGCCCAGAGTGGCTTTTGAAAGCGCCCAGAATTTGCGCCTGCCAGGCGGGCACTCTGCCAAAAATCCCCAATTTTGAAGACATGCTTGAACTTTGCTCTAGCGTTTTGCCGTTTTTAAGAATCAGGAGGCACGGTTGTATTTCCTCTTCAGAACTCTAGAGTTCGGATCCTTAGTGTTTAACGCATTGGCCCAAGCTTGATAAGCCTGCCGTTTGCCAGCTGCTGTATCCCTGACAGAGGCATCAAACCAAGGCCGTGATCTGCCACCAAGTGGTACCACAGAGCTTGGTACAAAAAGTTCCCTGAAGCCCTGAAGTATCACATCAGCTACAGCCGCAGCGCAGTCACTAGTATCGTTGGAAGGGGAACAAATCGGCCCCCATGGGTAGGATGCAAAAAAGGACTGCATTCCATCCCAATCCGCTGACTTGTAATGCCAAACGCGTCGAGTCGCAGGTTATTCTAACTACTAAATCAAACTTAAAGCAAAAAGTAAGTTCTAAAGTTTCCCGTACCATATTTTTTTATTACATATTACAGCAATATAAAACAGCAATTAATTATTGATTATAAACATTTTATATAATTTAAGCTTATTTTAATTACTTATAATCAAATGAAGAAAGTTCTCAAACAAAATAACAATTGTATCAATGCAACTTGAGAGCTCGGAAGTGAAACCTCAGTTTCAAGTTTAATCACCGAGTGACGTAATCAAAGGGTTTGTGATGTATATAATTAATTACACCAAGCAGGTCTTTGATTAATGTGTGTTTGATTATGTAATCATTTAATATGAGATAAGAGGACAACAAACAAAATATTTAAACATATTATATACCATACCATTGTCGGAAGATGAAAAAAATCTACTATAGTCCTTAAAAAATATCAGCTGTTTTTTAATACTGACACATTAAAACTACTAAACCGTTTTAAAACTTGTTTTCTATTTAATATGTTTTGTCTTGGTGCTAAAACTCTTAAGTGTGTGTTAAAGTGTGTTTAAAATTGTAGTTGTTGTCGTTGATAGCCTGGTGGTATTTGTAAATGTAACGTAATGTAAGTTTTAACTTCAGATTTCCAAGTATTTACTGTAGTAGATCTTATTATGGTGCTTCAAACCTAATGGTTTCAATTATTATTTTCTTATAGTATCTCATAATTTATATAAAATAAATAAAAATAACAATTAGACATATATTTTAGGCTATTTTGTAACTGATAAATAGTTGAAAGTCCAAATGCGATATGATGATTATAAGAAGACCTTTTTATAATCATCATATCGCATTTGGATTGATGTTATAACAGATAAAATACGACATTAGCATAACTAGATAGTGCATAACTTTACAGTAGCTTTGTATCAAGTGTTCAATATTTTATACGTATACTAAGGGCTCTTTTCGTTACCTCGTTTAATATGTAGCCTCAGTGGTAACATGTATTCACTGAAGATCACCGATATCTGTTTGTAATTAACTACTTACATAGTATTATACTCAAATGACATCGCCATTTGCTTAAATCACATGTGATTAATTTTACGAAAATACAAACGAAAATAATGCATTGGGATAAAGTAACCGATTTTTGAAATTGTTAAGTGTACTCAAAACATAATGTAACAAAAAAACTGTAAGAAACTTGATTTCATTTTTTTTGCATTGTCTTCAATATTAAGATTATAAAATAAAATTTTAATTATATTGACTCATAAAAATTACATGACTATTATTTCTACCCTAAAAACAAATAATAAAATGATGTTTACTGTTTTCAATACCGATGTACCTAAAGCTAAAAATGCGTATTTTGATAACCATCTCTTCTATAAATCATCCGGCTCTGCTCGTAAGGCGATAAATCGGGGAGACTTCTATTACAGATAATAATTTAATTCTACACACAAGGATATTTAATATAATCTTTTTTATATTTCTGACAAAAATATAATGTTTTGTTTGTTCTAAAATTTTATAAAGCTTTAATATAATAGGATATCAATCTTAATTACCTCACACGTAACATTTATAGTTGTTAAATAAGTTCGATAAAAAATAATAATCCATCAAGTTTAGTAGATTATAGATTTTTTTATCAAATATGTATTTGATTCAAAAGTTCTTCTAATTTACCCATTTTATCCAAAATTGACTTCAAGCAAGTTTAAAAAACATCATTAAAATCATCGGCGCAAAATAATTGGCACACAGCCTTGTGCATTTTATCTATCAAAGGATACAAAATGAAATGTTAAAGTCCGCTCTATGATTAACAATTTAAGTTACTAGTTTACAAGCATTTATTAAATTATTTATTAAATAGATTTATACTGTTTTTACGAACTTATTAGAAGACGATTTCAACTCTGATATGGATCACCAAACAGTAACAATGAATTTGAAACGATGAAGTTCTGTTGGAATTGCATATTTTCAATCTCTTTTAATAATTACTTCTTTATACCTTTTAACCCATAAAAGGTTTACAGGTGTCTGTTATTTTTTAACGACATACTATATTATATACTAAAAAAAGAAACAAAAATATATTGGGAACATACAATAGTTAGTCGTCTTTTAGCGGAACGATGATTTCTTCAGGCATTATTTTATCTAAATGAATAGCATAAATTAATTTTAAATTTAACAACTTAAATGTGGCGAATATAAATATGAATGAATTTAGTATAATTCTATGCAATTTTATCAACTATAATATCATTCACATATCGTACAAGAGATATAATTAAATTTAAATTTGAGAAGAATAAAATAACGTTTAATCTTCTCGGCGCATAGAATTGTTTAATTTTTATAAAAGTAGTTAAATAAAAAACGACTCAAGGGCGAGTTTTCTTATTACTATTCAAACATTGACAATTTTACGATGACTGTATTACAAAGCAACCATTAACAAGTTATACGAGTAAGTTCTTACAGCTATGATATTTACTATTAAATGTACATACACACTTTAGTGTTTCTCATTAAAATCTGAGTTTGTGATTTACCTAGATCTTTATTTCCGATTTACTGAAATTATCTCAACTTTAGCTTAGTTTTTATAATGTTTTATTATTTCTACATGCACTAGGGAAAATTTTATCATTACATTAGTAATGAGAATGGTTGTGAGAGTTTATTTAAGGAAAATACATAATATATTATAGTTACGCATACAGCGGTGCGATGCATTTGACAATTCCATGTATGAAGTTGATTTAGACAATGACGGTAAAGTATCATTGATTATTTAACAAAAGTAAAAAATGAAATATTAAACTATGACCAGAAAATAAAATTTAACCCTATACTATTTGTTATCTTTTTATCTAATGCGGCGATACCGTATAAAGGAGTTCAAATAAGAGCGTCGCCACTTGGCTCCATCCTAAAATGAAAGCCTACTAAACTAACACGTCGTGTCATCAATGGTCTAATTTTAATTACTGCTACTTAACATATTCAAAAATCAAACAAATCTATTCACAATAAATTCGAGTGCTAAAAGATATAAAAAAAAATGCTTTTTTATGTATTTTTTTTGTTTTGGACATTACAGTTTTATTTGCCTAGTTACTAAAATTAAAAAAAAAAAAAGTAGACAAATTTTTTACAATTTTAAAATGTGTAACTTCATAATAATACATAACAAATGCGATCTAATAGTTTATCTTTGTGTAATACAATAAGGACAAGGACAAGTAAATGTTACATTTTTTAGTAAATATCAATATTGACAGTTTTTTGTCTCGGAAACTATTGGCATATAAGAATAATTGAAACGAAACATTTTATAAATAAGCGATGAACAAATTAAGAAATATCATCTACTTTTTATTTATTAAATATTCCTTAAATTATCCTTACTTTCTTCTAATTTATGAAGTATAAAAATGTAATATTTTCCTGCTACGGTGAAGTGCAACCTTAAAATATCCTCGAGTTTATTACGTAAAAACTGTTATTTCGTATGTTGAGAGGTCAACCTAAGCATATATCGGCAGCAGCAGATGCAGAGCAGAAGAATTATATTTACATTGTTATGGAAATAAAAATTCAAGATATATATAAAGATAAAAATACAGCAAGACCTCCCGCTAATTGACTTCCGCGAAAGTTCCTGGTTCCTGGAAAGTTAAATTATATTAAGAGATTAGTTCAATTTATTGTTAGTTATTTTGAACTAGTTTTATTTTCAAAGTCATTTATGGTACCATTTGGACGGGAGATATCTTATGATTATAAAATTTCATTACCTATAATAATATATAATATATAATATGTATGTTAAGCATTTCTGTTAGAGTTTATATTTATTAGCATTTCGCACCATTCTTCTTTAAATTCTGTACATCAACTTACCTCTATATGAGATAGCAAGAAAGAGATCGCTTCTTAGTGATAAGACCATCTTATTCCATATTGCATAGCTTTTACTCTCAGCTGTGCCTTGTTGATGAATCCTTATCGCATGTTACAATGGACTCCCTTACAAACTTTTATTCTCTTTCTAGTTATAATTTTTATTGTTTTCTTATTTTTATTTCAATTATGGATTTAATAAGAAAATTGGGAGCTTTTAAGAAAACATATTGTACTTATTTCAATATTAACACTATTAATACTTTTTATTAGCAAACAAGTTAAAAATAATTAATTAATTATAATGAATTTATTAGTAAAAAAGTAAATTCCTTAAATTTTACAAATGAGGAGACTGTTTTAATAGGTATCAAATCCCTTAAAATACAACAACCTATACGATGAGATAGTTTTATCCCTTATATCAGAAGTAACATGTAACCTAACAGCGCACTTTAAAGTAACATAATTACTTCAAGGAACGCGGGACATTACTCCTGATTTATACAGCTTTAAACTTTAAGGATAAGAATACAAAATGCAATTCCCATTGAGTCTAAAACGCACTAAAAAGTAAATCAGATTATATTTTTAGAATATTAAGAGAAATAGGCCAAATTTTTGAGTCATTTTGATGTTTAAGTAGATTCAGAACTAACCTGATGCATAATCTATTTTTATTATATAAATAAATTAAATATAAAACGAATAAAATAATATGAATGTTAACGTGAATAAATGTAAAAGTATACACATCGTACCTGGCATAGAGACTATAAAGTAAAGATATTAAATTGATCTTCGCAGATGTTTATACTGAATAGACAGTCTCTGTTAAAATTTTAAGTCAACCTTATATTAAAAAAAACAGCAGTCAATTCGTTTATGGTTCAACAATTCGATATCTAGAATTTTTCCTGAAAAGCAATAAATTTTTTGGTGATAAAGTAAGTGTTTTAGTACAAATTTTCTATTACTGCATCTAATAATTTAAACAATCTATTAGAACACCATCATACAATACTTTTTTACTTGTATACAAATCATTTGTGTGGTCTTATTTTGCGGGATAAAATCTCATTCGAAAAGTTTAACTATAAATATGTCTGGTTATAAGAAAAGAGGGGAATGAATGGTGTATAAAATAATATACCAAGAAGGAAGTCTTCACTGATGATAGAAGAACACACACACACAAAACAATAACAATAATACTGAGAAAGAATGATGATTGACATGAAACCTGCAACACAATATAATGACACGTAGCGATCTTAAAATAATGAAGAAGAAGAAATTAATGTATCATTGTAAAAATAATTTAAACGTTTTATGGGTGGTCAAACGTTATCAAAATTTTGCTTTGGATTTATATTATAACTATATAAAACACTATATTTTGATTTTAAAAATTTATTAATATATTTAATATATTATTATTATTCAGAAAAAAGTTTGTTTTTATACACCCTAAATGTAACACTGCCTAAAATCTATTTAACTCCAGATTATAAAATCAACAAACAAGGTACATGTTAAATCACATTTAAAACGCTCTCTTTTAAAAAGTTTATTTACGCACAATTGTTTTAGTAATTCGCGTGCGACGGACCGACAGTAAATCTCGCCGATTTAGCGGTGTTGTAAAGTATAATCACGGTTAAACAGCAAAAGACTTATTATACATACGATACGATTTGGGAACCCAACAGGTTGGTTATTCTTAATGTACATAACCTTCCATTGTCAGGAAATTTTTGCGGCTCGTGATGACAAACTAAGAAATAACATGATGTATATATATTTTTATCTAAATGCTACTAAAATCGCGGTGCGTTATTTTAAGCAGAACTGAAGCGAAACAAAAATGTAAGTACGTCAGTCTCATGTTAACATTATTCTCATCGAGTAAAGAAAATAATTCTATACGACAAAAGAGATAAGAGTGAACTTATGTTTTGGGATGTTTGATAATAACTTACATTATATTAGTAGTATTACATTATATTACTTACATTATAGTAGTAGTTAGCTTATTTCTAAAGTTGAGCGTGATAGGATTAATTATGACGAAGCAAACAGTACTTTGTCACGAGTCCTTCATTGGTTCGAAATTAATAATTTAGTCTTAAATGCTAAGAAAATGCATAGAGTTTACACTTCCTAATGTAAAAATTAAATATTTTAACTTGCTCCTTAACAATGAAGTGTTAGAATTGATTGACTCAACAAATTTCTTAGGTATAACTTTAGATAAAAAGCTCCAATGGAACCCCCATCTCTCAACATTCGCAGCCAAACTCAGCTCCGTCGTCTTTGCAATTAGAAAAGTTAGACAATTAACGGACGTTAATACGGCGCGACTTGTTTATTTTAGTTATTTTCATAGTATTTTATCTTACAGTATTTTATTATGGGGCAGTGCTGCCGAAATTAATTTTATATTTATTTTACAAAAAAGAGCTGTGCGGGCTATTTATAACTTAAAAGCTAGAGATTCTCTGAGAGATGTTTTTAAAGAAATAGGTATTCTTATAGTCGCTTCGCATTATATATTTAATAACATATTATATATACGCCAAAATTTAAATAGTCATATAAAAACAGTGACAGACACGCGATAAATACAAGAAATAAAATCAGACTCGTAACGCCAAAATTTTGTCTTCAAAAAGTTAATAAATCCTTCATGGGTTTGAGTATACGCATAGATAATAAAGTTCCACAAGATATCTTAGACCTTTTCTCTCTTAGTTTTAAATCTAAAATCGAAAGTTTATTATTAAATTATTATAACGTTGAAATATTTTAGTGGACCTTAAGTTGCAGGATTTATATTATAATGTACATCACCTAAGATTATTATATTTCTTTTGAAAAGAGCAACTGTTGAATTTCTGGCCGGCTCTTCTCAACAGAGCAGCATTCCGAGCCGGTGGTAGCTCACTTACGGACCGAATACACTGATCTTTTTTGTATCGTAATAATTGACGATTCAAAAGTGCATATAAATGCCTACTTAAATAAAGATATGTTGAATTTGAATTTGAATGAATACAAACAATTTCATTATGAGTATATTTAAAACTAATTATTTTTTTAAAATTCTATAAGATTGTTTTATCTAGAATATATAAAATTAAAAGAAATGTGATAATAAATAAAAGTTTTATGAATTTATGTTGAAATAAAATATCGTAAGTATGTTGATTGATACAGTAAACACTGCAGCTGCAACTGGACGAGCAGAGAGGGCCTCATTAATCGGAACCCGAGTTTCACTCTACTTGCTATCTATAATAATTCTTGTAATAAAATGTATTCTAATTTTTTTTTCTGTTTGTTGTATTAATTTTTTGATTATTTTATTACTTATGTTATGTAAACAATAATAACAATATTTTTAAAAATATTATAAATGTATATTATAATGTTTTAAAAAATAATATCAAATGTTTTTTAGATAAGTTTGAATGACAATCATCATAATTTTTCATCTTCATAAATGCATTTTTAAATTATTTACGTCTTCGAATTACGTTCGTCATTAGCCGGTTGGCACATAGATACGATCGAGTCAAGCTCGATGACTCGTATCGAGTAGGTGCGAACGAGCTTCCAACGAGTCGGCTCGATGTTCGACTTCAATTTATGATTTTTTTTAATAAAACTACGAGTGCTCGTTGGAACGAGTTAATGCGAGCGTTCGAGTTATGATTTTTACTGTGTAAAACTATCGCATTTAGTCCTTTTAAGCACCGAATGTAAGGGACTAAGCAATGTAGAGTTTGAGTACCTTAAATAAAAAAATAATGTACTGCTATGTAAACGAGATGTTACTAACAATAATAAAGATGGTAGTTCATAATATAATTTGGTTATTATCATAACAGACCTAGAAAAAATATTAGGGAATTTAACATATTTGATTAAGATACAATATTATGTAGGAAACATTATTATTTTCTTTTATTTATAAATAAGATTCGATACTCTGTTTGTTGCAAATTGGTATTATTTAAATATTAAATGTTAAAAATACCAACCTTGAATATGTTTAATATTTTACTGTTCCTTGCTAATATTATGTTCTTATAGGTAGTAAATTAGAAAAAGGTTAAAGAATTTAAAATTCTTAGACATAATAAAGATATATGTCGCCGCGTTGAATATTATTGAAATCTCAAATTAATTGATTTACATACTTATAATTATTTTAATAATCATTGTAAATGCAACTCATCAATGTCTATTATATTAATCGATTCCAGATTTGTTATTTACACATCCGGAATTGTTTATTAAGATGGCCGACGTAAGATTTAAGAAGTTATGAATTTGACTAAATGTCGCCGCGTTGAATATTATTGAAAAATCAAAGTAATTGATTTACATACTTATAATTATTTTAACAATCATTGTAAATGCAACTCATCAATGTCTATTATATTAATCGATTCCAGATTTGTTATTTACACATCCGGAATTGTTTATTAAGATGGCCGACGTAAGATTTAAGAAGTTATAAATTTGACTAAATGTCGCCGCGTTGAATATTATTGAAAAATCAAACTAATTGATTTACATACTTATAATTATTTTAACAATCATTGTAAATGCAACTCATCAATGTCTATTATAATAATCGATTCCATATTTATTATTTACACATCCGGAATTCTTTATTAAGATGGCCGACGTAAGATTTAAGAAGTTGTGATTTTGACTATGTTTAATTGATGGATTGTTAAATTTAATGTTATTTGTTCGTAAACAACTTCTTAAATAATTATTCCTTCTTTATAACATTATTATATGAATTGTAATATTTAAAGCCGTCCGAATAAGAGTTACTTAAATAGAGTGTTTGATAGTTCTGTAAAAAAAGTGATTGACTAGCAAGGATTCACTTCAAGAGAGGAGAATCATTATACAAAAAATGGTGTTTTATTTATTTATTTATTTATATATTTTCCACTTTGAATCCATACCAGTGATCATTTGTGTACGTCAAATTGAAGAGAAGGGGCTATTTTGATATCGTATGTATTAAAATAAGCCCTTCTGCCCACTTTCCAACTTAAAATAAGGCAACGAGGGTTCCAAACGCGCCCTGGTTTGAGAAGAACCACACAACAAATTCAACCGGATTTTTTTTTATTGTAATCACTGTTTCACAAACGTCAATATATTTAGTGAGCAATGTACGAACTACTAGAACCATCGCAATTAATTCGATAAGCCGTCATAATAATAATTAATATTAAGAAAAGGGAAATCTATGGCTAGCAATACGGCCAGTCATCGCAAGCAGCGCCCGTTCACGAGCATTTATGAGCAGAGCTCAGTTTACTGCAAATTTTCGAGGAATACACATTGTAAATAGAATCCATGTCAGTTTGTCTAATTTAATTTATTTTAATTTTAATGGTATTTATTTAAAATAATAAATAATAATTAACTTGTTTCATTTTGTTAATACTCTACTACCTGTAATTATTTCTCTATGATAATTGTCACTCATTTAACTAGTATAAAATCATAGAACTATAGTTGGTATATCTCATTATAGTTATAGTTACAATAGAATCGATGACTACTATACGATCAGCGATTCTACCTTTTTTTTTAGAAGAATAATAATTCAATAAATTGCCAATGTACACAGCTTTATTTAAAGCTGTGTACATTGGCAATTTATGAATATTTACTTTCAAAGATTGTCGTTGGCAATAAAATATCTATTAAAAAGACCTTAACAAGCCAAGAGATGTTCAAACTCATTTCATTAACATTTAAATTAATTGTGTCTTTTATCTATTAACCTATCACTAAGTGTAAAATTGTATTGCTGAAGGTTTACGTTTTCTGAATATTTTGTATTGAATATAGTAAATACACTTGTATTTACTTTATTATAGTCTTCATTACTTAATTAAGTCGGTAATTGATCAAGTCTTAAAAAAAAACAATGAAAAATTTAAGATAATCTCAGTTGTTTTTTTATTTATTAAATTTACAAGTATATAAGTTCTATAATGAGTTAGAACAATAGAAATAATTTAGCAAAAACCCCCTTCTATAGGTACAGGTATCACTTAATGAATATAGATAACTTTATTTTGAAGTAATATCACTCACGTATCATGAACTACACACAGCTCGTATTTTACCTTTTAAAAACTCTCAAGCTCGTGGATTCAAATCGAAAATAAAATTATGTAACATATATTACACTCCCGACAACAGGCGTTGCACTCTCGTAGTTACACAAACTATGTTTATAATATTAGATGTCTATACTTTGATACATCTAATAATTATCTGTTATTCTGTGGCAATAAAATATATTTAAAAAAATATACTACAAACACATTTTAGATAGATAGAACAACAACTACGGACTTGGATGGTTTTTATTTAAAAATCGACAACACATGCACAACTTCATATATAATGCCAGTTCTACGTTTCTCTGCATCTTTTTCATTCAGTATGCTCTTCTAGCACTGTCTAGTTCGTTAATATTAAACAGCAAACTTTGAAGTTTATTAATATTGTATAAAATATATTATTTCATCCGGTCTTTGTGTTTAATTTGGGGATCTATATGTTTTTAAGACGTTTAATAAGAGCTACAAATCTTAAATCTGACGTAGATCATGACCATAGTTTATATTATATCTACATGAAACGAGTAAAAGAAATAAGCAAAAAAATACTATTTCTATTAAACCTCAGTAAATAAAAGAAAGAATTTAATTCCTAAAGTTAGCTCAATTTTCTGGTGTCGTTATATTATTACTATGTTAAGATTAAAGCGTTATTCATCAGTCAGAAAGTAACAGTTCATCAAGAAATTGGTTATCCAACTGAATCCTAAGATTCGTTATTAATATTGAAAATCACTCTATTCCTTTCATATTTAGTTAGAGTTAAAACCACTATCACTGATTATAGAACAACAAAGTAAACTCTATTTATGTGCACTTACTTTACAATTTCAAACTAAAAAGAAACTGGAAATAAAGCATTAAAATAAGTATTATCTATACAATTTTTTTTCCGTTTTAATATTTTAAGACTTTATGTTTTTCTGAATATTAAAAATTAAGTGTTGAAATATCATCAATAACATACTACGTAATTATTCAATGTCATTATCATCAAGAAGCTTTCCATTATTGATTGAGTTGGCGACACCCTAAGATAAAGTGGAGATTTCATAGTTAGCTAAAATATACAGACTACACCTACCTAAATGATAACTGTCTACCCTATCGTTATAAAACCATTCAACTAAACTTAGAATATTATTTGATAGGCAATAAAGTTCAGCTTTTTAATGCAATACTCCTGTCTCTTCTTTTAATAAACTGCTTTACTTAAAATTAACTATTAAAATACATAACCATTTAATTATATTAATACGAAATGTCTGGAAAGGATGAGCTCTATAGTCATTTGTATAGCAATCTGTGATCCGCAGGCTCGTTTTCCCTTCTCTTACATAATAAAAAAAAAAAAAAAAAAACTGCGTAATCAAGATATAGTTATGGCTCAATATGCAACATGAAATAATTATTTATTCAATTGATATTGATGTACCGGTCACATGAATGTTTTGATAATTAAACAGTATTAATTATCTCAATATTTATTACATAATTTGTATCACAAATGATGTTGAGGCGATATGAGGCGATAACGTGCAGTGATGAAAGTCAAGTGCAGTGAAGGCGGTTGACATAAGATCAAATAACTCTTCGGAATACTCCCCGTTGTAAATGCGGTAAAAGATGCACAGAGAAGCCACATCTCTACGCAATGCCAGATTATAACGTTCGCAGAGCACCAGGTTCCCAATAATCCGAAGGGCTTCCGTTACATGCTGTTAAACGATAGAACCTGATATTGGGGTGATTCGGACTAGAGATGAGAACAGTACTTCATATGTAGCCGGAGCTGCGCTTAATAGAGCGCATGTTTTTGATCAGACTTGAAATACTGCCTCGCTTTTTTGATTACTCGCAATTTCATTCATTAATTTCTCACTAACTTGCTCTTGCTTTTCAGATTAAGTATTAAGGAATTAAATGAAATCATTTAAAGGATTCCTATCATCAAATTGAGAAAATGTTAAAACCTTGGAGCCGCAAAAGATACTAATGCAGCTCAATACAATTTAACCGCACTGTTAGAGAATAAAAGATAACCAAGACATTTTAATTAAAATGGTAATGATACGAGGCGGCGCGATTGCATCTTGTGAGACGGTTTTTTGAATGCGCTATTAAATGGTTTTGAATAAATACAAGGTTTGATCGTTGAAATAGCAACAAAAATGTGAGGTGTTGATTTGAAAAGGAATAAAAAAAATCTATATTTATATTCAATAAAAATGCCAGCCATGTAAAATATTTTATTTCTGCTTCTATAAGTGTATTCTATTAGAATGAATAATAATTGAAAGGGATTTAAACTCTAAAAAATAAATAGCAACGATATTTATTTTATCTTTAATATAATTAAATATGGTATCAATATGAATGATTATTTACATTCTTAGCTCTAAAGCTCTGCTTCCTGAGAAGTTTCTTTTGACGTAAAATAGGGATAGGGTCGCTTTTTCTCTGCCATTTGGTCTATAATTGTAAGTGTAGCTTTCACGTTAGCTACAATGCAGTAGTAGTAGCAGTAGTATTAAAAATTTATATAGATAGAATACCATTATATTTACATACTTCAATTAGAGATTATGTCTTTCCTGCAATAAATAGTTTAATTATCAATGGATAGTATTAAAATTGCATTTGAATATTTATTTCAGATTAAGCGTTCAAAAAAGTCCATGACAAATGTATTATTAAGTTGTGGATGCATTAACGTTAGCGAGATTTGAATCCTGAAATATAAAAGACAAATACAATATTTACTTTCAAAACCAATGGTAATTTCTGTGTTTGGATACTCGTCATTGATTAATTTTGCTGATTCTGTAGTAGTGTTGGCATTCATTAAAATAAAATTTTATGATGACCTGAAGTTCTTTTTGTCAAAAATTATATTTAACAATGGGATGCAGTATATGGTCTTAAAATAGAGACACTAAAGATTTAAATCAGTATATTTGTTTATTTGTTTGCGGATATTTTCCTGCGTAATTTGTACAAAACGGCAACTAATCTGTCTCATTGTTTAGTTTTGCGGTGCTGTAAAATATAAGAACTATTAAATGGCAAATATTACATATGAATGTACACGATATGATTATGGACAATTTTTTTTTTTTTGTTGTAGGAGGGCAAACGAACTTGCGGGTCACTGTTAATGTGTGATCACCGCCGCCCATGAACTCTTGCAACATCCGAAGATTCACAAGAGCGTTGCCGGCCTTGGAGAAAGGAATATATGCCTTTTTTTAAAGTACCCATGTCGTATCGATCTGGAAATACGGCCGAAGGAAGTTCCTTCCACATTTGAGTGGTATGTGGGAAAAAAACCGCACAGTTAAAGATCGCCACGCATCCAGGTGGCATGGATGGTAAAGGAGGCGATGGCGAGCTGTGCGGTAGTGAAATTCGGCGGTAGGCATCAGATCGAATAGTTCTTCGGAACACTCCCCGTTGTAAATGCGGTAGAAGACACACAAAGAAGCCACGTCTCTACGGAATGCCAAAGAGTCCAGCCGTTTGCAGAACACTGGGTCCCCGACAATCCGAACGGCTCTCCGTTGTACGCGGTCAAATGGTAGAAGCTGATATTGGGGTGATCCGGACCAGAGATGAGAACAGTACTTCATGTGTGGTCGGACCTGCGCCTTATAGAGCGCAAGCCTTTGGCCAGGTTTGAAATACTGCCTCGCTCTATTGATCACTCCCAATTTCATCGAGGCCAACTTGGCCTTGCTCTCCAGACGACCACGAAACCGACAATCGCTCGAAATGTCGAGACCCAGTATCTTAATACTTGGCGAGGGTATAAGAGGAGTGCTCTCGAAGAGCGGTGGTACGACAAATGGGGTTTTCTTAGTGGTAAACGCGCAAACCTGTGTCTTTAGGGGATCGAACTGAACGTGGTTTAGTTCACCCCACTCAGAGACCTTCCCCAGGGAGGTCTCTATTGTAGACACAAGTTTTCCCGAGAGAGACCTGCACGATATATATGAGTATAACGAATACCGCATCCCCAGTGCTGTCATCCGCATAACAAGTTATGTTGGAAATATGCAACATATCATTGATGTGCAGGAGGAACAGAGTTGGAGATAGCGCGCAGCCTTGGGGTACACCAGCGTTCACGGAATTGGGGTCCGCGCAAAAACCGTCGAGAACGACCTGTATGCTCTGCCCAGTGAGGAAGCTGGTGATCCACTTGCATAAACTCTCGGGAAGCCCATAGGAAGGTAGCTTCGAAAGAAGCCCCTTGTGCCATACACGATCGAAGGCTTTTGCCATATCCAGACTAACTGCCAGACCCTCTCCCTTGCTTTCAATATTATTATAACAGAAGATCACCAGCTGATCGACCATGGCGAAAGCCATAATGCCGGTCATTAATCAACTGGTACGTTAGGAGCTGTTCGGTTGATAATAATCTCCATTATTTTGGAGAGAAGGGAGGTAATGGCAATAGGTCTGTAGTTAGTTCGGTCCGAGCTAGCACCTATTTTAGGGATCGGATGGACAAGGGCACACTTCCAAGAGACCGGGACTACGCCTTTAAGGTCGGAGTGCCGAATATGTAAAATAAAAAATAATGTATTATTCAAATAAAAAGTAATACTACTTAAATCAAGAAAAATGAAAAGATGGAAACAGATATAGAATGTAAATAATTTTATAGTTGCAACGGTATTTACATGATTTTAACAAAGGATTTCATTGATGGAAAGAAAAAAAATATATTTAAATCTAATTATTTTTGATTAGAAGTCCTTAGAATTAACGGCTTACCAGGACATATGTAATACTCAACAGGGCATACCTTTTGACACCTTTTCTAATTTAGAGAATTTAAAAAATTTCTGTAAGAGAAGATATGTATAATAATTCAATAATTTTTTTGTTGTTTCAAGATGGAGAATGTAAAAATAAACGTCATTATAGAATCAATTTTATTTCTTTTTTAATTTTTAGTTTTCTTGCACTTATCAATTGTATTTATTATCTTTATTTTTATTTTAGGTTTTTAGAAAATGAATTATATTAAGTGAGTTCTTTAGCACATACATATTTTTTATGAATCGAAATGATTAACGTGACTCGCGTTCAAAACAATCGAAGAGAACGTTATTGTCTCTAAATAAGAAACTGTAATACTCAAATTCAGCCCATCTGCAGTTAAATGGTTCTCATCCTATCTTCGTGACCGCCAACAGTCAGTTAGCATGGGTGGCTCATCCTCCATATGGGCCAACAAAGACACTGGTGTACCACAAGGCGAAATTCTTTCTCCCATTTTATATTTTTTATTTATTAATACATTAGTTCCCAACTTCGACTGTTCGTATCACTTATATGCTGATGAACTTCAGCTCTATGTGCAAACTGGGATAAATGAAATTTAAATGCAATTAATACCAATAATCGCAACTTAAATCAATTGAGTTTATGGTACTCCAGATTTGGTGTTTCTGTTAATCCTAACAAATGTACAAGATTGCTGGTCAGAACGGATTTTGACAGCATGCCAGCCGTTACACATAATGGCAATGTCATACCACTATCAAAGACAGTAAAAAACCTGGGGTTGTGCATTGACTTGATTGAAATGAATTGGCGCCAGCAGATTAACGAAATATACCGTAAAGTCACTGCCGCATTACAGTCCTTATATCGAACGAAATATTTCCTCCCCATTAAGGCGAAAATAATGCTAATCAATTCTCTTATCTTACCCCTTATTGATTACGCAGAGGTCTCCTATCCAGACCTAAACAATGATATTTTCAACAAGAGCGTGTCCTTAACAATTGTCTCCGCTACATCTTCGGTTTATGTAAGTATGATCATGTTTCTCAATTTCGCATTAAACTTATATGGCTCACTATTCGACAGGCGTAGCTCTAGAATACTTAATCTCCTCTTTTCAATTTTAAATGATCCAAATGCGACTCCATACCTAAAGGAGGAATTCCAATATCTTCACGCAACACATAACAAACTGCTTCGATCATTTTCCAACCTTAAAATGGCCATTCTATCGCATAAAACTGATTTTTTTTAGAAGTCTTTTAGAGTTCAAGCTTCTTTACACTGAAACAATCTTCCTGAAAATATTAGGAGGAGGGCACCTACCAAAAGGTCTTTTAAAACCTTATTCGCACTTGCGAAGTAAGTTTAAGTGAGTAGCAGTACTTACTTCTTAGAATCTTCCTAATACACATTTCATTTAGATATAAGTGATATTTATTATATGTAAGTATATATATAAATATATATATAAGGGTAAAAAAATGAATAAATAATTCGAAATGTGAAGCACTGAACTTGAACTTTAGTCGATGTTGAAACAAATCATATTGAATTTCAAATTGATCTAAGTCTGCTAATTAATTATTCCAATTCCTTGACGCTGCACAAACTTTATGAATAATTTTATTTCTTGTACTTTTACTATTTTCTGCCAATATTTAAAAATGTTGCATTTATTTGTTTTAATCAAGATTTATACATTTTTGTTTTTTTCAAAATATCGCATTTCATCAATGGTTATGATACATAAATTGATAATAAAACAGTTAAAAAGTTTTTTAACAGGCATCAAAGGTCTTTGTTTTTAGCACTATGATGAAGTCTTTGTTTTGAAAATCATAAAATAAAATACAACAAAAAAACAAAATTATAATAAAATAAGTATATTTGGTTCAAGTCATTAAAGTGTTCAAACAGAAAAAACATACAAACTTTTATATCGTTGTAGCACTCTGTCGACAAATTGTAGCTGCTGGATTTCCCACAAGAACCTTATATTTTTGACCTCGTTATTCCAGATCACTTTTTATCTGTGAGTAAAATTGCACGCAAGTACATTTAGTACCTTTTATGTTATTGACTGACAACCTTCCACATATACAAACTTTCACGAAATGTAAAATATAAAATAATCTATATAATTGAAGTATGATTGCGAAATTATACTTGAAAATTGCCAAGTGAGCAATGTGGGTTGTAAATTATCCTTAGCAACAACGCTCAAGTAAAAGGAAGAGATTATTCATGTTATTTACGTTAATAGCGATAAAACTAATGAGTTAGGTATTATTAAGACATTTTACAATTAAGACTTTGTTCTATACAAATTACTTCGAGTGTTTTTCTTAAAATATTTGACCTTTTAAATAACAGTAAAGCCATATTAAAGTTACTTCAACCTAATCTTATAATACTATCTATTGTTCTAATCTATTTTATGTTAAGATGTTATAAACGAACGATTACTTTTACTACATACATATTTTTTTTAATTGCGCAAAAATTGTTAGTGCACATGTCTTTGCTTTGCGAAGACTGCAGCATCCCCGAGAGCCGGAGAGAATTTTACGAATCTATTGAAAATGTCAGACTTTTTTAAATTTTTATTGTAATAAACTTTTCCTTATTTTTATTATATTCCGTAAATCGTTTTATTTTGTCCACACCAAAAGTATAAATTGTGTACTAATCCTGCATCAATAGTTATTTACTACATCGTGTCATGTAAACACAACTATTAACATTAATTGGTAGCGCCGGTTCTCAATGGCGGCCTAAATCAAGATTAAACAATGCAATCACTCGCATGCTGTCACAGACCTTAATGGAATTGGATAATGATTCGATAAATTCGATTTTATTAAATGCACACAGTGCTGTGGGAGATATGGATTAACATAAATAGTATGCTAATTATGTTTAAAAATATATACTTTATATTATATACACTATATACTAACAGTGCTACACGCTACTGCTATATTGTTATAACTTTCAGTAGTATTAAGTATTTTTTAATATCATTCTTAGTTCTAAATAATGTATATAATAATGATAAATGTATTTTTTTTAAGTTAGAATTCTTCAACCCCGTATGAATGGAGAGCATCATATAATCCTAATTGTCTATTATTTCATCTAGTATTAGTTAATCTAGATGACCTCTACTCTTGAGAGCCGAGCAAAAATAGTCTGACTTTTCACAACTTAAATTTTCAACAATTTATGTAGGTGCTTACTTAAATTTAAATATATCCTCTAAGCTCTTAGATGGTTCCTTTTTCGTGATACGTGAACAAACAATCGCAACAAATAGTAAACATAAAAACAGATACACAGATAAATCGGTTCAGTAAATTTACGTTCACCTACACAGTCTAGTAACTCTACGTTTTTTATTATATTTCTTTTACATTGTATTATTAGTATATTGTAAAAGTAGTGCTAGAATAGAACATAATAAAATTTTGAATAAATGTTATTTTACTACCTCGAGTTTGCTCTTGAAATGTATATCTTTTATTTCATGTTATCGGCACATTTGTTATAACGAGACGTAAAATAATGTCAGAAAAAATACGTTGTACTTTAATATGAAAGCGAGGGAAATGGGATGCTTATTTAAATTGGAATAACCATGAAAATATTCGAAGCGGTGAGCACATGTTATATTCAAAAGTTATTATATTTGAAACCTTATATCCTCGTAATAAAGTTTAACTTTAAATGTAAAATAATTATATTTCGTTGCTCATTATTGCAAGTTAGACGTCACGAGGCTAACCTCATAACTGTAAACGACCAGTTAAGTAGTCAGCGATGTTTTTTTATTCCTTTCTATTGTATTTACTTCGACATCGGCAAAGGATAAATATCAAAGGCGGTAGAATATATTTTTTTAATTTTAGCGCGAACAGTTTCAAAAACAGTTGTTAATACTAACTATTTTGAACTCATTATTAATAAACTTTTAAATTAAATACTTTATGTATATTAGACGTGTGTAAGAAAACAGTACCTATTAAATAGCACAGTACGTCTAACTGCAGCATACCAACAGAATATTATAGAAAATATACCAGTACATTACATATAATGAATAGCATGTGGCCGAGTCTCTTTCGCAAGGAAAATTGTCTCAAAGATACCATCTATATATACGTGGAGTCAGACTCATATTGCCAAATTGATATAATACTTTCAACTTGGTATATTTTTAGAACTACCAGTAGAAGTTATTACCGGTATCATATTGGAAACATAACATTTTTTGCAAACATAACATTTTATTTTTTATTTTTTATAAACCAGTTAGAGTATTAATCTTTTGGCTATAAGAAAACGTTGTTAGGAGACTACTCGTACTCTAAACTTTAAAAACAAAAAACCTGCAATTTTTCAAAAATTTATGCCGACTAAATACTGTTTATCATAAATATTGTATAAATATAAGCTAATGTAGAAGTAATAAAATTCATATAATATATTGGAAGTAACGAAAGAGTGGGCAATTAAATGTTTTTTTTCGTTTTTTACTAATCAATACTGATGCTCTGAAAAGGAAACTCTAGTTTGTTTGTTGTTGTTGAAAGCTACATTATTCCGAGTACTACAGGTATTAGGGTTTAGTAAAAACATTATTAAGATCGATAGGTTATTTCTTTAAGCATGTTGAGAGGGCCCAGACAAAGTCACTGGCTACTGCTAGTAAACGAGATGGTTTCCCAGAGCTCGCAGATTTTTGTTATTATTATTAATTTTTATTAAAAAAAAAAAAATTATAAAAAATTTATCATCTTGTCATTAACCAGCCAGTAAACAATTAATGTAAATATTTTTTAGTCTTTTCCGATTTTATATTTAGTTAGAAACTAAGGTGCTTGTTATTTTATCTTCCGTGTGCTTCGAAATTTAAAGTAAGAACATATATTTGATATTTCAACCGATGCACCTTAGGAGATGCATTCTCATCACGTGCAGAATCTGAAAATTTATAAGCCAGATGATATTAAACCATTGTATTATTTTACTATTTTTAAAATAAACAAAACATGGCTAAACATGTTTATAGATATTTTCAAATATTTTCCTAAGAACCTATAATAATAAATTGAAATTAGTTTTTTTTAAAATTTTAATAACATATTTGGATATCTGTGGATGTTTATAATTCTGCTGTTTTATTTTCTCTTTATTTTATTTAATAAAAGTAATAATATATTTCTTACGACAGACTTTTGAAGTCATAAAGTGTTTAATGTTCACTTTTCTTGGACTCTATTCCATTTACCATTGTAATTCACACAAACAGGACATACTAAATTAACCAAATAAAAAGACAACTTTAAAATTCTTATACTTTCTAAACACAAAGCTAGATAAATATGCAAATATATAACAATAATTGGAAGCGATTTAAAACACAATCACATTTGCTTTATTCAGAACTGTTCAAACAGAAATATTTCATATTTTGCCATTTCCATTTTATTGTTTTTTGTGGACGGATAACTAATATTAAAAATAAGTTATTCTTATAAAAACAATTTGAGAAAACATTAAAAATTTTGTTATCTTTCTGTGAATATATTTGATATATTCTCTTGAACATTGTTTGTACCAACTATAAAAAGGAATAATGTGTTAGTATTTGTATGCTAGAGAAAGTAATGAAGTGATTATTATTAGACGTATATCTGATATACATATCAAATAAATCTCTATCAAAGTATTTTAATTTCATTTCAATAATTAAATACTAGTGAATAATGTTTCAAGGAATAATTTATTATTTATTGCAGTGCAGGTAGTAATATCATTGTTTTGAAGCATATTAGAAAAAGACAATTAGACATTATCATTTTGGCTCATTTTCCGTTAATTTCAGATAAGAAAACCATTTTCGTATTGTAGGGTAACTGCAAAAGAGAGATAATATCTTTACATGTTATTAAAATATTGGTAACGGCCATTAAAATAAACAACTAAATAAATATCGGGGTGAGTTTTGTTCTCTGTTGTTTTGTAATTTTATCCTATTAGTGTTTTTGGCTTGTTTCACCTATTTGAAGGTATTTTATTAATAAATGTTTGACGTTTTTTTTTATTCTTTTCTATTTTAAAATAAAACATATTTTTACAGTTTTTGAATGTAATACGAATAAAGCAAATCAATTTTAACTACAACAACACTTTTATATTGTATTTATTTATTTACCTGCACGCCATATCCCTTGCGGGGTAGCCAGAGACGACGGAGCGCCAAACGCTACGGTCCCTGCATACCTCTTTCGCCTCGACCACAGACATTAACCTCTTCATACATGCCCTCCGGGGGGTCCTCGTGCTTTTTACGTGACCTTCCTCTAGTATCGTACCTACTGAGTTTTCGAATGTCACTCGAGGCCTCCCCCTATCTCTCTTACCGCTCACTTTTCCTTTATAAATCTTTTTTACCATTATTTCATCACTCATTCGTTCGACGTGCCCAAACCACCTGAGCACGTTCTTCTTCATTTTTTTATATTGAGTATTACTTATATGCATCTAGAGACAAAAGATTCGATGTTGCTAATGTGTATACTTTATTATATTTGTGGTTACGTTTCAAGACTTCTCTGAAAATGTAAATGTCACCAACAAACTATTTCAAACAGACCCTGTGGTATGATCGACAATTTTTCTCGAGGATAAAAGAAAACAACTAGATAACGCGCTGTTCAAAAATAACTTAACCAGTAACTTATCGTTATCTATAACACATATCCGTATTGACATATTTGTGGCATCCAAGTTATAATATGACTACTATTGTCCTCATAATTACTATTCTTATTTATTTTTATAAAACTTAATTGTAAGTTATTGCACTGAAAACTAACATATAATAAACATTATTAAGTCACATATGAAATTAGCATTTTGTTCGACTGGTCACTTTGATCTCTGGTTTAGAATTTCAAATTATAATTTATTTCAAATTCAGACAAGTGTGTTTATGTTTTGAATTTAGTATTTCATTAGTTCTATTATTCAAAACTTTTCACTTTATTTCACAAAAAACACTTAAAATAGTGACTGCCTAACAACGCTTCAGAAGCAGTGCGAAGAACAGATGATGTGTCCATACACTTTCCCTACTACTAACAAAATGGCTAAAGTGCATAAGTAATAGAGTTTCTTCTGATTGAATAAAAGCACCTAGTATGTATTGACAGTCTTTCTATGATATCAGTGTGATTCCATCGATATCACTTGACACAACTATAATCGAATTTAAAATAAATCGATACATTTAAAGCAAAACGTGACTTCATGATACAAAATTAAAAGTACCGATTTCAAAGGGAATATCTACGAGTTACGCATTTTTTTCCTTTTCTGCGTTCTGTGCCTCTTCTTTATATCTAGTAGATTGCTTTTCGCTCACTCTCTAACGATTCCGTGTGAGAGATGACGGATCCAGTTTGTATATATTATATTGTAACTTGTTTGACGCGAGCTTTGAACCACGTTCTATTTGGGGTGTGCGTATAATTATTACTTTTCTCTTTGAGTATTACTATTCAGACTAGATATAATTTCAGAAATGTCCAATGAATTAATGAAAATAATGTGTTTTATTTTTGTTGTTGCTTTTTATAAGTAATCCACCAAACACGGGCAAAGATTTCATTATTTTTATTATAATATGTTTTTTTATACAGGAATTTTAAAAACACTTCAAATATCTTATGTGATTGATGATGATAATTGAACATATCGATAATCTCCATTGTTACAATATAATGAGAAAAACCGATATAAAAAGGTATTAAGTCAGGAACTTCTTCTTTGTTGTTACTTGGTCTTCAACGATTCCGTGGAGAAAATTATGTCCTGAGACAGTTAATAGTAGTCTTAATCTTAAGTACAAATAGGCCATATAAAAATAATATACTTATGCGATGATAATATAGAATTAAGTTTATAGGTCGTTTTAAACTTAGTTACAAATCCACTTTAGTAAACAACTAATTTATACAATGTAGTTTTAGTCTTATTTGATACAAAATAAGCAAGAAAAGATTCAAAAAATCTGACAAATTCATGAACTTAACTAATAAACCAATAGAAAATCTTATCTGAAGTGTTTCATACACTGAAATACATGAAAATAATAGAAAAATTAAAATAAAATGGTTTACAAAGTATTGGAGTGAAGTCGAGGAAATAGAACTTAGATGGTTTTACAATTTAATGATGAATAAATTTCGGTCCTATATTAATATATCGATGGAATAAATCACATTATATTTAAATATAGTATTACCTTAATACATATTTGTGAAATATTATTTTATTACTTAATATAGAAAAGTTAAATAAACTTATAAATATAAAACAGTATCTCAAATACTAAGAACTAAGAATAAAGAATAAATAAAACGAAATTATATTTTAATTTAATTGTAAGAGTTTAAAAACGTTAAAGTTTCAACTGCAGTGTTATTAAAGTTGCGGATAACTGGATTGTAAAAATTCTTCATTTTGCTGAATATTTACGTCCTAAGTGTATTTTAATTCACTTTTAATTATTCTGTACCTCTTTCTAGGCTTGCTCTTTTACAAGTCGTAACAAAGCCTATTTTTAAACAAACTAAAAAGGATTGTGATTATCCCCTTACAGAGAATAAGAGAATAACCACAGTTAAGGTTATGTTACTATTGATAAACATTAGTATCTATAATTCAGACAAATTTCTTTTTAACATGACAGTTTTAGCTAACACCATCAAGTCTCCGTACATTCTTTTACCAAAATACCTGCAGTCTTGTTTCGTTATGTTGAGGAAAAAGGAAGTGTTATTTGAATACCTGTTTATTCTGGCTGAATATTCTAATTATGCACACCTCGCGTTTGGTAATTCGTTTTTCTTCTGTAAAAATACAAACAAACAGCAAAGTTCATTATTAGGAATTTCCTTAAGATCAAAGAGATTTTAAGGTTATTCTTGAATATATTTCATTGCTATATTAAATATTATAAAGAGATTCTACTTAAGTTACCATAAATTGAATTGTTGATAACAAGACTTCATAAGACACAAAAAAAGCCCTTTGTCTATTCAAATCTTAAACTGTATCCTTTATATCATCAGCTTTAGTACTTTCTTCCACGAAAGTATTCATAAAAATACTATTACTTTGCCAGGTAAAATAGAAGCAAAGACATTACGCTTGAGCCTGTCTACCGACCGCTTGTAACCTGTTATGTTTAATTTGTAGTATATGTTAATTCTTTTAATAGACTATAAATTTAATCCATAATATTTTTATGTATGTAAAGAAATACATAGTTTTCTTTAGACTGTCACACTGTCGTGTAACTGTCAATATCAGATCGCGTCACTGACAGGCCTATATTAACTACGGAGTAATCTGTGGTCAATCAAACGCTGACCAGTAAAAATCTAAGACAAAGTATAGTTTGTAATTTTGGAAACGTTATTGTGTTAATAAGCATTAAATGTCGTTTCTTTATTACTTATAGGTAAAGTTCGTTTAATTAAAGGTTTTTATTGTGAATTAGGCTATAAGAATTAATAAATAAAACTTTATTACTTACAGAAACTCAATGTTTGAATTCGCAAATAACCGAAATTACATACATCTTATATGAATATTAAAGTTTTTTAGCGTAGCTATAAAATAATTCAATCCCATAATGTCTGCAAAAAGTCACAGTATTTTGCTTGCTTTGCTATTATTATTATTTATAATAACATGGGATTAGTGATTTAATAAACAGGTAAATTGAAGGTGAAGTATATCAAGAACACACAAACCATATTTTATATCAATGTGATTTGTTACAAGGTAACGAAATTTATCTAACTTAATCTAGTCCATTTCAATGTCAATAAGTTGGAAATATAAACCTTCTATTAAAGAAGCAAATATAAGATCATTTTAAAGGTGATAGAGTTGAATAATAACAGGTTTAGATCAATTAGCAATTGAATTTATGGCAGATTATATATCATATTTAATCTCTACATGATCTGCGATTTCTAAAATATATTTGTAAATAAACATGCTAATTCAGAGATAATTGTATAAGTATAGCAGAAGATGAAGAGGTAATATCAATTTTTGTCTCTACACGGAACGTAGCTATAGTAGTTACGAGTTCTTTAAGACGATTTTTAGTGAGATTTTCTGTGAGTTGATACTCAAATGGCTCTACCATTTCCAAGTTAGATTCCGGTTTCCCATTTTAGCAATGTTTGGTTGTTATTGTATTTGTCAAACTATTGATTTTAATGGGAGTTTTGGAAGTCGCTGGTAATAGCAGTATTATATTTTTTTGCAAACAAAATTACCAGTAAGTTAATTGTAATAAGCAACTGATAATAAAAGAATAGCAGAATGACGGTCTAAATGTAATCTAAACAGATTTGGAGGGGGTGAAAAAAAATTAATTAAAGAGAACTTTTTAACAGCGCTCAAACAACGGAAAATTAAATTGCCTACACTTAAATAAATTTATAAAACCTCCAGTCAAGTTACTTCATCTATAAACAAAACGGCACAAATTGATGTCAGATTTTTCATTAAATTTATCTCTTAATTTGGAACATATTCTAGTGTAATGTGTGTGTTAGATAAAAACAATACCAACCATAAAACATGAGATGTGTTCAAATTTATTATGTTTATGGAATATCCAGCTACAACTATTAATTCTAACAGGAATGTTTGTCGTAAATCAATTTCAATGTTGCTGTTATAAATTCGAGGTCTGTCGACGAGAACACCTGCTCTGTAATATTACCTTGATTGCAGAAATTGCACTCCACTCTTACATTACATACATTAGAATTACATACATTGTAGATGAAAATGATGAATGCTTGCCATTCAATAAATATTTAATTACCAAAGATATATATCAAGAAAACGTTCCGATTTACTTCTACTTTACTTATATATACATGACTTACTTCGCAATAAGTTCTTTTTGACTTTAATATGGCTACATACACTGGCCTTATACGCTAAATAAACAAAAAGTATTCTAAATTGAGCCTCTCTTATTTCTTCTATAAATAATGGTAATTATAGTTACATTTTACTTCTTTAAAAATACAAAAAGCCTTAACTACGAAGAGTCGCAAATTGAACTTTTTTTGGTTTAATACCTAAACGTAATGTATATCTATCCTAAAACCATTTAAAACACCTAAGATAGGGCCTAATTTCTGAAAATGTTTGCTATATGATTTATATTATGTAAGTGCACGTTTTCTTTCTAATATTTTTTTCAATTCAATTTCGTTATGTTGGCGTATTATTCCAATCACTGTTATTTATATTTTTGTTTGATCACGAGAGACTATTATTATTGTTATAATCTTCATCGTCGATAACCTATATTGTTATAGAAAGTCAACTTGGCATAGACTACAAAGTCATTATCATGGTTAAATACGGTGTCTAGATCTTATGACGTTCTGTCAAGGCAATGACCGTGGCCATGTATTTTAGTGGGCCATTAAAAAAGGATTGTGTTCTAAACTCCGGGTCCGCATAATCATCCCATCACCTCTGTTGTCGCAGATGTCCTTAAAGGATTTTCAAATTTAATAAAAATAGTTGCAATTATAACATACAAGTCATTTTTAAAGTATAAGAAAAAAGCTTTTATTATCCTAAAACCACTCTCGGTAAAAGTTGTATGTTCCCTTAGAAGATTTATATAAACATCTCCTTCAAAGTTATTCAGTTAATACTAGCGATATGATAATTTTTACTTTCCCTTGTACAGCAAAAAACAAATAATATGTAAAGGATATATTAAATAATATCAGTAACATAATATAGAGCTGTTGTCATTGTTTCGTAAATATTAAAGAAAACCTTAAAAAGCAATGGTTTACTTGTTGCCGTTTGTACCACGTAGTACTTGGCCACAGAAATTTATTATTTAAACAGACGTTTTAATAGATTATAATTGATCATTATATTATTACATGATGAATCATGAGTTTAAATAACTGACATAACAATTAGTAGATACACTGTTATTTAAAGGAAAATTTAATTAACTTTATTATTTTTACTAATTGAAATAATATCCCGAGAGCTCCACAGGTTTATTTATTCATTTTAAATTTGCGGATCATATTATATCGATACTATATTTTATTATTTACTGTACTACCGTAATTCAATTATACAGTCGCAAGATCGTTGATATCCTCTAGATAAGCAAAGTCTAGAAAAATAGATAAACATAGTTTTAAAATTGTCTGCTATTCTTTGTATGGTTTTTAAATTAATACAAAAAACGTAACATTTGTAAGGTTTGTATCTGTTATTATAAATAACAGTTGTATACGACAAAAAATACTACTATGTGTGTTTTACGTAATATCTTATCAATTATCTAGATTTACTGGAAAAATTTTCTTAATATATATTCCCATTCTCCATTTTCAGAAACGTTGAATTCTGAACCCCCGAGACAAGTTTGTTTTAAAGTTTCTGTGCGATAATTAAGGGATGCTGAAGACGGTTGTTGGAGAATTTTGTGCCTTCATTCTTTTAAAGAATATAGGCACGGGACTCATGATTACATTAGGAAAAACTAATTTAGAGATAAAACTATTAACTTGAATCTCCCATATCAAGAACTTCCCAAATAAAGGTAACCTATGGTAGTAATTTAAGCCGATTTGAAAACTAAATACACATACAAGAATATGCACTATCTAATTGAATATATATTGGTGGGTATTAGAAACAAATTGATGTTGGTTATACTTTTTAACCAATAAAATAATCTGGTTATACTTATAAACCGAAATGTTTACATAATCAAAGCCAAGGACATTTATTTATTCGAATATTATTTTTAAGTTTCAAAAGTCTCAATTCTGTAATAAAAAAATAATGCTTTCGAAGTATTTGGTCCAGCAACAAAAATGTTTCGACAAAAACCAAATAACTAGACTTTTGAGAAGCTTGCCACAATATTATTAAACAGACAACGAATAAAGTTCTACTAACTTACAGGAAACTTCTGGTAGTAAAAATTATAAAAAGTTATAATGTGAATCCATAAAAGTTATACGGTAGTTAAATTTATTTATTAAAAAAAAAATATAAATTAAAGCAATACATTTTGAAAAGATAAGCATTTTGAATTCTTTTGTAATATTTTAATGTTCTATTAATTATGCAATATTAATTAACGATATTATTTTACGCAATCCCACGTGGATAATGGTCACATCTTTTCCTACGCTTTCATTAACAAGTATTTTATGAACTTTTTAAATTCAAAAGTCATTTAAAAGACATTAAATTTTAACGAGATATATAACTCCAACAAGTTAACTTTAATATGGTATTTATTGAAACTATTATTAGACACTATTATTCTTACTTATTTTAATCGCATATTTGTGTCATGATTTTAATAATAACTTTACGTTATTGCACAAAAAGTAATGCAGGTTAACTTTATGAACCTCTTGTAGTAACAAGAGATAATAATTACAAAATAATTATAAGGGTTTGAATATAAATATTTATTGTACTGTATACGCATAGTAAATCAATCTGTCATTTCTTTATGATGACTTAAAAGGGTAAAATGTTATTTATCGAATAGATCCATCAAAGGGCTCTGGCTCCAATGGAATTTATTTCCTGTTTTTGAAATGATACGGTTAAATTTTAAGTTTTCTTTTGACTTCGTTTCTTTTCGTTTCGTTTTTAGAAATCATTACATTCTAGATATAATACTAAGTGTCATAGGTGCAGGTCATAGGGGAGATTTTGACTTTACTCAGAATATTAAGAGGCGTTTGATAAAGTTTCTCATAATCTTTTATTACAAAAACTGTAATATGTCGTTATACACAGTAGCTTACTTACAAGCTGTAGTAGTTAGAGGATTCACCTCATTTTATTCCCATAACTTCTGGCATACAGGGCTCTTATCTGTGCCTCCTCTATGCTATAAATTTATTAATGATGTAAACAAATGTTTTTTTTTTTTTGCACGTTTTATTATATGACGACGTAAAAATTTTTAGTTTAAAAATTGGCAAGATTGTACCGAATTATAAAAAGATTTACATATATTAAAAGAATATTGGATATCAAACGGAAATTATCTTAATAATAATAATAATAATAATAATAATAATAATAACAATAATAATATATTTTTATTTAAGTGACCATTAATTCATTTGGGTTAGTAAAACAATATTTCTTACAAACTAGGTTATTTATTATTATTATTTTTTTAAAATTTTACAATATATCTGAATCACCGCTGCACCGTCCCGCTTGGAACGGAGAAGCAACGATTCATGTATATGCAATCCAGCCTGGTAGATATCATGCTCAGGATTCTGTTCGCACTACCCCGTACCCGACGCACCAGAGACTTTTTTTCATGAGTGCATAAAAACAATCAACACGCACTTCAGCAAACCTCCCTGAGGCACTGCAGCATCGAGGTAGCCCCAATAGTACCCTGAACGCGTTGTTATACTGAACGCGGAGAGCATTATATGATTTCTAAGTATATCCCGCCCACAGGCTGCACGTAGAAAAAGATGTAAAATACGTTCTAAATAAGGTTATTTTGACGTTGGGTGAACTACGTGCAAACCTACGAGCAAGCATATTTGCTCTCACCAACAATGCTCTCTGCTCCCGTTCAACATCAGTATCGTCTTTCAAATCAGAAGTCAGATAGTGACCAAGATATTTAAAATTATCCACCCTATCCAGAATACAACTATTAATGGTAATTTCCTACGCATGCCTCGGACATTAAAAACCATTATTTGGCTCTTTTTTACATTATAAATTAGACCATATGATTCACATACAGACAATAGTTTTTCTTATACTACAGACGGATGCACTCAACAGCACCATGTCGTCAGCGTAGCTAATATTATTTACACATACACCATCTATGTAACAGCCAACTCTGGTACTGCTGAGCTCAGCTATCAACTCATTTATATAAATGTTAAATAGAGTTATATAATTGCATCAAGTATTGCATTATATTACGTATAAAATTCAAAATTATTTTAGATTATTATTTACTTGAAACAACTAAACACAAAATACTGGACTGTCAATCTTAGAGCTTAATCTATTCTAAATATTTTTTTATTTTCAGCATGGCGACCATTTCTAAATAAATAAGCCCGGCTGACTGACTCTTTGGAGGATTAAAATAATTATTAAGTATCAAACTATTCTTCCTTTTCCGCTTCTTATATTGTTGTCTCTAACGCAATTCACAATTATTAATTATTTCTCTAAAATTAAATTCCTCTTTATAACTTCCAATCGTTAATCAATCGAAGTATAATTTATTCATTAATCGAAAGTGGACAATGGGCAACAAAGTTGGGCTTAAATTTATTTATATATTTTAAATTATGGGAACCTATAGAATAACTATACATCAATGGCACATCTAGCCATTCATTCAATTCAACAATGTATTTAAAAAAAATACATTGTTTTAAAATACATACTTTGAAAACCACTCAGTTCTTCTGAATACATATGAAGTAAATTTTAGCCTTTTAAAAAATATTTTAATTTTTTGGCCCATGTCCATGTAAGTAAAATAGTATTTTCTAGTCATTTACTTTTTATTTAATCAAATTATTGTTATGTAACACTTAACTTATCAAGTTGCTTTTGAATATTCCAGAACTAAGCTAAAATGTATATACTTAATATCCGTTATTTACACAATCCTCTCAATACAGAATATATTAAATGAAGCGGAAATTGCCTCTTAAAATATTCATAAAAGATTTAAAGATATACGAATAAGGCAGTGATGTTAGGGGTCTCTATGTTTTTATCTAGCATCAGAATGACCCATACCAGGTTTATCTATATTAAACGTATGTGGGTAATCCAACAGTGTACTGCTAGTTGTAACTTCTAAAGGGAAGAATGGCTACCCCGTTGTCACCTGTCTGACTTTCCGATAGAATGAAATGAAACTGTCAAATCTGATTCCGACAGAAGGCATTCTATTAGCGGACATATAGGTTTATAAGACTTTGAATATAAAGTTTGTAATCAGTGGGTCCCAATTCATAAGTATAAACGAAACATTGCTTTCAATATAAAAGTTTTACTGGAGATATTCTCAAATAATTACATTTCATAAGACGCAACTGTAGTAGCAGAACAAGTGTGTAAATCATTTTACTATTCAGCCTACAAATTTAAACCTTATGCTGTAGTCTTTATAGCCTTTGAAGGTTATGTAAACATTTCCAAACATCAAAATCTAAAACACATTTTGCTGTTAACGCACAAAATACAAGTACGAACACCAGTTATGGACTGGTTCACTTAGGTTGGCTCACGCTTGTTAGTTTGAGTAAGCCGAAGCTGTACGTGAGATGGGATAGTTGAGTACGGGCACCAATTTACAAGTCGTGTTAAAAAAATTGCCAAATACAACATACTTAATGTTATCAAATTACAGAACAACAAAATTTATAAACATTGATTAATAGTTTAATTTTGTTTTTTCAACATTTAAGTATCTGTTTCAATAAGAATTTGCTAAAGTAGTGTTTAGGTCAACTTCTAGATGAATAAAGAATAGTCAAAAATATAACTATTAAATATTTTAATGTTTTCCTGAGACGAACATTATAACATATATTTCCTTAATTTCGGCAGTGTTGCGGTCGAGTGACATGTTGTAGTTATTTTGTGGCTGGCATTATGTTGATTTGTGCGAACTTTAGACTTCTTTAAGCATTTCCTAAATTCAAACATATATCATTATGCTCCGAAAGAATACAAGATGTGAAGATTTCAACCATAAATGTTACATTTATCCAAAAACGTATATCGAATTTCATATGTAAAAGGTATCGTGCGTCTGCTTTGTGCTTCTAGTCGTCAAGTATGAAAATATCAGAATTAGGGAACGCTGGTGCAGACTGGTAGGATTTTGGTAGCAATTAACAGGTCCTGACAAAAGAGTTTAGGTTCATTTACCAACCACTTACGTTTTAATCATGACTAAACCATCCATCTCAAAAATTCTAATACGGTTTATAAATAACTGATGCCATTGTAATTTTCTTTAAAACTGAATACATAATTTCTAAAAAAAAAGGAACCTATTATTTTTGATAATTATTAAAAAATTTTCAATAATCGTGTCAGTTCACCGCTCGCTGCGACAGTGTAACGACGCGTAACTAATGATTTAACGTCTACCCGCTTAAACGAATAATAACTATGACGAAGTGCGCAAAGTGTAGCAAAATTGTCACAAAAAGAAAACCAGGATTGCAATGCAACCAGTGCAATAAGTGGTATCACGGCTCCTGCGTGTCCTTATCCACTGAACAGCTTACTGCTTTATCCTCAACAGATTCCATTGATTGGAAATGTCGTAGCTGCAACGCAACGACGGGTGGCAAAGCAAAACGACTATCTGTGATTTTACCTGACCCGGAGGATGAAGATACAGATGCAGAGGGACCGAATAACATAGACCAGGACAAATTACTAATAGATCTTCGTCAAGAAATTCGTCAAATAAGGCAGACGGTTAAAGAAATCATACGGGATGAACTTCAAAGTACCCTCAAATTCTACTCAAATAAAATAGACGAATATGAGGTTAAGATAAAAGACTATGAAATGCGCGTAAAACTAGTGGAAAATCAATGTAAAAATCTTAATAATATATATAATAATCTTAATCTAAAAAATGCGGTGCTTGAACAAAAGGTTAATAAGCTGGAACAAGCACAGATGCACAATGATATTGAAATATGTGGTGTTGTTGAAAAGGATAACGAGGATGTTAAGCAAATAACGATGTCACTATGTCAGTCGCTCAACCAAAATATGGAAGACGTAGTAAGTGTCTTTAGAAAAAAGAAACCTAAACGACAGAGTAATGCTCAAGCGGAACGTTCTAAGTTAGATACACCGATTATAGTTTCACTACGCGAAGGTAGGAGGAATGATTGGATTAGAGCTGCTAAATCCACGAGTATTACTGGGAAGAAATTGGTTGGAGAAGGCGAACGTTCGGTATTCATACGCGAAGCTTTGACCCCGACAACAGCTTATCTCCTATGGAAAACAAAAACAGCAGTAAAGGAAACCTCAATTTGTAAATATGTTTGGTGTAAAAATGGTCAAGTGATGGTTCGAAAATCTGAAGGTGATAATAAAATTTACTACGTAAACTCAGAAAACGATATTGAGAAAATTATCAAAGAATGTCATAAGAAATAAAAGTAAGAAAATTTGGTGATAAGCAATTAATATTTATATAATATAATGACTAATTACGACTCAGGAATATTTGAAGCAAATTATGAAACATGGAATAACTTCACTAGTAACATCGGAAAGGAACATAATAAAATGCTATTACTACATGTCAATATTAGGTCGATGATTAAAAATCATGAACAGCTGGAATATATCGTTGACACTAGCCCCGTTATTATACACCTTATAATAATAACCGAAGCAAACATATCCAATATTACAAAAAACTTGTTTAACTTAAATAATTATTCTATGTACACGGAACTTCGAAACTACAGGAAAGGAGGCGGCATAATTATATATGTTCACAAAAATATTTCTTTTATTAAAAAAAAAGTGTGTTCAGAATACTGTGAGTGTTTGTGTGGTGAAGTGGAAACCTTGAATGGTTATAAATTATCCTTGTGCGTTATATACAGACCACCGAACCTTTGTAAGTGCAGCTTTATTACTGAACTGTCAAAAATTTTATCTTTTTATAAAAATAATTCTAACTGTATATTAATAGGGGATATGAATATAGACATTAGCATTACGAATAATATTTTTTTTTTTTTTATTATTTTTATTATAAATTTACCATAGACTTGTAGTCCATGCCATTTTTAATTTGTTTTATAATTATTATTTTGATTTCTTTTTTTTTTTGAGATTTTTGCCTGTGTATTCAGGCACAAGAATTACTTTAATAAATACATAAATAAATATTCTATTCAATTGGTTAATTTTGTTATGACCTTCTGGTCTTGGTTGTGTATTGCTAATTTCAAGTTGTAATCATTTATTGTCTTGTCCGTATTAACAATGCTGTACGAATAATATTGTAAGATTATACTTGAATACGCTGAATGAACTAGGATTTGAATGTTATATTTCACAATTCACTCGAGTCGAAAAAAATATTAGTGGAATATCTAATATCGAATATCGATCATATCTTTATCCGCGACGTGCACGAGCGAGATAGCAGTCGCCACTCGATACAGTCAGCGGTCGTGCGCGATGCACTGGCCGACCACTACATAACCGGTCTTGCTTTGATAAGTTCGGAGTGTATGAATACGTCTAAAACTATAATTAAATTAGACAGGAAAAAAACACGAATCGAATTAAGTAAAATAAACTGGACTTCACAATTGCTCAGCGAGGACCCAAATGAAATTATTGAGTTCATTATTAACAAAATTAATTTTATTTATAATTCATGTAAATATGAAACTAATATTATTACTAACATGAAACAAAAACGAAGTTGGATTACGGAAAAAATGGTAAATATGTGTAACAAAAAAATAGAACTTTTAAATATATATTTGAATGATTTAAGTAATAAAAATAATGAGCTAATATATAGAAAATATAGAAACAAAACTAACAGGAATATAGTTAAAACTAAAAATAAATCAATTAAACGAGAAATAACTGACAATTTTAAGAATACAAAAAAAACGTGGGAAATAATAAATAGGCTAACGGGAAGAATTGTGAATGCCATTGATGATATCTTAATCTCTTTTAAATTAAAAGCAAGAAAACTAGCAACAAAATTTTCGAACGATTTTAAAAATAACGTTGAAAACATTATAATTTCATGCGACGAACCATTGTTAGACGAGGCGCTTTATAAAAACACACCTAACATCTCCTTGCGCTTTAATAAGATCAATGAAGAGACGCTCTCACAAATAATAACTAATATTAAAGACAAAAAAAGGCCAGGTATGGATAATGTACAAGCACAGGATATTAAATTTCTATCACATCAGTTAACACCAATTTTAACGCATTTAATTAATTTATGTATTAGTAGATGTATATATCCAGATAAACTAAAAATTGGTCTTATCAGACCCATTTATAAGAAAGGTAGTTATACTGATACGAACAACTATAGACCGATAACAATCTTATCATGCTTGGACAAAATTATAGAAAAGTACTTTGGTCAATTGATTCAGAACTTTTTATCACATAATGGCATAATACACAACAAACAATTTGGATTTCAAAAACAAAAAAATACATCACAACTCTTAGCTTCATTTTCAGATGAAATTAATACTCATTTAAATGAAAAAAAAACATGTACTTGTTCTTTTTATTGATTTTAGTAAAGCATTTGAAACTCTAAAACATGACACGTTATATAAAAAAATGCAGCAAAATGGTATACACGGCCCCGCATTGGAATTATTTAAAAATTATCATACCGATAGATATAATGCAGTATGCATAGCTAATGAATATAGCGAACTAATTCCAGCTACCCGAGGAACAGCTCAAGGGTCAGTATTAGGCCCTACAGAGTACTTAATATATGTCAATGATATGTTCAACATACTGCGACACGGTTCTGTGTATCAATTTGCTGACGATACATGCTTAATTACCGCACATCATAACATAGAATGGGCTAATAATATGATGCAAACAGATTTTAATAATCTGTGTAAATGGGCGCATGATGTTAACCTTTATATAAATTATTCAAAAACTAAGTTTATGTACATACACTCACCGCATAAAACAGCCAACTTCGTACCTAGAATTGTGGCGCATGACCATAGTTGCATGCATGGACGTCATACCCCGTGTGTATGTGAGTCAATTGAAATGGTTAATCAACATATGTGTTTGGGTCTAAAAATAGACCACCATTTTAATTGGAGTCCTCACATAGACGAAGTTTGTAGTAAACTGAGATCTATTTTGGCAAAAATGAGTCTACTCAAACATAAGCTTCCCTATACAATTTTAAGACTTTTGTATATGTCACTTGCAGATTCCATTATAAGTTATGGCATCTCAAGCTATGTCAGAACCTATAAAACTCACTTAGAAAGAATTTATAACCTACAAATGAGAATATTAAAATCAATAGTCCCGCTAAAAGTTAAATATACATTTAGAGATAACTACGACCATTTATTTAAACACTGTAACTTAATTAAAGTTTACGAAAGAGTAAGCCTAGAAATTATAGCGCAATATCAAAATAAAATTAATACGCTAGGAAGAAATGACAGAGTGGATTTCATGCGAAATCTATCATATTTACCATATTTTACAGAACCCAAATATAACAATGTATACGGAAAGAGAATTTGGTCCAACATCCTGCCTTGTATCCTTAATAAGTTACCAAAGGAGTTGATTACAAAGATTAAAAGCCATAATTTGAAACAAACAAAGAAAATTGTCAAGAACTTTTATGTAAAAAATAAGAATTTACCCATATCACAAATCTAAGGCTATGAACATGTATAACTTTGTTTCTTTTCTATTTTTTGTTAATATATGTTTAAGATTAATTTTAGTATAAGATAATAAGATTAATATAAGTATAAGATAATGTTATATATTAATTAGTTATTTAGTAGTTACAATGCTATAAAGCGTGTGAACTCCACGAACGCGACAATCTTTTAGATAAGATTTGCGTTTAGGAGCAGGTTATATTGTAAAATTTAAATGTAATAAACAGAAATAAATAAAAAAAAAAAGCTTATCGATAAGGTTATAAGGTTTTTGTTTTCGATAACTTGACAAATCATGATTTAATATATAATTTTTCCAAATAATAAACTTTGATTTTAACCAAGGTTAATATTTACTTTATTCAATAACAAAGATCTCCGAACTCTCATCTCTACTTGATATCAAAGTTTGAAACATACTTCGCCCAAATTCAACGTGACTCAACTTATATTTAACATTTCGATTCGGTTTGTCTTGCGCAGACTGTCTCAGAGAGTTCCAATTCCAACCCAAATAATGTTGATTTTAAATGTCAGTATATGTCTAATGTTTACTCATACCATGGTATTTATTAGTGCAGAAATAGCAAAATAATTTAATACGAAATATCTTTATTTATGTTTATAATACGAGCAACATACTCCTAAGTATAATATATATATATATATATATATATATATATATATATATATATATATATATATATATATATATATATATATATATATATATATATATATATATATATAATGTTAAGTATACATTATATTATTATTAATAATTTTTAATACTAATAATAATATTCACGTAATAACCTTAGCATGTTGTGAAAAACATGTTACCTACATTGAGTTCTGAATGACTGAAGCGTCACAATACATTCTCATAATCTTATGACAAACGGCCACGGCTAATTAAGATTTTATGAATTTTAAACTTATTTAGAAGTGGTACATGCTGCTGATATTTAATATTAAGCAAATAATTAATATAAATATAAAATAAAAAGTATTTTATATTAATAATTTTATAGTAATTCTATATAGACCGAGGCAGATTAGATAAAAGAATGGCCTAAAATGGCCATTTTTAATACTTGAACTAATACGCATGTCGTATTTTTTTATTTTTTGCTCTCACCTAACATAAATAAAATGTACTAGATATTACCTTAAGGTGTTTAATAAAACAGCAGATATACGAAATAATGATAACCATAATAAAATAGCCACTTGTAACATATATCATGTTACATGAAATAAGTCAGCTGAAAAACACTCCTTATTCAAAGTCATATTTTCATAAACATTTTTAATAATAAAAAAGAACTCATGACTTAACATAACAGACATGAGTTTATTTTGAAGTAGTAATGCGTAATGTATGCGATGTTGAATATTGTACGAGAAGTTTATTTCCCACATTGTTTTAAAGAACATGGAAACGTAACTCTGGTATTTTCAATACGAGTATTAGAAAAAAAGAGTTTAGCTGTAAATTTTTTTAAATATTTGAAAATTATGTTTAATTATTACAAAATGATTATTAATTTTAATATTCTTTTATTGTGTATTGTATTAACTGATACAACCACTTTACTTGTTTGTGTGAAATATTAAAGCAACACAATTTATTGCTAACCATAAATAAGTCTCATTGATAAATTATTCCATAGAAAATAGACACCTTTTCACCTTAGTAACTGAAGATTGTTTCAAAATAGTACAATTATTAGAATAAATAACATAATTATTTTTCATATTTTATCTACTACAAAATTTAAATAAAAAAGTTTAACTTCCGTTAATGTTTGTGTCTTTAATCCTATTGTTTTTATCAGTTCAATTAATCAAAATATACGAGTATATTAGTGTGCATAAAAGTAGTGTAACTTACAAATTTAATAAATAATAATATAATAGTATTATAACATACGAAACAATTATTAGGCTCTTTTTTTTGTAGTATTATCTAATATTTTTATAGAAATCGGTTGGACAAGTCTAAAAAACATTTGTATTTTTTTCACAATGCAGAAATCGATAGACAGTCCATACAGGTCCATACAGTAAAATGTTAGTAATTGACAATTGTTATTTCGAAAAAATATGACTGAATTTTGAAATAATGAACAAAAGTTCTGAAACAATTTATATATTTATACAATAAAAATTAATAATGTCCTTTTACTTTATAAACACTGGCTCTAATTACAATAAAACATAACAAATTTTATAAATAATAACTTGAAGTGGTAAGACCGCTTTTTACCAATTTTGTAGCAATAAATTTACTGTTCATCTTTTATGTATATATATTGTGTGCAATAAAGTGTAATAAATAAATAATACAAATTTTGACTAAAATAAATATGTTTATATTTTAATGCGGTATCCTTAATTGTATTAACATCAGAATTATTGGTATCGGATACGACACTTCTGACAGTAACACAGTATAGACCTAGCGGCCCTAACCATGCGGATATTGTGTAGTTGAGTATACTTCAATACTTTAAAATAGCTTTTTGTTATGTTTCATACAGCGAAGAGCATTGTAATATATAATTTATTCCAACAAATTTCCAACAAATTCATAGGATTGTTATATAATTTAAAAAACGCTCTCTGCTGAAAATTAGCTATTTTTAAAACAGGTACGTTATTAAAGTCACTGCAGAAAACCCCTAAAGTCTCAATTTGACTAAAAATGAATTTTCCAATTTACAACAGTGATAGAGCAAGTTTGTTAGCGGAGTGCAGTTTTAAACTTTACCCGTTCATTTTAAATGATGTCTTTTTCCTTCAAACTTTGATGAGGTGTAATAATGCAGTCCCTTGACTATTTACAGTATTATTTTCGTGATCAAAGGTAAAGTAATATTCGTTAAAAAGTTATTTTCAATCATACAAAATAAACGACTACCCAGATACTTTATTAATATATATATATACATAACATTGTTGTTGTATAGTCAAAGTATAGCAAATAATAGTTTATATATACACACACTTTATTACCTAATCGAGGAGAATCAATCAAAAAACAAACACAACAATACTTTGACTTAAAACCACGTATACAACACAAAAATAATATGTTCCATGTTGGAAATTTCTTACCGTTGTCACACATTTCCGACTCAATAAAAAATGTTCTATTTACTTCATATCCTGTAAGGTGTCCCGGGGCGGTTGGCCGCAAATAATTCCCGGTCCGGCACAATAGCACGTCCAGTGTATCCTCCGTTGGTTGCGTTTTTATGTTATATTTAAAATAAAAGAATTCTATGTAAGGGATTAATCATTTACTGTTAATTGATAATAATTTACATAAAATAGTCATTTAATGAATGTTTAAAGATTTTGCTTTAAGTATAAGATTCTCCATAAACCCTTAATTCAAAATATAAACGACGAGTTATAAAAAATCCTGTCCTTCCTTATAATATAATCCAATAAGTACTTGCTTTGTTATCACAATTTGAAAACAATGTCCTGATACAAAGTAATCGCTATCTCACTGAAATATCTAACAACCATTACCCTAATTCGAATCCGCTTTCGCTGGATTAATTCGCTTTCAAAAGTTACCTTTAATCAGGAAACTTCGCGACTTTTTAACCGATAAAACGTTTTTCGAACTAATTGAAAGGTAGCTCAATTTAGACTAATTATATTAAAAGCCGGTATAAGTCGTCTGTCACCTAAAATACAGAAGAGTTTGTAATTATAATTCCTTTTGTTACACTATTAGCGTTTTTTATTTTATGATTTTGAACAAGGAATTAGTTTTATTAAGTTTATTAATACAACTGTAACAATGTTGTAATATGTTAGCCGGTGCCGGTGCCGTGGCCTCGCACGAGGACTATATAGACCAGTATTTGTAAAAATGGCATTAATGCTGTTTGTTATTTTATTACTTAATTACCATGTAAAATATGTCTCCACGAAAAACTGATAATTATTAAGGATATCAAAATATACGTATTCTCAAAATTCATTATAAATATAGGTAAAAGAATTTTCTAAATGTGTAAATGTTTTGGAATATTTTTCACTATACATACAAATACCAATTTTATTTGTTTATTAAATTTAATATTAGAAAAATAAAAATATTTTAAACCTTATTAATCTCCGAGATATATTTAGACTCATTGCTCCACAAAGCTCTAAATACTTCAGACCACAGACATTGTATTGATCAGCCTAGTAGGAACAGCTTCCGTAGCGTGTGATAAATAGCGTTCACAAATCCCGCCGACTGTCTTAACCGGCCGGCTGATTTAAAATATATTTTGAGACTTAAAACTGTCTAAGATCTTGTTAAAGATATTTTGTTTTATTAAATATTAAACCATTTTTAACTAAATAGCTCATTTGCTTTAGAAAATCTTAATATTATATATAGTATAGTATAGTAGTTCATTCATTAGAATTCTGTCGTTAATACAAACAAACTATTCTAAATTCATTAGCGGTCAAGCTTGTATAAATGTTTGAATACTATGATTTGACTTTTTTCTGACTAACCGTGAATTACTGTTCTTAGTGGAGGATATAATCCAAACAGACAAGGGTGACAAGGGTCCTTAACATAGATGTGAGAAGAATAAATAGAACAACAGGGAGTTTATATTTAGAAACGATTGTGGTTCTTATAAGTTGGAGAGTGTCTTTAAAGAAGGGCTTATTTCGATAAATAAAGTTTCAAAATAGGCTCTCCTGTTGCTCTCATTTGACGTGCACAGGTACACACTAATATTGATTCAAAGTGGAAAAGACATAAATGAATAAAATAAATAAATCACAAAAGGTTTTATGGGAGCACTCGACCTCGATATAAGTAGTTGATGAGTAAGATGGTTTTGTTTTATATTATCCTATCCTGATTTTATTTACAAAATATTATTACTATTTTCACAAATTCTTATTTTATATTAATAAAAATAATAATATAATCACGAAGGAAGTTCATTGTAAACGTAATAAAATACGCAAATTATTTAAATAAAAACAACATTTGCTTGGATATCATCAATCACCTTGCAAATTATTAACACCCGAACGACTTTCCTTCAGCATAATTAAGTAGTTTATTAATGTTGTTTGTATGTACCACCAAAGAAATAGTTTACAAACTTTGATAATATTGTAATTATTATGACAGTTCTTGAAATACTTGTAGCTACTTTTTGTTCTTGTATTTTTTTTTGTAAGATGACGGCAAACGAGCAGGCGGTTCACAGATGATTCGTAGACTCTGACATGGTCATCCATATCCACGCGCAGCCAGAGTACAGACAGGTCCCGACCGTCAAAAACTTGAAGGCGACGGTAGCAGATATCCTCTCTTATGAACACAGATACCCCGGCGTGTGGTATAAAATGTTCTAGTTTATACCCGGGGTATGATAGGTACGCTGTGTTGCTAGGTGAGATATCTGCGTCTCCGTCAAAAACAAGAAGGCGGGCTGCGCCGTCTCTAGATGGTAATGGACGGCGTTTAAGATGGAATGAAGTTGCAAAAGTCCATATTCAGAGTCGGGCGGGTTGCCGCTATGTTGACTCGTCATTTGCCCTCCTGGAGTATATTTTTTTGAGGCATCACTATTATGTTTGGCGAGGGGGGAGGGGGTTAGGCTTCCGGATTCTCTAGTATTTCTGAAATTATTGATGAAATTTCAGTACTTCAGTTAGTAAATTACAGTATTCTTACCGGATGCCTTGTTAAGCAATACTCCTCCTCTACCAATATTCGACGACTATGAGTCACATTATATCTTACACACACAACTAAAACGACGGCTGTTATCTGTATATCAAGTCGAACTTAAATTTTTATGTGGTTGAGTCCGAATTTGATGACGGAAATTGTTAAATATATAGAATAGAAAATAGATTCTCAATAATTGCTATTTACGGATGTCTGCTCCATCACTAAAAACCCGGATGGCTCTGTTATTAGTCTTGATGTAATATTGTATATAATTTTTAACACAGTTGTTTTAATTGGCAAAATGAATATTTACATAAAGAACCGTCAAAACCATACTCATACTGATAATTACTTATCTTATCTTATCTTATCAGAAACAGGAATTTGAAATGGCTAAAACCAACTTGAAAGCGACCTGGACTTTAAAAACCTCATTTAACATTAAAAGAAGACAAGGGAACTTCCCGGCCCTTCGGGCCAGGAAGGGTCAAAGGTCACGTATGAGGTTGGCACCTACCCTATTTTGTAGCCTGATGCAACAGCTTTTTTTTGATGTATTACACATTATTGTGTGATTTGTGGGTGATAAGTGATGCGCGTGCATACAGAGTCAATTAGGTCATTATTATATAGTAAGGATAGTTTCAATATTCGGAAATAGTGAAGTAGTTAAAGTAGAAAGAAGTATTAATTATTTATTGTATTTCATTGAGTTGAGCGTAAGCGAAGCTCTTAACCGTTTGGGAAACCTTTTTTTGTGTTTAATTGTCTCCAGACGACGAGATAATTAGCTAATTTATTCATGTGTGTATGAACCGAACGCGGATGTTATAGTCAAAACAGATTGAAAAAATGTTTAGCCATTCAATAGTTATCAAGAAAAGAAGAAAGGAGAGGGGCTCAGTTCAACACCTGCAGCGCACGGTTGGCGGATCCTAGTATAGGAAAAAGCATAAACAGTTCATCAAGAATTTCGAGGCAAATATCAACGTTGTTTGAGGTTGCTATGGATGTTCCATCAATATTTACAATGTTGCGATACAACTAGTAGGTAGACGGTAGTGGTAGGTAGGTGTAGTTATGCACAATTGCCGTTGCAGTGCTTATCACATACATACGAGTATATGCATGCATGCAACGGAATCTTCGTATATTAGCACATTGCTGTGGTGTCAAAGGACGTCCGATATCAAAATAACACATATTATATGTACAATTTAATTTATTGACTGGATAACTTTTGGATCTCAGAATCAAAAGTCTTAAACATTAGTTTATGGAATATAAAAAAAGAAGAATGTAATATATATATAATATATCGAAATAATTTTGTGTATATAATTTGGAAATAGGAATATAGATAATATATATACATTTCTAAAATAAGATTATTTGTAATATTAATATCATTAACTAAAATATTACTATTTACTTTTTAATAGCCCATTAATTATTTTTTTATAAATTATTTACACAAAAAATACTAAAAACTTGTTTCAAAGAACACGGTAACGTGCCTCGGGTATTACTATTATAAGTGAAGTAAGAAAAAAAAAGAGTGGTATCGAAATAAGACTAAAATATTTTAAACTTATAACTAGAAACTTCTAAAATAATTATAGACTTCAATATAATTTAATTGCGTGTTTAACTGATAAAATATCTTTACTTACTTGTGACATGCTAAAGAAACACAATTTCTTGTAGACCGAAGGGCACTCTCTTTGATAAATGATTCCGTGGAAAATAGACCCCTTATCAAATAAAAAACTTTAGTGATTGAAGAGTTCTTCAAAATAGTACAAATATCAAATCAAATCAAATATTATCATTAATATATTATATCTACTCAAAACCTGAATAACCATTATACATAACATAATATTAGCGATAAATGAAAATTCCAAACTGAAATAATGAACTTCGGTTTCGTCTATATTTCAGGAAATTTAAAAATTTAAGGATAAAGATGCTAGTTTGTTAGCGGACCGTAGTTTTAAATTTTACACGTTCGTTTTAAACAGTGTTGATCTTTTTCCTTCAAACTTTTATGAGGTGCAATAATGCAGTCGTTGAACTACTACACCACTATTTTCTTGATCACACTGAAGGTAATATTTACTATGTTAGAAAGTAAATTTAACATTATTGTTGTATAGACATCGTATCTTGAATCTAATTAATAGTCTATCAAAACACATGCTTTTATACTTAGACTGGAAATATCAATCGAACAACATAGGAGTATAATACTTTGTCTTAAATCCATGTTGGTAATATCTCACCGTTACCACACATTTCCGACTCAATAAATAATGTTCTATTTACGTCCCGTCCTGCGCCGTGTCGAAGGTCATTTGACCGTAAATGATTCCCGGTCAATACTACGGACGCAAGTTCAATGTGTCCTCCTTTTGTTGTATTTTTATTTGTTAATTCATGTTTATAACATAACTATTATGTTTATGAGATTCGAAGATCTAGAGAAATTCGTTACCAAAGGTTGGTTTCTAAACTCTGAAGATTTCGCAAATTTTTATCCAATAGAAGGTCGAACTATTTGAAAAGGTTGGTTTGGTTATATTGAAAGTCGGTATAACTTTCAACAATTATTAGATACAATATAGTTTGAACCATTAATGTAATTTCTTTTGTTACACTATTAGAAGGTTTTAGTTTATGACCCTGGACAAGAAAATGGTTTTATTTAGTAGTTATACATTTATAGCTGGAATTATTATAATGTTATAATAAAGCAGCTGTTGCCACGCCATTTCACGTGCACTATATATATCGTTAAATTTTAAAAGGATAACTATTTGCCTAGATATACCTTAAAGATTCATTATAGAAACGGGTAAAAGAATTTTTTATTTCGGAAGAGTAGAAACTTACCATTTCCACCAACACTTCTAAAATTGTATATTTGTAAGATTATCTGATATATTCAATGTTATTATCTTTACTAAATTTATAATAGCGGTAAAGATATAAAAACATGTAAAGCCTTTATGTACAAGGTACATTTTGACGCAATGATCCAGTAAGCTCAAAACACTCTAGATCAGAAACTATCTCTCGGTCAGCTCATTAGGCAGCTTACGTAGCGAGTGATAAATTTAATAAGCGTTCGCAACTCCGCCGGCCGTCACCTCATCATTTACGAGATGTAGCGTATTGTACAATTTGTATAATATTTAAAGTGCAATGTATGAATAAACGGTTTTTACTTTATTTTCTTTAAATTACAACAAATTGTCATTTAAGAGAAATAGAGTAAAAATCGTGTAGATATCTAATTAATTTCTAAAGCGTTCCTAAATTCCCAAATTCTTTCGTCATATGAGTAAGAGACTGTCAGAACAATTGAGTTCTATTTCTACTTAAAGCAAATATAAAAAAATCATAACACAACGTACATAAGAGCAACATTTTATTTTAAACTAAAAATACAACATCGTACACGTATTCGTAATAACTATAACAAAGTTAACATCTAAATTATAGTTAAAAGAAATGGCGTGGTAGGTTTACCACAAAGCTCTGAAATAAAAATACAAGCGATTAAATTGAACAAACGTTCAAAGTTGCCGCCTCCTCAGCGCTGCCTTCAGCGTGATATACACAGCGCGGCCTCTGTGAGGAAGGATGAAGTTACACAATTTAGAATACAGCGTTTATTTACGTTTAATTAAAACTCTAAATCTAAATTCATTATATTATGATTCTTAAGATACTCATCTCCGCGCATGGCTCGTAAGAACTCGTAGCGTAGCGTAGCTGTAAATTGATATACACATTCTTGAAGCTAATTGCAACTTCTTTATAAATAGTGTGTAATATTTTAGAAAGATAAATGTTTTATTATATTGATATTTTTTTTATTCCGCTTCTGAATTTGATGTGATCTTACCTATGAATTTTACTATACGGACGTCATGTTACACACAGTATGTGCTTAACCAGTTCTGTACAGAATTTAGATAAATAATTGCAAAACTTTAAGATAAATCACGTTCCATCTTTAGGCTGCGGTGAATAAATGATTATGAAGTATTTACATAAAAAATTCATATTAAAACAACAATTTTAAATTAACTTTACAAAACAATTTTTTAGATTTGAAATTGTCTAATATCATAAACAAATGAAAAACCAAACAGTCATTTTGCTTTTGAAAATTCTAATCTTATATATAGAATTCTCAGTTCATCAGAGCGGGTAACAACACGATAGGTTGATTTTGACCTCAAAATCGTTCGGTAGTTATATCCTTCATATCAGACTCCAACGAGGCGAGTTAAATACATAAAATAACACTATTCTAGGTATTTAGCTCGCGTGTATTGAATATATTTTAATTTTAACGAGATATAGATACATGTCAGTCGGCTACTTAATTTTGCTTTCTACGAGTATCTCCAACGATTTCTTGGTTTCCGGGTATAGTGTTCAAGATGCTTACATATGGTAAAGTACTAGCAGTGTCTTTGGGACATTCTCTATTTTTATGAGCAAGATTCATCAGTCAATTTTTAATTAAGCTACATTAGTTTTAAATACATGGCCCATACACTTCGATACTCGTATGTTTGTATACCTTAAAAAATAGTCATATTTTCTGTAATTAAATATCATTGGCTAAGCCTTACTTTTGCCTTAAACATTTCCGTTACTCAATGTACTGTCATTTATTCTGTATTATATTTAACTTTGGAGTTATATGTTAAGTTAACTGCCGGTGTAATTACACAAATTAATATCACACTTTCATTAAATATATCGTAATCGACGTATGTTGATTGACGACGATGTTTTACCACGAAACATAAACATTATTTATTTTTGTTTTAATCTTACTTAAATTAAAACAATCCAAACAGAATTATATAGTTTATACGAACTAACCAATCAAATTTCCGACTTGTTTTGATATTAAAATAATTAGATTTTACTTTGTTCTGTTAACTATGAATTTCTGAGCGGGGTGGAGGCCGTAATTAAAAGGAATAAGGATGACAAAGGTCCATAATATAGATCTGAGAAGAATGAATACAACAACAGGCAGATTACACTCTAATGTGTGGTTTAAACAATTAGAGAAAATAAAACCTAAGATTATATATGAATGATAAATAAATATTTTTTATTCTATTTTCACATATAGATGAGAAGCTTTGTGACCAATGATATGTTAGATATTTTTAATAAGTGCAAGCAGTCTACCTACTTTTTGTGTGAAAGAGAAAAAGAACAATAATAAATATATGATCCTAACTATTTATCCTATTGTTCCGTAACTTAATGGAATATTTCTCGTTAGAGGTTTCCTGAGATTCTATAGTTCATAAGGCTCCGAGATTCATACTAGATATTCTACAATATTCAAACATATGTTAAAATTGTATTAATATAAAATTATCAATTTAATAATAATTTCGTTAAATACATTATTTTAATGAAAACTGTTTTGATTAATTCAATGCAGACATTGTTGTTCAAAGTGTTTTTTGTTTTTGTTAATGTTCATATGAATACATCTCGAGGTTCAATTTGAAGCCTATTAAACTCCAAAAAGGTTTAAATATGGTTTAAAGGTTTGTTTATATTGTATGTATATCCAATAAAATATAAGGGCTCTGAAATTAATGAATTGCAAATAATAACATCTTTTATATAAAAAGAACTAATACCTACATAATATTTTTTATATTTAATTTATTTTTAATAATTAAAATAATCAAAATAAATGATATAGTATCATTACACTTATCATCTTCGGGATAAAAAGAAGCAACTTCTAATAGATTTCATATTAAAGATCAATATGTCCTACTTACTTCTTTAGTTAGTAAGTTCGATACATATTTTTTGTTTATCTTCATGAAACTTGAGTTATCAAAATTATTTTAAAAATACACACATTGCAATTAAATACCACGAACAATGTTAACAAAATCTATATTTCTTAGAATAAGTCGGTCACGTCTTTAGAAAACAATTAATAGTCCACGGCAACAGAAATCAGTTTTTAGTTTTACAAATATTCTGTCTATTTTCTGCTTCTGAACTTTGAGCTTTGAACCAATTTTGATATTATTTTATTTTAACAAATAAAAAGAATAATAAGTTTTAAAACATTAAAATAGATTATTAGAACTACACTAAAAGTGTAGGCTGTGTATATTTAATTGTAACAACAATATTAATTAACAATTACCCAAGGTCTTAAAGAATAATAAAGCTTAGTTCACGTATACAAATTTCACAAGCTGGAAAAAAATATTAATTAACCGTGTAATTAAATTAGGTAACGTTCTAGAAAGGCAAGAAAGCTCGGGCACTTGCGGAAAAAATACATCACGGGGGACGCTCCCGGGCCGAGGAATTTAAGATAATATTTTCAATGAGAACCCTGCGGGATCTTTAATTACCTTTATTTTAGAATCCAGTTTGTTTTGTGTCTTCCATTATTTTAAGTATAAATCAATCTAATATAAGATGATATTTTTATATTTATTTTTGAAACGATATTAGTTTTAAGCAATATTTATAAGTAATGAAGTAGTGCATATTTATAAGTATGGTAAGAGAATTGTTAATTATTCTTTCTAATATAAGAAAATAAAGCGTACGTATAATAGTTGATCAAGAATCTCGAGACAAACATCAACTTATTGATCTCGAGGCAAATAGCAAAAATTGCTTGAGTTTGCTAAGGAACATCTCTAGACAATGTTGCGGTACAACTAGTAGGTAGACGTTATACATAGTTATGTACAGCTGCTGTTGTAGTGCTTATCACATATATCTTCATATATTGGCACATTGTAGTCGTATCAATGGACAGTGGATGAAATAAATATAAACTTACGATGTAAATCGCTAAATATTTATAGGGTTGTCTATTTAATATTTCATCGAATATACCAGCTAAAAAAAAATTTCTTAATCAAACTTATATTTTCACAAAAAAAAATAACATTAAAAAGAACTCTGAATAACCGACATGAGTTTTGTTTTGAAGTGTTTGTGTGTAATTTATGCGATGTCGAGTATTGCACGAGAACACGGGAACGTGACTCAGGTATTATTATTATAAGTATTAGAAAAAAATATTGTATTGAAATTAGAGTTTAAAGGAAAAATTGCTATTACATTTCAGACTTATAATTGTAAAATTATAAAACGGTATATTATTGATTTTATTATTATTTTATTATTTATTCGACGCAGGTAACACTGGCTGTACTTACTTAGGTGAAATATTAAAGCAACACAGGTCCTCGCAGACCGAAGGGAAATCTCATTGATTAATTATTTCATAGAAAATATACGCCTTGACAAGTGGAATGCTTTAGTAATCGAAGAATCCTTCAAATTAGTATAAATATCAAAACAATATTTTTTTATATTTTATCTATTACAAAACTCGAAAACCTTATTTCGATTTACATAATACAATATTAACGGTAAAGAAAATTATTTGGTCTTTGGCAGCAACCAAATAAAAACAATGAACTTTGAATTTCAGTGGCGTGTTCCAAGAAGTAGATAAATTTCAGGATAAAATATTATTTTATGCAGTCGTAACAAAATCTACCACTATAGTTACGGTCTGCTTTATTTAGTTACTTGCGATGTCACAAAACCTCATACTTCATACCTGAGAAAGAAAGATAAACTTTCATTAATGTTTGAGTATTTAATCCTCTTGTTAATAGTTTAATTTATCAAAATATATATTTGTGGCATAAAATTAATGTAGCTTGAGAATTAAATACTTAAAACTAAACTTTTAATATTATAATAGATGAGACACTTATTGGACTTCCTGATTGTTAGTATTATGTATTAGTTTTATATAAAACAGAATGGATAAGCCTAAAAGCGCAGTAATTATTTAAACATTTTCATAATGTAGAAAATTGTGGACAGTCTCTACAGTATATTTTCAGTAATTTGCAATTCCTATCCAGAGAAAGAAATTGAATGAATTCACAAAAAGTAAACATAAGTTATAAAACAAATTTTCCATATAAAATAAAATCATTTTTTTAATCAATGCAAAAAAAAATATGATCCAATGCGGTATCCTTTATCGAATTAACATAAATTATTGGAAGTTGGAAGCGCATCGGATACTGCGACATTCTTGACAGTAACACAGAATAGAACTGGCGGTCTCAGCCATGCGGATATCATGTAGTTGAGTATACTTCAAAACTTTTAAATATATTTTTGTTACGTTTTATAAAGCGAAGAGCAGTGTAATACGTTGTTTATTCAAACAAATTATTAATATTGTTGCTGTAAAACACAGACATTACAATACATATTTACGGAGGATTTATTGTCAATATCCAAATTTTTCTACAAACTTATTTCATATGAAATTAACATATTTTAATAACAGCCAATATAACTTTTCATGTCTTTTTTGTCAGAGAGACGAAGCTTCATAGCATTCCATGGATTCACCGTGCGGGTGCCGGGCCCATCGCGTTGCAAGAAGAGGAGCTCCACAAATATAAATAGTTGTTTTGAGTACAGAAATAAGTCCGGCATAGATGACGAATTACAAATATCCCCGGGGATTTTGTATTGCCTTTCATACGTGTCCATCATAAGAGTCCAATCAGGAGATGCGTCCAAGATGGAATAAGGTTTTAATTTAGATTTTTTGGACGAACCTGCCTTTACGAACTTTACTGATATTTTGGTGGTTGTTATATCCTTCTGCGCTCTTGCTACAGAAAGACTAACCACTTCTCATACGATTTCCAATACTTTATCGTGGCGACGCGAGTATTTACCTCTATTTAAAAGTACCCTATACCCTACTAGCAAGTGTTTCGCGGTTCCTACTGCCTCCCCACAGATGATGCAAGATTTTTCGGTGGCCTTGCTCCATCTTACTAAGTTACTTTGATCTCACTATTATTTAATTCTGACATTTTTATAAATAGAAACGATTTTCTGTCACCAGTAAAAGAATCGCCAAGATTAAAAAAAAAAAAAAAAATTATTAGCGATTTTTTAAACAACAGGTACATTTTCCAAGTCATCACCTCAGAAAATCCATAGAATCTCAAGTTCACTGAAAACGCATTTTCCAATTTACATCAGCCACAGAACAAGTTTGTTAGCGGACTGCAGTTTTTAACTTTACACATTCATTTTAAACGATGTCTTTTACTTTCAAACTTTGATGAGGTATAATAATGCAATTGTTTTACTTCCTAAAGCAATATTTACTTTATTAAGAAGTTACTTCCAATTATCCTAAATAACTACCCAAATACTTTATCAAAAATATGTATAATACTGTGATTATACTGAAATGTAATAATGCATACCTTTTCTTGTTAGAGATAATAAAATCAAAACCGCTATTAGTCTCACAAAAGGAATTACAACTACAGACTATTCTGTATTCGAAAGGTGTTTGAAAACTTATATCGACTTTCATTGTATTTGGATCAAATGGATCCACCTTTCAATAAGTTTAACAACTTTTTGTTTCTGATTTTGGAAAACAACTTTTGAGAAAGTGGATAGGAATTAGAGTAATGGTTATTAGATATTTCAGTCAGATATCGATTTTATGTTAGGACATTGATTTCAAATTATGATAATAAAGGAAGTCCCTATTGGATCAACTTATAAGTAAGGCTAAGGATTCTTATAACTTTTTGGTTAGAATAGTTTGAAATAGTGGTTTATAGGGAATGTATATTTAAATCCAAATAAAATCTTGTAAACATTGTTTGAATAATAAATATAGTATTTTTATTTCTAAAAAGCCTATTTTAATAATAAGAAATAAACATTAAATAATTAATCTTCTACACAGAATCTTTTTATTACACATAAGAAATTAAAAATAAACACCCGACAATCCTTTGTGGAGGCCTGTGTTTAAGTGTAAGGACACACTGAACATGCTTCCGTGATATTGTCCGGGTAGCATTTACGGTCAAGTGGCCTGGGACACGGCACAGGACATTATTGAACCGGAAATATGTGGTATCGGTGATATATTTTAAACGTAGAATGTTGTAGGCTTGAGCTACTAAGTAACATATATTGCCAATGGTAGGTTCTCCGTAGTTATAAGTTTTCTGAATTCCACTATGAATAGTTTCACCTACGTGATTACTTTAGTATAAATGCGCAAAATAAAAATAACAGTGAAATACACGGCCTGCTACAGTGTGTTTTTTTTTAATATAATGATTTCTTTCGAAGCATTTTTACAGAAGTGAATACTTTTTTACAGTTGGTCTAGAATTTTTTGACCTTTTACAAGATAAATTGATTATTTGATATTTCATTCATTTTATTAAATCTTTTTTTTCCGTTCCTTTATTTTTTTTTCCTCTCTTGTTGCCTAAGCTCTAAGTGATTATATTATAAATATATTTTATAATTTAACTAACTCAGGTATATAAACAATATCAATAAACTCCAAATAAGTTCGAATTATGGAATCTTTTTCAGCAAACTTATAACAATTGAATACAATATTTATTTTCTCTTTATATTTTGTAGTATTTAAATCAAGTTATAAAACGGAATACTGTTAAGTTGTTATAAAAAAAAGAAAATATGATATAATATATAAAATAAGAAAAGTAAAATGCATTGAGTCTTTTAGACACATTGAAAGATCTATAAAACTACTACGAATCCATGACATGTCCAGTGACATGAGAAACACTGCACACATGTGACAGTGACATGAAAAACTGCCTCAGTATAGTATTGTATTATGCCGTGGCACAAATACATCAGTAGAGTTTTATGAATGATGTGCAAAATGTAACTGGTACATACAAGTCGACACACAAAGCAGCAGCAGCAAATTAAATAAATATACTCGTTACACGAACACGACCAAGCAGTCGTCGCACTGTCAACTTAACTATCGTGTATTAATCCTGTTTTCTATTACGGTTTTAAAATTACTTTTAAAAATAAGAAAAAACTTCTGTTTTATCATTTGTTAGCAATGACATAACTATTGAGTCATGCAAAAGACTAGACTAACAGGAATATTAAAAGTATACAAAAATTTACATTTTAAAACAGAAAAAACCATAAATACAAAGGAATAAAATATCGTTACATCGACAATAAATACACATAAAGAGTATGAACATTTTGAATCAGACAATAAATTGAATAGGCAAGGAAAAGGTCAGAAAGCAATTTCGTCGGAACGTTATCTCATAAATTGCTGCCATAGTATGGTATATATACGTAATAACGTAATTGTCTCTTACTTTATATTTGAGTTTGTTTATATGTTTTACTTATAAATTATTATTTTTTTCTTTTTTATATTATAGGAAAGCAAACGAGTATAGGGGTACCTTAAAAGTTCTGTAGAAAGACATTTTACAACCCTTCAGATCCAATATAATATTTAATTTTACAAATTTTTATATACCTATTTATGTATATAAAGCCATAATACTTAAAATTAATACATATTTTATTGTTTACTTTAGGTATAGTGATTCATAAAAAGCAACATTCAGTTTATGACACTATGCTCTGTCTGATCTCTTAAGTAAAGCATTTATTTTAAGAAATTAGTTATGCATTTTGATCAGGAACCACTATTGCATTAAATACAAACTTTAGATTTTTTACTTATCTATTAGAATTCTAAGGGTTGCAGTCAATGAAAGAGATCGCCTGGGGCTGTGATTAAAATGATACTTCCTCAAGATTCAATCTTAAGTCCTTTCCTCTTTCTTGTTTATAAAAATAATCTACCTACTTTTTTAAATAAACATAATGAGATAGAATTGTTTTCTGAAGATACTTCTTTGATGTTTCAAGTGAAACGGCATCAGGCAATAGAGGTAGATAAAGCTCTCTAAAATAGTGCATTGGGTTAGTGTTAACAACATGGTATTCAATAACAAAAAGACTAAATAAACTCCTAATGTAAAACAAATCTCAACTAACGTACTGTTAAATGAAAAAGCGATTTAAGAGGTTAAACCTACTTTTCTTGGCATCACTATGGCTAAATTAAAATAGGGCCTCTTGTGGATTAGTTAATAAACTTATTTATGCTCTTAAAAAATGAGATACCTTACTAACGAGACTAATACCAAAGTAGTTTATTATAGTTATATTCATAGCATAGTGACGTATGGTGTAACTATGGTGTACCTAATGCCGCTAAAATAAATACCATTTTTTTTTTACCAAGTAGATCCAGCCGCTCTCAGGTAACTGACAAATAACTTTATTACGATTGTAGGTATTTTAATAATACGAGGTACAATCTATATATAGCCTTAATTTGATTCTTAAGTTTTATAGACATTTAATTAAATCTCTAAATGAATTGAAAAGGAATGCTACATTTTTGTTAAACTCTGTAAACATTGAGGTTTGTTTTTATGGCTTTTTATAAAATTACTAAATTCCATTCAAATGATATCATGACAGGTTTATTATATTAGAAAAAAAAATACATTTTCTAAAAAGCAGTGTTGATAATTAAATAATAATCACAAACTTTTACAGATGAACTAACCTAATCGAAGAATAGCAAACTAGAGTTTTAAAAAATTCAATTATTTTCTGCGAGATAGCGCTGTCGTCAATTTTGTCTTTATTAAATACTTATAAATTATTATTATTTTTTTATAATAAAAGACCTTTTTTTTATTTCTCAATAATGTAATAAGCCTTTGTAATAATGCCGATTTATATTATACGTAATATTATCTAACAAATTTGATATATATGTACTCGTATTTATCATTACTAAGCAGTTTTATATTACATTACATTGAATAAGTATATTTATCATTATCATGTAAAAAATATAATGCAATCAGACGACAACGGGCATAATTATGAATTCAAGCTATGAAGATATAGCTGAAAAATATAGCTTTTTATCATAATATTCAAACAAAGAAAGATTGACTGAAAAACAATATTGAATTGTACATTTTCAACAACGTACTCAAGATATAAAACGTATAAAATATATGATGTAATCGTTGAATTTGCGTTTGATCACAATTTAGTTTTTGTACTTGTGAATTGTCAAAGGTCTGTAAAAGAAGAACAATAATATTTATATTTATTTTATACAAAAATGGAAAACTTCACTCCCCATAAGGGGTAGTAATAAAGTTTTAATGGGTTATGGAGGTCTTGAATTAATTTTTAGTTATCATTTTCGGTTTCAGCATCCCAAAAAACGTAGAAATATACATCTATCTTGATTTTTTACAAAAATTTAAATTTTCACTCCTTAAGAGTTAGTAAGGGGGTGCTAGCGGGAAAACGGACAATTAAAATTAGTTTTTATTGTCAGATTCGGTTTCAGCGATCCCAAAAACCTAAGAATAATGGGGTCTCCCCTCTGGTTCATGATTTTTTTTTGTGTTCCTGTGTTATTGTTACAAGGTTTATATAAGATGTAAGCTTCCCGATAAAGATTATTGAACTTATTCTCATAGGAAACTAGTCTTAGATACATTTCAAGCACATTTAAAATTCCCTAACAATGTTTGACATTTATTGACCGAAGTTGTTTTCAAACTAGTTGGCTCAAAATCCTACAAATTTATTAACTACCTGTTTACAATATTTAACGAACAATTTTTAGGAGACTTACATACAAGACAATTTACAACAGATTTTAAATGTATTGGTTTTTTTTAGTATTTATTCTATCAATCTTTGCACAATCACTTTACCAATACAAAGCGAAGGCTTTAAATCCTTTAAACCTCACATGTAAGTTGAGCGCTCGTCGCAGTAATTGCTTCAAGGAGCTGCGCGAGACGGGCGGTTATTAATGACTTCTTATTTACAAGTCATTTAGCCTGTTTGCAAGCAAATGTTGTTAGCAACTGTAAATTTGATTTATCTGAGCGTGGGTTACGAGTTTTTATTAAGTTACTTAGTTAGTTGTTGTTGCTTTGAGGAATGAATTGTTTATGTATCATAAAACGTAATAAATGTTACAATAAATACATTAAATAAAATGTACTTCAACTTTGTATTTTAGATCTCGATAAGATAATGGATCCAGTAATCTAGAAACAGTGGATCAAATTAAGTGGACAAAATTATCATTTAAATTATAGCATAATCATGTTATATTTTAAATGATAATTTTGATTAACAATAAAAAATTACGTTCCAAAAATCGATTTATAAATTTTTATATTCAATTTGTTAAAATGATTGATACTTTATCCCTTTATCTTTACTTATGGAACAACTGCTTCCTTAATCTTATCTCTAATCATGTAATAATTGTCGTAAATGAAGTTTCATTAAATCAATAAAGGTTTTGAAATAGTTAAAATACAGTTGTATTTTAACTATTTCAAAACCTTTATTTCATATATTGGCAGGTTTAATTTCATACGTCGAAGTCGTAAAAATTCTTTGAACACGGTCCAGAAGGTTGCATCTTTTCCATTACCACTATGCGAATATGAAATTCTGTGCAGGCAAATATATATATATATACCTACATATGACATATATATATATATATATATATATATATATATATATATATATATATATATATATATATATATATATATATATATATATATATATATATATATGTCATATGTAGGTTTCCGTTTAGAAAAATAATAACGACTGCGCGGTCTAAAAGTGCTATTGGAAGGACTTCAGGACGCTGTGTTAACCTATACTGTTGTAGAAATTAACATCTAATTCCCTTCTTCTGAGGAAGTTGTGGCAAAATTATTGCCCCGTCTAAAAATTAAGTTCTTCTATATAAGTACCAGAAACACAAAGTCACCACAAAGCCCTTTTAATCTTCCCCTTCAAGCTGCTGTTATATATTAAAACAGTATAACTCTACTTCATTTTTTGGCCATATGAGCAGAATATGGCCTATATTAATCAAATATAATGAATATTTTAATAACTAGTTAACATACGCTTATCTTACCAAATTGCAGGCGAATAGTACAATAGTAGATCAACTGACACCAAAAATATTTATTATTACTATAATACGAGTAAGCCCTTATTCACCCAAACCGTTTTTTTCCACACTAGCTTTTTTATATTATTATTAGAATAATAGTTATTAAGTTGACAATTACTAAACGCTATAACGCTTTGTTTATATGTAGTTTATATTTATAATATAGAATTCAAATAGTAATGTAAGGTTATTCTAAAGTATGGTCTCACGAAAAAGTAAGATAAATTAAAAAAAAAATTATTAATATTTGGTAAATGTACTTTGAGAACAGGGTACTGACAAAACGAATTGCTAACTTTTTGTAATAAAATGCTGCCATCAGACAGACTAAAAAATCTTACAGTTACTATTTGTTTTAGAATTTAGAAGATTATTTTTTTATGAAAAGGTGATTGTTTATGGTCACCCCATTTTTCGAATATTGTTGCGCAGTCGGATAGGACAGTCACATAAAAACAGTACAGTCTTATGAAAGCCCTGAGAGTCTCTCTATTAGTAGGGGAAAAGTTTCTTTGATTTTCTTCTACTGTAATAAATAAAGACTGCACGTCTTTCCGCTGAGCATATATTAGAAAAAAATTAATGCTCTGTGAAGGAATTATATATTATATATACCTTTTTTAATATATACCTTTCTCGATGTAATTATTTTACCTTCAGACCAAAAAAATGCCCATCACATAATCAAAGTCCTAACTTATCAAATCATTTGCAAAACAAGCGAACAAAATTGCTGCAATGAAAATCAGTTCATATTGAGATTTCTTGTCTCCTAAAATTGCTCATACATAACATATACGGATCTTTAGAATTTCAAAGGAGCTCGAGTGAGTGTCACAAGTTTGTTATTAGTAGATTATAAAAGTAAAGTAGTAGTAGATCACAACTTATTAATACTGTTTTCAGATATGATACTTGTAGTTCTTGAAGCGCTCGAATCGATCTTCAGAACAAAATCAAACTTCAATAAAAATAATTATTTCTTGCTAGGTTTCCTTTCACTAAATATTTAAAATCGATAACAGGTTTTGGAATATCATACGTCTTAATATAAAGAGTAGAAGTTGAACATTTAGCAACATTTATTATGATTACGGAAGGTTATATTCTAAATTATTATTTTTCAAGGTATAAGAAAAACTTTGTAATACGGAAAACATTAAATAATACGCTACTACGACAAAGTTACCCGACATCTGTGGCTTGTACGCCTCGATTAATTCACTGCACTCTCTTGGACACAATGACTTAAAGATACCAAAGAGCTTTTAATTAGAACGAGCTCTCTGAAGCGGCGCAGCTCTGAACACCATTACTTCTCATGAAACAAAAATAGGTTAATTCTCTATAACTTGTCAACCAAAAGAACAGAAATTAAAAAGGATTCCGGATTTGGATTTTTTTTATTTTATAATTACAATATTAAAAAATTAAATGAATTATTTTCTATGTTTAATTTTATGAACTCAAATAAATGAGATTACTGTATTGCTTTTTTATATATTTTGGTATACTACATGACGAAATTAGATTCGTCACATTTGTATACTGAAGAAATAATAATAGGCTATTAAGTAATATTTCCTACAAACTTATCACTCTACTATTGGGTAGACCTCGAAGAATTCGTAACATGTAACATGCATCTAACATATTTTATTTTAATAATATTATTTAGGTAACATTACTATTTTCTTTTATATTAGTTATCCTGCTTTTTGCAAGTTGGTATTTTCATATATTAATATTATTTATTATTTTTATTTAACTTTACGCCATATCCCTTGCGGGGTAGCCAGAGACAACGGAGCGCCAAACGCTACGGTCCCTGCATACCTCTTTTGCCTCGACCACAGACATTAACCCCTTCATACATGCCTTCATTCATTCGACGTGCCCAAACCACCTGAGCACGTTCTTCTTCATTCTCACCGTAACATCTTCGCCTGCTTGCCTACCTGCCAGTCTGTGGATTTCTTGATTGCGAATTCGGTCAGCTAAGCTGACTCCGCATATTCGGCGAAGAGATTGCATCTCCACAGCATTCTAAAACCTCCTTAAGCCTCCCAGAAAAAGTCCAAGACGCGTGGCCCACCATATTCGATCATCTCGGCAGTAACTTCATCTGCTCCCGCAGCCTTACCACATTTCAGGCTTCGAATCGCGCTCTCTACTTCTTCCAAACTGATTTCACCACCGGCTACATCGGGCCTTAGCATTTTGCTGGTACTCCGAGGCATCCTCACATTCACTTGTCCTTGTAGAATTGCGCCCACCGCTGCAAAACGTATGCTTGCTCTGTAAAAATTTCACCGCTCTTCGAAAGCACTCCTTTTATTATACAGGTTATCGAACAACCCCGGGAACCACTAACTTCTTGCCAGAAAAGCTTCGTGTTTTCCCGGAAGTTGTTCGTCAACCTTTCATCCCCTTCTTTCTCAGAATTTTCATGCTTCATCTTTATAAGTGCTTTCGTTTTGTGCTTTTGCAGCTTGTACTCTCTTTCTCTTATCTCTCTTATACTTTTATCCTTACCAGAGGCTTTATAATCCAGCCCTGCTTTCTTCTTTAACTCTACAGCATCTTTCACTTGATCATCCCTCCATTCATCTCTCTTTTTACTAAAACCTCTTTTCCTCTTACCACATACTTCTGTCGCTACTTTCACCATACCATGCCTAAGGTTCTGCCAGCATACTTCGGCACTTTCATTTCCAGAATCACAGATTTCAAGCTTAACCACTTCGTAACCACTTCGCACGGTTCCAACCCATCCATTCATATCTCCACATACTATCAATTTATTAAATAAATAAATAAAAAAAAATATAATAATTGTTCACCAAATATACGATCCTGGTTCTACTGCGGCTCAGCTATGTATGTGGAGATGTAGTGTGTAATGTTTATTAAATGGAATAACTAAACCTAACTGTAAAGTATTAATTGGGCAGCACTCAGCAAACTCTTTAACGGGCGGGAACAAAGTCCAACACGTGGCGTATTTGCACTCGCGACACTAATGATATAAAAAAAAACTGAATCCGAACACACGAGGCATGAGAGTCCAAAATAAACCTCGCGACACACACTCGCGAAATAATTAATAATATTTTAAACTATCTGACGCTGCTTATATCACAATTAACAAAAGATCAAAAACGCACTCTCACTGGGACGGCCAGAGGGAATCAACTACAGCGCGGACGCCGAGTGACGGTGGAGAACCAAAACTTATTCTCTCCTACCCACCCTGCCCTACTGCTCAGGCGCGAATACAAAACAATAATAATATTACAAAAAATTCAATAACCAATAACAAAAAAAAAAAAAATAATAATTTGATAATAATAAAGTTTAATATATAAATATTAAATGTTAAAAATATCAGCCTAAAAATATATTTAAAATGTTACTGTTACAATCCTTACTAATATTATAAATGCGAAAGTAACTCTGTCTATCTGTCACACTGTTCCACCTAAACCATTAAACTGAAATTTGGTATACACATAGGCTTGACCTCGGGAAACGGCAAAGGGCACCCTTTATAGTGATAAATGGGGTTGAAGGGGTTGAAATAAGGGATTAATATTTGAATAACACTTTATCATTCTCGAAAATAAAGCAACAAAACATTGTATTTAATAAAATGCAATTAGTTATCTATTCTGTCGTTTTTGAAATTATGACCTATATGGGGTTGAAATAGGGGAGGAGAGGAGAGAGAAAGACAGAGAGAGAGAATGTGAAAGACCAAAAAAAAAATTATGTTGTGTGTTTGTGTATGAGTAATAAGTAAAAATGTTGTTTTTTAAAACATAGATGGCGTGCAAGTTCACGACAAGATAATCAACATAATATACAATGAATGAAAAGACGATAAGCGCGCGATTTATAACGAGGAATACCAATGACGAAATACATGTTATATTTTTCTTAAAGATTACATTTATCACAAACGACGGACATTGATTAAAATTAATAACAAATTGCAATTAATACATGAAACTTAATCCTTATTTAATTAAATATAAAAATAGAATATTAAAGTACATGAAACTGTGCTAAAACACAACAACGACATTGTATGTAATGTTCTGCTAGACGCAAACACCTGCCCTGTAATGTTCCCTGTTTATGATACTACATTGTAAGTACTCTCATGTACAGTATCAATATAAAATATATATCTAAGTAAATTGCTTCTGCTTTATTAAATCTATCGAATTGAAAATATATATATTTGTTCTAATATAAATATTGTTTTTAAGTAGACATTAAATAATACTTACAAGGTCAAAAGAACTTCGTTCTAAGCTTGTTAAAACTTAGAACGTTGGCAATATAGACTATAATAAATAACAATATTACAAATATGAGTTATTTGATACAATGTTGCAGCATACATCAGATAGACAAATCTTGAATTAGGCTGAGAGTTACTTACTTACCTAAGTAAGGGATGAGGCGTGAAGCTAACTTCACGCCATATCCCTTGCGGGGTAGCCAGAGACGACGGAACGCCAACCGCTACGGTCCCTGCATACCTCTTTCGCCTCGGCCACAGACATCAACCTCTTCATACATGCCCTCCGGGGGGTCCTCATGTTTTTCACGTCAGCTTTATGTAAGTTAAAGCCAAAGTGGGTTCCACACTTGCAAGCGTGAGCCGCAGCTACTAACCACTAGACCTCCCGAAATTCCATGATGCTTCAATGAAATAATTAGCTTTGTAAATTTAGTCCCAGAATAATTAATTCGGCAAAAAAAAATTGAAATTATTTATTTTTGGATAGTTTATCTACACATTGGATTGCATTTCTTATTTCATGAGTATCTAGGTAGAGTTTGGTTTATACTGGTTATAGAACAACAAAATAAACTGAACTTAGGTGTTATATAAAAAATTTACTTTGGAATTAAACCAAAAATATTTTACTTACTTTTTTTTGTTTTATTAAGCAATTTTTATTTTTACCAAGGATATAAAATGTTGATAATTAAGAACTCATCTACTTATTCAGTGTCATTAACGTCAAGAAGCTTTCCGTTACTAAGTGAGTTTGCGATACTTAATAAAAGTGTAGTGTTCCACTATTAGCGACATTATTGTTTAATATATGTATATATTTATTTATTCACGCATTTAGATTTATATCCTTTGCGGGTAGACAGAGATGATGGAGCACCAAACGTTTAATGTTTATCCTATTTAATTTTATAGGGTGTAAATCTTTAGTATCCTAGAAAATAATAAAAGAAGTTTGAGTTTCAATGAGGAGAGTTCATCGACCTATGAGATATTTTTGTTATATAAATTATATAAAATATTAATTACTGCATTACGTTCATAATGGTAAAACAGCAAAGATCTTTGAAATAAATTGAATGTAAACTTACAAAATTCAATTTATTCATTAATGAAGTTTACAATTACAAGCGGATTTTGTGAAAGTATAATACCTAATTTTTAATTAGGTAATTTTAAGTATGGATGTATGTATGTGGGTGTGTGCGAGCTAGTGCCATTTGAGACAAAAATGTTGCGACAGAGAATTTGTTTTAGGATCAAAACTAAATAACTAGATAAAATGGATCTTAATAGTAGTAGAAATTGAAATGAATCAATATATATATACATATATATTGTACATAAAATAAAAAAAACATGAATACAGATTACTCCTACCTAATTGATAATTGTGTAACGGATCGTTATATCACCATTCAAACAAGCCTAGAATATTAATTTCCAGGCTATAAAATTAAAGGCCTTTTCAATAGAATACTTTATATGAATAAAATTTTTTTTTTTTTTTCAAATAATTCGTATTATTTTCTACTCTCTCAGATACAAAGCCGTGGTTCACAATATAATGATAGTAAAATTGAAAAAAAAATGCTACACAAATGATGCATTCTGAAGTATGAGCCCTATTGGTGTATTATAGGTATGGTAATGTATTATTATTATATAGTTATGGCCCAAAATGTTTCACCGCCCACTGACTTTTCAAATCCAGATACTTCGTCTACAAACTATTTATCAGCGTTGAAAAATATTTTGAGACTTACTGAGTACATCTGCACAATGAAATAATTATTTATTCAATTGATATTTATATATTAGTGAAGTGAATGTTTCTACAATTGGGCAGTGTTAGTTATTTGTCGAAATATGTCAAGATTGATTACATAATTTGTAGCAGATCAATGACACACATAACATATCTACACTTAATATTCTATGTAATTAAGGAACTGAATGAAATCATTTAACACAATGCTACTATCAAACTAAGACAGCGGAGCCGTAAAAGATAGTTATGCGTCTCAATACAATTTTATTGCACTGTTAGAGACAGAATAATAGATAACCGAGACATTTTAATTAAAATGGTAATGAACACGGAGGCGGCACGATTGCGTCTTGTGGACGACGTTTAGAATGTGCTGTTAAACGGTTTAAAATAAGTACAAGATTTGATCTTTAAATTGCAAAAAAAACTTAAACTGGATTTCAAAATAAAATAATCTATATTTGTATTCAATAAAATTGTCAGCTATATAAAACATTTTCTATTTTATTTCTACTTGTTTAAGTGTATTTATAGGAAAGAAGTTTTAAAATCATTACAAACGACATTTATTTTATCTTGCCGATAACTATACATAGATGGTATCAATGTGAGTGATTGTTTACATTCGTAGCTCCAAAGAAGTTTTTGCCAATTCTGTAGCAGTATTGGCATTAATGATTTGAAGAAGTACAATAAACTGAAAAACAACAAATTTTCTATTCGTCTAAAATGTTATTTATCAATGGAATGCAATATATACCCTTACAAATAGAGACACTAAAGAATGAAATCAGCATTTTTATTCAAATTCAAATTCAAAATATCTTTATTCAAGTAGGCATTTACACGCACTTTTGAATCGTCAATTAAATTATTACAATACAAAAAAAGGTCAGTCTAGTGAGTCTGTAAGTAAGCTACCACCGGCTCGGAATGCTGCTCTGTTGAGAAGAGCCGGCTAGAAACTCAACAGTTGATCTCTTCAAAAGGAATATAACAATCTTAGGTGATGTACATTATAATATAAATTCTGCAAATGATTTAACAACTTAGTTCTACACATTTCGATCCACTAAAAACTCTTGAACGCTATAATAAGATTTATTTAATAATTAACTTTTGATTTTAGATTTAAAACCAAGAAAAGGAAGGTCTAAGATATCTTGTGGGACTTTATTATATATGAGTATACTCAAACCCATCAAGGATTTGTTAACTTTTTGAAGACGAAATTTTGGCGTTACGAGTTTGTTTTTATTTCTCGTATTTATTTTTTCGCGTGTCTGTCACTGTTTTTTATATGATTATTTAAATTTTGGCGTATATATAATATGTTATTAAAAATGTATTATATGCGATATATATGCGAAGCGACTGTAGCAATACCTATTTCTATAAAAACATTTCTCCGACAATCTCTAGCTTTTAAATTATAAATAGCCCGCACAGCTCTTTTATGTAAAATAAATATAGAATTAATTTTGGCAGCACTGCTCCATAATAAAATACCATAAGATAAAATACTATGAAATAACTAAAATAAACAAGTCGAGCCGTATTAACGTCCGTTAATTGTCTAACTTTTCTAATTTCAAAGACAGCGGAGCTGAATTTGGCTGCAAGCGTTGAGAGATAGGGGTTCCACTGGAGCTTTTTATTTAAAGTTAAACCTAAGAAATTTGTTGACTCAATCAGTTCTAACACTTCATTGTTAAGGAGGTAGTTAAAATTTTTACTTTTCACATTAGGAAGTGTAAACTCTATGCATTTAGAGCGAGGCAGTATTTCAAACCTGGCCAAAGACTTGCGCTCTATAAGGCGCAGGTCCGGCCTCACATGGAGTACTGTTCTCATCTCTGGTCCGGATCACCCCAATATCAGCTTCTACCATTTGACCGCGTACAACGGAGAGCCGTTCGGATTGTCGGGAACCCAGTGCTCTGTGAACGGCTGGACTCTTTGGCATTGCGTAGAGACGTGGCTTCTTTGTGCGTCTTCTACCGCATTTACAACGGGGAGTGTTCCGAAGAACTATTCGATCTGATGCCTACCGCCGAATTTCGCTACCGCACAGCTCGCCATCGCCTCCTTTATCATTCATACCACCTGGACGCGTGGCGATCTTCAACTGTGCGGTTTTCAAGGACTTTTTTCCCACGTACCACTCAAATGTGGAACGAATTTCCTTCGGCGGTATTTCCAGATCGATACGACATGGGTACCTTCAAAAAAGGCATATATTCCTTTCTCCAAGGCCGGCAACGCTCTTGTGTATCCTCGGATGTTGCAAGAGTTCATGGGCGGCGGTGATCACACACCAACGGTGACCCGCAAGCTCGTTTGCCCTCCTCTAACATAAAAAAAAAAAAAAAAAAAATTTAGTTTTCTTAGCATTTAAGACTAAATTATTAATTTCGAACCAATGAAGGACTCGTGACAAAGTACTGTTTACTTCGCCGTAATTAATCCTATCACGCTCAACTTTAAAAATAAGCGTGTCATGAGCCAAAAGTACAATCTCACACATTTATTTGTGTTTACGGATAATTTCGTGCGTAATTCGTGTAAAACGGCAATTAATCTGTCTCATTGTTATTTATTTTGCGGTGCTGTAAAATATTAGAGCTGTTAAATGGCTAATATTATTCATACGATTTCGGACAATTTCGGAGTTAAGAACAATCAAAGTATGTTCCTAACTAATATGTAGTATTTTTATATTACGTATATAATAAGTATAAGTTATCAAAAGTGACCACTTTTATAAAAAAAGGGACGGGGCAATTGAAATCCAATAACCTTTATTAAGAAATAATAAAAAACACTTAGAGATAACGTAAATATTGATTGTGATTAAAGTGAAGACTTTCAGAGTTTGCAAAATTAATGGAAGCTTGGAGTGTTATTATAAGCGGAACGAAACCTTTGATAAGTAAAACGAATGTCAATTTTAATATTATAGGCGAACAAAATAAGCTAATAAAGACTTCAAAGATGAGGAAAGCTACTTTATATTTATTAAATAGACTCTCCTACTCGGTATAGTACATATACAATATAAGTAAGAGAGAATGTAAATGTTTATTGAAGAGAAATAGAGAGTTCTGTATTAACTCTCCATTCGCTACACACATTAAGGTCCTAGAAACAAATACCAACCTGCCTCTATTGAGAAAAATGGGAACGCATAATGCCTGACATTTCCTATCGCAAAATATTCTGATACGTATTAATGAAATGCACAACATATTACTTAGCACCCGGCGGCAGAACAACCAGGTGGTCCATCGATCCGTAGATTGTATTGTATTGACTCGGATAAACGGACGCCATATGCCCATTGCGGCTGATGAGGTCTGAGTAGCATTCCATATCTAGTATGTCTTACCCAATATTTTTATACTCTATAAATTGAAGTTAAAATATCTTATATTTATCTTATATATATAAGAATGTAAAGAGTTGTATAAATTTCAATACTTTCAATTTATGAAATATGTATATTTAATTTTAAGTCATGATATAAAATTTCACAGCAATGATGGAAGTGCAATTTATTTAACATTTGTAAAATTTTAACAACGATAGTAAAAATTCATTTTTATAAAGGCTTACGTTTAAAAACCTTTAAACTATGTTGATTTCAGTTAGTATATCCGCTTTTCAGCGCGTAGTAAAAAATTTGAATATAATATATAAGTTATAAATAAATACTCAAAACCATATATATGCCGAGTACATTGGTTTGTTTTAAGACTACTTAGGAATAAGTGTTTTTAACTAGGTATATTTAAAAAAACATTAATGACAACTTATCCAATTTATCTTATTCCATGACAGCTTTATTTTCATATGGTCTGAAATATAAATGTGAAAGAAATTGAGTTAGTGAACTCAATAAATAGAAAACGCAGAATTATAAGTAGTAGCTTACATGGGTAGAGGTAAAATATAACGTAAGGTTAATTGTTACTCACGTTTACTACAAAGAAAATTCGATGCTCTATTATGTTGACTAAAATTAGTATATCTAGATCAAAACATACCTAAGGATGACAGAACACGTATAAATCAGCTTTTTATAATGAATTAAAATAAAGATACCAATACTCTGACCTCTAAGATTGAAAACTCGTTAATAGCACTCTGAAACAAAGGCTGATAACAGTGAGATTGTAATTAAAATGCAACGAGCTTTCAAAGACAACTTCGATTTTATAAATAAAATTGAAGTCAATCTACAATATTTAAAGCCTTTCTCTGAACTTAAATAGTAAGAAACAGTTATACTAAAGCTATTTTTCAAAATTCGGAACAAGGTGAACGATGTAGTTCTCTTAAATTGACTGAGGAAACTAGAACCGGGTTTTGTATTTGTACTTGTCGATACAATAATAATTTTGGCAAGAGCCATCAAAATCTCTCGGACTATAAGTAACTTGAAATAGTATTCTATTAGCTTATCTTATATTTAAAAGTAAAATAGAGGAAATCTATTTTGGTAATATTGTTAAGTGAGACAAATCACTGTTTAACCTTAAATTTAAAATAAAATGATCATATATTAGCTTTATTTTTAACAAAATTATTAATATATCTATTAATTTATATATATCCTATTAGGCACACAAAATAGTAATTGTGTGAAATTTTTCCTTTTCATTTATGCCTTAGACGTACCAGATTATCCTTATTATGAAAATAAATAGTGATCTAATGAAATGAATACAAAAAAAAATACGATACTAACTGTGATTAAGTTATATAAAATATTATATATTCCACAACGCTAATTTCAATAAATATAGAAAATATATTTTTGTTTTTCTTTATTGCCTTAGATTCTTTAACTTGTTCCAATGAGTGCAAAAATGTTGGCAAAAAATAGTTTTATTCTAGTTTTTCAATATAAAAAAAAACATAAAAAAGTACTTAAATAGTTGCATCCGTTTTTGCCACAGCAGTCCTTATAACTAACGGCGTAACAGTGTATATGTAGTACTCAACATTAGTATTTGACGCCTTTTCTAATATTAAGAATTAAAAAAATCTGTAAGAAAAAATATGTACTATATTTTATATAGTAATAACTTTTTAGTTGTTTCAAGATGGAGAATGTAGAAATAAACGTCATTATAAATCCAATTTTATTTTTTATTCGTAGTTTTCTTGCACTTATCAATTGTACTTAATATCTTTAATTATATTTGCAATTTTTCAGGAGAAAACTTAAAGCACCATATGTTTAATAAATAACTCACTGATAGAATTTTAATGACACAAAACGACTAACGTGACTCGTGTTCAAAACAATCCTATAGAACGTTATTGTCTCCAAAGAAGAAACTAATTTGAAATATGAAATACGTTTCATAGATAACTTCAGTCGATTTTGGAACAAATCACCATTGAATTGCAAATTGATCTAAGTCTGCCAATTAATTATTCCACTTCCTTGGCGCTGCACTAACTTTATGAACAATTTTATTTTTCAGTACTTTTAGTATTTTATGTCAATGTTTAAAATTGTTAAACTAAGTTCACGAATTTAGTTGTTTTTTTACCAAGATAGATAAATTTTAGTTGTTTTCAAATTTTCGCATCTTATTTTTATCTTATGATACATAAATAGATAACAAGATAGATACAATTCACCAACCCATCACCGGCAAGTTACGGTAAGGTATTAATTTAAACATAAGTCTTGCGTGTATCGTAATAATTTCAAATTTCTATTTTATTTATTCCATATTCATGTGACAATTTATAAGTGACAAAGTGATTTAAGCAGTGTTACTGGGTTAAATTTAACACCAGGTTTACACTACAAACTTACATATACACATAGTTCCCACATATATTATATTTATATTGTATTACATGCATGTAGGTTGCTATGTGGTCGTTTCAATAACCTGAATTATACAGATGATGACAGTTCTACTGGCTCCTTCAGTCGTTACTCTCCGGAAGGTACTTTCCGTGTTTGAATCATTCTTCATTTCACATGGATTAGTCTGTTATGTTAATAAATCATTATATATGTTTTTTTTATATATGATCTTTAAGTCATACTCTAGATCTAATTATTATTTATTTTTTTATATCTTTCTTAAGTTTACACCTCTGACAAGGACAGGCGGCATGAATAGGAAAGGCAGAGTTTTGTCAGTTCGGATTAACATGCTAGGTCACAGATTTTGCCGTTGTACAGATGCAGATATAAGAACATTATTTAAGGCATAATGCACATTATTGTACACAGGAATTTAGTGAATATGCTAGTTCAAAAGAGCTTACAACGTTTTGCGTGTTTAAAACAAAAAAAAATTTTGGGGTTTTGCTGCGACTGCTTCCATATGTTTGAAGTGTATATGCAATGTTCGCCGATGTACATATGGACGGATTCGATGCCCTTTAACGAAAAAGTTTATTATTCTGCTATGCAGCTTGAGGAACAGTCACTATGCTATTATCAATGTTTGCGAATTAACAGGATATCCCTATAACTTATGTTTAGTCTAGTCGGTCTCGAAAGGTCTCTTGTAAGTTTTTTGTACGAGATGAAATAATCCTATTGATAAATATAAATAAATAAGTAAATAAACAAATTAATGAACGAACAAATCCTTCTTGCAATAAAAGTTGTTTTCGGACAGTAACAGTCCGATTGTTGATCACTCTTTTTTTCCGTGAGTCCAAAGGCTTCCAATATTTCCGATTGCTAGTGGTTGCCGAATTTTTTCCAGAGTCTGATTTCTATCAATGGAAATCGGTTTTTTATCTCTGCTGTGTGTCGGTTATTGGATTTGTTGTGAAGGATAATAGTAAATGTTGCTTTAAATTATTTTAAATGCCTCAAATATTTGCATATTATTGATTTAATTTATTTTCTAAAACAGCTTACAAAAAAAGCAACGGTTTTATACCATTATTATACAGATGAATTAAAAGTGAATTTTTTTTCTATTTTACCAAAAGCATCAAAGTATTTTTCTATTCGTCTTTAAATATAATTTTGTATTGTTGTCTTGTGCTTGCTTTATGATTAATTATAGTTTAACAATAATATTCAAGTTATTTATTTGCTATTGATTTTAAATCAAGCCTTGATTTATATTACGTCAGGAAAGTAAGCCAATCATTTAAAAAAAAAACTATTTAATACCACTCATCAATGGAATCCATCTATGCTAACTCGATTCGTCACATCTCACAAGGAATAAATAAGAAACAAGTAAACAGCAATCTAGTAGATTTAACGAGGCGCCCCCGAACGCTTTGAAAAGCAATTCCTAACTCGTAGGCACTCCCTTTAAAATCGCTCCCTTTAAATTTGGCTTTTGTAAATGTAGTCACGTCTCTAATGTCTCGTTTTATTTTAAGTTTGATCGTGGTCGTATCAAGTGTTATCAACAGACTCACGTGGAGAGAGGAGACTTGCATACATTAAATACAAATCCTGTGTCAGTCGTTCTCAACGAACAAGGAACATATTTACACAATTTAACGTTAAACTCGCCTAATGGGTAAAATATACTAATAACATTAATATTTTAATAGAAGATGCGGGTAACAGACCGGACATAAACGGATACGTAATATTGATATATAGTGTTGTATATACTCGTATATCACACGCACGGAACAAGGTTGTTTACGTTTTCCTCCCAAGTAAACTGCCTCCACGTTACCATCTAGCCTTAAAACAGAATTTTTATTGCAAATGTAACTTCGTTTGAACGGTTTTTTAAATTCATCGGATAAGTAAAAATATAAAGCTCTATAACTATTATTTCAGAAGACTTTCCCTTAATTTAGGATGGGATGGGACCGCATTTAAATGCTAGTATGTATTTTATATTATTACGCATGCTATTTGTATCGACGAAGGTCCGAACAATATTTTTATATTGTAAATTTATACATCAAACGTCGATGGCTTATTTGTTTTTTATTCACCTTTTTCATTTTACGAGGTGGATAAAAAATGTAACACTTAAAATATTATATTGTAAAAATGAATCGATATGTAAATAAGGTTGTTACCTAGTACACCTACTCTTTATTACATACAAGAAATATCGAGGTTAAAAGAACGATATTTTTTTTCATTTGTACCTCTTGCTAAACTATAAAAAAAAAACACAAACACAAGTATACAAAAATATAGTTAAAGTATAACTATATTTTTGTATACTTCCTTAATATAAAATAACAACTTCTGTTTCTTTGTATTTAAAGATCTGGCAAAATTATTAATGATTTCATAATAAAAACTTCGACACACAATAATTCTGTGTAATCAGACGATCTTTGGTGTTTGTTAAATGTTAATCTGTTAAATATAAAGGGAACTTTGTATAACTTCAATCGAAGTCGCGTCAAATCACATCTTACACTTTGAATTGCAAATGTATCCGAGTCCACTAATTATTCCTCTTCCTCGACTACGCTCCACTAAATTTCGTTAACAATTTAAATATCTTTACTATATTTACGTAATACTGGGTAGTATTTTATTTAGAAGTAGCTGTTGTTGTTACTTAGATAAATAGCCAGTGCGACTTTTCTATTGCAAAATACAAGCCTAATATATTTTGTGTTATCGCGTAAAAATAAGAAGATTTTACTGAATATAAGTATCCTATATGTTGATGGATGTCACAACCTATAAAGATTCTAAATTTCACGAAAAGCTGTTCGGTATTTTCTGCGTGGTATGAGCATAAACTATCGCCAACGCACAAATATATAAACACATAAATAGGGGAATTAGTTTTATATTTATGTTTTGAAATATTTTAAACATGTTTTGTTGACTTTCCAAGCAAAAATCATAGAGAAATCATTGCAAGAAATTTTTTAGGTCAAATTAAATAGTTTAGCAGCGCTGTTACCTCCGACATATTTTGGAAGTTTTTACCGACATGTCTTAATTATAAAATTAGTACAGTCTATGTTGATGAGGAGAAATAATATATTACATTAGTGAAATATTAGAATCGGTTCAGTGGATTTACGTTTACCTGTACACAGTCTAACCTCCATATAATTTTTTATAACATTTTCTTTACAATATTTTATACTTATAAATAAGGAAGTTAAATAAATGTTATTTTATTATCTCAAGTTGGCTCTTGAAATCTATATCTTTTATTTTTTGTTATCTTCACGTTTATTATAACGCGACGTAAAAAAATATTGTCAGAAAAAATACGTCGTTCTTTAATTTGAAAGCGAGGGAAATGGGACGCTTATTTAAATTGGAATACTCATGAAAATATTCGAAGCGGTGAGCACATGTTATATTCAGAGTTATATTCGGAACCTTATACACCGGTAATAAGGTTTAACTTTAAATTTATAATAATAATATGTCGTTATTCATTGTTGCAAGTTAGACGTCACGAGGCTAACCTCATAACTGTAAACGACCAGTTAAGTAGTTAGAGCTTTTTTTATTCCTTTCTATTGTATTACTTCGAAGTCGTGAAAGGCAAAATAATTTATAGGCATTGAATATATTATTTTCTTAATAATAGCGCAGCTGTTACTTTGTATTAACTTTAGTGGAACTCAATGTTAGTTAACTAACTAACATCAAATGGCAACGGAATATTGTACATAATACACAAGTACATTACATGTAATGCATAGCATATGGCCGAGTCTTTTCCGCAAGGAAAATTTTCTCAAAGATACCATCTATACATACGTGGAGTCAGACTTATATTGCCAATTTGAGATAATACTATCAACCTGGTACATTTTTTTCTTAGACCTATTCTAAAAGTTATTACCGGGACCATCAGATTGGAAACATGACACATTTTTTATTCTTTGTCAGACCAGAGAGAGAGTTTTTTTTTTTGCATATAAGTTAGTAGACAAGTTATACTATTAACTTTTTGAAAGAATTAAATAAAAATTCAAAGATATTAAAATTTAAAAAAACTTACTGCAAGAAAATAGTTAATTAAAACTAAATAATCAGATTCATTTTGTTTTACATAAATATCGTAAACCTGTAGCATAGCATTCATAGCATATATTTTCAGAAAAATATTCAAAGAAATTTACGGATTTTTTTTCTTTACTAATCTGAACTAATGTTACAAGATGGAAACTTTAGTTAGTTTTTTTGTTGTTATCAGCAAGTAATGTGGCTACCTCTTTGGCAATATTCCTGAGGGATCGGCTGGAAAATACATTTGTTGGAGCGAAATAAACATAACACTACAAACGTACGGATTTAGTATAAACTTTTCTAAGATCGATGGGTTATTTCTTGTAGCACGGGGGGAGGGAACAGACAAAGTCGCTAGCATCAGCTAGTAAACGAGACGGTTTCACAAATGTCAGTTTCTAGTCGAGTCCGTATCTTTGTGTTTTCATTCTACCGTTATTTTAAAAAAGTAGTTATACAAACTTTAAACATGTATTAACATCTAGTTAACAAACAGCTAGTGAACAATAAATTTGCATATTTTTTATATTTAATCAGGCACTAAGAAGACATTATCTTACCTTCCCCACGGCGTCGACACGTAAGGTAAAAACGTATAACAGATATATTGTATTATTTTACTATTTTTAAAATAAACAAAACATGACTAAATATGTTTATGGACATTTTCAAATATTTTCCTGATAACTTATCGTGTAATAAATTGCAACGACAGCTTTTTTATTTTGTCGATATTTTTAGATATACTCGTATCTGAATGTTAATAATTCTGTTGTTTTATTCTATAATCTCTTTGTTTTATTTATTAAAAGTGATTATATATTTATAACAAAGACTTTTGAAGTCATACAGTATTTAATATTAATTAAAACTTTTTAATATCGTGGGACTTTACTTGCATTCTATTATCTTTATAATTATTATTCTTTACAAACATACATAAATTCGATCCACTAAATTAAAGAAATCAATAAAAAAGCTTTAAAACAGCCGACAGTTATTATACTTTTGTAGAAGTTGCTCTCAACTAGGAAGTATAAATTTTGTACCAACTGGAAAAACAAATAATGTGTCGTTATATAAATTTGTAGAGTACACTTCTTGCAATCAAAGTAATATTCGAATGCAAGTGTTCTCGACAGATCTAGAATTTACAACAGCATTCTATCATTGAATTACTATAAGCATTTGGGCTACCAGCTGTAACTGAATATTGGGTACAGTGTAATAATGTATTTGGACAATTTGTACGTTCAGCTGTTGACATAAGTGCAGTGCAATATTTATTTGAAATCCACCTAAAAGAATAATCAAAATGATATCATTATAAATATTTATTAAATTTCTAAAATTAATTTCAAAATAATAATGAAAAAATTGTTGTATAATCGAGGTTTAATAAGACAAAGCTAGAAAAATATGCAAACACATAAATATAACAAAATGTTATATACGAGTACATTGTAAGCGATTTAAAATACAATCACATTTGCTTTGCTGTATTCAGATCTGTTCAATTAGAAATATTTAGTTTTTGCCATTTCCATTTTACTCATTTTATTTCAGATGGGCGGATAACTAATATGCTAAATGGTTTGATATTTTTATAATAACAACTTTAGAAACTCTCTTGTTGAATTTGTATACATTATCAGTAAAATTGAACTAACAATTAACATACATTAGTTAAAATTTATTAGCTTTCTAAATGTAAATAAATATTGATCGAAAAGTATATATCAATTAAATGTCATGTAAAAGTAATGTAAAAGTATTTCTTCTTTAAAAAATATAAATCATCTAACTAATAAAACGATCACTTACCCTAATGTTAACTAAGCATCAAAACATTGTAATAATCTCATTTATCCTTTGTTAATTCTCTTTTTAATTTTCTTTAAATATAAATGATAAATGCTTTGGAAAAACTTGACAAAAATCTCAGAGGAGCCAAAATTCCTATACCCACTATACATGAATTTATACGGAGACACATATGTGAATAAAAATAACTAGTACGGGAAGACCTTAGGTGAATGAAATATCGCAGGATTTATTTTTGTTACCACTGTTTGTTATTTTAATAATTTTTCATATTAAAACAATCTTGCCTTTGTTCTTCTAGCAAGTCACTCACTAACCGTATTATCATACATTCGAAGGATCCGATTATTCAAAGTATTCGACGCATGCAAGTATTGTCAAAATAGATGATTATGACCCAAAAAATGTGGACTAACACAATATTCAATCAAATAAGTATCAAAGTAAAAAGTTACTTTTAGCTTTAATCCACTTAAGCACAACACTCGTTTTTTAATTTAGTTTCTCAAACAAATAACCTAATACAAAGTTAACATCTTCACTACGTACATAATAAATATTGGGCTGAGTTAAGTGTGCTCTGTTGTTTTGTAATTTCATTCTATAGATAATTTTTGCTTGCTTCACGTTAAAGGTAAAAATAAAATTTATTAGTTAATGTTTGTCATTATTAAAATAACAAACTTTCTTTTTGTTTTAAATTTTAACTAATGGAACACACATGCAGTTTTTGAATCTGATTTGAGTATGAAATTTGAAATATTATCTATTTATCTGTTCGTCAGATCAGGTGAAAACTACTAAACTGAAATTGATGCGATTGAGATTGTGATTGTGATTACTAGCTTATAAACAGCTTATTACCTAACTCATATTCATTATAGTAGGTTGCTTTTATCCACCGTAATAAAAAAAAGGGTTTGGATAGTCCTAACAATAATAGGAAGAAATATTGTTATATACTTAAGGTGATCATTAATTTTAATTTGGATCAAGGGTTGAAACAAACAGAAGATGGCAATATGAATAAAACAAATCAAAACTTACTACAACAACTTTTATATTTAATAGAGGTAAAGGATTTAATGTTACTAATATGTACAAACTTTTATAGTTGTGGCTACGTTTCATCTTCTTTGAAAATGTAAAAGTCATCAACAAACTATTTCACAAACTACTCTCTCTATGGTATGGTAGGCAATACTTCTCGAGGAAAAAAGAAAACAACTAGATAACGCTCTGTTCACAAATAACTTAACAAGTGACTTATCCTTATCAATAATACATATCTGTATCGACCTATTTGTGGCATCCAACTTATATTAAATATTGATGTAATATGACTACAGTTATCGTCTTCATTGATATTATCTTTACTATATTCTTCTCTTTAGTTTTATGTTTGTTTATAAAATTTATTTATACATTATTGCACTGAAATTTGTTTGATTAATGTATCTATTTTTGTTGTCATTACCTATAATAAATATTAAGAACTCACATATGATATTAGAATTTTAATGAAGTGATCACCTTAATCTCAAATATATGGCGATTGGTTTAAAATTCCAAATTATAATTTATTTTAAATTGAGACTTATACGTTTCTATTTTGAATTTAGTGGTCCATTCGTTTTCAAAACATTTGACTTTATTTGACACAAAAAACTTAAAATAATAGCTGGCAATGAATACTGCAGAAGCAGCGGGAAGAACTGATGGTGTGTATATACACATACCCTATGGAAGCTACTGTAAACCGCGATATGTTTGTGGTTCCAACATTACCGTTTTCGAACTTTAAGTTTACAAAACAAAGTCCATGAAAATGAAAATTTAAGGTAAATAAAACCACGGCAACTTTTTTCTGGTAAACATTTCCTCCTCGCGAATATTTTTAATAGAAAGGTTATTTTTTACTCTAAATTTAAGGCAACGCACTAGGTACTCCTTTGACTAAGCCAAATAAAATTATCACAGTTTATTCTCGCAAGGGGTGTTATTCTTAGGTAGTGAGTTATATTTTAAAGAAGTTACACACGAGGTTTACAAACGGATTTTGCCAAATTATTGCAAGTAAAAAAAAAAATCTGGAACATCAATACTTGAAACTACCTCCAAATATTTTATTAACCCTCGCTCTCACAATTTTTTCAGCAATTTAATCAATAAACTAGTGTAGTAAACCTCAATCAATTTTACTTAAACAAATCACAGAATAACCTGTAATGGTTATTATTTGAAATTTCACAAAAATAGCAGATTACATTTATTTTTTATTAGAAAACAACTACAATACGTTTATTTCTTTATTTATTTATTTACCTTCACGCCATATCCCTTGCGGGGTAACCAAAGACGACGGAGCGCCAAACGCTACGGTCCTTGCATACCTCTTTCGCCTCGACCACAGACGTGACCTTCCTCCAGTATCATAGATACTGTGTTTTCGAAGGTCACTCGAGGCCTCCCCCTGTCTCTCTTACCGCTCACTATTCCTGTATAAATCTTTTTTACCATTCTTTCATCACTCATTCGTTCCACGTGCCCAAACCACCTGAGAACGTTCTTCTCCATTCTCACTGCAACATTTTCGCTAGTACCTGCCATTCTGTGGATCTCTTCATTGCGGATTCGGTCAGCTAAACTGACTCCGCAAATTTGGCGAAGAGATCGCATCTCCACAGCATTCATCTTTCTTACATTCTTCTTCTGCGTTACCCACGTTTGGCTGCCGTATAACAGCGTCGGTAGCAAAACTGCATTGTGTACAGCCAAACGTGCAGCTATGCTGACGTTTCGCCGTCTCAATAATGCAGCCAAAGCACCGTTGACTCTGTTACCGACAGCAATACGTCTTTCTACATCCATTTCGTATCTTCCGTCTCTGCTAAACATACTTCCCAAATAAACCACTTCATTCACTTGTTCTATTATCTTACCATTCACGTTGATCTTACATTCTGTTCTTTCTTCATTTCTTTCAAATATCAGAACCTTCGTCTTATCTGCATTCAGGTTTAGACCATTATTTTGACACCCATCTTTCAGAGTGGTGACCAATGCCTGCAAATCGCATTCTGATGATGCAATGAGTACTTCATCATCTGCATATAGCAAGCAATTGACCTTAAGGTCACCTACTTTCACTCCCATGTCACTGTCTTTCACGCCTTGGAAACAATTATCCAAATACAAATTGAGCAACCAAGCTGACATAGCGCAACCTTGCTTAACACCCGTTTGGATGTCAAACCAGGGCGACATGTCAGCTTCTACTCGCACACAGGCTGAGTGATCTCTGTAGAGAGACTTTACAGCCTGTAGCAAGGGTCCGCTCACATTGTATCGGGGCAGTATCTCCCATAATTTCTGTCTCACAACCCTGTCAAACGCCTTTTCCAAATCCACAAAAGCACAGAAAACCTTTTGGTTTAGGGCCAAAGACTTTTCCGTGATCATGCGGAGGGATAACTGAGTCTACTTCCACTTGTATTGATAATATTTTCACAGACTTTATACCGAATAATAAGAAAATAATTGATAGGTTAAATTCTGATCACTGTGGGCAATTAATATCTTTTAATTACAAATTCAGCAAAGAAAAACAAAAAATTGTGTTTGTTCCTATAACTGTAAGGCGCATGGATAAGTTTAAAAATAATATTTTGGCCAAATGTTCATATCTGGAATATAATAAAAATCCTTCACAACTGTTTGATAAATTTTTCAAAATTATTAATAATGAATTCAAATCGACATTCTCCTCTAAAACTTGCACTTTGAGAAATCACCTTTCTTTTAATGAGTGGGCGACCCCAGGAATTTATAAGAGTAGACAAAAACTGTTTGAACTCTACAATGAGAGGGAGCTCAATCGCATTGACTCGTTTGCTCAACATATTAGAAATTATTCTAAATTATTTAATAAAGTTTGTTCACACGCCAGGTCATTACATATTAGAAACTTAATTAGTAATTCTTTAAATAAAATTAAAATGACCTGGAATATTATAAAGTGCGAAGCTGGTAAAAGCAAAGCTCGCAACTCCAAATTTTCTCTTCAAATGGATAATCAAGTAATAAAATCAGATAAGGAGGTTGCCTCTGCTTTTGAAAATTATTTAAAAAAAATTCCAGCTTCTACCACTTCTTCTTTAATTTCTTCTCCTGTAGTCGCTGAGTCATTACTACAAAAAAATGTAAAAAAAATGTAACATTCCTTTTAAATTTAAGAAAATTGAATCCAATGATATAATTAAATGTTTTAGGACCTTAAATATTAAGAATACTCCTGACTTATGGGGAATATCTGTGAAGGTGATTGGCTCAATAGTGGACTTCGTTGCGCTTTACTTAGCGACCATTTTTAATGACTGTATTTCTTGTGGAGTATTTCCTAACCTAATGAAACACAGCAAAGTAATACCACTCTTAAAATCAGGCAATAATTCAGATCCGTCTAATTACAGACCAATATCAGTATTGCCTTCGTTTAGTTTTTACTAAATGCATGATTTTTTCAAATATTTTTATTTGAAAAAATCATGCTTAATCAGCTGATACACCATTTTAATAAATATAAATTGCTTCACCATAAACAGTTCGGTTTTACTAGAGGTCGCTCTACTACGGACGCCGGGGTCTTTCTTATAAAGCATATATATGAGGCCTGGGATCAGCTTCAGGATGCTCCTGGAGTATTCTGTGATTTATCTAAGGCTTTCGATTGTGTTCAGCATGAAACATTGGTCAGGAAATTGTACCACTATGGCATTAAGAACATTGATCTCAAACTCTTGATTTCTTACTTGTCTAATAGAATTCAGAGGGTAGAGGTGAATGGAAAAAGATCGGCTGGGGCTCCGATTGATATGGGGGTCCCTAAAGGTTCAATCTTAGGTCCATTTCTCTTCCTTGTTTATATAAATGACCGGCCTACTTTTGTAGACAAACATAATGAGATAGTATTGTTTGCTGATGACACTTCTTTAATATTTAAAGTAAAACGGCATCAACTAATGTATGACGATGTAAACAAGGCTCTCTCTAGAATAGTGCATTGGTTTAGTGTTAACAACCTGTTGCTTAATAGTAAGAAGACTAAACTTCTTAGATTTTCTATTACTAATATTAAACAGGTGCAAACTAATGTACTTTTAAATGAGGAAGCGATGGAAGTGGTGGAATCCACAGTTTTTCTAGGAATCACTGTTGATGCTAAGCTACAATGGGGCCCTCATATAGCTGGATTAGCTAGTAAACTTAATTCTGCCGCGTACGCTGTTAAAAAAATTAGATCCCTAACTGACGAGACTACTGCTAAGTTAGTGTATTATAGTTATTTTCATAGCATAATGTCTTATGGTATCCTACTGTGGGGTAGTGCTACTGATATAAATACCATTTTCGTTATACAAAAAAGAGCTGTCCGTGCAATTTACAATCTGGGCCCTAGAGATTCTTTAAGAAATAAGTTTAAGCAAATTAATGTACTTACGGTCGCCAGTCAGTACATTTTTGAAAATCTTAAATATTTACATAAAAATACTGACAATTTTATTAAGCATAGTGATATACACACTATAAATACCAGGAACAAACACAAGCTCGCGCTACCTGTTACTCGACTTAAAAAAGTGAGTAAATCTTTCATGGGGCACTGTATACAGTTTTACAACAAAGTCCCAGCAAACGTTCAAGTATTACATTACCATTTAACAAATTTTAGAGAATAGCTAAGGAACGTTTGTGTGCAAAAGGATACTACAATGTATCTGAATGCTTAGAGGATAATGCACCGTGGGTATGAAGCGATCGCTGCCAGGCTGCTTCAAGATTATTTATTTAGTATTGTGTAATGTATTTATGTTATTTAGAATTTAAGAAAAAAAAAAAAAAAACAAATCATGACAATCCCGCTGAGTTTCTGTCGCCAGCTCTTCTCAGGTCTGTGGAAATAATGTTCCGAGCTGGTGGTAGCTTTGACAATGAAAAAATGTTTTGTATGAAACTTATTTTCAATAAAGATTTTTGATTTGATTTGATTTGATTTGGAAAACCTCCTTGGGCCTCCCACAACAGCCTTTCAGATCTCTCTTGCATTCTTCTCGCTAATATTTTAGCATAAATTTTACCGCCCAAGCTAATCAAACTGATAGCCCTATAGCTTGCACAGTCTATCTGTGAACCTTTGCCTTTATACAAAGGTCCGATGACTGCACCTCGCCAATCGCCTGGGACCTCCCCTGATTTCCAGCATAAATTGCACAAAAATCAGAACAAGTTCCAGACGCGTGGCCCACCATATTTGATCATCTCGGCAGTAACTTCATCTGCTCCCACAGCCTTACCACCTTTCAGACTTCCAATCGCGCTCTCCACTTCTTCCAAACTGATTTCACCATCGGCTACATCCGGACTCAGCATTTTGCCGGTACTCTAGGCCGAGGCGTCCTCACATTCATACGTCTCCTTGTAGAATTCCGCCCACCGCTGCAAAACGTGTTCTTCCTCTGTTAAGATTTCACCGCTCTTCGAAAGCACCCCTTTCATTCTACAGGTTACTGAACCACCTCGGGAATCACTAACTTCTCGCCAGAAAAGCTTCGTGTTTTCCGGGAAATTGTTCATCAACCTGTCATCCCTTTCTCTTTCAGAATTTTCACGCTTCATCTTTATACGTGCTTTCGTTTTGTGCTTTTGCAGCTTGTACGCTCTTTTTCTTATCTCTCTCATACTTTAATCCTTACCCGAGGCTTTATAATCCAGCCATGCTTTCTTCTTTAACTAAACAGCGTCTTTCACTTCATCATCCCACCATTCATCTCTCTTTTTACTAAAACCTCTTTTCATTTTACCACATACCTGTCGCTGCTTTTACCATACCATTCCTAAGGTTCTGCCAGCATACTTCAAGACTTGCATTTCCAGAATCACAGCTTTTAAGCTTCTTGGAAACCCTTTCTTGATATTCCTCTCTGATCGGTGGATTTTGAAGCTTCCAGCTTCTTATGCGATAATTTGATTCCAAGCTAGGACACGTTGTGCGGCTGCGCCAACCTGCAAACAGACCTCTTATTCTAGCAACGACTAGATAATGGTCCGTTCCCAGATCAGCATCCCTAGACACTCGCGTGTCCATAACTTGGCTTCGAATACGCTGATCCACTAGGAATAAATCAATCATACTTCTTTCGTCCACTCGCTCCCATGTATGCATGTGAATTTGTTTATGATCAAACATCGTGTCTGCCACAAACAAATTTCTCTCCTTACAAAATTCCAAAATAAGCTTTCCAGCCTCATTTACTCTCATATCACCGTACTTGCCTAGCACGCTTCCGTAACCACTTCGCACGGTTCCAACCCATCCATTAACATCCCGACATACTATCAACTTTTCATTACTTCTGACACTACTTAGAACATCCCTGACACTCTCCCAAAACTCCTCGAGTTCGCTCACTGGAGCTGAAGATGGCGCGTAAACGGCTAACAAGAATACTCTTGTTATCCCCAGCTTAAAGCGAACCCAAAGAAGCCTCGGGTTGATAGCCTTGTATTCTACCATTGCATTAACCATTCGAGAGAACAACAACACGCCTACACCTTGGCAACCTCGCTCACCGTCTGGAACCCCAGCCCAAAAAGCGACCCAGTTGCCAGGCAAATCGGTCGTATCATTGCCTTTTCGCTTGGTCTCAGAAACACAAATAATATCTAGATCTTTGTCATCCATCACATCTAATAATTCATTCATCTTCTGTTCCATTCCTCCTCTTACATTCCACGTAGGTATTTGTAACTCCGTCCTCCACTTCCCGCCGTTCGGAACATGGCATGTTGGTTGGCGGACCCCAACGTTCAAACCAATAAAAATGATATGAATTTACAATTTAACAACCTAATGTCTAATCACACCCAAAAATTATCACCTAACACGAGTTACTAAATAATAACAACCGAAAGAGTCGAGAGTTACGCAAAAGTGAGTCCGAGCATTTACCAGCTCTGGCTTATATACAAATCTTCAACGGTTAATCTGAATTATCTTCTACACTAGTTTATAATGACTACAATGCGTTACTTACGCATTGTAGTATTTTCTTCTGATTGAATATTTATTAATCATTCATTATGTTATAGCTTTCTATAGCTTATATTTAATGTATGTTTCCTCGCACCATATGATTCTATCGATGTCACTTAATACGAACGTTGTTGATATATTTAAACCAAAACATGATTTCATTTCTATGACACAAAAGCAAAAGTACCGATTTCAAAGGGAATGTCTACGAGTTAGGCATTTCTTTTCTTTGTCTGTGTTCGGTGCCGCCTCGTTAAATCTACTAAATTGCTTTTCGCTTACTCTGTAACGATTCCGTGTGAGAGATGACGGATCGAGTTTGTATAGATTACATTGTTACATATGTTTGACGCGAACGTGACTCAAAGCACAATCACGTTTTATTCCGGGTGTATATTTGATTATCACTTTCCACTTTGAGTATTTCTGTGCTGACTGAATGGAATTTCAGCCACGCCAAATGAATAATTGTAACACAATTTGTTTGTTTTTGTTGTTACCTAACATCAGTAACCAATGACGGGCAAGGATTTATATATTTTTATTATAATATTTTTATTTTTATAGGAACTATAAAAATACTTGATATGTGTTATGTAATTGAAAACAGGAGTAATTGAGATAAATTCACATATTGATAATTTAGTATATCTCCATTGTTGTGATACAAAGATAAAAAATTTATATGAAAAGGCATCAAGTTACGAATTAATTCTCTGCTTCTACTTTCACAACTCTTTCGTTAAATCTCGAAAATTGTTTGTGACTTGGTCTCAACGATTTCGTATTTAATATTTTTATGGCGATAATATTATAGAATTAAGTTAATAGGTTTAAAACTTTTAAAGTAAACCAGAAATGCACTTTATCAACTAACCAACGCACCAAAGAGTAGTTTTTAAAATTGAAGTATAACTAGAATACACACAAACCACATTTTATATCAATAACATTTTTTACAATTTAATGTAATTTATCTAACACAATCTAGTTCAGTCCAATGTCAATAAGTTGGAAATATATACCTTCAATTGTGGAACCAAAAATTGATTTAAAACATGATATTGAAAATGAAATTATAGTTGAAAAATTACAGGTAGATCAATTTGCAATTCAAAGTGTTCGATGATGTATTCGTTTTGTCTGACACGAACTGATGTTATCAATTAGAATATATAATAAATTATTGAATTTATTATATACATCGTATGATATATTATCGTAGATAAATTAATTATTCATAAATTTATAGAGGAGTCGGAATATCAGTTTGAACCAGTTTGTCAAGTAAATGAAGAAATTGTTCCTAAAAAAATATTATTATAAAGTAATTATTTCTAAGTCTCATCTAATTACTTTTGCATATTAATGAAGTCTTATATTTTACAACTCGCTTTAGCAACAACTTGTATTTAAAAACGGTTTCAACATGATGGAATTAAATTAGGTTCATTTATATTATAAATGTGCAACTCAACATTTTAACGGTATATCTTTAATCAGTTGGTACTCGATTTGGAAATGGTTTTATGAGAATATTTGTCACTAAATCTGTATTAATAAAGTAATAAAATATAATAAATTATTTAATTGAGTTTATGACTAATGTTCCAATATAAAATAAATGGATGGATACTCTCAATATTTAATGTATTAAAAATACTTAAACGAAAATACTTTTATAATATTTTCAAAAATGTTTAATGTTTTAACCGCTACTACAACTTTTCACTTATATCATATTTAATATTTTTTTCTTATTATATTAATAAAAGCTATTGTAATATAAAGCGGGATCCAATGTTTATATCCGAATACGCCAAATTAATTATTGAGCATTGGTAATGAGTTTGCTTTGTGAATTATAATTAAATTTAATAGTACTTTAAAGTTAATTTGAAATTTCACTCAAATTATTGCCAATTGCTTAAAATTACCATTTTAATGATCCCATAGTATTTGTATATAGTATAAAGGTCCTTAAATACTAATACTTTTTATTTACGTAAGAGGAGAGCAAACGAGCTGGCGGGTCACAGATGATACGTGATCACCGCCGCCCATGAACTCTTGCAATATCCGAGGATTCACAAAGGCGCTGCCGGCCTTGAATGTAGGAGTAATACTATTATAGATACAATGTTTTGTGAAGATGGATAATTATATATCATAATAACAAATAAGTTATAAACTTTGAAGATAACGTTTAAATTTCTCAAAAGATTATGATGAGTTTTATTAATGAATGTTTTTAAAGGAAATAATAACTAAGGAGAAATCGGTCCATCTGATGGTAAGTGGTGCTTACGTTGTAATGTACGTAAAATTTATTACGATTACAATTTAATATTAATACTTTAATATAAAGACTTTTAAACTATATAAACCTTATTCGTTGTGGTCTCTATTAGCTTCAATACAGTTCTTTTAACGTTGAGGCTTTTAATCAGTAGCAGCACATACTTTTTCCATGGGAGAATTCTTCACTGCCAATCTTATGGATTGTTGTAGGGACTCCAAATTATCTTGCCGGTTAGAGCCCGCCTTAGTCTCTTAAACTAACTATAAATCAGAATCCGGTGGATTAAGATTAGGACTAGATGACGGTCAGTCATCAGCTCTGCTAAAGTCCGGAACGACCGTTTCTAAACAAGTTTGGGTGGGTTCAAACACTAATATTTGACTAATACCAAATTTATAGAGGATTTATGTAATGCAATCACAGAGAGCCGGTTCACTTTATCATTCCACTCCATTATAATATCAAAAAATATTTTACGTACGTTGTCGCGAAAATAAGAAAAAATATTTTAGCAATTACTAGTAGATTCATTGTAATAAGCATAACCTAAGAATAAAAGAATCACAAAATGATGGTTCAAATGAAGTTTAAACAGATCGAAGGATCAAAAAAAAGTGATTGAAAATAAAACTTACTTAAATTTCGCAAATTGACTTCGAACCAAAGAAAAATAAATTACCTACACGAAAATTATTTATCAAACCTCTAATCAAATTACTTCAACCATGAACAAACTGCATAAATTGAGCACATGTGATTCATTAAATTTCTTTCATACTTTTAAAACAGTAAAACTAGTATTAGATAAAAAGCAATACCAAACATAAAACATAAAATGTGTCCATACGAGTGTATACGGAATATTCAGCTGAACAATGGTAACAGCAATGTTTGTCGTAAATCAATGTCAATGTTGCTGTTATAAATTCGAGGTCTATGGACGAGAACACCTGCTCTGTAATATTACTTTGATTGCAAGAATTGCACTCCACTCTCACATTACTGTATGTAATTTATGTTACAAGCGTCTAGATGAAAATTATCAATGCTTACAATTCAATAAATATTTAAATACCAAAGATGTATATGTCAACCGAACGTTCCGGTATACTTTTACTTTACTTATAATATGTATATATATATATATATATATATCTATATATCTGTATAAGCGATTTACCACTCACTGACTCACTCAACTAAATTTTACACTAAATTTTAACATAGTTACTTCTTTTGTGACGTAGACATCCACTAAGAACGGATTTTATGGAATTCCTATCCCAACGACTTTCAACTTTTGGCATTTCGCCAAGTTTTAAACCTATAGGAATCAATGACAAAGGTTACCATAGCAACGGTTCAGAGATTAGATGAGGTTAGGGGAAGGTGCAAAAAGTAGTAATTTGAAAATAAAAAAAATATTATTAATAAAAAGTCAAGGACGTAATAATATAATTCATTACGAAATTAAATTTTATATATTTGAAAAATAAATATATATTATGTAAAAAAAAATCGCAAAATTTGTTCTTATTTATTTATTTATTTAACATTTATGTACACAGAATATATAAAAAACAGAGTTATTTAAAAGATTCGTACAAAGGCACTGCTTATTTCAAAGTGAAATCTCTTCCAGCAGACCTGTGAAAGGAGAGTAGAAAATTAAAGGCAGTGAAAGTGCGCACCACATACAAAAGATTTAAAATTCAGATAAACATAAAATTACAAATACAGTTCTAATAATCTATATAACTGTAATAAATAAAGTATGAAATATATAAACACATAAAAATACGTTGAATAAATTTACATCTATATAGAAAGGTAGTGCTCGATGACTCGTTTTTTGAAAATTGTGACAGACTTAGAATTCCGTATATTGAAAGGAATTGAGTTCCATAACCTAACTGCTTGAACCGTGAAAGAATGAGTATTAAATTTAAATAAAATAAAGTGGTGTTAGTTACACTATTTATAACTCAAGAACGGATGAACAAATTCCTCTGAAAATTGGTGGAGAGGTTGCTTAGAATCAGGAGACTGACATAGGATACTTTTTATCCCGTTCGACCGCGTTTCGGTCAAGTCACTATAAAACGTGGTATAACAAAACGCATCTGACATGGAATTACAATACGCAAATGACAGTGGAATAACAAAACCTAAATGACAGCTAAACGTAATTTTGTGCTTGGTTAAGTATGGTAAAAAATTTGATAATTATCAAAATCATAGCTAAACATAATTGATAATATCAAAAGTTTTTGTTTTCTCTTTGAATCATCATTAACAATGCCGCGGCCAAGACGATCACATCTTTCCCAACAAATCCGATACAAACAATGCATTTATTCAAATCAATTCACTGTATAACAAAGGAAGATGAAGCTACCAACTATCCTATCGAATTTTTAAACTCTTTGGATGTACCTGGCTTACCACCGCACAATTTACGCCTCAAGGTTGGCTCCGTAGTAATTATGCTTCGAAACATAAACCCACCAAAACTTTGCAATGGCACGCGTTTGGTGATAAGTAAATTGATGAACAATGTGATTTACGCAACAATACTGAAAGGAAAATTCGAAGGTGAGGAAGTTCTCATTCCGAGGATCCCGATGATCCCGGCCGATATGCCGTTTGAGTTTAAAAGACTTCAATTTCCGATCCATCTGGCATTCGCCATGACCATTAACAAATCACAAAGACAATCCTTGAAAGTTTGTGGTCTGAATCTGGAAAGTCAATGTTTTTCACACGGTCAACTATATGTGGCATGTGGCGAGTTGGAAGTCCATCTGCGTTGTTTGTACTTGCGCCTGATAATAAAATAAAAAATGTCGTATATCACAAGGTGCTTAACTGAAGAGTGCAACCTATGCACCAAAACACATGAACAATAAAGAGTCATTAAAATACTTGATTTTTTATATTTATATTTTTCCTAACAAAAAGTTGTATTGAATAAAATCCAAGGTCTGCTTATTTATTGCCTCGAAGGCGGAACAGAGTTCGCCGGGTCCACTAGAAAATTTTATTTGATTTGTCAATTATGTTATTATAAAATATTTTCAACTTCTTAGCTGACTTTGGCTTAGCTCGCTGGCTCGGTGTAACCCGTAGTGCCACTCCTCGAGTGGTCACACTCTGGTACAGAGCCCATGAACTACTATTGCAGTCTCCGAAACAGACACCAGCTCTGGACATGTGGGCAGCGGGATGCATACTTGGAGAACTGCTGGCCAATAAACCACTATTACCCGGGAGGGCGGAGATTGAACAACTAGAACTGATTGTTGATTTGCTTGGTAGGTGTTAATATTTTTCGTACTCTTGATATTTTTACACTCATTACATTCACTAAATAATAATAATAACCTACATGCATATTTTTATTTATAATTAAAGCTATATCTTAACTTATTACTAAAAACTTTTGACTAAATTAAAAATTTAATCTTTCTACAACAAAGTTGTTTATAATAAGACAAACAATTACATTCTACAAATATGTTAGCAATGTTATACCTTGATTGAAACATAAATGTAGAATAGGGGATAAATGAAAACGGAATTCAAACCACGCACTGACATAAGAACTTCCAGAGAAGTCCGCATCCTGCTTAAATACAATTTTTATTCCACATTTATTTTTAAAAATAGAACTGAGGACTTTTTTCTTTATATTAATAAAATCTTGGTAAATCTTGGTAATCTGTTTAAAAAAATTTGTATTTTTAGGAACCCCTTCGGATGCGATCTGGCCAGAATTCAGTGCCCTACCAGCTCTTCAGAACTTCACATTAAAACAGCAACCATACAACAATTTGAAGCAACGCTTCCCCTGGCTCTCAGCGCCTGGGTTGAGGCTTTTGCATTTCCTGTTCATGTATGATCCAAACAAGAGAGCCACAGCCGAAGAGTGCTTACAGAGCTCCTACTTTAAAGAACAACCTATACGTAAGTCTATAAATATTTTTTTCAAACAAAATATGACCTAATATATATTTTTTTTCATAGCCTGCGACCCCAAGTTAATGCCAACATTCCCTCAGTACAGGAATATAAAATGGCCAGCAGAAAAGCTCATCAAATCAGCTGAACATTCCCCTCTCAAATTTCAACACGGGCGCCAATGATCAAACCAATAATTTTCCCGCTATTTCCGACTTATTGGGATCTCTCGTTGTTTATAAAAGGGAAAGTTGGGTTATAGAGAATGTTAGTTATATGCTGCCAATTATTTGTGGGGTAGGCTTACTGGTGATCTCATCATATTACATAACGGGAACACATCCCAATACACAGTACCTACTTCATAGGTGATGTGGAAATCTGTGTATTCACTGACTGGCATTATATTTCCCTATTAAAAATTTTTAAAAATTACACAAAATATAAAATAGAAATTAAACATTTTGTCAATATCAGAAGTGTAAGTTGAAAACCAAATTAATAATGTGCCCAACGAAGCGGCCGGGAATCAGCTATGAATTTGGTTACTATACGTCGATCTTCCGTGAGAGGGTGGTCCTTCCCCGGTCGAGCCAGCCCAATACAAGCTGCAGTTAAATAACTAAAACTTCTCTCTACCATCTATTAATTAACTAACAAATTAAATACTTTGTTTAAGAACAGCACCTCTTAACTAGTACAATACATCAAATAGCAGTGTCCCAACGGGATATTGTACAAAATACACAAGTACATTACATATAATGAATAGCATGTTGCTGATTCTCTTCCGCAAGGAAAATTGCTTCAAAGATACCATCTATACATACGTGGAGTCAGACTCACATTGCCAATTTGACATAAACTTGGTATTTTTTTTTGGACCTATCTAAAAGTACTACCGGGACATCAGATTGGGATACATGAAATCTGTAAATGCGAGTCCAAATGACAAACATCGATTTTGTTTTATTTTTTCTTTTAATATATAACGTTTAACAATTCTTTATATTTTAATGTGATAGGTATTTATTTGATATTTTACACAACATATGGAGTTTTTAAAAATACAAGTGATTTGAAAAAAAATATTATCGGTACGAATTTAGCCAGGCCAGCTTGTTTGAAATCGTATGCAAAATTCATAATTACGGGCAAGACTCGAGCCTCCGACCTCAAACAAACTGTCTCGTTGGTGTATCAATTATCGTGTGTTAGTTTCTAACTACAGCTACTAAAAATTTCTTAATTTAAAAGATGTAGATTATTTTTTCTAAAAATAAAACAAAACATTTGAAATTAAAATATAAATCGTAATATCAATTCCTCTTAAAAACAGTAATCATAAACTAACCATGAACTCTGTTTTATAACCATGGATAGTTATAAAAGAAATTCTGCTTTTATTTTATTTTATTATATTTTACTAGAATATTATGATATAAATTAACCTATTTTTATTCCGCCTTGTTAAAATCTGAAAACTGCTTTCATATTCAAGGGATAGGAAATGGAAAAGGTTTGGGCGCCATTTATCTAAAATTATGTATGCGAAATGCTCTGCCACTTAGCTACTATTTGAAATAAGAGTAGAGTCAGTAAAATCATAAAGAACTTATTGCAATGAAAGTCGGTATATACTCTTGATATAAATTAAAACTAGCTTATTTATGAATAGAAAATAGTGGAATAAAGATGTTTCTTACAAAGTTAGTTGAGCGGAGGCGAGGAAGTAGAACAATTAGTGAAGTTAAATATATTTGCAATTCAAAATAAATTGTGATTTAAACCAATATCAGCTAAAATTTATAAATTGGTAGGCGCTGGTGGGTGAAAAGTGCAGCACAAATTAACAGTTCTACCGATTTTGTACCAAACTTATACAGAAGACCAGCATGAAATAGTAATAGTGGTGAGGGTCTGGCAGTTAGTCTGGATATGGCTAAAGCCTGCGATCGTGTATGGCACAAGGGGCTTCTTACGAAGCTATCTTCCTATGGGCTTCCCGAGAGTTTATGCAAGTGGATCACCAGCTTCCTCACTAGGCGGAGCATACAGCCCAAGAACTTGAACACTGGTATACCGCTAGGCTGCGTGCTATCCCCAACTCTGTTCCTCCTGCACATCAATGATGTGTTGGATATTTCCAACATAATGTATGTTATGCGGATAACAGCACTGGGGATGCGATATATTCCGGCCGTGCAGGTCTCTCTCGGGAAAACGTCGACGAGGGCCGAAAGGAACTTGTGTCTTCTATAGAGACTTCCCTGGGGATGGTCTCTGAGTGGGGTGAACTGAACCACGTTCAATTAAATCCCCAGAAGATACAAGTTTGCGTTTACCACTAAGAAAACCCCATTTGTCGTATCACCGCTCTTGGAGAGCACACCCCTCATTACCTCGCCAAGTATCAGAATACTGGGTCTCGACATTTTGAGCGATTGTCAGTTTCGTGGTCATCTGGAGAGCAAGGCCAAATTGGCCTCGATAAAATTGGGAGTGTTCAATAGAGCGAGGCAGTCTTTCAATCCTGGCCAAAGACTTGCGCTCTACAAAGCGCAGGTCCAGGCACACACGGAGCATGGCCACACATACTGTTCTCATCTCTTGTCCGGATGACCCCAATATCAGCTTCTACTATTTGATCGCGTACAACGGAGAGCAGTTCGGATTGTCGGGAACCCAGTGTTCTGAAAACGGCTACACTCTTTAGCATTGCGTAGAGATGTTGTTTCTCTGTGCGACTTCTACCGAATTTACCACGAGGAGTGTTCTGATGAGCTATTCGATCTGATGCATACAGCTAAATTTCAACACCGCACAGCGCTGCATCGGCTCCTATAACATCCCTACCACCTAGATGCAAGGCGATCCTCCACTGTACGGTTCTCAAGGACCTTTTTTCCACGTTACACTTGCTTGTGGAACGAACTCCCTTCGGCGGTATTTCCAGATCGGCACGACATGGGTACCTTCAAAATAGGCGTCTAGTCCTATTTTGAAGGCCGGCAACACTCTTGTGAATCCTCCGATATTGCAGGAGTTCATGGGCGGCGGTGATCACGGCCATCTTTTACCCGCCAGGTCGTTTCCCCTCCTCTTAAATAATAAAAAAAAGTTCTAAAGTAACAGTTAATATAAATCAACAATTGCGCTATTATTAAGAAAATAATATATTCACTGCCTTCAAATTATTTTCCCTTTCACGACGTCGAAGTAATATAATAGAAAGGAATAAAAAGAACATTGATTACTTAACTGGTCGTTTACAGTTATGAGGTTAGCCTCGTGACGTCTATCTTGGAACAATGAACAACGATATATTATTATTTTAACTTTAACTTTAAAGTTAAAGTTTATTACAAGTGTATAAGGTTCAAATACAATAATTTTTGAATATAACATGTGCTCACCGTTTGAAATATTTTCATAAGTATTCCAATTTAATTAAGCTTCTCATTTTCCTCGTTTTTAAATCAAAGAACGACGTATTTTTTCTGACATTATTTTTTTACGTCTCATTATAATAAACGTGAAGATAACATGAAATAAAAAATATAGATTTCAAGAGCCAACTTGAGATAATAAAATAACATTTATTCAACTTCCTTATTTATAAGGATGGAATATTGTAAAGCAAATATAATAAAAAAATATATGAAGGTTAGACTGTGTACAGGTAAACGTAAATGTAATGAATCGATTCGAATGTTTTACTAATAGAATATTTTATTTCTCCTCATCAACCTGGACTATCTTATTCTAATTGTAATTAACACATGTCAGTAAAAAAATTCCAAACTATGTCGGAGGTAACAGCGCTGCTAAACTATTTAATTTGTCTTACACTATTTCTTGCAATGATATCTCCATTATTATGTCTTAGATAGGTCCAAAATACATGTTTAAAATATTTCAAAGTATAAATATTAAATGAATCCCTTGTTTATCTGTTTGTATGCTTGTGCGTTTGCTATTTGTCTGATTGTTTATTCACGTGCCACCAAGAAAATATTAAACCGATTTTCGTAACTTAGAACCCCCATAGGTTGTGATAACCCAAAATTTATTCGGTATGTATTTACAATAGAAAAAGTCACACTAGCTTATTATCTAACAACGGCTACTTCTAAATAAATTATAATAATTAAAATACTACCCACCATTATGTATATATATTGAAGAAATTTTAATTGTTCACGAAATTTAGTGGAGCGTAGTCGAGGAAGAGGAATAATTAGTGGACTCGGATACATTTGCAATTCAAAGTGTAAGATGTGATTTGAAGCGACTTCGATTGAAGTTATACAAAGTTCCCTTTATATTTAACAGATTACACTTAACCCATAATGCATTATTTACATTATATTACATATTTTATATTTTTCGCTCAAATCATATGTATAAAGTATATGTTTTAAGATTTGTTTATTCCTTATATTAGAAGACTAGACACCCGCGGTATAATTTATTAACCACTATAGTCGCTATTCACTAATCACTAGCGACTTCACTTCTTGATGCTAGCAGTTCCACGATAGGCCGATAGGCAGACAGTTGAGGCAAGTTTCGTAATAGCGGTGCTACCCTCTTTAACAATTAATCATGGCAAACTTCACGCACCAAGTATTGAGAATGTTAAAAATACCCTCCGAAAGTACTGGCGATAACATCCGGCCTTCCTGCAACGTATTCGCCCTCGAATTACGTCTTAGTCTGATGTTGTTGCTGAGAACTGTAATAATTAATAATAACACTTAGTAGATAATTTACGATTATATGACAATTATTCTTTTCCGAATGTATACGTTGGATTCAGAGAGAATGTATAAAAATAATATGTGTCATAAGATGTCTCTATATGTCTGTGCGGTAATTAAGATCATTAAACCTTGGAAGGTCTTAAGTCACTTGTAAATCATGGTTCAGAATAGAGATGCCTGAGGCCACCCTAAACGTTTATCACCATATTACCGATACAGTAATGTTCACAACGGATATCTACTGCAGCACCATATTGACATCCTATGTTCGAAGCAAATACATTAGACATTCACCACATTACCAATATAGTCGTGTTCACAACTAATATCTACTGCAGAACCATATTGACAATCTTTAATCAACCTTTGATAACATCCGGATTACAAATCATTATTTCGGAAGGTTAAGTCACTTGTAAATCATGGTTTAGAATAGAGATGCCTGAGGCCACTCTAAACATTTATCACCACATTACCGGTACAGTAGTGTTCACAACGGATATCTACTGCAGCACCATATTGACGTCCTTTAATCAACCTTTGATAACATCTGGATTACAAATCATTATTTCCTAGTTGTATCCATGGTTTCATGTTTTCACAACGGATATCTACTGCAGCACCATATTGACGTCCTTTAATCAACCTTTGATAACATCTGGATTACAAATCATTATTTCCTAGTTGTATCCATGGTTTCATGTTTTCAATACATGTTGTGCTATTATATGGCCTGGTACTTTGTTCTGCTCCTCGCATATCATATATATTGTCTAGACACGTGCCAACGTCTACCACATTCTGTTCGTCTGTAAATTTTATTCCCCAAAAGTTTGCCTCGGCCTCTCCTGATTGTAAGATATCTCGAATACTACAAATGCTTGGATCTTGTAGTTGTACGGAAAGTAACCAATCAGCCTGTGAGGTGATTTATGACGACGTCTTTATTTCGTTTGTGATACTCATCAGAGCTGCTACTTGTCCAGGATATTGAATCGGTACTTAAGCTTCATGTTGATGCTCTTCGAGATTGTCTATGGGTTTTCCTTTTTATCTGAGGCATGGCGGTAGGCGTTGTTTCACATCCCACTTCTGATATTAGAAGACTAGACACCCGCGGTATAATTTATTAACCACTATAGTCGCTATTCACTAATCACTAGCGACTTCACTTCTTGATGCTAGCACTTAATATATTGAGATACTTTTATTTAGCCAAATAGCCAAAATTTGAATAAAAATACATTATACAAACTACACGGGGAGGAAATAAATATTCATTTGAATGTGTGTACTTTTACATTTATAATAAACACCACAAGGTCGTCTGAGCACATTAAGAATTATTGTCTGTCGAAGCTTTTACAGGGTGGGCCAAAAATTTTGCAAATAGCAACACTTGATTTCTCCAAAACCGTGAGAGCAAGGGGCGCGCGGGTGGCGGGGAATTGTGCGTCGTTTAATGCAATTTTAGTCACGATGGAGCGCTTCACGGGACAACGGCGTACTTTTTGCGTAAAACAATTTTACAAGAACAACGATTCCTACGTTACTGTACGACGCCTCTTTAGAGTTGAATACGGATTACAACGTGTAAGTGAGTGTCCAAGTGTTAATTTAATTAAAGCTTGGGTTAAAAAGTTTGAGCAAACGGGATCGACAACGAATATTAAACAAACTGGGCGACCACGTTCAAGAAGAAGCGAAGAGCACATTCGGGCGGTTGAAATTTCTGTAAGGGACGATCCAGAATCATCTACGCGTAAGCGGTCGGCGGCTCTTGCTATACCAAGAACTAGTCTGCGGCGAATCTTGCATTTGGACCTTAAACTGCACCCATATAAGCTTCAAATTGTACAGGAGATGAAACCAAACGATTACATTCAACGCAAGTTATTTGCTGACACTATACTGGAGCGATTCTCTAGCCTTGAGAATGAATTGTTTACGGACGAGGCCCATTTTCACATTAATGGTCTCGTAAATAAACATAATTGTCGATATTGGATCACGAAAAACCCTCACGATAAACACCAAAAGCCTCTTCATTCACCAAAAACGACAGTGTGGGCTGCCATATCCGCAAAGGGCATAATCGGTCCATACTTCTTTGAAAATAATCAAGGAAATAACGTAACTGTGAACTCAGTGAAATACGTGAAAATGTTGCGAGAGTTTTTGACAACACAGTTGCATGAATTTGAAGGATACAATAGCCGGACTTGGATGCAACAAGATGGAGCAACATGCCATACATCAAAAGTGACTTTACCGGTGGTCAAAGAAATGCTTCCTAACAAATTGATTTCTCGCAGAGGTGATATCCCATGACCTCCCAGAAGCCCGGACCTTACACCTTGCGATTTTTTCTTGTGGGGATATCTGAATAGTCGAGTATACCTTAATAAACCGACGACCATATCCCAATTAAAAGAAAACATCCACGAGGAGATAGCCGCGATTCCTCGCAGCATGTGTCAACGAGTTTTCCAGAGTTTACGTAGTCGAATGCAGGAGTGCCAACGACGAGACGGAGCACATCTCGACGACGTCATTTTTAAAAAATAAATTTTAATAAATGATTATTACGTTAAATAAATCATAAACAAAATAATATTTTGTACTTTTATTTCTAGACATGTTTCAAAAGTGCAAACATTTTTGGCCCACCCTGTATTATGAAATCATTAATAATTTTGCCAGATCTTTTAATACAAAGAATAAAGTTGTTATTTTATTTTAAGGAAGTATACAAAAATATACTTTAAATTTTGCAAGATAATAATACAAATGAAAAAAAAATATCGTTCTTTTAACCTCAATATTTATTGTATGTAATAAAGAGTACACTAGGCACTAGGTGACAACCTTCTATACCTATCGGTTAATTTTTACAATATAGTTATTTTAAGTATTAATTTTTTTACCCCTGTCGTAAAAATAAAAAGGTGAATCCGCGTGTAAAAGCTAGTTTACAAAACAACTACGACGTGTGAAGTATAAATTTACATTGTAAAAATATCTATAAAATTTATTGTCCAAATTTACTCGGACCTTCGTCCATACAGAAAGCAGACGTAATACTATAAAATACATACTAGCATTTAAACGTGGTCCCACCCCATCCCAAAGTAAGGGAAAGTTCTCTGAAGTAACAATTACAGAGCTTTATATTTTTGCTTATCCGATGAATTTAAAATACCGTTCAAACGAAGTTACACTTGCAATAAAAATTCTGCTTTAAGGATAGATGGTATCGTGGAGGCAATTTACTTGTGAAAAACGAAAACAACCTTGTATCGTGCGTTTGATATATGTATATACAACACTATATATCAATATTACGTATCCGTTTATGTCTGGTCTGTTACCCGCATCTTCTATTAAAATGTTAATGTTGTTAGTATATTTGACCCATCAAGCGAGTTTAACTCATTTATATCTTGTATTGTAAAAGTTGACATAATTATTTATTTATATTGTGTGAATATGTACCTTGATCGTTGAGAACGGCTGACACATGATTTGTATTTAATGTATGCAAGTCTCCTCTCTCCACGCGAGTGTTATTAACATTTGATACGAACACGATCTAACTTAAAATAAAACTAGACATTAGAGACGTGACTTCATTTACAAAAGCCAAATTCAAAGGGAGCGATTTTAAAGGGAGTGCCTACGAGTTAGGAATTCCTTTTCAAAGCGTTCGGGGCCGCCTCGTTAAACTTACTAGATTGCTATTTACTTGTTTCTTATTTATTCCTTGTGAGATGTGACGAATCGAGTTAGTATAGATGGATTCCATTGATGAGTGGTATTAAATAGTTTTATTTAAAATGATTGGCTTAGTTTCCTGACGAAGTTTAACTCAAAGCTTGATTTAAAATCAATATCAAATATATGACTTGAATATAAATGTAAAACTATAATTATTTAGAAAGCAACCATAAAAGAGGCAAAGAAGTGAGTTTTATTAACATTTTTAATACAAGTGGTAAATGTTAGTATCGAATTTCAAAATGTTTATATATTCTATTATAGTTCTTCCTCATAAATTATTATTTTTGTTTTTACTTATTTACTAAAACAAATTTAATCAATGATATTGAAACATTTAAGGCACCCAAAATAATTTGAAGCATGATTTACCATTTCCTTCACAACAAATCCAATAACCGACACACTGCAATCATATAAAAAACCGATTTCCATTGATAGAAATCAGACTGTGGAAATAATTCGGCAACCACTAGCTATCGGAAATATTGGGCCTTTGGACTCTCGGAAAACAAAGTGATCCACAATCTAACTGTTACTGTCCGAAAACAACTTTTATTGCAATAATCATTATTTAATTAATTTATTAATTAGTTTATCTATCTAAAGGATTATTTAATTTAATACGAAAAACTTACAAGAGAGTTTTCGAGACCGACAAAACTAAATATAAGCGTGTTATGCTGTTAATTCGCAAACAATAAAAAATAGTATTGTATTTGCTTCTCATAGCTGCATAGTAGTAAACTTTTTCGTCAAAGGGCATCGAATCCATCCACACGCACATCGGCGAATATTACATATACAGTTGAAACAATATGAAAGCAGTCGCTGTAAAAGCCCGAAAAGTTTTTTTGTGTTAAACATGCAAGGCATTGTAAGCTCTGGAATTAGCAGATTCAGTCAATTATAAATTGTGACATAATCATAGAATAAATAAAATATAAATTTGAAATTATTACAATACACGCAAGACTTATGTTTAAATTAATACTTTACCGGAACTTACGGCTGATGGGCGAGTAAGTTTTATCTATTTTGTTATCTACGTGAACTTAGTTTACAAATTTTACATATCGACAGAAAATATTAAAAGTACTAGAAATTCAAATTGTTCATAAAGTTAGTGTAGCGCCAAGGAAGTGGAATATTTAATTAGCAGACTAAGATCAATTTGCAATTCAACGCTGATTGGTTCCAACATCGACTGAAGTTATCTATAAAATGTGCTTCATATTTCGAAGTACAGTTTCTTATTTAGAAACAATAACGGTTCATTGAATTGTTTTTAGCACGAGTCATGTTAGTCATTTTGTGTCATTAAAATTCTATCAGTGAGGTATTCATTAAAAATATGGTACTTTAAGTTTTCTCCTTTCAAACTAGAAATAAAATTAAAGATATTAAATACAATTGATAAGTGCAAGAAAACTATGAATAAAAAAGTTAAATTGAATTTATAATGACGTTTATTTCTACTTTCTCCATCTTGAAACAATTAAAAAGGTTTTGTTATATATTATAGACCATATCTTTAAAAAAGGCGTCAACATTCCCTGTTGAGTATTACATATATTACTGAAATTAATAAATATAATAAGAATAATATAAATATTAGAAATATTTTTCTTTGCATCAATAAAATATTTACCTTTTTTAAAATCATCTAAATACCCTCGGAACTCCAAAGATATTGTCATTCTATTTCTGTTTTCATCTTTTTTCATTTTATTCAAATTATGTAGTTTTTTTTCATTTAAATAATTCATTATTTTATATTTTAATATGTACTAAAAAAGTAAAGTATTTATTAAATTATTTCAACGAATAATATATAAAGGAACATTTTAAGCCTGACCCCAAAACGAGGATCACTTTAAATTTAACATGACGTGTCTGTATATATGTCTTTTTGCGTTTTTTTATTTCTGTGGCACAAACGGATGAAATGATTTGAGTATTTTTTTTATCCATTTTTTATATTGGAAAACTTGAATAAAAGCACTTTTCGCTAACATTTGAGCTGTAAAGTAATCTTAAGCAATAAAGTAAAAATAAAAAAACTGTCTTTCTGAACAGGTTATTGTAAAATTAGATTTATATTTTTTTTCCTATCTTGTTCATTATATTACTAGTCATATTCATTCTACGAACAATCTAGTACGTCAAATATATGAATGAAACGGACATATTTCTCAAAATTACTATTTCGTGCGCCTAAGAATATATATAAGTAGATATATTAATAATATTTTTAAAATAAAGCTAAGATATGATAATTTTATTAATTATACATTTTAAGTTAACAGTATAAAACAATCAACTGTTTATTATCACGTAAAATGACTGCGTCAATATAAGAATAATGTTTAAAATTGTCCTAAAAATTATATATATTTACTGTAAGAGACAATACACATTAAGTAGGTAGTAAAAACTTGCTAATTATATTTAATTAATCAGTCAGTTTGAATCGTAATTATCAAACCATGACTTATTAAAATACAAATGTGTTGTGGAAATATAAATTTAAATTAACCATTGTTTTCACTCTAATGAAAATTGTAACTATCAATTTTTTATGTTTTTTTATTTGTGAATTGATTATAAAATCGTGGAAACACTATGGCGCAGTTCAGTTACTCTTCGGACATTCGCAGTAGAAATAAAGTGGAAGTGAAACCAATAATTCATATAGATATAAGTACGTGGAAAGAGTCAGCAATGAACATTAACGTTTAGTCTTTGTTCTGTTACTTGTTAAATATTAACAGTTAAGAAACAAAGTAAGCTTATAAAAAAAAAGATATTTGTTTAACAAAGACAGGTGTGGTTATATAAATAAGTAAACTATATTAAAAATAACATTATTGCTAAATTTGTTGCTTTTAGTAAAAAAAAACATTCATTTACCATTACAGAGGAAAAATTATATCATATTGTAAGGTAAGATTCAAAGGAGGTTTGGATGGGGACGCCTGTTTTTTTGAATGAAAGTATATTTAGAATTGGTGCCACTTAACAATATTACCAAGACAGATTTACTATTTGAGGTCACTTGTGTTCCGAGTGATTATTATGGCTCTTCCAAAAATTATTGATTTTACAAGTACAAGTAAAAAACGCGGTACTTGTTTCATCAGTCAGTGTCTCTTACACTATATCGTTCACCTCGTGATGGTGCGCATTTTTTAACTGAAAAATTGCTTTAATATAACTATTTCTTAATAATTATGTTAAGAGAACGGCTTTGAAACTTGCAGATTGACTTCAATTTTTTTTATAAAATCGAAGTCGTCTTCGAGAGCGTGTTGCGTTTTTAATTACAGCCTCACTGTTATCAGCCTTTGTTTTGTGCTTTTAATGAGTTTTCGATCTTAGAGGTCAGTGTATTGGTATCTTTATTTTAATTTATTATAAAACGCAGATTTATAAGTGTTCTTTCAACGTCCGAGGTCTTAGTTATTTAACCATAGTCTTGTTGACATAAAAGAGTGATTGATTTATTTATACAGGTATAAATAGGTAAGTCAATTGCTCCACTAAAAGAAAATTACTTTCGAGATAATTCTTTTAAGTATAAAACCTTGTTATGTGAATTCTGTAATGTACTACTAACATCCTTAGGCATGTTTTGACCTAAATATATTAATTTTGGTCAACATAATAAAGCATCGAACATATTTTCTTTGTAGCAAAAGTGGGTAACAATTAACGTTACGTTATATTTTTCCTTTACTATTTATTATCCTCATTTTCTATTTATTGAGTTCTTAAACCATTGTACTGTACTATACCGTACTGTACTTGTACTAACTGAAATTCTTTCACTTTTATATTTCAGGCCATATGCAAATAAAGCTATCATGGAATAAGATGAAAGTTGTGATTAATATTTTCTAAATGTACCTTAGTAAATGGATCTTAAGAACACTTATTTCCAAATTGTGCTAAAACAAACCAATATACCTTTAATATATATTGATTTGAGTTTTTGTTATAACTTATATATTACATTAAAATATTTTTATTACGTGCTGTAAAGCGGTAACACTAACTGAAATCAACATAGTTTAAAGATTTTTAAACGTAAGCCTTTATGAAAATGAATTTTGACTACCGTTGTTAAAATTTTACAAATGTTAAATAAATTGCACTTCCATTATAGCTCTGAATTTTTTTATCATAACTTAAAATTAATATACATTTTTCATAAATAGGAAGTATTGTAATTTATACAACTCTTTACATTCATATTTATCTGATAAGATATATATATATTTATATATATATATGTATATTCAATTTATGGAGTTAGAGATTGGGAATGCTACGCTGGCGTCCGTTTATCCCGGTGACAATCTATGGATCGCTGATCGATGGACTCCCTAGTTATTATGTCGTCCGATGCTAAGTAATATGTAGTGCGTTTCATTAATACGTATCAGAATATTTGTGATAGGAAATGTCAAACATTATGCGTTACAATTTTTCTCAATAGCGGCAGTTTGGTATTTGTTTCTATGACTTTAATGTGTACTCGTATAGCGAATGGAGAGTTAATATAGAATATTCTATTTCTAGTCGGTTTCATGTCCCATAAATATTTACATCCTTTCTTACTTATACTGTATAAATAATATAGTAAGAATGAGAGTCTATTTCAAAAATATGAAGCAGCAGCAGAATTCATCTTTGAAGTCTTTATTAGATTATTTTGTCTTCTAATAATATTAGAATTGTCATTCGTTTTACTTATCAAAGGTCTCGTTCCGCTTATAATAACACTCCAAGCTTCCATTAATTTTGCAAACTCTGAACTTCACTTTAATCAAAATCAATATTTACGTTATCTCTAAGTGTTTTTTATTATTAATTAATTTTAATAATACATTTGTACAGCACATACTGTCAAAATATTTAATGGCAAATATTTGTAATGTATGTATAATGTATTTTAAATAAGTTTTTTAATTTGACTACTGTTTTGTAGGTGACAGCTACATTTACAATTACAGTTCAATTGGCAGTAAAATAGAGACGGATTTTCCTATTTTACATAAAAAAAAACTTCATAGAAATCTATGCTTTGGAGCAAAGAATGTAAACAATCAGTCATATTGATACCGTCTGTGAATAATTATCGGAAAGATAAAATAAATATCGTTGTTATTAATTTTCTGATTTTAAATCCTTTCCAGTAAATACACTTATACAAATAGAAATAAAATAGAAAATGTTTTATATAGCTGTCAATTTTATTTAATACAAATATAGATTATTTTATTTTGAAATCAAGATCAAGTTTTTATTGCTATTTCAAACATCAAATCTTGTATTTATTCTAAACAGTTCAACAGCGCATTCAAAACGTCGTCCACAAGACGCAATCGCGCCCCCTCCGTGTTCATTACCATTTTAATTAAAATGTCTCGGTTATCTATTATTTTGTCTCTAACAGTGCAATAAAACTGTATTGAGACGCATAACTATCTTTTACGGCTCCGCTGTCTTAGTTTGATAGTAGCATTGTGTTAAATGATTTCATTCAGTTCCTTAATTACATAGAATATTAAGTGTAGATATGTTATGTGTGTCATTTATCTGCTACAAATTACGTAATCAATCTTGACATATTTCGACAAATAACTAACAATGCCCAATTGTAGAAACATTCACTTCACCAATATATAAATATCAATTGAATAAAATAATTATTTCATGTTGCAGATGTACGCATTAAGTCTCACCTTATTCAAGGCTAATAAACAGTTCGTAGCCTAAGTAGGTGGATTTTAAAAGTTAGCGAGCGGTAATATAGAACTAATAGCATTATCTTGGGTCGTAACTATATAATAATTAAATATTATAAAAAACCAATAGGGCTCATACTTCAGAATGCGTCAATTGGTTCGTATTTTTTATTTTAACTATATTTTTTTGTGAACCACGTTTATGTATTTGAAAAATAGTATGAATTGCTAAAAAAAGTAGTTTATTCATAGAAAATAAGTATTTTATTGAAGAGACAAACTTTATAGTATAGAAATTATTATTCTAGACTTGGTTGTATGGTGTTATAACGATCCGTTAGTCAGTTGTTATTTTTTTTTACAATTCATAATTAATTTCGCTTACCTTTTGCTATAAAATTCTTAAAGCAGTATGGTAATACCGGTGAGACGCGAGAAGCTAGCCCGGGAACAAAGAAACATACTGTGCCGACCCCAAAATGGGATAAGGGCAGGAAGATGATGATGACCTTTTGCTATAAAATTCTTAAAGCAGTATGGTAATACCGGTGCCACGCGAGAAGCTAGCCCGGGAACAAAGAAACATACTGTGCCGACCCCAAAATGGGATAAGGGCAGGAAGATGATGATGACCTTTTGCTATAAAATTCTTAAAGCAGTATGGTAATACCGGTGCCACGCGAGAAGCTAGCCCGGGAACAAAGAAACATACTGTGCCGACCCCAAAATGGGATAAGGGCAGGAAGATGATGATGACCTTTTGCTATGAAATTTAACAAAGAAAATAATAAGTAAAAATAAAATATAATTAAGTTATTATTTAATATTCCATTTAAACCGCCTTTAACGAGAAGAGTTAAACGTGAATTATTTGTACATAACGCGTTATACGGTCATATCAGTGCGTTATACAATATTATTCCTACAATGCGTTTTCCTATAATGTGGAACGAATTTATCGTGTTATAGGGGGGATAACTGTATATTTAGATAAAAGTAAATGTTATAGTTATTAGAACCTATATCATTTTTATGCTTGCTCGGTAATAAAGTAATCGTAGAGTTGTAAATGTTTGAATAGTCATAAAAAAAATCATCGAAAATTAGACAATAATATACGCCGAGAAGATTAAAATGACGTATGTGATTGGTATTATATGGTTGGTGAAATTGCCTAAAAACATACTAACTTCACTCATATTCATATTCGCCACATGTAACTTGTTAAATTTAAAATTTATTCATACTAATAATTTAGATAAAATAATGTCTGAAGGAATCGTCGTGCCCCTAAAAGGCAATAAATGCAATTATTGTAACCCAATACTTTTTTATTTCTTCTTGTGGTGTGCAACAAAGTATGTCATCATAAAAATAATAGTTTAACTGTCACATCAAAGTTGTAGTATTGTAGGTCAGCATTGTTAACGTACCTACTCGTATACGTCACCCGAGGCGCTTTCTATGATTGACTCTTGATTGATTGATCTCTTCGATGGTTTATAGTTCATTCAATAGCGAACTCAACGGAATTATTAATATTAAATATTTTTAGTTAAAAAATAATAATATATAAATGTTATTACTCTGTATAGTACCTTCGACTCGTAGAAATAGTTTAACATTTATTATATGTAATAGATATTTTTACCTAATATTTTTATATTTTAAATAAACTCTTCGGCATACGCTTGTAGATATGTCCATGTTGTATTAATTTATTGGTTCAACAGACATTTATAAATTGGTATTTATCAGCAAAAACTTCCATTGAATAAGCATATAAATCGTTTATGTTTAGTTTATATATTACGTATTGTGCGATTTATGAATACTGTTGGTGCATGCGGAATGTATTCTCTAATAATTATGTTTTAAAAATATTTAGCTCATAAAACTTTATATTATTTAACTACAGTTTAATCAAAAGTTTAATCTTGCTGAAAAGTAATAACAGTTCTATAAATAAGCCTTAACAGATCTAGATTGGGTTAAAAGCCTTGGCACTGGATACAACAATAAAATACATAATTGAGCACGCCAGTTACAAAATGCGCGGCCAACTTGTAAGAATTCTTGGAAAACCAATAGTGAGATTATAGTGAGGCTTAAGAGACGCGTCTTGTGCAATACAAAGACTTTCACAATATTCAGACAAACTGAGAGCCCCTTTTTCTTATTTAGAGATGTCAACTGATCGACTGTGGTGAAAGCCCTACTATAGGTCATTGATTAACTTGCGATCCTCAGGGTAAACCAAGAATTGGCGATTTATAACGCTGTATATTTATTTGGATAGCAAGCCAGTAAAAGGAAATAGTCCTGTAGTTAATTGGGTCTGAGCTGTCTCTGTTTTATGGATTAAACGGACAGGAGCGGTCTACCGGGGATTTTGGACCATTTAGGAATGACCTTAAGTGATCCTTCGCCAAGTGTAGCTCTAATATATTTTCTTTTATTTTATTAATACCAATGTAGAGATTTGTTAGAATCTCATTTCATCTTATGATTATCAAAAGTTATGTATATAGTTATATCCAATAATTTAACAAAACGTAAAGTCGAATAATACTACCGTAGGATCTATGGATCTATTATTTATATATATATTTATATAATTATGCTATTATAGCATGGTTTGGTATTTAATTGGTCATTAATATGTAATTATATGGATTAAAGGTGTAAAAAATTGAATATTAAAAGAAATAAAAAAATTTAAAAAATCCAGAGTTGAAATTGTTCTGTAATATGGTCGTAAAAAATATTATTAATCTACTTCAAGATCGTTATCTTATTATATTTATGCTTCATGAAATCTTAGAAAATTCTAAACATTGTATTTTTGGTCGTAACGTAATATAGATTTTGTACTAAATATCCTTGTGTGTAGAGTTAAATTGTTATCTTTAATAGAAATCTCTCAGATTTATCGCCTTATTCCAGATTTGGTTTACAAACTACGCATTTTAGCTTTTGGTACAATGGTTTTAAAAATAGTAGAGAGGTTTTAAGTGTTTTTTTGGAAATATTTCTTAATAGTCTATTATTATTTCTTTGGATATGAAATGAAATATATATAAATAAATGAAAAACAACACAGTAATCTCACTTATATGAGTTCACATAATTAAACGTAAAAATAATTCACTTTTATTTTATAATGTTATAATTATAAAAAAAAATCTAAAGCAAGAATCATTTTTAATTTCTGTGCTTTTGGTTTACAAGTTACATAAAATAAAATAGGTTTGTATTATGAGAAGCAATGGCGTTCAGAGCTGCGCCGCTTCAGAGAGCTCGTTCTAATTAAAAGCTCTTTGGTATCTTGAAGTCATTGTGTCCAAGAGAGTGCAGTGAATTAATCGAAGCGTACAAGCCACAGATGTCGGGTAACTTCATCGTGGTAGCGTATTATTTAATGTTTTCCGTGTTATAAAGTTTGTTTAATACCTTGAAAAATAATAATTTACGATATAACCTTCCGTAATCCAAATAAATGTTCGCTAAATATTCAACTTCTAGTCCTTAAATTAAGATATATGATATTTCAAAACCTGTAATTAATTTTAAATCTTTAGTGAAAGAAAACCAGCAAGAAATAATAATTTCTTTTGAAGTTTGATATTGTTCTGAAGATCGATTTGGGTGTTTCAAGATCTACAAGTATCATATCCGAAAACAGATTTAAGAAGTTATGATCTACACTTTACCATTATAGTCTACTAATAGCAAACTTGTAACACCGACTCGAGTTCCTTAGAAAGTACGGTTCCTTAATTTCTCATACATATACGGATCTTAAGATCCGTATATGTATGAGAAATTTTAAGAGACAAGAAAGCTCAACGTGAACTGATTTTCGTAGTATGCATTTTGTTCGCTACATAGCAAATGATTTGATAAGTTAAGAATGATTATAGGAACGTATTATTTAAAGTTAATCAACTCAGTGGACATTTTTCACCAAATGAAAAATGTCCACTGTTTTTAAAATACAAAGTTGAAGTACATTTTATTTAATTATACAATTTATTACGTGTTATAATACATAAACAATACATTTCTCAAAGCAACAACAACTAACTAAGTAACTTAATAAAAACTCGTAACCCACGCTCAGATAAATCAAATTTACAGTTGCTAACAACATTTGCTTGCAAACAGGCTTAATGACTTGTAAATAAGGAGTCATTAATAACGGCCCGTCTCGCGCAGCTCCTTGAAGCAATTACTGCGACGAGCGCTCAACTTACACGTGAGGTTTAAAGGATTTAAAGCCTTCGCTTGTAATATATGAAGTGATTGTGCAAAGATTGATAGAATAAATACTAAAAAAACTAATACATTTAAAATCTGGTGTCAATTCTCTTGAACGGTTTAGTCTCTTAAAATTTAATTTGGTAAATAAGTTAAATAATCATAATTTATTTTCAGACCGAATATATTTTTCGGTAAACTATAGAATTATAAAACAAATATAAAACAAAGATTTATTGTGATTATAGTGAGAACCCTATTTTATAAATTGGTCGTATACATTGGATTTTAACTTAAATTGGTTAATCTGAATTTTCAAATAATTTGGTTTTTGTCTCAACCATCGTAATTTTTCGGACCGTAATTATGTATTAGGTTAAATTGTAGGAGAATTTAACTATTTTTTTTTCGAAAAATATAGTACGGCGCATTATTCAAATAGACACCACTTTTTATTAATTTACCGATTTAAATAAAACAAACCTTACGTACAGTTTACATTTAATTCGGATGAGTCGTTCCTGAGATTAGGGCGCACAAACGCAGAGAGAAACAGATAATTAAAAAAATCATCGTTTTTGTTTCTAATCGTTATTAAATATTCGTAATAATTTTAGTTAAGTATCTTCCATGCACAGACAACGATCAGACATAGATTTCCTATACGTACATTTGCTTTATATAATAGCTTATTATAAATTGCTTCCAGTTAAATATTAATAAAAAAGTCTACGACTATGATCTTAATCATCACAGATTAGTGTTTGAATGAAAAAATTAAGTATAAAATAAGAATACTCTAATTATTTTCGAATAACAAAAGATAATTATAATAAACTGTGAAACATATTTGTCAATAGGAAGACAAACTTGATTGGATATCTTATCAATTTACTAATTTACTTACTTAACAATATTTTTATTTATAATTGTATTAATGTAGACTTTATTTATTACATATATCACAGTAAGTGCCTCCTTGGACTCTTGTAATTGTTTTAGTGTTACTCTATAGCTATTGTCATTTATACCAACTATATTTACAGTTGAAAATGTATAAAGTTCTTTGCTATGTATTGTAAGCATTTTGAAATTAAAGCATATTATAGTAATTTTAAAAATTCATTGTAAGGTTTCGGAAAACAAAATGAATAATATAAAAAAAATTAAAGGGAAATTCTTAGGCATTTCTCTACTCTTGTTATTTTTTAAATATGCGGATTAAAAAAGTGTCGGTGATAATAGAAAGGTAATCATAATAAAATCTTCGCGTCTATTAAACGCGATAGAAATTTAGTTTTTTTATAATCAACTAATAGGCTTTTGAACATCTTACTATAAGATTATTAATAATTATTTATACAAATATATATAAAACGCTAATTACTAATTGAAGCATATTTTTTATCATTACTCTGTTATAATAGCAAACATTATAAATTTATATTTATTACATTGTTACGACGTTCTAAAGATAATTGTAGATTAAAATGTAATTGCCTTTAACACTTGACACGGCCGTGCCTAAACCAACATTGAACTAATGAGAGTCACGGAGACAGCTGTACATTTATTAAGATGTTAGAGATTTTGGATTACAAATATATTTGAAGGATTTTTAATTAACATTTTCTGTGTTAACATATTTTTATTTATATATGTGTAGAAGAATAATTTGATAGTAAGTTTCAATTTCGAAAAGAGTTTAGTATGCGTTACCACCCTTGAGGAGCTAAGTCAAGAATAGGAATAGGAAGAGTGGTAGAGTTGAGTTGCCAGCATTACTGAAATGTTACTTATTTACTTCTTTCCGATTTCATCGAAAAATTCAATCATTATCTGAATGAAGCAGCAATATTAAATCTACAGAAGGTACATAGTATATTACACCATATTTTAAGTATAATCCAGAAGTTTTGGCATCCCATCTAGACTTCAGTGCAGGCGGAGTAAACATTTGGTATATCTTATATACTTAAATAGTTAATTCGGGTGCGGTGCATAGTTTCGATGTAATAATAATTTTTTATCTTTATTTTATAACTACAAGATTTTTATTTACTAATGTTTTCAGAAAATATTGATCTGCTTATTTTTGCTCTAATAATGCAATATAAAAATGCTTTTGCCAACTCTTGACGGCATTTCTTAAAGTATTATCTTTATAGATATACTATTTCTATTTATTTATTTTTAATTTTTCCACTTTGAATCTATACCAGTAATCAGTGATGTATACCTCAAATTGGAGTGTCATAAGGACCTATTTTGATAACGTTTGTATTGAAATAAGCCTTTTCGTAAAGACACTCTCCAAATAAAAAATGAAGGCTACGAGAGTCCCAAACACGCCCTGGTATGAGAAGAATAACATAAAAAACTGAGCCGGGTATTTTTTTATGGTGATCAATATGTCAGAAACGTTATAGTTAGTGAGAAATTAATAAACAGCTAAAACCATCGCAATCAATTCGATAAGTCGACCGAATTTATTTTAATTTGAATTAGTTAATAATGGAAAAAGAATAGCATGAAGAACACTCACCACAAGCTTCACTTAAAATCACTGTAAAATCAGAAAAATAATGGCAATTCCATTCCAGTGTCCTTTAATAAATACAATTTATGTTTAAATTCGTACACTTGTCATCTTGTTCAATGTCTGGGTATAAGTGATCTTTTCCGTTCCCTCCCGTGTAGCACCGAAAAGGGTTTTAATAATGTTACGATTTTAAAATATAAATATTATTGTTCTTTTTTACAAACCTTTAAAAATTCATAAGTACAAAAACTAAATTGTGATCAAACGCAAATTCAACGCTAACTTATTTTATACGTTACATATATTGAGTAAATTGTTGAAATTGTACAAGTCAAGATTGTTTTTTAGTCTTTCTTTTTTGGAATATTATGATAAAAAGCTGTACTTTTAAGCTATATTATCTCAATAGCTTGAATTCGTAATGATGCCCGTTGTCGGCATTATAATTTTTGTTGCAAAATTTTTCAAAGTAATTTTTTACATGACGATGACAAATATACTTATTCAATATAATATAACATAAAACTGCTTAGTAATAATAAATACGAGTAAATACATACCAAATTGGTTAGATAATATTATGTATAATATAAAACTGACGACAGTGACATTTCTCAAAAACAATTGATTTCTTTAACACTTCGCTATTCTTCGATTAGGTTAACTCATCTCTAAAAGTCTGTGATTATTATTTAATTACCAAGACTGTGACCTTTTAGAAAATTCACTTATTTTCTTATGTAATAAACCTGTCATGATATCATTTGAATGGAATTTAGGAATTTTCAAAAAAGTTTTCCATAAACTCAAACCTCAATGATTACAGAGTTTAACAAAAATGTTGCGTCAAGTTTTAATTAATTTCTAAAATCTAATTAAATAACAACAAAATTTAAGGTCCTCACTAGTCAAACCAAGACTATATATAGGTTGTACCTCGTATTATTAAAATACCTACAATCGTAATAAGTTATTTGTCAGTCACCTGAGAGCGGCTGGATCTCCTTGGAAAAATTGGATATTAGCGGTATTAAACCACAGGCACCATTTGGCAGTAGTCCTTTGAGGACAGAAATAAGATTATTAGCTTATCCATAAGGCAGCCCTATTTTAATTTAACACCTACAGTGATTCCAAGAAAAGTAGATTCAACTTCTTGAAACGCTTTTTCATTTAACAGTACATTAGTTGGGATTTGTTTTTCATTAGGAATTTATTTAGTCTTTTTGTTATTGAATACCATGTTGTTAACACTTACCCAATGCACTATATTAGAGAGCTTTATCTACACCTATGCTGTTTTTCTCGAAATATCAAAGAAGTATCATCAGCAAACAATACTAAGTCATTATGTTGATCTACAAAAGTAGACAGATTATTTTTATAAACAAGAAAGAGAAAAGGACCTAAGATTGAATTTTGTGGAAATCCCATGTCAATCAGAGCCCCAGGCTGTCTCTATTATTGACTTCAACAGTTTGAATTCTATTTGATAATTCAGAAATTTGTATTAATGCTATAGTGGTGCAATTTCCTGACTAAAATGTATGTCTCATTTCTTAAAATAAAAGTTTTACTTAAGAGATCAGAGAGAGCATCGTGTCATAAACTGAATGTTGCTAGATTACGAATCACTATACCTAAAGTAAACAATAAAATATGTATTTATTTTAAGTATTAAGGTTTAATATACATAAATACGTATACAAAAAGTTTGTGAAATTAAATATTGTCTCAGACTGTAAGTGTTGTAAGGAAGTTTTTCTACAGTACTTTTAAGGTACCGTTATATTCGTTTGCTTTCCTATAACATAAAAAAGAAAAAAATATAATTTATAAATAAAATATATAAACTAACTTAAACATAAAGTAGGAGACAATTAAGTTCTTACGTATTTATACCATACTACGGAAGCAATTTATAAGATAACGTTCCCACGAAATTTCTTTCTGATGTTTTCCTTGCCTATTCAATGTATTATCTGATTCAAAATGTTATGAACATTCTTTATATGCATTTATTGTAGATGTAACGATATTTTATGCCTTTGTATTTATGACTGTTTCTGTTTTAAAATGTTGCTTTTTGTATTTTTATACTTTTAATATTCATGTTAGTCCAGTCTTTGGGTGACTCAATTGTAGGTGGAGCTATTCATAATGGAATTCATAAAGCTTATAACTACGCAGAAACTACCATTGGCAATCTATGTTACTTAGTAGCTCAAGCCTACAACATTCTACGTTTAAAATATATCCCCGTTACCACACATTTCCGGTTCAATAATGTCCTGTGCCGTGTCCCAGGCCACTTGACCGTAAATGATTCCCGGACAATATCACGGAAGCATGTTCAGTGTGTCCTTACACTGAAAATGCTTCCGTGTTGAACACAGGCCTCCAGAAAGGATTGTCGCGTATTTATTTTTAATTTCATATGTGTAATAAAACAATTTCGTGTATAAGATTAATTATTTCATGTTTAGTTCTTATTATTAAAATAGGCTTTTTAGAAATAAAAATACTATATGTTTATTATTCAAACAATTTTTACAAGATTTTATTTGGATTTAAATAAACATTCCTTATAAACCATTATTTCAAAATATTCTAACCAAAAAGTTATAAGAATCCTTATCCTTACTTATAAGATGATCCAGTAGGGACAAGTCCCTTTGGTTTCAAATTATGATAATAAAGCAAGCTTTGGTTTCAAATTATGATAATAAAGCAAGCTTTATTATCATAATTTGAAACCAATGTCCTTACACAAAATCTGACAAAACTTATCTGAGTGAAAAATCTTATAACCATTACTCTAATTCCAATCCACCTTCTCAAAAGTTGTTTTCTAAAATCAGGAATAAAGAGTTTTCGAACTTATTGAAAAGTGGTTCAATTTGGTATAAAAACATTGAAAGTCGGTATAAGTTTTCAAACACCTTTCGAATACAGAATAGTCTGTAGTTGTAATTCCTTTTGTTCGACTATTAGCGGTTTTTATTTTATCATTATTTTTCAGTACAATCACAGTTTTATGCTTATTTTTTATGAAGTATTTGGGTAGTCATTTATTTAGGATAATTGAAAGTAACTTTTTAATAAAAAATGAAATATTACTTTAAATTGGATCAAGAAAATAGTACTGTAAGAAGTCAAGCGACTGCATTATTACACCTCATCAAAGTTTGCAGGTCAAAAACTTCGTTTAAAAAGAACGGGTAAAGTTTAAAACTGCACTATTTTCGGTTTTTATTTTTAATCCGGGTGAACCTTTTATTGGGGACAGCAAATCGTTTCTATTTATAATAATGTCAGAATAAAAAAAAAGTCATATTTATGTATAAAAAAGAAATGAAATGTTACACTGGCTGTTATAAAAAAATGTCAATTTCAAATGAAATAAGTTTGTAGTCAAATTTGGATCTTGACAGTGAATCCTCTAGAGGCTGCATAAATATGTATTGTAATGTCTGTGTTTGAAAGCAACTATATTAATAATTTGTTTGAATAAACAACGTATAACAATGCTCTTCGCTTTATAAACGAAACAAAAATATATTTAAAAGTTTTGAAGTATACTCAACTACATGATATCCGCATGGCTGAGACCGCCAGTTCTATTCTGTGTTACTGTCAAGAATGTCGCAGTATCCGATGCATTTCCAACTTCCAATAATTTCTGTTAATTCGATAAAGGAACCGCATTGGATCATATTTTTATTTTAGATCATTGATTAAAAAAATATATTTTATTTTATATGGATTTTTTTTTATAACTTATGTTTAATTTTTGAGAAGTCGTTCAATTTCTTTCTCTGGATAGGAATTGCAAATTACTGAAATTGTACTGTAGAGACTGTCCACAATTTTCTAAATTATGAAAATGTTTAAAAAATTACTGCGCTTTTAGGCTTATCCATTCGATTCTGTTTTATATAAAACTAACACATAATACTAACAATCAGGAAGTCCAATAAGTGTCTCATCTATTATAAGATTATAAGTTTAGTTTTAAGTATTTAATTCTCAAGCTACATTACTTTTATGCCACAAATATATATTTTGATAAATTAAACTATTAAAAAGAGGATTAAATACTCAAACATTAATGAATGTTTATCTTTCTTTCTCAGGTATGAAGTATGAGGTTTTGTGACATCGCAAGTTACTAAATAGAGCAGACTGTAACTATAGTGGTTGATTTTGTTACGACTGCATAAAATAATATTTTATTCTGAAATTTGTCTACTACTTGGAACACACCACTGAAATTCAAAATTCATTGTTTTTATTTGGTTGCTGCCAAAGACCAAATAATTTTCTTCACCTATAATATTATATTATGTAAATCAAAATATGGTTTTAGAGTTTTGTAATAGGTAATATATAACAAATAATGTCATTTGTTTTGATATTTATACTAATTTCAAAGAATATTTGGTCACTAAAGCATTGCATTTGTCAAGGCGTCTATTTTCTATGAAATAATTAATCACTGACATTCCCCTTCGGTCTGCGAGGACCTGTGTTGCTTTAATATTTCTACAGTAAGTACAGCCAGTGATCACTCCGTGGAATAAATAATATAATAATAATAAAATCAATAATATACCATTTAATAATTTTATAATTATAAGTTTGAATTCAGAGTTTGTTTAAGAATTTTCTTTAGCTGGTATATTTGATGAAATATTAAATAGACAATCCTATAAATATTTAGCGATTTACATCGTAAGTTCATATTTATTTCATCCATTGTTTATAAGCACTGCAACAGCAGTTGTACATAACTATATATAACGTTGAGCTACTGTACCTACTGTACCTAGTTGTACCGCAACATTGTGTAGAGATGTTCCTTGGCAAACTCAAGCAATATTTGCTATTTGCCGCGAGATCAATAAATTGATGTTTGCCTGGAGATTCTTGATGGACTACTATACGTACGCTTTATTTTCTTATATCAGAAAGAATAATTAACAACTCTCTTTATCCTACTACTTCATTACTTAAAAATATTGATTAAAACTATTAATAAAAAAATATACATATAAATATATTAAGCTATAGTAGTTTGATTCGTACTTAAAATAAATGAATACACAAAACAAACTGGGTACTAAAATAAACGTAATTAAAGGCCCCGCAGAGTTTTCATTGAAAATATTATCTTAAATTCCTCTGCCCGGGAGCTTCGTCCGTGATGTATTTTTTCCGCTAGTGCCCGAGCTTTCTTGCCTTTCTAGAACGTTACCTGAATTAATTGCCCGGTTAATTAATATTTTTTCCAGCTTGTGAAATTCGTATACGCGAACGAAGTTTATTATTCTTTAAGACCTTGGATTATTGTTAATTAGTATTGTTGTTACAATTAAATATATACAGCCATAGACTTTTAGTGTGGACTGCATTCTAATAATCTATTTCAATGTTCTAAGATTAATTTTTCTTATTATTAAAAATATATATCAAAATCAAGTTCAGAAGCAAAAAATAGACAGAGTATTCGCAAAACTGAGAACTACATGGATGTATTATTTACTGAATATTACAGTCACACTGGGTTTTATGTAAAATGAAATTGTAATAAATAAATACCTCACGTTTCGTTGAAGTTTGTATTTGTTCTCCACTAAAGTATCTCTCACATTACTAATTATAAAGAACTCTTTCGTTTGTCAAAGTATATTAATATTTATGTAACTTTTTTATGATTTCTTTTGCCGTGGACTATTAATTATTTTCTAAAGAAGTGACCTACTCATTCTAAGAAATATGTGTTTGTTAACCTTCCTCGTGGTATTTAATTGTGCTCTGATAAAATATATTGTAATGTTTATTAACTGTAGGGTGTGATAATCCATTACAAATTTATAGAAACATATTAATAGAATTAAACTAAGGTCATTTAATATGTAACGTTTTTAAAATAATTTTGAAAAATCAAGTATCATGAAGAAGAAACCAAAAATATGTACCGAATTTACTAACTTGAGAAGTAAGACATTGATCCTTAATATCAAATCTGTTAAAGTTTATTTCTTCTTATCCCGAAGATGTTTCGATACGTCTAATGATATTTTATCATTTATTTTGATACTTTAGTACTTAAAAATTAATTAAATATGAGATTAATTAATTCAGTGCCTTTAAAAAAAGTTTGTTAGGTATTTGATTGAATATACAAACAACATAAACAAACTACTTAAATATGCTGAAGGAAAGTCGTTCGGCTGTTAATAACTTGCACGGTGAAAGATGACATCCAAGCAAGTGTTGTTTATTTAAATAATTTGCGTTTTTATCACGTTTGTAATGAATGTCCATTGTGATTATATTATTTTGGGTAGACCTCGAAGAATTCGGTCTGCCCATTCATTTGTCCCCTACTTTCGAATTTTGGAAAAATTTCTTCACAGGAGGTCTTCTTATGACCCCCTGAGTCCGAAATGACCATTGGTCAAAAAGTTTATATATATATATATATATATATATATGCGTGCGTGCGTCCAGATTCAGTTTTGTCAGCACGATAGCGGCCGCAGTTTCGCTCGGATCGCTTTCAAACTTTGCACAAAAATCAACCATCCAAAAATGAAGGTCAAGTTCGTTAACCAGAGAAATCCGGCCACAGGGGGCGCTAGGGCCTCACTTTTTCTGATTTCAGTTTTTAGACCATAACTTTTTCCCTATACGAAATACATCAATCGCGTTCATATTATATGATGTCTTTGATGAATACCTATAACTAATGTAAATAAACCGAAAACCTCACTTCAATAACTTAGGGGTGGAGGTAAAAAAACCGAAAATTTTTGAAAAAAAAATCATAACTTTTTTCTGGTAAACATTCTTGCATCACAAATATTTTTAATAGAAAGGTTATTTTTTACTTTAAATTTAAGTATTAGAAGTTTTGCCCGTAAAAGATACCGTTTCCGAGAAAAAAAATAAAAACCACTTTTAGCTTGAAAATTTAAGGTAGTTAAAACCACGGCAACTTTTTTCTGGTAGCATTCTCACCTCGCAAATATTTTTAATAGAAAGGTTATTTTTTACTCTAAATTTAAGTACCAAAAGTATTTCCAAAAAAGGTACCTTTTCTGAGAAAAAAAATTAAAACCACTTTTTGCTTGAAAATGTTTGATGTAAACAACGGCATCATCTATTATTCTTAGGTAGTGAGTTATATTTTAACCCTTTATAACTAATCACTCGTCGAGGCGACGACGTGCTACTTGACGAAATTCGAAATCACCTACTTCGCTCCGTCCCCTGACCTTGACTCTTTCATTACCTTCCTAATTTGAGTAAACAGTGCAGCCCGTGACACTATTGGGTCCACGCGCATCATAGGACGTGCTATGTGACCTTTTCGTCGTCCGCTGGACGAAGGTTTAGTAATAACAACAACTTTATTGTTACGGTACGTACATTAATAAATTCTTATATTTATTGTTTTACATATTGTAGATCTGCTTTTTATCGATAAATGTAGAATAGTATTTATTAAATTTCTAAATTAAATTTATTGGATTGATTTAAATAGAAAGTTTAAGGCAAAATTTTGTAGTAAGTAAATTTTTGGTTCGGTTTAGATACACAGTACGGAAAAATGTAGAGATGGTTTTCACTTTTTTATTTTTGTCTTAGATGGATTTGAGGAATCAAGAGGATCAGATTCGTCATTGGCGGGAGTCAGCATCGGAAAGCGAATCGAAGGAGAGATCTGACAGCTGAACATCAGAAACGGACGACAGTTTAGAGAAATATATTAGTTTCATTTAAAGCCAAATCCAACAAAGTTTTATTTTTATTGCCAACTATTCATGATCAACCTATTATTAATGAAACGACAAGAAACCAGAAATAATATTTTTTTATAATAGCACAAAAGGTGCAGTTGATCAAATGTGTGCAAATATAAGATCTAATTAGAAAACAAAGAGATGGCCGATGTGTATTTTTTATAACATTCTCAATATATGTTCTATTAATTCTTAGGCTATTCATGTCTGTAACAACATAAGAAATAAGAAAAAGCCAATGACTGGGGGCGATTTTGTATGAAGTTAGGAGATCAGCTAATGGAACCCTGGCTTCGGCAACGATAACAGACCGTGAGTTTGGGGTGTAATATAATTGTCATGATTGAGGATATTCTTGGCGAATCTTTAACAATAGAAGCTCCTGTTCTTTCTACGTCAAACGCGGATAAAATTTGCTACCTATGTCCATCAAAGGCCCGGAGAATGACCAAGCACCGTTGCACCAGATGTAGAAAAGTTTTTTGTGGTCCACAAAATGTTGGTATGTGTGGTCACTGTGTAAATTGATATTATAACATTAATTAGTACTTAATTTGTTCATTATAATCCTTACTTTTGTGCGATGAAACAAGTTCCTATCTTAATTAAATATTTTTTATTATATTTCATTGTTTTATTCCGTAGTCCGTTGGACGAAGGTGTAGTAATAGTGTAACAATGGAAACTGTTTAGTTATCTAGGGTTAAACGAGTTACACACGAGGTCTACCCACGCGTGTCCCCCTGCGGGCACGGATTTTTTATTATTAAGATAATTTAACCACTTGCCAAAATAGTATTATTATATTTTGTGATTTTTTTTTAATTTTTGCAACACGATTAAAAATTGTTTTTCTTGGTTAAGTGCTTAAAGTAAACAAGAAAGGTCAGGATAGGATAATAGGCAACATAATTATAAAGGTCGAATTTTCCCAAAAAACCTTCTTGGACTTTTTTATTTTATACATAGATATGTATTGTTTAAAAAGTTTGTTCACACCTTTTAGTCTGATTAAATTGAAATGGAATCGGGGCTTTACATAATTCATGTGTACTTAAACTTTTTTTTATTTTAATAGGCTTAAGGCTGAACCTCGAGATGTTTTCATATGGTCATTTACAAAAAAACATCTTGAAGAACGATATCTGCATTTAATTAATCGAACGAGTTAAGAATCATAATATAATTAACTTAGATTTAGACTTTTAATTACACGTAAATAAACGGTGCATTTTAAATTGTGTAACGTCATCCCTCCTCTCACAGGTATATATCAAGCTGTATATATCACGCTGAAGGCAGCGCTGACGAGGCGGCAACTTTGCCCGTTTGTTCAATTTAATCGCTTGTATTCTTTATTTCAGAGCTTTGTGGTAAACCTACCATGCAATTTTTTTTATCTATAATTTAAATGTTTAGTTTGTTGTTGTTGTTATATATACGAGTACGTGTACGGTGTTGTATTTTTAGATTAAAATAAAATGTTCCTCTTATGTAAGTTTTATTAGGATTTTTTTATGTCCGCTTTAAATAAAAATAGAACCCAATTGTATTGATAAGCTCCCATTCAAATAATGAAAGAATATAACAATGGGCATTAAGAATAAATTTTGATACACGGTTGTCACTTTATTTACTCATACATTGTAGTTTAAATACTATACAAATTGCAACAATACGCTACATCTCGTGGTGAGGCGACGGCCGGTGGAGTTGCGAATGCTTATTTAATTTATCAAATGCTACGTAAACTGCTCCTAAAGAACTGACCAAGAGATAATCTCTGGTCAAGAGTTTTTAGAGCTTAGTGGATCATTCTATCTAAATATACCTTGTACATAAAGGCTTTATATATTTTTGTATCTTTACCACTATTATAAATTTATTAAAACTAATAACTTTAAATATATCAGATAATCTTAGAAATATACAATTTCAGAAATGTTGGTGAAAATGATAAGTTTCTACTCTTTCGAAATAACAAATTCTTTTACCCGTTTCTATAATGGACCTTTAAGGTATACATGTGTCGGCAAATAGTTATCCTGTTAAAATTGAACGATCGTAAGGTATTTATTACAAATGCTCTCTTATATAGTCTACGTGAACTGGCGCGGCAACAGATAGTATATTTATAATATTAAATTATAATAATTCCAGTTATAAATGTATAACTACTAAACAAACCATTTTCTTGTCCAGGGTCATATACTAAAAACTTCTAATAGTGTAACAAAAGTAATTACATTTTTGGTTCAAACTATATTGTATCTAATAATTGTTTAAAGTTATACCAACTTTCAATATAACTAAACCAGGCTGAGCAACCTTTTCAAATAGTTCGACCTTCTATTAAATAAATATTTGCGAAGTCTGCAGAGTTTAGAAGCCAACCTTTGATAACGAATTTCTCTAGTATGGGAAAAGTAAAGTCTATGATTAATCTCATAAACATAATAGTTATGTTATAAACATAAATTGACAAATAAAAATACAACAAAGGGAGGACACATTGAACTTGCGTCCGTAGTATTGACCGGAAATCATTTACGGTCAAATGACCTTCGACACGGCGCAGAACGGGACGTAAATAGAACGTTGTTTATTGAGTCGGAAATGTGTGGTAACGACGAGATATTTCCAACATGAAACGTAGCAGACTTATGTTGTGTGCCTGGGTTTAAGACAAAGTATTATACTCCTATGTTGTTCGATTGATATTTCTAGACTAAGTATAGACCGTGTGTATTGATAGACTATTAATTAGATTCAAGATACGATGTCTATACAACAACAATAAAGTAGTAGTTGTTTGGGTAGTCCTTTATTTAGTATGATTGAAAATAATTTAACAAAGTAAATATTGCTTTCACTGTGGTCAAAAAAATACTTGTGTAAGAAGTTAAATGACTGCATTGTTGTACTTCTATTGTTATTCAGGTTTCGAGTAGATAAAATATATTAATAAAAATATATATTTTGAAGGACTCTTCAATCACTAAAGTATTTTATTTGACGAGGCGTCTATTTTCTATAGAATCATTTATCAATGAGAGTGCCCTTCGGTCTACAAGAAATTGTGTTGCTTTAGCATGTCACAAGTAAGTAAAGATATTTTATCGGTTAAACACGCAAATAAATTATATCAAAGTATATAATTATTTTAGAAGTTTCCAGTTATAATTTTTAATATTTTAGCAATTTTAATTGTTGTTTCGATACCACACCTTTTTTTTCGTATTTATAATAGTAATACCCGAGTCACGTTACCGTGTTCCTTAAAACAATTTGGGTAATTAAGTTCTCTTGCAATATACAACGCATAAATTACGCACAACGACTTCAATACAAAACTCACCTCATTTATTCAGAATTCCTTTTATTGTAAAAAAAAAAATATTTGGAACATATTTCTTTCCGTATAATGTACGTAAAATGAATGTAAAAGATTAAAATGGCTTGTAATTTTAGTATTCTTTGTTAAAACAGTTTATAAAAAATCGAATTAAGTGGCCATGAAAAAGTAAATAGTAATATTTTAGTTCATAATATTAATATTACAAAATTCTTATTTAAGAAATGTATATATATTACCTACATCCTTATTTCAAAAATATGTACACGAAATGTTTCGATATGTTATATTTTTTTTATTCTTCTTTTTATTGTATTTCATAAACTAAAGTTTCAGATTTTTTATTCTGAGATCCATATAGTTATATAGCCAGTCGATAAGATAAATTGTAAATATTATACATTTTGATATCGGGCCTCCATTGACAGCAATGTCCTAGTATATGAAGATTCCGTTGCATGCATGCATGTACGATTATGTGCTAAGCACTGCAACGGCAGTTCTACATAACCATGTGTAACGTTTACCTACTAGTTGTACCACAACATGTTAAGATTTGTTCCTCACCAATATCAAGTAACGTTGATATTTCCCTTGAGATTATTGATGACGGGTCATTTAACGCTATTTCCTATATTAAATAGAATAATTAATAATTCTTTCTATTTTAACTACTTCATCGTTTCAGAATATTGATTCGTCCTTCTTTTAAGGATAAATATTTTTTATAACATTCCAGGTCACTTGTTTTAATTAATATATCTATTAAAATATTGATGACTATATTAAATATAATTGGAGAAATACAAAATCCTTGAAGTAAACCTATGTTGGAATTTAATGGCATGGAATGATTTTCATTTGTGATTATGGAAAAATTTAGTTTTGAATAATATGATGCAATGATATTATTTTGTTTTAAAAAAATAATAAAATTATATCAATATTAAGTTGATATAATTAAGTTCTAAAGCAGAAAATAGTCAGTGTATTTGCAAATTGGAGTTGACTGAGAACTACGTGGATGTAATATTATTCGTATATTACTTCTGTATGCTGACAACGCAAAGTGTGAATACTAATTTTAATATTTATTAAACGAAGCATAAAGTTAAAATTACTCAACAGGTTTTAGGTAAAATTAAATTGTATAATACTTCACGTTTTATTGAGGTTTGTATTTGTTTTCCACTCACTACCTCCCCCTCTAAAATATCCTCGGTATATATATTATATTTATGTAAGTATGTATTATATTTATATTTTTGTACATTTAAGTAATATATGTGTTTATATATCGTAATATATAAAGCACAAAGACACTCACTCACTGACTCATTCATCGCTCTACAGCCCAAACCGTTATACCTAGAAAGCTGAAATTTGGACACAAGACTCCTGACATATTGAATTGGTGCAATAAGAATTTTGCAAAGGTCCAAACCGTGCCAAAGGCACAACTAAAAAACTGCAAAGTTTACCCCCCGCTCCCTCCCTTCTTTACTTTTGCCGTCCGTCTATTAAATTAAATAACATTTTGTATTTTTTATCTTAAGTTCTAAAAGTAAACAAGAAAGTTTCCACTATTTCAGATGCATCACCTATATCCTTATAATTGTACTGAATGATGTAAAACTTGAATACAATAAATAGTTGGAAATAAAATCTCTAATAAAATTCGGATAACATTATAGAAAACAAAACCATCTTACTCATCAAAAATTTTTTCTCGAGGTCGAGTGTTTCCATAAAACCTTTTGTGATTTATTTATTTTATTCATTTATATCTTTTTCACTTTGAAAGTCAGATGAGTGTAGCAGGAGAGCCTATTTTGATACTTTATTTATCGAAATAAGCCCTTCTGTAAAGACACTCTCCAACTTATAAGAACCACAATCGTTTCTAAATATAAACCCCCTGTTGTTCTATTTATTCTTCTCACATCTATGTTAAGGACCCTTGTCACCCTTGTCTGTTTTGATTATATCCTCCACTAAGCCCAGTAATTCACGGTTAGTCAGAAAAAAGTCAAATCATATTATTCAAACTTTAAGACAAGCCTGACCGCTAATGAATTTAGAATAGTTTGTTTGTATTAATGACAGAATTCTAATGGATGAACTAACTATATATAATATTAAGATTTTTTAAAGCAAATGGACTGTTTGGTTAAAAAATATATATTAAATAAAACAAAATACCTTTAACAAGATCTTAGACAGTTTTAAGTCTCAAAATATATTTTAAATATAAGGATTTGTGAACGCTATTTATCACACGCTACGTAAACGGTTCCTACTAGGCTGATCAATACAATGTCTGTGGTCTGAAGTATTTAGAGCTTTGTGGATAAATATATCTCGGAGATTAAAAAGTTTTAAAATATTTTTATTTTATTTATATTGGTATTTGGATGTATAGTGAAAAATGTTCCAAAACATTTACACATTTAGAAAATTATTTCACCTATATTTATAATAAATTTTTGATATCCTTAATATTTAAAAATTTTTCGTGGATACCTATTTTATTTTACATGGTAATTAAGTAGAAAGAATAACAGACGCATTAATGCTATTTTTACAAATACTGGTCTGTTGTTGAAGGCCGCAGCACCAGCTAGTATATTAAAACATTGTTACAATTGTAGTAATATATTTATATACTTAATAAAACTAATTCTTTGTTTAAAATTATAAAATAAAGAACGCTAATAGTGTAACAAACGGAACTACAACTACAAATAATTAGAACTGTCTTTCAATTAGTTCGAAAAACGTTTCATCGGTTAAAAAGTCGCGAAGTTTTCTGACAAAAGGTAATATTTGAAAGGAAATAATATAGCGAATAATATAGCGAAAGCGATTTAGAACTAGTTTATGGTTATAAGATATTTTAGTGAGATAGCGATTACTTTGTAGCAGGATATAGTTGATCTTTTTGTTTATCATATTTTGAATTAAGAGTTTATGGTGAATCTTTTACTTATAGCAAAATCTTTAAACATTCTTTGAATAATAAATAATTCAAATTTTAACTTAATTATTGAAATAACTATTTTATGTAAATTAATTAACAGTAAAAGATTAATCTCTTACATAGAATTCTTTTTTTATAAACATTAACTTTAAAAAAACGCAACAAAGGGAGGAAACACTGGACATGCTATAGTGGTAAAGACCGGGAATTATAACCGGTCACCCGGCCGGGGAAACGGGGACACGAACTAAATAGAATATTTTTTATTGACTCGGAAATGTGTGGTCACGGTGAGAAATTTCCAACATGGAACATATTATTCTTATGTTGTATACGTGGTTTTAAGACAAAGTATTGCCGTATATGTTAATGTGCTAGGTAATAAAGTGTGTGTATATATAAACTATTATTTACCATACTGTTGACTATACAACAACCATGTTATGTATAGTTTTTGATAAAGTATCTGGGTAGTCGTTTATTTTGTATGACTGAAAATATTTTTTAATGAAGGAGACATTACTTTAATTGTTATCATGAAAATAGTGCTGTAAGTAGTCAAGCGACTGCATTTATAACACCTCGTCAAAGTTTAAAGGAAAAAGATGTTTTTAAAATGAACGGGTAAAGTTTAAAACTGCACTCCGCTAACAAACTTGCTCTATCACTGTTGTAAATTGGAAAATTCATTTTCAGTCAAATTGAGATTTTAGGGATTTTCTGCAGTGAGTTAAAAAACGTACCTGTTTTAAAAATAGCTAATTATTTTGATATTTATTTTGGTTAATTGAACATGCTACATATATACAACATACTGGACTGTACCTGTAGTGGTTTATTTTGTTATCACTGTACAGAATGATATTTTATCCTCATTTTTTCCTGAAACATATTTAAAATCGAAATTCAAAGTTAATTGTGTCTGTTTTTATTTATTGCTTATATTATATTATATTACGTAAAATAAAATAAGGTTATGGGGTTTTGTTAATGATAAAATATGCAAAAAATTATGTTATATATTCTAATAATTGTATTATTTTGAAGAACTCTTCAGTTACTAAAGTGAAAAGGTATCTATTTTCTATGGAATAATTTATCAATGAGACTTACTTATGGTTTACAATAAATGATGTTGCATTAATATTTCACACAAGCAAGTAAAGTTGTTATATCAGTTAAAAACGCTATAAAATAATAAGGATATCAATAAATATACAGCATAAATTTGTTTTATCTATTTTATAGATATCTTATTTCGACACCATATTTTTTTTAAATACTTATAATAATAACACCCGAGTCACGTTTCCATGTTCTTTAAAACAATTTGGTTAATAAACTTCTACACAACACACACACAACACAACTCCTTCAAAATAAACTCATGTCTGTTATGTTATGTTATGAGTTCCTTTTGTTATTAAAAAATGTTTGTGAAAATATGACTTTGAATAAGCAGTATTTTTCAGCTGACTTATTTGATGTAACATTACATATAATATAAGTGGTTATTTTACTATGCTTCTCGTTATTTTGTATATCTGCTGTTTTATTAAACACTGTAAGGTAATATCTAGTAAATTGTTTTATGTCAGTTGAGGGAAAAATTAATTCGAATTTGTTAAAAAGGAAGTTCAAATATAAAAAATAATAGTGTCATTTTTTTATCTAATCTGCCTCGGTCTACGCATAGGATACTTTTTATTTTATGTTCATATAAATTTTTGCTGAATATTGAATATCAGCAACATGCCCTACTTTTAGATAACCTTATGATTCATAAAATGATAATTAGCCGCGGCCGTTTGTTAAAAGATTATGAGATTATATTGTGACGCTTCCGACATTCAGATCTCAATGTAGGTAACTTTTTCACAACATGCTAAGGTTATTACGTGAATTTTATTATTAGTATTAAAAAATATTAATAATAATATAATATAACATAACACAATATATATATTTTATACTTATGTTGCTCGTATTGTAAACATAAATAAAGATATTTCGTAATAAGTTATTTTTCTATTTGTCTGCACCAATACCATGGTATCAGTAAACATTAGACATATACTGACATATAAAATCAACATTATTTGGGATGGAATTGGATCACTCTGAGACAGTCTGCGCAAGACAAACCGAATCGAAATGTTAAATATAAGTTGAGTCACGTAATTTTCATTGAATTTGGGTGAAATATGTTGCAAACTTTGATATCCAAGTAGAAATGGGAGTTCGGAGATCTTTGTTATTGGATAAAGTAATATAAATCTTGGTTAAAATCAAAGTTTATTATTTGGAAAAAATATATATTAATTCACGATTTCTCGAACGAACTAAAACTTTATAACCTTATCAAAAATATTTATTAATAAGCTTGACATGTTTATAGAAAATTAGCAATTACTTGTCAAAAATACAATTATGTTTGATATCATACTATCACATTAAGTTTTAAAGTACATTACAATGGCATCTGATATTTATAAACCGTATTAACATTTTTGAACTTGATCTACACACAAATTCTAAGTTTTACTCATTATTAACACGTAAGTGGTTGCTAAATGAAGCTAAGTTCTTTGTTAATTTCTACCGAATTCCTACCAGTCTATATCAGCTTTCTCCGATTCTGATATTTTCATACTTGACGACTCCTTACAGTACAAAGCAGACGCAGATTAAATTCAATACAAGTTAATCGATAAAAAACCATTTTCGATTGAAATCTTCACGAATAGTAATTGCGTGTATTTTTTCGGAGCATAATGATATAAATTTGAATTTAGGAAAGATTAAAAAGAAATTTAAAGTTAGCACACACCAACATAATGCCAGTCACAAAATAGCTACAATATGTCACTTCACCGCAACACTCTGTTGAAATTAAGGAAATAAATGTTATAATTTTCGTCTCAGAAAATATTAAAAAATATTTAATAGTAATATTTTTTTATATTCTTTTCTTTATTAATCTATTGGCTGCACTAAACACTACTTTAGTAAATTTTTATTGAAACATCTATACATTGTGTTAATCTGTAATTTGATAATATTAAGTATGTTATGTTTAGCAATTTTTTAAAAATGACTTGTAAATTGGTGCCCGTACTGAAGTATCTCATTTGACGTACAGCTTCGGCTTACTCGAACTAACGAGAGTGAGCCAACCTAAGTGAACCAGTCCATAACTGGTGTTCCTACTTATATTTCGTACGTAACAGCGAAATGTGTTTTAGATTTTTATGTTTTGGAATGTTTACATAGCCTTCAAATAACGGCTATAAAGACTATAGCATAAGGCTTAAATTTGTAGAATAAATAATTTACACACTTGCTCTGCTACTAGAGTCGCATCTTATGAAATCAAATTATTTGAGAATATCTCCTGCAAAATGTTCATATTAAAAGTAATGTTTCGTTTATACTAATGAATTGGTACCCACTGATTTCAAACTTCATATTCAAAGTCTTATAAACATATATGTCGGAGAATCGAATGCCATCTGTCGGGACCAGATTTGACAGTTTCATTCTATCAGACTGTCAGACAGGTGACAACGAGGCGGTTATCCTTCACTTTAGTAGTTGCAACCGCCACTGCACTACGCTAATAACGAATCGAGTTATCGATGCAATCCTTAACCATTGTCGTTCTAATTTGTTTGATTAACAGTGCTTTCAGAAATTTAATTCAGTTGTTATTTTATGACCGAGAATTATAAGTGTGATTGTTTGTTTTAAGTATTTTGTTGGATTACCCACAAACTTTTAATATGGATAATCCTTATATGGGCCATTCTGATGCTATATATAAAAAAACTTATAGACCTCTAACATCACTGCTTGATTCGTCTATCTATAAGTCTTTTATAAATCGATTTCCGCACCATTAAATATATTCTGTGTCAAGAGGGTTACATAAACACATAAATAATTTATATTAAGTATATCCATAATCGGATCCATAATCTATTGATTCTACAGTAAGAACTTATATCAACAATGGTTTAAGTTAATTCTTGAATATTCAAAAGTATCTTGATGAGATAAGTGTTACATAATAATAACTTGATTAAATAAACAGTAAATAACTTAAGAAAATACTATTTTACTTATTTTTTTGCTAACTTAGTCGCTTGGCTATAAATCTTTTAGCATATGGACCAAAAAAAAAAAGGCTAACTTTACTTCACATGTATTCAGGAGAACTGTATGGTTTTCAAAGATTAAAAAAAATAGAAGTTTTCTAGAATAACATTTTTTGATATATAGTGTTTAAAATATTTCGGAACGATTTCTTTAATAAAATAAATAAAAATATTCAAAATGTTTTTAAAATTGAATTTCATAGCCTTTGGTACCTATGAATCGCTAGAATGAATCGTTAGATGTGCCATTGAATTACAGTTATTCTATAGGTTTCTATAATTTTTATAATTTATAAATAAATGTAAGCCCAACATTCTTGCCCACTTTCAATCAATAATGTGTAGTAATATGTAGTAAATATCGATTAATTAACGATTGGAAGTTATAAAGAGAAATTTAATTTCAATTAGTGAGGTTTTTTATTATTTATTAAAAAAATGGTCACCACAAACTACTGAACAAAAACGTTATTTAAGATAGAATAAGCTCTAAGAATGACAGTCCAGTCTTTTGTAGTTAGTCGCTTCAAGTTAATCTAAATTTATGAATTTCATACGTTATGTAATGCAAAATAATTATTAGATATTAGTAAAATACTTGATGCAATTATATATTTATATATAATAAAAGTACTACTACAAAATTCCTCCATTGGTCTCAATTGCTAATTACTATCGAAATTAATTTTCCCGGGGCAAGAACTGTGACCGGCGGCGTGTAGAGGCATCATATCATAGTAAAGGGGAACACGAATATGATTTAAGTTAATATTAAATGTTATTAAAAATATTACGAGATTTGGTTTGCAATATCGATGAAAATTGCACACGTTGTCAGGGTTACCGAAAAGAATAATTGTCTTTAAGAATTACTGTTATCGAAAAATATAAAGTAACTCAAAGACGGACAACCGAAATAACTCGATATTTTTTACCTAAGAGGAAGCTAGTAGCAAAAGTAACTAAACATCATTTGAAAATTAAGTGCGGTTTCTAAATTATATGAATAATTTTAAAGATTTTATTATATATATTTTTATAGACATAAATGAATTATGTAAATATTACAGAGCTATTGTAAAGCTTACTACTATAAAGGTTTGCTGTGACATGCTCCGGGATAATGTTAAAGACATTATTTTATTTTAACAGAAATGTTTTAATAAGTTTCATATTCGTATTATATTTAGTTTATATTCAATATTTTTCTTTGAATTATAATATACTCGTAGTACTAAATATGTGTTCATTGTACGAGTGTGTATCATGTGTTATCTCGTATATACCAACAATGTGTTGTACAACAACCACTCTATTAATACGTACATATTTAGAACCGTACACACATGATTCAAGGATCTTATTATGTCCATGTCAAGACTTGGAGTTATAAATTTCTAGTTCTAGGTGTAAACCATCCGGGCCATTGCCTAATTATTTTTCAACAGTTTCTAAATTTATTTTAACTTATCCGATTATTATCGGCAATAGCTTTGGCAAATTCATTAACGTTAATATTAATAATTCTGTCAGAACGCTTTTAAAAAATTGATTAAAAAATAAATACAAGCTATTTGTTGCCCATAAAATGCATTTTCGTCCTCCAATTACAAGCTGTCAGAAATGTTATTGGAGTTATATTACATCGATTTTACCTTTAGTACAGAAATAACCAGAGCAGATTGGTATTTCGATTTCTTTCCTAAAATTGATATTTATTAAACATTTTCCATTTTAAAATATAATTAGTACCAAAATATTGTAAAATAAATATTTTAACGTCACAATAATAAAAATAATAATAGTGAACATCCAGCTTATATTATTACTTCGTTACTTTGTACAACTCATAGTAATTATTTCTTTAAATTATTATTAGACAAGTTAGTATGGTGATATTATTTATTATAGTTACAAGATGATATGTAATTGTAACAGCGAGCACCTAAGCGAGGGCATTTAAACAAGATTGTACTTAAAAGGTAAGAGGAATCAACGTAATTAAGGGAAATAAATAAAAAAATTGTCTTTTCTCTGCTTTTTTCCAATGATTCAAACGCGGGAGAGGTAACAATTATATATTGAAGTTCTTCAAAAACTTGTGCTGTACTTTTTCAATCATATTTATATTTAATGTAATATGGATTCTAAATTATTAAAGCGTATTCATTCTAAGATTGCTCTCACAAAAGCGTTAAAAGGCTCATTTTCATCTTGATGGCTTTGCTAATCGACAAAATTGTCGCATTTGGGGTTCAGAAAATCTACAAGTGATTGTTGAGAAACAAATGAATCCACAACGTGTCACTGTTTGGTGCCGATTTAGGCTTGAAGGGATCATCGGACCATTCTTCTTCGAAAATGTAACGGTTAATGGTGCTCGCTATCGCGACATGATAACCCAGTTTTTTGTGCCAAAATTGCAAGAACTCTATACAACTTACTTAAGGATCTCGGCCTTTCTAGAACGATCATCGGTTCATTTCTAGAACGTATTTCAAAGGCGGTTTTAGTAGGTTCTTATGACATTTGGTTAGGTAGGGAGAGGAGTGTGAACAGTGAAGGTGAGCGTATACGCACCTGGGTTGCAAGTCCCAGGCATTGTTTGCGCTCCTCTTCTTGCAACGCTATGGGCCCGACACCCGCACGGTGAATCCATGCATGCTAAGAAGCTACGTCTCTATCTTAAAGAAATATTTAAAATAAGCTTACATAATTGATGAGAAATTACGTAGAAAACACATAGTAGTATATTTTTTGTCGTCTTCAATTGTGGTATTTATAATAATAAATAAAAATCTTACAACTATAACGTATTTATGTATTGAGTTAAAAACCTTACATAAAATAGTAGAGAATTTTAAAATGATGTTCATTTATTTTTCTAATCTTTGCTTGCTTAGAGGATATTAGCTAACTTGCGACTCTAAAATTTAATAACAGTAGTACAGTAAATAATAAAATATAGTATCGATATCGAGGTGTAAAATATTTTATCATCGTTTCTCTTTCAAAGAATAATGTTTCTGGGAAAGATAATACACCCCTCAAAATTAAAGTATATAAATAAACCTGTGGAGCTCTCGGGATATTAAAACAAAATAGATTATATTTTGTGGATCATTTCAATTAGTATAAGGAATAAAGGTAATTGAATTTTCTTTTAAATAACAGTGTATCTACCAATTGTTATTTCTGTTACAAATATGTTTTTAAGGTTTTCTTTAAATTTACGAAACAATGACAAAACCTCAATATTATGTTACTGATATCATTCAATATATCCTTTACATATTATTTGCTATTTGCTGTACAAAAGAAAGTAAAAATGATCATATCGCTAGTATGATCTGAATAACTTTGAGGGAGATGTTTCATGATAAATCTTCTATGCGAACATACAACTGTTGCCAAGAGTGGTATTATGATATTAAAAGCTTTTTTTACTTTAAATATGACTTGTATTATATGTATGTATACTTGTAAATATTTTTATTAGCTTTGAAAATTCTTTATAAGCATCAGCGACAACAAAGCTGATGGGACGATTATGCGAAACTATCCGGCGGTATAGAGCACAATACCTTTTCTAAGGGCACCCACTAAAAACACATAGTCACTTTCAATGCAATAAGATCTAGTTATCGTATCTAACCATGGTAACGCCAACGTAGCGAAAAAAAAATTAAAAATGTTTAAAAAATAATGTAGCAAACAGTTTAAGAATTTTCCGGATAGATATTTATTACGTTTAGGTAGGTACCCAAAAAAAAGAATCTCCATTGGCGACTTTTTGTAGTGAAGGTTTTTTTATATTTTCTAAAAAATTTAATGTAACTATCATTATCATTATTTATAGAAGAAATAAGAGAAATAAGAAAGGCTCAATTTAGTCTACTCTTAATTTATACACCGAGTAGCCAATACAAAGTCAAAAAGAACTTATTGCGAAGTAAGTCATGTATATATACATATATATATATTTATATATATAATAATATAAGTACAGTAGAAGAAACTCGGCACATTGTCTTGACGTTAATGACTTTGGTATTTAAATTCTTATTGAATTGCAAGCATTGATCATTTTCATCGACATACTTGTGATGTATGTAATGTGAGAGTGAAGTTGCAATTCTCGTAATCAAGGAAATATTACAGAGCAGGTGTTCTCGTCGACAGACCTCGCATTTATAACAGCAACATGGACATTGATTTACGACAAACATCACTGATAGCATTGTTTAGTTGTAGCTGAATATTCTATAAAGATAATGTATTTGAACACATCTCATATTTTATGGTAATGTGTTCCAAATAGAAAGAGAAATTTAATGAAACACGTGCTCAATTTGTGCCGTTTGTTCATAGATGAAGTAATTTGACTGGAGGTTTTATAAATAATTTAAGTGTAGGTAATTTGTTTTTTCCGCTGTTTGAACTCTGTCAAGCAATAAGAGAAAGTTTTCTTTTCACCCTCTGCAAATCTGTTTAAACTGCAATCTGTTAAATCTTTGAACCATCATTCTGCTATTCTTTTATTATCAGTTTATTCATATAACAGTAAATTTAACGGTAATTGTGATTTCAAATGTTTATAATACTGCTTTTGCCAGCGACTTCCAAAACTAACCAACACCTATATATTCAAAAATATTATAAATATTTCTTTATTTAACTTCACGCCATATCCCTTGCGGGTTAGTCAGAGGCAATGGAGCGCCAAACGCTAAGGTCCCTGCATACCTCTTTCGCCTCGGCCACAGCCATCAACCTCTTCTTACAAGCCCTCCGAGGGGTCCTCATGCTTTTTAAGTGACCTTCCTCCAGTATCATAGATACTGTGTTTTCGAAGGTCACTCGAGGCCTCCCCCAGTCTCTCTTACCGCTCACTTTTCCTATATCAATCTTTGTTATCATTCTTTCATCACTCATTCGTTCGACGTGCCCAAACCACTTGAGCACGTTTTTCTTCATTCTCACCGTGACATCTTCGCTAGTACATGCTGCTGCTGCCATTCTGTGGATCTTTTCATTGCGGATTCAATCAGCTAGACTGACTCCGCATATTCTGCGAAGAGATCGCATCTCCACAGCATTCATCTTCCTTACATTCTTCTTCTGTGTTACCCACGTTTGGCTGCTGTATAACAGCGTCGGTAGCAAAACTGCATTGTGTATAGCCAAACGTGCAGCTATGCTGACGTTTTGCCGTCCCAACAATGTAGTCAAAGTACCGTTGACTCTGTTACCGGCAGCAATACGCCTTTCCACATCCATTTCGTATCTTCCGTCTCTGCTAAACATACTTCCCAAATATACCACTTCATTCACTCTCTGTAAAGAAACTTTACAGCCTGTAGCCTCGATACAATGTGAACGGTCCGTTCACATTGTATCGAGGCAGTATCTCCCATAACTTCTTTCTCACAACCCTGTCAAACGCCTTTTCCAAATCCACAAAAGCACAGAAAACCTTGGTTTTTGGTTTAGGGCCAAAAACTTTTCCGTGATCATGCGGAGGGATATAGGATAGGATCTAAGGATAAGAAGGATACAAAGGTAGATGACTGCACTTCGCCAATCGTCTGGGACCTCCCCCGATTTCCAGCATAAATTGCACAAAAACCAGAAAAAGTCCAAGACGCGTGGTCCACCATATTTGATCATCTCGGCAGTAACTTCATCTGTTTCCGTAGCCTTACCACATTTCAGGCTTCGAATCACGCTCTCCACTTCTTCCAAACTGATTTCACCATCGGCTACATCGAAAGCACCCCCTTCATTCTACAGGTTGCTGAACAACCCCGGGAACCACTAACTTCTTGCCAGAAAAGCTTCGTGTTTTCCCGGAAGTTGTTCGTCAACCTTTCATCCCTTTCTCTCTCAGAATTTTCACGCTTCATCTTTATAAGTGCTTTTATTTTGTGCTTTTGCAGCTTGTACGCTCTTTTTTTTATCTCTCTCATACTTTTATCCTTAGCAGAGGCTTTATAATCCAGCCCTGCTTTCTTCTTGAACTCTACAGCATCTTTCACTTGATTATCCCTCCATTCATCTCTCTTTTTACTAAAACCTCTTTTCCTCTTACCACATACTTCTGTCGCTACTTTCACCATACCATTAGTAAGGTTCTGCCAGCATACTTCAACAATTTTATTTCCAGAATCACAGCTTTCAAGCTTCTTGGAAACCCTTTCTTGATATTTCTCTCTGATCGGTGGATCTTGAAGCTTCCAGCTTCTTATGCGATAACTCGACGCCAAGCTTGGACACGTCGTGCGGCTGCGCCAACCTGCACACAGACCTTATTCTAGCACCGACTAGATAATGGTCCGTTCCCAGATCAGCACACCTGAACACTCGCGTGTCCATAACTTGACTTCGAATACGGTGATCCATGATATAGGAATAAATCAATCATACTTCTTTCTTCCGCTCGCCCCCATGTGTACATGTGAATTTGTTTGTGATCAAACATCGTGTTTGCCACAAACAAATTTTTCTCCTTACGAAATTCCAAAATAAGCTTTCCGGCCTCAATTACTCTCCTATCACCTTATTTGCCTAGTACGCTTTCGTAACCACTTAGCGTGGTTGCAACCCATCCATTCATATCTCCACATACTATCAACTTTTCATTATCTCTGACACTACTTAGAACATCCCTGACACTCTCCCAAAACTCCTCGAGCTCGCTCATTTGAGCTGAGGATACTGGCGCATACAAGGCTAACAAGAATACTCTTGTTATCCCGAGCTTAAAGCGAACCCAAAGAAGCCTCGGGTTGATCGCCTTGTATTCTAACATTGCATTAACCATTCGAGAGGACAATAATACGTCTACACCTTGGCAACCTCGCTCACCCTCTGGAACCCCAGCCCAGAAAACGACCAAGTTGCCAGGCAAATCGGTTGTATCATTGCCTTTTATATATATACGAAATTAAAATTAACATAAATTACAATTAAACTATAACAAAAAAAATTACAATAATAATATGACTAGAAAAAAAAATTATATCGTAACTAACATTTTTCACTTCTGCTGTAAGTTTTTCTGAAAGCTTCCTCTTAAAACTTGCATCAGGACCAGGACACATGTTTAAGCACAGACTGCAGTAGCTGCACTTGCTGAAATTTATTAATAATTTATATCAACGGATGCTGTATGAATTAGGCTATAACAGGTCCGGAATACGAATCACTTGAGCTTTTCTTTGTCGCTCCACCACAGAGTCTTTGATTGCTGAACCAAATTGTCTTGTCAAAAGTCTTTTCGCTTTGTTTGCTTTGAAATAATTTATTTATTTAATATTATTTATGTATTGTAGAACACAGGAACACAGAACACAGAATTTAAGATTATTATATATTATTATAAATATAATTAATATAATCCATCCTCACAAAACATCGTATTTATAATAATAGTACAATTTAAGAGCTTTATACTATTGACAATGACTGTGACAGCGAGAGAGACTGTGACTCAAAAAATTTTTTTTTTTAAATTGTTATTGGAAATTTGAGTAAAATTTCAAATAAATTTCATTAAATTTAGTTAGTTAGTAATTCACACAGGAAATTAACAATGCTTAATAATTAATTTGAATTAATTTGAATTTTGAAATAAATATTGACTCTATGTTTTAATAGCATTTTTTAATATAACAGGAGATAGAAATAATATGGGCTTTGCCCTAATTTATTTTTTTCTTAATAAAAACAATTATTTTTCCAAGAATTGTTTCACTCAATTTCCCTACAAACCGTTTAAAACTGTTATATTCCGATTCCTGTCTAAATGTATGAAGAATTCACTAACCAACGTAAAATTTATTAAATATTGTTATATAACAAATTATTATAAAAATACGAGTATATTTTAGTAATAGCAGGTTATGATAGATTATAAATATTATATAATTTGGCATGAATTGAACTGCAATTTGTTCTAAACCTGTTATTTTTCAACTTCCTCACCTCTATCAACTTTGAAACGATTTTATTTTTAGTTGTTTTATAGGTTTCTATTTCCAAGTTTTTGACATATTGGACTGGAACAGATTATATTACAAAAATTACATTAAATTGTAACAAATCATATTGATATAAAATATGGTTTGTGTGTATTCTAGGTATACTTCACCTTCAATTTACTTGTTTATTAAATCACTAATGTAATGTTATTATGAGAAAATAATAATAGCAAAGCAAGCAAAATACTTTGACTTTTTGCAGACATTATAGGATTGAATTATTTTATAGCTACGCTAATTTTACAAAAATTTAATGTACATAAAAATATTATGGATTACATTTAACATTCTATTAAAAGAATTAACATATACAACAAATTAAACATAACAGGTTACAAGCGATCGGTAGACAGGCTCCAGCGTAATGTTTTTGCTTCTATTTTACCTGGCAAAATAATAGTATTGTTATGAATACTTTCGTGGAAGAAAGTACTAAAGCCGATGATATAAAGGATACAGTTTAAAGTTTGGATACACAAAGGCTTATTTTGTGTCATATGAAGTCTTGATATAAACAAATTAATTTCTGGTAACTTATGTTGAATCTGTTTATAATATTTAATATATCAATATAATATTTATTTATTTATTTAAAACTTTATTGCCCATAACAATGTTATAAAAGAAAGAGTATTACTATGTTTATATAAATGCAGTAAAATTACGTGCAAAGGCGGTCTTATCGCTTAAAGCAATCTCTTACAGATAACCTTTGATGAACAATGACAATTAGAAAAGTCACAAGATAGGCCAAATTAATCTACTTCACAATCATATAGGAGTAACTATCGGCATAAATAAACATATTATAATCTAAAAAATACATAAACAATTAAACAAAGATCCATATATATACATGTATAATATAATATAATAAAAAATAATATACAATATATAAAAATATACATATATATTTATCATTATATTTAACAGTTTAGCTAAATAATATTGTTTCAAACGATTTTTGAAAATTAATAATGACTTTGATTTTTGAATTTCTAATGGTAGATCATTCAAGAGCAATACAGATTTAACTGTGAAAGAATTGCTGTACAGATGAGTGTTGAAGTTAGGAAGTTTTAATTTGAGTTTGTTAATAAACCATGAGTTAAATAATGACTGTGAGTTAAGAAAAATGAAGAGCTCTTTGAGATAATAAGGAGTATGAGTTTGGAAAAGGATAGTGTAAAAAAGAGTAAGCAAGGCATATTTCGGCGTTGTCTAATAGATAACAGGTACGCAGCCCGAAAATAAAACGGATGCACATATTTTGCAAACGTTCTAATTTATTCAGCAACTCCTCAGAAATATCTAGATAACAGGTAACTACGTAGTCCAAGATAGGTAAAAGAAGAGTGTTAGCTAGGGAGATCTTTGTTTTGATAGGTAATCAATATTTCCACCGTCTGAGACCAGTTACAGTGGCAAATATTTTGCGGCTAATATATTCAACCTGCGGTGTCCAAGAAAGAGAACTATCAATTATAATACATTAAAGAATTTCCTTAAAATTTCTTTGATCTTGAGGCAATACTTATTAATGACTATTGCTGTTTTCCTTTTATTTTTTTCAGAAAAAAAAGGAAATATCGAACGCGAGGTAGGCATAATTTAAATATTCAACCAGCGCTGTTTATTCTGACATCACTTTCTTTTTCCTCGACATAACGCAACAAGACCTGCGGGTATTTTGGTCAGCGAATATACGGAGACTTGATGTTGTTAGCTAAAATAGCTGTGTTAAAAAGGAATTTGTCTGAATTATAGATACTACAGTTTATCAATAGTAACATAACCTTAATTGTAATTATTCCCTTATTCTCTATAAGGGGATAATTATAATCCTTTTTCGTTTAAAAATAGGCTTTGTTACGACTTGCAAAAGAGCAAGCCTGGAATGGGTACAGAATAATCAAAAATGGAATAAAATACACTTAGGACGTAAATACTTAGGAAAATGAAGAATTTTTACAATCCAGTTATCCGCACCTTTATAACACTGCAGTTCAAACTTTAACGATTTTAAACTCTTACAATTAATTAAAAACATATTTTGGTTTTATTATTATTTATTTTCAGTTCTTTTTTTTTTTTTTTTTTTTTTTTTTTATGGAATAGGAGGGCAAACGAGCTGGCGGGTCACAGATGATTTGTGATCACCGCCGCCCATGAACTCTTGCAACATCCGAGGATTTACAGGAGCGTTGCCGGCCTTGAAGGTGGGGGTAAACGCCTTTTGTGAAGGTACCCATGTCGTACCGATCTTGAAATACCGCGGAAGGGAGTTCGTTCCACATTCGAGTGGTACGAGGAAAAAATGTACTTGAGAACCGCACAATGGTGGATCGCCACGCATCCAGGTGGTAGGGATGGTATTGGAGGCGATGGCGCGCTGTGCGGTGATGGAATTCGGCGGTAGGCATCAGATCGAATAGCTCTTCGGAACACTCCAAGTGGTAAATGCGGTAGAAGACGCACAGAGATGCAACGTCTCTACGCAATGCCAAAGAGTCCAGCCGTTCACAGAGCACCGGGTCCCCGACAATCCGAACGGCTCTCCGTTGTACGCGGTCAAATGGTAGAAGCTGATATTGGGGTGATCCGGACCAGAGATGAGAACAGTACTCCATGTGTGGCCGGACTTGCGCTTTGTAGAGCGCAAGTCTTTGGCCAGGATTGAAGTACTGCCTTGCTCTATTGAACACGCCCAATTTCATCGAGGCCAACTTGGCCTTGCTCTCCAGATGACCACGAAACCGACAGTCACTCGAAATGTCGAGACCCAGTATTCTTATACTTGGCGAGGCAATAAGGGGAGTGCTCTCGAAGAGCGATGATACGACAAATGGGGTTTTTTTAGTGGTAAACGCGCAAACCTGTGTCTTCTGGGGATTGAACTGAACGTGGTTCAGTTCCCCCCACTCAGAAACTATCCCTAAGGAAGTCTCTATTAAAGACACAAGTTTCTTTCGGCACTCGTCGACGTTTTCCCGAGAGAGACCTGCACGGCCGGAATATACCGCATCCCCAGTACTGTCATCCGCATAACAATGTATGTTGGAGATATCCAACATATCATTGATGTGCAGGAGGAACAAAGTTGGGGATAGCACGCAGCCTTGGGGTACACCAGCGTTCACGGCCTTGGGGTCCGAGCAATAGAGTATGCTCCGCCCACTGAGGAAGCTGGTGATCCACTTGCATAAACTCTCGGGAAGCCCATAGGAAGGTAGCTTCGAAAGAAGCCCCTTGTGCCATACACAATCGAAGGCTTTCGCCATATCCAGACTAACTGCCAGACCCTCTCCCTTGCTTTCAATCACAGTTGCCCAACGGTGCGTAAGATATAAAAGAAGATCACCAGCCGATCGACCATGGCGAAAGCCATATTGCCGGTCATTGACCAACTGGTGATCCTCGAGGAAGGTTAGGAGCTGCTTATTGATGATACTCTCCATTACTTTGGAGAGAAGAGAGGTAATGGCGATAGGTCTGTAGTTAGCTGGGTCCGAGCTATCACCTTTTTTAGGGATCGGATGGACAAGGGCACGCTTCCATGAGACCGGGACTACGCCTTTAAGGTACGAGTACCGAAATAGACGCGTTAGCACTGGTGTCAATTCAGGGGCACATGTTCGTAGCACAACTGAAGAGATACTATCTGGCCCACTCGACTTATGAACTTCCAAGGGAAGGAGGATTTTCGGATGAGTTTTTGCCGAAAAACTATTTCACCGCCGGATGATAGGCGGTGTCTTCCCCTGGTCGTCCAAAGTCGAGTTTGAGGCAAAAAGAGTGCCCAAGAGATCGGCTTTCTCTTTTGCCGTGTAGGCCAGAGAGTCGTTCCCAGTGTGCAATGGCGGTAGGGATGGCTGACAAAAGTTTCCCAGCGTGGCTTTAGACAGCGCCCAGAACTTGCGCGTGCCAGGCGGGTACTTTGCCAGCTGATCCCCAATTTTGACGACATGCTTGAACTTTGCTCTAGCAATTTTCCGTTCGAAGAATCTGGAGGCACGATTATATTTCCTCTTCAGAACTCTAGAGTTCGGATCCTTAGTGACTAACGCATTAGCCCAAGCTTGATAAGCCTGCCGTTTGCCAGCTGCTGCAGCCCTGACAGACGCATCAAACCAAGGCCGCAATCTGCTACCAAGTGGTACCACAGAGCTTGGTACAAATAGTTCCATGCCCTGAAGTATCACATCAGCTACAGCCGCAGCGCAGTCACTAGGATCATTGGAAGAGAAACAAATCGGCCCCCATGGGTAGGATGCAAAAAAGGACCGCATTCCATCCCAATCCGCTGACTTGTAGTGCCAAACGCGTCGAGTCGCAGGTCTTGTGCGAGCTGGGCGTTCAATGGGCACTACACTTCGTACCAAGCAATGATCAGAGGACCCTAAGGGAGCCTCGACAGTGACTTGGTACTTTCCGGGATGTGTAGTCAGCAGAAGATCCAACAAAGAGGGCATATGCCCTACCGTCTACCCTAGAGTCTACCCTAGAGTCTACCCTAGAGTCTACCGGACGTGGACAGCCATATGGCTGTCCACGTCCGGTAGACGAATGTGCGTCTTTACCAGCTGGGACAGACCATTTGCCAAAGCAAAGTCTAACACAGATCTCCCCGCGTAGTCGGTGGCACGTGACCCTAGCCAATCGGCATGGTGTGCATTGAAGTCCCCGAGGACTACGACTTCGGCGGAGGGAATCTGTGAAAGCAGATCGTCAATCTTCGCCTGAACATGGCCCAAGAGTTGAACCGTTTCTGCATTACCACTATGGGACCTGTAGAGGCACGCGTAGACTCTGACATGGTCGTCCATGTCCACGCGCAGTCAGAGTATAGACAGGTCCCGACCTTCAAAAACCTGAAGGCGACGGTAGCAGATATCCTCCCTTACGAACACAGATACCCCGGCGTGTGGTATAAAATGGTGTTCTAGTTTATACCCGGGGTATGACAGGTACGCTGTGTCGCTAGGTTGAGATATCTGCGTCTCCGTCAGAAACAACAAGGCCGGCTGCGCTATCTCTAGGTGATAGTGGACGGCGTTCAAGTTGGAATGAAGTCCCCGGATGTTGCAAAAGTCCACATTTAGAGTGGGTCGGGGTGCCGCTGCGTTGACTCGTCGTTTGCCCTCAAAAAACACAAAAGGCGATACTTTGCCCGCCCCAGATACGACGGGCAGCCCGAGCAAAATCATTTCCCCGATTTTGCTCGGGGAGGGGGTCTCCGGCTTCATCATAGCCGGTACCCTCCTGGGGTATTTTTCTTTTCGGCATCGCTTTCATGTTTGGCGGGGGGGGGGGGGGGGTTGGTCTTCCGGATTCTCTCACTCACCGACGGAACATAACCAAATGAGTTTGATTACTACACGTCGGTCTTCTATGAGAGGGTGGTCCTTCCCCGGTCGAGCTAGCCCAATACGAGCTGCAGTCAGTTAACTGCAGCTAGGCTCTACCACCTATAAAATAGTTCGTAGTATTGGTGATACCATTTTATATTCATAAGTTTATTTAATCTTTCTCAACTAAGTGTCATTTCATTATCTGTCTACGCAAATTTGCCCATATCTCCTCTTGTCGTCGCCAGCTTAAATGGCTCCCTATTCGTTAAGGTAGACAGTCTTATATGCTTAATTCACTTTACTCTATATTATTCAATCCTCTGTCCCCTGATTACTTAAAAAGCAATTTTCATTATCTCAGTGATTCACAGCCTACGTTCTCCTAATTTTCTCCGTTTAGCTTTTCTTATTCACCGATGTGGTTTTGTATCACTTTTCACAGTTCAATGTGTTAAATTTTGGAATTCTCTACCCAATGATGTCAAGAAATCTCGCACAAAACTTATGTTTAAAAAAAGAGTCTACAGACACTTTGATATTAGAATTTGATACTACATTTTTTTTTTAATTTTATTTTTTTCTTATTAATAGTGTTTTCCTTTATGATATATGTATTTATTTTTATATCTCTCAATAATTGTTATTTATAACACGTGTATAGCCTTTTCTTCAAATTATTTAATAGTAATTAATTCATTAGAAAATATTACTTTATTGTACCGCCTTTTAAGGTCTCTGCACATTCCCAAGATTGACTGTTAGAGAATGCTATTTAATGCTATTTAGCATTAAGTCACCCCATTGTAAAAAAATATATATTTTTTTTTGAAACAATAAAGAATAACTAAATAAATAAATAGAGGTGATAAAATAATATTTAACAAATATGTATGAATTGTAAAACCATCTAAGTTCTATTTCCTCGACTTCACTCCACTAACTTTGTAAACAATTTTATTTTATTTTTCCTATTATTTTCATTTCATACACTTGAGATTAGAATTTCTATTGGTTTATTAGTAAAGTTCATGAATTTTTCAGATTTCTTAAACCTTTTCTTGCTTATTTTGTATCAAATAAGACAAAAACTACATTGTAGAAATTAGTTGTTTACTAAAGTGGATTTGTAACTAAGTTTATAAGGACCTATAAACTTAATTCTATATTATCATCGCATGAGCATATTGTTTTTATATGGCCTATTTGTATTTAAGATTAAGATTAATATAACCGTCTCAAGACATCATTTTTCACACGGAGTAGTTGAAGACCAAGTGACAACAGAGAAGGAGTTCTTGATTTGATACCTTTTTATATCAGTCTTTTCTCATTGTATAGTAACAAGAAGAAGAAGACATATTAACCCTTTGCACCCGAACAGCGCCTCTCAGGCGCCATCCTATTCTTTACTACAACTCGAACGGCGCCCGAGAGGCGCCATTACTATGTACCTTAAATTGTGCAAAAATGGTAATTTTTTTTTTAGGTGTGACATTAGTAGTTTTATTTTTAATTTACACATAAAAAACATAAAAACAACATAAAAAACATAAAAACAACATAAAAAACAGTTTTTATAAAAATTTCTTACTTTATTGAAATCTGTTTTTCCCCGCACTAATTTTTACGCTACTAACTTAATACTTCTATTTCACAAAAATTATCTTCAATTCCCCGATGTTTACTCAATGACAGGATAACTAGGACGGTCTTGTCGGAAGATCGGTCTTGTTTTTTTCACCTTAGGTCATAAGGAAATTTATTTGGGACAGACTTCTTGGAAATATTTATCTAGGACACGAACTGTTATGTGCGGAAATTATTGGAGACGGGCTTCTTGAAACTATGAATGGATGGATAGATTGTCTAGGAAAATGGGACTAATTAGGTTTATATCAGATGGTGGACACTTAGATCCTTCAGTCTGAACACTATAGCGTTTCTGGCAAAATCGTAACAAAATTTTTGGTGCTCTGTTAAATGAATTATTAGTGAATCAGCTAATCAGTTAAATCATTAGTGAATTAGCTAAATGAAGGTTATCGACAACACCGTGGAGCTGGCCGTGGCCGTGGTTCTACATCTGCAACTATCGATAACAGTATCTGATTAAATGGTAAGCTACATGTGATGCTAAAAGGAAAAAAAAAAGATTGTAGAAAGTGCTCTGACCGAACGAAAAAGAACACCTTTGAGAGTGCTTCCTCAAATATCCACTAAGGAAAATTATAAAATTTTATATTAAAATATTATGTTTGTAGTATGTAGATAAAAACAAAACACGTAAATAAACTACTTTTGTTTAAAATTCTTATGTTTGATGTATTACAATTTTTTATTAAAACTACTGTCGAGTAGCTGAATACCCATACTAAAAAATGGTTCGGGGGCAAAGGGTTCAGTTATCAATATAATAATTATCATAGCGACATTAGAGATTTGAAGTATTTTTTTATAATTCCTATATAAATAAACATATCACAAGAAAAATAAATAAATTCTTGCCAGCGATTGGTTACTTATGAAAGGCAACAACAAAAACAAACACATTATTTTAATTTCTGAAATTCTATCTAGTCTGAATAGTAATACTCAAGGAGGAAAGTAATACTCAAACGCACATCCCAAATAGAACGTGGTTCAAAGCACGCGTCAAACAAGTTACAATATAATATATACAAACTCGATCCGTCATCTCTCGCACGGAATCGTTAAAGAGTTAGCGCGAAAAGCAATTTAGTAGATTTAACGAGGCGGCACCGAACGCAGAAAAAGAAAAGAAATGCCAACTCGTAGACATTCCCTTGAAATCGGTACTTTGGCTTTTGTATCATGAAGTCACGTTTTGCTTCAAATGTATCGATTTATTTTTTAAACTCGATTGTGGTTATATCAAGTGATATCAATGGAATCAAATGTAGTGATGAAACACTGTAATTAAATATTAGGTACATTTATTCTATCAGAAGAAAATCTTTTACTTATGCAATTTAGCCATTTTATTAGTAGTTTTATTTTACAGTAGCTTCCATGGGAAAAGTGTATGGACGGACACATCATCTGTTCTTCGCACTGCTTCTGAAGTGTTGATAGTTAGTCACTATTTTAAGTGTTTTTTGTAAATAAACGGAAGAGTTTCGAATAATAGAACTAATGAATCACTAAATTCAAAAGTGAAACACACCTGTCTCAATTTGAAATAAATTATAATTTGAAATTATAAACCAATCGTGATATATAATCGTCCTTCCCCTCGGACCGCCACTAGGTGTAGACGTGCAGAAGATACTTAGATTTTGTTTTTTCTAATATTTTAATTTATTATTTAAATTCAAAATTAGTAAGTTAAATCTGCAATAGTACTAGGAGTGCAAAAGTATTGAAGAGGTTTATACTCAAGCACCGCAAACGTCACAACCGTGTTGTCCTGGTACCTGCTGCGCGCGCATTGGCCTAAAAACACCCCGCCCAGTAGCGTGTGCGCACCGACTCCACCCGCCAGCGACGTCCACTAGCTCCACCCACATGTTCGCCACCGCTTCAGGTATCTACGTTCCTGGTACATTATAAGACGTCATGACGGCTGCGGTGAGCGTTTTTAAATATTTTTATTATAACAAACAAGGTTAGTTAGTTAGTGTCCTGTTCTCCAACATCTGTATTTAAGGCACTGTACCTGTCATAGTCCCCTAGTACTTTCTATAAAATGGGTGAAAAAAATAACATGGATAAAATGAATAAGTCGCTATCAGAATCCAACATCATTGACCAATGTATGGATACAAACACAACTCCTCCAAACTACGGTTCCCTACGAACTACACATGCAAAAAGAAGAAGAGAGGACGAACTAGAGTTATTGCGAGAAGATTTGATAACCATGGTTAAATCTATGTTATTGGCTCAAGAGAACGAGCTCAAGAAAATTGCCCCAACTCTCTTAGAGGTCAAAAGGACTAACTCGAATATAGAAACTTCTGTAACTGCCCTTACAATTCAAAACGAAGAGTTTAAGAAGAAAATAGAAGAGATGGAGGTGCAAGCTAAGAAGGATAAAGAGTACATTATTATTTTGGAAGATAAGATAGAGGACTTGTAACGGGGCTCGCGAAAGTCTAATATTGAAATTAAGAATGTTCCCAAGCAAAATAAAGAAACAAAAGAAGATCTTATAGACATGGTTCTCTGTTTAGGTAAGAATATTAACAACGAAATCTTGAAAGAGGACATAAGGGACATTTATAGAATTAAAGGTAAAAAAAATTTTTCGGTCAATACGCCCATTATAGTGGAATTCTCCTCTACATTACGTAAAACCGACGTATTAAAGATGTGCAAGGCTCATAATATAAAGAGGAAGGAAAAACTCTGCGCCAAACACCTAGGCCTGAAAAACAACGTGGACGCTCCTATATTTGTCTTCGAGCAACTTACTGCAAAAGGGTCACGTTTACACTTCCTGGCACGTGATCTAGTGAAATCTAAGGGGTACAAGTACTGTTGGACCGCTTACGGTAAGGTTTATGTAAAAAAACAAGATGATTCGCCTACACATATTATTAGAAATGAAGCTCAAGTACACGCTTTGATGCAAGAAGAGATTTGACTAGAACAGTTATATCGATTATACTGCATGATAAAAATATTTCTTAAGTTGTATCTATTTAAGTGTTTAACCAAAATTGTCATATGTTTAGCTACTACACACACTTCACACATTTTACAACATACATTATCTAAGTTTACACGTAAAAATTACTCATCATATAATTACTACACACTCGCTTACTTTATTTCATCTATAACTCATCTAACCAAAATCAACTTATTTAATCACAAACAAATTAAATCTTGTCAAATATTATCTCTAATTAATGTGTTTCCTGTAAGTAAAACATTGGATAGTTGTTGCTTGTTACTGACCTACGATTTTCTAAATTTTTTCAATGGATAATACATCTAAAGTAATGCACGCAATAGATGGAGTAGTAACAGCTCAGTCGAACAAATATGAAGCTTTTCTCCAGCAGTTCAATACGCAAATTCAGATTTGACAATTATCTCACAAAACATCAGAAGTGTTTATAAAAATTTGGATGACTTGGGCATAACTTTGTCTCAATTTAATTTTAGTACAGACATAATTATATTAAGTGAATCCCGTATAGACATAAATAAACCTATTCCCAAAATTCAGAACTACGTAGCATATGCTACTACTAATCATCTTAACCGCTGTGATGGGGTCGTAACGTACATAAAAAATGCTCATAAATTCAAAATAACAGAGATTTTCCTCGATCAGGCATCATGTTTACAAATAAGTACACCCAACCTTGTCATTTTAGGTATTTATCGTTCCCCTTCAAACAGCAAAGCTGAAACCTTTATAAATTCACTCGATAAACATCTTGAATCAATTAAGTCGTACTCAAACATAGTAGTAACAGGTGACATAAATATAAACATTATATGCAATCATAAAGAACAAAGTCATGAGCGAACAAATAGGAACAATTATCTAAACATGATGGCTACACACGGCCTGTTTACAGGTCATTCTCTCCCAACTAGAGAGGAAAGTTGTCTGGATCACTTTATATTAAAATTAAGCAAAAATAAAAAGTCTGCCTCTATCGCTGTTTTAAATACGACAATAACGGACCACTGTTTGGTATTGCTAAAATTATCTAACATAATAAAAAAAAAATAAACCTACCAAAATTAAAATAAATATTGACTTTGAAAAAGCACTAGAGTCCTTAAAAAACAGTAATATCTCAGATCTAAACTTAATTAACGATCCTGTTTTGCTGACAGAACGTCTAATAACCCAACTTCAAAATTGTCTTACACAAAATACCTATACTATTTTAATTCCACGAAATAATCGCATAATTAAACCTTGGATAACTTTAGGAATCATTCGCTGTATTCACAACAGAAATAATATGCAGAAAAAGCTACGGTTAGATCCTACTAATGATACGCTGAGAATTACCTACAGAAGGTATCGCAACTATTGTAATAACCTCATTAAAAAACTTAGAAGAAAATATGATAAAGAACAATTAGAAAAAGCAAACAAAAATACTAAAAAAATCTGGCGTACTATAGACACAATCACACATCGCAAACCTAATAAAATCCAAGGTTTGGAACTACTTGACATAAAATCGGAGCCGTATGCTTCGGTGAACTCTGTGAACAATTATTTCTCCAATATAGGGAAAGCCTTAGCGGAAGAGATATTAACCATAAATTCACAACTAAACAGATGTCCTGAACTTACACTTATGAAAGATAGCCCTGTAGCCTCATCCTTTGTGCTTTTGGAAACAAATCCTACAGAAGTTCATAGCGTTTTAATGAGCTTGAAATCGGAGAGTGCCCCAGGTTGGGATAACATACCCACAAAATTCTTAAAAATTGCCTGTGATGTTATAACACCAATTATTGTTCATCTCACTAACCTTTGCTTTGAAAAAGGGGTTTTCCCATCCGCCTTGAAACAGGCACTTATCACGCCGGTACACAAGGGTGGTGACAGAGATGATGTAAATAGCTACCGACCTATATACGTTCTACCCGCAATCTCAAAAATCATAGAAAAACTAATTAACTGTAGATTAATAAATTACTTTAACAAATTTAATATAATATCAAACTCTCAATACGGTTTTCGACAAGGACTATCGACAGAAGATGCAGTTTTAACTTTAACCTCAAATATTACAAGTTCAGTGGATTCCGGGAAAAAGTGCCTAACGGTTTATCAAGACTTAAAAAAAGCTTTTGATACCGTCTCTGTCAGCATCCTTGTGCGTAGGCTAGAGCATATAGGCATTAGAGGAACTCCTTTAGCATTACTTGTAGATTATCTACAAGGTCGAAAGCAACGTGTGAGAATAGACGAATTTGTTAGCGAAGAAGAAAATATGACTTTCGGTGTTCTGCAGGGCAGCGTCTTGGGCCCTACCCTTTTTTTGGTATATATAAATCCCCTATGTAATATGCCACTGGAAAATGGGCAAGTCTACTCCTATGCAGATGACACCGCCATCATAAAGGTGATGTACATGAAGCCATATAGATATCCCACAGAAGGTCTTTACTCTCTTAGTGGTCTTCTCACGGTCAGAAAATTATATATTCTACAGTCTGTCTTAAGATTACATAGGGCACTGCCGTACAACCCGAAAGTCTCCTCTAAAAGAAGGCAACAATCTGTGGCACCGATGGTGTCTGTAAAATCAGCGTACGCCGGAAGACAATATAGTAGACAATAAGCTACATTGTACAATAAAATAAATAAATATTTAAACATATTTCCATTAACCAGTACCAAATGCAAGAACTGTTTAACATCCTGGCTATTAGATCAAGATTATGATGAAATAGAGTCATTATTACAAAAAAACTAAATGCTAACAAACACACAGATATATACACACACACACAACATATAGGCACTCATAACTCACACACCCACACACACAACATATAGGCACATAGATATTCTAATACACACGTCCACTTATCAATAATTACCTATTGTTTTAGTTATTTTTGTTTTGTTATTTTATTTTTATTCAGTAAGTCTTTGTAAATTTCATTTATTTATTTTTTATTCATTAGGGTACACCTTTTACAAATTTGTCATAGTTGTGAAGAGCTGGGCCTCCTAGCACAGGTATATGTTTACTTAAAAGGAGGTCCATATGTAAGATTCACTGTAATCGATCAATCTAAGTTAAAGTTAAAGAAATAAACATTTTAAATCAAAGTGAAAAGTCGAACCAAATGCTAATTTCATATGTGACTTAATTATGTGTATTATAAGTTAGTTTTCAGTGCAATAACTTATTAAGTTTTATAAAAGTAAATTAATAAGAATATAGTAAGGAGAATAGTAATTATGAGGACAATAGTAGTCATATTACATCAATATTTATAAGTTGGATGCCACAAATATGTCAATACAGATATGTGTTATTGATAACGATAAGTTACTGGTTAAGTTATTTGTGAACAGCGCGTAATATAGTTGTTTCCCTTTTTCCTCGAGAAGAATTGCCGACCATACCACAGGGTCGGTTTGAAATAATTTATTGGTGATATTTACATTTTCAGAGAAATCTTGAAACGATATTGAATAAATACATATAAGTAGTACTAAATATAAAAGTGTTGTAGTAAAAATTGATTTGCGTTATTTGTATTGCCAGCTACAATTTGACTTACACACGGATTTAAGTTAAAAGTCATAAATTATCACTTTAAGCTTTTAAAAATATTTCTTTTATCTATACTTAGACTATGTTGTTTTTTACCTTACCTTGTTTTTTTGGTACTGCTGCAATAATTATCCTACTATAATGAATATGACTTGTGTAATAAGTTATTTATAAGCTAATAACCACTTCCCATTGCTCTGTTGTCTCCTGAACTGACTAACAGATAAATATACAATTCAATATACATTCAAAAATTGTAAAAATATGTTTTATTGCTTAAAATTAGAAAAAATATTTTAAAATTGTTTTAATGACGCCATTTCTTTCAAATGTCAAACAGTTATTAAAAAAATACCTTTAGATACGTTAAACAAGAAATAACGCTAATAGAACAAACAGAGAACACTTAACTCACCCCGATATTTATTAAGTTGTTTATTTTAATGGCCATTACCAATATCCTAATAACATGTAAAGATAGAGTTTATCTTTAGTGATTAGTAACTTTCTATCTTTATTTTGAAGTCACTCTACAACACGAAAATGCTTTTCTTACCTGAAATTAATAGAAAACGAGCCCAAATGATAATATCTAATTGTGTTTTTCTAAAATGCTTCAAAACAATGATATTACTAATTGAAATGCTTGAAACTGTTCCTTGAAACATTTTTTACTAGTATTAATTCTTGAAATGAAAATAAAAAGGCTTGATAGAGAATCTATTTAATGTGTACATAAGATACTAACTTATTCCCTCCCGCTTCGCTGGGCACACTATTAATTTAGATGTGAACTTAGGTTGTTATGGTAACTTTTGTCATATTATCTGTTGTAAACGTAACTGTTGCTATAGTAACTCTTAATCCGTTCTTACTGGACGTCCATGTCTCTAAAGAAGTAACTATGTAAAATATTAAGTTAATCGGACAAATACTTTCGGAGATTTCGTGACGAGTCAGTGAGTGGTAAATCGCTTACATATATATATATATATATATATATATATAATAATAAAACTAAAATAACCACTTCATCATTTTCTCTAGAATACAAATACCTACTAATACATTATTCCTTTTTCTAGTTGATACAAATAATGTTCACGAGAATATAACATTTATCTTTACAGAAAGGTAACCAAATTTTAATTTAATAATATTTTTTGTTATTTCAAGTACAAAAGAAGTAAGTGGTGTGCTATCAAGATTGTGTTAAGCTGCAAAATTATCATAATAACAAAAAATAAATCCTACGTCAGTCATCAAACTAAGATATTTCTCGGCACATCTTGTTTTCATTCACATATGTATTATTATATTAAAAAAATATTTTTTGTTATTTCAAGTACAAAAGAAGTAAGTGGTGTGCTATCAAGATTGTGTTAAGCTGCAAAATTATCATAACAACAAAAAATAAATCCTACGTCAGTCATCAAACTAAGATATTTCTCGGTACTACTTGTTTTTATTCACATATGTATTATTATATTAATATTAGTTATACGTCCATAAAAAGGAGTAAAATGGAAATGGCAAACGGCAAAATATTTCTGTTTGAACGGTTCTGAATAAAGCAAATGTGATTATGTTTTAAATCGCTTACAATTATTGTTTTTTATATTTATCTATTTGCATATTTATCTAGCTTTGAGTTTAGAAAAGCATAATAACCTTCGGCTGTTTTAGAGTTTTCAACTTATTTCATTAATTTAATATGTACTATTTGTGTATGTGTAGAGAATTACAATAATAAATGAAATAGAGTCCTAAAACGTCACACGATATTTAAAAGTTTTCATTAATATAAAAATTGACTTCAAAATTCTAAATGTTAAGAAATATATTACTATTTTTTAGAATTTCAAATTATAATTAAATAGAACAGAAGAAATATAAATATCCACAGATATCCAAATATGTTGATAAAATTAAAAAAAACTCTCATTCCAATTTATTATTATAGGTTCTCAGGAAATTATTATAAAATATCTATAAACATGGTTAGTCATGTTTTGTTTATTTTCATATCTTAGTAGAATTATACAATGTGTTGATATCATCTGGCTTATAAATTTTCAGATTCTGCACGTGATGAGAATGCATCTCCGGAGCTCCATCGTTGGAAATCTTCTCATATATGTATTTATTTTAAATTTCGACGCAACCGAGAAGCTAAAATAACAAGCACCTTAGTTTCTTACTAAATATAACGTCTAAAAAAACTAAAAATTATACAAATTTATTGTCTACTAGCTGGTTGACGACTAGATGGTTATAAGATGTGGCAGACTTTGTAGAAAAGCTGTTTTAATAAATAAATATTATACAAATATAAGAACAGCACAAGAGCCTGCAACCTCTGGGAAACCATCTCGTATATTAGCTGCTGCCAGAGACTTTGTCTGGGCCCTCTCCCCGTGCTACAAGAAATAACCTTCGACTTTAGTAAAGTTTTTACTAAATCCGAATGCTAGTAGTGCTGTTTATTTTACTCCAACAAATGTTCAAATCAAACAAATCGAAAAAGAGGTAGCTTATGTTTCCTGTTGATAATTTAGCATTCGACAACGACAAACAAAAAACCAACTAAAGTTTCCTCCTTATCATGAGTATAGAATAGTAGAAAACGAAAGAAGTGTATTCTGCATATTCTTTCATTTCTTCCAATATATTATATGAAATTATTACTTGTAGTAGTTTATATTCCTAAAATATTTATGATAAACAGAATTTAGTCGGCATATATTTAAAAAAAATATCATGTCTCTTGTTTCAAAAGTTTAATGTACGAGTACGAGCAGTCTCCTTACAACGTTTTCTTATAGCCAAAAGATTAATTAAATAACTGGTCCATTAAAAGTAAAAAAAATGTTGTGTCCAATCTTATGATTTCGGTAATAACTCTTAGATACTCGTAGGTCTAAAAATATACCAAGTTGAAAGTATTATGTGAATTTGGTAATGTGAGCCTGACTCCACGTATGTATAGATGGTGTCTTTGAGACAATTTTCTTTGCGTAAGAGACTCGACCACATGCTATTCATTACATGTAATGTACTGGTGTATTTTTTTTAATATGTAGGTATGCTGCAGTTAGATATATGGTACTATTTAATAGGTACTGTTTTCTTAAACACGTCTAATATACATAAAGTATTTAATTTAATAGTTTATTAATAATGAGTTCAAAATAGTTAATATTACCAACTGTTGAAACTGTTCGCGCTAAAATTAAAAATATATATATCTACCGCCTTCATATTATTTATTCTTTGCTGATGTCGAAGTAAATATAATAGAATAAAAAAATATCGCTGACTACTTAACTTGTCGTTTACAGTTATGAGGTTGCCTCGTGACGTCTAACTTGCAACAGTTAGTAACGACATATTATTATTTTACATTTAAAGTTATACTTTATTAGTAGTGAAAAAGGTTCCAAATATAATTTTTGAACATAACATGTGCTCATCGCTTTGAATATTTTCATGAGTATTCCAATTTAAATAAGCGTCCCATTTCCCTCGCTTTCATATTGAAGTGCAACGTATTTTTTCTGGTATTATTTTACGTCTCGTTATAATAAATGTGCAGATAATATAAAGTAAATGGTATACATTTCAAGAGCAAACTCGAGATAGTAAAATAACATTTATTAAACATCTTTATTATGTTCTATTGGAACTACTTTTACAATATGCTAATAATACAATGTAAAAGAAATATAATAAAAAGGTGGAGTTACTAGACTGTGTAGGTGGACGTAAATTTACTGAACCGATTTATCTGTTTATCTGTTTGTATGTTTACTATTTGTTGTGATTATTTTTTCACGTATCACGAAAAAGGCATCATCCAAGAGCATATATGACACTTTTTTTCGGGAAAATCTATTTATAACCTGAACTAATCTTTTTTTTGTTTTATTTTTTTATGTTAGTGGAGAGCAAACGAGTTTGCGGGTCACAGTTGATGTGTGATCACCGCCGCCCATGAACTCTTGCAACATCATGTCTTATTGATCTAGAAATACCGCCGAAGGAAATTCGTTCCATTCGTATGGTACGTGGGAAAAAAGTCCTTGAAAACCGCGACGCGAACGATCGCCACGCGTCCAGGTAATTCAATCTAAATATATTTGTAATATGCAAAATTTAACGTAAATAAATAAGAAATTTAACTTTATATTTTAATTTAAGTAAGCACTTACATAAATTGTTCAAAATTAAAGTTGTGAAATGTGAGACTATTTTTACTCGGCTCTCAAGGGTAGAGGTCATCTAGAATAACTGATATTAGAATAAATAATCTACAATAAGTATTATATGATGCTCTCCATTTACACGGGATTGAATAATTCTAACTTTAAAATGTACAATTATCATTATTATATACATTACTTAGCACTAAGAATGATAATAGAAAATACTTTGAAAGTGATAACAATATAGTGACGTGTAGCACTGTTAGCCAGTAGATTATTGTCAGGCCTCCCTATCTGTATATAGATTTTTTAATATAAAGAATATATTTTAAACATAATTAGCATACTATCTATGTTAATCCATATCTCCCACAGCACTGTGTGCATTTAATAGAATCGAATTCGATCATTATCTAATTTTAATAAGGTCTGTGACAGCATGCGAGTGATTGCATTGTTTAATCTTGATTTAGGCCGCCATTGAGAACCGGCGCTACCAATTAATATTAATAGTTGTGTTTACATGACACGATGTAGTAAATAACTATTGATGCAGGATTTTTCCACAATTTATACTCTTGGTGTGGATAAAATAATGCGGTTTCGAAATATAATAAAAATAGGAAAAAGATTATTACAATAAAAATTTAAAAAAGCCTGACACTTTTAACAAATTCGTAAGATACTCTTCGGCTCTCAGGGAAGCTGCAGTCTTCGTGAAGCAAAGACATGTACTAGTACTAGTAATTACTGCGCAATTTATTTAAAACTAGTATATATGTAACAAAAGTAGTCGGTCGTTTATAACATGTTATCATAAAATAGATTAGAACAACATAAACTATAAAGTGGTTGTTTGTACGAGTAGTAACGTTAAGATGGTTTTATAATTATTTAAAAGGTGAAATATTTTAAGAAAAACACTCGAAGTAATTGGTATAGGAAAAAGTCTTGATTGTAATGTGTCTTAAAAATACTTAAGTCTTTAGCTTTATTGCTATTAACGTATATAACATGAATAATCCGTTTACTTGAGTATTGTTGCTGAAGATAATTAATAACCCAAATCACTCACTTGGCAATTTTCAAGTATACTGATTGCGCTCACTATTTAGAGTTTTAATTTAAACAACAACAACAACAATTTATCCATCTCGATTAAAACAAATAAATTTAACAATTTTAAATATTGACATAAAATAGTAAAAGTACTGGAAATTCAAATTGTTCATAAAGTTAGTGCAGCGCCAAGGAAGTGGAATAATTAATTGGCAGACTTTGATCAATTTGAAATTCAATGTGATTTGTTCCAACATCGACTAAAGTTATCTATGAAATGTTAATGACATTTTGAATTATAGTTTCTTATTTAGAGACAATAACGGTCTATTGGATTTTTTTGAATACGAGTCACGTTAGTCATTTTGGTTCATAAAAAAATTTAAAAATAGGTTATTCCGGAAAAATATAATATGTATTTTTTTATAAACATACAATGTTAAAAAAATATGTTTGTCCTAAAGAACTCACTTAATATTTTTTTTTCTAACAACCAAAAATAAAATTAAAGATAATAAATACAAATGATAAGTGCAAGAAAACTTAAAATTAAAAAATAAGTAAATTTGATTTTATAATGACGTTTATTTCTACATTCTCCATTTTGAAACAACTAAAAAAACTATTGAAATTTTATACATATCTTTTCTTATAGATTTTTTTAAATTCTCGAAATAAGAATTGGTGTCAAAAGGTATGCCCTGTTGAGTATTACATATATTCTGGAAAGCCGTTAGTTCTAAGGACTTCTAATCTAAAATTTAAAAACACAACTTGATTTAAGTAGTGTTAAATTTTATTTGAATAATCCATTATTTTATATTTTACATATGTACTAAAAAAAAACTACATATGAGTTATACGAATACTATATAAAGAGTAAATGTTTTTAAAAATCAGATTATAGTTAATTTTGCTGCTCTTAGTAAATGAACATACATTTAATAACATAAACATAAACAGGAAAAAGAGATGTCAACCTATCAATCGTGTTGTAAGGTAAGATTCAAAGGAAGTATGGGGTGGTGACGTCTGTTTTTTAAGTGGCAGTATATTTAAAATTGGTGTCCCTTAACAATATTACTAAGATAGATTTCCTCTATTTTATTTTATAATGTAATAAGATAAGCTAATAGAATAATATTTATTGTCAATCATGGTCCAAGTGATTTTGATGGCTTGCAAAAATTATTGTATTTACAAATAAGAACTGCGTTTTGTACTTGTACTAAGTGTAAAACGCCTTTCTTGTTTCGTTAGTTAGTAGGACTATATCGTTGAACTTATGATGGTATGCATTCTTTAACTGAAGAAGAAATTTAATATAACTGTTTCTTCTTATTTATGTTCAGAGAAAGGCTTTCTTATTTTGCAGATTGCCTTCAACTTTATTTATAAAGTCCTAGTCATCTTCGAGAGCTCGTTGCGTTTTAATTACAACCTCACGGTTATCAGCCTTTGTTTTTGAATGCTTTTAACTAGTTTTCGATTTTAGAGATCAGTGTATTGGTATCTTTATTTTAATTCGTTATAAAAACTGATTTATAAATAATATTAACATTTTTTAATACTTGCTGAAAGACGGTTAAAAAACATTAAATAGCAAATGAATTGTTGTTTAAATTTTAAATAAATTACATTTCCATTATTACTCTGTAATTTTTTTTTTCATAACTTAAAATTAAATATTTTTTTTATAAATTGGAAATATTGTAATTTATACAGTTCTTTACATTCCTATGTATATAAGACGTATTTACTTAATTTTGCGGAGTATAAAACAACAACAAGACTTAGAAATAACAAAATCCTTTATTCGGCAAGATGAAAACAATAATTACCGGTTGCACGCGATGAGCCTAGAATTGCAAAATGAATGGGTGACCATAGGAAATTTTTGTATTCCGCTAGCTTTGAGTTCGTAAAGGCAGGTTCGTCCAAAAAATCTAAATTAAAACCTTATTCCATCTTGGACGCGTCTCCTGATTGGACTCTCATGATGGACACGTATGAAAGGCAATACAAAATCCCCGGGGATGTTTGTGTTTCGTCATCTAGGCCGGACTTCCTGTATTCAAAACAACTAAGGTGCGTTATACTTGTGGAGCCTACTGTACTATGGGAAACAAACATACCCAAAGATCATACATTTAAGCTTAACAAGTATTACGAACTGTGTAACGAACTGATCAGGAATAAATTTATAGTTAATTTGTACGCTGTAGAAGTAGGAGCGAGAGGTATAACAGCAAAATCTCTCTACAATTTATTTAAGAATCTCGGCCTTTCTAGAACGATAATCAGTTCATTTCTGGAACGTATTTCAAAGGCAGCTTTAGTAGGTTCTTACGATATTTGGTTAGGTAGGGAGAGGAGCGTGAACAGTGAAGGTGAGCGTGTATGCGCATACTAAAGGGGCCCCTTAAACCTACGCCTGGGTCGCAAGTCCCAGGCATTGTTTGCGCTCCTTTTCCTGCAACGCGATGGGCCCGGCACCCGCACGGTGAATCCATGGAATGCTAAGAAACTTCGTCTCATTGGGTAGGACATATTGAATCTTGTATTAAATATCCGTATCTGTATTCGACAATCTACGGAACGATGTACCACCTTGTTGATCTGTCGGTAGATCTTAATGTCTGTAGCGAATGAAGAGTTAATACAGAACTTTCTATTTCTAGTCGGTTTTTTTTTTAATGCATATCTTTTACAAATGCACATTCTCTCATAATTATATTATATATGTATTAAGGATTTGGAGTCTAAGATTTCATAAATATAAAACAGCTGTCTTAATCTTTAAAGTCTTTATATTTTGACTTCCTATAATATTCAAATTGACATTCGTTTTACTTATCAAAGGTCTTGTTCCGATTATAATAACACTTCAAGCTCAACTCCAAGTATTTTTTATTATTTCTTAATTAAAGTTATTGAATTTCAATGCTCCCTAACCTTTTACTACAAAAATCTATTACTTTTGATAATTTATAAATCAAAATAATGAGTTAATTAATATTAAAAAGGTTACATATTAATTAATAACAATAAAAATAGTACATAATCATATCATGTACATATGAATAATATTTGCCATTTAACAGCTCTAATATTTTACAACACCGCAAAACAAATAACAATGAGATAGATTAATTGCCGTTTTGCACGAATTACGCACGAAATTATCCGCAAACAAATAAACAAATATACTGATTTAAATCTTTAGTGCCTCTATTTGTAAGGATAAATATTGCATCCCGTTGTTAAATAACATTTTTGACAAATAGAACTTCTTCTGATGATCATTTTTTTTTCAATGCCAACATTACTACAGAATCAGCTTAATAAATCAATGACGAGTATCAAAACAGAAATGACCACGATTTGGTTTTGAAAGTAAATATTATATTTGTCTTTTACATTTTAGGTTTCAAATCTCACTAACGCTTCTACAAACAAACAAGCTTGGCATATAATATACACGTTCTATACATTCAGTGGCAAATATTTTGTCATAGTACAGGTTGATAATAATTTTAATAATAGATTTTTACAGCACATACTGTCAAAATATTCAAATGCAATTTTGCTTGGTAATGTATGTATAAAGTATTTTATATAAGTTTTTTAATTTGACTACTGTATTGTAGGAACGTGAAAGCTACATTTAAAATTACTGTTCAATTGACAGTGTAATAAAGACGGCTTTCCCTATTTCACATAAAAATCATCTTTTTAGAAAGGTTTGGAGCTATGAATGTAATCAATCAGTCATATTGATATCATCTATGGATAGGTAAAGGAAAGATAAAATAAATAACGTTGTTATTTTCAGAGTTCAAATCCCTGTCAATAATAATAGAATACTAATAGAATATACTTATAGAGGCAAAAATAAAATATTTTACATTGGGGACCTGGTGCTCTGCGAAAGTTGTACTCTGGCATTGCGTAGAAGCGTGGTTTCTCTGTGCATCTTCTGCCGTATTTACAACGGGGAGTGTTCCATTGAGTTATTCGATCTTATGTCAACCGCTGACTTTCATCACTGCACGTTATCGCCTTTAATATCATTTGTGCCATCTGGATACGTGGCGATCACCTACTGTGCGGTTTTCATGGTTTTCATATTTCTTTCACGTACCATTCGATTGTGCAACGAACTCCTTCGGAGGTATTTACAGATCGATACGACATGGGTATCTTCAAAAAACGTATACTCCTACCTATGCAGGTAGGAGTATACGCAGAACACTTACTACGCGTTCTTGTGAATTTTATACAAATTATGTAATAAATATTGAGATAATTAATATTGTTTAACTATCAAAACATTCAATTCACGGGTACATCAATATCAATTGAATAAATAATTATTTCATGTTGCAGATTGGGCCATAACTATATCTTGATTACGCATTACAAATGACTATAGAGCTCATCCTTTCCAGACATTTCGTATTAATATAATTATATGGTGGACCACAGTTATGTATATTAAATCGTATTGCGGGTAGTTGACATATCAAAACAACAAAATTTTTCGGTCCTTCGATTTTATTTGATTTTAATTAATTATTTTAATATTTAAAGTCTTAGATGTTATAGACATAGCTAAATAGCAAACCTACATTGTCCAGCACATTAATTTATCTAAACAGCTCATCTATTAAGCAATATGGACTTACACACTAAACTTAGCAAGAACATGGAGCAGATAGTGACACTTTTTGAGTCTCGTATGAGCCAATTTGACACGGCACTGACACAAGCACAGTCACAATCATCCAGGTCTTCCTCTGGAAATCTGGAATCTCTGATCGCTGATTACACAGTCTTTAAGGAGCTGATGTGGAAATCCCTCTCCATGCAGCGTCAACAACTTCAGCTGCTTTCAAATAGATTTGATAACCATGAAATGCTTTCTCGCAGAAAAGTGCTTTTATTTCATGGACTTCCAGAAGACAAGAGTGACATCTATCAGCAAATTAACGCTTCTCTGTGCAACCAGATAAAGTTATCAGATCTGGACAATTCTTGTCTTGATATATGTAATCGTCTGGGTATTAAGGGAAGCAAGCCAAGGCCTGTTTTAGTGCGTTTTTGTAGTTTGAAATTTTAGAATACTGTCTGGATTGCTAAAACCTCCTTAACCCTTGTACCCAACAAGCATCACAATTACGGAATTTTTTACGAAGCCTAGGCAAGAAGTGTTTGTTTCAGCCAGAAAACACTTTGGTATGAAGAACTGCTGGACTTCGGATGGTTTTGTCATCATTGCTCTGCCAGATAATACCAGGAAAAAATTACTAATTCACTGGAATTGCAGCGTATTATTGGCACTTATCCCCAAGTAGAACAAGCTTCGCAAGATTTCAAGCCAACAAGATCTCGTAGTGTTATTAAAAACTCGGGTAAATATTGCTTCCAAACACTATTAACAAAACTGTTTGTCTTCGTTTTAAATAAACATTATTGTGTAGGTAGTTCCACTATTAATATTTGTTCTCTGTTGTATTATTATTATTATTATTTTCTTTTTTCTTGACAATGAATGGCTTTTATTATTTACTATTATTTATATTTTACTAATATTGAGTTTGAGACAATGTTATTTTGACAGTTGTTATTCATTACTGTCAATGTTATATTAGTGTAGCTTATATAAAATTTTCGTTTAGTAATGTTGCCATAGTTAAACGGTGTTTATGATTTATAAAAATAATTTTATCTGTTATTGGATTATTAATTTAGGACTTTTTCATGGTGTTTGGTTATGTTCACTTTTACTTTTTACAATGTGCATTTCTTTGTTTGTTGTTTTTATTTTTAATTTTTTTTTCTAACATTTATAATAATGATACTTTATGTTTCTTTTTTTTTTAATAAATTCTGGCCACTTTATGATGATATTATTGTCATGGGTGATCTGAACACCTGTTTATTAAAAAATGACCACAAGTCTAAAAAAATAAGTTCACTTATTTCTTCTTACAGTATGTCTATTCTCCCTCTTTAAGCTACACATTATTGCCCAGCCTTCAATTCTTCTCTTCTTGATATTATCATAGTTCTTGAGCCTGAAAAAGTGCTAACACACGATCAATTTAATGCTTCCTTTTCTTACCACGATCTTCATTTTCTTCGCTATAATCTGTCGGTTTCTAAGCTTAAGAGAATAATAATTCTGCGCCGCAACCTTAAAATGATGAACAAAGAGGCTTTACATCGTGATGCCTTTAATTTACATTGGTCACCTATTTATAACTCATCGACGGTAGATGAAAAGGTGGATGCTTTTAACTCGCTTTTTACTAGTTTATATGACTCACATGCACCACTAAAACCTGTAAGGGTCAAACATCTGCCTGCGCCCTGGCTAACTCCTGTGATTAGGCAAACTATGCTAAGAGGTAATAGAGCTAAAATTAAATGTAAGAAAAATCCAAGTTATCTAAACATAGCTACCTACAAAAAGCTGAGGAATCTGTGTAATAGGATGTGCAGAGACGCTAAGCGCCGTCACATTTTATCCTCTATCGAAAAATTTTCTCCTTCACAGAAGTGGAGGTTGTTCAATTCATTGGGTGTGGGTAAGTCAACTGCTAAATTACCTAAACAGACTGACTTAAACTCACTTAATCTCCACTTCTCCTCCTTACCTATCACAATTGACAACTCTCTAAAGCTTTTAACTCTTCAAAAACTGTTATCTGACATCCCATCTACCTTTGATATTTTTCGCTTTCATAACATTACGGAGATTGATGTTGAAAAGACTATCCTAGCCGTTTTGACGAAGGCAGTAGGTAGTGATAGCATCAGCCGAGACATACTTCTTCCCATCCTTGACATTGTAACCCCGTTAATCATCCATATTTTGAATTATTCCCCTACAAAATACAAAAACTTATCCCGGAGCCTGGAAATTGGCACATGTCATTCCTCTACCTAAAACATCTAACCCTATCTCTTTTTCTCAATTCCGTCCTATCTCAATATTACCTATTTTATCCAAGCTTTTGGAAGATGGGGTGTACGAGCAACTCACCTTATTTCTAGCTTTCAATAATCTATATAATCCTTTCCAATCTGGCTTCCGTCTTTTACATAGCACTACAAATGAGTTGCTCAAAGTAACTGAAGATATTCGCCATACCATGGACAATCAAAAGTTAACCTTACTCATCTTGTTAGACTTCAGCCATGCGTACAATTCAGTCGACTTTGACGTAATGCTAGGGATATTACGCTCTTTTAATATCTCATCTCCAGTAATCGATTGGTTTTCCTCTTACCTTCATGGACGCCGGCAGAGGGTCCGCACAGATGAGAACTTCTCAGACTGGACAGATGTCTCTGCAGGTGTACCTACCACAAGGTGGTGTGTCAAAGTCATTTCCTGTCACTACCTTCTCTATGCAGATGATTTGCAGCTTTATCGACACACTACAATAAAAGATCTGGCTTGTACGACCGAAGTTCTTAATAGTAATCTCAGTAGAATTAAGAAGTGGGCTGATGAATACGGCCTCCTTATTAATCCAACGAAATCACAAGCCCTGATTATAGGTAGCAAGCAATTGCGCAAAAAAATTAACTATAAATTTACCTACCCTGACATATGATTCTAGTTTAATACCATTTGTTGACAAATCTAAAAATCTTGGAATTATTCTGGATTGTAATCTCTCATGGTCAGCTCAAATTGATGAAGTTAGTAGGAAACTATATTACTCACTTCACTCACTTAAGCGGTTGCAGAACTTCCTTCCCTTCAAATCTAAAATAGTGCTAGCACAAACACTTCTCTTGCCATTGCTCGACTACGCTGACGTCTGTTATTTAAATGCATCAAAGGAGCTGCTAAATAGACTCGACGGACTTCAAAATTTAAGCATCCGCTTTGTATACGGACTGTGTAAATTTGACCATATATCTCAATATCAAACTCAATTAAAGTGGCTCCCTATCCGCCTTCGCCGGAATGTACATATTCTCTCTCTTCTTTATAATATCTTACATAACCCCTCTTCCTCTTATTTACTTGAACGTTTACAACTAACCTAACACAGAACAAGACCACATCGCTCGTGTGTCTCTTTAAAATCTCTGGAAGTGCCTCACTTTAATACTTCTTTTTATTCAAATTCTTTTACTGTCGTTGCGGCTCGTCTTTGGAATTCTCTTCCGGATAATATCTTTCATGGAAATCCAACCCTTAGCTCATTCAAGCTAAGACTGAAACAACACTACCTCTCCTCTTCATCATAAATAATATATGTAAATTAGTATGTAATTTTTGTATGCCAATATTTATATATGTATAATAGTATATATATATATATATATATATATATATATATATATATATATATATATATATATATATATATATATATATATAGTGTGTAAAAATATATATTCATATAATGTTGTATAGGGTGTGTGTTAATATTTATGTATTATATGACATGTATCTAGATATATATAATATATGTGTGTATATATATATATATATATATATATATATAATTAATACAAAATATGCTTCATATTTTTTTTTTGTTTAGCATGGTTTTTTTTATGTTTTTAACGTACCGTAACGTAATTTTTCCTTTTTGCCGAAGGGTAACTGGCAGAGATCTCTTAAAGAGATAAGTTAAACCTTTGTACACTTTTTTTTGTCATTGTATATTTTTCTGTTTTTTTGTAAGTTAATGGTACATAAATAAATAAATAAATCATGTTCAAAGAGTAGAAAATAATACGAGGTAATTTTAAGTAAAGTAGTTTATTAATAGAATAGACAGGAGTATTGTATTAACACTTTCGCTGCCACCAGATTTTCAGAAATTGAGCCCTGTGTGCTGTTTAAATTTTTCATATAAACGTTTGCATAAAAGCATTTAAATAAACGGAAAAATAGTAAAAAAAATGTTGAGCCAATTAAATACTATAAAAAATTGACTTTTAATTGCTCCGTACATGCTACGGCCCTGGGGTGAAACACGGGGTGAAACTTGCGTCTCCGTACACGCTACGGAGCTGGCAGTGAAAGTGTTAAAAAGCTGAACCGTTTGCCTATCAAATAATATTCTAAGTTTGAATGGTTTCATAACGATAGGGTAGACAGTTATCATTTAGGTAGGTGTAGTCTGTATATTTTAGCTAACTATGAAATCTTCACTTTATCTTAGGGTGTCGCCAACTAAATCAATAATGGAAAGCTTCTTGATGATAATGATATTGAATAATTACGTAGTATGTTATTGATGATATTTCAACACTTAATTTTTAATATTCAGAAAAACATAAAGTCTTAAAATATTAAAACGGAAAAAAAAATTGTATAGATAATACTTATTTTAATGCTTTATTTCCAGTTTCTTTTTTAGTTTGAAATTGTAAAGTAAGTGGACATAAATAGAGTTTACTTTGTTGTTCTATAATCAGTGATAGTGGTTTTAACTCTAACTAAATATGAAAGGAATAGAGTGATTTTCAATATTAATAACGAATCTTAGGATTCAGTTGGATAACCAATTTCTTGATGAACTGTTACTTTCTGACTGATGAATAAAGCTTTAATCTTAACATAGTAATAATATAACGACACCAGAAAATTGTTTTTTTTAATTTTTAATCTTACTATTTCAATATCTTAATTTTTGTCCTTAATATCACGTTGAGTACCTTTTGAGCTAACTTGAGGAATTAATTTCTTGCTTTTATTTACTAAGATTTAGTTGAAATAGTATTTTTTTGTTTATTGTCTTTTCTCGTTTCATGTAGATATAATATAAACTATGGTTATGATCTACGTCAGATTTAAGATTTTCCAATAACCCTGGTTTTTGATGATGCTTGAACAACATACAGATAAACGAAGGATAGATTCAAAATTGCGTATTAGTGATGTAACGCTTATTTCGTCAGTATTTAATTTAATTTTGTTATGAAGAGTTTTTTGCAAATTGTAGCTCTTATTAAACGTCTTAAAAACATATAGATCTACAATTTAAGCACAAAAATTTTATACAACATTAACAAACTTCAAAGTTTGCTGTTTAATATTGACGAACTAGACAGTGCTAGAAGAGCATACTGAATAAAAAAGATATAGAGAAACGTAAAACTGGCATTATATGTGAAGTTGTGCATTTGTGGTAAATTTTTAAATAATAATCATGCAAGTCCGTAGTTGTTCTATCTATCTAATGTGTTTATAGTATGTATTTTTAAAAATATTTTATTACCACACAATAACAGATAATTACACAGGCACACAAAAAAAAAAAACGTCATGAACCAGAGGGGAGACCCCATTACTCCTAGGTTTTTGGGATCGCTGAAACCGAATATGACAATAAAAACTAATTTTAAATGCCAGTTTTCCCGCTAGCACCCCCTTACTACCTCTTAAGGGGTGAAAATTGAAATTTTTGTAAAAAATCAAGACAGATGTGTCTTTCTACGTTTTTTGGGATGCTGAAACCGAAAATGATAACTAAAAATAAATTTATGACCACTATCACCCCCTACCATCCCTTACAGGGGGTGAAAATTTCATTTTTTTCTATAAAATCAAGACAGATGTGTATTTCTAGGTTTTTTGGTATAATGAAACTGAAAATGACAACCAAAAGTGAATTTGATACCTCTTTTACTCAATACCACCCCCTAACTACCCCTCACGGGGGGAGGGGGTGGGGGTAGTTTCAATTTTGTATAAAATCAAGATGTATGAAGAAATTTTGACGATTTACAGTAAATGACATGTTTATCAAACTAGTTTGAAATTACTCTTAGCTCTTATATTAGAAATTCAAATGCTTTATCGATCAGAAATATCTGATATATATTCATGATTTAATTCTATTCTTAGCGTAACCCAGGAACAACGGCGTGGACGTAGTAGATTTCTGTTCCCTTTTGGAGTGCTGGATTAAAGTGAGTTCCCTTGCCTCTCACTATCCGGGGTGCTGAATTAAAGTGAGTCCCCTTGCCTCTCACTATTCAGCGTCTACCTGTTTCTACGATAACGAACTCTCTTGTTGTCAAAAGTTCTTCTAATTGGTTGCCTTTTATTGGTTCTTTTCTGTTCTGGCAAATCTCTTTTTAAATTCCAACAGTAGTCTGCTAACATATTGACATCCCATTTACCCTGATAGCGCTGTTCCATTGTCTTAAGATCCTGTCTGATGGAACCTTTCACCTTGCTCCTCACTGCAGTCTCCTAAATTGGCCGAAAAATAGTAACCTTTCTATTTCGGAGGCATAGAATTAGGTTCAGCATCTTTTAAGCGTTTTACAAGACTGCCGGATGGATAACAGTATAAACAGAATTAAATAGAAAGCAAAAAAAAAACATAAAATGAAACAACTTGTTAAGAATAGGACAAAAATCATGATTCAGTCTTAGTATCATAATAACAAATATATGCATACAATAAGGTTACCATATACTTTATAATCATTTTTTCTCTCAGCATCTTGAAAAACATAGAAATTCACATATTTTCGGTTCCAGCATCCTAAAAAACTTAGAAATACACATCTATCTTGATTTTATAGAAAAATTGAAATTTTCACCCCCTTTAAGGGGTAGTAAGGGGGTGATAGTGGTCATGAATTTATTTTTAGTTATCATTTTCAGTTCCAGCATCCCAAAAAACGTAGAAATATACATCTATCTTGATTTTATAGAAAAATTGAAATTTTCACCCCCTGTAAGGGGTATTAGGGGGTGATAGTGGTCATAAATTTATTTTTAGTTATCATTTTCGGTTTCAGCATCCCAAGAAACGTAGAAATACACATCTGTCTTGATTTTATAGAAAAAAATGAAATTTTCACCCCCTGTAAGGGATGGTAGGGGGTGATAGTGGTCATGAATTTATTTTTAGTTATCATTTTCGGTTTCAGCATCCCAAAAAACGTAGAAAGACACATCTATCTTGATTTTTTATAAAAATTTCAATTTTCACCCCTTAAGAGGTAGTAAGGGGGTGCTAGCGGGAAAACTGGCATTTAAAATTAGTTTTTATTGTCATATTCGGTTTCAGCGATCCCAAAAACCTAAGAATAATGGGGTCTCCCCTCTGGTTCATGACGTTTTTTTTTTTGTGTGCCTGTGTTATTATATGTATCAAAGTATAGACATCTAATATTATAAACATAGTTTGTGTAACTACGAGAGTGCAACGCCTGTTGTCGGGAGTGTAATATATGTTACATAATTTTATTTACGATTTGAATCCACGAACTTGAGAGTTTTTAAAAGGTAAAATTCGAGCTGTGTGTAGTTAATGATACGTGAGTGATATTACTTCAAAATAAGGTTATCTATATTCATTAAGTGTACCTGTACCTATAGAAGGGGGTATTTGCTGAATTATCTCTACTGTTCTTACTCATAGAAAATCTAACTTTTCTAAATCTAATTTAAAATATAATAACGTCGAGGGAGATAAATATTTTTAATTTTACTTTATATTCTGTATTGTCTTTGAAATATCCCTATCCTAAATTATTTACATATATTTCAAAGGTCCAAGATGAGTATACTTGTAAATTTAATAAATAAAAAAACAACTGAGATTATCTTAAATTTTTCGTTGTTCTTTTTTAAGACTTGATCAATTACCGACTTAATTAAGTAATGAAGACTATAATAAAGTAAATACAAGTGTATTTACTATATTCAATACAAAATATTCAGAAAACGTAAACCTTCAGTAATACAATTTTATTACACTTAGTGATAGGTTAATAGATAAAAGAGACAATTAATTTAAATGTTAATGAAATGAGTTTGAACGTCTCTTGACTTGTTAAGGTCTTTTTAATAGATATTTTATTGCCAACGACAATCTTAGAAAGTAAATATTCAGTTTTATTTAAAGCTGTATATATTGGCAATTTATTGAATTATTATTCTTTTTAAAAAAAAGGTACAATCGCTGACCGTATAGTAGTCATCGATTCTATTGTAACTATAACTATAATGAGATATACCAACTATAGTTCTATGATTTTATACTAGTTAAATGAGTGACAATTATCATAGAGAAATAATTACAGGTAGTAGAGTATTAACAAAATGAAACAAGTTAATTATTATTTATTATTTTAAATAAATACCATTTAAATTAAATTATATTAGACAAACTGACATGGATTCTACTTACAATGTGTATTCCTCAAAAATTAGCAGTAAACTGAGCTCTGCTCATAAATGCTCGTGAACGGTTACTGCTTGCGGTGACTGGTCGTATTGCTAGCCATGGATTTCCCTTTTCTTAATATTAATTATTATTATGACGGATTATCGAATTGATTGCGATGGTTCTAGTAGTTCGTACATTGCTCACTAAATATATTGACGTTTGTGAAACAGTGATAACAATAAAAAAAAACCCCGGTTAAGTTTGTTGTGTGGTTCTTCTCAAACCAGGGCGCGTTTGGAACCCTCGTTGCCTTATTTTAAGTTGGAAAGTGGGCAGAAGGGCTTATTTTAATATATACGATATCAAAATAGGCCCCCCTGTCACTTCCATTTGACGTACACAAGTGATCACTGGTATGGATTCACAGTGGAAAATATATAAATAAATAAATAAAACACTGTTTTTTGTACAAAGATTCTCCTCTCTTGAAGTGAATCGTTGCTAGTCAATCACAATACTTTTTTTACATAACAATCAAACACTCTTTTTAAGTAACTCTTATTCGGATGGCTTTAAGTATTACAATTCATATAATAATGTTATAAAGAAGGAATAATTATTTAAGAACTTGTTTACGGACAAACAACATTAAATTTAACAATCCATCAATTAAACATAGTCAAAATCACAACTTCTTAAATCTTACGTCGGCCATCTTAATAAAGAATTCCGGATGTGTAAATAATAATTATGGAATCGATTATTATAATAGACATTGATGAGTTGCATTTACAATGATTGCTAAAATAATTATAAGTATATAAAAAAAATAATTTGATTTTTCAATAATATTCAACGCGGCGACATATATCTTTATTATGTCTAAGAATTTTAAATTCATTAACTTTTTTCTAATTTACTACCTATAAGAACTTATAATATTAGCAAGGGAACAGTAAAATATTAAACATATTCAAGGTTGGTATTTTTAACATTTAATATTTAAATAATACCAATTTGCAACAAACAGAGTATCGAATCTTATATATAAATAAAACAAAATAATAATGTTTCCTACATAATATTGTATCGTAATCAAATATGTTAAATTCTCTTATATTTTTTGTAGGTCTGTTATGATAATAACTAAATTATATTATGAGCCAACATCTTTATTATTTTTAGTAACGTCTCGTTTACATAGCAGTACATTATTTTTTTATTTAAGATACTCAAACTTTACATTGTTTAGTCTCTTACATTCGGTGCTTAAAAGGACTAACTGCGATAGTTTTATTCAACAAAAATCATCTATTGAAGTCGAACATTGAGCCGACTCGTTGGAAGCTCGTTCGCACCTTCTCGATACGAGTCATCGAGCTTGACTCGATCGTATCTATGTGCCAACCGGCTAATGATGAACGTAATTCGAAGACGTAAATAATTAAAAAATGCATTTATGAAGATGAAAAATTATGATGATTGTCATTCAAACTTATCTAAAAAACATTTGATATTATTTTTTAAAACATTATAATATACATTTATAATATTTTTTAAAACATTGTTATTATAGTTTACATAATATAATTAATAAAATAATAAAAAATTAAATACAACAAACAGAAAATAAAATTAGAATACATTTTATTACAACAATTATTATAGATAGCAATTAGAGCAAATATTCCGCAGAAACGTGAAACTCAGGTTCCGATTAACGAGGCGCTCTCTGCTCGTCCAGTCGCAGCTGCAGTGTGTACAGTGTGTACTCGTACACAGAGTTATGATAATTCTCATCACTCAACATACATACGATATTTAATTGCAACATAAATTTACTCTTATCTCTTTTGTCGTATAGAATTATTTTCTTTACTCGATGAGAATAATGTTAACATGAGACTGACGTACTTACATTTTTGTTTCGCTTCAGTTCTGCTTAAAATAACACACCGCGATTTTAGTAGCATTTAGATAAAAATATATATACATTATGTTTTTTCTTAGTTTATCATCACGAGCCGCAAAAATTTCCTTACAATAGAATGTTATGTACATTTAGAATAACCAACCTGTTGGGTTCCCAAATCGTATCGTATGTACAATAAGTCTTTTGCTGTTTAACCGTGACTTTACAACACCGCTAAATCGGCGAGATTTACTGTCGGTCCGTCGCACGAGAATTACGAAAACAATTATGCGTAAATAAACTTTTTAAAAGAGAGCGTTTTAAATGTGATTTAATATGTACTTTGTTTACTGGTTTTATCTGGTTTTATCGAGGTAAATAAATTTAAGGCCGTGTATATAAAAAACATAAACTTAAATAGGAATAACTTTTTTCTGAATAAAAATAGTAATATATTACAAAAGGTTTGTAAAATCGAAATATATTTTATTTTATAATTATAAATTGAAAGAAAATTTTAATAACGTATCATCTCACCCATAAAACGTTCAAATTATTTTTATAATGTATATGAATTTCTTCTTCTTCATTGCTTTTAGTATCGCTAAGTGTCATTAAATTAAGTTGCACATTTCATGTCAATCATCATTCCTTCTCAGTGTTATTGTTATTGTTTTGTGTGTGTATGTGTGTGTGTGTTCTTCTATCATCTTGGTATATCATTGTATACACCGTTCATTCCCCTCTTTTCTTATAACCAGACTTATATATAGTTAAACTTTTCGATTGAGATTTTATTCCGCAAAATAAGACCACACAAGTGATCTGTATACAAGTAAACAAGTATTGTATGGTGTTCTAATAGATTGTTTACATTATTAGATGCAGTAATAGAAAATTTGTACTAAAACACTTACTTTATCACCAAAAAATTTATTGCTTTTCAGGAAAAATTCTAGATGTTGAATTGTTGATCCATAAACGAATTGACTGCTGATTATTTTTAATATAAGGCTGACTTTAAATTTTAACCGAGACTGACTAACGAAATGCTGTATAAACATCTGAGAAGATCAATTTAATATCTTTACTTTATAGTCTCTATGCCAGGTATGATGTGCATACTTTTACATTTATTCACGTTAACATTCATATTATTTTATTCGCTTTATATTTAATTTATTTATATAATAAAAATAGATAGTGCATAAGGTTAGTTTTGAAACTACTTAAACATCTAAATGACTGTCATCTTACCTTAAACATCAAAATGACACAAAAGGCCTATTTCTCTCAATATTACAAAAATATGATCTGATTTACTTTTAAGTACGTTTTGGCTTCAATGGGAATTACATTTTGTATTCTTATTCTTAAAGCTTAATGCTATACAAATCAAGAGTAATGTTTCGCGTTCCTTGAAGCAATTACTTTAAAGTGCGATGTTAGTTTACACGTTACTTCTAACATAAGGGATAAAACTATCTCATCGTATCGGTTGTTTTATATAAAGAAATCTTATAATTATTAAAACAGTCTCCTCATTTAAAAACTTTAAGGAATTTACTTTTTGCAAATAAATTCATTATAATTAATTAATCATTATTAATTTATTTGCTAATAAAAAGTATTAATAGTGTTAATATTGAAATAAGTACAACATGTTTCCTTAAAAACTCCCAACTTTCTTATTAAATCCATAATTGAAATAAAAATAAGAAAACAATAAAAATTATAACTAGAAAGAGAATAAAAGTTTGTAAAGGAGTCCATTATAACATGCGATAAGGATTTATCAACAAGGCACAGCTGAGAGGAAACGCTATGCAATATGCAATAAGATGGTCTTATCACTAAGAAACGATCTCTTTCTTGCTATCTCATATAGAGGTAAGTTGATGTACAGAATTTAAAGAAGAATGGTACGAAATGCTAATAAATATAAACTCTAACAGAAATAGGTAATATACATATTATAATATATGTTATTTTAGATAATAAGATAAGATGGACACATCTTATCATTACCATCTGGACGGAAGACCGTCCAAATGGTACCATAAATGACAAGGAAAATAAAACTGTACTCTACACGGCACTCTACGGCATACGCTTGTAGATCTGTTAATATTGTTTTAATTTATTGGTTTAACAGGCATTCATAAATTAGTATTTAGCAGCGAAAACTTCCATTGAATAAGCATATAAATCGTTTGTGTTTAGTTTATATATTATGTATTGTGCGATTTATGAATACTGTTGGTGCATGCGGAATGTAGTTGTCTATTAATAATGTTTTAAAAAATATTTAACTTTCAAAACTTATTATTATTTAACTGTAACTAAAATTATAAAAGTTTAATCTTACTGAAAAGTAATAACAGTTCTAAGAACTATAAGCCTGTCAAATCTAGGTTAGGTTAAAAGCCTTGGCACTGGGTACTACAACACAAGGTAGACCAAAAATTGGTGCACTTAGGAAGCCACGAGGTAGAAAATAAGGTTATCTAATTTGTTCGAAAGTATAAAGCATCAAATAGTAATATTTATGTAATCTTCGGAAAACAGACATATTATTTTTAGTTACGAGTATATTGAAGTAAGCTTAAATTAATTTAATGCTGCTTAAAATAATTTTAAACATTATTTATTTATAGTATAAAATTTAATAAAAACGTATTTAATATTTAATATTTAATATTTAATATTTAAGTGTTTTCAGATACCGCAAAACTGGCCGTTGCTAGAAATGTAGAGACCCAGCACTCTGATTCTTGGCATAGTACTTAGAAGAGCGGTCTCAAAGAACGGTAATGCGACTAATTGGTTATTAGCAAACGGAAAAACTTGTTTCCTGTGGGGATTAAATTGAATTATTTTAAATTTACCACCATTCCAAAATCTTCCCTAGAGGGGCTTTATAAAAGATTATAGATAGATTATATTAAGTTTATTTCAATACTAATCGACGTATTTTCGAGAGAATCCTGCACGTCCGGAAATTATTGCATCCCTGGTACTGTCATCCACATTACAATTAATGCTAATGAAATATCAAGTATTCCTTACATGCAGGACAAATAGTATTGGGAATAGCACATTGCTTTGGGAAGGATTGAAGTCTTTCGCAATATCCAGGCAAACTGCCAGGTCCTCTCTGTTATGTTATTTTGAGATGTCATCTGATCAACCATGGTAAAAGCCCGACTATCGTTCATTGACTAATTAGCGATCTTCAAGGTAAGAGAATACCATAACTGAAGATTTACAACGCTCTCCACTAATTTGCATAGCAAGGAAGTAAGGCAAGTAGACCTATAATTTAGTGTCTGTAGTCTGAACTGTCGCTTTTTAGGTATTAGATGGACAAGAGCGGTCTACCGGGGGTTTGGAAACATTTTAGAATGATCTTAAGTGATTCATCGCTAAGTGTAGTTCTAGTATTGTAAGAGTATATTTACTTTATTGTAATCATGTAATTGAAGAGATTTTGATTTATAAGTATCTTATTTCATTTTGTGTATAATCAAGGGTAACAATATCCAATAATTTAACAAAATTTTGGAACTTTAATACTACTACAACAGTTATGAATTGATGTTAGTAATTTCTAGCTTCATTGTTTTTAGTCCATGCTTTTTGACAGCTGCTGGTATTATAACAAATAATTATTTAAAACTAGCTGTTGATCGCGACTCTATCCGCGTTGACATCATTTCTTTATGTAAGGATTGTTTTTTTTAATTGGTCCCCATGAAGTCAGCACCCTGCAGCGTTTTTTCTCCGACATTGACCTTGATTGTTTCATTCTCGTCAGCTCATATATCACAATGTCAATGACAGGAAAGAATGAATAAAACTGCGTCAGTAGTTTTTATGATTACCCAATACACACGAACAGAATAACACCTTATCTCTTTATTATATAGGAATAGGTAATATAATTTTACTCACTGTGTGCAATAACAATTTCAGAGATTATATGATTATCATAATCATGGATCATATTCTAAATCTGTTTACATACTCTAACTACTTTGATAGATAAAATTTACAAGGCTGTGTTGCAATTATTTTACGCCGATGATTTTAAAGATGTTTTTTGAACTTGCTTGAAGTCAATTTTGGACAAAATGGGTAAATCTTATAAGTTTTGAATCAAATATGTATTTGATTCAATAAACCTACTAAACTTGACGGATAAATGTTACGTGTGAGGTAATTAAGATTGATATCCTATTATATTAATGCTTTATGAAATTTTAGAACAAACCAAAACATTATATTTTTGTCTGAAATATAAAATAGATTATATTAAATATCCTTGTGTGTAGAATTAAATTGTTATCTGTAATAGAAATCTCCCAGATTTATCGCCTTACCAGCGGAGCCGGATGATTTACAGAAGAGACGGTTATAAAAATACGCATTTTTAGCTTTAGGTACATCGGTATTGAAAAAAGTAGACATCATTTTATTACGTGTTTTTAGGGGATAAACAATACAGTAATATAATTTTTATAAGTCAATATAATTAAAACTTTGAAGTTTTGTAAAGGTTTTGTTTCAATTGTTTTACATTATATTACATTTACAATAATACCACCAGACTATCAACGACAACAACTTCAATTTAAATACACTTTACACTTAAGACTTTTAGCACCAAGAAAGAACCTATTAAATAGAAAACCAGTTTTAAAACGGTTTAGCAGTGTTAAAGTATCAGTATTAAAAAACAGTCGATATTTTTTTTCATCTTCCGACAATGGTATGGTATATAAAATGTTTAAATATTTTGTTTGTTGTCCTCTTATCTTATATTAAATGATTACATAATCAAACACACATTAATCAAAGACCTGCTTGTTCTAATTAATTATATACGTCACAAACCCTTTGATTACGTCACTCGGTGATTAAACTTGAAACTGAGGTTTCACTTCCGAGCTCTCAAGTTGCTTTGATACAATTGTTATTTTGTTTGAGAGTTTTCTTCATTTGATATTAAGTAATTACTATGAGCTTAAAATATATCAAATGTGTATATAGCTAACTATTAATTGCTGTAATATGAAATAAAAAATATGATACATATGATATAGGTATATGATGAGTTGGTAGTTAGAGTATGTTTTAATTTGACGACCAGCTCTTAGGACATAAGATGTAAATGAAATAATATAAATAAATATTTTTATGATTTATCGTATTATCTCTTTTCAAGATCAATATTTATATGTTACTTAATTGTTAATACTTTGGAGTTATGGTATTAGCTACACCAAGGAACTTCCTAAAAATAAAATAGTATAGTAGTAGTATAATAGTAGTGCTTGCGGTATAATTTGTTAAAGACTACCGGACCTCACATATAAGAGGATAAGAGGGCCGTTCTGTATTGTCTTAACTAGTAGGTTTCTTTCTCAGATGAGGAATTTCAGGAGACAAGGAAATTGATATAGAAGCACTTGCTGCATGTTTAGTTTAACAACGTATCATCATATTGTATACGAGTAGATTTTTTTTATTGTTACCGATCATAAATTGATTTTTTTAATCTAAAATATGGACTTTAAAATCGAATGAACACATCTATTCTATTAAACGGAGGCCTAATAATATATCGATTGGCAAATTAGATTTTTGATAAATAAACGGCTATGGGAATTGTAAAGAAACTCATGGATGAAATTCTGATACTGGAAGAATAACTAGAATAACTAGACATGTTTAATTTAATTTGTGGAAACAAAGTTAGAATTATTAAACATTTTATAGAAGAACTGTTTTGTCTCCATGGTTTTGTATCGATTGTTACGTACTAGTTAGACTTTTCGCATCATTCATCAAACTCTACCGATCTATTCGTGTCACGGCATAATGCACTACCGTACTGACGCACTGTTTAACATGTCACTGTCACACGTCGGACTGTACCTAAGACCGGGCATGGCTTGGATTCACAGCGGTTTTATAGATGTTTCAATATGTGTATAGAAAATTGATTGTTATGCTTTTTACTTTCTTATTTTAAATATCACATTTTACAAATACCCGGTCTGACAAATTACAATAGAATTCGAATAGAGTGTGATACTTTTTAGTAAACTTAAAACGTTAAAATAAATATTATCTCTATATCTCAATATAGAGATAATATTTATTTTGCTCGGGGCTTTAGAATTTTATATCTAGGTGTAAAATTTGCTAAATATTACCACGTCTAAAAGAATGAATGAACATAAATTATTATCGGTCTGTATGTAATAATTTTGTTCCAAACTACTAAACGGTTTTTACTTAATTTTTTTTTTTGAAAAGTTTATGTAAATAGTAGGTACATTACGGTATAATGTAAATAAGTTGAAATATAATGATGATTGTGAAAAAGGTCACAAGGTCATAAAATATATCGCCTGTTGGGAGCTTTGCTAGCATGTGTCGCGTAAACCAGCAGAGATATAGTAAAGTAATGTACTAGAGAATTGTAAATCTACCAACATACTACAACATACAAAGAACTTCGCGATAATATATCTATCTCTTATGGTTTGGAGTTTGTTTTTTTGTTTCAGTTTTCTAAGTATATGTACACATTTGTTAGCTTTAAGGTTTAATATAGCAAATTATCCTTTGAACTATGTGAATCAAATAAAGACTTTAAAATATACTATACATTAAACACTATGCAAAACCAAAAAAAATCTGCTCTGCAAGCTTTTACATGCTATCCGCGTTATCTTGATTCCCACTTGCTCCTTCTGTTCATGGTATATAAGCTAGCAATTTTACGTACAAGTAGATAGCGAAGTTGTTTGTGAATGCTAGTGCTAATCTTATTACTTATTATTCTTACTGAATGTTAGCTGCGACACAATAGAAATGTCCCTACGTTTAATGACGCAGAATGAACGAGTTGTAGTTTACCACAAAAGAACCTGCATATAGGTATTTACTCGTACAAAGCCTAGCCTCACCGATTGTAACTTAAATGATTTCGTGGTAAAATCTTTCGTGGTAATATTAGTTTGTATAATTAATTTGGTAGTTGACTAATTGCGTGTATTTATTTAATTCTAATATTAAATGTAATCAAATTTTCTGTACAATATTTTCAAGATAATTTTTAATATACTAAATGACATTAAATGGAGTAACGGAAATGTTTTAAACAAAAGATTTAGCTTAAATTATAGTAGTATGTATATTGTCAAAAGTATTTCAAAGGCTTTGAAGTATGTATATTTAAAACCGATGTAGCTTATTTCCAAATTATTGACTAATGAATTTAAATACACTGTACAAATTTTACACGTGGAGATAGATAATGCAATAAACATAGATTGTTAATGCTTTATTGGTGCATCCTGAACTCTATACCCGGCAACTATGAAACCCTAAGATGACAAATTAATTGAGTTATTGAAACATATGTTGTCTTCTCATAAACACCATTGCAAAGCATTTCAAACTTCGAGTTAAAATTAAACAACCGTGAATTACATCCATAAAATAATATTTAAATATGTACTTGTACCGTGTTAAAAATATTTTAATCTGAAACTTAGTAATATTAAATGAATGAAACTATCTTCATATATTATACCTTTATGGTCCGTCAAACTACAACATTGTGGATGGAAGTTTTAGGTAACGGCCTTTTGCTTCGCAATATCTTTAATATTTTGTCTAAAATTTATGTCTGTAAGTTAATATCTAAAACTTGTGTGCTATTCGACTACTATTTTACTATTATTGTATTAAGAATTATAAATATATATATAAATATATTTTAAATACAAAATTAAATTATCGACAGCAATGCAGGGCTCGCATCCGCGACCGCTGGGATGTCCCCACCCGTCACTCTGCCAACTCACCAACCGTGTCGATATCCGCTCTGATTAATTCAGAATTTTATATATAGCATTAGAATCAAAAGTAAGTTAACTGTTTTGTATACATGAAATAACAATATATTAAAAATGATCTATACATTTTAAAATCTAATATGTTTATATTTTGGAAGAGTTAAATTCTTGACACATATATGTCCTTTAACATAAATGGTTTACGTAATACTTCATAATCATTTGTTTAGTCCAGGATAAAAATGAAACGTGATTTATCCCAAGCATTTGCAATTATTTGCCTAAATTCTATACAGTACTGATTCAGCACATACTGCATGTAACATGACGCCCGTGTCGTAAAATTCCAAGGTAACAACCATAACATCAAATGCGGAAGCGAAAGCTTTGTTTACTTTATGTCAAAATAAAAAGATATCACTATAATAAAGTTTACTACACTAAAATACTGCTAAGTTTACACTAAAATACTACTTATTAATAAGCTGCAAGTAACTTCAATAATATATAAATAAAGTTGCAGCCATGCAGACAGGGTTACTTATATACTAATGCGGAGGAATCATAAAATCAGGAATTTTATTATAATTATTTTAAATTTAGAATTTTAATTAAACGTAAATAAACAGTATACAGTACTAAATTGTTAAACCTCATCCCTCCTCTCACAGGCCAAGCTGTATATATCACGCTGAAGGCAGCGCTGACGAGGCGGCAACTTTGCCTGTTTAATCGTTTGTATTCTTTGTTTTAGAGCTTTGTAGTAAACCTACCACGACATTTCTTTTAACTATCATTTAGATGTTCATTTTATTATCGTTGTAATGAAAACGTGTACGATATTGTATTTTTTAGTTTAAATTAAAATTTCTTCTGTATAAAAATATAAAACAATCAGCTTTAAGAATTAATCATATACACGGCTTTTGTTATATTTTCGTTGAACTAAATATAATTATTTATTTGAAATTTGACTTCTATTTACTTAAACAATACACTTTAAATATAGTGCAAACTGTAACAATATAGAGAGTATATTTGTAGTACAATACATCTCTTAAGTGATAAGGCGGCAGCCGGCGGGATTTGCGATTTATCACACGCTACGTAAACTGCTCCTACTAAGCTGACCAAGAGAATGTCTGTAGTCTGAAGTATTTAGAGGTTTGTGGACAATGCGTCTAAATATGTTTTATGAATGAATTAGGTTTAAAATATTTTAATATCTTTAATTGTTAGTATTAAAAAGATATAAAATAATTGGAAGTTTGATGTGTGCAGAAATCTTCCAAAATACACTTTTAAAAAATTCATCTTCCCATATTTGAAATTAATCTTGAGGACAAACTTGATTTTTTTATATTCTTAACATTTAATAGTTTTTCATTGAGACATTCTTACATAGTAAATAAGTGAACGAAATAACAATCACATTAATGCTATTTTTGCTTTTCTTTTAAATGTTTTTGTGTACTCTTACAATAGGAATTACAATTACAGACTATTCTGTATTCAAAAGGTGTTTAGAAACTTATACCGAGTTCCAATTTGATAACACCAAATTGATCCACCTTTTCAATAGTCGCGAAGTTTTCTGATTTTAGGATGTAACTTTTGAGAACGAATTAATATAGCAGAGGCGGATTCAAATTTTGCTAACGGTTTTTAGAACTTTTTGGCAGGTAACGTTTACTTTTTAATAATAGATAACCAAGCAAGTCCCTATTGGATCATATTATAAGGATAAGGATTTTTATAATTTTTTGTTTAGCAGTTTTTGAATTAAGGCTTTTTGGGGAATGTAATATTTAAAGCAAAATAAATCTTAACTTATAAATCTGTAAACATTCTTTGAATAATAAATATATGACATTTCTGTTTAATATATATTTTTTTATAATAATTTAATGTAAAGTAATAAGCACCATCAAAGTTTGATCTCGTGCACAGAATCTGTTTATTGTAAACGTGAACTTAAAAATAAAAACGCAACAAAGAAGGAGATATTGAATATGCATCCGTGGTATTGACCAGGAATCGTTTACCGTCAAGTGGCCTGTAACACGGCAAAGGACACAACATAAATAGTCACATTGCTTAATGATTCGGAAATGTGTGGTAACGGTGAGATATTTCAAACATAGAACGTAGTATTCTTCTATTGTATACCTGGTTTTAAGTCTATGGTAAGTATTATATATGTTATCTTATTGATACTTCTAGACTAAGTGGAAAAGCCTGTGTATTGATAAACTATTTGTTAGCTACTATTAGCTTTAACTGTTATCAAGAAAATAGTGTTGTAAGAAGTTAAATGACTGCATTATTACAACTCATCAAAGTTTGAAGGAAAAATACATCGTTTAAAATGATCAGGTATAGTTTAAAACTGCTAACAAACTTTCTCGGTCGCTGTTGTAAATTGAAGAGTTTGTTTTAAGTCAAGATGAGTTTCTAAGAATTCTCTGAGGTGATGACTTGGAAAATGTAGCTGTTTTTTAAAACAGTTAATTATTATATATATTTTTTTAATATCGGTATTTATTTTACGGATAACAGAAAATCTTTACTTTATTTTTAATTAACCTTTTATAAAAATGAAAGACTAAAAAAAGTTTCATATTGGCTAAAATAAGACTGAAATTAGTACTGGCCGTTTTAAAAATTATTTAATTTCCTATAAAGTAAGCTAGTCAAATTTAGACCTTGACATTAGATCCTCCAAAGACAATATATAAATATGTATTTCACTCTCTACATTTTATATCTACCGTATTAAAAAATTATTGGAATAAACAATATATTACGATGCTTTTCGTTATATAAAACATAACAATGGTTGCATAGGGTCACAAGTTCGTAGCACCATTGGAGAAATGCCATCCGGCCACTCGACTTTAAACGTCCAATAACTTTTGTGACATCGCAAGGAACTGAATAAACGAGACTGTAACTACAGTGGTTTATATATTTACAACTGCTTAGTATTATATTTTATATTGAAGGTCTATTTCTTGAAATATTATTAAAATCTAAATTCAAAGTACATTTCTTCTGTTTTTATTTATCGTTAATATTATATTATGTCAAATTAAATAAGGTTATGCAGTTTTGTAATAGATAAAATATACAAAAAATAATGTTATAAATTGTGAAATTTGTACTATTTTGAAATATTTTCAATACTTATTTTAATAATACCTGAATCACGTTTCCATGCTCTTTAAAATATTTTTGTTAATAATAAAATTATTGTACAATTTTCGACAACGCACAAATTTTTGCACAACTTCTTCAAAGCATTATTCAGATTCTTCTCCTCGATAATTCAGAATTTCTTTTATTGTAGCAATGTTTGTGAAAATTGGATATGAGTTTGAATAAGAAGTGTTTTTCAGCTGTCATATTTGATGAGACCTTATACAAGCAACCCTATAAATATTTATATATAACTATGTTATAAGTTCATATTTTACTAGGTATATCATTAATTCGTATCTGCCGTTTTGTTTTAACAAACTAATATACTTTGGCTTCAAATATTCTTTGTCTCCTCCAAACTCCATTTTATTTTACATTTCCTTATAATATCTTACTATGTTTTTGTCAGCGAAGACTCAGAGATTTTTTTATCGTTAGCTCACTTTAAGTAATTAGAGTTATAATCTGAGGTTTTACTTTGTTTTAATTTGATATAAAACATTGCGTTGATAAGTTATAAGATTGATGAGCGTTTATGAGATAAAGAGGTAGTATTTTTTTTTACACTTTACAATTTTATATAAAATGTAAAATTGGGAATATATTACAATACCACAAATAAAATGAGGAATGAGCACAAAATATTACACAGGTAATTAATAAATCCCTTTGGGACATTTTTGTATCAATATAACGTACGTAAAAGACAAAAAATTGTGTAAATTGCAATTTTAATATTTGTTTGTGATAACTCGATGAATAACGATATAGTGGATAAGACTCCTAGGTATTAAATATATAAAAAAAAACAAAACAATAACAAGCAAACTTATTTAAGAAATAATATGTTGTCCATATCCCAATTTCCAAAATTTTATTATTTATATTTGAGACTTTTAAGATTCCAATCATTTTAACGTTTCTTATTAAAATACGCCAGACCTACAACTAAACTTGAATTCCGAGTTGTGTTAATTGTTTATGCTTTCTTATATTTAAGACTTTTGTTTCTGAGATCCGAAGAGTAAATCAGTCGATATATTAAATTGTCTCGAAGAAATCACTTTAGTGATAATTTCGTCCTTTGCTGGTATTATTTTTTATCTATTTTTTTTACTGTTTTTTATCTTACATGTATGCAACAAAGTTATTTAAATAAAAAAAAATAAAGCCATTTTTATCATAAGCTTATGCAATAAGATTTGTAAGTTTTATTTCTTATATAAAATAGAATAATTAATGATTGTCTTTACCTTAACTACATAAAAATATTGATTATTATTTGAAAATATTGCTGTAAAGTTCATCGTTTAAGCAATAAAAAAAATTCAAGCTGCATTCGTTTGAAATGTACTTAAAATAGACGACACAAAACAAATTAGGTACTAAAAATAAATTTAATTAAAATCCCCGCAGAGATTTCGTTGAAAATATTATCTTAATTTCCTCAGCCCGGGAGCTTCCCCCGTAATGTATTTTTTCCGCAAGTGCCTTGCCGTTCTGGAACGTTACCTGAATTAATTACACGCTTAATTAATATTTTTTCCAGCTTGTGAAGTTTGTATACGTGATTAAAGTTTATTGCTAAATAATATTTTTGTTTGAATTAAATATAAACAGCCGTAGACATTTTTTAAAATTTATATTAAGCTTTCTTGCATAAAACAATGTTATACAAGAATATTATATATATATATAGAATAGTATAGTTACATAAATGCAGTAAGTTTACGTGAAAAAGTGATCTTACCGCTTAAAGCAATCTCTTAAAGACAACCTTTGATAAACAATACGTTAACGTACGTTAGAGAAGTTACAGGGTGATGCAAATAATCCACTTCACAAGCATATAAGAGTAACTATCACCATAAATAAAGATATTACAATGTATACAATATATAAACAATTAAATTAATACTTACAATATAATAATACAAATAATTATATAAAATAAATTCATATATATATTTATATTTAGGTACACAATGTTGTTTCAAAAGCTTTTTAAAATTAATAATTATATTGATTTTTGTATTTCTAATCATAGATCCGTCCAGAGCAGTATAGATTTAACGGTGAAAATTTATTAGTTTTATTATTATTATTTCAAGAAATAACATTATATCAAAATCAAGTTCAGAAGCAGAAAATAGTTAAAATATTTGCGAAACTGTGGTCACTGAAAACTACATGGATGTAATAACTTTCATATATATACTATTACTGTTTTCTAAAAATATCATACCAATTTTTATATTCATAAAACGAAGCAAAAAGATTAAATTACACTCTCAACGAATTTTATATAAAATTAAATTGTAATAATACTTCGCGTTTCGTTGAAGTTTGTAATTTAATGTTGTAATGTTTGTAACTAATGGAGAACACTCCACTAAAATATCGCTCTCATTACTGATTATACAGAACTGTTGTATTTGTTAACGCATATTAATCTTTTTGTATTTTTTATGATATCTGTTGCCGTGGACTATTAATTATATAATATTAATAATTATATTTATAATAATTAATAATGTGTATATTAATATATTTTCAATAATAGTTATTATCGTGGATTAACTATTAATTATTTTCTAAAGAAGTGACCGGCTTATTCTAAGAAATATGTTGTTAACATTCTTCGTGGTATTTATTTAATTCTGCTCTACTAAAATATATTGTAATATTTATTAAATGTAGGGTGAGAATAATTAATAAAATAATTAATTAACAGGATTCAATAGGAATCATTAGTTTGAAAATTAATATGTTTATTTATAAAACTTCACATTGTTTTCCTTAATTTAACTAATCTAAGATGAGAGCAATTATTTACACCTAGAATTTGTCTTTGCTATGAGATTTCACCGTGGAAGTGGAACATAATAAAATATGTAATACCTAAAACAGCTGTTAAGAGAGACGTCAAGATCTAGATACAGTGAATGTTTCCTTATTTTTATATATATAGCTGTGGCTTTTTAAATGTTGTCTCAAAGACCATGAAAAACCAAAAATATATATTGAATTGATTAACTTGACAAGAGACTTGACTTAAGAAAGAAATATTGATCCCTAAATATAAAATGTATTAGAGGTTTCTTCTTTTTATCTCGCAGACAGTTCATTCGAACCTTATCCGCAAACATCTTATTGCGTAATTTTTATGATAGTTAAGTAATTGACAATTAAATAAATATGACAGTAATTAATTGTTTTAAAAAAAATAGAATTTGTATTTTTTCACATAAAAGATAGTGTTATTACTTAAATTTCATTAATTTGAAAGCTTTTATATTTGATGAAACATACATACAATATAAACCAACTACTTAATTGGGCTGAAGGAAAATCGTTTCGTTGTAAGTTGCAAGGTGATCAATGATCCAAACAAAAGTTGTTTTTATTAAAATAGTTTGCCTTTTTTCTAATCTATAATGAATATCCTTCGTAATAATTTTCTATTTTTTTCAAAGTGGTTTAACGACTATTGTAACAATAGTAATATTTTTGTATATCTTTATTTATATTGAATACAAACTTAAAAATTCTTTTAAATATGTTTCTTTTTCTAGATTAAGTTCTAAAAGAAAACCGGAAAGGTTCTATAATTTTAGATACTCGCATCACAAACTTACTCCTAAAATAGATATAAAAAATACCGAAAACATTGAATAGGATAGTAGAAAATAATATCTGAAATAAAGCCAGGATAGCATATAATAGAAAACATGACCACCTTACTCATCATAAAACGAATATTTGCATTAAACTTTATTTGCCTTATTTATTTTGTACAGATGTATTGTTTGAGAAGTTTGTTCACTCTTTTGCTCTGATAAATTATTCTTTTGCATATACAAGTAAACCTTTTTGTATTTGAATAGGGTCCAAGTCGAACCTAAAGATGTAGAAATGTCAACATTTACAAAAAAAACATTTTGAGCAACGATATTTACATTTGATTGAGATTATTAATAAATTAAAATATTTGTAGTTAACATTTTTCATTATATACATTTATTATTGTTTTTTTCTTCTGTCATATAATATAATAAAAGAAAGGTAGGCCGCTTGCATTTTATAAATTATCCTACGTATCATTGATCACTAAGCTTCTTATCTACATTAGAAAATAAAATTAATAATAATGATTTATCGTTTATATAGTCTTAGGTTTTATTCTCTAAAATAGTTTTAAACACATATTACTATCTATGAAATTAAATGTATGCTCTGAAATGTATTTTTCGATACTCAAACCTATGTCACTAAATGTAAACTCCCTGTTGTTCTATTTATTCTTCTCATCTCTATGTTAAGGACCCTTGTCACCCTTGCCCATCACGCCCAGTAATTCACGGTTAGTCAGACAAAAGTAAAATCATAGTATTCAAATATTTAGACAAGCCTCACCGCTAATAAATTTAGATTAGATTATATTATATTATTATAGATTAGAGTTTGTTCGTATCTCAAAGAATTAATTATCGGAATGAATCTAGAATTCTATGTATAACTTTAAAATTTTCACAAGTAAATGAACTGTTAAAATTTTATTTAATATTTAAGAACACTAAATATCTTTAGTAAGATCTTAGACAATTTCAAGTCTAAAAATATATTTTAAATCCTCGACAATATTTGTTCCTTTCATATTAATGGTTTAAATACCGATGACTTACTGAAATATTGATGATGATACAACAATAATTTTATGATAAATTATCTGAGTAGTAGTTATTTTTTGTTATTGTTATGTTATTTTTTTATGTAAGATTTTTGTAGTCAAATTTGGAAAATTATTCCTCTAAAGATTATACGTAAATATGTATACTACTACTATGGCCTATTACTAAATCCTTTTAAATCGCAGGCCGTAATAGTAGGTAGCAGAAAACTAAATCGATTTTAGGACTCTCCCTTGCCTAGTCTATGATGGAACTCCAATACCATACCTAGACAATGCAAGAAACTTAGGACTTATTATAGACTGTCACCTAAGTTGGGTAGCTCAAGTAAATGATGTAAGTAAGCGGCTTCACCATTCCATACATTCCCTTAAACGACTTCAAAATTTCCTTCCTCTGAAAACTAAAATTATACTATCACAATCCCTCCTCCACCCTATACTCGACTACGCTGACGTTTGCTATTTAGATGCGACTAATGAGCTACTTGATAAATTAGATCGACTCCAGAATTTGTGCATTCGTTTTATTTTCGGCTTGCGCAAATTCGATCACGTTTCCGAATACCGCCGTGAATTAAAGTGGCTCCCCATTCGCCTTCGCCGGAAAATGCATGTGCTAACACTGTTATATAATGTTTTAATAAATTATGGTCCGACATACCTTCAGGAACGCTTCCAATTATCCTCCCCCAGAAATCGACCTGAACGCTCTTGTGTTGCACCGAAATTTCTGGAAGTGCCAAAATACAATTCAAATTTTTATCTTAAGTCGTTTTCTGTTCTTGCTGCCCAACTTTGGAACTCACTACCTGATTTTATTTATAAAGACTTTCCCACTACTACTGTTTTCAAGTTTAGACTGAAAAAGCACCTATTTTCACTTTCCTCGCATTAATCGGCATCAATTATTTACTTACAATATATTCATTAGTTATATGTATTTGTGTAGACAGTTGTGTATGTAAGTATATGTAAATATATATATATATATATTTATATTTATGTATATTAGTATGTAAGTATATAAAATATTGATATATTAAAGCCATTATGTTATATTTTGTTTATGTTATATGTACCTATACCCCATATCAATAAATATTTCCAATAACCAAGGGTTTCTGGCAGAGATCTCTTGCAAGAGATAAGTTATCCTTAGTCTAAATTTTCTTTGTTTATAATGTCTTTGTTTGTAATTTATGGTACATAATAAATAAATAAATAAATAAATAAATATTTCATTCTCTGTATATTATAACTATCATCTTAATAATCAGTTTGTATTAACAATATAGTTACGTCGGTTCAAACAGCTGAGTCGTAAAGATCGCTGAGTCGGCATCTAGCAATGTTTGCACGCTCCTATTCTAAGTATGGGAACAATACACTTCAAAGTGGCCGAATCACTAGTTTTTAAAAACTTGTATTACCCTGTTTAAGGTAGTCCAAGCAATTTAAATCAATTATATTCTATATTAAAACATATTCAAAAGTCATTCGCCGTTCATAAAACATGACCAATATATTACAATTTTCTTTGCTTTATAAAACATAACAAAAATCCATTTAAAAGTTTCGAAGTACTCGTATAATAAACTATACGATATCCACATGGCTGGAGGCGCCAGTTCTATTCTGTGTTATTGTCATGAGTGTCGCAGTATCCGATGTGCTTCCAATAATTCTAACGATAATTCAATAAAGGACACCGCATTGGCTCAAAAATATATATATCTATTTTTTTTGGTTTAAAAATGTATTTTTTTTATTATTTTTTTTTTATAACTAAATTGAAAATTAGTTTTTCAATTTTTCCTCGTTCCTTGAGAATTCAGTCATTTCCTTTTCTGAATAACAATCATAAATATCTTAAATTTCTAGTCTACTGTAAATTTTCTACATTATGTTCAGTTCAGTTTAACGATATAATTCTTAAACTGTTACTTTTATTCACACTAATATATATTTTGATTTATTGAACGGATAAAAAGAAGATTAAATACTCAAACGTTAACGAAAGTTTACCTTTCTTTCTCAGGTATGAAGTACAAGGTATTTTGACATCGCAAGTAACTAAATAAACCAGACTGTAACTATAGTTGTTGATATTTTTTAAATTGCATAAAATAATATTTTTGAAATAAGCTTGTAGTCAAATTTGTACCTAAAAATGAAATAATATTATGCTTTGTAAAATTTATACTATTAAGAAGGACTCTTTAATCTGCGATCTGCAAGAAATTGTGATGCTTATATTTCACAAGCACGTAAAGATGTTTTTTCAGTTGAACACGTAATGAAATAATATTAAAATCAATAATTATTTTTGAATTTTCTAGTTATAATTTTGAAATATTATTTAAAACTGTCATCTCGATTCCATGATATTTTTTTTTCTATACTTAGTTTAATAATACCTGAGTGAAGTCCTTAGGTAATAAACTCTTGCAATATTCCACATCTCATAAATCTCACACTACTGCTTCAAAACAAACTCACCCCAGTTATTCAGAGTTAATTTTATTGTTAAAAGACTCATTAAAATATACTTTGTATGAAACGACAACACAAATAGATGTATTAAACAAGTTAATTTATAAAATTTGTATGCGGAACTTAAACTCCATTTCATTTACATATAAAATCTTGTTTTGTGATAGACCATTGCGTTGTTGAGATATAGAGATTTATGAGCGTTTATGAGATGTAGAGATCAATGAGCGTTTAATATATACAGACATAAAATTTACTTTATTCAGAACTACATTTTTATATCAAATGTAAAAGTGGAAAATTATATCACAATACCGTGAATAAAAACATGAATGAATACAAAATATTATACTTGTAAATAATAAATTTGTTTATAACATTGTTTGTTTGAGTATGATGTATGTAAAAAGAAAAAAAAACCTTTTTGTGAGAGCAAATATATTTATAAAAGCATCACTATGCTTAACCACTGTTAATACTACCAGCCAATATACTTATAAATAATCAAAATAATAATGGGCCATCAAAAACTAAACAGTAATATTTTATTTTACAAATTATTACAAATATTCTCATTTAAGAAAAAAATCTTATATATTTTATTTTTTTCAAAATATATAGACAAAATTATAAAGTTTCTTATAAAACATGCCAAATCATAGAAATATTAAGTATCTTAATTTATATATAAAGTTTTGTTTACACTTAGTATTTTGGGATTTCTTCTTTTTATTGAATTTTTTAAACTAATATTTAAGACTATGGTTCTGAGATCAAAATAGTTAGCCAGTCGATATATTAAAATGTTAATATTATAGATTTTGGTATCAAGTGTCATAGACGGTGCAATATGTCAGTATACGTAGCTTCCTTTGTATACTATTATTATATATTATTGTTGTTGTATGTGAAAAGCGCTGGAACAGCAGTTGTTAGTTGAGGTCACCGAGAAGTACATGGATTTATTTATTATTCTATTACATCTATTCATGGATATAATTATTCTAGCAATTTGTGTTTACCAATTTTAATATTTATGAAACGAAGCACGAAGTTAAAATTACTCCGTGTCAATGTGTTTTATATAACATGAAATTGTAATAATACCTCACGTTTAGTTGTAGTTTGTATTTGTTCTCTACTATATGTATAATGTCACTTACATTACTGAGTATAAGCAATTGTTTTGTTTGTTAAAGCATATTAAGTTATATTTCCTTATGATTTCTTTTGCCTTGGACTTTTAATTATTTAAAGTAATATGTATTTGTTGACCTTATATGTTGCAACGGTATAGGAAATATAGAATATTGTTAATAGGGTTTAATATGAATAATTCATTATTGTAAATATTCAATATGCAATATTTTTTATTACTTTAAAAAACTTCACTTTTTTTTCTTTTGAACAAAATTTTAAAAATAGTGAAGTTACGCCTACATTTTATCTTTGCTTTGATATTTCACCACGGTAGTTGCAGCAAATAGTTGTTTATAGAGACGTAAAAAAAGAAACAACTGTTGCTTATTTTTATGTAAAAACCTTGGGTTTTTTATATTTTGTCAAAAATCATAAAGAAGAACTAAAACTATGCATCGGATTTACTAAATTTTCTGCTAAATAATAAATATAATTGTGATCCCTATATACGAAATATGTTAAAGGTTTCTTCTTTTTATCCCAAAGATAAAAGAAGATAGAATTATTTGAAGCATGCAAGTACTACAACATTGAGACTTTAGAAAAATGACGTAAACATTGTGAAAGGATGGTGTTAAAATATCTATAGTCCGATGAAATTGATTGCAGTGAACTTTTCATAATCAAGAACATTATAATAATTTAGTAACATATAGCTAGCTGTGCTATACTTAGTCATACTTATACGCATGCACATTAAACATTATTTTAATAATAGTGTAATCCTATTTGGTCTTAGTCATAAGCAAATATTGTAAAGATCTTTAATTTCGTAACACTGTTGGATTGAAAAAAAAAAATAATAATAATTAGTTTATTCGAACCTTGTCCTCACACATCTTATTGTATCATTCATTATGAAAATTAAGTCATTAAAGCAGTGTTTTCGGAAATATATTATGTATAAGTTTTTTTTTCTTATAAAAGATATTAGTTAAATTTCATTAATTTCAGAGCTTTTATATTTGATGGAATATAATATGTAAACAAACTACTTAATAATGCTGATGGAAAGTCGTTTCGCTTTAAATGACTTGCAAGATGAGGAGCTCATCAAGCAAAAGTTGTTGTTTAAGTTAGTTTGACGACTATTATGAATGTAGCGATATTTGTGCATAATTTTATTTACTTTTTCAATACAAACATAAAAATACATTTAAAATATATTATTGTCTTGTTTGTATTTAAAAGTAAACAAAGCTGGTTCTATAATTTCAGATGGTCCTATAATAGCATCACAACTAACTCTTTAATAAGATATAAAACAGTAATAAATACATTAAATAAGATAGTGGAAAATAAAATCGGGAAAGGATAATAAAAAAAAAAAAATTTTATTCATCAAAAATTCAACTCGGGGTAGAAATTTCTCATAAACCCTTATTTGATTTATTTATTTTAGGCAGAGGTATTGTTTGTAAAGGTTGTTCACAACTTTTGGTCTGATTAAATTAAAATGGAATCGGGCTTTACATTATTTATTAGCATATAAACCTTTTAATATTTTAATAGACTCCGAGTCTAACCTCAAGATGTATTTATAGGGACATTTTCAAAAAACATGAAAATTTGAGCACAATATCTACATTTGAAAGAGATTATAATTAATCTAAAGTTTTGTAGTTGAATTTTTCATTATATTATTATTAAATTCCTAATATTTATGCAGACTCATAAGGTTTGTTTAATACAATTATAACATCTGTTTGAATGTTGAAGGTTATCTAATCAGTATGAATTTCGAAAGCGTAAGAAATATAAAGACTCAGAAAATCTCCAAGGAGTAAAATTCATTAAGCTGGAAAACAACTTCAATATAGTTAAGAACATAAACATTAATTATTGATCTTTTTTTCCAAATTAATAAAAGAAAGATAGGCTGCTTGCATTTCATAAATCTATCCTACGTATCACTAAGCTGCTCACCTACATTAGAAAATAAAATTAATAATTATTGATTTTTCTTTTATATATAATCTTGGGTTCTATTTTATAAAATGGTTTAAAACATTATCTATTAAAGTAAGTGTATGCGCTGAAATTTATTTTTCAATACTCAAACCTATGTCACAAAATGTAAACTCCCTATTGTTCTATTTATTCTTCTCACTTCTATGTTAAGGACCCTTGTCACCCTAATTCTAATTATGACTTCCATCAGGCCCAGTAATTCACGGTTAGCCAGAACAAGATTTAATCATATTGTTCAAATATTTAGACAAGCCTCACTGCTAATGAATTTAGATTAGTTTGTTGTAGAAAATAAAAATTGGCATTAAGTATCCTAGTCGTCGAAGAGATCTCAATACCACAAAAATTTTTGCATCATTATTTAACATGGACAGACCAGGACAATGTTTGATTTAGCTATACGCCAAGATCTTTAACGTTAGAACAGAAAGGTATAATTATACATTGTTTTATGTATTGAAAAGGTGACAGAAAGCTTATACCGCCTTTCCATATAATAAGACTAAACTCGCGAAATTTCCTGATTTTAAAAGGTAACTTTTGAGAGCGAATTAATTTAGCGAAAGTGGATTCGAATTAGGGTAATGGATATTAGAAATTTCAGTGAGATAGCGATTACTTTGTATCAGGACATTGTTTTAAAATTGTGATAACTAAGCAAGTACTTAAGGAAGGATAAGTATAGGATAAGATAAGATTATCGTTAAATCAAAATAAATACCTTTATAACAATAAATATTTAATATTATCACGACATTTTTCATTTTTTATGTAAATTAATGAACAGTAAATAATTGATCTCATTCACAGAATCCTTTTATTATAAACATTAACTTATATTTAAAAATGTATCACGTAAGGGAGGACACACTAAACATGCTTCCGTGGTGTAGATCGAGAATCATTTACGGTCAACTGGTCCGGGACACGGTACAGGAAACAATCTAAATAGAACATTTTTTATTAAGTCAGAAATGTGTGGTAACAGTGAGATATCTTCAACATGGAACGTAGTATTCTTATGTTGTATACCTGGTTTTAAGAGAAAATATTATATATGTTGTTCGATTGCTACTTTTAGACTAAGTGAAAAAGCGTGTGTATTGATAGATAAAGTATTATTTAGTTCGTAAGATAACGACGAGTAAACAACAACAATGATATGTTTATTTTTTGATAAAGTATCTGGGTAGTCGTTTATTTTGTATGATTGAAAATTACTTTTTAACAAAGAAAACATTATTTTAACTGTGATCAAGAAAATAGTGCTGTAAGAAAATAAGCGACTGCATTATTACACCTTATCAAACTTTGAAAGTAAAAGACATTGTTTAAAATGAACGGGTAAAGTTTAAAACTGCAGTCCGCTAACAAACTTGCTCTGTCGTTGATGTAAATTGGAAAAATCGTTTTCAGTCATATTGAGATTCTAAGGATTCTCTAAGGTGGCTTATTTTTTCTGCTAATTATTTAATTTTTTATGAATATGACAGAATAAGAAAAGTTACATTTATAGCTAAAAGAGATTGAAATGAATACTGGCTCTTATTTAAATATATTAATTTCATACAAAATAAACTTGTAATCAAATTTAGACCTTAACATTAAATCCTCCAGAAATATTACGTAAATAATCTATAATTTGTTTGAATAAACAATATATTACAATGCTCTTTTTCTTTATAAGACATAACAAAAATATATTTAAAAGTTTTATTAAGCATGCAAAATTACTTTGTGTATTTTATTTAAAATCGAAATTCAAAGTACATTATTTTTATTTATCGCTTATATTATGTTATTTAAAATTAAATAAGCTGCTGCAGTTTTGTAGTAGATAAAATATGCCAAAAATAATGTGATATATAAACTGATAATTGTATTATTTTGAAGAATTCTGTAGCTACTAAATTATTCTATTTGGCTTCTATTTTGCTCTGGAATAATTTATCAATGAGATTTCCCTAAGGTCTGCGAAGAAATGATGTTGCTTTAATATTTCACACAACTAAGTGAAGCTGTTTAGTCAGCTAAACACGAAATATAAGAATATTAAAATCAGTAATCGTTCTGCAATAATTAGATATAATATTGACAAATTTAGCAATTCTACCTCTAGATTCTTATCTCGATACCGTGATATTTTTCTAATACTTTTATTAATAAATTCTAAGTCACATTCTTATGTTCTTTCAAGGGTGTTTGTTCCACATCTTAGTGTGACATGAAAGAAAGCTACTTGAAAACCACACAGTAGAAGATCGATCAAAAACTGTCGAGAACGACCTTTTGCTGCGCCGCTTAAGGAAGTCCATAGGAAGTAATTGTGCCATACACGGTTGAAATGAGCTTTTACCACATCCAGACTAATTGCCAGACCCTCTCTCTTGTTTCTAATAAGCACTGCCCAACAGCGCGTATGACGTAACAGAAGATTACCAGGCGGTCGACCATGGTGAGAACCGTATTGCCGCTTATTGATTAAATGGCGATTCTCGTGGTACGGCAGGAGCTGGGACCGAGCAATATTATTTTTTAGGTATTAACCATGGCTTGTATTAAAAATGGCTTAAACGTTTCTTATTTTTAAAATTCGTTGATTGTATCTAATTGAAAAACTGTAATTTCTTTTTAGTTTAGAATTGGTTTCGAAATCTTTTGCAATACAGCCTTTACCCGGTTTATAAGCTTTTTAACGGAAATTACATTTTTTGTCTAACGGAAAATATATTTTGTGTCCCGTTAGTATTTCCGCCTAGTGTAACACTATCGCCAGGTTCTAGGTCTTATTACATTCAATGTTGTCAATCGTCCTCTACGCAGGTCCACTATTTGTAAATTTATTCGAAAAAATCTTTTTAAACAATAGTAAGTATAATTTGATGAAAGGTTATAGTTATTTTAGTAAAGAAAAATTATACCAGATCTGTTATTATTCTATAATTACGGTTTGGTGGACAGATAATGTTCCTGTCTTCCACATCAACATGGAAGACATGAGTGACAAGATAACATAAGTGTGATAAGTTTGACAATGAGCAAGTAAACTGTTTTGGAGTACTCGGTGATCAAGTTGTAGAAAAAATAAAAGAACTTTGATGAGATTAGATCAAACAAAAAACATTTATCATTGTAATGTAAAAATCAGACCTTAATCTTCGAAGCACAGTACAATATATTACAAAGATTATAAAACATTCATAATGATCTACCCATAACTTTATCTTCTCTCGAAAGTCCAATCAGAAAGACGAAGCAACTCTTCATATTTGAAATCAGGATTTGTCTTATAACTAAAGATTATTACAAAATATATATCACTCGGCACTGACACCTCGACATTAATTGGGTAGACCTCGAAGAATTCGGTCTGCCCATTCATTTGTACACGACTTTCGAATTTTGGAAAAATTTCTTCATAGGAGGTCTTCTTATGACCCCCTGAGTCCGAAATGACCATTGGTCAAAAAGTTTATATATATATGCGTACGTGCGTCCAGATTCGACTTTTGTCAGCACGATAGCGGCCGCAGTTTCGCTCGGATCGCTTTCAAACTCTGCACAAAAATCAACCATCCAAAAATGGAGGTCAAGTTCGTTAACCCGAGAAATCCGGCCACAGGGGGCGCTAGGGCCTCACTTTTTCTGATTTCAGTTTTTCGACCATTACTTTTTTACTATACAAAGAAGATCAATCGCGTTCATATTATATGATGTCTTTGATGAATACCTATAACTAATGTAGATAAACCGAAAACCTAACTTCAATAACTCAGGGGTGGGGGTAAAAAAAAATAAAATTTTTGGAAAAAAAATCATAACTTTTTTCTGGTAAACATTCTCACATCACAAGTATTTTTAATAGAAAGATTATTTTTTACTCTAAAATTAAGTACCAAAAGTATTTCCAAAAAAGATACCTTTCCCGAGAAAAAAAATAAAAACCGCTTTTTGCTCGAAAATTTATGATGTAAACAACGGCATCATGTGTAATTCTTATGTAGTGAGTTATATTTTAAACGAGTTACACACGAGGTCTACCCATGCGTGTCCCCCTGCGGGCACGGATTTTTTTTTTATTAATGAATTTTATAAAAAAATAAAGTAGGGGCGCCAACAAACCCTCAATTTCGACTCGCTGCGCTCGCGAAATCTCGGGTGCCGTTTGCATATTGAGCGAAGCGAGCCCAGTGTACTAACTAACTAACTAACTAACTTATAGTTTCCCATTGACTTCAATGGGATATCAGTTTTTTGACATGATATTTAAAAAAAAATTTTTTTTTTTTTTTGATGTTTATCAAAGTTTTTTTTTTAAAACCATCACCTAATGTGTGTCTTTTTGTTTGCAAAGTTTCATTATTTTCCGTCAAGTAGTTTTTGAGCCAATTCGTGACAAAGAATGCAAAAAGTCTCCAGTAAAACGCTCCGCTCACTTCGTTCGCTTCGCTTAATAATTAATTTTTCTTGGAAACAAAACATCTTTTATCATATATTATCCATTTGTCAGATATTGCTGAAAGTACACTATCATACTTAGTTTTGGGTTGTGAGATGACACTTTCAAAGAATTTGCTGAAATCTAAACATACTTCTTCCACATTATTACATTGTTGTCCTGCCAAAGTCATAGTAACCGGTTCTATTAACATGCAGGCGTTTTTTGATACCACCAAAAGTATTTTGGGTTTCTTTTTATCAGTTCTTGGACTTTTTTTCATATTTTGTGTAACACTTAGACTGCAAAATTTTCTGTCCATGCCGTAGAAGAGAAAACACTTCTTAGTCTCTTGACTTAATGTAGGTTTTCCAGCAAATGTGGGCATTAAATTTATCCATCATAATATGAATTAATAATCTACTATACTAAATAGGGAAATCAAATGACGTTTTGACTGTAGTACTGAGGTACGTGACTTTTCATTATATCGTTGATTTTACAGTAAAGATTGTTAATAATCTGATCGAATGAAACCTCCGTCAAGTTTTTGGACCAATCTAATCAAGTTAGTTTTGAATTAATCGCGTTATAGTCAAGACGATAAAAGTTAAATTTGACGTGTGAATGGGTGTGTGTAAATATCGTTATTATATAAACAAAGCAGTTAATTTTCTTAACTTTGGTAAAAGTACAAGAATCATGGTGTTTAATTTCATCATTCCCGTACGAGGTGGCAGAGGGATTGGTTTTCCGGAGGATGGGCTCTAGCGTCCTCTGCATACCTTATGGTTAGGTGTTATCGTCACACTACGATCGCCGACCCGTTTGCCAACCGTGGCGATTATGGCATATCATCTCATGCTAGTTATCTTTGTGCTTTACAGTAGGTATTTCTGGCTGATAAGAAGAAGAAGTATGGTACATGCTACTAGATAACTTAATAATTGAACATAAAATGTTACTAAGCCTTGTACCTATGAGAATACATTGTGAATCTTCAGACATCCCAATGTAACTTTTTGATAACATGCTGAGGTTATTACGTGAATTTTATTATTAGTATTAAAAATTATTCATAATAATATGATATAACATAATATATATTTATTATTATTTTAAAATTGCTCGCATATATTGCCTAATCATCATATTGTAAACATAAATAAAGCTATTTCGCATTAAATTATGTTACTTTGCTATTTGTCAGCACCAATACCGTAGTATTAGTAAACATTAAAAATATACTGACGAATAAAATCAACAGTATCTAATATAGAATCGGAAGACATTACACAAGACAAACAAAATCGATGTGTCAAATATAAGTTTAGTTATTATCATTCTCATGAATTAAGGCTTTAAAGGTGTTTCAAACTTTAAAATATAAGTGAAAATGGACATCTTAAAGCTTATTATTTGGAAAAAATATATATTAATTCATGCTTTCTCTAGTTGCCGAAATAAAAACCGTTATCAATAATATTTATTAATAAGCCTAACATGGCTAAATATTTTTATTGAAAATTTTCAAATACTTATGAAAAGTACAATTATGTTTGATATAATCAAAATACCGATTTAAATTGCATGAAAACGGCATTTCTTCTTTTTATTTCAAACATTATGTACTAAATTTTAAAGTAAACTTCATCGCAACGGATATGTATATACCACATCAAAATTTTCAACTAGACCAAAACTCAAATTCTAAGTTTTAGTGACGATTAACACTTAAGTTACTGCCTTCACACGAGGGGTTCACATAATATGTCACTCGACCGCAACACTCTGCTGCAATGCAAGGAAATAAATGTTATAATTTGCGTCTCAAGAAAACGTTAAAATATTTAATAGTAATATTTTTGACTGTTTTTTCCTTTTTTCATCTAGAAGTTGTACGAAACATTACTTCTGCAAATTTTAATTAAACAATTCGTTAAAAGTGGAAAAGAAACATAATTAATCCAAAATATTTTATTAATAAAGTCTCAATAAGGTCGGCTTGTAAATTGGACCCCATACTCAGGCATCTCATTTTAATTACAGTTTAAACTCATGCTCGAACTAACGAGCGTGAGTCGAACTAAGTGAACCAGTCCATAACAGGTTAGATGTTCGTGCTTTTATTTTGTATGTAAGGTGCAAGAAGTGTTCTAGATTTTGATTTTTGGAATGTTTACTTAGCTCTTTATTTACAGCGGATTTGAAGAAAACAGCATATTAAAATGACTTACACATTTATTTTGCTACCGAAATCACGTTTTATGAAATTATTTAAGAAAAGACCAATTATCCATGCAGGATTGTATTAAAGATAATATCAAAATATTATAAAATTATAATATGTATTACTTTACAAAATTACTTTTATTTTTTTTAATAAATAAATTTAAGTACCGTAATAGTAATTTCACGGATTCGCATTTTTATAATTTTTTATAACTCGAAGTTTCCTGTAGGTTAGTAGAACTCTATACGTTTCTAATATAATATTGATAATGTTATTATGATTATAAAGAAAAGTTGTATTGATTATAATTATTTAAGTGATTCATCTGTGATAGAAAAGTTAAGTACACTATTTTATTTTATTTATTTATTTTGTTAATTGTTATTGTTATTATGTTTGGTTTATTTATATTGTTGTGACAATTACTGTTAACTAAATTCTACTATACATTTAAATATTTTGTTATTGTGTTAAAGGATACTTTTAATAAATACTAAATTTTTGTTGTATTTATCTTCGAGAATAAAAATGAATTTAACTTATATATTGTTTATTGTTATTTCCGTTAAATAATCTTTTAAATAATAATAATAAATTACAATAATGTTACTTTAATATTATTGTAATTATAATGATTATTATGGATATTTTTTAATACTTAGTTTCTTTAATATAATTTTTATTGTATCTCACACTTGCTTGCTGCTTGCGGTGACTGGTTGTGTAGCAGGCCTATTTTTATTTTTTATCATTATTATTATTTTTTTCATTATATTGCGACGGTTCTAGTTGTTCCAAAATAGCTTTTAAGATTGACATTTGTGAAACAGTGATCACAATATAAAAAAATATATATCCGGCTGAGTTTGTTGTGTGGTTCTTATCAGACCAGGACGCGTTTGGAACTCTCATAGCTTTAACATTAAGTTGGACAGTGCTTTTACAGAAGGGCTTATTACGATAAATCTGGTATCGAAATAGGCCCTCCTGACACTTCCATTTTGACGTACACAAGTGATCACTGATAATGATTCAAAGTGGAAAAGGTATAAATAAATAAATAAATAAATCACAAACGCAAGTCTTTGGCTAGGCTCAAAATTCTCTATGATATAGGTGTCTTTAAAAAAGGCGTATGCCCCCTCCTCCAAGGCCGGCAAAGGTCTTGCGATTCCCCGAATGTTGCAATAGTTCGTTCGTTCGTTGATCCACATGCATATTTGCCCTCCTCCCGCATGAAAAAAAAATGCTTTAAATCATGCCCTTATCATTAATTTCATTTTTCAAAATGTTAACTACTGAACAATTCAATTAAGTAATAATTTTAAAATAAACATTCGTTCATAAAATATAGGTAAGAGATATTTTAATTAAAGAATATTATTGCGAAACGCTGTTAATGATATCAAACTGTAATTCTCGTATATTTTACTTCGTTAGTAATACTAATTTAAATGATCAAAAAAATGTTATATAGTTTGTTTTAATATCCCGAGAGCTCCACATTATTTATGTAATTTTGCGAAGCATATTATCTTTTCCAGGAACATAATTTTTTGAAAGAGAAACGAAAATAAAATATTATTGAACCCGCAATATTGATAATATTATTTATTATTTTCTATAATTCTAATAGTATTGTTATTTTAGAGTGACAGATTGTTAATTGTTATCCTCTAGATAGGCAAAGGTTAGAAAAATTAATAATTACAATTATAAAGCTCTCTTCTATTTCTAATCTAAGTTTTTAACTCGCTACAAAAATATGTAACAGTTAGATAAAAGATATAAAAGACAGATATAAAGAATCATTATAAGGTTTTTATCTTTTTTATACATATACTACAGTTGAATACCACAAAAAAAAAATACTCTTTATATTCTTTGCCGCTCTATGGTCGCAGATAATTTAACGAGAAAGTGGCCTATTTTATTATGTTAGTAATTTCTTGGATGTCGATAAAATAATAATAATTTATTTTTTTATTATGCAGATGAAATGTATTTTATCGTATTGGCATAAAACATATAAGTCATTAAAATTTCAGTTTTCATTATTCGTGTGGTTAATTAAAACGATTTGGATATGTTAAACATATATAAAGTCATTGCAATCATTATTTATTCAATGACTTTAGAAGTGTGTGTTTTGATTTTACCATGAAATATTTCTTAATTGGATTTTATTTTCTTAGACGAATACGCATTTTATTTATAAGCAATTTTTTTATTGTTTATCCCTTGCACTTATGAATTCACATTCTAGTGGTTTGAAGCGTGTGTGTCCTCAAGATGGACAGAATAGACTTGAACTCGACCAAAATGCTTTGAAAGCGTTCATCGCGTTCATTATTCTATAAAACTATTAACTAAGTCTATGATATCCTTCTATTGACAAAATGTGAAATTAAAAATTTAATACACTAATTGATTTTAATTGTCATTAATGAGATAACATTAAATATACATTCATATAGCTTTAATAAGCAATATAATCTTATAATTAATATATTAATGTAACTATTACAAGACTGATATTATTTATTACTTGAATAAAATAGTCAAACTTACTTTAAATACTTCATTCATGTCATGTTCAAAAGTGTGTCGGAATGCCTTTGAAATTCACCCAGTCAGTGCTGAATTCTAGAAGTGCATTCCTTTAAATATTCTACTCGGGTATTGGCGTTGACCGTAGACATGATAAAGTAGTATGCAAAGTTGTTTTTAAAAACATCTTTCTAATGTAATATGTTTTTTTAAACAAAACAAATGGAGAAAACGGTCATTTAATAAAAGGTCTTGTAAGAGTAATCTGAATGAAAAGGATTCCAACACGTCGTCGTTTGACGAAAACAGTATTTTAAGCACATAGGGAGAAAATTTAATGTACACTTACAAAGACAACGGTGTACGATACTGTAAATACGTGGTAAAATTTTTAAGTGGTAGGAAATAAATTAGAAATTCAGCATTTCATGTGGCAGTCAAACTTCTTGGGACACCCGTCAGTAAAGAAATAATGAAAATCTCATATGTTTTGTGTACCATTTCATATTTGTAGTGATATTCAAAAGAACTTTATAGAGAGGACAGAAATTAATACGCCGAATTCAATCTATTACTTTAAATTAAGAAATGCTAGTTTACTTCCTATCTTAGAACTTACTTGGTTATAACATGTTCACATATTGTCTAAAAATGTCTTTTGTTTGCGCTTGCCATTAGAATATTTCGTACTATAACTAATTTTGATCTAACAGTGCAAATTGGTTCCCGATTTTAAATTGAAGTTATTATTAAATCGAACATCTTGATTTTATCCCAACCTTACACTTCATTCTTACCTCTAGCTGAACTGAAGAAAGAACTGTATAATCAATTATTATAGTAATTAATAAAAGCAAACTTTTTACCTAAATAGTAAACTCTTTTTGGTTAGTTTTAGACAAAAAAAACAAGAATACAAGAATAACCTAAATTCAATTTTTATTTATGAAAACTCATAAGTACAAATAGAATTTGGGATATTGTCTGTATCTATATACATAGATTCACTTTTTGGACAACCTTTAATTTTTATATAATTGTTGTTGTTCAGTTCAGTTTAGTTTAGTTGACTTTAATATTCTAGAGATCAGTAAAAACATCAGATAGAAATGAATATTTTGCGTTACATTGATTTAAAGTAATTGAATAGAACACTGTATTAGGAATGTCGCTTTTATTATCATTTTCTTTGTTAGCATTAATGGTATTCTTAATCATGAAAATGTGAAGTTTTTTAATGAAGTGCTGTTAAACCGGTGTAGCTTGTTTATAAAAAAATTTACTTAAATGTTGGTATAGAAAAGTCAAAAGTAAACTGCAAAATATTAACCGAAATTTTTGAAAACTCATTAATATATTTCGAATAATTTTGCCTTATATCTATGCCCACCATTATTTGGTGAGTTGAATATTTAGTAGCTAGTATTTTTGAAATTTGGTTCCGACTTCGTTATTTTTAATTTATCTCAATTATAAGAAGCAGGAACTCGGAAGCTTTCTACAAGCACAATCAATAAATGATTAGACTGGTCGGTTTAATTCGATCGGATCGGCTCTTGATTCCACATGAGTCTGTGTAAAAACCCTGTTATATAGGGATTAGAATAGATGCACTAACGATGGCGTTAATTTAAAAAAATATTTCAAAGTGTAGTATGTATGATGCTAATATTTTATATCATCTCTATCCATTTATATCTTAAAAGAGTAGTGGCATGATCCTGATAATCGCTACGTTTTTCACCATCAGTTATATTAAAAACATTTATGTATTTATACAAAGGTAAGGTATATATGTTCTTAAACAACAAAAACAAACAGTATATATTATATATCTCCTAGATATTTACTAGATATTTATTGTAAAGAAGTAAGAAAAGAATGTATTTTAATTTTCGTAGTCGTATTTTGCATCGTATATTTTTAAAGAAAAAACCTACATAAATAAAATAGTAAACATAATAATTTACATTAGTACAAAACTGTTTAAAAATATAATTATGTTTCAAAATACAATAACTTATTACATTAATAATCAAAAATGCCATTCATTGTACAATTATTTCTTATTGAAAAAAAAACAAAATTAATCCATAATCAAATTCTTAAGGTAACAAAGTATCCTACAGGATAGGATAGGATAAGCTATAAATAAGATAATTATGGCAAAATATCACAACGACAGTTCTTTTTTCTCTAGCTCTATGGTTAAAGGTGAGCAGACGTCGTATTAAAGAACGAAGGGCACGACTTCCTTTATCATCTCTCGACAATAGCCCTATAAATGAAATATCAAATCCCAAAAAGGTAACTTACTTTGCTGAATCGTTTCTGTATATTGGGTTTATATCAAAATTATTTATCCCTTCAATTATCGGAGATTGTTGGAATTTATTAAAGTACGTTTTCAAATCTCTTGATAATATTTAGCGTCAGATTAACTTTATTACATGAAATATAAATCACACTTATACGCGCACCTGAAGAGATATAAGCATTACATTACGATGTAGAGTCAGTAAGTAAATATTTTATTTTAATAGCTGAGATGAAGCCTAAATAATTATTCAGGAGGTTAATTCTTTAAAAAGTCAATATACAGTTATGAGAAAGTTGAAAGAGATCAATATTATTTTTATATACTATGGGATTACTGTCCTAGTTGTTAGATTTATCTTGTCGGAAGAAATGCTAATATAAAGTTTTACAAAAAACTAGCTATTGATCTTACTGTGTCTAGTCATTTTAGTTTTATTGCTATTATCGGTAAAATGATTTTCAAGTATTTTTTTAAATGCGTTAAGAAATTCAATATGTTGACTAGGGCAAAAAAACTATAAATAGACCAAATTTATAGAAATGTAGTAAGTATATTCTTATATGATACTTTGACAAGCAAAATATAAACTAAGCAATTAATATTTCCCTCGAGACGAGATATTTAAAGCCAGCGTGCATACCACAACGAGGAAGTGTCATAGATTCTATAAACAGTGTTAAGCTTCTTCTTTGTAAATATAATATAACGTATGAACCAAGAACCAGTATGCATCCAAACATAAATAGTTCTTAAGTAAATAAGGCCAAAAAAAGAGCAATTGTAATGACGGAGGTTATAAGATATATAAAAGTTATTCGGTTCTTACCAAAACTATTCCTCATTGTTGTTTAATATCAAGGAATATATCTTCTTAAGTCGACATTGAACAATTAAAGTGCAAAACATAAATCTTCTTAATTATATTGTTTGCACGTAATTGACAGTTAGTGTGAATTAATCGCGTTCGAATTCGAAATAAGTGACATTGTTTTAAAAGGCTTTTAAAGTGAATAATCGATCCTGGATCGATACAATTTGATGAATATGTTAATAAATTAAATTTTAATAAAATAAATATCATGATATATAATCCACAACTTCCAAGTGAAGTAACTGTTTAAACAAAACTTTTCCACGACTTGAAAAGATGCCTGTGGAACCTACAAAGTTTACTGGCACTAACTAACCTAGTAAATTTTAAATAGATAACATAATTTTTATGATAATTTAATTCCACCATATTTTTTATATTTTACACAGACTTCGTTTTTATCAAGATACAAGATTTTGTACTTTTTAATTTACTTTCTAATTTGTACTATATCTCGAGAAAATTATCTCTTCAGAATACATTATATTTGTATGTAAAATAATTAGTTTTATTTATTTATCAGGTTATAATAATTATAAAATTATTATAACCTGATAAATAATTATGACACTTTTGTTCTGGGCATTGGAATTGGAGACTGATTTATTTATGAGTTGATGCATCAAAGCGGAACAAATACCCTTCCTGTCGGAACTACTATTACCAAAAAAAGAAATTCTTGTTCATTCAATCTCAAGGCCTTTCTCTTCTTACGCATACAGCGAGTAATTAATGTTCATGTTATAAATCTTCTTAATTATATTGTTTGCAAGTAATGAAATTTTGGGAAAGCCTCCAAAGGTACTTGTCATACCAATTTACTATTTAATGTATTCTAATTTTGTAATAAATGGATTAACGTACTTTAATTTGATATTTATTGTTATTAGACAATAAATATAATGTGGAAAGAATGGTTATAAAATTCGCTAATACTTGTTTAACGGAAGTGGAGCTACAAAATTAGCAGAAATCCAATAACCGTAAATTATTATTTATCGATTCGTAAAATCTGTTTTCAAAGTAGCGAATAATGAGGCTTTGTTTTAAATCGGGGAGGCTTCTTCAAAATAAGGACTGAATAATTACCGACCAACTTGACTTATTTAAAACTTACTCTTTAAACGGATATTAAGGAAAATATAATATTTTATGATTTAAATATTTTTTAAATGAAAAGCATTTTTGAGAGAATTAAATTATTAGATAATATTATAGTTTGCAAGACAAGCATATTTTAATTGAGTGTATTTTAATTTTTTTTTCGTGATATATATACTGTATACCTATACTGTAAGGGATCCTAAAGCTTTTAGGTATGTTTTTATAAACACTGCTATACAATATATTACAGTAACAAGTATTCACTTAACAGGCCGAATTAATGCATATTATTATCTAACGATATTTTTTATAATTTATAAGATCCTAAATAAAATATTTTGCCAAATTCCAGGATTTCATTATCGTCTGTACAAGGACGATAAATTTTTTACAAGAAGGTCAACAACAATCATGTAAAAGCTAACCGCGTGTCGGATGTCACTAGATCCAGATTCAAGTTTGAAACGGAGCAAGTAAAAATCCGTGCGCGTTATAAATCCAAATTCTTCACTGTACCTTAAGTTTCCAAAACATGAAAGCAGCCATAATATTATATTCATGTAATATTGTTTGGTAAACGTTCATTATGTTATGATTAAATCCACTTCGGTATTCCCGTGTCTCCCAATGAGTTGATTATCAACGAGATAATAAATAATATATTTATTGCATAATCATGTATATGTTTTCATTTAAGTAATGGGTATTAATAATATATATAATCTTATTGATAACATTTAATATAATAAGACAGAATAGACTGTGCAATGTTAGATCCTTTAGCGTTTCATAGGAAAGTCAAATCCCTGTGCGTATGCTTTTATCACGAAGAGTGTTTCGAAAAACTATTTGATCTAATTCCTGCTCCCGATTTCCGTTACCACACTACACTAGCTAACTACCTTAACTTTACTACGCATATAGCAGCGAAATGCCGAAAGCTCCCTCCAACATTAATTAAGACTAAATAATTAATTGCAATTGTATTTATACTTCTTAGATAATAAAATAAATTAATAGTAATTGAAATAACAAGACATACTAAAGCGCACTCTTTGAGAACGTGAAAAATATATGCTTTAAATTTTCTATAAAACGTGTTTAGTTTTATGTTTCATATATATTTATTTAAGATTTAAAAGCAGATCTTGTAACTAAATTCGTTTTGCTACGGTATTTAATTTATTATTTACTGTTTCAAAGTTATTTTAATCCAGGTAAAACTAATTTCGTTTTCTGCCGTTATAACAACGAAAAATAATGAAGTTTTGCATTTATTTATCTATAAAATTGTTTAGACATTAATAAGTATCAATATCTGAAACCTTCTAAAATCAGTAAAATTATTAACACGTAACAAACATTCTGAGGCGATTAAAGGTACTACTAGCTACTGAGTATACTTGTAGCTAGAATAAGAGACGTTTAGGAGAAATAGAAATATGTACAATAAGAAAAAAGTGTAGAAAGTTTTAACTTACCTCTTTACCAGTTACTTTTCGGCTTAAATATAATTTTGCAATTAGGCAAAAATTACTAGGTATTAGTAAAAGTATTTTCATTATTTTTTTTAAGAATATACTTATGATATAATTTTACTTTCTTATGCTAAACGAAACCTATATTCTAAAAACCTATATCTGCATCTTGATTTTAAACAGACATTTTTACCGAAACGTAAGGTTGATCCTCGACTAAATGATGATGATGATGATGTCCTCCCAGACTTATCCGTCGACGGCGACACACTGTTATTTTAGTACTGTTATTTAGTTACACTCGACGTTCGTGAGCGCGAATGTGACTCTCAAAACCGAATTTAGTTTTAAAGATTCGGTCACAGATAGCACAGTGAAGCTGCCCGCTATCATTATATGTGTAATTATAGGAGGGCTTGGGACGAGTTTTCAGAAGCTGGCGTTTGGCGTCAAGATGTTCGATGCGAGCGCGCTCAAAATTATTAATGCCCGTTTTGACAGCATTTCGCCACTCCGGTCTCTGAGTAGCAAGCTCCTCCCAAGAATCACAAGATATTCCACAGGATGTTAGGTGGCGTTTCAGAACATCTTTGTAGCGTAGATATTGTCCTCCGGGTTTGCGCTTTCCTGAGCTAAGCTCTGAGTAAAAGACTGACTTTGGCAACCTTGAGGAGTCCATACGCACTAGGTGGCCAGACCAGCGTAGTTGACACTTCGTTAGCAGACTCTCCATGCCGGTCATTTTAGTCCGACGAAGAACTTCAGAGTTAGAGACACGATCCTGCCATTTCAAACGAGGGATGGCACGGAGACACTTCATGTGAAAGACGTCAAGACGTCTGATGTCACCCTTGTACAGACACCAGGTCTCCGAGGCATACAGAATTAGAGGAAGTATGATCGCTCTATAGACGGCAAGTTTTGTGTGGAGCTTTAGATCGTGAGACTTCCATACTCTTTGGTTCAGTTTACCAAAAGCAGCAGCAGCTCTGGTGATTCGCGCAGATATGTCAGACTCGAGACGATTGTCGCTACGAACTAGACTTCCTAAATACCGGAAGGTATTGACTTCGTCTAGTTTTTTCCCACCTAAGTAGACAGCAGTGTCACTAGCAGATTTTCCTCTTGCCGGCTGTTTCAGAATCTGAGTTTTTGACGCGCTGATTACAAGGCCGAATTTTCGACAGGAGACATCTAAATTGTCGACGTATCTTTGCAGATTCTCCATACTGTCAGCCATAAGGCAGATATCGTCTGCATAAAGAATTTCCAGTACAGAAGTCTGCTGGACTTTCCGTTTTGCTCTGAAACGGGTAAGGTCAAGTACATTTTTGTCCATGCGAACATTTAATAAGACACCATCATTGCAGTTCCTAATTGCATCCTTCATAACTGCAGCAAAGTAAATAGCAAATAGGGTTGGAGCCATTACACAGCCTTGTTTCACTCCGCTTGTTACATTAAACTGTTCTGTAAAGTCGTTTTCGTGGCGTACACGAGCCATCATGCCTTCATGAAATTGACGCACTAAATTTATGAACTTCACAGGACAGCCAAATTTCTCGAGTAGGCCTTTTCCAGGTCCACAAAACACATGTAGAAGTCACGGTGTTGCTCAAGGCTTTTCTCTTGTAATTGTTTGACAACAAAGATGGCATCAACCGTCCCTCTATTCGGTCTGAAACCACACTGGGTATCGGGAAGGAAACTTTCAGCTAGTGTACACAGGCGCTTGTTGATGATATGCGCCAGGATCTTGCCAGCCGCTGAGAGCAGAGCAATTCCTCTAAATGAGCCGCAATCTGAGAGGTCTCCTTTGCCTTTGTATAGCTTAACAATAGTAGCATCCTTCCAGTTTTGTGGAACAAGCTCATCAGCCCAAATTTGTTGAATTAGCGCAAACAGTCTAGATTTGATGTTTGGTCCTCCGTATTTGAAAACCTCCGAAGGAAGACTATCTGCACCTGGTGACTTGCCATCTTTCGAACGATTTATCGCGGCAATAAATTCTGTAAATGACGGTGGCTCATCCAACTCCGACGCGACAGGTAGGTTCTCAAGGGCGTCAAGGTATTGTAGATCCACTTCTTGACTACCAGGATTGAGCACTTCATTAAAATGCTCAGCCCAACGAAGAAGAACTTCTTCGGGATCCGTCAGCCTCTTGGTCTTATCTCGCGAATATATTGGGGCGGTCTTCCTAGTCCGTGGTCCGAAAACACTCTTAAGTCCTTCGAAGAATTTAGCAGTTTGGTTGTTATCTGCCAGTCGCTGCAATTCCTCGGCTTTCCTGATCCACCAGTCATCTTCTAATCTGCGCACTTTGATTTTAAGTTGTTGCTGCATAGATTTTCGTTGTCCAGAGTCAACAGTGCTTCTCAAAGTTGTTCTGAAGTTCTCAACGAGTTTCCGTATTTCTGCATTTGAATTATCGAACCAATCTTGGTTTTTCTTACGCAATTTACCAATAACTCTTTGTGATACTTTATGTAAGGTCTCCGCGTACAAACGCCATTTAGCATCTATGGTTGAGTCACTATCAGCACTGGAGATGGCATGTTCAAGTTCTGCGTCAAGTAGAAGCCGGGTTTCTTCGCCGCATGTTAACTTTGTAAAAGCTAGTTTCGCTGGAGTTTTATGTTCTGGTCTGCGCGGAGGCTTGTAGTTAAGCCTCATCTTGGATCGAATGAGACGGTGATCTGTCCAACCCTGGGCACCACGCATCGTTCTTGTGATAAGTACATCCTTCAGGTCACGCCTTCGAACTATTATGTAATTGAGAAGATGCCAATGGCCAGAACGCGGATGCATCCAAGATGTTTTGTATTTGTCGGGTAACCTGAAGAACGTGTTTGTGATACTAAGCTCGAATTCCGCACAAAGAGTTAATAATGCAGTACCATTGGTGTTGCACTTTCCGATACCGTGTTTGCCCAGTACGTTTCTCCAAGCTATGTGGTCTATCCCAACACGCGCGTTAAAATCTCCAAGAAGAAAAATCTTATCCTGCTGTGGTAGGCTTAGTAGGACTGTACGAAGGTCTTCATAAAATTTTAATTTATCTTCATCTGATGAGGTCAAGGTAGGTGCGTAAATGCTGATGAAATGCACGTATTTACCAGGTCTTACGTAGAGTCTCAGAGTCATGATTCTGTCACTAACGCCTTTCGGAAGTTCGATGAGAGATCTAGCTATCTCATTTTTTATGGCAAAACCTACACCACTAGCGGATCGTTCCGTTGCTGGTTTACCTATCCAGTAGTATGTAAACCCACCGAGTCTCTCACAGAGCTCGCCACTATCTGCTAGATGTGTTTCACTAATTGCAGCGATATCAATATTATAGCGGGACAGTTCGCGCGCAATGAGTGCTATTTTTCGCTCGGGACACAAGTTGTTCTCGTTGTCTAGCAAAGTTCTTACATTCCATGCAGCTATAGTAAACGGTTTCTTATATTTTTGTTTCTTTCCACCGCATTAAGATGGTGGCCGGACGACCGCGGTTAGCCGACCGGGTAAAAAAGGGAGACGAACTTTGTTTATTTTTTTCGAACCTAGTGAGGGGCCTAGAAAAGGTGGCCCTTTTCTAGGCCCCTCCCCGATTGGGGAAAGCAGTGCGATCCCTAAATAGGGCTGCTTTGTCGATGGGCGAGCTGCCAAACCAGACTTCCTCCTCTGTCAAGTCATGAAACGACCATCGCCGCCCAACCGCCTACGTGCAGAGATCCAGCTAGGGACCAAACTCACCAGATCAGTACCCCACCACCAGTCTCCATCGCCGTAGGACTTAGCTCACTGTCCGTATTATTGCCAGGTGTCATCTGCGCGGGAAAATGTTATAGTACGTAAGTGTGTGCGCAAACACAGACGCACTCTCTCGTCCGCCCGCTCTTTATTCTAATGGAACGGAGTACCGCTACGATTAGAGGAACGATTGGATGCAGTGTCTGGCCGACGGTAACTGCACGCGCCCTCTACCATCGCCCTGGGCCATCCACCTTGCCTTGCTGGGTCGCCAACTCCGCCAAGCCCTTTTGCACTATCTGCGTTGGGCTGCCATTTTCGCCGCCGAATCAGACTTTTGCGTTTAGCAGGAAGGAACTGCTTTTGTTGGACCTTGAAAAGGAAAATAATGATGGGATGGAAAGGAGTGTGGTAAGAGTGGGAAAGGATATAAAGGGAATAGGATACTACTGCCTGGAAGTTTGAGAAGCAAAGACAGTAGAAGCTCAGGGAGCCGGGGTCGCGTACCCGTGTACCACACCGCAACTTTTGGTCCAAAAGCTGAGGTGGATACCCCTGACCGTCCTCGACTAAAAGTAATGATTTAAACAAACGAATATTGTATAATATTATAATAAGATTATTATAACGCGATATGCAATAAGCAGGTGCATAATATTTAACACTTAATTTAAGACATTCTTCATAAATTTTATTTTTCAATTTCATCCGGTTTTCTTATTCGTCGGCCAAAATAGTCTAATAGCAATACAGTGGTTACATAATGATATAAATATACATTTATTTATTTAAATTCCATATTGCACTGTATAACATAAAAATAACAAGAGTAGACAATAAAGCACAAACAGAAATAAAAACCGTGCAAAGGCGGTCTTATCGCTTAAAGCGATCTCTTACAGACAACCTTTGAAGATGAATGACAATAAGAGATCAGAAGGGATAGTGCAAATGATAATACATTCATATATAATAAACGTTTAAAGTATACGTATTATACTAAAAACAATATATACTTACATATTTATTATATTTATATACAATATATAACTTTACATTTTACATATATATAATGTTGCATTAAGCGATTTTTAAAAACTGATAAAATAGGATATTTTCTAATTACCAGGGGAAAAAGAGTTGTAATAAGTGCGTGTGTTATATGTCGGTTGTTTCAATTGAAATTAAGAGAACGGGACTGAGAGCCAAAGTATGTAAAGGTAGGTAGGAGTTAGAGGATGAAAGGCGTCAGTATAGATAACGGTCAGAAGATGCTTATTTCGTCGTTCCATTATGGGTAGTCATTCCAAATGAGCACAGTGTTGCGATATGTGATCAAATTTTCTTAAGTTGAAGATAAAACGAACGCACATTTTGTAATCGTTTGAGTTTACTATTACAGTCACTCTTTACCGTCATTTAACTTATCCCGGTATGTTATGATATATACGAATATTAAAATTAATTTTCATAAGCTCTTTGAACGTTCAATACAATATGTATCGACTTTAATGAGACTTTAAGAGCTCCGCAATCTACATTAATCAATTCATAGGTTACTCAGGTCAGGCTGACCCAGTCTTTGTGTGTTTAGTGGCGGCACGAGCTGGGGGTGATTGAATATTAATTGTGTCAGAATTAAGCCACGTACTTAATAAATTCTATTTTCGTAAATTAATGTTTTATATACGTGGCTGTAAATTCTTTTAAAACTCTCATGACGGTTAAGTGTATAAATTGATAGTTAAAGATCTATTGAATTTGTTGGAAATGTTTCTGTCAGCGCAGACTCGTTGCGAATGCCTACAATTTGGTTAATTTTGAAAAATACATGAAATATATAAAAAAATATATACATTTGTGAACAATAAAACATTTCAATAAAGAAATAATAAATGCACTATGTTTAACTGTAGCTTAGGTCTTAGCATTTTGTAGATTCAGTGTTAATTTATTATTAATATCCTATCTATCGGATAATTCACATCATTGGCTTCGCTGTATCAATGTGTGATCCTTTGAGGTGGACGGACTGTGTCGGTGTCAATTTACAAGAATTTTGCGAGTTTAATTGGTCATTATTTTGAAGCGGTAATACTCATCCTGATTTTCATTGTGTTGCGAAATATGATTTCATTGTCTTTTACTCGTAAATGTACATTTTTGCTGAAACTATGTGATAGTATAAGTCGTTTTTTATGAATTATATTTTGTATATTTTTATAATTAGTTAAGGAACGTAGAAGATCCTTTTCTATTATGTTATATAGGACAGGGATTAAAATAATATATTAATCGCCTATGTTTTATGTTTTAAACTGTTCAAAACAATTTCGCTGGATCGAGTCACAAGTTTCTTGTAAGGTATGTGTACTTGTTGTATCTACTAAACTAGTTTTATTGGAAAGGTCTTCGAACTTAATAATATTGAGATAAGTTACATTGTCCTTTAAGATCGAAGTTAACCTATAGGAACAATGTTAACTTCAACGGAGGAAACAAAGCGAAAAATACGTCTTGCACTTTTAATTCTTCTTTAACTCACTTTTAATTATAACAAGAATTTTATATATATTTAAGCATGTAGGTTATATAATACCCTAAATGTCTAAAGTATTTTAGGTCCAAATTAATTATTTTTATAGAAATCTTTAAAATCATTATCGTCTTTACTAAATACTAGAATTACATAAGACTATAGACTTTATTAAGAATTACATTTGACATGGACACGAAAAGTAGACGTAAATGTAATTCAGTTCTCAGAACTTGGCAACACAATCAGTTGTTAATTTAGTTAATGTTGGAAAACATTTTGAGATGAATTTTATGTCAGACTAATGTAATTTTAAACTATTGTAACATGATGATTTGTATTTTTCCTAACTTTGTTAATACAATTTGTAATTACCAATATGTTATTACTCTCTCCTTTTCATTGGTGTATCTTGTTATTTATATCTCAATGTATTAGTACTAGTATTGTACTAATACTACAATTACCCATAATATATTTTTTATATGACTCAATTTCTAATACAAAAATAATGTAAACAAAGTCATGATATATAAAACTACAACACTATATTAAATAATATTAAGTGGTGGTGTTTGTTCTTATGCCACTTAAGCTGTAATTTATACGATTGTACGATGTACTGATGATGATGATGATGATGATGAGGAAAATGTGTAGATTATTCCTTTTTAAAGGTTATTCATTTGTGTTCAATAAATGGAACTTAAGGCATTAAATTACAAAATGTTTGTCTTTCTGCTTGTATTCGCATCACGCAAATAATAATGAACAGATTTTTATTAAATGCCATACATAGTTACCCTCGGATAACATAAAGAATAATTTCACTCTAAAAAATATTTTATTTTACGGTACTACAATATGAGAAAATTAGAAATTTTAATATTTTTAACGAAATTTAAATATGATACAGAGAGAGAAGTTATAAAGGCTAAATACTTGACAATTTTTCCCTGGGGACCATAAACAACTTAACATGTATTAAGTAACAGTATTGTGGTTTTTGTGGTCGTTTGACCACAAAAAACTCATCAGGCGACTGCAATTCGTCGATAACAGCGATTTTTCACTTTGCAGATCTAAATATTTTATTATAAGCACAAACTTACAACATTAGTATTAAAAACACATACTCGTATCCCATAACAACATTTAACATTTATTATATAAATATGGTGATATTATCTTTAATGTTTTATTGATTGTGTTATATGTATTAAATTTATTTATATAGCATATTATAATATTTGTAATAACTCAGCACAGGTCTAATTAAAATTTTATTTTAGAATAAACTATTTATTACGTAGTATACAGTGCGACTAACGCCATACAAATATCTCAAGTTTACTTTGCCACAAAGTCCTACATATTTTCCCAGCAGCGCGTGCAAAAATGAGAAATGTAAATAATTTTGCATTTACATGTTGCAGATATGGGGGAACCGTTAAAAATATTCCTGAAATATATGTTATTGGTTGAATCTTGGGTTCGCTCTAAAAAGAGTTTTTAAATACACTTTTGCTAGTTGTGAATGATGAAAACTTTATTATTTAAAGGCCTCTACAACATCATTCTAATATATGAGTACTCTGTATTAGCAGTTGCTTTGTTTGTTTTTAATATGTAACCTATATTAAATAAGTTCATTGTGGTTTTAAATCCAGAGGAATGCTTATCTCACATTTTTATTAGTATTAAAGTTAGTATAAGTTAATGTGCAAGATCAAAGATAATTTCAAGATATAGAAAGGAATTAGTTTTAATTTCAACCCGCAATAAATACGACGGCTTCACCACGACTGGATGTTAGCTTATTTTACTTTCTTAATTTCTTTTCTTACTTAATCTCAGTAATATAGTAAATGAGAAATAAAATAATATGTTACATGAATATCAGATATTATAAGACTTTCCTTAAAAACCTCTACAAATCAGTTAAAATTAAATATCTCGAATGAAAAAAAGAAATCATATAAACTTGATGTATGGATGTCTATGTTTGTTGGACCATAAAGCATTTCTAGTTTCAAGTAGCCGAAGTAATACATAAAATTATAAAATTTTCAAGTAGAGTAATTTTGTAAAGTTAATTGTAAAAAATAGAAAATTGATATTATAGATAGGTAATATTACAACGAGAAAATTACCATTGTTTGTGTACTTTATTATAACATATACAATATTCTTCTACATTTAACTTTCAAACCTATTGTGGCAAAAATAAGCATTGTTTTTACAATCTGGATGTAATAACAAAAATCCTGATTTCATAAATTCGGGGGTTAATCCAACGAGTAAAGTTATCCGTAGATTAGTTTCTCCGTCTAACAAGGTTTTGTTTTTTTTTTTTTTTTTTTTTTTTTATGTAAGAGGAGGGCAAACGAGCTGGCGGGTCACAGATGGACGTGATCACCGCCGCCCATGAACTCTTGCAACATCCGAGGACTTACAGGAGTGTTGCCGGCCTTGTAGGTGGGAATAAACGCGTTTTTTGAAGGTACCCATGTCGTACCGATCTGGAAATACCGCCGAAGGTAGTTCGTTCCACAAACGAGTGGAACGTGGAAAAAATGTCCTTGAGAACCGCACAGTGGAGGATCGCCACGCATCCAGGTGGTAAGGATGGTATTGGAGGCGATGGCGCGCTGTGCGGTGATGAAATTCGGCGGCAGGCATCAGATCGAATAGTTCTTCGGAACACTCCCCGTTGTAAATGCGGTAGAAGACGCACAAAGAAGCCACGTCTCTACGCAATGCCAGAGAGTCCAGCCGTTCGCAGAGCACCGGGTTCCCAACAATTCGAACGGCTCTCCGTTGTACGCGGTCAAATGGTAGAAGCTGATATTGGGGTGATCCGGACCAGAGATGAGAACAGTACTCCATGTGAGGCCGGACCTGCGCCTTATAGAGCGCAAGTCTTTGGCCAGGTTTGAAGTACTGCCTCGCTCTATTAATCACTCCCAATTTCTTCGAGGCCAACTTGGCCTTGCTCTCCAGATGACCACGAAACTGACAGTCGCTCGAAATGTCGAGACCCAGTATTCTGATACTTGGCGAGGCATTAAGAGGAGTGCTCTCGAAGAGCGGTGATACGACAAATGGGGTTTTCTTAGTGGTAAACGCGCAAACTTGTGTCTTTAGGGGATTGAACTGAACGTGGTTCAGTTCACCCCACTCAGAGACCATCCCCAAGGAAGTCTCTATAGAAGACACAAGTTTCTTTCGGCACTCGTCGACGTTTTCCCGAGAGAGACCTGCACGGCCGGAATATACCGCATCCCCAGTGCTGTCATCCGCATAACAATGTATGTTGGAGATATCCAACATATCATTGATGTGCAGGAGGAACAGGGTTGGGGATAGCACGCAGCCTTGGGGTACACCAGCGTTCACGGGCTTGGGGTCCGAGCAAAAACCGTCGAAAACGACCTGTATGCTCCGCCCAGTGAGGAAGCTGGTGATCCACTTGCATAAACTCTCGGGAAGCCCATAGGAAGGTAGCTTCGAAAGAAGCCCCTTGTGCCATACACGATCGAAGGCTTTCGCCATATCCAGACTAACTGCCAGACCCTCTCCCTTGCTTTCAATAACAGCTGCCCAACGGTGCGTTAGATATAACAGAAGATCACCAGCCGATCGACCATGGCGAAAGCCATATTGCCGGTCATTGACCAACTGGTGATCCTCGAGGTATGTTAGGAGCTGTTTATTGATAATGCTCTCCATTACTTTGGAGAGCAGAGAGGTAATGGCGATAGGTCTGTAGTTAGCTGGGTCCGAGCTATCACCTTTTTTAGGGATCGGATGGACAAGGGCACGCTTCCATGAGACCGGGACTACGCCTTTAAGGTAGGAGTACCGAAATAGACGCGTTAGCACTGGAGTCAACTCAGGGGCACACGTTCGTAGCACCAATGGAGAAATGCCATCCGGCCCACTCGACTTATGAACGTCCAAGGAAAATAGAGACTGCCTAATAGTTTTCTGCCTAAAAACTATTTCCGGCATTGAGCTCTGACACCGCGGGATGATAGGCGGTGTCTTCCCCTGGTCGACCAAAGTCGAGTTGGAGGCGAAAAGAGTGCCCAAGAGATCGGCTTTCTCTTTTGCCGTATGGGCCAGAGAGTCATTCCCCATGTGCAACGGCGGTAGGGATGGCTGGCTAAAGTTGCCCAGAGTGGCCTTTGAAAGCGCCCAAAATTTGCGCGTGCCAGGCGGGTACTTTGCCAGCTGATCCCCAATTTTGACGATATGCTTGAACTTTGCTCTAGCGATTTGCCGTTTGAAGAATCTGGAGGCACGATTATATTTCCTCTTCAGAACTCTAGAGCTCGGATCCTTAGTGACTAACGCATTGGCCCAAGCTTGATAAGCCTGCCGTTTGCCAGCTGCTGCAGCCCTGACAGACGCATCAAACCAAGGCCGCGATCTGCCACCAAGTGGTACCACAGAGCTTGGTACAAATAGTTCCATGCCCTGTAGTATCACATCAGCTACAGCCGCAGCGCAGTCACTAGGATCATCGGAAGGGAAACAAATCGGCCCCCATGGGTAGGATGCAAAGAAGGACCGCATTCCATCCCAATCCGCTGACTTGTAGTGCCAAACGAGTCGAGTCGCAGGTGTTGTGCGACCCGAACGTTGAATGGGCACTACACTCCGTACCAGACAATGATCAGAGGACCCTAACGGAGCCTCGACAGTGACCTGGTACTTTCCGGGATGTGTAGTCAGCAGAAGATCCAACAAAGAGGGCATATGGCTGTCCACATCCGGTAGACGAGTGTGCGTCTTGACCAATTGGGACAGACCATTTGCCAGAGCAAAGTCAAACACAGATCTCCCCGCGTAGTCGGTGGCACGTGACCCTAACCAATCGGTATGGTGCGCATTGAAGTCACCGAGGACTACGACTTCGGCGGAGGGAATCTGTGAAAGCAGATCGTCAATCTTCGCCTGAACATGGCCCAAGAGTTGATCCGTTTCTGCATTACCACTATGGGACCTGTAGAGGCATGCGTAGACTCTGACATGGTCGTCCATGTCCACGCGCAGCCAGAGTACAGACAGGTCCCGACCTTCAAAAACCTGAAGGCGACGGTAGCAGATATCCTCCCTTACGAACACAGATACCCCGGCGTGTGGTATAAAATGGTGTTCTAGATTATACCCGGGGTATGACAGGTACGCTGTGTCGCTAGGTTTAGATATCTGCGTCTCCGTCAGAAACAACAAGGCCGGCTGCGCCGTCTCTAGATGATAGTGGACGGCGTTCAAGTTGGAATGAAGTCCCCGAATGTTGCAAAAGTCCACATTTAGAGTGGGTCGGGGTGCCGCTGCGTTGACTCGTCGTTTGCCCTCAAAAAACACAAAAGGCGATACTTTGCCCGCCCCAGATACGACGGGCAGCCCGAGCAAAATCCGAGAATTATTTCCCCGATTTTGCTCGGGGAGGGGGTCCCCGGCTTCATCAAAGCCGGTACCCTCCTGGGGTATTTTTCTTTCCGGCATCGCTTTCATGTTACATGGCGTGGGGGGGGGGTTTGGGCTTCCGGATTCTCTCACTCACCGACGGAACATAACCAAATGAATTTGGTTACTACGCGTCGGTCTTCTGTGAGAGGGTGGTCCTTCCCCGGTCGAGCCAGCCCAATACGAGCTGCAGTCAGATAACTACAGCTAGGCTCTACCACACACACACTTAGTTATACAATTGATGGTTAATTGAAACTCATGGCAGGACAAAAATCTTATCGGAGCTCCAATTTTTGTACAGATAATGCCTTTGATGATATATGACTATAATTTTATTGATGATGAACTGATTTTCTTTTCAATTGAGATTCTAAACCGATAATTGCTGAGCGTGTTATAGAGCTATATTATATGCTATGTTTGTTAGCATCAAAGAAGGGGAGGGCGCTCAGCTCAACTCCCGCAGCGCACGACGGCGGATCCTAGTATAATATTATTGATAAGTATATAATGACAATGGCTGGTAGCGACACGTTAGTTAAAATTGAAAAGCAACGGGATAGTTTTCAAAAGGTTACAGGTTCGATTCTGCCCGTGTCGAGGAGTTATTCATTTTAGTTGTATTTTTATGTAATATATTAATAAGTATTACATGAATAAAATATTTGTTTAAATATTATACTACTGCTGCGAGTATGCAGATAATAACACCACTGAATTATTTATGGTTTTTGTTTTCCTTACGTTATAAAATATCATTTCTTTAATAATTATGTAAAAAGTCAGTAATTTATTCACTTCATAGTGAACTTTAACGCAATGCATATAATTTTCTCATTGCTAATTTGTAACATAACCAATAAACTAGAAGAGGAGAACAGTAAAGCATTTAGTATGAAAATATTGATAAGAAATTTTAGATATAGGTTTAAAATTACTTTGTTAAACACAGTAAATTCTTGTAGAGTGAATATATTAGTTTTAGTTTAGTAAATGGTTTTGAATATCAAATATAGCTTAATATATTTACATCCGGGAATACGATTTCACTGTTTTTTTTTAACTATAAGTCTAAAACAGTAAAATTTTATGCCCTAATTTTAATTAAATTTATCTCTTTTCTATATTCATCGCTTAGAATTTATTAAATACAATTTAGATCAAACTTTCAAATGCACACTTAGGCACGAAGTCATTGTTTCGAATTCAGGAATTAGAAATAGAAGCGGTAAGTTCTGGTAATTTGGTTAATTTGTGCCTATGTTATCGCGGACAAGCGACCACCGTGAGATATGAGGGCTGTATGCCGCTGGAGAGTTGCCAGCCTATGGCTTCTAAGCCTTGATATAAATAAACGCGAAGTAAGTTTATTCTTTTATCTGATGATTTTATTTTTTTACATTGATATTAATATATCATTTTTAGCAACTTTATGTGTGACTTTAAAATAAGTTTTGCATTTACATATAAATTTGAATATTTTTTATGAAATCCTTAATATTAGACGATTGAAATTTTGTAGGATACCTTCTATGGCTCTAAAGAGACAATTTATTAATAATCTATAGAATTCCAAAATCGTCATAGTCAAGGTGACATGAAATATTAATTGGTTGAGCGATGGCGCAGGTCCAAATTGTGTTCATATTATTTAATTCTTCAGTTCTGTGTATTTAAAACCTTGTTTAAATATATTGAGAATTCATTAAAAATAGGTGAGTATTAAAGTGTGATACTTCTGTTATTAAATATCCGTGCACCAAAGATATAGGCCGACGTACTCCACTCCGTGTTCCTGTATGCAATACATGCCTAGTGAATATTTCAGGTTTCCGTGGACAGGGCACATTTTTGCTCCAATATGCTCCTAAATTGTACGAAAGTAATGCTGTTGTCACATTTCGTAGTTTAGTAATAAAAGTGCATGCTTCATGCTAAAATATTCATGGTGCATTTTTGGTGCCCTCGTTTCGTTTCGAAGGAACTGTTCTAATAAGCACGGTATTTATTGTTTGAATTATGTTATATACAATTTTATTTAACTAAATCTTAATTTTCAATTATTGTAGATTATGTAGCTAGATTGTAGGTATAGTACAAAAATATTACAATACTGTAGACATATACAGAAAGCATTAATCGATCGAAATAATGACAATATCAGATATACTTAGAATGACTTATGAGTTATTGAGCTGATGAATTATAAAAATAATATAAATCTTTAAATCATATTTCATTTCATAAAATGTATAAAAACAAGATGAATTAAATTTGCCACAAACCAAAAAACTATTAAGGATAAATAGAAAGAAACTCGAAGAAGACTTATTACTGTTTTTCCTTGAGATAAATTTTTTATAGTTACATCAACTAAAGCAATAAATCTGTTCTCTGTAATTGGTTCTTGACGTGTTGATACGATTTTGTTATTAATTGAAAGATAAAATATTATGTATATAAGGTACATGTTACTAATGTGTTAGCGAAAACGGTGTTAAAATCGGATATATATTGCAAAATATATTTATGGTTTACAATTAAAATTGAAAAGTATGTATTCTTACACAATTAAGTGAAAGTTTTAATGATAAAACTATTCGTTAAACGTGGAACCAAACATTTATAAACAAATTCTGTAAAATTATTTGAACAAATTTGAGCAAGATATTCAAGCATAATTATATTGAGAAATATATCATACGTCACACGGATAGAGTTGAATTTAGATTGATTGCTCTTTATCTTTCTTTCCTTAGCCGGCACTAATGAAGTCCCTTGTTCAAATCCTTTTTGCAGAGCTTTGTTTGACTTTAAAAAGTGAATTTTTACGCTTTGATTGTGATTGCGGAGTCAAAATGCAGTTTTAGTTGGTTAACAGATTTGTTTTATTTTTTCTTCTCTTTTATTGTGTGTTTCACTTTATATTATGATGAACTAATGTAAAGGGTTATCACAAATGTAGAATTCTTATTACCGCTGGGTTTTTCTTAATCTTTCTGTTCGTAAAAATGTAATTAAATTAAAATTAAATTAAGATAACATCCTGACCGAATTTTATCGAGAGATTTTATTCCATTTTCTGACACCGTCTACTGCACTTTAAAATACCTAAAACTATACAACTACATGTTTCCAAACACTATATTGTTGTTAAATTTTTAGCGCTTTTTCTTGTTTCGTTGACGTGAGTTGTGGATTTGAAACTACGTAATACCTAGTTTATATAATTTATATTATAAAATAGTTTTTGCAACCATTTTGGTATTTATCATTTTTATTATATGACAATGACTAATTTCAAAGACCTGCAAAAATTTGTATTTAAAAAAATAGGAAGATATATTTTTTTTTCAAAGCATAAGAAAGCAATATCTTTTCTTTTCATTTCATCTGTTATCGAAATATAATTATATTTACAAACAAATAATTTCTTAAGAATAAAATGTTTGTAAGAAAATACTAATTAATGTCAAGTATATCATGTTACGATACAATGTATATGTTTTTCTTCTTTTCGTTTCGTTCCATTACGCTCTCTTCCGTTCCGTTCCGCTCTACTCGACTTTATTTTATTTTATTTCATTCTTTCTTATACTTTCTTAAGGCTTGCTTATTATTATTATTTTATCGCTTATTATAACTAACAAACATAATACCAGTAGTAGGCGTTTAACTTAATTGTTATACATTTATTTTATTATTCTTGCACTAGCCCATCTCGACAAATCGATGTAATCAGTAAACACGTTGGATAATTGCAGCATACAGCAGTATGAAGAGTGTAGAAAAAATCTATTGACGTCTTGATAATGACAATACGCTGTTTAGGCATAGGATAGGCTATTTATGTATTCAAATTAGAAAGTTTTTTCATAACAAACTATTAAACTTAAGAGTTCTACACTACGATTACATATGACCTTTCATTAACGAGCGATCTTATTAAGATAGAATAAATATCATTAAGTTTTATTTCTATATTTCCGTAACTATCAAATATGTTTGAAAAAATTGTAAAGTATTTTCTTAGCAATTTTCAATCTGGCTTTGGTATATAGTTACTGGAGTGTGATATATACCTTGAACACTGTTCACATGCTCATTGTCCTCTTATCTTCCTTAAACATTTCGTATAAAAAGCTAACTTGGTTCTCCCAAAGGTAAATCTTGGTGATCGTAACAGACTGTTTGCTTTGACAATACTTTGACTGACTGGTGTAATTTGGCACCTGGTGTCGCGCAAGGTGATATTCTCTCCCCACTCCGGTGTTTGTTGTTCATTAATTTAATTATTAGTAATCCTTCTTCCTCTCCCGAAGTATGCAAATGATCTGCAAATTAATGCACATGTAAAGCCGGAGTGCATTGCTTTAGCTATTGCTAACTTTAACATTGACTGCCAGCTATGATGAAACGTATTCACTATGTTCTCTTTATTGGCATAATATTTTTTACCCATTCGGACTAAAACTTTATTGGTGCAGTAACAAATCCACTCATTGACTATGTGATGTATCAGCACACGTGGAGCAGCTTCTAACATCTCCGAACCTAATGTAGATAAATTGGATCATTTTCTTAATAGTTGCAATCGCTTAATTTTTCATCATAATTATATATTATATATATGTAAGTATATTTGTATCTCTATATTTATATACATATATGTATATGTACATAATATTTAGCATTCATCTTAAAAAAATATTAAAAAAACAAAAAAAAATGAAAAATAAGTAACATTTTATTGTGTTCCCAGTAGCTTAGTTCCTGGAATATAAAAGAAAAACAATACGAACAAACGTTTTAATATATTTATTATGCAATTTGAAAATAGCTGATATGAAAATCTATTAAGAAATAAATGAAATAGCACTTTGAATATTGTAATTTATGATAATATTATAATTTAAAGTTAGTTTGTGTTAAATTATATTACCAAAATAAATTTATATTGTCAATATAATTAAACATACCACTTTAATTTCAAATAGATAACAAACCATTTATTCTTATAAACAAATATCTGATAGCTGGCCTTGTACTAATTCACAAATTCATTAATTCTTTCTTAGCTTATCTTTTCAATTAAAATTATAGTGTGCTTTATTAAATATGTTAAAATGTATTTACAAGTTTCAAAAACTGAAAATATTAATATACATCAAACACATTGTACACTGATAAAGAAATTAGAACGATCGCCTGGGACGCCTTTTTTGGTGATTTCGTAAGATAAAAAATGGCGTCATGCTTTACTGTTAATACATAATGATAGGGTAACCTTTCAATATTAAGAAGCTGTACAAATAAAATATAAATATTATCATCAAACAAATTAAATAAATCAAACAAATTTTTCAACTCTGAAGTCATGTAAAATCTGAACTGAACTGAACTGAAAAAATTCAAATGTTCCACAAAACGTACTGGTATAAGACATGTCACTTAGTGTAACAGTAAAGAAATATAAACTTATTGTGTATATTCAGAGTAGTAACCCTTTTATATTTTCTTGCAACTGACTTAATTCAAGGTGTCTTCAGAAATTTAACAATAAAATAAATACAAGCTTGCATAACAGTGCCTGAGATCAGCGTCACAAACTGTGTAACTGAAATGGACATAGTGTTATTGCTTTTATAGCTAAATTGTCTGGAATAATTAGTTCTGCCATATATACTCTAAAAATAAGATCCCTTTCTGAAAAGACCACAGTCAAGGAATGTCATTGTATATATTTTTATACCACAAAAATGTTATAGTTTCTCACGCTTGGGTAACACTGCTCATAAATACCATTTATGTTTTAGAAAAGGAACTCTTAATAATAATATAAGTTCAATTAAAGTAATGTTCGCTGTTGAGTATATTTTTGAAAATATTAACTACATATGTAAATAAGAATACTGATAATTATATTAAGCATTATGAAAAAATTTGAAAGTATATAAGTTTCCATAAAGTGTTTATTTATTATCATATTAGCGGCCCGTCCCAGCTTGGCATGGGTGGATATTTATTTTTTGAGGTTTTGGGAAAAACCTAAAGTAAATGCAGGACATACCTGAATAATATGTATTTAGTTATAGGGTCTGGCTCCCTTTGGGTACAGGGCTTGATGATTGAAAAGATCGATTAAAGATCAACGAATCTATCTCAAAGATGTGCACGCTTCTCTCCCGCACTTCGGTGCCGCCCGCTCATGTTAAATGTATGAATGAAAATAAATAAAACTAATGAACTTCTGATTTGAATAAACTAAAAAGTAATTTTAAGGTATTGTAACAGTATTATTTAGGAAACGAATTATTTAGATAAGGATCAATGCAAAGGTATGGATAACTGGGTATAATTTTAATCGACATTCCTATTAACTTTTAAAATGTTAAAAAGTAGTTATAATGTACAATACAATACTACAATAGTAAGAAATATGCTATCGCGACAATTTTTCTAGATTTTGATATGTTCCTATTGAGGATTGATTGAGGATCAAACTATTGAGTTTGATGGGGTGAATGGGGTGAAAAACATTATATAGCATTTTGTTTTACATCTTGGGTTAGGTACATTATTGTAGTTTTAATAAGAATCCTTACTTTTTTCCTGTAATTAACATAACTTACGAGTATATTGATCAGTGATACTGTAGTATTGAAATGGTGAAAGAATTGTTAAATCGATCCTGCAGTTTATAAACCAATTCGTTCTCGTACAAGCATACATACACACATACAAAAATACTAATCTTTCATGGTTATTATGTTAAAAATTATAAAGAAACGGTTGTTGGTTCTTGCCGTAGAAATTCCGTGTTATTGAATATTTAGTGAGAGAATAAAAAATACGTTTAGTAACTGCACGAATATTTATTTAGATATAAAATTAGTTGCTACCGGCTCTAAAATTTTAAATTAAGAGACCTACATTTGTTTAATGTAATTTTAAACATAAATAATATCTATAATCAATATTAATATATCAACATTTTATATTTTTAACACCTCGTTTAATTTTGTTTTAGTTCAAACTATAAATTATTAATTTAAATATTCCAACGACACTATTAAAATAATTATATCGTGTGAAAGTTGTGTGTTTAGGTCGGTCCTCTGTCCTAAGAAAACAAAAACTTTATGGGATCACTTGTAAACACTTCTAAACAATAGCATTAATTAATTTAATAGTATGTAGCACCAAATATATATTTTGTTTAAAATAAGACAAATATATAATCACTTATTGCTTATCTTTTTCTTTTATAAAATAATTTTTACAAATATCTTATTTACATAAAAACTGACTGTCTATTATTTTCATAATGTATGAATAAAATATGTTTATTAATATTCAATTGAAGCTAGGTCCGGACCTGATAATATTTCAAATGGCATAAATAAAGTGCTGTTAGGCAGAGTGCCCATTATTACTTGACGGAACATTCGTTATTTAACATGTAGATTGAATTAATGTCAAAATAGTGATTTTTATAGATTTCAATCTTACTGTAAATGTAGAGTGAAATTCGTATTAAGCTACGCGTAGCTTTAGGTACGGCCAAATGCGTTAATTATTTATTCTGAGACGTCTTGGGAATAATATCTCTTGCCAGTACGAACTAAATTATATCGATAATAATATACTCTCTCTCATACTAAATAAAAAATGATTCTTGTTAACTTTGCCAACACTCCATTTAGTGCATTTTTAAATACAATAAATAAAATTAAAGTCAGATGTTTATTTCACTTACGAAGGTCCATGGAGAATTTACGGCACAAGACCCCATCAATTTCTTTTAAATTATTTTTAATTTACAATTCTTTTCCTTTTTGACTACTAAAGTAATTTCTTGCTAAAGAGTTCGTGAGTGAAAATATCAGAATTGTCTTCAAATAATGTTGTATAAAATGAATTTCTTTACACATTCTAATCCTGAACAAATGCGTTTCTAAAATACTGCAGATAAACTTTATATTTAATAGACAAAAAATTTACTATTTTCAAGATGATCTTGGTTCTGGTTAATAATAAGCTTTTAAAAAATTACTGCTGCTTGGAATTTCCGAATTATAAATCGTATGTTACTTGCCTTTATGTATGTTACTACCACTTGCCTTTATATTTAAACAGGAGTGTAGATCACACAAATTGTGTTACGTGGTGAATGCGACACTAGCTCAATGTTAATGATTTATTACTCGTAAGTACAATTCTATGTCTAGATTTCATTATTTTCCTAAAAGATCATTGATGCTTATATAACAGTTTTATTTTAATTGGTGATGAAGGAGATTTTGTTATTTTAAAGAATACCCTAACCCATTTTAACCATATTATTTCTTTTAAAAGTAATAAAATATGAATAAACTTGATTGATTGATTGAAGATGTCGAAATACAAACTCATAAGTTTTATTATTTTGCTTGGTTTTTACGAGAAATATTCATTGAAATAAAAATAGAAAATTGTATATATTCATCTAGAATACATATTTAAAAGGTTATTAAGAGTTATCAATATCAAAAGCTGTTATCACTATACTAAATTTTGCTCGTGGAGAAATATTTACAAATATCTGTATTTATAAGAAATGTGTTTCAGAAATATTATAAACTTAATTTACATTAATCATACTGAAATACTAGAATGGTAACCGTTCATACACAATCGATAACAAACAGTTAAATCGTGCTTATAGAGTTAACATAGATTTTCCATGTACATAAATTTATACAACTCAGCAACGGTGTCAGAATCACTCGCTCAATGAGCCATATCTGGACATTGGCTCTCAGTAGTAGTAGTAGTAGGCGAAGAAGGAGCGTGATTTGCTCACACACAGCGACTATGTGTTACGCTCCATCGGGTATTAATATATAACTGTCTGGAGGATAGCGTTATCTACCTGACTTTACGTTACGCGTCCCATTAATAATTTATATTACATAATAGTGTAATTAATTCAATAATAAAGAACGTAATTAAGAAAATATAAGCTGTGTGAGTAAAAAGCCTGACTGAAAAGGCTTTGAAACGCATGGCACGTTTAAACATGCCGTAAACGTACCGGTTAATAATTTTTTTTAAGACGGCGTGTATGTGTAGCCGCCTTACTGAGATATGATTGTTGTTTGCTGTTCATAATAACGCTGCCTTTATACACGTAATATATAATTAAAGAGCTAATTCAAGACAATTGCCATACTTATATATATTGGTACTTGGTTACTTACCCTTTATCCAAGCTTTTCTTATGAGTTAGAGTGTGTTTGTGGTTTTTCAGAGAATATTTTTCACCATGTATTATTTATAATAAAAATTAGAAAATATATAGATATTGATTTGAAATCAGTTTTTTTAAAATATTATTTACTTAACTTAACTTAACGAATTATATTAATTTATTAATTATAAAACGAAATTCGTGAATTGCAAGACAAGCAGCACTCGTTCACGAGCATAATGCAAGGGTCAGTCATCACCCGCTTCGTCATATTTGAGAGAAGGGAGCAACCCGGCCACCTTCATTACCGCAAGTAATGACTTCGAATGAAGCGGTGTAATGCAGCCGCCTCTAGACCTTACAAGAATAACAACAGCGCTAGAAATAATTGCGAAAATTTAGTTAGGCCATACCGACGTTAATGTTATCCTTTACATTATATTAACTTTTTTTCATCATATTGCTTTTAGTGAATAATTTGAATTTATTTAGTTATAAATTAAAGGCTTTTTTGGAGGGTTTATTTTAAAAGGGCATACAATTAGCCCTAAAGGAAGTCCTATTTTGAGAGCCTAGTAATGAGCCCAGCAATTTATATTTATTAGTATCAATATTGTGTGTATTACAGTTTTTATTATATTTATTAATATTTTTGTGTTCATAAATTAAATTTCCATAAATATGTTGATGGCACGCTCATAATTTTAACTCTCGATCTCATGTTGTAAATATTTTTAACAGCTCTCTTCTGCGGAACAAATATAGTATCCATATCGGATGCATTGAACCATAATAGTATGGCGTATGACATGGTTGTGATGTTTTTTAAGTTTGGTTAGGTAAATTGAATATTTCTTTTGGTAACAATAGTTTAAAGCTCTCTCTGATGTTGTAGCATTGTACTGTAAGTTTACATTGTCAAATACTGATTACTGCATATTAATTTTAAAAGTAAGAATACTTCTCTTATCAGCAAACAACACTATCATGTTTTTATCACATAGAGTAAGGCAAGTCGTTTATATAAATGAACCAGGGGATCGCTTTTCATTTACATCTACTTTTTGAATTCTCTCAGTAAGATATTAATTAATCAAATCAAGGGCCTTATTTCTAATTCCATAAGGATGTAATTTTCTAATTAGAGTTTCATCCTTGCTTTCATGCTTCCAAGCGCGTCTTGTGATTCCTCCTAGGCTTCGAAATTTTCAGGAATAACCCAATACTGAATCTGTTGTTGAGGAGATCGATACCGAATACGAAGATACCGAAGAGAACGCATTCCAGTCCCATTAACGACCGCACAAGCCTAATCGTACGATACCTACAGAAGTCTTTGTCTAACTTCAAAATAGAAGTGGCAGGCGAGGAACAATTATTTGCGTTGTAAACATGATTGATTGCGGTCCGACCTGAATAGGAATTTAACCTTTATATTCAATTTAGGATGGTTTGTAATCGCTTGAAATATTAAGATGTTATGTTATATGGTATTATTACAAATGAAATAACTTTGGCAGGGTGCTATTGTTTAAGTTGTCTTTTCTTAATATTCAATTATGGAATACGTTTTGGATAAATGAATGAATGAATGAATGAGCGTATTATAAGTTAAAGACCAATACCATCTGTACCACTGGATGCATGGCGACCTTACACCGGTCGGTTTTCAAGTACTTTTCTTCCATGAACGAACTCCATTCGGCGGTATTTCCACATCGATATGACATGTGAATTCTCGGATGTTGCAAAAGTTCATCGGCGGTGATGATAACATATCATCAGAGGCCCGCAGGCTCGTTTCCCCTCCTATAACATAAAAAAAGATTTCTCTATAATCTTGAGGTCGTTTTTGAACAACGGCATAATAAGGATGCCAACTGAAGTAAGTAATGTTACAATACTCTTAGATGTATAAACATATAAAAAATTCCAAAATGTTATCTATTATATACTATTATTTATAATGTGTATAGGTATAATTCTCCAATTCCTTTTAAGTGAGAGAACATCGTATAACTTGTAGTGGGGATGTTACTTTTTCTAGTCTTTTTTCAGTACCGTGATTTTCTTGAATTATAATTTATTCCCACGTGACAAGGATAGCTGCAACTATGAACAGAGTATTATAGAATAATGTAAATTAATAATAATCTTTTAACTTATTATTAAAGTAAACCGGTTCATTTTGTTTCTTTTTCTATAGACCTGCCCATTGGAACCATGCAACTAGCTTCTAACTTTTCATAAATAAATTGTATTCCTAACTATAATAATAAAAGAATACTTACTGTAGATCGTTTAAATATGTAAGACGTTCAGTAGTCAAGAAACGCAGTTTTCTTATTGCATCTTAACTTATTTTTGTCTGTTTCCTTTCTCACCAAGAATTACTTAAAAATTCTATTCATTTACGTGTTAAAATATTTTCATCATAATCTACATAAAACAATAATTTGGTGTGTGTATAATCGGTGGGTAGCTTTAAAGAAAATATCCAATTTAATATTTAAGACTCAATTTATTAACACTTAAATTTAAATGATTACAGTAGATAGAGTAGCTACAGTTACAGAAACAGTTCAGAAGCAGGACATACAGGTCGACGACCCGAAGTTACACGTATGCACGTAGCAAAGATTTAATATAAGAATAAAAAATACTCCCCTGTAATGAACAATTTACAGATTAAACTACGAAATAGCACTAATAAATAATAACACCTTATGGAGGGCAAAGGCCTCACAAGCAATAAGCCTATGTCGACTCCAATTGTCGAAACAGGTTAAGTACTGAAATTATGCAACGTAAAGCATTAAAAAAAAATGAAAACTAAAGAACACTATATACTATACGCAGAACATTAAGATAAATTTGGGTAGATTCTTGATTATTCGAAATGAAAATAAACAATTTTGTAATTTTAAAATAAAGAAATGAATGTTTTTGGAAAAAGAATTATTAATGTAATGTAATGACAACATTTATCATTTATTTACAACTAAATATATCAATATGACAACAGAGGCAGCATCTAAACATCTGAAACGAATGTCAGATAATTTTTAATTATGTACAGCAGTATGCTATTAATTTATATAATTTATGACATAAGAATAACACTGAATCTAAATAATAAAATAGTATGATATTTTGAGGAATCCAAAACATCCTTAAGGCGGCAACATTTAATTTCTAAAACCATACGCAACGTTATAGACTATAAAACTCTTGTGAATTTCCTGTCAACAGATAATTAATGAACCAAACACAGATAAACAACATAAAAATTACAAGATGTGACTAAGTATTTAAATTACTACAGAAATGAATATATTAAGAAGTATTAAAATGTTACATTTATATTGTAAATATAAATCTATATTTATATTTACAATATAAATGTATTATAAAATTAACGACACGTGCAAAACGTAAATCCAAAAAAACCTAGCGTTAAAAACTTGAAACCAAAAATATTAAGGAACCGAAGTATCCTTTTAAATAACATGGAAATATCAAAGTGTTGTGAATTGTAAAGTTTATTTCTAACGTGGAATATCTTGTTAAGAGGATGTTGGACTCCGGTTGCGGCGTTCTTATCTGTCGATAACAGCGACGTCATATTTAATGAACTCTCTGGAATGTTACGACTACTTTTCACGGACACACATGAATATTTGAGACATATTAGATATAAATCTTACACTGAACTGTACAAAATATGTAAGGAATTTTGAATATAAATATTTTTCCAACGTTTACTTTTATTAATAAGACAGCTTTTAAAAGTAATTGTCAAAGTGTAGCACGACCTTACTGTGGATTATTTACGTTTTACCTTGTTTAATTAGTTTTTACAAAAATTACGGCATCTTTTATTTAATTCATACTATTTTTGTTTAAATTATGATTACTATTAAAATAAGTAGTAGTAGAAAAGAAACAAAAATTTTGATAATAATTTAATTATTACATTATTGCATTGTAATTATAATAATATTAGAAACCATAAAAAATATTCATTTAATCATTGAAGAGTCCGTGAAAATATATTCAGTAACTTATAGTATGGTTTTATATAACCTCCTAAGGCCCAATGTTCTTTCTCAAGTACATGTTAAGGAACTACTTTACGCCCAACTTCAAATTATCCTGTGTTGTCCTCGTGACTTAGTGTCCTCAGGTGAGGACATAATACAAACCATTTGATATTTCAAAATTTGCCGCCGTTTGACCATTTTTGGTTCTATTATCTGATTGATGAATAGGTAGTGACATTTTATTTTTGGCATTTGAGCTGAACCAATCGGAGTTAAGGTGTCCAGCGATGCCGATCTGTCAACCATGGAGCGCACGCGTCATGTCGGTGAACTAAATAACAAAATATGTTAATAATCTATTGGTTTCATGTTCATATTATATGTTTAAATTCAATATAAAATATAAAATTATGCATGTTTGTATTTATTTTTGTTTAAAATCAATGCAACCTATATTTATCTTTCATTCCATGATTATGTTCTTGTGTGAGAACAGTAGGCCGTAAGTGTAACATTTGCTCATATATTTATGTTCTTGCTCAAGGACAATGGGCAGTTATCAGATTACATTATGTAGGTTGGTATAAATGTATGTTGGTTTGACTGTTCCTATGTTACCCTTTATATGCTACGTAACGTATTCACCAATCAGTCAGCGTCTATCAGTCGTCTTTCTTTATAAATACACTTGGTTATAGGTTTGCTGACGCAATACAGAACAATTATTAGGAGAATCTGATATAGAAGACTTAACACCTTCTGGTGAAGATGTGGTGATCCTTTATTTGACATACATAAAAAAACAGCGGTTAAATTTACTGGGAAAAGTCTAAACTTTGATCTGAAAGAATGCTATGTTTATGTTGGAATTACTATGATAATGGCTACTTTAAACTACCCAAACTTGTGCATGTATTGAGAGAAAAGGTGGCGAGTCGATATTATACCAGCGAAAAAGCCGTTTTGACGTTAGCTGATGATCTCGTTCCGGGTCATATACTTTATTTCGATAGGTATTTTACTAGCAAAAAGTTGATTGATAAACTTTTAAGCAGAGGAATAGGATGCTCTGGTACTATTATGAAAAATAGGATATAATAAAAAAAAAAAAACTAAATATACCTTTGAAGAAAATCCAACAATTAAGAACTTTTAAAATGGAACTTGGAAAATACCTGTTGGATACTTATTCTCTATCAGAGATTGCTGAATTGGATGATCTAGACTTTGATGCAGAGCCAAACGAAACTGTCAAGCGTAAAATATTAAAACCAGCAGCTCCACTTCCATCCAAGAAAAGACGTTTGCACGCTGCAGATCATATGATATGCCTGTCTGCCTATATTTGAAGTAAAGCACTCTAGGTGCCGACATTGTCACTACAAAAAATCTCGGGTTCAATGCAATATTACTTTATGTTTTACTTCTGAGAGAAACTGTTTTCTTGATTTTCACTCGGGTTAGCTGCTAAGTTCCTAGTTGTTTTTAATAATTATATTCATAGACTGATTTTTGTTAAGGAATATTTTATATTTGAGCATATACTCATTATATCTTTCAATGGTTGATTTTTGATAACGATATAAGCGACTATTTGATTTTTTTTCTTTATATGTTATTCAATACTGATTAGAAAAAAAATATTGATAATTTTTGTTAAGTTCTTGATTTTTATTCAGCTGATGAGCGACTACTTGCGTAGTTTTTATTCTCTTTAAGTAGATTTAATAGATATTGAAAAAAAAATATCTCTTAGCGTAAGACTTATGTGTGTTGATTTCAAAATAAATACAAAACAAAAAATGTTTTTATTCGTCTATTAGCCCAACGTCATCCTACAAGAACATAAAAATTATACCTACTATTGGATCAGCAGCCCAATGTTCTCCTATGAGTACAAAATAATTTAACACTTTTATTGCTTATACACATCGTTTACCATGCCATACATACCATAAAAAAATATTAAGACACAAAAACTACGGTTATACAGACTTTTAAGACATTTTTAGGTATGGGCGGTTAGTACATCACACATTAAGTACTTGTGGAAGAACATTGGGCTATTACTCTGACCTAAAGAAAACAATGCTTGGGCCTTAGGAGGATAACAAAGGATTAGACTGACTTGTGACTCATTGACACTTAAGATTAAGATGTAACCACGTCTTATAATTGTAATTAATGATTTCATTAATATCCTAATGATGATTCATGATGTAATAACGATGTTTAGATAAATCATTTGTACAATACAACATAGAAGATATTTCACATTACTTTTTACGTAATTTTTCATCAAACTCTGTGACCTACATATGTGGAATATTATCAGGGTTTACTAAACAGTTATTTACATAATGGATGTAATAACGAAATACTTACTAATATAAATAATATTCATATTTAAATATTTTTGTTGTCCTAATATCAGAGGCTGTATGTTTATGGTCTAGAAAATGTTCACTCTTTTGAGTGTTCTGGGAAATATAATATAATTGATATTGCATTTGGCGTCGGACGTCTCTGAGATCACCACGGTAAGGTATTGACACTTTCGGCTAAATATAACAAACAATTTTCTGTTAATATACGTTATCCATTCCTGAGTCTTCATCTGATTTTTTGAAAACGAAATGTATCTAATACAATTCTAGATATTATTATTATCATATAGCATTAAATCATTATAAAACTTACCAGTGCGTTATGTTTTTGTAAATGCCATCGTTAAACGCTTCGTCATAAACGTAATGAATGTTTTTTCAACGTATACTTCGTTACTCCGTGTCTAGTATGTGTATTGTTAAGGCTGTCGCCAAAAAGCAAATCAGCAAAAGCAAATACAGACATAATATTAAGATTATATTTAATTCTATTAAACTTTTCTCGGCAGAGGTATTTTAATTTATATTGTATACGTTCAGCTCTCAAAATTATCAAAATTCCAAACTATTTTTTTATCAACCCGCATAAATGTAAAAAAAAAACATGTGTATAATTAACAAATAATTTGGTTAACTATTACTTTCATATGTAGTCCCATACTCATTACATCAAACATCCTATTATATATTGAAGAATTTCTTATTACGTAAAGTGTGAATTTTTGTTGTGAATGATATCATAAATTCAAATTTAGCTACATCTACTCCATTGATTTTATTAGTTCCAATTCTAAAAAATTATATTCCAAAAAATAATATATACCAAAGATGTCGTCTTAATGTTTGAACGAGTTTTATTTTTATTTTTATTTAAAACTATATTTATTTCTAATAAATTATGATTTTGTTTAAGATAACGTTATATTCATTATATGTGCCTTATTCGTACTATAATTATGAGCAGGGTTCCCTGACGTATACTACCGGTGCTCCTTACACTAATAAACTAAGCCCTAAGGCATTAAAGCTCGGTCTTTCACGGTTTGTAGACGGCGGAAATTTATGCAACCGCTTCTATTTAACAGGAAAATTACTATCCATGAATAACTACTGTTAGCTTTTTTACAACTACATAAAAATAACCTTTGTTGAATTCATACCACTCATCTCACAGTTATTGTACCAAAATATATATATATACACAAACTTATTAATATCAAAATTAAAAAGTTAAATATTACGAATATTATAAAATTTTAATATTTGTTCTTTCGGTTATTAACAAATTAGTATTTGGAGCCGAATAAATCTGGTAGCTTAGACACAATAAATTGTTTTCCTTTGATAAAATTAAACGCATTCTGTAGCTTAAATAGTATTCTAGTAGGATATCATTGACAAGTTAAAGATCTTCATTAATTAAATTAATAAGAATCCTTAAAGTGTATAATCCTCAGCACACGTACTGAATATTGAAGAGTTGATTGGTACAGAGATGATGAAAAGTAATACACTAGCTATGTTTATATCGTGTTTAATATGTTAGTATATATAGTAATAAATATTTTGTTTAGGCTTTTAGTGATCTTAGCTTAATACTTTTTAACTAGTCACACTAATTTATGAGATTCACAAAATGTGTCTTTAAAATAATTATTTCAAAATTATGGGAAACATATTTCTTACGCAATCACTTCAATGTAAAATTTAATTGGTGTGAAAGAAATAATTATAGGTTTCGTTGTTTCTATTATTATTGTTTATATTATTTAGTACCTAATACAATGTTTATCAATGCAAAACTGGCCACTACTCCTACTAATATTTAGAATTTTAATGAATCGAATGAAGTCAGAGACGATTGAATATGATACACCGATACAGTGTCTACAAACATATAAATCAGTAATCATTATTGAACTTCAAAATACTGTTTAACCAACAATTTACATCTGGTTATATTAAAAAATAATAACAATATTTATTTCACAAATTGATGCATTAAATTTTGAAAACAAATAATAATAAATTAATAAATGAAACTAAGACAAAATATTTAATTATATTTTGATTATATTCACTGTACAGTTTGTATTTGTACATATCGCGGCGGTTTAGTATTGAAAGAAAAGCTCCACTGCTTTTTTTCTCGCCTCTTGAAGGTCACTTACATTATATTTCCCCGCTAACTAGAAATCTCTTCTCAAACATCGTTAAAAAGATAATTCAGAGATTTGTTACCATTTTCGATTTCAAATGCTTAAGTAGTGATAGTATTAATTTAATAACGTTAAAATTATGAACCGAAGAAATATATATAAACATTAATATTTCAATTTATAAATTTATGTAATAAGTAAATAATATTAATAACATTTTATAAATATTAATTTAAAAACCTTTACAGCAAAACAATAAAGTGGAAACTAAGTAATAATTTTCAATGATTCATACAAATATAATTCTAAAAAGATAAAATATATATAAATATTATATAAATAAAAGTATAAATTATCGATTGCATTTGTTGTTTATGACCTAAGGCGGCGGTTAACAATAAAGAATTTAAAAAAGCGAGACCGATGTATCGATGAAAACAATGTACAAAACTAAGGTCAGCTAGTGTCTCGACGCCGCTAAAACACTATCTTTATTCCCAGGAGACGTGTGCAATTATTTGATAATTTATTACAATCGAGGTTTTATTTATAATGACCGCCATTATTGTTATTTGTTAGTGTCGATGTTAACGTGAGCTGTTGCTCTTGACAGGTTGATGTCTTCAGCAACAACAGTGATTTTTAATTTATTATTTTATTTATTTATTTGTTTGAAAAACATCTTTTCTTTTATAGGTGACGTTTACAAATATATCTTGTCAACTTTTTAAGTCATAGTTAATTATTCAAATATATATATTTCACATTATATTTATATATATATATATATATATATATATATATATATATATATATATATATATATATATATATATATATATATATATATATATATATATATATATATATATATATATTTATATATATATATATATAATTAAGTAACAAAAGTGTATAATAAATGAAATTTTTATATAATTTATTGATTTCTTTGTTAACGATTGATGTATCTATTTGATAGTTCTAAATGTTGTGGAATATGTTACAAAATATGATTATTTTTTACATAAATAAGATAATATTTCATAAAGTTCCTGTTTTTACCTAACATTTAGACAACAACTTACTTCCAACAACAACTTACCTCCGCGCTTCCCATACCTGCACAACCGCGGTCCTTTATTGTGCCAGTGACAAACTACATCAGAAATTTAATAAAAGCAACGCTGAGAAATAAAAGTTAAAAGATAAATTTCTGTACCAAGTATTTTAAAGAATGTAAACCATACGTCTTATATAATATCTATTTGCTTATGGTAATCATAGTTGTTAGTGTAGATGTCTACGTTTTCTAAATATTATGAATATTATAATAGTGTATAATATGTAATAGATAAAAAAAAAACACTTTTGTATTATCGGTAAACTTGTTTAGTTTTATTATAACGTCAAATTATCTGGAACAGCGGTTGAATAGTTCGGTCTCAGTGTGGACAAAGCACGCGGGGTAATAAATGTATATTGGGTGAGCCTTCCAAGACCTGGTAGTATTCAGGATCGTTTCAATTACACAATTCATATCCAGAAAGCTACTTCATTTCAATGTCATAGAAAGATATTAACAATATAAAAAAAAACATGAGTATTAATTAAGAGTTTGGAGGTATGAAGAGGTATTTAATATTTATAAACAAATACTTTTCTATGTATTTCTATAAAAATCTTTATTAACAAAAACAAACGATGTAAACACACAGACAATATTTTGTTTATTTTGTAGTAATTACTATTTAGAGGTCTGTGCTGTGTCATAAACTTAAATTATAATTAAATATTAGACGCATGATCCTACTCATGCTTGATGTCGTAGTACACGTTTTGTGTGATATTTTTAATTCCTCTCTTAGCTCTCTTAGTTCCCCTAGTATCTGGCAAAAAGCATATGTTATTCCCATTCCCAAAGTCTCTCATCCAACATTGTTTTCTCACTATCGACCCATTTCAATTCTTCCTTTTCTTTCTAAGGTTCTCGAGCATTGTACATAGTCAATTGTCTATTTTTCTACGCATAAACAGTATACTTAGCCCTTTTCAATCAGGTTTCCGAACTGGGCATAGCACTACCTCTGCACTTATAAAGGTCTGCGATGACATCCGTATGGCTGCTGATAATAAAAATGTTACTGTCATAGCCTTACTTGATTTTAGCAATGCATTTAATAACATTAACCATGATGTGCTATTGAATATTTTGAAGCATATTAATATCTCTCCCAATGTTGTACAATGGCTACGGTCATATTTGTGTGATCGGCAGCAGTGCCTTAAATTGAATTAAAAGTTTTCTCAATATTTGCCACTTACTACCGGCGTCCCTCAAGGTGGTGTGCTCTCTCCCCTTCTCTTTTCTATATTTATTAATACCGTATCAGTTCTTATTTCTTCTTCTTACCATATTTATGCTGATGACTTACAAATAAATATATGTCACAGGAAATACAGATAATATTAATAATACAATAAATTCCTTAAATCAAGAGCTTAATAAAGTCTTTCAATGGAGCAACGCTTTTGGGCTTTCCGTTAACACCAATAAATCGCAGGTTGCTATTGTAGGATATCCCAAACAAATTTCTAAAATTAACTGTAACCTTTTAACCCCAGTTATCTGGGATAAAACCAGCTTAACTTTTTCTAGCACTATAAAGAATCTTGGATTATTAGTTGACAGTAAGCTTTCTTGGGTACCACAGATTGAAAGTATTAGCCGAAAAACCTATGCTACTATTGGTTCACAACGACGTTGGAAACATCTGTTACTTATAAAAACTAAAATTGCCCTAGCTAAGACCCTTCTTCTTCCGATCATCGACTACGCAGATACAGCTTATCCAGATCTTTCAGAGTTATTGCTCAACAAACTCGAACGATTACAAAACATCTGCATTCGTTTCATCTTTAATTAAAAAAAAATCGACCATATATCGCAACACCGTGCTCAGCTGGGATGGCTACCCATAAGAGAACGACGAAACATGCATCTATAATGAAATAAAATTGAAACTACCGATATATAACACACACACTTATTCTAACTCTTTCTGTAAAATCTGTAAGACTCTGAAATGCTTTTCCCTTAGTTATTAGAAAATCTCCTACTTTATCAGTTTTTAAAAATCGTTTAAAGCAACATTATCTATATATGTAAAGTATAAATTTAAGTATATATATATATACAAATACAATTTAATATGTAAGTATATAAGTATATATTATTTCTAGTATAAGTATGTTTATCATCTATGAATATTAATATATATTATCATTTGCACTATCCCGTCTGATCTCTTATTGTTACTTATCTTCAAAGGTTGTCCGTAAGAGATCGCTTTAAGCGATAAGACCGCCTTTGCACGGTTTATATTTTTGTTTTTGTCTTGTCTATTATTGTTATTTTTTTTTTTTATATTATACAGTGCAATAAAGTGTTAAATAAATAAAATAAAAAAATAAATAAATATATTTATTATACAGATTTGGCGTCTTTACTATATTATTAACATAAAATATAATACATATAAGATTATTATCAAATAACGATGTGCAAAAGTTTCAGAATTATTTATTCTTATGTAATATATTATAGTCATTGTTTTTAAACTGTTCATAATAGCGTAGATCAATGTGAACAGTTGATTATTCTCTTGCTTTACGTTGGCCAAGTATTTGGTTCATTTTATCTCCTACTTCCATTGTTCATTTGGGATATATATTATGAGAAGAATAGCTCGAATTAGTTCCTGCCATAAATTACGAGTATATACCTATTTGATACTAATATTCAAATTTAATGTATAAAATAACGTCCCATAAAACAAATAGCCTAAATATTATAAATATATATAAAAAAATAATTATTGTATACATTTAAATATATAATATTTATTCAAATTGACAAGGTTTAATAAATAATGATAAATTCATATTTTTATATAATTTTTCTTATTTTTGTTGAATATTATTTTAATGGACAAGGTTTAATGAATATAATTACGTATATAAAATAATAAATACATATCACTGTAAATTTCGTTAAATATAATAAAAATATTTAGTCTTTGTTAACAAAAGGATAAAACATCATCGTCATCATCTGCCTTCCCTTATCCCAGTTTTGGGGTCAGCACAGTATTTTTTTCCACAAGCGAGTTGAACGTGGAAAAAAGGTCCTTGAGAACCGCACAGTGGAGGATCGCCACGCATCCAGGTGATAGGGATGGTAAAGAAGTCGATGGTGCGCTGTGTAGTGATGAAATTCGGCGGCAGGCATCAGATCGAATAGTTATTCGGAACACTCCCAGTTGTAAATACGGTAGAAGACGCACAAAGAAGCCACGTCTCTACGCAATGCCAAAGAGTCCAGCCGTTCGCAGAACCCCGGGTCCCCGACAATCCGAACGGCTCTCCGTTGTACGCGATCAAATGGTAGAAGCTGATATTGGGGTGATCCGGACCAGAGATGAGAACAGTACTCCATGGGTATGGTATGGGAGATATCCAACATATCATTGATGTGCAGGAGGAACAGAGTTGGGGATACACCAGCGTTCACGGGCTTGGGGCCCGAGCAAAAACCGTCGAGAACGACCTGTATGCTCCGCCCAGTGAGAAAGCTGGTGATCCACTTGCATAAACTCTCGGGAAGCCCATATGAAGGTAGCTTCGAAAAAAGCCCCTTGTGCCATACACGATCGAAGGCTTTCGCCATATCCAGACTAATTGCCAGACCCTCTCCCTCGCTTTCAATAACAGCTGCCCAACGGTGCGTAAGATATAACAGAAGATCACCAGCCGATCGACAATGGCGAAAGCCATATTGCCGGTCATTGACCAACTGGTGATCCTCGAGGTAGGTTAGGAGCTGTTTATTGATAATGCTCTCCATTACTTTGGAGAGCAGAGAGGTAATGGCGATAGGTCTGTAGTTAGCTGGGTCCGAGCTACCACCTTTTTTAAGGATCGGATGGACAAGGGCACGCTTTCATGAAACCGGGACTACGTCTTTAGGGTAGGAGTACCGAAAAAGACGCGTTAGCACTGGAGTCAATTCAGGGGCAGGGGCACACGTTCGTAGCACAACTGGAGAGATACCATCCGGCCCACCCAACTTTTCGGATGAGTTTTTCCCGAAAAATTATTTCCGGCATTAAGCTCGGACACCGCGGGATGATAGGCGGTGCCTTCTCCTATGTTTTTTCCTTCCATACTCTCCATCTCTGTACACACTCCCTTTGTCTCCATATCGTCTTTCACGCAATCCATCCATCTTCTTCTTCGGCCGTCCTCTACCTGTCCATCCCTCCACTATCATACCCACCACTATTTTGGTCACATGCCTTTCATCTTTCCTCATAACATGCCATACCATGACAGACGGATCCCTCAAAATTAGGATAGAACATTTAATCATTTAATTAATTTATTTATTTTTCTTCACGCCATATCCCTTACAGAGTAACTCGAGAGGACGAAGCGCCAACCGCTACGGTCCCTGCATACCTCTTTCGCCTCGACCACAGACATCAATCTCGTCATACATGCCCTCCGGAGGGTCCGCATGCTTTTCATTAAACAATGAATTTCAAAAATCATCATGCTGAGATTTCAGTGAAAGTATAGAATTTAACCTAAGGACTATCAACCAACAGTTAACATTACTAAATGACTATCTGTATCATATATCGTGTATCTTAGATTTCGAGACATCACAACGGAACCAAATAATCCAAAACAAAGGTATGATCACTGTTCGTCATCACGCATACCGGGATGTTGTTTTTGACTTTTACGTAAGAGTCGGATTTAAACGAAATGTTGACATTTGTCACAATTTATTGTTATATTTTTTAATGTCATCCGAAAATTACGGATATATTAATAATTCAAGGTGTTTATAGAGTTCCGATGGTTTCTTTAATTTTAACCCAAAATTGTGTCGGTCTCTAAATAAGGCAGAAGAGTCCGCTGGATGCGCTAACCCGAGTCATGACTTCAATGTCCTTATGACGTTTGCATCTAACTTCAACAAAAGTGTCTTATTGATATCGTAAACGAGGAAAGGCCAATTAGGCCACGATAGTGATAGTGCGCCATCGGAAAAAGATTTTTTTATCTAAGAATTTGAGCGGATCGGTAATCGTAGTAACGCACTTACCGCCTATTATAAGACCCGGATCGTAAGAGGTATATCTTTTGTTCCATCTACCCAGACATAGACTGTAGCATTTATCTGGTGTTGTCCTCAATCCGTCCATCTAAACATAAAAATCCTCCACAACATTTAAAAGTAGCCGACATTGTTTTTTGATTACATGTCAGTATTGCGAAATCGTCTGCAAATGCTAGTATGGATTCTGTGTATTTATTGTTAAACTTAAACCGATAACCCCATTTCTTTTCGTTTTTAATTAATTTATCCCTTAAAATATTAATAGAAATATATTATTATATATATTAATAGAAAAAAAATCTTTTTCACGTGTATATTTTTAAATAAGTTAAAATGTACATAGAATAAATTTAAAAAAAAATTGTAGTTGGGTATTTTTCTCCATCCTGCCCAATTTTTTAATACTCGAGTTATTAAATATTCCAAAAATCATCATCCTATTGAGATAAAATTTTATAAAGCATCTACTTCACTAAAACTTATTTTTTAATAATAATCATCCGAAGATGATATTACGCATGAAAGAAATTCATATTCAAGTAACATTTAATTATAATCAATATTCTCTCAGATTCACAACCTCGCATAATCTTTTTATGTTTCCATATAATATCGATAGGAAACGACATACTCGTATAATTAATGACACTGACGCATCTATGCGATTTTGTAGTCGTAGAGGTGTGCTGTCATGATGTAATAGCAGAAGATATCTTTCTTTTCTCTAATACTCCGTTGATAATTAAACTTTATAGAACTTACCATTATGTAGGTGTAAAATGCTAGTAACATTTTGACGTTGTGCTTAAAAAAATAATCGCAATGGCTAATATCTATCATAAATGTACCTAAACTTTAAAATTCGTGGAATTTTACTGGTACTATTTATAATTTAATGGAATAAAATATTTTTTCCTTTACATTAAATATTGTTGACAACTGTACGGACAAATCAGTATGTTTAATCTTATTTAATAGTTTTATAGAATTATGTATAATTTCTTTCAAATCACATATAAATATTGATATCCTACAAAATGCATATTATCAAACTAACACTTTGCAGAGCTAAAATTTCTCCTGCCCAAAGCACTCGCAGTCCAATTCAATTTAAATTTACTACTTCTACGTGGCCTCATTTTAAGTTTACTTCTCGATACTGTTTCTCATGGTAATAAAGATTCTATAGTCTTTATAAATGTTGTTGGCGTCAAATTGGTTTGTCTTTATATAATAATAAAATAATATTTTGATTCGAAATTTCAATACTATTATTAGTACAAGCCCATCTTGTGTGTGCATTCTATATATTACTATATAAAACTGTATATTTGTTATTGGTTTGGATCTTTTTCTAAAGGTATGTTATTATAAAATGATATCGATAATTTTTATTAAAAATTAGTAACACAACTGTAATAGAATTTATTCAAGCATAAAACTATTTGCGCAGAGAATCTTAAGATATGCATAAACATTGATCAGAAGAGCTAATAAGTTATACAATCTTATTAGAAATATATTTTAAAAGATAATGGTCTGCAATACAATTTCCTTAGCGTTGTTTGTTTTGTGATTATTTTTCAATCAGATGTTGAAAGCGGGTACAGATTAACCCGAAAAGAGACAAAGAATACCATATCTTCTGCTCACAGATAATGGTTGATTTTCCCAGAATATATACATTCAGGGGAGGTAAAATCGTAGTATGGAGGTAAATAATTAAACTAATTATAATTGTCTTGTAATTAAAAAAAAACTTACATTAATTTTAATTTATCTACAATAGCACAAATATGTACAACAATTTTAAACCTTTAAACAATTTTAAAGGGTCAAATGACCCTATAATTTATTAATTTATTATAAATTATAAACAAGTCATTTCACCCAACTTTTACTCTATTTGTAAGTTTTTAAAAAGTGAAATTGGTGTCGCTTTCAGAGTCTTGAAGTTCTTGTTGCGGTGATAATTCCGGTCATTTTATAGCCTGGAAAGTTGTTAAGTTAAGAATATAGTGAAATGTTTAAGTTTGTGTCGGGCTTGGTTTTCCCACAAGTTTTTTTATACCCTTACAAAATACTAGGATCCGCCAACCGTGAGCGGCGGGTGTTGAGCTAAACCCCTCTCCTTTCTTTTTATCTTGAAAACTTATGAATGCCTAAACATTTATTCAATCTGTTTTCGCTATAACATTCGCGTTCAGATCAAACATACATACGAAAAATTTAGCTAGCTCGTCGCATTCTGAAGACAACTAAACACAAAAAAGGTCTCCCAAACGGTTAAGAGCTTCGCTTACGCTCAACTATAATTCAATATTTTTTTGGAGAGTATTTCATTATTTTCGTTATTAAGGTTTATACAAACGTAAGGCAACAACATCCGGTCACACACTAATGTTTCCGGAAGCCATGAATTCAAACAATATAATAATATTTAAGTTATGTTAGTTAAATTATGATTATGATCGCAGTCTAATTTAACAATTATCAATGAGATCCTTAATATTGGAAGCTTATGTTTTATAACTATATTACAATATTTTAGTAACATAATTAGGATTAGAGTAATTGAATAATCCTAACACTAAATATGTCGAAGATTTTATTACTCGGTAAAAAAAAATAAAAATAATTAAGGCTTATCTAAATGTATTTTATTAAATATAAAAAACTGGGCGTTTTATTTAAAAACGTAATAATAAGCACACGACAAACAAACAAAAGTAAGTAAGTCAGTTTAATAAGTAGCATAAAAATGTCACACAAATTCTTTGATTAAATAATAAAGAGCACTCAAATTAATTTCATGATATTAAAACATGACCTCCAGAGACATCGCATTTAAGCGTGAAACTGTTTCCCTCGACCTAGGGTCTTTCACGTCGCATTTATCGTTCATTATTATCATATCATTGTTGTTTAATGTTAGGTTCTCATATTAGTTTGAGAAAACAAATAAATTTTTGCCATCGCTTATTTATGGGTGTTTCGACGACAGCTATTATATATACGAATTAACATATGTACTAACTTTAACGTTTTATAACTAACTTTATATTATTCTCATCCTTATAAGACACTTTTCTAAATGTGAAATAATATATTCCCATTGACAAGCATAAAAAAACAGAGACAAAATATAGTATATGGATTACTTGAATTTATAGAAGACCTTTGAGTATCACTTTTTAATGTTTCAAAGTACTTTACTGACGCCCCTGAACGCACGTCAACATAACTATAGCAAAAGTTTCACTTATTTCTAACGTAAAAGTTTATAGCTGTTATGAAATTTATCATCTTGCAATTCTTCGTATAAACTATTAATACTACGATTTGAAATTTTTATTTTATTTTCGGTGTTGCATTAACTTAAGGAAATTAACAAATAATAGATTGAAAGATTTATCGATACGGACAGAATTCGAACCTGCTATCTCTGTGAAACCATACTCGATAAATTTAAAATTCTATCGGTAAAGTCTAGTTATAGTGACAAGGATTTATATATACGTTATGAAAATGTAATATAAAATTATAAATATTTGATTGGTTTTTGTGAGTTTTTAGTTACTAGGTATTTTCGGCAAACATCTTTAGTTGTTTACTTGCTATCTATATATTAAATATCATTTGCAAAAACTAAAAATGACAACAGGAACAATGTCCCTAAATTTAATACTTTTAATATTATAAACAGCTTAACAAAAGTAATTTTGTAGATTATTCTAGCTAAAAATGTAGCCTGTTAACTAAAGTCTAAAAAACTCCGTCTGGCATCCCACCAAGGAAAGGTTGAAGATAAACTGCAGCTATATATGGTAAAAATAATCTGAAACTCTATGCAACTTGGCTGCCTTGCTAATGTCGAATTCTTTTAAGTTCAGTTAGGAGTCGTTAGTGAACTGAATGTTCAAACCGACGTACTCTCTACTTCATCTAATGCTATGGGTAATGATAATTTAGGCTTGAAAATGATCACCTCTATTCTCTCCATTACTCTTCCAGTTTTGACGCACATTTTTAATTATTCTCTTTCTTTATCTACCTTTCCTTCGCGTTGGATAATGGTGCATGTAATTTCTCTCCCTAAAGTTACTAACCCAACTTGTGTTTCTCACTTTCGACCGATTTCTATACTACCATTTCTCTCTAAAATTCTCAAAAACATTGTTCATAAACAGCTATCTTCATATGTTTTACCTAATTCTCTTCTCTCTCCTTATCCATCTGTTCCGTCCTGGACATAGAACAGGAGCTGCTCTTTTAAAAGTAACTAAAGATGTACTATTGGCATTAGAGAATAAATGTGCTACTATTTTATTACTATTCGATTTCAGCAGAGCCTTTCACTCTATAGATTGACGTTCTCCTGGATGTCTTGCGGTCAATGAACATGACATCCTCTACCATTGCTTAGTTTGATTCCTATCTTCGCGGTCCATCATAGTGTGTTTGTTTTAATTCATTTCAAAGCCCAGTTGGAGAGAGCTCCAACTGGGCTTATCTCACGGCTGGTGTGCCCCAAGATGGTATCCTTTCTCCGCTAATTTTTTCCATTTTTATCAACTCTTTCACTAAAGCCATTTCTTTCAATTTCCACCTTTATGCTGACGATTTGCAGTTATATCGTCATTTTAATATTGCTGATGTTAATCAGGCTATAACTGCAATTAACACTAAACCTACCAACAATTCTTGTATACCTGTTCCTACCGCACGCCGTCAAATTGACCGGTAATTAAAAGTTATTTTATTATATAACGCAGGTAATAATGGAAATAACTAAAAGTAAAGAGTGAAGAAAATATTATATGCATATTCGAAGAATTGTCATGTAGTTTGGTAACGATATTATAACGTTTAAAAATGTGTAAGTTTTACGAAAGTTTAAGAACGGTAAATTTGACCGGTACTTGGTAGGTTTATTATTAATTTAGACCTTAAACAGACAAATTATTGGTCTAGGCCTTATATATTGCTCCTGAATCCGGTTAAATCTCAAGAATTGCTTTTGTGTACTCATACATCAACTTAATTCGTAACTTACTGTTGCTCCCTTTTAGGTAGATTCCATAGATGAATCTACCTATTGTAATCGATGCGATGACGGGACCTAGACCCCAGAGTAGGGGCGCTACGCCGTTTATGAACTGGAGATTAAAAACCGTCGAAAAAAAAATGTATCTATCCCGATATATATATATGTATATATGATCCATCAGTCCAAATTCATCGTAAGCGAAATCTGACTTCACAGGTCGATAGGATAAATTAGTAGGACAAACGTACCATCTCGTTCTTTTGGAAAAAGTGAAAGGGGGGGCTGGGAGGGGGGGTGAAAGTGCAAACCTTTGGGACACACTACAGGTCGCAAATATTGACGGAGGATTTTCAAACTCGGTATGATTTTCAAACTCGAAATGAAGGTTAAATTCTTGAACAGGGGAAATCGGTCGGGGGGTTGGGGGGCTGGGGGGGTTGAAAGTTAAAAACCGAAAAGTCACAGATGGAGGCAAAATTTTAGTGTCGGAAAAATCTTAGAAAATTAACAAATTAAAAGAGGAAAATTTTGCCCGAAAAGTTTTTTGATCCGACTCCCCGTTTATGAGATAGGGGTGGGTGGCGGTTCCCCCCTCACCCAATATATGCAGAGTGACCCGTCATAAGACTCGTAATGACCAGTAGAATACTGCTGGCTAGTTTTTCTTTGTCGATATAAATAAAAGTAAAATTTATACTCACTCTTTCACGGTTCAAGCAGTAAGGTTATGGAAGTCAATTCCTTTCAATATATGAAATTCTAAATCTGTCATAATTTTTAAAAAACGAGTCATCGAACACTACCTTTCCATATAGATGTAAATATATTCAACGTATTTGTATGCGTTTATTTATTCCAAACTTTATTTATTATTGTTATATATATTATTATACTTTTTATGTCTTTATTTCTTATAACTGTATTTGTAATTTTATATGTTTATCTGTTTTTCAAATCTTTTGTCTGCCTTTCATTTTCTACTCTCCTTTCACAGGTCTGCTGGAAGAGATTTCATTTTGAAATAAGCAGTGCCTTTATACAAATCTTTTAAATAATTCTGTTTTTACATATTCTGTGTGTACATAAATGCTAGATAAAAAAATATTTGCCATACAATTATTTTCTCTTGAGTTTATTTAAAATGTCCTTACGATGTATTTCTTGAGCTTAGTTTATGTTATTACCTCCTTTCATTAGCATTTATTCTAATTTTAATTAAAATTTTAGTACATTAAAATTATTAGGTGTGTACCCACAAAAACTCACTGTTAAACGTTATCAAGATTGAATAATTTTCCCATTTTTTATTATAAGTAGAAATATTTGGTTCAAGTCCTTATTTTTAAAATTACAGCAGTCACTTGAAATCAAAGATTGAATCGATTATTTTCAAAGAAAATACCTAATTAATTTTATGGATGTATGTTTTTTTTTTATACCATCTGGGTTAGTGCTTGACTACATTCTATCTGATGGAAAGTGGAAATGTAGTCATAGATGGTAAGGCGCATTAACCCAGTAACCTATTCACTGTTCTCTTGAAGACACCCACATCGTATTGGGACGGAAATACCGACGCAGGCAAGCTGTTCCAGTCCTTCGCTGTACGAACTAAACAAGACGAAGCAAAGCGCTTTGTTCGGATAGGGGGAATGTCCACAACGTAAGGATGGATATCTGCCGTGCGTCGGAACGTCCTGTGATGGAAGGGGACGGAGGAATTAAATCATGTAATTCCTGCGCACACTCACCAAAATGTATCCTATAGAATACTGAGAGGCTAGCAATTCTACGCCTGTGTTCAAGGCTATGGAGGTTGGATTCAACCAATTCAGGGTCGCCTATAAGCCTCTTTGCTCGCCTCCCAATTGATCCACAAGTTGACACTTAGTGGCACCAGCGAATATATGTCCACAGTACTCTACGCACGACCGAATCTGTGCTTTGCATAATACAAGTAGCTGTCCCGGTGTAAAGTACTGACGGACCTTCGCAAAAACAGCAAGCTTTCCTGCAGCTTCTCTTGCTCTGGACTCAATACACTGACCAAATGTGAGATTCGAGGAAATCTCTAAGCCTAACAACTGAAGTCGGTCACTGTATTCCAAAGATACACTCTGGAAAGTAGGAGCCAAGGGGAAAGGGCTCCTTTAGGCGGTGAACAGCCACGTCTGCATTTTGGTGGCGTTGAGTTTGACAAGATTGGCTTTGCCCCATGCTGTTTGAGACTGTCTGAAGTTTGTCATTCAAATGTTGCACCATGGCTTCTCTTTCAGACTGTTCTTGATCTCTACTAGCTCGACTACTCTGCAGGTATCTCTCTACAACTGTGCTATCGTCTGCATACCCATAGATACCGGGCTTCAAAAGATCGTTTATGTGCAGCAGAAATAGAGTTGCAGAAAGAACGGACCCCTGAGGCACTCCGGCATTTATTGTCAAGGGTTCCAAGGAACACCCGTCGACAACTACTCAGAGAGATCTTTGGTTCAGAAAGTCTGTTACCCAGCCGATCAGACCAGGAGATATGCCGTATGTTGAAAGCTTGCTTATAAGGCTCGCATGCCAGACCCTGTCAAATGCCTTCGAGACGTCAAGAGAGACGACGACCGCTTCTCCGTTCTTCTCGATGGCCTCACCTAAAATGTGTGTAGCGTACACTATAAGGTCCCCAGTGGACCTATTTCGGCGAAACCCGTACAGTCGGTCACTGAGGAGATCGTTACCTTCAAGGTACGCTACAAGGCGCGAGTTCAATACACGCTCCATAATCTTGCAGAGTATGGAGGTGATTGAAATCGGTCTATAATTGGCAGGATCGGCACGACTGCCTTTTTTGGGCACTAGTTTCACGTTAGCAAGCTTCCAAGATTTCGGCACTATTCCAGACTTGAAAGAGAGACGATACAGACGTGTCAATACAGGAGACAACTCAGCTGCGCATGTCTTGAGCAGAATGGCTGGTATACCATCAGGACTACTGGCTTTATTCACATCAAGACTACACAATGCTCTCCATACGTCTTTGTTAGTGATGCGGATGTCAGGCATCGAAATACCGCAGTGAGGAAGATGTGCTGGAGAAGCAATGCCAGTGTCTAGATGTGAATTATCAGCGAACAGAGAAGCAAATATATTCGATTTCTCTGTCGCTGTATGGGCCAGAGATCCATCCGGATTCAGCAGAGCAGGTAGTGAGGGTTGGTAGAAGTTCGACTCGATCGCTTTGGCAAAAGACCAGAAAACTCGACTGCCAGTATGTCTGACAGAGAGCTTTTCGCCATTCTTAGCGATACGATCGCGACGAGCCTTCCGTAATGCCTTTTTATAGGACTTGGCAGCTTGGTTAAAGGCTCTCTTCTTTAAACTTACATCCGGAGCTTTGCAGTTTCGAGCATCAGCCTAAATTAGGTATGCCGAATGTTTTCAGTCTTCAGCATGACCACATTCGGCATTAAACCATGGGCGAGCTTTGCCACCGATGGGTACTTCAGCAAAATGAATGAAGTACTCCATTGCCTGATGTATCACATCGGTTATAGCATCCGCGCAACTGTTAATAAATGCATCGTCCTCAAAGATTATAATTTTCTAGGGATGGCTTAGATTATTATTTTCATAAAACAATGTCTACAATACGTCGTTTCGCTTCTACATTTTTAAAATCCTGCACTCGTATGCGACTTGTGTGACCAGCTCTAAATAATCTTATTCGCTGAAGCTGAGTGCACTTCTAGATGATATACATAGGGGAATAATTTAAAGTCTAGACTTTTACTTCTACAATTTGTTATTAATTATAAACTTGAAATGTGAAAAAATCTACAAAATATTTTTAAGTAATTGCTAAATAGTGATAAAACCTAAGTTAGCTATCAGGAAATATATAAAGATTAGCAGTAATATTGCATTATACTCTTTCTACAGATTATAGATAATGTACGTTTTAAGATCTAAGATGACTGAAAACAAAACACACACACACACACGTAATGAAAATTATTTTATTAAATAAATAGGTTAATAATCAGTAAACATTTTATTACTGAGAATTCATAGTAATAGGAAAACCGTCAGTCAGTATTCATGATCAGAAACGTTGATCTTTAACAAAATATACGCACTAATCACTACGATGCAAAGGCAAACAAAGAATTTATCTAAAGATGATATTGATTTACAATAACTTCTAGCAGTAATATTAACTGACAAGTTTTTTTTAGTGTTGCCATTACATATACAAAAAATCCGTGCCCGCAGGGGGACACGCGTGGGTAGACCTCGTGTGTAACTCATTTAAAATATAACTCACTACCTAAGAATAATACATGATGCCGTTGTTTACATCAAAAATTTTCAAGCAAAAAGCGGTTTTAATTTTTTTTCTCGGAAAAGGTATCTTTTTTGGAAATACTTTTGGTACTTAAATTTAGAGTAAAAAATAAACTTTCTATTAAAAATATTTACGAGGAGGGAATGCTTACCAGAAAAAAGTTGCCGTGGTTTTACCTACCTAAAATTTACAAGCTAAAAGTGGTTTTTATTTTTTTTCTCGGAAACGGTACGTTTTACGGAAAACCTTTTGGTACCTAAATTTAGAGTAAAAAATAACCTTTCTATTAAAAATATTTGTGATGCAAGAATGTTTACCAGAAAAAAGTTATGATTTTTTTTCCAAAAATTTTCGGTTTTTTTACCCCCACCCCTAAGTTATTGAAGTTAGGTTTTCGGTTTATCTACATTAGTTATAGGTATTTATCAAAGACATCATATAATATGAACGCGATTGATCTCCTTTGTATAGGGACAAAGTTATGGTCGAAAAACTGAAATCAGAAAAAGTGAGGCCCTAGCGCCCCCTGTGACCGGATTTCTCTGGTTAACGTACTTGACCTTCATTTTTGGATGGTTGATTTTTGTGCAAAGTTTGAAAGCGATCCGAGCGAAACTGCGGCCGCTATCGTGCTGACAAAAGTCGAATCTGGACGCACGCACGCATATATATATATATATATATATATATACATATATATATATAAACTTTTTGACCAATGGTCATTTCGGACTCAGGCGGTCATAAGAAGACCTCCTGTGAAGAAATTTTTCCAAAATTCCAAAGTAGGGGACAAATGAATGGGCAGACCGAATTCTTCGAGGTCTACCCAAAAGGTAATGATCAAACGATCTTCGTCGTCATTGAACTTCAACATATTTTCTATTATATTGGTCGAATAGTTTAAATAGTTTTATACAATGCAATGGAATTTCTTCTTACAAGAATGCATGGTTAAAGTAAATATAAATGCACTAGTAAATCTTTTGCACACAACTATTTAATTTTTCACAAAGTAATTGGCAACAGTGCAAAATAAGTCAGTTCTTTTTATTTAAATTGTTTCCGTTGCATTACCTACTTTTAATTTTTATTTTTTATTATGGACTTGTGTCGCATCATGAATAGTAGAGTTCAATATGTAAATTATATTACATAATTTTTAGTAAAATGAATTTCCTGGACGCTCTTGGAACTAAATTTGGCATAATAATGTTAGATGTACGCATTATAATATCAGCCCTATATTTTTTAATTCTTGAATTTATCGTGTGTCTGTCATAGTTTTTTATAAACCAAAAATATATAACTTATTTTGTAAATTTAAATATATATTCACGAGCTAAAGTGTTAGTTGAATCAGTGAGCTCAGTATGAGATAAGAAATAAAAATTCATAAAATCTAAATGTGCAATTAAAAAAACGCGTAAAATGTTCATTAAGAGTGTATCATCGCTAGCAACGATTTCCCTATAAATATAATAATACATTAGTTTTATAATAAGTAAAAATATCTGTTATTCCTATAGTTACCTATATCCAGGTCCCAAAGCATATAGATTATAAAAACAGTGAGTTCAGTGATTTATAAGGCACACTGTATTGCCTATTTGCTGATATCAAAGCTTTGTGCATACTATATGTATAAGTGTTCTCTTGAGGAAAACAATGTAAATCTTCGTTGTCGTTTTGGAAAATATATATTTTACAAAATCAAATGATAAGCTTTCATGAAAAATGTGTGTTAAATAACAGATTAGTTCAAATGTAAACAGAATCTGTAAATAATAAATAACACTCTGACAGTTCTCGAAATTAATTACTTATCAAGATATATGTATTCTACGCATATAACTATCAAGAGGATGGATGCGGTTTTTCTGAAATCTATCGTATTTCAGCTACATTTAGAAACGGAATACCATGTATCGGTACGTATATAGGGTGTTGGTAGATCGACGAGACAAGACGCTACGAAACATTATTAATTTCCGCCGTTTGTATCGCTATAACTTCAGAAATACTGAACAACAAAACAAAAATTTATCAGCTTTGTTCAACTTTTCTTTTGTAAACCATAAAGTGTATGAAACCAAAAAATTTTAAGTTAATCTGGATATTGATATCTAACATCTAAACACTTAAGACCTAAATCATCAACATCACGTCCAAACAATATAAAAGATACATTATAGGAAACTGACTAAAATTTACAAGCCCCGGAATTACTTATGTTTTGTTATATGTAACAATAAATATAAACTCAATATATAACAACAGTCATTAAAATTTATTTACAGAACGGAATAGTCAAGTATAGTTTAAGCAAAGCTCCAACATTAAATTATCATAATCCCAACAAACTGTGCAATAGTCATGTGAAATTTCAATGGAACCCGCTTAAATATTATGTCAATCAGGCACACCAGTCGTCGTCAAATTGTCCAAAAGCATTATTATATATAAACTTTAGAAATCGATCGGCAAAAAGTAACATTATATCAATACAACATGAAATGGACAAAATTGAAACTAGACATTTCAGTTCAAAACTCATATTGATAAAAGCCAATTGTGATCTATAAAGTTAAAGAAAACGAAAAATAAATAACAAACAAAGTCAAAGAGAGGCAGGTCCGCCCACGAAAAGTGTATAACATCTGTAAGTCAAGCGACAGCGGCATAAAAATAAAAAAATATTGACTGGAAACCTCAAAATTACAATATTGCACACTTGAAATGTTTGAAAGCACGCAGTTTTTGGCTCAAAGGAAAATGTTTAGTTGTTATTAAATATTTTATAAAAATTTTCACGTTTTCTTCAATACTCGATAACAACTACTGTATATAGAACTATAATGACATCGACGGTTAACACAACTTCACGTACAACAAACATTACTTGTCTCAAATGCCTCAGCTGGTTCACGTTTCACTGCTGGACGATTCAACATCAGACATTAGTGTTATCATTATTAAATTATTATATTACATACAGATAGTCACTTTCATTGCATTTCCCCGCTAACTAATAACTGTTTTCAAACATATCGTTAAAAATATCGATTCCAGATTCTTTAATTTCGATTAATTGCTTAAGTAGTGATAATATTAATTTAATAATAGAATGTTAAAATTACGAACCGAGGAAATATACATATATAAACATTTATATTTCGTACATGAATTATGTAAATAATAACAATTCAATTTTATAAATATTAGTTAACTAGGATCCGCCGCCTTGCGCTGCAGGAGTTGAGCTGAGCCCCTCCCTTTTAAATAGAATACAATTATATTCATTATTAGTTTTTATTTAGTAATTTTTATGTGATGTTGCTTATAAGCGTATTTCTAGGTTGATGATCGGCAAGTGGGCGGAGGCTCTGATAACTTGAAGTCTTTGGAGAAACATTTTTTACCATCATTTCTGAACGGAATGAGATATTTTAATTCTGTGTTTTTAAGCATGCCCATTTCCAAGCTCTACAGCTATGCCAATTTTCATTTAAATCGGTTGAGTAGTTTTTTTATGTGATATGGCTTCAAAAAGAAGTTTCCCAAACGGTTAAGATCTTCGCTTACGCTCAACTAAATTAAAGTATGAATTTAATAACCTTTACAACAAAAATAATAATGTAGAACCTAAAAAATAATAGTCAATTATCAATACAAATAAAATTCTGAAACGATAAAATATATGTTAGTTTCCTTCCGAGGAGACCTGTGTAAATATTCAATAATTTATTGCGCTTGAGTTTTTATTCATAATTACCGCCACAATTGTTATTCTTTAGTGCCGACATCAACATCAGCTGTTGCCGCTCTTGACATAATTTTTTTATTATTTTATACCTATATTTGTTTGAAAAAAACCTTTTCCTTATATAAGTGTCGTTTACTAATATATATATATATAATATTAGTCATAAATCATTTGAGCCTCCTATGAACAAACGATGAAATACTTGAAGATTTGAGAGTTGAGTTTTTTAAATAATAAATTGACAATATCCCTCTCAAAGTTTCAAATTTCAAAGAAACGAAACAGGTCAAAATCATTTTATCTCTCTGACCGTTGTAACTTTAATAGTAAGTAACATTTGAAATTGTTCTGAAACATATTGAGCGTTATTATTATTACTTAGCTTTTGAATCATCTATCGATCTCTGAAGTCAAAAGTATTATTTTATATTTTAAGGAACTATACCTTATTCGTATAAGGTCATAAGTCCTTGATAATGAATATAGGAATATTAAGTAAATAATGTTTATAATAAATGTGACAATTATATATAATATATTGATTTCTTTGTTAACGACTGATGTATCTATTTGATAGTTTTAAATGTTGTGTAGTATGTTACAAAATATTACATAATTTATTATTTTTCACATAAATAAGACAGTATTTTATAAAGTCCACGTTTTAAGGTAACATTTAGACAATAACTTCCCAATACCTGCACAACCGCGGTCCTTTATTGTGCCAGTGACAAACTACATCAAAAATTTAATAAAAGCAACGCTGAGAAATGTCGACGTCCAGCCCTTTGTCACGAACCATTTGTGAACGCGTCGCGAATATTTCACCTAAAAGATAAAAGATAAATTTCTATACCCAGTATATTTTTAAGAATTTAAACCATATGTGTTATAGAATCCATTTGGTTACGGTAATCATAGCTATTAGTTTTGGTGTCTACGTTTTCTAGATATTCTGAATATTATAATAGGGCATAATATGTAATAGAATAAAAAAAACTTTTGCATTATCTGTAAACTTGTTTAGTTTTATTTAAACGCCCAATTATCTGGAACAGCGGTTGAAATTTGTTTTTCCTAAATAGCTCGTCTCAGTGCAGACAAAGCAGCGAGGTAATAAATGTATATTGGGTGAGTCTTGCAATACCTCGTAGCGTTCAGGATCGTTTCCATTACACAATTCGTGTCCCGAAAGCTACTTCATTTCATTTTAATCGCTTTTCAATGTCATAGAAACAAATTAACAAAAAAAATCGTGAGTAATTATTCAGAGAGAGGTATTTCCTTTGCTACACAAATGTCACCGAATCGGCAATACGGGACCGGATATGATAATTCATTTGAAAATGAAGTAAACCGTAACGTAAATCTTCATGTAAATTCATAAAATTTAAGATTATTGTATTTGAAACAAATATTTTTTTGTGTATTTCTATACAAAAATATATTTATTAACAAAAAACAAACGATGTAGACACACAGACACTATTTTGTTTATTTTTTAGTAATTACTATTTAGAGGTCTGTGTCATGAATTTAACAAGAAGCAATTACTACTTACCAAATATGTTTTATATACAGATTAATAAATATAAGATTATGAATGAAATACCGATTTTCCAAACTTCTAGAATTATTTATTCTTATATTTTATAGTAATTGTTTTTAAACCGTTCAATAAAGCGTAGAGAAATGTTAACAGTTGTTCATTCTTTTGCTTTACGTTGGCCGTGTATTTGGTTCATTTTATCAGCTACTTCCATTGTTCATTTGGGATATATATTACGAGAAGAATTACTCGAACTAGTTCCTGACACAAATTATATTTATGACACCTATTTGATACTAATCTTATATTCAACTTTAATGTATAAAAAAATGTTCCATAAAATAAATAGCCTAAACACGTTTATATATATTTATTAAACATTATTCAAATTAACCAGGGTTAATAAATGATAATTCACGCCTCTATATAACTAATTTTAATATGTTTGTTCGATACTATTCAAATTGACAAGGTTTAATAAATAATGCATACGTATTACTGTAATTCTCGTTTTTTTTACACAATATAAATGTTAACAAAAAAATATTTATTATTTTTTAACAAAATGATAGCATATTTAACCATTCCATTAAAAAATAAATATAAAAAATATCGTGAGACTTCAGTGAAATTATTGATTATATAACCTACGGAATATCAACCAACAGTTAACATCACTAAGTGACTATCTACCGTATGCGACATACTCGTAGAATTCGAGACATCACAATAGAACTAAATAATCCTAAACAAAGGTATGATCACTATTCGTCATCACGCATACTGTTCTGCCGCTGGATTGCTATATGCTTGGATAATGACGCTCTGTTAGTACATGATGGTTGTTGATGTTGGATATTAATCATCATAGGCAAGAATATTATAATAAATATAATACATTTATAATAGTATTTCAATATCACAATAAAATTACAATATAACTATTCTAATTATAAATTAATTTCAATTTCATTTTTAATTATATATATATATATATAGATGACTTTAACGTAAAAGTCGGGTTTAAACGAAAATGTATTAAATGTTGACATATATCACAGTATATTGTTATATTTTCAATTGTCACCCGCAAATTACAGATATGTTCATAATTCACAGATTCACTTGATTGAGTATATGTAAGTTAAATGTTTGTGAGTCATTTGTTTTGTAACTCATTGACACTAGTTTTATCTAGCGGCTCCGACCGCTCAAAAACTGAAAAAAAAGTTTACATTTTGTTTTTGATTTCATCCCGATTAAAAATAAATATAGTTTATCTTCACTGTATTTGTTAAATGTAAGCTAAATATCTCTATCTATATTTAAGTCCATAAACATATATAATAATAAATAATTTGTAGAACTAAGAAAAACAATAAACAATTAAATTCTGTAAAAATTAAATAAAATAAAAATAATGTTATATTTGTGTATCAAAATTATTATACCAACTAGTCTAAATTTCCTTGGCCTTGGTTGTTATATGCTTGACCTGGGCAGTAAATAAATGCAAATTGTTTGAAGCACTGCGGTCCTCCCTGCGAAGAGGACACTCCCGTTAAGCCTTGCTTTTGATACTTTGAAGGAAGTAGTTTATTTACACAAGCCACCCATCACCTATCTAGCAATAAGTTGGTATTTGCGTTAAGTAACTATAATTTTAAGCTTCTGTTAATATGATTAACTATTTCTTGAGCATCAAAATATTTAAAATGTTAATTAGAATTTGTGAAACGAAAAAAAAGTTATTTTTTGTTACAGACACTATACCGTAATGTACTTATTAATTACAAGTCTATAAAATTAAGATGATTTCCTGAAAAAACAAATATAAAATTAAAAAATATGTTGTAAAATGTATAGAGGTAAATAATACATAAGTATAGTAGATATTAGAAGTGTCATAGGACATGATATATTGTATCTTAAAATGAAAATAATTAGAGTGTAATACAATTAAAATAATGAGAAAATGTTTTAAAGGCGTCGGAGGGAGCTCGTGAATTTGAGCTCCCGGAACCACCGTAGTTTGGTGTGTTGTGTTTGTGTTTATACGAGGATATTCTATAAAATAATGTATTATAATAATAGCAAGTCTAAAACGGTTAAAAAAATAATATAATCCACAAAAAAAAAGAATATAATCCACTAGTTAAAAGAAATTGTAATCTAGTTTGCAAAACTTTGTAGTGATATATGTTTTACCTCGGAATTGCTATTACTTGGCTTTTCTCAGCCAAAGCAAAAAAAAAACACCAAATCGCATACCATTCGTAAGGAAAAAGCATATTGAAAAAATCTCACCGAATACGTTACACCGTATTACCGAGATTTAAAGAAAAAATGTAACAAAAACGTTTATCCGGGCCTGGTTTTTGCAATACTACTAAAGTAGGTTAAATATGAAATTTTCTCGTCTAGATCTCAGAGTTGAAACCAATTTTAAACTTTGAATAGTTTAGTCCATGTCTATAGTATAGCTAGTATTTGTCTCTCTACAAATTAGAAAATGTAACAAAATATACATTAATTTGAGAACACAACATTTAAAAATTTATATATTCATTTAAAATGTTTGTCAAATCGTTTGAACAAAAAGTTAGTTTACTATAATAATACAATACTATAAAAGCATGTTAATACATATTTTCTTTAATATTACAAATTCTAAAATTATTATTTCTTAATAATAATTTTAATATTCTCTTAAGTATAGGTGGTTCTGTATTAGCACTTTTTAGAAAATTATAAAACTATAAAAAAAATATTAAATCTAAAAACTTATTTTATCTAACTGATAATTTTGTTTCCATTTCATAAAGATATCAGAGTTAAAATTAACAAATTCCTTTCATACTGAACATTTATCTTTTCACTGAGGTTGATATAACTTCATCAAATAACTTTTTGATTTACTTTTCTGTTTTTTTGCTTTCTAAATTTTTAATTGAAAATCGACATACAGTTTTCACTGTTTCCTTGACATTTTAAAGTTATTTGTAATAACGTATCACTATATTTTTTTATAAATATTTTTCATAACCAAACCATAAACTATTATAATGGAAACGTATCCGACCATTAAATATAATATTGATTTAGCAAAATATAAAATACCTTATGTTATTTTTAAAAATATCTTAAGAAGTCTTATACATATAAATAAAGAATTATTCAAAAACAACAAATCAATAACAAAAAAAAACAATACAGCGTAGTACATGCGAACTCTTTTTTAACAAACAAATTTATTTAGAGCTGCCTCAGTATTTATTTGAATATCCCTTAATTCCAAACATTGCAATTTTAATTTGGAATAACAATTGAGTCATCTAACTATAATAAACTTAACATATCGCAATATCGTTATTGTGGTTATATTGTATATATTGTCTGTACAGATGTAATTCCATTTCTATTGACGTTTTTCCTAACACAGTCAACTGCATAACTAATAAATTAATTATCAAATAATGCTTCCCAATACCTCTCAATGAATATTCCGAAATACTAATAAATTATTTTAACCATTCGTTAATCGATGTATTCATAAATTAAAATATAATTCGTGTTTATATTTTAAAACACTAATTAATTATTTGTTATCGATGTTATTTACGATCTTTACACAAACAAAGTTCAATATTTTAATCACATTATGTAGGTCAATAAAATTAAGTGAAACAGTCTCGGCATTTCTTGACGTTGATATTTCCCATTCCTGTTAACTTGTAAATTGTGTAAAAAAATTGAAAACTTAAGTATATTAAAAACGCAATACAAAAAGAAATATCTCATTATTGGAAAAAAAATACTCAGTTCCGAAGTTGCTTAACTCTCAATATTTAGAAGCTACATGGTCTGTCAGAGCTGCGTCTAACGTGGCGGCAGAAGCTGCCTGTGGGTGCGGTACATGGTGCTGGTGGGCACGTAGGGTGCTCAAGTTCTATATGTGAATAGAACGGTAGCGTACAGGACCCACTCGCAAAACTCGCCTGAAGTGATGTTACCGATGGTGTGTTCGGTCTTTAATATTACAATAACACAACATACATACATAACAACAAACGGTATAAAGCATTTGCTAGTAATGTTTTACGAAATATAGGCTTTTAAAAGAAATTACGGGAAGTTATAATGCTTATGTTTATTAATATTATTATTGTTAATTGGATTATTTTTGAAAATTTTTAGGTATTTTCTTTGTATGCATTTTTTTTTTCGATTTCGATTATTAGTAATTTCTTAAATATTGAAATTGTTTTTATATTTCTAAATGTTAACTAAATAAAATTTTATATGTTTTGATTCATTGGATAATGTTTTCATTTCTATTTTACTTTCAAAGTACATGTTATATTTCTTTAATAACTTGGAAACTTGATTGATGTTGTGTAATAGGTATTTGTTAATTTTATTTTTATGTTTGTAAATATTATTTATCAATAAAAGTAATTATCAATATTACACACAAAATGTTACATTTATTATTATTTAGATTCTAACATTAGTATTCATATCAAAACTATGTTTATATGAAATATATTAAATATTTAAGTCTTATAAGGGCTGCTGAAAACTATCACGTAATACATATGTCGTCATTTCCATAATATAATTTACATAATACCGACTGTGGAATTCAAATATTTTGTCAAAATTTGACTTAAGTCTCTATTCGTGCCATGTTGGGATTGCGAAACTTGGAGACAAGGTATAAATTTGCGCTTCTCTCTTAATTATTATAGCTGTCTCTGATTACAACTTTAAAAAATAAGTTTAGGAATATAGAATACATTTACATTACATTACACACAAATAACTTAAGAAATACAAATATATAAATAACTGTATTAAAAAATATATATTCAGTTCGCAAAATTTTTGAACCAAATAAATCATATTTACTTACTTAAATGCAAACAAAAATTAAATATATGAAAGGATACAAACAGAACTATATAATCAATAAACGCACTGAAGTTAGTGAATATTAAAGATTATCAATATTTTATTCCAAAGATTTCTCCGCATATACTTTATATATTGAGTCTTAAAATAACTTAATAAAATTTTAGCTAAGCTAAGTAATAATAATTCGCTAGTATTTTATCACATGAAGCTGAAACCGAATCAAATATATTATAAATAACAAAAGCACTGTGCTCAATAACATCGAGGCAAATCAAAGGTTATAAGTAAACAATTATAATAAATTAATTTTATCTTGATAGATAATTTAGATATGATCTTTATATTATATTATTATATTTGATCTTTACAAAATTTGACCCTTGACCCTATATACCAATCCAATATATATAAACTCTATCCGAAATACGTCAGCTGTGCTACGGTTATAACCCGGTATTAAAATTTTAAGGATTTATATTTAAAAGAAAACGGGATGAAAAATATTATTAAGTAGGTTTTTGTTACACAAAATAATTCAAGTTAACATTTTAATTACATACATTCTTCATCCAGGAGTCCAATTACTCCCCATCTCCTCATCCTCATTAAGTCCTCCCTATTCCTAAAGGGCGACAACGTATCTATCTGTACGTCAGATGTAGATAGTAAGTACTTACTTACGAGGTAGAAAGAATACTCGCTCGCTTCTAATGTAATAAAAAAAATTACAGATAAATATACGTATAGTGATTATATGTATATATAATATATATATATATGCCACTATTATAATTACTATAAAATATAAATATTTGAAATATTAAAAAGAAAAAAAAAAACTATTTTGATAAGTAAGCTATAATTTACATAGAAGATACTCAAAAAAATCTATAATTTTCTCCATTCTGCCCAATTTTTAAATACTCGAGTTAATCAATATTCCAAAAATCATCATCCTATTGAGATCAAATAATATAATGCATCCACTTGACTCAAAATCCATCGATTTATATTTTAATAACAATCATCCGAAGATGATATTACGCATGAAAGAAATTCATATTGAAATAACATTTAATTATAGTGAATATTCTCTCAGATTCACAACCTCGCATAATCTTTATGTTTCCATATAATATCGATAGGAAACGACATACTCGTATAATTAATGACAATGAAGCATCTACTAGATTTTGTAGACGTAGGGATGAGCTGTGATGATGTAATAGCAAAAGATATCTTTCTTTTCTCTAATACTCCGTTGGAAATTAAACTTTTTAGAACTTACCATTGCGGAGATGTAAAATGCTAGTAACATTTTTGCGTAGTGCTTAAAAAAATCGCAATAGCTTATGTTTATCATAAGTGTACAGGAATGCCTGGAATTTGACTAGCATTATTTATAATTTTATTGAATAAAACATTTTTTCCTTTACATTGGATATCTAAAATCACAGTATGCACATCGTTGACGATGTAGTACCTTCTGTTGATAACTGTACGGACAAATCAGTGTGTTTAATCTTATTTAATAGTTTTATAGAATTATGTGTTTTTTCATTTAAATCACATAAAAATATTGATATCCTACAAAATGCATATAATCAAACTAAAATTTTGCAGAGCTAACATTTCTCCTGACCGTTGTAACCGTCTAAAAATCAATTAAAAATTTTACTTTTTAATATTTAGCTTGATCAGATAAATCTTTCCAACTTTTCTATATCCAGCATTCATATTAGTTTTCCCTACAACCGGTTTGAGAACGCCCAAAGCACTCACAGTCCCATTCAATTTATATTTATTACATCTACGTGCCCTCATTTTTAGTTGACTTCTCGATGTTGTTTCTCATGGTAATAAAGATTATAGAAGTCTTTATAAATGTAGTTGGCGTAAAATTTGTTTGTCTTTTTAATGCTCAAATCTTTGTCTTTATACATATAATAATAAACTATTTTATGATTCGAAATTTCAATAATATTATTAGCACAAGCCCATCTTATGTGTGCATTCTATACAATACTGTATATATGTAATGACATAACATAACCAATAGGTTTGGATGATTATAATAAGATACTATCGATAGTTTTATTAAATATTAGTAACTATAATAGAATTTATTTATGCATCTGTGCAGATAGTTTTATGCATATGCATGCATAAAACTATCTGCGCAGAGAATCTTAAGATGTGCATAAACATTGATAGATAGAAGAGTTAATAAGTAATTATAGAATCTTAGTAGAAATATATTTAAAAAGAAAATGATCTGTAATACAATTTCCTTAGCGTTGTTTCTTATGTACTTATTTTTTATTCAGATGTTGAAAGCGGGTAGAGTTTCTCGAAAATAGACAAAGAAGATCATATTTATCTTCTGCTCGAAGATAATAGTTGATTCGTGCCCAGAATATGTACATACAGGGAGGAACTCATATCATAATATGGAGGTAAATAAACTCATAATTAAACAAGTTATAATTGTCCTGTAATTAAAAAAAAATTACAGTAATTTTAATTTATCTACAATAGCACAAATAAGTACAACAATTAACATCTATAAGGTATTTTGTTTTGTTTTGTGTTAGTTTAAAGGGTCATTTATAAACAAGTCATTTCACCCAACTTTTACTCTATTTGTAAGTTTTTAACAAGTGAAATTGGTGTTCAGAGTCTTAAAGTTCTTTTTAAGTGATAATTCCGGTAGTTTTATAGCCTGAATACTTTTTAAGTTAAGAAAATAGTAAAATGTTTAAGTTATAAAAGAAAATTATTAAAAAAAAAAAATATTCAATATATTTTGGACGGGTAATTAATTATCTTCGTTATTAAGGTTTAGACAAACGTTAGCCACGAATTCAAACAATATATTATCTATATAATTTTATCTATATTAAAAATCACTAATGCAATGCTACAGTTTTACAATTATATTAGTCACTATGTTCATCATCTGTCGCCTAATCCCCAGTTGTTAGATTTTTGGTACCATCTTGAGTGGTACCGGATAGGCACATTTTTGTATAATTTTATTTATGTTATAAAAAATAGACAATCTTTGTTTTCACGTTATAAACACATATAACAATATTTTATAAATATACAATTTAAAATTATGCATGCATTTATTAATTAATTACTTTTATTTAAGTAATGTTAGTTGAATTATGATTATGATCACAGTCTAACTTAACAATTATCAATGAGATCCTTAACATTGACAACATATGTTTTATAATATCTGCCCTCCGGGGGGTCGTCATGCTTTTTACGTGACCTTCCTCCAGTATCATAGCAATTATGTTTTTGAAGGCACTCGAGGCCTCCCCCTGTCTCTCTTACCGCTCACTTTTCCTTTATAAATCTTTTTTACCATTCTTTCATCACTCATTCGTTCGACGTGCCCAAACCACCTGAGCACGTTCTTATTCATTCTTACCGTGACATCTTCGCAAGTACCTGCCATTCTGTGGATCTCTTCATTGCGGATGCAGTCAGCTAAACTGACTCTGCATATTCGGCGAAGAGATCGCATCTCCACAGCATTCATCTTTTTTACATTCTTCGTCTGTGTTACCCACGTTTGGCTGCCGTATAATCGCGTCGGTAGCAAAACCGTGTTGTGTACAGCCAAACGTGCAGCTATGCTGTCGTTTCGCCGTCTCAACAATGCAGCCAGAGCACCGTTGACTCTGTTACCGGCAGCAATACGCCTTTCTACATCCATTTCGTATCTTCCGTCTCTGCTAAACATACTTCCCAAATATACCACTTCATTCACTTGTTCTATTATCTTACCATTCACGTTGATCTTACATTATGTTCTCTCTTCATTTCTTTAAAATATCAGAACCTTCGTCTTATCTATATTCAGGTTTAGACCATTATTTTCACACCCATCTTTCAGAGTGGTGACCAATGTATGCAAATCGCATTCTGATGATGCAATGAGTATTGCATCATCTGTATATAGCAAGCAATTGACCTTAAGGTCACCTACTTCCACTCCCATGTCACTGTCTTTCACGCCTTGGAGACAACTATCCAAATACAAATTGGAGAACCAAGCTGACATAGCGCAACCTTGCTTAACACCCGATTGGATGTCAAACCATGGCAACATGTCAGCTCCAACTCGCACACAGGCTGAGTAATCTCTGTAAAGATACTTTACAGCCTGTAACAAGGGTCCGCTCACATTGTATCGGGGCAGTATCTCCCATAATTTCTTTCTCACAACCCTGTCAAACGCCTTTTCTAAATCCACAAAAGCAGAGAAAACCATTTGGTTTAGGGCCAAAAACTTTTCTCAAAAACTAGGCGTCCTCACATTCATACGTCTGTAGAATTCCACCCACCGCTGCAAAACGTGTGCTTACTCGTTTAAAATTTCACCGTTCTTCGAAAGCACCTCTTTCATTCTACAGGGTACCGAATAACCCCGGGAATCACTAACTTCTCGCCAGAAAAGCTGCGTGTTTTCCCGAAAGTTGTTCTTCAACGTTTTATTCCTTTCTCTCTCAGAATTTTCACGCTTCATCTTTATAAGTGCTTTCGTTTTGTGCTTTTGCAGCTTGTACTCTCTTTTTCTTATCTCTCTCATACTTTTATCCTTCCCTGAGGCTTTATAATCCAGTCATGCTTTCTTCTTTAACTATACGGCGTCTTTCACTTCATCATCCCATTCATCGCGCTTTTTACTAAAACCTCTTTTCCTTTTACCACATACTTCTGTCGCTACTTTCACCATACCATTCCTAAGGTTCTGCCAGCATACTTCAACACTTTCATTTCCAGAATCACAGCTTTCAAGCTTCTTGGAAACCCTTTCTTGATATTCCTCTCTGATCGGTGGATCTTGAAGCTTCCAGCTTCTTATGCGATAATACGACGCCAAGCTTGGACACATCGTGCGGCTGCGCCAAACTGCACACAGACCTCTTATTGTAGCAACGACTAGATAATGGTCCGTTCCCAGATCAGCACCCCTGAACACTCGCGTGTCCATAACTTGACTTCGAATACGCTGATCCACTAGGAATAAATCAATCATACTTCTTTCTTCCGCTCGCTCCCATGTGGGCATGTGAATTTGTTTGTGATCAAACATCGTGTTTGCCACAAACAAATTTTTCTCCTTACGAAATTCCAAAATAAACTTTCCAGCCTCATTTACTCTCTTATCACCGTACTTGCTTAGCACGCTTTCGTAACCACTTCGCGCGGTTCCAACCCATCCATTAATATCTCCACATACTATCAACTTATTATTACCTCTGATACTACTTAGAACATCCCTGATACTCTGCCAAAAATCCTCGAGCTCGCTCACTGAAGCTGAGGATACTGGCGTATAAACGCCTAAAAAGAATACTCTTGTTATCACCAGCTTAAAGCAAACCCAAAGAAGCCTCGGGTTGATGGCCTTGTATTCTACCATTGCATTAACCATTCGAGAGGACAACAACACGCCTACACCTTGGCAACCTCGCTCACCCTCTGGAACTTCAGCACAGAAAGCGACCCGGTTGCCAGGCAAATCAGTCGTATCATTGCCTTTTCGCTTGGTCTCAGACACACAAATAACATCCAGATCTTTGTCATCCATCACATCTAATAATTCATTCATCTTCTGTTCCATTCTTCCCCTTACATTCCACGTAGTTATTTGTAGCTCCGTCTTCCACCTCCCGCCGTTCGGAACATGGCGTGTTGGTTGGCGGTCCCCAACGCCGCATTCGTACATATTATAACATACAAGTAGAAGATAAGAAGAAGGATTAGAAGATAAGAAGAATTTTCAGAAGATAAAATAAAGGCAACTTGGGGTGTTTTATCTAGTTTTACTGGAAAATCTAGGGCTCCCAATGGACCTATAAAGTTAAAAATTGATACCATTGAAATAAATAAAGAATCAAAGGAGGCGGCTGTTTTTGAGACCTTTTTTACTGAAATCCCAATAACAGTCACACGTAATTTAAATTCCTCATCATCTGTTGCAATCGCGGAATTCAACAAAAATGTTAAAGTCAATAATAAATATTTTGCTTTTAAACCTGTTTCATCAGATGAAATAGTTAACACATTTAGAACCTTAAATTCTAAGAAAACCAATGATCTCTGGGGTATGTCAGTTAAATTGCTTAGCACTATTATAGGTGATATTGCCCCTCAATCATCCCTTATTTTTAACAAATGTATCGAAACCGGTATTTTTCCAGATTTTATGAAAAACAGTAAAATAGTTCCTTTGTTTAAAAGTGGCGATAGATTGGATCCCGAAAATTATAGGCCTATCTCGGTTTTACCGACCTTGAGTAAGGTCTTCGAGAAAATTATTTTAAATCAGATTTCAGAGTTTGTGTATAGCAGTGGGATCATGCATAGTGAACAATATGGTTTCACCAAAGGCAAATCAACGACTGATGCGGGTGCCGTGCTTCTTAAGCACATTTACGATGCATGGGAGAAGTCGCAGAATGCAATTGGGGTGTTTTGCGATTTGTCCAAAGCCTTTGATTGTGTGGACCATCAGACATTGCTATGCAAACTAAACCACTACGGTGTACGTAGCGCAGCGCTTGATCTTATTGGGTCTTACCTGAATCAAAGAGTCCAGACAGTTTACGTAAATAATTCTAAATCGTCTGGTTCTCACCTAAAGATGGGTGTTCCACAAGGATCTATTCTGGGCCCCTTTTTGTTTTTACTTTATATTAATGACTTGCCATTTTTTGTTAAGGGTCTGTGTGACATTGTACTCTTTGCTGATGATACCTCGCTTATTTTTAAAGTTGAGCGTGATAGGATTAATTATGACGAAGTAAACAGTACTTTGTCACGAGTCCTGCATTGGTTCGAAATTAATAATTTAGTGTTAAATGCTAAGAAACTAAATGCATAGAGTTTACACTTCCTAATGTAAAAAGTAAAAATTTCAACTTGCTCCTTAACAATGAAGTGTTAGAATTGATTGACTCAACAAAATTCTTAGGTATAACATTAGATAAAAAGCTCCAGTGGAACCCCCTTCTCTCAACACTCGCAGCCAAACTCAGCTCCGCCGTCTTTGCAATTAGAAAAGTTAGACAATTAACGGACATTAATACGGCTCGACTTGTTTATTTTAGTTATTTTCACAGTATTTTATCTTACGGTATTTTATTATGGGGCAGTGCTGTCGAAATTAATTCTATATTTATTTTACAAAAAAGAGCTGTGCGGGCTATTTATAACTTAAAAGCTAGAGATTCTCTGAGAGATGTTTTTAAAGAAATAGGTATTCTTACAGTCGCTTCGCAATACATATTTAATAACATATTATATGTACGTCAAAATTTAAATAGTCATATAAAAAACAGTGACAGACACGCGATAAATACGAGAAATAAAAACAAACTCGTAACGCCAAAGTTTCGCCTTCAAAAAGTTAATAAATCCTTCATGGGTTTGAGTATACGCATATATAATAAAGTTCCACAAGATATCTTAGACCTTCCATTACTTAGTTTTAAATCTAAAATCAAAAGTTTATTGTTAAATAAAGCCTATTATAACGTTCAAGAGTTTTTAGTGGATCGAAATATGTGGAACTTAAGTTGTTGAATCATTTGCAGGATTTATATTATAATGTACATCACCTATTGTTATATTTCTTTTGAAAAGAGCAACTGTTGAGTTTCTGGCCGGCTCTTCTCAACAGAGCAGCATTCCGAGCCGGTGGTAGCTTACTTACGGACTGACTACACAAACCTTTTTTGTATTGTAATAATTGACGATTCAAAAGTGCGTGTAAATGCCTATTTGAATAAAGATATTTTGAATTTGAATTTGAGTAAATACAATACAAAACAATACAATACAATATGTCAAATTTACACTCATTATTTAAATTTATTATTGTTATTAATAATTAATAATTATTCATTTAAAAAGACATGTCAAAAAACTGATTATGATATAAAAACTATTATTATTATTATTATAATTAATATTAAATTATTCACTTAATATAAATATAATATAGACATGTCAAAATATAATAATTACAAAAAATATATACATATATAATAATACTTTTATATAAATAAATTAGTAATTGCACTTACAAACTATCGCTATAAGATGATTTTTAATAAAATTCATCCATATTTTATATAACATAAAGATGTAACACAAAATTTTTGATTAAAAAGTAAAGAACACTGAAATTAATTTCATGCTATTAAAACATGACCTCCAGAAACATCGCATTTAAGCGTGAAACTGTTTCCCTCGACCTAGGGACTTTCACGTCGCATTTATCGTTCGTTATTATCATTACCGTACTTGGGTTACTGTTAAAAATAAATATTGTTGTTTAATGTTAGGTTCTCATATTAGTTTGAGAAATCGGATGAATTTCTGCGATCGCCTGTTTATGGGTGTTTAGACGACAGCTATTATATATACGAATTAACATATGTCCTAACTTTAACGTTTTATAACTAACTTTATATTATTTTCAACCTTATAAGACACTTTTCTAAATATGAAATAATATATTCCCATTGACAAGAATAAAAACACAGAGACAAAATATAGTATATGGATTACATGAATTTATAGAAGACCTTTGAGTATCACTTTTTATATTCCAAAGTACTTTACTGACGCCCCTGAAAGCATGTCAACATAACTATAGAGAAAGTTTCACTTGTTTCTAACGTAAAAGTTTATACGGACGGATTTATACGGACATGATTTGAACCTGCTACCTCTGGGTAACAACTAACCATATTACTACTCGACTCGGTATCGGTTGCAAAAACTAAAAACATTGTCACTAAATTAGTAGCTGCAGTGAAGTGACTGCATTTCTCGCTAACAGGCAATATTTATTTTATGAACTAATATACGTATGTTTGTTATCATGAACCAATAATAATTGGCACTTTAACGATTAAATTACAGTTATTTCGTATTCATCTAACATTATGATTATGTTTAAAGACAAATATCATTCAAATCAAAGTTTGATAATTGAAAAGATTTGTTGTATTGAATTTAAATTTGTAGTAAATAATTAAATAAAAAAATATATATGTATATATATTGTGTAGACTTAATACTTAAAAAAAATTTGAAGGTATGTTGTTAACATATTCAAACTCTACTAAAATGATGTCATTGCCAGTGTTAAAAAGACATCCAAATGTACTTTTTTTACTATTCTTACTTACTTTTTAAAACAGCTTGGCAAAGAGAATTTTGTAGATTATTCCAGCTAAAAATGTAGAATGTTAGCTGTAGCCTAAGAAATTCCGCCTGGCGTCCTACCAAGGAAAGGTTGAAGACAAACTTCAGCTATATAAAAATATTTTCCATAAATTTATTTTCTCTTGAGTTTATTTAAAATATCCTTACGATGTATTTCCTGAGCTTATTATATGTCAGTACCTCAATTTATTGGCACGTATTCTAATTTATTAAAGTTTTAGCACTTTATAATTACTAGGCGTGTACACACAAAACGCACCGTTAAACGTTATCAAGATTGAATAGTTTTCCCATCAAGGATGACTAAGATTCTAATTTTCATATAGTAATGTCTCCAATACGTCGTTTCGCTTCTACATTTGTAAAATCCTGCACTAATATGCGACTTGTGTGACCAGCTCTAAATAATCTTATTCGCTGAAGCTTAGTGCACTTCTAGATGATGTACATAGGAGAATAATTTAAAGTCTTTTCGGACTCATGTGTGAAATTTACTTCCACAATTTGTTATTAATAATAAAGTTGAAATGCGAACAATTTTACAAAATATTTTAAAGTAATTGCTAAATTGTAATAAAACATAAGTTAACTTTCAGGAAATATATAAAGATTAGCAGTGATATTGCTACACTGCAAAAGCCGACAAAACATTTCTTACGTGGTCATAATTCATTAATTATGACCTCGTAAGAAATATTACGAGGTCATAATTAATGAATTATGATCTATATTATTATATTATTATTATAAATTCATATTACACTGCTATACGGAATTACTGCCAGGATTGAACCTGTCAATAACTTGACATGTTTTTCACAGAGCGGATATAAAGCTTCAATTTGTTTCATGTACTCTTTTTAAGACTTTCAAACCAAAATAAAAGAGTATAACTTAATTTTTAATTTTATTATCCTTGTAGAAGAATGTAGACGATAACCAAATACGTTTTATCTATTGTTTTCTGATAACACGCTACTCCGTGTTTATTTTACTTCAATTAAAATCCTTCTACTTTTAAAATAAATTTAATAGAAATCGCAAGATACTTACCAGTAGTGGTTAGTTTAATTGAATTTTTACATATGTTGCTCTCACTCAGTCTACACCAAGATTAAACCAGCTGAAGGTTTAATCTTTGGTACAAAATAGGCTCTTGATCCAAACATACTGCTTATTTTTCACTACAGCAAAATCCTCGCTATCTTAATATTTATAACAGATTTTTTTTACTAAAATCTGGTAGTGTGAGTAAAGTTTAAATACCAATTAACAGAATTTATTATAAGTTCTATTCGTATTTTAAAAAATACATATAATAGAATGTTAATATATTGTTCGTGCTGAATGTTTAGTTTAAGTATTTATAAAATAATGTGACAACCAGGCTTTCAATAATCTAAGATACAATCGCCAACTGAAGACGTAGAACTTGAAAATGTATGTATATGTGTAAGTATTTATTTTGTAATTTTTATTAAATTTGAACTTCAAGTTTTAATAAATATATTTTGTTTTTAATGTCGCATTCAAGTAATGAATTAATATTTGATAAATATTTTTTCCAAAAGCGCTTTACGTATAAAGAAGATTCATGTTTTTCAAGTCTTACTTATTTCGTAACAATGTTCTGTTGTTTTTCATTTCGTATCAGAAATTGATGAGCGTTAATAGATTTTAAAGATGAGATACTGTCTCAAATTTTGTATGTTTTCTATTTATCTTGAACACAAGAAAACGTATGTATTTTTATCGTTTGTAATTTTTTCTTAGATATTTTGTACATACTTTCTTATATGCAAAATAAAACCTATATATTTAAAGATTTAATAATTCATATAATAACAATGTTTGTAAATTATATCAAACTTATATTTATTTTAATTCTAAATATCCCCGAGTATATTTTATTAAAAAAGCAAATACACACTTCAAATATAAATATTAAGAGGAGAAAATATTTTGAATAAATAATTTCTAAAGCTTACAAAAAACCAAGTGTTATACTTTGTGTAAAAAATTTAGTCAAAATAAAGGTTTAAATTTCAAGTTGGTTCTAGAAATTTTATTGCTAAAGGATTTATTGTAATTACACCCTTAAGAATAACTGCTAATAACTGTCTAATAAGATCTAAAGCAAACAGGGTGGGCGTCGCCTCGGCTCTGTAATTGTCGCGCGTCTTATCTCGTGTTTTAGTTGTATTTTATTATCAAAGCGTAGTTTAGTATAAAGATATTTTGTTTTCTTTTGACTGGATAATTGTAAATGGTAAACTAGTACTGGTGATTATAGATTATGACCATAACGTCTTGATAAAAGTGTTTTTTTCTGTCTTTTCAATCTGTTTTGAAATAAATAGCTGTTATGTAAGCATAAGCATATATCTTATCAAAAATATTTATTGATTTTATATATATATATATATATATATATATATATATATATATATATAAACTCTGATATTTTAAAAGAGGATTAAACTCTTTAATATAACCTTAATCTTTAATATTCCTGCAAATGTCAATACTTATCATAGCTGTATATAGAAGTGTAGAGATAATAAAACCGAAAGAGGTTCTATTATGATTCAGAACTGCGTCTTCCTCATCTCGCGTGGTGATATCACAGGAAGATAAACGAGTACTCATACTACAAAAATCACATATGTAATAGTCAATGACAAATATATTGATTGATCTGTTACCTACCACAAAAATATATTATGACATTTTAATTACAACTAATTAACCAACTCTTTTATGTTTTTGTTTCACGTTTATTGTCAGCATGTTGTTTTACGATTATTGTTTTATGAAGATTAAACCAACTTATTTTTAAAAAGTATAACTTAAATTATCCCAATAATTCAGATATTTACATACTATATTTAATAGCATATATAAATTAAGTCTAAAATTGTGTTTTTGTCACACTTTCAGAAAGCTTCAAAGCGAAAATATTTCCTCGTGCCAAACTTGTCAACGAAGACGACACTTTGAATCACCGTATGAAAATTTAAGCATCCAATACAACAGAAAAACAAACGAAGCGAATTAAAATGTCCGTTAGAATCGGAAGTTTCTCCCTTAGTGTGAGGGTATGAGTACTGGATGTCGCGTTACGTTACTCGCCCTGTCGCTACAAAGTGGGATAGTAAAACTGGAAACATTTCAATTTATGCATCCGAGTCTTCGTAATGGAAAATCGTTGCTTTTATTCTGGATTTGTTTGACTTATTGTTTGCTACGTCTATTATTTATTTATCTACCTTATCAGTTAGGTAGACAAGTAGAATAATAAACGGAGTTCTGACGGTTTTCATTGATCAATACATTATGTATACATAACTACATTACATTATGTTCTCGTATTTGTTAATTTACAGCCATTATATAAACATCACTCACACATACACGCACACACGCACACACGCACGCCGCTTTTGCACTTTAACATTTATATTATTAGGTACAACATTTTTATTATGTTTTCTGTCGAATTTAAACATCTAATTCATAAAAGTGTAATCCTTAGGTCTTAGTCATATAATTATATATATATATATATATTTATATATGACTAAGAGCTAAGGATATATATATATATATATCTAATAGCAAATATTGCGTAGATCTTTAATTTTGTAACACTGTTGGAACACCCAACAAATAAATTAATAAATTAAAATGCAAAATTCATATACGCACTTTTGAACCGTAAATTATTACAACACAAAACGATAGTGTATTCATTCTGTGACGAAGCTACAACCAGCTCAGATTGCTGCTCTGTTGAAGAACAGCAATCCGAGTTGGTTGTAAATTTTAGTATATATTCACGAGCTAAAGTTTTAGTTGAATCGGTGAGTTTAGTATGAGATAAGAAATAAAAATCATAAAATCTAAATGTGCATTAAAAGAAACGCACACAAATGTTCATTAAGAGTGTATCCCCGCTAGCCACGATTATCCTCTTAATATAATATATCCTCTGGTGGATCAGCGAATTCGAAGCCAAGTTATGGACACGCGAGGGTTTAGGGGTGCTGATCTGGGAACAGACCATTATCTAGTCGTTGCTAGAATAAGAGGTCTGTTTGCAGGTTGGCGCAACCGCACGACGTGTCCAAGCTTGGAGTCGAATTATCGCATAAGAAGCTGGAAGCTTCAAGATCCACCGATCAGAGAGGAATATCAAGAAAGGGTTTCCAAGAAGCTTGAAAGCTGTGATTCAGGAAATGAAAGTGTTGAAGTATGCTGGCAGTACCTTAGGAATGGTATGGTGAAAGTAGCGACAGAGGTATGTGGTAAAAGGAAAAGAGGTTTTAGTAAAAAGCGCGATGAATGGTGGGATGATGAAGTGAAAGACGCTGTAGAGTTAAAGAAGAAAGCATGGTTGGATTATAAAGCCTCGGGTAAGGATAAAAGTATGAGAGAGATAAGAAAAAGAGAGTACAAGCTGCAAAAGCACAAAACGAAAGCACTTATAAAGATGAAGCGTGAAAATTCTGAGCGTGAAAGGGACGACCGGTTGACAAACAACTTCCGGGAAAATACGAAGCTTTTCTGGCGAGAAGTTAGTGATTCCCGGGGTTGTTCGGTAACCTGTAGAATGAAAGGGGTGCTTTCGAAGAGCGGTGAAATTTTATCTGAGCAAGCACACGTTTTGCAGCGGTGGGCGGAGTTCTATAAGGAGATGTATGAAAGTGAGGACGCCTCGGCCTTGAGCACTAGTGAAATGCTGAGTCCGGATGTAGCCGATGGTGAAATCAGTTTGGAAGAAGTGGAGAGCGCGATTCGAAGTCTGAAATGTGGTAAAGCTGCGGGAGCGGATGAAGTTACTGCCGAGATGATCAAATATGGTGGGCCACGCGTCTGGGACTTGTTCTGGTTTTTGTGCAATTTATGCTGGAAATCAGGGGAAGTCCCAGGCGATTGGCGAGGTGCAGTCATCGTACCTTTGTATAAAGGCAAAGGTTCACAGATAGACTGTGCAAGCTATAGGGCTATCAGTTTGATCAGCTTGGGCAGTAGAGTTTATGCTAAAATATTAGCGAGAAGATTGCAAGAAAGATCTGAAAGGCTGTTGTGGGAGGCCCAAGGAGGTTTTAGACCTGGAAGAGGATGTATAGATCAGATCTTTTCCCTCCGCATGATCACGGAAAAGTTTTTGGCCCTAAACCAAAAGGTTTTCTGTGTTTTTGTGGATTTGGAAAAGGCGTTTGACAGGGTTGTAAGAAAGAAGTTATGGGAGATACTGCCCCGATACAACGTGAACGGACCCTTGCTACGGGCTGTAAAGTCTCTTTACAGAGATCACTCAGCCTGTGTGCGAGTAGGAGCTGATATGTCGCCCTGGTTTGACATCCAATCGGGTGTTAAGCAAGGTTGCGCTATGTCGGCTTGGTTGTTCAACTTGTATTTGGATAGTTGTCTCCAAGGAGTGAAAGACAGTGACATGGGAGTGAAAGTTGGTGACCTTAAGGTCAATTGCTTGCTTTATGCAGATGATGCAGTGCTCATTGCATCATCAGAATGCGATCTGCAGGCATTGGTCAGCACTCTGAAAGATGGGTGTGAAAATAATGGTCTAAACCTGAATGCAGATAAGACGAAGGTTCTGCTATTTGAAAGAAATGAAGAAAGAACAGAATGTAAGATCAACGTGAATGGTAAGATAATAGAACAAGTGAATGAAGCGGTATATTTGGGAAGTATGTTTAGCAGAGACGGAAGATAAGAAATGGATGTGGAAAGGCGTATTGCTGCCGGTAACAGAGTCAACGGTGCTTTGGCTGCATTGTTGAGACGGCGAAACGTCAGCATAGCTGCACGTTTGGCTGTACACAATGCAGTTTTGTTACCGACGCTGTTATACGGCAGCCAAACGTGGGTAACACAGAAGAAGAATGTAAGAAAGATGAATGCTGTGGAGATGCGATCTCTTCGTCGAATATGCGGAGTCAGTTTAGCTGATCGAATCCGCAATGAAGAGATCCACAGAATGGCAGGTACTAGCGAAGATGTTTCGGTAAGAATGAAGAACGTGCTCAGGTGGTTTGGGCACGTCGAACGAATGAGTGATGAAAGAATGGTAAAAAAGATTTATAAAGGTAAAGTGAGCGGTAAGAGACACAGGGGAAGGCCTCGAGTGACCTTCGAAAACACAGTAGCTACGATACTGGAGGAAGGTCACGTAAAAAGTATGAGGACCCCCCGGAGGGCATGTATGAAGAGGTTAATGTCTGTGGTCGAGGCGAAAGAGGTATGCAGGGACCGTAGCGTTTGGCGCTCCGTCGTCTCTGGCTACCCCGCAAGGGATATGGCGTGACGATAAGTAAGTAAGTAAGTAAGTAATATAATAATATATTAGTTTTATAATAATTACAAATATCTGTTATTCCTATAGCTACCTCAATATCTAGGTCCCAAAACACATAAGTTTAGTCATTTATAAGGCACACTGTGTTGCCTATCTGCTGATATCAAAGCTTTGTACATACTATATGTATCATACTATATATACTATATATATCATACTATGTGTTCTCTTGGGGAAAACAATCTAAATCTTCGTTGTCGTTTTGGAAAATATACATTTTAAAAAATCAAATGATAATAGCTTTCATGAAAAATGTGTGTTAAATAACAGATTAGTTCAAATGTAAACAGAATCTGTAAATAATAAATAACACTCTGACAGTTTTCGAAGTCTAACTAAACGTCATGAGTACGGACACTAAACGAGACGCAGCGTATTATACCAGTGGTAGCAGTACCATCGCTATTACGTCATTACTTGGATATATCTTGATACAACGGAGCCTACATTAAGGAGGAATTCTAAAAAAAGGACACTTGCTCTCGAGCCACACGGAAGTACGCAACTAGCAAGGGGAAGGAGTTGATATTAAAATTTTGTTTTACAGTCCATATTATTTGTTCGATTACCCAACGATTCACCAACGCGATGTCCGACGAAAGAGCTAATAATGATTTATTTATGTATGACTTAGGTTATCTCAAGTGAATAATATTATCAAAGAAAAATAATTAATTGCGGTTAAATTACTGGATCGTTTTTTTTTATTTTGCAAGTGTACTCAGAACATAATTAGCAAAATGAAATCTCTTTTTATGGAGTATTGTTTTAAATACTTTCTTATTCTACACTGTTGATATGGACTAATTAATATTCCGCGGCTATTTATTGAGAATCCTACTTTATTACGTTAAGAACATACTTTATTATATTATTCATAGTGTAAGTTTATTATATTATCAGAGTGAATTTGTATATACATACGACACGACCTTGTGTGTCCTGGGGGAAATCTCCACTTGTCTTGTGTAAAATATGAGGACGTCTTTGTACATATGAGCACTGTTAAGATTAAGATACAAGATTATTTGAATTTGAAAGAATATGAGACATCTGGAATAACAGTCGTGTGAATATTTAGAAAAGAGTTATTTTGAAGTGTCATTTTCCAATGTGATATTTAAATACACTTGTCTGTACTAAATTACGTTCTATGACTTTTAGGTTGTAATTGGAATTATATTATTTTAATACATACATTTAAATACAAAATTAAAAAAAAGCTTGTTCCTTATTGACCATTTCTATCTTCATGAACATTATATAAGTTATCTCAATCTCTTCGTATTTAAGTACTTTCAAAATGTTTTTTTTATTGTCTACCTGTTTAATAATAATGTATACATTTTGAATTAGTTATACATCTTGTAACAAAATTATATTTGACAATATAAAACGTCTAGTAAAAACGAAAATAATAATAAAACAACAAAGAAGATGGAATAGTGAACAGCGTGACAACATTGTACACAACAAATATAAATATAAAAAGTTTTGTTCTAGAGATTATTTGCCTAAATTTTTTATTAACACAATGATATATTGTTGGGTTAATATCTTGCGAAACTTGTTCTTTCTGGCGACAAGTACTAATAACATGCTGCAATTCCCGTGAATAGTATGTTTGTATCTTTTTTTCTGTGGTAAAACAAAGACGGATAACATCGGAAACTAATACTTATTACCAGGTAATTCCGTGATTATGATGACTGTATACTTTGAAATGGTTGTAGCATTGAAATAGTGATTTTCATATTATAAAGACGCATTAAAATCTCAACTGGTTTATTTTTCTTAATATCAAGACGATGACAAATATAAAGACAGGTCGAATTAAGATACATATCGGATTCGAGCAATAAATCTGAAAGCTTCATGTGGATGAACAAAGTAGCATTAATTTGATTATATCTTTGTCTTTATGCCTAAATTCATGAAATAGCAGAACTTTTCGTCGAAAAAGCTTTTTATAGTTATCCAGATGACATTGGCGCGGTATGGAGAGAGATTTCCACGTCATCTCCGTCCACAAGAAGAATTAGATGACTGTAGTTGTATTAATGCCATATTAAACTGGCTCACACGCGACTCAAAAACGTCACTTTGTACTCCATGATTTGCTGAGTTGAGTTTGTAGCTTCATATTGCTTAATAAATGAGTTTTATAAATATATTAATTTATATGGCGGCCAATGTAGGTTTTTGCTAATTAGTTATATTTTAGCTTTAAATAATCAAAATTAAATTATTATATTTATATTTAATTTATAGACCAATGATGTTTTTGTTATTGATTGAAGGACAACCCGCAATACATAAGTATAAATTTTTTAACTATATTTTATTTTATATTTATTATTTTAAATTAGATTTTGTATTATATTTAAGAACTAATATAATATACAAAATCTATATTATCTTATAGTATGTAACCGTCTGCGGTCCTCGGACTATCATAGAATCAATGAAATTTTATGTAAAATTTATAAATTTTACATTTCATTGATTCTAGGTTCCCTACAGGAGGGAGAGAGATAAAACGACTATTGTTGCCCCTCTCACTCCTTGTGATACACAAAAGAATACTCACTAAAGAGTGATATACTATAATATTATTGTGTTGAAATGATTAAGGCATGTTATAAAAAACAATACACATTTCAAAAATAACAAATAAAGTCTATATATTACTACATTGCAAATGTACAAAGTACTGTACTATGTTTTAGCATTTGCAGAAACACTTAGTTGTGTTAAATGTACCCAGCGACAATGTCCCGACATAAATTATAGTAAAAAAATATCTAAATATATTATATTATTAATTTATTTTAATTATGTGTTAGACAAACATTTTGTTATCGATACTATGACACTATTTAATGGAATTATCTTTTACAATCACTTCAAAGCCAAGAAATAATAAATTTAATGTGTAATTTAAATAAATGATTGCTCTTCAATGAGCTGTTGCTACAAAGATACTAAAATTGCAAAACCACAATCCCAATTAACCTCCGAGCTACACTACACTACACTAAAACAAATTATTTCAGAACCTAGTGTTTGCTTTAATGAGGCCTCGAATCTATTTTTGGATATGTTGTAAATTATTATTGTTATGGACTAAGGCTAGAAATAATAGATTTTTGAATATTTACACATAGAACTAATATTTTTTAATAAGTATTAAGTTAACGTGTATTCATCATTATTATATAAAGTTTATATAAATAAGTATTTATATATATAATTAACTGTTGTGAGAACAGAATTAAGAAAATTTAAACTTTAAATTAATTATTTTTTGTAATAAACAACACTAGATATTAGTAATACAGTGAACAAAAAAATATGTAACAAAGACAAATTAACAAATTTTAAAATTTATTTTAGCAACTACCATATGGGTTATATTATATTATACTTAAGCTATTTTGGTATTCTGCATTCTTCAATAGCATATTGAAATAGATTCAATCCTTTTATATAACGTTATCGAAAATAAAATGTTGTTACATCAAGAAAAATATTACGTTAAATAATATAGCTTAACAAGTTATGTTAAACCAATTTTCTTTGTGAGGGCAGTACTTAGTCGAGACAGCCTTTATTTAAATAACAGTTTATACGACTAATCTATATACTTTTTATCTACAATCACAAATATTCTTATTAAATGTATTACAAAAAGTACTAGAAATAATAAAAATCCTTAGAAAGTCTTTTCTCTCGTTGGATAAAACGATATAGCTTGTAATCATTTATATTCGAGATAATTTGAGTTGTTAAATATTGTTTTAGAAAAGTGATGCAGTTACAAAATACAAGAATATAAGTAAATTAATATATTTATCATAGTATATTTGTTATTTTTCTTTTAAAGTATTATATTTGTCAAATAATTATTTAATCACAAATATCTCTTTTTAATGTAAATTAGCAAACTCTTCGGTGGGGTAACAACATATTATTTAAACTTACGTACTTAAAACACTGTTACAATTAAACAAGCACTAATTAGAAAATTCGTTTCAACAAAAATTGCCAAACACGAGCACGCAACTGCCAAGAAATTTTGTTAAGTACATTTGTATTGCTTAATTTTCCAGTCAGTGCGTTAGAGGAAAACTAACTAATATCTTCAAAAGGATACGTTTCATGTAAAGTTTCTGTTAAGTGAAACCTTTCAAACTTCCGTACTTAGACTCTGAATAGCTTAAACTATACATTAACTACATGAGTAATTAATGTGGACTAATGTGCGTTTGCGTTATCTCGATATTTGTAACCTCGCTAATCTATTATATAAAAATGAATCGCAAAATGTGTTGGTAAGCGCACAACTCAACAACGCATGGACCAATCTTAACAATTCTTTTTTTTAAATATTCCTTGAAGCCCAAGGATGGTTCTTACGGCGAGAAAAATTCGAATAATGTCCAGGAAAACCCTAAAAAACCCCTTTTCTTTTTCCTATACAAATATTTTAAATGTAGAATAAATAACTAAATGTAAAGTCAATTTGAACTGGTTTGTTATTCAATAAAGTTCATATTAAATTACAAGCACTCATTGTTGTCTAAACAATTTAGGTATGTTGCTAACGTCGAAGAGTAAATTCGCGCTTTATTGTCGCTGCACAAAGTTCAAATTAGTGATAATACCGTGAACACGACCAAATTGAAAAGTCAAAAAATATAAGAGCTATATATATGATTGGCCTTGCAATATCCTATCTTTTTTTTTAGTTGCGGAATGCGACATAAATTGTCATCAGTTTTCATATCATTGCATCTGTCAAACAAACCGCGTTAAAAAGCGTTTATAATATTTAATAATTAATTTTGATTGTTTTATATCGTGTTTTGTGCAAAGTGTTTTAATACCTGTGATTAATAATTATTGCATGTGACATAATTTAGGTAAGTATATTCGATATGCCTCCTATAAGACGAAGTAATTTAGGTAGAAGAAACCGAAGTGCTACAAACCAAACTAATTACCGATCTTTTCATACTGCACAAGGACGTGACGACCGAAATGAACGTGAAAGAATTCGTATACCACGAACGCGGCAAGCGAGAGCGAGAGATTCAACTAATAATCGCGAAAGTTTGAATCGAGCTGCTTTCAATAACGATTTGTCAATTGACTACAGTAACCACCAATGTGTTACTATTGGATCTATGAACTTGGTTTGCTCTCATTGTAAGGCATTGAAATACAAAAATGAAGCCAATGGATTGTGTTGCGCAAATGGGAAAGTGAAATTGGATCCACCACCAGAGCCATTGTACTCATTGGTTTCAGGAATAGAACCATATTCCATACACTTTTTGTCAAATATCAAACAATATAACAATTGCTTTCAAATGACGTCGTTTGGGCCAAACGTAGTTCGGGAAAATTTCATGCCAACTTTTAGGGAATGTATTATAGCAGTTAATCATTATTATTTTAGTGAACAAAATTTCCTGTTAACTAAGTAAATATGTGTCATTAACCTTTAGTTCCTAAATCCCAACACATATATTACTTAGTCATAATATTATTTGGTGATCCAGTATTAGCAACACTTTAATTATTTTGAAACACAATATAATTATTTGATTATGGATATTAGTTACAACTAATTATTACATATTGACATACCTAAGCATATCAATTATTATTTGGTGATTCAAATTAGGAGACAGATATACTTTTTAGGAACAAATATTATTTCTATTTGGCAAAAATCATTTTTTTAAATTTACAGATACAAGGCCAAATATATCATAGAGCAGGTTCACTGTTACCAGTGTCAGATAGCAATTACAAATTCCTGCAAATTTATTTCATGGGCAATTTACCACAAAAAATTGATATGCGTTGTTCACATAACAATTCACTAAAGAGGTCTATTGTAGAACAATTACAAACTTTATTTCATGAGTACAATCAATTGATCATGTTGCTTACAACTGCACTGGATCGAATGCCATCTGATAATCATAAAATTGTAATCAGAGCTGATAAACCACCTGTTGGCCAGCCTGTTGATAAAACACCAGTTGGAGAAAACTTGGAATCCCGTGATATTGTATTACATCGTCGGAATGATCAATGATAACGTATAAAGGAAACACACCGCTCATATGACGCACTGCAATATCCCATTATATTTTGGCAAGGTGAAGATGGCTATGATTTTTCAAACAAGATGATAAATCCCATTACAGGTAATAAAAAATATTAGTTTAGCTATGGAGATATATTATCAGTCACTATGTTATGAATGTTATGAACACTTTTCAATGTTATGAAAACAAAAGTCTATTTTTAGGTTCTGAAAGCAACAAAAAGGTCAGTTCAGTGAACTATTATTCCTACCGCTTAATGATTCGTGAAAATGAAGACAATCACATACTCAAATGTCGGCGATTATATCACAAGTATGTTGTAGACATGTATGTTAAAATTGAAACGGAGATATTAACATTCATCAGGTTGAATCAGACCAAACTCAGATCTGAAGAGCATATTCATCTTCGAGATGCGATTAATACTGATGGAAATGCACAGAATGTTGGTCGGATGACTATTCTTGCAGCAACATACATTGGAAGCCCTTGACATATGCATGAATATGCTCAAGATGCCATGTCATATGTTCGTCATTATGGTACAGCAGATTTGTTCATCACATTTACATGCAATCCACACTGGCTAGAAATCAAGCAGGACTTATTCCCTGGGCAATCACCCATTATTCGTCATGATATTACAGCCAGAGTCTTTAGACAAAAGTTGAAATCTTTAATGGATTTCATTGTGAAACATTATGTGTTTGGAGAGACACGCTGCTGGATGTATTCTGTGGAGTGGCAGAAACGGGGATTGCCACATGCACACATTTTGATATGGATAGTTGAAAAGATAAGGCCAAATGAAGTTGATGCAGTAATATCAGCTGAAATTCCTAATGTAGAAGTAGATCCTGGATTGCATGAGGTAGTTATTAAAAACATGATACATGGTCCCTGTGGAACTCTTAATCAAAATTCACCGTGTATGGTGGATGGTAAATTATCAAAGCGATATCCACGGACATTAATATCTGAAAAAATCACTGGTAATGACGGTTATCCTTTGTATCGTCGCCGATCGACAGCAGACAATGGAAGATCAACAATTGTCAAATTAAATCGACAAGATATTGAAATAGATAATCGCTGGATTGTTCCATATTCACCCATTTTATCAAAGACCTTCAAAGCGCACATCAACGTTGAATCTTGCTATTTAGTAAAATCTATTAAATACATTTGAAAATATGTAACTAAAGGGAGTGATATGGCTGTGATTGGTATTAATGCAGAGAATTCCAATAATGAAGTTACCCAATATCAAATGGGTCGCTATGTTAGTAGTAATGAAGCAGTTTGGCGAATATTTTCTTTTCCTATTCATGTTATTCATTTAGCTGTGCATTTAAAAAAAGGACAAAGAGTATATTTTACAGCACAGAACGCAGTACAAAGAGCTGTACAGCCACCATCTACTATTATACATTAACCAGTTTTTTTGAGACATGCCAAAACGATGCTTTTGCTCAAACATTGTTATATTCTGAAATGCCAAAATATTATACTTGGAATCAATTCTCAAGGAGATTTATACGACGGAAACAAGGAAAACCAGTTCCAGGATACCCAGATGTATATTCTACCGGTGCGGTTGGTCGAATTTATTCAGTACATCCAAGCAATGATGAATATTTTTATTTACGACTGCTATTAGTCAATGTACGTGGCCCAACATCATTCCAACATGTACGAACTGTTGATGGTGATTTGTGTGGATCATACAGAGAAGCTTGCCAACGTTTGCGTTTGCTAGAAAATGATGCTCATTGGGATCAAACTCTCAATGATGCTGTAATATGCTGTAATATTCTGTAATATCACAAGCTCATCAAATACGAACATTGTTTTCTATAATCATATCTACATGCTTCCCATCAAACCCAAAGGATTTGTGGATCAAGTACAAAGATAATATGTGTAATGATATTTTGTATCAAATACGGATTAGAAGGGGAAATCCAAATATACAAATAAGCGAAGAAGTTTACAATGAAGTATTGATTTCAATTGAGGACATGTCCTTGATGATGTCAAACAAACTATTATTTCAATTACTAAACTCCAACCTGCAACATTTCGAAGAACTCTGCAATGGCTTTGCAGCAATGTGAATTGATTGTTTGGGATGAATGCACGATGGCACATAAAAAATCTTTGGACGCTTTAGTTAGAACCTTATAAGATCTACGGAGCAATTATAACCCATTTGGTGGTGCAATGATTTTATTAGCAGGAGATTTTCGTCAAACGTTGCCAGTGATTCCACGATAAACGCCAGCTGATGAACTTAATGCATGTTTAAAGTCCTCCAATTTGTAGAAGCATGTGAAGGTATTAGGCAAGAATATGCGTGTCAAGTTGCAAAATGACCAATCTGAAGACATATTCTCTAAACAACTCATTGACATTGGTAATGTCAAATTTCCTATAGACACCTTGACTGGTTGCATTAACTTTCCTCAAAGTTTTTGTCAGTTAACTAGATCAAAAGATGAACTTATTCATAAGGTGTTTCCAGATGTTGCTCAAAATTACAGAAACCATGATTGGTTGAGCGAACGGGCTATATCGGCTGCAAAAAACATAGATGTGAATGAATTAAATTTCAAAATTCAAGAACAAATTACAGGCGAATTGAGGATATATACATCAGTTGATTTGACTACACACCAAGATGATGTCGTCAACTATCCGCCTGAATTTTTAAACTCGCTGGATTTACCAGGATTGCCACCTCACAATCTACAATTAAAGGGTGGATCGGTAGTTATAATGTTGAGAAATATCAACCAATCGCGTCTTTGCAACGGCACACGGTTAGCGATAAAAAAATTATTGAACAACGTGATAGAAATAACTATACTGAAAGGAAAGTATAAAAGAAAAGACGTTTTGATACCACGCATCCCAATGATTCCGACTGAAGTGCCATTTGTATTTAAACGACTACAGTTTTCAGTGCGGCTTGCTTTTGCTATGACCATAAATAAGTCCCAGGGGCAATCATTAGGTGTTTGTGGTATTAATCTAGAAAACCCATGTTTCTCATATGGTCAATTGTATGTTGCCTGTTCCCGTGTTGGAAAACCATCAGATTTGTTTGTATATTCACCAGGTAATCAAACAAAAAACATTGTGTATCATAAAGCACTGAAATAAAAATAAAACAGATTTTTGTTAATAATTATGATTCATTTGATTTACAATAAAGCGATTACTGAAATACGTTTTATTTCATTATTTTTTATTTCATCGGTTATGAACCCTACGTTAATAATATTAGTAATAAATAATTAATTATCTCTATATTTTGTAATTGAAGCATCCACTTTATAAATATTTGTCACCTTTAGGTTCCCACTATCCCTTAAGATTATTTTTCAATCAGGTTTAAACCTTAAGTTCCCCTCTTGGTTTGAAGCCCTCTGGCAGACATCCCAGTCGGGGTTTTTAGTGGGTCTCAAAAGGGTGACCAAAGTTCGTGGAAGCGAAGATACTTAGGTCACCCGAGCTGAACTTTTTCTTTAATTCTCCCGAACAGAACCGTCACCATGATGATAGGGTGATGTGTGAGGGTCAGCAGAGTAAAAACGTCTTAAGGTCGAAATATAAACTGCCACATTCCAAATCCATTTAACAGAACGAAGTCTGCCGAGTTGCATAAAAATTGTTGTATTTATTAAAAAAATGTATCTTTTTGATTTTTCATGATTTATCTTTTAAAATTTAAATGTTTTGAGTTTAACTTTTATTAAATGCATTAGTAAAACCACCAAATATTTTTAATTATGAACATCTTATCAAAATGAAAAAGTAACATATTAAAAAAAGGATAATTTTACGATTTATTTATTTATTTATTTATTTATTTACCTTCACGCCATATCCCTTGCGGGGTAGCCAGAGACGACGGAGCGCCAAACGCTACGGTCTCTGCATACCTCTTTCGCCTCGGCCACAGACATCAACTTCTTCATACATGCCCTCCGGGGGGTCCTCATGCTTTTTACGTGACCTTCCTCCAGTATCGTAGCTACTGTGTTTTCGAAGGTCACTCGAGGCCTCCCCCTGTCTCTCTTACCGCTAACTTTTCCCATATAAATCTTTTTTACCATTCTTTCATCACTCATTCGTTCAACGTGCCCAAACCACCTGAGCACGTTCTTCTTCATTCTCACCGTGACATCTTCGCTAGTACCTGCCATTCTGTGGATCTCTTCATTGCGGATTCGATCAGCTAGACTGACTCCGCATATTCTGCGAAGAGATCGCATCTCCACAGCATTCATCTTTCTTACATTCTTCTTCTGTGTTACCCACGTTTGGCTGCCGTATAACAGTGTCGGTAGCAAAACTGCATTGTGTACAGCCAAACGTGCAGCTATACTGACGTTTTGCCGTCTCAACAATGCAGTCAAAGCACCATTGACTCTGTTACCAGCAGCAATACGCCTTTCCACATCCATTTCGTATCTTCCGTCTCTGCTAAACATACTTCCCAAATATACCACTTCATTCACTTGTTCTATTATCTTATCATTCACGTTGATCTTACATTCTGTTCTTTCTTCATTTCTTTCAAATATCAGAACCTTCGTCTTATCTACATTCAGGTTAAGACCATTAATTTCACACCCATCTTTCAGAGTGGTGACCAATGCCTGCAAATTGCATTCTGATGATGCAATGAGCACTGCATCATCTGCATATAGTAAGCAATTGACCTTAAGGTCACCTACTTTCACTCCCATGTCACTATCTTTCACTCCTTGGAGACAACTATCCAAATACAAATTGAACAACCAAGCTGACATAGCGCAACCTTGCTTAACACCCGATTGGATGTCAAACCAGGGCGACATGCCAGCTCCTACTCGCACACAGGCTGAGTGATCTCGGTAAAGAGACCTTACAGCCTGTAGCAAGGGTCCGTTCACATTGTATCGGGGCAGTATCTCCCATAACTTCTTTCTCACAACCCTGTCAAACGCCTTTTCCAAATCCACAAAAGCACAGAAAACCTTTTGGTTTAGGGCCAAAAACTTTTCTGTGATCATGCGGAGGGAAAAGATCTGATCTATACACCCTCTTCCAGGTCTAAAACCTCCTTGTGCCTCCCACAACAGCCTTTCAGATCTCTCTTGCATTCTTCTCGCTAAAATTTTAGCATAAACTTTACCGCCCAAGCTAATCAAACTGATGGCCCTATAGCTTGCACAGTCTATCTGTGAACCTTTGCCTTTATACAAAGGTACGATGACTGCACTTCGCCAATCGTCTGGGACCTCCCCAGATTTCCAGCATAAATTGCATAAAAACCAGAAAAAGTTCCAGACGCGTGGCCCACCATATTTGATCATCTCGGCAGTAACTTCATCTGCTCCCGCAGCCTTACCACATTTCAGACTTCGAATCACGTTCTCTACTTCTTCTAAACTGATTTCACCATCGGCTACATCTTGACTCAGCATTACGCTGGTAGTCAAGACCGAGGCGTCCTCACGTTCATACATCTCCTTATAGAATTCCGCCCACCGCTGCAAAACGTGTGCTTGCTCAGTTAAAATTTCACCGCTTTTCGAAAGCACCCCTTTCATTCTACAGGTTACCGAACAACCCCGGGAACCACTAACTTCTCGCCAGAAAAGCTTCGTGTTTTCCCGGAAGTTGTTCGTCAACCTTTCATCCCTTTCTCTCTCAGAATTTTCACGCTTCATCTTTATAAGTGCTTTCGTTTTGTGCTTTTGCAGCTTGTACGCTCTTTTTCTTATCTCTCTCATACTTTTATCCTTACCAGAGGCTTTATAATCCAGCCATGCTTTCTTCTTTAACTCTACAGCGTCTTTCACTTCATCATCCCACCATTCATCGCGCTTTTTACTAAAACCTCTTTTCCTTTTACCACATACTTCTGTCGCTACTTTCACCATACCATTTCTAAGGTTCTGCCAGCATAGTTCAACACTTTCATTTCCAGAATCATAGCTTTCAAGCTTCTTGGAAACCCTCTCTTGATATTCCTCTCTGATCGGTGGATCCTGAAGCTTCCAGCTTCTTATGCGATAATTCGACGCCAAGCTTGGACACGTCGTGCGGCTGCGCCAACCTGCGAACAAACCTCTTATTCTAGCAACGACTAGATAGTGGTCCGTTCCCAGATCAGCACCTCTGAACACTCGCGTGTCCATAACTTGACTTCGAATACGCTGGTCCACTAGGAATAAATCAATCATACTTCTTTCTTCCGCTCGCTCCCATGTGTACATGTGAATTTGTTTGTGATCAAACATCGTGTTTGCCACAAACAAATTTTTCTCCTTACAAAATTCCAAAATAAGCTTTCCAGCCTCATTTACCCTCTTATCACCATATTTGCCTAGCACGCTTTCGTAACCGCTTCGCGCGGTTCCAACCAATCCATTCATATCTCCACATACTATCAACTTTTCATTATCTCTGACACTACTTAGAACATCCCTGACATTCTCCCAAAACTCCTCGAGCTCGCTCATTTGAGCTGAGGATACTGGCGCATACATGGCTAACAAGAATACTCTTGTTATCCCCAGCTTAAAGCGAACCCAAAGAAGCCTCGGGTTAATCGCCTTGTATTCTACCATTGCATTAACCATTCGAGAGGACAATAATACGCCTACACCTTGGCAACCTCGCTCACCCTCTGGAACCCCAGCCCAGAAAGCGACCCGGTTGCCAGGCAAATCGGTCGTATCATTGCCTTTTCGCTTGGTCTCAGACACACAAATAACATCCAGATCTTTGTCATCCATCACATCTAATAATTCATTCATCTTCTGTTCCATTCCTCCTCTTACATTCCACGTAGCTATTTGTAGCTCCGTCCTCCACCTTCCGCCGTTCGGAACATGGCGTGTTGGTTGGCGGTTCCCAACGCCGCATTTGTTCATATTATATTACATATTATAAATATACATTTTATTTCAACATACAATTATAGTTTTAATTCTAAATACAAAATTTTACATATAAAATACAAAAATATTAATATTTTAAATTATTTACAAAAATATATATATATAATAAAGTAAAGTAATAAAGTACTTTTTAAATTACAATAACTAATTTTATAATATTTTACACATGAACATTTCGGTTTTTATTCTGCAGTTATCATAAAGCTTATCTTCTTGTAACATTCACAATATGAAAAAACGTTATAAGAAAGTTGTTTTTTACAGTTTATAATTTTATTCATATCAACAAGTACTGATACTAATAACTTCGGTTAGTGATAAACATATCAGTAATAAAATATTCAGTTTGATCATCATAATCATAATATATATTTTTTTCTTTCTTGTCCAAGGTTTCTTTTTTTTTTGTCCAAGGGAGGCCCTTAGACAAAATATTCATTTTCACTATTTACACTTTAACAACACAATTCAACGTCTCACGGATCACGTCCGGCCCGAGATAGGTATTATGTGGAATGACCTATATATAAATAGGTTATAGGTTGGCAAGCTCGCGTGTACCAGGTGGTGTCGTCCCCAGTATCATCGCCTGCAAACTTGCTAAAATCAGTCGTCGCGTGGTCGATACCAGGAGTGCAATGAAGTTCGGGAGTTCACATGTACGACGCTCCAGATATATTAATTTTTTTTTTTTTTTTTTATTTATTTTTCCATTGATTAATTTAAATAATTTTGAAACATTTGACAAAAAACACGTAAAATATTGTAAATTAAAAATTATTAAATTAATTAAATTAATTATTATTAAATTAATTATTTATCATATTATTTAAAATATTAAATGATAAAAAAAATCCACCAGAAATCTTAATATATATAAATCACGTGTCACGTTGTTTGTACTCCTAAACTAATTAACCGATTTTAATAAATTTACACACCACGTACAGTTTGACCTAACTTAAAAGATAGAATAATTTTCAACTCAATTCATAGTCGCAATATTATTTTATTGCAATTTTTTTGTTTATTATTTTGCAGTTAGCTCCTAACAATTCTAAAAGATGGCGGTATCTATTGACTGAATGGAGTAATTACGAATGAGGTATCTGCCCTACCTATCTTATTCGTAAGTTTAGTGTTCCAAATTATTTACTAAAAACTTTGTAATATACAAATAGCGTTATAAATTTGGATAAAATTTTAAAAATAACTATAATTATTTTGTTTTGTGTTTTGCTTAATATCGACTGTAAGAAAACATTATGGTTTTCATGAAAGATGTACTCTGAACGTTACCCCTTAAATAGTTTACTACAATGTAATATAGCAAAAACAATAGTCACAGCAACGCGTGACCGGGTCTGCTAGTATATTATATATCTCTTCTAATTAATTTATAAAACATTAGTACATTAATATATATATGTTACCTTCATTGCGTCATTCATGGCAACATAAACAAATAAACATAAAATGAGCAGCGTTGAACATTAAAAATCTCATTCAATACAAAAGGAAAACTAGCTGTAAAGTTGGAAACACGTGCGATCTATATGGAAAAGAGGGATAAGTTTTTTCGGGCGAAGTTAATCTGATAATGAAGGTATCCTCGTACCAATCATTTTTATTTATTGAATATCTGAAGTTATTATGTCAGAAATATGTGTTAAAAGTTCATACATTTTAAAGGCTTCCAGAAATATGATAAGGTTAAAATTTATTGACGTAAAAACGATATTTGATTAAAGTAGTAATAATAACATTCTTATGTTATTTTTTTTTAAATTTTACATGAATACAAAATATTATAATTAATAATACTTTAAAACTTGAAGGATATTAAATTTTCTGCTGATGTAAGAAAACTTAAATACTTACAACAATATACCAATCTTTACTAAATCATTTATTATAGTTAATGGAACTCGAGTCATGTACTCGTATCTACTCCACTGAATCATAAACCCGACCATGTTACTCCGTTATCATTGTTGTTTACAACTGAACAGAGAATCATTACGTATAGTGGATGCATCCTCCTATACTTCTTCATTAGTATTGAATTTCTTTCAAACCGAAGTGATAAAGTTAACAAATAAATTTACAATGTATGCACGTAATTTAAAATAGGTAACGAAATTTTCTAAAAAGTTAAGAAATAACCTAACTTTAAATATTGATATTATATTTATAGTTAATGAATATAACTTGCAATAATCCGCTTGCAATGTAATCTACTAACCGTAATAATTGGCTGGTATTTAATTAAGTACTGCGTAAAAATTTAAATTATCTACAATATATTAATGTTTTCTATACTATTCTATATCCTGAGCATATAAACAGATTATTACAATTGTATTTTAACTAGCTCAGACTCGCGAAGTTGTACTTTTATAATACCGATTGGAAATCGGGGTCCACCTGATAGTACGTGATGGCGTCCATCCCAAGATATTTGGAAGTCAGAAGCCAAGTAATTATTCGAGAAGGGTTTGGCTTCCGCAACGAAAACTTCACCAACCTACAAGTGGCAAGGGTAAATCACTTCACAACAGCAGCCATGAAGAGAATGTTCCCAAAGACAGCATCCTTACCCCAACCATAAACTCTTGCTTAACAACAATATCCCTTCCCAGCAGGACAGGATGTTACCGTTGTATGCTAATGATATTACCCTACTCGCGACGTCACGTACTCAGAAAATAAAAAAAAGTAACAAAATATATGTACCCTACGTAATAACAATTTATTAATATTTAGTTTAATCAACAATAACACTCTTACTCGTATGTCCAACATTACGTTGTTTTTACAACACATCTCATATACCTTAATAAAAACAAAGTATGTAACGAGCGATAAATCACCACTATATAAAAGAAAAGACATCATTATTTAATTGAATCAGTAGTTAATTGTAGTGAACATAAGTTGTAAACTAAATTCAAAGACCCATAGATAATAAAAATAAAAATATCTAATAGAATAGTAATACAAACATATTTTTTAATTTTTGTAGTTTTCTTATTCATTATTATATAATATATATATTTATATATATTAGTTTACGAATACGTATTTGAACCACTTCTTGATGAACTAATCTGATTCTAATTCTGGATCACTGCAATAAACAAAATGGTTATATTATGACACACCGAAGGTTTAAAATTTTGAGGTTTTTTCATCTAATTTAAAATATCTAAATGAGTGCAGACGCAATACTAGACAAGACTACTTAATAAATACCAAATAGTTTATCTGTAATTATTACAAAAGAGAGGAAATACGATTACAAACTTACATTTGTATTGAGAAAAGATCTTATCTTTTCTACAAAACTATTAAATAACTCAAAAATTTATTCTCGTAATAGCAATTTACAAAAATGGAGAACCAACTTATTAGACTAAATAACGATTTTTATAATTATTCAATTTAAAATTATTATGAACACTCAAGATCACTCACCCTCACTCTTTTAAATACATCAAATCATTTAACTAATCAAGGCGGCGTTTTATGCCTCAAGGCGGCGTTTTATCTCCCTTACTTTTCGCAATTTTCATTAATTCCATAACTCAATATATATCTTCTCTCTTTCACATGTATGCAGACGATATTCAAATTTACCGCCATACTAGCGCTGACAATCTGCATTCCTCTATATATGCCATTAATGATGACCTGACTGAAATTTTAAAATGGAGTTGTCTCTATGGTTTGAAAATAAATCCCACTAAATCACAGGCAATTATTATTGGCAGACCCGGCATGATTGCTAAAATTAATAAATTAAATCTCCCACCGATCTTATATGACGGTATAGCAATACCATACTATGACTCCGCTAAAGATCTTGGGTTATACATAGACCAAACATTAAGTTGGTCCGTTCACATAAAAGATCTCAGTAGGAAAACATTCATCGCAATGAATTCTCTTCAGCGACTAAGATATTTTGTACCTATTCCTACCAAAATTATGTTAGCACATTCTCTCCTACTTTCTATTCTAGATTATGCCGATGTAAGCTTTCTTAATTTGACCGAGGACCAATTAAATAAACTTGAGCGACTTCAAAACATAGCTATAAGGTTCGTATTTGGCTTGCGCAAATATGACCACATTTCACAATTTCGTCAACAGCTCAAGTGGCTCACTATTCGTCGACGCCGGGATTTACATGTACTTTCTCTGCTTTACTGTGTATTATTCCATCCAATTACACCCACATACCTAAAGGAAAGATTTGAATTTCTAGGACCACAGGAAGATTTGAGATCGTCACAATTATTAATATTAAAAATGCCATTCCATAACTCAAAATTTTATAAGCACTCTTTTACAGTGCTTGCCACAAAACTATGGAACACTCTTCCTTTGTCTATACGGCAATCGAAAACATTAATTTTATTTAAAAAAACAGTAAAAGAATACTTTCTGAGTGAAGATAGTTAAAACAACTTCTGTATAACACTCACTGAACATCACTTATTTATTTATTTATTTTAATGATGTAATATATAATATAAGTAGTGTATTGCATTGTTTAGTTTATTACGTTTTTTTTATTGTTGTTTTATATTATATGTTTATTAGTGTGTTATTATTTATATGTATGTTTAGTATGTAACTTTACGCCACCTACGTGTACCAATGTTTATTATTTTTTAATACTTAATGTTTGTAAGGTTGCCTGGAAGAAATCGCCGTTAGGCGATAAGGCCGCCTGTTGTACTTTTTATGTGTTATTTTATTTTTTAATTTTTTTTTATATTTTGTGGTGTACAATAAAGAATAAATAATAAATAATAATAATATAATATTCTAACATATAAATAGACCAAGTTTCTAAAGTAAGCATCCTAATTCCTATGTCAATACTGAAGCAAATGCGGGTAAAGGATCCACTCAGACTTTGAATGCAAATTTACAACCCGGAAAGCTACGATATAACCGACAAACACTTCTGTTTTATTCAGAAACCTCAGCTCATTTTATTTTAAGGAAATATTTAAATTCAATGTTGTTAAAGTAACTATGCATTTAGTTATGTTCCGTCGGTGTGTGAGAGAATCCGGAAGCCCAACTCCCACGCACCAAACATGATAGCGATACCTCAAAAAAGTACACCCCAGGAGGGTACCGGCTTTGATGAAGCCGGGGACTCCCTCCTCGAGCAAAATCGGGGAAATAATTATCGGATTTTGCTCGGGCTACTCGTCGTATCTGAGGCGGGTAAAGCACCGCCTTTTGTGTTTTTTGAGGGCAAACGACGAGTCAACGCAGCGGCACCCCGACCCACTCCAAATGTGGACTTTTGCAACATCCGGGGACTTCATTCCAACTTGAACGCCGTCCACTATCACCTAGAGATGGCGCAGCCGGCCTTGTTGTTTCTGACGGAGACGCAGATATCTCAACCTAGCGACACAGCGTACCTGTCATACCCCGGGTATAAACTAGAACACCATTTTATACCACACGCCGGGGTATCTGTGTTCGTAAGGGAGGATATCTGCTACCGTCACCTTCAGGTTTTTGAAGGTCGGGACCTGTCTATACTCTGGCTGCGCGTGGACATGGACGACCATGTCAGAGTCTACGCGTGCCTCTACAGGTCCCATAGTGGTAATGCAGAAACGGTTCAACTCTTGGGCCATGTTCAGGCGAAGATTGACGATCTGCTTTCACAGATTCCCTCCGCCGAAGTCGTAGTCCTCGGGGACTTCAATGCGCACCATGCCGATTGGCTAGGGTCACGTGCCACCGACTACGCGGGGAGATCTGTGTTAGACTTTGCTCTGGCAAATGGTCTGTCCCAGCTGGTAAAGACGCACACTCGTCTACCGGACGTGGACAGCCATATGCCCTCTTTGTTGGATCTTCTGCTGACTACACATCCCGGAAAGTACCAAGTCACTGTCGAGGCTCCGTTAGGTTCCTCTGATCACTGTCTGGTACGGAGTGTAGTGCTCATTCAACGGTCGGCTCGCACAACACCTGCGACTCGACGCGTTTGGCACTACAAGTCAGCGGATTGGGATGGAATGCGGTCCTTTTTTGCATCCTACCCATGGGGGCCGATTGGTTTCCCTTCCGATGATCCTAGTGACTGCGCTGCAACTGTAGCTGATGTGACTTTACAGGGCATGGAACTATTTGTACCAAGCTCTGTGGTACCACTTGGTGGCAGATCGCGGCCTTGGTTTGATGCGTCTGTCAGGGCTGCAGCAGCGGGCAAATGGCAGGCTTATCAAGCTTGGGTCAATGCGTTAGTCACTAAGGATTCGAACTCTAGAGTTTTGAAGAGGAAATATAATCGTGCCTCCAGATTTTTCAAACGGCAAATCGCTAGAGCAAAGTTCAAGCATGTCGTCAAAATTGGGGATCAGCTAGCAAAGTACCTGCCTGGCACGCGCAAATTCTGGGCGCTTTCAAAGGCCACTCTGGGAAACTTTAGCCAGCCGTCCCTACCGCCGTTGCACATGGGGAATGACTCTTTGGCCCACACGGCAAAAGAGAAAGCCGATCTCTTGGGCACTCTTTTTGCCCCAAACTCGACTTTGGACGACCAGGTGAAGGCACCGCTTATCGTCCCGCAGTGTCGAAGCTTAATGCCGGAAATAGTTTTTCGGCAAACACTCATCCGAAAAGCCCTCCTTTCCTTGGAAGTTCATAAGTTGAGTGGGCCAGATGGTATCTCTCTAGTTGTGCTATGAACATGGGCCCCTGAGTTGACACCAGTGCTAACGCGTCTATTTCGGTACTCCTACCTAAAAGGCGTAGCCCCGGTCTCATGGAAGCGTGCCCTTGTCCATCCGATCCCTAAAAAAGGTGATAGCTCGGACCCAGCTAACTACAGACTTATCGCCATTACCTCTCTTCTCTCCAAAGTAATGCAGAGCATTATCAACAAACAGCTCCTAACCTACCTCGAGGATCACCAGTTGGTCAATGACCGGCAATATGGCTTTCGCCATGATCGATTGGCTGGTGATCTTCTGTTATATCTAATACACCGTTGGGCATCTGTTATTGAAAGCAAGGGACCTCTCCCTTCTGGTCTGGAAGTTTGTCTGGATATGGCGAAAGTCTTCGATCGTGCAATCTTCTACTGTGCGATTTTTAAGGAACTATCTTCCACGTACTACAAAGATGTGGAATAAACTTCTTTCTGAGGTGTTTCCGGATCGATACGAAGCAGGTACCTTCAAAAAATGCGTATACTCCCACCTTCGCCGGGAACCCTCTTGTGATTCCTTCCCATAATAAAAGTATAAAAAACGACTAAACCATCGACGATTGATGTGTAAATTTACCTTATAAAAATATCTGTCTACACTATAAGGATTTATTTTCATCTGTCACCAAATTTATGGTATTGTACCTTCGTCAGCATAAACGTCAAGCGTAAGTCTATAAAATACATACTAGCTCCCAAAAGCGACCCCATCTGTCTATAATTATAAATAAATCTTTATTTTGTAGATGTAATTTTTTTAATATCTATATCTTGAATTTGAATTTTGAATTTAATTTGGAATTACAATGAGTCGGAATTTGATATTCAGATCCTCAGTTTTGACTTTATGGGGGTAATATTTAGGGGAACACGTATCTCAACACGTGTAGCGAGGTATTTTTTTTGAGTTTTCTAAGCTGTGGAGGTATTTATTTATTTATTTTATAAGATTCTTCAAAAAAGTTACATTATAACACACATAAACATCACCAACACCAACACAATATCTTTTACGGTGAATATAATTGCTTGTATGTTATTATGGTGAATATTGACTTTGCGGTAGTTGTTAAAATAATTAGATCGTTAGATAGATATTATTAAATTAAGCATTAAGCTTTAAACTGCATTTATTTGTTAGATTGAATGCCTTCATTAGGAAAGGATAAAACGGTTAGTGTCATAAGTTTATTTATCAAACAAAGAAACAAGAAACCAAGGTTTTTAAATAAAGCATATAATAATTTCAGGATGGAAATAATCCTTTAAAATAGTAGTTACAGATTGTTTAAAAACACGTTTAACACTTGCAATAGAAATTCTATTTTAGGGACAGATACGTGCGAAAAATTATTAAGAGACAAAAAGAAAAAACCCCAGTTTCTTGTTTTTAATTTAAAGACAGATTTAACAATATTGGTTATCTGTTTCCGTGTAATGGGAACCTTCTTTAAAAATGTAAATGTTATACATTTATTTTCTCATTTGGTGAGTTTAACGTATTCACGTAAATTAAATTTTATATTGGAAAATAAAACATTGTTGTTTATTTAATTTTTGTAACATTGTTCCTTGTTTGTTGATAATGGTTGACAGATGATTTATAGATAATGTATGCATGTCCTCCCACTTCTTCGAGATTCTGTGACATATCTTGATATGGACATGATCGAGCTTAAATAAACCGAGACATTTAAACCGTGATGCCATTTCTAGCTAAAAGTTAGGATTGTCCTTTTCCTTGTCTGATTTCGGAGGACTTCTTTCGGCTTTTGATGATGCAGTTATTTTTGCAAAACAATAGCATATGAATAAGTATTTGTTTTAACAATAATTATTCCGCAATGGAGGAATTCAAAAAAAGTATTTTTTACGGTTTAAGATCAAGAGATATATGATTTATTTATGACATCACAAAGAACAATATAAACTATTATAAGGTTAGGTTCTGTTTTAGGAAATTTGTTATATATACAACTTACAATTTCGCCTCCCTCTACTAGATTCTATACATTCGCTTTCACCGTCCAAGCTTCTCGTGTCTGAAATTCCCAGCCACAGCCAGCCAGCCTGTAGATTTTCAAAAATGCTGTAAAAAAATATTTTCTTTTCAACTAATTTATCTCCCATCAATAAATATAAAATATTTACCAATAAAAGGAGTTAGACTTTTGTATCTTCCTTATAATATATTATTATCTTGATTTTAATCCGTGTTATATAACTTCAAGTATATATTTAATATTTATTATATTACATAATTGTATGCCTATCACATATATTGTAGTATACCTATTCATATCTATATCAGTTAAACAACTTTTCCCCCTTTATTTGTTGTATTTCCTTCGATATACGGGTTACTTAGAAGACATCGCTTATAAGTAATAAGGTCGCCTTTTGTGCATGTGGTTTGTTTTTTGATATTACTATGAACTATTATTACTATTTGATGTTCGATAAAGATTATTATTATTAACATTATGATATTTTTATATTTATTTAAAGTGATCTAATAAAAAAACCACTTGAAGTAATAACTTTATACGAGTGTAGAACAAAGTATAAAATAAGTGTTAATAACAGTTATTCCATTGCTATTGATGTACGTCAGATGAATTGTCTTCTGAATTTTATTTAAACATAGTTCCTGTGATGTTAAAGATCATTTACAACTTACGTCGCTCACATGGCAAATTACAAGTTTATTGATTGCGTTTTTATATAGATCTTTATCATTCGTTTATAATTTATAAATAAAATATGTAAACTAAATCAAATATAAAATAAGATATAATTATCTTACGTATATGAAACAACAGCGATTGATAAAAATAATTCATATATTATTGGGGATGCTTCAACGAGATTTTACCATACGAAGAAAGCAATTTATGAGATAACGTTCCGAGGAAATTGCTTTCTCGGTTTTTCTTTTCTATTCAATTTATTGTCTGATTCAAATTTGAGAATATCCTTTATATGTATTTATTGTCGACGCACCGAAGTCTTATGCCTTTTTAGTGATAGCTATTTCCATTTTAAAATGTCAATTATCTTTGTATATTTTAAAAATTTAAATTAGTATACTCTTTTCCATGGCTCATTACAATTTTTTCTCGTATCATTATTATATTGAGTTCAAATACTAATTACTTTCATTTATCGAACCAAATTTTGACAACTTTTAGAAGAGAATCTATCCAAGTCATTCCAATTTTTTTTTTAATTATTTAAATTACAAAGATCAAATTCTTATAAAGGTGAGATTTACAATAATTTGTGAGATTTATTTACTTCATATAATTCATATTTCTTTGCTATAAGCTTAAGCAAGAAAAAGCTTGAGCTTTCAGTTGCAGGAGCTCAATGGCCCGTTTTGAAAAGAAGTTATGTCAGCATTCGTCGTTAACCTGACAATAGCGAGTAGTTGCGTCAAGACGTGATGAGACAAGGGCGCTACGCCGCGAAGAGTAGTTACGACGGAAAACTCAATGAGGATCCGGTGATATACGAGATCTCCCTCTGCTACGGCCGGTAGATGTGATAATGGTACATTACACTTCAGGCTGCTCCTAGAATGGAAGATTACCTGAGGCTCAAAAATATGGAAACTAAAATAAAATATAAGATTAAAAATATCTTCATCATATAAAAGATATATTTTCATTAAATTAAGCAGTTGATGGCATGATTCTAACGTTTTAGATATATCAGTTTATAATTTAAAAATAAAAACGTTTGATAAATTGTGTAATATTGTAAAAAAAAAAACATTTAATTTATTGTATAAGCAAAATGGATTTGAATATAAAACATTGTAAAATTATAACTTACATGCCTCAATATGGATGGTTGAATGGATGGATGGAAAGAAATAAGGAGTCGTGGAGACTGGAAATGATACAGAAATGGAGGACTGAAACAGATGAAATATAATGAACAGAATTTGTAATATAAAATATAGGCAATAAAAAACTGGATATTATAGTTTCTATATATAGCTCCTATAGGTAGATTTAAATTTCAGAAAATATTAGTAAGAGTTAAAAAAGTTATTTTATAAGTATATCAGTGCACTAACTTCTATAATCAATTATACGTGTATCAGCTTGGCCTTTTATAATACTGAGAACTCGGAGCTGGAGATCCTCTATTCTCCACATTTTACATGTATAGCAAATACAGGCAACTAATATCAGTCTCTTGAGTTTAGGATTGAAAAGCAATATTATGCAAGTGGGAATAGAGTTGTTTTACCTTTTTCCACTGGACTCTTACAACCAATGATTCCATATTCAGGGTTTTGCACAGCTCGGTTCATTTCTTAATTGTTTTGAAACCTGCCGTAGGTTCCCTCGGCACAACAATACAAGACGATAACAATAAAAAATTTGTTAAATAAGTCAAATGTCTCTTTTGCCAGTCGTCGTAATAAAACGTAATAATAAAACTGTCGTAATAAAACGTATGAAAGTTGTTTTATATATCATTTAAATAGTTTTTATTTAAATCAAACCTATGAATAACAGCATGGTGTATACATATTTTCCAACTATTATGTTGAAATTAGTTTTATTTTTAAACTAATGTTAAAGACTGTTGCTTCTCACATGCAAAGAGTAAGGCAGTCGATAAATTAAAGCGACTTTCATCGTCAACTTGTAATATGTAAATATTATTGATTTCGATATCGAGCGTCCATTGATACGACAGCAATGCGCCCATATACGAAGATTCCATTGCATGCCTGCATGTATGTGATAAGCACTGCAACGACAGTGGTGCATAACTGTGTAAAACATCTACCTACTAGTTGTACCGCAACATTGTCAAGAGATGTTCCTTAGCAACCTCAAGCGACGTTGATATTTGTCTCGAGATTCATGATGAATAATATGTTGGCTCTATTTTTTTTTTATTAAATAAAATAGTCAATAATCTACACTGACTACTTCATTATATCAAAACTGTTTTCTTTTGAGGAATAAAAAATATTATTTTTGTTTCATTTCTACTTCAAATAGAAGACACAAAACACACAACATACTAAAAATGTCGCAGAGTTTTCATTGAAAATATTATCTTAAATTCCAAAGCCTGTGAGCTTCCCCCGTAATGTATTTTTTCCACAAATGTCCCAGCTGTTTTGTCTTTATGAAACGTTATCTAAATCAATTACGCGGTGACTACTTAGTGAACGAAGTTTATTATTTATGTCCTTGTATTGTTCTTAAATAAATATTGTTATTAAAATTTAAGGAACGTACCCTCAACTGTCGTACTGTCAACACCGTACTCGCGTTTTAAATAAACAATAAAAATGTTTAATTGCTTAAATCTGTTGTGTAATTTAATATAATATATGGCGAAAGTAATAACTATTTAAAGTTATATAAAGGTAACAGTGTAGAAGCAGTGTAATTTAGTAAATCGTGCAAAATACGATCCTTCAAAGTTATTTTGAAAAACGTCTAAACAAATAATATCATTATTAAGCCAAAGTGAAGTGCATATATAGTGGAGTGCCTGGAGCATTCAAAACCGTAAAACCTCGGATTAGAGTTATAGTGAATGAATTAATACGATCGATGTGGGATATTGTTTTTTAAACTATAAATTGCAATGTTTACCCAAAATTTTTTTGTGCACTCCATTTTTTTAATGTTTAAACAAATTATTATAAAAAAATTATGTTTGACCATACATTTTCACTTTAAACAGTTTTTTTTAAATTTATATGTTAAATGTTACCTGAGATATATATAGCAGTAGGGATCTCGAAAAGGTAGAAAAACGTGGAGGGGAGAGCGGAGCGACAGCTGCTGTGCACAATGGAATTTCTCGGCCAGTTTAATTATAAATAAATCTATTATGTACATTTAAAAAAATAAGGTAATTAATTACGACCAATGAAAAGAAAATAAAATATTAGTACAAAATCTGTTTATTTAAATATATTACATTGTTGTCTACATCAAATATTTTCTTCTACTTCATCTATCTCTATAATAGGTGAAGCATTGGAACAACTATTTCCGCTACACTGCAGTATAAACGACTTTTTTTGCATCCACACGCAGCTCCACATCCCTTTTTGCAATCACAAAATAACATTTTCAATAAATTTTCCGGAGCAGGTAATTGATTCATTATTATTGGGATGTACATGTTATTGGAATACTTCCATCCCCAATTTTCAATAACTACGTCATTTCCTAGCCATATCTGAATTTGTAGGTACACACTTTTAAGGTGCTCAAACGCTGCATCAGTTGTTGGAGGCAGTGATGACAAAAAAACACTCGTATTTTTGGCTGTTGCTTTTATGAAAGAATTGAACCTTAATGTATTTAAATCATGAGTTTTAGACGGCGCGCCATATAAATTCAAAATACATGCTACACCTGCTTGCAATATATTATTGGTGTCTTCATTGATATTTTCAAATACTTTTACTGAGTCGTGTAAATCAATCCGTTTCTCAAAATTTTTGGCAAACTTAATTTTTCCTTTATTGAAAAACACAGAAGTTGTGTCACAACCCGTAAAGGCATGTAAAAAAGAATATGTTCTTTACAATTTGGTAATGATTTTTCTAAACATTTCGATGAAAATATCTTAACTGAACTCATTCCAATATACTTTTTATTAATATATTTTTGTCGACAACTTGAGTGAGTATAAACAAATTCAGTTTGTAGATGAGGTAACAATCCATCTTGTCGTTCAGTTGAAGCAGCTTGTAAAGAGGTTATTCCTCTACTAATTTTTATTATTTTCCCTTAACTTGAATTTGTTTCGGAAGATGAACCCAGGTGTATACATATTATGCAGCTATTTTGATCAGCCATGCTGTTAGCCGTTGGTTTATCCATTGTTCGAAATCTAATAAAAAACAATTAGTAATTAATTAATTGCATTTGATTCATTATTATTAGGGCCAAGAAAATCGCAGTCTTTCAAATGAGCATTCATATGTTTAACCTCAAATTTGTACAATAAAAAAATGCCATCTTCCTGGCCCTAATTATTATCATATATTTTTTTTTTATTGAAGCTGATCTTTAATTTTCGATTTATTAATTATTTAATTACCTTCCACTACAAAAACATAGAAAAATTTTTCACTAAAAAACCAAATTTTCACTGAAACTGAACTAGCCCAGAAATTCCATTGTACATAGCAGCTGTCGCTCCGCTCTCCCCTCCACGTTTTTCTACCTATTCGAGATCCCTACTGCTATATTTATACACAGGTATCTTTGAAAAATGTTACTATATGTCTACTCAGGTAACATTTAACATATAAATAAAAAAAAACTGTTTAAAGTGAAAATATATGGTCAAACATTAATTTTTTCTAATAATTTGTTTAAACAATGAAAAAATAGAGTGCACAAAAATATTTTGGGTAAACATTGCAATTTATAGTGTAAGAAACAATATCCCACATCGATCGTATTAATTCATTCACTATAACTCTAATCCGAGGTGAAAACCCCCAGGCGCTCCACTAATAAGACTAGACTCCGGTCTTGTCAGATCCATCTGAAACCAAATAACGATCATTTATGTTCACAATAAAAACCATTAAAAATATATATAAAGGCATCAGATCAAAAATATATAAGAATCAAAGACATTGAACTAACTAACGACAATATATTATTTAGTAGTTAAATAATAGTTAGTGAATTGCGTGTACGAAGAAATATTATCCTGTCGTTTTATTTCTTTTAATTTAAAATTAATTCATAAATAACTTAAAATCAGAAAAGCTGTAAGTATCAAGTGTTAACTCATTTTGAACTCAACACATTTTCTAATGCTATGTGTAATAGTGCCACCTACTGGAAGTTGTATTAACTATCTCTAAACATTCAGGTACGCTGTGCTCTGCTATCTATCGGTAATTAGCGACAACATCTACCACGCATCCATAGACCGATCAATAAAACCGCTAGGAAACGTCCATTAGATTAGATAGATGGCACAACGAACCTCAAAGCGAAATAAAATATGAAGGAATTAAAAAATATGAAATTTAGCATTCATCAAGATATAAAACAACACAGTCCAGATATGTTAGAGATGAAAAGACACATTAAAATTTAAATTATAATTACAATACTTAATAGACTTAAGGAAAACTTTAATATGATATTTAATTTCTTAAACATTCAGTGTGTAAAGAACATTTAAAATTTTGTAACAACTACAAACAATTGTTATTTTTCTATTGTTCTGTAATCGTCTCTGCGTTGATTTGTTTGAAATCTGCAGTTACTAAAATTATTGCTAGTTTATTTATATAATTCTGACAATTAATTTTAATGACGTTGAAGGATATCATCGTGAAAATCAAATAATGGATGTTATAATAAAAATGTCTATTATCTAATTTCTGTTCCAAATAAGTTCTTGCGTTCTAAAAGCTTGAGGACCCCCCGGAGGGCATGTATGAAGAGGTTGATGTCTGTTGCCGAGGCGAAAGAGGTATGCAGGGACCGTAGCGTTTGACGCTCCGTCCTCTCTGGCTACCCCGCAAGGGATATGGCGTGAACATAGGTAAGTAAGTAAGTATAAGTTCATGCGACTTTTCTTAGTAAAGAATATAACTAGGGGCGCCAAAAGACCCTCAATTTCAACTCGCTGCGCTCGTGAATTCTCGTTTGCATATTGAGCGAAGCGAGCCCAGTGTAATGACTTATCGTTTCCCATTGACTTCAATGGGATATCATATTTTTGAGACGACATTTAAAAAAAATATTTTGGGTAGACCTCGAAGAATTCGGTCTGCCTATTCATTTGTACCCGACTTTCGAATTTTGGAAAAATTTCTTCACAGGAGGTCTTCTTATGACCCTCTGAGTCCGAAATGACCATTGGTCAAAATGTTTATATATATATATATATATGCGTGCGTGCGTCCAGATTCGACTTTGTCAGCACGATTGCAGCCGCAGTTTCGCTTGGATCGCTTTCAAACTTTGCACAAAAATCAACCATTCAAAAATGAAGGTCAAGTTCGTTAACCAGAGAAATCCGGCCACAGGGGGCGCTAGGGCCTCACTTTTTCTGATTTCAGTTTTTCGACCATAACTTTGTCCCTATACAAAGGAGATCAATCGCGTTCATATTATATGATGTCTTTGATAAATACCTATAACTAATGTAGATAAACCGAAAACCTAACTTCAATAACTTAGGGGTGGGGGTAAAAAAATCGAAATTTTTTGGAAAAAAGCTCATAACTTTTTTTTGGTAAACATTCTTATATCACAAGTATTTTTAATAGAAAGGTTATTTTTTACTCTAAATTTAGGTACCAAAAGTTTTTCCGTAAAAGGTACCGTTTCTGAGAAAAAAAATAAAAACCACTTTTAGCTTGAAAATTTAAGGTAGGTAAAACCACGGCAACTTTTTCTGGTAAACATTCCCTCCTCGCAAATATTTTTAATAGAAAGGTTATTATTTACTCTAAGTTTAAGTATCAAAAGTATTTCCAAAAAGATACCTATTCCGAGAAAAAAAATAAAAACCACTTTTTGCTTGAAAATTTTTGATGTAAACAACGGCATCATGTGTTATTCTTAGGTAGTGAGTTATATTTTAAACGAGTTACACACGAGGTCTACCCACGCGTGTCCCCCTGCAGGCACGGATTTTTGGGTAGACCTCGAAGAATTCGGTCTGCCCATTCATTTGTCCCCTACTTTCGAATTTTGAAAAAATTTCTTCACAGGAGGTCTTCTTATGACCGCCTGAGTCCGAAATGACCATTGGTCAAAAAGTTTATATATATATATATATATATATATATATATATATATATATATATATATATATGCGTGCGTGCGTCCAGATTCGACTTTTGTCAGCACGATAGCGGCCGCAGTTTCGCTCGGATCGCTTTCAAACTTTGCACAAAAATCAAACATCTAAAAATGAAGGTCAAGTTCGTTAACCAGAGAAATCCGGTCAGAGGGGGCGCTAGGGCCTCACTTTTTCTGATTTCAGTTTTTCGACCATAACTTTGTCCCTATACAAAGGAGATCAATCGCGTTTATATTATATGATGTCTTTGATAAATACCTATAACTAATGTAGATAAACCGAAAACCTAACTTCAATAACTTAGGAGTGGGGGTAAAAAAACCAAAAATTTTTGAAAAAAAAATCATAACTTTTTTCTGGTAAATATTCTTGCATCACAAGTATTTTTTATAGAAAGGTTATTTTTTACTCTAAATTTAGGTACCAAAAGTTTTTCCGTAAAAGGTACCGTTTCCGAGAAAAAAAATTAAAACCACTTTTAGCTTGTAAATTTTAGGTAGGTAAAACCACGGCAACTTTTTTCTGGTAAACATTCCCTCCTCGCAAATATTTTTAATAGAAAGGTTATTTTTTACTCTAAATTTAAGTACCAAAAGTATTTCCAAAAAAGATACCTTTTCCGAGAAAAAAAATAAAAACCGCTTTTTGCTTGAAAATTTTTGATATAAACAACGGCATCATTTATTATTCTTAGGTAGTGAGTTATATTTTAAATGAGTTAAACACGAGGTCTACCCACGCGTGTCCCCCTGCGGGCACGGATTTTTTTTTTTCTCATTTTTCAAAAATATTTTTTTTAAAACTATCACCTAATGTGTGTCTATTTTAGTGCAAAATTTCATAATTTTCCGTCAAGTAGTTTTCGAGCCTATTCGTGACAAAGAATGTGAAAAGTCTCCAGTATAACTCTCAGCACGCTACGCCCGCTAAATTTTGTATACAAAATAATTTCAAGATTATTTTCAATAAACAAAACGACTATATTATGGAGTCAAGGAAATGTTTTTAGACAAAAGGTACGCTTAGCTGTTTATATTGGTATGATTATTGGCTAAGGAATTTCAATATGAGCTACTTATATGTTTATTCGAAGCTGGTGTAGATTAATTCAAATTTATGGATTTATGAATATAGAATCTAAAAATCTTGTGAAATTACTCCTACTACTTATAGAAGTTAATATTATTAATATTTTTGTGTAAAAGTAGACGCAGAAAGGCAAGTCCTATCAAGTTATGTATATTTTATTCTACATTTCAGGCAATATTGATCTGTTCAATCCAATTGAAATTAAAAAATAACCTTATTTTGATAAGGAAAATCTTTGGAATCTTAGAAAACTAATGGTTTCTTTGCAAACTAAGAAACTGTTGGAGGTAAGAGTAGATAGCAAATTAATTGACTTACAGACAGACGTCTCTTCTTGCCGTGAACATAATTGCTGCAAAGCATCGGAAACCAAGTAACCAAGATACATGTTTATTTATTTAAACATGTGCTACTCGCAACAATCTTAGAAAACAATAATAGTGTTTGAATAGGAAAGATATTATTGATGGAAGTTTTCTAAGAATATAAGTATTGTTAAAAATATCTTAATTGCAAATATTGTAATATAACCTAGCACACAACACATGTATATCTTATGAAAAAGTTCCATGACCGAAATTGTCTTCATATATTCACTTTATGATTTCCGTCAAGCTTTAACGATGTCACTGGAAGTTTTGTATTACGGTATTTTCGCCTCGCATAATTTTGAATATTTCGTCATAAATTGTATGTATCTAAAATATGATGTCTGGCTGTTAATTTCTTTACTACTGGTTATATAAATTAAATATCTGTTTATTTTGTGTTGTTAGTTACAAAAAGAGCAATTTGTATTAGACACACATTTTTAATTTAAATTTCAAGTAACAACCTATTTGATTACAATTCAAATTTTCTTGTACATAATATAAAAAGAATAAAAATATACTCTTATAATTTATATAACGGATGCTGTGTAAGATGAATGTAAAGTTTTTGTTTTTTCATACAAACCTAATTGTCTTTAACACGATTGAATTGGTAAAAAACTCTCATATAGGATATAGGCATATAGGATTCGCTATTGTGAAAACTGCGAGCCCCTCTCTCTGCCGACACTCTGTTAGTTACCGCTCTGATAAACCTAGCGCTTTATTCGTAAGAGGATTCTTAAAAGTAAAAGTTTAACTACATTTACAATTTTATAAAATATTAATATTAATATGTTAAACATGATCTTAGACATTTTCAAGTCTAAAAATATATTTTGGGGCAGTTAAATCCTCGAAACAAATCTTTCTTGGTTGGTTAATGTAATACTTCTTAATTATTTAGTCATCCCGGGTCAGTCGAAATGTAATTTATCACAACGTATGTAATAATTTAAAAAATTCTCAACATCTTCGAACATTTGTGTCGTAAAATTCAAAGATACGATCACATCAAATTCGGAAGTAGAGTAGAGAGTAGAGTAGCATTTTTCTTAATAACAAAGATATTGATATAAAAAATAATGTGGAGTAATCAGAATCTTAAGATTTTTTGTAACGTATAGAAACGCTGTAGTCTAAATTGTGAAACCTTGTCCTTCTTCTCAAAGACCGCGCTGTAGGTATGTCACGAAAACGCAGCGCTGCCGAGATGGCAACTGTGATGGTTTGTTCAGTTTAACCCCTTGTATTCTTTGCTTTAGAGCTTTGTAGTACCCGTACCATATTATTTCTATTAACAGTAATTTACATGTTATTTTTTTTATCGTTGTTATGAGTAAAATATAATATCGTACACGTGTACAATATTATATTTTTAAAGTATAAAATAAGACGTTTCTCTTTTATTATGTTTCATTATGATTTATTGTATTGTATTGACTTCTGAGAACTCTAAGTTCATACTAACTTGATCGAATGAAAACCTAACAGAGTAAGTGTGAAAGTGTTCTGAAGTGTTCAGAGTTTCGTGGATCATTGCATCTAGTTATATTTCAGAAATAATCGTTTCACCTATTTTTATATTTGTATCGATATTACAGAAAGAGGTAAAGTTAGTACTTTTGAAAATATCAGAGAATCTTTGAAATAATTTCAGAAATGTTAGTAAAATTGTTAGTGTAAGTTCCGATGTAGGAGGAAATAGTCAATTATTTATAATGGACCTTACAGGTAAATTTATTCTGTTAAAATTGAATGATTTCAAATTCCAGTTTTAAATTTATAACTACAGAACAAAAGTGTTTATCGTTCAAGTTCTTAAACTAAAAATCGCTAATAGAAATATAAAAGAAACTTCTGGCGTAAACTATTCTATATTTAAAGCTGTTTGATAAGCTACCGACTTTCAGTATTATTAGGCCAGCTTAAGCCACCTTTTCAATTGGTTCGTAAAACTGTTCATTGATAAAAAGTCGGAGTGTCCTGATTTTTAAGGTAACTTTTGATAACGGTAACGGTTATAAGAAATTTCAGTAAAATAGCTTTTTTATGTTAGTATATTTATTTCCAATTTTGATAACGATGCAAGTCTCTATTGGATCATATTTTAAGTAAGGATAAGAATTCTTATAACTTAAAACCAGAATACTTTGAAAATTATTATTACTCCGAGTCAAACCCTAGAATCATTTACCGATTTTACAACGATTTTCTACGGCTTCATTGAACCGGTAACATCCTGGGGAATACGTTTTAAAGACATTTTTTTCTATTTTTGTTGATAGCGGACTGGATTTTTGGGTTTCCTGATTCTTTCACTGTCCAACCTAACAAGTCCAACCTAATAACAAGCGTAGATCTTCTGTGCGAGGATGTCCTTCACCAGTTGAGCCAGCCCAGTACGAGCTACAGACAGATAACGACAGCTAGGTTTCACCGGCTAATCCCTACCACCTAAAGAATATTAATGTTTTATATACACAGGTCAATGTGAAATTTCTGGTTATGTTCTTTAGGAATAATTAATTATCGTGTGATTTGCCACAATAAATATTCCTAAAGATATTTTTTTCGAAAAAAGAAGAGTTCAAGCCCGATTAAACAAAGAATTAAGATTCATATAAAAATATTTTCTATTTTGATAAAATGTTTATAATTTAATACAGTCGACTTGTAAATTAGATCTCATACTCTAGTACCCAATTTTACGTACAGCTTCGGCTCACTCGAACTAACGAGCGTGAGCCAACCAACCTACGTGAACCAGTCCATAACTGTTTAGATGTTCGTCCTTGTATTTTGTATTTTAACAACTAGATGTGTTCTACATTTCCATGTTTTGGAATATTTCCATTGCATGCAAATAACGGCTTTAAAGATAACGCTATAAGGTCTAAATTAAAAATAAAATTATTTACATATTTGCTCTGCAACTAGAGTCGCCTTTTATGAAATTTAATTATTTGTGAACTTTAATCGTTGTGTATAATGGTTTTGCTGAACATGCAACACTATTGTATGCAAAAAAATGCTTCTTTTATATTTATTAAATACCGCATCGCTGCTTATTTCGTATATTTTTCTATAGATCTTTTATGATTCTTTTAAAAATCAATTTCCGCACCATTAAATATTTTCTGTATCGAGAGGGAACACATAAACACATAAACAACGGATATTAAGTATATCCATAATCGGATCAACAATCTGTGGATTCTATTTGATCTTATATTAGCAGCGAGTTCAGGTTTATTCTAGAATATTTAAGTCTATTCAGAAGCAACTTAACGAGATAAGATCATATAATTAATAAACAAAAGTTGTGAAATGCAAAATCTGGAAAATAAATAATAAACTACTATAGATTTTAATATTTTGCTTTAAATATTTTCATATTTTATTGACCATTAGAACCTTTTAATCCATGAACCATAAAAAAAATATTATAAATTATAACAAGACAATACATTTTAGAGAAATGAAATTATTTGGGTATTAAATAAAAAATAACATGAAAAAAGTTAGATATTTTTAATTATTATGAAAAGGGAAAAATAGTTTGATACTTAAAAATTCCTTTACACTTCTAAAGATTGGAGTAAGTCATTACTTCTATAATTTATTTCAAACATGGTGACCACCATACTGAACAAAAATTTTTTCACAATAAAAGAAACTCTTAGAATGACAGTTGAGTATTTTCTTCTCCCTCGCTTAAAGTTTTAAACGTATCTTACTTTCATAAAAAATACTTATATATTTTATACGTCAGATAATGCAAATAATTTTTAAAAAATTGTGTAGTCTTAATACATAAAGCACAAAAACACTCACTCACTGACTCATTCATCGCTCTACAGCCCAAACCGTAGTACCTAGAAAGCTGAAATTTGGACACAAGACTCCTGACATATTGAATAGATGCAATAAGGAAGGATTTTGCAAAGGTGCAAACCGTTCCAAAGTTACAGCTAAAAAACTGCAAAAAATGTAACGCGCCTGTTTGATAGCTGCTAGGTGGTGTGGAAATTCAAACAAGATGTTTGATCACTTTCGCCGTCGTCGCGAAGCACGAATATTTTATATATAAAGCACAAAGACACTCACTCACTGACTCATTCATCGCTCTACAGCCCAAACCGTAGTACCTAGAAAGCTGAAATTTGGACACAAGACTCCTGACATATTGAATAGGTGCAATAAGAAAGAATTTTGCAAAGGTCCAAACCGTTCCAAAGTTACAGCTAAAAAACTGCAAAAAATGTAACGCGCCTGTTTGATAGCTGCTAGGTGGTGTGGAAATTCAAACAAGATGTTTGATCACTTTCGCCGTCGTCGCGAAGCACGGATATTTTATATATAAAGCACAAAGACACTCACTCACTGACTCATTCATCGCTCTACAGCCCAAACCGTAGTACCTAGAAAGCTGAAATTTGGACACAAGACTCCTGACATATTGAATAGGTGCAATAAGGAAGGATTTTGCAAAGGTGCAAACCGTTCCAAAGTTACAGCTAAAAAACTGCAAAAAATGTAACGCGCCTGTTTGATAGCTGCTAGGTGGTGTGGAAATTCAAACAAGATGTTTGATCACTTTCGCCGTCGTCGCGAAGCACGAATATTTTATATATAAAGCACAAAGACACTCACTCACTGACTCATTCATCGCTCTACAGCCCAAACCGTAGTACCTAGAAAGCTGAAATTTGGACACAAGACTCCTGACATATTGAATAGGTGCAATAAGAAAGAATTTTGCAAAGGTCCAAACCGTTCCAAAGTTACAGCTAAAAAACTGCAAAAAATGTAACGCGCCTGTTTGATAGCTGCTAGGTGGTGTGGAAATTCAAACAAGATGTTTGATCACTTTCGCCGTCGTCGCGAAGCACGGATGTCTTAGTACATAAAGCACAAAGACACTCACTCACTGACTCAACCATCGCTCTACAGCCCAAACCGTAATACCTAGAAAACTGAAATTTGAACACAAAACTCCTTACATATTGAATAGGTGTAATAAGAAAGGATTTTGCAAAGGTGCAAACCGTTCCAAAGTTACAGCTAAAAAACTGCAAAGTTTACCTCCGGCTCCCTCTCTTCTCCCGTTGCATTGCAGTAGAAATGAAAATTAGTTGCCCAGTCACTATGTTTATTCATCACACGCTGCGATGTCAGAAAGAAGAGTGTACTTCTAACCCGATAGGAATGAAACTCTGTAATTATCAAACTCAAGGCTTTCTCGCACTGATGGGTTGAAGGATAGTGCGTGTATGTGTGAAGGGTAGAGTTATGCGTTTAATACTCACGAAAGTCTTTTTTTTTTTTGTTTATTCCCGTTGCGAAGCACGGGTAACCTGCTAGTACTTTATATATTTCTCTCATATAAAAATAGTATTACAAAGTTCCTCCGTTCGTCTATATATAATTTGCTAGAGGTAATAGTGTCTGGCGACTAAAACTCCTCTTCCTATCATATAATATATAACAACATTGGGGGATTGTGAATAGAGTAAACCTATTGAACATTATTTATTTAAGTAAAACCGACAAACTAACAAAATAACTTCAAGAAGAAAAGACAAAACCTTATATCAAAATTAAATCAAATCAAATCAAAATAATAATTATATAAAATATAATTTTATTTCATTATTATAAAATTCCATGTATCAAAATACAGCCATAAAAAATAATTTATCCTCATTAGAATATTGGAAAGATTAAAAAGCTTGAAAGGTGGGAAGCTCACGACTTGAGTAAAGCAAACTGGCAAACGCGCGTCGACTGCTGCGTTACATAACGTAACTTGACCGGCAAAATAATGAGGGGTTTTAAGTCGAATTATTACCTGTGATGTTTAGTGGATTGTCTACGATAATGGAAAACACTCATTATATTGGTGGACCCTGGCTAGCCAGCCAAATTCTGCCCTAAGCGAAAATTTAATTAAAAAAATTACTTCTAAGCGTTAGGTGGATCAGTGCCGGTGTCGTTAATTACAGTTTTCTCAAATCTTACCCGACGCTTACAGCAGATGTCAATTGTCAGTAATTGCAAACTATGATGGAAAAGCTAACTGCTAAAAAACCGAGACTGGCCAGTCGCTTTACGCCACTGCTGCGTCACAACAATGTTAGATGACAAAATTGCATAGATAATACATTACTATCTAAGACCGTAAAAAACCTGGGGTTGTGCATTGACTGTAAAATGGATTGGCGCCAGCAGATTAACGAAATATGCCGCAAAGTCACTGCCGCATTACAGTCCTTATATCGGACTAAACATTTCCTCCCTATTAAGACGAAAATAATGCTAATCAACTCTCTTATCTTGCCCCTTATTGATTACGCAGATGTCTCCTATCCAGACCTAAACAATGATCTTCTCAACAAGTTAGAGCGCCTCCTTAACAACTGTCTCCGCTACATCTTCGGCTTACGTAAGTATGATCATGTTTCTCAATTTCGAACTAAACTTAAATGGCTCACTATTCGACAGAGGCGTAGCTCTAGAATACTTAATCTCCTCTATTCAATCTTAAATGATTCAAATGCGCCTTCATACCTAAAGAAGGAATTCCAATATCTTCACGCAACTCATAACAAAATGCTTCGATCATCTTCCAACCTTAAAATCTCCATTCTACCCCATAAAACTGATTTTGTTCAGAAGTCTTTTAGAGTTCAAGCTTCTATCCTTTGGAACAATCTCCCTGAAAATATAAGGAGGGCACCTACCAAAAGGTCTTAAAAAAATCTTATTCACAACTACTTCCTAGAATCTTCCTAATACACATTTCATTCAGATATATATACTATTTATTATATGTAAGTATATTTAATTAGACATTATATGTGTTTATAATTTGTCTATATTTATAGTTTGTCTATATATATAATATATATAATTTATATATATATTATAGTTTATTTATTATTATTTTATTATTATTACTATTTTTATTATTATTACATATTATATATATATATATATATATATATATTTATTTCACTTAGTACTAGTTTTATTTTTAATTTTACTTTGTTACGCCTACCGCAATTTCTCACCATCCACAAAGGTTAGCTGGTAGAGAATGCCAACAGGCATTAAGTTCGCCTTTTGTAATATACAATAAAGGGTAAATAAATAAATAAATAAATAATAGTGGTTCACACTTTGATTAAAGTAAATCCTGCACATTTTGATACATTTTAATAAATTTAGATTGTTTTTTTAATACAATTTTTCGTGGAGTAGCCAACAGTGTGCATAAGCATAAGCATTCTAAGTAATAACATACGCTAGATATATTATTGTTCAATAATATTTTGTTTATTATTATTACGTTAAAATATTTATATTAGGTCCTTATATATGAAATTGCCGTTTGGTATGGGAAGAACAAAACGTCGAATATTTTTCAATATTATATATGTATTAAGACTTTCGTTTTTATTACAAACATAGATTTTTTAGTGTGTAAAGTTCCAGTACTCTCATCAAATATGTTGGTATGTTTCTCGATTTATTAGTAAGTATGAAGTATAAAAGCTTTTCTATAAATAAGCTTTTCCTTGTAATTCATTCAGTTGTCTCAAGGGATCCTCCTTCTTATGGGTATAATAAACAGTACATATTTATATTCGAGTCCCTATAATTATTTCTGTATTTAAGTAACAAGTTTTTTATGCAGTAACGTAAGATATATATATATATATATTTATTATCTTGATTTTTTAGGGACTTTTATCCAACTAGGACACGTCAGCACCATCGTAGCCTAACTTATAAATAGATATACTAAATAGTTATACAATTTAAAGGTACATTAAAGATATGGGGAAGGATATAATACTAACTGTCAATAAATATATTAATTAGTGATATAAAACCTGCTGTTTCCGGAAATCAAAGTAGGCTTGTAACACCACCTAAATCAAATTTGCTTATGCTGTATTTCTGCAAAAGATTGCGCCTCTGCACTTTAACTTAAAATAAATGATTAAAATTATGAAAATTTATGTTTTGTAAAGTGGCATGAACCTCAGATTAGACTAAAGTTTTAATATCATGACAAAAACGGAATTTGCACGTCATTAGAAAGACAAAAACTTACTTTATATGGTAATATCGCTTTTTGTCTTTCTAATGAAAGGAAGCTAGTGATATAAATTTATTTTGAAACAATTTATGGGATTTATTTGGTAATAGTGCATGTTATTTCAAGATTTTTTATTTACTAGTTTATTCGACGGACAACAATATATTATGTTAAACTTATAATATTTATAATGAATGTAATTTACTTTTTGCATGTATTTGCATGTATTTTATGAACCAAAAATTTAATGTCGTAAAAACAAAGTTCGTGAAGTACATACGTTGAAATACAATGAAAATGCAGCATAAAATATTTAACATCATCAATTATCTATGTAAATGTAAGATTGCGTAAAAACCAAAGTCATTAATGAATGTTGCATGATTGGCAGAGCATTAAAATATTACAAAATAAGAGGTGTGTTTTAAATTTAAAATTTATTTAGCAAAAAAACATTAATTTAATTTTGAAAAGTTCAAGGTTTTGAACAATCTAATGATATTTAAAATAAAATATTGTAATTTTTGTTAATCACAGTTAACTACTTTATAATTAGTTATACGGATTCACATTTTTTTTATAACTTTTACCCAAAGTTTTCTAAGAATTAGTAGACTTTCATTCATTTTAAGTATAATGTTGTGGCAAACTTCATAGAAATATATTTATTTGGTGATTTTCGAAACGTATTTGTTGATGAACCGAATATTTAGAAAGTTATCTTTTTCATTAACGGTCTTAGGGGCTACCATAACTTAAAAATATTATTTTAATAAATGGCTTGACTTTGGTTATATAAATGTATGGATAAATAGATATAATATATAAAATAATAGATTATTTCATTAGATAAAAAAGAATAGTTTTTTTATAAACAAAATTATTTGTTTCTTATCCCTACCAACATAATAAATACGTCTGTGTATATATTTGTGTTCCGTTTTCGAATTGCTTAAGCCTTTCAATTAAATCTACCATGGAAAAATAATTAAGTTTCTAATATTCTTATTATAATTCGATATAATGTAAACTTGAAGTGAAAATCTAAAATTTTTAAAATTAATAGGGTAAGTAGGAGTGCCTATGTTTGTAGAAGAATTATTCTAATACGGAGAAATAACAACTATTTTTTTAAAAAGTAGAAAACACTACTCGGTGAAAGATAATTATTATCAGGAGTGCCGTCACACAAGTAACATGCCAGAGACGGCAAAAACAGCAAATGTAATAAATCCCTGAAACTCAATAGTTTTGATAACTTAGAGAAGTAATGTTTCTCACATGGGAAACATGGGAATAAAGAACTAAACCATTTTTAGTCAGTAGATAGCTGTAAGTAATTAGAACGCATTCCAAAATTACTGATTTATTGCCTGAGCACTTACTTTGAACATTGAACTTACACATAGGCACAGAAACTAATAATGAATTTTAATGACGTTGAAGAATATCATCGTGAAAATCAAATAATGGATGTTATAATAAAAATGTCTATTATCTAATTTCTGTTCCAGATAAGTTCTTGCGACTTTTCTTAGTAAAGAATATCGCATGTAAACACTAATAAGTAAATAAAACTAGGGGCCCCAAAAGACCCTCAATTTCGACTCGCTGCGCTCACGAATTTTCGGGTGCCATTTGCATATTGAGCGAAGCGCGCCCAGTGTAATGACTTATTGTTTCCCATTGACTTCAATGGGATATTAGTTTTTTGAGGATTGTTCCTCAACGACATGACAATTTTCATTTTTTTTCTAATTGTCACGTCTTTTTGATTGAAAAATTTCATAATTTCCCGTCAAGTAGTATTCGAACCTATTCGTGACAAAGAATGTGAAAAAGTCTCCAGTAGAGCGTTCTGCTCGCTTCGCTCAATAATAAGTTAAAAAAGTATTCTTGGAGTTGCCGGTTTTTTCTATGGACCGACTCATTGAAATCGTACAACGGAATCTGACATTTCACAAGTACAATGCATTTCGGGCGAATGCAATGCACTTATGATACGGCTTAACAAAAATACGTTGAAACCAACATGTATTATATTTCTGACATCACATTAAGACAAAAAGACTTTGTTGTAGAGGATTATTTTTACCGTGCAATACTTTAATAATTTTAAAATTTGTATCCAATTATTTTTTCAATAATTTAAAAATGTTCTCTACTAGGTTTTTATTTCTCCTTTTTTTACATAAATGGAATAAACTATTTTTAATAACAATGCAATTTCTATAGCCTTGACTACAGAATACGACGCCAATTATGTATTATGTATAAGCGGTACTCAGCTCTTTTTAGTTTAACTATGGCTCCACATTCAGGCAAATCAAAGTTGGTTTCAAATATAACTATGTTGAATGTACAGTCAGAGTCAAATTATTAGAGACGCTCAGGGTATTCAAATAAATAGACGCAACCAAAAAGTTAATAATATCGGTACAAACAAAGTTTCCTTATTGTTGTCAACAATATAGTCGCTCAAAAGGTCGAGACGTTTAAAATGTCATATAGATCGTTTCAGTCAAAGCGCCATAAATATGGTTACAGTCACCCTGCCAATGGTATCCAAGCATTCTAAGTGTTCAAAAATATGGAACACACTAGGAAAATAAACTTTACTTCTATATATTTTAAATATAATTTCTCACATCAATTAATATTAAAACATTTATACATAAAATGAGAGGGATAGGAATTAATACTATCCTTTTCAATTTACGTATGAGGTCATAGATATCTTTTGTTTTGTGAAAAAATTCGTTCATAGTCGTTTACGATACTTAATTCGAGGCCTTAATTCGCAAACCAATCAAGTCTATGTGAGTGAAATTTTCAAGAGGCACTTTAAACATCATAATATTTAATGGGGATTGTTTAATATAAAAACATACGAATTGCTGTATAAGGAAGGAATTGTGATAATTCTGGAATTGTTTTTTTGCGAATTACGCCGAAAATCGTTTGTTGTCAAACTAAATCGAAAAATACTTTCGCTGGAGTGTGAAATGGAGTTGGCTAGTTTGTGAATCAAGGCATCATTATTTTGTAAGCAATAAACTGTTAACTGATAATAGATATAAATCTCATTGGTAATGAGTATTAATATGTATATCTCATTGAGCAAGAGTGCTTATCTATTATTTAATATCACGTTCATGTAAAAAAAAATATATGTTAATTTTTATATTAAAACAAGTATTTAATGTTATTTGTATACCTAATTAAAATGAATACATTCCATATTAACGACAAAATGAGCACTTTTGAACCCACAGAACACTAAAAACTCTCATCAAATGTAAAAATAAAAAACATTTTTAGCTCTACTGATCTTCATTTGTCTAACTAAAATCGTATATAGCCACCGTCTATCAGACGAATAACGTCAGAAAGACGTCTTCGCATGGATTGTACAGCATTGTAGCAAAAATTGTCTCCTCTCGTGGACTTCCAAACTTCTTCGACGCGAGTCCTTAAATTTGCGATGGTTCGTGCTCGCGTACTGTCTTATACCTGAACCATTTTGCTCCACAAATTTTCGATCGGGTTTAGGTCGGGACTATGAGGCGGCATAGAAATTAACTTCATGTCCCTATTACCTTTTAAGTAGTTTTGAACAACTCTAGAGTCGTGCACGGAACTGTTATCTTGAACAAACTTAATCCTTTCATGGGGAAAAAAACTCATGGCTATTGGGAGCAAACCGTTTTTGAAAATGTCTTTGTATCGGGGGCCATTCATTCTTCCTCCCACCTCTACTAGCTCTCTTGGTCCGCTTTGGTTCATCCATCCCCTAAGGTGATTCGACCACTGCGATTATTAGGGAGGACATTTCTTTCATTATATCTTGTGTTCGATGTTCGGTATAAAGATAAGCGTTCTGGGCAGACGAACAAAAAACTTTTTCATCTACAAAGATCACATTATCAAAATTGAAATTTAAATAATTTTATGCAAATTGTAAACGCTGCGCTTTAAACCGTGGTGTTAATACAGGTATTTTAGCAGAAATACGATCGCGTAACCCATGTTCTCGTAGGCGTCGTCATATTGTGCTCTGTGATGTGCCAAATTCCACAGACATGTTCATGGAGTTTATAAAACGATTGCTAATAGCACGCTGCACTATATTTCTGTCTTGATTTGCTCTTATTTAACTTGGACGATCAAATGAAACTTTGCCATCTGAACAAAATACTGTGTTTCTCTAAAAATAAGAAAGAAGAAGAATCTGAAGAGATAGTAATTCGATAGGTAACTCATAATGCGATACTTGTGGATATTACCAGTTCATTAGAAATATCTGTTAAGGAGACACATTCTTTCTTTAAATACATAATTGGATGTTTCGTGGTGTCACTAATGCGATATGTAGGTATATTTAAGAATGAAACGCTATTATTATTTATTATTATTTTTTTTTGTTTATGCCTTCATTCACAAATATGCTTGGAACGCTATTATTGTGTTATTTCTAACTTGCTTTAATATTTCACTTGACATTGATATAACTGATAGATAATTGACATACAATGATATATAATAAAATGACATGTCAACAACACTGGATTGCCTAAAGAGGTTTTCATCTTTTTATTTTCCTAGTGTGTACCATATTTTTGAACACTTAGAATGCTTGGATACCATTGGCGGGGTGACTGTAACCATATTTATGGTGCTTTGACTGAAACGATCTATAGGACATTTTAAACGTCTCGACCTTTTGAGCGACTATATTGTTGACAACATAAGGAAACTTTGTTTGTACCGATATTATTGACTTTTTGGTTGCGTCTATTTATTTGAATACCCTGAGCGTCTCTAATTATTTGACGCTGACTGTATTTGATGCCGTTTCTATTATGTGGATGCTAGAAAGCAATGCATGCTTAATTGAATTAAAAAAAATACTTATTTATTGATATAGAAGCAGTTGGAGAAACCGGCAATATACAAATATTTGACTAAGTCGTGGAAAAAAATATTTTTCACAAAAATCTATGTTATAAAATGTATTTAAATACACCAAAAGTCATTATTATCAATTCTGATCTTTAGTGTTTATTTGTTTTATAATTAAAACAAACAAATTTGATTGCAAAAATTCCACTACACTTATTAATGAATACATCAAAATGAGTGCTATTAAAAGCTATGTTAAAAAATGCGTGATATAAACTTTATTATTTAATACCCACTTACATTACTTTAAGGTGTACTTACACTTTATATATTAGAATTCCTGAGTAGAACATAATTATGAAATGAAATGTTAATTTCCAACGAGCGTTTCACTAAAATGAGTCGAGAAACTAATTTCTAGTTAGGGTGTGTAGTCAGAATATCACCAGCAGAACACACTCGTTAAAACTTTCCTTCTTGATAGATATGAACTGGAAATTCCACACGTGCATTGAGCATGTCTTTGACATTCAAATACTTAGAGAATTTGACGTTAGGTGTTTAATGATATTTATTTATTACAAAATTTCATTTGTTTTGTCATTTATATATCAAATACTTTGACATTTATATATCATTTCTACTAATTAGATAGTGGCTCTGTCATATAAGGACATCTGCAAATATTGCTTCGAAAAGTTTCAAATGCGATGCTATCCTTAAGTTTAGCATTAGAATGAATATTGTAATCTTAATGTAACTGTAAAAACATGCTGAGGTTATAACATGTATGTTAAAATGACTACTAAGATTTATTAAAAATATTATAGTATTATTTAGATTATTTTAAAAACTTTAATATTCTTGTTACGTTGTAATTTAAGTAAACCTACTTCGTATTATAAATTTTTGCTTTTCTTTTTGTCAGTGTAAGTTTATTAATAAGACGGCAAGTAAAATAAAGATTTTTTAAAATAAATATGGAATGAAAAATCCATTGACACAGGCAAGACTCAAATTTGCGGAATCGAGGAAATCATTGGTAGAGTCAATTAGGGAAACTATCTCCCTCCTCCGTGAATTACCAATTCTATATAATAAGAGTATAATCTTCTTTATCGATTGTTGTTTGGCTACTTTCGAAATTCCTAACCAATGTTTCTAATTTTACAGTAGATATGACATCGAATGATTTAGAGTCCTGCTGTATTCATAAAATTTTCAAACTATATTTATTTTAAAATATTTGAGCCTAATATAAGTAATTATTTTTATAGACAATTTCAAACATAAAACAAGCAATGTTTATCATCGAATTATATTAATAAACCCAATCGACAAGTTAAATATAAATCGAGTCGTGTAATTTTCATTCGAATGAAATTGATTAAAGTTGGTTTCAAACTTTGATATCCAAGTGTTTTCGTAACTTTATGTAATTTGTACAAGAATATTTGAGACATCAGGGATCTTTATAATTGAATAACATTAATATTGATCTTGGATAACGTCAAAGAAGATTTTTATTTATCTTTTGCGTGACATCGACAAAAACCTTATTAGAAATACTATTGTATTTGATCTGATATTCCAAAATAGAATCACATCTAAAGTAGTTAGTAAAGAAACAGTTTATATAACCGATATTTTAGAATTAAATCTAAAGATAAAATTTTAGTTTCAAATATAGTTAATAGTCAATTGGCCTTTTAAAATCTGTATTATGTTAAAAATTTTATTAGAAATTACAATGTACACATACCCGAATAATGTCTGAACTGAATGTCTGGTTTTCATTTCTCTCGACCGAAATTTTCTACTGAAATTTAGAAAGCTAATGTTACGTAATATGTAAAAAAATGACTCATAACACCTTAAAAGTTAGGAAATCCAATCTAAACCAAGTCGAGTTATTTAGTACACCTCTCTATGAGGGCAGCGATCCAAACACTTTGTCATAATCGATACCTCGTTGGATTACTAACAACATCTAATTAATCAATTGAGGTATATCAATATGACTTCTTTTATATAATATCTAAATAAATATAATGATTTGATAAACGCACCTTGTAACATAATTTAATTTCAGGATAAAGTAACCTTTTTAAAATATCTATATACAAGGCTTCATCAAAATGATGAACAGCTGTGACTACAATTTTACCAACAGCTTACTAAGTTGAACTGTTTAGATGTCAGTGTTTATGTTTTGTTTTGTTTCGGAATTAAATTATAAAATTATTATGAATTTCGTAAATATCAAATATTATAAATATGTAGTAATGAATTTAAACACTATTAATTTAGAAAGTACTACCATTCTATATAAAAATAAACCGACTCTATTAAATAAATTCTGTTTTGCGAAAATCGCAAATGTTTCACCAATATATATATGGCGCAAAATACATCCATGATTGGATCAACTATTAGATGTAAAAGACACAATGAATTTCGTTCATCAGTCAGTTGAATTCGTTACAAACATTAAAATTGATCGAAAAGCTTCACAGTTAATAAATAAGTAAAGAATTGCGTTACACAGAAACAATACATTTATTTAAATTATTACATTTATGAAACTAAGACTCTATCCCAAAAAAGATATTTAAGCCACATAATAATAATTTACCGAAAATTTTTTTTTTTTAAAAACGTGGTCACTACTAAACTTACTGTTACTTATACAAATCAAAATTTATACATGTTTTGTATGTATTATATTATGTAAAATAAATAATTAAAACGTATTATAAAAATACCTGACACAAGTATTTATTACTACTACAAAAGAGAAAGAATAATCTTGAACGAGCTAATGACAATAAGCTATTAGCAGATATAACAAGTACATACGTTGAAAGTTACTTTAAGATCGAAATAAATATCCTAATAATAGATTTCGATTTGTTGCTTTTATGTTGTTACAAATGTGAGTCCTTATTATGTTTATTATTAAATGAAACTTATTTAAATAACATATTCACAAAACCGCCCACTAAACAATTTATATTTGAGTATACACTTTGTAAATAATAACACACGAGTGAAGTTTTATCACTTTTATAAATTATGCTGCTCATTTATTAATCCTAAAATAAATCCATATGGATAGAATCTTAATTAATATAGTATAAGGGCATGTAAGTAAGATTGTTCGTTATTGTATCGCGTCTTAACTACTTAACTGATCATCCTAAAATTTTTGATTCATTATTTTTAGAGAACACTAAAAAATACTTGAAAGTGGCCCAACTCAATAGACCTTTTCAAACCTATACAACACTTACAAAATTCCTGGCAAATGGTAAAAAAATGGTTAAAATATACCACGTACTGTGGTGTTAAAAATATATTATTAAGACGATTAACGAGTAAGTTACATATTTCATAGGGTTTTGTGACTAATAACTGCATTAGTTGATTTGCTTATAGTACAGCATAGTAACACTGTCTGATTAATTAGCTGCATGACTCGACACCAAATGAACGAGATTTGATTTACACTTTGTACTCTTGTTAGCGATAACAAGAGAACATGCACCTCCTGTAACCAAGTTCACGTGGTAACGGTATTTGCGCTTCACAGGCTTAGTACTAGTGAGGTTTCTGTGACACGCTACGGTGAATAGTGACATGTCTAATAATTTTTTTTATTATTTAAGTTAAAATAGATTCTAAAATACTTTTGTTTAATATACTTAATTTAGTTCTTGATTAATAAACAAAAAAAAATAAGGGTAGTAAGAGCTTATTTATCCTTCCTTATAAAATAGTCACAGTATAATGATAGTTGCAATATATTTCACTATAGGTATATATATCATATAATGTTATATTATATTTTATCTAACATAATTCTGTCTATGTATTACATGTATTTATTATAGTTTTAGGAACCAGAAGCGGGTAGTAATAAAAATGAAAAAAATATACCGAACACAACACTTTAATTACTTTACAAGTCTATTTTAATAATCACAAAATAGACTTAGCAACAATTATAATCAAATATATATACAGAACTATGACGTGGTTTGAGCGTGTCAACCCTCCAACGAACGACGATAGAATGGCCTCTTGACAGCTGCTGCACCCTTTTTATATAGGCTAGGTGACATTTATTGCTCTTTGTTCCTTACACGGCCTCTCCTGATGCTGCGTCGCCCTCGATCGCATTTGGACCAGGTCTTGCTATGGGAACATTATCGCTGTTGGAATTTGAGTCATCATCAGAATCATCTGAAAGTTATAAAGACACACCTAAGAATTTTAAGTATCAATCCCGTAGTCAGCTCAATCATTCGCCTCATATTTAATTAATTCATACATCGTGTCAATTACACATGATTCATAAACTACACATTACATACAAATCATCTCATTTTACACGACTTATTAGTGTATACAGAACTGTTTTCTCATGTAAAAGCGTGTTTTAGACCAGTAACACTACATCGGACTATTACAAGTGATTCAGTAACATCTACATCGAATCATCAATACAATCCAGTAACACTACATCGGATTGTTCACATATCAGTCATAACAGACTGTCTACAAAATCAGTAACTAATACCGGTAACACATTTACAACACAAACACACGGTCGAGTTGTAATTCACCGAATTATAACCTTACTCTTGTATAAGGCATACTAGTTACTGACAAATATTAACATCAATCAAGCACTCACTCTCGAAGAATGTAGCGCACGACTCCGGGCACCACTCTCCTCTCCAGGGTACCATATACTCGGCCGCAGTCTGAGTAGTTTTTCCATATGCACCACTTAACAGTTTCAGTTTATAACGGCTATTCGATAGAGCTTCGATAACCAGAAACGGTCCGCGCATCCCTGGATCTAGTTTTCCTGTACACTGGGAATACTTTATGACAAAAATAAGATCATCAACCTTAAACACACGAGGAGGGTGCCTGTTACGATTGGTGCGCTCGTCTTGCTGCTCCTGGTTCTGCTTCAGGAGTTCGCTATCCCTGGTCCGACAACTCACGCCAGGCTTGATAATTTGACGATGATCCTTCCACAAGTATGTCACGAACTAGCGCTCGGATTACAGATGTTTAGCATTAGTACCAATCAGAAGGTTCAATGGTGAATGGTGAAAACTGCGTAGTCTTTTGTTTAGTGATATTCAGTACTAGTTGAAGTTTCCACGTTGTCTCGGACCACGAAGCATCTCTATGACTGACTTCAATTCTTATCATATTGAGAACAGTCCTCATATAGCGCTCGACCTGCCTGAAGGACTGATGCTTCCCTGCAGTGATGTGGTGCAAGTCAGATCCCAGTTCCTTAATCCAGCTGACAAAATCACTGGATTCAAACATACGCCCGCGATCTACTACTATTAGCCTTGGCACACCAAAAAGGGAAATAGCGTTTGTCATAGCTCGCTTAAGCTCCAATGTATCCTGTCGCTAGATCGGGTACAGAAGGGAGTATTTAGTAAAGCTATCTACCAGGATCAGAAGAAACTTATAACCTCTTGATTCCGGTAGTGGTCCTAGGGCGTCCACATGGACCGTGTGAAACGGTTGATCAGGTTTTTCCCACGAAGTAATGTTTGGGTGCGGGGCCCGAGGCACCCTTTTTTTTGACATGCATATAAAACAATGAGAAATGTATTTACTCACAAATTTGCGCAAACCTGGAAACCAAAAATGTTTTAAAATATAATAAGATCTAGCGTTTTCTCTGCACCGACGTGTTCGTGTTCGTCATGAAACACTCTCAACAGGCTCAATCTATGGCCCTTTGGTATGTAGCATAGGAGACGGAGTGTCTCACACAACTGGAGCATAACGATAAAATAATAAGTCGTTTTGCTGTACATACCGACTGGAGTCCAAAACTCTACTTTCCAACTGTTGTACTAGTTCACGAGTTTCACCGTCTGCAGCCTGAGCTATCGGCGCCCAGTTATGAGGCCTAGTAACCTTGCATGCTTGCACTGATATTGGGCTGCAACTTAAGAAGTCTGCGTGCGACATATTCACTCCTTTCCGAAACTCAATGTTAAAGGTAAAGTCCTGTAAATATACCCACCAACGAGCTACGCGGGGCAGTAGGTCTTTTTTGCGCTCTGTAGCCTTGAGGGCATTGCAGTCCGTAAATATCTTAAACTGCAATCCAAGCAAATAGTGTCGGAAATGCTGAAGCGCTTTAACTACTGCCAACGTGTCCACTTCGTAAGAGTGGTACTTACGTTCAGCAGCCTGGGTGACCTTGCTGAAATATTCCACAACTTATCTGTTACCAGTTGTAGAGATTTGCATCAATACTGCACCGTAACCAGCACTGCTCGCATCAGTATGGACTTCCGTCGCTATAATAGGATTAAATATTACCAGAATAGGTTCACTTGTCAGGAAAGGAAAGCCGCCAGGAAATCATCGACAAGCTGGATGATTTCCTGGCGGGCAAGTTCTTGTTCGGATCCCCACGTGAATTTCGTTTCTTTCTTGGTGAGTTTTGCGATGCACGCAGTCTTGACTGCAAAGCCTTGTATATAGCGCCTGAAGTATCCAGCGAGTCCGAGAAATTGAAAAGTCAGAATATTCGTTAATTATAGACATTAAAGACCGCTTTTGTTTTCCTTGAAGTGGTGTATTTACATCTTTATCATTAATGACGGCATTAATATGACGTGGCAAAGTCGTTAAGTTAGAACGAGTTATAAACTGCCTATCTTTGGTACGTACATAAGTAACGCCATCGCGATTAAGTATATCGGTTTCAATTATTATGGGCGCATTCATATAAGATGAAGGGACAACTACAAAATCTGCTTCGATAGATATTTCAGGTAATTCAATAGTTAGAGTAACATATGAGTCAAGCGATATTTCATTTTCACTAATTCCTTTGAGAGTACTACGTCTAAAGTGTCACGCACAAGACACGTATTTTAAAACGTTATCCGAAATTAATGAAATATTCATCGCACCGCTATCTATGAGCACATCTATTGGGATACCTTGAACCACAGCCGTAACAACATCGCTTCCCCACTCAGGGTACTTAAGAGATTGATCGGTTATGTTGCAGAGATTTATGTTGCGTTTGTTACACATATCCGAACGTTCCTTGGCAAAACATTTCTCATCAGTCAGTCATCAGTCTTTTTCGATATTTTTTACAAAAATGACACGTGATCTTACACGTTGAGTTTGAAGGCCGATCTTCTGATTAATCGGTTTTTTTACACAGCGATAACTTTTGTATCTCTTTTGCCCGCAGCAATAACATTTCGCTTTGTAAGATTGATTCGGTCTATCACGCTGCTTGAACATAGGTTCACGTGAATCTAGCTTACCACGGCCCGGCTTGACATATATTGACAAAAACGAAACCAAATTCTCTAAAGTTACGTTAGCATTGGCTGTTGCCGCACGTACTGGCGCGTCCGTTATACCCCTAATAACTATTTGCGTCATCAGATCCTCACTAAAACCTTTTACTATACGTAGACGTACTAGAAAACGGCGGGCGTACTCAGCGTAAGTACTAAACTTATCGGAAGATGTGCTCATGACGTCAAACAATATATTCCCGAAATCAAGTTTGTTTGGGCAGAGGGGCTTAAATTCTCGTTTGAAATTAGTCCAACATCTATCGTTTGTCACCCATTCGTTCAATCAAACTTTGGTGTCGCCTTTGAGACAAAGCACTACCCGCGACAAACATTCTTTATCGTACCAGCGGTTCAAATCCCGAGCCCTATCTACTTCTTCACATCATGAATTTATGTCGTTAATACGAGGGTCGAAGTTCGACTCGTAATATTGTGAACGAGCTGGAATACACTTTAATGCCTCTGCTAATAATAAGCTACAATTCGTTTGATTACTAGTCACATCGTGTGAAACGTCACTTACATTCGCTTCGCTAGATACACCGAAATTATTCCGAGAAACGTGGTTACTTTCGTTATCGACACACGGATTTTATGGACGGGACGGTAGGCGCAAAATTTGCTACCTCAATAATCGGCGGCGTCATGTGACCTAATTGCGAGCTATATGTTTTATCTTCACCAGCCGAGGGTAGAACACTATTTGAAACACGATGTTGATGTTGATGTTGCCAACTTGATGTTACTTTGAATTCCTCGAAATCTTAAAGTAGCTGTTATTCGATTCAGATGTTTAGATGCTGTCTACGTGGTCTTATATATTTATAACTAAAAATAAATATATGTATGACTTAAAATATTTAAATTATATCAGAAATGAAACTAATATTAATAACACTGCTCAAGTTTCACACAAATTTCAATTAGGCTTTTAGTAAGATTTTAGTGATGTCAGGGGCATATGCACTTGTGTTGATACTAGAAACATACTGTAATCATGTCAGTGTGCACTTAAGAGGCATTATATCAGACTTAGTGAGGCGCAGTGATGAAAATAGTGGTTCGTATACTTTTTAACAAATAATTGTGTCTATAAATATCACTAAAATTGTGTGATATAAGCACTTGTACTTTATTGTAATTCAAGTGTTATTTAAAAGTAAAATATAAATTGGTTTCAGGGTCAGGATCATATTAAATGTAATAATTAATAATAAAATAAGTATCAAGAATTTACTTCTTGATAGCGTTTGGCGCTCCGTCGTCTCTGGCTACCCCGCAAGGAATATGGCGTGAAGTTAGATAGATAGATAGACTTCTTTATTAATGTGCTTAGAGTATATAAATATACGTTTATAAAACTACAAAAAGTTATATGTTCATCTTTTTTTGAAGTATGTTTGCTTTTTCAAGTAATTAATAATATCCAAATAATTTGCTATTTTCTTAGCAAAACAAATAAAGATAATAACTTTTATTATTTTTGCTGTATGATTTATGTTAAAATAATTTAAAAAAAATTTTGAAGATACACTGTTACTTAAATTTACAATACTGTACCTTGTATAATTAATATAGTCTGGGAAAGCAAATATTAGAAAAATAAATAAATATTTTTTGCTATTTTATGTCAGATTACAAAAAAGTATACTACAGTTGGTATACACAAATAACAATTGTAAGGTTTTTTTTATCTCTTATTATAAATATGTACTTGAATACATCAAACAAATTAATAAATATGTCGGGTTTTGCTCAGACATCAGGAAGAAAATTCAAATAGAATAACAAAATTTATTTACAGTTTAAACACACACAGAACAAAAAGAATAATTTGATTGATACAATTGTTACAACAGTTACTAACTAACGCGTAACAGAATTACAATAATTAAATTGAATGAAATTAATCAGTAAGGCTATGTCGGGCGGTCACAAAGGGCCTACTAACTGTCAGGGACAGAGTTCGGACACCCACCGCAATACGAGCACTACTTATTGTCAAAGACAATTTTCGCCGCTCAATGCCTATATGGTGTATTCGACTATCAAGAGACAGTGATCCGTACACCGAGACGCAATCATTAGAAATGCGTGCCGACTACTCGGAGTGGGCTGCTTTTATAGTCGATTCTGAAGGAGAAATTTTATATTCTCGAAGTACCCGCAACTAGCGTTCGGTGTACGTTCCACCGGCGCCTATTGGACGCTGTTCCTTGAAGCCGCGCATAAATAGCGTGACTACCGACACGGCCATTCTGACGATCACTCGCCCTCGAGTGATTCTGCAGAACCAAAATACATCATCATCACTATATAACTGGTCTAGGTTAAATACCACTTGGTAAAAACCCCTACAGTACAAACATGAAACACTGGTCTAGGTAATTACATTCTGTAAAAACCCCTGCAGCTTAAAACATACTGGACTAAAACACTGGTCTAGGTAATTACATTCTGTAAAAACCCCTGCAGCTTAAAACATACTGGACTAAGTCGTCACCCACTAAAGCAGGTGAAACTCCTACAGCGCATCACAAAACTAGGTAGTCACCCACAAAAGCAGGAGAGACCATAGTCATTATTACTCATAAAATTCTATCACACCTTCAGTATTATCTACACTGAGTGTTCGAGAGCTGACAGATAAAGTTTCTTCAGAATCACTTACACTTAAGGCATGAGAGCTTACAGATAAAGATTCTTCAGAATCATTTGACGGAACACAGATTTTATCTGCCGACACGGTCCCTTCATTGCTATCAACATTCTCAATACTATAGTTTTCAGAAATTTCTAAATACCCTTCTTGCCCATTAGGTACTTCCCTTAAATTTTCATGAGAAAACTTATAAATTCTATTAGAACCGTTAATATGTTTAAGTTCATAACGGTCATTATCTAATACAGTAACTACCTTAAAAGGCCCCTTAAATTTATTGTCTAATTTTGTTTGGTGTCTTTCTTCACATTTAACAAAAACAAATTCACCACATGAAAATGGTTTAATCCTAGCTTTCCCGTTATTAAACCGTATACTATCAGCTTTAGCTGCCTTTTGAATGTTTTGTGATGCAGATGAACGAACCGACTCGACATTAATTGTAGTTGGTTCAGAGGAACTAGGAGTTATTTTTGCTAAATTAAGCGAGTTGCCTTGAATACCAAACATAAGTTCCAGAGGTGTAAAACCTGTGGTTCTAGAGCGTGTACTATTGAGAGCAAGTTGAATCTCTCCTAGTTCATCTTGCCAAGCATTACAAGTATTACACTCTATAACAGTAAGGATGTTTTTCAAAGTTCGCATGACCCTTTCAACCTGTCCATTGGCTCTACTGGAGCCCGTTGCTATTAAATGGAGCTCGATTTTATTATCATTACAAAATTTTTTAAATTCAGCGCAGTCATAATATCTTCCCCTATCTGCAATAATACGTTTTGGAGCACCAAATAAATTAACAGCGTGTTTGATTGCCTTTACTGCGTATGATGAACTTAAGGTGGGCGTATATTCAAGCAGTACAAACTTTGTAAAGGCGTCTATTAAAACTGAGCAATATTCCTTTCTATCACTTTTGCCCGAAAGTTTTCCCGTTAAATCTACATGAATAGTGTGCCAAGGGACTGGATATTTTGGAATGGAATGTAACTGCATTTGTTGTGCACCTGAAGGACCCTTAGAAGTTTTACAAATTACACAGCAGTTAATAAATTTTTTCACAAACTTAGCCATATCTGGAAACCAATAAAGATCATACAGTTTATATAAAGTTTTTTCATATCCTAAATGTTTTATCTCGTTATGAACATGGCTAATCAGGGACCAAACCAAAGAACGAGGGATAATAGGTAGCCAATTAGAAATTCCTCTACGTTCAATCTTTCTGTACAGTACTCCCTGCCTTAAATCGTATGTACGCGATATTTCTTCAGGTAATTGATTATTACGTATTTTGGACATTATGTTTGAAAGTTCCGAAGCACGTTCCTGTTCTACTACTAACCAGCCTTTATGTAATTCTAGAAAATTTACGTCTCGGGGTTCGGAATTTGTTCATATGGGTTCAGTGTTTGGCAAATTACGGGATAAAAAATCTGCATGAGCCATTTTATGCCCTTCTTTGTACACGATATCAAAATCGTAAGCCTGTAATATAGCCCACCAACGGTGAACTCTTGGAGTTAAGTCACGTTTTGAATGTGACGCTTTAAGAGAATTACAGTCAGTGAATATGGTGAATTTTCGCCCATGCAAATAATGGCGAAAATGTTCAATAGCTTTTACTACAGCAAGTGTCTGGAGTTCAATAGGTAAAGAAGGATCAAAAACTTTCAGAACTGGTTCGGACGTTAAAACATGAATAATTATTTTATGTATCTGGTCATGCTCTGGGGTCCACTTAATATTACCTTTTCCTTTTGTTAAACAATATAAAGGTCGAATAATTTAAGAGAAATTAGGAACAAATTGTCTAAAGTAAGTTGCTAACCCTATAAGCTGCCTAACTTGGGTGACAGTCTTCGGAGTTGGGGCATTAATTAAAGCTTGTATTTTTTTTGGATTGGGTCTAATTTCCCCCGCTGAAACCATATAACCAAGATACTACGTTTGAACTTTTAGAAACGAGCACTTCTTTAAATTAAACGAGAACCCTTCATTTGACAATGTTCTCAGTAATTTGTCTAAACGGTTAAGTCCTTCATCAATATCCTTTGAAATTGAAAGTACATCGTCCATGAAAACTAAGATCTTTTCATCATTAATAGGCTTCAATGCAGTATTAATAGCCTTTTGAAAAATAGAAGGGGCATTCCGAAGCCCGAAGGGCATAGCCAAATATTCAAATTGTCCTTTTGGGGTCACAAATGCAGTTTTTTGTATGGAATCTTTGTGAACGGGCAGTTGATGAAACCCCGAAATCATATCAATACTACTAAAATAATGAGCTCCGTGCAGTTAATCAATTTGTTCACCAATCAAAGGTAAAGGATAGTGAATTGGCTGAGTATTGCTATTTAGCTCCCTATAATCAACGCAAAGCCGCGAACTACCGTCTTTTTTGTCAACAAGAATTATAGGGCTGGCAAATGGGGACGAACTTTCTCTTATAATATTTGCCATCAACAATTGCTCAATTTTTTCATCAACTATCTTAGATTCCTGAGGAGATAATCTATAAGGTCTTCTATGCACTATTTTATGGGGATCAATCAAATCAATTTTTAACTCGCCTGTTTTAATCCTAGTAGTTGGCAAATTCTCAATAAAGTTATCTGAATATCGTGTTAAAATATTGAAAAGTTTAATTCTATCAGATCCTGTCAAGTCTGTATTAATAGAATCAATGTCGAAATTAGGTTTGGACTTGGCACACATATTAGACTTTCTACACCGCTTGAATATTAAACCACATTCCGACATTTCAACAAGAATATCGCGATCAAGTATGTCTCAGCCTAATAAAATAGTATCATTAAGGCAATCATCCGGAACGACATGAAGAGTGATGTGACTAAATTCAACGTTTTGAATTTTTGCTTTACAGACGATTTGCTCTGTACTACTAACACTACTTTTACCAATACCGGTCATATTGATAAGGTCATGCGATCTTTGTCCAATAACTAGGTGTGAAACACTCTGTCTTATTAAACTGCACTCGGAACCGGAGTCAAAAATGAATTCAAAAGTCATACCACTACACTCCATAACGCCACGAACAGTCTTTGAGCAGATGTTGACTTCTTTGCTTCCAGCTGCGTTTTGCTCCTTTTTCGTGTTGTCAGTTCTCATCGGGCAGGTGGTGACAACGTGGCCTGGCTCCCCGCAGACGTAGCACGTAATTTGTGGCTTCTGGCTCCCACGTTTATCAGCGACGCTGCTTGAAGAGCGAACTTGAGTTTTGTTTCTGTCACGACAATCGGCGGCGCGATGACCAATCTTGCCACATGCGTTACAGTTTCCACGGAAACTGAAAGTTTTAGGGCGTTTGGGATCAGAATCGCCCGATTCAAATAATTCCGGCTTTCTCTTTAAAGATATGCCGCGTAGTACCCGAAACAACTGGGATTTATTATTAATTACACTTGAGTTTAATTCTCGACGTATGTGAACATCGCACTGAGATAATACGGAAATGGCAAAACCCGTCACGACCTTCTCAGGTAATTCGGCGTCTGGGATATTTTCTATTAATTGCCAAAGGCGTAAACACGCTTGAGAAGGGGTTTCACCAGTATTCATTTGAAATCTAAGGATATTATCAAAGTGATCCTGAATAAGCATAGGATGAGAGAACTGAGCTGTCAAAGTTTCCCGTATACCTTCCCATTGGTATTGACTGGGAGGTATTTTAGTGAGTAATGTGGCTGCACGCCCCCTGAGACAATGGGTTAACGTCATAATTAAATCAAGCCCTTTTAAATTTTTGGACCTAATTATGGTATCTGATAATCGACATCAGCCCTCTATGTCTAAATTGGTGTCGTCGGGATCGAACGGTACCAAAGCTGTGGGAGATTGCGAAGCATTGGACCGAGACAGCAAAGCATCCGACAATTTCGAGAAAATCGCTTCTAAACTACTGAGCGGTAGCGATAAGTTCTCTTGCATGTTCTGTGTGGTGCCAGAGATGGGCGGAGAATCCGATCCCACTTCTGATGTCGGGTTTTGCTCAGACATCAGGAAGAAAATTCAAATAGAATAACAAAATTTATTTACAGTTTAAACACACACAGAACAAAAAGAATAATTTGATTGATACAATTGTTACAACAGTTACTAACTAACGCGTAACAGAATTACAATAATTAAATGAATGAAATTAATCAGTAAGGCTATGTCGGGCGGTCACAAAGGGCCTACTAACTGTCAGGGACAGAGTTCGGACACCCACCGCAATACGAGCACTACTTATTGTCAAAGACAATTTTCGCCGCTCAATGCCTATATGGTGTATTCGACTATCAAGAGACAGTGATCCGTACACCGAGATGCAATCATTAGAAATGCGTGCCGACTACTCGGAGTGGGCTGCTTTTATAGTCGATTCTGAAGGAAGGAGAAATTTTATATTCTCGAAGTACCCGCAACTTGCGTTCGGTGTACGTTGCACCGGCGCCTATTGGACGCTGTTCCTTGAAGATGAAAGATGGGTGTGAAAATAATGGTCTAAACCTGAATGCAGATAAGACGAAGGTTCTGACATTTAAAAGAAATGAAGAAAGAACAGAATGTAAGATCAACGTGAGTGGTAAGATAATAGAACAAGTGAATGAAGCGGTATATTTGGGAAGTATGTTTAGCAGAGACGGAAGATACGAAATGGATGTGGAAAGGCGTATTGCTGCCGGTAACAGAGTTAACGGTGCTTTGGCTACATTGTTGAGACGGCGAAACGTCAGCATCGCTGCACGTTTGGCTGTACACAATGCGGTTTTGCTTCCGAAGCTGTTATACGGCAGCCAAACGTGGGTAACACAGAAGAAGACTGTAAGAAAGATGAATGGTGTGGAAATGCGATCTCTTCGTCGAATATGCGGAGCCAGCCTAGCTGACCGAATCCACAATGAAGAGATCCACAGAATGGCAGGTATTAGTGAAGATGTTACACTGAGAATGAAGAAAAACGTGCTCAGGTGGTTTGGGCACGTCAAACGAATGAGTGATGAAAGTATGGAATGAAGAAAAAGACTTATAAAGGAAAAGTGAGTAAGTTTATACTTATTTTTCACATGATGGCAACTATGTTTCAAAAAGAAAAAAAATATATATTCGTTAAACAAATTTTAAAGTGTATAAACTAATTTAAGCAGTTGTCATCAAAGGGATATCAGTAAATATGTACATATTCTATTTATTGTCGATAAAATTAAATATAATAATAATCTAATAAATAATATACTGTTACCACCGCAAGCCTCATGTTTTTTTACTTGAATAAAGTGGTTAATTCTGCAGTAACTCACTTCAAACCTTTGATTCATGTCATTTTCTAAACTATACCGGGACGTAGTTAAATCCATTTGAAATTTACGAAGTCAGCGTCGAATTTTAGAAGTGCATTAACTTAAATATTCAACTCGGGTATTGGCGTCGAGTTAGACACACGTTTATAAAGTACTATACAGTAGTGATTTTAAATAGCTTTCTTATTTCTGATTCGGTAACAAATAATATTATTTTTAAGAGAGAGGAGGACAAGCCAGCATACGGGTCACTGATGGTAAGTTATCACCGCCGCCCACGAACTCTTGCAAAATTTTGCTATGTTCCATCGGTCTGGAACATTTAACTATTTATTTATAAATAAAAATTTATGTAATGAAATTTTATAATATATTTTAAGGAGGCTAGTAAGGCTAAAAATTTATAATAGGATATGATAGGATAAAAAGAACTATTTATAATAGAATTAATACAAGTAAACTTTAATGGATTTTAAGTACGTCTTAGACAATGAATTTAAAGAATGATAAAAACTTATATATATCGGGTGTTGGAAACACGGGCGAAGGGCTACGTTCCTGATGAGAGCCATTTAGATCTTCTTGAAGGTCCATTGTCAAAAGACAATATTCCAAACGATAAAAACTTTATTTTAAGTTTTTATAATACAAAATGATTCAGGCCTAATCAATGTCAGACGTCTGAATGGTTCGGCCGTTGAAGCCGAACTGCCCTAGACTGCGTTGCGCGTGCCTTATATAGCAACTCCTTCCACTTCGGACGTCACGTCACTAGACGAGTAATTCCGATGTTGATAATATTCATTATTATTTTAAATCACAAAGTTACACATAATTCATATATTAATTATTTATTATTAAAAACTTAAACTATTACACACATAATCAGATAAATAATGAGTCACGCCGACATATAAGTAGTTTTTAGGAAATTGTCTGTGGAAAAAAACTTTATACGTAGAAAATCACTTTTTAGACAACCTTTAACTTTTTGAATATTGTCTATAAAGCATATATTTTTTATTGATGGACTCGAAGTTAAACATACATATATTTAAATCTTATAACTTATAAATAGTGTTTAGAACTTTTTAAAACGCATTAAAGCTACTTCATTTATAGCCCTGATATGTAAATGATAAATTACAGTTTGCAATTAATGAGCGCTGTTAGATGAAATTTAGTCAGTTGACTGAAATATCCTAGAGACCAACAGATAGAAAATAATACATTGGGTTACATTGATTTAAGGAAATTTTGTAGAATACTTTGTTTAGGAATGTCACTTTTATTAATATTATCTTTTTTACTATCGATGTTGAACCAGTGATCAGACAATGACATGCTGTTAAACCAGTGCAACTTATTTATAAATAAAATGTGTAATAATATTTTTGTAGAAGAGTTAAAAAAAACAATAATTTTCGAAATTTATGAAAGCTTTTTTATATATTTAGAATGATTTTACCTTCTCCCTACGTTACCATTGTTATGCGAGTTGAATATTTACTAACAAGCATTTCGGAAATTTGACGCTGACTTCGTTATTTTCATTTTGTCTCAACTATATGAAGAAGAAACTGAGAACATTTCCACAAGACGATCAATAAAAGATCAGACCGACCAGTCAATCGGTTAGTGGCTATTGACTCGTATACCAGACTATACTGGGTATCTTTTATTTATATTATATTTGTGAAGCCCTGTGATACAAGGATAAGAATTAAAGAATCTCTAATGATGGCGTTTAGTTAAAGAAATACATAAAATTAAAAAAAAATGGAATTCAGACTATTTCTAAAATAATGCCTACTATGGACATTTTTATTAATATTTTTCAAAGAGTAATATAAAAAAGTTTCAAAATATAACATTGATAAATTTAAAAGTAACTCGTTTGTTACAAGTTATAAGTAATGGTGAGTTTATTTGATGTAATAAACGAAAACAAACAGTAGGCGTTCATAACGTTTTAAAAACTGCGGCAAATTTTATTACTGGAAACAATTCGAACAATTTGCAGCCATTCCTCATATTATCATAACATTTCTTTTCTTCATTTTTTTCCCATTACCTGTTTAAATGCTACAGTCCTTTTAGGAAATAAACCATTGTTTATATACTCGTAGTTAGTCAATCAGTTCTCTTTTAAAACATGGGCGTATAATTTCTTACATAAGAAAGTTTCGTCAAAACATTTTATATTGTATTCTATAATCTGGTACTGCAAGTGGGCTTGAATATATAGTTTTTAATTTATGAATAATTTTTTTTAGAAGAAAATATCTATATTTTCCTTATTTTACTAAGCCCATTTACTAAACGCAGGTTCAATTTTTTTGCAGTTTTCTTATCTTCGCGGATTAGATTACTAGTTCTATAGAGATATTTCAATGTTAAAAATCTTTCTGTAACTAAATGTTACAGGTTAATTAAATATTCAAATAATTTTCACAGAACTAACAATAAATGCATTTTTGAACTGTCGTTAAATATATTTGAATTATAAGTTTCATTAAAACTTTTTACATCCAATTATATTATAATAAATTATCTATATTAAATATTTATATCTAAATATAAATAGACTTTTAAATGTGTATATTACTTAAGAATAAAGTAACTTTACCCGTTATAATTTTAATATTCAAATATAATTTATTTATTCCAAAAACCAGAACTGAAACTAGTTAATTATTATTGTAATGCGGTCTGTTGCGGTCAGTGTCAGTGCTCTGTGCGTATGTGGTAAATAAAAGTGACTGCCCTGATGACAATTAAAATAAAATAATAGACTGTAGTAGATGTAATGGGTTTATTTGGAAACGAAATTTTGATTTACAAGATGAGGGAATTTTTCAACATAAATTATTCCGTTATTTTGTAATGTTTGTTACCTAATCTTTTTATATTATGTAACCGGACAATATTGCCAGAAATATTTGTATTTCTTGTGGGATTATGATTGTCATTAGTCCGGATCGTTGGAGTAATCCCTATCGGTTTATTGACCGTAATCTATAATAAATTAATAATAATATAACTATAATATTGTACAACATGGCAGTGTCAGTTCGTAATGATCAAATTAAGAAACAAGTAAACGAGATATCGCAAAATATAACAGTCAAATTACATAATAAAATAAAGAAATCAATCTAATATCTTCATTACATAGACAATTCTTTGGAGGCAAATATAAAATTTAAATAAATACAAAATAGTAATATCCAAACCCTGCCGTGTCGATAAAGTTTTTTATTGTTTATTTATTTAAAATATGAATTTAGATCAACATGGCTAAACATGATTGATTACAAACAATCTTACTGGAGGATAGTAAACGATATATTATAAAACTATTATATTAATTTTAATTTAATACTTATTTTTTTTTAATATATTTGTTTCCTTAAAAATATATAACATCGAAATTTGAATGATGTCTATCATAAAAACTAGCTCCGACATGTGATGCTGTACTCGAGATAATAACCTAAGGAATTATTTACCTGTGGGTGAAGACACGAGCTGAACTTAGTTATAGTTAGTATATTCTTTCCAAGCACTGGTGTTTACGTGCTTGTTTGAGATAAACGTATATTATTCTGCCGAATAAAACTATTATGAGCATAATACGAACAGTCTATTATCGTAGCCTACATAAAGCCAGTCTGTTATGAAACTACGATGCGACATCGATAAATTTCTTTTGTTATATATCGCATATGGGATAATGATATATATATATTTCACTTATGGCATTCAATTGCAGCAATATATTTCGATTAATTTGTTCAAAATACAGTCATTTATTCACTCTCCCATGAACTTTAAGGCAGTACGCCATTATACAGTTATTGCAAATTTATTGCTGTGTATCAACTACTAACTTTTATATATTATTATACAACTGATCCCCAATTTGATGACATGCTTGAACTTGGCTCTAGCGATTTGCCGTTTGAAAAATCTGGAGGCACGGTTATATTTCCTCTTCAAAACTCCAGAATTCGGATTCTTAGTGACTAACACACTGGCCCAAGCTTGATAAGCCTGCCGTTTGCCACCTGCTGCAGCCCTAACAGACGCACCAAACCAAGGCCGCGATCTGCCACCAAGTATTACCACAGAGCTTGGTACAAATAGTTCCATGCCCTGAAGTATGACATCAGCTACAGCCGCAGCGGAGACAATAGGATCATTGGAAGGGCAACCAATCGGTCCCCAGGGGTAAAATAGGCCCAAAGGTTGATCCATTTCTGCATTACGACTATGAGTCCTACAGAGCCACGCTTAGACTCTGACATGATTGTCCATGTCTAAGCGCAGCGAGAGTAAGATTAATAGGTTGACCTTTAACAATATAAAGGCCTCGGTAACAGATATCCTCCCTTAAGAACACAGATGGCCCGGCGTGTTTTATTAAAAAATCCGTGCCCGCAGGGGGACAAGCGTGGGTAGACCTCGTGTGTAACTCGTTTAAAATATAACTTACTACCTAAGAATAACACATGATGCCGTTGTTTACATCAAAAATTTTCAAGCAAAAAGTGGTTTTTATTTTTTTTCTCGGAAAAGGTATCTTTTTTGGAAATACTTTTGATACTTAAATTTAGAGTAACAAATAACCTTTCTATTTAAAATATTTGCGAGGAGGGAATGTTTACCAGAAAAAAGTTGCCGTGGTTTTACCTACCCAAAATTTTCAAGCTAAAAGTGGTTTTTATTTTTTTTCTCCTAAACGGTACCTTTTACGGAAAAACTTTTGGTACCTAAATTTAGAGTTAAAAATAACCTTTCTATTAAAAATACTTCTGATGTAAGAATGTTTACCAGAAAAAAGTTATGAATTTTTTTCCAAAAATTTTCGGTTTTTTTACCCCCACACCTAAGTTATTGAAGTTAGGTTTTCGGTTTATTTACATTAGTTATAGGTATTCATTAAATACATCATATAATATAAACGCGATTGATCTACTTTGTATAGGGAAAAAGTTATGGTCGAAAAACTGAAATCAGAAAAAGTTAGGCCCTAGCGCCCCCTGTGGTCGGATTTCTCTGGTTAACGAACTTGACCTTCATTATTAGATGGTTGATTTTTGTGCAAAGTTTGAAGCGATTCGAGCGAAACTGCGGCCGCTATCGTGCTGACAAAAGTCGAATCTGGACGCACGCACGCATATATATATATATATATATATATATAAACTTTTTTACCAGTGGTCATTTCGGACTCAGGGGGTCATAAGAAGACCACCTGTGAAGAATTTTTTCCAAAATTCGAAAGTCGGGTACAAATGAATGGGCAGACCGAATTCTTCGAGGTCTACCCAATTATGATCTAGTTTATACCCGGGATATGGCAGTTAAACTGTGTCGCCAACTTGAGATATTTGTGTCTCCGTCAAAAACAACAAGGCAACAACATGTTATATAATATATTATATTCTATTACTTTAGATGTACTACGTAATAAGTTGTTACGGTTTAAAAAAAAATTAAATATCAGAAATAAAGTGAACAAAGTCTTAATGTCTTTCGTTTTCAATCCTAAGGAACAAGAATCGCTTATCTATCGGATCCTATTTGATGTTTCTGTTTATAATAAATTTTAAACTAGCCAACATATGGCGCTCCAAAAAATTGAATCTTAGAATCTCTATCTCCTGTTTTGTAACTTAAATTGATTCAACATTTTCTTCATTTGAAAAATTTCTTTTATTTTCAAATCTTTCAACTAAATTGTTAAAGATAGTTGATTTTTCTATGTGGCTATATAAAAGTTACTATATAAAAATAAAAATTGTATTTGATATCTGTGTTTCAGTAATATCTAATCAAAGAAAAGTATTATCAAAATTAATTTTGCATTTTATGTAATAAAATTCTATTTTAATATATATTTTGACTGAGAAGTAGAAATGCAAACAAGGGTACTTTCGGTGACGAAAATTTTAATTAGTGAAAGGACAGAAACGGAAAATTAAAAGTTTTCGTATAGTTTTAGCGATATAATAGACAGGGCGAATAGCGCTTAAAACAATGGAATTTAAAATTGAAGAAATAAACTCAAAAGTATTTTAATAAACTACAGTTTTATGAACATTTTTATGCCAAGTATTATAAAATGAGGCTAACTGGTATAGAAACATATAAAAATGAATGAATACTATCTTTCCACCTTACAATTTGACTTTAATACTCAACAATGCTCAACTACCAGCATATGTAAAAAAAATCTTTTCAGTTTTGTAGTTATTCTGTAGAGCCGGTAATGAATTGGCTTTACATTAAATTTAAGAAAAAACGTATTAGACATTTAGCTAGACGTTTGACTGTACATAATAAAATATAAAATTACAAATAATATGAAACAGCTACATGAGTATAATTAAAATTTAATTTTCCTTTACGGTAACAAACATAACTTACAAGTACACAAGATTTGAACTTAAGAGAAAGGTAGAGTATGTTTTTTTATAAAACATTGAGGTACAAAGAGAAAATTATTAAAATATAATTGTGGTCAATTAAAAAAAATGAATTCCTTTTATGTATATAATCATTACATAATTAATTCCATTCATATAAATTATCTTAAATTAATTATAATTACCTCATCATTACGAAATGGATGTGGAAAGGCGTATTGCTGCTGGTAACAGAGTCAATGGTGCTTTGACTGCATTGTTGAGACGGCAAAACGTCAGTATAGCTGCACGTTTGGCTGTACACAATGCAGTTTTGCTACCGACACTGTTATACGGCAGCCAAACGTGGGTAACACAGAAGAAGAATGTAAGAAAGATGAATGCTGTGGAGATGCGATCTCTTCGCAGAATATGCGGAGTCAGTCTAGCTGATCGAATCCGCAATGAAGAGATCTACAGAATGGCAGGTACTAGCGAAGATGTCACGGTGAGAATGAAGAAGAACGTGCTCAGGTGGTTTGGGCACGTTGAACGAATGAGTGATGAAAGAATGGTAAAAAAGATTTATACGGGAAAAGTGAGTGGTAAGGGAGACAGGGGGAGGCCTCGAGTGACCTTCGAAAACACAGTAGCTACGATACTGGAGGAAGGTCACGTAAAAAGCATGAGGACCCCCCGGAGGGCATGTATGAAGAAGTTGATGTCTGTGGCCGAGGCGAAAGAGGTATGCAGAGACCGTAGCGTTTGGCGCTCCGTCGTCTCTGGCTACCCCGCAAGGGATATGGCGTGAAGGTAAATAATAATAATAAATAATACCTCATCATTTTGTGTATATAGTTTAATCGAAATGCTTATAAGGCATTAATATTTTTTTTATTGAAACTTGTACATTCATATCCCTTTAATTGTTTTTTTTTTAATACATAGACATTTAGGTGACAATGCCAGACGGGTTACCTTCCCAGCTGAAGTCCAATTTTGACGACATGCTTGACCTTTTCTTTAGCGTTTTGCCGCTGGAAGAAAGCGGCAAAACGCTAATTTGTACGTGTGCGTGTATATGCATGTAATATATAACATTTAGTATATATATTACCAAGAAAAAAAAAGAATAAAAAATCCGTGCCCGCAGGGGGACACGCGTGGGTAGACCTCGTGTGTAACTCGTTTAAAATATAACTCACTAAGAATGATGAAACACATGATGCCGTTGTTAACATCAAAAATTTTCAAGCAAAAAGCGGTTTTTATTTTTTTTCTCGGAAAAAGTATGTTTTTTGGAAATACTTTTGGTACTTAAATTTAGAGTAAAAAATAACCTTTCTATTAAAAATATTTGCGAGGAGGGAATGCTTACCAGAAAAAAGTTGCCGTGGTTTTACCTACCTTAAATTTTCAAGCTAAAAGTGGTTTTTATTTTTTTTATCGGAAACGGTACCTTTTACGGAAAAACTTTTGGTACCTAAATTTAGAGTAAAAAATAACCTTTCTATTAAAAATAATTGTGATGTAAGAATGTTTACCAGAAAAAAGTTATGAATTTTTTTTCACAAATTTTTGGTTTTTTTACCCCCACCCCTAAGTTATTGAAGTTAGGTTTTCGGTTTATTTACATTAGTTATAGGTATTTATTAAAGACATCATATAATATGAACGCTATTGATCTTCTTTGTATAGGGAAAAAGTTATGGTCGAAAAACTGAAATCAGAAAAAGTGAGGTCCTAGCGCCCCCTGTGGCCGGATTTCTCTGGTTAACGAACTTGACCTTCATTTTTGGATGTTTGATTTTTGTGCAAAGTTTGAAAGCGATCCGAGCGAAACTGCGGCCGCTATCGTGCTGACAAAAGTCGAATCTGGACGCACGCACGCATATATATATATATATATATATATATATATATATAAACTTTTTGACCAATGGTCATTTCGGACTCAGGTGGTCATAAGAAGACCTCCTGTGAAGAAATTTTTCCAAAATTCGAAAGTCGGGGACAAATGAATGGGCAGACCGAATTCTTCGAGGTCTACCCAAAATGTGGATAGTAAGTATCTTTTATTGTGTCGCTAGTAGCTAAATATACAACATCATTTTTAACATTTACTGAGAAATTAGAAAACAGTTGTTATGAAAATCTATAAATAAATAAATGAAAAAGTGTCAATAAAAAAGTTGTAATACATGATAATATTAGTATAGATAAGTTAGAGTTAAATTACATCAATAAATTAATTTACAATATGGAATAACAGTACCAAGGAATAAAACATACCATCGATTCTCATAAACAATTATCTGATAGCTAGCTCTGTACTGTGCTGTGGTGTGGTAATCGCACTGATTTATTATCCTCCCTCCGTTCCACCCTCCCTCCCTTTCACTCCGCTCTAGGAGGAAAATCGCTCGACATTATGTTGCCATTTTGGGTAGACCTCGAAGAATTCGGTCTGCCCATTCATTTGTCCCCTACTTTCGAATTTTGGAAAAATTTCTTCACAGGAGGTCTTCTTAAGACCGCCTGAGTCCGAAATGACCATTGGTCAAAAAGTTTATATATATATATATATTTATATATATATATATATATATATATATATATATATATGCGTGCATGCGTCCAGATTCGACTTTTGTCAGCACGATAGCGGCCGCAGTTTCGCTCGGATCGCTTTCAAACTTTGCACAAAAATCAACCATCCAAAAATGAAGGTCAAGTTCGTTAACCAGAGAAATCCGGCCACGGGGGGCGCTAGGGCCTCACTTTTTCTGATTTCAGTTTTTCGACCATAACTTTGTCCCTATACAAAGGAGATCAATCGCGTTCATATTATATGATGTCTTTGATAAATACCTATAGCTAATGTAGATAAACCGAAAAACTAACTTCAATAATTTACCACAATAGTGGATACAATGAGAAAAATATAGCTCTTCATTGGACTACTTACTTTTTAATGTTTAAATTTATTATTTTATTATATGTATATTTAACTACATGTATTTAGAAACCGAACCTGAATACCATGACGCAAATGATGCAATAAATGCAAAAAATTGAATACCAAAATTGATACAGTTGATTCAGTATTTACAAAATCTATTACAGCGACGAGTAACGACCTGCAGGAAACCAAAGAAGACGACACTGCGTCATCCATCCTCACCTCTTACATTTTTAATTTGAGGTATTGCTTAATTGAGGAAGTTCATAGTTTATAGAACATAAAACTTCGTTTTTTAAGAAATTACAACGCACAGAAAACATACAAACATGAAACCTGATTTCAATGAATGTCAATGAATGTCAATGAATGTCATGAACAATAAGTATTTCCGAACTAATATTTCGAACTTGTAACGCGCTCCTCTAGACCAGAAAAGAATTAAACAAACGGAAATTACAAAAGACATTTAATTGTTTGTTTATAGTATTATTTAATTTCATATGGTAACATTGGTATCTTTATGAATAACTAAAGACACGTACTGATTGATGGTCGAACGCGTTTTATTCTACTCTAAAATTTTGTTGCCATATTCTGTAATTTTGTTAAAGTTAAAAATATTTTTTTAAATTAAATAATAAAAATAAGCAATTATATAATAAAGTTATATGTATCACAATAATAGTACGACAGAAACGACATAATATTATTACAAATTATAATTCTAGCTTATAGGACTAATACACAATTATCAACACATCAATATTGAAAGATGACAATAACCAGTCCATCGTGTTGTCTACGACTACATAGACAACTTTGGTTCTATCGATATGTTTTAATGAGAATAAACGTAATAAATACCTTATTTTAAATAATGTAAAAATTGTTTCACAATCTTATACACCTTTACTTCATCTCACCCAAATTAGTTTGTCCTTACCGAGTTTCGACAATCCTACGAAAGTCAAACAGCAATCGGTAATTAATACGCAGGCTCTAAATTGATACAAAAATAGTAATTTCTATAGACAAACTTGTTAGCAAACATGTCGTTATACAAAATTATGTATGCATTACATTGCTTATGTTATCAAAGACAATTAAAATTATATATATTATAAATTTTATTCATTACTTATTTTTTAAATAAGGAATAAATAATACCTCTTGCCTTTACAATAAGAAATTTAACAATATCGTAAATAACAGCTCTCATAATACACGATTGAATAAAGATATTTGTGAAGTAGTTTGCGAATTGTTTGCGTACATTTATCGGATTAGCTTATAATATTTGAGATAGGATAGGATTATATATAAAAATATTTCAGTTATATTAAAAAAGTTTATTAGTACTAGATTTAGTGCTTTCGGTAATATAATCGTGGTTTTGCGGAAATTGATATACTAGAATGAACATTAATATGTATTAACTTTGTGAATTTGCTTTACTATTATTTTCACGAACGAACTTTGTTTGTATTGTTTTCAATTTTCTTGGATGGAGGGATGGATGTATCGATGGATGTCTGTAACCAGAAAAAAAAATTAGTTTTTTTTTCATTAATATAATATTACTATTTTGTATTAGTATTAATCACACTTTTTTTTGTAATTTTTTAGTAATTGAACATGTTTATTACATGTATTTAACATTTTCTTTTCTTCAATAAATAATAATCATTTTACTTAAAAATCAATTGTTTTATTTATTAACATTTATAATTTCATCGAAGTTCTTTCGGAAAATAACCTGGATATTTGCATGTTCACTGGTTATAATTTAATTAAGCACTAGGTTTGGGAAACCATCTTACTAACGAGAGATTTAACGGAGCTTTAATATAATTACAAAGGGAGTATGTACTGAAACAGGCTCCATGGATTTCGTTTTATTGATTATTAATTTACATCTCTTTTCTGTATTGACTCCTAAATGATTTCCTTGCTAAAAAACCGCTGACTTAAAATGACATTTTACTTAAAATAATGTAAAACATTGTCTAAATTTCAACTTAACAATAGAATGAAGTTCAAAGCTAAAAAGTTGTAATACTTCTAAAATATTACTATTTTTAAACCAAATATTGAAGAAAATAAATAAACGAGATCGTTTAACAGAGAACATTAAAATTCCATAATGTTGCTGTGTTATATTCATAGCATTTAAATAGAAATATAGCCGTTGTATTGTTTTCACATCGGAACGAAATATTTAGAATTAATGAGCAATAAATCGGATTGGTTTTCCAATTTATTTCCAAGCCATCGATTTCATAAAATTAACATCATATTTGCTAAGTACAAAATTACATGTTGAAATATTTGTACAATAATACAAATGATTTATCTCCTTTATATAATCAATTGCACCATTGAATTGATAAATTAAACTATATATAGAATTAATCAGATACTTTTTAAATAATTTAAAATATATATAAGTTTTAAGTATAATAAAAATTAAGATATAAATATATAAATATATAAGTATATAAATATACATGTAAATATATACATTATATAGTGATAAAATAAGGTATCATAATAACTAAATAATAGAAATAAATGTATTCATATTATCCTTATTAAACTCATATCTAAACATGTATGTAGGTAATAAAACTGAGCAATCTTTTATTATCTTATCGTTAAGAAGCTTGTGGACGGTTTTTTTAAAAGCTATTTTACTAGAATACTGTATAATGTTTTCGGATAAATCGTTCTAGGGTTTAGTTTCGTGCATTGTGAAAGAACTTGCACGAAACCCAGAATGATGTGAACGAAAAGTTTGAGATTAAAAAAGGAGCTAAGATGCAAGTCATGAATATTTCCTATTAATTGAAATTTACACTTTAGTCAATTTAATTTCTAACGCTATTGAGAAATAAGATCAAATTTTCCATGATTAAAAGCGAATACCTGTCAAGGAAACATAACCTTCCGTATCGACGTCAACTTGCTTGATGTGTTTTTCTTAATGGTACTCCATGCACAACCTACGGTTAATAAAATATGTAACAAATGCATTGTTTCTAATATTTCTTAGACAAGATTATTATCTAATATTTCTTAGCAGACAAGATTAGCGAGACCTTTAGGAAGACATAAAAACCAATATAAGTATCAATGACAACGATCCTCTTAGAGTTTACCGTAGTTCCGTAGTATCCCAATAATTATAGAGAAAATCGTATGTGTCGGTCTGTTTTCAAAATCTTGTGAAATTTTTTTGTTTGTTCGATCAAGATTTCGAAAAAAACGTTTACTATGTTTACGAATGATTACAAATGGTACATTTTTATGTCCTTTTTTCATTATCTATCTTATTATTTCTATATTATCTATATTATTTCTATCGCTGCATTGATAATACATGAAAGAACATTATTTAAACGTGCATTTTTAAACATGGCGATCATTATTATTAGAGCTCTTATTTTTATTTAAAGAAATAAATAACTCAATCAATGAATTCCCATCTAGATCACATAAAGACAAAAATAAACAAACTAAAACAAAAAGAACAGTCTACTAGTATGTTAACACAAAAATACTATTCTTATGAAATAATTGAAAGTACTGAACTTTATTACGTGGTCCGTTCAGTCTCAAGGCTCGAACAGAAAAAGAATTTATTATCCTTAGAGGCAGCCCTCCAAACCAACCAACCGAATTATAAACAAGTGGCGCACCCAAGAGCGTTTGTTGGGTCAGTTGTATGTTAACTACAACCGAAGTTCGTAAGTAGTAAGAGATATAACTCTTTTCACATTTAAATAAATATTACAAAGACACGTCCTAAAAACAATACTGATACTAATAAATATAATAAATTATTTTGTGAAGGTATTTTCGTAATGGGTAAATGTGTTACTTTTTGTAACGATACCATAACATACTCGTATATATCAATAACAGGTTACAAACGTGCATAAGTTGTGTATTATTTTTATATAAATTGTATTATGTGTGACCTCGGCGATGAATATTCTATTTATTGATACATATTTTTTTCTTAAAAAATCAATGTGTACAGGTCCTTAGTGGTAACATGTTTTTATTGAAGGTCTTTAACCCATAAAATATACCCGCTAGAGCATGTCATTAATTTCACCATAGGAATATAAATCATTATAACTAAAATATTGGATCGTTTTTATAATTTTTGCAGTTGTAGTAAAAACGTAATTAGGATCTCTGAGTTTCATTTCGTCTATAAAAGATGTTATTGTATACAAAAGAGGTCGCAACTAGGGTTAAAGTTATTGCCCAATAATTTGATCCCTAGTTGCGAAGTTTAAATGGAAAATACTATAAAACATTGATTCACTTTTAAAAGACCTACAAAAAGATACTCAAATCTCATCTCAAATCTATATTAAACAAACTTGCCGAAAGTTGATCGCTTCTTAAGAAAAGCGGACGAAGTTAGTTGCAAAATTAATTCCTTCTTGTTATAAGATCAAGAAGCGGAAGTTTGTACACAACTGCTAAAAAAGTTGGAAATTGACGCGGTAATATTTTTAATTCAATTTAGATCTGATTTATAATTAATGAGTGTATTTAAACGAAAATATTATAAATTAAGATCATATTTAAAATGTTATTAAGGCTATCGATATCAAAAACTGGGCTATTATACTGGCTTTTAGTCATATTAATTATTACGTAACCGTGCTTGTGCTTGTGTGACCGCAGCAATTCACATTCTTTTTATTGATACATAATGTTTTGTTTCTTTATCGTTTACCAATATGTATATAAAAAAACTATAATATACTTAGCCTTTGTTAATCATGCGTAAATATTTCAATTGTAATAGAATTAAATCAATCGATTCTGTAATTTCATACATAATCGATAACAAAAAAATACAATATAATATTATAATAGATTTCAATAGTTATCTACATAGAATTATAAAACTCAGCAACGGCGTCTGAATTATTTGGTCAATGAGCCGTGTCTAGACATTGGCTGTCAGTGACGAAGTAGGAGTGTGATTTGCTCGCACACAGCGACTATCTGTTACGCTCCATCGGGTATTAATATATAGTTGTCTGGAGGATAGCGTTATCTACCTGTCTTTATTTTATCCGTGCTTTAAAATTTGTTTATGATATTCGGTAACAAATTACTTTCGAATTTATGAATGAATGTGTAGGTAATAATAAAACTGGTCACGGTGAGTGCGCAAGCGATCCCGTGGCGTCCCATTAAGGCGTTGAGGGCAACCGTTGGTTTTTTAGTGGGTAACCTTAAAAATGGCAGCGTCCTACCTTAAAAATGGTGCCGGGTAGTCCCACATAACCCTCCGGCCATCACCGTCCTGGCCGAAGGGTATCCGTAACGGATTTTTCCAACGCAAAAAAAAAAGGTAATAATAAAACTTGCAGAATTTTATTATTCTTAGTTTGAGCTTGTACTGGAATTCGCTTTTACATGTGGTTGAATAATATTATATTACAAAGACAAACACAACGACGCTCGTGTTTTACGCATATAGTCTGAAAATGCTATCTCTACACGCATTGTAATCTACATACCCTCAAAACAGAATACAGCAATAAATAAATTAGCAATACTTGTGATAATAAATTACATCCTGTTAAATGCAATAAATTTTATAGTTACAATATTTTATTAACGTTTGTTTGAACGAATCATTTTTCCAAAACAGTCTGTAACGTAAATTTTATCAATGTTACTTTATTAATAGAAAAAAAACAGTGAAATACTTCTCTTCTTTGAATTAAGCTACGATATAAGATAGTAAAGCATTCTTAGTTAAAGTATTCTTCTAAACACTGTCTTCTTGAGATTGTAAGATTGATTTATTGATGGATGGATTGATTGATTGATTGATTGACGTGTAAAGAGGATATTAATATGGCTTTGGTGATAAATAAATTAGAGATACCTCGGGGATATCTCGAGATTGTTATTTTTTTGGAGATTGTGGAATTTACCACTTTATATTTATTTTAGATAATGTTTTTATAATAAGTAATTAACGTACATTGAATTTTTATATTTGACAATTTATATTTTATGTGATAAAGAATATTGCCTACCGCTCTTATAATGCCATCTATTGCTCAATCTTAAGACTAAGGTGTTATTAGAGGTATAAATTTAAGTTTTTTTTACATTGACTATAGATGGCGTTGATACTTTGGAAAAATTTATAGTTGTAGTGGGTTTTTAATATAATATAAGCAGCTTTATATAAAAATACAAATATTTTACATTTCAGTATTGAAGATTTTTTAAGTTTGGTTAAATATATTAAATCTTACAGTTACCATAATACTAGTAATTAGACACTCTATATACATTTCAATCTGTCGTATGCTACTTTTCAAAAGTTTCACTTCTTCCCTTTGTGAATTGCACACAAACACTTTTTCATTTATTAATTTGTTTATTACCCAAGGAAGCTGCAATGGGCGGACCTAATGCTATCAGCATACTCTGCTGGTCAACCCCCAAACAAAAGAAAAACATAAATATAAAAGGAGTTAACATTTTTACAATTATTGTAAAAGTAACTTTAATTAAATGTCTAAAAACAAAGTAATAGGTATGCAACACATAGACATACAACACATTCTCACATAGTTCTAAAAATAACATTGCATACATAATATATTTCTGAATTCATAATAATTGTTGCCTATTTTTAGTATTTTATCAAAATATCATAAATAGACCGTTTACGATCTTTTTTGATGATTATGTTGTCTCGTTAACCATATTTATGCCAAATATAATATAAAAAGATGTATACAAAAGCATTTTTTTAGTTTTGGCCCTACTTAGCTAAAGTTTGAAACCTTGATTGAAGGCATACTTATTACGACAGAGAGATATAATTATACCGTTCGCACATAGTAGCAAAAGTTAAAATTATATTCCTAATCTCAATTATTTCAAATTTCTCCTATATAAAACATTCTCTCAACAAAATAAATTTTAATTCCAAATCGTCTTTAAAAGCTATCTCTTTAAAAGCTATTTTAAAGTTCTGGAATAAACATTATGAGAATCTATTGCAGTGTCTTTGTTTATTAGTTGTAAACTAAATGTACCGTGTAGCGTGTAAAGCAACATCCTTCTTGTAGCAGGTGTGCCAGATCAATTTGCTCGATATCTCTAGAGTTTGTAGCTATTCTCGTATTTTATAGGTCGCCTTGACACCGAGAAGAAAATATAATAAGTATAATTAGATATATAGCAACACATTATAATTTACTGTTGGTAATTATTTAATGTAAACCAAAATAACTTGTTTCGTTTCACAATTAATAATAATCATTTTACATATTTTGATAAACAACAAATAGCGAGTCATATTACCAAAAGCCAGATTAAATACTTATTAAGATTAAATACTTATCGCAAAAACAAACTTATTGCTAGATAGATGCTGGATGACTTGTGTAAATAAATGTAATAAAATATAAGAGTTTAAATTATTAAAAGCAAGACTTAACGTCAGTGTTCCTTTTGGAAGGAATGACCGAAGTGCTTCAAAGAATTTATTTACTGTTCCGGTAAAACAAAAGCAAAACCAAGACTGAGGGGATTTAGACTCAGCCAAGTTATTATAAAATTTTTCGAAACGCAAATATGAGATTTTTTTATAGAATGTAATTGTTTATTGTTCTTCTTAGTATAGTTATAATTATATTTTGATAGTTACCTATGACTTCGGCGGAGGGAGTCCGCAGATACCCCGACATGTGGTTTAAAATGATGTTCAAGTTTATATCGGGAGTATGATAGGTACGCAGGGTTGAAATATTTGCGTATACGTCGACAAGAGTACGCCATTTACAGGTGGTAGTAGACCACGTTTAAGTTAGAATGGAGCGGGGTACCGTTGTGTCGACTTGTCGTTTGTCTTGTTTGAAATTATAAATTGTTTATGTATGCTTTATTATGTAAAAAGCTCCCAATTTTTCTATTATTTGATCGTTTGTTTATAGCAGATATCAAAATGGTGTCAATTAATATTGTTTTTTATGTACTATAATTATTGGACTATAAATACTAATTTGTACACTTCAAATTTTGTACATTTGATATTTAAATTTAAATAAGATATCAACAAAGATCTTCAAATAGTCAACATATGCTATTAGTATGAGAGCTAGACTGCACAGACGATATTGTTAGTTTCGTCGCCGTTTGAATCTGAATGAGACTCGCATAAAATTTATACAGTGGAAGAAATTCTATGACATACATAACATATTTTTAAAAGTTGTTATGTTTTAACTTTTTTAATAATCGTGTTAATATATTGATATAATTTTTGGTGCAATAGAGATAAATGGTATGAATTTCAAAAAGTTTATATTTCTATAGTATTATCATAAAAACAATATATTGTGGAGTGTAGGAATATAAAAGTAATAATTAACCAAATCATAATATATTTTAGAATTTAGATTATTATGAGGACTGAAAAAATCTTAAGAGAATTGAATATATTCTTAATAGCAAAAATTGGGTGTGCTTCAACAAAATATAGTGCTAATTAAAATGATTTTCATAATTTTCACGAACGGACTTTGTTCATTCTGTATTGTTTTAATTTTTCTCGGATGGACGGATGTATGGATGTCTGTGGACAGGAAAAAAATTCATTACTGCCGAGAGATGGCGCTGTTTATAGTCTACTGATTTAGTTTATTTTCATATTTAATTGTATTACTATTTTATTATTATTAATCACACTTTTTTGTAATTTTTTAGTAATTATAAATAAACATGTATTTAACATTTTCTTTTCTTCAATAAATAATAATAATTTTACTTAAAAAATCAATTGTTTTTTTTATTAACATTTATTATTTCGTCAAAGTTCGTTCCGGAAATACCTTGGGTATTTGCATATAGACTGGTTTATTTTGATTTAAATTGAGAATTCTATTTAGTATGTGGAATTTTTTCTGTTCATAATGTATAGAAACCTTTTTTTTTTAAAAAAAGGTGCTTTTGAATGCTTTTTATAAAGTACTGACAACTTTTAAAATAAGATTTCACAGATTATCGGATTCAACATAATATAAAAAAATATTCAGCTAGTACGAGAGGATTACTATACTGTTATATTTGATATAAATTATAACTTTTAAAATAGGTAAAATGCATATAATGTACATGAAGCCACGGAAAAAAAAATCAAAGTGAAACAAGATTTTTAAATCCTTACTGTCTCAATTGATTTTATAATACAATTTAGAGAAAATAGGTTTTAGTTAAAATTACATAAATCGAACCTGAATGTCAAAGAATGTAAATTATTATACATATTTAAGAATCACACTGGGAAATTACGCTTTATTTTATTATTACTTTTTTCTAAATATTCACACAAATATTATTCTAAATGTGTCATATTCTTACAAATTCAAATAATCATGTATCTGTAATCTTAACAGCGCTCATATGTATGAAGACCGTGTCATATTTCACAGGAGACAAGTGGAGATTTCCCCCAGGTCACACAATTTCCCCTATGTCATATTTATGTATGAATTCAGACTGATAATATCTAAAATTTCATTATGAATAATATATTATAAAATGTATTATAAACATATTTTATATCCCTCTCACCTTTGAATTTAGTTGTCATATTGTTTTGTTGACGAACAAAGTAAAATAATGAATAAAATTTTAAAAATCAACTCATTATTACCTCTAGCGTTCGGTTATAAAATCCTAGCCATATTTCTCGACTTTTTAATATTGGCTTGGCAATAACCAGATAGCTATGAATGTATATATTGAATTTTTCACAATTTACAAAACTAAAATTTCTTTGAATATACCTAAGGAGACGTGATTCGCTTAAAAAATTTTGTTTATATTTGAACCATTCTGCTATATAAAACACGTCATTCATGAAAGTTATAATTAGTTGTTACAAGATTATAATTATTATCCTCAAGAGAACACTGACGTATAAAGTATGTACAAAGCTTTGATATTAGCCAATAAGCAATACAGTGTGTCTTATAAATCACTAAACACACTCTATTCATATGCTTTAGGACCTAAAAATTTAAATAGCAACATGAATAACCGATGTTTTTAATTATTTTAAGATAATAATATATTATTATTTTTTATTGGGAAATCTTTTCTAGCGATGATTCATTTTTAAAATCAATAAATATTTTAGTAAGTTTATTTTCATACATCTTTATTAAAAGAAACACAATAAAATATTTAAGCAATACATAAATCTTTACATTTTATCAATAGTCTTTTTAACCCCACACTAAAACCACTGATGCAGCTTGCATTTTCGCTAGTGAATATATAATTAAATTTACAAAACTTGTTATAGTATATCATTAATTAAGGTTACTAAGCAGCCCCTAGTCTCTAAAAGGAGACTTAATAGCCTTTTAAGTTTTTGTTAAATCAACAATTTTTACCTTAAGTTAAAATTAATAAATACTGTCGGATTATTATAATTTTATTTATCTTACTAACTAAAAACGGAAGATAACTAATTAATTCAGGTATCAAATATTAAATCCAGCATCCAAGATTAAAATGCAACTATTTTCCATTACAAAAACTCTGACGCCAAAACTTAATTTCTTCCAGTAATAGATTCATTTTACTATATTTTCTCATCCTATCCTACTGTGTAGCGAGAGAACAAGGAAGACATCGAGTACGGATAACGGCACACTAAGAAATATATTTTCTGTACCACCGGAGTTTTTAATTCTCTCCGTTTGCATCAGATGTTTAAATATTCATAATGTTATTTAAAGTGTCTTCTTCGTTGAAAAAATTGGTACGAGGAAATATATTTTTTTTCTGCCAATGCAAGAAATATTAAAAATTTAAATGGAATTATTTTGTATGTTATGAAAGAGTTTTTTTTCTATTAATTTTTACATATTATTTAAACTTTTTATAAAATATAAATATTTAAACCTTCTTCTTAAAACAACATATATTCGTAATAGAGCTGGTAAATTATTTACCGATCTATTCGATAGCGTCAGCAATAAACCACATCGACTACAAGTTTGTGTGCTTTATAAAAATTATATAATACTATTTTTTTATATTTTATTTTTATTTATACGTGTATATAATTTTGACTTTTAAAAATGCTTATTTAATTTTTTATGTCAAAATTCACTCATATTCAAATATATGTCCAATAAAGTGAATAAAAATAAATAAATTAGAGACTGTAATAATATTTTAATTTTTTTTTGGTTGTTTATAAATTAAGTGCGTATAATGGATTAATTATGGACTGTTGTGATGACAAAGTAAAGTTCATTGTCTGTTCACAGTTCTAATAACATCTAGTTATAGACGGAACACTTGTAGATTAGTAAGTTTTACTAAAATCATTATATAAATTTGATGTATGATTTATTTATCTTTATTAGTCCTTTTTTTATTATCCATTACAGCTCATGGAGAAAATCGATAATATGAAAGTATGGATAATAGGATATCATGATATCATGATCTACCGTATTAAAATCATTCGAAAAGTAAATGAGTAGTATGAGTGATGATTACATGAGCCAGTGCTCATCTGATATCATCCATAACTTTGATAAGAACAGTCATAATATTGTGACCCATACTGATATTGATCCAGTAGGATAAGCGTAGATAGAAATGAAAAAGTTGCTTATGTACACAGGCCTCTAAAACTTTGGAAAGATGAGAAAGGATAAATATGGGACGAAATTTACTAGAATGAATAGAGTCAGAGGCTTTTGGAAGCGGGCGCACAATTACCACTTCCCAGACCTTTGGATAGTCACACGAAGCCAAAGCGAAATTGACAATGTGAGTTATTGCTGGAAGGATGCAATCTAAAATTCGTATTCTACTGATTTAAATATTGTTACTTAGACTGTTAATGCTATTGTAGTCTTTCCTACCTCTTCTTCCTTTCTACTTTCCTCCCTCTTTCAACAGTGGAACAAATTATAGTCTTTAATGTTAAGTGAATGCAATAAAATATTTCAACAAGCACTAATTAGAAAAGATGTTGTAACGAAAATTGCCATAGACAAGCGTGCAACTGCCAAGCGATTTTATTAAGTACATTTGTATCTGGCTTAATTGTCTACGTAGTGCACTAGAGAAAAACTTACTAATATCATCAGAGGCTATGTGTGAAGTATAGTTTCTGGGTAAGTGAAATTAATCCATTCACAGTATGCACATAACTGTGAATGACTTTCTTATTACATGAGCAACTGATATCGACTAAAGTGCATTCTCATTATCTCGTTATGTCTATCGTTAGAATTATTATTTATGACACTATTATTTATTTTATAAAATGTGAGTATATTTATAAACATTCATTGTCATTCATATCTCCTATATGTATTCTATTTTTAAAAAGGCATTTATTTACATAAAATATATTTTTCACTTGTATCTAACATTGCATTTGTTTTCTTTATTGGACAAAAAAAATACTGAAGGTTATTTCAAATGATATTATATTCTCATGTTAAATATTTTATTACTTGTTATTGATTGTCTATCAAAAAACAGCTATCGTAAATTTACGAGTATATTAGAAAAAACTGTATCTAATGGATACTGTTTATCCCCTGGTATTGAAGGATGCCTTTAACCTGCGGAACAGATTACGAAATTCAAATAGTAATTACGAAATATATATTTAAAGAAGAATTTTTTTTTCTCGGATCGTTTTGTTAAATATCTAAAGTTATTGTGTAAGAAAGGTAAGTTATGTTTTTTCGCGGTCTATTAGTATATCAGTATATTATAAATGCTTTTATTATATACGGTATGTGAGATCAGTAAAAACTACATTCGTGTAAAATAATAATGTTTTTTGTCACTTTAAAATATAAATAATGATATATTTATTAAAATAGGTCCTCCTTACACTTTCATTTGATGTACAAAAGTGATCACTGATTCAAAGTGAAAAAGATATAAAAAAAGTGATTAAAACAAAATGATTTTCCTGAACTAACGTAATTTTTTTTTAAATCTTTTCACAACTCGACGCCGACGTTTACCAAGTCATTTATTATAGTAAATCGGACTCGGACCATTTACCTACCTCATTGAATCATAATTCCGTCTTTACGACGACGTCACAATATCATTGTTGTTTACTCCTTAACAAGGACTCATTACGTCCCCTGGACGAGTCTTTCTATATATTTTCATTACTAAAAAAAAATACAATTTCTAATAATAAACGTAGATATTATTTTCAGTTAAAAAAAATGCAGCATTTACGACTATCTTGCATATTATATGAAATGCTAAATATCCTAACGTTTAGCATTTTATCTTATGTGCAGGAATATGACATTAATTAATAAAATAAGTGTATTATAAAACAAATGTTAGGTGTGTGATATTAATATGTAAAAAAAATGTGTATCTAAACCAGTTATCGATTTACAAGAAAGTGATGTTTGTTGATAGGTTTTTGAAATATGATTAAGCAAATTAAAGATGACGGTACTTTCAGGAAAAAGAGTATAAATTTTATCTATTAAAAACTATGTAGGGTTTAAAAAGCATGCTTTTAGAGGCACCAGCGCAGACGATAATACAGCGTTAGAAGAGATTGAATTAAATTTGCTTTAACACCCATTTAATATCTATTAGAATAGCAACGTAAGAACACGATAAAATGAATATTGAGGTTGAAGAATAAGTGAAATATTGTTTTATTTATTACGTATCGTTTATCAATCAAGTACTCCGGTGGTTAAATTTGAACCGTCTCTTGCTGAAACTTCCGCTAAACTGTTGAATCAACAATGTTAATAAAGTTGAGAGTTGAAGTAAATGTCAATTTACTAAACGCTTTCAAAATAAAAAATGTTTTAAAATTTATAAAATGTTGTTAGAACTACATTTAATATTTAGCATCTTATTATACATTGTGTAAGTACGTCCACAATTGATTTTATGACTATTATATTGTCACAGTCAATAGACATATATACTGCATAAAGCAACTTGTTACAAGTATAGACGGCTTAGAGAATCGTATATCTCAATAGCAGTCCTGTAAATCAGCAAATCTACAATCTTGCGCATTGAATCTTGGAATTTGGTAAGTGTAGTTAGTTATATTTGGTTGGATAAATTTAGTCTAGAAGCGCTGAATATGTTAAATCTAATAAGTGTAATTTATAGCTTTAAATGAAAAAAATAACAAAATATATTACAAATTGGTAACAGTTTATAATACGGCTATAATAGTTTGAACCCTTTTCTAAAATAAATGGTAATGTGAAATTTTATTTATATTGTAACAAATAACGACGTAAAAAATGTATATATTTTTAAAATATTAAGTACAGAAAACACTATCTCTAACAATATTCAATAAAGAAGCTGAGTGACAGATGACGAAAGCTTGATCTTTGACGATATCCTTTCTGCGTTTATCCTTTTCTTCAATTTTAATGAAAATTAATTAAAAAAAAAAATTGTCTTATCCAAAGGGTCGATGGTGTTAGGTAGATTCCCGTCACGCGATTCTCGATATGCAATATGCGAAGGAAACAATGAAACCGAGAATGCGATAAACATGTAATGTATGATAATTTTTTTTACACAGACACTTGGAATATCCTAAAGAATGATCCTACCGAGTTTGAAGTGAATTGGAAATTTTTGGTTTTTGGGGATGGGGGACCCCCTCTCCCTTAGGGGGGGTCGGAACAAGAAAAAACTAGTCAGTAGTATTCTACTGATCAATATGAGTCCTTTGAGGGATAACTCGGCATATATTGGGTGAGGGGGAACCATCTCCCGAACCCCTATCTCCTAAACGGGGGGTCGCATCAAAAAAATTTTCGGTCAAAAAAGTTTTCTCTTTTCATTTGTTAATTTTCTAAGATTTTTCTGACATTAAAATTTTGCCTCCTTCTGTGACTTTTTTTATGGAATCTACCTAAAAATTAACACTAAGAAATAGCATACAATAGCAAAACTTTACTAAAATCGACACTATAATATATATTTACTCCCGAGGTCAAAAATAGAAGTATTTGGAAATAGGTCCAAGTTAAATCGATTTATAAATTAAGAGTTCGTAGGTGACGGTAAACAGTTAAACACGGTGAACACTACGGTGTAAATAAAAAGAAAACTATAATCGAACTTGATATGACCAATATTTTGGTATCAAGACGTATATCATCGAAGTTCAAATTTTTCGGGATAATTTTGTATATTACCTACTTGCATTTGATTTGCACACAATCAACATGTAATATATTTATTCCGCAAACACAAACCCCATCCATCTAACATCGTTACGCCGTGAACGTATATTTATTACTGCATACAAGATCCGGAAGAAGGACAGCGTTGATCGATGGCATTATATAGATTTTGCATCGCAAGTATATTATAGTATTTTTTTAATATCTTAATATTTTATTCTACTTAATATTTTAATAATGTGTTTGCATTAAATTTATAAGACAAAATAATATATATGTCAAATTATTGCTGTTATAATACACGTGAACGTACACGTACAAACAAATATAACAGTCAAAATTTTACATAAATATTATTTTTTTCTAATATTGTTGATCTTTGACCTGCTGGTGATAGCATAACTAGAAATAGTAATTTAAACATATATTTAAAATTTTCAAAGGAAAGTAATAAATTGCTGCTAAATTACCTTTTTTTTAGTTTTGCAAATTACTCTGAACTTAATTAGCAATTTGAATTTCCTTTTCTTGGAGTATTGTTAAAAGTACTTTGTATTATACATGTGAAATACTATATAATGCTAAAATATTGTATTATATCCGATAATCCGATAAATATCTAAACGACGTTAGTACACCTATACACGTTATCAAAAACTAGACGCAAACAAATAGAATTCCAACTTACCTTGAAAAGGCTGTACTGTAACCTAAAAGATCCTACTCCTGTTATCAAAGCGAAATTTGTTGAGATCGAACTAATGAAATATTTGCTTTTCATTCATGCATTACCACCTACAGAACGGATTTAGAAGAAACAGTAATAGAGATTATACATCGTTAATTTATGAAAATTGGCTTAAATAATTCTTCTTACTATTCTGCTGTTTGTACATTTTTTCTAAATTTATGTTAAAGATATTTGTGCATCGACAATTATTTAAAATACCTTCGCCTTGAACTCCACTGTTTACTTCTAAATTGTAGGTAGAGTCGACGGCAAAAGTTAGTAAAAACAAATAATATTGTAATTTATACATTCAATAATTATATTCTAAGCTCTAATCAATGTAAATATTGAACCATGTTCAACTATTTTGTTCAGATTACATCGACTATATATCTTTAATTAAAGATTATTCATACTTATCACTATTACAATTACCTACCTGTACGTGGTCATTTCTAATATACAATAATAGTTTTGAAAAAAAAGTTGTCTAGTATTCTTTTAGAACCATAAGAGTTAGTAAAGTTAACAAATCACGAAACTTATCATTGAGCTCATAGCTTTTCGATGTGTTATTTTATGTTATACCGAAATTACGAATAGGTTGTGATAAATTATACTATCAAGAATTATATTACTAAATATTTATACTGTTTCGTACAAAATAATGTAGTAAAAAAGTAATTTTTTTATTACATAACTTTCCACCGTACCGTACCGTTCGTACCGTTCCATTATTTTAAAATAATTTATTCAAAGCAATTTGTTAGACATAATGCTTTTTTGGCAAAAAAAACATCCATATGAGGACCTTGTGTAAGCGATTATATAATTTTATTATTATTTTATGCAACCGCAGACCTAACTCTTACTCTCATTACGTAAAGCCATGAATTTAAAATGCTAGTAGCTAAGTGGTTTTAAAAAGTATACTTTTAGCAACAGATTATAATACCACCATCAGTTAAATCTTACGAAACATATCCAAAACTACGTAGCTATCCTCATGGAATTAAAATATCTTACGGATATTTCATGTTTTAGCGATATTTTATTGTAACAAAAAGTTTAATATTTTGGTATTCGTAAAATTGCCCGTTTTTTTGTATGGAATGTATTGAATTCTATTTGTACGACTTGCACTTTTTAAAAAAGATATTTTTCCAATTTTCAAATTGCTAGATCAGCATTTGTGTCAGTGAATTGACATATACTCGTATATTAGTAATTTTTTCTCATTATACATCTCTACATAGACAATATAAGAGATGTACCAAATTATGATCTGGAATTGTTTGATATGATCACGCTATACGTCCATCATAACACCACGTGACTGCTCGTAATATTCAACAGCTGAGGATAATCGATATCGCCTTCCCATTACTCCGGAATTAGCGGCTTTAGCCTTGTAATTTGGAGTATTAATAGCACTAAATTTATAACCTATTCCACATTATATTTTGAGTAAGTCTTTTGATAACGTTTATTTGTATATTTTGGTTATTTAATTTATCGGTAATATATTTACTAGCTTTTTATAATTATACTTTCAAATATAATGTGAGAGTGAGATTGATCTAATGTTGATGTAATAAACGTTATATTGATGGAATAATAGTTATAAAATCTTTTTACATCGTCATGTGCTGTAACCTGCAAGATTCCATTAAAATATATATCCACACATAAACATCCACACCTGGGGACTCTATTTAACTTAACTTATATTAGCTCGCTTTTTATTAATTGTTACAAGTTTTTTTAAATTAAAATATCGATTCACAAAATTCACATCGTTATTATTTACATTATTATTAGTTTATCTATATGAAAACACTTTATATAGTATTCACTTGACATCTGTGTCTAAAATATTTAAAACCGGATATAAGGGTGGAATTATTATTTTAATTATTCTTTATTAACATTTTACTTCATAATCAACATTATAAAATAATCGTTAAAATTTATCTTTATATAATATAATGTAATAATCTTTTTATTTAGTCTAAAGAAAACAAGGCCAAATAAATTTAATGTCAAATATTTTGATAAGGATTATATATCCTACAAAATTAATGAAACAGCAACGTAGCAATGAATTAAAAATAATTTTTAAATCACTCGACAGAAATAATTATTACATAAACCAGAGACAAAGTTTTTTAATCACACAAAATGCCTGCCGCGAATTCAGAAACTTTGTTATAAAATCTACGCGGGTTTTGTTTTTAATTATAGCAACGGATTAATAATGAAAATATTAATTTTATCAAAAAAATGGTAGTAACATTCACGTGAAGAATTTTAGATGATTTTATTTTACATCTTATCGTTCATACATGATATTGTTAAAGAGTAAATAGTTAAATTTTTAAATTAACCTCACGTGTAAAGTAAATCGACGTCTCTTACTTCTATTAAACAAACTCACTTCTTATAATAATAATAATAATTTATTTATTTTCAGGACCAGCCCATTTAGTGTTAGTAACAATATTTCTCATCAACTAGTGTTAGTATAATCAAAAGTTACAAATTATAATATCATTTTCTTGTGTATAATATCGTACCATGGTTTGGTCCGTTGTGCAACCGAATCCACACCGATGCATCAGGGGCGAATCTCACCGATCAACAAACACACTCAACATTCTGGTGTAGGCACCGCGGAGGTAATATGGAGGCACACCGTTTTCTCATAATAGCATAAAAGTCATCCGTGTGCGCCTCCGTTAACCTGCTTGAGGCACGGCACTGCCGTGGCAGTCCCATCAGAACCCTGAATGCGTCGTTATCCTGGACACGAAGGTCGCTGTATGCCCGCTGCGTATAATTAGCCCAGAGACTGCAGGTATAAAACGTTTGACAGTAAGCTTTAAACAGCGTTATTTTAACTGACTTCGTGCACCTCGCAAATCTTCGTGCCAACATGTTGCACCGAACAGACAGCGATCTACGCGTCCTCTCGATCACACAATCGTCCTTATGTCAGGCGGCAACGCAGTATCATTAAACAATTTAATCCATAGCATATCATAAGATACAAGGTCAACTGCCTTTGACAGGGTCAAAAAACATGCAAAAACCGGCGTTTTTCTGCTCGTGTAGTACTCTACAGTTTGCTTGAGATACAATATGGCGCTTTCCGTTCACATTCCGGGCCTGAACTCAAACTGAGCGTCATGAGGTTCAAAGTGCTTAGCCAGCTCCTTGTCAAACAAACTGTCCAGCACCTTAGCCACAATAGTAGCCAAAGATATGGCCCTGTAATTGGACATGTCAGAGTCATCTCCAGTCTTGTTTTTATCAATAGGTATAACAACAGTATGCATTAAATCTTGCAGCAGGTATCTATGACCCACACATAAATTAAAAAATAAAGCGTGGACCCGCGGCAAATGAGGACCAACGTACTTAAGGTGCTCACATTCTATTATATACGTGTCCGTTTGTAGGTTTGCCGTACAGAAGCCATTCGTGATAACAGAATCGAGTCTTCCTGTGAACTGTCTCCACATACCTGTTCCAGCCTACCACACGCTTATGTTTTCCTACTTTTTCCCTACCTATATATGTACAATATGCACCCTCGCTCATTATACACACTATATTGTTATACATAACATCCAACAGTTTATGATGACTAGGATTTTCACACACTTGACAAGAACATTCTATACATTCAGAGGGAAAGTCAATATTTTTTAATTTGGAACTACAAAATTCTAGGTAATTATTTGTCTGAAAGTTGTCTCTTTCACCCCATTTCACCTTATTACAAAGGACATCACAGGAAAATAATTTCGGACTAGCAATATTTACGTCACATTCAAAAATTACAGAATAGTGATCTGATGCGTAAACTCCGTACATAACATATGTTTTTAAAAACAGGTTTTTCGCCGCACTCGTTACTTATGCATCTGTCTGTTATTAAATTTAATTAAGTTTCAAGAACGTCAAAGATAATCCAGTCTTCAGGCCCGTTTAAATATTAGTTCTTATTTAATTGAAATACTGTTTTTAACTTTCTTTACAGTTGGCTGAAATACTTTGGTTTTTGTGAAAAATAAAATTTAGGTGATATGATTTATTTTTATTTAAAATGTTGTTATGATGGTTTTAACGTGTTTCTTGTCTCTTATCGGTTAATCAATAAGCCTATAATTGGAATAGTGGTAATTTATGTAATATTAATTAAATGACTAGAAAGATTATTAAAATAATTTATATTGAAAAATTTTGGGAGATCATTATAAAATGAAATTGAATCATTAACTATTTAATTAATTTCCACAATTTTATAACTTGGCCCGTTATGATGACAATATTTAACACAATGGCTTATTAGATATTTGCAAGGATACTGCTGTAACATATTATACTTTACTGTTTTCCAAAGTATGTGTGACTAATACCTTTGCCCCTTATTTAATATGTTCTAAAAACTCACGGTCACCATTCATCTGAAACTGACGTAATATCTACTAATACAATCTTTAATGTATGTATAGATAAGCATAGGTTAAGTATTAAGCTAGTTATATAACACAGCGTTACATGATTTTGGTACCTGCTTAACTAATAGATGGAATTAATAGGTAATGGTGTCATAAATATAAAGTCTCAAACATATGTGGTATCCATCACGTCTAACTTTCGTGATACCCTTCAATAAATATTTCAACTATTGTGTGTTATGTGTTATTCAATTTTATGGTATTGTTTTGTTCACAAGTCATTTCTATTCAATAACTTCGATATCTATAATCACATTTATTTGAAAATCCAATATGACTACTGAACTAAGAGACTGTAAAAATGTACCAAACAAAATTTGTTATGTACAGGACAAGACAAGGACCAAAGCACAAAGAAGAAATGTTTCCGAAAAATAAGAAGTGCATATTTACTTTACTTTGGATGATTAATCAAGGCAAACCACAGGGTTTTTGTTTATCGTGCTGTTCTTTTCTCATATCTTGGTGTAATGGAAACAAGACATCAATGCCATTTGCCATATCAACTAGTAATCATTTTAATAATTGTTCCTTTTGCATGACCGACATACGTTTTTTATATTTAAAGATAGTATTTTCGAAGGTGACTTGGTGCTGTCAGTGATGAACAGAATGAGAAGTTCCACCAGAATATAAAGAAGCATGAAGAATGATTTCAAGGCTGTTGGGACACAACTATGGTAGGTTAATTTTGACGTTTTAAACGAGAAGATTCTACGAAGCACCAATGGAAAGTTAGAAATGAAGGAAATGATGGTTTAAAATAAATGAATTATTCATGAATAATTTTTATACTTATCTCATATATGTATAAAAATAAATGTCAAATGTAAAAAAAACTCTGGTATTTGTTTTTATTTCTTTAAAATATGTTTGGTTAAATGTCAGTCAAAAAATTTTTGCATTCTCCCGATATACAATAAGTAAAAAAAGTAATAAATAAATAAAAAAATAACTACGGCATAGAAGTAGGAAAGAATCGGTAATTTTATTTAAATAAAACTTGTGCAAATTTTATTAGAATGCAGAAGGAAACGGTAAAAAATAATGAAAATGCAAGAGACAAAACTGCGGCAACTGATTAAACTGTTTACACAAGATACAATAAGAATCCAATATATCCAAAATGAAATTTAAAAAGTTGGATTTTTTTGTGGGTACGACAGATACATCAAACTTTTATTTTTTTCGACTTTTAACAGACTTTGGTAAGAAGACCAGACCTATTGATATTACTATTTTGAAAGCATTCCACAAACCTTTAGTCTATGTTATTTTAACTTTACTATGATCACTACACTTTTAATAAAATTTTCCAGTTCCGTTTCATTTATTTTCACCGTAAAATAATAATTATAGATTTTATGTCTACATATCTGTTTTAACTTTAGATGACATTGTCACCTATGAAATCTATCCATTTTTCAATATATTCAACTCAATATGAAAATTATATAAGTTTAAAAGAATAGGTAAAAAGTACACTACTTTAAAGTTTGTTGACAAAGTCAAAAAGTTCTGAGTGACTTTGATAGAATTTTAAAATTATTCAACGTTGAAGAATACTTTTCAACGTAGTCTTTACACTAAAGGTACATAATTTAACTTCTTTATCCCAATGAAGCAGAGTAGAAAAGTAACTTCCACAAAATCATTAACTAAGTTTAACTTTTAAAGAATATTTGTATTTGTTTTTTACATAATTTTATTATACACAGACGTCCTAATGAAACCGACAACACGTGTTTTATATATGCAATTTTTTTTTTGGCACTTAAAATGACAAATGCTTAGAACTTTTACATATTCCTTTATTCATATTATAAATGTACTTTTTAAATAGCATTTATTCATAAGTGTTAGAATAATATTATTAGTACTAAATCTTATTTATTTGACATATTATGGTATCGAGCAGTTTTTTTCTGTCGAATATTTACAATAGAAATGTGTATTTATACTAATATGTAAGAGAATATATAATTCTGTTCTAACTAGATTTTTTTATTATTTCGATCAATTATTTATGTTTTATTAATAAGATATGTAATTCACGTTTTATAATCACAGTTTAATGTTGCATTTAAACATACATTTAAAAGCGCATTTACTATAAATGAGTTCTTTCAATTTTAAAATATTCTAAAATTTATGTCTATCTAAAATTATATTTTAAATGATCATATTTTGTTAAGAGTCTTTTAAATTAAATATTCTATGACACATACTTCAAAACAATATTTTTTAAATTTCTAGTTTGTCATAAAAGATATGAAACTGATTTTGACGTCTGATTCCAACTGATTAAATTTGAGGTCGCTATAGATTTTTGTAATATAAATTTTTATTATTCACGATGATGATATTATTAAATACTGTATTCTATAACCGTATATTAATAAATACTAAATTTGCCTCACTAATTCATTAATCATCATAAACTTGTAACATTGTATAAAGTATTTTGTAGATCATTGTATACAAGAATAATCACAATACCAACCGGAACACCTTGTATGTTTACATTATACAGAGCTTGCAACTATCTGATTCGATAAATGACTAAAAAAATTTAATAGTGTCGTTAAAAATTTGGACAACAAGGGCTTGGCTTTAACGAAAAACGCCTTGGATTTTTAAAAGCTCGATATTTACTCTGATAAAGCATCCTAAGCAACCGAATCTTTTATTAGGAAAGGAAAAGTTTTAATTTTACTACAAATTGACTATTAATCTCCACCTAATATAGTTTTGTATGTTAGTAACGTCATCGTGACATTATATACAAATGGGCGTGGACGTATTTAAAATTAATAAATATATAAATTAGACTATATATGACGGTAACGACCGACATAACTTGGCTCATTAACTTTGATTAAGTACAGTCATTGTTTTTTTCACAAAATGAGTCATGGCGGTAACTTTTCTAAATGAACGTGTTGTTTTGCGCCAGAAGATACTTTCGTTCAAGTTTATAAATTATTTTGAAGTTTTATGTGTTGAACTTCGACCTCGAGTAATATGCCATTCATTACTAATTATTTTTGTTATAAAATCTGTAAACTTCTAATATTGTTGAAATTTCAGTAATAAAAGTCTTGTAAATGTTTTTCGACATCTAGGCCGGACTTATTCCTGTACTCAAAACAACTAAGACGCGTTATACTTGTGGAGCTTAGTGTATCCTGGGAAACAAACATACCCAAAGATCATACATTTAAGCTTAACAAGTATTACGAACTATGTAACGAACTGATCAGGAATAAATTTATAGTTAATTTGTACGCTGTAGAAGTAGGAGCGAGAGGTATAACAGCAAAATCTCTCTACAATTTATTTAAGGATCTCAGCCTTTCTAGAACGATCATCAGTTCATTTCTGGAACGTATTTCAAAGGCGGCTTTAGTAGGCTCTTACGATATATGGTTAGGTAGGGAGAGGAGCGTGAACCGTGAAGGGAAGCGTGTATACACATAGTAAAGGGGCCCCTTAAATCTAAACCTGGGTTGCAAGTCCCAGGCATTGTTTGCGCTCCTCTTACACATAAACTTACACTTTCAAAAAACATTTATTATTAAGATTATAGTGTTACAGAAAAACATTAATCAAGACTTATACATAAAAAATCTTGACTTATAATTCTTCAAGTGCACTTTTACGATAGCTAGGATAATACCAAAAATATACAATATACTAACTAAACTCACGTTTTGCAAATAAAATATACAGCAATATTAAATTTATGTATCATGCCAAATTAAATTCTCCTTATGCCTGGAGGTGCTTGTATAATTTCCGGCTTGCTTTTCTGGCAGTTTGCTTTACTCACAAAGCCATCTTTAAAACCGTAATTGTTTTGAAATTTATACAAAATAATCTTTATATTATATTAGGAAAGAAGTTTAAATATTTTATGCGTTTATATTTTTCTTGATCATCATAAACTATTCTAATAATCAAACTATTGGTATATACAACGTATTTAATTACTTTTGTATGTAAATTTCTATAAAAGTATTTACCCACTTAATATATTTTAAATAAATATGGGTGGATTTTTTTAAAGATGCACACAAGACTCTAACCTAGGGTGACGTTGTCTAAGCGTTTTTCCTACATGTTGCTGTGGCTGACCGATTTACCGACGTAGCATGGGCCCTGGGCTTCCTCAAAGCTCGGTTTCCTGGATGTGTTTTCATGGGCAGATTAGGTTTGTTTACGATCCAATATAAAAAGGTACCGCTGTCATAACTCGACACTTGCAGCTGTAGAAGGAATCAATGCCCAGCCTGCAGTCGGTACTAATCTGACTTTGATAACCTACTTCAGTGTAGTGTGCGACTTCATTCCTAATAATCACTAATAAATATTTTTACCACTTGATTTGTAATATTGTAGAAGTATAATGTAAATATGATCTTACCATATATTACATAAATTAGTCATATTTTACTGAGATATAATGTACTTTAATTATTACTTTAGTTTTCTTAATATTGAATTACAATAATAACAATAAATAATTAATTGTAATATGTAGTACTTTGTTTTTTATTATTTATATTTAGAACCTACTTTCAATACCCGCGTGAACTTTGTGTAAAACCTAATATTTTAGATAACGCCCTCTGTTTACTAAATATTACATTTAGGCTTTCCCTGGAGATGAAGTATTTTCCTGTTGTAAAAAGAAGTCCATATTTTATTCTAGGTCATATTTTATTTGTGTAATAAATCTCATTCACAGCTGTGATCTTCTTCTTTGAGGCGTTTTCAGTGTACACTATTTACAGTGACTTACTTTCTACCTACATTTAATAATTATATCAACACACCCTAGCTATGGAGTAGTCATAGTCAAGATTCAAGATTTTACTAATCACTAAAAAATTACATTAAAATAAGAACAATGCCAAACTTTCAACAGATTCTCTGCCCATACTTCTCTACACAGAGACATTTAAGTTTTCGATTCCTTGTTAGCATTTACAAATATACAAGTTTTGTAAAGAATGTTTAAGAATTTAGATTTAAAAGTATTCTGTAAAAACTATGTTTATTTTTCAGACGTCAAAATGATATCAAATGGATGGCTAATATATACTATGCTATCAATCATCACTTTAACATTATATTCTAAACTAGCAATATTAATAGATTAATTTTGAGCTATGAATATTAAATAATACCAAACTTTTTAATAAAATAAAATATGTTCATGTTTGAAACAAGGATAATTAAATAAAAAACGAAAAATTACATTATAAGCGCCTGTGCTTAATTTGTTTTAAATTTAACCTTTAAAACAGATTTATACGTTTTTACTTAAAATAAAACATGTGTAATAAAATTTATTGGGGTAAAATAGCTTATCTTATTTGCAGTGTTTATTTAAAATAAAGGATTCTTTAATTTTATAATTTAACCCTTTTATCTCTTTTTATTATTATTATTATTATAATGCTAATGATGTAATGTTATTGTAAATTATTTTATTAATAATATGCAAATCAAATTAAATTCACGTTGTATGATGGTTAAATAAAATAACAATATTAAAAATATAATATAAAATAATTAATAGGTAGGGGAAAAAAAAGTTAGTTTTTTTTAGAAATTTATGGTATTATTTTAGGGTTGTTAGGTTATTTTAGAGATAGGAAGTCATATGACCCCGTTGCTGTACAAAATATTGAGACTTCTCTTTAAAAAATTGCGACAAGTAGTTTTGAGAGTCCTTTCTTGATGTAAACGTTACACTACCTAAATTCTGAAGAGATCGAACAAATAAAAATCTGGGGTTGCAAAATCAGAAAATCAGGGCTATGATTCATATCAGAGCCTTGATTGGGAATTCTTAATGCACGCAGCATTAAGAGTTCCCAATCAAGGCTCTTAATTTTTGTTGAGTTTCGTGAGATGTATGTAGTCGGGCGTTGTCGTGATAAAGGACCACACCTTTTCTGTTCATCAATTCTAGCCACATTTTCTTGTTGCTTCAGCTGTTGACAGTAGAAATCCGAATCGAAGGTTAAAGCGATATAACCTTATAATTAATTATGCTCTTCCAAACCCAGCATACACTCAACATCACCTTATTTTATTTTTTTATTTATTCTTTATTGTACACCACAAAACATTAAAAAAAAACATAAACAAAATAACAAATAAAAAGTACAACAGGCGGTATTATCGTCTAAAGGCGATTTCTTCAAGGCAACCTTACAAACATTATGTAATAAAAAATATTGGTACAGGTAGGTGGCGTAAAGTTACATTAATAAACATGCATATAAATCATAACACACTAATAACTTTATATAATATAATACTATATACCTACAATCTACATAATTAAAATAACTAAATAAGTGATGTTCAGTGAGTGTTATTCAGAAGTTGTTTTAATTATCTTTACTCAGAAAGTATTCTTTAACAGATAAAAATGATAATAATAACGTTTTCGACACCCGTGTAGACAGAAGAAGAGTGTTCCACAGTTTTGTAGCAAGCACTGTAAAAGAGAGCTTATAAAATATTGAATTATAGATTGGCATTTTTAAAATTAATAATTGTGATGATTTTAAATGTTCTTGTAGCCTTAGAAATTCAAATCATTCCTTTAGGTATGAGGGTGTCGTTGGATGGAATAATACACAATACAGCAGAGAAAGTACATATAAATCGGCGTCGACGAATAGTAAGTCACTTGAGCTGTTGACGAAATTGTGAAATGTGGTCATATTTAGGCAAGCCAAATACGAACCTTATAGCTATGTTTTGAAGTCGCTCAAGTTTACTTAATTGGTCCTCGGTCAAACCTTATTGTGTGTCTGAGTTTCCTCTGTATAGCTTGACTGACTTTTGACCACTATCTTTTTAGGATGTTCTTATTTTATTATTGATTCACTCTTTGCCACCAGTGCCAATCTCTTTTAAAATAGTTTAATTTCTTAACATCTTAAAAGTTCATCGCAAATGAGTATACGGTTTATTAGGTTTCTTTCTCTGAGTTCATGTGGCACTTATATATTGCACTCTTTGTATAGCCAGTTTTATCTAAGTCAAAACTGTTTTATAGTTAATTCTCGGAATTTCGGCTATATTGTTATTAGTAACAGGTCGATCCTGTTCTACTTTTCCAAAAATTTAATCACCTTTTGTCAGTATCTGGGCGACTAGAACGAGATGCATCTTTGACGGTAAAAAACATGCAATGCATCTTTGACATAAAAAACGTTTAAAATTTGTACTTTTTTGTACTATTCTTACTGATACTGCATTAAGTCCACAAACTTCATTTTCTTGGCGGCTTTTGTCTGGTTTGAAAATGAAGCTGTTTTCTTCGCTTACACACATTTTGTCAAAATGAATAAAAACTGGTGTGATACTGTATTTTCCTTTTTTTAATGGTATCAAAAACAACCTGTTACATACGATATAACCAAAAAGATATAATTACAAGTTTTTACTAGAAAATACGATTCTTATTCCCCGACCTTACTTACTTAGTATTTATAAGTAAGAAGGTTAGAAAAGAGCTTTCTTTGGGTTCAGATTTTCATAACAAGAAAAATAGATGTCGTCTCCATCCCGATAAAGATGACTGTATATAGTTTACTTAGTTCATCGGAGCAGGTAACGATACGATTGCTTAACTAGTAGAGCGATTGATGGACGGTCTCAATGATTGCAGGTTCGAATTCTGTCCATATGGATATTTTTTATTCTATATTTAGTTATAAATGAAATGCTTAAAAATGTCTATAACATAGCTAAACCTGTTATAGACATTTTTAAGCATTACTTAGTATCATAATATCTACCTCGCTAAGTACACAAAACAACCACACATTGCACAATTAGAACGGTTTTTTTTAAGAGGACCAAGTAGCGTTTTACTCATATCTGGTAGTAAGTAATCCAAGATTATCTGCCTAGGTAATAAATAGTATTTTTTAAATGATTTAGATTATAAAGTAAATCTATGACTAACAAGAGAATTGGCTTATTTTATTGGTCAATAGGAATAAATATATAAGTCTCGCGTGACAAATATTGTAATATAACAATGTGCCGAAACGCTTGTGCTTAATACCAATTATATTAACAGGCTTTCGAGATAACTAGTAAAGATAAAGAACTATACTTACAAAACTAGCTATTCAGTCTTTGATAAGTCAGTCAGTCAGTTATTATGTTTAAAATACTACTTCATAATTTTACTATGAGGGTGTAACAAAAATACGACATATTTTTATTTTTGTGATAAAAATCAATCAACCTTTCTAGCAGATTACAAATGTCATGATAAGCTTGCTCTTTGCAAATTTGGATCATGTTGTTATTTTTTATGTGTGTGTTAATGAGTCTACAATGGTATACGTGTAATAAACTTTCGACGGAAGTAAAGGCGGTAGACAAAGGCATACAAATTTTGATAACTTTGCATAAATTACACAAACTTAACATTCAGAAGATAAGCAATTTATCAACCAAATCGTTAGGAATGTTTCCAGTATTTATTAATTAGTATTTGATAGACAAAGCTCCGATTGATTAATCACACCAACTCTCAGTGACAGAATGATCGCTTCTGTTTTGTGTAGACTTGTTGTTCAGTGTATTTGACACAATGCCATTTTGTGTTGATACATAAGTGTTGTTGATAAGTTAGTGTTTTTCGTTTAATATACAAGATATACTTAAGGTCGTTTTTAATAAGGTATATCATTTAATTATATATTATTTTGTAACTAAGAATGTAACTCATCTATTCGTTTATTAAGTTAGTATAAGCGTAAATTGCAATCGTTAGAATCATATACGTCAAGTATTCAGCTAATCATAAAAAATCCGTGCCCGCAGGGGGACACGCGTGGGTAGACCTCGTGTGTAACTCGTTTAAAATATAACTCACTACCTAAGAATAATACATGATGCCGTTGTTTACATCAAAAATTATCAAGCAAAAAGCGGTTTTAATTTTTTTTCTCAGAAAAGGTATCTTTTTTGGAAATACTTTTGGTACTTAAATTTAGAGTAAAAAATAACCTTTCTTTTAAAAATATTTGCGAGGAGGGAATGTTTACCAGAAAAAAGTTGCCGTGGTTTTACCTACCTAAAATTTACAAACTAAAAGTGGTTTTAATTTTTTTCTCGGAAACGGTACGTTTTACGGAAAAACTTTTGATACCTGAATTTAGAGTAAAAAATAACCTTTCTATTAAAAATACATGTGATGCAAGAATGTTTACGAGAAAAAAGTTATGATTTTTTTCCAAAAATTTTCGGATTTTTTACCCCCACCCCTAAGTTATTGAAGTTAGGTTTTCGGTTTATCTACATTAGTTATAGGTATTTATCAAAGACATCATATAATATGATCGCGATTGATCTTCTTTGTATAGGGACAAAGTTATGGTCGAAAAACTGAAATCAGAAAAAGTGAGGCCCTAGCGCCCCCTGTGACCGGATTTCTCTGGTTAACGAACTTGACCTTTATTTTTGGATGGTTGATTTTTGTGCAAAGTTTGAAAGCGATCCTAGCGAAACTGCGGCCGCTATCGTGCTGACAAAAGTCGAATCTGGACGCACGCACGCATATATATATATATATATATATATATATATATATATATATATAAACTTTTTGACCGATGGTCATTTCGGACTCAGGCGGTCATAAGAAGACCTCCTGTGAAGAAATTTTTCCAAAATTCGAAAGTAGGGGACAAATGAATGGGCAGACCGAATTCTTCGAGGTCTACCCAAAACTAACATCTTTTGAAGATATTTTGAACAACGACCATATATTGCACGTAATGAGTTTGGTAATCCAAGTAATCCTTATAAAAAATATTTTAAGGGAGCAATACATAAATTTTAAGGCTTTGTTGGTTGGACGGACAGACGGACGGGATGATAGATGGTTATTTATGTTTAGAAATTCGTATATCACTATGGACATTGGCGATAATCAATCATTAGTTGTAGTTTATTACCTTTTGGATCATCGTAGGTTGTTATCTCTTGGTTAGTTTACCGATTATCCCTTGCAGTGGTTAAATTTTTCTAAGGTGTTATGTATAACACGTTACCAGAATTAACCCATATAAAAATGAGAATCAATAAATGTATAATACTAAATTTATTGTAGTCATGATGTTATATTTTTAATATTGATGATGTCATCAAACGCTACATACAATACAATACCATATTACATCTTTCGAAAAACATAATCGAAGCTTGTTTTTTGATTCTGTGTTATCTATGTTATCCTTTTCGAACAATAAAAGAACAATCGAGCTCCAACACGATACTATCGTAATTACGTGATGATCATATAGAGCTTGAATGTTATAATAAACTTTCGATACATCAGGAGTTTACATTACACGCTAGTGTGACACAGCGTAGTGGTCTTATTATTATTTTTATTTTTTATTTATGATAAAGGGGGCCAAATGAGCTTAAGAGTCAATGATGATAGGTGATCAACTCCGCCCATAAACTTGAAAAGACTGGGGAATCGCAAGACTGTTACCGGCCTTGAAAATACGGAAATAACTCCGAAGGAAGTTCGTTCCACGTCTTAGTGGAACTTAGTGGAAAAATTCTTTAAAATCGCACATTGGAAAACAGATGATACGATTTAGAGGCGATGACGTGCTGCTGTGTAGTAATGGAATTCAGCAGCAGGTATAAGATCGAATAGCTCTTCTGAACATTTTCCGTTGTAAATGCGGTTGAAGGCGTACAGGGAATCCACGTCCTTACGAAATTCTAAAGAGTCGCAGAGAACCCGGTCTCCGATAATCCGAACAGCTCTCCGTTGTACACAGTCAAAATGTAGAAGCTTATAGTAATCTGATCCGGACCAGAGATGAGAATAGTACTCCGTATGTGGCTGGACGTGCGCCTTATAGAGCGCAAGATTTTAGCCAGGCTTGAAATACAGCCTTGCTCTATTGATCACTTCCACTTTCAATGAGGCCAACTTGGTCTTGCTTTCTATATGACCACGAAACTGACAATATCTCGAAATGTTAAGATAGTATACCGATATTTTGCGTAGCATTCAGACGAGGGCTCTCGTAGAGCACTGATATTACAAATAGGGTTTTCTTAGTGGTAAACGCGCTAACTTATGTCTTTTGGGGATTACATTTAATAAGGTTACGTTCACCACATTCTGAGATATCCCTAGGAATATCTTTATAGAAGGCATAAGTTTTTTTTCGGCACTCGTCTTCCTTTTCCCGAGAGAGAACTGCACGGTCGGAATATGCTGCAACCTCAATGCTGTCATCCGCGTTGGTGTTAACTTTTCAGTTTCAGTTAAGTTTATGTAGTTGACCAATATTTTTTAAATTTTAGTTGTATTTAAATATTATTATTGCTTATTTTGTACAAAATATGACAATAACTACATTGTAGAAATTGGTTTATTAAAGTGGATTTGTAATTAAGTTTCAAAATTTTAAAAGACCTGTTATATTTATTCCATATTACCATTTGTACCAAAAATTTATATTAATGTTTACAGTCTCAAGCCACAGTTTTTCCCAAGAAGTCGTTGAAGATCAAGCCATAAACAGCCGCCGAGAGAAGGAGTTGCGAAAGTCAAATATTTATATTTTTCCTATATAAATTAAATTAATCTTTGCCAGTAACCACTAGTAAAGTTTAATTTATTTTTATTATAATCTATTTAACTGTTTTAATAATGTTATTTTCTTTCATTACTGTTACTGATGAAAGGAAACAACAAAAACATACAATTTGTGTTGCAGTTATTTATTTGGCATTGCTGGAATTCTATCCAGTCTGCCCAGTTATACTGAAAGTACAAAGTGTAGTTAAATATACACCATAAATAAAACGTGATTTATAACTCGCGTCAAACAGATGTAACAATATAATCTATTCAAACTCGATCCGTCACCTCTCACACGGAAACTTTAAAGAGTAACCGAAACGTAATTTCGTTGATTTAACGAGGCGGCACCGAACGCAGACAGAGAAAAAAAAATCTTTACTTGTAGATATTCCCTTTGAAATCGCTACTTTATCTTTTGTACAATGAAAATTAAGCCACGTTATAGTTTCAATGTATCGATTTATTTTAAGCTCAATTATGTACGTATCGTATGATATCAATAGAATCACATGGACCAAGGTGTTATTTATACATTAAACATTAGGTAAATATAAGTTTAAGATATAATCAATAAGAAGAAGTTCCTATTCTTAGTAGTAGTTGTTATTTTGCCCTACTTTATGTTTTACACAAACACACGAAAATTACAATTACTAGAATTAAAGTATAGAAAACTAAAAAACTATTTAAATATACTAAGAAATTCACCAGCTACTATTACTTTTATTTCCAGAGTTAAATTTAAAGTCATTAAGTTTTTCTATTATTATTAGGACTATCCAAACCATTTTTTTCGGTTCTGGAGAAGAAAGCACCCCGCTTGACTTGACTTGGGTAATAAGCTGTTTATAAGCTAATAACCACACCCAACTGCATCAAAATCCGTTTAATATTGTCCTTTTGAACTGACCAACAAATAAATGGACAAAAGAATTTAATGTTCAAATTACATTCATTGTACATGTCTTATTGCTTAAAATTAAAACAGAAAAAAAGTTTATTATTATTTTAATAACGTCAAACATTTATTAAAAATATATCTTTGGAGAATAATCTTCACAATTTGTTATACGTGTAATTAACAGAACATCTATGGGAAAAATACAAAACGACAGAGAACACTTAAGTCACCACGATATTAATTATGTTCGTAGTAAAGATGTTAACTTTGTATTAGTTTAGACTTGTTTGAGAAACTAAATAAAGAAGTGAATTTACCTCAGTGAATTGAAGCCAAAGAAGTTAAAATCTTCAAGTAAAAAGTATTTTTAACGCATATTACACAATAGAAGTATTACAAAAAATTAAGTATGGGTTAAAAAAATAAAAAAGATTATTTTTCAAATGTCTCATAATCATTCATTTTGACAATACTTGCAACTAGCTTCGTATGCATAATATTTATAAGGTTAGTAAGTGGCGTGCTAGCAAACAAAGATTGTATTAATCTAGAAAATTGTTAAACTAACAAACAGAAAAAAAAGTAAATTCAATTATATCGTTTTCACCCGGGAGTACTGTACGGGGTAAAAAAGAAATAATACGACACGAAGTGGGTATAAGAATTACGGTTGTTCGGAGATTTTAAATCCACCCATGAGGGGCATTAATTACTTATAAGGAAAATTAACTAAGGATTAATAAGATTTTAAAACAATGTTTTGATACATAGTATAACTGATTTTACTACTTAGATGATTGATAATTTTTTAAGGAAGAAATATTATTAAATAACTGTCAACATGCCTCGTGTGATATTTAATTGATATATATATATATATAAATATTTTAATAATAATATATATATATTATTATATATATATTATTATTAAAATATTTTTTTTATAATAATACAATTTTTTTCTATAAATTTTAGTTTTCATGTTTTTAAGGTATCAGTCGGCATAGTTATTTAAGTTTAAATTTTTGCCGAAGGGTTAAGAATAGAGATCTCTTAAAGAGATAATTAAATCTTTATACATTTTTTTTTTACTTTACTTATTTCTTTCTATTTTATGTAAGGTAATGGCACATAAATAAATAAATAAATGAAATAACAAGCTACTAATCGTTTAAGTGCTAATGTAGATTTTTAGTTGAATATTACTTATAACGTACATACGTACATACATTTAAAAAAGTGTTTCTAAAGTTGTTATTAGTAAAACATCAAATTATTTGAAATATTAGTTCATCCATCTTAAAAAAATAAAACGAAATATTTATATTTTAAAAGTTCTGCATATCACAAAGCATATGTGATTGTGTTTAATACAATTATAAACATTTTATTATATTTATCGGTTTTGCATATTTTTTTAACTCTTATCTTTGAACTTGTTGCATATACGAGTTATGCAACAATTTCCGTTTATTTTTATTTTATATGTTATAATTATATTGTAATACTATCTTATTCCCTCTCGCTTCGCTGGCCACACTATTAATTTCGATGTGAACTTAGGTTGTTATGGTACCTTTTGTCATATTATGCGTTGCCATTGCTATACTAACTCTTATCCCAGAATTAAATGTATATCTGCTACAGGTTTAAAACTGTGCGAAATGTAAAAGTTGAAATCCGTTGGGATAGGATTTCCGTAAAATCCGTTCTTAATGAACTGAAATGTTACAAAAGAAGTAACTATGTACAATATTAAGTTAATCGGACAGATAATTTTGGAAATTTCGTAATGAGTCGGAAATTTCGTATATATATATTATAAGCAGTCAGCTAATACCCCCACGACTACTTGCACCTCTCTTTATAAAAGGAGCAATCAAACCGCCGCACGCCACTTAGCTCGTAGCGTTCGTAGTGTGCACTCCGTTCGTGTAGTTTAGTTAGTGTTTAGTTTTTAAATACATCTATTTTTGAAACATACATATTAACAAATTAAAACTTAAAAAATTTCCAGATATTATGTCCATGGCCTGTACAAGATATATTATAACTGGTAACCCCAATGTATGTAAATCAATGTCAATGTTGCTGTTGTCAATAAATTCGAGGTCTGTCGACGGGAACATCTGCTCTTCAATATTACTTTGATTGCAAGAATTACATGTTGTTATTTTTTTCTTTATTATTATAAATTTTTAACTTCATAGTTGAGAGCGACTTCTAAAAATGTATAAGAACTGTCGATTGTTTTGAAGTTTTACATTTAATTCGTTAATTTTAGTGAAATCTTTTTGTGTATTTTTTGTAGAGAATTACAATTATAAATGGAATAGAAACCAAAGTCTACTTATTGTATGTTCCCAATACATTTTATTTCTTGTTGATGTGTACAATAAGGCGTCATTAAAAATATAAGAGTATAACTGTCATATCAAAATTGTGGAATCGCAGGTCGACTTTGTTAGCTTTGCTACCCGAATATATCACCGCGCTAGCGTTTTCCAATAATAGGTTGATTCTTGATTGATTAATCTCACCGAAGTTTTATAGTCTATTCGATAGTGAACAAGATATTGTTAAAATTTAAAAATACACTACGGTATCAATTTGTAGGTCTGTCAGAATTGTTTTATACTATAAATAATGTTGTTAAATATTTTAAGCAGATTAAATTAAAAAGAATTAAAATAATTTATCCTAACTTCAATATAACTAAAAAGAATTTGTCTTTTTTTCGAAGACTATACAGAGTATTAAGACGCTTTATATTTTCACAAAAATTTGATAGTTTATTTTCTACTTTATCTCACTCCTCTCTATTTTATGAGCAATCCGGTTCACTAAGTGCACCTATTTTTAGTCTACTTTGTTGTTGTATCCAGTGCCAAGGCTTTTAACCCAACTTATATTTTTGACAGCGTTATTACTATATTTCAAAAGTCCCTAAAAGTTTACTACTTGTAAACTGATACCTGAAACTTCGCATACTATTATTATTATATTTATACATACCTTGTATCATACATTGTGTACAATTTTTTATTTTTATATAGTTATGTTTATTATTATATATTTATTAATTGTATACTATAGTGTATACTAATATAATAATACTAGTTATGACTATGTACGTGTGTATTTTGTTCTAGCTTATGGATATAACTGTATCAACCGTGTTATTTGACAATTTCTCTAACTCTAAGGTTGTCTGAAAGAAATCGCTATTTGGCGATAAGTCCACCCACTTCAAGAGGCAAGAGTTCGTGGCAGCGGTGATAACTTGTCACCCGGGACCCCTATATAAAATATTGCATTGACCTTAAATTACTTAAATGATATGACTCCCTATCTACTGCGGCACCCGGCGGTAGATAGTTTGCAGCTGAACTACGGGTCAGTTGCTAAGATCAGGGTACTACGGAACCCCGGTACCTAAGCCCTCCGGCAGCGACACGTGTGCTTGCGCGTGTAAACTGCCGGGTTACCGGTTTTGGTGTTGGATTCGTAGTGTTAATGTGGTTAGCTGTAGAGGTTCGGCGCTGTTCGTCTGGATTCCCACAGTTGTTGGGGGCTCGTCGGATCTCGAGCGCAGCTAGAGGTGATTGACCAGCCTAAAGCGAAGGGCTGCTGCGGTCTTTTACTTCGGCGCTTGGAACGGTCCATAAGCAGAGATCCCTTCGGGGGTCACTGCAGTTCGGGTAGCCCCCTGCTTAGAGGTTAGATGGATGTGCTAGCATCTATCCGGTCACCCGACTGTATTGTAGAGTAGACTTGCGGCCTGACTGCCTGTCGGAAAGTGAGCGTGCCTTACAGCTCCGGCACCAGCTGGAAACTGATCGTTAGCGTCTCTGACGTTCTTGGCAAGTTATTGCTAGTGCGAGAAATCACACGGGAAGTGAGCGTGCCTTACAGCTCCGGAACCTTTCCTGGAGAAAAGTAGCTGGGTGGTCGCGATTGGACTTGTCTATGACCGATAGCCTTGCGAGCTTACTAGTCTTATAGTGCCGTTGTCGGACGACTTCGGAGGTCAGATCTGCCGTACCAAGGATCCATGTGACCGGGGTAAACCTGGACCACATGTATAGCGGCTCACCATTTACAACCCGAGGGGTTGGTGGGGTTGAGATACTATAAACATAATCATTAGGACAGAAGGAGGCGAGGGCGGTGACCTTAAATGACTAGGATCCGTATCCAATCCAAATGTAAGTAATGAACAATTCTAGTTTTAAAACTATTTCGTGAACAGACAGAACAGTTATAGTAGGGTGCTACAATGTCGGTATTTTTTTTAAATATTGATCAAATACAAAAAGAAAACAGCCTAAACTGCATGTCTAATAGTTATTTTCTTTATAGTATCTAATAATATTTATTTAGGAATTTCATAGTGTGATTTTATAGAGCTTAGAAACTTTGAACAGAACTCTGTTCAAGTTTTGTCCAAATTATTTTACATTTACAAATACCACTGGCCCTTGTGTACTATCTTTAGTACAACAACTACTACTTCTAACACATTATGCTTATAAATTTTATCATATGACAATGTTAGGTTAAAAGTTTCTCAAATACCTTAAATAATAACAATTTGCATTACTACCTTTCAGGCTCAGTCTTAATTTTGCTTTTAGCTAATAAATATGCCGTAGCTGACATTAATGTTTACTAAATGTTCAACTTTAAATTAAGATGTAAGATATTCCAAGAGCTGTTGTTGTTGTTGTTGTTTTTCAAATCTTTAGAGAAAGACAACCAGTTTTAATTCGGTTCAGTAGTTTGAATGTAATGCCAGCATCAAGATAAATCGAAAGACCGACAAGATTAAAAAATCTTATATTTTATAAGAATTACAGGACTTTTGTTTTCATTTTTCGCAAACAAATAATACATTTTTATCTGAAATGTGTTTTAAAATTGTATTTGTTGTAACATATTACTTTATATTGAATGATTGCATAATCTATTGTTCATTAATCAAATACTTCTTTTTCTATTGTAATTAATGATTGTCACTTACACTTTATTCAAAATAGTTGTTTCTGAAATGTAACAATAACATTGTAGTGGCGGCAAATGAGACTCAGAGTAGAACATGGAAATCGCAACTATTGCTTGCGCCATAATTTGTTAAAGATAACGTGACCTCACATATGAGAGGGCCGTACAGTATTGTCTTAACCACCGGGTTATTTACTCAGATTTGTAGTAAGAGCATAGTAAGTTGAAGAAACATATCAATAAGCTTGTGTTGAAATTCTGCTTGCGGTGACTGGTCGTTATACTAGCCATAGATATTTTTTTTTCTTATCATTAACTAATCTAGTTGTTCGTATATTTATTTATGTATTTATTACATCTTTATTGAAAATGGAACAAAGGGCAGAGTTAATACCACATAGCGTTCTCGAAAGAAACTACTGACTTCTTGACTTACTGACTGACGAGACTTACTGATTGACGAGTAAGTCAACCATGGCAAAAAAAAATACAAAGTAATACAAAAAAAACAAATATATAAATAAATAATAAAATTAAAATACGAAAATAGATAAGTATATAAATATACATATAGATACATGAAAATATATAGATTATATAGTAATAAAATATGGTAATTATGATAACTATATAATATAAATGTATATATGCTATACTTATAAGGTCATTATACTTAAAAGTGTATGTATGAAATAGAAAATTAAGTAATAAGATTTTTATTAAGAAGCTTGTGGACGGATTTCTTTAAACTTATTTTACTCTGATAGCGTCTAATATTTTCGGTCTAGTCGGTCCACGGTTTAATTGTGTGTACTGTGAAAAAAGTTGCGTGACATTCAGAAGGAACTTGTGAAGGAATAACATGTTTGAGATTAGAAGAGGAGTCTATCCTAGTAATTGAAATTTCCACTTTAATACTGAGGAGAAAGATGATCGCTAAGAATAAAGAACAGTTGATACAAATATCTTGAAGATTTTTAATTGATTTGATGTTGAGAAATATCATAAAATTTTCGAAGTTTAAAAACAAAGCGAATACAGTTATTACGGAGACGATCGAATTTATTGCGGTTATTTGCATAGATATAGGAGCAGTAGACACAGGGGCAAGATAGTGTGCATTCATTGCGCATTGCCCTGGCGCCCCCTAGGCCTGACCTCTTCCCGTGGCTATATAATAATAAGATTTATTTCGAGTTGAAACAAAATCTTCGAAAAAGAAGCCGCCTGTTCGGAATAGTTATTAATTAAATTGTACAGTTGCTAATAGCAATCGTCAGGCGCTAAATATATTTTAATTATTAACAAATTGAGGGTAGATGTTACGTATTTGGTGGTGTGACAAACGCACGCGTAACGGTCGAGACAGTTCTCGAACACAGTTCTCGAACAACAGTTCTCGAATATAGTTCTCGGTGAGCGGTTCTCGGTGAACCTTGGTGCTTAACGATTTTGCGGAGTAATCATATCGGTTCTAGAAGTTTCCAAAAGAGTAAATTACATTAGTGTCGAGTGTTTGAATTGTTGGCTGGAGCGCCGAATTGGTGGCTGCCTTCTCACTCGAAGTGTGCGTGGAACCGAAGGTCACGCGACGGAACACTTAAGTATCAAATTCTTTGTCCCATAATTATTTCCCTTTTATTAATTTTATACAATTTATCATATTCTCTGGGGAACCCCAAATCCTTTACTAGTACAGACTGACTATGTGACTTCCTTCTTTGAAGCATAACAGTTAGTTTTAATAAGCAAATTAGGGAGTAATCGTATACGTAGCTGTTGATGACGTTGCCCGTTTAGAGGTTGTGTCGTGGGGTCAGCCGAGCCCCTTTGTACGATACAATTGCTGGTAGCAGAGCGTGGTTGTTAACCGAGTAGGTTTAAAACGTTAATATTCGGTGTTACGGGTTGCTTAATCAATTGATATACGTTTGTTATACGCGGCTATTACTAATTAATTATTTTGTTATTTTATTATTAAGGGTTATTTGTTATTAACGGTTAATTAATATTTAGTTGTATAATTTTTATTATTTTCGTAAAAATAAATAGCTAGGATTACTGTCTTTGTGACGTTTATAAAATCGTTATACGCTTACTCGCCACGTAACATGTTTTTAAACCGGTTTGTTAATTAGTGTAATTTAATTTATTTTGAATTTAGTTTTTTCAGTAAATAACTATTATATTATTCAATATAATATATAATCGTTGGTTATTGGCTCACATATTATTATTTTCGGGAATTCTTTATTTTGGATTTAAATTTCCTTTATATTTTATTTGATTTTTATTTTTATTTTCGCGATGAGTGCTAAACATCATACCGCACGAATTGCCGGCGTATTGCGTTGGCTCGGCTCCGCTGTTCTAAATATTGAACGTAAGGATCGTGCTCAGGCTTTATTATCGCGTTATAAATTATTAGATAGTCAGTTGGCTGATTTGTATGATGCGTACCGGTCTCTTTTGGAAATGGACTTGGATTGTGACGTTCTGAGTAAAATCAATTGCGACGTTAATCAAGCGGAAGATCTGGCGGATCAATTACGTCAGGCAGTAGGCAATATCAATGCTTCTAAGATAAGTGATCCTCGCATAATTCCGGATACGGATAGTTCGCCGGCATTAATTAGTAGGTTGCCAGTCCTCGACTTACCGCACTTCAGCAGCTTGGTACATTGTCGTAAGGATTTGACCCCTGCTCAAAAGTTAGTTTATTTGATGGCTTCATTGACTGGTGAGGCCAAAGGGTTGGTGCAACACTTGGAGCTCGTCGATGCAAATTATGACGTTGCTCGGGACTTACTCATGCGTAGGTACCAGAATGTTTGACGGCTAGCAGATAATCATGTTGTTAATTGCACTTAACGGTTTAAAGGGATTAGAATTGCCAGTGACAGTGACAGAGTTGGTCATTTTTGTTATTACACATCGTGTTTAGTAAATTATCACATGACTTAAGAAATCGGTTCGAATTGGAATACGATGGGGACTCCGCCACTCATCTTCCCCAGTTTGATGAATTAATTGTTTTCCTGGAGGAGGAGTGTCGTCGTATGGAGAACGTTCCTCTACCCGGACACTCAGTTGTTTATTCTCGTATACGGCCCGCAGCTGAAAATTGTCAGATGATTCGGCCGCGTGAGATACCTCGTATGTACACTGCGGCTGCAGCACAGAAGGATGATCGTCGGTGCTCATGTTGCCGAGATTCTGGACATGGTGTTACGAGCTGCTATAAATTTAAGAATCTTCGTTGGCAGGCGCGGCGCGGTATTGCACGTCAGCGTAACTGGTGTTACAACTGTTTAGGCAGCCATCTCGCGTTTCAATGTCAGTCGGGTCGCCCCTGTGCGCAGTGTGGAGGTAATCATCATCTCCTGCTTTGTGGCAATCGCAATGGATCTCCTCAACCAGTCGCTACGGGTCGAGTATCACCATCAAATTCTCCAGGCTGTGATGTAAGGAACTCGCCTCAGCCTTGGACCGGAGGCGTCAAGTATGTTTCACCTCGAAATGGTAATTCGTTTTGTAATCAAGGTGACAATGGTAGTCGTCGTTCGCCACCTCGTATGGGCGGGGGTCCTCACGGTTCTCGGAACAAGGCTGGTGCAGATATGGATCAGAGCTGCTGGACTGAGCCACAAGCGCAGCTTCCTTATATAGATCATCCTCGCTTGGGGCAACGCAATCAACATTTTCATCGACGTTTGAAGGAAGGGTCGGGTAATGTTTTCTCTCCGGACAGCTCTAATCGTGATCAGGATTGTTGACTCCTTCCTCGTTCTCCATGCGTGTCTCCATCTTCTCCTATAACCGTGTTGTTACCTACTGCATATGTTCGTGTTGGTTCTTTTCGGAGCGAACAGGTTACCGCGCGCGCGATTTTGGATTCAGGCTCTCAGGGGTGTCTTGTGTCAACACGGTTGATGAAGAAATTATCTTTACATGTTGCTCCTGGCGCGAACTTTATTCATGGGGTTGGTGGAGTCAAGGTGTCTGGGTTGGTGGGGAAAGTCTCACTATCCTTTTCTCCACTTCATTCCCCTTCTCCTCGGATCACGACGACAGCGATCGTCTTGGATAATATTTTGGGACAGCATCCAGTAGTTTCATTACCTCCAGGCGTCGTAGGTTTAACGTCTAAACTCTCTCTTGCTGACCCAGGTTTCCACATTCCGGGACCAGTTGATGTTCTACTCGGAGCAGATGTTCTTGGATTGTTACGGTTGGAAAGCAGTAAGCTTCTTCAAGCAGGTGGTCTTTCTGCAATAAATACTGATCTTGGTGAAGTCATTATGGGTCCAGCATTTCCAGTACTCTCCTCTCCGGATAACGCCAGCTTTCAAGTAGATCTATCCCTCGCTGACGCAGTTCAGCGATTTTGGGAAATAGAGGAACCTCCTACAGCGCCTCGTGTCAACCCGCAGCACCAGGAATGCGAATTATTCTTCCAGAATAATACCGGTCGGCTCCATTCAGGTCGGTTTGTGACACGGTTGCCCTTCTTGCCCTCTCGTTCTCCCCTTGGTCAGTCCAGGATGCTGGCAGAGAAAAGACTAATCTCCATGGAACGTCGTATGAAACGTGATGTGGCTTTCAAACAAGACTATTTAAATTTCATGAGGGAATACCTGGAGTTGGGCCACATGTCGGTTTCCAAATATGATTGGCGTTCTAAAGAGCATTATTTTATCCCTCAACATGCTGTGTTTAAGGCAGGAAAGATTAGAGTAGTTTTTGATGGTTCAGCACCCACCTCTAACGGTATTACCTTAAACCAATGTTTGCATGCCGGTCCAAAACTGCATCGTGATATTTCAGACCTCTTAACCAGCTTCCGCCGACATCAAGTCGTTTTTGTTGCGGATATAAGGATGATGTTTCGTCAGACTCTTATTCATCCAGATGATCGGTGTTATCAGCTCATACTGTGGCGAGAGGATCCATCTCATCCAATGACTATATATGAGCTAAATACGAACACTTATGGACTCAAGTCTAGTCCGTTCATTGCTATAAGGTCTTTACTGGAACTTGCGGATCGCGAGCGTATTTACTTTCCCAGGGCAGCCGCTATTTTATCAAGCGATGTCTATGTCGATGACATATGTACAGGTGCTGCAAGTGAAGAAGAGGCGAAGGTTTTAAGAGATGAGCTGATCGGTATCTTGAGGTCTGGTGGGTATGAATTAAGAAAGTGGATATCCAACTCGCAGGTTCTTCTTGAAGATTTACCGGAAGAGCACCAGCAAGCCCCACATCTCTTTCAAAATATAGAAAATCCTAACGTAGTCACTCTTCTCGGAGTACAGTACCAACAGGTCCCAGATGTTTTCACATTTCGTGTGCAGGATATAACTATCTGCAAGGTTTGGACTAAGCGTATGGTACTGTCAACCGTAGCTCGGATTTTTGATCCCAATGGTTGGTTGGCGCCGGTTGTGTTTTGGGCCAAGTGTTTCCTTCAGAAACTTTGGTTGCAGGAATTGACGTGGGATGCCCCTCTCATTGGTGAGTTGCTCCAGGCTTGGTCTCGGTTTGTAACATCTCTGCCAGATCTTGAATTTATTAAAATAGACCGAGCCTTCTTTCCGACGTCTAAATGTCGTGTCAGCCTGCATGGATTTTGTGATGCTTCCGAACGAGGTTATGCGGCTGCCGTCTATCTTCGTGTTATGGACCCGAAGGGTAATGTGACTATTAAGTTGGTTATGGCTAAGAGTAAGGTCGCTCCTGTGAGATCAAGGCTCACGATTCCGAAGTTAGAATTATCCGGGGCAGCCCTTTTAACAAGACTTCTAAATCATTTGAATTCTACTTTGGGGCAAGTGGTGGAAATTGAAAAGGTATTTGCTTGGACTGACAGTCAGATTGTTCTTGGTTGGTTAAGAGCATCTGTCCATGCTTTGGAGGTTTTTGTGGCTAACCGGGTATCACAAATTCAAGATTCAAATGCGGTTATTAATTGGAGACATGTTCCCGGTGATTTGAACCCTGCAGATTGTGCGTCACGAGGCTGTGAATCTCCGGGTTTGGTTGACCATCATCTCTGGTGGGGACCAGCTTGGCTTTGTGAACTTGAAAGTTCTTGGCCTCATACGGTTCTGGATATTGTGGAGCCTTTACCAGGTTTACGTATTTGTACGGTTCAGAAGGAACTTACTGGTGATTTGCAACCTTTACTAGATCGGTTTAGTTCTCTTAATAAGTTATTGGGAGTTACGGGATGGATTAAGAGATTTATTCGAAATTTACGGCAAAAGTCTAATAGGCTATCATCTCTGGTGCTCGATCCCGAGGAGCGTCACGAAGCCTTGGTTTTCTGGGTTCGCGTAGTGCAACGTGAAAATTTTAAATCAGTTATTTCCAGTTTGCAAAACGGGTGCGTCAAGTTGAAAGGTGCTGTAGCTCGATTGAATCCGTTCCTCGATGACAAGGGTTTAGTTCGAGTAGGAGGTAGATTGGGTAACGCAGATTTACCTTATGAGGCGCGACATCCTCTCCTACTGCCAAAGGGTGGTTCACTTGTGAACCTTTTAATTGTAGACCGACACGTAAGAAATGCACACGCGGGGCTAAATACGCTGCTAGCTATCCTACAGCGGGAATTTTGGATTTTGTCAGCTAGACGGGCAATTCGAAAAGTTATTTACCGATGTATGCCGTGTTATAGGTTAAAGGCTACCCTTACTCAACCTCAAATGGGAGACTTGCCTCCAGATAGAGTAAAGATTTGTAGACCTTTCTCTGGAGTTGGTACGGATTTTGCGGGTCCGTTTATGGTCAAAGCTTTTACTGGTCGAAGTGCTCGAATCTGTAAGGCGTACTTGTGCATGTTTGTTTGCCTATCTACTAAGGCCGTACATTTAGAGGTGGTCTCAAGTCTTAGTACTGAGGCTTTTATAGCTTGTCTGTCTCGATTCGTCAGTCGGCGCGGTTTACCTTCTTTGATTCGGTCCGACTGTGGTACGAATTTTAAGGGAGGAGATAGGTATCTCTCAGAGGTACACAAATTTTTATATGAGAGTCAGGATTGTATAGGTCAAAAAATGTCTCAGCAGGGTATCCGGTGGAAATTTGATCCTCCAGCATATCCTTCTTGGGGTGGCATATTTGAGGCGGTTGTAAAGGTCGCGAAAACACATCTTCGCCGGGTTATTGGAGATACGGTACTAACCTTTGAAGAATTGCAGACGGTGTTTTGCAAAATTGAAGCGGTCCTTAATACGCGACCTCTTTGTTCAGTCTCTTCGGACCCAAATGATTTGGATGTATTGACTCCAGGTCACTCTTTGGTCGGTGGTCCACTCACAGCTCTGCCAGAATATCCTTTAGAGAATACCCCACTTTATAGGCTCACACGTTTTGAACTGTTACAACAGCTATCTCAAAGTTTTTGGCGTAGGTTTAATTTAGAGTACTTACATTTGTTGCAACAGCGTGTACGATGGACTGATAAAACTGAGCCACCTAAGGTCGGTGATCTTGTCTTAGTTAAAGAAATGAATATGCCTCCACTCTCCTGGAGACGGGGTCGTATTCTAAGGTTATTAACAGGCGCAGATGGAATTCCAAAAGTCGCAGAAGTACATGTGGGCAATTCTGTGTTAAAGCGGGCAGTAGCTACTCTCTCTCGGTTACCAGTAGCTTAGACACTTTTCAGGTGCCTGGTATTACGTTTAGACTCAGTCAGGTTTCGCCTGGCTGGGGCGGGGGATTGTTCGGAATAGTTATTAATTAAATTGTACAGTTGCTAATAGCAATCGTCAGGCGCTAAATATATTTTAATTATTAACAAATTGAGGGTAGATGTTACGTATTTGGTGGTGTGACAAACGCACGCGTAACGGTCGAGACAGTTCTCGAACACAGTTCTCGAACAACAGTTCTCGAATATAGTTCTCGGTGAGCGGTTCTCGGTGAACCTTGGTGCTTAACGATTTTGCGGAGTAATCATATCGGTTCTAGAAGTTTCCAAAAGAGTAAATTACATTAGTGTCGAGTGTTTGAATTGTTGGCTGGAGCGCCGAATTGGTGGCTGCCTTCTCACTCGAAGTGTGCGTGGAACCGAAGGTCACGCGACGGAACACTTAAGTATCAAATTCTTTGTCCCATAATTATTTCCCTTTTATTAATTTTATACAATTTATCATATTCTCTGGGGAACCCCAAATCCTTTACTAGTACAGACTGACTATGTGACTTCCTTCTTTGAAGCATAACAGAAGCAGACAGGTAAGTCGTTAGTTTTAATAAGCAAATTAGGGAGTAATCGTATACGTAGCTGTTGATGACGTTGCCCGTTTAGAGGTTGTGTCGTGGGGTCAGCCGAGCCCCTTTGTACGATACACCGCCCATAAGGCGCTCGCGTTCGATAACTGCCGCCACTGCGCTGGCTGGCCGCTTCTGTCATATCATTGTTGTATGATGATGGTCTATAATAATACTCTTGGCACTTACAGTCTCCGGGAGCGCCGCGGAGCTCCCTGAGACGGCGGTGTCCGTGTGCATTAAACACCCTGCACTATAGGTTAAGAAGCCCCCGAGAAGACATTAGTATAGTCAATGAGAGGAAGGATTAGCCATTGCATAAACAGAGTTTTTGTTTGATAATAGAATAACATCACTTTTAAATTCAAATAATTGGTAACAATAACGGAATCACGTATTTGTTAACTCAACCACGTCACCCAGCATCCAATAGAGTGAACTATGTAAATATTGAAAATTATATATATTTATATATATATACATATGTATATATATGATATTTTGAACAAATAACCCCATACGAACCAAAATTGGTTCAGTCTATTAAAGATGGAAAGGCCACATGAATGCCGAAAGTATACTTCAAGGGCTGCAAGCGAGAAAAATAAACACATAATAAAATAAAAACTAAAGTAAAATAATATCTCTTACGCATACAAGAAATATAAATAAAAATTGTAAGAATTTATAAAGTCTGCCTGATGGCAACGCTTTGTTACAAAAAGTTAGGAATTAGTTTTCAGAGTATCCTGTTCTCGGGGTACATTTACGAGACATTAATCACAACTTTTCGAATTTATCTTACTTTTTTGTGAGACCATACTTTAATATAATTCTTCATTACTGACTGAATTTCACATTATAAATAAAAACTATATATAAACAAAGCAGTAAATATTTTCAAAAAAATCGGGTATTTTAATTTAGATATTTACTCAAAAACTCATTGGTTTTTATAGTACAAAAGATAGGGTAGATATATAATGAATGTTTTGAGTTTCAGTTGATCCAGTATAATATTATTCACTTGCAGTTAGATAAGCTAACTAGTTTGTGAAATATTCATTATAATTTATTAATAAATTTAGCCCATGGTACTCCCTGTACCTTGTACAACTTGGCGCCTAGCCCCGGACAAGTTAAAGATTGTCAAGCCTTAGTATGCTAACATGTTGAAGCGTGGCACAGCTCGACCTTCTGATTCACGGTGGTATTCGCCTTTACATTTAGCTCCCAAAAGTGACAGCGGAGTGCGACTATGTGGAGACTCAATAGTTGCATAGTTTCAGATAGGTACTCAATCTTCCACATCCAGGATTTTTCCCATAACCTAGCACGATGTAAAGTATTCTCGACAATTGATCTGGTGAAGGCTTTCAACTACATCCCAGTCAGCGAAGAAGATATAGCAAAGAGAGCCATTACCACAGCTTTTGGCATGCTGGAGTTCCCGTTTATGATATTTGGTCTTCGTAACATGGCACAAATATTCCAAAAGTTTATCAATGAGATGTTAAGAGGATTAGAGTTCTGTTCTTTTTACGTCAACGATTCTCTGGTGTTTTTCCCTGATCAGGAGTCCCACGAGATCCATCTTCGGCAACTTGTTATCTAGTTATAGAAGTTTGGAAGAATGATCAACACCACGAAATATGTATTCGATGCATATGAAGTGAAATTCTTGGGCTACAGGATCTCGTCTAAGGGCACAAAGCCGTTGCCTTGTAAGGTCGAGGCTATCCAGGGCGTTGCAGTGCCCAAGACCGTCAGAGAGCTATGCAGAATCCTGGCGATAGTAAAATTTACAGGCGATTTATCCCTGGCGCAGCAGAGTATTAAGCTCCACTTAATACTCTACTCATGGATTTGGTAAAGGGTTCTCACCCAGATTATTTCATAGAATTGGAGAAAATCGCCTTTGCCACATGTAAAGAAAAAGAAAGCCTTTGCTGAACAACGTTATTGGTACATGGCCATTCTGAACTAGCTATTATTATTGGTTCATTAAATTCCGCAATAGGAGCAACCTTACAGCAGTTTAAGGGTGCACAATGGTAGCCAATTGCTTTTTTCTCGCGGAAATTGACACCACCTCAGCGAAAATCTCCATATGACCGTGAGCTTCTCGCTATTTACGAAGCCATCAAATATTTATATATATGGTCTAATCACGGAATTTCGTGATATATACGGACCACAAGCCACTGGTGTTCGCTTTCCATTCCAGGAAGGAGAATCCGTCATGCAACAACCTAGTGGAGATATTCCACCGCCCACTGAAAGCCACAATCACGTGTCACGCAGACAGTAGCTGGCTAGATAGTCTTCTCTTGGTTTTGTTAGGTATCAGGGCAGCTTTTAAGGATACTCTTCGAGCATCTTCGGCAGAACTAGTTTACGGTGAGGCATTGCAGCTGCCGGGTAATTTTTTTGATGGCGACCCTGAAGGTTCGGAGGATATTACGGTCTTCACTAATTGCTTGAGGAGGTTTGCAAACGATTTGAGACCGTCGCTAACTTCGAATCACAGTAGGAATCGTCATATTTTCATGTTTAAAGCCACCAGTTCGCACGTGTTCCTGAGAGTTAATGCTCGTCACAGTTCTTTTAGACCAGCCTTCTTTAAACCTCTGGAGGTTTTGCAAAGGAGAGATAAGATTTTAAACTACGGCTTAAAGGTAAAGACGTCACAGTTTCAATAGACCACCTAAAGAGCTGGCTTTCACGGTACAATCAGTGGATTGTACCGTGAAAGCCTATCAGTGAAAGCCTACCAGTGAAGTACCAGTGGGTACATCCTGATGTCAGCATACCTGTGTCCTCGGTTTTGGTATATTTAAGAGACATATATTATCAGCAGCCAGCCCTATTTCCAAAATATATAGGCAAAATTATTTTGAAATCATATCTTTATCTTTCATTCTTATAACAACGCAATCATTTTAATATTTCTTATTAAATCATATCAAACATGCAAATAATCTTGAAATATAAGTTATGTTTCCGCTTAGTATTTTAGAACCTCGTTTATTTATTGAATTTCTCAAACTAATTTTCAAGAAGGGGGGTATAGGGGGAGAACGGACCTAACATCTATCCGGCCCCAACTGTCATCCTCACCTGCTCGCACTGGTGGTTCACATGAACAACTAGTGGCGACAGTTTCCGGGCTGTCGCGGTGCCCCCTGCTAGATAACAGACGAGGCTCTGGCGACCGACCAGTGGCGGTATAACCACACAAACCTGCCCGGGCAGCCGGCAGAAGAGGCTACAGCGGCCTTGAGATCTAAATAATCTCTAAAATAACTGGCGCAGAAGGCAAGGGGAAACCACTGCGACTACTTCCCAAGAAAGTCACATGAGAGTACGCATAAATGAGACACGATCGCCCTGCGAACCGATTAGCGACCGGCGCTGCGCTGCGTCCGGGGCGCGTAGTGTGAAGTTGGCTACCGGCCATGGCGGGGTAGGAGACCAGGCCCTCCATGGAAACTCTATTACTGGAAACTCAATCAAGCTACGACACCTCCAGACGATAGGAACTTGGAATGTGCGCGGCTTAAATCATCCAGGAAAACTTACCATACTGGAGCGTGAGGTGGATAGAGTCGGTGTGAACATCTGCGGACTAAGCAAAACGCACTGGAAAGACAGCGGACATCTATTGACAGACCACCACGTAGTTTACTTTTCCGGCAATGGCATTAGCAGCAGCAACGGTGTAGGATTATTAGTACCGATAGATCAGAGGAATTGCGTGATGGGGTACGAGCCAGTAAGCGATCGAATTATCAGCATCAAGATAAAATCATCACCGACGAACCTTAATATCGTACAGGTTTATGCCCCTACCTCAGCTGCAAGTGATGAAGCAATCGATAAGTTTTACTCCGAATTGGAATCTACGATAGCAAAGGTACCTAATAGAGAGTTATTAGTAATCTTAAGAGACTTGAATGCTAAAATTGGAGAAAATGCTGATCAGCTGAGCAAATGTGCCGGAAAATTTGGGCTCGGAAAACGAAATAGTCGAGGTGATCGCTTACTACAGTTCGCTTCAGAAAATGATTTATTAATTGCGAATAGCCTCTTCCAACATCACCCTCGAAGGTTGTACACATGGGTGTCGCCTGATGGAAAGACTCGAAACCAGATCGATTATATCATGATACGGTCACGTTGGAGGTCGTCCATCACAAACGCCCATACATTGCCTGGGGCTGATTGTGGGTCAGATCACCAACTTTTGATCTCAAAGCTACAGCTTAAGCTAACGGCCACCAGAGTCATCAGGAAAACTAGGAAACTCCAAGTAAAAGATGCTCTGAGATTTCGTTCGGTTGTGGAGCGGAACTGGTCACAATGGTCAAGAGCGGATCTGGCTAGCGATACACCCGATGCACTATGGGCCCGTGCTAAGTCATTCATTGTTTCAGCAGTCACAGAGGCAAGCCCACCAATTAGAGCCTCAAAAAAACAACGTTGGATGACTGATGACACCTTCAAACTCGTCGAAAAACGCCAGAAGATGAAATCATCAGGGGCTGATATCAAAGACCTTAATAACATATCGGCAGAGATACAACTAAAATGCAGACAGGATCATAATAACTACCTGCGCAATATTTGTACAGAGATCGAGGCCCATGCAGATAGTCATGAGTCAAGAGACTTATACCACAAGATCCGTCTTATTACAAAAACGCTGTCATCTAAAACTTGGGCTATTGAAGATCGTAATGGCCAAGTAATAACTGAACTGGACAAGATTTCGGAAGTTTGGAGGAACTACTGCCAGTCCTTGTTTGAACATCCTCAGTCACGAAATTTTAGATCTACAGAGCCTACAAGTGATATGCTGGAGCCAGGTATTCTGGAATCAGAAGTAAGAGCTGCTATGCAACATCTCAAGAATGGGAAAGCCACAGGAAGAGATGAAATTCCAATCGAAATTATTCGAGCAATGGGAGAATATGGCATTCAAATCTTCCACACTATCTGCAACAAGATTTGGGTCACAGGCAAATGGCCTTCTGAATGGGCTCACACAGTTTTCATTCCTCTTCATAAAAAGGGTTCTACTAAAAAAATGTGGCAACTTTCGACTCATTGCACTAATTGCGCACGCTAGTAAAATAATGCTGCGCATTATAAACGAGCGACTAAAAGCATATTTGTCCAAAGAAATTGCGCCCGAACAAGCCGGTTTCGTAAAAGGCAAGGGAACCCGTGAGCAAATTCTAATCGTTCGTCAAATTATCGAAAAAGCTCGAGAATTCAACAAGCCAACATACATATGCTTTGTTGATTTCTCCAAAGCATTTGACTCGGTGAAATGGCCAACGCTTTGGGAAACACTACTGGAAATGGGCACACCACAACACCTCGTACACTTGCTCAGGGGACTTTACGAAGGGGGAACAGCATCAGTGCGCACAGATGACCTCTTCTCAGATAATTTCCAACCACGTGCGGGTGTGCGATAGGGATGTATAATGTCACCTTTGCTCTTTAATATATACACCGAGCTTATAATGCGAATCACTCTTGAAGATTGGACCGATGGTGTTGTGATTGGTGGATGCAGGATCTCGAACTTACGATACGCAGATGACACCACCTTATTTGCGACTAGCGCGGACCTCATGCAGGAGTTACTTCACAAAATGGAGCGCATAACGTTTGGATTGAAGATCAACCGATCTAAGACCAAGATCATGATCATGGGCCGCGTCAATGACAACTCGCCAGACGTTACACAGGTTGCGAACTGCGACGTGGTTCAAGTCTACGTATATCTTGGGGCCCTAATCTCAAATAATGGCGGCTGCGTAGATGAAGTTAAGCGTCGTATGGCCATAACCAGAACTGCGGTAGAAAAACTAAAAAAAGTGTGGAAGAATCGCAACATCACCAAAACCACCAAAGTCAAACTTATGCGAACGCTGGTATTCCCAATCTTCCTTTACGCGGCAGAGACGTGGACAGTACGTGAATTGGAAAAGGGGAAGATAGATGCCCTAGAGATGTGGTGCTGGAGAAAGATGCTGGGCATATCGTGGACAGAGTTCCGCACCAATGTGTCCATACTTCAGGAACTCGGCGTCACAAAGCGTCTATCGGCCATAGTACAGACACGTATACTGCAGTATTTTGGCCATGTCTCTAGACGTGATAATAACTCCATAGAACGGCTGGTAGTTCAAGGAAAAGTAGAAGGAACCAGAGCACGTGGCAGACCACCTATGCGCTAGACGGATCAAATTTAAGCAGCAGTGGGAAACCGTTTGTCAGACTGCACCAGACAGTCTGCAAACAGGGAGAGATGGCGGGAAATCGTGAAGAAAGCTGTGTCCACGTCTGACACTGGCAGGGACGCCTCAACGTGACCACGACCGTTCTGTCAAGAGCGAAACGACTGAGAAGAAGAAGAAGAAGAATTTTCAAGACCTTCAAAGACCTGCTTACGTCAAATCATTATGACTTACAATTCATTAATTTCAAAGCTTTTATTATTATTTTAATTTTGCTGAAGGAAAGTCGTTTCCCTGTAAGTAACACACAAGTTGATTGATGAGATTTAGGCAAAAATATTTTTATTGAAATAATTTGCATATTTTCTAACATTTGTTATTAATGTCCTTGGTTATAATATTTTTGTTTTTATTAAGGTGGTTTAAAAATGTTGTAAAAATTTTAATATTGTTACCTTTAAAATATGTTTTTTTCTTGGTTACGTTCTAAAAATAAACAAAAAAGTTCTACAATTTTCGATACTCGCATCACAAACTAAATCCCTAATCAGATATACAACTGTACTGAATACATTTAATAAGATAGTAGAAAATAAAATTTAATATTGGGCAGACCTATGAAGTCTGTTTATTACAATTATAACATACGTTTGAATGTAACCAGTATGAATCTCAAAAGAATCTTAGAAAAAAGTAACGAGCAGTATCCCATTCAGTTACGAAAGAATTTCGATGTAGTAAAAACATTAATGACTGCCCTTCTTCCTTCTTTTATGCAATATAAGAAAGGTAGTTAAGTTATTTGTACATTCATAAAACTATGATATTATTAATAACTCTATTTCTTATCTAAACATAAAAATATAATAATTATAATTGATATCATTGCTATCCGATCTTGGGTTTTATTTTTTTAAATTGTTTAAAACACATGATGAGATGAAGTTTTCAATAATAAAAGTTGTTTCAAAATTTAAATTCCATATTGTTCTATTTATTCTTCTCAGATCTATGTTAAGAACCCTTGCCACCCTTGCCCGTTTGAATTATGGTCGCCACCACGCCCAGTTCACTGTTACTCAGAAATGATAGAAATCAAATTATTCAAATATTAAGAGAAATTCATTAGCTGCCTGTCCGCTAATGAATTTGTCTTAATATTTGAATTTAATTTTAATTTAATAACGATAGATTTATAATTAGATTGTTTTAATTAAAGTGAGATAATGTTTCACCAAATAATATAATGTTTAGGTTTTGGGGTAAAATCATAGTAATGAAATTTTTAATGACTGTGTCATATAAATATTTGTAACTATCGGCAGTTGACTAAATTGCATTAATTTGTTTAATTTCAATGTTAAACATACGTAATTAAATATTGTTCACAAAATAATTCCAACATTATTTTCAACATACTAAACGATATATGTGCATGGACGGTTACAAATTATATGGGTTATGTATTCGAAGCTGATGAAGCTTAACTCAAAATTATTGAGTAATGGTTCAATCTACAAATCTTGTTCATGAAGATAGGTAATGCAATACCCAAAGATACTGTTACTGCTTTATGTGTTTATCGTGAAATCTATACATGGAAACTAAGAATTCGCTGGAGATTACAAATTTAATGACTTACTGACATTTCGTTTTCCGGTAAACACGATTGCCGCAAAGCATTTTAAACTTCAAGTTCAAATTAAAATGTAATCAATATACGTGAGTTAAATCATTAAAATACTTTTATTTAAATATATACTACTCTCGAGAATCTTAAATAACATAATAGTGATCTAATGAAAGATATGATTTCTGGAAGTTTTTTAAGAAGATAAGTATTGTTTAAAATCTTTCGCTTTACACTTATTTCAAATTTTATGATATAATAGTAGGGTAAATAGGTTCTTAGATAATTTTAAGTCTAAAATTCTATTTTGAAACTATTAAATCCTCGATGCAAATTTATCCTTGGATGTAAATAGTTTATGTAATACTTCTTAATCATTTATATACAAATTGTAACAAAATAGAGAATATACGAGTATATTAAATTATATTTTTTAAGCGATGTCTAGGTATTTGTCTAGACTATACTTTAAAAATCAATTATAGGTGCGGATAAAATAATTTTTGAATTTGGATGAGTAGAAACATTTTTAAAATTGCACATTTCGAAGATTATCTGATGTTTATAAAGTTACTAACTTTACCTCTTTTAATAGCTTTAAAGTTGCTAAAATATAAAAAACATTTATCTTCAAAGTATATTCAAACGCAATGATCCAAGCTCAGACAGAGACATTCTCTTGGTCAGCTTAGTAGGAGCAGTTTACGTAGCGTGTGATAAATTGCGTTCGCAAATCCCGTCGGCTGCCGCCTTATCACTTACGAGACGTATTTTATCACAAATATATTCTCTATATTGTTACAATTTTTATAATATTTAAAGTGTAACGAGTGATTTAATACAAACAGAAACTAAAATTACATATTATTTAGTTTAAAGAAAATATAGTAAATACCTTGTATCCAAATAAATTCTTAAAGCTGATTGTTTCATGCTTTCGTTACGAGAATAGGAGCTGTCATAACTAGTGGGTTCTATTTTTATTTAACGCAATCATAAAAAAAATTCAAAATGTCATAACAAAAATTATACCAGACATTACATTGTTAGTCTGCGGAAGGCGAGCCGATTTGATTGATTTACGTCGGGATACGGTGTTACGTCAAACTCCCGAGGAACTACATCACGATGTTTTGTTTTAAATACCCCTTAGTACGGAAACAGTATTTAATGATGATGATTCTGTTCCAAACTACCTCCATAAAATGGGGGGTGGACAATTAATTACCTTGCCGCGATCTGTGCATCCTAATCAAACAAAATTTGTGGTTTGATGACATACTTTTTGTTCTATAACAATTATGATTATATTTAATTTTCCAATTATCAGATATATACATCGTGCACGTATTCAATGCATCTTGGTTAGGTTGTTACGTAACCTAACCAAGATGCTTTCTATTCTTAGGTCTTATCACCGTTTGTATTCAAATCCGTCGAGATCGTTTTCGCTTTTATCCGTAGGTTTCGTTTTCATTTAGAATATTAATTAAAGAAAAACTAAACCGAACTGGATATCTACTTGTACAATTCCCCCGAGACGGGTCGAACTCTCTAATAACATCATTCTGAAGTTCGTAAAATATATAGACTAAAATATGTGTACTCTAGACCCTACTGTTTTACAGTTTGCAAATTCCAATGACTAATATTTTTTTCTAAAGTTGCGACAAGTGTTTTATAATCAGTCTTATAGAATTTAGATTTAGCGATGAGCAAAGCTCATTAAGCTAAAACAATTAAATTAATTTTATTTTATTTTAAAGTAAAAATACAACATCATACGTGTATTCATCACAACGGTAATAAATTGAACATTTAAATTATAGTTAAAAGAATTGATATGGTAGGTTAACCAGAAAGCTATAAAATAAAGAACACAAGTGATAAATTTTAACAAATGGACAAGTGCTGCCTTCAACATGAAATATACAGCGTGGCCTCTGTAAAGAAATATGAGGTTACAGAATTTAGAATACGAGTTTATTTAGGTTTAATTAAAATTATGAAACAAAATAATTATATTATAATTCTCCTTGTTTTTTTTTCCTTAACACGGTTGATCATGATTTACTTATCGCTCTCTTAGCTCACTATAATATTTTTTCTCTAATAGCTAGATTGGCTCTCTTCTTACCTTCAGGATCTGTTAACTTTAAAAATATATTATCAGAGTGGTGCGACCTTAAAACTGGTATCCCGAATAAGTTCCGATAAGTCTAATAGATCCCGGATTCTTTCACCAATTCTTTACTCAGTGATCATTGACGTTATTACTTTGACCTTTCTTCTTCTTACTACCTGTATGCTGCCGGTCTTCAAATATATGATTATGTTAAACAAGACTGCATTAATTCAACTATTGCTGACATTAATAAAGACTAGCAGTCTATCCTTGGCTGGTTTTAACAATTCGGTAATAATGTTAATGCCAAAAAGTGTCAAGCAATTGTTGTTGGGAGCAGGAAAATAGTTTAACAGCAATAAAATGCCACCAGTTAAGTAAAAGAATACTGATATATCATTTCAGCCATCACTGAAAAATTCCGGCCTTCAAAGTAGCTCAGCAACTGGAACACCCATATAGTTACGTTATCCAATAAAGTGACGTATTCATTGCGTTCAGTTTATCGACACAAACATTTTTTACCTATTCGGACTAAAATTCTGTTAGTGCATCTCATCTTACCATCTCATTGATTATGCTGATATATATGCTCTACAAAACCGAAGTCAATTTAGATACTCGTAAAATAAACCGTCGTATAAACAGTTTGAAATTAGATGATCTTATTGTTTTGCTACGCCCTCTTTTGTACTATCTATGTATTATATCGGTACACTGGTAGAATTTGCTTTAGCACTAAGTACTCCAGTTTTATAATTTTTTGTTGTGCAATAATGTTTTTTAATAAATAAGTAGATAAACCTTTCTAAAATATATTTTTTGACTTGAAATTGTCTAAGATCATGTTTAACTTATGATTATTTCATAAAATCTTAAAAAACGAAGAAAGAAACAGTTATATATAGAATTTTAAGTTCCTCAGAGCGGGTAACGACACGATAGTTTAGTGGGCAGAGTGACGAGTAGGGATAACGCAGAGGTCGCGGATGCGATCTGCTCTGTCCTGCGGATGTTGTGTTTTGCTGGGGAATTGCACATTATATTTTGATTTAATATACATTTTTATTATTTTACAACAATAATACAATAATAATATAATTGTAGTCGAATAAACAATTGACCCTTGAAATTTAAATAAAAATGTGTACCTACTCGTAGATTTACAAATAGATTGCTGTAATAACCATGAAAATGAAAGTCTTAGATATTGACTAGAGCTAAATTATGTAACTAAAGAAAAAAAAATTAACAGACGTAAGCTATGGAAAAATATTTAACGTTTTGCAAGACAAAAATGTCGTAAGTCAAAATTTCCGGTGGCAGTGTTGTAGTTGTTATTGTAGTGTATAAATTTCGTATCGCTAGGTTTGAGATTACAATGCTTTTAATAATACGTATCTTCTTAAAAATCTTTCTTAAATTACATCCTTCATATCAGAGTACTATTAATGTTTTCTAAGATTTTCAAAAGTTCCACATATTTTTCCTTTTTAATATTTTAAGGACTTAGCCAACGTATGTTGGTTACATATACTTTGTAACCTTTGGAATATTTTGCACAATAAGCATCTCAATATCATTAGCTAAGCCCTGACCTCTGCTCAAAAAAAAATCCGTTCCTCCGTTAAAAATCAGCCGGTGCCGTTCAATATTTTGCACAATATTTTGCACAATATTTTGCACAATAAGCATCTCAATATCATTAGCTAAGCCCTGACCTCTGCTCAAAAAAAAATCCGTTCCTCCGTTAAAAATCAGCCGGTGCCGTTCAATTTTATTTAAATTTAACGATTTTCGTGGAGACAAATTTCGTAAGGTACTTACTGAACTCAAAAATGACGGTTCCAATGCGTTTCCTACAAAAACTGTCACTTATATAGTTCACATGAAGTGGCACGGCAACAGCTTGTATATTATAATAATTCGAGTTATAAATGGCTACTACTAAACAAACTATTGTCTTGTTCAAGGTCGTGTATTAAAAAATGTTATATAACTATAGTCTAATAAAAGAAACATTATTTCGAAGTCATCTTATTTTGTATTCTAAAACTGTTTGCAGAATTATGCCGACTACCTATTCAAAAAAATATTATATTGAATAATATTTTTTCCAATAGGTTCGAAAAACTTTTTACTGGTTAAAATTTCGCGAAATCTTCTGATTTTAGAAGGTAACTTTCGATGTCGAACTACTCGTAGTATAGGAATAGTACAGTATATAATAAACATAATTTTTGATAAACGTTTTATTATAAACATGAACTTACAAATAAAAACGTAATAAAAGGTGAATACACTGAAGATGCTTTCGTGGTATAGACCGAGAATTATTTACGGTCAACTGGGGCCTGGGACCCGGCACTGAACAGGACGTAAATAGAACATTATTGAGTCGGAAATGTGTGGTAACGGTGAGAGATTTTAAACATTTTTGATAAATTCTGTGGGTAGTTGTTTATTTTATATGATTGAAAATTATATATAAACGAAATATTGCTTTAATATTAAAGAAAAACGTGTTGTAAGAAGTTAAAAGACTGCATTATTACACCTTATAAAAGTTTGAAGCAAAAAGATCAACATCGTTTAAAACGAATTGGTAAAGTTTAAAACTGCACTCCGCTAACAAACTTGCTCTGTCGCTGTTGTAAAGCGCAAAATTTGTTTTCAATCCAGTTGAGATTCTGAGGATTATCTAAGGAGGTAACTTGGACTTTTTATTCAAATAATTGATTCTTGTTACGTGTAACAGTAAAATCGTCCCTTTATAGCTTATATATATTAAGAATATAAAATTAAATATGTATAATCAAAGTATTTACTTTTTTATGCATAAAGCTTGAAGTAAAATTTAGACATTGGCATTAAATCCATGTTTTATTATTTTCTTTGCTTCATAAAACATAACAATAATATTTTTTTAATATTTGAATTATATTAAACTATAAAATATCCCCATACTTGGGGCATCCAGTTATATTCTGTGTTACTGTCCCGAGTGTCGCAATATCCGATACTCTTCTAATAATCCTAATGTAAATGCGGTAAAGGATACCGCGTTGGATGAAAAATATAAACATACCTATTTGTTTTAGGTAATTTTTTTATATGTTACTATATTTAAAAATGTGATTTTTATTTTTCTATAAATGTAAAAAAAATGTTTTATTACTATTGTTCATTATTTGAAAATTCATTCATTTCTTTCTATGAATAACAATCGTAAATTACGAACATTGTACTAGGAGTACTTTACCTACTGCCTACAATTTTACATTAAATATTATAAGTTTATTTTTAACTATTCTATTTCTATTTGGATGTTATATTGATAATCTAAAGTGAAATATAACAATATTTTAGTTTTGTAGTAAATAAAATATACTGTTATATATTTTGATATTTGTACTCTTTTGAAGTCACTGAAGTATTCTATTTGACAAGAAACTATTTCCATGGAATAATTTATCAATAAGAATTCCCTACATTTTGAAGAAATTGTGTCTCTTTAATATTTTACACAACTAAGTTTTATTATTTACAACACAATAAAATAATATTAAAATTAAAAATAATTTTAGAATTATCTAGTTATTATTTTTTAAATATTTTAAAAATATTATCTCTAAACTCTTGTGTCGATACCATATTATTTTTTCTTATATTTATACTTGTAATACCTGAGTCACGTTCCCATATTATTAAAAAAATAGAAAAAATATATAATTTGTAATTTGAATGTTCTTTAAGAAAACAACTCTGAGGGTAACAACTTTTTGGGTAAGACTCCTTCTTCTTATATTAAAAAATCAAAACAATAACGGGACATCAAAAAATAAATTAAGTAACTTTAGTTAATTAAAGTAATTTTATCAATAATCTTATTTAAGAAATAAATATATTTTCTACGCAGGGAGATCCAAAAGTAATCTACCTAGCTCTGAAAGTAATAGGAAATTTAAAGGAAAGTGAGTCATAGGAAATTTTATTTATTGATTTTCAATGTAGTCACCTCCTAAATCAATACATTTATTTTACTTGGATAGGGGTCTTTTGATATCGTCAGAAAAAAAAATCAATTATGTTAGCTCAATATTTTATGATAAAATAGGAAGTTGAAGAGTCCCCCATATACTGCGACCATACGCTTATTGATGGCCTTTGGCCCATTTCCTGATTTCACTAAAAATTCGATGACTGCACGGTGCTTTTAACTAACGTTTTCTATATTTTCTGCAACTAATTACAATCAATTACAGCTGATGCGCTGCTGAACTAACAACACCGAGTATCCCGATACGTAAGTATATCTGTCAGTACATTCTGAGTTGTGTTTATGCTTACTAATGTTTAAAAAATTGTTTTTGATATCCAAAGAGTAAGCCAGACAATTAATTAAAGCGATTTTCATCGTAAACTTATATGTAAATATTCTAGATCTAAGTATTGGGAGTCTATGGATACGAAAGCAATTTACCAATATACGAAGATTTTGTTATACACATGCATGTATGTGTCAAACACTGGAACGGCAGTTGTGCATAACTAAGTGTAACGTCTGCTTACTGCTGTACCGCAAAATTGTCAAGAGATGTTCTTAGTAACGGCAAGTAATGTTGATATTTCCGTCTTGATGATTGATGATTTATGTCTTATATTCCTACATTAAATAGAATAATTAATTATTCTCTCTACGTTAACATTATTTCAAATACTACTTAAAACTATCTGAACTATACACATTGTTAGGTTTGTACTTAAAATAAAAGAAAACTCGAAAACGAAATATAAATGTAATTAAAGTATCCCTAGAGTTTTCATTGAAAATATTATCTTAATTTCTTCCGCCAGGGAGCTTCCCACGTAATGTATTTTTTCCGCAAGTGCCCGAGCTGTCTTGCCGTTCTGGAACGTTACCTGAATTAATTACATGCTTAATTAATATTTTTTTTAGCTTGAAAAATTTGTTTACGTAAACTAAGTTTATTATTTTTTAAGTAATAAACAATAATACAATAACTGTATAATTTATAAATTTATTGTACACAACATATATCAAATTACAATCATTATTATATGCTATGGTTTAAAAAATAATACAACCATGTTTCCCTGACTCTCCTATATACCTAAATAGTTAAATACACTCACTTAAAAAACCTTGTGAGCAGAAGAAACACGAAATATTTCGTTCGAATTTGTCATTATATCAAATTAATACTGATAATCACTATTATAAAGGAGAAACTGACTCCTAAGACAGGAATTAATTTAGGAGTCAGAGAAACATTTTTGTATTATTTGTTAAACCATAGCATATAATAATGATTGTAATTTGATATTTGTTGTATATAAGCAATTTGTTAGAATAAACTTAATTTAAATTACGGTTGCCGGTGAAGTGTTTAGAGGCAAACTGTTCTGGGTAGCCGTAGCTAGTTTTAGTCAATGGTGGTAACTAGTGCTTGTCCTGAGTAGACGGGGTGGGCCCCGTCTACTCTTGGCACCCATGCCCGTCTACTACGTGGCATGGGTGCCAAGGACGAATAGTTGAGATCATGTCCGGATGATGCTGGTGTGGTTGTCATGTGAAGCAGCCTGCAGGCTAACGAGGGTCTTGCCTTCATAGGCTGGACCACGAGAAGTTAACCTCTATAAAAAATCGTTAATTTTCGTCGATGAGGTACGTAAAGTCGGTAAGTCCGTTACAGTGGCTGGCGATTTCATCAACCACTAACAACCAACTCTTGCATACCACCCGCCTTCCCAGGGATATTAGGGTTAACCCAGCAAGGCGGCTCTGCCAGGGTAAACATTTTATTGCTCGCCACACTTGTGAGGGTGACTCGAGTCTCTATAAAAGATTGCAGATGATAAAAACAAAAAAAATCATCTGTTTATATAATTTTTTCTTATAATATCTTTTGTATTTACGTATACGAAGGCTTTAAAATATGTTGTTTTAATAATAATAATATGTCCTATATTTTTTTAATTTTACTTATATTACAATGCTATTTAAAACCATAGACATTATTTATAACATTTCGACTTTACCGTCACTAATGGCAACCTTGGCAATGGGGAACCTAACAAGTTTTAAGCCTATAAGATTGTGAAGGCACAGTAACAAACCTGATTTAGTTCTTGGCTTATTGAATATTTAAAACCGAAAAAACCAACGAATTCTAGTTGACTAAAGCAAATAATTTTTTCGTTCATTTTCACTCCATTGCTAACTGATTGTGACGGAATTTCACAGATATAGACTGAAAAATTTCGTTTAGCATAACGTTGCGTTTATTATTTTGTTGGATAAAGGGCCTTTTTATTTAAATAAATTGATATACAGGTATTATATACAAGATTATTCCTTTATGTCCCTTCCTTTGTCGATTTGTGAATTATTTTTTTTCATATACACTGCCCAACTATTCAAAATAATAAATTATACAATTTTAAGAACAATCTTTCCCCTTAAAATAAATGGTCCCTTCACAGTTTTCTAGTTTTACTGTCGTGGTTAAAGGATTGCAACTTATATGTTAAATAAGCAAAAGAAATCACTTTATTAAAAAAATATAATTATTTATAACAGATACTTTTTACCATTTATTATACTTAATAATTTACACTTAATGTTACAAAAACATTACAGGGCAAAATAAAAAATATAAGGAGGCGAAGCAGAAAAGTTTATTTGATTACAAATTTCAGGGTAAGGCCTTAATTGCCATAACGTTTAAAAATATGTAAATAACTTTTCTATGAAACATATTGTCGTCATTGATGAATAGACACTTTTTTTCTGATTTACGTTTTGAAAATATTATTCAGTTAATTTTATGAGAAAACTGCATCATAACAAAAGGCAAAATATTTAAGTCGACAATACTGAGATAAAATGTGCGCAAGCAACATTAAATTAAAAACAGATTTATATGTGTTATAGTACAAAATAACTTTTGCTTTTATTATTATTATGTTTATATTGCTTATTATTTAACTGATTAGTTATGCAATAGATCTAAATTCTTTATTTAATTTTTTTTATTGTATATTATCTAAAATATTATTATTTTATTTTACTGGTATATCGTTTTTATGTCACTTTCATGTTGTTTGTTGGTCTAATGAAATAAAATAATACAGGTGTAAGTTTATTATTCTCTTTCTTTGTTATTTAATTCAAATTACTGTATTAATAATAATAGGTACCTATTAAATATGTATATGTACTTATTGTATCATATTTATTGCTATCATATTCTATTTTCAATCAGTAGTAATAATAATCCGATAAATAAATCCGAGTTTTGTATTATATTCACTTATATATATTTACTTTTCAATTATCAAACACTAGACACGAACAAATAGAATCGAATTTGCTTGAAAAGGCGGTACTTTAACCTAAACGATCCTCCTACTATAAACGTGAAATTTTGTGAGACTTGACTAAAGAAATGTTTGCTTCTCTCTCGTGCATAAACGATAGAACATATTTAGAAGATACAGTAATAGAGGTAATGTATACACACAATTATGTTAAAATTAAATATAATGATAATTGTTAAGTAAGTCATTAAGCATAAACAGTTTTTTGATAGTTCTTCCTAGAATTCCACTATTTACTTCTAAATTATAGGTAGAACATAGAAAAAGAGGGTTGCAGAAACTTGTAAAGAAATTTAATACCGTTTCATAATAAATAACCATATTCTCGGCTGAAACCAATGAAATATTTGAACCATAATCAAATCTTTTGTTCTGATTACAACATACTAATATCGGTAATTTAAGATAATTTATACATATGTGATATTCAACAACACCTTTGTAAAAGGAAGTCTAGCATTGTTTTAGCTGCCTTTCGTCTTTCCATATCCATTTACAATACGTACAATACAATACGTCAATACAATACGTCTTTCCACATCCATTTCGTATCTTCCGTCTCTGCTAAACATACTTCCCAAATATACCACTTCATTCACTTGTTCTATTATCTTACCATTCACGTTGATCTTACATTCTGTTCTTTCTTCATTTCATACAATCACAATCTTCGTCTTATTTGCATTCAGGTTTAGACCATTATTTTCACACCCATCTTTCAGAGTGGTGACCAATGCCTGCAAATCGCATTCTTTTGATACAATGAGCACTGCATCATCTGCAAAAAGCAAGCAATTGAGCTTAAGGTCACCTACTTTCACGCCCATGTCACTGTCTTTTACGCCTTGGAGACAACTATCCAAATACAAATTGAACAACCAAGCTGACATAGCGCAACCTTGCTTAACACCCGAGTGGATGTCAAACCAGGGCGACATGTCAGCTCCTACTCGCACACAGGCTGAGTGATCTCTGTAAAGAGACTTTACAGCCTGTAGTAAGGGTCCGCTCACATTGTATCGGGGCAGTATCTCCCAAAATTTCTTCCTCACAACCCTGTCAAATGCCTTTTCCAAATCCACAAAAGCACAGAAAACTTTTTGGTTTAGGGCCAAAAATTTTTCCGTGATCATGCGGAGGGAAAAGATCTGATTTATACACCCTATTCCAGGTCTAAAACCCCCTGGGGCCCCCACAACAGCCTCTCAGATCTCTCTTGCATTCTTCTCGCTAATACTTTAGCATAAACTTTACCACCTAAGGTAATCAAACTGATAGCCCTATAGCTTGCACAGTCTATCTGTGAACCTTTGCCTTTATACAAAGGTACGATGACTGCACCTCGCCAATCGCCTGGGACCTCCCTGATTTCCAGCATAAATTGCACAAAAACCAGAACAAGTCCCAGACACGCGGCCCACCATATTTGATCATCTCAGCAGTAACTTCATCTGCTCCCGCAGCCTTATCACATTTCAGACTTCGAATCGCGCTCTCTACTTCTTCCAAACTGATTTCACCATCGGCTACATCCGAAATCAGCATTTCGCTGGTACTTAAGGCCGAGGCGACCTCACATTCATACGTCTCCTTGTAGAATTCCACCCACCGCTGCAAAACGTGTGCTGGCTCTGTTAACACTTCACTACTCCTCGAAAGCACCCCTTTCATCCTACAGGTTACTGAACAACCCCGGGAATCACTAATTTCTCGCCAGAAAAGCTTCGTGTTTTCCCGGAAGTTATTCGTTAACCTGTCATCCCTCATCCCATTCTCTCTCAGAATTTTCAAGCTTCATCTTTATAAGTGCTTTCGTTTTGTACTTTTGCAGCTTGTACTCTCTTTTTCTTATCTCTCTCATACTTTCATCCTTACCCGAGGCTTTATAATCCAACCATGCTTTCTTCTTTAACTCCACAGCGTCTTTAACTTCATCATCCCACCATTAATTGCGCTTTTTACTAAAACCTCTTTTCCTTTTACCACATACCTCTGTCGCTACTTTCACCATACCATTCCTAAGGTTCTGCCAGCATACTTCAACACTTTCATTTCCAGAATCACAGCTTTCAAGCTTCTTGGAAACCCTTTCTTGATATTCCTCTCTGATCGGTGGATCTTGAAGCTTCCAGCTTCTTATGCGATAATTTGATTCCAAGCCAGGACACGTTGTGCGGCTGCGCCAACCTGCAAACAGACCTCTTATTCTAGCAACGACTAGATAATGGTCCGTTCCCAGATCAGCACCCCTAAACACTCGCGTGTCCATAACTTGGCTTCGAATACGCTGATCCATTAGGAATAAATTAATCATACTTCTTTCTTCCGCTCGCTCCCATGTGTACATGTGAATATGTTTGTGATCAAACATCGTGTTTGCCACAAACAAATTTTTCTCCTTACAAAATTCCAAAATAAGCTTTCCAGCCTCATTTACTCTCTTATCACCGTACTTACCTAGCACGCTTTCGTAACTACGTCGCGCGGTTCCAACCCATCCATTCATATCTCCACATACTATCAACTTTTCATTATCTCTGACACTACTAAGAACATTCCTGACACTCTCCCAATACTCTTCGAGCTCGCTCACTGGAGCTGAGGATACTGGCGCGTAAACGGCCAACAAGAATACTCTTGTTATCCCCAGCTTAAAGCGAACCCAAAGAAGCCTCGGGTTGATGGCCTTGTATTCTACCATTGCATTAACCATTTGAGAAGACAACAACACGCCTACACCTTGGCAACCTCGCTCACTCTCTGGAACCCCTGCCCAGAAAGCGACCCGGTTGTTAGGCAAATCCGCCGTATCATTGCCTTTTCGCTTGGTTTCAGACACACAAATAACATCCAGATCCTTGTCATCCATCACATCTTATAATTCATTCACCTTCTGTTCCATTCCTCCTCTTACATTCCACGTAGCTATCTGTAGCTCCGTCTTCCACCTCCCGCCGTTCGGAACATGGCGTGTTGGTTGGCGGTCCCCAACGCCGCATTCGTTCATATTAAAACACGTAATCACATTATAACATATTTACAATAAGAATACAAAACAATACAATATAAAATGTCAAAAATTACAATAATTAGTTAAATTTATTATTATTATTATTAATAATTATTCTTTTAAAAATATATATAATACAGTTTTTTTCCAAAATTACATTGACAATATTAAATTTATTATAATTATAAAATTATTTACATAAATTTTCCACTTAAAAATTAAATAATAATAAAGACATGTCAAAAATTTTACTAATTCCAATTATCAATTTAATTATTATAAATTAATGTATAAATATAACAAAAAGAAAAAAATTAATAAAATAAATTAATAAAATTAAACAACAAATCTAAATCTTAAAATTATTTTCACTTTTTACATCCGATGTAACTGAGATTTGAGCCCGCGCCGTTGAAATCGGGCGACGTATTACACCCTTACGTTTATGATATACACTATCGTGGACTGGATGCTCATTTCGAAATAGTACTTTATAAAGTTGGACTTATAACTTCAATTCCGTTTTTTTTTAAATAACGTAGGTAGGATGGAAAAAGTGTTGCTTGCTTATTGTGATGTTTGGAATGCTAGTTGCATTCCAAACAAATTAAATAAGGTTTTTTTCAATACTTTGATCACTTTGTTCATTATAACTCCATTATTTCGTTATAAATGGTTGTCACTGCTTTTTCTCGTTCACTTGACGTAATTCGATGATGCAACTTGGTATATCCGTGGCACTACTTTAAAACAACATCTAAATCGAGTTGTTTTACAATATTATATGCAGGAAAATTCCATCACCGGCACCTACTATTGAGTTATTTTATATTAAACTAATACTTTCACAAATATAAATGGCATATACACTTTTTCAATTTTTTTAATACGGAGATACAGAAAACACCACCATCCGTCAAGACAGTTGACAGTTTTTATACAACCCCAGACCTAACTGCATTTCATTCTGCGTTAAGTGGCGAATAAATAATCAACCTTAACCGATAGGTAACAACCTACCAGATGTAAGATAAGTATATTATATAATTAATTTACTTATAAGTAAAATATAATCTAAGTATTAGTAAAATTTTCATAATATTGTAATATTAATATCGTGTATTTGAAGCCGATTTCAAGTATTGTCAAAATGATTTTGAAACATAAAAAAAAAATGCTTTTATTTTTTAAAGTGAAATTAAACAGTAATTTTACCTTTAATTCACTGAAGTAATACACTCGTTTCTTAATTTAGTTTCTCAAACAACTCTAACGTAATACAAAGTTAACATCTTCACTACGTACATAATAAATGTCGGAGTGAGTTGAGTGTTCTTTGTTGTTTTGTAATTTCGTCCTATAGGCGTTTTGCTTGTTAAGCGTATCTAAAGGTAGTTTTTAATAAATGTTTGACATTGTTATAACAAAAAACTTTTTTTCCAGTTCCAACTTTAAACAATAGAACATATATACATACAGTTGATGAAATTTTAATGTTTGTCAAATTATCTGTCAGTTCAGGTGAAAACTACTAATTTGATGCAATGAGGTGTGGTTATTAGCTTATATATAACATATTTTGCAAGCATATTCGTTATAGTAGAATGCTTTTTCCTCCGGAAATAAAAAAAGAAGAGTTTGGATAGTCAACAATAATGTTTTTATAAATTCATTTAATTTAAGTCAGGAAGTGAAACAATCACTAGCTGGTACTTTACATTTAATATCGCTCCGACGTATGTATATGAATTCAAATATAACTTACTAGTGATTTATCTTTATCACTAATAAACATCCTAATATTGACTTATTTATGGTCCTCCATATTATAAATATTGATGTAATATAATTACTATTGTATTTTTTTTATTTTGATGTATGATAACGAATTTATTTTTAAATTCTTCTAAATTGTTTTTGCTTACTCTTTAACGATTCCATGTGAGAGATGACGGATCGATTTTGTACAGATTATATTGTTTAATATCTTTGACGTGTTCCTTGAATCACGTTTTATTCAGGGTGTACATTAGATTTTTAGTTTGCAATGTGAGTGTTAGTGTGCAGACTTGATAAAATACCAGCAAAGCCAAATAAATAACTGTAATATAATTTGTTTTTGCCTTTATCGGTAACAAATCGCTGGTAAGAATTAATAAATTTATATAGGGATTATAAAAATACTTGATATTGCTTATTTAATCGAAAATATGAGTAATTGAGATAGTTATAGGTATATATCCTTTGTCTTTATATTCTCCACTTTTAAAAGTACAGGTAGAAAAAATGTACCAAAACAGGAATTTCTTGTCTGTTTCTCCTTCATTAAATCACCAAAGTTGTCTGCGACTTGCTCTGTAACGATTCCGTTTCAAAATTATAGCTTGAGACTGTAAGTATTAATCATAATCTTAAGTACAAATTACCAATATAAAAATAAAGTCTTTATAGCGACGATGTAATAAATTTGTAATGTTTTTTTTAATTTTTAAAGAAAATTAAAATTTTCCTTAAATAACAAGTGAAACTTCAATATTGTTGTTACATTCAAAAGAAGCAATAACAATATTAAAGTTTGATTAAGGTTTTACAATTATCTAACAAAAACATAATCTTCAAATAATATCTTCAAGCGACTGCAATCAAATAATCTTGGTAACTTTTCTATAAAGGAAAGGTAAAGATGTTCAATCTGAACTGTATGGAATGAAAAAAGTAGAAAAAATAAGACAAAATAATTTAGAAAGCTAGTTAAGCAGGTTCGAGGAAGTAGAAATTTTAGTGTAGTCAAATGTCTTTACAATTCAATACAGAACGAATTATGCTCCTATATATTAATATATCAGACGTTACATACGTTAGTATACTAACAAATTTTAAATCGCATTTAATTGTTGTATATATTAATCCAGACTTGCTCTTTTGCAAGTCGCATGAACTAGAAAACTTATTATGAAACTAACAAAAGATTTGTGATTATCCCTTTATTCTATTTAAGCCTTTTTTATTGACAAATGTCTAATAACATTATTTATTATAATTAGGGGCTTCTTTGTGTAATCAACTAACTAACAATGACCAATAAAATTAAACAATTTTTGTTTCTATTTTTAGTATAAAAGAAAGCTAGTAAGTGGTCTGCTAGCAATACAAAAGCAAGATTGTTTTAACAAAATAAATCCTATAGCACGTACGTACTCGTAACATTCTCGTACCATGTAATTTTATTCTTATAAGTATCAGGTAATAAGGAGACCCATGTGTTATCTGTATCACAATAATGTACTGTATTGAAAGTAATTAAAATTCAAAATCTAAATAAGTAGCTTTCAAATTAACAGAATTAGCTTGGATACTGTATGCATGTAAAAGTAGTTCTTGCAACCACTATTTGTTGCCTCCTCTCCTCTCCTGACACAAATGCAAAATAGTTAATATTTTGATACCTATACCGAATGCATGTACATCGCTTTACCATGTAAATGCAGCCATATCCAAGGACCAATGGGTTCTCAATGGCGATATTGGATAAACAATGCAATCAGTCGCTTGCTGTTGCAGACTCTGACTGGAATTTAATAATAGCGAAATTAGACTGTATTAAGTTCACAAACCATTATTACTATACATTTACTTACACTTAAAATACTTAAACTTTAAGTACTTTCAGTTGACATATACAAATTACATAAATATATAACACCGAAATTATAGTTTTAAAAATAGTTTAATATGAGTGCAAAGTAAGTGCAGAAATAATAAGTTTTAGCCTAAATGCATATTGAACTCTATTTTACGGATCTCTAACGTAAAAATATTGATTTTATAAAAAAAATGTTAGTACATATACTGTAAGAATTCTTCTCTAAGAGGTTTAGAGGTATAGTCGGTATGTCATGTTTATACACCAAACCAACAAAAAGTAAAAATATATAATAAATATAAAATGTAAATAGAATCATTTTTTAACCAATGAATAATGTTTTATTATATATTAGATGCCAAAAAGTGCTAAATACGTCTGTAATTTTTTTTGAGAAAACAAAAGTATTTTTTAAATTAATGTTTCTTCTTACAGAATGTTTTGCAAGTACATTTTATTCAGTTGTATAAAAATAATAAATTTTTGACAATACATTTTGTAGAATATATTACACACACCTAACATTCACGAGATAAACGTTTTATCACTCAAATCGTAAAGAACGTTTCGGGCATTCATTAATTAGTATTTTATAGACAAAGCTCCAATTGATTAATCACAGTAACTTCCAGTGACAGAGCGATCGCTTCTGTTTTGTTGTTCAGTGTATTGGTCACAGTACCGTTGTGTGTTGATAAGATAATGATTGATGTTTGTAATTAGTGTATGTTAGTGATTTTCGTTTAACCGCTTTACTCAACTTCATGGAAGTTATTGGCGTTGCAATGGAGAATCGTCAGGCAACTGTGTTAGTATTTATTGATTTTTTAATTTATTATTTTTAATTCAGTTGATCATGACATTCTTCTTGCACTTATTTTGCACCTAAATATTTCTTCCAAGTAACTAAATTGGTTCTCGAAATATCTTCGACAAAATTTTGTCTAGTGGGTGCGGCATAACTGCTAATGTTCCACAAGGCTGTATACTCTCTCCCCTTTTATTTCTTTATTAATTAACTTCATAACTTATGATTTAACATGCTCTTACCATCCTTATGCCCACAACGTACAAATTTACGCACATGGTATACCACACAATATCGATATCGCTATAGCCGCCATAAACAAAGACTTACAGTACATGATTTAACGTTGGCATTAACGTTAATCCTGTGAAATGTCAGTCAATAATGATTGATAGTCAGTTTAATAATATAACTATTTCCTTCTCTCAACCGGCAAAAAATCTCGGCCTCCATTTTGATGCAACTTTAAATTGGAATACTCATGTAAAATGGCTTTTAAAATCTGTCTACAAGTTTTTCAACTACGATAAAATCTTATTGCTTAATTTTCTATTTCATAAATACATGTTTAAGCATGAGTTTAATAAGTAAGTATAGTATTAGTATGTATCCATTTCAACCATTTAGCTATCAATGATACGATATTTTTTTATTACATAACGTATGTGTTTGCATTTATCTATATGTATATATTCACTTATATATTTATATATTTAATTTTATATTTATTGTAACGCCTTTTGTATTATATTTTTTTTTACTTTGTATTAGTTTTTTTCCTTAACTGACTGGTAGAAAATTCTGTGTAGCATTAAGTCCGCCCTTTATTACATTTTTTATAGGTCAAACAATGTTTTTTAAATAAATAAATAAATAAACAATTAAGTAAATAAATTTCGCATATTAAGTTGACTTGGAACTCGACAGCACCTGTGGCTCTTCTTCAGTTCACTACATAATTTTAAACAGTTGCAGTATATTGAAAACTTTATAATGAAAAATAACACATTAGTTTTGTATTTATTATGAATAACAGTGTCACCTTAATCCTCTGTCTCACTTTCTATCTGTGGAAAGAGTGAGTATTAGGATTAAAAACCCAACCATGTTTTACTAATAATTGTTCCACTTTTTCTCTTTCGCTCCCCCAATTACTGAATTGACTTGAATTTCTTTGCTTTCAACAGTTTCTAGTTAACAAAACTTCATTTTATTGACTTTTGAATTTGGATAAGTTTACGGAGTGAATTAATTAATTTATATTCAGATTGTGGTAAAAGTTACACAAATGACGTTTTTATATTTACCAGTAGTCGCCTAATGACAACGACAATGATTTAAACAATAATGCACCTCCCTATATGTATATATATATATATATATATATATATGTTTATTATTCTATTACGTCACATAAATCAACAAATTTATGCGTCTATTAGACACAGATTGACATTGACAGTGCAATTAATGAAACTGTATCGCGTGGTAATGCATATGTGATTTTATTAATTAATATTTACATATGTACTTTGTATTTCTACTGCAATATGATTTAAATATTATCTTTTATAGATCTAAACAAAAGTTTTATATTGTAAAAATATATTTTTATGTGTAATTGAATAAAATATATTATATTGAAATTATATTTATTCCATAAAGCAATAAACATCAAGTATTGATAATGCAAAAGAGAGCTGTAAATAGGATTTAATAAAACACTAGGTTAATATTTTATTTGAAAATATGAAGTTGGTTTTGTTAATTTTTCTTTGCATAACACGATAATCCCTATTGTAATAACACTTATTTTCATAAATTTCTTAAATATATTATATTTCTTGGTTTTGTAACAAGTAAAATAAAAAAATAGCTATATCCTATTATGATTATAATTGATGACTAACAAGAAACAACAGTTTGTAAAAATATTGTTATAAGATTTGATTTCGGTATATTTTTCGCATACTATTATATAATTTCTCTTAACTCGTGTAATAGAAAGCAATCCCCTTCTTCCTCTTTCATTCTTAATTATTCTTTGTTGTTTTAAAAATTTTCCTTTTACCTTTTTACTGTATTGCCCCTTTAACACATGATGAAATTTGTATGTATAATGAATTATGACAGTAATTCTATATATGTTGTTAAGTAACAAGTTATTATAGAAGTGTTCTCTCTTCGTGAAATGGTAATATATAAAAATTGTGTTAATTTGGGTGTTTGAAGTCGCTATAATTTCTGCATACGATAGCAAAAAATGGTAAATATTTTCTAAATATATATGGATATGAATCGGGATTTAATCAAGAGATCCTATTTTGACGGTTTGTTTTTTTTTAGTGTAAATATAAATTAAAATACTACAAAACTAGTGGACCTATTTTTTTTTATTTGGTACGCCCCGGTATCAACTGAAACCTATGAAAATGACGAAAAACATATTAAAGTAGTGATATATTTGAATGCTTATTATTTAAATAGTAACCGTAGTATAGTGGAGGGAGAGAAAAGAGGGGGTAGGTGAAGTATCTAGTTCATACAAAACGTTCATGTAAGTATTAGTAGGTGCCAGTTGTACCTCTTGAACACATCAGTATATAATAATTAATTAGCATTTTGAAGTCTAAAACTCTCATGGAGGCATCACGGCTTCTCTAATATGTCGATAATTTGTTAAGATGTGTCCGTTATTGGATTTATTGCGCATATATTCTGATAGTGTATGCATTTATTGTATGATTGTTTATGATTTTATTGTATCATATGTATAGCACTTGTGACAACTTAATTATTTGAGGGATCTAGTTTCTGTTAGTATCAATTTAAGTTTTTCTTCACTTTGGAGAATTAACACAAAGTTCTATTAGTGTGCAATTCACTTGTTCGCTATATAATTGTAATTATCATATATCAAGAACAAGACCGATCTATGAAAGGTTTCATCTATGCCTTTCAAGCATGATGCCTTTGATGCATGCATGTTATGACAATAGATATGGTAGGAAATAAGTATGTTTTAAAAAAAGAAGCCAACGTTGCCCCGGTTATAAAAAGATGAATTGAATAATAATAATGGAAGGATAAAAGAGAATGAGATGATGAGAAAAAACTGCAGTATAAATGTTCTGAGTAGGTATGAGAGAAAAAAAACCGAAGGACCTGTATCGTTTCAGAAATTTGGCAAAATGTAAGGCTCGACGGACGTGGCGTATGTAAAAAAAAACAAACAGAAGATATCGATAAGGCTAGGATGACATAAGATAATGAGTAACAATACTGATGTGGTAACACTATCATAAACATCTCAATTCTTAAAATATTTCATTCCAAATAGGTCAAGCCAACTTTAATTAAAAGTAGAACTAAAAGTTTTGGTTCCACTTTTAATTAATATTAGCATTGTTTCTAAAAATTTATCAAATTCTTCTTTAATGATAGAATTTAAATAAAATTATTTAATTTAAAGAAAAAGATTGAGTTTATTTAAAAATTACAACAAATTGAAATAAAACTCATGACACTTATACAAATTTATAAAATAATATTGAAAAAACTATATTATTGATCTTTCGCAATTTTTATATTAAATTCTAATTAAGATTGTACGAACTACGCAATTTCAAATCTTCTCTATCTTTACTTAAACGAGGTTCCTTTAAGTTTAAATATAAATATACTAATAAATATTTATAATTGCAGTTCTGTGTGTTTACCACTATACATACAAAATATATAATTTGTTACGAATGTAATAAAACTACAAAATATAAAATACATTTTCATACATAATTTCAGTCGATGTCGATTTGAATCACATTTTCCTTAGAACTGCAAATATATTAAATCCAATTGTTGCTCTTCCCCGCCACGGTTCAACTAACTTTGTAAACATTTTTTTACTCCACCATTTTCTATTCATGTTTCATATTGAATTGCCAACATTCTTGATTCTTATTACGTTATTTTGTTCATGTAAATCATCATTCTTTAATGTATTATCCGAGTCAGTAAATGTCTTTTTATTTAAAATTACATATTATCATAAAAAAATCTTCTTTATTTATATTCTCCGAATCTCTCTTAGAATTAATCGCACCACACAAAATATAGCGCATGTTCTATACATTATATATATTTCGATATATTTCGGAGGGCAGTGTTTATTCAGACAATTTTGAATTACCTACTAATTGGGAAGGTGATAGAGTCAACCTGTAGTTATTTCAAAGCAGCTTCTACGAGTTGTCTAGACCCGTGTTGTAGCAGTCACTCACAGAGTTCATCCCTGATGTAACTGCTTTAACTAGTATGAGGGAGCCAACCAAATATCTACTTTCATCCTACTTTTCTATCATTCCTCTACATTTCTTAGGGTAATCATTATTTATTACATCGTTTGTATTATTTTGATATATATTATTGTTGGAGAAGAATATAAAACATCCATACATTGAAACTTATTATATAATGGATATTTAATTCTATCATGTTGATATGTAGATGACATAAATACTATGATTAAACATCCATCCGCTCATAGTAAAAAAATGATGTGTTTATAAAATATACTTGGTACATATTATGTACAATTAATATAACTTAGCCACTACTTCATTCTGGTCTTCAGTGCTGCTCTCATGGACATCAGAGTCATTTTACCACTTTTTATTGGGCCCTTAGTTGTCTGTTACGACGCTTATAATGAACTTACACACCAGTGGAGGTCATATTCTTACTAGGAACAACACAGGCCATAACTACATTTATCCCTCATCATAACTACAAACTATAGAATACATTTTAATAGACAATTTCAGTCAATGTTGACTTAAATCACATTATACGCTGAATTGCAAATATACTTAAGTCCACTAGATGTTTCTCTGTCTTGTAATTAAGTTAATGTTATATAACAGGTGTTCTCGTCGACAGACCTCGAATTTATAACAGCTACATTGACATTGATTTACGACAGATATTGCTGTTACCATTGTTCAGTGGTAGCTAAATAATCTGTTTACATAATATATTTCAACACATTTCATGTTTTATGGTTGGTATTATTTTTTTACCCTAGTTTTAATGTTTTTCAAAATGCAAGTAATTTAATAAAACATATGTACTCCATTTATGTGGTTTGTTTATGGATAGTGTAATTTGAGTGGAGGTTTTATAAATTAAGTTAACAGTAAATAATTACTTGATTTTAGCTTTGTTGCAGTATTTACATAATAGTTTTTTAAATTGTCAATTTCTTCTTTGTTTTTCCTCTTCTTTAAATCAGTTTAAACTTAGTTAAAACTATCATTCTGCAAGCCTTTTATTGTCGTTTTATGCTTATTACATTAACTTACTGGTAATTGCTATTGCTAGAACATAAAATGCTGGTCGGTTGTCGGCTGTCAAACGCTGTACGTGTGCTTTCCATTTTAATAAACGTTTCTGCGGTTTAAAATGTTATTATTTCGCTACCAAGTGTATCACTAAAGTACATAAGTGACGGCCCAAGAGGGACACAAACAGAACTTTAAGAAAATTAAAAATAAAACTAAAAATATTGGAAAAATAATACGACGCCAAATTGACCACTAAGACGACATACTTACGGATTGAAGCAGTTAATTTTAAGTTGATTAGAATGTCGGATAATTAGTAGCAGTGAATAAATAATCAAAGGAGGAATTGGTGAAGGAACAGTGGTGTAGTGAAAGTGTCACATCATCAAGCAGAGGATAAGGATATTCTAATTTCGCGAAACTGGAGTCATCGCAAAAGAAAGTTCTACGGGGCTGCGAGACTACATTCAGTAGCGGCGGTGGCATCGAATCAGCAGTGCAGCACCAGCATGTCCGGTATGTCGATCCGCCTGGACGAACGCGCGGTCTCCGAAGGCAACGCCTCACTGCTGGCCTACAAGCCGGACAGCTCCACCGACGACAATAGCACCGACAACACTTATTATTATTATTATTGTAATGGTATTTAAATTATTGTAATAATATTATTAAGTTTTTGTAATTGTCATTAAATTTTTTATAATTGTTTTTTAATGTACTGAAAATATTTAATTTATTGTTCTTGTTATTGATTTTTTTGTAATTGTTGTGTAATGTAATGAAAATAATTTATTTATTATAACAATATGTACAAATGCGGCGTTGGGGACCGCCAACCAATACGCCATGTTCCGAACGGCGGGCGGTGGAGGACGGAGCTGCAAATGGCTACGTGGAATGTAATAGGAGGAATGGAACAGAAGATGAATGAATTATTAGATGTGAATAAAATAAAGAATATAAGGCTATCAACCCGAGGCTTCTTTGGTTTCGCTTTAAGCTGGGAATAACAATAGTATTTTTGTTAGTTGTATATGCGCCAGTATCCTCAGCTCCAGTGAGCGAGCTCGAGGAGTTTTGTGAGAGTGTCAGGGATGTCCTAAGTAGTGTCAGAAATAATGAAAAATTGATAGTATTATAGTAAAATATTAGCGAGAAGAATGCAAGAGAGATCTGAAAGGCAGTTGTAGGAGACCCAAGGAGGTTTTAGACCTGGAAGAGCGTGTATAGATTAGATCTTTTCCCTCCGCATGATCACGGAAAAGTTTTTGGCTTTAAACCAAACGGTTTTCTGTTCTTTTGTGGATTTGGAGAAGGCGTTTGATAGGATTGTGAAAAAGAAGTTATGGGAGATACTGCCCCGATACAATGTGAACGCGAAATGCGAGTAAGAGCTGGCATGTCGCCCTGGTCAATTTGTATTTAGATAGTTGTTTCCAAGGCGTGAAAGACAGTGACATGGGAGTGAAAGTAGGTGACCTTAAGGTCAATAGCTTGCTTTATGCAGATGATGCAGTGCTCATTGTATCAAAAGAATGCAATTTGCAGGCATTGGTCACCACTCTGAAAGATGGGTGTGAAAATAATGGTCCAAACCTGAATGCAGATAAGACGAAGGTTCTGAAATTTGAAAGAAATGAAGAAAGAACAGAATGTAAGATCAACGTGAATGGTAAGATAATAGAATAAGTGAATGAAGTGGTAAATTTGGGAAGTATGTTTAGCAGAGAGGGAAGATACGAAATGGATATGGAAAGACGTATTGCTGCCGGTAACAGAGTTAACGGTGCTTTGGCTGCATTGTTGAGACGGCGAAACGTCAGCATAGCTGCACGTTTGGCTGTACACAATGCAGTTTTGCTACCGACGCTGTTATACGGCAGCCAGACGTGGGAAACGCAGAAGAAGACTGTAAGAAAGATGAATGCTGTGGAGATGCGCTCTCTTCGCCGAATTTGCGGAGTCAGTTTATCTGACCGAATCCGCAATGAAGAGATCCACAGAATGGCAGGTACTAGCGAAGATGTAGCAGTGAGAATGAGGAAGAACGTGCTCAGGTGGTTTGGGCACGTCGAACGAATGAGTGATGAAAGAATGGTAAAAAAGATTTATAAAAAAAATTAAAAAGTGAGCGGTAAGAGAGACAGGAACAGATACATATTATCAAATCGTCCGATTCCTTATTAGTTATTTGTTACCCTTAAAATAACAATTGATAAAAACTCATCACAATATTTTAGGTAATTTAAATTTTTTTTTAGAAAAAATAACTTTTTTGTAACTTTTATGTATATTATGTTGTGAGAAAAATTAACAAACACCTATACAGTCAAATATATATATATATTTCTTCATCCCTGTTTTGTTAATGATTTTTTTTAATAATTTGAATTCGTTGCATTAAACTAAAGCATTTATATTACAATTTATTAAAGATACGATATTGTTTTAAATAATATTACCATTACATACAACAAATATAATTTTATGAAAAGCTATTTTAACTGATTAAGAATGTATCCTTATTATTTCTAATTTCGATATTTTATTATATAAAATAACCTAATTTCGTTCTGCCATATGAAAATCATTTTCAAATACAAGTTATTGCCAAAGCGAAGTGCAAAAAAAGACTAGATTAATATGCAAAGTAATTACAAGTGACTTAAAATACTCTCAATATTTAAATGTTTCGCAGTACCAAGAACTCTTAAAGCCAAATAACGGGGGCTTTGCCACAATAATATTTTCTAAATAAGAATAGTTTTCGTCAGTTTCATTACAAAGTATTTTAAGCCATTGTATTTTGACTCCTCTACAAATTTATGAAGAATTAATTTATCAATGTGAACCAATTTAAGTACTTATGGAATTAATAAGATATTATGTATAAAAAATATACTAATCGATAACAGTAGTTTATGGGCAGAGCGTACGAGTATGTCATCGTAAACTTTGAATAACAAATTGATCGGTACATTGGCTCAAGTCTAATATCTTCGTCATTACACTACCGGGTAGGTATTGTAAGGCTAAGAAATATTAATTTTATTATTATTTCCTGGAAAGAAATGCAAAACTAATAACTTTAACTTTGCTAATAATTTAAACGAAAAACAACAATAAACTTTTGTGTAAATATGTAGTATAACAATAAAAGATATCAAACAACTTCTTTAAAATCTAGTTGACCTTTAGGCAATTCTTAATAATGGCTACTACTTACTTTTATTTTTTTAGAAGAAAGAATGATTTTTCAAATGCGAGGTGGACTGCCCGGCTTATTCTGACAAAACTTCGTTTTTCCTCGACATAATGCAACAAGACTGCAAATATTTACGTAAGCAAATGGTACGGAGATACGATAACCTAAAATCTATCAATTCAATCAATTAACCTTAATCTTAAGGAGATAATCCCAATCCTATTTCGGTAGTTTTAAAATAAACATTTGGTGTGACTTGCGAAAAGCAAGCCTGGAATAATACACAGAATAATTAAAAGTAAATTATCAGCAAGCTCAATTAAATCAATTACTCCTGTTTTCGACTAAATAACAGTTATCAAGTATTTTACTAATTTGTACATAAATTAACATATCATAAAAATAAATTAATCCTTGCCAGTGATTTGTTACTGATTAAAGGCTACGACAAAAATAAACAAATTGAATTACAGTTGACAGACATTGCAGAAATTCTAGCCAGTTTGTAAAGAAATATTTAAAGTAGAAAGTAGCAATCAAATGTACATGGAACGTGATTTAAAGCACATGTCAAACATATGTAACAATATAATCTGTACAAACTTGATCCGTCATCTCTCACACGGGATCGTTAAAGAGTATGCGAAAAGCAATTTATTAGATTAAATGGGGCGGCACCGAACGCAGACAAAGAAAAGAAATTCCTAACTCGCAGACATTCTCTTTGAAATCGGTACTTTTGCTTTTGTGTCATAGAAATGGAGTCACGTTTTGGTTTAAATGTATCGATTTATTTTAAGCTCGATTATGTTCGTATCAAGTGATATCGATAGGATCACATGGAGCAAGGAGAGAGCATAAATTTAACATTAGGTCATTTATTCACTCAGACGAATGTACAATTGTTACTAATGCACTTTAGTTATTTTATTAGTAGCTCATTGATCCCATAGTTGACAAAAATGTAGGAGCGATTTGGATTTTTTTGGATTTTTTTCGCTGTGCCAAAGTTACGAAAGAAAAGGTAATTGAATGCACCAAGGTCCAATGTGCCAAGATCGGAGTGTGATGGGTGTCTGAGATATTCCAGATAGTTAAATTGATTTGGCGGCGTTCTGTTATGAAGTACAGGATCTAGCGTGAAATATGAGGAGCAGTGGGTAAAAATAATCAAGAGAAATAGGGTTGGGGATAGCACGCAACTTTGTGGTACACCATTGCTCACGGGCTTTCGATTTAAGCACAAAATACTAATCGGCCCACTCCATTTATGTACGACCAAGGAATATAGAGAAAATACGAGAGTTTATTGCAGAAATATTATTTCCAGCAATGAGCTCTGTCTGCGTGGGATGGTAGACAGTCTTCCTTTCAACGTTCAAGATCGAGATTCAGGAAAAAGTGCCTAAGAAATCAGCTTTCTTTTTTGTGTTATGGCCCAGAGAGTCATGCCTCGTATGTACCCCATGTGTACGTGTATGTAAGTGGTACTACAAAACTTGATACTAATAGTTACACGTCCCATAATATTGACCCAGTACTTTTCTGGATGTGTAGTCAGCTGAAGATGCAACAAAGAGGGCATTTGACTGTCCACCTCCGGTGGATGAATCTGTGGAAGCAGGTTGTCTCTTCTTTCACTTTCAATCTTTAACTAAAAAGATATTTCCTATATAGGATCTCGGGTTTAAGAACCGTCGTAGGTCGGCTTGCGTTTACCAAGTGACTCTATTCTTTAAGATATAAAAAAGGATAATATAGATATAGTAACAGTAAAATATTGTGAATAAATTAACAAGGTATTAATTATAACAAAATGATTGGATTGCTTATCTTATAGATAGGTTGCTAAATTAACAGACTTGGTTCAATTTAAATATCAACATTTCTTCCAGCGCACAGTGATTCGGCTAGAACATGCTAGCGGGACAAAATTCATGTTACAATTTCCACGAACGACTGATCACGACTTGTAAACAACACCTCGCAGGTAACGAATTTAAAGAATTAATATGTTTATTACATTTTTAATGTATCTTATCAAGTGGGCAAAGTAACTTTTATAAGAGGGGTCATTTTCATTTGCAAATCAGTTGCATTTTACACACACTTGTGACAACATATTTTACAATTTATAGAAAAGTGGATCGAGTTTTTTGTAATGGAGTAGTCTGTTGAAGGAATGTACTTATGACTTATTTTGTTTAATTAAAAATATGTATATTTATGTAGTGGTACCAATTTGGAAATGCATAGATAAATCTAGCAATTTTTGCATTAAATGTAAATTTTAAAGACTAGCAACTTTTTTTATCCAGATGTATCCAGCTAGATTTTTCTATATATAATACCTATAACATACAGGCAAATATTCATATATATAATAGACCCCGAAATGGCCCGAAAGTAAAATTATAAATTTTTTTTCAGAGCGAGACGTGACTATGGCGAAAATGGAGTTTTTTGAAGAATGGCTAAAACATGACAAAACTGAGCGAAATAGTGGCATTTTTTATTATATGAGTAAAAAATTCAATACCTCTGATATTTCAGACGATTCTCTAAGAAAACTGAAAATGAAAATATCAAGCCTTTCAGCAAAATTCAATAAAAAGTGGATTTCTTTAAAGTGTAACAAAGAAGCGTTTCTAAAAAAAATAAAGATTGGTTAGAGGGATCCGTAATCTAGATAAAGATGTTTGTCAACCAGCCGAATATACGTCCTTCAACATTATCAGCGCCTCTCTCCGTAGGGCAACTCACAAAATCATTTGAAGATTCATCAATGAAAACGAAAAGGCGGAGAGTGATAGACCTTTTGGAATTGCGAAGTGCAAGTCAACTCGTTACAGCGGCTGAGCTAGCTACTCGAAAAGGAGGGAATCGAAGTGTAGCGAAAGTCAAACTAAAGAAAAGAATAAGTGCTCTGAACAAAATCGGCTGTTAACACCAGACGAAGCTTTAACTTATTATGTTGACTCAAAATCAACTTCTCATTCGTATAAACAAACAAGAAAGTGGTCAATGAAAGCGGGACATCAAGTTTTTCCATCGTTTTATAGTTTAAGTAAGTCCAAAGCTTCTTGTTGCCCTTCTGACGAATATATTTCTGTGACTGAATCTAGAGCTGAAATTAAACTTCAGGTGATTTTGGATAAAACGGCTGAATGATTAGTTGAAACTCAAGCGGAAGTCATTAGAAGTGTATCACCACGTTCATATTACATATTGGTAAGCAAATGGGGCTGTGATGGGAGTTCGGAACATAGCACGTATAAGCAGAAATTTGATAACACTAATGATACAGACGAATTTTTGTTCGTATACTCATTTGTCCCTTTGAGATTGCTTTGTGACGAAGCTGTGATCTGGAAAAATCCAAGACCATCCTCTACTTTGTATTGCCGTCTTATTAAATTTATTTTTGCCAAAGAGACAAAAGAGTTTATGAAAGAAGAAACTTCTACAGTTTTAGATGAAGTAAGCCAGCTTCATTCAACACTATGTAGCGTTCGTGGAACTAAAATCTCTGTTAAACACGATTTGTTGTTGACAATGACTGATGGCAAAGTGAGCAATGCCCTAACAGACATAAGTTCAACACGAAAGTGTTATATTTGTGGTGCGACTGCGTCTACTATGAACGAGGAGTCGAAGAAATACCCCAGCAACGAAGAACGGCTTGCATTTGCATTAATTTTTGAATAACTCCAAAACGATAACAGATAAAATAAAATAATATACAATTAACTTTAATAAAATTTTATTACGCATTTTTTAACGGTTTATTCTTAAAAATCTGAGAAGGCGTTCCCGAGTTATAGCTAAATATGTCTGCGTAGCTGACTAATTTGGAGGAAAAATTTTAGCCGCCCATAAAAAAAGAAAAAAGATGTGGATTTTTTCTTAAAACAGCTTAATACGCCTGGAATATACATAAACAATTGAAAAAAGTGAAAAAATAATTTTGTCCCGCTAACTTGTACTAGTCGAAACACTGTGCAGCGTTGCGAGGCAGCATATTTTTTACAAGTTATATTTTCATAGGGTATTTTTAAAATAAATAAATAAGAATCACAATTATACAAACCACTTTAAATTTAGTACGTCAAACAATAAGATACCATATAATGTTACATAGGGTCGCCAACAGACCCTCAATTTTGACTTACCGCGCTCGCGAAATCTCGGGTGCCGTTTGCATAATTTTTTTCTCATTAACTTCCATGGGTTATCAGTTTTTTGACGATTATTCCTCAACAACATCATATTTTTCAAAAAAAAAACATCACTTAATGCGTGTTTTTTTGATTGCAAAATTTCATAAATTTCCGTGAAGCAGTTTTCGAGCCTATTCGTGACAAAGAATGTAAAAAAGTCTTCAGTAGAGCGCTCCGCTCACTTCGCTCAAAAAAAAATCCAAATCAATGTTGTGAAAAGTCTGACTGAAGACCCTACGTCTCCTGAGGAATAGAGCCATGAAATCTTTTCCATGGCTCTATTCCTTAAAGAACGAAACGAAATTCCTTACCAGAAAGAAACTCCAAGTATATTGTCTGAACTTATTAATTCACTGTTGTTTATAGTATTGACTCTTGAGTCATATTTATATTTGTTAGGGATAAACAAATAAAAAATTCAGTAAAACGTGGTATCAAAATAATACTAGAATAACTAACCCACAACTAATAGTTCTATAGTGCTTTCCATTTACATGGGGTTGAGAAATTCTAACTTTAAAGATGTAAAATCATTTTAGTTTTGAACTAAAATGCTAAAAAAATTTTTTTGAAAGTCATTTTTTATAAAACGTCATATGCAGAGCTGTTAACCAATTGTTTATTATGAGTATATAGTAAATTTTAAAGAAAGTATATTATTTTAGACATGATTTGTATACTATTTAAGTTATTCAATATATCCTCACAGCGCCGTGTAAATTTAATACTATCGAATTCGATTATTATCAAATTCCATTAAGGTCTGTGGCAGCATGCGAGTGATTGCATTGTTTAATCTAGATTATCCCGAACCGGTCATATCAATTAATGTTAATAGTTATATTTACATGATATGATATATGTAGTATAATGTAACCATTCGTAAATACATCTAAAAACGTATATTATAACAATACAAACTGTTACAGAGTTGTTAAGTTGTAGTAACGTCTTTATAATTACCTGTTAAATATCTTAAGTTAGTCTAATACTTAGTTTTGTTGCTATTGACGTAAATAATGATTGTTGACGTAAACGTAAATAAATAATTTATGACAAAATATGATATTAAGGCTATTTTAAAACTCACAGCGCTCACTTGGCCATTTTCCAATATACTGATTGCTCTCTTACGAGTATATAGATAGATCTTTAATAGATTCGTTTACAGTGACTGGGATGGAAACAAGGCCAAAAATATAAGTTTTCCTTGGGAATCCCTGCAGCTACCATTCGTCAACAGAGACTGGACCTACGATATAAAATGTTGTAAAAGTTTATGTTTTTTCTATTTGAATACATTACTATCTGAAACTATAATTACGGTGAAATTTAATTCATAAATAGTACCTTATTATCTGTCTTTAGTTCTTAAATGGGATGTGTATGAATAATAACTCGAGGTCTGTTACCAAATATACGTTTATATTAAAATTAATGTATTTTCTTTTGTTTTTTTTTTTAGATTATATTTTGTATCTGAGGTATTATTTTAGTACGTTAAAAGGATAACTTTGTTTTATTGAATAATATACTAAAGAAAATGCTTTATTATCACATATAATGTTATATACTATAGTTGGATTTTCATGACCTCTTAATATTTTTGAAAGATTTCTAACAACACTTCCAGTTCAAGAGTGTATCAAAAGAGCTTCCGTCAAAATGTGACCCGCCGTACATTGCCATGGGCCTTAAGATATGAAAATTGGTATATTAATTCAAATTCGTGTAAACATTGACAGATAAAATTCCCGTCTAATTTTGTCGCTACTGCATAACACTAGTTAGTATAATATAACCCATTATAAAAGGCTATATAAATACAAAACTATATATTTAATTACTAATGACACAAGATTTTTTAGATAAATAACATTCAATAAAATATTATAAACAATAAATATTTAAACATAATAAATAACAGTGTAAGTATCATCTCTTGCATTTTGTAATAATTTCAAAACTAAACAATAATAAATGTTTTGTTATAAAGTAATAGTTCTGAACGATATTCAATTCTTTAATAGATATGCAACAATCACGTCACACATTTGTGATATTTGATATATCTATAACAATATAATATTATAAGAATAGCTCCTGAGTAATTGTAAAAAACAATTTTTTACTATATTTTACATAATTATTTTACTTTAACATAATTATTGTCTATAGAATAAAGTAGTGTTAGTAATTTGTATAGAGTAATAAATGTCAATTAAGTAAGAATTTGTACAACAGTGGCGCCATCTATTATTTATATTAGAATGTTAATTTATTATTAATTTTTAATATTTCAAAAAGGTATATGCGAAATATATTTAACATAATCTTTTGTTAACTATTGGCAATTCTTAAAGCACACAACTGGCGCTATCTGTATGTTGGTTGTGATATTGTAACTTACCCTCACTTAAATTTTTTAGCGTTGATTATTATTAAATCAGTTGTAAGTGCTATTCACGGGTTATTCTGTTATTAGTTGTTGGACATTAATCATTGAAGTGCAAGTACTGACTATTGTTTTAAAACAAATCCTAACAGTAATTGTAAATGATAATTTCTATATAACATATAGTTTCTATCTTGCTAAGTATTGTAATACTCATTCAGGCAGTGGCAGAAGATCTTAGAATTTTGTAGTCCGTCTTTATTTAATAATATAATAATGTTATTGACATGTGTTGAGGCCAGATGTCAATGAAAAATTAAAGTCACTAAATAACCCTTTTAGATGAGCAATATCTCATTTATACACTAATTATAGTTAAAATTAACAAAAACTAGTTTTATGCATTACATGATATTTAAAACAAAGAACTAAAAATTATGTTTAGCAGAGTCGAAAGATAGGAAATGGATGTGGAAAGGCGTATTGCTGCCGGTAACAGAGTCAACGGTGCTTTGGCTGCATTGCTGAAATGGCGAATCGTCAGCATAGCTGCACATTTGGCTGTACACAATGCGGTTTTGCTACCGACGCTGTTATACGGCAGCCAAACGTGGGTAACACAGAAGAAGAATGTAAGTAAGATGAATGCTATAGAGATGCGATCTCTTCGCATAATATGCGGAGTCAGTCTAGCTGACCGAATCCGCAATGAAGAGATCCACAGAATGGCAGGTACTAGCGAAGATGTCACGATGAGAATGAAGAAGAACGTGCACGTCGAACGAATGAGTGATAAAAGAATGGTAAAAAAGATTTATAGAGGAAAAGTAAGCGGTAAGAGAGAAACGGGGAGGCCTCGAGTGACCTTCGAAAACACAGTAGCTATGATACTGGAGGAAGGTAATGTATGCAGAGGTTGATGTCTGTGGCCGAGGCGAAAAAGGTATGCAGGGACCGTAGCGTTTGGCGCTCCGTCGTCTCTGGCTACTCCGCAAGGCTAAATAAATAAATAAATAAATAAATAAATAAATAAATAAATAAATAAATAAATAAATAAATAAATAAATAAATAAATAAATAAATAAATAAATAAATAAATAAATAAATAAATAAATAAATAAATAAATAAATAAATAAATAAAAATAAACTAAAAAAATTTAAATGATAGACCGAGAAAGCCAGTTATAATAATTTTTCTTTGTATTTATTATGTTTATGTATCATAAAATAAAAATGAAATGCGACATTTATAAAACAACTAAAATAATAAAATCTTAATTAAAACAAACAAATTTATACGCGTTTAGTTTAAAAGTTTAAGTTTAAGCTTAACAATTTTAAGTATGGATAGAATATAGTAAAAGTACAAGAAATTCAAATTGCTCTTAAAGTTAGTGCAGCGCGAAGGAAGTGGAATAATTAATTAGCAGACTTAGATCAATTTGCAATTCAATGTGATTTGATCCAACATCGACTGAAGTCATCTATGAAATGTATTTCATATTTCGAATTACACTTTCAGTTTCATTTCTATAGTTCATTATATTATATTTTAAATATTTAGAAAGAAAGAAACTATTTATTATATTAGCTTTGGCGGCCACTTAACAAAGGCATATCAAAATCTGAAACATACATTAAAGTTTGTTATCTTCTGTGTTTAAAGTTAATTTTATTTCATAAAAGAACATATACATTACTTCATATAAAAGTAAAACCATAAAATGACAGCATAAAACACAACAGTAATAACAACATGTAAATAAGATAAAGATTGGCAAATATCCTTAAATGTTAAAATAAATGTATGTCAAATAATATTTCTTAATTAATATTGATAAAAGAAAAGACTAAAACATTTGTTAAGACTTAAAATTTGGATTAACTGATTTATATCATTATTAAAATCATTAGTTTCAATATAAGAAATAGGATTTTAAATTAGGCTTTACATTCTTAAAAATAAGTTAAAACTTTGCTGAAAATTTACTGTAAAATAATAATTTACTCGTATATTTATTAATGCTCCTTACATTATTAGCATAAATGTAAATTAAATTATATTTTATAGATGAAATTGAAGTAGAACGATAGCAGTGATATAAGGGTCAAATTTAATATTATAGATATTATGGACTTTAAATATTAAAACAGCTACTTTACATTATCAAAATCATAGACTTTCTTACTCCCTATTCCTATAAAATATAAGTATGAGAGAAGTGCAAATTATTTAACAATTACAACATTTTAACAACGATAGTGAAAATTCATTTAAAGCCTACTTTTAAAAACTCTTAAACTATTTTGATTTTTTTTTGGTATTTAATTTTTTATAACCGCTTTTCAGTTCATATTAAAAAAAATGATATAATATAAAAGTCATAAAAATACTCAAAACAATAAACAAAGGATTATACTGGTCTGTTATAACAGTCTGTCTAACAAGTCTTACATGTAAATGTATATTTAGAGAACATTAATCACAACTTTTCCAATTTATCTTATTTAATGCCAGATTAATTTATCATATGGATTGCAATATAAAAGTGAAAAAAATTTAGTTAGTGAACTCAATAAATAGAAAACGCAGGATAATAAAGAATAAAGAGATGGGTGGGAGAAGAATATACCGTGAGGTGAATTGTTTTTCCCTTTTTTTTTATAAAGAAATTGCGTTCTTTGCTTTATTACGTTGGCTGAAACCCAATAAACAAATAAAATATACATTAATATATTTAGGTCAAAACATACCTAAGGGTTTTAGTACAAGATTAATATTACAAAATTTTATATTAAAGTGAGTTAATTTGATAATAATTTCCTCTTTTAGAAATAAGTCACTTACGTACATCTGTGTATGTAGGTCACTGAACTCTTTAATGTCGACAAGATGCTGTCAAATAATTAATACGTCGGATGTTGATGTAAGATTTATACATTTTTATTTCGAATGACAATTAAGATACTAATACCTCTACGATTGAAGACCCATTATACTAAATCTACTCGTATTCTTCAGTTTAGAAAATAAGCACCAACACAAGGACAATGGTATAGTCCTCTTACACTGGCTGACAAAACTGGATCAGATTTGTAATTATCTAGCCTTCCGTCATATCAAAGTAATACATATATTTTTTACAATCCTCAGATCTCAACTATAACATCACACAATAAATTTATATTAGTTAAGAATATTTATTTTCACAATCGTTATTATTTTGTTTATTTATTACTACTTTTTAAATAATAATTCATAAGTTATTTATTAAAATAATTATTGAAAGTTTGATAAACAAACTCATGTTAATAATTATTCTAATTTCTCTCATTATAATTACAATGTACATAATTTTGCTATTGAAATAATTTTAAATAGAATTTGTCATCATTTCATCAATAAAATATAATTTGTTTTACTTTAATGTTTGTATGTTACAAACATTAAATAAATATAAATAATTATTATATAATAAATTCTCAGCAATAATTATAAAGCTTAATTTTAAAATCTTATTTCTTTTATAAAAAATTATGATTTTAATAATAATATCATTAACTTAGTTCAAATTTAGAGTTAATAAATGATTCGGTGTTTTCTGTTATAAATATTTATTAAACATATTATTTGACATCAATTTATATTAACATTTTAGGACGTTTGCCAGTCTTTATCTTATTAACATGTTGTTATTGCTATTAAATTTATTGCTGACATTTTACAGTTTTACTTTTGAATGAATTGATGTTGTTATATATATATATATTGAAATTCATTTTAATCTTATTTAATTTAAGTAGTCTAGTAGTAATTGAATTCAATAAACAAATTATATATATATATATATATATATATATATATATATATATATATATATATATATATATATATATATATATATATAAACAAATTATATATATATATATATATATATATATATATAAAACAAATTATATATATATATATATATATATAATTTGTTTATTGAATTCAATTACTACTAGACTACTTAAATTAAATAAGATTAAAATGAATTTTAATATTAATAACAAATCGTAGGATTCGTTTGGATGAAACATTTCTTGATGAACTGGGATTTTGTAACTAATGGATAACGTGCTGTAACGCTCAATATGCAAACGGTGCCCGAGATTTCGCGAGCGCAGTCAGTCGAAATTCAGGATCTATTGGGGCCCCTAGTAATTATATAATGTCACAAGAAAATGGTTTTTTTTTCTAAGACGTCAACATTTGAAACATGTGAACTCGTGATTAAACATAAAGACACTTAAATGTTTTATACTCGTATATTTCATACAACACTAAAAGTTTACTGATTAATATTGACGGGTGCTTAATATTATGGGGTACTTGAGAAATAAAAATGCAATCCCCACTAAACGTGTAGAGGAACTACCTATACAAAAATTATCAGCATTATATTCTATCACTATTGTCGTGGCTACTATCAATGTAAATGATGAATTATAGTACCAAAAGTCTAAGTCTAGTCTAGTCTAAGTCTAAGTAAAAAGAAATCAACTAATCTAAAATTTGAAACGCCAAAGAAAATTTATTTGAAAAAGGCTTGGACATACTGCGAGAATCGACTCTGATTATATATTTATTATTAGGTATTTAGAAATTGATTATTCCGGAACTAAATTTATTAACATAAGATATCTTATAAAAGTGTTATGGAGTTTCGAAACCTCTAGTTGCTTGTAGCACCGGCTCACGTTTGGAAGTTTAGAGCCAAATTTGGCTATTCATTTTTAACTTACATAGCTCTCAGTGAAATTCAATCTTTTACTACCTGATGTAGTATGCAAGCATATATCCTATGGATCATAATTGTGATATTGTTATTGATATCGTTACAGTGGTATATTGTATAAATAACTAACTGTGGAAGCTTAGATCGGAGTAATGTTCACGTTGTAGATGCAGCAACAAAAGCAACAGAAGTAGTTTATGATGATGTGTATGTTATATTGATATTTATATATTGTATTTACAACACAATGTAACATCATAAATAAAAAAATATTTGAACGCAGATGTTTGGTCTAGCAGAACATTTGGAAACAACAACTCTGACATTGATTTATTCTTATTACAAACAATGTCGTTGTTTTGTTTGGACACAATTTCGTGTACTTAGATATATATACTATTTTTACGATTTATTTGTTTAGAATTGCATTTAGAGTATTCATTGCTTTTTTATTAATCAGCACTAACTTTATTTTGTAAATATTGTCAACAACTGTTCATGTTGGTATTTTTTTACATTATATTCACTAGCTGTAAGAATTTACACTATAGTCCATTGTTACATCCGAATGGCTATTCAAGAATCTTAAAAAAATTAACGGTGTTATAAAGGATCGATATTAGATATATAGATATATCCATATATCTCATACTAATTTTTACTTGCGACTTTGTTAACGTATTTTTTTTTGGGATAATTAATTTGTTAATGATACAGATACCAACTGGTGCAATTAGTTTACTGTAAAATACTGCATTAATTTAATTAAATACAATTTGATAAACTTCCTTTTGATATTTATGGTCACTCTACATGATTTTTTTTCTCTCTTAATATACACTATTTTCAGCATGTGTCCTTGAACTTTGTTTATTGTAAAAAGAAATTCTATTTTCTAGCTGCATTCTGCATTCTATCTTCGACCTTATAATGGTGATAGGGCGCAACCCGTGTGTTGTTGTATTCTTGTCGGGTCATGTAAATGCATTTTTACTTATCACTCATATACAATAATAAATTGACGCATTGTCATAACAAAAAGATTTTTTGTCTTTCACGCTCTCTCTCTCTCCCCCTCTTATTTTCACTCCATGTACGGGTTGTTATTTCAAAAACGCTACAATAAATAATTATTTATTTATTAAGTGCCTGTATAAAAAATATTTATATAATTTGGTAGAAGCAGGATAACGAATGTGGATTCGTTTCGAAACACATTCCAAAATGTGAATTAAAATTTCGTCTTTCTTTTCCGGAATTCCGTAGGTCTCGACATTGGATCGTCTAGCACACTGTTCGTGGTAGTTTATTTGAGACTCCAGCTCATCCATATTTTATTCAATTTCTTCAACAGTCGTTCTCGTCGCCTTAAGTGTTTTGATTTCATTATCCATCATATCGATCATCATAACTCAATCAACCAATCACATACAGTCAAACGTACACTTCACTAATTCGAATAAAAAAACGGTTAAAATAGTTTTACCCCTTAAAAATCATAAGCCGGCTTGATGAAATCAATAAATGTTATTTATTCGCACCTACTTGTCCACACCGACTCAAGCTATCGAGTTTGTCCACAACTTACATGACAGTATTCAAACAAAACTTAAACATAAAAATTCACTTCCTACAATATTATCAGATTGTATTTGATTAAAAAGTACGAATGATTCTAAGTAAATGCAATGACTGACGTTGTAAGAAAGGAAGTTTGGTTGCCAAATAATTAACCGTTATATATTTTAGAGGGAGATTTAGGTGTCGACGAATCATCCTATGATTTTTGTATTTTTTTATACTATTCAACTTCTAGTTTGTGAGTTTCTTTTTTTTAACTTAATAAAACTAGATAGTATTAATTTATTACTAATAGGTTAACCTATTTTGTTAGGGTAAAAACAGATTAACCTGACTTTTTAGTGGAGCCACTTAATGTAAAAATTCAAAAACTAAAACAATAACATTATTTTAACTTCTATATCAGAATTCAGACACCACTGCTGATCATAAACAGTGATGATAATCATAGTCCCTTTTTTTAAGGAGGGAGGAAGAGTAAATTGGAAATAACCAAGCCAGAACCTAATACCAAAATATGAGGAAATTGAAAATAATGCTAAACAAAGACTGACCGTAGCTAGAATTGAAAATATATAAGAATACAAAGTGTTATCATTTAACTATTATTGACAAATACTGTAAAATACTAAATGTAAACAATAAAAATACAGTTCATAATTTTATTTATTATTAATAATGCGCACAAAATGTCATAGAGATGAATTACATTTTCTTCATTATGTATCATAAAACTATCATCCAAACTAATCTAAAAAATGTATAATCACGAATATCATTATTTTTTAAATTAATACCCTAATTAATTAAAACTATTAAGATATGATCACAAAGTATTGTCAAAATTAACAAGAAATAGAATACGACAATCAGAAAATAGAAATTAGATTAAATTTCATTGCAACAATTACCCTACACTGCAGTTAGAGAAAACATGGCGCAGAGACGTAAAACATAGGCTCAGATTAATGAGGTGCCCTCTACTTACCGAGTTGCAGCGGCATTGTATAGTATACAATATTTACATAAGGTTATGATAATGATCACGCAATATAGACATGGTACTTAAATGCAACATAGATTAAAAATAATTATTTAATTTTACACCTTATAGATAAAACAATATAACTAATTTCCTTACAATAGCATGTTATATACATTTAGAACAACCAAAATACGAAGTCCCAAAATCGTGCGTTTCAACATAAGAAACTTTTGCGGTTCTACCATGATTATACTTTCCAACATCGTTAAATTGTCCAAATTTACTGTCGCCGCTCTCGAATTACACAACAATTATGCGTAAACAAAAATATTAAAGTGAGCGTTTTAAATCTAATTTAACATGTACTTTGTTCGTTTTATAATCTCAAATTAAGTAATTTTAAGCCATGTTATGTCTAGGGTAAAAATAAACATAATCCTTAAATAGCAATAACATTTTTCATCCAAAAATAATTATATAATGAATAATTCAAAGAAAATTTTGATAACGTATCATCATACATAAAAAGTTTAATTATGTTCAATGTCTTAATATTAATGCTCTTAAACTGACGTTTACTCCTGTGGAAAAGTCAGTTTAATAGCATCTCCCTCCTCTCTCTGTATTCATAGAGTAATAAACCTTCAAGTCATGATGGAATTATATATTTCATGGTAATGCATGTGGTAAGCTTATGTATAGACCTGTCTCATTGGCTGGCGATTTCGCAAAGATACCTTACAATATAGTTAATACGCACCTTTGGGGTATGTAATTCTCATAGTTTTGTTTAACGATAGATTTTATCCATAACTTATACTATTCTAGCTCTTAAGAGCTTAATAAAGAGAAAAGAGAACAGGCTTTTAAAAACTTAATTCTTAAATACTAATAACTTCGTTCTGAATTATATAGTTACTCATAATTATATGTTTATAGACTTTTATTGGCCTCACTTATAGAGTACAACATTAACTAATTTATTAGTAATGGTTTAAGCAAGTTAGTGTTATTGATAAACAAGTATTGTCAAGTTTTATTTATGGTGCTTTCATAGATTTTTAAACTATAGGATGATAGAAAAGCGTACTTATAAAATCTACCTTTATCATAAAAAATACTCGCTTTTTAATAGATAAACATCTCATATTTTTAGTGAAACTTAACTGACAATGGTGAACGATAGTTTATATTAATAGTTTTGTAGCTCGCACGTATAACAGAATCACCAAAGGAAGGAATACTTTTAAATACAAAGAAAATATATTATGTTACAGCTTGTTCTGTTAACCATTTATGTGAGAGATGCGTGTGAGAGAAAGGGGAAATATTATTCTTCGAGTATAGAGGTCTCCCTCTTCTATTTTATTATATTTTAAAATCTATGCATGTTACTTAATATAAAGTAAAATTTTTGTTCATAGTGATCTAAACATTGTTTCTCTTAAATGTCTCTTTGAAAGATAGAAGCTTGTTTCCTTTCAATACTTTTCAATTTAGAAGTTTTTTTAAGACTGGCATAAAATTTTAATATTTACTTGATATCACAAAATTTGTACACTTTACTCTGTTATTATAACATATTATTTAGAATTACAGTTTTGGGAACAAAAATAAAGATCTTTCCAAACAACATTTTAACACTAATATATATTAAAAGTAAATATTATGGTTATCGTTACTGTTCTTGTAACTTTTATATGCTTGCACAAAAAGCCAGAAATCGCTTTTATAAAATTATTAAATTTGAAAAGCTTTTAAATTGTAATAAATATTAAAAGTGGTTTTCTACGATGCAATCCCCTTCAGTATATTGTTGACAAGAAAAAAGATATATAAAATATTCTTAATAAGAAACTCATCAGTGAATAACTTTAAATTAAATTTAATTATGTTATTAAAATACATTACTATTGCATCAGATTAGTTCTGAAACTATTTAAGCATTTTAATGACAGTCACCCTTAAAAAATCTGCCTATCTCACACAATATTCTAAACATATTTTATCGTACTGATTGTTGTGTCTTAAGGGATCTGATATCTATTAAAACAATCTCCTTAGTTATAATCTTTAAAGATTTTGTCCTTATATCAATAAATCCATTTTAATTAATTAGTCACAATTAATTTGTTTAATAAATAAAAATTATTAATAGTCTTAATATTAAAAATATGTCCTATTTTAGCCCCAATTCTATATTTTCTTCTTAAATCCATAACTACGATCAACAGACTAAGGTTAAATTCGACACTGTTATGTGCTTAAATACACTTTGAATAAGTATTAAGAAATCAAAGTCACACTAAGATTACAGGACACATAATTTAATCCATAATACTTATGAGATACTTAAATCTATTATCTGTACAATTGAGCGCCAGGAGGGTTGTGCACAAGGTATTAGGTGGCTGATGCCCTTCCACATCCAGAATCATCATCTCATCATAGTCATCGGTTCATTGATTCGAACTTAGATATCTCATGGGTTGCCTCAAGACCTCTTCAGGAAAAGGCGTTTCGATAGGCTATATAAACAAAATAAAAACAAATTTAACACTAAACTTAACTATATTACTTACTTAATCTACTAATTAATGTTGTGCAAAAACTCACCCCTGGACTAAACAATAAACTAACACAAAAGTACCATTACAATACACGTCTCAATCGCATTAACAACATCTCAAAGCCATGTACAATAGCGGAATATTATAATTATCTAAATGTCGGTAAATTGATATTTTCAACTCGTTACTAGTACACGACCACTCACATTGAAACTACTCTTAAAATTCTTCTAATAACTTAATGTGACAATATAACACTACTTGCTAATTATTTTTAAATAAACTTAAAATTAAATTAAAAAGATAATAATACGGAGACTCGTTGGGGATCGAACTTGCGTCGACCGGCTTAACTACAGAATTCACTTTAAACACGACACCAATTATATAATATGTTAACAGATTTTTCGAATTACTTATAGTAGTCAAACACTTTTACCATTACAACATAAATGTTCATTTCTTTGTTATAAGACAAGTCGTCTCAAAGAATTTTTTTGATCTATGAATTGGTTAGTAATAAGAAAATTATAAAAATTAAAACTAAAAAGAGATTTGAATGAAAGTTTGTAAAGGAGTCAATTATTATTAAACTGAAAAACATGAAAATACAAGGTACAGCTGAGAACAAAAGCTTGTGCAATATGCAATTAGATTGTTTTATCGCTAGGGAGCGATCTCTTCCATACTATGTCATACAAAGGTGAGTAATATGTAAAGAATGTAAAGGAGAAAGGTACACAATATTAAAAATTATAAACTCTTACAGAAATATATTTATACATACATACATATATATATATATATATATATATATATATATATATATTATATACCCTTAATATTAATCAATTAAATTAAATTCCCAGGCGCCACTGACAATGGACAAGTAAAGAAATATACACATCCCTTCTCTTTATCAGTACAAGAAGACTGCAGTCAAACACTTATTCTTCAAATATTAATTAATAACTTAGAACAATTGTATATAAAGTAGTAAATCACGAGATATGTTAACTTCTTAATATATAACGACACTCAACTATTTAAAGACAGACCTCACATGTAGCTACAGTTATAGCAAAAGTTCAGGAAGCAGGGCATACAGGTCGATGTCCCGAAGACACGTATGACCGTAGATTTATTATAAAAATAAAAAACTTCCTGTAATAAACAATATACAGTTTAAACTACGAAATAGCACTAATCACGCCGTAACATATTCAAATAACAACAAATTATAATTACATATGGAGGAAAAAGGCCTTACAAGCAATACTATAGCCTAGGCCGACTCCAATTGTCGAAACAGGAAATATACATAAAAATTAGCTGACATTCGTTTCAGATGTTTAGCCTACGTTATCATATTGATATATTTAGATTATATTAAAATATTGGGATTTAATAATGCTTATTTGTTTCTTAACACATTCAGTTCTTTAGTTTAAAATAACATTTTTTTTAATTTTTAATAATTAAGAATTTATTCACATTTAGTTTGAAGATCTGCGTGGGGTAGTACAACTATTCACGTATTTGTTGTGAAAAATTAAACGTCACGATCTTTCTACCGGAAGGACTTCCGATCCTTGTCTAATATCATAAATCACATATTACATTAATAATGCATTCTTCAAGGAATTCCTAACTTAATAAAAACTCGTAACCTACGCTCAGATAAATCAAATTTACAGTTGCTAACAACATTTGCTTGCAAACAGGCTTAATGACTTGTAAATAAGGAGTCATTAATAACCGCCCGTCTCGCGCAGCTCCTTGAAGCAATTACTGCGACGAGCGCTCAACTTACACGTGAGGTTCAAAGGATTTAAACTCTTCCGCTTTGTATATAAAGTGATTGTGCAAAGCTTTATACAATACAATGAAAAATAAGTAATCCAATTAATGTCCATCAAATTAAAGTATGGTGCAGTTTTTTTAAATTTATTTTTGTATTGAATACTTCGTATTCAAGATTGTTTGTTATATATTGTATATTGGAAATTACTGAATTTGTCTCATTTTAAACTCACTTAGAAATAATTCTAGTTAATGTAAGTGAAACATATCTGAAAAAAGTATTCATGAGCATGAAATTAATTTAAAATGTCAAATATTTCTCTAAAATAATAATTTAAATCATCATAATTAGGAAGCTTGTTTCTAATGAAGCCTGAAATAATAATTAAGGACTACTTGTACTTTATGATAAAACTAACTGTATTTTCGTTAAGCTACAAAATTGTAAAACAGTACATAGATTTGAGAGAATTTTATTCTATAAGTTGATCACATGGATTGAAGTTCAACTTTGGTTAGTTTGAATTACTAAAATTGTCTGTTTTTAAACTTTCAAACACCACAATATATCAGAGTCATTATATATTTAACTAAAGTTAACAAAATGTCGACAAATTTATATAAAAATGATATGTAATGAAGCAGATACGTTTTATGATTATTATAAAATAATATTCAATAAAATTTCAAAATATTATTCAGACCAATCCTCACCACTAGTTTTATCTAACAAAAGCAGTACACCGATTTTTTAAATTGACACCATTTTTTATTTATTGACAGATTAAATAAAACAAACTTTAAACGATAATTAAAGTCAAGTAAACACTATACATCAATGAACATCGCATTAAAATCAAATAAGTCGTTCCAGAGATTAGGATGCACAAAGGCACAGATACATAGACAACCAGGCAGAAATTACAAAAATCATTGTTTAATATTCCGTTCATTTTCAAGGATCCTCAATAAAGATTTTACCAAAGATCTTTTACAGACAGCGATCAGTCCCAGATTTATTATATGTATATAGACTTTACACGAAACAATATATAGTATAATATAATTCGCTAAACGTGAAAAAATAATAAAATTTATATGTTATGATCACAGTTTAGTTTAGTTTTGAATTAAAATGTTAATACTTTTAAGAATACTTTAACCCTAGATAACTAACCTGTTTTCATTGTTCCATTATTACTACACCTTCGTCCAACGGACTACGGAATAAAACAATGAAATATAATAAAAAATATTTAATTAAGATAGGAACTTGTTTCATGGCACAAAAGTAAGGATTATAATGAACAAATTAAGTACTAATTATTATTAGAATATCAATTTACACAGTGACCACACATATCTACATTATGTCGACCACAAACAGCCTTTCTACATCTTGTGCAACGGTGCTTGGTCATTCTCCGGTCTTTTGATGGACACAGGTAGCAAATTTTACGCGTGTTTGACGTAGAAGGAACAGCAGCTTCTATTGTCGAAGATTCGCCAAGAATATCCTCAATCATGACCCTTATATTACGCCTCAAACTCACGGTCTGTTATCGTTGCCGAAGCCAGGGTTCCATTAGCTGATCTCCTAACTTCATTACAAAATCGTGCGGACTCATTGACTTTTTCTTATTTCTCATGTTTTTACAGATATAAATGGCGTAAGAATTAATAGAATATATATTGAGAATGTTATTAAAAATACACATGAACCATCTCTTGGTTTTCTGATTAGATCTTATATTTGAACACATTTCATCAACAGCAACTTTTGTGCTATTATAAAAATGTATTATTTCTGGTTTACTTGTCGTTTCATTAAAAATAGGTTAATTATGAATAGTTGGCAATAAAAATAAAACTTTGTTGGATGTGGCTTTAAATGAAACTAATATCTTTTTCTAAAATGTCTTTCGTTTCCAATGTTGAGCTGTCAGATCTCTCCTCGAGTTCGCTTTCCGATGCTGACTCCAGCCAACGACGAATATGATCCTCTTGATTCCTCAAATCCATCTAAAATAAATATTAAAAAGTGAAAACATCTCTACATCTCTTCGTACCGTGTATTTAAACCGAACCAAAAATCGACTTACTTTAAAATTTTGCATTAAAATTTCTATTTAAATCAATCCCATAAATTAAACCAAAAATTTAATAAATACTATGCTATAGTTATCGATGAGAAGCAGATCTACAATATGTAAAACAATAAATTTTAGAATTTATCAATTTACGTACCGTACAATAAAGTTGTTGTTATTACTAAACCTTCGTCCAGCGGACGACGTAATGGTCACAGAGCACGTCCTATGATGCGCGTGGACCCAATAGCGTCACGGGCTGCACTGTTTACTCAAATTAGTAAGGTAATGAAAAAGTCAAGGTCAGGGAACGGAGCGAAGTAGGTGATTTCGAATTTCGTCAAGGGGCACGTCGTCGCCTCGACGAGTGATTAGTTATACAGGGTTAAATATATATGGGTAACAAACCATATAAATAAATAACTTGACAATTTACTAATTTACGTCTTTAAAATTATTATTATATATAATTTCTTCATGTAAAGTTTATAAATTATGATGTAAGTACTTATTTTGATTTTGTTGTTTTCGTGTTGTCATTTATACAAATAGACTTAAACGATTAAGGTGGTGTTAATCTCAGAAACAATTTCATGTTAATTGCAATTGCAATTGTAATGCTGGGATAAGTTCATGGTACTGAGTAATTGTTATAGCCGGGAGACCATTAAGTGAATATAACGAGTCAATATTATGGCTTAATGTACAGTGACAAGAAGTAATTTGGAAAGATATATCCGCTGGACCACCTGGACTGAATTCTTTGCTAATCATTGTAAGCATTTTAAAATATTTTATAATAGTTTTGGAAATTTTCAAGTACCTTACTATGAAAAACACATATCTCTTACGATAAATACATATTACCAAACTTACATTGAAAATTTATATTTTGCCAGCTGTTAAAAATAATCTTTGGGAATTCTCATTATGCACTGCATTGTAATAAGTTCCAACTGCAATTCTGCAGATATATTTTCCGGACCTACATTAAACAACATCAAGAAAACATCTAGAAATGATTGAAATTCTTCAAATTTTGAAACCTGGTTTCAAATTCTGTGTGAAGTTTTGAACGCCTGACTGAATTATACTTGTTTCTTCTCATTCACTGATTACAATAAATCGTTTTCCGCCATGCAGTTATAAAATAGATAAAGCTGAGTTTTAAATGCTTTCAGACAATCCTGAGTCTCATCTATAAATTGTTTCTTTCCTCACAAGTTTTTATTAAGCAAATCAGTAAAAAATGCAAAATTGGTACGCCAATCTTGGTCTTCGAAGATTTGGTAATCATATCATTTGTCTGTTTTATTTTTTAAGAATTCTTGTATTTCCTTTTATAAATTCCAAACCCGTTCATATGCATATGCATAAATTAACCATTTTAATTCCGTGTGGAAAAAAAGATCAGAATAATATGCGTCACCTCATCATCTTCCTGCCCTTATCCCATTTTGGGGTCGGCACAGTATGTTTTTTCCTTCCATACTCTCCTGTTACTCATCTCTGTACACACTCCCTTCTTCTCCATATCGTCTTTCACGCAATCCATCCATCTTTTCTTCGGCCGTCCTCTACCTGTCCATCCCTCCACTACCATACCTAGCACTCTTTTGGTCACGTGCCTTTCATCTCTCCTCATAACATGCCCATACCATGACATACGGCTACCTCTAATTTTTTCTGTCACTGGCGCTACTCCTAAGCTTCCCCTAATATACTCATTTCTTATTCTATCTCTTCTTGTCACCCCACACATCCATCTTAACATTCGCATCTCCGTTACATGCAAACGCTTTTCATCCATCACCTTCATCGCCCAGCACTCAGATCCATACATAACGACAGGTCTAATGATGTTTTTATAAATTCTCCCCTTTGGTTTAAGGGGAATTCGGGCATCACATGTCGTCCCAGTGACTTGTCGCCATTTCATCCATCCTGTGTTGATTCTGTGCTTTACGTCCCGGTCAATATTGCCATCGCTTTGAATCAGAGAACCAAGATAGCGAAACTCTGAGCTCCGTTACCAGTCTGGTAACGGTACTCCGTCGAACAAAATAGGAACAAAACTGGAGACACCGCTGAAATCGCAGAACATGTGCTCTGTTTTAGTTCTGCTCACTTCCAGGCCGACACTCTCCAGCTTTTGTTGCCATTTTACCAGTCTACTCTGCATCTCAATTCCATCCTCGCCGACAAGAACAATATCATCAGCAAAAAGCATGCATCAGGGTGCCTCTTCCTGTATGTCCAATGTCAGAGCATCCATTATTAACAAGAAGAGGTAGGGACTCAGAGCCGACCCTTGATGCCAAACCACTGCCACATTTAACTTGTCGGTGTTTTCAGCGGCCGACCGGATTTGTGTACTAGATCGACTGTACATTGCACGAACCAACTCCACATACTTCCCAGGTTATACCCTTCTCTTTCAAAGCCCACCATATTACATTACGGGGAACCCGGTCGTATGCCTTCTCGAGATCAACGAACACCATGTGCAAGTTCTTGTGGGTTCGTCTGTATTTCTCACACAACTGACGAAGAGCGAATACAGCATCCGTCGTACCCCGACTAGGCATAAAACCGAACCGGTTCTCCGACACATCACTCTCGTCTCGCATTCTTTTCTCTATCACTTTCTCCCACACTTTCATAGTATGTGACATGAGCTTTATACCCCGATAACTTTTGCAGTCTTGTATATCACCTTTATTTTTATACTCGTAAATGGGCACTAGGTCAGTATTGCACCATTCATCGGGGATCATTTCTTCATTCAACAACTTATTGAAAAATAAAGCCAGCCACTTATACCCATATTCATTTAAAACCTTCCATACCTCCACTGGTATCCCATCCGGCCCTACAGCTTTTCCATTCTTCATATCTTGTACAGCCGCTTTCACTTCATCATCGGTCACTTCATTCACTAATCCATTATTTACCGGCTGGTTTTTCAAAACTCCACTCCAATCATTTTCTTCATTCATCAATATTTCAAAATATACCTTCCATCTCTTTTGTATATCCTCATCTCTCATCAACACCTTTCCAGTATCATCTTTTATACATTTTACATGTATGACATCTCTAGCATTCTTCTCCCTTCGAGCTTCGTTATACGGTAGAGTTCCTTTTGACCTGCAGGAAACTCTAGCGACCTATATAACTCCTCTTGCACCTCAGCTCTAGCAATGGCTACAGCTACTTTCGCTCTCTTCTTACATCTTTTATATAACATTTTCATCTCCTTTTTCATACTTCCATTATCATCCGGTACTTCCTGCCATTGCTTAAACGTATCTTTCTTCTCTTTCAGAACCTTTTGCACATCTTCATTCCACCACCACGTTTCTTTATTTATCACACCTTTTCCTTTCGTTTCGCCTAATACATCCTTTGCCACAGTTTTTATGCATCCCGCCATTTCGTTCCAACTATCGTTCAAGGATTTTTCTTCTGCACTACTCATATTTCTAATTTTATCAGTCACTCTTTTTTTAAATTTACTCGCTTCGCTCGCTTCTTTCTCTAACAAATACCATTTTATTTTAGGTGGGGGTCGTTTCTTGAACATATTTGTATGCACTACAGGTTTAATTGAGCCTATGCTGTGAGACTACACTTTCGCACGGCAGTACCTTGCAGTTATTGACGCAATTGATTTTATTTCTTCTTATTAAGAAATAATCAATCTGCGTCTTATGGTGGCCACTTTTGTATATAGTTAAGTGTTCTTCTCTCTTTTTGAACCAAGTCGAAATTGTCGGTATACCAAGCCCCGAGATCGAATTGTATTAATTAGTTTTAAAACAATATTAAATACATGGGTAATATCTATTGCAGCTTTACAAAGGACGTCCTATTGAATTATACAATGTGTAACATTGTGATTAAAATTCTGGTTTCGAAAAATACCTGAAAATCTTGCGTTTTTTCAACCATATTTTGGACTCCATCTGTAGTTACGAATATATTGCATGAATTTGAAATAGACGTACATTTTGGAGACCATCGTAAAATTCGTTATAAATTATTTGCCCTGTCGTTTTTCCTTTTAACAATTGAAAACAAGCTAGCTCTTCGGTAACATTAAATTCGTCGTGTCAATGCCTCAAATGAAGATTAATTATTTACAATGTCACTTCTATCCGTACTTTCATCCATCGTCACGGAAAAATATTAAAAAATTGCTATACGCTATCTAAATTGAGTCGAAAAGTTTGATGCAATGGCATGAATTCGCGTTAATACTGTTTTGTCGTGATAAGCTAACAGACTCAAACTCTTTAATTTTTACTGGATATAAAATTTTACTAATACTCACCATACAATCTTTTACAAATTCTACTTTAAAGTATGGTTTGTTATTTTTAGCTATTTTATAAGCCACTATATAACTACGACTGTGTGGAAAAACCTTTTGAGCAGTGTTTTGCTTTATAAAAAGTTTCCACTGAGCAGATATCTTTTTTTTTTATTTTTTCTGCGTCATTTATTAAAACATGCCATTATCCCAAAAGCACAGCTTATTTTTTCAAATGATCATGAATGTAAAGCGTTACGCGAATAAGCAAGGACAAGAGATAATTGAAACAAAATCAACGTAAAACGTGCGGCTCGGTCAGTGGTTCACAGCTGGTAAGTGACGAGTACTGACTGAGTTCATTTCGCCCCGTATTAAGCAATATTTGCCCTACGCAGCTAGTGTAGCTTCACTTATAGGTTATGCATCTATTATTCTTCTGAGTAGAATGTACTTTAAACTATTCAACTGTCAAAACGTAATTATAACGGGCCATATACTATCCATGTCGATGAACCCTCGGCGGGCCGGGTTAGATACTTTCACGAGTTTTGAGTACAATCAATTAGTAAGCTTTCAACATGTTTCTGTAAGATTATTAATAATTATTTATACAAATACTCATTAAACTTGATCTACTAATTGAAGCAGATTTTTATTATCACTTATTCTGTGAGAAGGAAACATTATTTTAATACATTATATATCTATATTTATTACATTGTAAATTAATTCTAAAAATAAATTGAACATTAAAATGTTATTACCATTAACACTTGACACTTGACACACTGCCTAAACAAATATTGTACTCATAAGAGTCACGGAGCCCTGTATAGGTCCAGCTATGTGTTTATTAAAGTGTTTCATATCTTGCTTTACAAGTATACTTGACAGATTTTTAAATAAAATTTATCTTTTTAAATATTTTCTATGTTGACATATTTTTATTTATCAACTACCTCCAAAAAGTTTTATATATATATACATTACGACCTTTAAGAAACTGGGCGACATAAATGAGACTTTAACACAGGTAGGGAGAGTAGTAGAGTTGAGTTGCCAACTCTATCATTTACTGAAATGTAGCTGTAGTTACCTCATTCCGGTCATCTCTCAGATCTTGGTGTCGGTAGTGATGTTTCGTTTGAGTTAAATCACACATAAGTACAAAAAACTACAGATAGATGCTTCCATCATAGGTTGAAGTATGTAATTATACCCATATTAGACTTTTAAATGAAACTATAATTTAACAAAGGTAAATTGTTAAATTTGCAACGAAAATAATTATATTATTCGAATGAAGAAGTAATATTAAATCAACAGAAGAAATGTAGCATATTTCGCCATGTTTCACGTCTGATCCAGAATATTTGGCGTCGCATCCAGACTTCCGTGCAGGCAGAGTAAATATTTAGTTTGGTTTTATGTACTTAAATGTTTAATTCCATTGAGTGCGCTTGTGTACGGGTGCGGGTCATAGTTTTGATAAAACCTTAATTTTTACATTCTTATTTTATAACTGCAAGGTTTTCATTGAGCAATTTTTAAAAAATATAGATCTGCTCATTTTTGATCTTATAATTCAATCTAGAAATGGTTTTGCCAACTCTCAGCGGTATTTCTAAGGATATTGTAATTAAAACCAACAATATTTCTTCTACTTATATAATTTTATACAATGTTCAAAATGATAAAAAAGTGGTGGTACAATTTTTGTATCAGATTGGATTTACAATGTTTAATTTCGTACACCTTCTTCAACATCTGGATATGATAGACTTTTACGGTAACATTTTCTGTGTTGCACTGGAATAACAATATTTTTTTATTTATAAAGTCTGTCTGACTTTATAAATAAAAAAATATTGTTTTCTTTATACATAGTCTGTAACTTCACCTTTAACAATAATTAATATTTACAAAAATTTTATTTTGATCGAAAGCAAATTCAACAATAACATATATTTTGTAAAGATAATACATTATATATTTTGAGTAAACTGTTAAAATTATAAATTTCAATTTCTTGTTTCTATAAAATATTTTTTTTATATTGTAATATAAACTAATCAATTCAAACTATATCTCAATGAAATAACTTGAATATACGTAATATTGATCTCTGTCGTCTCATTAGATTATAATTTTTATTGCAAAATATATTCAAAGCAATTTTTAAAATGACGATGATACACTTATTTATTCAAAACTATCCGTACTAATGTTATAAAGGGAAAGAATTTTTTGTTTGTTTGTTTGTTACGAATAGGCTTCAAAATTAATTGACTGGTTTCAACCATTCTTTCACTTTTAGAAAGCTACATTACCATGAAGTAACGTAGACTACTTTAGAAACCAGAAATATGGTTATGTTAACCAAGATTTAAAAAATCGTCTTAAATAATTTAAATCGTCTCATTCATAGTATAAATATTTTAATTTGAATTAAAATCACTCCTTGGCTTTATTTACAACTTAATTACTTAATTTTAACCAAATTTTATTTTAAAACAGTAAGTATTCCTAAGAAGGGGATCACAAATTTATTATTAAAAAGTATGCGCTTCAGTTTCCAAGAATCCTAATGTTAAATGAAATAAACCGCTATGGATCAAGAATATATAAGCTTCTTTTTGTTTTAGACTTTCATTTCATAGTATTTAAAAATTTTTATCTATTATTGGTAAAATTATTGTATAATTTCTTTTTATTTGAGAATTCCTTTATTTCTTTTTAAGTATTACAATCGCAAATTACTAATATTCTACTCCACAGTTTACGATTACAAACATAAAAAAAATCATAAGCCTAGTTTTAACTACTTAATTCTTAAGTATACAAATTAAATTTTTACGTATACAAATATATATACTAATTGAACTGATAAAAAAAGAGTATTAAAACCGAAAGTGAAACTTTCTAAGATATGATATATTGTGATATCGCAAGGAACTAAATCAACTAGACTAACTATAGTGTTGTGTGTATCGTTGACTCCATAAAATAATATTTTAACTTATTTTTTTTCTATTTCTTGAAAAAAATAATGAAATCTAAATTCAGCTTAACATTTGTACCACTTTGAAAAACTCTTCAGACACCCAAATATTTTATATTTTATATAGATAACCCTATAATAAATTATATTAGGCAAATTTGTTATAAGTTGCTATTTACTACGTATACCAATATTCCGTATATCTGTTCCTATGACCTCTTCTATTACAGAAACTACACGTTACAGGAGCAAGCTTAGACGGGTTATGCACAGAAGTTGCAGATACAGGACATTTGACCCTGGGATCGGTAATCTTTATGCAAGTGACCTAACTTATGACAATTAGGTTTAAGTCTTTTAAGGGGTACGTTCAAATTTAAATCTTCGCTTGTAAGAGCTTGAACTTTGAATTAACTGAGGCAAACTATTTCGCGTAAGTCGTAACAAATCGGAGTGAATATGAAAATCAGACGTACCGGAAATTATTACTTCAACCAACCGCTGATCACTGATCTCCACGACAATCACGTCAGGTTACGTCACGACATCACGTCGACAATCTTGGCCAACTTCCACTTTCTCGTAGCATATTTGGCAAGGTTGCAGGCTGATCGCCGGAGTACTCGATGAAAGTCGTTAGATCGTCATAGAACCGCGCTTCGTCTGAAAAGGTTTCAATAACCAGCTTTTAGTTCTGTCCAGTTTGTTACGCTGGAGTAATTCCGCCTTGCTCATTCCACAGCCCGTCCACGCAGGTTATTTCCTTGTTAAATTGAAAATTTCCCTGTCGCACAGGTCATATTTAGTTTTGAGGTCTTCAAGGTTGCTGCACAACTGCCAAGCGCCACGCCTGTCTTTTAGGAAATCGTGGCGTCCCTCAGAGTAGCGCCTGCCATCAGCCGCACCCTTATTATTTCGAGTGACTAAATTGTGGGTAGTTCAAGTATTTTGTCTGACGATCGGCGAAATATGCATCACTGCACTGGACTCCTGCAAAGTTGTTTCAGGATAATTTCCCTGGTCATCAACCGAGGGGACACGGCTGATTTTCCATTGCTGTACATTTTTAATGAAATTCTGAAACAGTTTACATTCATAGGCGTAGTTTAGGTAACAAATCCAATTTCTGATGTTACAGAAGGGTTAAGAAAATATTAAAATATCAAAACAAAAATCATATAATTTATTTAGCAACAATACATAATTTACTTGAAGGTATAAGTCACGTAATAACCACAACTAAATAATAACACAATAAAATTACATGAGTATATTAATAATAAAGTTATTACAGCATGATAAGCTCAGTACAATTCAAATACATATTAAAATTGTAATATATCTTCGTAATAAAATTAAATATACCTTAGTATTACAATAATTACAAACCTGACCCGCAGAAGTAGTTCAGAGCACTGCGTGCCGCGTCTGAGTCCTAACAACGTCTGATTTACTGACAGGCACTTCGCCTATTTATAGGCTACTGACGCCAGAGGCGTCTGTGAAGAGAGTGATTTTTTTCATAAAACTACCCACATATTTTAATTTAACCAAAATTTTTTTAAAGTTACCTAATATCTTATTATGTTATAAATTAATTAAATACCTTGTATTCTGATTTAATTTAGTAAAATAGTAAAGTTAAATACGTTAAAAATTAACAAAAGTTAAGTTAAATGTTATAATTGTGCTATTTTAACTACTTATATCAATATTTTGTATATTTGTCGGTTTAATTAAACAAATTGAGCAAACATTGAGTACAACATTTTGAACCTGTTTTACGGATAGGAATGTAAGTACGTACATATTTTAATTCAATACTTTGTGAGAACAAAAAAAAAGTTGATAAAATAATGTATTAAACAAATATATTCATAAAATTTTCTAAACCTAAACCTATTGTGTCAGCAAAAACTCAGAGAAACAATAGGTTCTCAGTCGATAGCTTGCTGTAATTAATTACCTCCCATTTCTATTTGCTGATTTCTGGCCTGAGATCTTACTTTGGATTTGATCTACAGCGTTGTGTTCATAGGGATAATATTTATTTTAGAAGGGACTTTACAACTTTATACCTTATTTATATTATTTATATATATTTCATGTAAATTTTGGAAAATATATTGCAGTATCAAGAATAAAAGGATGATTGGACACAAATGATTATACTAGTAATTAATAAATTTCTTATTTATGTAAATAATAAAAAATGCATTTTTTTTTGTGGAGACTACGAATAAATAGCACAGTGAGTAATACTACTAGTAATTATATTAATAAGTAAAATAACACCGAACCATCATAAAGTAAACAATAATATTTTACTTAATAATAATAACTTTATTAATATGTACCTTTTTTAATATATTATTTATATCCCTATTTGAAAAATTATACACAACATTATTTCGACATCTTATGTTCATCTTTATTTCTTATAACATCCCAATCATTTTAAAAGTTCCTTATATTAAACACCAGCAGCCCGCCCTTACTTCGTCAGGGTTTTGTTGAGACTTAAACATTCAGTGAGTTAGTCAGTCATATATACTTTTTACTTATAGTTTCAGACTGGACATATCGCAAATGAAATTGATATGGAGTTTTACTTTACCAATTTTATATTTTACGTAGTTACTCTGGTATTAACTTATAATTAGTTAAGCCTACCCAGCTGTGACAGTTTTCCTTTGAATTTCGTTATATGTGTTACCTTTTAAAAGTGTTTTTATTTATATCCACTCACAACCATTTGGTTTTCAGAACGCCCGACTATTGACATAAACAAAAAAGAATACTTGTAACCTCAAAATTCCGCAAACGGCTACCTTAATCACAATGTGGTTTATACAACCTCATAAAATTTTCTTATACTTCACACGATATTCTTCTATGAGAAAAAAATCAACCCCATTTTCATGGTTAGGGGATACCTTCCCAATTTTTTTTTCTAATTTTGTCAACATATTTAATATCTATATCCACACCTGACAAATTTCAAGACCGTGTCCTCAAAGCTCTAAAAGTAAAGCAGCGGACAGACAGACAGAAGACATGGCGAAACTATAAAGTTTCTTGTTGACTACGGAACCTTAAAAACTAATAATTGGAAGCATCTATTTTCAACTATAATCGCACGCAATGTCGCTCCGGTTGTACAGCATTCAGGGACGACAGTAAGCGTGCGGGGGCGGTAATAGCAAGTGAGCGACATCTTCGCTACGTTTCATCGATATTTAATTTCCCAGAATTTTTTATTTTGCGATAACTCTTGATGAGTTATATATATTTTTTTCTTTTAGTGTAAATGGCAATTTTGATCTACATTAAATGCATAATGTATGTATTTAATTGAATGTTATTGTATTTGTTATGTTATTGTGGGTTATCCTTGGAAGATAGACATATACCATTGCGGACTTACTTGTAGAAGTATTAAAGTGGTACAATCCCACCATACATTGTTGTTTTATAACTCAAAATGTTTTTTCAGCGTTTTCGAGGAAAGTTCGGGATCAGTTAATTTTTTTTCCGAAATGTTGAACTAATATCGTCATAAGTTTATCGCGAACAGACAGACAGACAGACGCGGCGGTGGACTTTGTTTTATAATTTATTATGATATAAAATCTGTTAAAGCTGCAACTAAATTTGAATTGTTTGTTATGTTTACGCTTAGTATTTTTAAACCTAGTAATTTTCAAGGTTCTGAGTTCGGCGATAAATTGATGTGATGTTCATCATAAGCTTACATGTATATATAATATAGATTTTGATATTGGACATCCATTGATAGGACAGCCATGTGCCAATATTTAAAGATTCCGTTGCATGCATGTATAATATGTGGTAAGCACAGGGGTGGCAGTTTTGCATAACTAAGTATAACATCAATATACTAGTTGTACATTTTCAAGAAATGTTCCTTAGTAACTAAGAAGTTTTATTTTATTAAATAGAAAATCTACACACGCAGAAGTGAAACTTCTAAAAAGTTGCCAACGAGAGTTATTATTGTTAGTATTTCAAGGAATAAAACTGTATTAAAGTCAAAATCAAGCGGCAAATAATCCGATTACTTACAAAACTCAGTCGACTGAGAACAACATGTCTGTAATATTATTCATATATTATTACTGTTTTCCAACAATGTGTGATTACCAATTTCAATATTTATGAAACAAAGCACAAAGTTAAAATTACAGTTTCAACGGGTTTTATGTAAAATGAAATTGTAATAATTTCTAATGTAATAACTTCAACGAAATGTCTTTCACGTTTGTAATTGTTCTCCACTAAAATGTCACTCATATTACTGATTATAAAAACTGTTTATACTGTTTATACTGATAGGAAAACACCAGTGTATGCTTGTTTCCTGGACCTGTCAAAAGCCTTCGACTTGGTTTCTTATAATATCCTGTGGGAAAAGCTTTGGAGCGGCGGCATTCCTGCTTCACTTATATCTATATTATCCATCTGGTATGATAATCAGAGAAAGTTTGTAAAATGGTCAAATGCTTTGTCTGAGCCATATAAACTTGATTGTGGAGAAAGGGAGGTCTCAGTTCTCCAAGGCTTTTCAATATTTATATTAATGAATTACTTGTGAAGCTCAGCAGCACACATGTCGGATGCCATGTAGATGGTGGATGTGAAAATAACTTAAATTATACATAGTTATGGGGTTACTGTGGCCCTCGACATGCGGAATTAGAAAGTTAATATAAATCTGTGAAGGATATGCTGAGCAGCATGGCCGAATATATAATACAATCCTAAGAAAAGTGAGTTGTTAGTCTTTGTAGGGAAAAATAAAAGTCCAACATGTGTCCTTCCTGTCCAACTAAGTGGGAAACTTGTAAAGAGGGTAACTGAATTAAAATATCTAGGACACATTGTTACTGAGAATTTAAAAGACGATAAAGACATGGAAAGAGAACGCAGGGCATTGGCAGTAACGGCCAATACGCTGGCTCGAAGGTTTCCTGGTTGTTCATTACCTATTAAAATTGCACTATTTAAAGCTTACTGCCAAACATTTTACACCAACGGCCTTTGGGCTAGCTGTACCAAAAGAGCAGCACATTCTGCGAGTTCAATATAATAATGCCTTCAGGGCGCGGTTGAGGCTCCCTTACCACTGTAGTGCGTCAGGCATATTTGCAGATGCTCACACAGATGACTATTTCGCGATAATGCGTAAAAAGGTGGCGTCGGTTTTACAAAGGGTAAGGGAAGCACCAACAGCATCCGGAAAGTATTTGCAGATAGATTGTATGGGCCGACCATGGGGAGGTTTATCAGGTTGTATGTGCAAAATGTAACCGGGACTGTCTCCCTGTGGTACGAGTAGATATTTGTTTATATAAATTTTGTTTGTATTTTATTTTTGTATTGTATGTTATTGTATTTTATTTTTGTTTGTATTTTGTTACATTAACATAGTTCTTAAGTAATTCTATTGTACTGACCAACTGTGAGCCTATGTTGCTTAACAATAAAAGATTTTTATTTTTATTTTATTATTATTTTTGATAAAGCATATTATGTTATACATTTTTAAGATTTCTATCGCCGTTGACTTTTAATTGTTTTTATTGGAAGTGACCGATTCATTTTAAGAAATATATATTTGAGGTCAATGCGATGCAACAAAGAAAGTTATTTTGAAATACGTTTAAACAAATAACAAGTTATTATTAAACAGAAGTGAAGTGCTTTTAAGACAAGACTGGATCTGAATCAAATTATGACCATTTAGGTTCACAATAAAAACCATTTAAAAAAAAATATATACAATCAGTGTAAATAGTACGAAAATTAAAGACATTGAACTAACTAACGACAAGATATCATTAGTAGATAAATAATTGTTAAATATTATCCCGTCATTTTATTTATAATTAAAATAAATAAATAAATAAACAACTTAAAGTCACAAAAACTAAAAATGTCAAGTATTTAATTTATCACATTTTGTAACGCAATGTGTCAGAGTGCCACCAACTGGAAGCCGTATTAACTATCTCAAACATTTAGTTACGCCGCGAACTGCCATTTATCGGCAATTAGCGACAACACCTAACATGCTTCTATAGACCGATCAATAAAATGCTAGAAAACGCCCACAGATGGTACCTCTAGTCTCATAGCGAAATAAAATATGAAGGAATTAAAGAATATGAAATTTAGCATGCAGCAAGATATAAAACAACACAGTCCAGATATGTAAGAGCAGAAAGAAGACATTAAAATTTAAATTATAATATGATATTTAATTTTCTAAACATTAGATATATATAAATAAAATTTTGATATTGCATTCTATTAATAAGCATGCAATTGTTATTTTTCTCAAACACTTATATACATGTGTAGGTCATGTACAAATGTTTCCTTCCCAATGTTACATCTTTACTCATCAGGATATTTAAACACTTTGTCACTTATATTTTATTAATTACTGTTAACATAAATATTAATTTATTATGTGTATTTCTGTACGATTATTAAAAAGGTAGTAAGTAGTAATAATAACCTTAATTAAAATTATAATTTTAACAAATAAAACATTCCCAAGGAGGGCTGGTGTCAAGCAGGTGGTCGGCCGTAAAATAAAGCCAAATCTTTTAGCAATATGGTAATACCAGTGCTACGCGAGAAGCTAGCCCAGAAACAAAGGGATGTAAGATTGAGACTTGGAAGTTGGAATGTTAGTACGATGACTGGAAGAGGACGAGAAATTGAGGACGTTTTGAAGAGAAACGAAATGGAAGAGCTCAACAGCGAAAGAAATTGGTGAAGGGTACATGTTTTATTATTGCGGGAATGAAGGAAAAAGGAAAGGGGTTGGAATTATGCTTGATGATAAATTAAAAGAGGGTGTAACTTGAGTGAAAAGGGTGAGGAAGGCATTCACTCGCTCTTGCATTGTCAATTATTACAATTAAAAATGTCAGTTTAATCAGCCCGTGAGTAAGCTAACACCGGAATCCTACAAAAATAACTTCAATTCCACACATTTAAATCCTCTAAAAACTCTTGAACATTATTATAAGATTTATTAAATAACACATTTTTAAATTTAGATTTAAAACTAACTTATGTTGTGGAACTTTTTTATATATGAGCATACTCAAGCCCATCAAGGATTTGCGACCTTTTTGAAAACGAAATTTTGGTGTTATGAGTTTGTTTTTATTTTTCGTATTTATAGTGTGTCTGTTACTATTTTTTAAATAACTATTTAAATTGTGACGTAAAAATTGTATACTATTAAATGTGTATTGAGAAGCGACTTCAAGAGTACCTATTTTTTTTTAAAACATCTGTCAGATAATATCTAGCTTTTAAGTTATTAATGACACCCGCACATCTCTTCTTTGTAAAATAAATATAGAATTAATTTCGGCAGCACTGCCCCATAAGCAAATACCGTAATATAAAATACTATAAAAATAACAAATAATCAAGTCAAGCCGTATAAATATCCGTTAATTGCTTAACTTTTTTAATAACAAAGACAAAAAGTACAATATCCCATAGACCTTTAACGAAAAAGGCCAAGTCATTAATATAAAGTAAAAATAAAAAGGGACCAAGTATAGATAGATCCTTGTGGAATACTATCTTTAGGGAACAACGAGCCGATTTAGAACTATTTATGTAAACCGTTTGGACTTCTTGAATTCAGGTAAGAGACAATATTATGTGCAGCGCTAAGTATTGTGGTTAAGTTTATACAGCAACGTTAGATGATACATGCAATTACAATTCACGCATCCGTGTCAGTCGTTGATTTGAACATGGTGAAACAATTTGTTCACTATGCATGATTTTACTGGCTCTAACATTTTTGTTCAATTCGGCGATTACATCAGATGATGAAGAATTTAAACAACGCATGACTTTTATTGAAATTTTGATAAAAAAAGGTCTTTTAAATAGCCATCACAGTTTTACCGCTACAGTTGTGTTGTGTATGTTATTGTTGTTTTATGTTGTGTTGTGTGTATGTTTATAAAGTTATCCTATTTATCTTTAATAACTATATGTGAAAATAGAAATAATAATTATTGATATACGATAAATCAATTGGGTTTATTTTCTAAAATTGTTTAAAACACTTATTACTATTGAAGGAATAAAGTGTTTATGCTGAACTGAATTTTTCAAGTGTTAAAGTTATGTCACAAAATGTGAACTCCTTGTGGTTCTATTAATTCTTATCACATCTATTTTAAAGACTTTTGTCAACCTTGTGCCTTCTAATTATGACCTTTAAAATACCCGATAATTCACAGTTATTCAGAACAAAGTGAAATCAAATTGTTCTAATATTTAGACAAGATAGAACGCTAATGAATTTAGATTAGTTTGTTCGTATTAATGATAGAATTTCAATTAGATTGTCTACTCTATTTGTGTAACATATCTATATTACACAAATTATAATATTACAAATATAATTAAATTTTGTGTTCAAAATAATATTTTTCAAAATACAAAAAGAGAGAATATCGAGGAACGGGTTATTTTAGATAAAAGGTAAGTCTTAACCAATTATATTAATATGGCTATTGCCTAAGGTATTTCAAAGGTTACAAATGATATGGGCTATATAAATCCATATCTTTAGCCCATATCGTCAGTTTCAAATAAAGCTTATGTAGTTTAATTATTTTTTTTTCTATTAACGAATATAATAATGATAAAGATAATTACCAAAGATACTCTTGCGTGCATTATGTGTGTATCCTGACTTTTATGTCCCAAAAATATGAAACCGTGGTCGATTTTGATTAACTTACTGATACAAAGCTATCTAGTCTAGTCTATATCTAGTCTTTCCCTGAACACGATTGCGGAAAAGCATTGAAAAGTTCGATTTAAAAATAAAACGTAGTCAACATGCTTGAGTTAATGTTATGTAATTATGTAAAATAGTGGAATTTAAATTGTAATACTCTCGAGAATCTTAGGTTCTAATCGTAAATAGTGGTCTGATAGGAGGGAATTATTTCTGGAAGTTAAAAAAAAGTAATCTTACAAATGCTTAAATCTGAAACCAAGTAATACGTACAAGCAGTTAATAAAATATTTTGCCATAGGTTATGTCTTCAATTTATGTCTAGCTGTTAATATTTTTACTAATGCCTATATAAGTAAAAACTATTCTATAACCACTGAATTTGGAATATAAACATAATAAAAATGTATTTTAGATCCCAATATATATTTAAATGTCCCAGCAGTGCAGGACTAGCAATCGCTAGCTCTGGGATGTCTTTATCCGTCACTCTGCCTACTAAGCTATAGTGTCCTCACCCGCTCTGATGAACTTATTTTTCTCTATATATACATAAGGATTTTCAAAAGTAAATAAACTGTTTTAAATTTATTTATGATTAAATAAAACAAAATATATTTAACATGACATTAGATAATTTGTAATATAAAAATGTATTTTAAATGTTGGACACAAATTCTTTCTTTAATATAAATGAGTTGTGTAATATTTCATAATAATTTATTCACTGCGGACTAAAGACGAAACGTGATTTATCCCAAGCATTTGCAATTATTTACCTAAATTCTGTACAGTACTGATTCAGCACATACTGTATGTAACATGACGTCCGTGTCGTATAATTCAAAGGTGAGATCACACAAAATTCGCAAGTGGAAGCGTTTTTAACTTTATGTCTCAATAAAAAAGACATCGATATAATAAAATAATTATTTTTCTCACACATTAAATTTATAAGGATTTGCAAGTAACTCCAATAATATATACAGAAATTTACAGCATCGAAGACAGTGTTACTTACACGCTAATACGGATCAGGATCTTAAGAATTTTAATACAACTAATTTAGATTTAAAACTTAAAAAAACTGTACACAACCGCTGTTTTCTAAGTTGTGTAACCTCATTCTTTCTCACAGAGGCCACGCTGTATATATCACGCCGAAGGCAGCGCTGACGAGGCGGCAACTTTGCCCCTTTGTTCAATTTAATCGCTTGTATTCTTTATTTTATAGCTTTCTGGTAAACCCACCATACCATTTCTTGTAACTTTAATTTAGATCCTAAATTTTTTATCGTTATAATAAATGCATGTACGATGTAGTATTTTTAAGTTTAACATAAGTTTGTCATACATAAGTTTTATTATTTAATATAAAACTTTAAATAAAAATGGAACCCCAAAAGTTTTAACAACCTGCTATTCTCTTAACAAAAGCTTAAAATAATTAGTTTTAAGAATTAATTTTGAAACAGGGTTTTCACTACATTTTCTTTAAATATATATATATTTAATTAGAATTTTTGTATTTTTTTACATATTACAATTTAAATATTATGCAAATTGTAACAATATGGAGAATATATTTGTGATATAATACATTTCATATGTGATAAGGCTTCAGCCGACGGGATTTGCGAACGCAATTTATCACACGCTACGTAAACTGCTCCTACTAAGCTGATAGAGAAAATGTTTGTGGTCTGAGGTGTTTAGAGCTTAATGGATCAATTCGTCTAAATATACTTTGGATAAATATGTTTTAAAATATTCTCATATCTTTAATTATGAATATTATAAATAGTAACAACTACTGTATTATGATATTATAATTGTAGTAAAAAATTTGAAATCACTTTACAAATTCAAGGTTTTTCAAGTTCATACAATTAAAACCCTTAATAGTCTAAAAAAAGGAATTTCATTTCTGATTCCAACTATTTTGTTTTCAAAAGCTGTTGAAAAACTATTGGAAAAGATTGAGACACCTTTTCAATTTGTCCAATTTTTAATGGGGAAAAATTCGCGCAGTCGTCTCAAATTAGAAAGTAACTTTTGATAACGAATTATTTATTAATCTCATAAACATATTTTTTTTATTATAAACATGAACACACAAATAAAAACGATACAAAAGGTGAACACACTGAACATGCTTCCGTGGTATTATAAGATAAGGATTCTTATAACTTTTGTTATCTTGTTTTAAATTAAGTGTTTATGGGGAATGTAAAATTTAATGTAAAAAAATACACGTAAACATTAAATTACATGAATAATATGAATAAATAGTAAATGATTAATCTCATACACAGAATCGTTTTATAATACACATGAACTTCCAAATAAAAATAAAACAAAGGCAGGACACGGAAAATGCTTCCGCTGTATTAACCCTGAATCATTTGAATGACTGAAAATAACTTTTTAATAAAATAAATATTGTATTAACTTTGATCAAGAAAATAGTGCTTTAAGAAGTTAAACGACTGCATTATTACACCTTATAAAAGTTCAACGCAAAAAGATAAAATTTAAAAAAGAACAGGTAAAGTTTAAAACTGCAGTCCGCTAACAAACTTGCTCTGTCGCTGATGTAAATTGGAAAAATCGTTTTCAGACTAGTAGATATTCTAAGGATTCTCTGATGACCTGGAAAATGTACCTGTTTTTAAAACATGTAGTTCTTTTTGTATTTTTCTTTTTAAGCTGGGTGTTTCATTTACGTATAACAGAAAATCGTCCCTTTGTATCTTATATATATTTTTATGGAATTAACACAATTTAATAAAGTTGCATTTACGGCTAACAAGAGGTTAATAATCTTAAGATTATTATTAGCCATAATTAAAGTATGTTATTTTTTATGCTATAAGTTTGTAAAAATCTATTTAGAGTATTGAAGTATTTTAAACGACAGCATATCCACATGGCTGGGGCCGCCAATTCGATTCGGTGTTACTGTCAGGAGTGTCGCGGTATCCGATGCGCTTCCAATAATCCTAAAGTTAATTCGGTAAAGGACACTGCATTAGATTTAAAAAATCCTACTTATAATTTAAAGCTTCTCAAAATAAGAGATGATTTTAACTTTTTTCTTTAAATGGAAAAGTTGTTTCATAACCTTTGTTCATTAATCTGTAATAGTAGTAATATTAATTTCTTTTTTTTTAAAGACAATCTCAAATGACTAACATTTTACTGAAAGACAGTCCACAGTTAGGCGTGGAAGGATAGGCGTTTCCAATCGATTACTATAAACGTAATACATAATACCTACCAGCAAACAGAGAGTCTAATAATTGTCTAGTACAATAAAATAATTTTAGTTTAGTTTTATCCATTTCATTCTTAACCTACTTTTATACACATATTTTGACTAATTGAAATGGTAGAAAGAGGATTGAATACTCTAACATTAACAAAACTTTCATTCTCAAGTATGAAATATAAGGTATTGTGACATCGTAAGGAACTAAATAAACCAGACTGTAACTGTTTTGTTAGGACTTCATAAAATAAAATGTTATCTATTTCTCGAAACATACAGAAAATCAAAATTTAAAGCTCAATGTTTTAATTTTAAATTCCTGTTTATCTCTAATTTTATATTATATAAAATGAAATAATTCTACGTAGTTTTGTATCAAATAAAAGATATGAATATACTGGTATTATATATTTTGATATTTACTATTTTGAAGAATTCTTCGGTTACTAAAGTATTATATTTGACTACGCGTCTCTTTTCAGGGAATAACTTATCAACGAGATTGTCCTACGGTCTACAAAAATTGTATTGCTTTAATATTTCACATATATCAGGAATTTTTACTTTTTTTTATCAGTTAAACACGCAACACAATAATATTAAGGTCAATAATTATTTTGGAATGATCTAGTTTTAATTTTAAAATATTTTAGCAATATTACCTCTAAAATTGCGAACCAATTTTTTTTAATACTTAATAATAATACTTATAATAATAATAATAATACCTTAGTCATGTTCTCATATTCTTTAAAACAATTTGGATAATAAAATTCTTGTGCAATCTTCCGCCTCGGTTATCCAGAGTTTCTTCTATTCTCTTATTGTTAAAAAATATTTGTGTAAATTTAATATGGCTTTGAATAAAAAGTGTTTTTGCTGGAATATTTGATGGGATAGTATATATAGACAACCCTATACTAAATTATATGCGAATTCATTATTATTTGCTGTTTACTACCAATGTATACCAATATGTATACCAATATTTCGTATATCTGTTCTCTTAATTAAGAAAACATTTAGTATACCATTATTAGCTTTTTTTAAGGAATTAAGTATCTATGAATTAATATATATATACTTTTTCAAAATAAAAACAAAGAGATAAGTAAATGAATGAAACAAGTAAAATGATATATTTTATAAGTTTTGCCTTACCGATTAAATCATATAAAAAGGTTATCTCCGAGGAAGTTAAAAAAAATCATTGACACAATTAATAAGGGGACCAGCAAAATAAAATACAATGTGTCATCTATTCAATTATTAGTGGAATATTTCAATGATTTATAAACGGCTAAATTAAGTAATTAAGAACTGAAACTATGCAATTTAAAATCAATTATTAAAGACTTAAAAGATAATAATGATAAAAGTGATTAGTGGGTTCTACGTTCAGATATACATCTAAATAATACTCCATATAAGAAGAGGGAAAATTTAATACAAATTGTAATTGTAATTGAGATACTCGCCTTACTTTTGTGCATAGTAGACGTGTGTTCCTTACTTCCTCAAATTAGTAAATAAGTGTCTTGCAATTCTATTCTTTGAGTGTATTACACCTATCATCAAAGCTGCATAAACTATCATTAAGAAAAAATATTATCGGAGTGCATGTGCAGCAAGAGGACCCACCTACCTCACACCCGCGAAAGCAGAGCGGTTGCTATTTTTTGACTCGCTCGCACACTGACCCTGCGTTTGGCAAGTGGCACAAGTAAGTCTTTACATCGGCTGATACTACGTAAATATCGTCTTTATAGACATTATTTTAAAAACTTATTACGATTGTCGATTGTTTGACTCATTCTTATAAATAATGAGCGTAACACGATCACCTCCTACCGTCACTGGTGGTGGTTCACAGCCTGATCTGTCAAAGCTGAATATTCCCAGCTCGCAGATAACATTTCGTAATAAACGAAAACAGCCAGCTGATCGGGAATGTGAGTGCTGGGAAGATATTAAACTGATACGCAGTGAATTAAACCGCATTAGTACCTTACTGGAAACATATATTACGACTAATTCGCAAATAATGTTAAAAATGAATGACTGTATTACAGCAATAAAAACCGAAATTTCCAGTTTAAAGGTTTCTCATGGTGAAATTAAAAATTATTTTGATATTAATTTAACTAAAATCAGCTCAGAAATACAGGATATTAAATCATCTACTTCGAAAATCTCGTTAGAGCACAACAATGTAAAATCGCAATTAACTCAATTAGAAACTACACTAAATATTGATAAGAAGAAAATCGAATTACTAGAAACCAACATGCGCAAATTAAAATTAAGCCCCATTCCCACGATCCAGAACACCGACATATACACAAATGAAAAAATGATTCTTGAAATTCAAGATCGCAAGAAGAGAGCCAATAATATTATTATTATGGGAATTGATGAAAACGACTCCAATAACACGAAAGAAAGAAATTCTCAGGATGAGACTAAAGTATTTAAAATATTACAACAGTTAGTTACGGACATACCAAAGCCAAGAACAATTTTTCGCATTGGTAAATACAATCCCGGAAAAGCACGTAAAATTAAAATCTGCTTTGAGAAGCCAGATACAGCGTTATTAATTCTTAAAAGCCGTACAAAATTGCCTGAAAATTTGAAAATATTTTCTGATCAAACCCCGGCCCAACATAAATACTATTTACTTATAAAAGATGAGTTTAATAAGCGTATATCCAATGGCGAGACCGATATAACAATTAAATACGTGAAAGGAGTACCGGCTATCGTAAAAACTGCTACAAAAAACTGCAACCATCATCAATAGACGTAAATACCATTAACAATATAAAATACCAAATAGTAAATGATTACCGAGAATTAAGAACTGAAAAGTCGCGATTATCTTTCTTATACCTTAAGGCCCGTAGTATTAAGAAAAAAGGGAAACTAGACGAATTAAAATGTATTTTAAAATCCATACCGACGACCGTTCATGTCGTCCTACTCTCCGAAACCTGGATAGTATCAGATGACCAAGCCTCACGACTACAGATAGAAAATTACACACATTACTACAATTTCAGGACAGATGCCAGGGGAGGTGGAGTATCAACGTATGTACGTAACAATCTCCAGCACAGACTCATCGAATCAGTTTATCAAGGTGGGAATACCCAAGGGGAAACTACCTTTGGGTACACATTGAAAAATGCGCACTGGATGTTGGTTTGGTCTATAAGCCTGGTGATACAAACTTTGAACAATTTCTTAAAGACTATGACCCACAACTACAACAACGAAAAAGATCAATAGTATTTGGGGATTTCAATATCAACCTGTTGGAAAAAAACAAACGATTAAGCGAATATAAACAACTAATTCAAGAATCAGGACATAGACTGCTAAACAAAATAAATGTATCACACAGCACAAGAGACGCGGCTACAAAAAAATCAATCATAGATCACGTAAGCACAAATTTAAAAACGAACAAGTTTAACTTTGCTATTATTAATTCATCATTATCAGATCACAAAAATATATATGTACAATTTAATAAATTTAAAACTCCGAGAAAAATACGTACCACCTATGAGTCAATAGATTACGCAAAGTTATATAAGTCATTCGAGTCTTCACAAATTATTAATATAATCGAGAACTATACAGAACTCGAAAACTTAATAAAGCAACATATTAATGACTGCAAAGAAACTAAAACTAAAATTCTGAACAATATAAGAGACGACTGGATAAATAAAAACATTATCGATTGGATAAGCCACAGGAACTTTCTATGGACGCAGTATAGAAATAATTCTAATAACGAGAATATAAAAAATATTTTTTATTCAAAGAGAACTGAAACAGCTAAGTTAATACAAGATACAAAGGATTTGTACTATTACAAACTATTTACAAACAATACAAAGAACTCTAAAAAGACCTGGACTTTATTAAATAAGTTATCTAGTAATAAAATAAGTCAAAGTGGTGCTCCCTCTAAATTAATAGTAGAATCTCAAATAATTTCTGACACGAACGACATCTGTAATATTTTTAACGAATATTTCGCAACTATAGGTTCCCTCTTAGCAAAAAGAATACCAGCACAATACCATGACATCTTACACCCGATTCATACAACCAATGAAAAAAACAATCATGAACTTCGAACATTTAAACCATGCGATGCCGATGAGATTGAAATACTGATAAGGGATTTAGATTCAAATGCAAGTACCGGTATTGACAAAATTAGTACGAAATCAATAAAATGTTTATGCAATTTATTATCAAGAAATTTGGCATTATATTTTAACAAGCTTATGTCTGAAGGAATGTTCCCAGACACCTTAAAGATAGCAAAAATAACACCCATACATAAATCTGGTTCTTTGACAAACCCAGAAAACTATCGACCAATTTCTACACTACCCGTCCTCTCAAAAATTTTAGAAAAGTTAATTCACAACCGCTTGGTTACGTATTTGGATTCATTTAATTTCATATCTGAACAACAGTACGGTTTTAGAGCTAGAAGTAATACTACTGCTGCAATTGTAGATCTAGTAACAAAAATAAGACAGAACCTAAACAAAAAGAACATAGCTTTGGGCGTATTTATTGATTTAAAAAAGGCGTTTGACACCGTAAGCCATAAACTCTTATTGATTAAACTTCGGAACATTGGTTTCAAGGGTGCTGTACTCGAAATGTTAAAATCATACTTAACAAACAGGTTGCAGGTCGTTAAAATCGAAAACAGCCAAAGTGGTGCGCTGCCTGTGACATACGGAGTCCCACAGGGCTCAATTCTAGGGCCACTACTTTTCTTAATTTATGTGAATGATATTGCGTCTTTGAAACTAAATGGTCATCTGACTGTACGCAGATGACACCTGTTTATTTTATTTTGGTAGTAACATAAATGAAATAATTTCTCAAGCTCAACAAGATCTAGATGTTTTACATAAATGGTTCTATCAAAATCTTCTAATTATTAATGCTTCCAAAACTTGTTATATTATATTTAAAACAAAAAACAAAGTTATTGCCCCGCATGACCCATTAACGGTTGACAACTTTCCAATCGAGCAGAAAACTTATGAAAAATACTTAGGTTTACGAATAGACAATTATTTAACTTTCCAATATCAAATAGACTATATAAGTAAAAACTTTCTTCTTTAATTGGTTCATTTATAAATATTTCAAAATGCGTACTGAGAAATTAAAGTATAACATTTACAATTCCTTAGTAAAATCACATTTATTATATTTAATAGAAATATGGGGTAATATTGGCAAAACAAAACGACAAAAAATCCAAAGAAAACAAAATAAATTAATTAAAATACTCTTTCGATATCCACCTTTGACACCAACTACTACGCTTTATAAGAAAACAAATATTATGAACTTACGACAACTTTATATATATAATTCCTGTATTTTTATTAGAAAAATTATTAGTGGATCAATACACTCAAATTTAATTTTAATAAAAAAAACAATAAACGTAGCACCCGTAGACCAAGTTTACTAGTTCTTCCAAAGGTTAGAACTAAATTTGCAAAAAAAAAATATTGATTTCGATGGAGCACAAATTTACAACAATTTACCTACTTCTATAAAAAATGTCAACTCAGTTAATGGATTTAAGACCCAACTCTCAAAATATATTCTAGAGAATACCCTATACTAGAATATCTAAAACATATAAAAAAACTTAATAACATTATATTCCTTTAACTGAGTACTTGTACTTGTATGGCGACCATTTGAATTGTTACTTTATTATATTGTTCTCATGTAAGTGAATCTGTCTTTTTGAGAATAAATTCCTTAAACCTAACTAATCTCTCTTAATCTTGACAAGGACATTAATATTAATAAAAGAGTTCTTACCAAAAATGACTTATATGATCAATAATCTAAGACAATATTTGGATAATAAGAGTTTGCTGTAGAGATATAATTTTTACCATCCTTTCACAAACGTCAATAAACGATTAACTTCATAAACTAAGATTAAAATTGTGGTCATAGATACCTGATATCTACGACTACCTCTACACTCATAATATAGCTTTATTTCATAAAGTAAGAGAGCAAAAGAGACAAGCTTAAGGTCATCCTAAAACTATTACACATAAATTTATTTGTAGAAAAATAAAAGAATGCGTCGCTATGGCGGTATGTCAAATTCATGTTATATGAATATTTGTTTTCGTTTGTCCAAGTAAGTTGATGAGTATGGTAATGCTTACAAATTTACCGATATTTTTTTCAAATAAAGTTTATAATTTTTTCTATATTTTTAATATATTCACTCTACGGATAAGTTATCTCCATATAATATTATAAAAATACTATTTTCAGTTAATTTAAAGTAAATAATTTTGTCTAAATTGTGCTGGTTTCGGCCGAACATACTCGTATATTGTATAAATTGTTTTCTTCGTGGTTTAAAAGAAAACCAAAGCCTTGACCTAATTGATCAGAAAAAATAAAGCAACTATTTTAAAGCTCAATGGACGACTTATTCTTTTTTTTACTATTTGTCATTATATCTACATTTTTATTACTATGTTTAGTATGTATAGCCAAAACACTCAACACCCGTAAGCTTATTTTAGTAACTACATTTACTTCTTTATTTATACAAAAACAATTAGGTACAGTAATTATTTGTTAAAAATTCGAACGCTCTAAGTTGTAATTACACATTACTTTATAATTGACTTTATTTTTTAAAATATATTTAACTACCGTATAATCTTACGGATTCATATTTTTATAACTTTTACAACCTGAAGTTTCCTGAAAGTTAGTAGAACTTCATCCGTTTTAAGTCTGTTTAATTTTGTTATGGCAAGTCAATGAAGTGTATTTATTCGGTGTTTGTTGATGAACGAAATACTTAGAAAGTTGTATATGTCTTAACTGGGTTTATTTTCTGAAATGAATATTCTTGTTGGGGTTTGAAGCGTGTAAGTATTCATGATGGACAGAATAAGTTTAAACTCAATCAAAACTTCTTTGAATTTGATTTTAGAAAACATTTATTTAAGTACATTTAATATCTTATAAGATATACATAGAGTAATTTTAATATATTATAAACAGCGTATTACATGGTAGCATTTAAATTTCTAAGTAATAAACCTGTTTTAAGGAAATAAAACCAAGTCTATTAACCAAGTCTCTGATATCCTTCTAGTAACAAAAACTTTGTAATTCTAAATAGTATAAACTAGTTGATATGATTGTCATCAAAGAAGATATAAGAATGGCAGAAAAATATAAGAATCTCGATTTTTAAATGCATATTTTGTTTAGTGTCAACAAAAAAAATAAATATAATAATAATATATTAATTGATATACTAATGTATAATAGTAGTCTTTCGGCAGTAACTCACTTTAAACGCTAGATTTATGTCGTATTCAAAACTGTGCCAGGACGTAGTTAAATCCATTTCAAATTTACGAAGTGAGCGCCGAATACTAGAAGTGCATTCCCTTAAATATTCAACTCGGGTATTGGCGTCGAGCGTAGACATGATAAAGTACTATGCAAAAGGGATTTTAAAAATATATTTCTGATATAACATGAATAAATATAAAACATATTTTAAACAAAGCAACGGAGGAAACGTTCACCTATGAGAGGTCTTGTAAGAGTAATCTGAATCAAAAAGATGCGAATACGTTGTCATCTGAAAACAATGTTTTTTAAACTTTTGAAGAAAATTTAATGTTAACTTAGCATGTAAACGGTATACAATACTGTAAAGCACTTAGTACAATCTTTGAAAATTAAAGCATTCAAGTGATGTGAAATACATTCGGAATTCAGCATTTCGTGTGGCATACAAGCTTCTAGAGTAAAACAATAACGAAAATATCATATGTTTAGTGTATTATATATGTTTAGTGTATAGAGAAAAATTAATAGGATGAATTCATAGATTAAACTTATTAAATTATAGGCACCCTCTTAGATGCCTTTTGTTGTAACTTAATTTTCCTATCTTTATAAGATAGTAAAATTTCGATACATGTCCTACATGTTTTTAAAATGTTCACATATTGTCTGAAAAATGTATTTTGTTTGTGCTTGCCATTACAAGATTTAGCATCATAGTGAACTTTGATGTAACAGGGCAATTTGATTCTTGACTTTAAGTTGAGGTTAATAGAAAATCGAATTACGTAAGTCTATCTCAACCCTACACATAATTCTTACCTTTATCTTATTAACTAAATTAAAAACAATAACTATATATAATGGGATTAATAAAAGCAAAACTTTTAAAGTAAAAAGTATACTCTTTTTTGCAAGACTTAGGCTAAAAAAATTAATGACTTACAAAAAACCATAAACATAAAAAGAATTTGAATTTATAAAAATACTTTTATCTCCTCTAAAATGGATAAATTTTACATTTTAAAATTTATTCTAAAACACGGAATAAAAGCAACTCAATTACGAAAAAAAGATGATGTTTATGGACCTATTAGGTCCATAAACATCAACAGTGTCAGTAAGAGTAGCACAACATTGTTTTAAGACCCTGTTACGATATATAATTTTGATAATATGAAAAAATTCAATTTATATACATAAACCAACCAACCACCAACCAACCAAACTTGTAAACAAACTTGTAAACCAACTTCTTACTGTTCCCACTCATCACACTGGTTTCATGTCTGACTCCTTCTCTGTTGTCGCTGTCCGACTCTGGAACCAATTACCTGAAAGTATTCGTAAAGCACCTTCACGAAACTCTTTCAAGAGACAGGTGAAACAGTTCTACCTCAGCAGCTGTTTATAATCTTTTATTTTCCTATCTGAGTATATATATGTATAAAACTTATTTATTTATATATTTTTAGCTTTGTATGTATGTATGTTAGTATTTATGTACGTTTATGTATGTTAGTATGTATGTATACAGTTTATATATGATATCTATATATCGATATCTAGTTTGTATTGTTTTTATTTATTTTATTTTTTGAAGGCGGCTTCATACGTATTTTCTTGCACGTTTTGGGTCGGCTGGTAGAAAATGTTTTAGCGTTAAGCCCACCCTTTGTACCTTGTTGTGCAATAAAGAATTTAAATAAATAAATAAATATATATATATATATATATATATATATATATATATATATATAATATATATACAAAAAAGTTTGATACATGAACTCACTAATTGAAACCTAATGGACACTACTTATTTGCAATTCTGCTTTAAAGGGTAATATAATATAATCGTACTCGTTTTCGAGAGATTTATCACCGGTGACAAATATTGGAAGTGCAAAATACTTATTATAAGAATGTATAAAAAAGATTGTGGTCAAAGTTTGGTCAAGCTGCACAGACTGTCGCATAACCCGAGTTGACACGCAATAAGCTAATGTTAAGTGTGTGGTGGGTGTAGGTGGGATTCTAAGGGCATCATTCATTATGAGCTTGTACCGCCGGGTAAGACCGTCGATTCGAATTTCTATAATCAACAGCTAGTTAGACTTAAGAAAGAAAAGCGGGTAGAATTGGTCAACAGCAAAGCTTGTTGTTGGAAGCTATTCAACAACAATTAAGAGAGTTTCTCTAAGGCTTTAGTGCCTCCACCACATAACTGTTATTTTGCACCCTCAGATTTCAGTTATTTTCGGTTCCTTCAGATTTTTTACGTAGTGTAAAGTTAACATCAAGAGACTTTCAAAAGTAGTGGCCACGTTTTGTAAATGAGAAGTTCCAAAATGTCACTGTCTATATTTTATATTTAAATGTAAACAATTTTTTTAAATCTTGAATTTTTATATAATATTTTTTTTTTTTTTTTTTTTTTTTTTTATGTTATAGGAGGGCAGACGAGCGTGCGGGTCACCGTTAATATGTGATCACCGCCGCCCATGAACTCTTGCAACATCCGAGGATACACAAGAGCGTTGCCGGCCTTGGAGAAAGGAATATATGCCTTTTTTGAAGGTACCCATGTCGTATCGATCTGGAAATACCGCCGAAGGAAGTTCGTTCCACATTTGAGTGGTACGTGGGAAGAAAGTCCTTGAAAACCGCACAGTTGAAGATCGCCACGCATCCAGGTGGTATGGATGGTAAAGGAGGCGATGGCGAGCTGTGCGGTGGTGAAATTCGGCGGTAGGCATCAGATCGAATAGTTCTTCGGAACACTCCCCGTTGTAAATGCGGTAGAAGACGCACAAAGCAGCCACGTCTCTACGCAATGCCAAAGAGTCCAGCCGTTCGCAGAGCACCGGGTCCCCGACAATCCGAACGGCTCTCCGTTGTACGCGGTCAAATGGTAGAAGCTGATATTGGGGTGATCCGGACCAGAGATGAGAACAGTACTCCATGTGTGGCCGGACCTGCGCCTTGTAGAGCGCAAGTCTTTGGCCAGGTTTGAAATACTGCCTCGCTCTATTGATCACTCCCAATTTCGTCGAGGCCAACTTGGCCTTGCTCTCCAGATGACCACGAAACTGACAGTCGCTCGAAATGTCGAGACCAAGTATTCTGATACTTGGCGAGGCAATAAGAGGAGTGCTCTCGAAGAGCGGTGATACGACAAATGGGGTTTTTTTAGTGGTAAACGCGCAAACCTGTGTCTTGTCGGGATTGAACTGAACGTGGTTCAGTTCACCCCACTCAGAGATCATCCCCAGGGAAGTCTCTATTGAAGACACAAGTTTCTTTCGGCTCTCATCGACGTTTTCCCAAGAGAGACCTGCACGACCGGAATATACCGCATCCCCAGTGCTGTCATCCGCATAACAATGTATGTTGGAAATATCCAACATATCATTGATGTGCAGGAGGAACAGAGTTGGGGATAGCACGCAGCCTTGGGGTACACCAGCGTTCACGGGCTTGGGGTCCGAGCAAAAACCGTCGAGAACGACCTGTATGCTCCGCCCAGTGAGGAAGCTGGTGATCCACTTGCATAAACTCTCGGGAAGCCCATAGGAAGGTAGCTTCGAAAGAAGCCCCTTGTGCCATACACGATCGAAGGCTTTTGCCATATCCAGACTAACTGCCAGACCCTCTCCCTTGCTTTCAATAACCGTTGCCCAACGGTGAGTGAGGTATAACAGAAGATCACCAGCTGATCGACCATGGCGAAAGCCATACTGCCGGTCATTGATCAACTGGTGATCCTCGAGGTACGTTAGGACCTGTCGGTTTATGATGATCTCCATTATTTTGGAGAGAAGGGAGGTAATGGCGATAGGTCTGTAGTTAGCTGGGTCCGAGCGATCACCTTTTTTAGGGATCGGATGGACAAGGGCACACTTCCATGAGACCGGGACTACGCCTTTAAGGTAGGAGTGCCGAAATAGACGCGTTAGCACTGGAGTCAACTCAGGGGCACACGTTCGTAGCACCAGTGGAGAAATGCCATCCGGCCCACTCGACTTATGAACGTCCAAGGAAAATAGAGTCTGCCTGATAGTTTTTTGCCGAAAAACTATTTCCGGCATTGAGCTGTGACACCGCGGGATGATAGGCGGTGTCTTCCCGTGGTCGTCCAAAGTCGAGTTGGAGGCGAAAAGAGTGCCCAAGAGATCGGCTTTCTCTTTTGCCGTGTGGGCCAGAGAGTCATTCCCCATGTGCAACGGCGGTAGGGACGGCTGGCTAAAGTTGCCCAGACTGGCCTTTGAAAGCGCCCAGAATTTGCGCGTGCCAGGCGGGTACTTTGCCAGCTGATCCCCAATTTTGACGACATGCTTGAACTTTGCTCTAGCGATTTGCCGTTTGAAGAATCTGGAGGCACGGTTGTATTTCCTCTTCAGAACTCTAGAGTTCGGATCCTTAGTGACTAACGCATTGGCCCAAGCTTGATAAGCCTGCCGTTTGCCAGCTGATGCAGCCCTGACAGACGCATCAAACCAAGGCCGCGATCTGCCACCAAGTGGTACCACAGAGCTTGGTACAAAAAGTTCCATGCCCTGAAGTATCACATCAGCTACAGCCGCAGCGCAGTCACTAGGATCGTTGGAAGGGAAACAAATCGGCCCCCATGGGTAGGATGCAAAAAAAGACCGCATTCCATCCCAATCCGCTGACTTGTAGTGCCAAACGCGTCGAGTCGCAGGTCTTGTGCGAGCTGGACGTTGAATGGGCACTACACTCCGTACCAGACAGTGATCAGAGGACCCTAAAGGAGCCTCGACAGCAACCTGGTACTTTTCTGGATGTGTAGTCAGCAGAAGATCCAACAAAGAGGGCGTGTGGCTGTCCACATCCGGTAGACGAGTGTGCGTCTGTACCAGCTGGGACAGACCATTTGCCAGAGCAAAGTTAAACACAGATCTCCCCGCGTAGTCGGTTGCACGTGACCCTAACCATTCGGTATTGTGCGCGTTAAAGTCCCCGAGGACTACGACTTCGGCGGAGGGAGTCTGAGATAGCAGGTCGTCAATCTTCGCTTGAACGTGGCCCAACAGTCGATCTGTTTGTGCATTACCACTATGGGACCTGTAGAGGCACGCGTAGAATCTGACGTGATCGTCCATGTCCACGTGCAGCCAGAGCACGGACAGGTCCCGACCTTCAAAAATCTGAAGGCGACGGTAGCAGATATCCTCCCTTACGAACACAGATACCCCGGCGTGTGGTATAAAATGATGTTCTAGTTTATACCCGGGGTATGATAGGTACGCTGTGTCGCTAGGTTGAGATATCTGCGTCTCCGTCAAAAACAACAAGGCCGGCTGCGCCGTCTCAAGGTGGTAGTGGACGGCGTTTAGGTTCGAATGAAACCCCCGGATGTTACAAAAGTCAACATCTAGAGTGGAACGGGGTGCCGCTGTTTGCCGTCGTTTGCCCTCAGGAAACACTAAGTGCGATACTTTGCCCGCCCCAGATACGACGGGCAGCCCGAGCAAAATCCGAGGATCATTCCCCCGATTTTGCTCGGGGAGGGGGTCCCCGGCTTCATCAAAGCCGGTACCCTCCTGGGGTATTTTTCTTTTATGCATCGCGTTCATGTTTGGCGGGGGGGGGGGGGGTTTGGGCTTCCGGATTCTCTCACTCACCGACGGAACATAACCAAATGAATTTGGTTACTACACGTCGGTCTTCTGTGAGAGGGTGGTCCTTCCCCGGTCGAGCCAGCCCAATACGAGCTGCAGTCAGATAACTACAGCTAGGCTCTACCACCTAAAAAATATAATATAATATACAAATAAACCTTTTTTCCGACCTCTTATTATCTTATTATACAAAATAGTCAATTGATATTTTTATCGCTAAAATAGCTTTTTAAATGACATTTAATTTTGGTCTTGGCATTTAAAGTTTTGCTAACTTTGTTTAATTTATAAATTTTATATATTCAATTAGCATTTTTGTATCAATCACTTAAAGTGTCAATTGTCTAAGGAGGTTATGAGATGTGTAAAAGTTGATCGATTCTTAACTTCTGGTCTATTCCTCATCGACTCACATGTAATTGACAGTTACTACTGTTTCGAATACCAAATAAGTGTAATAGGATTAAAATGGCATGTTAAATGAATAATTAACTCTCGTATGACATTTTGACGAATATGTAATTAAATTGGCCGTTTATTGTTATTAGTAAAAAAAGAAAATAAAACGTTTCTTAATTTATTATTCACCGATTCACAAAATAAGTTGGAAGGAAGAGGATTGTGTCGCTTTGTTTCTAATTTAGGAAGCATTCGCTAAATAAAGGAAAACTAATCACCGGTAAACTAGACAAAATGAATTTTAAAGTTGGTTCTAAAGTAACTTTGAAACATAATAGGTATACTGTTAGCTAAAATATAACTATCTTGCATGGGTCGCCGGTTAGAATTCGATTTTAAAAATTTATTTAAAAACTAGCTGTTCCCACAACTTGGAAGAAAATTTTTTTAACTTGTTTTTTATTTAAGTACCGTATATACTTACAAAGGCATAAAGTGAAAGTAATAGTTTCAACCAACCTTTTCCACGATCGAATAAGGTGCTTGTGCATATATGGAACGGAAAAATTTGCAAGCACTAACTAACCTAGTAAATTTTTTTGAAGGCTAGATTTCCATCCTATATTTCATACTCTATACAGACTTGGTTTTATCAAAACACAAGATTTATTGTCTAATTACCCTTTGTACTTTATGTCGGAAAAATTTACTCTTTTGAATACATTTGATACTATGTAAAATTATAGTTATAAAAATTGTGTTTTAGTCATTGCTGTTTCTTTATCAGTGATTCAAAGTGTAACAAACACCCTTCTTGTCATCACTGTTAGTCACTTAATATCAAGGGCTTTCCCTTCTTATGCATATAGCGAATAATTAATGATAATGTCATAAGTCTTCTTAATTATATTGTTTGCCTCCGGTGGTACTTGTCATACCAATATATTATTTAATATAATCTGGTTTTGTGATAAATGTTGGATTAATGTGTTTTAATTATAAATTTATAGTTATTAAACAATAAATATTATGTAGAAAGCAATGTTCATAGAATTCGAAGAACTTTTCAGGAGGAAGTGGAGCTAAGAAATTTAACAGACACCCAACAACCGTATTATTTATTCATCGATGCGTAAAATCTGTTTTCAAAGTAGCGGATAATGACCCTTTGTTTCAAATCGGGGAGGTTTCTTCAAAGTAAGGACAAAATAATTACTGAACAACTTGACTTGTTTAATTTTTAAAAGAATATTAAGGAAAATATAATATTCTACGAGTTTTTTTTTTTTTTTAAAAATTGCTGTCACATCCATACATAAATTATTATAAAAGATTAGTTTTTACTATACAATGAATAATATTGTGTTTGAGTATTTCTTTTCTTATCATGATTACTGGAGCCTCATACTATCCTCAAGGGATTTGGTATTTATTCATCGATGCGTAAAATCTGTTTTCAAAGTAGCGGATAATGACCCTTTGTTTCAAATCGGGGAGGTTTCTTCAAAGTAAGGACAAAATAATTACTGAACAACTTGACTTGTTTAATTTTTAAAAGAATATTAAGGAAAATATAATATTCTACGAGTTTTTTTTTTTTTGAAAAAAATTGCTGTCACATCCATACATAAATTATTATAAAAGATTAGTTTTTACTATACAATGAATAATATTGTGTTTGAGTATTTCTTTTCTTATCATGATTACTGGGGCCTCATACTATCCTCAAGGGATTTGGTTATCAAGGAGAGAATAAATAATATATTTATTTTGTATTCATGTATCTATTTTCATAATTTTATGAGTAATATAAATATGTAAATCATTATTACAATCATGGTTAGACTATCTGCTCCGGAGTTGACTCCTGGGCTAAAGTGAAGCAAAGAGGTATTCGGATAGTCGGAAACACCCTGCTCTTTGAAATAGTAGATTGTTTAGCATTTCGTAGGAACGTCGCATCGCATGATGATTAGTGATAAATGCGGACGGCATCTATTACAAAGAGTATGTAGAAAAACTACTTGATCCTGCTGTCGATTCCGCTACCGCACTGTACGCTATAGCCTATAATATCATCTCTATCAATTAGATGCTTGGCGTTCTTCGTGACGAAGATGCTACCCCGTACCACCAAGAAGTGGTACGAACTTTAAACGAACATGAATGCCGGCACTTCCATTGTTTATCCTCGCACACTGCAAAAAACCATGGGCGGCGTACCTCACCATAAACCAATTAACCCGCATATTCGTTTGCCTTTCTTTTAATACATAAAAATAATATTTAGTCTAAAATATTTCAAAGATAACAAAATTTTATGTCCGCCCTTAACTTCAAAGTTAAATATTTAACAGAATGTACTTCGAGGATTTGGGCCTGACTACGTATATACCAATGAAATTCAGAAAGCTCCCTCCAGCATTAATTCCGAAGAAATAATTTATTATAATTTTGCTTATATCTTGTAGATTATAAAATAAATTGATAGTAATTAAAATAATAAGAGACACTAAGGATCTTTAAGAATGGAAGAAAGTTATGCTTGAAATTGTTTGTTAAAATGTGTAATTTATGTTATATTTCATTCTATATTTATTTAAAATTTAATAGCAGGACTTTCACCTAGGGACGATTCCTTTTGCTATTATATTTAATTTATTATTTACAAGTTATTTATTTCTTGTTTCAAAGATAAAACATATTTTATTTTCTGCCGTTATACCAAGAAATGTAATCAGGGCACGAAAATATATTAATATTTTAGCCCTGTTACTTCAATTTCGTTTATAAATGTTTATTTAGTACTATAAATATTTTTTATACATTCTAAATTAAATCTTTGATAGAGATATAATCTAGAAGTAAAAGAATTAAGACGTAACAAACTTTCTATCTGAGGAGATTAAAGGCACTTACTACAAAGAATATTAGTATACAGAACACGAGACGCTTCCGGGTAAAATATGTTAAAAATGTTACATTTAGTAGTAATTTTAACTTTGAAATAACTAGTTTCTGTATTATAATTGATATCTTTCCTTCTCATTTTTATTGAGTAGTTAGCGATTTCAATAATATTAATGCTAATACTAATGTACATATATACCAGTTGTAGAAGTATAAAACTGGAATTTCCTTACAGATAAAACTGGAAACTGGAATTTCCATATAAAAGACTGCAGCATAATAATGCAGCGCCATCGACTTCTTTTAACAGCTAACAAGAATTGTAAAGAAATAATAGCCCAAGTTCCATACATTACTATTACAACATATTGTTTTGACAGTTTATCTTATTTCTATCTTTATGGTTAGTAGGTGAGTATAAATGTATACTAATGTGAGTGTTATATAGTGAGTATATATATACTATTTATAATATATATTAACCTTATTTAAAAAAAAATGTTTTTTTTTATAATGCTCTTATGTATGTCGATGCGAGCATTGAAATGTAGTAATGGATAAGTCGGCAGGTCTGTACAGTATTTGTCTATTATCTCTGAACTTCATGGTTATAGTACGTTATACGTTTGCTCCGTAACTAAATAATTTCTTATTCCGAAACTAAGTTGGATATAACTATATAAATTATAGATCACTATTGATCAGTATATATATCATATCAATATATAGTATACTGTGTTAAATTATGTTTAGTTTTATGTAATTTATGTCCCGTTCTGTATCTGCTTCACAGAAATTATTATCTATCTATGTACATTTAGATTAATTACCGACCTAATCTCTAAATCGATAATTAAAAATATACTGCATTTGTTGGAAATTTTGCTGCCAGAACTGACTACTTGGAAATTCCTACAATTTCAGGTCAAATTAGGAATAAAAAAAACATAACTCATTGGTGAACAATAAACTATTTCAAAAAGAAATACCGAGTGACTTAATTCTAGAACTTGATTAATAACTAAGAAACAATAAAATAATATAGATTGATAGTTGAGACGCAACCATTCAGATACATTATTATCATTATTGTTCCTTTTAACTGACTTACGTCTAATAAAACAAAAGTAACAACAACACTAAAGACAGATTTTAAATAAAATTTAACCAATTTGGGTAATTATGTTTGAAATTATTATATTCTATTATACTTCTATATTAGGCACTACCAAGTGTATAAAGTTCAGGATAATATGATCTTCAAATTAAGAGAGACGAAGCTTCTTAGCATTCCATAGATTCACCGTGCGAGTGCCGGGCACATCGCGTTGCAAGAAGAGGAGCGCAAACAATGCCTGGGACTTGCGACCCAGGTGTAAGTTTAAGGGGCCCCTTTACTATGCGCATACACGCTCACCTTCACTGTTCACGCTCCTCTCCCTACCTAACCAAATATCGTAAGAACCTACTAAAGCCGTCTTTGAAATACGTTCCAGAAATGAACTGATGATCGTTCTAGAAAGGCTGAGATCCTTAAATAAATTGTATGTTTGTTTCCCAGGGTACAGTAAGCTCCACAAGTATAACACGCCTTAGTTGTTTTGAGTATAGGAATAAGTCCGGCCTAGATGACAAAACACAAACATCCCTGGGGATTTTGTATTGCCTCTCATACGTGTCCATCATGAGAGTCCAATCAGGAGACGCGTCTAATATAAAATAAGGTTTTAATTTTGAGTTTTTGGACGAACTTTAAGAACTCTACTGATTTTTTGTTGGTTGCTATACCCCTCTACGCTCTTGCTACAGAAAGACTAACCGCTTCTCGTATGATTTCTAATACTTTATCGTGGTGACGCGAGTCTTTACCTCTATTTAAAAGTACCCTACACCCTACTAGTAAGTGTTTCGCGGTTCCTACTGCCTCCCCACACATGTTGCAAGATTTTTCGGTGGCTTTGACCCATCTTACTAAGTTACTTGATCTGGGAGAGTCATTTGGAATGCATTAAGATAAAATTTTAATAATGCTGGGGACCAATCATGAAGCAGGGTGCGCCATATTAAAGCTAGCGGAATACAAAAATCTCCTATGGTCACCCATTCATTTTGCAATTCTAGGCTCATCGCGTGCAACCGGTAATTATCGTTTTCATCTTGCCGAATAAAGGATTTTGTTATTTCTAAGTCTTGTTGTTTCCTACTTGTTCCTAGTCCTGCTTTATTTGTTTGAGCACTTATCATAAATTGTTTATAGAATTGAAGTCGTGACTCTAGCTCTGCGGCAATTTTATCTTTTGGGAGAGACGTTACAGTATCATCATTCGATTTTGAGATGATATGTCTTTTGGGTCACTCTTAGGTGTTTATAGAGGTTCCGATGGTTTCTTTAATTTTAACCCAAAATTGTGTCGGTCTCTAAATAAGGCAGAAGAGTCCGCTGGAAGCGATAACCCGTGCGATGATTTCAATGTCCTTATGACGCTTGCATCTAACTTCAATAAAAGAGTCTTATTGATATCGCAAACGAGGAAAGGCCACTTTAGAAGTGATGTTAAATAATTATCGTATATCCAAGCCTTTTTGATGTTACTTATTGGTTGATTGTCTACCTTTTTAAGATCATTCAAAAAGCTATCGACTATTATATCTGAAGATGGAGTACGCCCTTGGTAATCGATTTTTTTGCCTAAGAATTTGAACGGAGCTGCGTCGGTTATCGTAGTAACGCAGTTACCGCCTATTATAAGACCCGGATCGTAAGAGGTATATCTGGTGTTCCGCCTACCCAGACATAGACTGTAGCATTTATTTGGTTTTGTCCTTAATCCGTCCATCCAAGCACAGAAATCCTCTACAACATTTAAAAGTAGCTGACATTGTTTTGGATTACGTGTCAGTATCGCGAGATCGTCTGCGAATGCTAGTATTGATTCTGTGTATTTATTATTGAAGTTAAACTTGATAGTATTATATTTCATATGTTAACATTCGTCCTGAAATTATTTTCTAGCATGAATCGCGTTTTATGAGTTCTATTTTGTGTGTGAGTGTATAAGAAGTTAAGAAAGGTAGAAGTTTAAATTCTATTAAATTATATACGGCAGGGAAAAAATATATTATCGCTTATTTCTTATGTTTTAAACTGTACAAAACAATTTCACAGGATCAAATCACAATTTTCTTGTAAAGTGTGGGTATTTATTGAATATACAATAATAGTGCTATTGGAAAGGCCTTCGAGGTTAATAATATCCGGTCAAGTTACATTGATCTTTAAAATCGAATTTGACTTATAAAAACAATGTTCTCACATGGATGAAACAAAACAAAACTATATGAAAAATACACCTTGGACTCCTATTTCTTCTTTAACTTACTTTTAATTATAACTAGAATTTTTACACTACTTTAATTTTTTCACTACTTTAGGCACAATGAAAGTATTTTTACAAAAAAAAAATATATTATTGAAAATGTTACACAAGGTTCTACGCCATTATGTATGTTTACACTTGTGGCGTCTTCATTGAGGTTAAGACCTGAAATAGCGAGAACAATTAATGGTCCAGTCGCGGTACAAAGTGGACGTTAAATGTAATTCAATTCTCAGAACTTGGCAACACTATCAGTTGTTAATTCAGTTAGTGTTGGAAAACATTTTGAGATGAATTTTACTTCAGACTAATATAATTTGGAACTATTGTTACATGTGATTTGTACTTTACGTAACATTGTTAATACAATTTAAAATTTCCAATTTACTAATTAATTTCTCTGTCTTTTCTTGATTATTTTGTTGTCTCTATCTCAAGTACACCTCATTGGAATACCTGGTGTATCTACTGCTTACAAGTGCTAATTATAATGACGATGTGCATATTATTTTAGATGTGTTTTTTTATAATAAAAAAGTAAAAAAAGCCTGGTGCTATATGTTAATTATTATATATTATATGACACTAAATATTTACATCACTCCAACTATTATATATTACTTGCATATTACTCTAATGCTATCAATATTCGCTTTTATCTGCAAAGTTTTGATGAAATTTGATATAATTACCCCAGATTAACATAAAGACTACTTTTCACTGTTAAAACTTCATACGTTTTTAGGGTACTATATAATAGGAAAACTTTAAATATTTGTATTGTACGGGGCTACAAGAGATTAAAACTAAACACTTGACAATTTTTTCCCGACGATCATAAAATATAACTTAGCACATTGCTGTGACAAACAAACGACCACAAAAACTCAGCAAGTGTCTGTAATTTGTCGATAACAGCGTTTTTCACTTGGATGTTCTGAATGTTTGCTCATAACCACTGACTTGCCATATCAGTATTAAGTCAAGCCACTATGTACAATTGTGTTCGATGTTTTTTGTGTTATCAATATATGTAGCTATTAAGTTTAATGTATTTATTTATTTTATATAAATGATTAATATAGTTATTGATTGTGCTCTGAAAATATTATAATATTTATAATAATTCAGTACAGGTATAATTTAACTTTTATTTTGTATTCATTTATAATTAAGGTAGGTGAGGTGCAACTAATGCCCGACAAAACTTAGTCTTGGTTTCATTGCAGTCTAAATTGTTTTTAAAAACTAATTATGTATTAAAAATTAAACCACATGTTGTTGTTGGAGGCTTTATTGTTACTGACTTAATAATACAAAAAGAACGTTTAATGATAAACATATTATACGGGAACGATGTAATATCATCCCATGATATACTAAGAATTCTAACACAGCAATATGCTGCACCTGCCCTTAATCTAAGACTGAGGGATTAGGTCCACACATAACTAGACATAACTAGGACACATACACATTCACATTGCAAGTGTCTATATATATATATTTAACATTAATCTAAAGATAATTTTACTCGTAAGATTTAATCGAACGTTACGAAATAAGAATATTATATGTACATACATATACATATATAATATATACACACATAATAACTTATTATAGATTACGGTCAATAAGCCAATGGGATTACTCTAAATATCCGGGCTAAAGACCATCATAATCCCTCAAGAAATAGGAACATTTTTGTAAATATTCTCCGGTTACATGACATAGAATGTAAGTGTGTTTGTGTGAGTGTGTGACACTTAACACATATAAGTATTGTTAAGTCTTTATATTAGGTCTACAACTTTGCTCCCGCCGTTTTTTTTAATTTTAAAAATTATATTTAAAAAAATGGTATCTTATTTATGTTTCAAAGTATTGTCCGTCACTTTCCACTACTTTGGCCCATCTTTCAGGCAACAAACGAATCCCGCGTCGGAAAAATTCTTCATCCTTTGATAAGATCCAAGAATCGATCCATTCTTTCACTTTTTCAAAAGAAGCGAAGCACTGGCCCGCCAGGCCGTGTGCCATCGACCTAAATAAATGGTAATCAGATGGAGCAACATCTGGAGAGTATGGCGGGTGAGGTAGAATTTCCCATTTCAGTGTTTCGAGGTACGTCTTGACTACTTTCGCCACGTGAGGTCGAGCATTGTCGTGTTGCAAAATTACTTTTTCGTGTCTATCAACGTATTGCGGCCGTTTTGCTTTTAATGCCCGACTCAAACGCATTAATTGCGTTCGATAAAGTGCACCAGTAATTTTTTCAGAAGGTTTTAGCAGCTCATAATAAATTACGCCAAGCTGATCCCACCAAATACACAACATGACCTTGGATCCTTGAATATTCTGTCGAAGTGTCGCCGTAGGAGTGTGGCCGGGCAATCCCCATGATGTGCGTCGCTTAGGGTTGTCGTAGTGCACCCATTTTTCGTCCCCAGTAACAATACGATGAAGAAATCCTTTTCGTTTTTGTCTTTCAAGCAGCTGTTCACAAGCAAATAAACATCGCTCAACATCTCTTGGTTTCAACTGATACGGTACCCAGTATCCTTGTTTTTGGATTATCCCCAGCTGTTCCAGGCGTTTTGATACTGCTTGCTGAGTTACTCCCAATGATTTTGCTAGCTGTTCTTGAGTTTGGGACGAGTATTTATTAAGTAAAGCCTCCAGTTCATCATCTTCAAAAGTTTTTTAAAAAAGTAAAATCTCCCGCAAATGACGTGAATTCGGTTTATAAGTTGACATATTTAAGTGTAACTATATGACGCAAACAAAAATTAACTAATATCGATGTAAGGTTATATTTACAGATGTCAAAACTGATGGAAAACAACTGTGATTTATTTATTTGAACTATTACTGGCTACTAGCGCCATCTTTTGGAAAACGGCGGGAGCAAAGTTGTAGACCTAATATGATAGGAATTCTCATTAATTCATTACATAATATCGATGTACTCTTATTCCGTCTTCCTTCATATGAATAATATTTGGTTATCCTTAGTATTATGCTACACGTACGAAATATGGGAAAAAGTTGTTAAATCATAATATTTAATTAATTAATCTTCTTATTTCGTTAGCTTTAATGTATACTAAAATAATTTAGATTATATATTAATATTAAAGAATTTTTAGTAAGACATTTAATTATGTTATTGCAATTATATTGTGTTTTTTAAATTAATTGTGTATATTTAATTATAAGTTTAAAATACTCCGTAATATACCTAATACCCGTTCTGAGTAGTTATAAAACTATAAAAATGGAAGAAGTAATCAAACAGTAATTGTTCACTATGGGATATAAAAATTCATCCCTCTTTTTCGAGAAGATAATCGACATTAAATAAATTTTTAGGAAAATGAGAATATGTAGTAGATAGTTTCCGTGGTACCGACGAATATAATTTATAGTGTAGTGACAAGTCGTCTTATAGGCGATGCCGCTGCTTTATTATAAAAAAGATGATATAGGAACGTGGTCTGAATTTTAAAAAAATATAACAGCAACATTTCGATGACTCTCGTAGCGTAGATTAACCCTTAGACCCTTAAATCGGTAGAAACCTATAATCAGTTTTGTAATGGGATTCAATCTGTTTTTTTTTTATTTTAATATCTAAAGTAAACGTTCTGCTAAATTCAGAACTTAAATTCGATAAATTGCTCTTATAAATTGCAATTACACAGCAATTACTGTCTTTTTACCATATATAATTTAATGGATCATATGGTACGAATAATACCGTTGAAAGCACACCCACTTTACAAGCCGCATTGAGCTTTGTTCTCAAGGAAGTCAATTTCCATGATCAATATACTTTACGAAATAGTATTTATCGAAATATTCTACCTAAATCAAATTCTTTACGACAACTAAATCCCAGTATTTTATCTCCTCCTTATATAGATATAAGTCTAATTATCCTAAATATCAATAAAACTAAACAAATTTTTAGCAATGCACAAATTCTAAATTCCGGTTTTAATAGCAACAAATTTGAAACAAATCAGTTTGGCTTCCGGCACCCTCAATTCGAGTAACTAACCCCACGGTTTGGTTATCGGCCACCTCAAATTGGGTACCGGCCACCGAATAATGAAAGCTAGCTTTTTGACTACCGATCGCAGATAAGTAAGGCAATTGGTTATAAACTAATGGCTCCACAACAATTTCGGAATAGAGCATCCCTATCTCAAAAACAACATTTTGAAACGACAGACATTTCTATGAGAACAGGTCCTCTACGACCGCCACCCCAAGCAGTCCCACAAAATTTTAAAATAACGAAATGACAGACTGTGACGTTCAATGATGAGACGACTACGATTATGAAGATTTAAACTACGACAATAGTTATGACGATACTAACGACGAAGCCTACCAAACTGACGATAATCCGCATTATGAAAACACCGACTCTGAGAATGACACACCAAATAGTCTTAAATTTTTATAAAAATGGCCTCCAACAAACCCCCAAACTGACAGCACTAATTTTTGACGGCTATCTTAAATTACTTTACATAATTACCTTAAATTACCATTCGACAAATTTTGGAAAAGCACTTACATCAGCTCTTATTTGCGGTTTCCAACAATATCACGGTATCACACGCTATTGCACCATAGAGAAAGAGCTTTTAGGCATTGTTTGAGCATGAAAAATATTTCCAACCATACTTTAAAAAAAAACATATTTGAAGGACCCAAGTAGTAAAACTTACCCACTGGAAATTACCATTATAATTATGTATCTTATCTATAGATAAGATCCAAAATTTGTATTGAAGTGTACTCAGGATTTTTTTTCATTTTTTAAAGCTAACAAAATAAGAAGATTAATTAATTAAATAATATAATTTAAATACTTCTCCCTAAATTTCGTAAATGGAATATAATACTAAGGATCACCAACATTTGGAGAGAGAGAGTGAACGAAAAACAATTATATTATTTATTTAAACTTTATTGTATAAACCTAAAACTAAGGAATACAAAGGGCGGACTTAATGCCAGTTGGCATTCTCTACCAGCCGACCCGTGGTGATGGTGAGAGGGTGTAGTAGGTGCACACAATAGACTAACTAACTAACGAAAATTAACTTAATTATAATACTAGTAATAATAACAATAATATTATTAAATAATAATAATAAATAATAAAATATAGTTTAATAATAATAAATTTAAAAAAATATGTATACCTATAAATAATAATAAATAATTAAATAAAATTTAATGATAGTAAATAATAATAAGATTAAATAAATTTAAATAAAAAATAAATAATTGCTATTATTATGAAAATAATATAATAGAAATAAATACATTACTTTAGGAGTTTATATAAGTTATACATACTAAGCGTGTTATATCAGATGTTGTCGGACCTGTCGCTTAAATGACAACTTTGTAATTTATTTTAACTTTGTAATTTTTAATTATGCATTGGATTAATGAACATTTCTATCACATAAATACTTAACAATACTTATGTGTGTAAAATTACACACACATATGAACACACGAACACACTCACACTCTATGTCTTGTAACCGGAGAATTTGGGCAAAAATATATATATTTCTTGAGGGATTATGGTCATTAGCCTGGATAGTTAGAGTAATCCCTATCGGCTTTTTGACCGTAATCTATAATAAGTTTGTTAAAATTGCTAATATGTTCATAACGATCAGATTATAGGCACGTGTACAATTATTTATTAAATATTAATTGGTAAATACGTTATTGTTACAAAACAATCTTCAATATATATCTTTATCTATATGTGTGTTTGTTTGTAATTCTTAATTAACAGCCTTTCACTTAATGCATATGAAAGTATATACGTACATAAAAAACCATGGGTGCATATTATTTATAAAATTTAAAATAATTCTTTGGACACATATAAATTTTTAAATTAATATATTCATAGAGATATTTTTTTATTATTAATATGTTTTTTTAAATGATAATCACTTATATACAGTAGTCTATAGGTGATTTTGTTCTTTTACATCAATCTTTTATATATATTTTAATATTAAAATTACAAAACAAAATTAATCTTAAGTAATCATATACATACGAAATACATATTTCAAGGTGTAAGCAATCGTTACTGCTATACAGATAAAAACACCTATAAATTATTTATCCACCGGTTTTTATTTTACTTATGTTATGGAATCTCATTTGCAGTAATATTCCCTGAACAATCTGTAAAAAACATTGAAGTATTCACTTTGCCGTGAATTTCAACGTAGTACGTTATAATATTCTCATTGCTCATTTATTATTTATTATAATTATGTGTTCTAAATTTAACTCAATTTACCTATTTCTAGTAACTTATTCGCTTGGAATTTATTAAATGCAATCGAGAACTAACTTTCAAATTCGTACTTAGGCACGAAGTCATCATTGTATAGAATTCAGGAATTAGAAATAGAAGCGGTAAGTTCCAGTAATTTGCTTAATGTGTTGCTATGTTATCGCGGACAAGCGACCAACGTGAGATAGTGGGGTTTTATGCAGCTGGCGAGTTGCCAGCCTGTGGCATCTACGCTCAGACATAGAAAAACGAAAAGGAAGTTTACTCTTTATTGTTTACCTGATGGTTTTGTATTTTATATGATTAGGAAGGAAAGCTAGTTAAAAACTGATGGAAGAGTTATTAAAATTAAAACAATTATTTTAATAATCTCTGTAATGCCAGTATCAACAAAGTAAATATTTACAAAGTGTCAGTTAACTTAGCAATGGCACTGAAATAGTAGAGATCGCAGATGTAGGTCCAAATTGTGTTCATGTTATTTAATTCTTCGGTTCGTAATTTATTTAAAATTTGTTTTAAAAAAAATATTGATGATTCTTTAAGAATGTGGGACTATTAAATTATGACACATCTGGTTTTTAATATCCGTGTACAAAAGATATAGGCCGACGTACTCCACTCCGTGTTCCTGCATGCAATACATGCCTCGTGAATATTTCAGATTTCCGTGGACAGGGCACATTTTTGCTCCAATATGCTCGTGAATTGTACGAAAGTAATGCTGTTGTTATATTTCGTAGTTTATTAATGAAAGTGCAATCTTAAAATATTCATGGTGCATTTTTGGTGCTTTCATTTCATTTTGTAGCTCGGTATTTTTTTTTATTGACTAATTGTTTTATACAAAATTTTGTTTGATTGATACTGGACTTTCAATTATTGTAGATTTTTTAGTTAGATTGTAGATATCGAAATGATTAATCGATCGATATAATGACAATATCCAATATGAGATTCTTTTGTTAGACAAAACTTAGTATGAAAAATGAGCTATTGAAATTACTAATAATAAAAAAATATAAATTTATAAAAATAAGATGAATGACATTTGCCACAAAGAAAAAACTATTAAGGATAAATAGAAAGAAACTCGAAGAAGACTTATTACTGTTTTCCCTACATATAAATTAATTATAGTTACATCAACTGAAGCAATAAATGTATCCTCTTAATTGTTTCTTGACTTTGATTGTGTTGATATAATTTTGTTATTGTGTATTATATTGTGATAAAATTAAGATAATATAAGTACTCTGTGCATTCTTTATCGAGAAATCATTTTGAGATCTAGCACCTTTTAGTCCATTTTCCGAAGCCATTCGCTGGACAACTAAAACTACACAGCTCCGTTTTTCCAAGCGCTATAGTGTTTTTATATTCTAAGTGCCTTTCCTTGTTTAGTTGATAAGCGTTGTTGATTTGAAGTTACGTTATATATAATTTTTATCATGTTCGTATTTTATTAAAATAGTTTTAGAACTATTTATTTGTACTTAACACTTTTGTTATACGACCACGCTATGACTATGACTAACTTCTAAGGCATGAAAATATTTGGCACTTTATTTAATTTATTATAAAAATAAATTATATTTACTAACAAATAATTTCTTAAAAATAAAATTCATTAGAAAATATTAATTAAAATCAGTTATATCATCAGAGTTATAATAGCATAGACTGGAATTCACTTTATCGGAATGCTAGTAATTAGATATTAATTGCAGTAAATTCATTCAACTTTCTCATAACTCAACTTTATGACTACCATGCTCCTATTAAATGAGCTAAAATAAAACACATCCCTGCTCCATGGCTAACAGCATAAAAGATTTATTGTCAAAAGGGACAAAACATAAATATTATATAAAAATCGAAGTTCTAAAATAACTTAATATCATTTGAAGTCCTACGCAACCTCTGCATTTGTATGAACAGAGATGCAAAAAAATCGTATAACCATGGTTGTCACACAAACAAAAATGTCAGTAAAACATAGCAATTTCTTAAATCTACAAGTATCGGTACAACGCCAGCCAGTGATTGTACAGATGAAGTTAAATCCTGTCAAGGATCATTTCGTGAGAAATTAAGTGAGAAAGCTAATACTCTTTGTAATTTGTCTGCCTTGTCAATGACAAATTCTTCTCTATTTTATTTCATTGTCAGGGAAATCGCTGTTAAGACTGCCATACTGTTAATCGCATTTCATGTCTTCTTTACAACATTCTCTAGAACCTTATTTTCCCACGTTATTTCAGATTCCTAATACATAACAGCCTGTCTAGATCGCTAGAAAAATCATAAAAAAACTTTCTATATAATATGATTTTATTTAAATTTTTTCAAGTTTATTATTATGTTTTTAAATTTTTTTAACATTACGTTTCAAATAATGTGCTGTAAAAAATATTCCATAATAAAAAAAACTATTAAAGAACGCCTTTTTGCGGTTATTAATAAAAGCAGAAAATGAATGAAAAAAAAAGTAATTTAAAAAAAACAGTGTTGCCGAGGAAAACAAAAATAAACGTCATCAAAATTGTTATCTTTATTATATTATATTCTATTAAAAATAAAATAAAAACTTATTATTTACTTTAAGTTAAAGAAACAAAAATTAAAATTTGCGTGTTGTATACAGTTTACATTGCTATAAATGAAAAGCCGCATTGAAATGCGGTGGAAATGGTATAAAATCATAACTTTCCAGAGTTCTGAAGCCGCGTATATCCAACGTAATCCGCTTCGAGTCCATCCTTGAGATTTAGACACAGTGAAATATTGAATTCACTGTTTTAAAATAAAAATGTTTTTTTAATAATTTACGGAAATATTGAGGGAATTTAAATAAATTAAGTGTTTTAATTGAATAATATAAATAAAGGAATAATGATGCGCACATTTAAATAATAAATAAAAGAAAAAAAAAGTAATATTTTTGTTCCTGCAAAATTATTGAAAGTATTCCAATTCCATTGTGGTCGCGCCTTGTATATAATTTGCTTTGTGGTTATATTAAGTAACTTCCGACTCTGTAACATAAGCTGAAACGTAAATAATTTCAATTAAAATCGAGATTTGCCATAATTGCACACAATTTTCATAATTTATACATGTAATATATGCTAATATATATCGCATGCTATATATATTACTTTATAACTATTTTTAATTAATATTTAGTATTATAATTAATTAATATTTACTTTATAACTATTTTAAACTAATATTTAGTATTATATATAATTAATTAATATTAAAATTTATTAAGATTTAGTATTTTATTGTGTCGTTTATAGTATTTAAGTTGTAGTAATTATATTATTGTAGTAATTATATAACTACAAGAAAAACGAAAAACTTGTTGAACAGAATGCACATAATTGATGACTGTTATAAGTTTGCTCCTGACATGGATCATGAATTGGACGTAAATTTTTAAAACCTTTTCTAATGTACTCGTATAAATAAACATTAATTTACAAGCCCAGAAGGATATTGGTAAATTTACAAAATTGATATTGATGTATTTAAGTAAGATAGTGTTTTTGATAATAAATTATTAAACTAGATAGTACTAAACTATGATTATATATGACCTTACATTTGTGACCAATTTTTATTTACTCCATAACGAATTTAACGCCTTCAACATTGTTGACCGTGACGTTCTCATCGCACTCTTAGCTCTCTCTTAAATATTTCGTCCAAAGAGGTAAATTGGTTCTCATACCTTCAGGATCATCATCAGATTATTTGCCATATTATTATTTATTATTTTGACAATACTCTGTCGGAGTGATGTAACTTGGCAGCTGGTATCCCAAAGCAAACGGTTATTCTCTCCCTACTTATGTTTTTGTTATTCATTCATTCATTCATCACTAGTAATCTTTCTTCCTCTTACCCTCTATTTGCAGACAATCTGCAAAGTTATGCGCATATGAAGAAGGAGTGCATTGATTTAGCTATTGCTAAAATTAACATTGACATTTTAATCTTCAAAAATATGTATAATATTATATTATTATTTTTTGTACAATAAATATTTATTAAATAAGCTGTATATATTATATACCAATCATAAAGTTAACAATATTATTTTTATGCTTGTTTATATTACCGTTCGTGTAAATTTCTTTAAATAAATCCTTTGTTATATTTACATTATATATTTAAAAGCCATATATCACATACATTATTTACTTCATTCATTAAAATAACCCAAGAGCATTGACCAATTAGAGTCAACAAGAACAAATTAATTATTTATGAGCACAACAGAGACGTTATTTTTCTTCCTCTGTTTAGTATGTGTAGTCAAATAACCCAACACCTTAGAGCTTATTTTAGTAACTTCATTTACTTTTTATTTATACAATAATACTTACAATATTTATTTGTTAAATATTGGAACGCTCTAAATTGTAATTACATAAGTCAACTAAATTACTTTTGGTTTCAAGCCAAATGTGTTATCTAATTTGATTTAGAGAGGATTCATATCAGTTATTAATTAATTCTAATGAAAAAGTCAATTGAGAGATTTCTTCATGTAAGACATAAGGTTCCCTAACGTATATCACCGGTATTCCGTTAATTAATAAACTAAAGCCTTAAGTCTCACTTTTACTAAGTCCGTTCTTTCAAGATCCATCGACTACTGAAATTTATATACGGCATAATATTTTATGTAAAAAGAAAGACCACTTTTAACTACTCCTTAGGTCATTTATTATCTAATCAATAAAATGCAAGAATACGTTTATATAATTTCATTGAAAACATAATTACTTAAACATAAACTTTGTTGAATTCATAACACTCAACTCACAATAATTGTATAGATACATATCAACATTAAAAAAGTCTAACTTTAAAGGTATTAAAGATATTCTATATAGGTCATAGAAGTTCTTTCACTATATAAATTGTATGCGAGTCTCATTTGTAGCCGATTCAAGCGTCGGCGAAACTAATATATCGTCTGTGGAGTAATGATATCAGTCTAGCCCTCATTCTATTAGCATATGTTGACTATTTGGTAATTTTTTTTATTTAAATTAAAATATAAAAAGCAATGTATAAAATTTTATAATGCGTTTTCTTACACATAAACTTATTAATATTTGAAGCCCAATAAATAATTATTGAATACATATATTCTGAGTGTTTAAAACAATACTCCAAGAAAATAAATTTAATTTAATAATTACGTTCTGAGTACAGTTCTGAGTTTTTTAGTGTTACAAGGAATGTAACACTAGAAAAACGATCCAGTAGTTTAGCGTCAATTAATTATTTTCCTTTGACAAAATTAATCAGTTTACAGCAACTGAGCTTAAATAATATTCTTGTAGACTATCACCGAAAAGTAGAATATCATCAATAACCAGATATTAAAACTAAGGCTTATACTCATTATTGTTTTTAACCACACGTACAAAATATTGAACAACTGATAGGTACAAAGACGCTGTAATGTAATGAACGACCTATGTATGCTTATAACGTGATTGTTAAATGAACAGTTATTGTCTGTTGCTGCTGTAGTGGTTAAGTGGACATAGTAACAGTTAACATTATATAATTAATAACAGTCTATTATGTCCCGGTTAATATTTAATGCTATTATTAGCCCTAATGGATGTTTCAATAATATATATTTAATATATATTATAATATAAAATATATTTCTGTCGGTGTTTATTCTATTTTTTGTATTTTTTTCGAAAATTTTAAATCATGGTAAAGGAAAAATAATTCTTGACATCATCAAGAAATGTAACAATAACAAAAACAATATACTCTCAAAATTATATATAAAATATTGTTATATAATATATTTATACAACAATATTTCAGTTATATGAAAAACTTTATGAGCTTTCCATTTTATCCTCTCGGGAATTGAATTGTGGTTTTGCGGAAATTTTTATATTACAATGAAATTTAAAATGTAAAATTATTTTTTAATAATATTTTTATAATGAAATTATTTATTACATTACCTTTCAGTTGTGTGATATTTTCTATCAAAACTTCGTGAATATACTTTACTGTTATTTTTATATTTGAATTAAGTACTAGGTTTGTTTGCTAGTGAGAGATTGAACTTAGTTTAAACTTAAGTATTAAATACAATAAATAAAGTTATACAAGTTTTTATATCAGTTTCGAAGGTTCATGGGGAATATACGGGAAAAGACTCTTTTCAATTTATTATTGATTTGCAATTCTTTACACTATTGGCTATTAAACGATTACTTCAAATAATGTTGCACAAAATTAATTTCAATACACTCTCTATATCTAAACAAAGGCGCTTCCAAAATACTAAGGCATTTTAACTTAACAATACACTAAAGTTCAAACAACTGACTAAAAGCCATAAAGTTCACTGTGACATTTCCCAAAATATAACAATTTTTACACAAAATATTAAAGAAAAAATAAAAGAAATAGTTTAAAAGTATAGATATGTTCGTAAAACTATCTCGAGAGCACACAGCATTCTTAATATTTCATTACTTATATATATTGAATTATATTCATAATTTTAATTTTTATATAAAAGTAAGAATTACTAATCGGCCGGACACATCAGCTACAATATTTTCGTTTTAGTAATTAGATATATTAATTCATAATTTTATTACACCGTTAAGGCGTTAGAAATAGTACCAATTCTTTATTGTTGTTTTACAACGAAAAAAATATATATTCTACTTATTATAAGCTATACCTATATAAATGTTAACAGATTGCAATAGTCTTATAGCATATATATATATAAGCGATTAACCACTCAGCTAATATATAATACTAACAATAGATTATAAGATACTTTGTACACTAACACTCTATGGGCTAGTCCCGAAATAATTTACTAAATAATATTATTATTATTATTATTTTTATATGTTTTCTTAATGAACTCAAAACATCATAGTCAACGAATTGGGTTTTCACAAGGCGTCTTCGAGATGGGTTCCGCGACTGCTTGCAGTTGAACCAAAAAGGACGCGATTGACTATTTCACGTGACTGTTTAGAGTTATTTGAAGCTGATGCAGATGATTTTTTGATTCATTTTGTTAAAAGGGACGAAACATGAGTTCATTACTGTACGCCAGAAACAAAACAACAGTCAAAACAGTGGAGAAGACCTGGTTCACCTCAAAAAGGCTAAGGTGATTTTATGGGCAAATAAGGTAATGACTTCAATATTCTGGGACTCGAAGGGTGTAATTATGATTGATTATCTTGAAAGGGGTGTGACTATAAACTCTGATTACTACTCTGATTAATACTACGTCGTTTATGAGAGGAAATAAAAGAAAAACGGCCAGGAATGCTCAGAAGAAAAGTCCCGTTTCATCAAAATAACGCCCATGTTCACACGTCTGTGCAATCAATGGCTGAAATCTACTTTTGTGGCTTTGAACTATTACCGCATCCACCTTATTCACCTGATCTGGCACTGTCAGACTTCCTTCTGTTTTCTAACCTAAAAAGAACTTGGAAGGTCAAAGATTTTCAATAAACTACGAGGTCAAAACAGCGGTATATTTTGACTCTAAGGAAGAATCATTTTTATTCAACGGTCTAAATGTTTTGAATGGGAGATGGCAAAAGTGCATCAAGCTTGATGGTGATTATGCAGAAAAATAAAAATATAACTCATTTAGTATGTGTTTATTTTCTTGGTTAGGTCGAATACTTTCCAATCCACCCAAAATATTTTTACAGATTCAATATTAATAAATTTTTTTCTGGAGTTTAAAATTTTACGTTTTGTCGCGCAACACATCCCACATTAAAGCATAAAATAAAATCGATAAGAACAAAACAAGCTTTAAATAAACGTGAACAGCTTATGGTACATTACTGTACAAAATAAAGGTAACGTTCTAAGGGAGACTACTTTCTGTATTCCAGATTGCGCTGCGACCAGTTAAACAAACGGCTATCATAACCAATTTAGTATTTACTGTGTATTTTTGTATTGTTTGAGTAATCTTATCTGTAGATGTATAATGACAACAGTTTTGGAGTTTATATTATAATTGATTGTATACACTTAGTGGAATTAAAGACTTAATAAATGTTTTTAATTTCCTTTTTAACAATACCAATTTATTAATATTTCATGCTCTCTCTTGTATACAACCCCATAGGTTTCACAAGACAGCAGTAAGCTCTATGGCGGCACAGGAAATTCCACGGCCGCCGAGAAAAGTCGCTTTTGTTTATTGTACCTACACTCTTTTAGTTTATGATTGTTTTTTACTCTTAGAAATATATGAGGAACTATTTTCATCATTTTTTACACATTTTACAAATATATATTATAATAATTCTATATTTTTAGGTAATACACCTATTGATATACAATCAATTTATATATTTACATAATTTAAAATTGAAAAATTTGAGAGAGATCTAATACCCCACAAGTTATAATAGTTTAAGGATTACTCTATTTGAAGTTATTTAGTCTTAAGTAATAACTTATTAATGGTGCTCCGAATTATATTAAAAAGCTACATTTTTAAAACAGCCCATTGTCTATAGATTAGTTCGATAGCTATTTAAACTTGTTCGTAATATAATTTAATTCTGAACTCTGGCTCGCTCTTGAATTGTTTAAAGTTGCATAACGTTTAATTTCAAGTTTCATGCTTGTTCTCTTCAATTTCAGGCTGAAGGCTTTTTTTTAATATACACTGAAAATTACTTTAAGAGGTAGTTTGAAAATACCTAAGTGTTAATAAGGCTTGCGATAAATTTTCTAAGGTTATTTTTGTATTAAATTTGTCAGTTATGAATGGCAAATAACGATAAAATCTTGACCGCAATGATAAATGTAACTTTTAATGTCTTTATGTATTTAATGTAATGTTAGTATATTACAAGCTTTTAGGTCACAGTTCGGACGTCCTTGACAGTTTGATGATTGGAAATAAACATAACTAAGATATATATATATATATATATATATATATATATCTTAGTTATGTTTTTCATACTCTTCGCAAACATTATTAGTGAGACCAATACCAAGGAAATATAAAAATCAATAGCAATATCAACTACCTCGGTCCTATTAGTATCCGTGTATTTTAAATATTTTAGAGAAAATCGTATGTGATCAGAACTTGTGATATTTTACTACTTGTTCGAACTAAGACACAAGAACCACATTACCAAACGTCATGGTCAATATTATGTACTCTCAAGATGCAAGCAAGTGTACTATCCTGGTAGCGTTGGAATTCTAGGAAATGAAAAAATAATCATTTAAATAAAATGTATTATGAATTTTGTTCTAACATGCAGAAATGGTTTGTTTATTATTTGCAACCTGTAAATAGTAAGCTGTGATGGTTCAAGAACCTCTTCTATTTGTGCCTTTCTTAAATAGTCCCCTTCGAATCAATGCTAGGTCCGATTTAGTTTGCTGATGGTAAAAAAAATTATTGTAAATCATATAATCTGTAAATGATCTGCACGTAAAATTTAAATAAGTTTTAGTTATTTTATAAAGGTTTATTCACTAATATTTTTTAATTTTATTGCCACAAAAGCGAACGCGTAAAGTTCTAAAACAACACAAAGAATATCATTGCTTTTGATCTCTCCTTTTATTCAGACTTAGCGATACAATATCAGACTCCGAGGGGTCGTTGGTTTGATGCCAGATTATCTTGAACACGCTTCACAGATTTTAATCACAGAATGGTGTTGCCAAGACGTCGCGGAACCGGGTTTTCTTATGTTTCATGAAGAAATCGAATAGCTAAGTAAATTAACAAATAAGTCAAGAATCGCTTTATGAAGCTACTACCATTAACTATTGTTTACGTATTGTTTACGTTTACGTTTTTATATTCATGTTAGCATAAGAATATAATTTAGATGTTATGTGGTGCCGTAGAACTTGAGCATTTGCTAACATAAGAGGTGATAAACACTTTGCTTTATCATGGATACTGAGGATAATGAAAAAGAATAGGACACAGGATGAGAAAACAGGAAAGGAGAGAAGCAATTTTATCAAAGGAATAAAGTATTAAATTTCAAAGCAGTATAACAAAGCGATAGATGATAGCTTCATTATCTTTGAAGCTATAGAACGTAATCTTATAATAATCTTTTACTTTGTAATTAAAACATATAATTATCAAACAAACTTATTGAAATTATAAAATGCTAATAAAATATTGAATCAAAAATTGTATTTTAAAGTTCTTGCAAGTACTTTTACATGATGAAGGCATATTTTGTGTTATCCCTTTGAAGTTTATAAAATATATGAATATTTGTATTATTTGCGTAATTATTATGTTACATATAGTTTTGGTATTTTGTTTATAAAAACATATTATAAAATCTATTACACTTTGAAAATCAGGTATATTTTTATAGTGTATATTTTTGATAAGATTTAAAACAAAACATACAACATAGTTAAATAAAAGTTTGTAAGAATGAAGACAGTCTCTTAAAGTGCATTGTTAGTGCCAAATCTGCAAAAGTAATCTCCAGCGAATAAAAATCGAACAATAAACCTCGCAAAGCATTTCCGAAGAGATCGCGGAGTATGAAATAATGATATTATATTTGGCATTATAACCGAGTCTCAAGATGCCTCCGACTAACATTTGGCAAGCATGGCATGCCAAGGGTTCTTGGACGTTGATTCAAAAAGATGTGTTATTATTGAAAACAGTATGGAAACGACAGACTCACAAAAACAGACGACTCAATATATTATTGGATTGTTTAAGTATAAAATAAAACTTCTTTTTTACTGTTTATTTTACATTATGTCCGAATATAGGGATTTAGAGTAGAAACTAATGACTTGGTTTACAAGTTTTTGATGTCGTTTAATAAGATTAAAGACTTACATAACAGAATGATGCTTTTTTATTTTGTATTAAATTTTAAAACTTGCAAAGACAACTAAATTTAAAAAATAAGTAATACAGATCGATGGACCCCACGACACAACCTATAAACGGGCACCGTCATCAACTGCTACATTTGCGAGTGATATACTCGTATGTAATAACTAACGACTTATCTGCTCCCTTCTGGTGTGGTACACTGAAGGAACTAGTCAGCCTGTACCAGCTAAGGATTTGGGGTTCCGCAGAGTATGGGACAAATATGGTAGGGGGGTAAAATTAATTGATTAGAGTTTTGATACTTAAGTGTTCCTTCGCAATTCTAACACTCGACATCACCAACGAAATTTAATATTTTGGAAACTACTAACGCGGATGATACTGACTCCACCAATCATTAAGAATAATGGAATCTAAGAAAACTATTTCGACCGATACGCGTGGTTTCGACAAACCCTACTTCGAGAGACACCACCTGCCGTCCTTTTTATTCAAATATAAAAATATGACACCTGATGGTTTGTTTCCGCAACTGCACAATTAGCGTAAAAGCTTTTCTGAACACCTAATGGTATATACCTTATATACTCGTATATATTATTTGAAAAATGTAGTGTAACAACTTTACATAAATAATGTCCTGTAAGCTAATTTCATTAGAAACAAAATCTCAAACAAATAAAAGTATGAAAAAATAAATTGAAAAAAATACATTATTGGGGTCAATATGAGCCTGGGTCACATGAAAAGCTACAGCAGCGCAATTAAAATAGCGGCACTACTAAAACAGTCACTAATGACTTCTCCATTAACATTACAGTGTTAACAACATAGCTTTCATAATTAAATTAATTTGTAATAATTAATTGTAACTCCGTAAAATGTGATTAAATTATCATGTTTTCAGTATGGCCGCTCTTATTTATAATATAACAAGAGTATCGTTTTATTATGTTATTTTGTAATTTATATTACTTGTTTTACTACGATCCGCCAAGCGTGCGCGGCGGGTGTTAAGTTGAGCCCCTCTCCTTTCTTCTTTTCTTGATAACTTTTGAATGGCTAAACATTTTTTCAATCTGTTTTCGCTATAACATCCGCGCTCGGCTCATAAATACAACACAAAACAAGCTAATTATCTCGTCACATTCTGGAGACAAGTTAACTCAAAATAAGGTCTCCCAAACGGTTAAAAGCTTCGCTTACGCTCAGCTCAATTAAAGACACACATACATTATTCCTGTTGAATATGCTTTGAATACCTTGACTAATTATTTTTTACACGATAATTCTCCTTCACTCTGGCTTTAGCATTGCAAAGAAATATAATTTTAAATGAATAATAATACTAATAAAATAAACTGGTCACTCAATATATTTTAAGCCGCGGCGACAATTAAATTTCTCCACACATTTTATTTTCACAAAAACTAAAATTTTGAAGTTAGCAGTAGGGATTAGGGATGGGAATAAATAGGTTTTTAGACGTAATACTAGTTCCTAGTTTTTGCCAAAGATAATATTTTATTAAGTATTTAATAGGTTTTGAATAAACGATGTTTTTTTCTTGTAATAGTTAATTAAGAGGTAAGAGACATTACTTTGTTTACCATACCCAAATATAAAAAAATTTCCTTGAAATGTTATTAAAAACCTCGTTATTTGCCAAATTGTAGTTCTAGGTCATTGGGAATTACCTTGTTATATTCGTTTTTGGTTCCCTTGAGAGTGTCGAAATGTGTTTTCAAGCTTTATGAGGCTGTTGCGGTAGAATGTACCTTAAAATGTGGTTTTAATTTTATTTTGATATGGAGATATCGATTGACGTGGAGACGTCTTCTCGTTATTAAGGTTCTTGAGAGATACATAAATAGATGAACAGACAGATATATAACAAATTGATTCTATAAGGGTTCTTTTTTTATTTAAATATAAAAAATTTATTTAAATATAAGAAAATTTATATTTATAAAAAAAAATAAAAAAAAGATTTAAAAAATAAATCATACTATGAATGTATAACATTTTTATCGAAATAGGATTTATATGTATATTTCACGTACAAAACACCAAAACCTCTGAGAAAGACCTCCAAAAAACTAAATATACAATAGTTTGGGGTAGACATTCAAGTATAATTCACGTTTGTATCAACTATGAGGAATGCAATGAAATGAGTGCTTTGATATTAAAATAAAGTAATAAGACCCGCATCATAACCCGAAAGATTAAACTCTTTGAAACTGTAAATGCAAATGCAATTTATATAATACAAATGGTCCTGAAAGTGTATAAGAACCAATTCGTTTATAAATATTCCATACTAAATGGAAAGTACAAATTATGAGGATTCAAAAGGTTGTAATAAATTTCATCGCCTGGATTGCTTCCTACGTCTCGACCCTCGTCGTGAGCCCGTGAGCCCGAGATAAAGAGTATCCGATAGCAACCGACGTGCTCATTGGTTAGTAGATTTGTCGGTACAAATGTGGAAGCAATAAAATTTTAAATTCTAAACTGATAAGAAAATGTATTGAAGAAATATTTTATAATAAATACCATATATCATAAGTACTTTTTATATAAATCAATATTCCATTATGATATAAAATAAATAATGGAGTTGAGTAAATAAAAATAAATAAATAATATGCTTACTGTAATGTTTTATAGTCGCTAAACGTCCGCTATAAATGGACTATAAAAAGTATTATTAACGTCAGACTTGTTTTCTTCAACTTCAGTTCAATTATATTGCATATTAGTATAATTAATTCGATAATAAAGAAAATAATTAAGAATACAAGCTGAGCAAAAATTAAAAAAAGGCGAGCATAATGACATTCCTTTAAAACTGGGTAAAAAGCTGGCCTGAAAAGGCAAAGGCAGAGCACGTCTGAACTTGTCTTTGTACCGGTTAAAGATTTTTTTTAAAGCGACGTGCATGTGTGGCCGCACTAAGAAGAGTTAAGATTGTTGCTTGCTGTTCATATAGATCATAGCTATGAATGCTACTTTTAAACCTGCAAAATTTTCATTAAACAGCTAAGTCAGGACAACTTTTATATAAATATTGGTATCTGGTACCTGGTATTTTTCTTATGAGTAAAAATCTGAGTTTGTGGTTTTGGTAGACAATCGTATGACAGAATTTAACGCTATTTATTATTATTAAAATTAAAAATACGTTAAAATTGATTTAAGACTTTTAATTGAAATTTACCAACATAAATATCTGTTTTTAGTACCGAGTAAAATAATATTATTTAAATATTTACTAGCTGCTGCCCACGATTCCATGTGACTTAAACCCTGAAATCTACTGGCACTTAAAATTTAACAAATCATTACACTTTTATCGTATATATTTCTCAATTTCGCTCTTGCGAAGTAGGTAATTTTTACCCTTTTTACCCAGACATACATATAGCCCATGTCCATAATAATTAATTACAAATAAATTATACGCACTGCCGTCATTCAGATTCATTGCTTACCTTTACAGTGTCGATGTCAGTAAGGACCAAAAATTTATAACACTTTGGTCACAGATTCTCGTAAACAAAAAAATTACTGTAATATTTAAGATATAATTTTGTTTTTTAGATTAAAAATGTTCATACTCGTATGCTCTCTTTGATGTTTTCTTGGAATTCTTAGAATAGAATAGAATGGAATAGAATGGAATAGACTGGAATAGAATGGAATAGAATGGAATAGAATGGAATAGAATGGAATAGAAGGGAATAGAATGGAAGAGAATGGAAGAGAATGGAATAGAATGGAATAGAATGGGATAGAATGGAATAGAGTAGAATTTAAAAAATCAAATAATCCAAAAATATATTATCACTATCGACGAGTTTCGAGCACTTAACTTATCCCTCACTAACGTCTAGTCTGATCAATTCTTGATTAAAAGAAGTACGTCTATATTAAATTAAATAATAAAGATATTTTTATAGGATACCTAAATTAATATTTTGACGCATATATGTAGGTTAGTATTAAAAATATTACTTATGAAATAACAAACAACAAGTAAACAAACAAGTACAATCAGTAAAATAAAAGTGAGTTATTATATCGGAGAGCACCCATTCCAGTCTTTGGAATGACCGCACAAGTCTAATCGCACGATATCTACAGCAGTCTTTGTGTAATATCAAAATGGAGGGGGTGGGAGGTGTGGTGAGAGGTGGTGAGGGGAGGGCGAAGAATAATTATTTGCTTTGTAAACATGATTAATTGTAATCCGGAATGAATAGGAATTTAACCTTTAATTTAATTTACGATGGTTAGTAATTGGTTGAAATATTTAGGTGTCGTGTTATATAGATTTTTAAAATATTAAATAACCTTAGCAGAGTGCTATTGTTTAAATTGTCTTTTTTTAATATTCAAATGTGGAAAATGTTTTGGATAAATGAATGAGTGAATGATTGTATGATACGTTAAAGATTTTTGTATAACCTTGAGGCTTTGTTTGGACAACTGTAACCGAAGTAAGTAATGTCACAATACTGTTAGATGTATAGCAATATAAAAGGTCTACGCACATGTTGCTTTACTAAAATAATTTTCAAACTGTAGGCTAAATAATAATATATCAATTACAGAGAAGTAATAAAAGAATACCCAAATATTATTTTCTTAATAAATTAATATTTAATTATAGGTTAACCTTTTTTGCTATCTTTCTACAATCAGAGGATTGTTTTAATTAATGTCCTTAGATGAATCGAATGACTTTAAGTACTTAATATTTTATCTACTTTATTTAAGAGCTTGAATTTATAATTCGATTAAGGCAGCCCTCCTAGTCGCACATCTAATTGTGACATGGAAGAGATCACAATATATTTTTTTAACAGAATTTTAAAAATTGTTAAATTATTATTTGTTAAAGTCACGTAGTTAATATATTCTAATTGTTTATTTTTATTAATTATTATGAGTAGCGTGCTAATCCTAAACCATGAATTTCAGTGACAATAATAAACTTATAGATAGACTGTCTTTTTCATTACGAGTTTTATAAAGTCAAGTTTATTAGGTAAAATTTAATCAACAACTTACCTCCGCGCTTTCCATATTTGCACGACTTCGGTCCTTTATTGTGCCAGTGACAAACTACATCAGAAATTTATCGCGAATGTTTATTTAAAAAGATAAAACATAACTCCAAGTAGCTTTGAAACAAGTTATACAATATCCATTTGCTTATGTTACTCATAGCTGTTAGTTTAGATGCCTACGTTTTCTACATATCTATTAAAAATATCTGTATAATTTATAGTCAATTATATTTATCGCTAAACTACTTTTGTTTCTTTTCACGAACACCCAATTATCTGTAATACCGTATAAAGCTTGGTTTTCCTAAATGGCTCGGCCTCGGGGCGGGCAAAGCTCGTGAGGTAATAAATGCAAATTGGGTGAGCCTTGCAATACCGCGATCGGGAGCGTTTCTATTAATCCATATCCCGAATACTACTTAATTTCATTTTAAATGAATTTATAATAGAAAAAAAAGTAACTAATGATAAAGAGTTTGACCGTTGCCACCTATATCTCACTGGATCGTATGATAATAATTAATTTTAAAGTAAAAATAAACCAACTACATTTGCTATGTAATATTGCCTGCAATGTTAAAAATGTAGGATTATGAATCTTTTTACATATTATATTCATTTTTCGTCACTCAGCTTCACGTTAGTCAGCTGTATTTGGTTCATTTTATCGATGTATTGTTCACTTTGAAAATATATTACGATAATAATTGCTGGCATTAGTTCATGACAAAAATTAAACACCTATTTGATACTAATATTATATTCAACTTCAAAATAGGTAACACATTTGTATATTCTTTAAAGTTATTTTTCATCACTGTTTTAATTTAACCGTGTTTAATAAATAATAAACCAGGTTTGTACATAATTATATTTATTATGTTTGTTCAACACTATTCCAATTGACAAGGTTTTATACATATACAATAAATACGTATTAGTGTAATTATTGACCATAAAAATATATTATTTATCGTATAAATTGTAATTGTCACCAGTAATTTACGAATATAGGTGTTCACAGTTCACAGATATCATTGTTCATCTTCACAGTATTTGTAAAATATATAGCTTAGTATTTCAATTATAAATAAAATTCTGTAAAAGTAAAATAAATTTAGAAATTCTAGGTTTTTAAAATTTGTGTATCAAAAATGTTATACCAGCTAGGCTGAGCTTGCATTCAATAAGTATTTGTTTTGCACATGCTATACCTAAGTATTAAATAAATTCAAATTGTCTGAAGCACTTCCATTCTCCCTTCAAAGAGGCCACTCCCGTTAAGCCTTGCATTTGATACTTTTAACTGGGTAGTTTATTTACACAAACTTATTGCTAGGTAGTTACTGGGTAGTAACTACCTAGCAATAAGTTTTTAGTTGTGTTAAGTAATGCTAATATTTGAAGCTTCTGGGAATATGATTCGATATTTCTTATGCATCAAAATATTTGAAAAGTTAATTAGTAATTGTGAAACGAAAAAAGCTATTTTTGTAGCACACGGACATTATACGGTAATATATGGTCACATGTCTTAACGTATGTATTCTTAATACACACATAAACCCGTTTATAAGATATAGCTAATAAAAAATATATACACAAAATAAAAAATAAAAATAACAAATTTGTTGCAAAATATATTGAAGTTAATAATCCATAACTAATGTAGTAGAAGAATATGTGTTAGAAGTGTTATAGAATATTATATATTGTATCTTAAAATAAAAATCATATAAAGAGTGTATTACAATCACAGTAATGAGAAGATGAAAGTAGAAAAGGTGTCGGAGAGAGCTCGTAAATTTCAGCTCCCGAACCACCGTAGTGAGGCCATTGTGTTTATACGAGGATATTCTACAAAGCATTCATAGCATTAATATGTAAATAATGTGCTATAATAATAGCAATTAAAACGGTTATAAGTGTTAACGTTTGTTGCTTTCTGAAATAGTACAATAAAATATAATATAATTTAATATTCTTTTATTATTAAGGGTTGGTGTAATTCACGGGTAATTAATATTTGATTAATTGAATAAGTTGTGATATTGTATTTGTGACGTATACAAAATCGTTTTACGCTTTTTTGCCACGTAACTTATTTTTCAACCGGTTTTGTTAATTCGTGTCGGTTGATTTATTTGCAATTTAGTTATTTCAGTGAATAACTATTACATTATTGAATATAATATAATTTTTGTTGATTATTAGTTCACATTAAGATAGTTTTATATATATTTAACTTTTGGAGACTCTTTATATAAATTTACTTATTTTATTCATTTGCTTTTTATTTTATTTTAAAATGAGTGTTAAATATACTGCACGATTAGCCGGCGTGTTGCGTTGGCTCGGCTGTGCTGTTTTAAATATTAAACGTAAGGATCGTGCTCAGGCGACGTTAATCAAGCGGACGATCTGGCGGATTAATTACGTTAGGTAGTCGGCAATATAAATGGGTTTTCCTGCACTAACTAGCAGGTTGCCAGTCCTCGACCTACCACACTTCAGCGGCGATTTGGGACAATGGGTGGCGTTTAGTAACTTGTACGATAGTTTGGTACATTGTCATAAGGATTTGACCTCTGATCAAAAGCTGGCTTATCTGATGGATTCATTGACTGGTGAGGCCAAAGAGCTAGAGCAACATTTGGAGCTCATCGATGCAAATTATGATATTGGTCGGGACTTACTAAAGCGTACGTACCAAAATAAATTAAGTATTTTAAGTAAATTATCACATGAATTAGGATATCGCTTCGAATTGGAATACGGAGGGAATTTTGCTACTCATCTTCCCGAGTTTGATGAATTAATTGTTTTCCTGAGAAAGAGTGTCATCATATGGAAAACGTTCCTCTTCCCGAACCTGAGGTTGATTATCCTCGTACACGGTCGGCGGCTGAAAATCAACAGATGGTTCGGCCGCCCGAGGTAACTCGTATGTACACTGCGGTGGCGGAGAAGGAAGATGACCGTCGCTGTATATACTGCCGAGATCCTGGACATGGTGTTACGAAGTGCCACAAATTTAAAAATCTTTGCTGGCAATTGCCGTCGTGTCAACTCGGAGAACCATGAATGTGAATTTTTGTTCCTGAATAATATCGGACGGCTTCGTTCCAGTCATTTTATCAATTTGTAAGGATAAACTAAACTTTAGGAATTTAACAATACTGGCTTGTTGACAAAGTATGTACATTGCAACATAAAAGAGTGATATAATTTTATGATTCAACAGGTGACGCGATCTTATATTTGTTTGTTTTATTTTCATACACCTCAGAAAATAATAAGAACAAACTAACTTCTAATTATAGAAACCATAATCGATATTATATTTGAATACTTTCGTTTTTAAAATCTATAAAAATACTATTTTATTTGTAGAAATAAATAAATAAATAAATTATCCAAAGTGACAGTTAAACCCAAATTTCTAGATAACCGAATCCATCTAATACTATTTTTTTTTCGATGCAACTCGCAAAGAAAAAACATATTGAAGAAATGTGAGCCAATAAATTACACCTTATTACTGAGATTTGAAGGAATATTGAAACAAAAACGATTACCCGGCCCAGTTTCTCTAGGTGATACATTAAATATTCTATAATCTAATAGATCTTATGGTTCAATGAAATTTTAATTTTTAGACAACTGACTTATTTTTTTCCTTATTTAAATTTGTCTTGGTCTTTCCAAAAATATGCAAATGTAACAAAATATAAATTAATTTAAAAACACGCAAGTTTTAAATATATATATTTAAAACTTGCGTGTTTTTAAATTAATTTATATTTTGTTACATTTGCATATATATATATATATATATATATATATATATATATATATATATATATTAGTTAGTTAGTTAGCTTTGCTATAAATATTGTTACAGAGAAAAATAATTGATTTTGTATAGCACGTAATATTTAACGTTTTTACAGTGCGTTAGTATAATATATTAATATGAAACCATTGAAAATATAAAAAGCATATTCAAAGTGGTCTTAATTGGCTGCAATACAATCTTTTGAACGTTGAGGCCAGTTACCAATAGCAGCACGGACTTTTTCTATGATAAAAGTCTTTGCTGCCAATCGTATGGATTGTTTTAGGAACTCCAAATTAACATAGCATTTAGAACAAGCTTTACTCTCTAAAATTGAATAAAAATCATAATCCAGTGATTAAGATTAAGATCAGGATTAGATGACGGCTAGTCTTCAGGTCTGATAAAGTCCGGAATGTTTGGATCTAAGATTGGATCGTGCTTTAAGACGACTTAAGACTTCAAGAGACTTGTTGAAGGACTGTTCTTAACTATTGAATATGGTGTTACTAAGGGGCTTAACAACCTTTCCAAGAATAGTATCTTGATACTGATGATGATACTTGTACTGATGTTTTAATATCTTTTTCACAAAAATATGACTCAGTCACTCCTTCATAGTTAACACCCCATCAAACTATTGCTGAAATCCGATAAAGCCCACATTTTACTGTAATAACTAATTGAGAAGCTTCTTTAGAGCTTTCATAAAAAGTAAGGTAACTTTTTTGTCAATTTATATGTATTATGTTAGTTATATTGCTCAATTGTAAATAATTCTAATCCCAAAACATATTTCTTTAATAAGTTGTAACAATGTAAATATAAATCCATAAACATGTATAAAATGATTTGTTTCATTTTTCTCCTTATAAAATCTGCAACAACGGGATCTCTGTATAAAATTTTCTTTCATTTGTGTTTAATCTTTACAAAACTTGGCACTCGACCCGTTTACCTTAAAGGAGGTTATAAAATGGGCTATATATATATATATATATATATATATATATATATATATATATATATATATATATATATATATATATATATATATATATATATATATATATATATATATATAAAAGATAACTCTATCCGAAAGAGTATGTCAGTTGTGCTACGATTATAAACCGGATTTAACATTTAAAAGTAAATGTAATCAACATTATTATTAAGTATATTTTTACACCAATTAATTTGACTTAACTTCTTTGACCTGTGTTATATCTGTTCGAGCAAATAATATATGTCAATAATATATTGGAGAATCATAAATTTCAAGCAGAACACTTGGCACTAAAACGGACCATTAACATTAAATCGAGTAAAGTTATGGAATATTTAATAAAAGTAATATTACTAAAAACTATTGCTATATATTAAGTGCTAGGTTATATTGTAGTTCAAACAACTCGTTAGATGAGTTAGGTTCGTAATTTGGATGATTACACAGGCACAAAAAAAAAATCATGAACCAGAGAGGAGACCTCATTATCCTTAGGTTTTTGGGATCGCTGAAACCGAATATGACAATAAAAACTAATTTTAAATGCCCCTTTTCCCGCTAGCACCCCCTTACCACCTCTTAAGGGGTGAAAATTGAAATTTTTGTATAAAATTAAGATAGATGTGTATTTTTACGTTTTTTTGGGATGCTGAAACCAAAAATGATAACTAAAAATAAATTCATGACCACTATCACCCCCTACCACCCCTTACAGGGGGTGTAAATTTCAATTTTTTTATATAAAATCAAGATAGATGTGTATTTCTACGTTTTTTAGGATGCTGGAACCGAAAATGATTACTAAAAATAAATTTAAGACCTCTATCACCCATTAACATCCCTCACCAATCCTTACGGGGGGTGAAAATTTCAATTTTTATATAAAGTCAAGATGGATGTGAATTTCTATGTTTTTCAAGATGCTGAGAGAAAAAATGATTATAAAGTATATGGTAACCTTATTGTATACATATATTTGTTATTATGATGCTAAGACTGAATCATGATTTTTGTCCTATTCTTAATAAATTATTCATTTTTTGTTTTTTTTTTTTTGTTTTCTATTTAAGTAGAATACTTATACTGTTATCCATCCGGCAGTCTTGTAAAACGCTTAAAAGATGCTGAACCTAATTCTATGCCTCCGAAATAGAAGGGACTATTTTCCTGATAATTTAGGAGACTACAGTGAGGAGCAAGGTGAAAGGTTCCATCAGGATCTTAAGACAATGGAACAGCGCTATCAGGGTAAATGGCATGTCAATATGTTAGCAGACTACTGTTGAAATTTAAAAAGAGGTTTGCCAGAACAGAAAAGAACCAATAAAAGGAAACCACTTAGAAGAACATTTGACGACCAGAGAGTTCGTTATCGTAGAAACAGGTAGACGCTGAATAGTGAGAGGCAAGGGGACTCACTTTAATTCAGCACCCCGGATAGTGAGAGGCAAGGGACAATATATATCAGATACTTCTGATCGATAAAGCATTTGAATTTCTAATGTAAGAGCTAAGAGCAAACTCAAATTAGTTTGATAAACATGTCACTTACTGTAAATCGTTAAAATTTCTTCATACATCTTGATTTTATACAAAATTGAAACTACGTTAAGGGTGGTTAGTGGGTGGTATTGAGTAAAAAAGGTATCAAATTCACTTTTGGTTGTCATTTTCGGTTTCATCATACCCAAAAACATATAAATACACATTCATCTTTATTTTATACAAAAATGGAAAACTTCACTCTCCATAAGGGGTAGTAAGAAAGTGTTAATGGGTTATGGAGGTCTTGAATTAATTTTTCGTTGTCATTTTCGGTTTCAGCATCCCAAAAAACGTAGAAATACACATCTATCTTGATTTTATACAAAAATTTCAGTTTTCGCCCCTTAAGAGGTAGCAAGGGGGTGCTAGCGGGAAAACGGGCAAATACTAATAATATTTCTTTAATAATGTACCGAAAACATTTCCGTGTACACTAATTTCAATATTATATATAACACACATCTCTAAGGAAAAAAAGACAATTAATTTAGACTTTGTTTATATATCCTTGATAGCTAGTTAAGTTTGGTGGCAGCGAAGGATGCAAAGAAAAACAATTATTTTATAAAATTATATTAAAGAGTTACAATTAAAACTTATAATTAATTAATACTAAAAAAAGGTGATTCCAGGTCAGCGATTGACCCAAGAATGAATATATTTTATCCTCGATTCCCATCGATGGTGAGAACGCAAGCCGTATGGTGTCGTCTTCAGGATACTCGAAGCGTGGTGTCAGCATTTAACCGTGTGAAACCAAGTTGGTTCTTACTATAACAATTGCCCTTGGCTATGCTTGCGTAACACCTCCCCCCATAGAACAGCGACTATTGAAGACCTTCGTTGTAAATTGCGCTGGAAGTTCTGATTCATCCCTTTGAGTTTTTTGGATGGTGTGTTTCGTATGTTTAAGTCGGTATTTCCGGTATGCAAGGCCGCTAATTAGTACACATGCACCGAATAGTAACGTATATAAAGGTATTGTTGTATGGTAGACGCTTATATCGTTAGTCTTGCTTAAGTTTACTGGTGACTGTAGAATAACCTCTCTATTGGTAGCGTGAATGTTAGTCAAATTAATGGAGTTTAATTTGAATATCAGATGTGCTGCTGAACTGAGTGTATTTTCATTAGGGACATCTATTATCTTCAAGGCTTGACCTTTTAGTCGATCGTTGAGGTTCGAGATGATGAATTCTGTTGTTTGAATGAAACAATCATATGGAATTATAACGAGATAATTTCCTTGCAACATCTTGTAGATATCTTGATCGCAGGACAAGCGTTCTTTAGTAAGAGTTGGAAAGCTAATGGTGTAGTGGCGATCGTCGAGTTTCTCGTAGGCTGACGTAAGTAGGGATACGGTGACTGGTTTACATTCGGGGAGTTTTTGCTGCGTAGTAACGAGGGCTGTTACACAATCCGGCGATGTACGATTATGTATGTTGTGTATCTCTTCACATAGATACCCTTTAGTGAACTTCGGGCATTCAGCCTCTATTTATTATTATTTATTTTATTTTTATCTAAAGTAACATAAAACTCACATTTGTTAGTAAAAATTTTATCTTAAAAACTATGTTAGTATTATTATTATTTCTTAAAACCACTGGATATGGCGCAGCAATGATTTAAATACACACAATCCAGCCTGTTGCAAATCATATTTAAGATGCTGTTGGTGCTATCACGTAGTCTTTGACCTAAAGAGCTACACTTTTTACGCATAGTAGCGAAAAAACAATTAACTCGCGCCGTAGCGAACATCCCTGACGCACTACAGAACCGCGGCAACCCCAGCAGCACCCTAAATGCGTTATTATATTGAACACGAAGAGTGTTGTAAGATTTCTGTGAATAACTGGCCCACAGATTACATAGGTAAAAATTTGTGCAGTATGCTCTAAACAATGTAATTTTAACGCCGGTTGAGCAGCGAGCAAACCTGCGAGCCAGCATATTCATCCTCACCGACAACGCCCTCCGTTCTCTTTCAATATCGTCATCGTCTCTGAGGCCGGGTGTCAACACATGTCCAAGATATTTAAATTGGTACACTCGTTCGAGTGTATTCCCATCGAGAAAAATTGAGGGTACTATATTTGGTACTTTACCACCTGCCTCAAAAACCATAACTACACTTTTTCTTCCATTATAGATCAGACCATGTTTTCCCGCATAAGCCTCACAAATTGCTATCAACTTCCTAAGGCCACAAATTGAAGCGCTTAGTAGAACCATATCGTCAGCATAACTTAAGTTATTAACACAAATACCATCAATATTACAACCTACCCTAGTGTCATTAAGCTCGCCAATCAAATTGTTTATATACAAGTTAAATAGTGTTGGTGAACTTAAGCCTCCCTGTCTGACCCCACACTCCAAACGATATGGACGTGATAAAACTCCCGCCCACCGAACATAGTTCACCTGGCTACTGTACCAGTACTTAAAAATGTTTATAAGTTCAGACGGCATATTAGCTTGCTCCATCTTTCCCCACAATACATCATATGATACCAAATCAAATGCCTTTGAAAGATCTAAAAAACAGGCATAGATTGGTGTATTTCTCTTCGCATAATATGTGACAGCATGCTTAAGACCCAAAACGGCACTCTCCGTAGACAATCCAGGCCGAAATCCAAATTGGTTGTCGTGCAAGCTGATATATTTATTTAGTTGAGTGTTAAGCATGCTATCCAATACCTTGGAGATAACTGTAGCCAGAGATATTGGTCGATAGTTGGCCTTATCTGCGAGATCACCGGTTTTGTTTTTTGCAATAGGCACAACGATCGTCCGCATCATCTCGGCAGGCATAAAACTATGACTCAAACAAATATTGTATAACTTTGCAAGGATCTGTGGCAGAAGTGGGCCAGCATACTTAAGATGCTCAATGCTGAGACCATCGTGTCCTGGGGATTTACCTTTTGTCATACGCGAGATGATTTGTGCGACTTCCTGTGATTTAAACTCGATCCCCATGTTCCCGCCAGTCCCAACATTAAGTAACGATAGAGAAGGCCCTCGCGGCGATTTCACATAAAAATGGTTCATAAAAAGATTAGATATCTGTTCCGGTTCACACAATCCACCGACGCTTACGGGAAGGGAAGGCCGAACATTCATCCTGTTCGTAGCTCTCCAAAATCCGCGGAAGTTATTTTTAGAATGATATGAGGCCAGAATGTCCATTTTAATTTGCTCTTCATGGGTTTGACACCATTTTAAACGAGACTTAAAAATTTTTCTGGCCTCACACATTTCATTATAAACCTTACCTACGGTAGGTTTACCCGAATCAAGCCATAAAAAGAACTTTCGCCTTGCCTCCCCGTGGGCCCCAGCCACGTGTTTATTCCAACCTACGACTTTTTTCTTCCTAACACAATTACCACTACTACTACCACGAGTCACCGCGGCGGACTCCTCTAACGCATGAACTACATTATCATACATTTTTGTAATGATTTCATTATGTTTCGAGTTGTTACAAGTATGGTTATCGCAATCACAAAGCTCACGCGGGAAGTCAATCAGTGTCAATCGCTCATGACATTCCCTCCGGTATAGGTTAATTTCCTCTTCGCTTCTCTCTCCCCAATAAAACAGACTTCGAGAAGTATTTGGTATCGATGTCTTTAATACTAACGTATTGAAGTTACATTCCACAACCAGAGGGAAATGGTCTGACCACATTACATCGCTTAAAACAAAAATGTTACGAATAGACTCCTGGGCGGCCTTAGTAACTAAACAATGATCAAGCCAACGTTTTGACCCGTTAGCTTCACTTAAAAATGTAAAAGTGTCCGACTGTAAGCCGAGAAACTCCGCATCAATACAACACCATTTCTGCTCAGTACAAAACTGAGAAAGTTCGTGATAAAACCGCTCTGACGGATGTGCATTATAGTCTCCCAAAATATAAACACAGTTCTCCTCGTAAGAGTTTATAATAGTACTTACCGAGCTAAGTACGTCCGTAAAATCCGTTAGATTAGCCACTGCATCCGTAGGCATATACACACTAAAAATTAAAAACGATTTCCCTTGCAACACTACATTTATCGCACAAATGCGTGTATTATTACACTCAACCACAGACACATATTGAAAAACACTACGCCTCCAAAGCAGCGCAACGCCTCCATACGGTCTTCCACGTAGAATACCCGCAGACGTATCAACTGCAGATACTCCTGTAGAACTGAAGTCGTTACTTAGCGAGTCAAGAAAGGATAACTCTTCTGGCATAAGCCATGTTTCTTGTAATGCGATTATATCGCAATTTTTACATAGTTCTTGAATATACTGTGCAGAGCGCTTTACACTTTTACAGTTAAAGGAAAGTAATTTACATATAGTGTTTATATCCATTAATTAATTCGTTTATTGCTCGTTTCCGCAACCGAAACCGGTGTTTCAGTTGGTTTTTTAGGCTTAAAGTGCACAAATTTTCGAAAGATGATACCTCGAGGCCATAGATTCTCATCCAAGTATAAAGGGAGCTTGCTTTGAGATACAATAACTTTGTATGCATCGTATTGACAATTTCGTTTTATTGACATTTTTTCTAAGCTGACCTCTTCCTTCGTTTTATTTTTTATATACGTAATTATATCAATTTCCGACGTGTCTTTATGAACGTTTGTAATAAATAAGGGTATTTTACGATCTGCGGCTCTAAACTTCTCTTCCGTTTCTACCAATACGTTTCCCATTTTACCCATAAAACGGTTTTTAGATTTCTGCAACTTTTTACGCACTACAGTCCAACCTTCATTTGTATTGACGCCTTTAACCTGCGACGCATAAGTTTGCTTTTCCATTATCTTCGAATGTTGAACACTCGTCTTTTTTATCAACAAAGATGAAACATTCTCGTCGACCGGTTTTTGTTTCAAGTTGCGTCCGTTGTTAACATCGTATCGTCCAGGCGATTGATGCAATATTTTACGTTGTGTCTCTGTCTGACTACCCTCTAAATTTTTTATATTAAAATTTCTAACATTTAAATAATTCGTTGGAGACGATGACCCACTATTAGGCTCACTATTTTCTACGTTATCTTCCAAAAAAGACAATCCAGATGGACCACTGTCGCGGTAACCACCTCGCTTCATATTGATCTTAGCAGCTGAGAACGAGGGTGAAGCCATCCTTCCGCTAAGATATTCTCTTTTTAAATTCTCAACCTGCTCAACAGTCGCATACGAGGACTTGATTGATTTTATTTCCGCTTGTACTAACAACAGATCTTTTAACAACTTGGAGACATCCAAATGATCAAAAGTAATGGGGGGTAGTTTCTCCAAATCCCGTGCCACAAAAATTGGTAATACGTTGGGTTCAGTTATCTTAAATATGTTGATGATATCGTATAGCAAACGATTTTCTTTGCCTTTACCTTTACGTACAGTTTTACGCATATCCGAAGGTAATGAATTCAAGAGTAAGCTGTTAGCTGTCTCAATTTGTTCGCATGAGAACGCTGACGAACATATTTGCACTAAAGTCACTTCATCCGCGATCGAAACTTTGTTCTGAATGTAAGCTAAGAGCTCATCAATCACTATATGACAAGCATTACACTTAAGCGTATTCGACATTTTACTTATTAATTTTTTTTACGTCATTTGTTACCACGACCGACTAAGCGCAATGGTGCCGTGCGACTGTACTTGAAATCTTTCAAATGGATTGCAAGGAATTGGTGTTGGGGAACAAGAATTTCATGATTTTTGTTAGGGATTATGGATATCTTATATAAATTATATATTTGGGATTTTATAATTGGGAATTTATATACTATAACTATTTCATTTCCTACATAATAAGAACCTAATTGTATTACGTCATAATACTCTCGGGCCTCTATATCTAGTACTTTATTACTACCATACATACTACGTAGCTTTCTAATTATATTTCTAAAAGAACTTAAACTAATGACATCATGATGAGCCGTGGATGTCCTTGTAAATGCTAGCACATTCTGTAACTTAGTTATCTCTTGTGACAACTTGTCAACATTATCATCGACTGTTTTTCACATTTGTAAAGCAATCAGAAATTAAACAATTACTTATTATCTGGTCAGGAACAAATACATCTCCGTCATTGGAGTTTATTGGCAATTTCACTAATTTGGATGACTGAGCTGGTATTATTTCTTCATAAAGATTTGTATTTCGAGCGTCAAACATAATAATAGGCAATTCGGTATTTTTAGTAATTAATTTCTTGCGTCTAAAATCAATGTTAGTGTCCCACGAACTTAACAAATCAAAACCAATAATGCCATCAAAATAATTTTGAAAATTAAGAATAAAAAAGGTTACGTCGTCATTTTCTTTAAATTCCGAGAAACTAGGTAAAGTAATAGAATAGTCTTGTCTATACACATTATGATTATTCGTAACTTCAAATGGAGTATAATTAAGAGGTAAATGAGAAAAGTATTTTTCAACTACTTGAGGGGATATAAACGACTGATTGGCTCCCGTGTCTATAAGAAATTTTAAAGGTGGGTTTTGAATTTGTATATATCCGAGTTGTCTTTTAATATTAAAATTTACATCTATTTTTGCTTTTCTGACTTCGTAGCTTCGAAAAAATTTTGATCTTTTATCTCATCAGTGTTTGAGTTAAGCTCCTCTACTACTGGAGATTCACATTGCTCATAATTTGGAAAGTAATCTCCATTTTCCTGGTAAGAGTCTCAGTTTTGGTAGTAATCAGTATAGTCATAGTCGTAATAGGGTTCATAGTCACATTCATAATTGTTAATTTCTCGAGTTTTAAAGTAATTATTTGGGGGCGGGTTGCCACTTCTACGCCAGTCGTGCCCAGACAATGGTAAGGGTTTAGGCACGAAGTGACTAACACCACTCATAGGACGAGGTACATTATTAGAATTATTATTCGGTTGCATGAATGGTCTATTTGGAATCCTAAAAACGTTACTGCTCGCATTATAATTTGGAGGTGGAGCACGGAATATTTGTTGAGTCCTTGTGGGACCACGAAATTGTAGCGTTGGAGGCCTATTAGATCGCCAACCTTGATTTTGTTGATGGTTAAATTGATGAGGACGCGAGGGGCCTGACATATTATATGGTTGTTTAAAAGAACTACCATTGAATGCATTACCTGTATATTGCATAAAATTATTTAAAGGCAAATTAAAATGAGATTTTAGTGACTGTTGATTATTCAAATTATCCTTTTTATTAGGTAAACCCTCAGCACGCTGCTGCATATATAATGTATTAAGCTCTTCTTGTACGAATTCTAAAGCCTTTTCTATCGTTTCGGGACGCATGCAACGTATCCTAGAGCCTAAGGGGTCCTTAAGACCACGCAAGTAGCACTATAGAGTTAATTCTTATAAAGATTACGTTTAGCTTCAACTGTAGTAGCCACGGTTTCATGCAACGTTACGTATGTCTTGATAGTGCTGAATAAGTTTTGAACACGTTCGTAAAATTCCTGTGGGGTTGAAGACCCCTGGGTTTGTAATGATAAATCGTTAAATAAAGCGGTCTGGTCTCGATGGTCAGCAAAATTATTAATAAGTGCACTACGAATACCGAACCAATTTTCAGGAATACCTGGAATTGGAATTGTTGGAATTTATCAATCGAACTGCAGAGCCTGTAAACTTATTTAATATACCATTAATAGGGGCCAAATTGGTTAACTCATAACCCGGTTCTGTTTTAAAATATGCAAGTACTAATTGATCACATAGGTTTATAAATCTTGTTAACACATGGGGGTTACCGTCAAAATCAGGCAAAACTCTAAGTGACTTGTATATCTCACCCATTTGATTTTGAGACATTTTAATATTAGGTATATCAATTTTTTTCAACTGTCTAAATTCGTCTTTAGTATCGAGCCTGCTAGATCTACCCTTACACAAACTACGGCTACTGTTTTCTCTCGGATGAAAAATTTTGAACACTAATCTAACACTCTAAAAATTATATATAATAGTATTTATATATTAAATTACTTGGACAATCTAATGGAATAATAAAATAAATTGAAAGGATAAGAATAATGTTAAAAATTAGGATAGGTAAGGACTTGAAAGATTCAGAGTACTTACATGAACATGATTTTCTTTGCCGAATCGATATTTTGATTCACCTCTGCTGGCCTCCACGATGTATGTAGATTCGGATACTCGAAATCGGTTAGTCACGCGGGATCTCGCACCGATATTAGGGGAAATCTTGACGCGACGCGTACCGAATATATCTCGAATATCCTACCGACTGCGCCAATTAAGTTTGGTGGCAGCGAAGGATGCAAAGAAAAACAATTATTTTATAAAATTATATTAAAGAGTTACAATTAAAACTTATAATTAATTAATACTAAAAAAAGGTGATTCCAGGTCAGCGATTGACCCAAGAATGAATATATTTTATCCTCGATTCCCATCGATGGTGAGAACGCAAGCCGTATGGTGTCGTCTTCAGGATACTCGAAGCGTGGTGTCAGCATTTAACCGTGTGAAACCAAGTTGGTTCTTACTATAACAATTGCCCTTGGCTATGCTTGCGTAACAAGCTGATAAATATTTGCTGTTAGATAATAAAACAATAAATACAAACCTTATTTAGGATAAAAGATAAGTCAAGAAGTTCCAGTAAATATTACAAGTAAAAATATACAATTTACGAGTACATTAATATTAAAAGTTAAAAATGCTCAAATACATTTATATTACGAGAATTGGTATTTATTCAAACATTTTCAGAATTATGTTAAAAATTATTTTAAAAGAAAGTTAGTTGGCTAATAATAGAAATTTCGTCCTATTCATTTTTATTTTTCGAATTTATTGGAACAAAGAACAATAAAGTCACTGAGAAAAGTGCGAGTGACGTTAAAATAAGGAGTAAAATTATAATTATGAGATATGATATATGAGAGTCAAGCGTCTCTTATTGTTACTGTTATTGTCCATAATAATACAATTTTGTTTGAATCTCTTTCTTTCGGATTTTCCGTCTGATTACCTAACATCTGAAATATTAAAATTATTACCATAGTATCATCTATCCCCTCCTACATGCCCTCCAAGGGGTCCTCATGCTTTTTACGTGACCTTCCTCCAGTATCATAGATACTGTATTTTCGAAGGTCACTCGAGGCCTCCCCCTATCTCTCTTACCGCTCATTTTGCCCGTATAAATCTTTTTTACCATTCTTTCATCACTCAATCTCTCGACGTGCCCAAACCGCTTGAGCACGTTCTTCTTCATTTTCACCGTGACATCTTCGCTAATATCTGTCTCTCTGTGGATCTCTTCATTGCGGATTCGGTCAGATAAACTAACTCCGCATATTCTGCGAACAGATCGCATCTCCACAGCATTCATCTTTCTTACATTCTTCTTCTGTGTTACCCACGTTTGGCTGCCGTATAACAGCGTCGGTAGCAAAACTGCATTGTGTACAGCCAAACGTGCAGCTATGCTGACGTTTTGCCGTCTCAACAATGCAGTCAAAACACCGGTGCTCTGTTACCGGCATCAATACGCCTTTTTACATCCATTTCGAATCCTCGGTCTCTGCTAAACATATTTCCCAAATATACCACTCCATTCACTTGTTCTATTATCTTACCATTCACGTTGATCTTACATTCTGTTCTTTCTTCATTTCTTTCAAATATCAGAACCTTCGTCTTATCTACATTCAGGTTTAGACCATTATTTTACACCCATCTCTCAGAGTGGTGACCAATGCCTGCAAATTGCATTCTGATGATGCGATGAGCATTGCATCATCTGCATATAGCAAGCAATTGACCTTAAGGTCACCTACTTTCACTCCCATGTCACTGTCTTTTACGCCTAGGAGACAACTATCCAAATACAAATTGACCAGGGCGACATGCCAGCTCTTACTCGCACACAAGCTGAGTGATCTCTGTAAAGAGACTTAACAGCCTGTAGCAAGGGTCCGTTCACATTGTATCGGGGTAGTATCTCTCATAACTTCTTTCTCACAACCCTGTCAAACGTCTTTTCCAAATCTACAAAAGCACACCTTTTGGTTTAGAGCCAAAAACTTTTCCGTGATCACGCGGAGGGAAAAGATCTGATCTATACACCCTCGTCCATATCTAAAACCTCCTTGGGCCTCCCACAACAGCCTTCCAGATCTCTCTTGCATTTTTCTGGCTAATATTTTAGCATAAACCTTACCGCCCAAGCTAATCAAACTGATAGCCCTATAGCTTGCACAGTCTATCTGTGAACCTTTGCCTATATAAAATGGTACGATGACTGCACTTCGCCAATTGTCTAGGACCTCCCCCGATTTTCAGCATAAATTGCACAAAAACCAGAAAAAGTCCAAGATGCGTGGCCCACCATATTTGATCATCTCGGCAGTAACTTCATCTGCTCTCGCAGCCTTATCACATTTCAGACTTCGAATCACGCTCTCTACGTCTTCCAAACTGATTTACCATCGGCTACGTTTGGACTCAGCATTACGCTGGTAGTCAAGACCGAGGCGTCCTCACGTTCATACATCTCCCTGTAGAATTCCGCCCACCGCTGCAAAACGTGTGCTTGCTCAGTTAAAATTTCACCTCTCTTCGAAAGCACCTCTTTCTTTCTACAGGTTACCAAACAATTCCGGGAACCACTAACTTTTCGCCAGAAAAGCTTCGTGCTTTCCCGGAAGTTGTTTGTCAACCTTTCATCCCTTTCTCTCTCAGAATTTTCACGGTTCATCTTTATAAGTGCTTTTGTTTTGTGCTTTTGCAGCTTATACGCTCTTTTTCTTATCTCTCTCATACTTTTATCCTTACATTAGATGTAGACGGAAACTACTTACTTATTTATTCTTTCCCTTACTGCTTTGAACACTTCTTTACTTAAGAGTTCCACGGAACACTCGCTCGCATCTGCTGTTATAAAAACAAATACAGATAAATCTATATATTGGTAAATATCACCCGGAAGAAATTTCACTTCACAGTATTGTTTATTATTTTTTTGTCTAATATTTTTGTAGTACTTAGTTCTGTTTTGCTTATATTATTTAGATACCTATTTTGCTGATTAATAAACTTAGATAGTACATCCCAAGAATAGGACTGGTTCTCGATATTACCTTCACCGTTGAAGTCCATGCAGGTATCTTTAACACCACTACTGCCCATGCCCACGAGGACAAGCACCTGCTGGCTGATGTCATGATCCATACGATGTTAAAGAATCTATTGAAATAATATTGAAAAAAATTAAATTTATATTTCATATATCTATTATGACAGGTTACCTATAAATTACATAGTAAATTAGACCGTCTTGGCCCATCTTTAAACACTCGAGATTAATCAGTATTACAAAATTAATCTTCCTATTGAGATCCAATTATTTCACCCACCCACTTGACTCAAAATTCATCGACTTATAATAATAATAATCATCCGGAGATTATAAAAAGCATGAAAGAAATTCATATTTAAGTAACATTTAATTATATTCAGTATATTTTTAATTTTAATACTTTATTTACATGTGGTACCATATATTCTAATTATCGATACGAAATAGCGTACAATTAATGAGACTTTACTTATCCTCGTACATCCACTCGATTTTGTAGACGTAGGGGTGTGCTTTGATGATGTAATCGCAGAAGATATCCGTCTTTCCTCTAATATTGTTCGGGTTCAAATTAATTCACAGCCAGACCACATTTTAGGGCACATCTGTTTGAAATTAAATTTTATAGAGCTTGATTTTACTGAAGTGTAAAATTCTAGTAACATTTTTATGTAGTCTTCAAAAAATTGTCAATGTCTTTACTGTTATTATTTAATATTTATAATAAATGTAAAAGAATTCCTGTAATGTGAGTTATTGTAAATTCATCTATATGTTTTATTATTTTATTATAAAAATCTGTTTTTTTAAATCGTATTCTTATTCTTGGCTCATATATTTATTATATTTTTTTAGTTGGCATTACATTTTATTACGCATAATGTGACTTCTTATTTGATATTTATTTCAAAGCACCGAAAACGAAAATGTTAATAAATGCAAAACTATAATAACACACACATCGATTTTTCGCAATATTTACAAATTAAAGTAATATGGTTATAAAAGAAAATGCGCGTTGTATCAAAACTCGATTAAAAATAACTAAGTTTCGTTTGATCAGATAGACAGATAGACAGATATGCAAAATTTCTATATCCAGCGCTTACAATGGGTTTGAGTACGCCGAAGGCTCTGACTGTGTCATTTAATAGACATTTATTACATGCCCTTGATTTAAATTTGCTTTACAAAGTAGTTTCTCATGGTTATAATGATTAAAGACGTCTCCATAAATGCAGTTGGCGCAAGAATTGCTTTGTCTTTATATAATAATAAAACCTTTTATGATTTAAAATTTCAATATTTTTAATAGTACCAAACCATCTTGTGATAGAATTATTAATATATTTGTTTGAACGTTTTCTAGAAGTATTTTATAGAAGTATACTAAAAACATGATCAGAAGAGTTGAAAAGTACTTATACAATCTTATTAGAAATATAATTTTTTTAAACGAAAATGGTCTGTAATACCTTGTGATTGCCTTAGCGTTGTTTTTCCTGTAACTACATTTCTATCTGATGATACAATTAGGTAGAGATGACCCGAAACACCGACAAAGAAGATCATATCTTATGTTAGCTGATAATGGAGGATTCGAGTCAAGAATATGTACATTCAAATGAGAAATTGAAAGCACAATATAAAAAATAATTATAACTATGAATGCAAATTTATAAAATCTTATTTTTGAGCGTAATTAACTTTTTTGTTTAATTTTAAACAAACATATGTTATTAATATCCGTTCAGATACTAACATTGACGGGAGTCAAGACTTCAAACAATATTTCTTCTATTAATTATAATTTTAGGCTATACATAAAATCACTAATGATTCTGCAGTTTTACACTCGTCAGGACACAATATATTAATAGACAAAGCTTCACATTTAACAATATTCAATAAAACTATAAATTATGCTTTAATTTAATAACTGTTTTTATTTAAGTTATATTATGTTAGGTAAGTTATGAGTATGATTACAGTCTAATTTGACAATTGTTGTTGTTTTTTTTTAAATATAAAGTTACCATAGACTTGTAGTCCATGCCATTTTTAATTTGCTTTATAATTATTATTTTGATTTCTTTTTTTGAGATTTTTGCCTGTGTATTCAGGCACAGATCTTTAATATTAATATCATATGTTTTATAACTATGTTACAATATTTTAGTAACATAATTGTGTAAATGTACACTAAATATGTATGCCAACAATTATTCGATTAATCGATTAATCGAATAATCGATTAGTTCTGTAAAAACAGAAAGTTTTATTTAAGTATCTTTTATTCAATATCCAATAACTGGGTGTTTTAGTAAAGAACGTAATAAAAGACAACACAAGTGAGCTCACACTACGTACAATTTATATCTTTTGTCAGGGTAATTATATTTCTATACAAAGTGTTCCCAAATGGTCTGAGGCCCGACATGTACGTATTGTTCTGACATCAGCTCAGGTTAAAGGCTTGATTCTTAAGACATCTCTGATACTGTTCCGTTGTCGTGTAGTAGTTGGCAGGCAATACCACTTACCCCAAGCTCCAGGATGACTTATAATTATAATTTTTGTTATAACTTTATAAGATATAGTAGCTTCACAACTACCAATATTAACTCATTTTATTTAAAAAAAATTTAACCATAATTTGACTAGAGGAATCTGCCCTTTAGACCTCCTTTTATGTTTCCATTGTTTATTTCGCTATTTTTTGTCATTCAGCTTAGCAAGGAGAATTTTGTAGTTTATTTGAACTATAAATGTAGTGTGTTAGCTATAGTCTACTGAAAATTTACTAATAAAAAAACTAACTGAAATGCTTCCAGTGACAGATATTTATTCCACTTAATTATTTCATCTTATCTCACGATGTAGAGAACAAGTAACGAAACGGGATATCTAATACGAATTACTGGATACTAAATAAGTAAAGAATTTCCAGTATTGATGTTTTATTTCGCTCCGTTTGTTTGGCTGTTGCATAGGATACTTAAAATTTCATAATGACATTCGAAGTGTCGTCGTCGTTGACCAATTTGGCACGAGGAAATATTTTCGCTTTGAATCTTTCTGCAATTGTGAAAAATATTACATTTTATACCTATTTTTTTTCTTTTAAATATATAAATATCTTAACTATTAGGTTACTTTGTGTTATCAAAGCGGGCGTTAGCTAGCTCAGAGTGACGAAAGCACCCATAGTGCTGAAAGTCTAACTCTGTATATATACGCGCAATATCGATTTTTTTATACAGGAGACCTTCTGGTATGAGTGTTGTATTTTTAGAAAGCCCTTGGCCCATAGACCCAGAAAATGCATTTACACTTAGCAATATACCTACCGCCTCACCTCTACGGCCGTTTGAAAAATGAGACTAAAATTTAGTTTTTGGCTCCGCACCAGTATAAAATCACTTATTTCCACCTTGAAAAAGATTTTCCTAAAGGTCCTCGTCGAGACCTTTTCAACAAGCCAAAAACGCCAAAATCCGACCACCGGTTGATGAGATATGACATTTTGAAAATTTTGACTGGCGCCTCCATCGATGATTACTTTGTCTGTGTGTGGGTATATTCGTAGTTTCAACTGATTTTGTTCAAACTTTCAGGGATTGAAGTATATCAAAAACTAAGACTTTTTTGTTCTACGACATTTCGATTTGGCCGCCATGTTGGCCGTGGCCAGCCCTCGAATGGCCAAAAATGGCCATTTTTCGTACAGGGACTGTGGCCAAACCAGTTGACGTACATTGACAAATTGGGCATCATTGGAAAGGTCTCAATTTTATCTTTTGAATAGTATCCCTTTTGATGGAAAAAACATTTTTTGGCGTGACATTTTTGGTCAAAAACCAAAAAATGGCCGACTGGCCGGGGACATATCGGCCATTTTCTCGAAAACGGCGTCAACGATTTTTTCCAAAATTTCCTCATTCGTAGCCCCAAATTAGAGCTAAAATTTGGTATATAGCACATATCTGGGAAAACTCGTTATTTTGAGATATGGCCCTGAGAAGTTCAAAAAATCATGAAAAATGACCAAAAATGGCAAAAAATGACTTTTAAAGCCAGAATCGTACTCACAACACGGTTAAAATTCAATGCTAGTTGCACAGTAATAAACACATGATAACAACAATAAACAATGAATAAACTCACTAACGCATTGCCGTCTGTAACAATAAAACAAAATTTACAGAAAAAAATCCGAATACTGAAGAAATTCTTTTTTGAAGCAATGAATTAAAAAAATAAATGGAAACTGAAAAAACAAATGAAAAAAAATCGGGCACCTGTGGGAATCGAACTCGAGGTCTCGTCTTTGTCATTACAACGCTCATCCTCTGAGCCAAAACACTCTCATTTTGTCAGAGGCAACTATTCCAAATAATAATAATAATAATAATAATAAATCAATTTATTTCAGATAATTCATCCATAAGTGTTAGTAACATTTTAACTTAAGTAACTAATGTTATAATAGTACTCGTAGTTAGTATTCAACATAACAATCTCAAATTATACAGAAAAATAAAATTAATAAAATGCACAAAATTCATAAAATTATTAAAATTAAATATAAATTCAATTCAAATAAATATAAATTTAATTCAAATCAAATATAATTAAAATCATAAAATACTATTAAAGAAATTTAATAAAATAAAATTCATGGAAATCATCGTTCTAATTATTTTTACTCCTACAGTCAGTATACGCTACGCTTCGATGCTACGTGTACACTATCCCAGGACCTCCAGAGGGGAGCGTCTAGCTTTAACGCCAATATGCTGAGAAGATTGTTGGAGCTGTTCAGTAATCTTGTCATTGCGGATGCGGTCCGCTTTCGTATTATCGCATAGAAGTCGTCTACACGAGCCTCCGCAAACATTGCCGATGCACTGCAGTATCGAGGCTTCCTCAACTAAGCCCTCAGCACATTGTTGTACTGATCACGCAGTGCGCTATATGTCCGCCGCGTATAGTTCTCCCATAGGCTGCACGTGTAAAAGGACTGGCAATAGGCTTTAAATAATATTATTTACCTGTGTCGAACACCGTGCAAACCTACGGGCCAACATATTGCCTCTAACCGACAGAGCCCTGCGCTGCCGCTCGATATCACTATCATCACCCAGGCTTTCATTCACAATATGACCAAGGTATTTAAATTCAGATACTAGTTTCAGAGAAGTTCCACACAGATGTATTTTAGGAATGAAATTTAACTGTTTGTTTATTCCTCGAAAAATTAAAATTTCGCTCTTTTTAGCGTTATACTTCAGTCCATTCTCCTTTGCATATTCCTCACAGATTTTGCCCCTGCCCCGCTAAGCCTCTCTATTAGCCCGTTTATGTAAAGATTGAATAATCTCGGTGACGTCAGGCCCCCCTGTCTTACTCCACACCCTAATTTATATGGTTCACTAAGTGCATCACCCCATCTTACCACATTACTTTGGGCACCATACCAGTACTTTAATAGTGATATCAACTCCGGTCTTAAACTGCTATCCTTTTCAAGCTTCTGCCGTAAAATTTTATAGGATACGAGGTCAAATGCCTTCGACAGATCCAAAAAACACACAAACACATGGGTCTTTCTATCCGTGTAGTACCTTACAGCTTGCTTGAGACACAATACTGCGCTCTCAGTTGACAGCTCTGATCTAAAACCGAACTGCGCATCGTGTATGTTAATTATTCTGCTAAGTTGAGTATCAAGCAAGCCGTCAAGCACTTTGGCTATGATGGTAGCAAGAGATATCGGTCTGTATTTGGTTCTGTCCGCCGCATCCCCCGCCCTATTCTTGATTATAGGCACGACTATTGTCCTTGTCATCGAGTCCGGCAGAAAGCCGTGGCTTATACAAATATTGTACAACAAAACTAGGACTCTAGGAAGGTGCACACCAGCGTGTCACAGATGCTCAACACTCAGGCCATCATGTCCAGGCGACTTTCCACGCTTCATACCCATTATTGTATCTACTACTTCGCTAGACGTGAAACGTACAAAGCTTTCCCCATTATTTATGATATCCCCCCTGCCAGCCTCGGCGAAATTTATCTCACAGGGATCCACTGTAAATTGTGTTTTAAACATATTTGCTATGTTACAGCAACCGCTCACTCCCCCTACTTCAGCCGGAATATTCGATCTTGTATTCAGTTTGTCTGTTTGTTGCCAGAATTTTCCAAAATGTTTGTTTCTATATGACGTAGCCAGTATGTCCATTTTAATCTGTTCTGAATTGTCTTGGCACCATTTAAGTTTGTTTTTAAAGGCCCTACGAGAGTCCCTCATGTCATTATAGATAGTTCCATGTGTTGGTCAAATAAATGAGTATATATTTGCATGAAAAATAATCGCACAGCATTTTGTTTCTAATCCTTTTACAAAACTATTGATATCAAAATAAAAACTTCTCAACGAAGTAAATACCGAGTGACGAAAGCGAATCCACTGACAAAACTCCTGATATGAATTTGGCGACGAAAAAAACCACGAACATTTTTATTCACAAACGTAAACAAACACAAAAAATGTGAATGTGTTCGGAACGTTGCCAAACAAACAAACAAACAAAAAAAATACAAACAAAAAATGTGAATGTGTTCGGAACGTTACCAAATTGCCTTGATCAATCTAATAAAATAAAAACAAAAATGCAATTTGTGCAACGTTTCGAGCACATTCACATTTTTTGTGTTTGTTTACGTTTGTGAATAAAAATGTTCGTGGTTTTTTTCGTCGCAAAATTCATATCAGGAGTTTTGTCAGTGGATTCGCTTTCGTCACTCGGTATTTACTTCGTTGAGAAGTTTTTGTTTTGATACTTTTTACATATAGGTATAAAAATAAACTTAATCTAAGCAGAATGCTTTTAACCTTCAAAATCGTAAAACTAGATATATTATAGATATTATTATAGATATTAATGAAAGAATTGATAATATAATAATTGTAATAAATATACCATATCATATTTACGAGATAAGGATAATTAAAGTAGGTCGATCTATATCAATCGAACTATATTTCTTTTGAGTGTCAATAACACAAGTGGTTGTTTTAGAGGGATTGAAGGTTTAACTTCCTGCGATAATACCACGCGAAATAAGGAAGATGCAGTTCTGCTGGTTCGATGGTAAAGAAAGTATCTGAACACACCTATTTACAGATATGATAAGTATTGACGCCGGTACCAGTATGAAAATAAGGATTATATTGAAAAGTTGAACCTCCTTTTAAAATATCAGAGTCAGTAATATTAGGTCCTTTCATATGAAATTGCCATTGGGTATAGGAAGAGCAAAAAGACGAATTATTAAAAAGTATTAACCATTGCTATCTATGCAATTTTAATATCTCATAGGTAATTAATTGATCCCTTATAAAAAAAAAACAATTGGACGGGAATCAATAAAATATTGGACGGCAGTTTGGACTGCCCTATCTATCGGAGATGATTTTTTTCCCTTGCAAGAAGTTATCCAAATTACGAAAAAAATTATAATCTTTGGAGCAAGGTCCGAGGAATAAGATGGATGTCTGGGACATTCCAATTGAAGTTGTACTAATTTGGCAGCTGTCTGTTGTGCAGAGTGTGGTCTAGCGTCGTAATAGCGCAGAGCGATTGACCAGCCTTGGTTATTTATCAGCTAGCTTTTCCATCGTGGAAATTGCATTTCTCACAATAGACGTCTGCCATAATCGTCTGGCTAGACTTGACAAAACTGTAATGAACGACACCTGCACCACCAAAGTTCACTCAATGCTTACAAGTTGTTTCCTGCGAAGTTACCATCGCAATTAAAATCATAACAAAATGGTATTAAAATTACAATGAAAGGCATGGACAAATGTCTATGGTCACATTAAGATAATAAAAAAAAAAAAAAAAAAAAAAAAAAAACGCTTACAAGTAACTTTTTTGCTTAAATTTTTACTTGGGACAGGATTTGGCTAGCTTCCCAGGGTCCATTGCGGTGAGAACTTTCTATTATTGTAGAGAATCCATTTTTCATGAAAGGTAATTAATCGATTTAAAAACCCTTCATGTAATGTATGTAATGTAACGCAGGAGTCTTCGCGCATTTGCCGGTTTGCTTCACTCAATTTCAATCTTTTTAATCTTTCCAATTTGTTTCAAGTAGATTAAATCAATTTTTTCGCTAACACCGCAGACTGCAACTACTCGCGTCTTCATTGTGTTGCGACCTTTTGTTCCTCCCATACGAAACGTCAATTTCATTTGTAAGGACCTAATATAATAACTCTGATATTTTAAAAGAAGGTTAAACTCTTCAAAATAATAATATAATAAAAATAATATGAAAAAAAGACATTCCAAGTTTATTGTCATGTATATTATGCACACTTTTAGTACTATGATATTATTTTTTCGAATTTTCTTTTACCGGCGCTTCAAATACAAATGATTTAGAATTTGACCAAGTTAAAAAATTTATTTATGTTTTTGTTACGTGGCTTTTTATTTATTGCTTAAACAGTTATTTTGTTTTGATATTTTTATTATTTTTATGCTTAAACCAAATTTTGGTTTTTATTACTAATATTTTCCACTAGACATTTCTTGGCCATTCGCCCAAGAAACATCTTACAAAGGTCAATACCTTTTCTCTGTATTTCTTATTAGGTGTAATTTAATGTTTATCTTGTTGATGTATGTTGATACCATATTATTTGTCTTAATTTATTATAATTTTATCATACATTTATAATGTCTAATAGCGAGTCTTATTATACTACGTGTAGGTCTGGTACGTTTCTCTCTTTAGATTCCACAGACACATCAATATCATCTTTGAAAATTCCTTTAATTGTTTGTACCTTAACATTTAAGGTATTACTCATTACCCTAATTTATTAAACACTTTTCTGATAAATAATGCAATTCTTATCTCATAAAGTTGGCTCAAACCTAACCATTGGTCCACCGCTTACCCCTTACCTGGTTTTATATTACTCCGATGGTCACATATTGGAAGATTACGTATTGGTAAAAGAGGATTATTTTTCAACTGTAGGTTAAATAACTTCACAAACAAAATTGAACACTAGGTATTAGTAATATAATAAAAGCAAAGTATATAATAAAGACAAATAATAACATTTTCAACTTTAGCGACAACAATCCACATAAAAATTTAGTATTTTGGTATAGTTATAAGCTATTTTAGTGTTTTGCATTTTTCAATACCAATGAAAAAGATTGAATCCTGTTATATAATGTTATCCAAAATAAAACGACGTTAACTCGAGAAAAATCTTACTCACCGTAAATAATGTATATTAGGAAATTTTGTCATGCCAACTTTCTTTGAGAGGTTATTACTCAGGCGAAGTAGTCTGTATATAAAGAACAATCAAACTAATATTAAATACATATATTACAAAAATAATTAATAGTACATTAGTATTCTCCAGATGAAACAACGTAGCATGTAATCAAATAATATTCCAGATAATTTTAAGATGTTAAATATTATTATAAAAAGGTGCTGAACGTTAAAAACACAAGAAAATAAGTATATTCTTATATTTATTATTAATTTATTGCACAATATAAAATAGTGTACAAAAGGCGGGCTTAATGCTAATAGGCATTCTCTACCAGCCAACCTTAGGATGTAGAAGAGAAGAAGTCCGTAGGCGTGCAAAAGAAACAAAAATAAAATACAAATAAAAAGTGTTGATAATATTAATATGGAAATATTATATAATACATGATATAAGTTATATAATTATGTTTATTTTTAAAAGATTGGATGTGTTATTCATTGGTTAAATAAAAATCTTTCACCTGACGTTTGAAGGTCTCTAGAGACCGGGCTTTTCTAAGAGACTCAGGTAATTCATTCCAGAGACGAACTGCAGTAACAGCAAACGAGTTTGACACAAAACCAGACCGATGATGAGGAGTACGCAGCAATAAATTGCTAGAAGAACGGAGTGATCTGTCATGTGAATCAGATAAGAAAGAGAATTTGCATTTAAGATACGCAGGAGTAGAAGGATTAAACAAAAGAGAATAGAGTAGACACAGGATTCTGACATTCCTGCGAGAGCGAATGGGCAACCAATTTAATTTGGATCTAAAATTCGAAACATGCTCGAACTTACGCAGGCCGAAAATGAAACGAATACAGGTATTGAGTAAACGTTCAAGCTTATTAAGTAGATCTTCGTTGGCGTCCAAATAGCACACATCTGCATAATCAAGAATAGGCAGTAACAATACGTTCACTACCTGTAATTTCGCATTGAAGGGGAGAAAATTTTTGAGCCATAACAAGGGGTGAAGTGTTTTATAAAACTTTCTTGATAGCTCTCTAATATGGACATTCCAACTAAGACAATTATCTAAAAATATTCCTAAATTTTTGACATTAGAAGTGAACGGTATTATACTGTTATGATAAATAACATTTGGTAAGGAATTAAAGTCAATCTTTGCCAGTTGGCGTGTGCTACCTATAGTGATTGCTTGACATTTACAAGGATTGACTTCAATACCATAATTTTTAGACCAAAATGATAGGCTGTCCAGAGCGGTGTTAAGTGAGAATATTGGGGATGCGATTGAATTTACTCCAGTCTGTATATAAAGCTGTAAGTCGTCAGCGTAGAGATGATATTTACAGTTAAAGTTAGAAGTAATGGAGTTGATAAAAATAGAAAACAGTAAAGGAGACAAAATACCGCCTTGAGGGACGCCAGCAACCACCTCGCACCAATCGGAAAGGCCCTCATCAGTGCGAATTGCCTGCTTGCGTCCTCGAAGATAAGACGAAAACCACTTGTTAACAGAGACCGAAGCATTACACTTGGACAGCAACGATAGTAGAAGGTCATAATCTACAGCATTAAATGCGTTACTGAAATCAATCAGCACAAGAATGGTCACAAGTTGATGTTCCATGCCATGTCTAATGTCTTCAGTAACACTCAATAAAGCGGTAGTTGTACTATGCCCAATACGGACACCTGATTGCAACGGATCAAAGAGATTGTATTTACTAAGAAATTGGGAAAGTTGGGAACGAACAACAGATTCAATAATTTTAGATAAAAATGGGAGTATTGAAATAGGACGATAGTGGGTTGGTAAAGAAGGGTTGGAGACCTTTGGAAGTGGCAGAATAACACCCTTACGCCATAGATCAGGGTAAGTAGCAGAGGATAAGGAGAAGTTTATGAGGTAGGTGATAGGAAATATGACGGAGTCTATAATGAACATAATCATTATACGATTGATTCCGTCACAAATATTAATTGTCTTTTAAATAAGTATTATATTTGTAAAATAATTATTTAAACACAATTATTTATTTTTAATGTAAATTATTAAACTCTTCGACGGGGTAAAAATATTTTACATAAACTTATTTAAAAAACTTTCACACTTTTAACAAACACTAATTAGAAAGATCAGTTTACAAAAATTGCCAAACACGAGCTCGCAACTGCCAAGCGATTTTGCTAAGAACATTTGAATTTGGTTTAATTTTGTACCCAGTGCACTAGACGAAAACTTAGTAATGTCTTCAAAAGGCTACGTTTCAAGTAAAGTTCTTCGTTGAGTACTTAGGTTCGGAATGGCTTAAACTACATGAACTACATGAGCAAGTGAAGTTGACTAAAGTGCGTTTGCGTTATCTCGATATTTGTAACGTTGCTAATATATTTTATAACGCTCTTATTTGTTTATAAAACACTAGTACATTTATAGACACATATGTTGTTTCCATTGCCATTAACGACTCCAAAATGTTTCTTTTTTTAGAAAGGGATATATTAATAGAATACATTTATTGAATCTAATTTTTTTTTCTTACAAAGGGTGCAATAAATAAAAAAATACTTTAGGTACTTCTAAACTATATTTTATTCTCATTTCATTAATAATAATATAAACTAAGAATTTAATTTTTTATTATTTATTATCTACATTTATATTTAGATTAAAGAAAACTGTATCTAAAGGATATTGTGCCATTCGTGGAATTTAAAGTGTGGCGTTAATCTGAGAAATAGATTATGAGATTCACGTGAAAGTAGACTCTCATAATATATGATATTTAAAAAATATTTATGGTACATAAAATGTTTAAATACATTTACACTTATAAAAGTTTATTAATTAAAAACATACTCTAAAACCTATTTTGCTGATTTAATTATTAGAAGTACAGATAGTTTAATTTTAATAACTACTATTATAAAATAATAAATTATAATATCACACTTTTTTAGACTGATAAGGTTGTCAGAGTTAATAAATGCTTCGTTTTTGTAGTCGAATTTTCGAGACATTCACTCTAAGGAGCTATTTAAAAAATTAATTCTATTAATATTAATTCGTTGGAGTTTGATATTGAGTTATTGTAGAAATATATAATAAACAATTATTAGTAGAAACTTATACGGTTTTACTAAAGAAGAAAGCTCTTCTGAAGTTCTAAACAAAAGTTTTATATTATTCTTGAAACAAAATAAAATCAGAATGAATGTCGTTGAACAATACAAGCTGTTATTGTCTTACGTAAGTGTTGTATGTATGTATCGAATAAAGAGGTAAGAGTATTTATCATTCGAGTTGTTTACATGGGATTATGTGATATTACTAAATTATGAAAATAATTTCAATATGTGCTTCAAGTTTTTCCGACAGACGTCAACTCACGACAATAATGACTAAATAAATAAGTATAATATAAAATATTAGTAAACACACAATTACAGTTTACTATTAGTTAAAATATTATTTGCAATAAAATAGTATTTTGTAAGATTTGTTTTAGCATTGATTATACCAAGACACTGAATTATGATAAGGAAATTAAATACATGGAGTTTCCACATCCTAATGTGAAAAGTCTAAATTTTAGCTTGCTCCTTAATTATGAAGTATTAAAATTGAGTGACTCAAAGTTATCCTAGGTAAAACTTTAGATGGAAAGTTACAATGGAAACCCCATCCCTCAAGTCTCGCAGGCAAACTCAATTCTGCCTTGTCTTTGCAGTTAAAAAAGTAAGACCATTAACGGACTCGTTTATTTTAGTTATTTTCATAGTATTTTATATTAGAATATTTTTTTATAAGGAATAGCTGCCGAAATTAATACTATATTAATTTTACAAAAAAGAGTTGTGCCGGCTATTAATAACGAAAGAGCTAGACATTCCCTAAGAGATGCTTTTAAAGAAACTGGTATTCTTACGGTCGCTTCTCAATACATATTTCATACCATCATTTCATATAAATTAGTCTATTTTTATATATAAGTATTTAATATTTATATAAAAAACAGTAACAGATACACGATACAATGAATAAAAACATACTCGTAATGCCTTAATTTTGTCTTCAAAAAGTTGACATAAAGTTCTACAAGATATTTTAGTTCTTCTTTTTCCTAGATTTAAATCTAAAATTAAAAGTATATTATTAAATAAATTGCACTACAGCATTAAAGAGTTGATCGAAATGTGTGGAACTTAGGTTATTGACTCATTTGCTGGGTTGAAATTATAATATAAAATACATCGTTAATTGTTTAATTGCTTTTAAAAAGAGCAACTATTGATTTTCTGGCCGCGTCTTCTCAGCGGAGAAGCATTCCAAGCAAGTAGCAGATTGACGATCTCACGAACTCACGAACTGACGACACTGACCTTGTAATGTATTGTAATAATTGACAATTAAAAAGCGCTTGTAAATTCCTACTTGAATAATTGAATAAACATATATATATATATATATGTATATATGTATATATAATAATTCAAAATAAATGATTATTAATATTATTTTAATAACTTTATATTATAAGTTCCGGATAAAAAATGTTATGTTTAAATAATATCACTTATTATATGAAAAGTCATTGTTAAAAAGAAATAAAGCCATATTATTATCATCTTACGCAATAATACAATTTTAATTTGTAAGTTTATTTACAGCGGATCACGGTATTTTTTTTTGGGTTTTTAGGTTGAATAATAAGATCCTCTTACATTTTTTTTATTTTTTACGTAATTAAATATGTTCACCGACCAAAAGTTTTACTTCAACGTTTATTTGGAAGTCAATTAGATTCTTAATTAAATCGTCTCTGGCTGCTCGTTTTATCTTCCAATAAACTACAAGCAGAAAGTTGAAGTACATATAGCATATTTACTAAACGCTACTGCTTTTATAAAAGACAACGCTGTAGAATTTTAAATATATTGTACATTTGCAATAGTTTTAAAACGTGATCAGAGCTTCGTTTCATATTTAGTATATTATAATATTTTGTGTCGATAACATGTCCCTGTTATATTATCATAGTCAATATATTTTACCTCAAAAGACAACTTGTTATAAGTGTAGACAGCATACGGAATCGGCCCTCCATGGAAGAAGAAGTCGAGAAGAAGTTTGTGTATTGAAGCTTGAGATTTACTGATAGCTTTGGAGATCCACCCTGATTATTTAAACTATCTAGCCTGATTAAATTAAATCGACTTCAGAATAGTTACGACGGGTTGTTGGATAATGCATATCTTGAAATTGTTAGTTGCCTCTTGTTTTTGAAGGAATAAATTAGGTGTGCAACACCATTTATAAAGTGCTTTTACGGAACAAGAAGCTGTTTAATATAAGATTTGCAAAACAGTGAAATCAGATAAATAATATAATAAATGTTATTCTAATTGCCAGTTTTACATCAAGTTTTAAGTAGGATATGAAAAAATATAATCCATACTATTGCTTTAGCCTTATTTTTTCAAATTATTTTATTCATTGAATTTATAATTCCAGTAATACTTATATTATAAGGATTATAAATGCAACGTACTAACATTTTATACTATATTTTTATATATCACATCAATTACAATGTGTAGATATCTTTATGTGAATAAATATTGTTCAATAAATGCAAAACCATATTTTCTTAAGTACATAATTTATATATTATATATTTATATATAATTATTTGAGTATATCAAAACCTCACACGGAAGACGTCAATAAACCTTAAATAACGTTATGGGCAGAACCACTTCCTTCACTCGTCTGGGCTTTGACTCCCGCAGGTATCTCATAAGGCTGCTGGCTAACGGCAGCTGCAATTTTTGATTTTATGTTACGAATAACTAACGCTTCCGCGACTTTTTATAATTGTGCTATGATTAAGCTGGTATGTCACCGAAGTTCAAGACGTTGTACACTTTATGTAAAAATGTAAATGTTTATTTACCTGCTGCTGTAGCCACAGCTCATAATGCGATTATTATTACCACATCCAACTAATTCGCACACAATTAACCTAAAATATATATTCCGCACTCACGAAAAGCATCTAACATCCGTACTCTGTGACCGTGTCCCATATTTATTGCTGTGTACAAAATCCGGCAAACGGACAGCATTGATCGATGGCTTTACGTAAATTTTGCATCGCAACACTATTATAGTATTTTGTAAGTATCTTATTATTTTATTTGTATAGAATAAATGGAATATTTATAAATATCTAAAAAATACACTTCCCTTTAAATATTATTTGAGACTGTGAAAAACTTTTGTTTCATCATTTTTCAATTCAGTAACGTGTTCGTTTTCATAAATATAAAAAAAAGATATAATTTTAAAGTAATTTTACTCCTAATCCTTATATTCTAACAAATAAATAAAAATTATTTACCTCCTAATACTTATACTCTAACATTTAAATAGACCAAGTCTCTACAGTAATCATCCTAATTCCTAAGTCAATACTGAAGCAAATGCGGGTAAGGGACTCAGACTTAGAATAAAAATTTACAGCCCGAAAACTTTACGACATAAGTATAACTTCAATTTTATTCAGAAATTTCAACTCATCGTATGTATGTTAAAGTAAATATTGAAAACGTTATCTGTAGTAAGTTGAAGCTGTTTTTTATATAAAAAGGCTGTTTTGTTATTAATAATATTTTTATTTTTATATTTTATATAAATTAACATTATTGCGTTTGTTACTATATTCCAGTGAAAGGAATTGGTATATTAAATACTTTACATGGTAAGATGCGAACAGTGAATTTGGCAAGTGTCTTTTAGGGAATAAATAATGTTAATTTTGCTAAGAATTTTGAACCAAAGCTTTTATTTATACTGGAGTAATAACGCCTTAAATTAATAAATTTAATTATCTTTGTTATTCATACAAGAATTACTCTGAGTTTATAAGTTAAATTCTAAATTAATAACATTTATAATTTTTATTGCAATCTATATTAATTTACACCTGCTATTAGCATGCTCAGTTCCAACAGTGCAGACCTTTCAGGGACCATACTACGCTGCCTAGACAATAAACGGAGCAATTAAGAATATTGAGGAGTTTTCGTTGAAGACCCGTTTCGTTGAAGGTCGTTTAATATATATTATAAATGTATAAATAGTATAATTTTAAGAATCTATCAATAAATTTACCGTTTAGGCAGAAAAATATTAAATAGTCGAATCATAACCGTAAAAAAAATATTTTGTGCCTCTAAACGTGTAAAGAATTTTTTATTATAATATGTAATAAATTACATTACATAATGTTTATTTACTTACATACAATCCGTAATCAGATAGTAACGTATTACTTATTGGAGCAACTTATTAAATCACCGTGCCATGATGTTTGTATAAAACTAAGAAAAAGAATCATTAACATAATTTTTCATTTATGGATAAAATAATATAATTTTTTAAGTCCTTTATGATAAATAATAGAAATTTAATTTCTATTTAGTTCTATGACAATACAATTAATGTATCTTATAATACTCTGTAAGCTATTGGAAGTGGATTATTCTGTAAAATCGTGTCCTGGTGTTTTTCAAAATAAAAAAGACAGGAATGTAACAGCTACAGGCATCAAACTTATCTACTTTTGTGTCATGTACTATAAAAGTTTTGAAGAATTTAATAGAGTGAAGAATTGGGAGAGTATAAGTTAGAATATAACCATTTTACTTTTAAGCTGGAGCGGAGTACGATGGATGACATCATTATTTTACGCCAGTTCTGTTAAAAATAGCAATGTACGCGTAATAACTTGTACATGATTTTTATTAACTTTGAAAGAGCTTTGAGAAAAAATGTATTTGTGGCGTGAGAAGAATTAATGAGATAGGAAATTAATATATTACAGGAAGTTTGAGAGTTGCGACCGTTACAAAAGAAATGAGGAGTGAAGTAATAAAGAGGAATGATGGATACAAGGCTTGAGAGATGCTTAAAAACCATATATCTACGACACTTAGAATGGTATAAGGACAAAAGGATAGTGATTAAAGAAGTAGTAAATATTATTTTATACAAAAAAAGGCAACCTTTTTAAATGTTTTAGAAAATAAAACTATTTTAGTAGGGATAATTTATATTGCTTACTTAAAAGAAGCACGTTGTTACTTAAACCTTGTAAATCTTACGGTAAAATATATTTTTTTCAAAACTAATAGCTGTGAGTTTCTAGCCATCACTTTAAGTGATTGGCTGAAAGCTATCAAGAGTAATCCTAGCTTTTTCAATTATCAGTTTGAAGTTCCCGTGCTTTTTTAAATTGCAATAATAAATTTTATGTCTGTTATGCGAGTAAGTAAATAATATCTCAATTCGACTTCGACAATAAAATATTATCTATAAAGTATCAGTCTATATATTTTAAACAAGTGCTGAGTAGAGGTTTCCTTTTCCAAGACTATATAAGTTATATAATATGTATATAATAGAATTTCTGGATCAGCAAAATCACGACAACGCAATATCTCAAATGACAGATTATAATTATGTAGGCCGTATAGTTATCAACTTCAGTACAATGTTTATCAAGTTACAGTCAGGTAAATAGCTGTTACTCGTAAATACCCTTTGTCTATCAAAATAAGAATTCAATACCCCATTCCTTCAACAATACTATCACTATACATATATATATATATATATATATATATATATATATGTGTGTCATGCACAATGTTTGGTTTGAAGGAACTATTATTATCTGAAACAGGGATATTAACACTGTCATAAATTTTTTCTACTGAAGTAGGAGATGATTTTTATTACATTTACACAAACAATTATTTATGAGTGGGTCAGTACATTTCTTATTGTACTGTGATGTTTGTATTAATTTATAATTTTTTTGGCTATGCTCGCTAAACATATTTTGTGGGGCCTCACACTTATTTGTAATATTTATTAATGAAGTCTGCAGACAGGTCTAAACTATTGATTCGACTGGTTTTAATAATTATTGTAAGTTTATTTTGACCTTAATTCTGTTTTAAAAGAATTACTGCTTTAGATCATAATATCTGCTTCATGGCTCTTTTTATGAACATACAATGGACACCAAGTGTATATGCTTTCATTCGGAATATTAATCATTGGACCAACACAAAGAACTGTCCCGTCTAAAAATCGAACCTATGACTTTTCAACATTTGGCGCCACCACCGAAACCTGCCGTCAAGGTTAATTCATTATTTTTTTTATATTATTTTATAACATTTTTTTTATCTTAAAGGAACCCCGTTGCGATAATAACCTCATTAAATTTTAGTTTCTTAAATAAAATAAAAAATTATATATTTTTTTAAACAACCTGTGTGTCATCTTTTTTTAAGTTCTAAAGGAATCATGGTTTGGGGTGGACGTTGAAGTATAATTTATATTTGCATCTACTGTGAGTACATGCAATGTTCTCTTTTATAGGGCGCTTATGGAAACTCAGGCGTTTCTGTTAATTGGAGTACAAAGTTCTTTAAAACTTTATTCAAAACCAATTACAAGTAAATTATTATTTTACTAATTATATTAGACGATGATTTATTGTAGTTATTTCATTGCAAAACAACAAATATATCTAAAAGCACACAAGATTCAATTTGTATATTAATATTCGCAACCAGGTGGTAAACACAAATTTGATTGGATTCAAAAGGTTATTATAAATTTTATCGCTGCGATTCCTTGCTCAGTTACAAGTTACCTCTCGACGGTCGACAACGATGCTCATTGGTAAGAAGATTTGTCGGTTCAAATGTAGAAGCAATAAACTGCGTTTTAAATTACAAACTTACAATAAAATATATTCAATATAAATAATATTATAATCAATATTTCATAAGTAATACTGTTAACATATTAATTTATTATATTATAAAATAAATAGTTGATTTACCCTTTATCTAAGCTTTTCTAATAAATTTAAATAATAAAAATTGAAAATGCATGTTTTCAAATTAATTTTTTTTAATTTTATTTTATAATTTATCAACATATCTGTTGTTAGTACCAAGTAGAACAGCATTATTTTATTATTTGAGAACTAGTGTCAATATACCAATAAAGTCAATGAATGTAAGAAAATATTAAACACACTCATTCATTACCTATGATTACAGTGTTGTCATTGTAAACATAAGAATTTAATGAGTTCTACAAAGAATTGATCACAAAAACTTGTAAACATTGATAAATTAAAACGACTGTTGAATATTAGCAAATGGGCCACCATTACCTAAAGATATTGCCGAAACAAATTTTTGTTTCCCAAACAAAATATATATATTTAGAGTACAAAACAGTTACATGCCGACTAAAATATTATTTTGTTCGCTAAGGCCCACACATTACCAAATAATATGAAAATCGGAATCGGTAGATAGAGTTATTTTTTTATGATATCGTAATCAAATCGTACGTAAGTACGGCAAGAAATAAAGTTTTAATAATTTTCTGAAATTAAAAGTATACTAATTATTGAATTTAAAATGTTTATTTAGTTATTGTGTTTACCTACGATAAGAGTATAAGAGAGTTTTCGAGACCTAACACTATATATAACCTTATTAAATGTCATTAAAATCTGCTCAGTACTTTTCCCGTGATGCATAAATAAACGAACAAAAACTTTTTGTTTAACTATTGTTTTGCATTTTATTTAACAGGTAGCTAACATATATGAAATCGTCATAATTAAAATATTGAATATATGATGTATGCTTATAAATATAGTAAAGTAGCACCATTTTAAGGTAAAGGCCCTTAAAATTAATACAAATACATAATTTTATGGATTATTTTATTTATAGACCTATAATTTTTAGTGTATTGCTTTAAAAAATCCTTATTGATTAAGAAAATGATGCAAGCCCAAAGACACTGTTTTGTTTTTTTTGCATTTAGCATTTACAGATCGGTGTCGTGACCTTAATATGTAGCAATTACTATTTCCCAAATATATTAAAATACAGGTTTTTCATCGTTATGTCTTATCTTAAATTCTCATCTATAAATTATTGCGATCAATAAATCAATACTACAACAATTATGTATATAACATATAATGTAATAAATATAATACTAAGAATCAAATACCGATGTGCAAGATCAACTATTATTTAGTCTTATATGTTAATATTCATTGGTTATTTCCATTGTTAATTTGGGAGATAAATTGAGGGAATAATTAGTGGAACCAGTTTCTGCCATAAATTAGATACCTATTTGATAATAATTTGAACTTTAAGTTCACTGTATATTACAACATTTCAGAAAATAAATAACCAAGACAAAATTTCTTTTATTCCACGTATATATAAAAATTGATTTATGTATCTTCAACACTGCTCAAGCTGACAAGATTTAATAAATAATACTTAAATACGTATATAGTATTACTGTAATTCTCATCACTTAAATGTTAATCAAAAATATTTATTGTTTATTAACAAAATGGCAATAATTAAAGCAATCGTTAAAAAAATATATATTGTGATACTTCAGAGAAAGTATTAAATGTATAACCCAAGGAATATCAACCAACAGTTAACATCACTAAGTGACTATCGTATATGAGTATGGTATGCGACATACTCGTAGAATTCGAGACATCACAATAGAACTAAATAATCCTAAACAAAGGTTGCAAACACTGCTTGGATAACGCTGCTTGGACGCTCGGTTAGAACATGGTATTAAATATTGATCGCCACATTTTATGTATGCAAGAATATTATAATAAATATTATTATTAAATTGGCGTAATTGAATAATATTATGATTATTTTAAGGTACTCAGTTCTAATAATCAATTAATTTTTAAATTAAAAAAAATCTTATCTTAAGATTTATTCTTCAATTTTCAATTGTCACCAGTAAATTACGAATATATGACAGTGAATGGCTTAAGAGTGGAATTCTTTTGTCAATGTTGTGTAAGTTTAAATCTTGTTTTTTCATCCCAACTAAAATCTTATATTGTTCATCTTTACAGTATTTGTTAAACGTGTAGCTAAATATATAAATTATAAATAATTTGCTTAACAAAGAAAAACAAAATTAAATTAGGTAAAAATAAATAAATTTACAAATTCTTATATTTGTGTATGAAAAATATTATACAAACTAGGTTGAGTCTAAATTCCCTTAGTATTTGTTTTTCACATGCTTTACCTGAACAGTAAATAAATGCAAATTGTTTGAAGCATCCGGTCCTCCCTTCGAAGAGGACACTCCCGTTAAGCCTTGCTTTTGATACTTTGAACGAAGTAGTTTATTTACACAAGCCACGCATCACCTGTCTAAGTTAAGTAAGGAATATTTTAAGCATCTGGGAAAATGACTCGATATTTCTTATGTATCAAAATTTAAATATTTCTCATTAATGTAAAACAGAAAAGCAATTGTTTAGATGCTTGTTTAAAAGAAATACGTAACTTCTTGAAAAACTATGAAAATTTATGAAAATAAACAATCGACAAATATAATAGTAGATGTAATGTTATAATAGTTATAGTAAATGATTTACTGTATCTTAAAATGAAAATTGTTTATAGTGTGTAATACAATCACAATAATAAGAAGATGAAGGTAGAAAAGATGTCGGAGAGAGCTCGTAAATTTCAGCTCTTGAACCACCGTAGTCATTGTGTTTATATGAGGATATTTTACAAAGCATTCATAGTGAATATGTAAATAAAGTGCTATAAAATTAGCAAGGTTAAAGCGGTTTTAATAGTTATTATTTATTGACTGGAGCAATGAATCTACTAAAAGTAGATTTGGCGAACTTTCTCGCACCTATAGAGCAAATTAATTGTAGAACCGAGTATCTAAGGTCAGAAATTTAATAAATTTCTGATGTAATATATAATAGTTATACGAAAATTTTCTATTTGTTTTAAGAATTTTGTATCCATTTGTTTATTAAATTTGTTCGTTTGTCATGGCTGAACTTGTTCGCAAAGGAAAACATGCAACAGAATTTTAGCAGACTTATCTCATTTTATTTTTTTTAAGTCTAAATTAGATTTATAGTTAATCTTGAAAAAGCATGGCAGCGAGTGCTGCATGTCCTTGGTGCTAAAACTTGGAAATTCAAATAAATGTTTCTAATTTAATTTTTTGTAAGGGGAAGCTAAACTTAAAGTATTTAACGTTTACTGGCTTTTTGACAAAGTGCATATATTATACATTGCGATGTAAAAGAGTTCCCAAATTTTGTGACTAAACAGGTGACGGAAGCTTGTGTTAATTTCTTTTCAATACACTGTTACATAGAAAGTTCATTTCGGTTGTGATTTAAATACTTAGATAGATAGATAGAATATACTTTATTGCACACCACACAATAAAATAAAAAAATAAAAAAAACAAAAATAATAATAAAGTAATCGAAAACATGGTAGAGTACAAAAAGGCGGTCTTATCGCTAACTAGCGATTTCTTCCAGACAACCTTTAATAATGGAGCAATTGTATCGAATATGGCAGGGTGGTGCAAAAAATAAAAATAAAAAATCTATATATATATATATATATATATATATAAATATACAAATGTGAAAAAAGAAATAAAAAAAGTATAAATAAATAAATTTAAAAAAAAATATATATATAATAATAAGAATGAAATAAATAAATAAATATATATATATATATATACATTAACATATAAATATATACATACATACATCCTATATGTACATAGAATACAAATAACTCATATAAAAACCATCTACTTATATAACATACATACACACATACGTAAATATTTATTATTTATATACAACTTAAAGTGAAATAATGCGACTTTAATTTAGTTTTAAATGAAACAAGTGATGTTGATTTCCTTATGTGCAACGGCAGACTATTCCAAAGTTGAATGGCCTGAATCGTTAGAGATTTATTGAAAAATTTTGTTTTGTGAACTGGCATGTATAAGGTCAAGTTTTCAAAGGATCTTAAAGATTTATTAGTAGTACCCAAGAATTGGAATTTATTTTTTAAATAGGGAGGCGAAGAGGGATTAAATAGCACACAGTACAGAAATGTAAGTATATGCATTTTACGGCGAAATCTAATTGGTAACCACTTGAGCTGTAGGCGAAACTGAGAAATACGGTCAAATTTGCGTAATCCAAATATAAACCGTATTGAAAGATTTTGGAGTCTCTCAAGTTTATTAAGTTGGTCCTCGGTTAAATTGGTATAGCTTGCGTCTGCATAATCTAGAATAGGTAGGATTAGGGACTGTGCTAGCATAATTTTGGTTGGAATAGGAAGGAAAGTACCGAGGCGGCGCAAGGAGCCCAATGCTGCAAAAGTTTTGCAACTGACTTTTTTAAGGTGATCAGACCAAGATAATGTATTGTCAAATATTATCCCCAGATTTTTGACACTGGTGCTGTACGGTATAACTACATTATTGTATTTTATACTAGGCAAGGTAGCCCAGTCAATTTTGGATATAATTGCAGGACTGCCTACAATAATACTTTGTGACTTAACCGGGTTAACTTTAAGACCATAAGATATAGTCCAGTCGTAAATATTGGCAAGGTCTGAATTAATGATAGAGATTTTACTTGGTAAGGTCTCTATATCACTATGACAGTAAAATTGCACGTCGTCTGCATACATAAGGTAGAGAGACGAAATTTTATTAGTAATCGTATTGATGAAAATTGTAAATAGCAAAGGAGACAGCACGCCACCCTGAGATACTCCAGCACGAATCTCGCGCCACGACGAAAAAATATCGTCGACGCGTGTTCTTTGCCGGCGTCCCTGTAGATAACTACGAAACCAGTCAACCACTAATGGAGATATGTTAATAGAGCACAATAGGTTTAACAATATATCAAAATCCACATTATTAAAAGCATTACTTAGATCTAACAGAGTTAGTACGGTAACCTGTTTTTGATCCATTGCCCATCGAATGTCGTCGGTAACTTTCACGAGAGCCGTAGTAGTACTATGGCCTTGACGGAATCCAGATTGATAAGGATTAAGGAGGTTGTGATTATTAAGGTAAACGTTAAGTTGAGTGTTGACAAGTTTCTCTAATACTTTGGATAGGAAGGGCAAAATTGAAATGGGTCGGAAATCGGAGGGGTTGGTCGCATTTGATTTCTTGGGTATAGGAGTAACAAGTGCATCTTTCCATGAATCAGGGAATTTCCCAGTATATATGGAAGTGTTTAGAATACGGGCAAGGAAAGGAGAGATTATATCAATGATGGGGACTATCATATTTCGGCTAACGTTATCAATACCAACGGCATTAGAAGAAATTGACATTATGCTCTTTTTAACTTCACATTCAGTGAATTGCGAAAAAGTAAACGGAGGAAAGTCAGGAGTTGGAGAAACAAAGATAGAATTCAGTGTATTTCTCTTAATGGAGCTAACAATTGGATCGGAGGTTGTAAAATGTTTGTTAAGCGAGTCAACATCGATGTTTTTACAAGAATCTTTAGAAGAGGATGTACCAACTCCAAGTGACTCCAGAAATTTCCATATTTTGGATGTGTCGCCGTTTTCGACCGATCTATGGATGTGGCGACGCTGTGCATCTCTACATAATGTATTGCAGCGATTACGAACTTTATTGTAATTGTGACGATTTGAGTCCGAATTATTTAATTTAAGTTTAGTTTTTGCCCTGATTTTCTTTTCGATCATTTTTTTTAATTCCTCAGATAACCAAGGGGCAGGGAGATGTTTTATTCTAACTGGTCGGATAGGTGCGTGTTTATCAAATAACTGTGTTAATAAGGAGTAAAAAATTTCTAATTTATCGTCAACAGTAAATGCATTAAAGACCACGGACCAGTCAGTTTTTCGAGCATCTTCGCATAGTCGGCATAAATCCATTCCACCAAAATTACGTTGCAGAAGTATTCTGGATTTTGATTTGGGAGGACGGAGTTTGTATGATAAGTATAATAAATCATGATACGAAAATGCATCAGCAGAACATTGACCGTGCTTTAAAATAGAATTAGAGGATGATACTATAATAAGATCAAGAAGAGAAGAAGTATAACCTGGTAAACAATGCGTGGCTGACAGGGGTAGTAATTGAAGGTTATGGGATTCAACGATGGAGAACAATTTCTTGGAACGGCTATCTTCTTTAATTAGGCACGTATTAAAATCCCCCATAATAACTACGTGGTCATAGGATATAGGATCATATAGGAACGTAGTTATCTAAAATATGATCGAAAGGAGGAAAATAGTTATCATGCATGGATGGGCTATAAAAGACGCCAAGAAGGATTTTTGAATGTAAAAGAGTAACTTCAATCATAAGATGTTCGGCCGCGTCTTCCAAGGGTGGTTGAGTTGATGAGGAAAATATTGTAAAGGAAATGTGAGAACGCAGATAAATTGCCACACCACCGCCCCCTTTATAGACACGATCGTTACGAATCAGCTGAAAGCCAGGCAGAGAATATGATGATGAAGGTAGAAATGGCTTTAGCCAAGATTCTGATACAAGAATCGCATGAATGTTGCGAGAATTAAAAGACGCAAGCATATCAGTATAATGAGCCGGAATACTTTGGGCATTTATATGAATGATGTTAAAATTTTTCAGACAATCTGAGAAAAGAGTATCTAATGTATGATTGAGAGGGAGAGGAGGAGATGTACTGTGATAGCTATCATCTGCTGAGTCAGCACTGGAAGAGAAAGATTGAAACAAGTCGCTATTGATACTATTATACAAAGAAGACATCGTGAACGTATTCTATTATAAAAATATAATAACAAAATTAAATTTAATAATAGATAAAATTACTAAAAATAAATAAATAAATTAATAAAATAAAATATAATAAAATAAAAATCAGTTAATAAACAAGTAATACACTATTTTAATCCTTATCAATATATAAAATGGTATTGTATACTAACAAAAAAAATATATAAAAAATAAAAAATAAAAAATAAAAAATAATAAAAAAATAAAAAAATAAAATAAATAGATGTATTTAAATGGATATCGATAAATTAATTATATGATATTAAAAATGATAGATATCCACTCCATAGACCCGCCAGTTGTCTGAGAGTTACAACACAAATTACACAATCGATATTAAACAGTAGTTAACTAGTGAAATATTAAGTAATACTAGAAATAAAAATAATTAAAGAGAAGAAAAAAAAAATAAAAATAAAAAAAAATAAAAAAATAATAATAATTAAAAACACGTTAAACAACACTAGAAAAAAAATATACATACTAAAATCAATAATAACAATAATCTAAATAAATCTATTATTACATAACAAAATGTGATTATTTATTTATCTTTTTAAAACGCAACTTTAATCTTTAAAACATAATTATAGTAGAAAACATAACAAATTAATTAAAGCTAAAAGATTAAAATGTTAGAGTGAGAAAGAAACGGTAGTAACATAACAGCATTCATTCAGATAATAATTGTGGGTTGACATATTATTATATTATATATTATACCTACCTTACGGCAGGTGTCAATAATCAGCTGTCAAAATCAAATGTTTGTAATAACCTTATATCGACATAACAACAATAACAATAAAGTTTCTCGTACGCAAATTATAAGTAAAATAATGATTCGTAAATATAAAAGACAATTATTGTAAATAATAGTGCATGAACAGTTTTAAAATTTAAAAATAAACTATTATAAAGTTAAAAGTACAAGAAATCTCAAACTATATTGGAGAACAGTGAAATAGTGAATGAATGTGATTACTCTCTAAACTAAAACAAAAACATCACTTATTCTTAACGGTGCGTTTGGATCTCAAAGTCGATATTTTATTTTCCACAACTGAGACCGTGGTATTCTTTACTGTACTATGTACAACGGCACTGGCACTCGGGATCGCATCAAGTTCAGATCTTGTTGTGATATAGTGTTTTCTATTATTGGATCCCAGAATAGTAATGACACCATTTTTAGTCCAACAATGTGTAACACCAAAACGAAGTCTGGCAGCTACAAACACATCATGGCGGTTCTTCGTCAGAAACTCCGAAACCGTAATTCCAGAACCCTTCAAGGCCGTCTTAGCAAACCAGATCTTATTTCTCAGTGTTACGTCATAAACCTTAATAAGAATGGCTCGTGATTTACCAGACGTAAGGCGTCCTAACCGATGACAACGAGAAAATGCGTTTGCAGTTACTTCCGGAAGGTTAAGATTGTTAGAAAGGATTTTCGAAACACATACCGCAGTGTCCTCTCCTTTTGACTCTGCAACTCCATGTACAAGAAGTATTTTCCTTCGTGAGCGAGTGTCCATATCGTCATACTGTCTAGACAATAGCTCCACTTGAAGTTGGAGGGATTCAAGAGCATTTAAAACAAATGTCCGAAATGTTTGAAATTGTGAGTTTACATTTGAAGTGGGACTTGTGACAGGGACAACGGCCCTGAGATCCTTCTGGAACTGTGCCATTGTGGAATTGAAGTGCTCATTTAACTCTGTTAAGGTGGTTTTGATCGACTCCATGGTTCTAGTAGTAGATTAAAGTTTCGATTGTGTCAATTAAAGGAAAATGATTGGCAGGTAAGAAGTAGTCACTGGCACATTAAAAAAATAGTGAAAACTGTATTAAATTAATTAAAGTTAAAAATAAAATTTAGAGCTCTAAAACTTATATCTGTCAGTTTGCACTCCTACCCTCAATTAATACTTAGTCACACATCCAAATTTTTTTTTTTTTGTGTTTAGTTTCATTAATTATCTGTTGACAGGTAATTCAAAAGACTTTAATAGTCTGTGATATTTGGTACTATTTACAAGAAAATTATTTTGCAAGCTTGAGGATGTTTTGGATTCCTCGAATTATCCTACTGTTTTATTATTTAGATTTAGTGTTATTCCTATTAATAAATTTGAATAAATTAATAGCATACTGCTGTATACTATTTAAAATTAGATGACATATGTATAGATGCTGCCTCCGTTGTCATATTGATATATATAAAACATATTAAAATATTATCAATTAATAATGCTTATTTCCAAATACAATTAGTTCTTCAGTTTTATATTCCTAAATTAATAATTTACATTTTTAAGCACTTACTCACATTTAAGAATTTGCTTACATTTAGTTTGACTTTCTGTATTGTGTAGTCACACACTATTGGCATATTGGTTGCTCACAATTCAACGTCATGACCTTTCTAGTTACTTTCTATCGGAAGCACTTCCTAGATTTTTTTATTACCTTCGGGTTAGTTACATATTAAGGATTAATCATAATTAGTATTGCCGGCACTTCTCGGTTAGTTCAGAAGTTCATTTGAGGGACATATGTATTGTCTTGTTTCGACAATTGGAGTCGACATAGGATGTAATATTGCTTGTGAGACGTTTTTTATATATACGATATTATTTGAATAGATTACACGATTACTGCTATTTCGTAGTTTAACCTATATATTGAAAATTACAGAAGTTTTTTTTTATGCTTATAATAAATCTTAACCACGTACATACGTGTAACTTCGGGTCGTCGACCTGCATGTCCTGCTTCTGAACTGTAGCTGTAACTGTAGCTGCATGTGAGGTCTGCCTTTAAATAATTGCTCCTCCTTAAATATTAAGAATATATAATTAATCTACAGTATAAATAAACATTTGAAGATCAAGTGTTTGACTGCAGTCTTCTTGTACTGACAAACAAGGGGGCTATGTATATTTCTTCACTTGTCCATTGTCAGTGGCGCCTAGGAATTTAATTTTAAATATTAATATTAAGGATATTATTCAATATAAGTATTTGATTTTTTTGGACAACTGACGTGTTTTACTTTTGAACTAAATGTGTTTTTGTCCCTCTAAAAATCAAAAAATCCTAAAAATATTCCAAAATGTAAATTAATTCGAGAAAACTACAGTTAACGAAAATTTTAAATAATATTTATTTTTAATGAAAATCATTTAAATAATAAGTTAGTCTATTATAACAATGCTATAATAACAAATTTCGTTTTTTTTATATCACAAATACTGAAAAAATATTAAGAGGGATATAGGTGTTTTTGAGTATTAGTATTGTTACAAAACTTTTAAAACTATAATATTTTATTAAATCTAAAAGCTTTTTTAATCCTATAATCCGTTGAAAGTAATAAACAAAATATTTTACACTTAGAAACAACTTTTCCAAAACTTACTTTGTAAATAAGTGATATTTCCTATTTCCCTTCCTTTGATTTGAATTCGGAATATTATCTTTGGCACAGACCGAACTACGGTACGAAATTTAAACTTATTCGAATTTATTTTGAAAGTGGGCTATTTTAGATACAAGTTCCTTAAATATTAGTTTTATAACAGAATAAAATATAATTAATATTTAAGTCTCACAAAAGCAGACGCAAACCATTACGTAATACACATAAAATTATTTCCATAACATAATTAATACAAAACCGACTGAGAAATCCATATATTTTAGGTCTCTCTTCGTACCATTATGAAACTTTAGAGAGCAGATATAAATTTGCACTTTTGACTTAATTATTATGGCTATCCCCATTAACAATTTTAGAAAATAATTATAAGTTTAAAGTTATGTATAGGCGGACAAAGAAGTTATAAAAAAAATATTTATTTATAAAACTACAAGGCTGACATAATATATTTTAACTAAATCTGTTAACAAACAATGATAAATGTCGACTCAGAAAATGCTTATGCTGTGATAACTTATAAATATATATTATAAAGAAAATAAATATGTATTATAAAGAAAATGTAATCAACAATACTATTAAAAAAGATTTTTTTAACTACTTAATCTGACTTAACTTCTTTATTCTGTGGTAAATCTATTCCTGCAAATACTATTTGTCAATATTCACTAATATATTGGAGGAACACAATTTTCAAGCAGAACACTTGGCACTGAAACGAACCATTAACACTAAATCAAGTAAAGATATGGAATATTTAATAAGATAATATATTATTAAAATTTATTTCTATACACTATAAATTTACTGGTAACTTATATTGTTGGTTCAAGAAATATTTTTTCTTTGATAGTCAAGCAATAATATTTAATTATTTGTTTATCGAAACTAGTGACAAAATTTGTAGATTTTCATTCCACTATTTTTTTTCTTTGTATAATATTATTAGAACTAGAAATTTGTGATTCAAACCCTGTAATAGGTGAGATAAGGCTAGCTCTTTAAAATACAAATATCAAAAATATCTCCGAATATACTAATTTCAAACTATAACACAGATGTCTAAGGATGAAAGATAATAATTTATATAGCTGGTTTGAATATCCTTCATAACTTTTTAGATTTCTATACATTGTGTAATCATTTAATAAATATATCTTAATTTGTTATTTATTATACAATTCTTAAATTAGCATTAGTTATATTCTCACGAACCGTGGAAACGCTGATTAGACGAAGGTACATTGTATCATATTAAAATCGGTTGCGTTATACTATACTGTTCGAGACCCTTGGCTAATTCATCGGATACCTCCTCCCCTCCCCTACACATTGAAATAATAATAAATACTTTAAAACTGCTTTCATTATACATTTATAGATAAGCTTACTGAAACAATTGAAAGAATATAAAAATATAAAACGATAATGTCTTTAATAAATAGTACGTTGTGTAAATTTATCAGTTCTTGACTTTGTGGCGATATGTTTTATCCTACACCGCAGTCACGGTTAGCCAGCGCTGGTCGCACCGCACTGTACCGCAATTGTATTCAGTCGTCCTTAGAATATTAGGTTTATTTTCTACAGTAATACATCGTAAGCCGGTAACGTCTCCCAGTTTATTTGAAGCTATTGCAATAAAGCTTGTGTTTTTCTTATCGATTATGTTTCATGAGATTATTTTGAGAAAGTATCATATCTCATAATAAAAAAAATGTATGAAATAAAACCAGTTTTGACAGATTATGCTTATGTCATTTAAAAAATTAATTAATTTAATTTAAACCCGACGTTTCTGATGATTTACTTATCATATTCACGGGAAGACAAGATGTATGTTGTGATGGTCTTGGTATTTTGAAACCTCACGTTAATTTAAAATTTTTTAATGTAAAATGCATAAAGAATAAAAAACTTGATAATTCCTTTAAAAGAAATTTATTTCAATGCATATAACGTTACTTGACATACGTTTATTCACACCTAACTACATTGCGCAACTGACTCCGTGACTGAGTATCTCAGTGTGACTCAGTGTGGCGCGTTTACCGTACCTCACTTATATACATTTTATTGCTTACTTGCACAATATATATATATATATATATACATATATAAATAAAATAAAACTATGTAACAATTCTTCTAAAATATATAAGCATAGTGATCTTCTACTAAATCAATGAAATCTAGACGTTAAATTACGAGTACATTAATAAGTTATCAACATTGAGGTAGATACTCTTCTGTTCAAATATTTAGGCTGCTTGCATGTTTTACAGCGACATATCTAATCCAGAGAATACAAACGGCGTTTATTTAAATGCTATTTATTAAGAAGAACCAACACTATCAAATAATTGATAAAAAGTGTCTTGAAAAAAATCGAAAGAACAATAATTTGTAAACATTACATTTTTAATAACAATATTATTTCTGCTGCCATCAATTATGTACAATGTCAAAAAAAGACATATATTAAATGGAAAATTTCGAATACATATTCACTTATTATATTGAGGATTGGTATTTTAATCTACAGACAAATCTTTAGCGGACTATAAATATGATCTATTCTTTTCTATACAATATCTGACAAAACATAATAGTTTTGATGCAATTAAAATTAATTTGAGGATTTAATAATTTCAAATATAGAAATATTAGGTACAAAATATGAAACAGAAGTGTGTCAATATCGACTCTATTATGAGTTGTTTATTAAATATGCTCAAGTGTAGGATACAAATCCTACTTTCAGCATATCTCAGAAGTTGTTTACTCGTCTTGCAGAACTATGCAGATTACAAGTTGGGATAACATTTACCTGGGGACATTAAGTATGTTAGGTAGCTTAGCTATTAATCTCATACAAACGAGGCCTTTACAAGTCTAGCACTTTATAACGTGAACATTCATGCTATAAGATTATTTGCAAGCTGGGTACATTTATATAAATTATATTAACAAAGATTTAATATTTATTCCGTTATAAAAAAAAATATTAAAAATTATATTTTAGATGGATGAAAAAGTATATGATTAATTCTATATTTTTAACATAAATTAATTTATCAACACATAAACAGATTTTTTTTCTTCTATTTCTTATCAGCCCACTGAAAGGCGTAGGCCTCTCCCAAAGACAGCCGCAAATAACCGGTCTTGCGCTGCCTGCATTCGTTGTCTGCCTTGATTATGTCGTTGATCCACCTACCTAGGGAGCCTACCCATGACGCATCTACAGACTTATAGTCGCTACTCGAAAACCTTTCGCGAACACGAGTTGTATGATCGATGTACCCTGCCCACTGCCGCTTCAGACTTCAATACTTGGATGTACCGATACTTGGATGTAATACTTGGATGTACCGATAGTTGATGTGCCACCTTTGGAACAGTTGCAGTACAGCCCAGGCCTCGACCGAATTGTACGCTTTCTCATAGTCCACAAATGCTAAGTATAGTAGGAAATTATACCCTTCAGAATTCTGTATAATCATATGTATGTGGTCTATGGTGAGATTGGAAGTTAGCAAACCTACATGCAAGACGATTCATAATGACCCTCAAGAACAACATGGCTCAGAAGGGAGATGGTTCTGTAATTCTTCAGCACCACCTCCACCTGCCTTCAGAAGCTCACTCATTATTCCATCTTCATCTGGCTCCTTGTTGTTCCTGATCTAATTGAGGCCTAAAGAAATCTCGAACTGGCTGACGTCCGGAAAATATTTGGTATAGCATCGAGTCAACCTTGTTCGCGGATCTTTAACCAGGTTGGTAAGAGGTTCGCATATCGAAGAATATAACTGCCTGTAGACATTTTCGATCACTCTCATTACCTCGGGTTTAAACAATACAATCGTGTTTTCAACTTTCTTCAGTTTCGACATATGGCTTTGTCTAATAGACAGATCGATTGCGAACAGCAGCAGAAGAGCTCTTTTACCTCTCTCTATTATCTTTTTTATACAAATTGTATTAAAGTGGCACAAGTCTCAAGTCAGATACTTCGAGATCCGTCCATTAAGCCGCCTCTAGGTGGACGCATGACCGATTGATTGCAGAACTATATTGCTCCTCTCCTTTATTAGGTTGAGGTTGTTTTAGAGATTTTTTTGTTTTATCAGTACGGAAACTCTTAAAGAGTTTCGAGGTAAACTTACGGACGGTTTTCACGAACCGATTACCTAGTACTTTACTAAAATGAAAAATTAATAGTTAAGCAGTTTCACAAAGTAATTACCACTGCAAATATCATATAACTGATAACAAAATTTTGTCTTTTAAATTTCATGATAGTATATAAAATTGCGTAATACCACAATTATATTACCAAGAGTATTAAATAGAGTGCTGATAAAGTTTTTCGTATAACTGAAATATTTATAAATATAGTATATCTCATTTGTCATATTCCAATTAGGTACAAAGATTCCCAAATTACATCACAAGTGTATCATTAGAGCATATTATTTGCGATATTGTTAAATTTATTTTAAGTATTATTTCTTTATTATGGTTCATAACTTTTGGAATAAAAATATAAAGGACAGAAAGTTGAAATGAAAAATAAAGAAATGGCGACAGGTTTTGGTGCAATAAAATCTTGACAAATCTTATTACTACTGCTATGGTATTGTTAAGTTCCATAATTACAATTCATTTTAATTCCCAACACATTTTAGAATATTTTGTTAAAATATTCCATTAGTGCATTAAATATTAAGGGAGATCGGTGACGTAACAATATTATAATTAAATAATTAACGTAATATTAGGTTATATCCACTTAGCCACTGCAGTTGCCAATTTTGTATATCACACATGTGGTTCCTTAGTTCAATCTATTTGCTGTTTTTTTTACGTCAATGAAGCAAGGGAAGCGATTTTGTATTTCAAATAAGGTAAATATTAAACTTATCCTCAATAGAATTTATCTAAATAGTAGTTGACGACACGACTGACTGTTCATTGTCATAAGACAATATTCATATATTCATAGTTTATAATCATGTATTATAATCCTATTAGCTAGAATTATAATTTGTAATAATGTTGTGTAGTTTTTGTCATGTACCTTAACTGTGATGTAACTTTATTATATAATTACTTTTTTTCGTAATTATTGATACTTTTCCTTGTTTATAATGTCTGAGTTTTAGATTCTATTTTCTCATATTCATGGCTAATAACAACTAAGTAATTAGTAAGTAATTCTTGTTTAAGGTAAACAATAAAAAAGGTATTCAAATAAAAATGACCGTTACTTTCATAATAAAATTACATAATATGGCATCAAAACTTCGATAGGAGAATGAAAATTTAACAACACCGAAGTATTCGACCTTTAGTATGACTTAGTTATTCATAAAGTTACCAATGTTAAGTTCATATTGTATGTAAAATAAAAAAATATATAATAGACATACAGGTAAATATTTTTTTTATACTTATAATTTTCATTTCTTATCCAGTTATTTGAACCCACTCTTAAATATATTTAAATTTTTTGTCAATTTACACATTGATGCAGTTTTTATAAAGACAAGTTTTTAACAAAAATGCTGCATACAAGTAGAGCTAATATAAATAATATAATAATGTAACAAAACAAATTTTAGTTGAAGCTCCTCTAAGGCTAATTATATAAAAAATGCCATAATGTCATCAAATTATACATTACATTATCTATATTGAATTTCATTTCATTGCATCCATTAATTTCAGAACCGGTTGTTAGACTAATATTTTTAAAAATAAATTCACATAGTTGATTGCACTCGTGATAAATCTGCTTACATTTGAATTATTTCATATTTGACTAAAACATTAACAACAATTGTCACAGGGTCTACAATTTAAATTTAACATTTAACCAACCAGATTCAGAATTGTTAGTATTATAAACATATTTTCAAAATAACATTCATTTAATAATATCGTTCGATGGCTGTGTACAATTTTATTAATTGTCACTAATATTATTTTTACATTTAGACGATTTGATTAGATTTATGTTAGAGTTAAAAAAAAATAAAAAAATATAATTTTAAATTATTTGTCATATAAAATAATAATATAGGTATTAGGTAAGGGTGCTGCTTGCGGTGACTGGTCGTATTGCTAACCACGGATTTCCCTTTTCTTATTATTAATTATCATTAGGACGACTTATCGAATTGATAGCGAAGGTTCTATTTGTTCCTACATTTTTCACTAAATATATTGACGTTTGAGAAACAGTGATCACAATAAAAAAAACCCCCGGCTGAGTTTGTTGTGTGGGTCCTCTCAGACCAGAGCGCATTTGGGACCCTCGTAACCTTATTTTACGTTGGAGAATGTCTTTATGGAAGGGCTTATTTTGATACATACTATATCAAAATAGGCCCTCCTGTCACTTCCATTTGACGTATACAAGTGATCACTGGTATGGGTTCAAAGTGGAAAATATATAGATAAATAAATAAATAAATTGCCTCGGCTTCGATCGCTATTATTTCGACATTCGATGGTAGACTTTACTTGTCTTTATCGGCGGATTTAACTTTTTTTTGTCACTTCATCCGAAAACACCTGTTTTCAAAATAAAGATAATAAACGATTTAAAATTTATTTTTACAAAATTCTACGATTACCTATTTCTGTAACATTTGCGTCAACACATTGTTCTTACTATTTACTAATTTAATGAAGACCGATTAAAAATACGAATAATAGAATGATATACAGACCGTCAGAAAGACAGTTAGTTCATCATAAGTTTGTTCACCACAAAATTTAGGAACAAATGTCAAATATGTAAACCGAACTTATATATTAATAGGATTACGATATCCCATAATAGAATTCTCAACATTAAACGTATGTGGGTAATCCATCAAATAGTTATAAAATAATTTAAAATTATAAAACCACTCTTAACAATTCCTTATTCACAATATTAACTGAAAGTGAAAAGTGAAAGATGGTCGCTCGCTGCCACCTGTCTGAAGCTCCGTTAAAATGTTTATTATCAAATCTGGTTCAAACGATTTCCGACAGATGCCATTTCGTATAATTATAAACAAAACACGCAAATAATATTGGGTGTTAAGATAAAATTGAATTCATTATTGCTATTGTTTAGAAGTGTTTACGAATTTGAACCCATTAAGTTTTCCTTTTGTTTTCTTAGGATCCAGGTCCGTCCTAAATACACAAATTTACTCTACGTTCACCGAATATAGTTATTTTAATAGTAACGACACTATTAGTATTTAAATTATTAAGTCAGATATAATAAATATTATAACGCTGTTGCTGATCTGGAGGAGGGCGTTACAAATTCAAAGTAATAAATATTTCGGAAATACTTATCGAATTCGGATAAAATTAGCATTATTTTAAAAAGATGAAGTTCTGTTCTTCCTCAAATTAAAAATGGAAAGGAGGCTGATCATGCAGTGTCGTTTTCGGAAGTTCCGTGCAGCTCTTCGCCACATGTCGTTGTATACACTGAATTAACTGTTCCACTTTTGAGACCTAATACATTGTATTTTTTACTTTATAATATTAAGGATTGATTTCCAAGCCGATGGCAGCAACCTCACACTATTCCTATTAAAATTGGGCAAAGAGCTGATTTCAATAGCTCCACGTAGTTTACGGGGCATTAAAAACTGTTCTCTAGCTCATACGGATAGTTTATTAAAATGTATATACATTGCCATTAGCCATGAGCTACTTTCGAATCTAAGATGTGTTCCATTATTGCTTAGCCATTTCTGTCCAGATTTTTAATACAACGTATATATTCTGTTACTATTATATTAAAGTCTCGAAACATGCCGCAATCACAAGGAATCTTGTATACATTCGGGAACGGGATTCTATCGATGTCGCTTGACATGAACATGATTGAATTTAAAATAAATCGATACATTTAAACCAAAACGTGACTCCATTTCCATGATACAATAGCAAAAATACCGATTTCAATGGGTGTATCTACGAGTTAGGGATTCCTTTTCTTTATTTACGTACGGTGCCATCTCGTTAAATCTAATATCTATAACGATTCCGTGTGAGAGATGATGGATCGAGTTTGTAAGGATTATATTGTTACATAGGTTTTATTCTCTCTCTAAAAAAAGCTTAGATTCATAGGTAATGTCCTAACCTAAATTTTTCAAGTCGATATTTACAATAATCGATGTTTTATCAGTTTTATTGTTGATAACTATGATCAAAATATATATAAATTAATTCATAATAATTTGATGTGATGTTTGTGACTACAATTCTATGTCGACTTATTTTAATGGCAGTAATTTCAGATACTAAATAAGTCTTTGTGTTTGGTTTGTCACACTGGTCCTTTATTTAAAATTTTAATATTATGACTAATAATAATAATATTGGAGGACTTTCCCCTCAGGGGGAGGGAGAACAAACTTCAACTGGCATTACAAGAATTAAAATTGAGGAAGGATTTGTGCGCCCAACTGAACAATGAGTAGGATGCTAATGAGAATAAACTATTAGACGTTTTATATGTTCAACAAATACTACTGGGGAAGAGCGTATAATAGGCTACAGCTATTAGTAGATAGGTTTAATGAGTGCAGTATTGAGTACGAGGAGGCCCTTAGGCGTACCACTACCGTAAAGCTAGAGTTGAGGGATGCCCACCAACAAATATCTGAGCTGGAGGGGGCCGCTCACAATACAACTATATTTAACACTCATAGCCTGTTGATTGGTAGCCGTAGTTGATTACTGTTGCAACTCAAAACCCTTGTGTCACAATAGATTTGACTAATGACACGTTACCGGCAAAGAAATTGGTCATTTGATTGTTCATTGGTCATCTACAACAAATTGCTATAACAAACTAAAAAGATACATAATAATTTTGTAATAGACAATCAGAAATAGGAAATATGAGACTGTCACACAATTATGAAAATCACTATCATTAGAATCACAGGCAATAGACTTAACTTTAAAATAGACAAACATCTCAGTACAATACGAAATCTGGCTGATTCACTCATAAAAAACTGTTTGTGAAAATGTAATTAAAAAGTCTTAATCCAATATAAAATCATCTCCTACTTCAGTAAAAAATTGTATGACAGACTTGATATCCCTGTTTCAAATAATAATAGTTCCTTCAAATCAAACATTGTATATGAAGCTTATATATATAGTGACATTATTGGAAAGAGAATGGGCTCAGTATTGAGTTCTTACTTAGATAGACAAAGGGTATCTATCTGGCTGTGACGTGATAAATTGAAACTCCAGTAAACAATTTAATAATTCATCAAATTTAATTTTTTTATAGGAAACAGAAGTAATGAAGAATTAATTTAGAATTTAAACATTGTTTTGAAATTTTAAGTATATTAAATGTACATCATAAGAAAAATTTGCCATTATAACAAAGAATGCCATTGATCCTAAATCTATCTAAGATTTAGGATTAATTGATTAACATATAACCTATGTTTATATAATAAATAAAACATGTTATTGTTAGTAAATATTGTAATTTGACTCATGACAAATATCAGTTATCCTCATATATTAAGAGGCAGGTAGGTAGTTATTATGATATCATATTTTTTTTGTTTCTATTGAGCAATATATATTCATAAATATAAGTAAGACAAGTTTTTAAGTAATTCCAAACAATGTTGCTTTATACTAATATAGATTTTAAGGTAGATGAGATATTCTTTTAGTCAAATAAAATAAATTTCAAATAAAAATAATTATTTTAGAAAAATATATTATTAATATGAGTCATAAGAATAAAAATGTAAACTATCAAAACAATTATAAATGAGATTTAATTAAATTTTCAAATATAAATAAACAACTATTTATTTGTGGAGATTTTAATATTAATAACTTAGAACATAATTCAAAAAGTGTTAAGTTTTTCTTTATGGAGCCTACTAGAATTACCTGCAATGGCGCAACCTTTATTGATATTCTATTTACTAATATTAAGATCTATTTTAACATTACTAACATTTAGTAAGGAGTAAGGAATTTTAAAAAGTAGTTGTAACTGGAAATGGTGCCGCTGATTTTTTTGTCAAAATAGTCGTGCCATAAAGCACTATAGTAGGACCTTTGTTTTTCCTCATTTACATAAATGACTACCCTTACTTTGTGGGGGACAACATGGGACAGACTTTGACACAATTTACTAGTAGATCTATCGTCTAACCATTATTTACCCTTACCCAACCATAAAAAATATATATATTTTAGCCAATTTAAACAATAAGAATCATCAGCCATACCTGTAAAGACCGTTGAGGGAGCATTTAAGGAACAATACCCTTCTGGATGGCCAACTCACCAGTATTTAAGATATTGTATCGATGATTTCCTCGTTATCTTTCTGAGCATTCCCAGCCCTTTACCTAGGCAATTATCAATTTTGAGCAAATGCTTGGTGAAAATCATTTTTAAAAATAGAAAGTAAATATACAGCTAATTACTTAAATGGATTATTTTTTAAAAAACACTGACAAAATCTATTGAAAAATACACAGCTGTTCATCATAACATCCAACCATCACTTATCGAAAAAATAAACTTTTTCTTTCGTTATTTGTTTATTTCTAATATTACATAAAAATATATCTAATTTTGGAACTAAGCACAACATGGATGCTTTAACTAAGATATTTATTTTTGGTGTCAGCATTTCAAAAATCAACGTCATTTCATATTAAATTATGTTTTACATATAATTTCATATTATATTTTTTCATCAGCAAGTGAGTTTAATACTTTTATATCATTTTGAAAACAGTTTCTAATTTGAATAGCAAATAAGATATTATATTCAAATATGTGGATACTCTGAAGATATTGATGAAGATGTATGTATGTACTAATCGAGAGTGGGGAGTGCTTGAAATATACAGCATCCAGCACAGAGTTTGTGATAGCACCCAGCCTTGCGGTACCTTGGTTAGCTTTGGGGTAGAGAAGCTAACCAAGATAGCTAACCGGACTAGCTGCTAGACCTTCTCCTTTTCCTTAATAATCGCTTCCTAATAGTGCATAAGATATAACTAGTCGATCGAACATGGCGAAAGCCCTACTGCCTGTCATTGATTAATCAGCAATCCTTAAGATACGTTAGGAGCTGTCGATTAGTGAGACTGATAGCATCATTGAAGACATTCAGACATGTTTAAATGCAGTATTAAACTGTGACTGAAACATATGATCCTGTGTTTTATATTTAAGTGATAAAAGATAATAAATCGAAATAATTTAAAAACCGTAGTAAAAATCTAATTATATGTTCTCTTACATATTAGTAAGTAATAAATACATACACCTTAATATACGATAGACAAAAACTGAGTGGTTAAAGGCAAAATGTTAGAGAAGGTCTACATTTTAATAGATAAAATGAATAAGGCTCAGTAGTTTTTGATACTTATATAACGATACTTCGCTTTCTAGAAAAAATACAACCTTCCTATACGTGTCTACTATATTTTTCTTTCATATTATTATACTATCACTTGGTCGGCGTGATTAATATAAGCAAATGTTCACACCGAAATACAGCGTTCTAGTAATACGACTCTCTGACCTATGCTGTGGACGGATGGACGGACGGACGGACGGACATAATGAAGTTATAAGGGTTTCGATATCAAATATCTTGTTGAGAATGAAATATTGTATAGAATAATAAAATAGCACTTTAGCAAACCATTTAACATAATTACAAAAAATACTTGACGAAGAACTTAAATATTACAAAAAAGAGAGAAAAAGTTTTTTAATCACACGAAATCCCACCGCGAGTTCGGAAACTTTATTGTAACGTTTACCCGAGTGTTGTTCTTAATTACAACCACGAAATAATAATGAAAAATTAAGTTTGTCAAGAAGTGTGGCGGTATTATCAGTATTTTTTTACGCGAACACCTTTCGACGGTTTCATGTTTCATAAATATATATATATATGTAAGAAAACAATACGATTAGATTGTCCCAGCACAGAAACAAACGTGGTTTAATTATTGATTTATTGTAGGATTCTTTAAACCCGAAAAATCAAGTAATTACTAACTTAAGTAAACTATTTTTTCGTACCGTATCGTCGTATCGTATCGTTACAAAAAATTTTTGCCACTTAAAATCAAAATTATGTTAACACCCTTATTTTTTCCGTTATGATTTACACAGATGATTGTTATCCAAAACTAAGTAATGAACTACCAAATAAACTAGAACTATATATATATATACTAGCAGACCCGGCCACGCGTTGCTGTGACTATAGTTTTAAATATATTACATGGTAGTAAACTATATAAGGGGTATCGGTAAGAGAACATCTGTCATGAGAACTATAATGTTGTCCTACAGTCGATATTAAGGAGAAATCAAAAAGATTTTTAAAAAATTTTATCCAAGTTTGTAACAAATAAGTATATTACAAAGATTTTAGTAAATAACATGGAATACTGAACTTACGAAGGCGATAGGTAGGGCAGATAGCCTAATTATTTTGAAAAATAATGTTAATTGTTTTGAAGTTTAAAAACTTAAAATTTTAATTTAATTCAGCAGTAATCGGTGAACAATATTTTTGGTTAACCTGTTTTTAGCTAACACAAATAGATTTGACAGTTTTCCTACACGTAAACATGCAACGTCTACAACATAGTTGCCCATGAGAAAAACATGAGTTTTCCAAATCTAAACCACAAATAGACATTGTTTGGCCTTGAGACTTTTTTATAGACATGGCGAAAGCTAAACGATTTGGAAACTTTAGCCTTTTGAAGGGTATCTTAGAGTCGGACGGTAACAATGGAATACGCGGCAACAGGAACATTTCTCCTTTAAACTTTCCAGTTTAAATGGTTGCTTCAAGAACATTTCCGGTGATTTTTCTGATTACTAAACGCCTACCGTTGCATAATCGTGGATTCAAATTACGCAAGATAATAATATATGAACCAATCTTTAATCGAAAATTATGTGGTGGCATTCCAGGTGTTTTGAATGAATTTAAGAATTTAACTAGAAAATCTTTTTCCAGTAACAGTACCGATTGATTTAAAAGACAACATATCGCCTGGTAACAACTGTTGTATTTCGAAGTTCATTTCGTCATCATCAACATTTTTGGCAGCTAAAATAACCCAATCGCTGAGCCAGTTATGGTTCAAGTAATTGCTGGACAAAAGGAACTCTGTCTTGTATAGGAAAGCTAAGAATATGCCAAATAGCTTTGTGCTTCGTACTGATGTATCTACCCATTTGCTATCATGTTATTTCATAATTTTTATCAATATTTTGCATATCAAATATGGCCAAATCACTGCTTTATTTACATATTTACAAATGTACTTAATTGATTTTACAGAACTGCAAAACTCGACATTGATAAGAGCCTCATAAGTTTTTAAAAGTAACGGTGGGTATGGTACCACTCACGGATTATCGAATGCGATTAGTAGAATTTAGCAGTCGCATTGTAAATGTGTGGAAACCATTCTCAGCATTTCTGCGGTGATACATGGGATAACCGTCAATATCCGTGATAGTGTCATTCGTATGCGGCTTTGGGAAATTTTTCTTACATTTTCCATTTTCCATGCATGGTGATATCATGTTGAAAGCACCGCACGGCCCGTGGATCATGTGTTTGGTAACAATATCAAACAATCCTTCATCAAGTGAAGTGAATTTTGACTGAATTTATTTGATCAATTTTATTATATATCAACAATGTATTGATTGTAAAGCTGACGATATCGATGAATATGACTTGATATGTCTTTATTATGTCTAGTCATCAATCTGTAGGCATAGTACTTCATTGAGCTAACTGTTTTATCTATTTTAGCACCTACGAATAATAAGAAATAAAATGTAATAATAATTAAAAATCGCACTTACAGTCAGAAAATATATAGATAATTGCCAAATTTACCGGTATCTGGAACACACTGTTCGATGTTTAGGTAATATTAATCCTGTCCTTGCCAAAATATTAATGAATATTGTAGTGCGTCATATGAACGGTATAGATCCGAAATCGTACTGACAGTGTTGTATCGCCGTATAATTTTTATAGCTCTTTCATCAACTGGATCACCAATTATAATACCAGCCACTTCATCAACAGTTGAAGAGTTGAATCTGCCAGAATGTGCACCTAATGGTACTTTATCGGCGTTTATGTTGATTTGATAGTTATCATTTTTCAATCCTGGCCAAACTCTTTTAATCAACTGAATTGGATGATTTTAATCTTCTAAAAAATTTTCCAAAGATATCACAATTGCTATTTCTTTTGCTTGTGCAATGAAATTATACTGGCACCGAGTTGTCACGTGTTCTTCACAATCAGTCATAAAATAAATTTAAAGAAATTTCGGATCCTCATCAGGCATTCGCATTATTGATCCAATTCAATGGTACCTGGCCTTGTATTTTGAATATAGTTTCAAAATTACATCCATGCGATGCGAGATCGCTAATTTTAGTCGCCCAAATGATGTCATTTGGAAGCAAGAATTCAATATGCCTATCTTAAGCAAAAATAATTTAGAAACATCGGAATGACCAGCAAGAAGCAATAATAGAGGTTCCACAAGAGTGGATAGAGGTGGCAATATAACTTTTCCTGCTGCGCAGCATATGCCGGATATTTCATTCCGAAATTTCAATGCCTGACAATACTGACGTGCCTTATCCATTGAACCGATAGCAATTTTTTAATGCGCTGAGTAGTTAATATCTGGTGCTTATTCGAAAACTAGACGAACAAATGATGTACGTTTTATTGCGCAGGCGATCCACTACCTCTGTCATTCTTGTACTCGTGCGGCAGCCATGTTTTGTTCTCGTAGACGTTCGTCATGCTATTTTTGAGATTCTTGTACACGACCCCCTGCTGTCTTGAGACTTTGAGCTGCATTTCTTGTTGCTATTTGTTCTAAGCACCATTAATAAAAAAAAGGAATTTCAATGTGTTATGTTTACTATAATATGAACTTGATATACTTCAGTCTAAGTGACACTTGGCTGGCCATAATAATACCGAAAATTTAAAAAATAAGAACCATTAAAATTACTGAAACCAGTCAACAGGTGCCGCCATCTATCTTTCAAAGTGCACGTGGTCTGTAAATTTAATTTAAATCGGTTAAATAGTTTAGGATTCCACCGAGGATAAACAACATGACACGTAATTTATATAGATTAAGATATATAGATGGATGAACAAATAAATCCTCAACAATATTTGTCTGAAGTTTTTTCTGTTACAGATATATAATAAATATATAAAATATATCTCATTTAATAATAGTTTATTTTAGATTTTCGGTTTAATTTATTTTTTTCACATAATCTATCACATGTGTTTATGGAGCCTACTAGAATCCCCTCCACTAGCGCCACCTGTATTGATAAAATATTTACTGCTATTACTCAAACTTTAAAATGTTTCACAAATACACTAAATTCATCAATAAATAATATATATATATATCCCTGAATGTCACTAAAAATGTTAACACAGAGTTTCAGAGTTAACCTTCCTTTAAATATTGTCCTCCTATTTACACATACGAGTATATCATTTATTTAACTTCTTTAATAGAACTTACTTGGTAAAGCCCGGTAAAAAATTCTCCAGCTAAAGAAGCTGAGAATACTTAAAAATATAGTAATAATAATAATAATACTAGATGTATTAAAATAACAAATATTTTCAGGCCTTTGAAATGAGTCCTCATCATAGCGTGTTTATATAAAAAAAATGTTACGAAAATACTAAATAAAAGTTCTAAAAAAATATTTTTATTAAAATAAGAACAAAATATGGTATACTATGTGTACCGTAATTTCAAATCTACAACGACCTTCAACTAAACAAGAAAAGGCACTAAGAATACAACAACAATATAGCGCTTTGGAAAATGTAGCTGTGTAGTTGTAACGCTTTTAACGATGCTTCGGAAAATAGACCAGAATATACTAGATCTCATAAAGTTTTTCTCGGTAAAAAGCGCACAGGATGCTTATGTTATATTAATTTGGTGCCTATGGAATATATGGAATGTCCACTGCAAAACACCAGATTTAAACTCTAAACTCATAGATATGGATAAAAGATAATATGATTCCTTTAGTATCTATATTGAAATCATAAATAATAACATTTTTATATATAAAATCATATTCATACTTTTACTTTTATGAACCAAAAAAGATAAAAACACAGCAGTAATCAGAACTTAACAATCCCTCAGATTTGTTTAACATATAATAAAATCAATTCACACAATAAAAGAGAAGAAATTAGAAATAAAACAATTTGAATAAGCATTAAGTATAAAAAAACATTGTTTAAAACGTAAAAAAAATTCAGCGAAAATGTTTTAACAAGTTCATTTCATTAGTGCGAGCTAAGGAATAAACCATAAAAAGCACTTAATCTAAATTCAACTCTATCCACGGGGGGTATAATATAATTTTTAATACCATTTTAGTTGAACATCCAGCTCTATTTAGTTATTAAAATAATTGGAACGATTTTATTAATTTGTTTTGATTCAGCATTGAACAATTCTTTAATTATTCAAATATTAATTTAAGAATTCTTACTTTGCTATTTTTATTGTAAAGAATAAATAGATTTTGAAATATATAATCAACATTACTAACATGGAACTTACATTTATAACATTTTATCTTTAAAGAATAACAAAATCGTATCAACTCAATCAAAGTCAAGAAACAAGTATAAAGGATACATTTATTGCTTTAGTTGATGTAACTATAATTTATTTATCTGTAGGAAAAACAGTAGTAGAAGTATTCTTCGAATTTCTTTCTATTTTCCTTTAATAATTATTTTTTTCTTTGTTGCAAATGTCACCCATCTTATATTTATATATTTTATGAAATGAAATATGATTAATATAATTATATTATATTAATTACAAGTTAACTCATGGGTTAACCAGTGGATTAAATAACTATATTTCACAAACTCCTTAGTCATATTCAATATTGTCATGATTTAGATTGATTTATATTTCGGTAAATTATAATAACATAATTATATTATACTTCTGCAATATTATAAAACAAGTAATAAAAATACTTATCTTGTATGACGTCACACACCACACTAAAATAGGTAGTCAGCGTCGGCATAGTACCAACCAGAGGCAGAGTTTCCTTCCACTGCTGCAAGTGCCCTGTTATGACAGTGCTAGTGCTAGTTTATAATGGATCGCAATAAAGCCCACTCTGACTACTGGTAATGACGTAATAGATATACTTTTTACTATCACAACAATTCACACAATATTTTTGCATGATCTCATACATACACTTGCATTGAAACTACGATATGTAACAACAGCATTAATTTCGTACAATTCACGAACAAATTGGAGCAAAAATGTGTCTTGTCCACGGAAACCTGAAATATTAACAAGGCATGTATTGCATGCAGGAACACGGTTACGATTAAGTGGAGCTTTGATACACGGATATTAATTACCAGATGTGTCACACATTCTTTTATAGAATCCTCAATCACTATTTTTAAACATGACTTTAAATAAATAGAAGTGAAGAATTAAATAATATGAACACAATTTGGACCTAATTCTGCGATCTTTACGATTTTAGTGCCATTACTCAGCTAACTGACATTTCATCACAATATTTACTTTGATGATTTTGAAATAACATATATTTTTAAAAATTCTATACAATTTTAATCACTTAATATTAAAAACATCATTAAAGACATCGCAACGCGAAACTCATTTTAAGATAACATATAAAACTTAAAAAAAAAATTAACTTCAATACCACTTTCATCGGTTTTTACCAGCTAAACAATAAAAAATAAATCTTGTCTTTTTTTCTATATCTGGGCTAAGATGCCACAGGCTGGAAACTCGCCAGCTGCATAAAACCCTATCTCACGGTGGTCGCTTGTCCGCGATAATATAGCAACACATTAACCAAATTACCAGAACTTACCGCTTCTATTTCTAATTCCTCAATTCTAAACAATGATGACTTCGTGCATAAGTACGGATTTGAAAATTTGGTCTAGATTTCGTTTAATAAATTATAAGAATTATACTTAACAATTCTTTTTTTTAAATGTTTCTTGAAGCCCAAGGATGGTTTTTACGGCGAGAAAAATTCAAATAATTTCCAGGAAAACCCTAAAAGAGCCCTTTTCTTTTTCTTATACAAATATTTTCTAACTAAATGTAGAGTCAATATGAACTGTATTGCTATTGAATAAAGTTCATATTAAATTACAAGCACTCATTGTTGTCTAAACAATGTAGGTGTGTTGCCAACGTCGAAGAGTCAATTCGCGCTTTATTGTCTCTGCACAAAGTTTAAATTCAATCAAATATGTGTATGCGCGTTCACGCAAAAGTGATAAGATCGTAAACCCGACCAAATTGAAAAGTCAAAAAATGCAAGAGATTCGATTTGCCTTGCAAAATTGTCATCAGTTTTCACGTCATTGCACCTGTCAAACAAATCGCGTTAAAAAGCGTTTATAATATTTAATACATAATTAATTTTGATTGTTTTATATCGTGATTTGTGCAAACTGTTTTAATACCTGTGATTAATAATTATTGCATGTGACATAATTTAGGTAAGTATATTCGATATGCCTCCTATAAGACGAAGAAATTTAAGTAGAAGAACCCGAAATGCTACAAACCAAACTAATTACTGATCTTATCATACTGCACAAGAACGTGACGACCGAAATGAACGTGAAAGAATTCGTATATCACGAACGCGGGAAGCGAGAGCGAGAGATTCAACTAATAATCGCGAAAGTTTGAATAGAGCTGCTATCAATTATGATTTGTCAATTGACTACAGTAACCAGTAACCAGTAACCAATGTGTTACTATTGAATCTATGAACTTGATTTGCTCTCATTGTAAGGCATTGAAATACAAAAATGAAGCCAATGGATTGTGTTGCGCAAATGGGAAAGTGAAATACTCATTGGTTTCAGGAATAGAACCAGATTCCATACACTTTTTGTCAAATATCCAACAATATAACAATTGCTTTCAAATGACGTCATTTGGAGCGACAAACGTAGTTCGGGAAAATTTCATGCCAACTTTTAAGGTATACATTATAGCAGTTAATCATTATTATTTTAGTGAACAAAATTTCCTGTTAACTAATTAAATATGTGTAATAACCTTCAGTTTCTTGATCCCCAACACATATATTACTTAGTCATAATATTATTTGGTGATTCAGTATTAGCAACACTTTTATTATTTTGAAACACAATATAATTATTTGATGATGGATATTAGTTACAACTAATTATTACATATTGACATACCTAAGCATATCAATTATTATTTGGTGATTCAAATTAAGGGACAGATATACTTTTTAGGATCAAATATTATTTATATTTGGCAAAAATCATTTTTTTAAATTTACAGATACAAGGCCAAATATATCATAGAGCAGGTTCACTGTTACCAGTGTCAGATAGCAATTACAAATTCCTGCAAATTTATTTCATGGGCAATTCACCACAAGAAATTGATATGCGTTGTTCACATAACAATTCACTAAAGAGGTCTTTTGTAGAACAATTACAAACTTTATTTGATGAGCACAATCAATTGATTATGTTGTTTAAAACTGCCCTGGATCTGATGCCATCTGATAATCACAAAATTGCAATCAGAGCTGATAAAACACCTGTTGGCCAACGCCAAGCCAATGCAAGGCGTTTTAATGCACAAACTATTGATGAAGTTGCTATCGTTGTAGTTGGAGAAAACTTGGAATCCCGTGATATTGTTTTACATCGTCGGAATGATCAATTACAACGTATAAAGGAAACACACCGCTCATATGACGCACTGCAATATCCCATTATATTTTGGCAAGGTGAAGATGGCTATGTTGTCTCAAACAAGATGATAAATCGCATTAAAGGTAATAAAAAATATTAGTTTAGCTATGGAGATATATTATCAGTCACTATATTATTTTTTTTTTCAATGTTATGAAAACAAAAATGTATTTTCAGATTCTGAAACCAACAAAAAAGTCAGTTCAATGAACTATTATTCGTACTGCCTAATAATTCGTGAAAATGAAGACAATCACATACTCAAATGCATGATGCTTTTAACCAAGATTTCCACCGAGAAAAACTATACGATCTCAACACTTTGAAAGAATTCATACAAACAAATCTTCCACTATTGAATGAACAACGGAAGTATGTATTTGATACACTTATGAAAGTAATAAATGATGAAAGAGGAGGGATTTACTTCTTAGATGCACCTGGTGGTACAGGAAAAACTTTTGTTGATTTCATTGATATTAGCAACAAATCGCTCACAAAATAAAATTGCACTTGCACTCGCTTCATCGGAAATCGCAGTAAATTTGCTTGAAGGTGGTCAAACAGCTCATTCAGCACTAAAATTGCCATTAAACATGCAAAGCAACGAAACTCCAACCTGCAACATTTCGAAGAACTCTGCGATGGCAAAGGTTTTGCAGCAATGTGAATTGATTGTTTGGGATGAATGCACGATGGCACATAAAAAATCTTTGGAGGCTTTAGATAGAACCTTACAACGGAGCAATCATAACCCATTAGGTGGTGCAATGATTTTATTAGCAGGAGATTTTCGTCAAACATTGCCAGTGATTCCACGATCAACGCCAGCTGATGAATTTAATAAATGTTTAAAAGCCTCCAATTTGTAAAAACATGTCAAGGTTAGATCATTACAATTAAGCAAGAATATGCTTGTCAAATTGCAAAATGACCAATTTGGAGACAGATTCTCTAAACAACTCATAGACATTGGTAATGGCAAATTTTCTATAGATACCTTGACTGGTTGCATTAACTTTTCTCATATTTTTTGTCAGTTAACTAGATCAAAAGATGAACTTATTCCAAAGGTGTTTCTAGATGTTGCTCAAAATTACAGAAACCATGATTGGTTGATCGAACGATCTACATTGGCTGCAAAAAAACATAGATGTAAAAGAATTAAAAATCAAAATTTAAGAACAAATTACAGGCGAATTGAGGATATATACATGAGTTGATTCGGCTACTAACCAAGATGATGTCGTCAACTATCCGCCTGAATTTTTAAACTCGCTGGATTTACCAGGATTGCCACCTCACAATCTTCAATTAAAGGTTTGATCGGTAGTTATAAAGTTGAGAAATATCAACCAACCGCGTCTTTTGCAACGGCACACGGTTAGCGATAAAAAAAATATTGAACAACGTGATAGAAGCAACTATACTGAAAGGAGAGTATAAAGGAGAAGACGTTTTGATACCATGCATCCCAATGATTCCGACTGATGTACCATTTGAATTTAAAGGACTACAGTTTTCAGTGCGGCTTGCTATTGCTATGTTTGTGGTATTAATCTAGAAAACCCATGTTTCTCATATGGTCAATTGTATGTTGCCTGTTCCCGTGTTGGAAAACCATCAGATTTGTTTGTATATTCATTGTATTATACCAGGTAATTAAACAAAAAAACATTGTGTATCATAAAGCACTACAATAAAAATAAAACAGATTTTTGTTAATAATTATGATTCACTTGACTTACAATAAAGCGATTACTGAAAATACTTATATACGTTTTATTTCATTATTCTTTATTTCATCAGTTATTAACCCTATGTTAATAATAATAATAAATAATTAATTATCTCCATGTTTTGTCATTGAAGCATCCACTTTATAAATATTTGTCACCTTTAAATTCCCACTAACCCTTTAGATTATTTTTCAATCGGGTTTGAACCTTAAGTTCCCCTCTTAGTTTGAAGCCCTCCGGCAGACATCCAGTCGGGGTTTTTAGTGTGTCTCAAAAGGGTGGCCAAAGTTCGTGGAAGCTAAGATACTTAGGTCACCCGAGCTGACCTTTTTCTTTAATTCTCCTGAACAGAACCGTCAACATGTGATAGGGCGATGTGTGAGAGTCAACAGAGTAACAACGTCTTAAGGTCGAAATATAAACTGCCACATTCCAAATCTATTTGACGGAACGAAGTCTGCCGAGTTGTATAAAAAATTTTGTATTTATTAAAAAAATATTTTTTTTTCTTTTTTCATGATTTATCTTTTAAAATTTAAATGTTTTGAGTTTAACTATTATTATATTCATTAGTAAAACCAACAAATATTTTTAATTATGAAAATCTTATTAAAATAATAAAGTAACATTAAAAAAAGGATATTTTTACGATTTATTTATCATATTATTTAAAATATTAAATGATAAAAGAAATCCACCAGAAATCTTAATATATATAAATCACGTGTCACGTTGTTTGTCCGCGATGGACTCCTAAACTACTTAACCGATTTTAATAAATTTACACACCACGTGCAGTTTGACCTAACTTGAAATTTTCAACTCAATTAATAGTCGCAATATTATTTTATTGAAAATTATTTGTGTATTATTTTGCAGTTAGCTCCTAACAATTCTAAAAGATGGCAGTATCTGTTGTCTGGATTGAGTAATTACGAATGAGGTATCTACCCTACCTACCTCATTTGTAAGTTTAGTGTTCCAAGTTATTAACTAAAAACTTTGTAATATACAAATAGTGTTATAAACTTGGATAAAATTAAAAAAATAATTTTAATTATTTTGTTTTCATTTTTGCTTAATATCGACTCAATATCGTAAGAAAACATTATGGTTTTCATGACCGATGTACTCTGAACGTTACCCCTTAAATAGTTTACTACAATGTAATATATCAAAAACAATAGTCACAGCAAAGCGTGACCGGGTCTGCTAGTATACTATAAATAGGTAAATTGGGTTAAATTTAGAACACATAATTATACTGTTTTATATAATCAAGATTTATTCTCTATTTGATGTCGTAAACCATTTGCTGAACTAACACTAAACGATTCGCTTCGTAATAATTAACTTTGTATTTAACAAATAAATTCAAACCTATTTCTAAAATTACTCAATTATATTTTTTTCAGTTCAGTTCAGTTCAAGTTTACAGAAAATAAAAAATGAACAAGTTACTAACTTTTACAAATTATTCAGAAAATATTGCTAAAAATGAGATTGTAAATAATAAATTAAAAACCGGTAGACACGTAATTCATTGGCGTTATTATCTGCGTAGCAGTAATAATTATACCTTAAAATATGTGTTTATAAATTTAATTTAATACTTTTAATGATTTGCTTACGTGTTTATATAATGTACATATTATAATTTATATATGTATTCCCCGTCTGCAAGTGTCGTTATGTTCGTTAAAGTGGGTTACCATTTAATATACTGTGTTGGTAGCAGCTATTGTCATTCTATATTTATTAGAAATATTATAAGTGTCAAAGAGTTAAAGTTATTCAGTTGAATAATATACTTATGACCACTTTGTTCGTACGAAATATGTATTTAACCCTGTATAACTAATCACTCGTCGAGGCGACGACGCGCCACTTGACGAAATTCGAAATCACCTACTTCGCTCCGTCCCATGACCTTGACTCTTTCATTACCTTACTAATTTGAGTAAACAGTGCAGCCCGTGACGCTATTGAGTATTGGGTCCACGCGCATCATAGGACGTGCTCTGTGACCATTTCGTCGTCCGATGGACGAAGGTTTAGTAATAACAACAACTTTATTGTACGGTACGTACATTAATAAATTCTAATATTTATTGTTTTACATATAGTAAGTCGGCTTCTTATCGATAGCTATAGCATAGTATTTATTAAATTTCTGATTTAATTTATTGGATTGATTTAAATAGAAAGTTTAATGCTAAATATAGTAGTAAGTAGATTTTTGGTTCGGTTTAGATACACGGTACGAAGAGATGTTTTCACTTTTTTATATTTATTTTAGATGGATTTGAGGAATCAAGAGGATCATATTCGTCGTTGGCTGGAGTAAGCATCGGAAAGCGAACTGAAGGAGAGATCTGACAGCTCAACATCGGAAACGGAAGACATTTTAGAGAAATATATTAGTTTCATTTAAAGCCAAATCCAACAAAGTTTCATTTTTATTGCCAACTATTCATGATCAATCTATTATTAATGAAACGACAAGAAGCCAAAAATAATAAATTTTTATAATAGCACAAAAGGTGCAGTGGACACTGTTGATCAAAAGTGTGCAAATATAAGATCTAATTAGAAAACAAAGAGATGGCCGATGTGTATTTTTTATAACATTCTCAATATATATTCTATTAATTCTTACGCTATTCATATCTGTAATAACATGAGAAATAAGAAAAAGCCAATGAGTCGGCACGATTTTGTAATGAAGTTAGGAGATCAGCTAATGGAACCCTGGCTTCGGCAACGATAACAGACCATGAGTTTGAGGCGTAATATAAGGGTCATGATTGAGGATATTCTTGGCGAATCTTCGACAATAGAAGCTCCTGTTCCTGTTACGTCAAACACACGTAAAATTTGCTACCTGTGGCCATCAAAAGACCGGAGAATGACCAAGCACCGTTGCACCAGATGTAGAAAGGCTGTTTGTGATCCACATAATGTTGGTACGTGTGGTCAATGTGTAAATTGATATTCTAATATTAATTAGTACTTAATTTGTTCGTTATAATCCTTTCTTTTGTGCCATGAAACAAGTTCCTATCTTAATTAAATATTTTTTATTATATTTCATTCTTTTATTCCGTAGTCCGTTGGACGAAGGTGTAGTAATAATGTAACAATGAAAACAGTTTAGTTATCTAGGGTTAAAAAAAAGTTGACAGCCTGAGTTACTCCTTATAACACCAGCTATCCACCAGTAAAAGTCCTGTTAAAATCGATCCAACTGTTACAGAGATTTAAAGGAACAAACAAGCAGACAGATAGAGAGTGAAAAATTTACAAAAAATATTCGATTTTATCTTATTTAACTATTATTTCTGACAATTTGTTATGGTTAGGTTAGCAATAAATGCTTATTCCCAAAATATATTCAGCACGTACCTACAGTACCATCATATGTGCACTATATATCTATATATATAGATAATACCTTATTATAGGTTACGGTCAATGAGCCGAAATGGATTCCTCTAACGATCCGGTCAGCTGACCATCATAATCCCTCAAGAAATAGATATATTTCAGACAATAAATTCCGCTTATATTACATAAAGTAAGTGTGTGTGTGCGTGTGTGATTTTCACAGATATAAGTATTGTTAAGTATTTATATGAATAGAATGTTTATTAATGAAATATATAATATCGGTATCCGCTTATTAACTCTTTCTTTATATAAATATTTCGTGATATATGTTTTTAAAGAAAATTCTTATTTCTTATACAAAGTTCAACAAAGATTTTTAGAAAATTTATGTTAAACGTCCATAGATAAGCTATTATATAACTTTAACTTCATATAATCATTCTCTTATGGAATATATTTGCAAAAGAAAATGCCGTGAAATTGGTTTAACCCAAATGATACAATAAAATAATAGACAATATCTTTTTACAGTATCTGTACAAAAAGTTGTCTGTCCGATAAAAATTTTGTCCTTCTATGGGTTTCAATTAACCAACAATTGAAATACCAAGTGTGTAAACAAAACCTTGTTACATCTAGAAACTAAGAATTTCGCTCTTTGGATTTACTCCCGAATTTATGAATTCCAATAATAAGCCGAAGCCAATATTAGCCGACTCAGAATATCACAAATTAGATTTTAAAGAAAATTATTAAAAGTATGATATTCAAATTATTATTGCATTTTGTAAATTATTACTTTACTAAGACTAAGGTTTTGGGTAAATAGCCAAAGTTCTGAAAATAAAGACAAAAAGATCAAGCTTAAGCTTTACATCTAGTCGCGGGGTAGCCGTCGTATTTATTGCGGGTTTAACTTTAAACCAATTTCTTTATATCTTGAAATTATCTTTGATCTTGCACATTAACTTAGATTAATTAAATACTAACAGGAATGTGAGACAAGTATTCCTCTGGATTTACAATTACAATTACCACATTTAATAAAGGTTTAAAATTAAAAACAATTAAAGCAACCACTAATAAAGTGAACACATATATTCAAATAATATTCTAGTACAAGAATCCTTTACAAAATAAATATTATTCACCGAAAGAAAATTTTAAAATTCATTTGAGAACAAACTCAAAATTTAACCAATTCTTTAAATTTCAGTAATATTTTCAACAGTTCACCACATTTACACCATATAAATATAAAATTATTTTCTCATTTTTACGCGCCGGTAGAAAATATGTAGCACTTTGTGGCGATGTAAACTTGAAATGTTTATCTACATAAAATATAACTAAAAATATAAAAAAAATAATTAGACTTGTACTGAATTATTTTATTATAACATTAAAATATTACAATATACTTTATAAGATTCATTATCTAGAGCACAATCGACCAAAAATACATTAAACTTATTTTTTTTGTATTTTTATAACACAAAAAACATCGAAGAGAATTTTGCATATTCGTGCTGTGTTTTTAATAGCGGTGTCGTAAATCGGTGCTTATAATAAAATATTCAGAATTTCCAACTGAGACATCGCTGTTATCGACGAATTGCAGTCGCTTGGTGAGTTTATTTGTGCTCGTTTGTTTGTCATAGCACGTGATCAGTTACTTTTTTATGGTCACCGAGGAAAAATTGTGTTTAGCTTTAGTTTCTTCTAGCTCCGTTAAATATTAAATTTGAATTTAAAATTTCAATAAAAATATTTTAATTTCTTATATTGTATTACTGTACAACTGAATTAATTTATAAGAGTGAAGTATTATAACACTGATACGGATACAAGCCAAAAAGCGAACTGGAAAACATTTTGTATTCTATTGCTTTGTACCACGTACGTCCACGTACTGAAAACAAATGGGATACCTTTAAAATAAATTATGTGCATATTTCCTTCCGTGTGATTACTATTGTAACAATTAACATATTATTACATAAATTTTCAAACGATTATGTCAATTAAACTATAATTGTATAGTTTTGTGAATAATTTACATACAATTATCAAACATTTGAAAATTGAAGGATTTTATTACAAAAATCACACTAATAAATAATATTAAAGTGTTTTGTATTTGGAATATTATGTTTTTAATCCTGTTAACTAAATTAGCTCTTACATTTGTTATTGGGGTGTAAGAAGCAAAAGGATAAATAGTTTCGTTCTTTCTGCTGCTATATTTGTGCTGCTAACTCATCCACATTCTTAAGTTCGTGCAAATAACTTGCACTATTTAGTTATTAAATTGCGGTAAATTAATTTGTCCTCGGGAGATATAAGCTTTTAATGGACCCTAACATAAATAACCTAAATCTAACAGAAATCTTCAAATCGATCGTAATATTGGACTCGATTTTAATCACTTAAAACTTGTTTGTAAGTTGTTAAAACTTGTTTAAAACATTCATGATGTTATGAATGATAATAATAATAAAACCTATTATTCATTATTGATATAGTAATAAATATGTTTTAATTATATTTAGTAGTCTGAATTCCCCTCTTAAGTCATAAAAATAAAATCGGATACAAATTATATTTAGTCTTGATTAAATGACCCTAAAACACAAATCCCTTTTCGATTTCATGATTCTTTAGCAATACGCGGCACGACAATATTTTTATTAGTCACACATGGACATTATTTCAATTTTTTTTTCGGGATGTCTTTTCTATATAGCAGTAAAAACAAAAGCGTTCTGATATTTCAAATACTTCTTAATAATTTTATTGTTTATTTTTCGTATTTGCTCAACTTTTTCGTGTTTAGTCGTTGTTCAGTTTATTTTGTTACAGTATTTTTGGTTTCAGTTACGCTATTGTTTCTTCTTAAATTTGTTTTGTTTTTATTTGCTTTTATTGATATAAAAAAAAACTTAGTTATATTTGATATATAAAACAACAAATTTGTTGCTATTGAAAAAAAATAACAGAATCTAAAAACTTCTAAAATGAGGTGTAATCTCGAAAATATCGTTCAAAACTAAATTCAATAATTGATATTATATAGACTATAACGATTTGCGAATTTACATGCGCTAAAAGTCAGAAAGTCTGTTTTCAGGATATTCATGACTCGATGGCCCTGTAATACCTATATTGACAACGCACCGAGGTCGTGCGTTTGATGTGGCCACCTAATTACAATAATTAAGTTTCTATTCTAATGGCGTTGTTGAATATTTATGCCTAATATTAACTTTGAATACTTTAGTAGTTAATCGCAGTCAAACACGGTAGAGCAATGAAGGATAGTGACTGTGAATCTTTGATGTTCCCTTAAAGCTTTTTATTATATTAAGAATTTTTCTAATGATACCTTTTAGTGACAAGAGACGCAATATTTTTAAATTATAAAATTACTTCAATTGATAAGAGTATGTAATGTAATACCGATACAAATTTTATACATCTAGATAAGAATAACAACATAATGTAGTGAAAGTAAGACTTTGAGAGAAATTATAATTAGCAAATTGATAAATATGAATTGTATTAACAAAGTTACGTAAAGTACAAAACACATGTTACAATATTTCCAAATTATATTAGTCTCAAGTAAAATTCATCAAAAATGTTTTCTAACACTAACTGAATTAACAACTGATTGTGTTGCCAAGTTCTGAGAATTGAATTACATTTAACGTCCACTTTGGATCGCGACTGGACCACTAATTGTTCTCGCTATTTCAGTCTTAATCTAAATAAAGACGCCACAAGTGTAAACATACATAATAGCGTGAAACTTTGTTGAACAATTTCAATATTTTTGAAGTTTTTTGAAATAATAACTTGTGATTTGATCCAGAAATAATTTGGTGCAGCTCAAAACATAAGACATAATCAATTACATTATATTATAACTGTTTTATTTAATATGACATAAAGGTAGAAAGGCTAATTAAACAAAAAAACAATGGCCTATTAAACTTTTAAAATCTTTGTAGATTTAAAAATAATATGAATTTGTCAAACACATTAATCCAAATTGTTAGAATTATCTTATCACATCCTTTACTTTTGGTTTTTTAGGCCTGAGTCAGTTAAAGGCAACAATAATGAAAGTAATATTAATTATTATAAAGGCCTGATTGAATCGTAGCGTCTCAACTATCAACCTATATTTTTTATTTACGTTATTTGTTAAGCTATTAATCAAGTCCTAGAATTGACTTAATCAGTGTGGCGTACTATAACTATTATTAGAATATTAAATATTTATTACAGACCTACATTTTAGTTTATTTCTTAGCAAATTTAAATAGTTTTTAGTTAAGTTTTATTATTATCCACATTTTTATTAGTAGACATTTGCCACTAACCACCGGCTGCCCGCCTATTTTTCTCGCTGGGGCTGAGCGCACATGTGTCGACCGACTGGTTACCTATTGTTCTCGCTGGAGGCGGACGCACATGTGTCGACAAGCTGGCCGTTTATTGTTCTCACTGGACGCGGACGTACACGTGTCGCCTGGCTGGCCGTCTATTCTGTCGCCGTTCTCTCCACCCGCTACGGTTCTTCCGCGTCTTCCTCTGGAACGTGAGTCAGGATCAAAGCGCCGAGCTTTCAACTCATATTCTCCTGTATTCGCGAGGCTACGTTCATTAATTAGCTTATCTATCATCTACCTATTTTTATTATTCTTCCGCTCACTCCTTTATATACTTTAATTCTAGTAATTGAGACTTTTGTGTGTTTGTGCAAAAAAAATTATAGCCGTGGAAATAACTGTGTACTGTGTACTTCGCTGTACTATTCCTACCTACCTCAAAACCTTAGGCAGGGCCAAAACAACTACATTGATGACCCACTACCCAACATTATTCAATACTATTTGAATATTACTACACAACATAATTTTATCTGTAATTTGGCCAAATTAAGTTATTTCCTTAAAATCCTTATAAGAAATAGAATTTAAACAAGTCATTATTTATTTTGAGGATGCCTCCCCGATTTTAAACGTCTCATTATCCGCTACTTTGAACACCGATTTTGCGAATCGATGAATAATTAAAAGTAGTCTGTTAAACTTTCCGGCTTTTTGTTAAAAGTATAACAGAATTCTATAACAGTTACTTTCGATTTATTTATTATATTTATTGTCTAATACCAATAAATTTATAATTAAAGCACATTAACCGTATATTTATTACAAACATTTACCAGATTATATTTAAGAATATATTTTAAGTACCTCCGAAGGCTTTCCCAACACTTCAATCCTTAGTGCCAGTTCAGTTAGTTTGTTTGTTTTTATTCAGTTAGTGCCAGCACAATCTAAGTTTCATATGTGACAGGCATCTATTCAAACCGCGGAGAAGGTTGTTATAAGACCACTTTCATTAAAAAAAAACATTTTGCGCGAAGAAAGCAACTTTTTAAATAACTATATTTATTTAATCTCATTCTAACCGGCTATCCATGAATATTTTTTTATTTATATATTTAAGATAACAGAATAGTTGTATTTTAAAGTCACTTTAGGACCAACCTTAAATTATATTTTTTGTTTATTAAAAAAAATTTATACATATTTTTTTTAATTAGCTAATGCTTCCTAGATTCGAAGCAAAGCATTACAATCCCCTCCTTTCTAATTTAGTTTTTGAATCAGTGACTAATATACTAAGAATCTTTTAATTTAATTTTGTTTTAATAACAGTTGACTTAAGGAAATAACAATTTAATTACATATTCGTCAGAATGATATTTGAGAGTTAATTATTCATTTAACATGTCATTTTAATGTAATTACACATATTTTGAATTCGAACACCAATAATCAGCACTAACTGTCATTTACATACAAACAATTTAATTATGAAGACTTATGAACTTGAACTTTAATTATTCATTACCGATTTAAGAAGAGACATCCCTTGAATTTCCCAAATTAACAATAATGTGGAATAGACCTAAAGTCAAGAATCGATCAACTTTTATATTTCTTTTAATTTTTTTACTCTTATTTTGGCCTTATTAACTTAATTTTTTTTTTGTCTCGGTGCATACTGATCTTAGTTCATACGTTATATTATATTTATACATAAGAAGCTTACCACATACATATTATGCAATGCTCTTCGTATCGTGTATCGATTCTATGATACTATATTACACAACCACTAATCCGTATGACGTAGTGATACCAGGTTGCTTTGAATATTGCTTCTCTTGAGGGAAAGATTAATAAATCGGTTTATTTTTTATTGTTAGAGCATCATGCAACAACTACTAATAACATTTCGATAAAATGTTCTGTCTATATTTGATTGAGTTAACATATTTAATTATTTGCATTTATTCAAAAGCTACTCCGAACTCATTTGACCTATAATTGCACTAAAACTCATATGACTAGTTTTTTGTGAAACTTAAAAATAGCATTTATACTTCGAAAAATATATCAACGAGCCTAGGATAGTAATCCTATACTAGTTCCAGATAACAATAATCTTGATCTGTCGTCCATTTGACACTTTAAGTTATCAACTTTCTAAACTAGTCATTCTGTGAACCTGTAAGTACGTTAGGGGTTGAGACAAAGTAGGGAAATTATTTATAGTGGATTTCACGAGGTGCAGTGGTTACGATATTTCACATGTGTACCAAGTATGAGCGCCACACCAGTATCCTCCGTACACTGGACCTCCGCCGCCGGTGAATAACGAACATTGTTGCCGACTCATGTCTTTAAAAAACCCGTCACAAATCATCTTTTCTATGTAACAAACCGGAAATTTATGTGTTGTCTACTTGCAAAAGAAAATGAATTGTGGCCTACCACATAAAGCACACTGTATGTAGGTACCTATACCTACATAAAGTGTGCTTTTTGAGTGCCTTTTCCAAAAAGGAATAAGTATACCTATGGAAGTATATAGCTACATAATCACCGAACGAAATTTGGCTCCACCAAATAAAAGCAGCAACCGGAGTAATTCAACTAAAAATTTTTGATAATTCGCTATGGCCGCCATTTTGGATTTTGATATAACAAAAAAACACCTTAAATTTCGGCAAAGAATACTGAGACGAAATTTCAGCCCGCTGGCTGCCGCAAAATCCAAGTGTGGTACGGATCAGAAATCCGCCATTTTAAAATTTTTAACCAAACAAAAAAAACAGCTCGACAAAAAAATTTAAATAATTCAAAGAACACACCTACCAATTTTTGTACCGATTCCATGAAAAATACGCCTCTTACGCCAAAACAAAACTCAAATCACCGCCATTTTGGATTTTTCCTTCCAATAAAAAAAATGGCCGGACAAAAAAAAAACTTAAAGAACATGATCACCAATATTTGTGGCGATCGGATGAAAATTGCTGTTGCTACGCCAAAAACAAAACTAAAAAACACCGCCATTTTAGATTTTTTCGCCCAATCAAAAAACGGCTCGACATATTATAAAAAATCAAATAATTCAAAGAACACGCCTGCCAATTTTCGTGACGATAGGATGAAAAATACGCTGGCTACGCCAGAACAAACATACTGAAATATAAACGGAAAGATAGCACAATGGGCCTATCTACTGGGAATGTAGTCAATTATATTATTGTTAATTGCATAATTATAACCTAAAGTACGATTATTTCTGTTACATTTATTTACTTTTTATAGTCTGTAATTTTATGTACACTGGTTTTATTTCTTTAAGATGGCAACATTGTTTAAAAAAAAATCGATAATAATTTTATAAGTTTGATTTTGATGCACATTTCTTGTATCGACCGATGCTAATAAATCGCTGTCCGAATCTGCATTTTTTGACTTTTTCATTCTCAGCTACCTCTAGAATTGACCACGCGTTATCTTTTTAGTAACATCTATTCACTGATTACATAGACTGACTATAAATATAAGGATGAATACTGCTTTTCCAGGTAGTACTGCTTTTCCAGGTAAAACGCCCATCAAACTGTAATTTATTAAAATAATTTTTAATTTTATTTTATCAATTTAAATTTCCATTGTGTAAAGCGCTATGCGCCTGTTCCATTATTACGCTAAAACTATGAGAGAAATTTTAATTTTCCGTTTCTGTCCCTTCACTAATTAAAATTATGGTCGCCATAAGTACCCTTATTTAACAGTCTTGGTTACAATATATTAAAAAAACTGAATTTTATTAAATAGTATGCAAAATTATTATTGCACTTAGTACTCCATTATGGTTTAGTATTCCAAATAACTCCGGTGGTAGACCATAACATCGTGTCGCCGGCAAGGTTACCACCCATCGGGCAGTCGTGCCGCAAAGCGACCTAGTCGTGTTCCGGCACGTTTTTCGATGAAGCCGTCTATATGGGAAATGGGTCTGATCAGCTGCGTTGCGTTAGTAGAACCCGTTTGGCATTGAGTTGGTGCTTATTGTGTCGGGTGCCTAGTCGAGGAGGGTAGCGGGATCCGAAGCGACGGCTTTCCGCTGGCAGCCCGCAGATAGTTGGGGCCCAATTAGTGGGTCAGCCACCCACGAAAGGCTGCCCCGCCAGTTGCTTAAAATCCCAGGGTGGCTCCATCGTGCTGGTTGGCGACCAAGATGAGAAGACCCGATGGCGATCCCTGGGGGTTTCGGGCGTCCCCGCAGTCTCCAGACTAGCCTCCCAGTGGCATGACATCATCAATTTCGGCGCCGGGTTTGAAATGTACCGCCTCGTTCAACTGCCATTTCTCATCCTATTCACTCTTTTATTTTATTTTTTTATGAAAAAGTCCAATAAAAAGAAGAAGTTTTTACAGCGGTTGCACTCCACCTCATTCAAAGTGCACCTCACTAACATCAGGGGCTTGCACTCCAATCTCTTACCTGTCCACCACCATCTGGAGACAGAGCAACCGCACTTTCTCTTTTTGACGGAGACACATAAAATGTCCTCTAAGCGCTGCGTACCTGGATCATCCCGGTTACTCGTTAGAGTACAAATTTCGCTCACGTGCCGGGGTCTGTGTATACGCACGGAACGACCTCTGTATCCTGCGTCTCCGTCACCTTGAAGACCCTACTTTTTCTTCCTTATGGATTTTAGTAGATACAGGAAAAAAAATCCTGTATTGCTGTGTCTAACGTTCGCACAGCGGTGATCAGGAGACAACTAGATTATTTGAGTATCTCGGTGAGGCTGCTGATATGGCTCTGCATCAGTACCCTCCAGTGCAGCTCGTCTTTCTGGGGGACTTTAATGCCTGTCATCAGGACTGGCTGTTCCCGTACCAGAAGACCGACCATTCTAGTGCATGCTCTTTCAGCTGGTGAGGCAAGCGACGAGGGTACCAGATGTAGTAGGCCATACAGCCAATTGCCTGGACTTTTTGCTGACAATTGATCCGGACAGGTATCGTGTAGAGGTGACCTCCCCTTTGGGAACCTCCGATCACTGTTTGGTGAAATCTGTATTTACATATTCCCCACCAGCTTTCGAACCACCTGGTGTTAGGCGAATATGGAAATACAAGTCAGCAGATTGGGATGAGATGCGGCACTTCTTTGCGTCTTATCCTTGGCGGCAGGTCTGCTTCTCTTCTTTGGATCGAGTTGCGCGGATGCTATAACCGATGTGGTACATCAGGCAATGGAGTACTTCATTCCTTTTGCTGACGTACCCATCGGTGGCAAAGCTCGCCCATGGTTGAATGCCGAATGTGGTCATACTGAAGACCGAAAACATTCAGCATACTTAATTTGGGCTGATGCTCGAAGCGGCGAAGCTCCGGATGTAAGTTTAAAGAAGACAGTTTCTAACCAACCAAGTCCTATAAAGCTTCCTTGCCAAAGCGATCGAGTCGAACTTCTGCCAACCCTTACTACCTGCTCTGCTGAAGCCGGATGGATCTCTGGCCCATACAGAAACAGAGAAAGCGAATGTATTTGCTTTTCTGTTCGCTGATAATTCACATGTAGACACTGGCAATGCTTTCTCAGCACATCTTCCTCACTTCGGTATTTCGATGCCTGAAATCCGCATCACTAACAAAGAGGTATGGAGAACATTGTGTCGTCTCGATGTGAATAAAGCCAGTGGTCCTGATGGTATACCAGCCATTCTGCTCAAGACATGCGCAGCTGAGTTGTCTCCTGTATTGACACGTCTGTATCGTCTCTCTTTCAAGTCTGGAATAGTGCCGAAATCTTGGAAGCTTGCTAACGTGCAACCAGTGCTCAAAAAAGGCAGTCGTGCCGATCCTGCCAATTATAGACCGATTTCAATCACCTCCATACTCTGCAAGATTATGGAGCGTGTATTGAACTCGCGCATTTTAGCGTACCTTGAAGGTAACGATCTCCTTAGTGACCGACAGTACGGGTTTCGCCGAAATAGGTCCACTGGGGACCTTCTAGTGTACGCTACGCACATTTTAGGCGAGGCCTTCGAGAAGAACGGAGAAGCGGTTGCCGTCTCTCTTGACGTCTCGAAGGCATTTGACAGGGTCTGGCATGCGAGCCTTATAAGCAAGCTTTCAAAATACGGCATATCTCCTGGTCTGATCGGCTGGGTAACGGACTTTCTGAACCAAAGATCTCTCCGAGTAGTTGTCGACGGGTGTTCCTCGAAACCCTTGACCATAAATGCCGGAGTGCCTCAGGGGTCCGTTCTTTTTGCAACTCTCTTTCTGCTGCACATTAACGATCTGCTGAAGCCCGGTATCTATGGGTATGCAGACGACAGCACAGTTGTATAAAGATACCTGCCGAGTAGTCGGGCTTGTAGAGGTCAAGTACAGTCTGAAAGAGAAACCATGGTGCAACTTTTAAATGACAAACTTCTGGCAGTCTCCGCATAGGGCAAAGCCAATTTTGTCAAATTCAACGCCACCAAAACGCAGACGTGTCTGTTCACCGCCAAAAGGAGCCCTTTCTCCTCGGCTCCTACTTTCCAGAGTGTATCTTTGGACTACAGTGACCGGCTTCAGTTGTTAGGCTTAGAGATTTCCTCGAACCTCAACTTTGGTCGGTGTATTGAGTCCAGAGCAAGAGCAGCTGCAGGAAAGCTTGCCGTTCTTGCGAAGGTCCGTCAGCACTTTACACCGGGACAGCTACTTGTATTATACAAAGCACAGATTCGGTCGTGTGTGGAGTACTGTGGGCATATATTCGCTGGTGCCGCTAAGTCTCATCTTGCGGTTCTGGACTCAATTGAGAGGCGAGCAAAGATGCTTATAGGCGACTTTGAATTGGTTGAAGCCAACCTCCACAGCCTTGAACACAGGCGTAGAATTGCTAGCCTCTCAGTATTCTTTAGGATACATTTTGGTGAGTGTGCGCAGGAATTACATGACTTAATTCCGCCGTCCCCCTTCCATCACAGGATGTTCCGACGCACGGCGGATATCCATCCTTACGTTGTGGACATTTCCCCTGTCCGAGCAAAGCGCTTTACTTCGTCTTTTTTCGTTCGTACAGCGAAGGACTGGAACAGCTTGCCTGCGTCGGTATTTCCGTCCCAATACGATGTGGGTGTCTTCAAGAGAAGAGTGAATAGGTTACTGGGTTAATGCGCCTTACCATCTATGACTACATTTCCACTTTCCATCAGGTGGAATGTAGTCAAGCACTAAACCAGTAGGAATAAAAACAAATAAAAAAATATATATATGAACATAGTATGACCATGACGAGCAGTTTGGTCTTCGTCATATTTATATAAAAACTTTTTCGATAGACATAACTCATGTCTTTAATAGTTATAAAGGATTTATTTATGCATTTTGAAAGTCAAATATTTTAGTTGAAAATTAATGAGATGTTTTGAATGTTAAAAAAGAGCAATTCTGTTAGATGAAATTTATTTCTTATTTTATCATTTCTTTTCAACTGTTTCTCAATTGCCATGTACATTTCACTGGCACTTCAAATACACACTTCAAATATACACAAATGGAACAAAATATAGCTTCAGATCTCAGTCTTAACCTATATTGAAATGTTGATACGTGTTGCATTTATAATTGTCTAAGAATATCCCTTTTTATGTAATATATAATCAGTTACTAAATATTCTCGACAATGTAAATTACATAAATAAATAATTAATGCCAATTAAATTCTTTCTAAAGTGTATCTTCTGTGTTTTGATTCGGCTACTCTGATTTTTAACGCGTTTACTGGTTCCATGGATTTGTCGAGATGAGCGAAAGCTATAATTTTTAAGGTATTCCGATTAGTTAATGTAGTTAATATTAAATTAAATTAACAAACCTTAAGAATGTATGAAAAAAAAATTATAAAACAATAAAATAAAATAAAATAAAATCTGGTATAGTGGAGCGGAACGGAACGGAAAGGAACAAAACGAAAAGAAACAATGCAAATACTATTTATTCATATCACATTTCATTCTTAAGAAATTACTTGTTATATAAATATAACTTGATAACATTTTTATACAACTTTCTTAAACTCGTAAACCAAGACAACTGTTATTAAAAAAATGATGGCAAAATATTTTCATCTCTTTGAAATTAGTTACATATGTATAAGGTAATTTAAAACCTACTACGTCCATCCACTTAACAAGAAACAGTACTAAGAATGTTACAAAAATATAGGTTGCTAATTCTAAAACTGACTGTAATTCGTAGGATAATAGGTTGTCACTTATTTGATTTCCAACTCAGACTTGGTTTTCTTCATAGATAATATTTTTTTATACGTATAAGTATATTTACATATATGTTTTTATGAACACAAAAGATTAGAAAAACAGAATGATAAGTAGAATTTAACATTATCAATATGCCCTTAGATTTGTTCAACATAAAGAGAAAAAAATAGAACAAATCTGTTAACCAACTAAAACTGCAATTTGACTCCGCAATCACAATCAAAGCGTAAAAATTCACTTTTTAAACGTCAAATAAAGTTCTGCAAAAAGAATTTGAACAAAGGACTTCATTAGTACCGGCTAAGGAAAGAAAGATAAAAAGCAATCAATCTAAATTCAACTCTATCGATGTGGAGTATGATATATTTTTCAATATAATTATGCTTGAATATCTTGCTCTATTTGTTCAAATAATTTTACAGAATTTGCTTATTCATGTTTGGTTCAACATTGAACGATTAGTTTATCGTTTAAGCGTTCACTTAATTATGTAAGGATGTTTACTTTCTCCTTTTTATTGCAAACATTAAATAGATATTCAAATAAATATTTAAATTTAACATTCGTAACTTATAACTTGTACATTTACAATATTTTATCTTTCAAATAATAAAATCGTATCAACACAATCAGTGTGAAGGATGAATTAGAGAGGATGTATTTATTGTTTTAGTTAATGTAAATATAATTAATTAATCTATAGGAAAAACAGTAATAGAAGTTTACGCTTCTTTTTATTTATCGTCCATAGTTATTTTCCTTGTAACAAACCTTATTCGTCTAATTTTTTCACATTATTCATTAAAGGAAACATAATAAGAATATTTCTATTTGTTTTATTATTAGTCACTGGTTAAGTAAATATAACTCAATAACACATTATTCAGAAAAATTATTGTCTTACAAAAGAATGTTATATTCAATATTGCCATGCTAACGATCGACATATTGTTCACATATCGTAAGTTTTTTTAATATATCTTCTATCTACAAAAAAAAATAAAGTTTTAACCAAATAACAATCTGTGTTAAACCATTAGTTGATTTTAAAAATACTTTGTGCTAGTTAGTAGAAAAACTCGGTAAAAACAAAACCCAGGGCAACAAAAATGCACAATAAATATTGTATGTAACAACAGCATTAATTTCGTACAATTCAAGACCACATTGCAGCAAAAATGCGCCCTGTCGACGGAAATCTGAAATATTCACGAGGCATGTATTGCATGCAGGACTATGAAATAGAGTACGTTCGCTAATATACTTGGTACACGGATATTAAATACCAGATGTGTTATATTAAAACCATTACAATTATTATTTTTAAACAACATTTTAAGTAAATAAAACTGAAGGATTTAATAAAATGAACAAGATTTGGACGTCATCTTACGATTTCTACGATATCAGTGCCATACCTCAGCCAACATTCAACCTTGATGATTTTTTGGCAATCTAGAGATTGTTAAGAAATTGTCTTTTTAACGGATCTAAAAGTATCCTATAGAAATTAAATCGCTTATTTTTAAAGATTTCTCAAAATAGTGAAATTTATGTAAGGTGAAACTTATTTTAAAATAATAAATCAAGTTACAAAAAATGTTGCTTAAATGATAACAACACTAATTGTGTTTTTAAACGCTTTTTTCCTAATAATTAAAAGAAATCGTTATTAAAAAAAATAAAGAATAAACTTACTTCGCATGTTTTCTATATCTAGGCTTAGATGAAACAGGCTGGCAACTCGCCAGCTGCATAAAACCCTCATATCTCACGGTGGTCGCTTGTCCGCGATAACATAGGCACAAATTAACCAAATCACCAGAACTTACCGCTTCTATTTCTAATTCCTGAATTCTAAACAAGGATGACTTCGTGCAAAAGTACGAATTTGAAAGTTAGTTCTAGATAGTGTTTAATACATTTTAAGGGAACAATTAAAAAAATATTAAATTAATTTAATTTCTGAGCATTTAATTTTATTATTTTATTTATCAAATTTTTATTTATATTTGACCTCGAAATTCATTTGCTGAACTAAAACTAACTCATTCACACAGTAATAATTTACTCGTACTAGTTTTAAAAGAGTTGAAAAATAAACATACATATATATATACCTTTTCGAACGGGAAGGGGAACGCTTTCCATTTACAATAATTTTTTGAGTCTCATTAAGATATGATCTAACCAAATCAAGGCCTTATTTCGGTAAATCACATAAATCCATTTCCATAAAATGCAAAGCGCATTTCTTCCCAGGCTTCGAAATTATTCAGCAGTAACTCCTATTGCATTTGTTATTGAGCGACAATATCTTGAGTTGAGTTGAGACAATATGTTGAGTGAGAATATCTTTTTCAAAATACGTCATTATAATAATGGCGTATTTTAATAATTATTTTACTGTTTCATTTGATCGGGAAATATAAAACAATCAATACAGGTATTGAAAATTAATGCTAATTGTGGTGTGGTGTGGTCTATTAGTAGCTTAAGTGTATTAACGGATAATCCTCATACATTACTTTTTTAGTTTAGTGATTAAACATTCCAAAGAAATAGTGTTAGTAAATATATTATTACTTTAGGTGGCGCTATATCACAGGTAGAGGTGTTTCCAGTGGGCTCCATATACATGTGTGATAAATTATGTGAAGAAAATAAATTTTAAAACTTAACACTCATTGATTTGTCTTTCTATTAAAATCTTAACAAGTCATTATTTGTTTATTTATATTTGATATTGAAGTAAAACCTCATTCATAATTTGCTCATATTGTTCAAAGTTAGAAGACGGTGGCCTATAAACGCTTACATTGATGAATTGTTCTAATACTATTGAGGCGAGCTCAACGGAAAGGCTTACTATATCTTTACGTTCTTAGAATATTATCTGTTTATTTAAAAGAATTGAAAAGTCACCATGTATGGAATTAACTGTTGAATGAACTACCAACCTGGTGGTTACTGAAATTAAATATTACTTTTTCACTTTTAAGCCAGTCTTTGGTAACACAAAAAGTATTCAAAAACAATTATTTCTAACTCCTCATTTTTTCATACACTGGATATTCTGATGCACCAGGTTGATATAGTTTACATTATTATTATTATTACTCACATTAACAATATATTTTTTTCTATAATAGTTATTGTAATTTAACATTTTGTTTATGTGGCTAGAGGATATCTTATCTGCCTTAAAATGTAGTTTAAATTGATATTGTTTCGAATAACTTCCAAACTTGTCTTACTTATATTTATATATTGCTCATTAGAAGCAGTAATATGTGAAAACGAAAAAAAATATATAAAAAAGTTAATGGAAAAAATATATAACAAAAATTGTATACAGCAATAAATTTGTAATAAATAAGTTATAAAGTACATATATTTTATACAAATTTAGAATGAAAAACTCCATCGGCACAGGACTGGAACCTGTTAACTTTAGGAAATCATCCCGTCACTCTAGCAATTTAACTACTGTGTCGCTCCCAGCTATTATTATTCTACATTTAATTAATTTTATATCAGAGAGTGTCATCATATGCACAATATTATAGTTATATATAATAATTTATTATAGATTACGGACAATAAGCCGATAGGGATTACTCCAACGATCCGGTCTAATGACAATCATAATCCCACAAGAAATGAAAATATTTCAGGCAATATAGTCCGGTTACATGATATAAAGTATAAGTGTATGCGTATGTACTTACACTTTATATATGTAATACATAAATGTGTGACTTTCATACATTTATGTATGGGTATTGTATAATTATATTAAATAATTATATAAAAATAATGTCAAATAATTCAATACGTAATGTTGATGTTCTCTTATTCCTTAATAGAGTCCTTCTTCATATGATTAAGGTTTGATGAACCACAACCTTAGTATTATGTTGGAAGTACCAAATTAAAATTGAATTACAATAAGTAACTGACAAAAAATATTTATGCTTTGCGAGTCATTTCACAAAACCATGTTTTTCCTATCAAAGACATAATCAGTCCGATAAAAATTTGGTCCAACCATGTGTTTGAACTAACCAACAATTGCTTTACTAAGGATGTAAACAAAACCTTGCTAAGACCGAGAAACTGATCTAAGGATAATTTTATCCGTTGGACTTACTCTCGCATTTATAAAGTTAAGATTTCCGTTATAACATCCAAATTATAAAAGCAATACTAAATTTTGTCATTGTAAATTTGAAAGACTATTTAAATTTTGTTAAAATTCTTGTTACTTCGTGCACATGAAACTATTAATACTGTTTATTTCAAAATCCAAGATCTATCGAGTTTAAATGAAATTTATTTTCGCACGTACAAGTAATAGGTACTTAGCTGACAGGTAAAAAAATGGCATAAGAATGTCAGAAAAAAGTCCATTTAAGGAAACTTATAAAATCTGATATACACGTCATATTTCTTATTGAATTTATCAGTTATTAGATAACTGAGGTTACAATTAGTAATAAAGTCTATTCGAGAAAGTTTTGGGTATTTAATCAAAGCACTAAAAATAAAAACAATAAATTAAGCTTAACATCCAGTATTAGCAAAGTCGTTATATTATTATTATTATTATTGCCGGTTAAATTTTAAAATAATTCCTTTCCATATCTTGAACTTATCTTTTTGATCTTGTACACGAACTTAGACTAATTTAATACTATCAAGAATGTGAGACAAAGATTATCCTGACTACGACTCCTCCAAAATACAAAGAATTCATTTAATATAGGATTAAAACATACAATGTACCTAACAACTACAAATATTATAAAAATACTAAAAATATACGAGAATGTAGAATGATGTTACAAGAACTCTTTATATAAGAGTATTTTAAAATTCAGTTGAGAACAAACTCAACATTTTAAATTCAACCAATCCAAATAATTGAGGTACATTTTCAACAATTCATCCATATTTGCAGCATATAAATATCAAATTTAATTATTTTAAATTGTCATTTTTGTACTCGCTGCTGACAAAATATAGCAGTAGCGCTTTGTGAAAATGTAACCTTGACATATTTTTGTCTTACGTTAGTCGCACTTTACCTACGAAAATAATATCTAGAAACAAAATAACTTTTGAATTATAACTGTACATATTTATCATAATTGTTGCAGTATAGGGTATAAGTAATTTTATTACCTAAAGCATAACGAATAAGAAAGATATTTAAACTTAATATTTACGTATTTTTAAAACACAAAAAATTTCAAAGACATATTTTACATAGTAGCATTGTATTCTTAATACTAGTGTCGTAAATCTGTGCTAATAATAAAATGTTTAGAACTTCCAACTGAGAAATCACTTCAAACGACGAATTGCAGTCGCTTTTTGGAGTTTCTGTAGTGATTTATTTCTCACAGCAACGGGATAAGTTACCTTTTTTATGGTTAATGGGGAAAATATGACTATTGGTAAACTTTAGTTTTTTCTGGCTCAGCACAATATTGCAACTTAAAAAAAAAGATATTAAAATATCTCATAGTATATTGTTACCATAAAGAAAATGAATTTTTAAGAGTGAAAAGTATATTTTGTATTGACCGGTGTTAATCACTTATACCAAGTTACAAAAAAATCAGTTAAGTTCATTAAGTGAATACGAATGGAATACATAAAAAAAATAATGTAAAGTTTTGTAAAGGTTTAATAATAATGATATAATTGTTTGATCTCATAACAATTAACGGTAACATGTTAATTGTTATGAGATCAAACAATTATGTCAATTACGGATGACAAAGTACACAATAATTATACTGCTGTTAATCATTTAAGGGATTGTTACTACTTATAATATTATTAATCACCGATTGAAAATTCAGGGAAATAATTGAAATTGCTTGTTAAATTCAAAATAAGTAAATATTTTTAACATAAATTGTGTTAACCAAAATCAAATGTCGAATTTGAAATCACTTTATAATTTATAATGAAATATATATAATCAGGATCTGTTAATGGATAAAATTGACGGGTATTGTATTGTAAATAATATTGTATGCTTAGAATCATGTAAACTTATAGCAAGCTATCGATCTCTTATATTTGGTATTGGGGGTGTAAGAAGCAAGAGCCCAATGATTTATAGCGAGTTACCCGCGATGTCCTGCTTCCTGTGTTGACAACACACCAATGGGCGTAGGGCGGATGTGGCCACTTAATGACAACAATTTAAGATTTTTATTTTAATGATATTGTCGGACTGTTGAAGCTCGAAGCTGTCGACGAGTATCACGTTTTAAAATATAATGATTGAATTTTGAGTATTTTTGGTAACAAAACCCGCTTATCATACAATAATTATGATATAGTATTGTTAAAATACTAATAATCTTCCCGACCACATACATAATTACATAACAAGATCCACCTTGTTGTCTCCAAATAAGGCCTAGACCCTATTAAGGGTATAAAGTTTTAAAACTGCTATCGAAACAAATTTACCCAAACGTTGCCAACCAGAATAATATATATAAAGATAAGTCAAAAAAAATTGTAAATATGTGTTTACATTTGTATTTTAATCTTAAACTGCAATGGATGTCATGATTATTCTTTTTAAACACCTACTAAGGTCCATACCACAATTATAGAAGTTTATATACATATATATCACAAGACTTTCACGTTGCGAGTTTCGATGAATTCGACTTTTCTTTCTTGATCTTTCAATACCGTAACCACATGTCGTGTAAATGATATTTATGTCTCTCTTACTTACTTGTATATACGCATATATAATAAAGTTCCACAAAATATCTTAAACCTTCCTTTTCTTAATTTTAAATCTAATATCTAAAGTGTATTACTAAATAAATCTTATTATAATGTTCAAGAGTTTTTAGAGAAGCAGAATGTGTGTAATTTAAATTCTTGACTCATTTGCAGCGCTGATATTATAATGTACATCATCTAAGATTGATATTTTTTTTTTGAAAAAGAGCAACTGTTAACTTTCGGCCGACTTTTGTCAGCAGAGCAGCATACCGAGCCGGTGGTAGCTTACGCACGGACTGACTATAATGACCTTTTTTATTGTAATAATTGCCGACTCATTTTCTATTTGAATAAAGAGATTTAAATTTTAAATTTTGAACTAACGCCTTTTTTTTTAAATAAAACTTTGGTCTTCGTGTATAATTTTTGACCTCATTGGTTCAGATCATTAACCACCGTACCGTACACTAAGAACAATACTGACTAAGGAATGATTATGTTAAGCGAGTAGATATGTCTATGAGATGGCAACCTGTCAGTGAGAATGAAGTCAAACGCGTAATTAACCAATTAAGTAAAAATAAGGCACCTGGGAGTGATCTCGTGCGTATGTCGGACTTAAAATAGTCGTTGACAAAGTTAGCCCCATATTGGCTAAATTAATAAATTTATCTGTTAGCCAGCATATTTTTCCGTCGAAACTAAAAGAAACCGTAAGCCGTCCAGTTTATAAAAAAGGTGACCGAAAACTTTATTCTAATTACAGGCCTATTTTATCGAGTATTGATAAAATTATAGAAAAGTGCATTGTAAACCAACTGGAAAATTACCTAAATAAAAATAAAATAGTGAATGAATGCCAACACGGTTTCCAAAAAGGTAAAAGTACAAACACGCTTCTGGCGAAATTCACCAATGGAATTAATTCATACTTAGAAAATAACAAAATGGTGGTACTAGTATTTAATGACTATAAAAAAGCATTTGATACATTAGAAACAGAAACATTGTTAAGAGGTATGGATGAATGTGGAGTAAAACAACCTCTAAATCAATGGTTCCGTGACTACCTAACAGATCGCACTTTCCGTATTAAGGTGGGTGACACGCTAAGCGAAGAAACCGAAGTCAGATGCGGAATTCCTCAAGGATCTGGGACTGGGCCACTCTGCTATCTGTTACACGTAAACAGTCTATACGGTGTTCTCCGCAATTGTTCAGCTTACATGTTTGCAAATGACTTATGCACTTTACTTGCTGGAACTGATATCGAGGAATTGTGTGGTTTAGTACAACGTGATATAGACGCGGTAGATAGGTGGTCGCACGACAATGGAATCATCTTAAATTCGGATAAAACCAAATTCATGGTAATAAGGTCACCATACGCTAAAACATTAATCTCACCTCTATTTATATACACACATGATTATTCCTGCCTCCATAACAACCTTATGAATTGTAATTGCAAGCCGATAGAAAATGTTGACTGTTAACATACCTAGGTGTAAAAATAGACTCTAAATTTTCCTGGACGACTCAAATAGACTACATTTATAATAAACTAAGATCGCTGCTATGTAAATTCTATAACCTTAGCTTTAGAGTACCAATTGTCACATCGAAAATTCTGTATTTTGCATTAGTCGATTCAGTACTGGCTATGCACTTGACAGTTATGGCCTCACATTCAAAAGTAATATTGACAAACCAGAAACACTACAGATTAGATTTTTAAAGCTAAAGAACTAAACTATGTCAAATTATTTAAAATTTGCAAGATACTACCAGTAAGCCTAAAACATAAATATCTCTTAGCCATAAATAACCATAACTGTCAGGGGCGTTGCCTGAAGCTGTTGAACCATAACATCAGTACGCGATCGGTGTCTGAGGGTAAATATGAAATACCCAAAGTGAATTATTACTTTGGGGACAGAACACTAAAAAAACGATTACCTTTCATACTTAACAGCCTGCCCAAAGATATCCGATTGGAGTCTAATAAACGCATTTTTAAATTAAAGTTACGAAAATGCCTTTTCTCATTGTTGTGAATAGTTAGTTACTAACTAACAACATCTGAATATTTAAGGAAAAAAGTCATAATATAATAACATCTTAATGTTAAAAGAGACTGCTGATCCCACAGTCAAACTGTTCTAACAGTTTTGTGGGACATTGTTTAATGATTATTGTTTATTTTCCTAGGTATAATAAATAAATAAATAAAAATAAAAAATAAATTTCCTTTTCTTATTTGACCTTCGATCTTACACTATTCGAACTACATTTTCTGAACATTTTAATAAAATTGTAACAAGTTAAAAAAATTTATTTCAGCAATTGTTTACACTTAAATATAAAATACCTTAAAATATCTTGTGCATCCAATTTCGTGTTTGTATAACCTTGTTTGAGTCGCTTTAAATCAAATATACAATATTGTTTACTATTTAAAAAAAAGTGCTTTAAGCTATTGTAAAAGATGGCCAAAAATTTCTATCATTGATTTATTTAATTTAAGTTATTATAGATACTGTTGCACTGTCAACATCATACTCGCGTTTTAAATAAACTTTTAACTGAGACCAAATAACGACCATTTATGTTCACAATAAAAATCATTTAAAAAAACATATAAAAGAATCAGTGTAAATAGTACGAAAATTAAAGACATTGAACTAACTAACGAATAATATATTGTATATTATTCGTAGTTAAATAATAGTGAAGTGCATGTACGAAGAAATATTATCCTGTCGTTTTATTATTATTTTTTAAATATTAAATGAATAACTTGAAACACCAAAATCTAAGTGTCAAGTGTTTAACTTATCAACTTTTCAAATGAAATGTGTCAGAGTGCCACCTACTGGAAGCTGTATTAACTATCTCCAAACATTTAGGTAGGTTTGGTCTACCATCTATCGGCACTTAGCGATAACACATAACCTATCAATAAAAATGCTAGAAAACGCCCATAGATGGCACCACAAGTCTCTACCACCAACTGAATAAAATATTTTAAAATTTTAAAATTATATATTTAGCATGCATAAGATATAAAACAACACAGTCTAGATATGTTAGAGAAGAAAGAAGGCATTAAAATTGAAATTACATTTACAATAATAATAGACTTAAGGAAAAAATAATATAATTTAATATGATATTTAATTTCCTAAGCAACAGGTATATGTAAATAACATTTGATATCGTATTCTTTAAATAAGCATGCAATTGTTATTTTTGTCAAATAGTTGTATACATGTGTAGGCCAAGTACCAATGTTTCCTTCCCACTGTTAAATCTTTACTCATCAGGATATTTAAACACTTTGTTACTTATATTTTTTTAATTACTGTTGATCTAAATATTAATTTATAATTTATATTTCTGTACAACTATTATAAAAGTATTAGTAATAACCTTTATTAAAATAGTAATATTACCACACCTGGAAGAAGAGAAATTAGAGCAGAGGACGGTTTGAAGCTAAATTTCATCTATTAAATTCTAATCTAATTCTAGATGGTAGCCCGGCTTCACTCGGGTTAAATGTGACTCTTCTCATCAATATTTTACATAATGTTGGTAGATTATTGTAGTTATAGCTTTGAAAAACCAAATCAAGATGGCCTCCGGTGTAAGTGACATTTCGCTAGCGGCCAAAATGGCGACTGCGATTCGTCTGTCATAGTCATTAGAATTTAACAAAATACTCGACAATCCGTACATACAATACATGGATACTTGTTGGCGATTCGAAATTCTTATATTTTTATGTTTTATTATTGAGGCGAAGTTTTAATGTTATTTATATTTATTTATTTATTTACCTTTACGCCATATCCCTTGCGGGGTAGCCAGAGACGACGGAGCGCCAAACGCTACGGTCCCTGCGTACCTCTTTCGCCTTGGCCACAGACATCAACAGCCAGTTTTAATTGAAATTATTAATATAGATTTACCTCTGTGAGTGAAGGCTTTAGACAACGAAATATTTTGACTCTTTCTATTATACGTTGAGTTGATAATTTTAACAAATTAAACATTCCCAAGGAGGGTTGGCACCTTGCAGGCGGCCGGCCGCAAAACAAAGCCAAATCTTTTAGCATACTACTAAAAGATTTGTAATACCGGTTCCACGCTAGCCCGGAAACAAAGGGATGTAAGACTGAAGTTTGGATGTTGGAATCACTTTTAAAGTACACTTTCAACCGGACTGAACTCTACTTTCTACTTCTCACTACTTCAGTCTTAATCTAAATAAAGATGCCACAAGTGTAAATATACACAATGGTGTAGAACTTTGCCTGATATTATATTTTATATAAGATTTTTTATATATTAATTAACTTGTGTTTAAAATAGTGAAAAAATTTGAGATACTATAGAACCTATATGCTTAAATAAAATTGTATATAAAATTCTAGTTAGAATTAAAAGTAAGTTAAAAAAGTATTAAAAGTCTCAAATATATTAATTGTTTTGTTTCCTCCGTATGATATCCTTGTTTTTAAATGAGAACTTAGATATTAAACGTCAATATAGCTTTCCCCGATATTATTAAGGTCAAATAAAAATAATTCAGTAGACACAACAAGTACATACATTTCACAAGAATCCAGTGATTTTTATCCAGAGAAAGTGTTTTGTGCGGCTTGAAACATAAAAAAACGTGTTTTTCCCTAATGTATAAAATAAAGTTAAAAAATCTTCTACATAAAATTCATTAAAACACGACTCATACAACGAAATCGTTTCAGCAAGTGTGTTGATACATAAAAGACAATAACATCATATATCGCTATGCGAAGAAAAGAATTAATAATTTAAAACAATGGTCAAATAAACTTTCTAAATTCACAAATTGATTCCGACGACACAATTACCGACATCCCAATGGACTATACATCGACAAAGCTAACACCACTGATGTCGATTATCCAATAGATAGGATATTAATTATAAATTAACACTGAATCTAGAATGGGCCAAGGCCCGCGTTAAAATTAAATAAATGTATTGTATTATTTTTATGGCAGAAATATTTAACTAAAATTTAAAGTTTAAGATCGTGTTTTATTGAACGATAAACTGTTGTGCTTAATGTAACATCTTAAAATCTAAATATCAATATATAATATAAATATTTGTTTAATGTTTATAATGTTTTATTAACACAATTATCTTTTTTAATATCATTTTATTTTTCAAGCAAGCAGCTAAGGGCCAAACACTCTGGTGTTGACAGCAACATTTCTAACAAATCCGAAGGTTTACCTATCAACTTTTAGATTAGGTTGGTACTATTAGTTTATAGAAAGATTATATTTTTCCAGGGAGATAAGAACAAGACAATATTACTGTCACTATTAATAACAGTAATACGATAATTCAGTGTAGTATGTGATATGGTAGCCCACCTGGCGTGACTCCAACCAGACCTGGCAATTGAGTGCAATATGAGATGTTATCGCTAAGGTTGCGTTTTACATAATGCACTCGTACTGCCCCCGATAACGGTGTAAAATATGTGAGGAGTAAGGCATATTACACATAATGTTTGCTAAGCTACAGTTTGTTTGCGCCATTGATATTATATTTAAAAAAACTAAATAAAAAAAATGTTTGTCATCATAGAAGTTTTAAAAGATTTTACAGCTATGTTTGTTTTTTTTTTTATGAAGGAGGAGGGTACACGAGCTGGCAGATCACAGATGGTACGTGATCACCGCCTCCCATGAACTCTTGCAATATCCAAGGATTCACAAGAGCGTTGCCGGTCTTGGAGGAGAAAAAGATGAAGGTGTATAAAGATAAATATAAATTTTCAGAAATAGCATTTCGTAAGTAACTAGCCTAATTCTGATACAATTAATATTCAACCACCCCCAGGCCATGCCTTTACTGAAATCACAAAGACTCGGCCAGCTTGAGCAGAGTATCCCATTAATAGATTAATGTGTGATTCCGGAGTTCTGAATTTTTCATTAAAATTTACACATATTGTGCGGAATGTTCATAAAGCTTATAAAATAGAATTTTGTTATTCTTATAAATGGTAATATAAAGAGGGTAACATATGTGTAAGAATAAACCAACGTATCGCTTTTTGACCGTTTTGACCGTGTGTTGATAAAATTAGAAAAAAATTAAATAGGGAAACAAAAACGATTTCGTGTTCATGAAAGTAGTCTTAAAGTAGGTGTTATTATATATATATTACCTACCTTAGGACTTTATGATAATATTACAAATGTTATAATATTAATATATATTTGTTATTTGTGATATTATTAAAAATATTTTCATGTTTATGTCTAATTTGTATTTACCTCTACATTTTAGTATAGAATTGGTTGTTTAAAATCAGAATGATGTAGAATGTAAGAGTGTATAATGAGTATGTACTTCAAAACTTATGAGAGTTAGATTTTTACAAGTACCAAGCTGTTTTTGGTCCATTTGAAATATATATTTATGTAAAATGTTTGCAACATTCATTACTATTTACAAAATAAAATTGCTTTGAACTATTCTAAAAGATGGCCAAAAATATTTTCTATTGGGTTGTTCAAATTAAGTTAAATTAGAACCAAGCTAGCTAAATGTAATCGGTTATTATTCTTCTGGATTCGAAAAATAATCCCAGTGATCCCATATCCTGATTATTTTATTTCGTGATTCTTCGGTAATACTCGGCACGACAAAATCTTTTTCAACCACTCACGAGAAAATTAGTTCAATGTCTTTTTAAATTTTCGTATTAGTTTCAATTTTGTCTTAGTAATTTAGGTGTTATTATTTTGTTACATCGTTATTTGACGTTTTTGTTACCTTATTATTTCTTCTTTTAGATGTATTCTTTATATTTGGTTTTGTTGGCTTGGTTATTGATTAAAATTGATTAAAAAAACAACATTGTTGAATCAAATCACATAAACATTTATATTATATGGACAACAGTATATATAAATTATAGATAATACAGAATAGTATAAATTTGACAGTAACTAATTAAATAATTAAAAACTTTAATTAAACAATTATTACACAGGAAAGTATAATAACTCCTTAAAGCGTATCACAGTTCATACAATCCGTCCCTAATATTTGGAAATAAAAACATGAAACTCAAATAAACAAACAATTAATATATACTCGTATATAACCAAGAATAAAACCGTTTTATAAAATTTAAAATAAAACCAAAACTTCGAATATGACCAAATATATATATATATATATATATATATATATATATATATATTTGTAAGTCGTTTTAGTCATAGAAGTAAAATAAATATAAATAATATTTATATATTTTTAAATATGTATTGTAACAATAAGACACATCCTTAGATTAAAAGACAATTATGACAATCGTAATATTCTTAGAGGTAATATGATTTATGTCATCATCATCTATTTGAAATATAATTATTTACAAATGTAACGATATTAATAAAATTCATATACATACTCATTCCATTATTACAAAAAGATTGTATTTGTATTAAAAAATATTTTATAAATAATCACAAATATTGTATCAGTGCGACTAACCAGTTTATACTATATTATAGCTTTTAACAGAATACGTGTAAAAAGAGTAGACTATTCAATAATCAAGTAAAAGATTATTCTTTGAAATGACTTGCTTTTATGAAACGTGAGATTCTAATTACACATATTTGAAAACAAATTTTATTATCTTACCATTGACTGTTTTCTATTAAATGACGTTTTTGAAATTTTCTTGCTCTATGGATTTATGTTAAGAAGTTACTGACATCTTTCACACGTATCTTTCGTTTCTTAATTTCAAAAGTAAAGAGTTATGACTCTATACAATGTCGCAGAAACGATTAAAATAACTAAAAATAATATTGAATAAAACATTGCTAGATACATTTTAATTATTGAGTGTTTATGCATTTATACATTTTTCATGCTTAGGTATTGCGGGCTGATAAGCAAATTCTATCGATACATAGTGAGATATTCATTCAGTACATATGTAGGGCCTTTGAGTAAAGCCTTTATTCAAGTCTTTATATCTTTATAAATACTAAACGAATTACACACCATGTAAGCCTCAACCGCAAGCTCACCTTTAGTGACTAATATTTGTTATTCATACCTTATATATAACATAACTGTATGGTTTTTGTGAAAGTTTACTAAAACAAATGATTCCAATAACTTATTTTAGAAATCTGACTAATGCCGAAGGAAACGTCTAAAATTTTACTTATATAGGTAATATATAGTCATACTGTAAACTACGAAATCAAACCGAGTTCTAAAAGTCCATTTAATATTAAACTTGAATGTTAGTAACAGCTTTGGCTTCAGTTTTTAAACTAATTTTCGCTTACATATATGAGTAACTGTTATAATTTTTTGCATATGGCAATTAATAATGAAAAATGGTAATATAGATATGTGCAAATAAGTTTTATACTGTTGTACATGTGTAATCAGAATTGACTTTCTAGGGTTATACTTGTTTAAATACCAAAAGCATCTTATGACTATTCCCTTTTTTTAATACAATGATTGATTCAGCTACACGCATTTTCCGAGGATTACAACGATGTAATGCGTCCGACATTCCTGAAGAAGAAATATAAACATGACGTCTACGGACTGTTTCCGCAACCAAAAGTAATTTTTATACAAACATATAGGATATTAATATTATACATTGGTTATTACAAAGAATCTGTATACAATTAGAGAGTCAAATTAAATAAACTTAATATAGAAAATCGTTAATAACTGTAACGTATTATATTTTAGATCCGCTATTGAAACACATTTAAGATCTCGTTTGTCAAATTCATTACAAATTATTTTCTGCTATTTTGGAAAGGCCTCATCGATTTGAATTAAATCCCCATTAGCCGCTACTTTGGAAACAGATTTTGTAAAAGGATGAATTTATGAATATATGAAGAGGTTGATGTCTGTGGCCGAAGCGAAAGAGGTATGCAGGGACCGTAGCGTTGGGCGCTCCGTCGTCTCTGGTTACCCCGCAAGGGATATGGTGTGAAGATAAATAAATAAATAATAATATGAATTGAACTTTTTTGTTCTTAATTTTCTTACTTGTTTTAATTTACTATTACTACAAATGTAAAAAAGCACATTACTGTGAAGGCCATCTGAGAACACAATTTAGAGTTTCATTAATTTTTATTCATATTTATCATTTCTCACATTTAAAGTTGTTAAATTGTCTAAACGTTAATAGAATAATAAAGTAAAGACACACAACTTATATAGTGCGGTTGCGCAGACTTTCCTCGGGAAATAAAAGAAAATATATTTACATCGCCGCAGGTAAAGTTGAAACTTAACACCAAAAGGTGAGGTTAGGTCGAGCGAAGACGCGGGTAAAAGCTATACTAGCTTATATAAGTACAACTTATAAAGAAAATAATGGGCCCTTACCTAAAACTACTATTATTACAAACTAGTCTGAAAACATAAAACTGAAACCCTAATAGTTGTAAAGAGCCCTTAAAACCTTTTAACGGTGAGTAACTTCACACTATAATTAATCACATGTGTATTGACAGGGGACGATAACACTATTTTAGTTACAAGAGATGAACGCTCTGATTATTCAAATATTGTAATAGCTAAAGACTAAACCTTATTTCTTGACGATTTACTTGGACCAGACAATCATGTTAAAGTAAAAATAATGTAATATTAAACGAAGACAAAAAAGTTATATCTATATTAGAGAAAATCAATAATTCGTCCGTCCATTTGCCATAATTATTTACATTTTTGCTATTTGAATTTAAGGCTGTGTGGGTGCGATCTAGCAAAAACAAAATATTCCGTTTGTCTATAAACATATAAGTGATTTTGTGTATAATACAACTTGCTCACCTAAATACATATAGATTGAACGATTCACTAGCCTGGAACATAGGTGATATTTTAAAGATTTTACTCAAAAATCTTTAAATACCGAAATAAAAAAAATAAAAAAATTACAAGATTCCAAAACCTAAGTACCTTAATCTTAACCTTACAATTTTAATAAATTATTTTAAACGAAACGACCGGCTATACGACAGTATAAGTTAATATACTAACGTATAATATACGTTAACGAATCAATAAACTGTTCAACTGTACATTCTGATCGGCAGACGTTGACTTGTGTAACAAAGACCTGGAAACAAAGGCTTAGTTAGTTATAAGTTGAATGGACGAGCATACAATCCAGAAACGAGGGTGCTTCGGGCGGCCAAAAAGAAAAATATATATACTACACTACTGACGGCGAGAAGAAGATATATGAAGAAATTAATGTAATAATGTTTTTCTCATACGAAATATTCGCCACTATTGGAGTATCGTCGATCCGCATATTTGACTGATGTGAGGTGTTGCTTTTTAAAGCAGAGGTGAAGTACAACGGAACTTTAAAATGAACACATTATTTAGTGAACGCTGTTTTACCGTCAATATCAGTAATAATATAATATCAACGATGATTTGAGGCAGGGTTAGAACAATGTTAATAAAATGTTAAAAGTTTTTTATTAAGTACCTGCTTAAAAATTATATTTTTGTTTATAAATTTATAAATTTAGTTTTGTTGATTTATTTTATTGAATTATTTTATACCTATAAATTAATTAATTTTTGACATGTTTGTAATATTATCATTTAATTATTTTTTTTTGTATTATCGTTTTTATTTTTATTTTTATAATTGTTATTTAATTTATTGCAAATTAATTTAATTAATTTAATTAAAAATGTAATAAATAAAAAGAACCAATGCGGCGTTGGGGACCGCCAACCAACACGCCATGTTCCGAAGGGCGGGAGGTGGAGGACGGAGCTACAAATAGCTACGTGGAATGTAAGAGGAGGAATGGAACAGAAGATGAATGAATTATTAGATGTGATGGATGACAAAGATCTGGATGTTATTTGTGTGTCTGAGACCAAGCGAAAAGGCAATGATACGACCGATTTGCCTGGCAATCGGGTCGCTTTCTGGGCTGGGGTTCCAGAGGGTGAGCGAGGTTGCCAAGGTGTAGCCGTATTATTGTCCTCTCGAATGGTTAATGGAATGGTAGAATACAAGGCGATCAATCCGAGACTTCTTTGGGTTCGCTTTAAGCTGGGGATAACAAGAGTATTCTTGTTAGCCGTGTATGCGCCAGTATCCTCAGCTCAAATGAGCGAGCTTGAGGATTTTTGGGAGAGTGTCAGGGATGTTCTAAGTAGTGTCAGAAGTAATGAAAAGTTGATAGTGTGTGGGGATGTTAATGGATGGGTTGGAACCGCGCGAACTGGTTACGAAAGCGTGCTAGGCAAGTACGGTGATAAGAGAGTAAATGAAAAGCTTATTTTGGAGTTTTGTAAGGAGAGAAATTTGATTGTGGCAAACACAATGTTTGATCATAAACAAATTCACATGTACACATGGGAGCGAGCAGAAGAAAGAAGTATGATTGATTTATTCCTAGTGGATCAGCGAATTCGAAGCCAAGTTATGGACACGCGAGTGTTTAGGGGTGCTGATCTGGGAACGGACTATTATCTAGTCGTTACTAGAATAAGAGGTCTGTTTGCAGGTTGGCACAGCCGCACGTATCCTGATTTGGAATGGAATGCCTGAAAGATCTGTAGAATGAAAGGGGTGCTTTCAAAGAACGGTGAAATTTTAACAGAGCAAAGCACACGATTTGCAGCGGTGGGCGCAATTCTACAAGGAGACGTATGAATGCGAGGACGCCTCGGCCTCGAGTATCAGCGAAATGCTGAGTCCGGATGTAGCCGATGGTGAAATCAGTTTGGAAGAAGTGGAGAGCGCTATTCGAAGTCTGAAATGTGGTAAGGCTACGGGAGCAGATGAAGTTACTGCCGAGATGAACAAATATGGTGGGCGAAGCGTCTTGGACTTGTTGAAATTGTTGTTGTTGTTGTTGAAATCAGGAGAGGTCCCAGACGATTGGCGAGGTGCAGTCATCGTACCTTTGTATAAAGGCAAAGGTTCACAGATAGACTGTGCAAGCTATAGGGCTATCAGTTTGATTAGCTTGGGCGGTAAAGTTTATGCTAAAATATTAGCGAGAAGAACGCAAGAGAGATCTGAAAGGCTGTTGTGGGAGGCCCAAGGAGGTTCTAGACCTGGAAGAGACCTTCGAAAACACTGTATCTATGATACTGGAGGAAGGTCACACAAAAAACATGAGGACCCCCCGGAGGGCATGTATGAAGAGGTTGATGTCTGTGGCCGAGGCGAAAGAGGTATGCAGGGACCGTAGCGTTTGGCGCTCCGTCGTCTCTGGCTACCCCGCAAGGGATATGGCGTGAAGGTAAATAAATAAATAAATAAATGAAGTGCATAAAAATAAGTGTAATAAAACGGTAACTTAGATTAAGAGCAATGAAAACGGTTTACTGGGGGTCCCAGATAAGAATTCTAATGGTAGAGATTTATTTAAAACAATTAAATAATATATTTGTCGGCGCACCCGCACTTTAGCATCAGTGTTATCGGCAATTGACAGCTTGTCAAACGTCAATGTCATAACGAACACCGAGCACTGGTGAGGCGGCCACATTGAAATAACAGGCACTTGTCTTACGAACATCGTGAAGAGCGCACGCGACCACGTGCTCGGTGGACGTTAATTAAATCCAAGAACATCGTGTTGAATTACGATTATTTTTTAATTATTTCAAGTGATTCGAGGAAGAATAAAAGTAATTATTGTATTACCGCTTATATTTTATTGAAACACTGTCTCCAACCCGATAATCCACGCCTACCCTCAATATGGAAAATATTACCGATAACAACAGCAGTGATTATGGCCAGAAGACTTTATCAGAAGTGGGATTCGAAGGGTCGAATGCATCGGAGACGATACCCAATAGTCAAAACCAAAATTCAAGCACGAGTACTCAAGATTTACTCACCGGAATGGAAACAATTTTAACAAAATTGCTGGCTGCAACATCTGGCAATACGCAAACAACGCTGTCGCAAAACAGTTCAACGCAATTTGTGAAATTTGATCCTGACGATGCTGAAGCAGACATAGAAGGTTGGTGTAGAATTACTGATATAATAGTTACCAGTCGAAATCTATCCGGAACTGAGTTATTGCTCGCCTTAATAAACTCGCTGAAGGGGCGAGCTGCGTCTTGCCTTACCAAATTAAAGAGTACGGAAATAGATTGGCCCAAAATTAGAGAATGACTACTCGCAAGGTTCGGAAAGCCAATGCTGATGCAAGACTACTTTGACAACGTCATAAAATTCGAAATCGGACCACAAGAGGCAGCCTCTGAGGCAGCGATGCGTTTGTGGAGCATCATTGAACGCATACCGAAAGTAGAGATGACCGAGGAAGCTATCACCGGATTCGTCATATCAGTTCTTAGCCAAAGGAACTCAGCGGTTCGTAGGGAGCTGAATTCGTACACCATTACAACGCGAGCACAACTGTGTCGCGCCCTTAGTGGAATATCCCTAAAAAGACGTCTAGACAACTATGAAGAACAATCTTCCAGTTTCAAAAAAGCACGCATAGTTGATTCAAGATTTGGAGGTTCTTGTCACTACTGCGGTCATCGCGGTCACAAAATTGAAGAATGTCGCAAGAGACGAGAAGTTGTAGGGGCATCAAGAGTGACATCAAGAGTGCCTGAGAGGGAAAATGTGATCACGTGTTTCACATGTCAAAAACCAGGGCATGTCAGCACCGCCTGTCCGAATAATAAGATGGAAAAGCATCAATCGATTAGGAAAGACGTTAACGTCTGCGAACGCAAACGTGTAAGAGGTACGCTATCTACATCTGGTAAGTCAATTCCTTTTCTATTCGACAGTGGATCCGCATGCTCATTGATTAAAAACAGCTAAGTTAAACAGCTCTCCGGTTCCGTACGCAATGACACTATATATTTGACCGGTATAGGTGGTGAAGACATAAAGTGCTCGACTCAAATATTAAGTCCCGTTTTAATTCAGGGTATTTCGATGACCATACTCTTTCATATAGTGCCAGACCATATGTTGGCAGCGTTAGTGCTTATAGGTAGAGATATTCTTGATCAAGGGATCCATGTAGAAATTAATAGTGACTCAATAAAATTTTCCTCTCGTAAGGGCATCAATACTTGTAGGGCCGTTAGTAATCTAGATTTTTGGGAGATTGACACCGACCTAGTCGGTGAGAATAAATCACGGTTGTTCAATATATTACGCAAATATAGTGCGCACTTTATAGAAGGTATGCCCACGCAAAGGGTCACAACTGGTGAAATGAATATTGATCTCATAGACCCGCATAAGATTGTACAAAGACGTCCCCATCAAATGACACCAGCCGAAAAGGTAATCGTAAGAGAAAAAATACAGTCGCTTTTGGATGCAAACATAATTCGGGAAAGTTCTTCTCCTTTTGCGAGCCCAATCGTGCTGGTGAAGAAAAAGGACGGTACTGACAGGTTATGCGTAGACTACAGAGAATTAAACGCTAACACACGCCCTGAACATTATCCACTGCCCAGGATAGAAGAGCAAGTGGACCGTTTAAATGGAGCACATTTCTTCAGCTCTTTAGATATGGCTGCTGGCTATCACCAAGTGAAGGTCAGTCCAAGGTCAATTGAGCGAACTGCTTTCGTAACGCCTGAAGGACAGTTCGAATATCTCACCATGCCATTCGGATTACGAAACGCGGCATCCGTGTACCAGCGGTGCATCAATAAGGCCCTTAAATCTCTTAAAGACACTATAGCATTGGCGTATATGGATGATGTCTTATCTTACTCAGCCAGTGTAGATGAAGGACTTCAACGTCTTGACACTGTACTAGAGGCTCTTACAGAAGCAGGGTTTTCTTTTAAAATAACAAAATGTAAGCTTATGAAAACTGAAGTCAACTACTTAGGATATGTGATACGAGCAGGTGAAGTAAGGCCCAATCCGGGAAAAGTGAAAGCTCTTCTTGAAGTTCCCTTACCCAAAACAGCTAGACAAGTGAGACAATTTCTAGGGTTAGCTTCATACTTCCGACGTTTCATACCTAACTTCGCCAGCATTGCCTGCCCCTTATATCCCTTAACTAAATTTAAAGGCCGTATTACGTGGAGGCAAGAACATTCGGAAGCACATAAGAAAATTGTGCAAATTCTATCATCTGAACCGGTATTGACAATTTTCAATCCTGACAAACCCGTCGAACTCCACACCGATGCCAGCTCGGATGGCTATGGCGCAATCCTAATTCAAAGAGAACAAAATGTACCACATGTCGTAGCATATTTTAGCCGCCGTACTACCGAAGTAGAGTCTAGATATCACTCTTACGAGTTAGAAACTCTGGCAGTAGTACGTGCGGTTGAAAATTTCAGGCATTATCTTTATGGTCAACATTTCACAGTGTACACAGGCTGTAATTCTCTAAGAGCCTCTAAAGCCAAGACCGATTTGACGCCTCGTGTCCACAGATGGTGGGCTTTTCTCTAAGCATATGACTTCGATATTATATACAAGGAAGGACGTAATATGGCACATGCCGACTTTTTATCTAGAAATCCCTTGCCATCTTCCAGAATAGACGATATGGAGCCGAATGTCGCTCAAACCGATTCACGTAAGTTTATAAACTTTGTTGAATTACACAGTAGTTGGGTACAGGTAGAGCAGAAACGAGATCAGGAAATCAAAAACCTAATCAGGCAGTTTGAAAACGCCGAACTATCTCAAGCAATATCTAACACCTACGATGTTCGCGAAGGTATCTTATACCGTAAAATAGAAAGAAATAAGTCAAGTAGTTGGCTGCCGATAGTTCCCCGTTCCTTAGTATGGACACTCATTAATCATGTCCATACCGAAATTAAACATCTTGGTCCTGATAAAACTCTTGACAAACTATATGAACAATATTGGTTCCCCCAAATGTCTAAAAATGTCCACAAATTTATAGACTCCTGTATCGTATGTAAAGCCTCGAAAGGCCCATCAGGGGCACAACCGATAAGACTACACCCTATTCCGAAAGTGGCAGTGCCGTGGCATACCATTCATATGGACATCACTGGTAAGCTCAGCGGCAAAAGCGACAGAAAAGAATACGCTTCTGTGATCGTAGATGCATTCACAAAGTACGTCCTATTAGATTATACCCAGTCATTAGATTCTGTTTGCGCGGTAAAAGCCTTGAAGAAAGCCGTATGTCTTTTTGGCTCACCTAAGAGAATAATAGCTGATCAAGGGAGGTGTTACATTAGCGCCGAATTTTAAAAAAAATGCGCTGATCATAATATAGAACTGCACCTTATAGCAACTGGCCCTGCTAGAGCCAACGGCCAGGTAGAAAGATTAATGCGCACCTTGAAAAGTTTACTTACCATCATAGAAAATGACACGAATAAAATCTGGAGAGATGAGCTAGGCGAGGTACAGTTGGCTTTAAACAGTACGAGATCTAGAGTTACGGGGTTCACACCGACAGAGTTAATGTTCGGCATACGCGCACAGTCTTTAGGCATGAACCAAATCGACCCTAATGTAAACATTACTTCACGCGCCAACTTAGACGATATAAGAAATGAGACATCAGCTCGAATTATAGAAGCATCTAGTTCGCAAGAAAAACTTTTTAACAGGGGTAAGGCTACCGTCAAACTATTCGAATTAGGCGATTATGTCTTTATCAAATGCAGTGAGCGTAATCAGATAAAGCTAGCTAGAAAATTTAAAGGACCATTTATTATTACAAAAGTTCTAGATAACGATCGATATGAGCTGAAGAGTATTAAAAGATCAAGTCGCACTTATAAGTACTCTCATGAAAACTTGCGTGCGGTACCGAGGGGATTTGAGGGATTAGTAGATATTTCGACTATTCTAATCAATGACGAGGATTGCGTGTCGGCGGTCGATGGAAGTGAGGTCGACCAAACGCAATTTTCAGACTCTGATACCGAGACGGCTTCCGGAATAAGCGAAGAGACCAGGACTGCTAGTTCTGGCACTCTTTCGGCTTCAGAAGACGATGTGCAAACGTCCACACATCAAGCTCAAATACATTGAAAAAGACAACCTCTAATCAAGTGTCCGCTGTTTCTGACTAAAATTCTAGTGCTACGGTAAAGCTGGTTGAAAGGGCCCCGTACGCCCGAACCACGCTTAAGTAAAAGGCTGAAAGGGCCTCGTACGCCCGGGCCGCTCTTATTAATCGGTTGAAGGGGCCTAGCACGCCCGGACCGCACGGATGAGTGGTCGAAAGGGCCTCGTACGCCCGGACCAAGAGTAATAGCTGGTTGAAGGGGCCTCGGACGCCCGGGCCATGCTAAAAAGAAAAAGCTTTGAAAGGGTCAAGCACGTCGGAGCCTAAATAAAGACGCTACATCAACCACAAATTGAATTATAGTCAGGAATAGCCGAACGCTATACTAATGTGATCTCTACTTAATTGACAGGTCGAGAAGAGTAGTGCCGAACTCCATTAATGTCCTACACACGCACGTGGTCGTGCGTTTGTCAGGATTGGCCGTGTCGGCGCACCCGCACTTTAGCATCAGTGTTATCGGCAATTGACAGCTTGTCAAACGTCAATGTCATAACGAACACCGAGCACTGGTGAGGCGGCCACATTGAAATAACAGGCACTTGTCTTACGAACATCGTGAAGAGCGCACGCGACCACGTGCTCGGTGGACATTAATTAAATCCAAGAACATCGTGTTGAATTACGATTATTTTATAATTATTTCAAGTGATTCGAGGAAGAATAAAAGTAATTATTGTATTACCGCTTATATTTTATTGAAACACTGTCTCCAACCCGATAATCCACGCCTACCCTCAATATGGAAAATATTACCGATAACAACAGCAGTGATTATGGCCAGAAGACTTTATATTTATATGGCAAGTATTTATTTTTATTTATATTAAGTGTGTGAAGGCATCGTTAAGAAACTAAAATAGGAAAAAAAACCCGCCACTTCGCAGTGAAGTAACAGTTTAACCTTTCCACCTATTTTCTTATACCCGCGTACCTTCAAATTTATCACACCGTGCGTTTAGGTGATAAATAAGTGTTGGTGTATTTGGCGCCAATTGGTATGTGAAACTTACACGAGTATAGGGTTAACTTTTTGTGTAAGTATAATATTAGTGTATCTACTGTTTATTTAAAATTTTTCGTTATTTAATATATGCGTTGGTACATTTTCACCAATTAAATGTTTGTTAGGTTATATTTTAATAATGATGGATGAAAAGCGAATCAGGTCACTCTTGGAAGTAGAAAGTTCTGGCTCTGATTATGAAAACGAAAATGACAGCGAGGTAGAAGATTTTGTTGAGACACGAGAAGAAACATATGATACCGAGCAATTGAAAGTAGGTGTGATTTGAAGGTTATTTTTTCCGAAGAGTGCAATAAATTAGAGAGTTGTTTGAAAAAGTTGTTTCAGCGTTCCATAAATATTACAGTGTAGCCAAGTTTGTTATAATCGACGAAAATTTAACGCTTTCAGAGGTCGTTGTAGTTTTAGACAGTACATCCCGTCAAAAACCAATGAATATAATATTAAAATTTACGCCTTTACGGATGCTACATTTTTTTACACCTCTACTATGGAAGATTATTTAGGGAAGCAACCTGACGACTATAATTGAAACTTAGCTTTATTTTCAAATTTATTTAAAAAATATTTTTTGAGATAACTTTGTTTTGGAATATCCGACAGAATATAATAGTATTTTTTGTTTTAAAGTTTGAAGAAATAAAAATCCTTTTCTAAATGGTTAACTTTTGATTTTATCCAAGATTAATATTAACGTGGTTCAATAATAAAGATCCCAAATATTATTAGCGTTGGAGTTACATGAAGTTACGAAAATACTTGGATATCAAAATTTGAAACCAATTTTAATCAACTTCATACGAATGAAAATTACTCGATTTATATTTAACTTGTCGATTGAGTTTATCATACGTAAAGTTCCAATTCGATCCCAACACTGTTTATTTAATGTTTCAAATTGAAATAATTTATATAGGATCGATGAGAGCTACCCCTTAATTGATAAAGTGACGGTACGGTTTCGCTGAGATGGTAGGTTTGTGTCTTATAAAAAAATATGAGAAATACACTGCCAAAATGAGAAGTAAAAGCTTTTAACACGAAGCAGGTTATTTAAATTACAAGGTAACAGACAATATTAAAGTTTTTTAAATAATCTAAATAATACTACAATATATACTACAATATAATAATCCTACTCATTTTAACATGCATATAATACTCATTTTAACATACATATAATTTTTAAAAATGAGTATTAAGGATAATTTGTTTTTAAAAAGTAAAATGTAGATTATAAAATTCATCCTAATACTAAGCTTGAGGACAGTAACGCATTTGCAACTTTTCGTTACATTATTTGCAATGTTCATTCGTAATGGAATGATATGTAACAAACCAAATAATATATATTATATAAATGTATTTGCATGGATATTTTGTAAAAAAAATATCATAATACACACGTTTAATCCCCTAAGTATTAGAATGTCATGGATATGCTCAATCCACATGTGGATTTTCCAGTTCATACCTATCAAGAACGAAAGTTTGAATGTGTAACTAACTTCAAATTAGTTTCTTGACTCATTGTAGTGAAAAGTTTGTTGTTAATTAACATACATTAATAATAATGTTCTCATATCCTAATGAGAACATAATTATAGAATTCCTATTTTTAATTCATAATATGTAAACTTTAAAGATTACTTAGTAAAGTAAATGGGTAAGAAATAATAAAGTCTATATCATACATTTTAATGAATTACTCAAACATTTGTCTGTTGCCAGCCTTTCAGACTGCGTCTATATCAAAGACCAAAATAAAAGTTTTCTAATGAATGAAGCATGCATTACCTTCCGACATCCATATACTGGAAACGGTGAGGCGTATTTTTAACTTACGAGAAGTTATGGTTGAAACCAACATTGCTTTTGTTATTTTCTTAAATATGTAATCATAGTTGAACCAAAAAGAGCGGAATATATTTATTTATATTATATTATATGGTAATTGGCCTTGTATTTTATGGTCAAGAATATAGAAATAGCATTGTTAATAAAATTCATTCATTTATTCTATTCATCTTAAAAAGTTGAAAAAAAGATACTAAAAAACGTTATTGAACAATTAAACAAAAGAAATTTGATACAAAATTTAAAATTATTACAGTATTTCGTGATAAAAATAGTGCTTTATATTATCACTATCTTTTTTGTATTGATAAACATAAGCTGAAAATTTTAAATACAATTAATAAAAGATTAACTAAACTGTAAAAAAAAAAGAAAAATAATGGATATTTATACAACTCTATGTAAAGTAATGTAAAACAAAATAAAACTACTTAGCTACATTTTGTGCACACGTCGGGGTCTCGTCTTATCCTCTTAAGTAGTGTGAAGTGAAGAAAATATAACCATTAAAGCTTGCAGCACCTTCATAGTTTGTATTCTCTTGCGGCTCTTGACAGGCAAGGAAACAATTATTTTACCGTCAGCAGTCCAAGAGTTTCTGATACCGAATTGCCATCTTGCCTTCGTATAGATGTCTGGGTTTTGTTAAAGACTCAGAAATTGTAACTCAAGAATTTTTTAAACAAGCTGAATACCAGGCTTTAGATGTCTGGTTGAGATAAAAGGTTGACAAACAACTTCCGGGAAAACAAGAAGATTTTCTGGCGAGAAGTTAGTGATTCCCGAGGTAGTTCGGTAACCTGTAGAATGAAAGGGGTGCTTTCGAAGAGCGGTGAAATTTTAACAGAGCAAGAACACGTTTTGCAGCGATGGTCGGAATTCTACAAGAAGACGTATGAATGTGAGGACGCCTTGGCCTTGAGTACCAGCGAAAGGCTGAGTCCGGATTTAACCGATGGTGAAATCAGTTTGGAAGAAGTGGAGAGCGCAATTCGAAGTCTGAAATGTGGTAAGGCTGCGGGAGCAGAGGAAGGTACTGCCGAGATGATCAAATATGATGGGCTACGCGTCTTGGACTTGTTCTGGTTTTTTGTGCAATTTATGCTGGAAATCAGGGGAGGCCCCAGACGATTGGCGAGGTGCAGTCGTCGTACCTTTGTATAAAGGCAAAGGTTCACAGATAGACTGTGCAAGCTATAGGGCTATCAGTTTGATCAGCTTGGGTGGTAAAGTTTATGCTAAAATACTAGCGAGAAGAATGCAAGAGAGCTCTGAAAGGCTGTTATGGGAGGCCCAAGGAGGTTTTAGACCAAGAAGAGGGTGTATAGATCAGATCTTTTCCCTCCGCATGATCACGGAAAAGTTTTTGGCCCTAAACCAAAAGGTTTTCTGTGCCTTTGTGGATTTGGAAAAAGCTTTTGACAGGGTTGTGAGAAAGAAATTATGGGAGATACTGCCCCTGATACAATGTGAGCGGACCTTGCTACAGGCTGTAAAGTCTCTAAACAGAGATCACTCTGCCTGTGTACGAGTAGGAGCTGTCATTACGCCCTGGTTTGATATCCAATCGGGTGTTAAGCAAGGTTGCGCTATGTCAGCTTGGTTGTTCAATTTGTATTTGGATAGTTGTCTCCAAGGCGTAAAGGACAGTGGCATGGGAGTGAAAGTAGGTGACCTTAAGGTCAATTGCTTGCTATATGCAGATGATGTAGTGGTCATTACATCACCAGAATGCGATTTGCAGCCATTGGTCACCACTCTGAAAGGTGGGTGTGAAAATAATGGTCTAAACCTGAATAAGATAAGAAGATAAGGTGAAGGTTCTGATATTTGAAAGAAATAAAGAAAGAACAGAATGTAAGATCAACGTGAATGGTAAGATAATACAAACAAGTGAATATTTGAGTATATTTGGGAAGTATGTTTAGCAGAGCCGGAAGATAGGAAATGGATGTGGAAAGGCGTATTGCTGCCGGTAACAGAGTCAACGTTACTTTGGCTGCATTGTTGAGATAGCGAAACGTCAGCATAGCTACACGTTTGGCTCTACACAATGCAGTTTTGCTACCGACGCTGTTATACGGCAGCCACACCCAAAAGAAGAATTTAAGAAAGATGACTGCTGTGGTGATGCGATCTCGTCGCACAATATGCGGAGTCAGTCTAGCTGACCGAACCTGCAATGAAGAGATCCATAGAGTGGTAGGTACTAGCGAAGATGTTACGGTGAGAATAAAGAAGAACGTGCTCAGGTGTTTTGGGCACGTCGAACGAATGAGTGATGAAAGAATGGTAAAAAAGATTTATAGAAAAAAAGTGAGTGGTAATACGGACAGGGGGAGGCCTCGAGTGACCTTCGAAAACACTGTAGCTATGATACTGGAGGAAGGTCACGTAAAAAGCACGAGGATTCCCCGGAGGGCATGTATGAAGAGGTTGATGTCTGTGGCCGAGGCGAAAGAGGTATGCAGGGACCGTAGCGTTTGGCGCTCCGTCGTCTTTGGCTACCCCGCAAGGCATATGGCGTGAAGTTAAATAAATAAATAGATGTCTGCTTTAAGGAAAAGAACAGTACCAGTATAGGGTTCGGTTTTTCTTGTTTCACATCTAAGCGATGACAAATATCAATGTGGGATATTTTAAAGCAACTTAAATTGTTTTTTTATGATATCATTTACTACCATTACAGCGTTCTCATTAGTGGTTTCAGCGATACCATGGAATAAGAGATCTTTTCTGCGAGAGAATACCTCATGCCTATTAAAACAGCCAGAGAACAACTGTAATTGGTTCTATAACATGGAGAACGCCTTCCACAGCAGTTCTTTAGAGATGGTAATTATATCATCTCTACCATCTCATGATTATATGAGCCAGAGCATAAATATCGATAAAAGTGATGTTTTGAGGTTGCTGTATATTAATGATACGTGATTGTGTGTGTTTTATCAAAGCTCTGGACTCAAACTTTATTATACTGTCACCCATATTCTGTATAACTTCACTATGTAGAACCATTTTAGTTTTACATTATAAAGAATATCACCTGGAGAATGTTTTGTTTTGTTGCCAGGTAGTGTCGAATAAATTTAATATTTAATAATAATTCATAAAGAGACTGTTAATTCAAAATATATGATTCTTAATAATTAAGTAAAGAAAACATAAAATTTAGATGTTCTTGTACTTTATAACATATACTCCAGAATGTTGATGTAATGATGACCCCTAGCAAAATGGGGGAAATGACTCTGGAATTTAGCTCAGCTAACATTTATATGTTCACTTAAATGAAATTTTATTTACAAGGTAGGGATAATGACTAAGATTATGTAAAGTTTTAAAAAGAGACATTTTATTATTTTTGTTCTCTGTTTTATTGCAATGATGAAAATGGGAAGGAAGTGACAAATTTATACTGCAATTTTTGCAAAAAATCATTTTGTATTTTATTAATCTGAATGTTATATTTAATATATGTTGTTCACAATCAATCAACAATCAATATCACCGATTATGTTTATGAGACGAATCATTTACTGTTACTATTACTTTACACAAAATAGTCATTTGAAGAGGTTTGTTTATTGAATATTTAAAGAATGTTTACAGGTATTTATTTTGGTTTAAACTTTACATAAACTCAAAATTTAAAATATGTTAAAAAAATTGTTCAAATAATTCTTATCTTTACTTAAAATGTGATCAAATAGAGACTGACTTGGTTATCATAGTTTGAAACCAATAATTAATTCAATACAAAATAAAAGTTATCTGACTATAATTCCTAATAACCATTACCCGAATTCGAATCCTCTGTCTCCATACTAATTAGCTATCAAAAGTCACCTTATAAAATCAGGAGACTGACTTTTTAACCGGTGAAAAGTTTTTCGAACCAATTAAAAAGTGGCTTAACTTGGCATAATTATTGAAAGTCAGTATAAACTTTTCAAGCAGCTTTCAAATACAGAATAGTTTGAGCTAGAAATGAAGTTTCTGTCGTTAGATTGTTAGCGGCTTTTACTTTATGGACTTGAAGAAACCTTTTTGATTAGTAGTTAAATATATAAATGGATTTATTATAATATAATAGATGTAGCCGCGACAATCAACATTAACAACACAAGGCAGCATTTGTAGGATACGCATTATCTAAATAACTCATAAAATTTACCTAGAGCAACTTTAACGGAATAAATATAAATACCTTAAATGTCCATTATAAATATGGGTAAAATTATTTTTGATTTCGATTGAGTATCTTGACGATTTTCTTCCACATGTAAATTTAATATTTACCTGGTCACTAACTTTATCTCATTATAATAACGATACAGGTATAATAATATGTAACACAATTATCTACAAGGTGAAGTTAGATGCAACATTTGATATATAGTAAAGAGTGTTTATCTAAATTAATTTTTAAACATGATTCTTTATATTTTTGTCAGGAGAATAAGTGATTTACAAAACTTTCGGGTTCTATTTCTGTTCAAAGCAGTAATATATCAATTTTAAAATAAATCATAATAAAACTTATCTTATTTTAAACTATAAAATATTGTAAATAACTATTACTATAAATATTGTATGTTGTACACATACCCCGAACAAGCATATCAAAAAGACCATCTATATTACAGTTCAAACTATTAGTATGGTACTTTTACCACAGTGTCCTAAAAAAGAATAGAAGTGATTAAACCGAACAAATGGACAAAGTTACCGCCTGTCAGCGTTCTCCTCATCTTGATGTATATATGCAGCGTGGACTCTGTGAAGAAAGATAAGATTACATAATTTAAATTACAGCGTCTATTTATTTTCAAAAATGTATATCAAAATTATGTAACATTCTGATCCGCATTGGTGTATGAGTCGGCATGGCTGTCAATTTATTTACATATGATTGAAGTTACTTGCAACTGCTTTATAAGCAGTATAAAGATATATTAGAAAAATATTTATTTTCTGTGAGACGAAGCTTCTTAGCATTCGTGCTGGGCCCATCGCGTTGCAAGAAGAGGAGCGCAAACAATGCCTGGAACTTGCGACCCAGGAGGGCCGTTTACTATGCGCATACACGCTCACCTTCACTGTTCACGCTCCTCTCCCAAATATCGTAAGAACCTACTAAAGCAGCCTTTGAAATACGTTCCAGAAATGAACTGATCGTTCTAGAAAGGCCGAGATCCTTAAATAAATTGTAGAGAGATTTTGCTGTTGTTAGAAAACTTACACAAATTATGTCTTTACTATCCGAACACTATTAATGTTTTCTAAGATAGACGGGAGTAGCACATATTTAAATAACACAGTTTTAAGGACTTAACTCATGTATTTTGTTTAAATTTAAATTTAACGTTTAATTATATTCACGGGAAGACAAGATGTCTGTCAGTAGGTCAGTTAATTTCTTATTTACCTCCAACGGTTACTATATTTCATAGCATAGAATTCACGATGCCTACATAACGCAATAACAGTGCTTTTACAGACATAGGACTTTAAATATTTTATGAGAGGGTTTCAAGTGTTAGATAGATTTCAAAGATTTTCTTTATTGAAATAAGGATATTTTATTAATTTCAACTAGATTGAACGATCACTATTAAATGTAATCTCAAATAAAATAAGATTGACTTGACAAACTTGATTTACCTCTTACATCTACTTTTACACAAAAATATTATAATCTTACAAATAAATATTAGTATTACCAGTTGTTACTTCACAAAATTTTTAGTTTCTGTCTTTATCCATAAATAAATAGTTCTGAATTAAGCTAACATCCACTTCAAATTCATATCTCATACATACGAAACCTTTGAAATGCCTCAGCCATAAGCCGTACCAATATCATCTGCTTAGCCTTACCTTTTGTCTAAAACATGTCCGTACTTCATATACTGTTATTTTGTATAATAAAAAATATCTTTAAATTATTTTGTTCCAAATTTTATTATATTTAACATTCGAATTACTAAAAAAAACTGCAGCGTTGAAACAAATAAACAGAGAGACAATCAGGAAACAAGGAGGTTTCTAATACATTTGGTATTGAAGGTAAAATTGTAGATTCAGTATAAATTTTTTTTAACGTTATTTCTTAATTGTTTTGTATATTTATGTTTTATGTATGTATCTAAAAATAGTGCTATCGCTGAATCCACGTAACCACGTATAAAAATATAAAGATAACATACAAAAACTTTCTTCGTTTGAAATAATATTGTACTTTTTACCTAAAAATAACTAACATTCTAGAGTGTTATTCTAGATGGTCCATATATTTTTTTTCAAGATATTTTTCCTCGAAGGTAAACCAGAGGCAGTTTATTGTATCTATTTTGACGTCTTTCTAAAGAACTGTTGTCAAAGGCATTCCATTATTTGTCTAGCTGATGTTTGCATCTACGGCCTGCAGCTTTATGGTCAGGATGGATATTCAGAGCGAATATTTAATTATATTAATAAGTCTAAGTTTAAAAAGAAATTAATGTAAGGTTTTAGAAATGAATTAAAAATGTGTTTATTTAATATTTTACGAAAACACAATGAAACATAAAAATGTTAACAAATATTATTTATTTATATTCTTTATTGCACACCATACATATCATAAAAACAAGTAAAAAAAATATAACAATAAAAAAAAAATTGTAAACGATGGAGATACAAAAGGCGGTCTTATCGCCTATAGACGATTTCTTCCAGACAACCGATATTAGTGTTGAAATACCCTTATGATTTAATGAAGCAGTAGGTGGAGTAAATATATAGAAATAAATAAACCTACTTAAAATAACTACACACGAATACATAGACGTATTACATAAATAAAATTATTAATAATATATATTAAGGTATAAACTAAACAATATCTATAATATACATACACGATAATTGTCGTCCTAGATATCTTTGGATAGAAAGTAGTCCTTAACAGATTTTTTGAAAACTAATAATGATTTTGATTTCCGAATATTGAGAGGAAGGTCATTCCACAATTTAATGGAATGAACCGTAAAAGATTGTTTATAAAATTTGGTGCGATGTACAGGCATTCTGATAAGTAAAGACTGTGATGATCGTACTTCAGCTGGCGCTCCTAAAAACGAAAAAAAAGTTTTCCTTCAAGTATGTAGGAGTTTTTGGGTGAAATAGTACACAGTACAGTAGAGAAAGAGCGTGTGAATACCGGCGATAGCGTATAGGGAGCCACTTGAGTTTTTGTCGAAATTCGGAAATATGGTCATATTTGCGTAAACCAAATATAAACCGTATAGCATTGTTTTGGAGTCGCTCAAGCTTATTTAAATGGTCCTCGGTTAAATTTAGATAACTTGTATCAGCATAATCTAAAATAGAGAGAAGAAGGGAGTGGGCTAACATAATTTTGGTAGGAATTGGAAGAAAATACCGTAATCGTATTAGAGGACTCATGGCCGCAAACGTTTTTTTACTGAGTTCTTTGATTTGCGTATTCCAAGACAGGTTCTGATCCAAATAGATGCCAAGATTTTTAACATTTGAGCAATATGGTATAGTGACATTGTTGTATACAATAGGAGGTACGTTTTGCCAATCAACTCTTGCAATCGTTCGTGGGCTACCAATAATGATAGCCTGAGATTTTGCAGGATTAACTTTCAAGCCGTACTGCCTACTCCATTTATAAATAGCGCTCAGGTCCTTATTTATTAGTGAAATAACGGAAGATAGATTTTCGAGTTGTGAGTGGCGATATATTTGTACATCATCTGCATTCTTGTGATAGAGAGAAGTGATATGCTCAGAGATAGAATTAATGAAAATTGCGAATAGTAGAAGAGATAACACGCCGCCTTGGTTCACCCCTGCCGAGACATCACACCAGGACGAGAGGGTAATTCCGAGTGCGCTGTCGACGGCCAGTGAGGTAACTCCGAAACCAGTCTGTCACTGATGGAGATATGTTAATAGAACGCAGCAATGCTAGTAAAATGTCATAATCAACAGTATTAAAGGCATTACTAAAGTCTAGCAATGTTAATATTGTCAACTGTTTATTATCCATTGCCAACCGTATGTCATCAGTGACTTTGACCAACGCAGTAACCGTACTATGACCGGGACGAAATCCGGATTGAAAGGGGTTAAGAAGGAGAATTTATTAAAATGAATTGGTCACTTTAGAAAAAAAATAGAAGTCCACAACAACACAAATCATAAAAATTTAATATAATTTAATAAACAAAACAGTTTTTTATAATCAGTAATGTCAGTTACATTTTACTTATTTATATTTATTTATTTATTTTTACGCCATATCCCTTGCGGGGTATCCAGAGATGACAGAGCGCCAAACGCTACGGTTCTACTTACTGGAAAGCAATTACAAACTTCAATGAAACGTAAAGTATCTATTACAATTTCATTTCATATAATACCCGTAGAGATATGAAAATTTTAACTTAGTGCTTCGTTTCATAAGTATTGAAATTTAAAACACAAGAATAATTATATAATATATGAATAATATTACATCCCATGTTTGATATTTTTTAATTTATTGGCTCTCATATATTTAGTTCCTAGCTCTAAGTCACCACAGTTTTTTAATTTATCTAGACTACATTAATAATTTTGGAATTTCTTTTCTCTTTTATTTCACCAACAAAGAATATTTGAACATCTGCAGATGCTTTTGAATTTGTTTTTGAAATAACTTTATTTTTTATAATAATGTTTTCAATATCAAATTGAGTTATTTGACTGCAGAGCACACTAAAAGTCTTTGGATGTTTCTTTAAATTTTAATAACAATATTTATTTAACAAAAATAAAAGGACTGCAAAAATTATAAATTTCTTTCACGTATACAATATTCACAAGCTGGAAAAAATATTAATTAACTGTATAATTAATTGAGGTAAAATTCCACAAAGGCAAGACAGCTCGGGCCCTTGCGGAGAAAAATACATTATGGGTGAAGCTCACAGGCGGCGGAATTGAAAATAATATTTTCAATGATAACTTTGCGGGGAATTTAATTATATAAATTTCTAGCATCTATTTTATTTTTTATTTTCTATTTGAAGTACAAATAAAAAAATATATATAGCTTGATATTTTTGTTTATTCCTTAAAATAAAGTTGTTTTAAACAATAACTTGATATAATGAAGTCGTTCGAGTAGCGAGAATTATTAATTATTTTATTTAGATACTGACATTAGAACGAACATACAATACTTTCACAGATATTTCGAGGCAAATTTTCAGATTGCTAGAGGTTATTAAGTTGTAGTTGACGTTATACTTAGTTTTTATACATACGTACATGTTTACAAAAGGAATTTTTGTATATTGGCACATTGCTGTCATATCAATTGACTCTCGATATCGAAATCAATTATATATAGATGTAAGCTTGAGATGAAAAACGCATTAATTTATCAACTGGCTTACTCTTTGGATCTTAGAATCAAAAGTGATTAACATTAGTTTAAGAAATTCAATAAATAAACGAATTTCAATATAATTGTAGGGAGTCATATATACACTATGCTGGTATTATTATTTATTTATTTATATATTTTCCACTTTGAATCTGTATTAGTGATCATTTGCGTACGTCAAATGGAAGTAACCGGAGGGCCTATTTTGATATCGTATTTATCAAAATAAACCGTTCTGTAAAGACAGTTTCCAACTTCAAATAAGGCTAAGATGGTTCCAAACGCGCCCTGGTCTAAGAAGAACCACACAAACTCAGTCGGAATTTTTTTTTATTGTGATCACTGTTTCACAAACGTCATTAAATTTAGTGAGCAATATACGACCAACTAGAAACAATATAAGTAACAGATTAAATTAATTCAAATAATTATTTTGTCAAGTCTAAAATTTATTGTCTTCTATATTATCAATATTAACTACAATTGAGACACATGAATAAGGATTTCAGATAAGCAATCTTTTTTTTTATTTATTTATTTTTTATAAAAAGAACAATGGTTATGTGAAGTTAATAAACCAGACTAATTATTGTAAATCTCACATTTATAAGGACTTGATGGTTCTAACGTAAATCATAAATATAAAAAGAGTCAACTTAATGGATTCTTTTCTAAAAAATATTTACAAATTTTGGTTCGATAAATATCTAAAATAATTATTGTTACATAAAACTTTTAAATAAATAAACTTTACAAATGAACACGAACTTGCGGCCATCACTCTATCAACTTAGCTGTCATGATTGTATGCTAATGTAAAGTAAATAATGTTTACATTTAAACAGGAGTTTACATTTATAACATTGTTTAATTTATTATTTCAGTTATTTATTTCCTATATTATTTCAGTTTTTTATTTCCACTTCTGTTTTCTAATTACTATTTAAACTAAGAATATAATAATGATAGGCCAAAAAAAATATTTTGAGCCACGCAAAAGAGTAGACTAACATAAATATTAAAAATATACAAAGAAAATTGTTTTTTGAAAACGTAAACAGTCATCAATGTTATAAGACATCAGCGTAAGACATCGTTACGTTGACAATAAATACATATAAAGGATATTCTCAAATTTGAATCAGACAATAAATTGAATAGTCAAGAAAAAGGCCAGAAAGCAATTTCCTCGGAACGTTATCTCATAAATTGCATCGTTCGTATGGTAAAATCTTGTTGAAGCATTTCACAAATAAAAGCTTAATAATTTTCTCGAACGCTGTTGTCTTATATACGTAAGAACATAAGTGCATCTCAATCTATATTTGTTTTAATTTACTTATTTTACTTGTAAATTTCCTATTATTCAGAGGCTTTCGTCGTGCACTCCACCGCCGTCCATGATTCGGAAGTGGTATTGCAAGGCTTTATAAAAATGGGAACCACCTTAGGTTGTGAAGACACCAAACATCGGTGGTTCACATTTGTTCGAAAGCTATTATGACACTCTTCTGTGCCGTGTGGTTTGGTAAGGAATCTTTGAAAAATAATAAAGAAAAGGTGATGATAAATCCTATTTTTTAGTACATTGTTTAATAAATCCTAAATACGAGTAATAAAAACTAAAATAATACCTTGGAAAAAAAAGAAACAATAAAATACAAAAAAATGGTTTAAACATCCTTACCAAATCTAGAGACTTTTTATCAATCATGTCTCATCTAACGTATAGCTTCATATATTACCGTATTTAAACAGAAAAACATACAAACATTTACATAAAACATAACTTTATGTCGCAGTCGCATTCTGCGTTGACAACTGGTAGCTGCACGGTTTCCAAAAGAAACTTTATATTTTAAAGTCTTATCCTTCTCCAGATCAATTTCTATTTATGTATAAAAATACCTTCAGTACCTTTTTTGTAAAGGACTGACAAACAGTAAGACTTTCAAGTTTACTACCTAGTACCTATAAATTAATATAAATATAGATTATAATTTAATGTAAACGAGTCTATTAAAGATCTATATAATGCCTATGAAAATTACCCAGTGAGTAATGGGAATATAAATTATTTTTAACATCACAACAACAATGCTTATATAAACGGAAAAAGACATCATCATCATATGTACATCATTAGCAAGGAAACGAAGTATTATTAATAGAGCAACAGCCACTGCTATTTATAATTCTGGAATATTTTATTTAATACCCCATATTTTAGGTTAGTGAAGGGATATATTGCTATATCTGTTCGTTTTAATTGAAATGAGAAGCTAATGCCGGAGTGAAGTTTAATTTTATTCCCTAATATATGCCTCATTTTGGCGGACTTTGGGAAGCGGTTGTCAAATCTATTATGTAATCTATTTATCTTTTCATTTCCTTGCGTGTTGTTGCCTTCCTTATTTGTACTTACTTTTTTTTAATAAATAGATAATTGTAAATACAACAAGAGGACAATCATTCTTATCCGTCCCTGTTCCTGTTTGGGGACGGAATCTCAGAGGCCGGAATTTCGAACCTTTTCCCTGATAGTTACTTTCGTCCTAATTTTATAAAAAAAGTGCTGGCTAGAACATATAGCGATAATTTAAATTTCAATCTGGCTGTATGCTTAATTTAACAATTTAAACTATAACGAACAACTACTTAGGATGAACAAAGATTTTACAATTCGAAACTGGCATATTCCACATGCATTGTCAATGTATATAAACACACTCTTTTGTTTCCTATAGTAATTATATATTTGTAAATAATTATAGCTCTATGTTTCTATACAAATAAATTATTAGCTGCCGTTGCTTGGTTTTAAATTAACTTTTTAAGTAAACCAAACACTTTGGACGAAACTATTTCAAACCATATGTCTAGCAAATATATCGAACATTCACAATCTGAATAATTCTCAATCTTTAAAAAGTCAATTCTTCATCTCTCATTCGGAATCGATAAAGAACAAGCGAAACGCAATTTAGTTATAACGAGGAAGCACCTAACCAGAATAAGGAAAAGGATTTCCTAAGTCGTAACCCCTTCCTTTGAAATCGGTACTTTTGTTTTTGTACATTGAAATGAAGGCACGTTTTGGTTTAAATCTCTTGATTTATTTAAGATCAATCTTGTTCGTATCAAAAGATGTCAAAAGAATCTCAACGGAGTGAGAGCATGCGTACTTTACATATAAATCATGTGTCAACCATTTTCAACGAACAAGAAAGATATTTACAAAAAATAAATAAATAATAATGTTCATTTTTCCAATAAAAGACTCAAATTATTTAATTACGTTAAACTCACCTAATGGGTAAAATATATTAACAACATTTATATTTTAATAAAAGATTCCGATAACAGACGGAAACGGATAACCAACATTGATAAATTCTTTTATAAAAATACATAATTTTTTATTGCAAGTGTAACCTGGTTTAAAAATGTTTTTAAACACATTGGAGGATTATACTTTAATTAAAAATACCACGTAAGATACTTTTTGTAATTAATTCGGTTTTTTTTTTGGAAATAAACTTACGACCCTAACCGTTTGACCCTTATTTAAAGCAATTAGCGTAAAACGGTTTACTCTTATTAAAATTTTGCACTTTAAATATTCCACTTTCGTGTGTGCAATATTAAGCCTTATTCGATAAATAACTTTAGCAAATAACGTGCTTTAATTTTTTTTATTCTTTAGACTTTACAATAATTACGTCACTGGATTCGGATTTTCTAAGAATTTTGTATTGCTGTACTGTTTTTTTACGCAAAGATTTTTGTTTCTGCGTCTTTTAAAGCTGAATTAAGATGTTCAGATATAAAAAGTAGTAACTTTACCCCTGATATTCTAAAATGAATTGTATTTAATTTATTTTTAGTTCCCCTTGTTAAAAATTATGATGCCAAATAAGAAACGATCTCAGGAGAGGATTAGAGCATTTGATCAATTCAGTTACTTTTCGCTAAATTGTTATTGTTGGAGTCACAAAAGGATTCAAGTTTAACGTGGTATTTTATATTTAACAATTGCACTTTGAAAACGCACACTACTTTACCTTTTCGCAACACTGTATTTTCTAATGACCTTCTACTTCAATAGTTATATTATAGTTTATAAAATTAACAACACTCACTGTTTATAATTATTTTATTTACAGGTGACACGTATAATTGAGAAGTACAAAAAACAACACTGTTTTTAAACGTAATGACCAACAACACAACCGGTGTTAACGTTCGCTTCGTTCGTGTCCATACAAAAAACAGCAAATAAACAAAATTTATATTAAACTTATTATTATAATATATGGTTCAGATATTATTTATTCGTAACATTTTTTAATTTCATTTCGAGTGCTGCGTAGTTAGAGATACGATTCATAAAAATTAACTGATAGTGTACTATCACCTGTTGCTATCAGTATTTCTATCAAAACCTACCTTACATAGAACTTAGTTTACATAGAAGAAATATATAACAATACATTGCACTAATTATCATACGAATGTGTAAATATGAATTCTTTAAAAAACGCTTGATAATCTAAATTTGGGGTGATCACTTTAAATTCGTCTCATACAGTAGCAGTTGGGTGTGGAGTTGCGTAAAAATAATGAAATTATATAATTGTTTTGCACAGTAGCCAAATGTGCACGGTTTTTTTTGCTTAACCGCTTTTAGTTTACAAGTTGATTTGTATGAATTATTTTAAAACAATGAACCAGGTAAATCAATCTTTAACTACGTTGTCATGTACGAAACAGGCCAATATTAAGTTATATATATAAGTTATATAATTCTTAATAATATAACGTTTCACAACGTTATTTTAATATAACAATAAAATAACATGTCAAAGTGTTGAAAATTTCAATTAAAAGTTTCGTGATATATTTATTGCCAAGCTGTTGAAAACAATTTAGTAACTATTATGCAGCTAAAAATGTAGTTATGTAGTTAAAAATCTTTTTAAATATATATGCATCGTAAAAATTGTAAATCGAAAAAGAAACTTTTAAAATAAAGCATATAGATAACCACAGTAAAGAAAGAAAACTATTCTCCGACAATTTGTCTCATGGAACCAGTTTAGTTCTATTTAGTTTGTATCTGTAAAATGCAGTCACACTCAGTTAGTGATGGAGTGAAAATAAACGAAAAAATAGTTATTTTCAGACTATAGAATATTTGATATTTAAATTTTAAATATTTTTTCGTTCAAATATATGAATTTTTGAATTTAGATATAGTCAAACACAAAAATTAAAGAGTTCTGAAAGCGTTTAATAAAATTTATAGAATCTAACTGAATTATTCTGCAGTCAAATAGGGATGTGTATTCCAATTTGTAATCAAGTTTACTCCATAAAAAACAACGTGACAAAACAAAAGCGCCCGATCAATATCAGTTGACAACCGTGCTCGAATTTGGTTATCATATGTTTTATATTTAATGGTACTATATCGTTTTGCAAGTATCAAAGGCGAATTATTGTTTATCAGTTTAATAACGGTCTCGTATTATAGTATATGACTTTATGGGTATGGGAATTGTTTATTAAGTACTTAGCTTCACGCCATATCCCTTGCGGTGTAGCCTGAGATGACGAAGTGCCAAAAGTCCCTGCATACCTCTTTCGCCTCGGCCACAGACATCAACCTCTTCATACATGCTCTCCGGAGGGACCTCCTGCTTTTTACGTGACCTTCTTCCAGTATCGTAGCTACTGATTTTTCGAAGGTCACTCGAGGCCTTCCTCTGTCTCTCTTACCGCTCACTATTCCTTTATAAATCTTTTTTACCATTCTTTCATCACTCATTCGTTCGACGTGCCCAAACCACCTGAGGACGTTCTTCTTCATTCTCACCGTGACATCTTCGCTAGTACCTGCCATTCTCTGCATCTCTTCATTGCGGATTTGGTCAGCTAAACTGACTCCGCATATTCGGCGAAGAGATCGCATCTCCACAGCATTCATCTTTCTTACATTCTGCTTCTTTGTTAAACACGTTTGACTGCCGTATAACAGCGTCGTTAGCAATGCTGCATTGTGTACAGCCAAACGTGCAGCTATGCTGACGTTTGGTCGTCTCAACAATGCAGCCAAAGCACCGTTGACTCTGTTACCGGCAGCAATACGCCTTTCCACATCCATTTCGTATCTTCCGTCTCTGCTAAACATACTTCCGAAATACCACGTCATTCACTTGTTCTATTATCTTACTCTTCACGTTGATCTTACATTCTGTTCTTTCTTCATTTCACACAATCACAATCTTCGTCTTATTTGCATTCAGGTTTAGGTGGTAGAGCCTAGCTGTAGTTATCTGACTGCAGCTCGTATTGGGCTGGCTCGACCGGGGAAGGACCACCCTCTCACAGAAGACCGACGCGTAGTAACCAAATTCATTTGGTTATGTTCCGTCGGTGAGTGAGAGAATCCGGAAGCCCAAACCCCCCCCCCCCCACGCCATGAAACATGAAAGCGATGCCGGAAAGAAAAATACCCCAGGAGGGTACCGGCTTTGATGAAGCCGGGGACCCCCTCCCCGAGCAAAATCGGGGAAATAATTCTCGGATTTTGCTCGGGCTGCCCGTCGTATCTGGGGCGGGCAAAGTATCGCCTTTTGTGTTTTTTGAGGGCAAACGACGAGTCAACGCAGCGGCACCCCGACCCACTCTAAATGTGGACTTTTGCAACATTCGGGGACTTCATTCCAACTTGAACGCCGTCCACTATCATCTAGAGACGGCGCAGCCGGCCTTGTTGTTTCTGACGGAGACGCAGATATCTAAACCTAGCGACACAGCGTACCTGTCATACCCCGGGTATAATCTAGAACACCATTTTATACCACACGCCGGGGTATCTGTGTTCGTAAGGGAGGATATCTGCTACCGTCGCCTTCAGGTTTTTGAAGGTCGGGACCTGTCTGTACTCTGGCTGCGCGTGGACATGGACGACCATGTCAGAGTCTACGCATGCCTCTACAGGTCCCATAGTGGTAATGCAGAAACGGATCAACTCTTGGGCCATGTTCAGGCGAAGATTGACGATCTGCTTTCACAGATTCCCTCCGCCGAAGTCGTAGTCCTCGGTGACTTCAATGCGCACCATACCGATTGGTTAGGGTCACGTGCCACCGACTACGCGGGGAGATCTGCGTTTGACTTTGCTCTGGCAAATGGTCTGTCCCAATTGGTCAAGACGCACACTCGTCTACCGGATGTGGACAGCCATATGCCCTCTTTGTTGGATCTTCTGCTGACTACACATCCCGGAAAGTACCAGGTCACTGTCGAGGCTCCGTTAGGGTCCTCTGATCATTGTCTGGTACGGAGTGTAGTGCCCATTCAACGTTCGGGTCGCACAACACCTGCGACTCGACTCGTTTGGCACTACAAGTCAGCGGATTGGGATGGAATGCGGTCCTTCTTTGCATCCTACCCATGGGGGCCGATTTGTTTCCCTTCCGATGATCCTAGTGACTGCGCTGCGGCTGTAGCTGATGTGATACTACAGGGCATGGAACTATTTGTACCAAGCTCTGTGGTACCACTTGGTGGCAGATCGCGGCCTTGGTTTGATGCGTCTGTCAGGGCTGCAGCAGCTGGCAAACGGCAGGCTTATCAAGCTTGGGCTAATGCGTTAGTCACTAAGGATCCGAGCTCTAGAGTTCTGAAGAGGAAATATAATCGTGCCTCCAGATTCTTCAAACGGCAAATCGCTAGAGCAAAGTTCAAGCATATCGTCAAAATTGGGGATCAGCTGGCAAAGTACCCGCCTGGCACGCGCAAATTTTGGGCGCTTTCAAAGGCCACTCTGGGCAACTTTAGCCAGCCATCCCTACCGCCGTTGCACATGGGGAATGACTCTCTGGCCCATACGGCAAAAGAGAAAGCCGATCTCTTGGGCACTCTTTTCGCCTCCAACTCGACTTTGGTCGACCAGGGGAAGACACCGCCTATCATCCCGCGGTGTCAGAGCTCAATGCCGGAAATAGTTTTTAGGCAGAAAACTATTAGGCAGTCTCTATTTTCCTTGGACGTTCATAAGTCGAGTGGGCCGGATGGCATTTCTCCATTGGTGCTACGAACGTGTGCCCCTGAGTTGACTCCAGTGCTAACGCGTCTATTTCGGTACTCCTACCTTAAAGGCGTAGTCCCGGTCTCATGGAAGCGTGCCCTTGTCCATCCGATCCCTAAAAAAGGTGATAGCTCGGACCCAGCTAACTACAGACCTATCGCCATTACCTCTCTGCTCTCCAAAGTAATGGAGAGCATTATCAATAAACAGCTCCTAACATACCTCGAGGATCACCAGTTGGTCAATGACCGGCAATATGGCTTTCGCCATGGTCGATCGGCTGGTGATCTTCTGTTATATCTTACGCACCGTTGGGCAGCTGTTATTGAAAGTAAGGGAGAGGGTCTGGCAGTTAGTCTGGATATGGCGAAAGCCTTCGATCGTGTATGGCACAAGGGGCTTCTTTCGAAGCTACCTTCCTATGGGCTTCCCGAGAGTTTATGCAAGTGGATCACCAGCTTCCTCACTGGGCGGAGCATACAGGTCGTTCTCGACGGTTTTTGCTCGGACCCCAAGCCCGTGAACGCTGGTGTACCCCAAGGCTGCGTGCTATCCCCAACCCTGTTCCTCCTGCACATCAATGATATGTTGGATATCTCCAACATACATTGTTATGCGGATGATAGCACTGGGGATGCGGTATATTCCGGCCGTGCAGGTCTCTCTCGGGAAAACGTCGACGAGTGCCGAAAGAAACTTGTGTCTTCTATAGAGACTTCCTTGGGGATGGTCTCTGAGTGGGGTGAACTGAACCACGTTCAGTTCAATCCCCTAAAGACACAAGTTTGCGCGTTTACCACTAAGAAAACCCCATTTGTCGTATCACCGCTCTTCGAGAGCACTCCTCTTAATGCCTCGCCAAGTATCAGAATACTGGGTCTCGACATTTCGAGCGACTGTCAGTTTCGTGGTCATCTGGAGAGCAAGGCCAAGTTGGCCTCGAAGAAATTGGGAGTGATTAATAGAGCGAGGCAGTACTTCAAACCTGGCCAAAGACTTGCGCTCTATAAGGCGCAGGTCCGGCCTCACATGGAGTACTGTTCTCATCTCTGGTCCGGATCACCCCAATATCAGCTTCTACCATTTGACCGCGTACAACGGAGAGCCGTTCGAATTGTTGGGAACCCGGTGCTCTGCGAACGGCTGGACTCTCTGGCATTGCGTAGAGACGTGGCTTCTTTGTGCGTCTTCTACCGCATTTACAACGGGGAGTGTTCCGAAGAACTATTCGATCTGATGCCTGCCGCCGAATTTCATCACCGCACAGCGCGCCATCGCCTCCAATACCATCCTTACCACCTGGATGCGTGGCGATCCTCCACTGTGCGGTTCTCAAGGACATTTTTTCCACGTTCCACTCGCTTGTGGAACGAACTACCTTCGGCGGTATTTCCAGATCGGTACGACATGGGTACCTTCAAAAAACGCGTTTATTCCCACCTACAAGGCCGGCAACACTCCTGTAAGTCCTCGGATGTTGCAAGAGTTCATGGGCGGCGGTGATCACGTCCATCTGTGACCCGCCAGCTCGTTTGCCCTCCTCTTACATAAAAAAAAAAAAAAAAAAAAAAAGACCATTATTTTCACACCCATCTTCCAATGAGGTGACCAATGCCTGCAAATCGCATTCTGATGATGCAATGAGCACTGCTGATTTGATGATTTCACCGTTCTTCGAAAGCACCCCTTTCATTCTACAGGTTACCGAACAACCCCGGGAACCACTAACTTCTCGCCAGAAAAGCTTCGTGTTTTCCCGGAAGTTGTTCGTCAACCTTTCATCCCTTTCTCTCTCAGAATTTTCACGCTTCATCTTTATAAGTGCTTTCGTTTTGTGCTTTTGCAGCTTGTACGCTCTTTTTCTTATCTCTCTCATACTTTTATCCTTACCAGAGGCTTTATAATCCAGCCATGCTTTCTTCTTTAACTCCACAGCGTCTTTCACTTCATTATCCCACCAATTATCGCGCTTTTTACTAAAACCTCTTTTCCTTTTACCACATACCTCGGTCGCTACTTTCACCATACTATTTCTAAGGTTTTGCCAGCATAATTCAGCACTTTCATTTCCAGAATCACAATTTTCAAACTTCTTGGAAACCCTTTCTTGATATTCCTCTCTGATCGGTCGATCTTGAAGCTTCCAGCTTCTTATGCGATAATTCGACTCCAAGCTAGGACTCGTCGTGCGGCTGCGCCAACCTGCAAACAGACCTCTTATTCTAACAACGACTATATAATGGTCCGTTCCCAGATCAGCACCCCTAAACACTCGTGTGTCCATAACTTGGCTTCGAATACGCTGATCCACTAGGAATAAATCAATCATACTTCTTTCTTCCGCGCGCTCCCATGTGTCCATGTGAATTTGTTCCCTCTCTCCCAAAACTCTTCGAGTTCACTCACCGGAGCTGAGGATACTGGCGCATAAATGGCCAACAAGAATACTCTTGTTATCCCCAGCTTAAAGCGAACCTAAAGAAGCCTCGGGTTGATGGCCTTGTATTCTTTCATTGCATTAACCATTCGAGAAGACAACAACACGCCTACACTTTGGCAACCTCGCTCACCCACTGGATCGTTGCCTTTTCGCTTGGTCTCAGACACACAAATAACATCCAGATCTTTATCTACCATCACATCTAATAATTCATTCATCTTCTGTTCCATTCCTCCTCTTACATTCCACGTAGCTATTTGTAGTTCCGTCCTCCACCTCCCGCCGTTCGGAACATGGCGTGTTGGTTGGCGGTCCCCAATGCCGCAAGTAATTACTTAATAATATTTTAAATTCTTTCCTTGGAATCTAAGCTAATCTTTAATTTGTCGACATGTTATGAAAAGGATAAAGAAAAAATATTTTAGTTAAGATAAATGAAATTGAGAATTGACAATTGAGTATCAAACGTAATCAGAACACGCATATAAAATAATATCTATTTGCAAGATTAGATAAATTATAATAATATTAAATTAATTAGTCACTTAATTTAACATTTACTTTACTTAAATTAGAGAGGTTTTACAATTGTGAGAAATGTTATGTATAGATAATGTTACAAGAAATAATATTTAAGAAAGAATCAACTATTAAAAATGATGTCACAATTATTTATGTCATTAATTAAAACAAGTATTCTTACAGTAGAATTTGTTGTGAAAAAGGTTATCATTTTGATAACATTATGCAGTACGTAACTCAGAAAATAGTTTAAATTCAATTTCAGGTCGATTATTAAGGTGGAAGTAAATGATACGCAAATGAAATGTATGCACGAGCAATTTAACCGGTCAGTGAAATGAGGAGGCGTTTCATACCTATCGTCACACAATTTTATAAACTTGAGTAACTATACACATACACCCTATCAACTTAAGTATTTATTGTGTGGAAAAGATGGCTGACTAAGAAGTAGTTAGTGATCCTAACTGCTGAGCGAAATGTATACACAGAACATTTCATGATATAATCCAAAAATTATTATACTGAGTCTGAAATTGTTTTGTCTCGATTATTTTCATGTTCGTTAAAACCACGATACATAAATTATTACCCAAAGCTTGTATAATAAACTCCTATCCCGAACCATAAATGAGACCAGCATCCTTAGATACGGCCTACATAATTAATCTGCCATTCGAGATATTGCGTTGTCGTGGTTTTGCTGATACAGAAATTTTATTATATACATATATTATATAACTTATATACCCTTGGGAGAGGAGATCTGTGCTCAGTTGTTGATTAACATATATAGGCTGATTCTGATATAGATATAGCCTAAAATATAGAGTATAGACTTTATAGGTAATTATTTTATTATCGAAGTCCAATTAAGGTATTGTTTTTTTTAAACAGATATAAAATGGATAATTGCAATAATTAAAAATTTATAATGGAAATTTCAAACCAGTAATTGAATATTGCTTTCAAATAAAAGTTATAAGATATAAAGTTTTTTTTGCTGTTACACTTAATAAGTTAGCGTTTTTATTCTTCTGCACAATATATTATTCACTATCTCTTTAAACACTATCCTTCTGTCCTTATACCACTCTAAGTGCGATCGGTATAGCATAATCTCTTTCAATTACTTCTGTCCTTCGCCAGCTCAGCTCTACTTCTTTCTTCCTTAAGTAATCATTCACATAATTCATCTCTCCCCTCAGTTTTCTGGTTTCTCTCTAGTAACGGTTTTAAGTTTCAAACTTCTTGTAATATATTCATTTATTATCTCACAAATTCTTGTTACACAACAACTGTTCTCTCAAAGCTCTTTCAAATAAAAATCATATATAAGTTTTTTTACAAAATTTTTATAGTATATCATTCACAAATGCATAAGTTTGATCTCTTGGTGGTTGTTACAATCCTGTATTACTCTTTTTTATATGAACGGCAGTAAACAATATACGCCAGACGTAAATAATATACCAGACAAGGATCTTACGGAATTTGTATTCCACTTCCAATAACTAACAGGGGGATTACTCCAGGTGTCAGTATCTATACATCTCACAGAATAGGATAATCTAAATTAATTGTATTGTTATTCAACTAAACTGACCTAACTACGAGTATTATTGGTATCGTCTTTGCAAGGTGCGATTAATGTTACAGTGAAATCCATCATTCAAGAATTAACAACAACGATATATATTAAGTTATTACTTTGAAAGTAAATTTCTATTATTTATCACTTAAACCCTAGAGAGTTATATTATTTTATCCATAGATGAAAATTCTATTTGTTACTTTTATACATACATCACGTGAATCATAAGAAGTAGCTCTCAGAAGTGGAAGGGGAAAAGAATACTGCTGTAATTTCTGTTTACCTTACATAGCTTCTCAATTATTTTCTTACATAATAAGCACCATATTCCACTATTTAAATAAATTTTGTTAAAACAAGAAAAAAATAATTTATATTTTTTAATACAATTTTCCCTTTTTATCTTAATTCAACTACTAAGGTGCTATATAGCTATGATATGCACATACATAAAATTTTAAAACTAAATAACAGGCAGGAAACTAAAGCGTCCCGACATTTATTTAAATAAATATAAAGAGCAGGTAAATAATGTATATTTTCTAAGCCTCTAAGTAAGAATATTTTAAAAAGCACTTTTTCTTAAAATGCGTAAAAATAACGAGCTTTAAAGCAGTAAAGCGTTTTCAAGGTGAATTTTAACGTTATTTTTCTCCCCAGCAGCGATTTATAAAGATCAACTTTGATTTACTTTGTTTATATAGGCATATACATATATTATGTATTATAATTAATATATTAAAACTCAAACTACGATTGATGTAATGATAAATTGATGTGATGAAATCATTGAGTAATTAATATAAAAGAATTTAATTTTCTTTAATTACAAAGATATTGAAATAACTGCTATGTTCTAGCCATAGAAAGCTGCTAATAAAGAAATTTCCTAGGCCGATAAGGTAGTTAATAATACCTCGTAATGTTAGCTTCAGTAAGCTTTTATTGAAGTAAGCTAAGATAATAATGTTATTCTTTTTACATTCTTGGTCACTACCCTAAAAGATTGCTTTAGATTAGCTTCTTAGAACGAAATCGCCATGTAGTCATACATGATTCCTACTTACTTGGTCTACTTTTCTTGTGTAACAAACACACACTGATATTACATACATACAATGTAGTTTGTCTAATAGATATTAATTACTAAAAAAAACCTTATATTTATAAACTTACATTTTGGAATGCCTATAGAAAGCAATGAGTATTATTATTAAGTTATAATTTATTTTAACGCACGGGAAAAGGTATTTACTACGTTAAAATTATTTTATATATTTCAAAATCCTAGCTTTACTTTTCAGACCTAGAAAATTTTAAATAATACTAGCTGATGATTGCAAATACTATGTAAATGCAATGTAACTTTATGTAATTTATTACATTATACTTACTTTTACATTATTTAATAATTTTCTATGTAAAAGATAGATTCATTCACAGATCCTTGAAATTATATCATTTATACATTTATTATATACAAGGTTAAAGGTTAGGTCAACCTAAATCCTTTAAGACGTGGTAGTTTACATTATTCACGACTGGTGTAGTAAAAAGTGGCCTAAGACACTGAATGCGTGTATGTGTGCGAAATATGAGCAGACCTGTGAAACATGTATTGTAAAAATTATAAGTAAACCTAATTTGTTACTTATTTGTATTGTTTTATTTTGTTTTCTGACTCAAGTCAAATTGTATCATTACTTTTTACTACTACCTGGTAGGACTTCATCACTGTATTTGTCTAATAATACTAATAATACCCTAGCATGTTATACCTTATGAGAAAGCTAGAGAACCGTAGATATTTTAACGCACATCTGCAGCACAATTGTCATAGACCTTTTTTAAAATATCTTATAAAGATTATTTTTTTTTCACAAACGTATTAATTTTTTATCAATCGATTGTCCACTACGACTCAGGTAACTTGCAGTGTTAGTGATTTAAATAATAAAACAACTAATCCACTATACAAAAAAAAAAGCATAAACAAAACAAAATTGAGGAACAAAATACAAAAAAGGGGACAATAGACAAACAATCGGGAATTTTTATAAAATAATTTCAAAGGCCGATAACTTGAGAACGGTTAGGTTTGGGATATAGGGTACCGTAATCTAATCAGTCAGGAATTATGTAAACTACCACGTTTTAAAGTATTTGGGGCGACTTAATCTGTAACCAAAGTATAAACCCAAGAGGTATATTTAAAAACAATGACATCAGCACTGCTGACACTAATGTTATTATGATGCTGGCTCTTGATGGGTCTACAAAGAAAACTACTCAATATTCTTAATTACTCCATTTATTATCTAGGTCTAGGTGAGCGAGAATGCCATGTTCGGACAACACAGGTATTATATTATACGTATTACTACATACATATTTACATACATATTAACTTTCATGATATAATATTTTGTAATGTGCGTAATAAAATAATATCATAGTTTATATAGCTATTTCATTTTAGTAAAATAACCTAATTTAACTTTTTTAAAGTGTATTATTATTTTATTAATTCGATTAAGAAAATATTTAATTGTTATTAATAAACATAAGTGGTAAAAAATTATTTTGACATATTGGCAAAGGCCATCTTTTAATGTTAAATTGTTATGTTTGTAATTACATTTAAAAATGGTAATCACAAATGTGTGGTTTATTGTTACTACAAATACATTTACGAATAAAAAATTATACAAAATAATTATTTTGTTAGTAATCAAATTATAGAAAAGTTTAAAGCTATGATTTTGATCAAATGCCATAAACGACCGCTGGCGCCTCTGTAGCTGTTAAAATAGTATGAACATGTCAATGAACCACAATTTGATTTTTAGAAACATCCCTACTGGACATCTGACAAGCTAAATATCTTACTTTTATTGTTTATAATATTTTAATTAGACGTTGTTCCTTTGTGTGTATTTAAATCTATTGTTTAATTAGTAATTGATTTAAGTATTGTAAACTTTTATTATGAGTATATCTTATTAGTTTATAGAACTTGGAATTTCTTTTCTTTTAAATAAGTCCTAATTAATGTTCTTTTGTATATTTTCTATTTACTAGACAATGTAATAAAATTTGATTAATATTCTTTTTAATAAAAATTGCTGAATAAAGCTAATTTTATTTATAGAATTTTAAATAATCTAACAAAGATCTATGTATATTACAAACAGCAGATGTTCAGAGTACAGGATAATAATTTAATTCATATAGATGAAATATGCATAATACTATTGAGTACAACAACTCTGTTTAGATATCAACATTTTTCAAATCACAATATAGGCCATGAATTCTCTAATATTTTATATAATATAGACCTGAGCTTTAATGTTATATAACAAATACTCGGTATAAATTTAAAATATCATGAAATAGTTATATCATAAATATAATTATATATAGGTATATATTTATTAACTAATATATGTTAATTCACGAACAAGAGCTGTACTGGAACCCACTTCTTGATGAACGAATTATTAGTTATGTTATCAACACGGTCAATATGTAGATGATAGTTATATTTTTAGGATTTCTTACCTGTAAAGCTAAAAGGAATTTTGTGTAAAATCATTTTGTAGTACATCTGTTGTTATGGTCCTTTTTTCGGGAACGCGTGATAGTATCAAATGAAAATTACTTTCCGTAATAAATTATTGGAGGTTACTTGGAAATTAAAAAACAATTGTCTGAATCACTGTAATGATAAAACAGGTATGGTACATATTTTAACACACTGAATTATTAAATCGCTAGCGTTTTTTCACCCCATTTAAAATCATTAAATGAAGGCAGACACAAGACTAGATAAGAATAGACAAGACCATCACTTCAATAAAACTTCACTAGACTAGAATAGGTAACCACTTCACTTTTATTGAGAAACCTTAAGCTCAGTATGTTAAGGAAATATTTTAATTAAACCTTGTTAAAATAACTATTAAGAACGTTATCTGTAGTAATATTGTAACTGTTATTTTTAGTGCAAACTTCTTATTGTTAATATTGTTTTTTTTATATATATTTTGTTTAGTAACAGAATATCAGCCTTAAACCATTGTACAACTACGGAGAGAGCATTGCGTACATCACCAATCAATGATTGCTGTCTACTAATTTTAAAAGTAAGAGAAGTATCATCAGCAAACAACACTATCCAGTGTTTTTGATCTTACAAGGTAAGGTAAATCATTTATGTAAATTAGGAACAAGAAAGGTCCTAATATGGAGTTTTATATAAAATATACATTTTATAATTTTGAAGTCCGGTAATACACGGCTTGATATCAGAATAATGGTAGAAAAGGTTGCAAATAAGTTTATTTATCGTAAAAGAAAACCTATAATTTAAGCCGTCATTGGTACATCATGTTAGCAAGTATGTACTTGAAACTTTCTTCTTCATGAGCATATGTAAAAAGTTTATGAGGTACCGGCGGGAGTCCAAGCCCAGATAACGTAAGCGAAGTGGTTCAGCCAAAAAATGGAATCGTTAAAGGTTATAGATATCGTGTGTGTAAAGTTTTGAAACTCTGATGAGGTTACATCATATGTAATTTACAGAAAATGGCTTCCCATTTATTGAGCAATATATATTTATTTAAAGATATGAACACATTGCATTTGAAGTGATGCAGCATATACTGCATCACTTCATTCATAAAGAGTTTTCACAAATATAAAAACCCTTTATAAACCGTTTAGCAACGATACCAAATGTACTGATTCAAAATTAGAGAAAACCAAAAAACTAAAAGAAAACTAAAAAAAATATAATTTCTAAATATGCCTTATCGAACAACCTGTCGTATAATGATATCAGACTAGATTATTAAAATAATGAAGCTAGATCTATAGATAGAATAGGCAAAGGGGGTGGCGGTGTAGCTATATATTTGCGTGCTGATATACTTTATAAAATAGTAAGCGTATCGTCCACAGTGTATTCTGAATCAGCAGAGTATATTTTTCTTGAAATTATAATGCGTCATACCAAAATTCTTCTGGCAGTTTTTTACAGTCCGAATCTTACTATCAATTACTTTCAATCTCTAGAACAAATATTGAATGAATTGTGTCCTAATTATGATCATATCATCATTATGGGCGATTTCAATACATGCATGCTTAAAAATAATTATCGCTCTTATAAACTTCAATCGCTTATTACCTCCTTGAATCTTAATCTCCTGCCCACTTCGGCCACTCATCATTTTCCCAATTGCAACCCTTCACTTCTAGATCTTTTAATTGTATCGTCACCATCTCATGTTCTTACACATGGCCAATATACTGCATCCTTTTCTAATCACGACTTAATCTATCTATCTTACCGTATTCCCCCACCGAAGCGTGCATCACTCTTTCGGGATATTCGGAGTTTTAAGAGTATAGACTGGGTCTCGTTACAACGGGACGCTAGTAACATTGATTGGAGTAGTATTTTTGATATTTCTTGCGTTGATTCAAAAGTGAATTCATTTAATTCGCTTATTATTAAACTTTATGATTGCCATGCTCCTATAAAACGCGTTAAAATAAAACAAATCCCTGCTGTTAAAATAAAACAATTCATTTCAAAAGAATTAAAAGACTTGATTTTACAAAAAGACAAAGCAAGAAAAAGATATAAACGATCTCCTTCTGAGTACAATTTATCAACTTTTAAGTTATTACGCAACCGCTGCAACCGTATGTGCAGAGATGCTAAAAAACGTTATTACCATGAATCACTCTGTAACAGTAATTCCAGTAAGACATAGAGATTTCTTAAATCTATTGGTATTGGTAAAACGCCAGTCAGCGATTGTAAAAATGTAGATTTAGATGCTCTCAATGATCATTTCTCTCTTCCACCGGTATCAACAATAAGTGAGAAAGCTGAAACTCTACGGAACTTGTCTGTCTTGCTAATGCCGAATTCTTCTCCATTTCGTTAACACTAAACCTACCGACAATTCTTGTATACCTGTTCCTACTAATTAAAAGTTATTTTATTATATAATGCATTTAATAATGGAAATAACGAGAAGTAAAAAGTGTAGAAAATATTATATGCATATTATAAGAATGGTCATGTAGTTTGATAACGATATTATAAAGTTTGAAAATGTGTAAGTTTTACAAAAGTTTAAGTACGGTCAATTTGACCGGTACTTGGTAGGTTTAGTGTTAAGGTATTGTTAGTGAACTGGATGTTAAAACCGCCATACTATCTATTTCATCTAATGCTATGGGAAATTATAACCTTTGCTTCAAAATGATCACCTCTATTCTCCCCTTTACTCTTCCAGTTTTGACGCACATTTTTAATTATTCTCTTTCTTCATCTACCTTTCCTTCATCCTCATTCCTCATTCATTCCTCTCCCTAAAGTTTCTAACCCAACTTGTGTTTCTCATTTTCGACCGATTTCTATATTTCTATATTTCATTTCTCTCTAAAGTTCTCGAAAATATTGTTCATAAACAGCTATCTTCTTACGTTTTCTCTAACTCTCTTCTCTCTCCTTATCAGTCTGGCTTCCGTCCTGGACATAGCACAGGTACTGCTCTTTTAAAAGTAACGGAAGATGTACGTTTGGCAATGGAGAATAAATGTGCTACTATTTTAATATTATTAGATTTCAGCAAAGCCTTTAACTCTGTCGATTTTGACGTTCTACTGGGTGTTTTGCGATCAATGAACATGACCTCTTCTACCATTGCTTGGTTTGATTCCTATCTTCGAGGTCGCTCACAGTGTGTTCGTCTTGACTCTTCCTTCTCCAACTGGGCTTATCTCACGGCTGGTGTGCCTCAAGCTGATATCCTTTCTCCACTACTTTTTTCCATTTTTATCAACTCTGTCACTAAAGTCATTTCTTCCAGTTTCCACTTATATGCTGACGACTTGCAGTTATATCGTCATTTTAATATTGCTGATGTTAATCAGGCTATAGCTGTACTTATTTTAGACCTTGAACAGATAAATAATTGGTCTAGGTCTTACAGTTTGCTTCTGAATCCGGTTAAATCTCAAGCATTGCTTTTATGTACTCGACATCAACTTAACTCCTTACCTACTCTTGCTCCCTTATTTCTTAACGACACTGTAATCAATTTCTCCAACTCTGTTAAAAACCTAGGCATCTTTCTGGATTCCTCCTTATCTTGGAATACCCAATTTAATGAGGTGAGCCGCAAGGTGCATTATGCATTTCATTCATTGAAGTGTCTCCAAAACTTCCTGCCTATGAAAACTAAAATATCCCTCACCCAAACTCTCATTCAGCCTATTATTGACTACGCCGATTCCTGCTATTTGAATGCCACAGAGGAGCTTATTAATAAACTTAAGCGTTTGCAAAATCTCTCCATCAGATTTATTTTTGGATTGAAAAAGTTTGACCATGTTTCCAACTTTCGTAAAAAGCTTAAGTGGCTCCCAATTCGCTTTCGCAGAAATACTCGCATTTTATGTATTCTTTACAACATTCTTTTTAACCCCACTTTCCCACGTTATTTGCGCGATCGCTTCTCTTTTGTACACAATTCCGAATCTCCGTGTAGACCACATCTTAGAACGAACCTCAAATTTCCTACACATAAAAGTAAAATTTATACTCATTCTTTCACGGTTCAAGCAGTGAGGTTACGGAACTCAATTCCTTTCAATATACGGAATTCTAAGTCCGTAACAATCTTTAAAAAACGAGTCATCGAACACTACCTTTCTATATAGATGTAAATATATTCAACGTATTTGTAAGTGTTTATTTATCTAAAACTTTATTTATTATAGTTATATAGATTATTATAATTAGTAATTTTTTATTTATTATAACTGTATTTGTAATTTTATGTTTATTTGATTTTCAAATATTTTGTATGCGGTGCGCACTTTTACTGCCTTTTATTTTCTACTCTCCTTTCACAGGTCTGCTGGAAGATATTTCATTTAGAAATAAGCAGTGTCTTTGTACGAATCTGTAAATAACTCTGTTTTTTATATATTTTGTGTGTATATAAATGTTAAATAAATAAATACATAAATCTTACCACTTTATTAATAGACTTCCTGATTTACAGTACTGCCTTAGAGATATCTGTTTCTGTACGCTCGTTACTCTTGTTAACGTCACATAAATTAAATATATTAAGTGTCATATTATAACAGTCATGAAATTCTATATTGATATATGATAGTATAATAGTCAAGCACTGAAATTGGGGTCGTCTTATTGACAAAAAAAAAAAAATATAAATAATATTAAATGAAGTTCTAGCCACGTTTTAAAACTATTAAAACTGTTACAATATATTTAAAATTCTATAGCGTTGAATATTATAAAAGAAATAGCGTTTAGTAAATTGGCTAAATTTCTCCACTCCCAACTTTTAAATTAGTGAAAGTTGAGACCTGCAGCAGGGGATGGTTCAAATTTAATAATCCTGAGCACCTGATTGACTTCCAGGTTACGATAGAACTAATACTAACTGTGCATGAAAGGCTCATTATAATAAATTATATTAATAAATACATATTTTATTACGTAATAAAGAAAACAATATTTGTGAGAGGTTCTTATTTATCAATCACAATATTCCATCTTCTCATACTCTCACGTTCTATTCTGGGACTTTATAAAGTTTCAAATAAAAATTCTATTATTGCATGAGATAATAAGGATACCATTTCATTTATTTTTATCAATGACATGAAGGTTAATAATAACTTTATATTTATCTTGGTTTAATCAATATATAATGGTAGCTTTGACAATGAAAAAATGTTTTGTATGAAACCTATTTTCAATAAAAATTTTTGATATTGATTTTGATTTTGATACTGAAACACTCAATACTATGCATGTGGCATATGAAGATCTATTAAATACTATCAAATACTTATATACTGTTCCAGCTCAGTCTCTTCTAACCTAATGCATTCCTGTTTGGGGTGATGCTTCTAAAACTACTATTTTAAACAGAATGTAAATGGCTAGATGAACCGTGTAGTCTTTTAACAGTAAGGAAAAGGTATATAAAATACACAATTTTGTTTTAGAAATACATGAAAAAACTTATTTCGACCCTAATTGAAAAAAAGTAGAAGTCATGGTGTAGCGATTAAGAACCTTTTATACCTTATATACCTCGTCCGGAAGACGGAGTGGGTGTAATAAAAATATATAAATCTATTAAGAGACTTTACATATTTTTAACACAATCGGTAACTACTTGGTTACTGATATGATACGTCAGCTAATTTATACACTCACGCGCACACATACGAGTACTCATAACTCATAATTATATTTTATAAAATACTGCTTTTTATTTTATATAAGTATACGTAAATTACTATTATTATCAATACGAGATATTACTTTGAAATTTTAAAACATTTCCTTGTAATTTTGATTAGGGATGAGAGGCCTAAACTTATCACGCTGACCTATTGCTGATTGGTCGGTTATTTTTTACAGTATTTAAAAGCAATAAACACATTCAGAAAAATTTACTAATAATAGAATCACTTATACTAAATAGTATTACCTATACTAAAGCCACCTGTATCGATACTATATTTACGAATATTATTATAACTATTAAATGTTTAATAGTAATAGATTCTGACCACTGTGGGAATTTTTTTAGTTCAAAAGTAACAAGAGAACAAAATTTAAAAAGTAAAATAACTTTTGTACCAGTAACCTGAATATATATGTATATTGAATATTTTAATACTTTTATTAAATTATTTATTAAATTGTTTTTATTTTAGTATTTACCGCGAAATCTTAAATGCATTAGTTGTGAATGGTCCTCAGTGGAGATACATAAAAATAGAGAATAATTGTATCAACTGTATACCGAAAGACATTTTAATACTAGTGAAGAGTTTATAAGTGATATAAAATTATTTTACAAATCTTATAAAAAATAATGTAAAGCTCTAACATTATGTTTAAGTAGGACAATAGATAATAGTAATAATAAAATAAAAACATCTTGGAAAATAATGAATGTGGAAAGAACAGCTAAATTTCAGAGAAGCTACTTAAAAAAAATATAAGACAAATTTAATATATGCAATATATACGTCACTTCTAACCTCGAGGTTGCAACAGTTTTTCAATCTTTTCTACTAATAATAAATCTTTAAACTCCTCCACCGCCACCGAATCGAAATTACTTGTGGACAATGGAAAACAATGTTGTATTTATTTTAGAAGTTAATGCCCACAACATTATAATTTTTTTTATTAGTTAGTGTGGAGAAGACGTTGAGTAGACATTGTTGCACCAAAATGGCTGATGCGTTATACCAGTGAACGGGTGCTGCTTGCGATGACTGATCGTCTTAGTAGTCACAGATTTTTTTTTTCTTAATATTAACTAATCATTAGGCCCGCTTATTGAATTGATTACAATGGTTCCAATTGTACATACATTGCTCACCAAATATAATATTGACGTTTGTGAAACAGTGATCACAATAAAAAAAACGGGCTGAATTTGTTGTATAGTTCTTTTAAAATTAGGGCACGTTTGGAACCCTCAAAGTCTTATTTTGGGTTAGAGAGTGTCTTTGCAGAAAGACTTATTTCAATAGTTGTAAATAGTATCAAAATAGGCCCTCTCGCCACTCCCATTTTATGTACACAATCAACAAATTGTTTACGCCACTATCAACATGTGCAGTGCACCTTTGTTGAGTTTGAAGAAAACATCACGTTTTTCAACAGAAAACATTCGTCGACGTTTTATTGTCTTGTTTTTTATTAAACCGATATGTAACTATTTATAAAATAATTATATATTAACTCAAATTATTATAATAAATTTACAAAATTGTTATAAACTGTAATCCATGTGTTCTTTTTATGTGTAAGATAGTTTTTGTCTGAAAGAGTAGCGGATATACATACATCCTAGCGAATTTTTTCATTTATAGTGTGAGTAGGATAATGAGATAAGCAAAAATTATAAATTTTCAATGTAAATATATTTTTGTTCGGTATAACTGATTTACATTTTAGTTCAGTAGGAATCTGACATTTCATAGGTATATTGCAAGCCTATTTGAAATACAAATCCTAATTCCTATTGTCACAAAATTCAAATAAGTAATATAATGCAATAAAAATAATACAATATAATTTCCTTATATCGATCATGAATAATAGAGTCTTTGAAATGAATAATTTCCTATTTAAAATCATTATCAAAATCTATGGTCGATTAATTATTTTCAACTGACATTTCAAGAACATTGGTAGTAATTGCTTTTTTTTGAATATAAGCGATTGAGTATTTTAAGAAACAAATTTGTTTATATAATTATATAATTAAATAACCGTTTGAATGTTAATTCTAAGTTTCGGAAACATACCTACGCTTTTCGCAAAGGTCCTACCTATTTTAGAAGGACCACGCTGAAAAGGAAGATATTGGTAAAGATGGTATACTGTAGTCATTAACCTGCAGCTCATATCTACCTGGCTCGAACGAGGTAGTATCGCCTCTTACAGAAGATTAACGTGTATTTCAAGTACATCCAGATCACCTAATGATTCTCTGTTCAGTAGTAAACAACAATGATAGCGAAGTAACATTGGTTGGAATTATGATTCAATGGGGTACGTAAATGGTCCGAGTTCGATTTACTAATCGTTATAATAAACGACTTCGTAAACGATGGTATGGTGGTGTGAAAATATTATTTTCTTAGGTGAGCTCATAAAATTCATTTTAATATCATTCAAGTTTAAGATAGTATTAGATATACATATATTTTTTGAATGTGTGACGTGAGAACAGTTTAATGTAACAATAAAAAGTTTATTTACTAATTTATAATAATTAAAATTATTATTTATGACGATAAATTTGTAGCGTTATTATATTTCTGGAATCTAAAAGACAGTGAAGAAATATATACATATGAGCTATTTACACACATTTATTACACAATAACTTCAGATATCCAAGAAATAAATTTATTTGTATGGGGATCCCAATTTTTTTCCAGATTTACTTCGCCCGATAAAAACTTTTATCCTTTATACGTTGAAATATATATATGTATCTTTCTCGTGTTTACAACTTTAGGACTATTTTTATTTTTGTATTAAATGAGATTTTTAACGTTCATTGCTCCTTCATCTTTGTTTATGTTACCATATTTATATGAATGAATTACGAATTGTATTTTAAAGAGTTTAAATAAATAATTTTAAAATACTCTAATATAATGAAACTTTTATCCAAGCTCCAAAAATCATAAAAGAGTTCATTAAGTGTGATAACCGTATCATTATAAAAAGGTGTGATCTTTCTAGTTGACGGCACTCTCTTTCAATGTCAACAGAGCCGAAATAATATCATTTAAATACAGTTTACTAGTTTAAACATGGTAGATGTTTTTTGATAGACAATAAGAAAGAAATAAATAAATTCTTATTTGTAATATTATAATAAATGTCACCTACATGATGGGACACATTTTGGAATTCTGAATGTCAATGAAGGAAACATATGTGTATATAAATATAGTAGTGTTTTATAAATAACTTAACCGTAATACAATATATACGCAAGGTTACAAAGAACGCAAACGCAATTTTGTTCACATAAGTTGGTCATGTAGTTCATGTAGTTTAAGCCATTCACAGCCTAAGCACGTAAACTTGATAGATTTCACTCACCAAGAAACTTTACTTGAAATGTAGCCTTTTGAAGACATTAGTAAGTTTTCCTGGGTGCAAAATTAAGCCCAATAGAAATGTACCCAGCAAAATTGCTTGGCAGTTGCACGTGTTAGATTTTTTAAGACTACAAATAAAGGCGGCTAAATAATTAAGAAAATCAAGCTGATATTATACTTAAAATAATACATATAATATAATACGGCCTTTGTAATTTGTAAAAAGCTTTGTAATTTATATTGCATAAAACATTTTAAAATAAAATGCCTATCGTTTGTCAAAAATTATATGTACCATAAAATATGAAGATTTAATAAAAAATATTTTTGTATGTTTGCCAACTACATACCCGTACATACCAATCACATTCACCCGCTGCCAATGAGACCGCTTGGGATCAAATAGAAGGCCGACCAGCCGATAACATACTATAAGATTTGTAACCTAGACATGGGGGTAGCATTCACCTGTTGGTTGATGAGAGACATCAGCACTAAGTTACAGTCCACCGGCCTAATATATGGACCATAGAATGTACACAAAAATAATTAACTTTTAATTATTATTTTTTTAACAAGTTGATTTACAAAATAAATATGATCACATGATATTTAAATATACTCTGCTACCTGAATGCTTTCGAAATAACAATATTAAGTTTTCTAAACCGATTAGAACATAGCAGATTTGTGAAAGAATACAAAAATTACATACGGGATTTTAAAATTTTGATCTTAATAAAAATCTTTTTAAAGCAAATTATTTTTTTTAAAACAAAAAAAAATGTTTTCTATTGCGACTATTTTATCATTAACAGATCTAATCGACAAAATAAGTAAGTGTCGGGCCTTATAATATTTGCATATTCTTTTTTGTCAGTCTAGCTGATCTAATCCGCAATGAAGAGATCCACAGAAAAGGTACTAGCGAAGATGTCACGGTGTGAATGAAGAAGAACATGCTCATGTGGTTTGGGTAAGTCGAACGAATGAGTGATGAAAGAATGGTAAAAAAGATTTATATAGGAAAAATGAGCGGTAAGAGAGACAGGGGGAGGCGTCGAGTGACCTTCGAAAACGCAGTATCTATGATACTGGAGGAAGGTCACGTAAAAAGCATGAGGACCCCCCGGAGGGCATGTATGAAGAGGTTAATGTCTGTGGCCGAGGCGAAAGAGGTATGCAGGGACCGTAGCGTTTTGCGCTGCGTCGTCTCTGGCTACCCCGCAAGGGATAGGGCGTGAAGATAAATAAATAAATATGAGAACAATTTGGCACTTGGTATATTTAATACTTTTATGTATTTATATATTGGTCTTAACTTTGTAAGTGTTTATGCAAATTGTCGGCGACGAAATCGTGTATTCAGTATATTTGTTCGTAAAAAAGAAAATATAATTCAAAATATTATTAAATAAAGTAGATATATATATATATATATATATAGTGGTATATATATATATATATATATATATATATATATATATATATATATATATATGGTGGGCCAAGAATTCGTTAACATTTAAATGTAACTTACCACGCAAACTATTGCCGCGCGGGGCGCGGGCGCGTGCGGGGGCAATAGTTCGCTTCTTGGAAATTTAGTCGCAATGGATCGCTTCACGGGGCCACAACGCGATTACTGTGTGAAACAGTTTTATTTAAACAACTTTTCGCTTATTACTGTGAGACGCTTATTTCGCGTTGAATATGGTTTACACGACTTAAGTCAGTGTCCAAGTGCTCCTTTAATAAAGAAATGGGTGAAGAAGTTCGAAGAGACGGGATCTTCACTAAATGTGAAACAAACCGTAGGCCCGCGGACTTCTGGAAGCGAAAACAACGTGCAACAAGTTTCCGCTTCTGTTCGACGTGATCCAGATTTATCGACGCGCAAACGTTCGGCTGAATTAGGATTATCCCGCACATCATTACGCCGTATTTTGAAATTAGATTTGAAATTACATCCATATAAGATCCAGATAGTGCAAGAACTAAACCCTAATGATTTAAATTTGCGTAAGTCATATGCCGAAACAATTAAGTACTTAATTTACAAGAATTTGCTGGCTATAATCGTAACACATAGTTTCAACAAGATGGAGCCACATGTGAGGCATTTGGTTACAGCATTGACACAATCACAATCACATTCTTCTTTATCTTCTTTTGGAAGGTGATGAAACCTTGAAATCTTGCGCATACTGCGCAAACAACTTCAGTAACTATCATCTGGATGTGATAACGATCAATTGCCTTTTCACCAAAAACTCCTGCTATTTCATGAAATTTCTATAGACGAGGTTGATATCAGGTGAAGCATTCGGGTTTGAACAATACCTGTCTTACTCTGTCATCGTCTTTTTGTTAAAGGAAACAACCCAGGGCCGGTTTTAATGCGTTTTAACAGTATGAACTTCAACACTGTCTGCAATGCTAAAACCATATGAAATAGTGTAGACATCACAATCATGCAATTCTCAAGTATTAGTAGTTTCAGTCATAAAATGTATGAAGAGCTGCCGAATTTCGGATGGTATTATCTGTCATTACATTTAGAAAGAAAATAGGGCAAAAAAAATACTATTCACTGGAACTGCAGCGTGTTGATTGTACTTATCCCCAACAGAACAAGTTTTATAAGACAATAATATAACAAGATGACCTTATGATCATAAAACATGGGTAAATAATCTATAAAACCAAACTTTTTATATTCTTGGTAAAATAACAATGTTGTGTCGGTCACACTATTAATGATTTAAAATTACCTCATCTTTATTCTATTATTATTGAGACTAATAATATTTTTTTTATCTAATAATAATCTAAGAATAATCGTCAATAAAATTATATCCTATTGAAGTCAATGAGAAACGTTGAGTCATTATAATAGGCTCGCTTCGGTCAATATGCAAACGGCACCCGAGATTTCGCGAGCGAAGTGAGTCGAAATTGAGGGTCTGTTGGCGCCCCTAGTTGTGTTCTTTTTTCTAATATAAGCTTTTATTATTTAAAATAATTTTAATTATACCTACTTTAAGATGTTATTGTTAGATAGGTAGGTAACAAAATAAAAATTAAGAAAGTTTTAAGTATAAAGAGATTACTGTTGTACCGATACATTTATTACAGTTTATTACTTTTAATATTTAGAAAATATATAAAATGTCCATGAAGACAAGCAAAAAATGGTCTGATAGGAACAACCTTTTACAAATCCCGTCTGTCTCAATTAAACTCTTTTCTAAATATTCACACAAATTCTAAATGTGTCATATTCTTTTAAATTCAATATTCAAATTAAATTGTGCTCATATGTACGAAGACGGCGTCATATTTCACTCAAGACAAGTGGCGATTTCCCCCAGGACACACAAGGTCGTCTTGTATTTATATACGAATTCACTCTGTTAATATAACAAACTTTATAGAGTATAAATAATATATTATATGATTACATGAGAACATTATTAAAGTTGTATATTTTTCTTTATATGGATGTAGATAAATTGTAGATTTTTTTTTATCTGAAGACAAACCGACAGACGAGATTAAAAACTAGATAAATTATAGATATTCTATTTATATTTCTAATAGCTTTATTTTAAATGTAAGTATATTTAAATAAAAGACAATTTAATTTAATTTTTTAGATATATTAAATGAAAAAATAAAATAAAAATATCTTTAAGGACAGGACACAAACGAAATTCTTTGGTACGAATCTTTTAAATAACTTTGTTTCATATATATTCTGTGTGTACTGTAGTGTGTGTATAAATGTTAAATGAACAAATAAATACATGATTATACTGGCTGAATATAATTTGACACATGCATAGCATAGCATAGCATGTGTCAAATTATTTAAGACTCTACAAATAAAAATGGCTAAACAATTAAGAAAATCAATTAATCAATCATAGCTCATGGGTCATAATCGTAGCTTTAAAGTTTTATATAAGTTGATTACTTACAAAATAGTTATTCTTGATGATTTTAAATTCATAAATGTATTTGTAGCAACCATAAATCACATATTTAGATTTTCTAATTCATTTACCCAAAAAATCAAAAATAAGCAAATGGAAATTCAAAGAACAATCTACTATCTATGTTAACACAAAATTCCTATTCTTAAGAAATAATTAAAACTATTTAACTTTATTTATAAGTCCGCTCAGACCTAAGTTCGAATAGTTAAAGGACTTATTAATTGTACGAGTAGGAGTAGCCCTCAAAACAAACAAACTGAATTATGAACACGTAGCATACCCTATAGTGTTCGTTTTGGTCAGTTGTATAAATATACATATATAATAGTAAATACTATTGCAGAGTTTGTTGGTATTATGTTAATAAAATTTTGGATTTTTACTTATTTTATTGAAGGATATCCGTTTTGATACTTAATAAATTTACTATATAATTATTATAACTTCTAGGACTACAACACTATCAGCGGGAACTGCAGGAACTTGAGAATTCACTTGCGTAAGATATCGGCTTTGAAGTTATTTCTATTACTGAGTTTAAATTATATGAAATTATTAACTTGTAATTTATTTAATATTATTATATTGCAGCAATCACATGCAAAATATATATGTAATGTTAGTTCTGTCAGATTTGGCAAGTTTCCTTTGATGTAACTTTGATTTTTTAGGTGTTTTTTTTTAGGTGTAATGTTGATGATTTAGGTATGTTTAGGTATTCGAAATACATATTAAAATAAATTTTAAATTGTTATGCTCCAAAAATATAATGATATTTCGTTTCGTTGTTCAGCATTTGTAAAGATGTAGCGGAACATAGACATAAATAAAGACAGAGGAAATTAATAATGTTTCATAGTGTTTTGTCTCGTCGATCAACTAAAACGCTATATACATACTGATACATGTTATTTCATCTCTAAATATAGCTGACTTTGACAGATGTTGGATAAACCACATGTCACCCCGTTGATAATTAATATATGCGTAGAATACATATATTTTGATAATTAATTAATATTGAGAACTGTCGGAGTATTGTGTATAATTCAGAAATTCTGTTTATTTGAACTAATCTGTTACTTTAAATACATTTTTAACGAATGCTGTCATTATATGATCTTGTAAGATATTTAATTCCCAAAACAACAACAAAGATTTAAATTATTGTCCACAAGAGAACGCTGACGCTATAGTATGTACAAAACCTTGGTATCAGCAAATGGGCAACACGGTGTGTCTTATAAATCACTAAACACAGACTATTCATATGCTTTGGGCCATAGAAGTTGTGATAGCATGGTAAAATATTAGACTATCAATATTATATTTAGACTCTAAAATTTGTATACCCAATTTCTGCTCTCTAGATTATCGGAAAGTACTACTTCTATATTTATAATCAGTGACAAAGTGAAGAAATTTTTACCTGAAATAATTCCTAAACTTCTGATTGAAATTAAATATTTTTTGAAAATAGATCTTGCTATATAATTCCCTCTCGGCCATTGTAATTTTGAACTTTTTAGATATTTTACAAACAAGTTTCAGAGTTTTGAAATGTCTTCGAGATGAGTACGGTCGTGCCTTTTTGATCGACTTGGCGGGGGTGCTTCCTTACCCCCTAGATAGCTTAAAGTAAAAACTAATAAAAACTGTCGGAACTATATTTGAACTCCGTTTATAATTCTATTTGTTTTTTAATTATTAACAGATAACTAAATAATTGACGTAGCAGCTCAATCAATTCCAGGATATCGAAGCAATGATTTTCCATTACAGAGATTCGGATGCATAAATAAAAAATATTCCTGAAACATTCAATTCACTATATTCTCTCATCCTACCATATTTTGCAGCGAGACAAGGAAATACGTAACGACGTCTAATAACCGATAACCGGACATTGAGGAAGGAATTTCCGGTACTACCGAACGTTTTATTTCGCTACGATTGTTTGTTGCATAGGATGCTTAAATTTTCATAATGTGATTGGAAGTGTCCTCGTCGTTGACAAATTTGGCACGAGGAAATATTTTCGCTTTGAATCTTTCTGCAATTGTGAAAAATATTACATTTTATACCTAATTTATTTCTGCTCTTAAATATATAAACATCTTAATTATTAGGTTAGTTTACATTATGCTTTTTATATATATAGGTTTAATAGTAAAGAACCTACTCGTATGTAGAATTCTCTTTATAATCGTAAAGTAATATGTATAGATAAAAGAGTTGTTCAATCACAATGTATTTATGTGATAGGTATTTATACGAGTATAGTTGGTAGTGATAGGTATATAACAATCGAACTATATTTCTTCTCAGCATCGATATCCGAAATAGTTGTTTTGGTGGGAGTGTCGGTTCATCATCCTGTTATATTGCCACGCGGGTTGAGGAAGATGCAGTTCTTCTGGCTCTATGGCATAGAAAAGATCTGGGCACACGTATATACACGGCGATAAGTATGGACACCTGCAGCAGTATGAAAATAAAGGTTATTTTGAAGAGTTTTACCTTCTTTCAAAAAAAAAGCGTCAGTAATATTTACTAGGGGTGCCAACAGACCCTCAATTTCGACTCCCTGCACTCGCGAAATCTCGGATGCCGTTTGCATATTGAGCGAAGTGAGCCCAGTGTAATGACTCATCGTTTCCTATAGACTTCAATGTGATATCAGTTTTTTGACGGTTATTCCTCATCGACTTGACATTTTTCAAAAATTTTAATACATTTTCCTAATGTGTGTCTTTTTGATTGCAAAATTTCATAATTTTCCGTCGAGTAGTTTTCGAGTTTATGCGTGACAAAGAAGGTGAAAAAGTCTCGAGTAGAGCGCTCCGCTCGCATCACTCGCTGCGCTCAATAAATTCAATTCATATATTCAGATACTTTTATATGAAATGAAAATTCAGAAAAACAATTTATTCAGACGTTGTGGTATCTGCATTCAGCAGCAATAGTTTACCATTTACAATTACTTAGTCGTAATAAATAAATGAAAATAAAAAATATTTACTTAACTATGCTTTGATAATAAACAACAACCAAGATGCGAGGTAAAAGTGCGATTATTATATGCATTAGTAGCTGTGCCCATGACCTTGTTTGCAAAGAATGTGGTTTTTTTTATAAAAGTAGCCTAAGTTACTCCTTATAACGTCAGCTATTCTCCCGTGAAAATTCTGTTAAAATGGGTTTCAAAAATGAACTATAAAAAATATTTATTTATGTAAGTACAGTATATACCTTCACATGCATTTAGTGAATTTCTGTTAATTTGTAATTACAAACAGCCACTTAAAGTTTATTTAAATGTATAGAATATATAAGTATCATTTTGTAGAGTCGCTCCGAAATAAATTTAAAATAGCTTTTTAAATATAAGAAAGTATAGATAAATATCTCAGAAAATTTTATAAAACGATAAAAATCGTTGTATTTTTTCCTTGTATTCAAGATCAATATAAAAGATACAAACGTTCTTAAGCTTTTCTCTTCTTCTAAACGTGTTCCCATGATTAAATTTTATCAAAGATCCTCAATTCCTTATATAAGTTTAAATGTAATATAAAAACAAAAGAACATTTTTTTTAGTTTTGTTATTAAATCTAACAAATATGTTAGATTAATGAATTTTCCTTTTTACGTAAAGGTCTTTTTGTAAAAAATATTTATCAAATATTAATTTATTATAGGCCTTGCATGCGTCATTAAAGATGAAATACATTAAAACTGAAACTTTTTTGTAAAAAAGTTCTCAAATAGATGTTTACACACATATAGTTACATACTTACATTTTCAAGTTCTTTCTAGATTTTCACTTGCCGATTGTATTTTAGATAACTTAAAGGTTTACCATGTTTTTATATTTTATAAAGACTAAAATTAAACTGTTATAGTTAACAATTTACTTTTTTATTGTTAGTATTCCTTTCAATTTAAGTAGCAATTAAACTCACAATATATTCCATTAGTGGTGTTAAACATTCATAAGTTAATGGACAAATAAACCTTACCAGATTTTTAGATTTAGAACCACTATAAACCGTAAGTAAATATTCTCTTATGTTTCTAAAAGTCTGTAGAAAAATTAAGATGAAAATATAAGTAAATGTCTTAACATATCTTTTTACACATGGGTCCAAAATGAGTCTTTAGAATATTCTCCTGTTGTATATCACTTAGATGTGTACTCAGCTTCATCGAATAAGATTATTTAGAGCTTGTCACACAAACTTATATACGAATGTAAGACTTTACAAAGACTATATGCAGAAGCAAAATAACGTATGAGTATTGTAGATATTGCATTATGAAACTTTTTATCCTAATAGTCAATAGAAAAGCATAATCTTATGTATACACATTAACATAAATCAAGAAAATTGATTCAATCTTTGATTTGAAGTGACTTTTGTGAATTTAATAATAAGATCATAAAACAAATATTCCTACCATACAGACATTGATATGTGGCTTCGCACTTAGCTATTTTATGATTTACAAAGACTTAAAAATATATGCCAACGTAACCAGCAAGACATAAAATAAGCTCGGGAAATAGATCTTAAAGAGATTTTAAACGAATTCAAGAGAAAATGGATTTGTGGCAACTGTTTTTATATTGCTGCAGTTTATCCTTAACTCTTCCTTGGAAGAATGCCAGACGAAGTTTCTTAGACTATAGCTAACAGGCTATATTTTTAGCTCGAATAATCTACAAAATTATCCTTGCTAAGCTGAATAAAATATTGAAATACTGAATTCAGTGACAATGTTTTTAGTTTTTCAAACCGAATTTAGATAAGCGCGTAAATAACCGAAAGATATTTGCAAAAGACTTTGTATCTAACTTTCTTTAATATAATATAATATTGAAACCCCAAAAATCTAACATTGTTTTTAATAGAACATTGAATTTTATAATATCTTTAAACCCTCGTAACTATAACTCGTCTTTATCAATAGAATTCTAAATTCGTCAAGTCGAGTAGCGATAGCGGTAGCTTAGTTGTTTCCGAGCGGTCGCAGATTCGAGCCCTGTCCGTATCGATAAATTTTTCATTATATATATTTTTTTAAATATACATTAGGTCGTCATGTAAAAAAACTAACACCTAAATAAAATAGGAATTTCAACCATAATGTTTATATTTTATCGGGAGAATTGCAAGATTTAATAAAGGTTTTTATGTTAAAAATAAGTGAAACTTTCTCTATAGTTATTTAGAAAATAGTCTTATAAGATTAAGAATAATATAAGGTTTAACCTTTATAAAATGTTAAAGTTAAGACATACTTTAAAGTATATAAAATCCATTATATTGAAATTAAAACGAAAATAAATTAATAGCTAAAGTTCGTAAGTACAATTACTTATTCAATTAACAAAATATATATCGAATATAAAAAATGTCTAAACGGCGTTATCATCTAGTCAACTGTACCATTAGAAAAATAATAAAAAAAGAAGCTGATATTTGAAAAATTATATAACTCTGCGACAAGAGACCAACTTAGAGTCTGCGTTAAGTGGTTTAGGTGGCGAAATCCGGGCATCTAAACTACAAAGAAACGTTGTCAAAAATCTTTAAAATTTAGAAGATATGAATTTTAAGTATTTGGAGGTAACTTGTGTTGAGTAGTTTATTAATTGAGTTGTATATAAATAAAACGTCAATTTCTTTAATATTTAATAAAAAATACTTAGATAGGAATTACGTAAGCATTTTTTTAAATTATTTTTTTATTTTCTTACCGAATCATTCGGTTGTGAGTAATATAAAATGAATAATTTTGGGAATATGTACTTTATAATATTATATAGAAGTGTTAAAACAATAAGTGAAAAACCCTAAGCCCCACACTTACACTTAAAATTTTTATTTGCATTCTTAGTTTAAAAAGTTTTCAGCCTATAAAATTACCTAAATATTCACCGCCATAAGAACTTTGAGACTCTGCAAGCAACACCTATCTGCTACACTTGTTAAAAAACTTACCAATCGTGTAAATGTGGGGTAAAAAGACTTGTTTATAAATTCTCCTTTAAATATATATTGTCCTCTTTTGAAGATCTTTAAGCGGTATATTAATTATTGTAATTTTAGAAAAATATTTTTCATACTATTCTTTTGGGATTTTGTACATTACTAACATAAGGCAAATTAGTGTCATTTTTTTTCGTATCTTCTTTTTACAAGTATTATGCTAAATTTTATAATGTCTTCGACAGATTTTGTAACGTTTAATTCATTCTTTACCAATTTTATCGACAATGAATAGCAATTAAAGTTTAAGTCTTGAACATATATTGTTTAATGTGTTGTTCTTAGAGCGAGTCTACGTGTTACCTACTGTCACTAAAATACTTAAAATCACTGAGGACATAAGGCTTGCTATGGACAACAAGTCATTTACCATCCTAGTTTTACTTGATTTTAGTAATGCCTTCAACTCAGTTGATTTCGGTATTTTACTTTCCATCCTGCGTTCCCTTAACACATCTCCACCTGTGATTGAATGGTTTCAATCTTATCTTCATGGTCGCCGGCAAATGGTTCGCTCTAACGAGGGTTCCTCGGATTGGGCTGATCTAATAGCTGGTGTTCCACAAGGCGCTGTTTTATCTCCACTTCTTTTCTCTATATTCATAAATGAAGTCACTAAAGTTATATCTTCTCGCTACCATGTCTATGCAGATGATTTGCAATTGTACAGACACGCACACATTGAAGTACTTAACTCAGAGATTGAATTGATTAATGAAGATATGAAACGGATTAAGGAATGGGCCTATTCTTTTGGTCTCTCAGTTAATCCAAGTAAGACTCAGGCTATACTTATTGGAAGTAGACAACTACGTTACAAAGTTGATTTCAATACCATCCCACAAATTGTATACGATACAACTGTTATACCTTTTACTGACACTGTTAAAAACTTAGGTTTAACAATGGACTACAATCTGTCTTGGTCGTCACATGTAAATGACATAAGTAAGCGATTTCATTATTCTTTTCACTCTATGAGACGTCTTCAGAATTTACTCCCTGTAAAATCAAAAATACTTCTAACTCAAACTTTATTACTTCCTCTTCTCGATTATGCTGACATATGCTATCTAGATGCTACACATGAGCTACTTGACAAACTAGATCGACTTCAAAACTTGTGTATAAGATTTATATATGGATTGCGAAAATACGATCACATATCAGACTACCGACGTCAATTAAAGTGGCTACCAATTCCTCTTCGCCGGAATATGCATATCTTAAATAATCTCTTTAATATAATTAAAAACTGTGCACCGAATTACCTTAGTGAGCGGTTTAGAATGTCGACTACAAAACACAGACCATTGCGTTCATGTGTACCTTTAAAACCACTTGATATTCCTCACTATAATAGCATATTTTATTCACGCTCCTTTACAGTGCAAGCAGTGCGTCTGTGGAACTCACTACCTGACGAGTTCTATAAATGTCCGAACGCTAAATCTTTTAAATATAAATTAAAGCAGCACTTTCACTCACTTCTTTGATGTATATATAAAAATTTATTTGTGTAAGTATATATATTTATATATGTTTGTTTATATATATATGTATATATATATATATATATATTATTTATTTATTAATATGTAAGTTTATATATTTTTCTTTGCATTATATAAGCATGTTATATTACTTATTATTATTATTATTATTATTATTATTATTATTATTATTATTATTATTACTTAAGTATTATTATATATATATATTTTAAATTTTAGTGTACCCACCTACTTTGTCAATTACAAGGCACTTACACTCAGGGGTGGCTGGAAGAGATCTCTTCTAAGAGATAAGCTATCCCATGTACATATTTTATCATTTTAAGTATCTATGTAATAATGAGGTACATGAATAAATAAATAAATAAATATATACCAATTGCATAATTACTAATGTTTCTTCGATCCATCGCAGACACCATCATTAGCAAGGAAGGAAAATAAATATCAATATAAGTAAGTATTAATGACCACCGTCCTATAGGTATATGTCGTATATACGAACTAAGTGCTTAAATTTTAATATTTTTTCAATCAGGATTTTAGAAAAAACGCAATCAAACAACGGCTTTTTTAAAAATCATTGTCAATTTTGATGTAAGGACAGTATAAATTTATTGTTTTTTTTTAATTTACCACAACAAATGCCGGGTGCGGATAAATTATAACAATACCGCACCCGGTATTTGTTGTGGCAAACTATAACAATTTCTTGGACTACAATTTCTATTTCTATCACCGCACTGAATCTTTTAAATTATTTATTCTCAAAGTCTGCACTGGGCTTGTCAAAATTAACGGTATAAATCTTAACTTGCTCATTTATTCGGTTTTAAACAGGGTTCTTAAATTAAAGATACCCTTCTTATCCCTTGATGAAAGAAAATATTTTATTACCTTTCTTCTCAAAGTTTGAAAACAACACAAACAATATTATTTTCTTTTTTTCAGATTTAGCGGTACAATACCAGGGTTTGACTCGTTGGTTTGTTAACTTAGACACATTTTATAGATTTTAATTATAGAATGGTGTTACTAAGAAGTCATGCGCCAGGATTTTTTTATGTTTATTGAAGAAATGAGCTAACTAAAGAATCTAATAAAGATTTCAAGTAGTCACTATTTGTTTAGGATAAAAGGAGTATGTTTCTAAATCAATTTCATATTGGTATAAGATCAAAAAGTATATTTAGGTTAAAAGAAAAAAATCAAACAGTTTCTAGTTATTTAAAATTATTTATTAAAGATATCAAGATCCAGAGAATGAAACTCAAATTAAGTTAATATATTTTTATAAGCCTATCTAACATTAATTTTAAAATACTTATCTCTATCATGGAAGTGTGGATACTTGAAGAATGATTAAAATCTAATTTTTTTTATCCCATTGTATTGGACTATTAAATCTTCTTCTTATTTTCACCTATTATTTATTCTATTAGCTCATTCTAAATTAAAATGTTTTTAAGAAAAATAGTTTCCTTAAATATACAAAATTTGCCACACTTTTGTAAATATTAGTTGAAAAAATTGAATATTTCATAGTAATATTTTAACTTAATGTACTTACCTTTATTAATCATGCATAAATAATTCAATAGTAATAGAATTATAACAATCGACTCTGTAGTTTCATAAATCAACGATAAGAAACAAAAAAACGTGTTTATAATATTACCATAGATTTTCAATAAACTTATACATAGAAGTATGAAGCACAGCGACGACTCCTGAATCACTTGCTCAATGAGCCGTGTCTGGACATTGGCTGTCAGTGACGAAGTAGGAGCGTGATTTGCTCCCACACAGCGACTATCTGTTACGCTCCATCGGGTATTAATGTATAGCTGTCTAGAGGATAGTGTTATCTACGTGACTCTATGCTACCCATAATATTAAATAAATTTGTAATGACAAATAACTTTCGAATCTATGTTTGTCTAATTTTATTATTGAATAATAAAACTTGCTGGGTTTTGTTATTTAGGGTTTGAGCTTGTTTTATGAAGCGTTTTCACGTATGGCTGAATATTATTATCAATCAAAGAGAACGATGCTAGTGTTTAACGTATATAAGAGTCAAAAAATCTCTGTATATTGTAATCCACTTACTACTAGTGGTAATAAATGACATTTATTAAATTGTGAAGTTATCTAAATATATCTGTTTCAATTAATAAAACGTTTGCAGAAAAGGTACAAAACAATTCCGTGTTAATGAACATCAGCTATTCCGACACGAATGATACGTTTGCTCGTCATCAAAGTAAATAAGTTTCCGTTTTGATGTGTTTGATATATACGATTTGATTAAAAATTTACAACATTTAAGTCTTTAAAATGTTTAGTGAAACCACATTTTGCTTTATGAAAGAATGATTAATAAAAAGCTACAACAAGGTTTACAGTTTTAATGTGTTATTAGAATTTGTATTAACGATTATAGTTTTCAAGAACACAATGTAAATAAGATTTTATGAACGTTATTTTGTTAGTTTAAATTACATCAAACAGTAGATGAAAAAATATAAGATTTTTCCGGAGCATTTGATCACACGTCTATCCAATCAAGTCACAGAGGGTATGAATATGGCGACGAAGATAAATAAACCAAAGTTACCTCTGGGATACCCCGACTTTTTTATTTATTAGAGATTCTGGGAATGTTACATTTGATGTTTATGGGATTAATTGCGTAAAGGTATATTTCAATTCTTATGTTGCTTCATTTTTTTTGTCGGCAGCATTTTGTTAACGACAAATATCATATGTTAATTATTATTATTGTAAATAATAATAATTAACATATGATATCATTTCATTATTTTTTGTTAATTATTATTATTAAATTTTACTATTATTGTTATTATTATTATTTTTAATTCAGTATATTTTAATTCGCTACTAACAACCATTATGTGCTACTACACCTTCTCACTACCACCACGGGTCGACTGGTAGAGAATGTCAATAGGCATTAAGTCCGCCCTTTGTATTCCTTAGTTTTAGGTAGTACAACAAAGTTGAATAAATAAATAAACGTGTTATATTCCTATAAAGCGTGTGATCAATCATTAATATTTCTTATATTCTTAATTGTTATCAAATTGTTATATAAGCATTTATTATAGTTTCATTTTATTCAATTAATTATTTTCTACAAGCTTGAGCAAGGACCACGTAGTTAGTAAATTAAATGTAAGTATTAAATTTTAAGTTAATAAATTCTTTTGCATCCTCCGGCTGTGACCGACGTAATTAACGGTTATTAATTGTAACGATATCGTTATTGTTGTCTTATGTTGTCTTTAAAAGTAAACACTTTTAATAAGTAATTAGGGTATATTGTATTGAAATATCATATCGAGAGGATCAATAATCATTCGAAAAGGTAATCCTAAGCGTATCAGGTCATATTGATAATAAATAATTTGGGGTAAATTTATTATTAACTAATTTCCAAATCATCATAGCTAGGAATAGTAATATATTATATTCTTTTGTTATACATTTAACTCCATACATAGCAGTACATTATGAGTTCTCTAAAATTTAATCTTCAATAAAATATTGTTCATTTAAAAACGTAAAAGGAAACTAACTCTAGTTAGAATGTATGAAGACAGAAATATCATCAATACTATTTATTTCAATAAAAATAATAACTCGACCCCATACATATATGGTAGATGTAAAACTTATACTTGTAATTGTCGTAGTTCACTTAGGTTCAATAATTAAGGTTTCTATCAATAAAAACCAGGTATGGAAATTAACTATACTATTTAATCCCTATTATATTTTACTTGTCCACTAATGAAATTCTATAATTTTTTATTCTATAATTTTTGTCTAAATTTATCATTTTTTTTTTAATTTATCAAAAGTTTTTGTATTATAGTAGCAATATCTAAAAATGTGACACTGCTAAATTAATAATTATTAAAAACGCATATAATGTCGTTCATAGTGTATTATGTTTCAGGTTGATTGACTCTAAGATTGTGAAATTTTATTGTATTTTAAATAAATTTTAAAAATTAACATGAGTGTGAAAAACTCAAATATCATTTAAGTTTTAGCTTGATGTTTATATTTATATATCAAAGATTCACTTAAATTTTATAAATAACATAAAAAGTGTTACTAGGCGCTGTTCAAGAAAATAAGCTTAACACTACTTTTCTTGAACAGCGCAAAGGGCACGTGCAATAAACTAGTAATTGACAATATTTGATAATATAAGGAAAAAAAGATTGTGTTTTATACTGTATTGTATTGTATTATACTGTACTGTATTGTATTATATTATATTACATCAACGTACAATTTAAAGGGATAACACTTAAAACCGTTTTAACCTTGCTATTATTATATAATATTATTAACATATTCACAATGAATGCTTTGTAACATAGCCTCTTATAAACTAACACAATGGCCTCCCCGCGGTGGTTCGGGAGTTAAAATTTACGACCTCTCTCCGACACCTTTAAAATGTACTCTCATTACTGTGATTCTTATTTTAAAATACAGCCAATTTAAATAACACTTCTAAAATCTACTACAATACTTTTAGATTATTTACTTTTAAACACTTTATAACCCATTTTTAATAGTTTTTTTTTAATTCATAGTTTTTTTTTCAAGAATTTAGGTACTTACAGATGTGTAATAAATAATAAATATATTTAGATATATAGTGCTGAGAAACCTAAATAACTTCGTTCGTTTCACAATAATAATAATCATTTTTTGATCCATAGCCACACACAGCCGGTCATATTACCAGAAGCCAAAAATATAATTACTTATCGCAAATACAAACTTATTGCTACATCGGTACTGGGTAACTGGTGTAAATAATCTACCTAGTTCAACGTATCAAAAACAAGGCTTAACGGGAGTGTCCTGTTGGAAGGGAGGACCGGAGCTTCATACAATTTATTTATTGTTCAGGTAAAACATGTGTAGAACAAAGGCTCAGGAAATTTGACTCAGCTTAGTTGATATATGTTATTTTTGAAATAAATATTTATTTTATAATTTATTTACAGACACGAATTATTTATTGTTATTTTTCGTTAAGCAAATTAGTGATAATTATATATGTTTATAGACTTAATTAACATTTAACTATATATTGTACAAATACTGTGAAGATGAACAATATTCCTTTTTAGTTGCTATGAAATCAAAATTTTAAGCTATTTTCATTTTCAGTTTGTAAACGATCAGAGCTGCTAGTAAAAGCTAGTATCAAATAGTTTCAAAAGACTTCCACACGGAAACGTTTAACATATATACTCATATCATCAATGAAGGGTATTTGTGAAATGTGAATGTGAATACATATTTTACAATTGACTGTTATATTTTTATTGCTGACAATAAAAATATAACAGTTAATTGTGAGATATGTATTTTTTTTTAATTCTTTCAGACCCGACTTCAATATTCGTCCGTTACTATCAAAGAAGTGATTAAGAGCATCCCGGTATGCGTATTAACGAGTGTGGCGCATAAGATAATGATAATCATATGGTTATGTTAACTTTTGTTTCATATTCCTTAAGCTTCATATTTAATATCTTAATATATAAAGCACAAAGACACTCACTCACTGACTCATTCATCGCTCTACAGCCAAAATCGTTATACCTAGAAAGCTGAAATTTAGACACAAGACTCCTGACATATTGAATAGGTACAATAAGAAAGAATTTTGCACAGGTCTAAACCGTTCCAAATATACAGCTAAAAAACTGCAAAGTTTACCCCCCGCTCCCTCCCTTCTCCCATTCCATTGCAGTAGAAATTAAAATTATTTGGCCTCTCACTATGTGTATTAAACCTTGTCTATTTGAACAACAGTGTGGAATAAAAATAATAAATGGAAATATATACAAACGTGATTTGACTATTAATTCTGTGGCTCGTTTTAATATACAGTGAAGTTGAATAAACAATTAGTATCAAAGGGATATATAATTTATAGCACTAACTAATTCGAACAATTATTCTCGCAATATATCTCCAAAGTGAACAATGGATGTAACTGATAAAATGAACTAAATACCTGACTAACGTGAAGCAAAAGGATAAAAAACTGTTCACATTGTTCTACGCTATTTGGTAAAGTTGAATTCAAATGATAAATATAAAATAGGAAAAAATAATTGTTGAACGTTTAAACATTTGTGTTGGATTTATAATCACATATATATATTTATGGCAGAGCAGAGCAATCGAGCGTGAGCCAAAAGAGGTAATGACGATAGGTCTGTAATTAGCTGGGTTCGAACTATCAACTTGTTCGTAGCACCATTGGGAAAGTGCCATCCGGTCCACTCAATTTTTTAAACTTCAAAGGAAAATACAGATTGTAGAATGGTTTTTTCGACGGAAAATTATTTCTGACATTGAACAACACACACCGCGGCATAATAAATGGTGTCTTCCCTTGGTCGTCTGTCATCGAATTTGAGGCAGAAAAAGTGCCCAAGAGCCTGGTTTTCTCTTTTACCGTGTATGACAGAGAGCTATTCCTTGTGTACAATGTTAAAATTTATGGACTTCTATAAATTTTAGTGATATTTAAGAAGTAAAAGAAAGCTGGCAACAGACAAACTCTTAATAACGATATATTTTTTACATCCTTTATTTGTTTCTATTAATTTCAACCACAGCGTTCGGGAAATAAAATGTATAATGGAAACGATCCTGAACGCTACGAGGTATTGGGAGGCTCACCCAATTTGCATTTATTACCTCACGTGCTTTGTCCACAGTAAGGCCGAACTATTTAGGAAAACCAAGCTTCATCCAGTGTTCCAGATAATTGGGTGTTGGTGAAAAGAAACTAAAGAAATTTAACGTTAATGTTTGTTTTAATATTGACTATAAAATATAAATTTTTCAGAATATTTAGGAAACGTAAGCATCTAAAGTAACAGCTTTTCTAAAAGATAAATAGTTTAAATTTTATAAAATATTTGTTACTGAAATACGTTTCAAAAATACTTGGTATAGCAATTTATCTCTTAACCTTTACGAGAAATATTCGCGACGCGTTATCAAAAGGCTCGTGACAAAGGGCTGGACGTCGACATTTCTCAGCGTTGCTTTTATTAAATTTCTGATGTAGTTTGTCACTGGCACAATAAAGAACCGCGGTTGTGCAGGTATGGGAAGCGCGGAGGTAAGTTATTGTCTAAATGTTAGCTAAAAACTGGAATTTTTAATATATTATAATATTTATGTACAAGAAAAAGTCATATTTTGTAATATGGTATACAATATTTAGTGTCATCTAATAGATATATCCATTTATTATCGAAGAAATATGATACTTATAGCTTTATATTCATTATGAAAGACATATGACGGTATCAGTTATAGTTATTTAACACTATTAAGACGGAATGGTATTAAAGAGTTTCAAATCCTGATCGTCTTAATGAATTTTAACTTTCATATTTATTTTTAAATAAAAAGTAATAGTAATAAAGCTGAGTAAGTTACTGTACAATTTCAAATGTTACTGACTATATTGTAATGTAATGTAATGGTCAGAGAGATAAAACAAATTCGACCTGTTTCCCTTCTTTGAAGGTATATCGTAAAGTTATTATATAAATAAGTTCTCAAATATATATATAGTTCATAATTTTTCCATAAGAAAAACAGTTGATTTATATTATGTACTATACTAATTTGTTTATGACTAAGAGAGCGCATATAAACCTTTGTACATTACTTTTATATTTTATTTAAATTACATATGACCTTTCAACAACTAGGCAACACATGTTATGAGAGCTAGACTGATAGGTATCGTTGCTGCACAGGCGATATTGTTAGTTTCATCGACGCTTGAATCGGCTACAAATGAGACTCGCATACAATTTATATAGTGAAAGAAATTCTATGAAATACATAGAATATCCTTAATATCCGTAATGGTTTAACTTTTTCTATGTTATTAATTCAATGTCACGTATGCATGTATGTTGTAACATTTTTAATGACTATAATTGGGTTTGATTCAACAAAATATTTTGCTTATTAAAATACTTATCATATTTAATTTTTTTTAGGAGAATAATTTTTTTGGAAACGAGTTTAATTTGTTAAATGTTTTTTTATCTTTAAATTTGCTTTTTAGTGGTTTCAAACTCCACACACATATTAGACACAGTGTAACAAAAATACATTGAAACCAACATTCATTACGTTTATTAACAACATTGTTTAAATCCTTTATCTCTTAATTGATGTCAAGTTAAACAGTTTAGAGAAAATACGTTTTTGTTAAAAGTGATACAATTCGAACCACAACCCGAATTGCACACAACGTCATTTATTATTTATATTTATCAGTATCACATTTATCAATTACATCGGAAATTTAGCGCTTTATCATAACTTTTTTAAATAATCAGACATACATTATTTGTCATGTGACCTCATGTTCTTACTAATTCAAATATTCGTGCATGTTTAATCTTAACAGTACTCATATATATGAAGACGGTATATTCCACAGAACACAAAAGCAAATTTCCCCCAGGACACACATGGTCATGTCGTATTTATATACGAATATACTGTGATAATTTAAAAAATTACAAAATTATGTATATATATATAAATATGTATATATAATTCATGTTCTAATACTCCCACATCTTTGAACCTTGTACTAATATAGACATGTTTTTGTTTCCGGACAAAGGAGAATAATAAATGAAATTAAAAAAGATAAACTCATTAAATATACTAGGAATACATTAAGAGCTGATAGTAAGTGATAACCATATACTGTACGATGGAAAACACAAAAATCTCACTTCGCAGAATACTACTTCGAGCTTCGAAAAAAAAAAATCAATTTAGAAAAATATATGTTTACAAAACAATTAACCACAATTTATCAGATATGTAATTTTACAGCCACCAAATACAGAAATAGTACTCCATTGAATTAGGTATACTTAAGAGCTCTGTTTAACACCTTATTCGTGGGTGAAATCCTGTTTATATTCTAACTATTATATAACACATATTATTCACGAAAATTATCATTGTTTGCTGTTTTAAAATTCTTGTTTTCTGTTTGCAACAGAAATTCTAATTATTTTCATATAGTATAGAACACCGACACATATAGTATGCACAAAGCTTTGTTATATGCTAATAGATAATACAGTGTGCCTTATAAATCACTAAACACACTCTATCCATATGTTTCGGGAACTAGAAATTGAGGTAGTAATATGAATATTTTTAATTATGATAAGATTAGTATATTATTATTTATATCAAGAAATCGTTTCGAGTGATAGTTCATTATTTATAAATATTTAAGTTCGTTTCTTTTAATATAGTTTAAAACTTTATAAATGTTCATACTCATACTAAATTCACTGATTTAACTAACGCTTTAGCTAGTGGATATATATTTAAATGTACAAAACTTATAGTTACCGAAATATAACTTAAGAATTTTTAAAATTTTTTTTTAGTTAAATCAACAATTTTTGCTTTAAGTAACAACCAATGAAAACTCTCGGAACTATATTTCAAGTCCGTTTATAATTCTATTTGATTTCCTAACTATTAACCGAAAACAACTAACTAATTGACTTAGCAAACAATAAATCCAGCGTCCAGGATAAAAAAGCAAGGATTTTCCATTACGAACACTGTAATGTAAAAAATAGTTTCTTCCAGTAAGAAATTCATTTTACTATATTTTCTCATCCTGTCTTACTGTGTAGCGAGAGAACAAGGAAGGATATGTAGTAAGGATAATTAGGTATTAAGAAAGATATTTTCTGTACCACCGGATGTTAAATCCCTCCGTTGGTTTTTCTGTTGCATCGGATGCTTAAATTTCTTTAATGTGTTTCAATGTAAATTCTTTGCTGATAAATTTGACATGAGGAAATATTTTCTCTTTGAATCTTTCTGCAAATGCGACAAATATACAACTTTTGACCGTATTGATTTTTGCTATTAAATATATAAATTTATTTCATGAATGGGTTCGTCTTTGTTAAGTAATTCTAATATGTAAAAACTAATGTCTTTACATTATAAATTTAAAATAAAGTCCAAGTAAATCAGAAATATTTTAAATTTAATAATCATAAAACAACATCTATTGATAATAGAGTTAGTTAATTATTTGTAAGTCAATATATCCTAATATGTTCTTGTGGTGGGTAGTTAATGAACAAATAAAGTTATATTTCTTTTCAGTGCCGATGACACAAGTAATTTGCATTAATAGAGCGAGAGAGCACTTTAAGCCTGACCAAAATTTGCGCTCCAAATAGCGCACGTCCGTCACACCTAAAGAACTTTTCACATCTCTGATCCGGATAACCTTGATATCAGCTTCTACCTTTTGACCGCGTAAAAAAAAAAGCTGTTCGGACTATCGGTGCTCTGTGAACGGATGGCAATGAGTAGAGGCGTGGCTTCATTGTGTGTCTTCTATCGCCATTAAAACGAGGAGTGTTTCAAAGACCTATTAATAAATAAAAAATATATATCTTAGTCATCAAGGACTTTCGACATCTATGTTATTTACCTATTTATCGCAAGAGACGTTTATCAAATATTTTGAAAGTCGTTCACCCGAATATGTAACTGTGTAGCGTTTGGAAAGGAATATTTTCAAAAGCTATAAATAAGATTTTTCAGATTCCTACTATTGTTCAATTCACTAAAAATTTTTAGAACAGCCTAAGTAAAAACTTGGATAGTTAATTAAGAATGAAATAATGTATCTACATATGTGCTACAATAATTGCTATCATACTATTAACACATAAACAAAATCTTTGGCTCAAGAGATTGTCGCCAATATAACAGAATCATATTGGAAAAATATAATGATCTTGCTTAATGATGATGCTTTATTACAAAAATAAAAACATGATTCTTCCTGCTATGTAAAAAAAATATATATATAAATTTATATAAAAAAAATATCAAAAATTTATTTATGATACAATTTCTACGAGTTTACAGAAATGATTAAAATGTACATTTAAATACATTCCTATATATATTGTTAAGTTCTTCTTACGTTGTCATTTGCCGACTGTATTACATAATTTTAAGGTTTACGTAGTTACTTAGCTTAGCCATAGACGACGGAGCGCCAAACGCTACGGTCCCTGCATACCTCTTTCGCCTCGGCCACAGACAGCAAGCTCTTCATACATGCTCTCCGGGGATTCCTCAAGACCAAAACTTACAACAAATTATAGTATAATATATTTCGTAGCGATGTAAGTATAAACAGTCATATAGTCATTAGTTATAAGTTAAGTAGCAATTAAACTACACTTAGACTATCAGATTTAAAAAAATTAAAACCTCTATAAATCGTAATCAAGGGTAAATCTAATCATTATTGTTAAGTACTTTGAAATAAAATAGGCTTTATAGCTCTGGACCGAAAAAAGAGTACAGAGTTTAAAGAAGCTAGGATTGTAAGAATTATTTTTTTAAGGGTTCGATAGCAATCCAATTGATTTTAAAAGTTGATTAATCCAAATTTAAGTGAAGTACACACAAGACGATAATATGTACGGGAAAATCCATAGCTAAAGCGATTTTGGTTATCGCCTACATCTTTATATAATAGTAATGAAGTTAAATATTAGGGGAATATTTTTGATTTTGTTTAGAAAGCTTAACATGAAACCAATGGTAGCTTTTAACCTAGTTTTCTAAAAATCGGTTGATTCTCAAGTTATTGACAGATACGAGTATGATAACAATTATGGGTGCGTAAGAAACATCCGAGTTTTGCAAATCTGTCAAGGTAAAAAATTACTATAATATTTCCTGTAAATTAAATTAAAGAATTTATGTTTTATTACAGTTTAGCATTCCCTTTAAATTATTTTGTAGAATTATTGGCACTTCGGAGCTTATTAATTAGTTACAAATTGTGGAAGTTAAATTGTAGACGAATATTTATTCACACATGGTCCCAAAAAGGCATTTTAAAATATTCCTCAATGTATACCATCTAGGAGTGCACTCAGCTTCAGCGAATAAGATTATTTAGAGCTTTCTACACAAACTCCCCTACGAATTTGGGATTTCACAAAGGTTGTATGCTAAAACGAAATGACGTACGAGTATTATAAATATTGTGTTGTGAATATTTTTGATCTCTTTCGTCCTTTTACAACAACAACAACAAATTTTAGATGACAATACATACATTAACATACATAAATAACATTTATTAAAGATTTTATTTTTATTAAAGCAATTCATTCAATCTTTGAAGTGATTTTTTGTTTTTAAAAATAAAGTCATTAAGCAAATATTTCATATTATAATCACCGACAGAAAAAAAGGTTTAACAACTGAAGATGTCTGGCAGAAAAAATTCGTAACTAACTCTCTTTAATATAATTTATATAAATTACTCAAAAATTTAATATTTATTGTTAATACTAGCAGACCCAGTCACGCGTTGCTGTGACTATAGTTTTTGCTATATTACATTGTAGCAAACTATTTAAGGGGTAACGGTAAGAAAATATCTGTTATGAGAACCACCGTGTTTTCTTAAAGTCGATATTAAGCAAAAATAAAAAAAAAAACAATTTTATTATATTTTTTTATTCAAGTTTGTAACAAATAAGTATATAAATCACTATACAAAGTTTTTAGTAAATAACATGCAACACAAATTAGTTAATTAGGGCAGATAGTTCAAAATTTTTAAAAATAATACTAATTATTAAGAATTTTATATTATAAGTATATAAATTAATTTAGCACGAATCGGTGAACAATATCGTTGATTAACCTAGCTTAGCTAACACAAATAGATTCGTCGGTGTTGCTACACGTGTACATGCATCATATATTAGCCCATGAGAAATACCTAAATCCAAACCACAAATAGACATTGTTTGGCCTTAAGACTTATTTATAGACATGTCGAAAGTTAAACGAATTTGAAACTGATGCCTTTTGAAGGGTATCGTAGAGTCGGATGGTAACATTGGAATACGCGGCAACAGGACCACTTCTCCTTTAAACTTTCCAGTTTAAATGGTTGCTTCAAGAACATTTCCGGTGATTTTTCTGATTACTAAACGCCTACCGTTGCATAATCGTGGATTCAAATTACGCAAGATAATAATATGTGAACCAATCATTAATCGAAAATTATGTGGTGGCATTCCAGGTGTATCGAGAGAATTTAAAAATTCAACTGGAAAATTCAAACTTTGATCTTCTTCAATAACAGTATCAATTGATTTAAAAGACATCAGATCGCCTGGTAACAACGGTTGTATCCGGAAGTTTATGTCGTCAACATCAACATTTTTAGCTGCCAAAATAGCCCGATCGCTAAACCAGTTATGGTTCAAGTAGTTGCTTCCTATATCTGGGAAAATTCTTTGAATTAATTCATCTTGTCCGTATGGAATAGTGCAGAAATGGTCTGGTGGTTTAATGCATTGCGTATTTGGTTGCAACTCTATTTTATCGCTTCCAATATTTAGTATTTGTTCGGAAAATATTTGTACTGATGGATCATTTTGCAATTGTACGCGCATGTTTATAGTTAATCGAAATGTTTCAACATTTCGCCATAAGATTAATGGTTTTAAACATGCATTTTTCTCATCTGCGAAAATAGAGCGAGGTATGATCGGTAAGGTCTGTCGGAAATCACCAGAAAAAAGTAAGATAGCACCACCGAAAAGATTATCGTTGCGTTATTATTTAAATCTTGCATAGTTCTATTCAATGCTTCGAGTGTATGTTTATAAGCCATTGTGCACTCATCCCAAATTATGATTGAACTCTTCCGTAACAATGCAGCTATTCCACTATTTATGTGTAACTTTTTTATGTTACACATAGTGTTTGGTTTATTATGAATGTCTAATGGTAGCTTGAATCTCGAATGTGCGGTTCGCCCACCATCTAGCAAAGTTGCCGTAATGACTGACGATGCAACTGCCAATGCAATTTTCTATTGTGACCGTTTTTGGCAAGAACCAACGATATCAAATATATCTTACCGGTTTCACCTGGTGCTTCCAAAAAAAAACACCTTGTTCAGCAGCAACAGCCAACATAATCCGATCATAAATATTTTATTTGTTCTGCTGTCAGTAGTGGCTCACTATTGGCAATAATTGTTACTAAATTTCCAGGGTCATATTGGTTTTCTCGTTGTAAATCGGTGTTGACTAAGTCGGTTGCTGGGCGATCAGGTGAAGGCATACCATAATGATGAAGTGGTAGATTTGACATTAAAACTCATAAATCTTCAATCAGCACTAACGCTTCGTTATACATCTCTGGCGTGTAATCTGTGTTTTGGCATTGATCTATTTGTATATATCAGTGCAATATGTCTTTTGTCATACAATTTACAATATTTTTCCCACAAAGAGTATGCTTGCGATGGAAAACAGGTCGTCAAAATAATTGCAAACAGCTGACGAATGTTATTGGGCTTTGATGTCAACGCAGCGTCAGCAAGCGATAATCATTGGGGCTTATCCCAATGATTATCGTCTTCTAAAAATCGTAGTTCACGAAATGCATATTGGTATATAGTGAATACTCTGTCATTAATTGTTCGCAAAAATTCAAAAGACGTTGGTCCGGGAACATTCACTAATAACAAACTTAAATAGAAGAAGCACTCACGTTGCTTTGGGTGTACCGCGTAAAGTCGCCCTAGTGTCTTAGCTTTGAATATGCCTCTAATTGAATGATGTATCTTTCCTTGTCTTCGTACCTCCCATTTTTTTACCGGATTTGTTCCATGTCAAATAACGTGGAACATCAGTATATATCAATGTCTTTGCGAACTGACCAAAAATGACAGGTTTTTGACACAATGTAAAAAAAATTGTTAGTGTCGTTTTTGGAGGCTTTAGTGCTCTTTGGAGAACATTTTCTTCAGTAAACTATACGCGTTGACCATTTTCAAGATGTACTGCTAGATGCTAGACAGAAGGATCTCTTTCGTGTATAGGAAAGCTAAGAATATGCCAAATAGCTTAGTTGCTGCTGATGTATCTAACCATTTGGTATCGTATTATTTCATCATTTTTATTAATATTTTGCAGTTCAAATATGGCCAAATCACTGCTTTTATTTATATATTTACAAATGAATTTAATTGATTTTACAGAATTGAAAAACTTAACATTGATATGAGCCTCATACTTTTTTAAAAGTAATAGTGAGTATGGTACCACCCCCTGATAATCAAATTCTACTTGATTTGTAGAATTCGGCAGTCGCATTGTGAATGTGTGGTCACCATTTTCAGCATTTCTGCGGCGATACATGGGATAACCGTCAATATTCGTGATAGTGTCATTCGTATGCGGTTTTGGGAAATTTTTCTTACATTTTCCATTTTCCATGCATAGTGATGTCATGTTAAATGCACCGCACGGCCCGTGGATCATGTGTTTAGTAACAATAACAAACAATCCTTGATCAATTGATGGGTCTGGAATTACGGCTGAAATCATTTGATCAATTTCTTTTGGACGGAATATATCTTGAAGCCAAATTAAAATGTGATAATATATCTTCATAGCTAAACTAATGTTACAGTTACCTGTAATGGGATTTATCATCTTGTTTGAGAAATCACAGCCATCTTCACCATGCCAAAATATAATGGGATATTGCAGTGCGTCATATGTGCGGTGTGTTTCCTTTATACGTTGTAATTGATCATTCCGACGATGTAAAACAATATCACGGGATTCCAAGTTTTCTCTAACTACAACGATGGCAACTTCATCATTAGTTGGTGCATTAAATCGTCTTGCATGTTGGCCAACAGGTGTTATAGCAGCTCTGGTTACAATTTTGTGATTTTTAGATGGCATCAGATCCAGTGCAGTTTTAAACAATATAATCAATTCATTGTGCTCATGAAATAAAGTTTTTATTATAATTTTTCTACTATAGAACTCTTAAGTGAATTATTATGTGAACAACGCATATCAATTTCTTGTGGTGATTTGCCCTTAAATAAATTTGCAGGAATTTGTAATTGCTATCTGACACTGGTAACAGTGAACCTGCTCTATGATATATTTAGCCTTGTATCTGTAAATTAAAAGAAATGATTTGACCAAATATAAATAATATTTGTTCCTAAAAAGTATATCTGTCTCCTATTTTGAATCACGAAATAATAATTGATATGCTTAGGTATGTCAATAAGTAATAATTAGTTATAACTAATATCCATCATCAAATAATTATATTGTGTTTCAAAATATGTTTGTTTGTTGACCCAAATGACGTCATTTGAAAGCAATTGTTATATTGACAAAAAGTGTATGGATTCTGGTTCTATTCCTGAAACCAATGAGTACAATGGCTCTGGTGGTGGATCCAATGGTATCAATTTCACTTTCCCATTTGCGCAACACAATCCATTGGCTTCATTTTTGTATTTCAATGCCTTACACTGAGAGCAAACCAAGTTCATATATCCAATAGTAACACATTGGTGGTTACTGTAGTCAATTGACAAATCGTAATTGAAAGCAGCTCGATTCAAACTTTCGAGATTATTAGTTGAATCTCTCGCTCTCGCTTCCCGCGTTCGTGATATACGACTTCTTTCACGTTCATTTCGGTCGTCACGTTCTTGTGCAGTATGATAAGATCAGTAATTAGTTTGGTTTGTAGCATTTCGGGTTCTTCTCTCTAAATTACTTCGTCTTATAGGAGGCATATCGAATATACTTATCTAAATTATGTCACATGTAATAATTATTTATCACAGGTATTAAAACCCTTTGCACAAACACGATATAAAACAATCAAAATTAATTATTAAATATTATAAACGCTTTTTAAAAAGCGTTGCATCTGTATGCAATGACGTGAAAACTGATGACAATTTATGTCGCATTCCGAAACTAAAACAAAAGAAAGAATATTGCAAGGCCAATCAAATCTATAGCTCTTACATTTTTTGACTTTTCAATTTGGTCGGGTTCACGATATTATCACTTTGCGTGAACGCGTACACACATATATTTGATTGAATTTGAATTTTGTGCAGCGACAATAAAGCGCGAATTGACTCTTTGACGTTAGCAACACACCTACATTGTTTAGACAACAATGAGTGCTTGTAATTTAATATGAACTTTATATTGAATAGCAATACAGTTCAAATTGACTCTACATTTAGTTAGAAAATATTTGTATAGGAAAAAAAAGGGCTCTTTTAGGGTTTTCCTCGAAATTATTCGAATTTTTCTCTTCGTAAAAACCATCCTTGGGCTTCAAGGAACATTTAAAAAAAAAAATTGTTAAGATTGGTCCATGCGTTGTTGAGTTATGCGCTTACCAACACATTTTGCGATTCATTTTTATATTATAGATTACATATATTAACTTTAGGTAGACATAAAATTTAAAACTTAGTAGGAATTTAAACCCAAATATTAATTTTATGAAGATGCTACATTTAATGACAACTATAAACATTTTATGTGAGAAATAAATAAAACTTTCTCTATAATTCTTTAGATATACTCTCAAGGGTCGTCAGTAAAGTATTTCGGAACAGAACAGATGATACTCGAGGGTGTTCTATAAATTCATATAATCCATATACTATACGTTGTCTCTTATTTTATATAATACCCGTCGTCTAAGCTCCCATAAATGGGTGATTGAACAAATTTATCCGATTTTTCTAACTAATATGGCAACTCTCTAGCCTTATGCCAGTAGTATGTTCCTTGTCTTATACAAGTAATGTTTAATATTAAAAATATAATTCATTTTATTTCAGTACAGCTGTATTATTTTGGTTTTAACCAATTCTTCCAACTTGTTTATTAAATTACTGAGTCTGTTATTTTAAATGAATTACTTCTTGAAATACTTCTTTCTTAACAGTTCCACTCAACAAAATTTTAAACAGACAAAAAAAGTGACAGTTAAGTTACAATCGTGAGACACTAGGTCGAGGGAAATAATGTTTTAATATTGTAAATTAATTTGCGTGGTCTTTTTTTTTACCAAAGAATCTTTAATACGATTAAAAATTTGGATATATTTCTTACAATTTATAATGTTTTTTAAATGAAAGGAAACTTATAGGTAAAGTTTAAAAGATACACACACATACATACACATCAAATGAAAAAAAAATAAGTTACAAAAAATAATGAAATAAACATTGGCAGCATATAAAGATTATTTTATCGCCAAACGCCAATTCTACCACTCAACTTTATGGTTACAAAAATTTTAGACAACAACAATATTGTTAGATGTGGAACTAGTACATCCAATTAGGCTATAGTCAACAGGCCGACCCTGGGTTAAGTGGTTTTGGAAATCGAAGTCAGCTACACTACAAATAAATGGTGTCAGAGTTGTCTTGAGAATCGGGTCTCCAAACTGAGCACATCAACATAACACATGTTACATGTCCGGCCTTAATCCATTTGAAAGCACATCCTTAGTTGTGTTGTATTGTCTGTTATTTTCTTCTCAACTACTATAATCTCCAGTTCTTTGATATTGACTAAACGATACTTGTTTTTTTTTTCAATATAATCAATTTTGAGTAATATTAAAAGATTGGTGTATGTCCGAATTTAGTTACCTTGTTTGTTAAAATCTCAACAATGAAGTAAATTATTTACCAAAATAAAATTTAAAACTACTTTCTTTCTTCATTATATTTAGTTTAAGAAAAACAAGTGGAAAGAATGAAACCCTATACTTAAATTTCAACACTTCAATACCTATTTAATTTAAAAAGCTTCCAGCCTATAAAATAACCTAAATATTAACCGCAATAAGAATCGGTTTCATTTCGACGTTCTGGTAGCTATACCTGTAAATTTTGCTTGTTAGAAAACTTATAAATCGATTAAAAGCAGGTTCAAAGGACTTTTAATTGCAAATGTTTTAAGATTTTGATATAAATTGTTATTTATAGTTTTGATATTGAGAATAACAATTTAGAATGTAAGGAACTATTTTTAGCGTTTTGTTATGCTTATATAATATTATAATATACAACAAAACAATATATATTAAATGTTAAAATATACATCCTGTATATCTAAAGTTATATCTAAAGACTTTTCAAAAATATCGAATTTATACATTATTGAACACCAATCTCATTTAAACCCAAACTCTAAAGTGCCGCTAAAACCTATGCCATTATTTTGCCTAATAAATTCCAACTTTCAAAGACGAAGCTAATTTTGCGCCAACCGAATTTATAGATACGTCTATAATCTTTATTACCATGAGAAACAACATGGCGAAGTCAACTTAAAATAAGGGCGCGTAGACGTAATAAATTTAGATTGAATGGGACCGTCAATGCTTTGGGCGTAGTCAAACCAGCCGTAAGGGACGACCAAGATGAGTGCTGGATATAGAAAATTTGGATAGATTTATCTGACCAAGCAAAATGTAGTCGTCCTTAATTTTATTATGAGAATTTAAAATGGACACGGTGTATTATATTTCTGCAAAATAATATTAAAACATATTGCAAATTATATGATTGCATTGTATTTTAATATTCTTTTGTGTTAACAAGGCAAAATTTATTATATTTTTTATTGTAACGTTTTTGTAAATAATACACGAGGTTTATTTGTTTTTTTTTCTGTGTATGAAGTAGATATCAAATGGGTTCGATTTGCGTGTAATAATATATATTGTTAACTACAATGTTATAATAAACTAGCAAGCAAAGACTTTTATTTCACATAAAAGATTATATAATAAAGTGATAATATAAACGGTCATGTTGAAATATCAGTCAGTGTTATGTAATTTGTAAGAAATGTAACAGTAATATAACATTTGATGGCGCAGTCGCGTCGTCGTGCTGTCAAAGTCAATGTCAAGAGTGACTTGTCAGTCACTAGCGGAGCGTCTTGTCGGGGGCAGCGGGGCGGCCATCTTCGATCGAGGCAGTCTTGGAACGAAAGGTCGCCAGCGCACCACGTCATCAATGAATCGCTCAATATTATATAAGTCATTCTGATTTATACATTATTTTTATGTGATTGTGTAAAGAAAGTGAATATAAAGGAAATACCGCAATAATTTTAAATCATACTCAAGATTTTTTTAATTTTAAAATTTTCATCACCTTTCTCGACCATGCCCACCTGACATGGATTAGAACATTGTTTTGTCCATGCAATTGTCAACATATGGTTATGCTATTAACGGCGTCTTTACAGCTGGCAAAAACATACGCCGTTGCTAAGCTCGTTTTGGATGGACTCATATAAAAATTGTCATGTTATAAAGATGAGAGTACATTGATTTTAATTATATACTCTAATATAACTTAAAAACGAATTTCTTTAGAATGTTATAATAATATAACTCAGATTTTGAGACAAGTGGACATAATTGGATCTCAATAAGAAGATAAATGTTGGAATATTGATTAATCTCGAGTGTTTAAAGATGGGACAGAAAAGAGAAATGTGATCATAATATAAAGTTCTTTGAACTATTAAGTAATACGTAGTTTAGCTACTCAAGTAGATATATTAAATATATGTAACTTAACTTATCTTCACGCCATATCCCTTGCGGGGTAGCCAGAGACGACGGGGCGCCAAACGCTACGGTCTCTGCATACCTCTTTTAATCGACCATAGACATTAATCTCTTCATACATGCTCTCCGGGGGTCCTCATGCTTTTTACGTGACCTTCCTCCAGTATCGTAGCTACTGAGTTTTCGAAGGTCACTCGAGGCCTCCCCCTATCTATCTTACCGCTCACTTTTCCTTTATAAATCTTTTATACCATTCTTTCATCACTCATTCGTTCAACGTGCCCAAACCACCTGATCACGTTCTTCTTCATTCTCACCGTGATATCTTAGCTAGTACCTGCCATTCTCTGGATCTCTTCATTGCGGATTTGGTTAGCTAAACTGACTCCGCATATTCGGCGAAGAGATCGCATCTCCACAGAATTCATCTTTCTTACATTCTTCTTCTGTGTTACCCACGTTTGGCTGCCGTATAACAGCGTCGGTAGCAAAACTGCATTGTGTACAGCCAAACGTGCAGCTATGCTGACGTTTCGTTGTCTCAACAATGCAGTCAAAGCACCGTTGATTCTGTTACCGGCAGCAATACGCCTTTCCACATCCATTTCGTATCTTCCGTCTCTGCTAAACATACTTCCCAAATATACCGCTTCATTCACTTTTTCTATTATCTTACCATTCACGATGATCTTACATTCTGTTCTTTCTTCATTTCTTTCAAATATTAAAACCTTCGTCTTATCTGCATTCAGGTTTAGACCATTATTTTCCCACACCCATCTTTCAGAGTGGTCACCAATGCCTGCAAATCACATTCTGATTGTGCAATGAGCACTGCATAATCTGCATATAGCAAGCAATTGACCTTAAGGTCACCTATTTTCACTCCCATGTCACTGTCTTTCACGCATTGGAGACAACTATCCAAATGCAAATTGAACAAACAAGCTGACATAGCGCAACCTTATTTAACACCCGATTGGATGTCAAACCAGGGCGACATGTCAGCTCCTACTCACACACGCTGAGTGATCTCTGTAAAGAGACTTTACAGCCTGTAGCAAGGGTCCGCTCACATTTATCAGGGCAGTATCTTCCATAATTTTGTTTCTCACAACCCTGTCAAACGACTTTTCCAATTCCACAAAAGCACAGAAAACCTTTTGGTTTAGGGCCAAAAACTTTTCCGTGATCATGCGGAGGGAAAAGATCTGATCTATACATCCTCTTCTAGGTCTAAAACCTCCTTGGGCCTCCCACAACAGCCTTTAAGATCTCTTTTGCATTCCATTCGCTAATATTTTAACATAAACTTTACCGCCTAAGCTAATCAAACTGATAGCCCTATAGCTTGCACAGTCTATCTGTGAACCTTTGCCTTTATACAAAGGTACGATGACTGCACCATATTTTATCATCTCGGCAGTAACTTCATCTGCTCCCGCAGCCTTAACATATTTCAGGCTTTGCATCGCGCTCTTCACTTCTTCCAAACTGATTTCACCATCGGCTACATCCGGACTCAGCATTTCGCTGGTACTCAAGGCCGAGGCGCCCTCACACTCATACGTCTCCTTGTAGAATTCCGCCCACCGCTGCAAAACGTGTGCTTGCACTGTTAAGATTTCACCGTTCTTCGAAAGCACCCCTTTCATTCTACAGGATACCAAAGAACCCCCGGAATTACTAACTTCTCGCTAGAAAAGCTTCGTGTTTTCCCGAAAGTTGTTCGTCAACCTGTAATATATGTATATTTAAATTTAATTAAAATTATTATAAACGACTATTATTTTCATTTAAAATAGAGAGACACTTCATCATAACGTGGATCGTGGCGTCATGATTAACAACCAGTCGCTCGTCCTCTAGAGCATGTGGCTTAGTACTGCTGGTATAGTTCCCATGATGTAGTCATCAGCGTACGGTTCAAAGCTCAGATTGGTTGTGAGAATAAGTCATTTTTTGGATGTACTGTATAAGTTTATTACTAAGCATATTTGATATTTAAATAATTAAATAGAAAAAGTAATAAGTGCTGCAAAATATTCGTTTAATAAATTTAAATATATATGTAGAACAGCACTGAAGTTAAAATTCTTCTGGGTGATATTTACTGAGAAAAGTATTAAGGAAGTCTGGTCTGCTTCATATTAAGCCCACATCTGTTAAAGTTATAAAAACTTTAAAATGAAAACATGTTTATTACAAAACGTGTACAATATGGAGGTCTCTAAACTTTATTTATGATAAATAAACGAATGCGTTTAGTAAGGACTAAACAATATATACTTATTTCTAAAATGTCTTAAACCGATATAATTAATAAGTCTTTGTTCGCTCTTCGCTTTGTCCTGGTTTTTAGTTTTTTATTACGTTTAATTCATCGCTATTGAAATATATTTTGTAAAAAACTTTGTCTATTTAAGTAAATCATAATTTAACGATCTATTTCGATAGCGTAAATAATGGGTCACACAAAGTTATAGTCGACTTTTAGTTATATAGATAGTATATACTATAATTTTATATTATTTGAGTTAAGACTTTTTTAAGACCTATGTATTTTTTTCTATTTATTTGAATACCTGGTAAACAGTGTAGTGTAGACAACCTTTATACCATGGTCAGCATTATACTTGTCATTGCAATTTATGTCCAATAAAATTTGTAAAAAAATAAGGCTGTGAAAATAAGAATATGATTTATTTATTTATTGGGTTAATTATAGACTATTTTTTTCGTCGAAACAAAAATTTATTGTCTGTTTATAAGTTGTAAAAACTAGAGCTATTTATAGATTATGTTACAGACATCAGACATTACCTCAAGTAAGAAAAACGTCTATTAGCGAAAGACAAGAACCCGCGAAGCCTGAATTTAATAAAAAAAAAATTAAATCAAATAAATCTATTTTTACCTAAATTATTAAAAAATAAACACAATGTCAGAGATCTAGAGAATATAATTTATTCTGCTGTTGCAACTTTAATTCCAGCAAATGGTCAAAGACCTTACATCAAAGGTAACCCTAATATAAATAAGAAAATACTAGTTGGAAAGTCAAAATTAAAAGAAAAATCGAAGATAACAGGAAAGAGTTAGTATGGTTGATAGAAATAAAAAATCAGCAAATAAATAGTAGGAAAATGAATAAAATTAGAAATAAATTATAAATCAAATATAAAATTAACAATAATCAGGATTAAGACAATATCACGGAAATAATTAAACTAAAAGTCAAAGTTTATGCAGGAAGATTGAGAAGATATGATGAGATAAATGAAAGAAAAATCCAAAATATACTATTCTAAGATCGTTAGCATAGGTTTTATAGAAGTCAATTATAAAATTCTGGACACATATTTTATCAGAAGCTAAGTCATTAAATAAAGACGCGGAGTGGATAAAGATTTAAAACGGTCACAGCATTATATACTGGAACAAAATATATAAGAAATTAAAATAAAAGAGGTCAAGAATGCAATTAAAAAACCCACAACTGGAAGGCACCGGGAATCGATACAAATCTAAATTTCAATCTTAAATATTTCAAGTGTACATATAAATTAATTATTAATATTTTTAATAGTGTTACGTAGAAATTTCTTTTCTGTAATAATTGAAATACTTAGTCACACATAAAATTTTTTTATAAGGTTTGTCTGTAATAAGGTTCAGTAATTGTCTGTTGACAGGAAATTCTCAAGACTTTAATAGTCTACGACATTTATTGTTTTACAAATTGAATGTTGCAAGCATGAGGATGCTTTGGGTTTCTCGAAATCTCATACTATTTAATTATTTAGATTTAGTGTTATTCTTATGTCACAAATTATATAAATTGATAGCATACTGCTGAATATTATTTGAAATTAGCCGTCATTTCAGATGTTTAGATGCTGCCTACTTTGTCACATTTATATATTTAAATTATATTAAAATATTTTGATTTAATCATTGTTACTTATTTGTAAAGACAATCAGTTCTTTAGTTTAAAATTACAAAATTTATTATTTTAATTTCTAATAATTACCAATGGACGCATAATTATCATTTTGCGTGGGGTAGTATCACTATTCGCTTATTTGTTGTGTAGAACGGTTGTGAAATTAGTGTTTTTAATAACGCTTACAAGACGTTGATCCTTTTAATCATACAAGTGTATTATAGCAGAGTTGATTAAATATTATGTATTATCGGCATTTCCCGGTCAGTTTAAAAGGTAATTTGATGAACATATGATAAGTTATTTGAATTTTAACTATAAATTGTTTAAAATTTTAACTACGTTTGCATATTTTCAGTATGTGTTCCGTTTCGACAATTGGAGTCAGGATCATCTTATATCAGAAGGCATTTGACACTGTCGTATGAATGGGTCTTGAAGGTGCTCGAAATATAAAGGTCCAAATGGAGGGTGATCGTGTCAGCCCATGAAACGAATAATTTGGTAACAACGAATCCAATTCAAGTTCGTAGAGGAATTTTCCAAGGTAATACGGTATCACCTCTCTTATTGTGTCCGACAATCAATCCTCTCTCACATACACTCGATAAACACAAAATCAAAGGATACCAATTTAATCATAATACACACATCAATCATCTTTTATACATGGATGATCTTAAACTTTGCACAAATAATGAGGATGGCTTACAATTTCTATTAGTCTGCACGGAGGTACTTACAAGGGACATAAGAATAATGTTTGGGATAAACAAATGTAACGTCTTACATCTATCGAGCGCTAAAAGCACGCTACAGCAAATATGCATTCATCATACCCTTCTTAGTGGTCAGGAATTCTATCATCTTAACGAGGGCCAACCGTATAAATATTTAGGAATTTTAGGAACAGGTAAAATTAGTCACAACGATGTCAGACAACAGCTCTGTAAAGAATATTTTACAAAGTTTAAATGTATTACAAATTTATATTTAGCTTCTAGAAACTTAGTTAAGGCCATCAACACGTTTGCAAATACCGTTATTACTATATTCTTTCGGCATAATCAATTATAAAAATCAACAATAACTAGGAAATTGTTATCAATTAATAAAATACCATACCAAAAAGCAGCACTAGAACGGTCATATTTACCATAAGAAGAAGGCGGCAGGGGATTCGTTAGTATCGAAACATTATTTGAGGTACATATGATAAAATACAGGAAGTATTTGGATACAGAATCGGATTACTTAATATAAAATATTAAGCTACATTACTAAAATAAAACTAGACATTTAATAAATGAAGAATAAGCTTAATACCAACTTTCAATTCTATCATCTTCATTTACTTTATGATAGCATTTTGGGTAAACTCTAATATTTTAAACTTACTATGTCATTTACTACAAGAGGATCGTTTTGTAATTGGTTGATTTACAGCGTTTTTTGTACTTTGCAAATGTGCTTGTGCTATTGGAAACATGTAAGTGATAGCATAGTTCATGAAATGCTATTAGATGCTATTGCATTTGATTTAAGTGATTTTAATGTCTTTATGACTGGAGACTGTCAACTATAACTAATTTAAACTAACATTCACTATATACAGATATAGTGTAATAGTTTTCCCTTTGGAGTAATGGAACACTTGTCCCAGTTATATTTAAAAAATGCTGGTTTTATGTTTTCAGGTTTAAAATTTTCAGATTTACGATTATTCTAGTAGTGTATATTCCTTCAAATGGTAAAACCGAGTTATAACCGTAGAACAGCTGACTTACTATTTTGGATAGGAAGCTATCTTTTAAATAGATAGCTTATTTTATGTCCTCTTTTAATGCGGACGAGTCAAGTGCCAAGTTTTGTAAAGATTTAAGAATCACACAATTGTATATATATACATATAACAATTTGTTTCATTGGTGTGATTCTAAAATCTTCATTTTATATCACAATAATTATTTAAGAAAAACAAATATTCTTAAGCTCAGTACTAAGAATGATAATGTAAACTGTATCATCCTAGTGCTTCAGAATATTCAGTGCATGGGACATAGGAGTATGAACTTGAGTTTTTTTAATACTTTCAATATTAATATTTTTAGTGTTAATGAACATTAGCTTAAAAGTGAAGAATTAATATTTAATTTCAATAACCACAAGTTTGGTAGTTCCTTTAACAGATTTAATTCCATACATGGTGTATCTTAAATTCATGGTGTATATTAAATAATCAGGTAAAATTCCTAGAAAATGTTCTTCCTTGTAATTGATATTAATTTGTAGAAAATATATTTTTCATTTGAATCTAACATTGTATTTTTTTTTGTTGCACACAATAATATAAAGAAAAAAAAATGCTTTTAAAAATGGTTATTTTCTATTGACTATGAATCGGTATGAAGAATTTAATTATTTTTTTATTAATTGTCTATCAAAATAAATGGTAGATGACTACCATGTTTAAAATAGAAAAACGTATGTATCTTCATTGTATGAATTTCTTTCAAATTAAAATGATAAAGTTATCAGATAAATTTAATAAAAACTAGAATTTTTCATGAGATAAGATATAACCTAACTTTAAATATTGAAATGCCTTGCCATCCCTAACGAATAGGTAGAGATGAATCAGACTAGCAAAAGAGAAGAAAGACAGGATTTCGCACTTCAAATTTCTAAATTTTCGTACAGATACATCATGTCATTCGTCTATGAGAGATTAGTTGGTACTATCTCGTTCGACCCAACTAATATGAACAGCAGTCAAATGACTAAAGTTTGACCCTTCCTTTAAAAATATCTATTTCTTCAGCGTTGTCTTTGAAAATACCTATGCTTAAGAATCTGAAAATGAACATTTCAACTTTTATATATTATTAAAATTTTTGTTTAATTATATAAGATTTTTTTCGCCAACTGACAACAGTCTTGAAATGTGGAGTAAAGGAGACAGGAAAACAACTCAGCGACGGTTATTTTGATAATAATTAGATAGAAGAAATTATTTGCTCCAAAGACTTTGTTAATTATGTTCGATATTGGGAAGGAAATTATATATTTTTTTATTATTGTGGATATGATGTACAAAATATCAAAGTGGAGTGGTTATTTCAGTGGTTAAAAATTACATTTTTGAGATAAATATATATCCTTTTAAATAACAACTTCGAATATCTTGAATCCTATTACTTTATTTTAATATTGTTAACATTTCAATTGATCAACGAGTGTCCCGACAAAACATAGGTATTTTGTTGAACGAATATTTAAATCATAGTATGTGGTTACAATATTTATATTAATCTAACAGATGGATATTGAGGTCAATGGAGAAGTAACCTCCGTTACATATTTTTTATTTGTTATGCAATGAAACATGTCTGTGTTAACAAATTTTATTATAATGAACTTTTAGTAACCAATATTTTTAGTTTAACGTTTATTTCGAAGTCAATTAGGTTCTCAGGGTGATTCAATTTGAACCGTCCCATGCTGAAACTACTACGAAACTATAAGTTGAGATTGGAAGTAAATGTATCCAATTTATGGTACTAAATGCTACTGGTTTAATAATAGACAACGCTTAACAAGCTTAAACATATTGCCACAGTTACGAAAATTCTAAAACACTATTAGAGATTCATTTAACATTTAGCATTTTATTTTATATTGTGTCGAAATTATACCCCCAATTGATGTCATGACATTCAATAGATTTAAATACATAGTGTAACTTGTTAAACGAGTAAGTGTATACAGCAAACAACATCGTATATATCAATGGAAGTCCTGTAAATCAGCAAGTTTGTTAATATTATAATTTTGCGCATTGAAGCTTTTAATATTGTAGTTAGATCTAGCCCGATAAGTTTAGTGTAGTGCTGAGTAGGTTTAATTTAATACTTGTAATTTAAAGCTTTAAATGATTTTACAGATAGACAAACAGACAGAAATATACAACAAAAATGGTAATACTTTTGAGCCGATTACTAAAATAAATGGTCAGATGAAATTTTATTGATATTACGACAAATAACGAGATAAAAAAATTATATCATATTTTTAAAATATCATATACAGTAGGAAACACTAACTCAAATGTTCATTAAAGGATAGATAAACACATTCTGATCTTTGACAAAATCCGCTATTCGTTTATCATTTTCTTATGATTGAATGAAAATATCTTATCCAAATTCAATTGTTAATATTTTCATAATTATACTTCAATAGTTCAATGAAATGCCGAAACTAGTTTTGTTAAATTCTAATTATAAAAAATAAAAAAATAACACTAAGAAATAATATGCAATAACAAAATTGTACCTAATTTGTGGGTAAGAGATTTTTGTTTTTAACATATAAATTTACTCCCGAGGTCAGAACTAGAAGTATTTGGAAAAAGGTCCAAGTTAAATAAACTTCAGAATAGCTAGGACGGGTTGTTTGATAAGACATATCTTGATATTTTTGGTTTCTTCTTGTTTTTGAAGGAATAGATTTGGTTCGTGAACAAAAGAATTTATAAGGTGCTTTACGGAACATAAATCGGTTTAGTGTAAGATTTGCAAAGCAATGAAATCGGATAGGAGATGAAAGTTATTGGAAATGTTAGTTTTTTGTCACAATTGAGGAAAAAATTGAGAAAATATATTCGATACCATTTTGCTTTAGCTTTGATGTTTCAACTCACAACAGTTACATATAAAATAAAGGAATTCTATAATAAAGTTGTAGTAAAAAGGGTTTCCTGTAGTGAAAGGGTTTCAAATAGTTATGTCTAAAGTGAACGTTAGTCATTTATATGTAAGTCATTATAAAATAAATAAAAATCCTTATATTGTAATTTTACTATATTAATTAAAATTATTTATAATCCTAGTAGCATAATACATTTTGTAACATACCACTTCAAATACTACATGTACGCATCTTTATATAAAGATATATTATACAATAAACACAAAGCCGTTTTGTTTAAAGTACATTTATTTAACTTGAGACCCGCGTCATCTGGATTGTTGCCGGTACCTCATAAATATTTAAAAGCGTATGTAGTTGCCAAAACGACGTACCCGTAATCTTAATGGCTGGTTAAACTATATGTTTTCTTTTACAATAAACGAACTTATCCGGAAGCTATTACCAATATTCTGGTATCAAGGCGTATATTACCGAAGTTTAAACTTTTAGTGCAAAATTTTGTATATTTTATTTAACTATGTCTTATTGTGAAAGTTTTTTTTTTTAAATAAAATACACTTTAAGCCCAAATAATCTGTATTTTAACGGTATTCTCATTCAGAACCAAATAATAGTTTTAATACCCGAAGTGCCTTTGCATCTACAAATCATAACCAAATCAACTCTGCTGCGGTAGCGATAGCAATTTCTCATAAAGACGATTATCGGTTACCGCATCCAAATAATTTGCACACAATCAACATGAAATATATCTATTCTGCACACACGAAACCCATCCATCTAACATCGGTTTGCCGTGAACGTATATTTATTACTGCATACAAAATCCGGAAAATGGACAACATTGATCGATGGCATTATGAAGATTTTGCATCGCAAGTATATTATAGTATTTTATGAATATCTTATTCAATTTGTAAAAGATTAAACCAATTTAATATTGTGTATATATTAGGGTAGAACGATTTTAATAACTTCATATTATATTTAAAGGTGCCCCAATCATCATGATGTTTGGAGATTTGGAGAAATTAATGAATTTAGTCAATAAATCGCCAAGAGTTTACGAACGCTAAATCGCATTCTGAATGTAGTCTTGTTGATATACAATAAGAAAGGGTGATCTTAATACGTTCCTGTTGAGAAACGTTTGAAGGGGGAAAGGGGGGTGATTTCCACAACTCTCCTCACACAGTCCTCCTTGTTCTTACGACATTCAATCAACTCGCACGCTTATTATTTCACTTCGAAGATTTTCTATTCACAATTAAATATTGATGTAAAGAAAATAATAGAACGTATACGTTTCTGCCATTAAAAATATTTCTAAATGGACTTAATATATGAAAACTTTACACGGAATATATTTTTCTAGCAGAAAGTATAAAACTGTTATTATATTTGTTGTTTAAAAAAAATGTTTAAGTTAACAAGTGACAGGTGAAAAAACAATAATAATATACAGCTATTTTGGATTATATAATATATTTTCTTCTAAAATCTGTACATTTTGTTTAATTACTGTAATCAATTATATTAGCAATCACAATGTCCATTAGATGTAGTAGTAGTGCAGTGGGAATTAATTAATGCAGATATAGTGAGACTAATATTATTATTGCGGTAAGTATTTATTTTTATTTATTTATTTAAAAACTTTATTGTACAACAAAATTATACAAATGGCGGACTTAATGCTACAGCATTCTCTACCAGTCAACCGAAATATAAAATACAGAAAAACAAACAAGGGGTACAATAGAAAACAAACAAACGAATACACACAACTTATGTAAATAACAATCAATACATATATATATATATATATATATATATATATATATATATACTTGCACTACATATAAATATATTATATGAATACGTATAAACATATTAAATATATAAAAAGATACATACATATACATACATACATTCATAGGGCGATAGTGAGACGATGATGTATATACAAAAATAAGAATAATGTTATGCCAATATTGGTATAAATATCACTGCACAATAATAATTATAAAAAAGTTACAAGAATGGTTATGTTATTTTCTGGTGTAGATATCTACGGACTACGCTTTTTAAATACAAGTTTATTCGGGGCACGTCGAAGCACATCAGGGAGGCCGTTCCAGAGTTTAATAGCGTGTACTGTGAAAGAGTTAGAAAGAAAGCCAGTATGGTGCGAAGGTACAAATAAGCTAAGATTAGAAACTGACCGAAGATGTAAATCGTGAGTTGACCTCAGTAGCTGAAATTTACATTTCAAGTATCGAGGAGAAGCTGGATCATTCAGGATAGAGAATAGCTGATATAAAGTTCTGGATCGTCTTCTTTCGCGGATAGGTAGCCATTTAAGCTTAGAGTGGTACTGAGATATGTGGTCAAATTTTCGGAGATTAAATATGAAACGAATGCAACTGTTAAGAAGACGGTCGAATTTATCTAAATTAGATTCTGAAATATTAGAGCAGCATACATCAGCGTAGTCAATGAGCGGAAGTATTAGGGTCTGCACTAACAGAGTTTTGGTCCGAATGGGTAAAAAATGTTTATGCCGATAAAGAGATCATAGTGAAAAAGTTACTTTTCGGCATAATTCGACTATGTGGACGTTCCAACTAAGCGTGTTGTCAATATACAGACCCAGGTTCTTTACTGAAGGCGTGAAAGGTATTATAATATTGTTATACATAACTGGTGGCGTATTACAACTATCAAACTTAGAGAGCCCATGTTTGCTACCAATAACAATTGCCTGACATTTATTTGGATTTACTTTAATGCCAAATTTTGAACACCAATCGAGAATGTGCTGCAGGTCATTGTCAATGGCAGTGATAGCTGAATCAAAGCATTCCAGCTTTGCATGAGAATATATTTGCAGATCGTCAGCATACAGATGGTAAGAGGAAGAAAGATTAATAGTGATGAAATTAATGAATAACGAAAACAGAAGTGGGGAGAGAATACCACCTTGCGGGACCCCAGCTGCCAAGTTGCACCAGTCAGACAAAGTATTGTCAATGCAAACAGCCTGCTGGCGTTCCCGAAGGTATGAAGAAAACCAATTTAGCTCTTTGGACGAAATGTTTAAGTGAGTTAAGAGTGCGATGAGTATATCATGGTCAACAGTGTTAAAGGCGTTCGAAAAATCAATTAACACTAACACAGTTAAACGGCCATGGTCCATCGCATCTCTGATATCTTCAGTGACTTTTAGTAATGCTGTGCACGTGCTGTGGCCAGGACGAAAGCCAGACTGAAAATCGCTAAGAAGATTATTCTTCAAAACAAAATTAGAGAGTTGTTTTTAGACAATTGCTTCAAGAACTTTTGATAGGTATGGGAGTATAGAAATAGGACGGAATTCATTACAAGTCGTGGGATTGGGAACTTTCGGTATTGGAAGGATTCTGGCTCTTCTCCAGATTTTAGGAAAAATACCGTAAGATAATGAAAAGTTAATGATATGGGTTAAGGAAGACAGAATTACATCCAGCAATGTCACAATCATAAATCGGCTAATATCGTCATCGCCAACAGCATTTGATTTAATTGACAGCATAGTTCTTTTAATTTCGTCCTCAGAAACTAAAGAAAAGGAAAATGAGTCAGTTTTAGAGTTTTGCAAGGAAGATATAAATGAAATAGTTTGAGATTTTACATTAATGTTAAACGTAGGGACTGTAGAAAAATGACGATTTAACTCGTTGGATGAGAAAGAAGAGAGAGCAGAGACTTTGGTAGACTGAGTAACACCTAATGTTCCAAAAAACTTCCATGTAACTGCTGCAGAAGAGCTTAATATTTTATTATGAATGAATTGCCGTTTGGCAGCTCTTACCAACTGATTGCAACGATTTCTGACAGCTTTGTAATGGCTCCAGTTAACTTGACTCCGATCAAGCTTAAATTTACGAAAAGCTTTGTTGCGTTTATTCATTGCTGATCGTATCTCTTCGTTAATCCAAGGCGATGGTGAGTGTTTCATTTTAACAGCTCTTACGGGCGAATGCTTGTCATAGAGACATAAAATATTCTTATTTAAATCAACAATCATGCTATCAATGTCTGTCATGCTATGAATGGCATCCCAGTCGACAAAAGAGGCAGTATATCTATAATAATAATAATTCAATAAGTAGTAACCTTATAATTAAGTCTAAGGCGAGTTACATACAGAAGAGTGGTGCATGTTATTAACAGATATGAGTTCTTATTTAAAAATAAATAAAACCTATACAACACAAGCGAGTATAATGATTTTTAACCAATCTCTCAAAGGTAGTCAAAGACCATGCTTGTTTGATAACTAAAGGTAACGCATTCCATTGCAAAATTGCTTGAACAGTGAAATACTTTTTAACGAGTAGAGTGAAGAAATAAACGGAGGATGAGTTTATCCTGAGAAGTTTTATGAGTGTCTAGAAATTGGAATTTTTCCTTTAAATACACTTAAAAAATACGAAGAAATTGAATTGAATAACACATAGTATAAAAGTGAAAGGATATAAATTAATCATTTGAGATATAGATCCAAATTCAGTAATGTGGTCTTCATATAATACTTGCGCCTCGGTGAGATCAGGATAACTTGCGTCGGCCTAGTCAAGAGTAGAAAGAAAAAGAGATGGTGCAAGTGTTGCAAGATGACAAGATTAAATAAAATTGGCCTTAAATGAGATCAATCAACCTTGGAGATCTAATAATATTAGATTTAATTAAATGGAATTTGATTGTATTAACCTTTATTCCATAGGATATGCCAGAGCATATCCTATGGAATAAAGATTGATTCTAGATCTTGATTTATTCACTTAATGGCAGAAGGCAAGTCTCTCAAAGTATAATTAATTTCGCGGGTAGGTGCATAAGTGACTAGACGTGTCTTTATTTGCTCTTAAATTAAATTAAAAACTATATATATTATTAAATTATATTCAAAATTAAAATATGTATGTAAAGTAACTACCTACCAGCTTCACTTATATACAATAATTGCTTCAATTTTCCTATCATTTGCACGAAATTATTTTCACATCAATCATTGGATTCACTAAAACAAACACAATAGATTCACTAAAACAAACAATGGCAGAATTAAGTGAAGTTTTTAATTCTCGTATGAATGACTTTCAACGGGATCTGAAAGCAGCAACTCCTGCAGCAAGTCCGTCTTCAAACATAAATTCACAGTTCCAGTCTTTCAGAACATTTGTGATGTTGGCTCTGGAGAGCCTCCAGCTTCAAATTAATATACTCTCAAGACATCACGATGAGCTTGAGATGAGGTCCCGCAGAAAAATTCTACTCATCCATGGTATTGCTGAAGATAAGAGTGCGGATACTGTTGCCAAAGTTTTGAAAGTCTGTTCTGAAAAACTGAGACTTCCAGATATATCTCATTGTGATATTAGTCGCTGTCACCGCCTCGGGTCTTCAAATAGCGAAAAAACCAGGGCCATTCTAGTGAGGTTTCATGAAACCAAGTCTAGAGACAAGTGCTGGTCTGTGAAACATGTCTTAAAGGTACTGGGATAACACTTTCCGAGTTTCTTACGAAACCTAGACATGACGCATTTGTTTTGGCACGAAAACATTTTGGCGTTACGAATTGCTGGACAAGAGATGGCCATATTATAGTGTTGGGTAGTGATGGTGAGCGTCATCGTGTATCTAGTGTTTCTGAAGTGAACAATATACATAGTGCATGCAGCAATAACACCACGGATCTTCCATCGGAATGCGCAACGGTGGCATCAAAATATCGCAGAGTTGTCCCTAATGTGAGGTCTAAACGTTTAACTAAGAAGTAGACATTTTGATATTTTGCTTTTTAAGTTTATCTTCACATTACTCCGAACTTTTCACATTTACCCTACACTTTGTTTACTTTTTGGAATTTAAATTGTATAAATTTATAAATATTTATAAATTGTCATTGACATGTATAAAGACTGAAGTTGTCATCTGTCAGGTTTTGCGTTCGGATACTTATACTGCAATTTAATACTATTTTTATTTTATTTTTTTTCTCTTTTATACCATTTTTCATAAAATATTATATTCTTATTATTAAGTTGTTGGGTTGCCAACTTCCTGTTTTATTAATAAATCCTATGTATATTTATTTAAGTACTACTAGCATATAAGTTTTGGTTTTTTATTCCAAGCAATTATTGTTAATCGATATTCCTTATATTTAATTCGATCTCTTCCAGCTGGTGGGCATATACATTCTTTTTTGTTTTTTATTATTAATATTTTTTTTTTTATTTATTCATTTTTTTAATTTTCATTATTATATTATTATTTTAAAACGAAAACGGAATTGAAATGCCTTACGTGCGGGAAAATTTACAAAAGACGAGCCTGGTTTATTAAACATCTCAAAACACACGATGGTGCTGAAGCGCGGCAATCGCCGGTAATATCTTCAGTTTTCACTTCGGATAGAGTTTACCCTCATACATCCCATGGTGAACCATTGAATGCGAATCACCAGGAGTCCATAACCATCCGGACGCGTCTTAGCATTCCCACTATTAAACAATCGACATGGAAAATACACGATCAAAATATAGCGGACCTGTTAGAGCACCCGGGCTCAAACCAGGTACTCAACGCGCAAGTAGAGACTCTACAAAATACTATTTTTGACTACTTCAATGAGCACTATCCACCTTCGAATCGTTATGCTCACAAGTATAAAGAAAACGGTTTTAAATTGAAAATGAGAAGGAAAAAAAGGGACCTCATAAAGAAACTTCGTAGGGCCAAAGCCATGGGCGACAACCAACTTAGTCACCAACTGTCTAGGGCATTAAGGTCAATTCTTAAATTAATACAAGGCATATCACAACAAATAACAAAAAACCGTGATAGCTTTGACCGGGCAAAACACGAAGTAGACTTTGATAAAAATCCTTTTAAGTACTCTAAAAACATTTTCAAAGACGAAAAAGGTAAACTCCTCTTGACCAACGAGCAAATTTTTGATTATTATAAAAGCACATACGAAGTGCCTAAAAATCAAAGGCTGTATGGGGATCCCAACGATCGAAAACCTGAGAGTCCATCCATAGATTTTCATACCAACCCACCAACTTTGGAGGAAATCAATAAAATAATTAAAAAGAAACCATCTAAGTCAGCACCAGGTCCGGATGGTATCCCTTATATAGTTTATAAAAAATGTCCGTCGATTCATAAACATCTATTGAATATATTCGATAAAATCTGGTCAAGAGGACAAACACCGGTAACATTCGGAAATGCTCTTTTTGTCCTCATTCCCAAAAGCGACAATGTCTCGGATCCTAGGGACACTAGACCGATAGCTCTAACAAATACAATATCAAAAATATTTTTTTCTTTTTTACAAACAAAAATGACGCAATTCATGATAAATAATAAATATTTCGGGCCTTATCACCAGAAAGGGTTTTTGCCTGGCATTTCTGGATGCCTCGAACATAACACGTTACTATCGGAAAGCCTTAAAGATGCCAGAAATAGTGAAAGACAAATAACGGTATGTTGGATAGACTTAGAGAACGCTTTCGGGTCGGTACAACATGAACTGATGATGTTCGCGCTAAGGTGGTATAACTTTCCTACGTTAGTAAGTGACATGATTGCATCATATTATTCAAAATTAAAATTTTCCATAATCACAAATGAAAATCATTCCAAACCATTAAATTACAACATAGGTTTATTTCAAGGTTGTTGTATTTCTCCAATTATATTTAACATAGTGATCAATATTTTAATAGATAAATTAATTAAAAACGAAAAGAAATGGGGTTATCGGTTTAAGTTGAACAATAAATACACAGAATCCATACTAGCATTCGCAGACGATCTCGCGATACTGACACGTAATCCAAAACAATGTCAGCTACTTTTAAATGTTGTGGAGGATTTCTGTGCTTGGACGGACGGATTGAGGACAAAACCCAATAAATGCTACAGTCTGTGTCTGGGTAGGCGGAACACCAGATATACCTCTTACGATCCGGGTCTTATAATAGGCGGTAAGTGCGTTACTACTATTACCGACGCAGCTCCGTTCAAATTCTTAGGCAAAAAAATCGATTACCAAGGGCGTACTCCATCTTTAGATATAATAGTCGATAGCTTTTTGAATGATCTTAAAAAGGTAGACAATCAGCCAATAAGTAACATCAAAAAGGCTTGGATATACGATAATTATTTAACATCACTTTTAAATTGGCCTTTCCTCGTTTACGATATTAATAAGACCCTTTTGTTAAAGTTAGATGCCAGCGTCATAAGGACATTGAAGTCATGGCTCGGGTTAGCGCATCCAGCGGACTCTTCTACCTTATTTAGAGACCGACACAATTTTGGGTTAAAATTAAAGAAACCATCGGAACTCTATAAACACCTAAGAGTGACCAAGAGACATATCATCTCAAAGTCGAATGATGATACTGTAACATCTCTCCCAAAAGATAAAATTGCCGCAGAGCTGGAGTCACGACTTCAATTCCATAAACAATTTATGATAGGTGCTCAAACAAATAAAGCAGGGCTAGGATCAAATAGGAAAGAACCAGACATAGAAATAATAAAATCCTTTATTCGGCACGATGAAAATGATAATTACCGGTTGCACGCGATGAGCCTAGAATTGCAAAACGAATGGGTGACCATAGGAGATTTTTGTATTCCATTAGCTTTACGATGGCGCACCCTGCTTCATGATTGGTCCCCAGCATTATTAAAATTTTATCTTAATGCATTCCAAATGACTCTCCCAGATCAAAGTAACTTAGTAAGATGGGGCAAAGCCACCGAAAAATCTTGCAACATCTGCGGGGAGGCAGTAGGAACCGCGAAACACTTGCTAGTAGGGTGTAGGGTACTATTAAATAGAGGTAAATACTCGCGTCGCCACGATAAAGTATTAGAAATCATACGAGAAGCGGTTAGTCTTTCTGTAGCAAGAGCGCAGAGGGGTATAACAACCACCAAAAAATCAGTAGAGTTCGTAAAGGCAGGTTCGTCGAAAAAATCTAAATTAAAACCTTATTCCATCTTGGACGCGTCTCCTGATTGGACTCTCATGATGGACACGTATGAAAGGCAATACAAAATCCCCGGGGATGTTTGTGTTTCGTCATCTAGGCCGGACTTATTCCTGTATTCAAAACAACTAAGGCGCGTTATACTTGTGGAGCTTACTGTACCCTGGGAAACAAACATACCCAAAGATCATACATTTAAGCTTAACAAGTATTACGAACTGTGTAACGAACTGATCAGGAATAAATTTATAGTTAATTTGTACGCTGTAGAAGTAGGAGCGAGAGGTATAACAGCAAAATCTCTCTACAACTTATTTAAGGACCTCGGCCTTTCTAGAACGATCATCAGTTCATTTCTGGAACGTATTTCAAAGGCGGCTTTAGTAGGTTCTTACGATATTTGGTTAGGTAGGGAGAGGAGCGTAAACAGTGAAGGTGAGCGTGTATGCGCATAGTAAAGGGGCCCCTTAAACCTACATCTGGGTCGCAAGTCCCAGGCATTGTTTGCGCTCCTCTTCTTGCAACGCGATGGGCCCGGCACCCGCACGGTGAATCCATGGAATGCTAAGAAGCTTCGTCTCTTATATTTGTAACGTCGTATTTATTTTATATTTATAAATATATATATATTTTTATATTGAATTTATTGTTAAAATGTCGGTTTCAGATGATAGTGACAGGTTTCTTTCCTTTTCTTCTGATGACTATTCCAGTGATGCTAGTTACCACAGTACAAATTTTCCTACACTTGATATTGCACTCGATAATCTGTTTTCTGATCTTGGTAAAAATTTTAACGTAGTTCACTTGAACGCCCAAAGTATTCCGGCTCATTTCCCCGAAATGCTTGCGTCGTTTCAGTCAAGTAATATACACGCTATCCTCGTCTCAGAATCATGGCTAAAACCTTGTTTACCTACTGCTTCTTATTTACTGCCTGGATTCCGAGTTATTCGCAATGACCGCATCGGCAAAGGCGGAGGAAGAGTTGCAATTTATCTTCGATTCCATTCCATTTACTGTGATAAGTTCCTCTTCCCAGCCTCCTTTACCTGATGCGGCCGAGCATTTAATTTTAGAAGTATCATTGTCCCATTCTAAAGTCCTTCTGGGTGTTTTTTATAGCCCTTCTCTACACATAGATTATTTTTCCTCCTTTGAAAGTATAATAGAAGAACTTTTTCCACTATACACCCACACCATTATAATGGGTGACTTTAACACATGTCTACTTAAGCGAGACAACCGAACTAATAAACTTTTGTCCCTGGTTGAAAGCTGTAATTTACACATTTTACCGCTTTCCGCTACCCATAGGTTACCTAAATGTGTCCCTTCTCTTCTCGATCTTATGATTATTTCATCTCCTGAATTTGTTTCCAATCACGGTCAATATGCCGCTGATGGTTTTTCTCACCATGACTTGATATACCTATCTTACATGTTACGTCCACCTAAAGCTAAAGCCAAATTACTTCTGCAGCGTAACTTTGCGGGAATGGATCTTAGCAACCTACGCGATGATGCATGCAAGGTTGATTGGTCTAATGTTTTTAATGCTGACACCATGGACTCCAAAGTAAACACTTTTAATACGTTGTTAACTCAACTGTTTGACATACATGCACCGATAAAGCCTGTTAAAATAAAGCATCTCCCGGCGCCGTGGCTTACAGAGGATCTAAAATTGTTAATTATGAAGAAGTGCCAAGCAAAAACTGAATATAAGAAAAATAGATCTGACGCAAAACGTCGTAAATATAAAAAATAAGAAATCGCTGCAATACATTGTGTAGGGATGCACAACGACGCCATATCCATAAATCTGTCGATAACGGCGACACAGCACGTATATGGAAGTTTCTTCAATCTTTAGGAATCGGAAAAAAGCCAATTAAGCCCACTTTTACCAACATCGATCTCGAAAGTTCATACTTCATTTTCTGCATCTCACAATACTTTGGATATTATAACGAAGACTAATACCTTAAATTCTATCTCAACATTTCCGATTCCTAATTGCTCACCGTTCACTTTTAATCAATTTTCTGAATGTGATGTTAAGGGAAGCATACTGTCTATCTCGTCGAATGCCATTGGTAGCGATTGCATTAGTCGGAAAATGATTTTTCCCATAATTGACATTGTGACTCCTGTAATTACCCATATCATTAACTACTCAATTTCAACCGGTGATTTTCCTACTTTATGGAAAGACGCCGACGTTATTCCCCTTCCTAAAAAACCCAATCCGTCCTCGTTTTCCGATTACCGACCGATCTCTATTTTATCACTTCTTTCTAAGGTTAAAATTAGTATGCAATCAATTAAACGCTTTTCTAAATAAAAACAACCTTTTAAATTCATTTCAATCTGGATTCCGCACTGGCCACAGTACCACATCTACTTTAATAAAAGTTACCGATGATATTCGAAAGGGAATGGATGGTAAACAACTGACAGTATTGATTTTGCTTGACTTTAGCAACGCTTTTAATAATGTTGACTTTGATATCATGCTGAATTTGTTAGCTTCTCTCAACATATCTCCATCAGTCATTGAATGGTTTCATAGTTACCTGCACGGACGCCGACAACGAATTCGGATTGACGAATCGTTTTCCTCTTGGAGGAAAGTTAGTTCCGGTGTTCCTCAGGGAGGCGTGTTGTCACCGTTACTGTTTTCCATCTTCATCAATACAATTACTCAAAATATTTCTTCTCCCTATCACATGTATGCAGATGATTTAAAAATCTACTCGCAATCTACCTTGGGAGATTTGCCCTCTGCGATTGCGCGACTAAATGAAGATCTGAAATCAATCTCGAGCTGGAGTATTTCTTATGGAATAAAAATTAATATAACCAAATGCCAGGCTATAATAATTGGATCTCCAGGCCTGATTGCTAAAATTGATTGCTCAAATTTACCGCCAATTTCAATTAATCATGTCAATATACTCTACACTGATAATGTCAGAAATCTCGGTCTACAATTAGACAACACTTTGTCTTGGTCTAACCACATTAAAGAGGTAAGTAAGAAATATTTTGCTGCTATGGGTTCACTACGTCGTTTACAAAATTTTCTTCCCATTCCCACCAAAGTTATGCTTGCACAATCTCTTCTTCTTTCTATTCTTGACTACGCCGATCACTACCAATCCGTCTTCGCGGGAATCCACATATCCTTTCACTTCTGTACTATGTGTTATTCAATCCAACTTCTCCGTACTATTTAAAGGAAAAAATCCTATTTCTGGGCACTCATAGTAAAGTTCTTAGGTCTTCTGATAACCTCACTCTCCGTTTACCTCCTCACTCTACTCGTTTTTTTAAAAAGTCTTTTACTGTTCAAGCAATATTGCTCTGGAATGCATTACCGGTAGTCATCAGACAAGCAAGGTCTTTGACTGCCTTTAAGAGGTTGGTTAAAGATCATTATCTTGGCCTCTATCTTGGTTATCGTCTCTATAATGTAAATTATATGTAATTATATATTACCCTTTAACTTTATATCTTTATATTATTCTATCTCTTATTTTTCCTTTGTTTTTTCTTGCACATATCAAATAATCTGTCTCCTGTATTCATAATAGTATTATATATTTTAATATGATATATATATATATATATATATATATATATATAAATATATATTTATTGAATTATGTATTTTATTTATGTTATATTTATTTGTATTTGTGTATATATTTATGTTTGTTTATGTAATTATGTCTGTTAATATTATGCACCACTCTTGTATGTACCTCACCTTAAACTTAGATATAAGGTTGTCTGGAAGAGATCGCTACTTACTTGTATACCCATATATAGTTTAAATGTTTTTTTTTGTTTCGATATTGTTATTTTACATTGTGGTTGCAGTAAAGTATATTATTATTATTATTAATATGTCACTGAGTTTTCATACAGATTAAATAATATTTTAGAAGTAGAAATGTGTGACTAGAGAAAATAATAGATGATAAGTTATTTTATTAATATTCTACGTTCCCAAGAAATTCAATAACAATACAATTGCAGGTAAATCAACGATGAGATTTTTTTTAGTTGGCACGCTCAGTCAGTACCTACAGGTATACGAATGCCACAATACAATTTAGTGGCAGAGGCATTCGTAAAATATAAATAAATTTGTCCTAGAAAGCAGGACATTGCGTCCAAATATTTGAGTTTCGGTAGGTGGGACTTTTATATTTCCTTTGTTCTAATAGTTAATGTTTTTGTTTTATATTTGTGCTAAATTTGCATAATTTTATTTTACTTAAATTTTAAAACTTTTAGGGTTACTAGTTAAGAAAATAAAAGACTTTCAGCCTTCCATATATGCTTAAAAGTGGATAAATAAAATTGACGTATATATCACTGGGTTTTACGTGTATATTTCTAGTTATTTTTGTATTACATATTATATGTAGATGTATGGTATTTTAACACGGTTTTTGAAAAATACTCGTTTTATACGGTCGTATTAATACAATTTAAACAGGAAATACAAATTAAAATTCAAGTTATCTTGATTCAGTAGGCACTTATTTATACGTACTTTGAATCGTCAATTATTAGAATAAAAAAGGTCAGTGTAATCAGTTCGTGAGTAAGCTACCACATAATACTACTCTGCTGAGAAGACCCGGCCAGAAACTCAACGGTTGCTCTTGTCAACCCTCTAAATGAGTAAACAAATTAAATTCCACACATTTCGATCGTCTAAAAACTCTTGACCGTTGTAATAAGATTTATTTAATAATACACTTTTAATTCCATACACTTAATATATTTATTATTCAACAATATATGTAAGACCTATAGACATAGAAAATCCAACTTAATCTTAATTTCTCGCTGCTAGAGAGAAAAACAAGGTTTAAATACACCACACAACCGCTTTACAGCGTCAAAGTTCTCTTGGTTACAGACAGACTTACATTATTTTCTCTTTATATGTGTTGGAAGGCGAAATGGTGTTGCCTGTTATTAAGTTTTAAAATTTTATCTTTGAGCATATTATAATTTTATAGCAACGATCTATTCTTATACAATGATATACTCTGCATTTGTTAAAGGAATATATAAATAAAAACGAAATGTTAAGAAATTGTTTTTTTGTTTTTATTCTATGAAAATCTCATTATTCAAATTCAATTTGAACTTATTTATTTTATTACTATTTATTACTTCATAATTATCCAAAGTATCTATATAAATAACGTAATAATCAATTTCGTTTTAACCCTCCCTGGGCTTATCAAGGGGAGAATAAAAATAAGAGCCGTAGTGGTTTCATTGAGCACACAATGTCAGAAAATAATTGAAAAGCTACGCAACGGTAAACATAGAAAATAGTGTTACTCTTTTCCTTTTCGCTTCTGGGAGCAACTTCTTATTCAATCACCTTGCACTTGATGATTGTATAAAACTAACTAATAGAATAAATAAAAGAAATTTTAATTTATAAATAACATAATACAATAAAATTATAAATAATATAAATTTAATTCAATAAACCAAATAACAGTTTTAAATATATGGTTATTGTAAATACTTGTATGATGGTTTTCAGTTTTACATCAACCACAACTTGCAAAGAGGATATCAATAACAGTTAAGTCATTTTAGTTTACTAACAACAGAATTAATTTAGCTTATCGTATTCTATGAGATGTAAAGACACTAACACGTAGAGTTATCCCACATACACCCTGAATTTTTGTTGATGTGTTTAGAAAAATCTAAGATTTTATAAACATTGGACACAATGAATAAGATCTAAAATATATTTTTACATAAAAGGCTGAAAACCATCTCGAGATACATTAAATGTTACAAAATTCAGAGTCAATATCAACATGTCTGAATAAAATAAATTTGTCATGTCGCCTGGCCTTCATAACTGTGCACACCCCAACTCAAAACAAAATTCCATTGTATAATTATATATGTTATAATTGTTTTGTTAGTTTATAATATATGAGGAATATATTTTAAATTATTTAAACTATTGGTCTTGTCTAAAAAACTAGTGGCGCCAACAGACCCTCAATTTCGACTCGCTGCGCTCAGGAAATTTCGGGGGCCGTTTACATATTAAGCGTAGCGACCCGCGCGATAAAAAATCGAACAGGGGGACAATACAGTTCGATTAAAAACCATTGTCTAATGTGTGTTCATAATTTCCGTCAAGTAGTTTTTGAGCCAATTCGTGACAAAGAATGTGAAAAGTCTCCAGTAGAACGCTACGCTTGCTTTGCTCGATAATATGTTTAATGATATAATAAATCATTAAAAATATTAGAACTTATTAGTAAAAACTTGTTTTTTCCTTGATAAAATTTAATATTTCATTTGGTATATAACTTTTATTGCAATACCCCTATTTTAGTCTCATACCACTTGAAATAAGCCTTAAAATACAGATAGTCCTATGTGAACCCCAATTATCCCTCGTGTATGTGGATGTACTGCTCATGAGTTATAGCCAGGTTAATGTCTTGGGTGACACCTGTCAAACATTTGCGTGTCGTCATCTCCAACTTGCTTTTATATACTTTACTCCTAATAAAATTCTAGTAAAAAAATTCAAAATACCGCATTAATAATAATGTTATATAAATACTTAGTTTTATTAACCAGGTGATCCTCTTAATTTTTTTTTTCTTGTTGACCTACTTTATTTACTACCAAAATTTAGAAATATAAATACATTAAAAAATATGACAGCTAAAATCAGCAGTGGGTCATTTGAAAAAAAAAAAAAAAGAATTCAAATATTTTTATTAAATAAGATCCCTAACATAACGATCAATTAAATTTAAATTCTAGATGCCATTGTCATTGGGCAAAAGGTCTGTCTCCCTTGTATATGTAAATATGCACACCCCTCTTTATTGTCTGTAGAGATACAGTACAGTCAAACACTTATACTTCAATATTTAATAGGTAGTTTTGAAAAAGTTTATAAAGTTGTACACTACAAGAAAATGTCTTTAGGACATAATGAGGATCATAAATATAATGGTAGGTTTTACATCCAGCTACACATCAGGGAATCGGATATCTAGGGTAACGCCCCAAAATTTCCCATTTATAAAATACATTTCCCACATGCCTGTCGTATCAAAAAATTCTTATGAAATTGGTGTAAACAATTGTGTCAGAATCTTAAACGCTGAATTATTTATCTTACTGCCTCAATCACCTTCTTTATTCGGTCAATACTATTGATTCCCAGATTAGAGCTAACACTCTTTCAGACATTCAACGTTTGAAAAGGCCCGGCATTTCTTTTTTTTCAATTCGCACCTGTTGGCGAGAGCGAGGTAAAGAAACATTTACTAGTCATAACATGAAATGTAATTAACTTTTTTCTGTCCTGTGGCCTTTATCCAAATGCCTGGCGTAAAGCTTTCATTCTTCCATTTCCGAAGATCCTTTTAATCCGTCATTACCATTACCCTCCTTTATTAATACTATTGTTGTTATCCAAAATTGTTTAATCCGTGAGTTGGGACACTCCGTATTCCTCACCAAATACGCTCTGATGGATTTATTGCAATCAGCTTTGCGAATGGCTAACAACACGACTACTGTGCTTTTAAAAGTAATTGAAGATATTTTACAAGGTAACAAAAAACAACTTGTTACTAATATTATGCTTATCGAGTTTAGTAAGGCATCTACCGCTGTTGACCACAAAACAAAAAAGTGATTATAGTTTACAATATCTAAAACATATCTATTTTAATTTTAAAATTAGTTTAATAACAAAAATAAACGTTATTAAACAAAGGAATAAGGACAAAGATATTTAATTTTTTAATATCATTGTTAGTCCAAAATATATTTATGTACCGTTTAACTAAATAACGACAAATAAAACGATTTTCTTTCTCCCTTACTTCTCGTAAAGAGAAGACTTTTATAAATAAGAATAATGTTCTAACTCGTTAATGGATGTGAGTCCTCCAAAATCATTTGTTTCGTAATTAGGTTAATGTTGACCGCGTTGAATTAGGGTTGACATATGCTTATATAATGTTTTGTGTAATGTCCTTTGTATTCATATGTTTAAATAAACACATGAATTAATATATATGATTTTAATATATGTTTAACATATTTCATTTTAGAATAGAAACATTTTTTATAATATTTTGACTTTAACGTTATTTAACTAGAGAAACTGAATATTTGGGTCTCTATAACAACCTCCCAGGGGAGCTTCGCAAGTTTTCCGCCGATTGGATTGTCCCGGCACAGAGACAAGCCTGATTCAATTCTTTGCTTATTGAATCTTTGAAACCGAAGAAGCAACTAATTTTAGTTGGCAGAAGCTTTTCGTTCGTTTTCACTTCATTTATAACTGTGTGTGACTAAATTTAACAGATACAGACTGCAATTTGTCATTCCGGATACTTTCATTATTGTCTAGGATAAAGGGTTTTTTATAATACAAAGGTTACACTTTTACAAGTTTCTTTCTCGATTCATATTCATACTAGGTTTTTTTAAGTGTTGGTGCAAAAACGTATTTTTAAACGCTATATCATACATAACTTCTTTGGTTTATATTTGTTAATTGTACACCATTGCAACATTTAATTGTTACAGTTTAAATAAGAATAAGAAATAGTTTTATTTAAAGATGATATTTATAAATAACGGATTTTTGTGTTCATTATAATTACAAATGCGATTAATCTGAATAATATAAAAAAAGTAAGGTGTCGAGGTAGGAAATCTTATTTTATTACACATTTCAGAGCAATGCCTTAACTCTCACGCCGTATAACAAATGTAAAATAACTTTTCTAAGCAAAATAGTACGTGCCTATTTACCATAAAATTCAAATATACATATATGTATATATGAATTTTAATAACACAGAATACGAAAACCAAAAGATTCATATTATTTAACCAGGAAGTTATTTTTTGATAACTTAAAATATAATTGCAATTGTAAATGCTATTTTAACTTCTCTATTTCTTTTCTATAGTAGCACATCTAAGATTAAGTCTAACTATATAACCTGATATTACTTTCATTAATAAAAAGAAAATATATTTTTTCTCATTTATTAATATTACTTTTAGAAAATATTATTCAGTACATTTCATGAGAAAACTGCACCACAACAAAAGGCACAATATTGAAGTTAACAAGAGTTTAATTAACTTTGCGCAATCAGCATTTAAATAAATGTAAATTTATTCATTGCGCAATGTTATGTCATAGTTTTGAATGCATCATTATGATTATATTTATTATTTTATAATTGAATAGTTATGCAATAGAACTGTTGGTCTAGAATATTTACCTCAAAATGTATATTGTTTATAATGTATAATTACCAGAAAACTAATAATAATAAGAAATAAAGTATCAGTTTCTAAGTAGAAATAATATGATAACTTACAATATATTTTAATATGTTACGTTTACAATCGTATTGCAAGTTATATTTCATTAAACGTAATTAAGAAATATTTTAGAGCAAACATTTTTATTTAAAGAAAAGTTAATGTCAGTAAAAATGACTTTCAATTTCAGTTAAATTTATTTAAAACAAAAACAAGCATTTAATTAAACGAATGTGAAAATATTTATTTATGTAAGTAAAATGTACGAATATAAAGCTAATCTTAATTTTAACCAAAACATCTTTGAAAATAGTTAACAGGATTTATGAATCTTGTTGCCCATGATATAAACAGTAGAAAGTATATGTTTATTCTTGTAATTATGTCTGTTTCCTTGTTATTTAATTCCTAACATTTTTAATTTTATAAAATTTAATAGGTACCTATAAAATATGTAAATATATTTATACAGGATCAATTTGAATGGTAGAGAATAAATTAAAGAGCGAGTAAAAAATAACTAGTTAATTATATAAGTTAATTTCCTACATTCCTATCGAAAAAATTAAAAACAAATAATAAGAAATCTGAAATACTTATGAATAATGTAATAAAAAAATACAACATGAGTGGGGTCAATACTATGGGTCATTAACCTATGAAGAGCGGCAACAGCGCACGTCGAAATGTTGAAAGTGATAAGTACTTTAAATGACTTACGGTACGGTAAAATGTTGTTAAATTTGTAAATTTTCAATATGGTCGCTAATATCAATAGTGCAAAAGTTGGATCATTCTATGATATTATTTCGTAATTATAGATAAATGACTTTAAGACACGTATTTGTTTATATTAATACATCTTTTAAACCCATCTTGTATAATCCTACTACCAAGGTAGGATTATTCAAGATATATTAGTGCAAAATCCGTTGGTAAACATTTTTCTTTATCGTTTTCTTGCATGTAGAAGTCTTTACGTTTGCAAGGAAAGCTAAATAAATCATATTAACTATAACCTGAATATATCCTACTCACGAAAAAAAATAATTAAACAATTACACGTGTCAGCTCTAAATAGCTTCTAAATAAATAAATTAGCAATTGGCGGAATTAGGGCAGGGATCTAGGATCAATTAACCAATAAATAGATTTTTAAGCTAAGAACAAACCTTTTCTTTCGATTGCTTTGTATTAAATGAATTTTATGTTTAAATCAATCTTAAGAACTCGAAATCGATGTTCAATACTTTTATTTCGATAAGAATATAACCGTAATGTAATCATTTTTCAAATTACTTACATTTATCAAATGCAGTTACGTATGAAATTATAGTTATTAAATAATTAAAAACATTGTTTTATTTATTATTTAATAAGTTTGTAAAAATATTTAAATAAATTATTTGTTGATTTAATAATATCTTCTATCTCTGAACCTAAAAGGTTCTAACGAAAGAGTAAGACTTTTTAACTAAAGATTAAAGTGATAAAGTAAAGGTTATTTTAACAATAAAAAATAATGCCATGTTAAAATCGATATCTTAAGATATTTATCTGATAAGAGTCGTATCACTAATTCACGGCAAAATACAACACCTGAGACCTTCAGGGGCGGAGTCAAGCAGCGACGCTCTTATTTCAAATCCTTTGAAGTGAACCGCCGCTAGGATAATAAATGAATTGAAGTGAAGTGAATAATTTGTAATCGTAATATTATTTGTCATAATTTAAGTTATTATTTTTTATACATATGTTTTTTTTTATTTATTTGCTGTTATTAAATTAAACGTTATTTTATTTAATATAGTCAGACATAGCAAGAGTGTTGCCGGCCTTGGAGGTGAGGAGGTCTACGTAATGCCAGAGACTCAAGCCGTTCACATAGTGCAATTCCAAGTCCACTACAATTCGGCCGTGGATAGCGTTTAGATTAGAGTGTAATTCCTGGATGTTGGATGCAAAAATCCACATTTAGTGTGGGGCAGGGTGCCGCTGTATGCCGTCGTTTGCCCTCAGAAAACACAAAATGCAATACAGATACGACGGGCAGTCCGAGCATAATCAGATAATCATTCCCCCGATTTCTCGAGGGTACCCTCCTGGGGTATACTTTTTTGATGTATCGCTTTCATGTTTGGCAGGGTGTTGGGCGATTCTCCCACTCATCGACGCAACATAACCAAATGATTTTAGTTAGTAAACTTCGATTTTCTGTGAGGGGGTGGTCCTTCCTCGGTAGAGCCAATCCAATACGAGCTAAAACATTAAACCATAATCAACTATTTTGCTCAGATTACAATATCATCTAATACCTGTAATTAAAAATTATTCATAATTATCAGTAGGTACTCCAATCACCTGTGCGAAGGCGTCTTCGATACTAAATATTACTTTTGAAAAAGAATCCCTATAGCATCTTTTTAGCTACATAAAAATGACTAAATCACAAAACTTATCATTGAGCTCATAACTTTTGACTTTTTTGTTATTGTTTCTTATATTGATACTACGATATTACGTTGTGATTAATTATATTCTCAAGAATTATATAATTAAATATTTTTTCCGTTTTGTACATAATATTGAAGTTTAAAGATTTATTTAGCCGTTTAATTATTTTAAAACAACTCATATAAAGCATTCTATAAAGCATATTTGGCATAAAAAAAACATGCAAATTAGTCCCTTGTGCAAAACGATTACATAATTTTATTATTATTTTATGCAAAACCAGACCTAACCGCTACTCTTACTACATAATGCGATGAATTTAAAATGATCATCCCTAATTTACATTAAAAGAATAGTCTTTTCCATACATACCATACACATTCATGTGATAATTAGTGCAATGTTTTCTTGGACACTTTTTCTCTGTAGGCTAAGTGGTTTTGATAGGTTTACTGATAGCAACAGGTTAAAGTAACACCATCAATTATTTTTTTGAAACATATCCATCCACAGGAAATAAAACATCTTACGGATCTTTCATCAATATTGAATTCTGATTACCCTCAATAGTATACTTTAATCCTACGACTTGCCATTATGTTATTTTTCCAAGTTTCAAATTTCTTGACCAGCATTGGTGTCCGTGTAATTTACTTAATAATTATGAAGTAATTTTCTCTTATCTTACATCCCCTTATCGACGATATCAAAGATGTACCAATTTATGACCTCGAAGTGTGTGATATGGTCACGCGATATATCCATCAAAACCCACGTTACTGCTCGTGATATTCGACAGCTGAGGATAACGGCCACGATATACATACATCATAATCGATATTGCCTTTCAAATACTAAGCAATTAGCGGCTTTAGGCTTGTAATTTGGAGTATTAATAGCAAAATATATATATAACCTGTTTCACGGTATATTTTTAGACCAAACATTTTGATAACATTTATTTGAATTGGTTATTTAGTATTGGTGTAAATCATTTATTAGATTGATTATACTTTCAAATATAATGTGATACTGCTTTAAACATATTGATAGAAAATTACAAAAAAAAATCTTACCCTCCACCGTCCGTTATTCCACACATAAAGAACACAGGATCTCTATTTTATGACCTCAGTTTTGAATTATCAAGTTTTCTTTATTTATTTTTTATTTGTTTATACAAAATTATACAAGTTTCAAAAGACAAAAACATCGAATAAATTTGATATCTTTTATCTTGATAACAATCCTAAAAAATTAATGAAACAGCAAATTTAACAATCTATTAAAAATAATTTCAAGTAGCACTCGACAGAAAAGATAACTATTTCAAAAAATAGAGACAAAGTTTCTTAAACACACCATATCTCCCTACCGCGTATTTAGAACTTTGTTTAAACATCTTCCCGGGTATTATTTTATATAATTAAAAATAATAAAAGATTAATAATGAAATTATTAAGTTTGTCAATAGTGGTGGTAATATCAATCTCTCTTAACGCGAAGACTATTAGGTTGTTTTATTTTACATCTAATCTTTCTTAGATAAAGGGAGGGTAAATTGTTAAATTAAAAAAATAACTCCATATGTAAAAGTAAAATCAACGTCTCTTACTGCTATTAAACAAACGCACCCTTTACGCAGCTGTCTGTCTAATTAAGTTCAAAGAACGTAAAAGATAATCCAGTCTTCAGGCCCGTTTTAATATTAGTTCGTATTTAACTTTAATTAAAAATTTTCACATTACTTTACGGCTGGCTGGCGCTTTGGTTATGATGTGAAATAAAATTTTATGTCATATTAAAATTGTTTATTAAAAATGTTTTTATAATTGTTTCAGTGTTTTTAAGTTGATCCCTTTATGCTATTAACCTTTATTTTGTCACCTTATTAATTTTAACCTTTGCTTCTTAAAGTAAAATATTCATAAAAAGAGATTTTAACATGTTTCTTGTTTCTTATCCGTCAATATACTTAAAATTAAAATAGTAAAATATTTTAAAAAAGTATTTTAAAAGGTCTATATACATGTATGTGTGTGAACAAAATGTTCCTATGTAAGAGATCGATAGATGTAGAAATATAGAAAGTAAAAGTATAAATAGCATAGCCTACTTCAGTTCTAGCCATTGATAATTCATGTTAATTATCAAACAAATAAAAAATATATAAACGAAGTAGAAGTAGGAAATTAATCGAGAGTCTCATGCAAATAAAAATTGTGCGAATTGTGTTGAAATAGAGAATAAACGGTAAAAAGAATCAAAGTGCGGGAAGAAAAATTGCTGGAACTGATATAAAAGTATAGACTAGATACAATAAGAATTCAATTCCCTCTAATAAATATTTAAAAAAAAATACAGAAAAAAAATAGAGAAAAGTAATAGAAAGACAAGATTTAAATGTTTGTAGCCTCTTGATTGAGGCCTATTGATCTAAAACATAAAGACTATACCCCAAACATCCTATGTCGGTTAACGTCTCAGGTATGTTTAAAATGTTAAATTATTTCATCATCAGTCATCAAATGTCATAAAGGTTAATTTAAATAACTGAATTTGTTTTTATGAGAAGCTTAAAAAAAACCTACTAAATTAATATAAATTTGTCACATCATTAAATATTTAATTAAAATAAACATCAAACGTACTCCGTCATTGAAGTAATAATAATACAGCAAATGTTAAAGTTATAAATCAGTGACTGAAGAGAAGTTTTCACTTTAATCAAAACTTCACGAAGCAGAGCGGGTCAGTCACGGGGTAGATTTCATTAAAAATAATAAAAAAATATTTATAGTTCTATCCGTTGTTCTTATTAATATTGAAGACAAATGTATGATTGTTCTCCGTATTCTTATTATACTTTTTGTTATAAGGTGGTTTTCAATAAATTTTATTAATCATGATTAAATCGTTTATATAGACGAAACCAAGTCTGTAGTTCGAGTTTTATATTGAATTAAATCAAATCAAATCAAATCAAATCAAAACACTTTATTCGGATAACATAGATTATTAGGTACACATATTAGAAATTAAATAAAAGTAAAATTAACATAAATAAAATATTTTCTATATCATCCGAATTGGATGACCACTCAGCATATGTTGAGAATAGAAAACTCTCAACGCTGGTATTCTGTGGCTGCCATTTATTGAGCCAGGTCGCACTGTGCCTTCATTGAAAATGACAATAACAATATAACAATAACTTAACAATAGTTATAAATTAAAAACAAAACAGAAAAACAAAAAAAAAAAATCAGGAACTGTCACTTTAAAATAAGTATTTTATAAAGAAAAATAATATAATAATATTATAAAGATACATATATACACACAATTTAAGTAAGAACATAGAAAAATATATCTATATACATTCACGCATACACATACAATATACATAGAATATGTATTTATCTTAAGATGAACCTAAATCACAAAATAGTAAAAAAAAATATTAGATATGTTATAAGGAAATATAACCAGTAGATAAAAGGAACAACGTGATCGCATAAAGGATATAAACCACTTCAATACTAATTATATAAAGTTTAAGTCAAAGCAAAAAATTAATTATTATTTAATTGTAAATTGATAAGATATGATTTATATTTTAATTTAAATGCGTTTATCATATTTAATAAACGAAGAGGAGGGGGCAGGTTGTTCCAGCACTTAGAACACAAATGAAACAAAGGTCTTTTACAGACCTCATCGATATTACTATTCTATATTGTTTATATTAAAAACTGTTTTAAATAGAAGCGAGTATTAGTTAAACACCTATGAGAATTGTTTTAGAATCAAAATTTACTTTGTTCACGGCTGACGTGACGGCTTATCGAATTGATTGCGATGGTTCTAGTCGTTCGTACATCGCTCACTAAATATATTGACGTTTGTGAAACAGAGATCACAATTTTAAAAAAAACACCCGGCTGAGTTTGTTGTGTGGTTCTTCTCAGACCAGGGCGCGTTTGGAACCCTCGTAGCCTTATTTTAAGTTGGAAAGTGTCTTTTCAGAAGGGCTTATTTTAATACATACGATATCAAAATAGGCCCTCCTGTCACTTCCATTTGACGTACACAAGTGATCACTGGTATGGATTCAAAGTGGAAAATATATAAATTAATAAATTAATAAATAAATTAATCACAACATTACAAGAACGATCGCCATAAGGTCTAGAAACATTCCGTCTTGTTCGCAATTACAATGCACCAAAAATAATAAAATAAATGTTTTTTTTTTTAATTTCGATTGTTTCGTTTTGTTGGGTACGATAAACACAACACTTTTATATTTGTCGATTTTAAAGAAATCTAGATAAGAAAACCAGATTCCTTGATATTATTATTTCAACAGCATTTCATAAACCTGTGGTCTTTATGACTTTTTAGAAAATATCCCAGTTTTTTTCATAATAAATTCAATTTTCCCGTAAAATAATAACGAGAGATAAAATAGAGATCTCCTATAACTTAAGGAGGCATTTTCACCTGAAATCTCTCTATTCTTCAATATATTTACCCTTAATATGAAAATTATATAAGTTTAAGAGAAAACGTTAAAAATACACTACTTAAAAGTTTACTGACAAAGTACAAAAGTTCTGAGTGACTTTGTTAGAATTTTAAATTTATTCAACGTTGAAGAATATTTTTCAGCGCCGTCTTTATTTTAAAGGTACATATTTTTAAGTTATTTATCCCAATGGAGCGAAGTAGAAATGTAGCTTCCACGAACTCATTAACTAGTTTAACTTTTAAAGAATATTTATATTTGTTATTTATATAATTTAATTATGCACATACAATATTGTATACAGATTTGCATATGCATTAACATGTAAAATTACAAAATATAAAAGTTTTTTATCATACACAACATAAAATCTCAAAGGCCAAAACTACTTAAAACCAAAGCTTTTGTTCTCTGACTTTTACACATTAAATTGTTGGGTATTATAAATGCGTTTGTACTTTTAACTCACATTTTGATCATAAGTGTCAGAATAATATTAATTCTACGCCTTAATCATTTTATCTAATACGGTGTAGGTCTCGTCCAACAAAATTTTTGAATTTTTGGCCTTATTGAACAAATCTTTGCCGGTCGTATATTTATAACAGAAATGTGTATTTGTACTCACATTTAAAGATAACGTAGCATTCTGTTATTACTACATGTTTTTATTATATCAATTTTTTATTTATGTTTTATTACTTAAATATTGGATTTGGGATATAGGTTTTATAGTCACAGTTTATTATTATATTTAAACAGACACACAAAAAGAAATTTGCCCCTTTTCTTGACTCTTCATTACAATTTATTAGACTTGATGATACCAGCTACTAAACGTTCTTATATTTGTTCCAAGATTGATTTTGTAACCCGTCAATGACTGAATATATAAAAATAAGGCTTAAAAATAAATCGCTATGTGTTATCAGACCTAAGGTATTGCAAAAGTGATATATTAAATGACAATATTTCTTTAGAAATATTCTTAGAACTTTTAAGAGAATTTTAAATATATGAAGTGGTATATTTGGGAAGTATGTTTAGCAGAGACGGAAGATACGAAATGGATGTGGAAAGACGTATTGCTGTCGGTAACAGAGTCAATGGTGCTTTGACTGCATTGTTGAGACGGCAAAACGTCAGTATAGCTGCACGTTTGGCTGTACACAATGCAGTTTTGCTACCGACCCTGTTATACGGCAGCCAAACGTGGGTAACACAGAAGAAGAATGTAAGAAAGATGAATGCTGTGGAGATGCGATCTCTTCGCAGAATATGCGGAGTCAGTCTAGCTGATCGAATCCGCAATGAAGAGATCCACAGAATGGCAGGTACTAGCGAAGATGTCACGGTGAGAATGAAGAAGAACGTGCTCAGGTGGTTTGGGCACGTTGAACGAATGAGTGATGAAAGAATGGTAAAAAAGATTTATATGGGAAAAGTGAGCGGTAAGAGAGACAGGGGGAGGCCTCGAGTGACCTTCGAAAACACAGTAGCTACGATACTGGAGGAAGGTCACGTAAAAAGCATGAGGACCCCCCGGAGGGCATGTATGAAGAGGTTGATGTCTGTGGCCGAGGCGAAAGAGGCATGCAGAGACCGTAGCGTTTGGCGCTCCGTCGTCTCTGGCTACCCCGCAAGAGATATGGCGTGAAGGTAAATAAATAAATAAATAAATAAATAAATATGATAAAATATTGTGATTAAATTAAAAAATTATGTAAAAAATATTATTATGTAAAAAAATATCCAATGAGATCGGTGTTTGTTTTTTATTTTTAATAACAATTAATATTGAGAATAAACCGTTGTTAAGTTCTAATCAACAATTGATTGATATTGAGGACAAGGGTCAAACTGACAAATGCTTATGACATAAATTTCAACTTATATAATAGAGTAGTATTTCGTAATAAGTAACATAAATGTTTATTTATCTACCCTTTATGTTTTACTTATATATTACATATTAATTCTAAAATGGTATTGAATACGTATCCAATAAGCAGTGAGGCTTTTTTGTGAAAGGTGCAAATATTTTGTAAAGAAGCACTGGTTGTCTTTTGAATATTTTAACCCGAGACAGACTTACCCGTCCTAGCATTAATTATATTTTTATAGTTCAGTGTTTGTGAAATTATCGTCAAGTTATAGTGTCTAAAGATTTATCCAGTGAAAAAATAAATCAATTCAATAATAATAAATATATAGTTTACATTTCGTATCAAGCATGTGCAGTGGAACGGGAAAAAAATACCCAAATAGCAGATATAAATGTAGTAAATTATTGGAATAAAGTTTTTGAATATTATCATGTTTCAATAAAATCTATCTGTTTGATACATGGCTGTATTCATGTTAATTTATCGGCATATGGCCGATTAGTTTCGGACGCATTCGAGGTATGAGTCATGAGGTCAGAACATGGCGGAACTGCGCCCTGAACGCAAACATATTCCGATAATTTAAATAACTACAGTCGTTTAAATACATATAATAATAATTGTGGATTACGACATTTTAATTACAAAAATAAACAGCGCTGTAATAATACAATAATAAACAGCATTGCACCACATTTTCTGAATTATTTTCCTCTTTTCTGGATTATGACAAAAACTAAAAAAAACTGATCGACAACACAAACTTTTGTTATGTTTTCCTCTTTATTGTCTGACATATGTACAATTTCAATGGCAGCGTTGACTAATGGCAGGCCATTTACCAGGGTAAAGGAACGCGAGTAATTGTTTGTAGTGCTCTTCCGCTTTTTGTTAAAATTAAATTATTTCCCATTAAAAAAAATTGGCAAGTTTTTTTCTGATTACGCCTTAATAATGCTTTTGGAATTTAGAAATTATGTCCACTTAATACATAATATAACCTTTTTATATCCGATACTACTATATACTATATTACTACTACATATTCTCATTATATAAGTCCAAAAAAAATTAAATACAATAATAAAATAAAACTAAAATACGTTATCGTTCAAACATCTCATAAATTCCTTTTTAAAAATTTTTAAAGGTTGAAGACTAATTACTCCAAAGAAAATTGCATAAAAATCTAAAAAATAAACAAATGCCTAATCAAGTGTATTGAAGTGATTATCCCGGAGTAGTTAAAATGACAATCAAAGTCTTTCATTCAATGCATTGTACTAACAGGTTCATTGTCGCCTGTACCTTTCCTATCATTCGCATAATAGATAGAGAAAAAATGTCTTTCACGGCCGTCAATTTATTTCATAATAAATGAAATATACACGTTAGTAGACATAATTTTTCTTTAACCTTATTGTAATAACATTATTACGACTTTTGTTTTCAAAAAAGGTCTTTGTTAACGATCTAAACCAGTCAGGTCAAAAGTTATGTGTGACGAGAAGATTTATATTTTTTTATTATTAGATGTCGTTAGTAATAAGATAGATCACGCCATCATTTACAAAAAATATTTTAGTCCAGGTCTTCAAGTTTAAATAAAAGGGATCTTCTGGAGAGTTTCTGAGGTCTTAGACTTGTGGTGTTGTACTTAGACAACTACAGATCAGTACACAGTTGTGGTTTCATTTCTGTTACCAACCCTAATAGACTACAAAATAAGATCAAAATGTAGTACCGAATATCCACAGGGTGTTTTTCTTAACAGTGTTAACCAAACCGGCCAGTCAATACAAAGTCGGCCAAGTTTTGTAATACTTGAATAAACTTTGGTGTAACCTAACTTGGGTTTATACGATTATGATGTTTTGCTTTAAATTAGACACCTAGTGTTACTTTTAGTTCATGTTATATTGTATTATATGACATAACAAAATGTTGTTGTCATTAGCAACCGTATTGTTTATATCGGACTATTCTCTGATATGGTCAACAGGAAAAAAATAAATACAATAAAATGAGAAATAACAATCTTTAAGTTACTATTAAACTTGTAATTTAGTTGCTTTTATTTGCTTTTTATTCACCTGTCTCACTAAAACTGATTATTTATGAAACGAATCACTCTTTCATGTCACGTGACGTGATGTATTTTAAATAAAAAAGTTAAAACAGTTAGAAATTCTAGTATGGAAAAAAAAACATCTACAGGGTGCTAAATTCTGTAGATTAGTGAAAATATAGCTCGCATTGTCAATAGGTTAGTTTTTAAGATACTTTATTTAAATAAATGGCAGAATATAACACAAAAATTGGATTTTATTTCATTTTATACTATTTTATAGAGATATTAAATGTAATTCGAGGGACAAGGTGTATACAAGTTTATTATATGTTTTATTACTAAGTAAGAGCAAAACATACAGTAATGAATTAATATATTTATGTTTAAATAATGACCGTATTAAATCAAACATGTTATTTAAATGTTGTAGAAAATTTAAAATTTATGAAGACAACGTTAAAAACCACACAAACAGTTGATATTAAGTCGCGAACTGTGTCAGCGAGTTGTGTGTGTGAAAGTTAAACTTTCCGATTGCCACCTACAGGGAGTAAGATGAGTTTATTAAGCATTAGTTAATGTGACAGATTTCTACGTAGAGTTAATAATCATATCAACGCGCCCTAACATAGCAATTACTGTCAAGATAAAGGAATTTACTATTTATTATACGAGAATTATTATTGTATTAAAATAAAAACAATGCCAAAACTTGCAAACAAATTCACATTCCCAGAGGTATTTGTTTTTCTCAATCAGTAGTAGTTTTAACAAACAAATAAAGTTGGTAAAATTAGTTTAATCATTTTAAATTAAATTTATTCTATAAAAAACTGTTTGATTTTAATAAGTATAAATAACATAAAATGGATTTTGAATATACTGTTTATCATCACTTCAACATTGAATTCCACAGAATCCGTATGAATAGATCGTCTTTGAACTATCAGATATTTAAAAACCAAACTTATTATTAAAGTGTAATACGTTAATGTTATAAATAAATACACTAAAAACATTACTAATGACATACTCAAAGACATCGAAAATTTAAATTACTTTTTAATTAGATCTTTGAAACGGATTTATATATTTTACTCAAAGACTTTTACTAAAGTGTAATGTTTTTATGGAAATAAAATTTAATGGAGTAAAATAAATTACCTTATTTGCATTATTTATTTAATATGAACTTTGCTTTGATATTGTAATTTAATCCCTTATTTTTTTTTATTATTATATTATAATGTTATTTTTTATTTAATTTTAAAAGGAAAGCAAGTCAAATGAAGATTTTGAGGTTAAATCAAATAACAATATAAATATTTAATACGAATTAAAATACTAAAAAACATTAATTAAAACTTCATATGTATATACTGGTATGTATGTATATTTTTGTTGGATTTCTTGCTGCTATCTCGGAAAAGGAGGTGACATGATCTCGTTGCAGTACAAATTTTGGAACTTGTCATAAAAAAATAGTAGTTATGACAGTCCTCTTAGATGTTAACCTTACACTATCTATAGAATTCTGGAGAAACCGAACCGAACTCGTGTTACAAGGCCAGAGATATATTGGGGATGCGAAAAGTTAAGTGTCCTAATTTTTGTTGTGTGGCTAAAGATGTATGTAGTCGGGCGTTATGGTCATGAAAGACCACACCTTGTCTGTTGATCAATTCTAGCCGCTTTTTTTATTTCTTGCTTAAGTCCCATCAGTTGCTTTTGCCCGATAATAAAAGCTCATTATGCATGAGGCCCTACCAACCCCACCATACACTCAACATCATAGTCTCTGCATCTTGACAAACTTTTTGGTGATTTGCTTTTCCTCATAGTGGTGAAGAAATCTTCAAAATTGGTTCGATTTCATTACGTCTTAATAAAACATGTTAAAGACATTTTCAAGCGTTTATTCAGTTGTGTGTCGTATTCTTGGTCAGTTATGAAAAAAAGATTTCAGTATTATAATATCTGCTGCGCCTGGTATTCAAGAAAACAGACATTGCACAATTTATGCTTTTTTTTTAAAGAAGACCAACTAATGTTTGAGTCATGTAAGTGACTAATCCAAAATTGTTTCCCTACGTAATTATTTTTAAATTTTCTAAATTATCTTAATTATAAATAAAGAAACTCTAGCCACATTATGCCTAACAATAGGAATAAATTTATAAGCCAATTCCCGCTTATGTATTTATTCCTATTGAGCAATGAAATAAGTCTCGCGTGACAAAATTTTGTAATATAAAAATGTGCCCCAACTCTCGTGCTGAATACCAATTATAATAAAATAGCTTCGAGGTAACTAGTGTAGATAAAAAATTGTAGTTACAAAAATTGCTCAGTGTTTGATACACAATAGTTGATTGTGTGTAGTTACGATATTATCAAGGTTTTTTATAATTCATTTATACACAATAACTGAATTATAAATACTACTTCATACAGAAGGTGTAACAAAAAATATATAATTTTTTTTGTAGTAATAAAAATCTATTTTTGTTATAAATTAACTATTTCATTATATTCGTGCATTTGGAAAATACTGGTTCACACGGCAAAAGAGAAAGCCGATCTCTTGGGAACTCTTTTTGCCTCAAACTCGAATTTGGATAACCACATATATATATAAGATATTGCTTACCATTCCGGTCTCACAGGTCAAAGAAATAATTTTTCGGAAAAAAACTATGAAACCGAATCTATTTTCCTTGGTCGTTCGTAAGTAGAGTGGACCGGATGGCATTTTTGCGTTGGTGCTACGAACATGTGCCCCAGAGTTGACTCCAGAGCTAATGCGTCTATTTCGGCACTCTTACCTTAACAGCGTAGCGTTAGTCCCAGTCTCATGAAAGTGTGCCCAGATATTTACAGATCTATCGTCATTACCTCTCTTCTCTCCTAAATAAATGAGAACATCATTAACTGACACCTTAACATATCTCAGGAATCATTTCAAACATTGATCCAAATGTTAATGTCAAGTAAATTTTCCTACAATTTATTTTACAGAATAATTACATATACATTATAGAAATATTCCGAAGATATTTAATTTTAATTTGTTCGTGTCCATTGAAAGTTTAAAACTTGGAGGGCATGTATGAAGAGGTATAAGCCTCTTCATACATGACAGACAGACAGACATAAGTCTGTGGCCGAGGCGAAAGAGGCATGCAGGGATCGTAACGTTTGGCACTCCGTCGTCTCTGGTTACCCCGCAAGGGATATGGAGTGAAACTAAATAAATAAATAAATATATATTGTACAAGACTTAGTATGCCAATATTTGTTTACATGTCGTCTTCGAAAGTTGGACGAGCATAAAGTAAATCGAGGAATAGTCCATAATCTTGAATATTTTAAATAGTTAAAATATTCAAGATTATTTATTATAAAGAAATATAAGATAATTAAATTAGCAATCAATATATAATTAATACTGCAGTAATATATACAGTTCAGTCATATCAAAAGTTTATTTTTTTTCTATATTTTTTTAATGCAATACCATAAATGACTCAAACTCGAAATGTAGTAATAATGTTAATTGATGTTGTCAGCTTGACGATGCTTCGAATTCCTCAAAATATAATATTATTGAGCGAAGTGAGCGTAGCGAGCGGAGCGTTCTCCTGGAGACTTTTTCATATTCTTTGTTACGAATAGACTCGAAAACTACTCGACGGAAAATTATGAAATTTTGCAATCAAAAAACATACATTAGGTTATGGTGTTTAATTTTTTTTTTTGAAAATTGTCATGTTATTGTTTTAGAATAATCGTTAAAAAACCGATATCACATTGAAGTCAATGAGAAACGATGAGTCATTACCCTGAGCTCGCTTCGCTCAATATGCAAACGGCAACCGAGGTTTCGCGAGGGCAGCGGGTCGAAATCGAGGGTCTACTGGCGCCCCTAGTTATTTATATGTTTTTCTGAATGTCCTGCTCTCTGATCTGTTGCTGTAGCTGTAGCTGCATGTGAGGTCTGCCTTTAAATGCCTGATTCTAGTTAAAATATTACGAAGCAATCTGGTGCTGTTATACTTTTTAAATAATTATTCTATAATATAAATTTACTGAGCGGCTGAAAAACGGCTTTATTGGTCTTCATGAAATTTTGTACATTTATAGCGATGGTTTATAAAAACAAGTAAAAAAAAAATTCATGTCGTTAAGGAATAATCACCAAAAAATGATAGTCTCATAGACTTTAATGTAAAAAAAATTCGTTATGTGATATTTGATTATTTTATAATTTTGCCTGTCGGTTTGAGCTTTAAACGCTGAATTGGAGATGGGTTAATCGCTTCGCTCAATTCGCCGAACTCCGAGAATTTGCGAACGCAGTAAGTCAAAATCCAGGTCCGGTTCTCGCCCCTAGTATTTTAATTTAAGAGACTAATATTAAGAATCTTATTCGATTTAGTATTTCAGTATCTTACCTCAAGTGACCCACCGCTGAGTCTAGCTGGCATATTATCTATTGTATTCATAAAAAATTAAGTATTAATTAATTCAGTCCTACTGGATATTTGATTTACCCACTGGTTACACAAATACAAAATTGTAAAGGTTTATACTACAAACAATATATTTGATTTATATAAAAGAAAAATCTTACAACTATTGAACCGTCCAGGGCAGCCAATCCAAACAATCCACTTCACTCAATCTTGCAGTACTTTACTCAAGACTATATATTATTCTTTACAAGCGACTTTATATACTTTTCTTTATTTATTTATAATTCTAAGCACACTTTCTCACATTATCCACTTTTATTTTCAATTTCAAACACTTCATTCAGAGTTCAGACTGTAGTTTCAAAACGAATGGCCGATTTTTATATAAAATACCGACTTTATTGTGATGTTGTATTGGAATCAAAACAAAGTCCTTATTCTTAAAATATTCAACAATTCAGAATTATATTTTTTGTTTACATTATAGTACATTTTATTTTCAAGAAAACGCTTAGGTAATGTAATTAAACGTTTTATAATACCGTCTATAATACACGTAAAGTCGGTAACACAACTTTATGATATTCATATGAACAACACAAGAAGATAATTTTTTATCTGTGGTGTTCTGCATAATCCTTTGTGTTTGTATTTTTTTTTATTGCAATACCATCCCCATAGATATAATTACCTCGGAAACAGAAGTCTGATTCTGTCACATAGTTGTTAGTTGTTTTTTTTATTACCTAATTTGCAAGCAATTGTTAGAAATATTGGTTATTAATAATAAGATAACATAAACAAATAAAAAAAAACAAATAAATGTTTTAAATATTGCCTAATAAACTACTTAGTTTATAGATTTTAAAATGGTCAATAACGGAGATAACTTCATCACCGTTATCGACCATTTCAAAATCTGACAGGGACTGATCAATAATGGTAGGTTCTGATAATCGAAAGCGGGGATTCGAAGATCTTTACATATCATTTACTAATCGTACCTTTCAAGAAACTATAATATATAATAAACCTGTATAATTTATAATAAACCTTTCTGCGATTACAACACATACATTTAGAATATCGGTCACATCAACAACTAAAAAGAAAGAAAATGTAATAGATTTATTATTTATTTAGATAAGTATAGTATGTAAAATTCTAAGCTGTCATCTGCATTCAAAGCGACGGGTTACCATTCATAGGATGTGGATCCTTTTTATTTTACTTTCATAAGGTATTAAATGTCGCGCATATTTTCAAACCTCCATAAATTGTCTGCTTTACATTTTCTAATTATATTAACGCATTCGTATTGTACTGTATTCAACTGATGTTATAATTAAGTTTCGCTCGGAAGTGCCTCCAGAATATATTATGTGAAAATGTGTTTTAATTCTTTTAACATAAAACAAATAAAGCTTTTACGATTCTTCTACAGAGTCAAACGAAAAATGTATTTCTTGTTTCTTGCTATTATGTAATACATTACATAATTTTATAACAAATTCCTTATAATTTCATTTTGTATCTCTATTCCATTTGCAAAGATTATTAAGTGAGAAGTTATAAAAAAGCGTGCTAATTATACTGACCTGTTGAATGAATATCTTATATATCCTAATATTGTTCGTGTTTTATGGACACCTGCCGACGAATCATCTTAATAGAACGCCACTATAATATTTTCACTTGTCCGTAACGCCGCTGATTTTTTTTCCTTAAATACTTATTATAATTGCAATCTTATCAAGCAGACAAAACTCTGAAAAATAATTAAGTAAAAAAAAAAACCACTAGTATTTGTTGTAAACTGCTCAGCTATTTGTCGGACTACAGATATATATATAAATATATAAATGTGCAAATTTAACTAGTATAATAGGAAAGAAGTGAAGATAATTCTTACCCTTATAGCTAAATGAAGACGTTTTGAAGTTAATCTCTTGAACAATACTATAATATTTTGAGGAAGTTCATTCCAAAATAAATGGAAGGAATGGTATGTAATTACTCTTGTTACAAAGAAAAACAACTTGATTTTATTGTACATAACATTTATGATTTATTAAAATCATTTAAAAAATATTAAAAAGCTTATTCAAAGAGGTCTCCATTGACTGCAATACAAGCCTCTAAAAGTTGAGACCAGTAATCAATAGCAGCGCTCAGTATTTTTATGAGAAAACTCGTCACTGCCAATCGTATGAATGTTTTAAGGATTTCAAATTATTATAGCGTTTAGAGCAAACATTATTCTCTAATATTTTGTAAATCATAATACAGTGGATTAAGATCCGGTCTTATACTTTCCTTATATATTTCTGTTATATACTAGTCTTATATTCTTCCCCTGTATACTTTCCGCATGTACTAGCCTTATATAGTTCCCTTATGTACTTTCCTTATGTACTATACATAAGGAAAGTACATAAGGGAAGTATATATTGTATCTAAGGTACAATAGATACAGACAGACAAAAATCGCTTTGAAGAAGGCTGCGAAACGTCTATCGCCAGTCCTACTTAAAACTTGAAACTTCCAATTAAAAGCAATATCTTGTATTTTTAATACTTGAAGTCCAATTTCATTATGAACAGTTAAATTTTATTCCATAATTCATATATAGTACGTACATCGATAACCGAGCCCGCCTCCATGTATTAGTTATGTCCATGAAATATTTATTTTGTTAATATTAATAAAATAATATTTGTTTCCAATAGATTATTAATCTATAAATTAAGGTCTCTTACAATTTGCAGATAATTATATTACCAAAAAATCGACTACCTGTAAATATCAGGAAAATTATTGGTTTCGGGTAACTGAATACATATTATATTCGTTTATTCGTTTATAATGTGAATTTTGTATATTTAATCTCATTATAATTGAGATTCGTATATATAATACTGGGTTTTATTCTCTATTATTAGAATCTTTTTCACTTACAACTAACAATTTGTTTCATTTTAACCTTTTTCCCTTGGAATCCTGGAAAGTAATTAATTAAGAAGGCCGGATAAGGAGGCGGCAGACACGTGTTGGGACGCAGCTGACTAATGAGATGCATGTTTTGAAACATAAAAATACAATTTATTTATAAGTTTTGCGTGAAATTTACTTAATTTATTCAGTTACTTTTGAACGATAGCTTGAAGTAATGAATTTAAAATAAAATACACCAGCACTTCACATTACATAGGTTTTGATTTTTTGCATTTAAATTGTGAAAATACGCTATACGTTATAGCGACGTTCGTTTGTGTAACAACAATTGTAAACAAAACTATATCAGGTTATTACTGTTTATTAAGAATTTACACGTTATAAAACTAATTAATATAACTGTAAATTAAAATATAGTGAAGTTTTAAATAAAACATATCAGCGGGCGAAACCATTATTTGCGGCTCTCAAAATATTACGTATAGCAAATGCAAATGTATGTTAGAAATATTTTTGTTTTATATTTGTTATATAAAAGATTTTTGTTTTAATTAAGCTAGAAACATTTTTTAATTCTCTAAATTTCGGTGCAATAGTTCATAATCAAATTACAAAAGTATAGTATTTGGTCATAAAGTTTAATTATATTAATTAAATAAGGAACATGGTGGTGTTCTTTATTTAATATAAAGATTTTGTTTTATGAAATGTAAATAATAAATATATAATATAATATCAAGATGCTAACATTTTGATATTTTTATTATTAAAACAAAACTTGGGTGAAGTCGTTTGTAATTAGAAATAAAAATCTTGTGATATTTAAGAGCTGGTTTAAGAAGATTGAACTCCCGCTCTGTTATACAAAACATTTTTAAGTGTGCTTTAAATTAAAAGTAATTGCGATATCATTCAGAATAAAAGACTTGTTCCCCAAACAGGTACAGCAAAAGTAAATCCCTAATAATTCTTACAGGAACAAAAACCAATTTGTCCTCATTTACTACCAGCAATCTTACAAAAAAATAAAACAACATTAACTTAAAGTACTCAGTATTTTTATTTCGAAGTCAGTTTTATTACTTAATACGTAAGATTCTAATGTATTTCCAAGTCGTGTACTGTCCACTACATACAATGTTTGTTACATATATTGATTTGACAAACAGAAGTATAATAATAACTATTAGATTTAGAAATAAATCCAATCGTATATCACCGGTATTTTAATTAAAAATCATTTAATATACCACTGCACCATTTTAATTTATACAAATACATCATATAACAATAAAGACACATTTTTTGCATGTGATTGAAATTTGATTCACTGGCGATCTCAGCAGTGAAACATGATCGTGCATTAAATAGACGATTTTTTGAATCAATTTATATATATATATAATGTACAATGTACATTTACTTAAAAGAAATATTATATAAGGCGGTTTGTATTTGGCGTCTATTAAATCATTGTGATTGTCGTTGTCATTGTCACTGAAAGCCTTTGGCCTTATAAAACGGCGTATGCCTATTAAAATCACTCGATATTAGATAAATTAGTTGAATCCACGATGAATGAGAAAAGTTTTTTTGTTCTTTTTTTGTTCAGTTTTCAACGCTAAGGGATTTCAAATATACTTTTGAAGTAATTTTCGACGCTTTTATTCGTCTTTTTTTACTGCGGAACCGGTTCTCATAGAATCGTGATATTCTTTTTCTATTAAGCTTTTGTTACGTAGAAATTTCAATTCTGTAGTAATTTAAATACTTAGTCACACTTTTTAATTTTTATGTTGTTTGTCTGTGATTAGGTTCATTAATTATCTGTTGGCAGGTAATTCAAAAGACTTTAATAGTCTATAACATTTCGTACTATTTTAGTATTGAGATGTTGCCAGCTTGATGATGCTTTGATGATGGGTTCCTCGAAATATCATAGTATTTTATTATTTAGATTCAGTGTTATTCTTGTGTCATAAATTATATAAATTGATACTGCTGCATAATATTTAAATTGTGCTGACATTCAGATGTTTATATGCTGCCTACGTTGTCATATTGATATATATATAGATAGTATTAAAATGTTGTCAATTAATAATTTGTTTTCAAAGTCATTTAATAAATTAATTATTATCATTTCTAATAATTAGGAATTTATCCGCATTTAGTTTGAAGTTCTACATCGTGTAGTCACACTATTCGCTTATTGGTTATTTAGAATTCAAAGTCATAAACTTTCTAGTTCCTTTCTGTCTGAAGCACTTCCTATAGTCTTTTTTTTAATTAGCCCCCCGGCTGACAGAACATTATAGATTAACCAAAATTAGTATTGCCGGATTTCCCTGTCAGTTTCAAAGTTAATTTGAGGGACATATGTATTTGTTATATTTCGACCATTGGAAGTCGACATAGTACGACGAAGCCTTTTAATACCTGATCCTTGTTTAAAATATTAAGAAGTTGTCAGACGATGTTCTACTTTATATATACTTGTTCCACACTATAAATTAATATTTGCAGAGTAAGTGTTTGTCTGCAGTCTTCTTGTACTGACAAACCAGGAGACTGTGTATATGTCTTCACTTGTCGATTTACCTAGGAATTTAATTTAAGAGACTAATATTAAGGATCTTAATCCATAAAATTATTTGAGTTTTGTACCTCAAATGATCCACCGTTGACTTCATACAATAGATAAAATGCCATAGTCTAACTTGCATTTTATCTGTTGTAATTACTTAAATTTAAGTACTAATAAATTGAGTTTTAAACATTAAATTGATATTTGATTTAAGGGGACCCACTAACACTAAACTGGAAAGGTTACAGTTTTTTTAATAAAATATAACTAATACCAATTCGACATATTTTATATGAATACTAGCATTATTCAATCATTTACGACTATTTACTGTTTTAAAACTATTTATAAGCTTTTAAATATATATATTTTTTAAATGTAACTCGATTTAATTTTGTAAGTGCATAATTATAGTATAAACAACGTTTTTTTTAATATCTTTAATTTGATATAGAAATGTAATAACGTTTATAAGTGTTGAAGTATTTAGAGCACTTACATATATTTTAAAGAAATATTTTAGAGTTAGTTTTTTAAAGAATTAGTTACGAGACAATCATATTACTCTACTCCATTTTACATTTGTTAAGTCACACGTGACCGTTTCTATAATTGAAGAACATAATTTAACCAACAAACGTGACCTGTTTTATAATTTTTTAGTATATTACGTTATAATTAAAATAAAAAACGTGAAATATAATGTTTATCATTCTTCTACTCGCGGTAAACGATCAAAGGATTGGTCATGATGTATTTTGAGTAATGTTTGTTAGCAAAAAGCTAAACTAAAATAACTAAGAAAATAACTAAAATAAGAAATAACTGCCGTAGTGTTTTATGACTGATATTGAGGTACAAGGACATTGTCTTTTTCAATTATGTAGCTGTCAGTAATATATTTCTTTAAGAGACTATATAATTATATTATATCCCGTTTGTTATATTTTTATCCTGAAGATTCCAAGATTACAGATAATTTATTCTTCCCGTAATTACTTTTCTTTAATGCATTGTTAACACATTGGATGTCATATAAATTACATTATGTAGATAATAATCAGTCCCTTTGAATAGATGTGTCAGGACTCATTAGAGCCAGACCACACTTCACTGAAAAATAATGATGAGCTGTCCTGTGATATATATGTGAGAGCAGCATACTCTGCAGTATATGGAGCCCTATAATCTGGCCTTTGACGAGGCTTTAGAGCTTACCGAGTAGGGATGATGTCAGGTGGTTGTAGATTTCAATAACAAAAGATTAAATAAAATAATATTTTATTTAATCTCCTGTTGCCAACCAGTAATTTTTTTGCAAGAATTGTATACAGGTAATTCGACCGGGTGTTATTTTTTCAAGCGATCAATTTATAATGGGCTTCGTATCGTCGGCTTAAGCTTTTGTACTGGATGAGTACGGTAGAGATCTGGTATACAGTTGTTGATACTCTAACGAAAACATTAAATCACTTTTATAAAACTATTCTGATTTTAATAAATATTGCTAAAAACAATTGTAGCTTAATTTATAAATTGGTTAAATTTTGGTAATAATTCACCCTAAATATTTGCAATATAGTAAGTGTTTCAATATTCGAATGTCTAAAATATCTAAAAATTAACACAATTGTATGTTCAAATTAAATTAGGTGTAAGTTTATCAATTATTGTTTAAATTATACCTGTTTACAAGGATCTAAAAGATTTATTAACATTTATAAACTTGGACCAATTTTATATAAATGGTTAGAAGTTCTTAGATTGTTTCTGTTAGTTGTTTTTGTTATATTTTAAAAGATAAATATAAAACTTGAGTACAAATATTAATTAAATTTCAAGATATCATGTTATATGTCTTTTATAATATAATACTTTTAACGATTCCATAGTTGAATTTATTTATCTTAGGAAATATTTAAAGAACAACATTTGAAAAACTTTTACATTAAATAATTATCACATATAAATAAAGTAAATACATGAATAAAATCTGAAAGAGTGCCTTTACTTCACTGCGTCATACTATTTTAATGTTTACTTATAATCCAAATAATATTATTTAATTAAAATTTTTTAAATATAATAACATAAATATAGAACCAGAGTTTGTTACTTAGTTTTTAATATATAACTTTTATATAACTTTTCCGCTTCAACAGGTCAGGTACAACCCCCTTTTAAAAATACAATAGGTTAGGAGAAAAAAATATATAATTATTTCTATTCCCACTTTCTTTATATATAATTCAACGATAAAATAAAAATTCTTTAAACTTACCTTCCCTTTAAATTCAATTATTTGACATCGTTTATGGTCTGATAGTTTAGTTTCATAACTTGCACCATTATGAAGTATAATATTTTATAATGATCTCATTACTTGCAGCAATAAGTCCTTTACCTATTTTTATATATAGCTTTCTACTTTGAATGACTACCACTGACCACTCGAGTGAGGTAATAATGTAACGGAAGTATCAGGAGGGCCTATTTTTATAAAATGCTTATCGAATTAACTTCTTCTATAAAGGCAGTCCCTAACTTAAAATTGAGTCTACGAGGGTTTCAAATGCACCTAGTATCGAAAATATATAACCGAGCTCAAGGCCAGCCATAAACTCATCGCCATATGTGAGGTCGAGTGGACTAGTTGATAGCTCATTGAATAACTTTAAGCCTCACCTTACGTGTATCTCAATGTATTCAGGTGATCTCGTGAATATGCTTATTTTGTAGCTTTAAAGTTTTAAACCCTAATATAACTGTTTGTTTTTGTATTATTAAAACATGTCATCGAACCTGGATTCAAATACATTGAAGACAAACTAAACGATAATAAAATTTGTAAAGTCATAAAATTTCATCTATTTGTTTTGTTGCAATATATATAATATTTACGAGTAGGTATATATATATTACAACTCAGTTCGTCATTTCTTCCAACGACAATATCAACTAAGAAACTCATTTTAAATGTTTATCTGACAGATCTGTATTATAATTGATTTCTATAATTTTAACCAATAGAGTACCAAAATTAGGAATAGTTTGAAATAAATGATACATAATTTGTTTGAAATCCTTCTTGTTTGGCCGTTATTATCATTTAAAAATATTATACGCTAAATTAAAATTTTCAAAAAGGCCTTCAAATATATATATTTTTTTGTGTTTACAATTATGGCAAATCCAAAAAATTGTTTTCCAATTAATACATAAAATCGTTTTCGCTCTTCTTACAAATAGAACTTGTAAGCGAAATTAATTCATTAATATGTATTTTTCTAAAAAAAGACACTAAATATAGGTAAATATAATCACTCATTACATTATTTTAAATGTATGTACACTGTTTTCAAATTAAATAAAATATCAAACTTTGATTGTTGAGATAAATAAAATAAGATATAATTCACATACATCACATCACATAAACTACATTACATTACACTACATTGGTACATGTAATTAGTCTTGTCATAAATATTATTATAAAGAAAAATAATCTTTTTTATTTTAGGCAACTATTTTTGTTATGTTAGTTTAATACATTAATATAAAACAATACTTCATGGGCTGCAATACAGTCCTTTAAATGTTGAGTTCAGTTGTCAGTGGTCAATGGTGGTATAGCAACATGCAATCTTTCTATAGTAGAATTCTTCACTACCAATCGTATGGATTGTTTTAGGGACTCCAAATTTTCATGGCGTTTGGAGCGGCCTTAATCTCTAAAACTCTTAAGATTTAAATCTTATGATTCTATTCTTATCTACTGGAATATGATGTTGATGAAGGGGCTTAAATACCTTTTCAAGAATTTGGTTCAGATGTTTTTTTGAATTCTTTCCCACAATGTTTTCATCACTTTTTCATAAGAGCAAGAATATGAATACTACGTGAACAGTAATATTTTTTCTATCGCAAGCAGAGATTTCGTTGTACCTATTAATAACCCGGTACACAAACATTTGACTTATATCAAGCGTAGGATTTTATGTTATACAATCACAGCGATACGTTTCCATTTATCACTCCGTTGTAATATCACAAAATATTTTAAAATGACAGATTCCAAATTCAAAATTAATATTTAGTTTATTTTTTATTGTAAAAGTACTTACGGCCAGACTAAGTATATACTCGTAACTTTTATTATAGATAAATGTTAAATTAATAAATTCTCTATTTAATTAAATTGTGACTAAGTCCATTACAATGTCGGCATACATCATTCCTATTAATCAGAGCCTGTTAGTGTAAAATGTTGTGATGAAAGAAAAATATTGTATATTATGTACTTCATTCCAAGTTAATCGTGCTTACTCCGAGCTGGCTTTGAGCCAAACTCATCTTCCTTCTAATAGGTGCTCAGCAACACAATATATTCTAAGAAGGAATTATAGGAACCACAATAAGTTTCATTACATATAAATGATATCATTTTTTTTTTCTCTACGATATATGTTGAGACTTATACTTTTTTAATTTAAAGACTTTTTTATACTGATAATTGACAGTTAAAAAAGCCAACAAATACTGTTTACGTATCGGTACATTTAATTTAATGAATAGGATAGCTAAAAACATTTTGGTCATATAACAACATGAACTACTTTAGTGAAAAAAGAGAGATGTATGATGTGTAAAGTAAACTTTAAGTGCATTTCAGTAGGACCGCGGGAAAACGCAATTAAACTCGCAACGCGCTAAACACACCATATAAAAAGAGGCCACTCTAGGATACGTGTTCATTAGTTAGAGCTCATTAAGAGTACATAGTGTGACCTAGATAAATGAAGTGTGGTTTAAAAATTTATTTTAAAGTATATTTTCAGTGTATGCCTTTTAAATTAAAATCTTATGATACATTTAACCCTAGAACATTTAAGTATTGGGAATAAACATAAAAAAAATAAGCTTGGTTTCATTTTCGCTCTTTTCTGTCTCCTAATCTAAACATAAAACTTTCTGTAACGCTGACGGCAGCAGTCGTATTGCGAGCTCCGACCTAACTTTTATATGTAAACCCCTTTAGAATGTGAAAAACAGATTAGTTTGTTCAATGTGACTTTTTGTTTTAGAGTGGTTTTAGCTTATTTCATGGTACATTTCTATTATTCGATTTTGTTGAATTTTTTTATAAAATGTTTTTATTTCTTTAATGCATTAATAAAAAATAAAAAATAACAAAGCGGTACCTGGCTGTTAAGTAAAAATATTTTTTCTTAAAATGTAAATTTTTTGTTTATTGAAAGGATAAAATTGTTATATTACAAATTTATACACTTAGGTTATCAATGAAACGAATTATGAATCTTTAGAAAAGATACAGCAATATTCCTTTGGCCAATCGATGCCCTAAACTTTTTTATTGATTAACGCACGAGAATAATTCATTTTACTTCATTCAACTAAAAATACAAATTTAAAAACTTACACTAAAAATTGTAATACATACTGATTGAAATGACATTCATTGGGATTACAACACTAAATAATTATTTTAATACAGCTTTCTATCAATAAACAAAAAATCATAAAATATATATTACTTTCTGATAAATTATATAATTAAAAAAGTAAATGTTTCTTTTATTTTAGCATTAAGTTGAATATGTTTGAAATATAAATAACTTCTTATATTTGACAGTAGTCAAAGCTTATTGACTCAGTTTTATGTTATTTTTACAGTTTTTATTTTACCTTAACATATCCAGTAGTAAGTTAGCCAAAAAGTCCAAACCCATTTCTTAACACTAAAATATGACGAATCAAGAGAAAATAAATCAGACGCTACAAATGTAGGTCTTGACAATGTTGTCAAAGAAAACGGCTCACGTGATTTTTGACAGTTTCAATGGAGCCGCAAATTCCGAACCGGTCAATACGAAGTAATTGATACTCTAGTTACAGCTGAATTTATTTAGGCGAGATCATTTTGTTTTATAGACGAGACAAACTAGCGAATATTTGAGGGCGAGATGTAGGCACGGTCGGGAATGTTTTTTTTTTACTTTTTTCTCAATTCTGGTAACAGCACCAAAAGGTAAATGTGTGGTTTTAAATAATGTCTTGATTGCGTTTTAGTCAAATTTGGCCACTTCGTAGTCGTAGGTTACGGTTATTATAGGCGTCGTCTAGTCTTCATAAAACATAATAATCCATATTTCTATGAACAGAATAAGATGATAATTAAAAATATAACTAATTGATTTTCTAGAATAGGTTTAAAGAAGGATTACCTTCTTAACCATTAGGTTATATAAAATAAAAATTTGTGTCAAATTTTCTCTAGAGAATAAATATCATCGCAGTGCAAATAAAGAGGTATTTTATTGAGCTCGCTAATACAGCTCGCTTGGGATTATAACAACTAATAACTATAATGAAGAAGCTTTTGCAGACATTACATAGATCAAGAATTTGAATTTTGTATAATTCCTCACAGAATGTATTGTGACGTATAATTATAATATTAACGTCATTATTAACTTCATATTGTTTATATGACATTTGTAAATATTACTTAAAAACGACAAAATAAACATTTTTTTATTTATATATTTAAAATAACATACGTTGGTATTAGATGCCATCAAAAAATATGATCGCGTGGACAAACTCGTTCATGCAATAAACTGAAACATACACGACCATCACTAAAATTCGGAGCTTTAGAATGTGTGATGATGCTAAATTACCGATGATATTTATCGACAGACAAACAAACATCGTACATTACATTCTTTCTCATCTAATAACATTAACATTAACTCAATCAAAACAAAAGCATACCGAATGTTAGTTAGGGTTTGTTTTTCGACAGTGTAGAGATTTTAAGAATGTAAAAACATATTTTATCTTATATACTTCGTATGTAAGACCTATTTGGAATACGCATCTACAATTTGGAATCCAATGTACTGTGTTTATAAGAATCAAATAGAAGCTATTCATAATAAATTTCTTCAATAAATATATACATAAACTATATCTTTGGTAGTGGGGTTATATCAGGCCCTATGTCGTTAGATCTACGTCTTGAACATAAAGACCAAATTTTTCTATATAAATTAATTAACAATATTATAGATTCTCCTTATCTCCTTACACGTATTTATTTTAATTTCCCGAGATTGAGTGCTCGCACTAAATTAGTATTTCATATTCCATTTTGTAGAACCAAATACGCCCGAAATCGTTTCATGACAAGAGCTTGTAATGCACACAACTAATATTATTATGATATTTATATATTTTGTTCTAAATTACCTATGTATGTATCTTTGGTTAGAAAAGTTGTTCACAATTAAGTTCTTTCACAAAAAAAAAATGTAAAATTTAGTTTCGATTATTATCGATAAATCTTTTTATAGTTTGTGTATTAATATTTTGATGTTTGTTTCTCTCTTTTTAGTTTGTTGTATTTTTTTTCTATCCATTTTGTAAGCATGCTTTTAGTAAACATATTTTAATTCACATTCGCTATTTATAAATTAGTAGTAAAAACTTTTTGGCTTGCGTATATTTAAAAAAAAAATTGTTATAAATGAAATATTGTAAGCTGTATGTTTTCCAAAATAAATAAATAAATATTTAGATTACAATTATTTAGCATGTCGGGTATAATTTTGTAATCTTATTTTTTGACAACAGCACACTCTGATTAAAGCTTCAGCTTAAGCAGCGCTTCTTAGTAATTTACAAATAACTAGATTTTCGACCAAAGCTTTTTTTAAATATGTTAGGATAAAATATGGTAATAGTTGTAGTAGTAGCAACAGTAATTACTCTAAAACCACTTACTTATTATCGGTTCATTTTCATTGAATATTACAAATAATATATCTTTTTAAGACTTTGACACTTTAGTAATTAGATATTTTAGGTGTATTATCATTAAACACACAATCTTGAATTAATAACTATATTTTAATTTTGAATTTGCTTTCTTATTATAAATATTATTTCTAACGGCTCCAGAAATCACGTCGAGGAAGAAACATACAAATAAAAGATATTTTTTTTATTTCAACTACAGAACTTTACATAATGGAGACAAACACTTTAACTAAAGGAGCTTAAACGTGGACTTAAAAATTGAAGAACTGTTTTTTACTAAAATAACATGAAGCTAAAGCTTAAGACTATATTTTAAGCTAAAGCGTGTTATTAGATTCATGTTTCCGAACCCAAAGATAATCCTGGACTAAGTTAATCTTAGCTCAAAGTTCAAATTTTGCGGATTAACAGTTGACTATTGATGATCTTACTAAAGCTGGCTATTTGAGATTACATATTTCACCTACATGTATACACTATAAATACTATAAGATAAATGATTAAAAGTAACACATTTGATGCCAAAAATTGAGATATGTTAATAAAAGCAACACAAATGATATGAAATATCATCATTTCCATTTCTAATTGTCAAACTATGGTAACAATAGATAAATAAAATATTAAATCGAATGTCCAATATCATATTTTTACACAAATATTTTGAAATAAACTCTTGAGTTAAATGCCCACAACAATCATTAAAGTGTCATAAAAAAGAAACCTAAAACTTTTGAAACAAACCATCGTAGTGAAGAAGATATAATAATATCCTAAGAAAATATATTTTAAGTTAGTGGCCTAGTTTAATAAATTGTTACACTCCAGTATACATTTTTTCCGAATTCGTTCATTAACCTAGAGAGCAGAAACTTGGTAAATTTATCGTTAGAGGTCCATTTTCGCAACTTCCCAGGGGAACTAACGTTGGATAGACAAATTAATTTCATAAATTATACGAAATCATTCGTAAATCAACCAATGAATCTCACGCAACACTTTTACACGAATACAAATACTAAACCCTTTTATATAAACGGAAAAAATATAATCATACAAAAATATAGTGTGTAATCTCCATGGTATATATATTTTTACAGATCTATCAGTTCCTATCGATAGCTGATAATCATTTAAGAAATTATTGTTAAGCTTATGATTAATTATTATTATTAACTCTTAATAATCTTTACCTAACAAAATACGATATTACTTTTGAAAATCTAAAAATATTGTATAATTGTATATTGCTACTTATTTCCATTTGATTCAGTTCACAAAATTAAATCATCAAATATGAAATATTCACAAAGAAGACAGAAGGAAGATATCACTTTTGTGATAAGGTCGCTTATTGCTTTATTGGTTCTGAACTGTTTTGTATAAGTATTTGTGTGTGCAATTAAGTTATTTAAATAAAATAAATAAAGAATTGAACATTATACACAGGTTATTTTAACTTATTATATTAACTATACTATCGGGGAAACTTAAGTATCAAATAATAAATGATGAAATGGACTATTCAAAACTATTAAAGTCTGAATACACTGGAAAAGTTCAAACACAACTTTAATGCCTTGCATCAATATTTAGGGGTATTAAAATGTGTATTTTTATTTAAATAAACCACCTTTCATTAAAAGTTGATCCTGGATTGTCTTGTGTACTTTACACAATATGAATATAATGAGATATATCGTACGATATTATTTAACCAATAACAAATGTTTCTATGGCTGATATCGTCCCATTTATTTTTTTAACATAGATTGTTATTCTTGCATTATAATGGCAAAGAGAAACGTTTCTTCACATTTTTTTCTGATATATACAATAATAAAAATGCAAATGTCAAATACAGGATCATATCAACAAAACTAGCATATCAATAAATATTCAGTATATTTCAAATAATATTGAAAATTTACTTTTACTTTATCTTTAAAATGATTTTTTATTTTATTTCTAAGCGTTTGAACAGACTGAAACAAAGTATTTATGACAGATACATAGATAAAAACGATTGATTAAATGAAAACATGGCGTTAGGGACTTAATAAGGGTGTTAATGGAAGTAGCAATTAAAAAAATGAATTCAAAACTTCTATCCACTATAGTCGAATGACAGAGAGAATGGAATTCAAATATTGGTATTCGTATACGAGCCGATCACAACTCGCGAGAGAAATGCCAATCCAACTACTACAAACTGCTGTTTATCGCAAAAAGATCTCTGAAAATCATTTGCAGAACTTGCTCCCTCTCACTAGAAAATTTGTCACTCACTGTCGTCCACTAGTTTTGGAAAAATAAATATATAGACTTAATTCATTACGCGTCTTTTAACAGAAAACTAATATCGAAGTTATAACGCCTGTATGCAGGCGGAGCTTCGACTTATTTCGGGACATTTAGAGAATTAATTAAAATTTATTAACTTTAGTCATAGATGAAGTGTTTCTATTGGCATATTAAATGTTACGTCTGCTTATGTTCTAAAAGTGTCTTTTATAAAACATGCATTTCTTAAAAATATAATTTTCACAATATTACAACAAAAATGCTTGTTACATTTTTACTACTTCATATGTTCTTTGCAGACAACATTTTTAGTTCCTATTAAAAAATCTTTATAAAAAACAAACTTCTTCAAAAATATCCATCTACGCTGCTTTGCGAGAAAAATATTTAATAAGATTTTAATTAGATAGCAGAAAGTTCTCGAAGAAGAAAATTGCACTTTGTTGCATCCCGTCAGAAAAAATACTGGAACAAAATTGCAAACAAGTCAGCAATTATCTAGTACGTCCAGAAAGTAAGTTCCGTTTTCATTTATATCTTCTGCAGCGCTGCGATCGCAGTTCCGAGCATGCGCGGCAGACGCTCTGTATCAAGGAGAAGAAATTTGCACCATTTTGAGATCGCTGTCAGTCTCGTACGCTTTGTTGTGCTTGATTAAAATGTCGGTGTTGATCGAAAATCCCGCCGCTTGTGAAATCAGATCTGTGATTCGTTTTCTGAATGCTAAGAAAGTGAAACCGATTGACATTTATCGGCAAATTTGCGAGGTTTACTAAGCGGCAATCAATGGAATGGAGGCACACTTCATCTCCAGCAAAGGTTAAGCCGAAACAAATCTTCACACCTTGAAAAATCATGTGCACAGTGTTTTGGGACAGGAAAGGCATCTTACTGATTGATTTCTTACCGCGAGGTCAAACAATCAATGCAGAAGTTTACTGCGAGACACTGAGGAAATTGCGCCACGCAATACAAAAAAAGCGCCGAGGATTTCTGTCCAAAGGTGTTGTTTTTCTTCACGGCAATGCACGACCACACACTGCAAATGTGACGAAAAACCTCATACAGGGATTTGGCTGGGACGTGTTTGACCATCCTCCATACAGTCCTGACCTCGCTCCTAGCGACTTCCATCTGTTCTTACATCTGAAGTCTTTCCTTGGCGGTCAACACTTCAACGATGACGAAGAGCTGAAAGAAAATGTTTCCAAATGGTTGAAGACACAGGCGGCAACCTTTTATGAAGAAGGCATAGAAAAACTTGTGCCACGCTATGACAAATGCCTGCAAAATTTCGGCAGTTATGTAGAAAAGTAGTTTAAGAGTTGTAGATTTTAGTGCAATAAATATTTTTTCTGTATCTGTAGACAAATTATTTTTATTAGCCAACGGAACTTACTTTCTGGACATACCTCGTATATTATATCATTTAGATGATGTTGTTATTTCATTTCGACATCTTCTTGTTCAATTAGACTGGGGATGACGTGTTACAGGAGTGACTCCGATATCGTGTCAGAGTCATCACTGTTATAAATATATGTTTAGTGTTATAATGTTTTAAAAATATTTATATTATTTGTTATATTAATTCTTACAATAAATATTCAATTCAAAGTGTTATTATGAATATTAATAAATAAATATTAAATTAAATTTCTATAAATATGACGTGCCTTAATTAACTCAATTTTCGGTCATCTAGATTGCAGTGGTGGTAAAATAAATAAATAAATATAAAATATATTTATTTTATTTATAATGATAATCAATTTGATTTATAATGATCAGCAAAACGAATAAAAAATAATTTCGGAGATGAACACTTCGATAAAATAAAAAAATATAAATTGCCCATTATAAATTGCATGCATTATTGCATATTGCATATTGCATATTGCGCATAGTACATTGCACATTGTACATTGCACATTTCACATTGCATTGCATTGAATAGCAATTATTGCAGAAAACTATGATAGTTTACTAATTATAAAATCTAATAACGGTTATTGAAACTTATAACTTTATAGTTACTAATTTTTATATACTAAGTTAAATAAAATTAAAGTGTAAAAAGTTTTACACCATTATATCCTAGCAAATTGTAATTTACCATCATAATTTAAAATACTTTTGCATTTCAATCCCAACTGACCCATAAAATTCTTATTAAGAAGAAGAAAAATTTAAGCCGAAAGTCCGGATATTGTCAGTGAGCGGTTAACGGAAACACCAAAACGGACGCTAGTCGTCGGCTAGAGCTGATTTTAAACATCTTATTCCAATTTGAAATTTTTCACCACTTTTGCGCTATGATGATATAATCAAAGACACGTCAAGTGCCCCACTATTTCTCAAGACGCCAATATCACAATATCAATATCGGGAAAACCACGCACCACTCTGCAAAGATTCGTTAGTTGCTAATCGAAGCTTTGTCACGTTGCTTTGTATAAGAATAATTTTCTTTGTGCTCATCCTTCTTGCAATGGGCACGAGGGACACAAAGTACCCGAGGGGACATTGTTTCGTTTAATCAACATGTTGGGCTTAGAATCTACACGATTGTCTGGTTTGTTAAGGCTAGGTTTTATATAAATGGTTAAGAAGACAACTAGATAATCAATAGCTAGTTCGGCGTTCACTACCGCTGCTTAGACTTTGGCGTCATTGATACCTCGAATCACAATTTGAACCATCAGTACTTCGCTTAGACCCCTAACAATGTAGAGCGTCGTATTGAATTTATTCGGATAAATGTTCATAACCTCAAAGAAAATATTTGCGTAGTCCAGTTTATGCGGACATAAAGATCAAAAATATTTGATAAAATTGCTCCAAGAACGGTAGTTAGTAACATATTCGTTTAACCAGGTCCTGGCTTCCTCATTCAGATAAAGAGCTACCCTCGATAAACATTCTAAATCATCCCAATTATTTGTTAATTTTACCCGCTCAACTTCGTCGCACCATGTCTTGAAATTATGAACTTAATTGGACACATAATAACTATGCTTTAACTATATTCATTATAAGTTCAGGGCGTCAGTATCTGCCAATACTATTGCGAAGACTTTGTGCTGACTATACTTCCCTTTATAGCATCGAATCGCGTCATTATGGTAGCTAACGTCCTTCTAACCGTACCCTCGCAGATCAGGGAGCGTTTGTATGATGACGAGAATCGAGACAGGAACGTAACCGAGATCTCAACTTAGTTTTGCGACGAAAACGAGATCGTGAATGCGAAACGGAATCGCGGCGACGGCGCGAACGAGAATCACGATGGTGCCGACGCGATTTACTACGCTAACGCTTTGTCTTATGGCGCAGTATCATCTGAATCTTTACAACATGAATCAGGTACTTTTAATTAAAAAAATTTCAAAACGAAACTAATAATTTAATTTATGTAGGATATGTAGCGGTTATTACTACTAATTTTAGGTTGAGAAGGCGGATTTTGTTAAAAAAATAACAATTAAGCGTAAAAAATTACAGGACTTTATTATTACGTTTTTTTTTAATCAATCAGATCTAACTTTAAATAGAAAAATATTTAATACAAAAAAAAATAATAATCAATATTTCAAATAATTAGTGTTAAGAAGACAAGCTGAATATAATTGGGCCACTAATAGACATTATTACACCACAATTAGCATAAATTTTTAATGTATTGATAGTGGTATATTTCCAGATCTAATGAAACATAGTAAAATATTTATTAAAATCAGTACAATAATTCTAACTAATTATAGACCTATTTTAACATTAGCAACATTTAGTTAGATCGTGGAATAAAATATTTTTATTACAGACCTAAATTTTAGTTTATTTCTAAATATATTTAAATAGTTTTTAGTTAAGTTAAAATTTTGTTATTATCCACATGCAAATATTGTTATTAGTAGACAATTGTAACTAACAACCGGCTGGCTATCTATTGTTCTCGCTGGACGCGGGCGCATACATGTCGATTGGCTGAACGTCTTGTGTTTGTGTCGCCGGTCTCTTTGCTCGCGACGGTTCCCCCGCGAGCTCCTACGGAGTGTCAGTCAGGATGCGCCCAGTTTTGTTTCATTTGTGGTAAAACCCACCTAAAAGTCTGATTTGATCGTGATTATAGCTTAAAAGTGTTAATTATTAAAGTATACTTATTTTTAGTTGTTATTGAATAATTACAAGTAGGTACTATATTGTTGTAACTGAGAGATGTTAACTTTTAACACCCTCTGTGCATTTATTTTTTCAATAATAAAACATACTTAAAAATGTTTGTCTTGTTAATTATATGCAAGAAGTTTATGCGTCTTCGTTTTTAAACTAAAAAGATTTGTTTTGTTTTAACTTAATTTTAATACTCGTAACTTTAGTAGGTAATTTAAATTTCAGACTTAATTGATGATCTCATAATAAGACTTCAATATTAGTTTTCCCTTAGCAAGTTTACTAATGTAGTAAATATTGTCCCATTTTTTTTTCTTAAATTGATGTTTTGTGAGGGTGATTACTGAAAATAAAACTCAACATTTCCTATTATGGTAGTTTAATTTTTAAAATTTTAATGTTCTCGAAGTCAAAGTCTATAAATAAACTAACTTATTTGTATTTTTTCGAGAGCCTATTTAAAGTATAGTTAAGATTACTTTATTGAAAAATTGTTTATTTAATTACGCATCTTTTGATACCTAAAAAAAATACGTAATACACATCGTTTACACATAAATCATAAAATATTACAAATATTTTTTTTCAAATGCCGCTCCTGTATAATTTGCATATTTTGTATTTAAGGAGCGATTTGTTCAGTTACTTTTGGACGATAACTTGAAGTAATGAATTTAAATTAAAATACACCAGCACTTAATATTACATACGTTTTGAATTTTTGCATTTTAATTGTGAAAATTTGCTCTACGCTATACCGATCTTAATTTATATAAAATTATAGTTATTTATTTATCTTCACGCCATATCCCTCTCTTGCGGGGTTGCCAGAGACAACGGAACGCTACGGTCCCTGCATACCTCTTTTACTTCGGCCACAGACATCAACTTCTTCACGCATGTCCTCCGGGGGGTCCTCATGCTTTTTACGTGACCTTCCTCCAGTATCATAGATACTGTGTTGTTGAAGGTCACTCGAGGCCTCCCCCTGTCTCTCTTACTGCTCACTTTTCCTGTATAAATCCTTTTTACCATTCTTTCATCACTCATTTGTTCGACGTGCCCAAACCACCTGAGCAGGTTCTTCTTCATTCTCACCGTGACATCTTCGCTAGTATCTACCATTCTGTGGATCTCTTCATTGCAGATTCGGTCAGCTAGACTGACTCAGCATATTCGAAGAGATCGCATCTCCACAGCATTCATCTTTCTTACATTCTTCTTCTGTATTAACCACGTTTGGCTGCCGTATAGCAGAGTCGGTAGCAAAAACGCATTGTGTATAGCCAAACGGGCAGCTATACTGACATTTCGCCATCTCAACAATGCAGCTAAAGCACCGTTAACTCTGTTACCGGCAGCAATACGCCTTTCCACATCCATTTCATATCTTACGTCTCTGCTAAAGATACTTCCCAAATAGACCACTTCATTCACTTGTTCTATTATCTTATCATTCACATTGTTCTTACATTCTGTTCTTTCAAATATCAGAACCTTCATCTTATCTTCATTCAGGTTTAGACCATTATTTTCACACCCACTTTAACTTCCATGTCACTGTCTTTCACGCCTTGGAGAAAACTATCCAAATACAAATCGAACAGCCAAGCTAACATAGCGCAGCCTTGCTTGACGCCCGATTGGATGTCAAACCAGGGCGACATGCTAGCTCCTACTCGCAGACATGGTGAGTGATCTCTGTAAAGAAACTTTACAGCCTGTAGCAAGGGTCCGCTCACATTGTATCGGGGCAGCATTTCCCATAATTTCTTTCTCACAGCCCTGTCAAACGCATTTTCCAAATCCACATAAACACAAAAAACCTTTTGTTTTAGAGCCAAAAACTTTTTCGTGATCATGCGGTGGGAAAACTTCTGATTTATACACCCTCTTCCAAGTCTAAAACCTCCTTGGGCCTCCCACAACAGCCTTTCTCTCTTGCAATCTTATATTTTAGCATAAACTTTACCGCCCCAGCTAATCAAATCTGATAGCCCTGTAGCTTGCAGAGTCTATTTATGAACCTTTGCCTTTGCCCCTGATTTTCAGCATAAATTGCACAAAAACTAGAACAAGTGATTTCACCATCGGATACATCGGGACTCAGCATTTCGCTGGTACTCAAGGCCGAAACGTGCTCTCATACATATCTCATATCTATATCTATATCTCATACGTATCCTTGTAGAATTTCGCCCACCGCTGCTAAACGTGTGCTTGCATAAAAATATTATGGAAAAAGAACATCAAGGTGTATGGTACCCAAAATTATAAATAACATTGCCCGTAACAAAATTAACCTAAATCATCATATTAGTAAAAAAGTATTGAAAATAAAACTAAGCGTTCTCTATTAAAAAAACATTGTAATAGTTATAAGGTTTTTTATTTTATTATTTTAACTTTGTTGTAAATGATAATATTGGTATAGTAGTTCATAGTGTTGGGGGGCCATGCTGGAAACCTCCTCGTGTGCCCGTCCGCTACCAATGTTGTCCGGATTCGTCCGACGGGATTGGAAGCGGTACGGGCCGGTGCTCCCTGGGGGACGGTTAATGCGGTCTTTTGGGATCGCGTTAGCCGTCTGCTAATGTCCAGCGCAGGGTTGTCAGCCATGAGGTGCCCGAGTCTGGCTCATGGTTGACAAGGGGGGTTCACGCGGCGGTCTGCGGCGGCGGGCTTGGATCCCTTTCCTTCGGTCTCAGCCGTTGGAAAGTGGGCCTGGGCAATTCGGTGAGAGGGCACAGGCCCTCTTTTCCGGGGGACAGCCGCGGTGTCATTCCGGGTAATTCTCTGATTGCAGAGTTGACCTTGGGGTGGCCTCGTGGTTGAGGGGTTTTCGGGGCGATTAGGGTTTGAGGTTCTTCCTGTCTAGTCGCTCTCTAAGGAGCGGTTCGGAAGGTCGTTTCTCCAAACAACAGACGGTGCCCGGATTAATCTTCGTGGAGCGTGACACCACGGTCTTGCTCGGCGATCGTTAGTCCCGGCTTGGTGGGTTCCCGACTTATGCCTCTTTCTTGCTGGACTCGGTTGACCACCGTGTTCTGCGGTAGAGGCCTGTCGGGTTCGAGGTCGGGCTCCCTTTTTGAGTTGTGGTCTTGCGAGGCAACGGTGCGTTGGTAGTCCTACCTGTCAGCCAGCTGGGTCTAACTTGGCTGTCCGCTCAAGTCGGGTCCGAACGGTGGTCTTCCTTCGGGAAGATCATCGCCGGGGACGCTGGGCCTGGACGAGGTTCTCAGGCGTTTTGGGGTTGAGCATAGACTCCCCCGGGCGTTTGGGTTCCGGACCGGGCCTGGCTAGAAGAGGGCTTCGGCCTTCTTCTTAAGGTGTGCTTGGGTAGGGGGAGGTGACCCCCCGCGATTTATCAAGCCTGCCGACTATGGAGGGGGCCTCTCGTTGCGGGATGCCCACTACGTGGTGACCGTCGGGGCGCCAAGGTTCTCCCAGCATACTTCAACACTTTCATTTCCAGGATCACCACTTTTAACATTTTTTGGAAACCCTCTTGATATACCTCTTCTGGTTCTTGAAGCTTCCAGCTTCTTATGCGATAATTCGACTCCAAGTTTGGACACGTCGTGCGGCTGCGCCAACTTGCAAACATACCTCTTATTCTAGCAACGACTAGATAATGGTCCGTTCCCAGATTAACACCTCTGAACACTCACGTGTCCATAACTTGACTTCGAATACGCTGATCCACTAGGAATAAATCGCTCGCTCCCATATATACATGTGAATTTGTTTGTGATCAAACATCGTGTTTGCCACAAAATTTATTTCCTTACAAAATTCCAAAATAAGCTTTCCAGACTCATTTTCTCTCTTATCACCGTACTTGCCTAGTTACCACTTCGCGCGGTTGCAAACCATCCATTCATATCTTCACATACTATCAACTTTTCATTACCTCTGACACTACTTAGAACATCCCTGACACTCCCAAAACTCCTCGGGCTCGTTCACTGGAGCTGAGGATACTGGCGCATACACGGCTAACAAGAATAATCTTGTTATCCCCAGCTTAAATCGAACCTAAAGAAGCCTCGGGTTAATAGTCTTGTATTCTAATATTGCATTAACCATTCGAGAGGACAACAATACGCCTACACCTTAGCAACCTCACTCACCCTCTGGAACCCCAGCTCAGAAAGCGACTCGGTTGCAGGGAAAACCGGTCGTATCATTGCCTTTTCGCTTGGTCTCATACACACAAATAACATCCAAATCCATCACATCTAATAATTCATTCATCTTCTGTTCCATTCCTCCTCTTACATTCTACGTAACTATTTGTAGCTCCGTCCTCCACCTCCCGCCGTTCGGAACATGGCGTGTCGGTTGGCGGTCCCCAACGCCGTATATAACATTAATTGTAAATAAAAGTATATGAGATTGTTAACATTGCAGTCAAAATAAAGACAAACATTACAAGAATACTTATTATAATTATAAAATAAAATAAAGTAAAACCCTTTTCATACGGCTTTTTCGTGGTCCCAATCATTCTAAATAAAATCTGTCAATACAGCGGGCGAAGCCATTATTTGCGGATCTAATAAGATTTTGCATAGCTTGAAAAGTATGTTAGGAATAGAAATGGTTTTAGTTTTAAATCAACGGTAAAAATTCTGATTTTTAAGAAACAAAATTTTTTTAGGTCTGCTAATTACGGTACAATAGTTCATAATCAAACTTCAACGTCTTTATAGTTTCTTGTCACAGAAATCCCATAATCAATAACGAATTCCCGTATTACTATTTTGTGAGTCAGTTTTAATACTTAATACGTAAGATTCAGATATACTCGTATGTCAAGCATTTTACTGCACACTGCAATGTATGTTATTTATACTGTCTTGCGACAAGCGAAAGTACAATAAGAAGTATTCGTTTTTGAAAGAAATCCAATCGTATGTCTCCGGTACAGTTTTATATGTACTGGTTATTGTTCACAAATTGGTTTCTTCTAATGTATACTTCTAAATGTCAAGACGGAACTCTACTCCTATTATTTTACCTAAATTAGTGAATATATTTCTCTTCTTTAAATAAACATAATGTTTAAATTAAATTAATTAATTTGTCCTCGTTTGGTTAAACTCAAAATCATACTTGAATGATTGATAATTTCATTTCATTTCATTTAACAAACCACTTTATTATTATACATTACACTACATTTATACAAATATACCTTACAATCAAAACACAATAGTGTTGTGATTGCAATGAAATATGTTTACATGAGATTAAAACTTAAGCACTAACTTGAGCACTAAATAAACATTTTGAATCAATTAACGAATCATAGCAGTTTATTTGTGTAGTTCTAACTTCATATAAGAACATTTTTATTACTATAAATAAATAGCAAATGAATATGAACATTATTTCTAACAAAAGTAAAACTTTAATTAACACTTTCTTCTGTGACTCTTATAATTGTATGTTTATTAAACTCGTACAAAGACAGGCGTTATGATTCAATCACATATTTATCATCATAATGTTGTACTAAAATTGTTTGTACAATCTAATATCAAATACAGACCTTGCATGAAAGAAAAGTATAGTCAAATTAGAATATTGCTATTTTAATTTTGAAATACTGCTTCCAGGGGAAGGAAGTCAATTGAATTCATTTGAATCGATTCTAGAACAAACTCTGGCCTTCCGAGCACGACCTATCAATTTCGCAGTCCATCTCGGATTCGTGCTTAGAATTGATTTACCACGAATTGTACAATAGCCTGAATAAGGACCTCAGTTGATAACGAGTCGAATTTGTTACGAATAGCAATACACCGTGACCTCTCCGTTACCTTTATACATTACGTACTTGGGGAAAATAAATTACTTCACAAGTGGTTATAAATTATTTCATTGTTATATAAATTAATTGAGTTAACTTTAATTTCTATTAAAACATGTACGAAGGCGATGATGTAATTTCTCAAAAATAATTGATTACTCTAGTAAAATACGTTGTTGTGAGATTTCTTGAAAGACATCAAAACATCCCGGTGAATTTGACTCAGTTTCTCAGAAAAAGCACAAACGTACAATGCCTGTTTGAATTTTATTGATTGATCTTAACAAATAATTAATAACAGGGCCTCAAACTTACTTAATCATTAATTATTACGTATCCGTAGATATGTATAATGTACATTTATCTAAAGAATATGAAAACTTGCGTCCTTATAAAACGGCGTATGAGGATTAATACCACTCTATGTTAGTAAAATTCTTTGAGTCCATGATGGATGCAAACATGTTTTGTCTGTTTTTTGTTCAGTGTTCATCGCTAAGGGATTTCAAATAACCTTTCAAAGTGATTTTCGATGCTTTAAGTCGTCCTTTTCTACTGCGGAAGCCGTTTTCATAGAAAAAAATTTACAATTTTTTTTTTATTTAGCTTTTTTTGTCAAATAAAAGTAACGAATACCAATTCGACGTACTTTATTTGAATACCAACATATTTTATAATTTACGATTCTTCACTGTTTTTAAGATACTTCCTCGCTTTTATATAAAAATGTTATAAAATGTAGGTTATGTAGGTCGTAAAACGCTTTTGAAATAAAATGTTAACCTGCTTTAATGTTGAAAGTAATACTTATAGTATTAATATCACTTTTTAAAAATAAACCGTTGGATATGGAAATGTAATAATATTCGTAAGTGTTCAAGTATTTGGAGCCCTTACATACATATATTTTAAAGATATTAGTTATTACTCCACTTTACATTTGTTAAGTCACATTATAGAAATGCTCACGGCATTTTTATTATTTAATATATTATTGAAGAAACTAATTTAATTTGCAAACGTTACTTATTTTATATTTTTTTATTATATTTCATTATAAGTAAATTCACTGGCATAGATTTTTATACTGTATGAGTACGGTTAGGATATTCTACAAAATTGTGGGTTCAAAAACATTAAATCAGCTTTTTTCTTCTTATTATTATCACCCTATAGATCCTATAGATTTTTAGTACTACAAACTATGTTAGTATTTAATTTATTAAATAATAATATATATTCATATATCATAATAAATGTAATGTAAATTATTCAATTAAATAAATCAAATTAAATTAATTAGATAAAATAACAACATTATAATATCATAATACCCGTCTTAGTGTCTTTAAACAATGGGTCATTAAAAAACATTAGAAAAACATTAGAAAATATTGACAATTGTGATTTTAGAGATGGTTCAATTTGATAGTAAATCAGCTAAAATATTTACAGTAAAGTGTTTTGAAGTTCATATGTACTGGAATAAAATATAATACCTTAAAATTAACAAAATTATGTTTACAGTTAAAATTAAGCTTACAATTATCAATTATTGTTTGTTATCCAGGATCTGAAGATTTACATTGTTTTTGTTACATTTCTTTAAATATAAAATTAAAATACATTTAATTTTAAGATATATCTACACGCCTTATGTTATGTGTGTATCACAATATAATACTTATACTTTGACTTAATAATGTATCCATAACGGAATTTATTTTTCTTAGAGAGTATTTAAAGAACAAGCTTTTAGAAACTGTAATATTAAACAATTGTCACAAAATCTGACGCAAGGCGTGCCTCGCGCTGGATATTTAATACAACCTAATTACACTGCATTGCGTCATACTATCATAATATTTATAAATAAACCAGACAAACATTATATTAAATGTAATAATATTCTTATATATATATATATATATATATATATATATATATATATATATATATATAGAACCAGTGTTTATAACTTAGCTTTTAATATTACATTTTTTATTCGCTTCAACAGGGTTAAGCCCGTTTAAAAATAAAATTTTTCATTTTCTAATTATTGCTATTTCAGCCGATATAAATCTTCAATAAACTAAAAATTCTTAAAACTTACCTTTTCTTTACATTTGTTTGCCATTGTTTATGTTTCGAAAAATATGTTCATAAAAACACTCTCCAAATTAAAATTAAGTCTATGAAGGTTTCAAATATGCAAATACGCAATACAATACAATACGCAATAAAGGTTACTTTTCGCAGACATATAAAAGATGGTTACAACACGTTTACGATCTAGTTGAAATTGTTGTGTTAATTTTTAAATAATTAATATTCTTACGTTAGACGTTTATTCCAAGAAACTTATTTCAACAGATTGGAGTATACACAATTAATTTTAAACCTTCCTCTTGATTGGTCGTTAATGTAATTTTATTAATGGAAAAAAATATAAATATTATACGCTAAATCAAATTTTATCAAAAGTAATTTGACATTGTCTCATGATTTGCAAATACAATTTGTAAGAGGAATAAATTATATTGTAATGTATCTTATGTATTTACTTTTAAAAAGACACGAAACATAACTTATCGGAATAGGTCTTTGTCATTAAGAACACTCATTGTACTATTACACATGTATGTGCAGTTTTCAAATTACGTACAATATATGGAAGGTGAAGTTTGATTAAGTCACAATAATACAAAATATCATTCAAATACTTTTTATTACATAACATCACATCACAAACTGTTTATTATTGTGCGCACATCTATATACTCGTAACTTTTAATTTAATTTAATTATCTTTAATTCCATTATAATATCGACAGACATCCGTTCTTTTAATTAAAATTTTTTAATATAAAATATTGTTGCGATAAAAGAGAAATATTGTATTTTATGTTCTTCGCATTCCAAGTTAATCGTACTTACTCCGACCTGGCCTTGAGCCAAACACTTCCTTCTTGTAAAAGGTGCTTAGCAACACAATATATCATACGTGGGGAAAATCTGACGATAATAGGAACCATAATAAGTTTTATTAAATATAAATATACATACATACAATTTTAAATGTCCTCTGATCCACTTCAACATATATCATACATATGCCTTTACTTTGACCTTTTTATAGTTTATAATGTAAACTTTTAGAGCATTTCAATAGGGCCGCCGGAAACGCAATTAAACTCGCAACATCCTAAACACGCTATATAAAAGAGGCCACTCTAAGACTCGTGTTCATTAGTCAGATGTCATTCAGATTACATAGTGTGATCTAGTTAACTAAACTGTAGTTAAAAAAATGTGATATTTCTGTAATTTAATTTTGTAAAAAATATATTAATTAAGTATTCAAATAGTAATTAACTCAGAGTATTTTTTTCAGGGTATAATTTTGAACCTAAAATATTTTAATACATTTATGCCGAGAACTTGAGCATTGGGACTAAACATTTAAAAAAAGAGCTTGATTTCATTTTCGATCCTTTCTGTCTCCTAATCCAAATATAAAATTTTCTGTAACGTATCGCTGAAGGCAGCAGTCTTTCTGCAGTCATGGACTTAACTTTTATATGTATAACACCTTTCAGAACATATGAAAAACTAACTAGATTAGTTTGTTCAATGAGTCCTTTTAACATAGAGTGGTTTTAGCTTGTTTGTGGTATATATTATTTGATTTTTTTTACTTACTACAATAAAGATGTTATAATTTTGTAATAAAGTTATCTAAAGTAAAAATATTAATAAAAATCTTATAATTAGTTTAAAATATTAAAATAAAATAAAAGAAGTCGTACCTTGTTCTTATTATTATTATTGTTAAAGTGCAAAATTTTCAACTCTTGAATTTTTTGTTTACTGAAATGATAGATTATTTATATTAAAATCGATGTCTTAAACTGTATTATCGACAAACGCCCGAGAATAATTAATTTTAATTCCTTCTGCTAAAGTTACACTATTAACAATTTTTCACCACACAGTAATTGGGATTATAATAATATAATAATTACTTCAATATATCCGAGTTTCAATAAATGAAACATTACATTCACGCACAGTACTAATAAATTATATAACAAGCTATTAAAAGACTTAAACTTTTTCAAATCAAATGCTACAAATGTATGACTTGACCAAGTCGGCAGAGAAAACGGCTCACGTGATCTTTAATAGTTTGAATGGTATCGCAAATTCCGAACCCGTCAAAGCAATTGATACTCAAGTTAAAGCTGAGTTTATTTTGTCATGATTGCGATATTTTACAGACAAGATGAACTATTGGACATTTGAGAGCGAGAGGTAGGCAGTAAATATTACTTAAAATCGAAAAAACCACATTGGCATTACGTGCCATCAAAAAATATGATCGCGTGGACAAACTCATTCACGCATTAAACTGAAACATACACGACCATCACTAAAATTCGGAGCTTTAGAATGTGAATACGATAAATTACCAGTGATGTTTATCAACGAACACACAAAAATGTCGAACACATTTTTAGAATAAAATTATCTCGTATGTAGGATCATAATTTTGTATTTATCCATTTCTTTACAACCGCACTCTCTGATAGAATCTTCAACTTAAGCAGCGCTTCTTAGTAATTCACAATACTCGTAGATAGTAAATCTTGGACTAAATCTTTTTTTAATATAATCAGGTTTAGTAGTAATAGTGGTAGTAGTAGTAAGTATTCTAAAACCACTAACTTATTACCGGTTAAATATAAACACAAACATTATAACATGTAGACATGTTTAGAACAGAGCATGGCTTTGAAAATATATTTGTACTTTTAAATATATCGAAACAAATATTATTTATTAACAGTAAAAACTTTTAAATTTCAAACAAAAGCTATCCAATGGTTTGAAATTAAACTGCAAATGGACAACTTTTATTCCGTTATGTTCAAATAATAATAATAGTAATAATAAAAACATTTATTTCGGACAAGATAATCCATATAGTGTTAGTATGTTAGTAACAATGTTTACTTATAAACTAAGTTAGTTATTGTTAGGTACATTATAAAAATATTTCATTTTATTTCATTTTATTTGGCCAGTCATTGTTTCTATCCAATGTTTCTGAATAGAACAATGAGGGCGATCCATGATTGTCTTCAGAATGCTGTTGCTGCTGGCCCTCATGCGCCGCAACAGAGACGATGCTTTTTTACGCATAATTGCATGAAATCCGTCAACCCGTGCGTCTGCGAACATTGCTGAGGCGCTGCAAAACCGTGGTAGTCGCAACAGCATTCTGAAGGCATTGTTATACTGAACTCGTAGAGTACTGTAGGCTCGACGCGTATAACTCACCCACAGGCCACCCGAGTAAAACGACTGACAAAAAGCCCGAAAAAGGGTAATCTTGACATCCGCAGTACCACGAGCAAACCTGCGTGCGAGCATATTGCTTCTTACCGCCAGCGCCCTACGCTCCCTTTCAATATCCTCATCATCACATAAATCAGCAGTAATAATATGGCCCAGATATTTAAAATTGTCAACTCTCTTTAATGTTGACCCATTGAGAGTTATTGTTGGCACACGACCTGGTAACCGCTTACCAGCCTTAAACACGAGGATCTCACTTTTTGTGGCATTATATACCAGGCCATGGGTCTTCGCGTACGACTCGCAGATCCCTATCAATTTTCTTAACCCCCCGATCGAGGGGCTCAGCAGAACCATGTCGTCAGCGTAACTCAAGTTATTGACGCATTGGCCATCAATATAGCACCCCACATGGACGCTGCTGAGCCTCTCAACCAGCTCATTCACGTATAGGTTAAAGAGAGTAGGAGAGCTAAGTCCACCCTGTCTCATGCCACACATAAGGGTATACTCATCTGACAAGGCACCTGCCCACCTAACCTGATTTTTTTGGTGCTTATACCAAAATTTTAATAATTCAGTACATTCCGTCGGCATACCCGTACCTCTTAGCTTCTCCCACAGCAACTCATAATTTACAAGATCAAAGGCCTTAGACAAGTCCAAAAAACACGCATATACAGGTGTTTTTCTTGTAGTGTAATATTTAACAGTATGCTTAAGACAAAAAATAGCGCTTTCTGTAGAAACACCCGGTCGAAGCCCAAATTGAGCATCATGGAGCCTTACATGCTTAGCGAGGTAGCCGTTAAGCAAACTGTCAAGTATTTTTGCACCTGTGGTTGCAAGCGATATAGGCCGGTAGTTACTCTTGTCAGATGTGTCTCCCGTTCTATTCTTAACAACAGGCACTACTATGGTACGCATTAACGCTTCTGGTAAATGGGTATGTCCCAAACAGACATTAAAAAGTGTCGCAAGTAAACGAGGCAGATGCTCGCCGGCGTATCTAAAATGTTCTATACTTAAGCCATCATGACCAGGTGACCTTCCCTTCGACATATTAGTAATAATTTCCGTTACATTTTTTACCAAAACTTGAACACATCGCCCAAACACAATATCACTATTCCTAATCGACTTTGAGTCTAAGAGAGATGTTACTGTAAAATGTTTTTTAAAAACATTCGCAATCGTTGTCAAATTATGCTCACCCTCTACGCTTACGGGGATGCTGGGCCTAATATTTAACTTATTTGTATTTTTCCAAAATCTGCCAAAATTTTTTCCCGATAAGTCTGACGCTAAGACGTCCATTTTTATTTGTTCCTGTCTGTCTTGACACCACTTTAATTTTCTTTTAAAATGTTTCCTACTTTCTAACATGTTTTCATAAATTTTTCCGGCACGCGGTTTTCTCTGTTCCACCCAAATTCGAAATCTAAATCGAGCCTCTCTGTGCAGGTCTGCGACATACCCATTCCACCCTGCTATAAAACCATTTTTTCTAGGACACTTGCTGCGATGCGTTACTGCGGCAGCTTCAGATAAAATGTTTTTCAAATGATTCGATCATTCATTTTGAATAAAATTTGTACAATTTGTTACGATTGCTACCTTTCATTTATTCGAAGACAATATGTGGAATTTAAAACGTTGCACTTTATGGGAAAATTAAAATATAACAATAAAACTATATTATAACAAAGTTTTCCATAATAAAAATTACTATTCGTGAAATGTATTATATTATATAATCAATTTAACACTCGTATTGCGTATATTTAATAACGTTCAACATTTTGACAAAGAAAGAGAACTATGTTTGTTATTAAGCACGTAACATTTCAACTCTTTTTATTCACCTGTAGCCATTTTTCTTTGCCGTTCAACGAACCCAATAACGTTAACGTTTTACTATACAAGGGAATATCCTGGATTTGTAAAAGGTTTCATTTCAATATAAGTGAAATTTTTGGTAATTTTGTAGGATGACGTCTTTCACTAGACTCACACATTATTATGAATTACACAAATACTAATAAAGTAATTAGAGTCGCAAATGGGAGTAAAATATTAAATAGATAAAGTATATTATATCTAAAATAGGTATAAATTAGGATAATTACAATCTAAATAATATATATACTAAATATATCATTATTTATAATAATACACACATATAAATTTCCAAAATCTAATATAATTCTCTAAAAGAAATCTGAGTCTCGTTGGGGATAACTTGAAGAATACTTCGACTTCAGTATCCTTAAAATATTTACTTGACATATCGATAAATGCCAAGTTTTCCTCTCTATTTAGGATGAGACCAACGTTACTTTACATAATAATACACATTTAAAAGATATGATCTTCTTACCACAGAGAGGTTTTATGGTGACTTCATAAAATTAAAAAATTATACCTTCATATTTTTTAAGAGATAAAACTTTTAATTTTAAATAATTCCTCCTCGAGCAGTTCATATATTTGTTAAATGCCTCGAAAATATAGTTAGTTGTGATAAAAAGCCACACAGCCATATAAAAGGTCTAAAGAGCGCAAGATTTACAACTTCAACTGAAGACAGAAATATCAGCTTTGAAATATAAAACTAAAAGATTGAGAAGAATATTCGAAGTATAAGCCATTCATTCACCCTAATATAGTAATTTCTGAAGATCTGTTAGAATATGGTTTTGCTATATATACGACATTCTTAAATGTTTTTAATATTAAGGCATCGTTATATTCACCGAATATAATGGGAAATAAATCAACGAAAGTACTGCAAATGAAATATATGATTTTTAAGAAATGGTCAAGTATGGTAATTAAAATAAAATGATGTTTTGAAATAATAATATTTATTTAAGAAAACCGATCTATTATCATTGAACATCAGAAACAATATTTTTAATATTAAAAACTTTGAAAACTTTGGTACAGAAATATTTTAGGTGGACTTTCATTAAACATACAAACTTAAATTAATTATTAATAGTTTAATTTCGGATTTGCTTGCATCAAGTTCCATAAGTGTTTTTTTGATATTATCAAGATTATTTCTAACGGCTCATTTCTATCTCTCGAACATTGGTAATATTTCTACATAAATAATTTAAATCTAAAGTTAAATATTACATTTTTTACAAATGTGAAATAAATTTTTGAATTAATTATCCATCACAATCATTAAAGTGCCACAAAAAAGAAACCTAAAACGTTTGTTATTATTATTCTTTTTATTTTATATAAACGAATGTAATAAAATGATGCATAATACGATTCGGTTTATCCATTTATGTGATTCATAAAAATTTATTATGTCGTCCGCGCAACATTCACACATTGTAGTTTTTACCAAGGTTGTCTCATCATAAAACCCTTTTGTTTAAACGGAACTTTTATAATTGTAAATTACTACTTATTTATATTTCATTAAGGTTCACCTCATTTAATCATTTTATATTCACAAAGTATTAAACATCGTATACAGATTATTTTAACAGTGTTTTTGTCGACCCTATACTGAGAGCTTATAGACTTTGCCGTATCAAGTATCGGGAAATATTAAATATTTTTTTTGTGCTCCTGATGTAAAATATGAAATGATATTTTTATCATATGAAACTTTTGTTTAAATCCTTGTATTAATGAGTGACGAAATGTACTATTTCTTTTAAGTCTGAAAAGTTCAAAGCCAAACTTAATGCTTTGCATCAACATCTTAGGATATTAAAATAGTGTTTTTTTTTTTATTTTAATACTCATATAGTCCACTTTGCATTAAATTCTGATCCTGGATTTCCCTGCTTACTTTATGCAATATGAATACAATGCAAAGGTTGCAAAAATTTATTTCATTCCAACGATACAGAAAATCGAAACCGAGTATTGGTATGCGTATACAAACCAATCACAACTCGCAACAGAAAACTACTGTAAACTACTGTTTACTGCCTAAAGATTTCTGAAAATCATTTGCAGAACTTTCTCTCTTTGGCTAGAAAATTTCATCCCCGAGTTTAAGAATAAATATATAGAGGGGGCTCAATTCATTATGCGTCTTTCAACAAGAAAAGAATTTCGAAGATATAACGCTCGTATGTAGGCGGAGCCTCGACTCATTTCGGGGCATTTGGTAAATTAATTAAAATTTATTAACTCGTGATTCTACAAATTACTATAACACAAATGTTTCAGCGCAGTTGAAGCGTTTCTATGGGCGTATTAAATATTACGTGTGGTACAATAATCAAAACAGGAAGTATTTTTTCCATCGTATTTCTATTTGATTTTTACTTTCTGAAAGTGCTTTAAATAAAACTGGTTAAAATTTTTTAGAATATTTAACTTATATAAAAAATATGCATATAATATAATTTGACATTCATATTAATACAAGAAAACATGTTGTTACCCTTTCACTTTTACATGTGTATGTTGTAGACAACATGTTTAGTTCCTATTAAAATTGCTTATATTCAATTATTTACATTTATTTATTTACGACGATCTCTTTGATGTTTGACTAGAATAAATTAATTTAGTTAGATTAATATATGTCATGCGTGTTCATTAGTTTAGAAAGAACTTTCATTTTATATAATTTATACCTATAACTCGTTACTCATCTTCATCTTACACTCATTCAGGTGACTGAAATTGCGTAATTTTAAAATAACCCAATTACATAGATTTCTATTGAAGCCAAAGGACATAGTATAATAGCTTTCTTTACATGACATAAGTCTTATTCACTTATTCTGATCACTAAAAATAATGTTGTTACAAAGAAATATTCACCTTTATGTATTCAGATGAGCTAAAGTCTTTATTTATTGCATAAAACTCTCCCAACACCAAAAAATACATTTTCGTCAAAATAGGGCAGTTTACCTTATTTAAAAATATTCGACAACGACTCTTAGAAAACAGTCAAATCATTTAATTAGATTATGTAGAAAGCAATAAAAACTCGTAAAATTATTGCAAAGTACAGACAACACTTAGCTGTGACTTCATTCCCTCGGTTTGGAGTTTCAGTAAGAAGAGAACATTTTATACATTTATTGAAAATATTAATAAAAGTGAACTGTTTTCTTATTTTAAAAATTTTATTTAAAATACAGCTTCAACTTTTGCATCCAACATCTATGTTATATCTATCAAACAACTCAATATACATTTTTCATAAAACGCCTTTATAACTCATTTCATACAACATACATTTTCTATTCAATATTAAGAATAGCTGTTCTTTCAATAAAGTCCATATAGATCTAAGGTAATATTATTGGCTTAACTGTAAACACGGAAGGTTTAAAAATTGTGGACTAAAAGAATGTTTATACAACAAGAGTTTCGACTACAGCCGCAAGAATATATCCACCGACCCTCGACATACATATTAAATTTAATAAGTTTATATTTTAATGACAACACGTTTAAGGTATATTTGTAGATGCGAAATATTTTTAATTTATTGTTTATAAAGTAACAATTGGAGCAGTAACACTGAAAAGGCATAAAAAAAATTACAAATAAAATCACTAAATACTACCAGTAGTTAACATGCCTTCAGTACATGTTCCTACAATTCCTAGCTTGAAACCAACTAATTTAAACGGCACTTTAAGGATCAGACACTTCCCGCGTTTTTTTTTTAAACTGGAACTGTTGAAAATAGAGAAAACCACAAAACAGTGACCATTATCTGTGTTTGGACAATCGGACTGTATACCATTGTTCTAGTTATTACATGTATTTTAATATTCAGTTATTGAAATTTTATATTCAAAATGTGTCTTCGAAATTCTTCTGTTTCACCGAAAAACCCCGATCTTAAGAACTGAGGAGTTACGTCGGTACATTCAGGTGGATCATCAGTTCCACCACTAAAGACCGCTGAGTCGGCACTTAGCATCGTTCGCACACCAATATTCTAAAGAAGGAATACCCTTCTGGATTAATGTTAAAGTTGTCTGATTAAATTAGTCTAAGTGATTAGTTGCTAATTCAACGTCAATTATATTTTTAATAAAAAGTTCTTTCTTTAATCATTCGCAATCTACAGAAGTTATTTAAATTTATGACAAAACATTGCTACTCGTATTAATATTGTTCAGTTATAGATAAAATATTTCGACACATTTCACGTCATATTTATTTAATGGTAATTTTAATAATTTGGTATTGTTTTAATGTTAATTTCTATAATACTCGTAAGTACAATCATGCATTGTTTACAAATGGTCATATGCTATTGATTAATAAAACAAGTACAAATGATATTTAATGAAGCATGTGTTTGAATTGTGTATGTTAATTTTAGTGAAGGTTTAATACATTTTTTGATAACAAGTATTTCTACATTTAATATACATATAAAGATAACTAATTCTATAACCTTCCGACATTAAATAAGTAACAATTAACAATTACCTTTAAGAACTTTTTGTATTTCAAAAAGGATGACTAAGTGCCATGCTAACTACTTTGTATTGTTTTGGAAAATTATTAAAACAAAAAAACAAGAAAAAATAATAATTTTGTGGTAATTAATTAGCTTAAGTGTTTACTTCTACTTACAGGTAACTATTTGTTTGAAAATTTTTATGAAGCTTGCCCTGGAGATGGATTGATCAGCTATTTGTAAAGAAAATTAAAACTAACTAAAAGTTAATTCAATACAATGTTTTGATGCTTAGTTTTAATTTATTGATAGATATAATAACAATTGAATAGTTATTAAAAATTAGTTATTAAAAGTAGGTAATAAATGTTTAAGTATTATTGTATATTTTCAATTCACCATTAATTATTTTCTTTGCCAAATTGTCAAGCCGTTCAGAGCAAGCCTTACTCTCTAAAACTGACCATAAGTCAAAATTCAGTTGAATAAAATCAGGACTATTCTTCTCTCTTGATTCTCCAGTTGTGTACAGCTCAGATCTTTATTGTACCTATAAAAAAAATATACTAATACCAAGCATATGGAAGAATTTAAAAATTGTATTTGGCCCTATACCTACTTTATGTAATGCAATCACAACGATTGAGATCTCTTTGTCACCCATTCCATTTTAATATTACAGAATTCAACAGACAGCTTCCAAATTCAAAAGTAATATCTCGTTTATGTTTATATTGTGGTTATGGTAAGACCAAGTACTGTGTTTTTAAACCTCGTTTACACAATACTTTCTGTTTAATATTGTTTTAAAAGTTATTGCCGAAAATATTTTAATATTTCCTGAACCCATCGCAAATATTTCAAGGCCTTTCTATAGGGATCTCTTAACTTACCTCTTTGCACTACACTTATGTTTCACAATTCAAATCATAACTTACATAATTAATAGAAACCACTAACTTAAAAATTTTCCAAATACATTGGTTATATTTAGTTCCAACTGGTAGCTCCAATGGTTGTAGTAAATCAATGTCAGTAGTGCTGTAATAAATTCGAGGTCTGTCGACGAGAACACCTGTTCTTTAATATTACCTTGATTGTCAAATACTACACTCGCATATGTATATAATATATATATTTTCCGATTGGTACTAAATTTTTACTACTTAGATGAGAGTGACTTCTAGAAACCTGTAAAAACTGTTACCTCGTTCAGAGTCTTTTTTTTCAACATTATTTTGTCTTGTTGTTGTGCAATGTCTTGATATAAACAGCCCAAGAAAACGGTATATGATATTGAAAACATTTTGAAGTGTTATAATCATATGAAGATTCGTTATACGCAATTAATGTATCTACCTTCTGTATCTTCTTATATATCAGTTAAATATATTTTAGATAGTTATTTTTATTCAGAAACATTAAATATTAAAAATTTATAATTTAAAGAATATTTAATAATTGAGGAAAATATATAGTAATTGTTATTGAATGAAGAAAAGTTTATTTTTAACCTAACCTTTAACAATCTAACATTTTTATAAAATAAAATCGAACATAATTATCAAAATACATATAATACATAAATAACATACATGCAACAAAATACAACGATATTCTAAAATATTTATCAAAAATTTAATAATCTATCTTTGCAATTTATAGCATTTTAAACTTTTAAATATTTCTGTCACAAAAAAGAAGGAAATTAAAGGATTTAGCCTTTACGAAACTTTAAAACCATTTACAACTTCGATCGGTTTTGTTTTTACAGATTTGCTACGTTTTCGAATATTATTTCGAATCCTTACCAAACAAATATTTATGTAGATATCACAACAAAGCCACAACTTGTTTATTAACTTATGTTAAGAGCAAAGTAATTGAGGTGGAATCGTGCTTCGGTTTTTTCAGTTTCAGCCAATGATACTGCAGATATTAGTGCCAAAGAACAATTATCAATTGGGGTCCGATATATTCGTTATGATAAAGATACTAACTAACCAATAATTTGTAAAGAATTCTGTGGGTATGTACATCTACAACAATTAAATGTGCAAGTCATTTCGGAAACCATTATTTAGCCGGTCACAGCTGGGCACAGAAAATATATATTTTTTTTATTTACTAAGATAAACAAACAGATTTTACAATAACATGTCTTAACTAGTATGGTTCATACATAATCCAATAAAGTTTTCAAAAAATATACAGTACATGATGAGCGGGTTAACATGAAATTAGCCACCTCAAAAGATAACCATGTATACCCACTGCCTCTATTTTATTAAACAAAATTTCTTGAGATATTTTGTCGAAATGTGGAAATTTGGTATTAAAGTGCTAACCTTCATACCTTTTCCATAGACTCCAAGACGACATAAAGCTTCGCGAACAAAAATTTGTTTTTGTGGAGTATTTTTTATAAAACCTTGACGAATTCCTATTCGTCAATTGACTCCTGTCAACAACAAGGCGGGCTGCGACGTCTCTAGGTGCACAGCGTTTAGGTTGGAAGGAAGTCCCCGGATGTTGCAAAATTCCATACTTAGAGTGGAGCTGGGCGCCACTGTATTATCATCGTTCTAATAAAAACTATCAGGAATATTATTAGAGTTAAAATTTGAATATATAGCTGACCAAAAACTTTTAGGGGTTAAACTTGAAATGTTAGCTTCTGTTTGTGAGATAAGACATGAATCATATTTCTAATTATTTTTATTGATGTCCGTTAATCGAACAACTTTTTTATCTATTTCTATTTTTTATTTATTAATTTATTTAAAGAATGATAACACTATTTAGCATACCTAGTATAGATAACAAAACGCTTTGAGGAAACATATTTGTTGAATTGATTAGTTAAATTTTGAATAAAATTAAGTATTTTGCATACTTTTATGGCCGATTTGATGAACCCAATCAATTTTGAATAGTTACCATTAATTAAAGTATAGTCATGGTATGATAACAACGAATATAACGTGGGTTCGGTTGCAAACAAAGTAATTTCAATTCGTTCATGACATTGACATTAAGAACTGAGTGACTGTCTTCCGGCTCCACCGAAGGCAGTGTTATACACTGAGACTTATTATATATAACAAATTTCAAATATCTGTCTATCTCATTATATACATAATTAAATTGGATCCATCTTTTTAGACAGAGACACGAGAAAAGTTGTGAAGTTAAATTATTAATAGAGGAATTTAAAACAATGTAGCTCAAACCATATGTGCTTATCTGCCACTCGTGGTTTCTTATACTCAAATTTCCTAACGGTGTTGTGTTTGCTCAGTGTTGCCAGGAAAATAGTTGAGGCGGATACTGAATTTATTGACAAGGTCCTAAATAAATTTGAAAAGCTACGTAGACGTTTTCAGTTGTCATTTAAATCGTGTGTATCTTTTTGACTTATAAAATTGACTTTGTTGTTTTCTGATGAAACTTATATGATATGGTTTATTATGTCATAAATTAATATCCATAAACATTTGTCCATGCCTTTTATTGTGATTTTAAAACGATTTGGCTATGATTTTCATTGTGATGGTTACTTCGCAGGAAATTGTACACCTGCATATATATGCACACCATTTGGGCTGTAAGAGCGTATTATCAATGTAGTCATATATTATACATTCGTACATACATACATACATACACATGAAATAACACTGGCTCTATTTTTGCTAGGAATGTTACACAACCCAAGCTTCCCGTTTCGACGGCTTGGGATTAGTAATATACTGAGATGTTTCTTATTTTAATGTAAGTATTTTTTACGTGGTATACAGCTATTTAGTCCCCTAATTATTTTACAAATTAAAAAAAATATAATCCATGCAGTAGTTATATTTATATAAGTAACTTAAACTCAAAACCTGTGTGTATTAAAATTCAGAAGTTGTATGTATTAAATAAAACTAGAAGCTAGCCAAGGCACTATCTGGCGCCATCTTGTGGTTGTTATTGTTGTCTTCGCTCCCCGTGGTTATACATGTGCCTCTCACATTAAAAAAGAATATAAGTTGTTTCTTGTGTATTTACGGTTCAATTTGTAATTATAAGTTGTATTCCTTCCAATTTAAGGTGTGTAACCAGTGGGTCACTTTAAATCAAATATCCAATTTAAAATTTAAGAGACAATTTATTAATACTTGAATTTTGAAATTTTTAACTAAAGAATTGAATGTCTGTGGAAACAAATAAACATTATTAATTCACATTTTTATATAATCTAAGTATATCAATATGACAACGTAGACAGCATCTAAACATCTGAAACAAATGACAGCTAATTTTATTTATTTATTTATTTAACATTTATGTACACACAAAATATATAAAAAAAACAGAGTTATTTAAAGATTCGTACAAAGGCACTTTTAATTAAAATACCGAAGTATATACTCGTATCTAAAGTAATACGAAAGTTCATAGCCTATTAAAGTCTTGTAAATTTCCTATCAATACATAATTAAAGAACCTAATCACAGAAATAAGTGACTAAGTATTTAAATTACTACAAAAATGAAATTTCTACTTACCAAAGTATTCCTGAGTACAACCTGTAACTGTGAACATTAAAATACTAGAAATTAGCGTCCTACTAACTTTGCTAAAATAGAAATAAACTGGCCGCGTAGGCAACCTCAGGCAGATGAATTATAAATTGTTAAACTTGAAACGAGAAATTCATTAATCATACAAATGACGCAGCAATATTAAATCAACAGAAGAAATATGGCATATTTCGCAATATTTCAGATCTAATCCAGAAGTTTTTGCCGTCACATCCAGACTTCAGTGCAGACGAAGTAAATATTTTGTTTGATAATGTACTTAAATGGTTAAATTCAGTTGAATATTTAACTCACCCCTGCATTCGGTTACTGTATTTTTGATACTATATTAAAAAAAGCCTTAATTCCTTTGTTTTTATTTTTATCTATTAATGCTTTTCAGAAATAAATGCTGCTCAATTTTGATCTTTTAACATTGTATAATGTAAAAATGCACCCTCATAATTTTATATTGCAAAAGAATTGTATTTTATATTTTCAGATATGTTTTAAGATAACTAGGATAATCTGTGTGTGAATAGTCAATATAAGTATAATCTTGATTTAAAATAATGATAAATAACTTATATAATCAAAATGATTAGATAACATTATTATACATATAATATAAGGTATCATTATTATAAAACTTTTTAAATCAATAAAGATTAATAATCAAAAAAATTTATTACTTTCATTTTCTTGTGTGAATGAGATACCTTCAGCGCCATCTCGTAGCAGACAGTTGAATTTGTGACATTGTAGTTGAGCGTAAGCGAAGCTCTTAACCGTTTGGGAGACCTTTTTTTGTGTTTAGTTGTCTCCAGAATGCGACGAAATAATTAGCTAAAAATTTTCGCATGTATGTTTGCGCCGAACGCGGATGTTATAACGAAAACAGATTGAAAAAATGTTTAGCCTTTCAAAAGTTATCAAGAAAAGAAAAAAGGGGAAGGGCTCAGGTAAATACCCGACGCGCACGGTTGACGGTTCCTAGTTATTCTTCTGTTAGGTTTTACTCAGCGGTGAAAACCTGTAATCATTACTTAATTTAAATCTTTAGTCATTAATATTACTTGTCTTTTCCTATTAATAACTTTGTAATATGTAATAAAACGAGATAAAGCAAAAGAAAAGTTGAAACAGAAATAATAATCAAAACTATTAACTAATCATTAAAATGTCATATTGTCAATCTCAACTTGAGACAAGTTTGAGTTTCAGTTTATTAATGTAAAATTTTATGTGATAACAATCACTTTAGATATTAACTTAGATATTACGAGATTTAGTAAATACTTTTTAAAAGAAAATCCATAACTGTTTCTGTTTCCTTTGCTTTGTATTTTGACTGTTGGAACTCGTGATGTCTTTTTATCGTCATTAATAAATATACTTATCATTGATTTCTTACATATCAAATATAAAATTTTGCTCAAAAGTATCTTCTTTGAATTAAAAACATCAACGTAAGAAGCCTCATATAAGCAGCCAGATAGATAAGCTTGCCGCTACGGTGGTTAGATGATAACTCAAAATATAAGAAACAAAGAACAAAAGAAGTGCTAGAAATAAATTTATATATATATATATATATTTATTATATATATATATATATATATATATATATATATATATATATATATATATATATATATTTATTTATTTAGGTCTCCATCTTTGTGAAATACAAAACGAAAGACTCAACTCACTTCTCAATAAAGACAGAGTATTTGTAATATTACGAAATACGAACTCAATATATGAGAAACAATTTTTGGTTTATAAAAATATCGAAAATGAATGTTATAATTTTCTTATGTTGTAACAAAAACACTATTTACTAACAATGTGTGGTTAATTCTAATATTTATGAAGCGAAACGTAAATTTAAAATTACTCCGTCTCATATTGATTTATATTAAATGAAATTGTAATAAATTCTTCACGTTTCGTTGAAGCTTGTAATTGTTTTCCACTCAAACGTCACTCATATTATTGATTATAAATAAATCTGTTACCAGTTAAAGTACATTGAACTTAATTTCACAATAACTTATGGTTTATGTTTCCGTGCGATTATAATTACTTTGTAACGAATTAACCAACTGATCTTAACAAATGTATTTTGTAACACTCTTTGTGGTATTTAGCTGTTTTGTGCTAAAGTATGCTGTACCGTTTATTAATTGCAGGGTGAGAATAATTCATTGTATAATTCGTTGTCACTTTACAGAAACAGAATAAGTTTTTATATGATTCAAGAATCCCTATTTTAAATCTCGTATAAGTTTTAGCGACATTAATTTTAAGCTATGTTGAGCTTTTTTAAATTTTAATATACTTTTAACAAATATAAAACCCTGATTCAACATTAACCCAATAATACAGATTCGTGTAAATCACTTGCGATGAATTTATAACAAAACAGAATATGTTCAACTATAGGATCGAAGCAATCACTTACGACTCGATGGAGGCCTTTGCTTTGAGATTCCGTCTTGGCAGCTACAGCCAGTGGAGGTGGAACATCACCTAGACAAAATAAGGAATACCTTTGGCAACAGCTCTTTGGAAAGACATCATAATAGACACCATAATCTGGTTAATAGGTGGGATAAAAAAATAATATGTTGCATAAATATGTGTAAAATAGAAGTTATACTAAATTATTAATCGCAAAGAGTAATAATCTAGAATAACATCCTTAGAATCTTCCATAAATTCTCTATAATAAGAACAATTTTATTGCAGTCGATAATATTCATATATATCTATTTTTTCAGGGAAGTAAAAAGATACGTGGATACAGTGATAGCACCATTTTTAGATACATACCACGTAAATATACAAAACTCTTACCAACAGTTAACAAATAAAATCCTCAAAAGAATCAAGGACGAAATTACCGCGGCGTTGAGGAAGAAACAAAAAATTAATACTGAGCTTACTAATTTAGCAGATTCGTTGAAGGTACCAGGTAAGACTTATTGATCCTAAAAACTAAATCTACAATAAGTTACATTTTCTGTGCCAATGCCTACTATTTCTATCTTATCCGCATCTTTGTGCATTATATTATTTAAGAAACTATAAATGGAATTCAATTATATTGTATTTTCGTTTTTATTAAAAAGATATTGTTATTACTTACGATTCATTAATTTTATTCAAAGCTTTTATATTTGATGGAATATTTATACAAAATAAACAAACTATTTAATTATGCTGAAGGAAAGTCGTCTCGCTGTGCATAATTTGTACGGTGATTGATGAGATAGAAACGATTGTTGTTTTTATTGAAATATTTGCGTATTTATGCGAAGCCGGTTTCAATAATGATACAAAGTTTCAACAGATAATTGTTTTTGTATACATATATATATATCTCCGAGGATTAACCACTATTTACTTGACTATATTGTGAAACAAAAAACAAATACACATATATGTTTACATGTATATATATATATATATATATATATATATATATCGTATCTGGGGCGGGCAAAGTATCGCAGTTTGTGTTTTCTGAGGGCAAACGACGGCGAACAGCGCTGACAATGTGGACTTTTGCAACATCCGGGGGTTTCACTCGAACCTAAGTGCCATCCACTACCACCTTGAGACGGCGCAGCCGGCCTTGTGGTTTTTGACGGAGACGCAGATATCTCAACCTAGCGACACAGCGTACCTATCATACCCCGGGTATAAACTAGAACATCATTTTATACCACACGCCGGGGTATCTGTGTTCTTAAGGGAGGATATCTGCTAAAGTCGCCTTCAGATTTTTGAAGGTTGGGACTTGTCCGTGCTCTGGCTGCGCGTGGACATGCACGATCACGTCAGATTGTACGCGTGGCTCCATAGGCCCCATAGTGGTAATGCAGAAACAGATCAACTGTTGGGCCACGTTCAAGCGAAGATTGACGATCTGCTTTCACAGACTCCCTCCGCCGAAGTCGTAGTCCTCGGGGACTTCAACGTGCACAATACCGAATGATTCGGGTCACGTGCAACCGACTATGTGATAAGATCTGTTTTTATCTTTGCTCTGACAAATGGTCTGTCCCAGCTGGTAAAGACGCACACTCGTCTACCGGACGTGGATAGCCACACGCCCTCTTTGTTAGATCTTATGCTGACTACACATCCAGAAAAGTACCAGGTCACTGTCGAGGCTCCCTTATGGTCCTCTGACCACTGTCTAGTACGAAGTGTAGTGCCACTCAACGACCGACTCGCACAAGACCTGCGACTCGACGCGTTTGGCACTACAAGTCAGCGGATTGGGATGGAATGCGGTCCTTTCTGGCATCCTACTCATGGGGGCCGATTTGTTTCTCTTCCAATGATCCTAGTGACTGCGCTGCGGCTGTAGCTAAGGTGATACTACAGGGCATGGAACTATTTTTACAAAAGCTCTGTGGTACCACTTGGTGGCAGATCGCGGCCTTGGTTTGATGCGTCTGTCAGGGCTGCAGCAGTTGGCAAACCGCAGGCTTATCAAGCTTGGACCAATGTGTTAGTCACTAAGGATCCGAACTGTAGAGTTCTGAAGAGGAAATACAAGCGTACCTCCAGATTCTTCAAACGGAAAATTGCTAGAGCAAAGCTCAAGCATGTCGTCAAAATTGGGGATCAGCTGGCAAAGTACCTGCCTGGCACGGGCAAATTCTGGGCGCTTTCAAAAGCCAGTCTGGGCAACTTTAGTCAGCCGTCCCTACCGCTGTTGCACATGGGGAATGACTCTATGGCCCACATGGCAAAAGAGAAAGCCGATCTCTTGGGCACTCTTTTTGCCTTAAACTCGACTTTGGACGACCAGGGGAAGACACCGCCTATCATCCCGCGGAGTCAGAGCTCAATGCCGGAAATAGTTTTTCGGCAGAAAACTATTAGGCAGTCTCTTTTTTCCTTGGACGTTCATAAGTCGAGTGGGCTGGATGACATTTCTCCATTGGTGTTACGAACGTGTGCTCCTGAATTGACTCCAGTGCTAACGCGTCTATTTCGGTACTCCTACCTTAGAGGCGTAGTCCCGGTCTCATGGAAGCGTGCCCTTGTCCTTCCGATCCCTAAAAAAGGTGATAGCTCGGACCCAGCTAATTACAGACCTATCGCCATTACCTCTCTGCTCTCCAAAGTAATGGATAGCATTATCAATAAACAGCACCTAAACTACCTCGAGGATCACCAGTTGGTCAATGACCGGTAATATGGCTTTCGCCATGGTCGATCGGCTGGTGATCTTCCGTTATATCTTATGCAGCTGTTATTGAAAGCAAGGGAGAGAGTCTGGCAGTTAGTCTGAATATGGCGAAAGCTTTCGATCGTGTATGACACAAGGGGCTTCTTTCGAAGCTACCTTCCTATGGGCTCCCCGAAAGTTTATGCAAGTGGATCACCAGCTTCCTCACTGGGCGGAACATACAGGTCGTTCTCAACAGTTTTTGCTCGGACCACAAGCCCGTGAATGCTGGTGTACCCCAAGGCTGCGTGCTATCAGCAACTCTGTTCTTCCTGCACATCAATGATATGTTGATATGATATGCGGATAATAGCACTGGGGATGCGGTATATTCCAGCCTTTTAGGACTCTCTCGGGAAAACGTGGATGAGTGCCGAAAGAAACTTGTGTCTTCTATAAAGACTTCCTTGGGGATGGTCTCTGAGTGGGGTGAACTGAACCACGCTCAATTCAATCCCAAGAAGATACAAGTTTGCGCGTTTACCACTAAGAAAACCCCATTTGTCGTATCACCGCTCTTCGAAAGCACTCCCCTCATTGCCTCGCCAAGTATCAGAATACTGGGTCTCGACATTTCAGTTTTCAGTTTTCAGCGATTGTCAGTTTCGTGGTCATCTGGAGAGCAAGACCAAGTTGGCCTCGATGAAATTAGAGCGAGGAAGTATTTTAAACCTGGCCGAAGACTTGCGCTCTATAAGTCGCAGGTCCGGCCACACATAGAGTATTGTTCTCATCTCTGGTCCGGATCACCCCAATATCAGCTACTACCATTTGACCGCGTACAACGGAGAGCCGTTCCGATTATCGGGGACCCGGTGGTCTGCGAACGGCTGGACTCTTTGGCATTGCGTAGAGACGTGGCTTCTTTGTTTTCTACCGCATTTACAACGGGGAGTAATCCGAAAACCTATTCGATCTGATGCCTACCGCCGAATTTCACCATCGCACTGCTCGTCATCGCCTCCATTACCATCCATACCACCTGGAAGTGTGGCGATCTTCAACTGTGCGATTTTCAAGGACTTTTTTCTCACGTTCCACTCGAATATGGAACGAACTTCCTTCGGCGGTATTTCCAGGTCGATACGACATTTGTACCTGCAAAAAAGGCATATATTCCTATTTCCAAGGCCGGCAACGCTTTTCTGAATCTTCCATTGTTGCAAGCTCTTTTGCCCTCCTCTAACATAAAAGAAAAAACGTATTTGTTTCACAAATAACCAAGTTTGTAGAATTAAATCTTCGGTAAAGGCTTAAAAATATTTTAAAATATAATTAAGGCAGAAATATCTAAAGTAATTTATTTATCCAATATTTATTGTATAATCAAAAGTAACATGGACTTTAAATAAAGAATGAGGTATACTTAATATTGATTAATATAACATTACTTACAAATTTTTTGCTTGATATGCCTATAATGCTGAATACATAACGATGATCCGTTGTAACTATTATGTACCTGGAACGGACCATAATATTTTTTTTTTCGATTTGACGCTGATAATATTATATTTCGTTTTACACTACGTCCAGTTATATGTAATGAAGAGCGACGAGCAGTACGTACGTTGGCAAGCAGACACGTATCATTAATATATAAGTGCACAGAGCAAGCAAGAGAATCCATCGCCAAAATGGGCAAGTACGCAGAAGAGATGATCAGCATTACACGAAGACATATGGAATTGGCTTTAGAAGAAGTGGCTCAGAAGTTGGATAAAAGTTCAATATCAATATCGTAAAGTTTATTTTTATCAAGATTTAAAATACATAGACTAATAATATTTATCTATCTATTATTATACACTCTTCTATTTATATACTACAATAGACTATTTCGGACGTTACGAAAAACGAAGATTCTAGAAGAATTATTCAACCACGTTTAGCTGTTTTTACTGTTTTTGGACCAAAACACGAAAAAACTTATCGTCATTATTTTTTTTATTATGCAGGTCAAATGTTACATCGAGTCTCGAGGATTTATCACAAGCAGCTGTATTGTTGGGATATGAGTTGGATTTAAGCTTGACCAACGCGCGCCGTCATAATGAACAATCGTGTGAGAAACTTTTTAGTTGCAGTATTAATGCTCGAAAAAACTCCGATGAATTGTTTAAAAAGTTGAAAGAATATTTATATCAATGTGTTTATGCTTGAGAAAAAATCGCTTTTCATCTCCTTATTTTTGTTATAACAGTTTAATATATTATTATACTTTGAGGAGCATACACACTTAATTCATTAAGGATTAAACCTTCAAAAAACATTTTTACAGCAATAATCCTAACAATCACCCTCTTCACCCCCGTCACAAACTCTTTTAATTTTTCATCTAGCGTAATTCCAACCCCATTCCTTTTCCATCATTCCGCAATAATAAAACTTGTATCCTTCACCAATTTCTCTCGCTTTTAATCTCTTCCATTTCGAAGACGAACATGTTTACATAAGAATGTAAACATGCTGTATTTATTCGTCTTCTCTTCAACACATCCGCAATTTCTCTTCCTCCTCCAGTCATCGTACCAATTTTCCAACTTCCAATACTCAGTCTTACATCCCTTTGTTTCTGGGCCGGCTTGCGTGGGACCGGTAGTACCATACTGCTAAAATATTTGGCTTTGTTTTACGACCGGCCGCCTACCTGACGCCAATTCTCCTTGGAAAACCTTGATAAACAATTATGTTTTTATTTTATAACACCGTTTAAAAACTTGTAATACTTGTGAAATTGAATGAGTCAAATAGTTTATCACATTCCCTACCGAATATTCTGATAGTAAAACCTACGGCACAAAAAGTTATTTCCCTGTTGGTCTATTTATTCTTCTTAAATCTAGAAGGAGCTTTGTCAGCGAGCACGATCAGTAATTCACGGTTATTCAGAACAAACTAAAATCAAATCAATCATATTAACGATAGAATTCTCGATCGTTTTAATGCTAATGGAATAAAGTAAAGTAAAAATTGAATAATATTTGGTCGAAATTAAAGTTCTTATAACAAAATCTATATAATATTAATAGAGTAATTAAATCGGTACTTAACTAAATTGCGTGCATTACATTCCCTTAAAAAAGTATAATAAAATTTGATGTATAAAATATTATCTTGATAATTTTCAATATGCGAGTGTTGCTATTAAATGATTGGAATACATATGTGTGGAGTAAGAAAAATGTTTCAGCTTGCTTAGTCGAAGAAATATAGGAAAGTTCAAAGTTTCCACGTGGGTGTCTCTTATATATGTGTTTAAGGGTAATTATGTCATTATGATAATTTAAGACTATTGAATACACAAAGTCTACAAACATCATGAACTAAATACCACTACTAGTAATTGAAAAGGTACAATAACTGAAAGTTTTTAAAGAAACTAATTATTACAAAATACTTACTTAGTTTCTAACCGTGCAAGACTCACTAGCACACATGTGGCCAGATCTTGAAATTCTTTATATATTATCTCATATATCAAACCTTCAGTCAAGTTACATTGATGTCACTCGATATTTGGGTTATTGATATTTTATTAAGGTCATATCTTAAATGTTATGTATGGTGGTAAATTTGCTTATTACCGACTCTATAAAATAAAACGTTAAATTTTATACCTCTATTAGTGTGTTTAATGTTTATTGAAGAAAACTATTTTAAAGACAGCACATTTTTTAAAAATTTAAATGACCAATCGCTACTGATTGTTCAAGTAAAATACTATTATTCTTGTTTTATGAATATAAAAATGTATGTAAATTCAGAGTTTAGTGATAAAAAATAATAAATTTATCAAAATACAAGGTTAATAATAAAAAGTACTGTTTCGCTTTACATGAATATGTTAGACAATTTCAAGTTTATAATTTACTTTATTACTTGTATTTTTCAAACGATAAATTTATATATAGTATATAATATACAGTTTATGTAAAATTTTAAAATCATTTATTCACCTCAGGCTTAAATTGAAATGTGATTTATTCAAATTTTTACAATTATTTACCTAAAATCATTATAGTACCTCATTCGGCACATCTGCCTGTAACATGACATCCATATTGTAAAATACAAAGGTAACATCACATGAAATACGGAAGCGTAAGCTTTCTTTACTATGTGTCCAAAAAAAAACAACTTTATCAAATAATTTCAATCTTTATGTCCGCATAAGCTGAACTACGCAAATATTCTCTTTGAGGTTATGAACACTAATTTAAAAAAAATCAATACGTATGCTGAGTATGCTCGACGCTCTCTGCATTGTTAATGATCCAAGCTAGGAACTGTTGGTTCAAATAGTGATTCGAGGTGATGCCTCAATGACGATCAAACCGAGCCGTGACAGTGAACACCGATCTAACTGTCGATAATCAAGTTGTGTTCTACACCATTTATACAAAACCTAGCCTTAATAAACCTGACAATCGTATAGGTTCTAAGCTCAACATATTTGACAAACGAAACAATGTCCCCTCGGGTACTTTATGTTACTCATGAAATGCACCACGCATACGGCCAAGCAGAAGGATAAGTACGAACTGTTTTAAATCTTATTCGTATTGAGAGTTATAATAAAAATACTACCTGGTAAGATGTACTGTGCCAAATTTGTGCTAGTTTAAATATTAAAATATATAAAGAGACACAGTTCCACTTTCACAGTATTTACTTTTAAACTAAATAAATTTATTTTTTATAGAATAAACCTTACAGAAAAAGGTTTGGTTTCTAAACGTCTCTTCTTTCTTCTTCATAGATTTTTTTTATCAGCTCAATACCAATGCAAAATTAAAAATATAAAAAAATCTTGGGATATAATGTAAATGTAATGTAATATTTATGAAATCACCTTCGTCCGTTGCTTCCAAGTCTTGATACAACCTCCCAAACTATTTAACTTAATAGTAATCTCTCCCAGGCTTTTCTTTCTTTCTGCTTTCCCGTGCATTAGACACTTTATTTATTTATTTATATCTTTTCCACTTTAAATCCATACCAGTGATCACTTGTAACGTGTATGTCAAATGGGTATGACAGGAGGGCCTACTTTGATACCGTAAGTATCGAAATAAGACGGTCTTCAACTTTAAATAGCGCTATGAGGTCCTGATCTGAGAAGAACCACACAACAAACTCAGCCGGGTTTTTTTTATTGTGATCACTGTTTCACAAACATCGATACATTTACTGAGCAATTTAGAAAAACCTTCGTGTAAATTCGGATATTTCTCCAGAAACACCATTAGAACCTCTATTTGATGCCGATTGCGATGCTCTTTTTGTAGGGCTATAAAATTTTGTTTTGCCAATTAAAAAAAATGCAAAATTTCAATATTAATACTTGCCTAACTTACTTCATGGTTTTACTTCTTTAATTTTGGGAACACAACACGACAAAAGTTTGTTGTTCCTAAAATGCAATGCAGGATATTAAACTTTTAATTAGTAAAAACCACTTGAATAGCCAAACAAGTAAACAAACGTCACAGAGTCAAAAATGAAAACAAGCCTTCGAACAAAACTGTTCACAAATTTAACACTTTTTTAATATTATAATGCATCGACGAATTATGTAAACATTATTAAACCTCTCAATCCCATCTTTAGTTACGTGAGTTTTGCTAAGAATCTCACTTCACTTCATAGTATGTCTCATATGATTACAAAAATCCAAATTGGAAACAAGAACAACTTTTCTCATTAAAAGAGACTCGAGTTCGAATTCTGATTTTACAGATATTTAGAGCTTCGTGCATTTATTTTTAGCATCTGAATGTCCCTTGGAGATAAACATTGTTTTACATAATTTTGTACAATTACCGATATGATATACAGGCAAATAAGTAAATTTCAATATATAAGAAAAACTTTGAGAACAATTACCTTATTGTGGAAACGTTGGTAAGGTTGGTAATGTTCAATGTAGAAAAATCTTCGGAAATACTCATCCGAAAAAAAAAGTTAGAATGGCTTTTTAGGGTAGAAATAATTTATAGATATATATTTATTCTATTAAAGATGATAATTTCTTGTTCATTGTTCGTAAACTAAGAACCACTAATTGTCTATCAAAAGAAACTTTATTTCGGGCTCAAACTATTCTGTATTCAAAAGCAGTTTTGAAAAGTTGTACCGACTTTTAGTATAATGAGACCAGGTTGAGCCACCTTTTCAATTGGTTCAAACAACTTTTTGTCGACAAAGAAGTCACAAAGTCTCCTGATTTAAGGTAATTTTTTTAGAAAATTATCATGACCATAGAGAATTAAAATAATATTTTATTATTAGAAATTTTAGTCAGGTAACATTTACTTTGTATTAGAATATTGTTTTCAAATAGTGACAATATTTGAAATCTATTAGATCGTCTTTCAAGGCAGAATAAGGATTTTTTTAAACGTATTGTTTTTTGTTTGTTTTTTATCACTTTTTGAGTAATAAAAAAATAATTAAACTTTACAACAGTTAAAAATAATTACAAAATAATATTAAGCTAAGACAAGTGAACGCTGCGCGCCCCACGTCGACCCCTTCTTAGAAAGAAGTCTAATAATATGTATATATTTGTAATTTAAATATCTATTGTTTGTTCCAACCTAAAAGATAGAATAGTTTTTATCTCATTTAATAAACTTATTTTTTTTTACCGCTATTTAGAGATTTTTTTATATATAAAGGGTTTAATTCTTCTTCAAAGTTCTACAAATTTCAATGAATGGCGGCGAGAGTTTCACAATTTCCCTCCATTTTATTTTTAGGTTATGGCGCATACCCTAAAAATAAAATGGCATGCGATGGCACTGCACTTCAACTTCAAATACTTAACTTATATTAATTCAATTGCTGCCGGTAACAGAGTCAACGGTGCTTTGGCTGCATTGTTGAGACGACGAAACGTCAGCATAGCTGCACGTTTGGCTGTACACCATGCAGTATTGCTACCGACGCTGTTATACGACAGCCAAACGTGGGTAACACAGAAGAAGAATGTAAGAAAGATGTATGCTATGGAAATGCGATCTCTTCGCCGAATATGCGGAGTCAGTTTAGCTGACCGAATCCGCAATGAAGAGATCCACAGAATGGCAGGTACTAGTGAAGATGTCACGGTGAGAATGAACAAGAACGTGCTTAGGTGGTTTGGGCACGTCAAACGAATAAGTGATGAAAGAATCGTAAAAAAGATTTATAATGGAAAAGTGAGCGGTAAGAGAGGGGGAGGCCTCTAGTGACCTTCGAAAACTCAGTAGCTACGATACTGGAGGAAGGTCAAGGAAAAAGCAGGAGGACCCTCCGGAGGGCATGTATGAAGAGGTTAATGTCTGTGAGGTATGCAGGGACCGTAGCGTTTGGCGCTCCGTCATCTCCGGCTACCCCGCAAGGGATATGACTTAAATAAAGCTAAGTAAGTAAGTAAGTATTCATTCATATTTTATAAAAAAATTAATATAAAAATTGAACTATGAGGAGTTAAACACTAATGTTTTGTTAGTGCAGATTCTGATAATTTATTTTATTTAAAATTAATTAAATTTAGAAATAATATATAGCGAATATACATATTTTTTATAATTTTAATTATAATTCTCATTCAATGTACATATTAACTAACAAAAAGAGAGAACGCTCTTCCTCCACTCGCTACCATCAGTCGTCCGCATCGCTCTGAGAAGCGAACACAAAATGGAAGCATTCTCCGTATACCATATTGTTACAATATTAATACGGGTGTCTTCATATCTTCCTTACGGCTCTTTTAATTAACAACAATTACATATTTACAGTCGCCGGGTGATTAGATGCACCCGGCGACTTTTGTTCCTAGAATAAAATTAAGGAAGTCTCAAATAATGAAAAAAGTTATTAAAAAAAAATCATCCAAAGATAAGTTAACAGTGATTTATTTTTTCATGTCAATATAAGTAAATTTGAATCAGTTCTTACAAGATAAAAATAAATTTGTTTTTGATCCAATGCATTATCCTCCCTCGCAATAACATATATAGGATTGTTTAAAGTGAATCGGATACCGCGACACTCCTGACAGTACACAGAATCGTACTAGCGTCTCCCAGCCATGTAGATACAATCGTACAATTTTATATCCTCTAGCAGTTTCAAATAAGTTATGATTATTTGCTTTGCTATCTATTCTGAGTTTAAAAATATTTGTGATATGATAATGAATGATATATGATGAAATAAATTGTTAAGGGTAGGTTTAAAATAATAAACATTATTACATTATTTACAGTATTATCCCTTGAGGACTGAAATATCAAAGTCCAAATTTATTCGTAATTATATAAATCTATAAAGCGATGGCAAATCAGGTGCATTAAAATTATTTAAATAAAAAAAAATGTTAATTTACACCAGAGGCAGGGAATTCACATATTTTATCTTACTTTGATCACAAAAGTTGAAATTCTGTATTGAAAGTTAAAATATAAACGAATGAAAAATAGAGAAGAATTGTACTTTTTTTTTTTTATGTTAGAGGAGGGCAAACGAGCTTGCGGGTCACCGTTGGTATGTGATCACCGCCGCCCATGAACTCTTGCAACATCCGAGGATACACAAGAGCGTTGCCGGCCTTGGAGAAAGGAATATATGCCTTTTTTGAAGGTACCCATGTCGTATCGATCTGGAAATACCGCCGAAGGAAGTTCGTTCCACATTTGAGTGGTACGTGGGAAAAAAGTCCTTGAAAACCGCACAGTTGAAGATCGCCAAGCGTCCAGGTGGTATGGATGATAAAGGAGGCGATGGCGAGCTGTGCGGTAGTGAAATTCGGCGGTAGGCATAAGATCGAATAGTTCTTCGGAACACTCCCCGTTGTAAATGCGGTAGAAGACGCACAAAGAAGCCACGTCTCTACGCAATGCCAAAGAGTCCAGCCGTTCACAGAGCACTGGGTTCCCGACAATCTGAACGGCTCTCCGTTGTACGCGGTCAAATGGTAGAAGCTGATATTGGGGTGATCCGGACCAGAGATGAGAATAGTACTCCATGTGAGGCCGGACCTGCGCCTTATAGAGCGCAAGTCTTTGGCCAGGTTTGAAATACTGCCTCGCTCTATTGATCACTCCCAATTTCACTTGTGCGAGACGTACGATTTAAATTTGAATTTAATATGAAGATTCAATGTTGTTGGATTGTTAAATTATTGAAGGAGTATTACTTGGTTTTATAATTGTGTATTGCAGTCCTGTTTTGAATTTTCATTTGTTTGTATTTTTTAATAAACGCAACCTTTGATCTAGCGCTATTCATATATCTTTTTTTGACGACACTCAAAAATTATTTAACTTCTATCATTACAGTTTTATAAAATACTTTTCTATCAGTTTTATATTTACAGTTTTATATATTACTTCTATCATTACAGTTTTATAAAAGAAATAGAAAAAAAAGTTTTGGTTCAAATAGTTAATCAAGCTAACAATTAAATGATTCAAAATAAGAAATTATATTTTCAGAATAAATAGCGATATTGAAAAAATAGACATTAGTAGTTACACTATTCACTTCTTCACACAAATAGTTCACTTCTGTTAAAAATACTACTAAATAACAATATGAAGAAAACAATATTGATGTTATTCACAAGTACGTACTTAAAACCTATGTCATGCGTTAAAGAGATAATGCAATAAAAATGTAATAAACGAAATTACAAAACAACAAAGAACACTTAACCAACTCGGATATTTATTGCGTCCGTAGTAGAAATGTTTTCTATTCCATAATGTAAAAGAATATAAATACAACTGACTATACCTAGATGCAAAAAATAGCCAAAAAAATTTATTAAACGGTTATTCTTTGCGAGGCATTAATTGTGTTGATAATAAGAGAAAATTTACTTATTTATTTATTTATTTAGCTTCACGCCATATCCCTTGCGGGGTAGCCAGAGACGACGGAGCGCCAAACGCTACGGTCCCTGCATACCTCTTTCGCCTCGGCCACAGACACCAACCTCTTCATACATGCCAATTTAACTAAATTTAAATTTAAATAAATTTAACTATACTTATTATCCAAATTAATCCAATTGATAAGCAACAATACAACAGGAATTTGATGCTCTCTAATACTAAACCAATTTATTTTCCTTAATCACCAAACTGTACCTAGAAAGCATAAAGCTTACACTGAGGTTTTCGTATTGGTAATTGCATAATGTGTTACATTACTCGAGAATTCTGCTTCTATGGACATATTCTCTTATCGATTTTCACAAATTGAGATGTTGATATAAAAACGTGACTCCATTACTATGGCACAAAAGTAACAGAACCGATTGTACAAACACGTAAGCACCTACGAGTGAGAAACTTGGTTTAACAAACTTAACAAAACTTTTTGTACATATCAGAAAGAATTTGGATAAAAATGTATTACAAATTGTTGGAACATTACTAATTTTAATCAAATATATAAACGTATTTTAGGGAAATTAGAAGATTCTTTATAGATCTTTGTTCGTCAATTGATAGTCATCGAATGTTGAATTGCAGTATTAAATACCATCCGTCAAATATGCACGACGTGCATATAAGTGCTGCGTTCGAGCAGCTCGTTAAAACTTGGATATTTGCTTAGGCTGATCCGCCTTCTCTCTCCTATTTTTATTTTAAAACTATTTTATAACAAGTTACAAAAGACAACGGTATAATATATCAATAATATATGATTACATAGTTATCTAGTAAGAAACTTCGTAATAGATTTTTTATCAGGACGCGTTTGGCACTAGGAGTCAGCGAAAAAGAAATAAAAAAATTACAAAAAACTAATAATAGTGCAATGTAAAAAGAGTAAACTATATGTATTTATAATATTACTATGTGTATGCATATGATGATTGATGATGATTTATATTTGGTTCTCCCATCCCATTTCATGTGCCCACTTCATTATATTATCAAAATCATCTTGGATTTTTTTATTCTTTATCTCCCTACAAGAAGCACATTTCATATGCATACATATAGCAGTTTCTGTGTTTGATGTCTTTAGTAGTGTTGTTATCATCGAATTTCTAATGAAAGATGGAAATGGGCCAAAGGTCATCAATGAGCGTATGATCGCTGTATATTTTTTATATAATATACTATATATAAAAAATATTGAGCTAAACAGTTCAAGTGGGGACGCGAGTCAATTAAAGTCGTATAGTGGAAAGCCTATAGAAGCAATCACACCTGAAATCATCGCCAAGGTGGAAAAACTTGTACATCAAGACCTTTGTTTAAAAGTTTTTCAATTAGATAATGAATGTGGCGTTTCAGAATCATTGGTTCAGAGATTTCTACAGGAACGTTTGTTCATGAACAAGGTCAGTTCAAGATGGGTTCCCAGAATGCTGCCGCCCATTCAGAAGATAACCGTGTTCTGATTTCAAAAGAACGTTTGGCCTGTTTGAGGAAGGGAGTGAAGCTTTTCTGTCTAAGATATTGGGGATAACGGGTGATGTGACGTGAGTTTACCATTAGGAGATTAGTCATCTCTGTACACACTCCTTCTTCTTCGCCTTACCGTCTTTCACGCATTCCATCCATCTTTTCTTCGGCCGTCCTCTACCTCTTCATCCTCCACTACCATACCTAGCACTCTTTTGGTTACATGTCTTTCATTTCTCATCATAACATGCCCATACCATAACAAACGACTACCTCAATTTTTTTCTGTCAATGGCGCTACTCCCATGCTTCTCCTCATATACTCATTCCTTATTTTATCCTTTCTTGTCACCCCACATATTTATCTTAACATTCGCATATCCGTTACTTGCAAAGGCTTTTCATCCATCACCTTCATCGCCCAACACTCACGTCCGTAAGTAACGACAGGTCTAATGATGGAATTATAGATTCTCCCCCTTAGCGTAAGGGGAATTCGGGTATCATATGTTGTCCCGGTGACTTGTCGCCATTTCATACATCCCATGCTGATTCTGTACTTTAGGTCCCGGTCAATATTGACATCGCGTTGTATCAGAGCACCTAGTTAGCAAAAGTCCGAGAAGACTGGTAACGGTACCCCATACAACAAAATAAATATAAACAGAACCGGAGACACATGCCCATTAAAATCACCTCACACATATATCTGCTCATTCTCTCTGGAACATGCATCATCACAAAATCTTTAAAAACCTTTTTTTTCGTCCTATCATCACACTCGGTTTGCGGAGCTTACACACTTAATATATTATTCAAAAATAATTTTAAAAGCAATAGTTCCATCACTCACCCTCTCCATCTCAGTCACACCCTCTTTTAATTTCTCATCAAGCACAATTCCAACACAATTCCTTTTTCCATTATTCCCGCAATAATAAAACTTGTATACTTCACCAATTTCACTCGCTTTTGATCGCTTCCATTTCGTCTCCTGTAAACATGCTGCATTTATATCTCTCCCTCTTTTAGTCATCGTACCAACATTCCAACTTATAAACCTCAGTCTTATATCCGTTTGTTTCCGGGCTAGCTTGCGTGGAACCGGTATAACTATACTGCTAACAATTCGACTTTGTTTTATGACCGGCCGTCTGCCTGACGACCACCCTTCTTGGGAATGTTTAATTTGTTAATATTATAATTTTAATGAAGTTTATTATTACTAGTAGTTTTATAATAGTTGTACATAAATAATACATAATAAATTATATTTATACCCACAGTAATTAATATAATATAAGTGTCAAGGTGTTTAAATATCCTTGAAGTAAAGATTTAACATTGGGAACGAAACATTGGCGCATGGCCTACACTTGTATACAAGTATTTGACAAAAATAACAATTGCATACCTATTTACAGAACACAGTACCTATCAAATGTTATTTACATACATCTAATGTTTAGGAAATTAAATATCATATAACATTTTGGCTTAAGCCTGTTGATTATTACAATTTTAGTTTTAATGTCTTCTTTTATCTCTAAGATATCGGGACTGTGTTGTTTTATATTTCACTGATTGCAGGTCATATTCTTTAATTCCTCCATATTTTCTCGCAATAAAACTTGTGGTGCCACCTATGGGCGTTTCCTAACGTTTTTATTGATCGGTCTATGGAAGCGTGTTAGGTGTTGTCGCTAATTGCCGATAGATGACCGTTCACGGCGTAACTGAATTTTGGAAATAGTTAATATAGCTTCCAATAGGTGGCACTCTAACACATTGCATTAGAAAATGTGATGTGTTAACACTTCACACTTGTGATTTTTAGTTATTATTTTGTTAAAAAAAAAAAAACAATTAAAAAAGAAATAAAAAGAAACATTTCATCGTACACGCACTTCACTATTAATTAACGACTATATAATAACCTGTCGTTAGTTAGTTCAATTTCTGTAATATTCGTTATATTCGCTTATTGGTTATACACTGTTTATTACAAAAAGTAGAATAGCAATAGTATAAATATAACAGGTCATTTATTTAATTATCTACGTGAAAATGAACGTTATTATTATAAGCAAGCAAGCTTATTTATTATACAAAAATATATAAAGTAATGTTAAAGTTTATTATCTTATTGCGAACTAAATTAATTATTGTTTAACGAACTTACTGTATAGTAACAGAACAACTATAAGTACTTTGTTTACTTTTAGAAATAATGTTATTGAACATCACATGATCCACTTCTGAGATCATGTGATGTATTATTGTGCTGTGTTGTGTTGTATCGATCTAGGAAGTTATTACTAATTGTAGGTAATTCATTGTTAAAAATTAGTTTAGAATTATTGTCTAACCTAATTATATGAAAACACTTGTTATTGTTGTAAATGGATGACATTTTGATAACTGGCGATGAATGAATAGTCTTTATTATTATTTAATTTATTTATAGATTTATGTAATTATTAGGAAATCAATGTTCTTATTGCTGTTTAATTTATAGATTTAGGTGTATTTTCTTTATGTTTATTTAATCTCTGATTTACAATTGTTTAAACTACAATGTTGGTAGACGTTACTTGCTTACTCACCCCACCCGGCTGCACACGCCTCAGCGAACGAATATATACCGGTGGAGCCGAGTCCTTGACACTCTCGAGCTCCAGTTGCTACTCGGTGAGTTTGTTATTACTAATGCAAGAAATAAAGTTGATACCACATTTTAATTACTTGTTTTAGTTTACATTTTATTTGTTAGTATAACCTAGTATTATTTATAGCAATATATATCATTTATTTACACTAATATATATTATTATAATAATAATTGCACAACTACATTATAAATAATCATTTTCAATTTTCTTTTTATTAATTTATTATTTGTTATTATGGGAAAATTCAATGCCAGTACTAATGGCCCCAATGAGGTCCTCAGTCAGTACTGGCCAGTGCCTGGCCTGGTACAAATCTGCTGTGCTATGCTATGCTAAAGCATGTTGCATTTGCTTGTATACTCGTACTAAGATATCAATACTATACTTTATTGTTATAATACCTATTAAAGCGATTTATGTCTGACTATAAACCACTCAGTAGTTTAGCAGGGTTTGTAATTAGTAGCGTATATATATTATTTAAAATATTAAATTAAAGTATCTTTCCCATATGGCATGAGAGAAAACCGATCTCTTAGCTCGAACTTCAACCTTTCAGAATAGTTTTTTCGTAAAAAAACCTATGCGATAGTCTCTATTTTGTTTGGACGTTCACAAATCGGGGTTGGACGGTATTTTACTAATGGTGTACGAAAATGTGCCCCTGAGTTGACTTCAGTGCTAAAGCGTCTATATCAGTTGTCACTTACTACTTAGTAGTTAGTTAGCTACTTAGTTAGGTAATGGTACTTGCTTCATATTAAATAAAATTAAGGTCGCATTGTCTTTGCTTTAAGCGTTATATAAATAACAAATATTTACGTAAAAGAATATTTTATTGTTCGATACATATTATATTTACGCTTGATGAAATTTTAGGAAATACTTTACATGTCCTATATTTTTGGTTGTAACATAAAATAGTTTCTATATTAAATATTCTTGTGTGTACAATCAAATTATTATCTGTAATAGAAATCTCCCAGATTTATCGCCTTACGAGCAGAGCCGGATGATTTATAGACGAAATGTTTTATAAACTACGAGTTTTTAGTTTTAGGTACAGCGCTATTGAAAATAGGAGACAGAAATAGTTTTTAAGGTTTTATAAGCAAACATTTCTAAATTACATACGAAATCGTATTAAAAACATGTTTTGCTTGTGATAAGATAAGATCACTCGTTAAATTGCTTACTACGTTAATAATTTAATGTAAGTGCAAAATTTAAATAACATGGGTCTTGTCCTAAAATATCGAATGTTCTACCTACATTAATGTTCTACCTACATTAATGTTCTACCTACATTAATGTTCTACCTACTAAATATTCTCAAAGATGTTGCATGCTGGAGTATCTCATAAAATAATAAATAGCACAATCAAGGTCTCAATAAAAGCTGAGTAAGTTTTTTGTTGTGCTAAAAGCACAGGTTTAGTTAATATATAATCAAATTATTTTAGTATTTCATTATCTAATTGATAAACTTGTAATCTTTAAATTATTCGAACTAAGGGGGAGCCTTAAAGACAAACAGACGAGAGTTAAATAAGTATCCTTTTGATATACAGCTGTACACAGTTTCTTAGGAATATAGACTAAAAGTTTTATATATAGTCTTCCTTGCCTTGCTAACATCAGTTATGCCTGCTTGCTTTGCTTAATGCTTTGCTCATCTTAACATGCTTTTATTAACTTTGTATGTTTGTATGTAACGGAAACTTTGAACACGATTTTGACGTACTTCAAGATGTCAACTTTTCATAGTTATCAAGGATCGATGAAAATGCAATAGAAAGGAAATAAAAGAAATAAAATAAACTCGTTTTTATAAAACTGTAAATAAAAATAAATATTAGATCCCACGGTTTATAAAGTGCAGAACATTTTTTTGTAATTTACAATATTTCTAATATTTTTTTTTATAATTTTTAGTTTGATTTATAGAAGCTTTTTTTTTGCTTTCACTTTGCAATAACTTTGAAATTGAACATGAAACAAACACTTAATTTCTATAGCTCGCACCTTGCTTTGATTCTGACAATTGTCTTGTCTGAAAGATTGCTGAATTTGATATTCAATAGTTATGGTATTTTTTGATAATAAATAAAAAAATAATCATCAGCATGGGCACAAATGTTTGTTTCCTGTGAAGCTGTATGTAAAGCTGTGGTCTGAAGTCATAAGGTGAAATAATTATTTGTTGCCTGCTAAATATGGAAACATAATTAACCTGTGACATTTCGTATTCTTTTAGAAATTGATTGTTGCCAGCTTTATTTAAACTTAAGCAAAACACTCAATATAAATAATCAAATAGTAAACTCACTCAATATAAATAATCAAAAATTTTATTATTTATATTGAGTGTTTTGCTTAAGTTATAAATTATAAATATTAATAGGATATAACAAATATTATTTAAGAGGATCCTATCATTAATTTCAGATGTTTACATGGGGCCTACGTTGATTTGTTGATATATTTCGTATTATATCAAAATTAACTGAATTTGTTATAATTCTTCGTTCCAAAAGATAAGAGAGATAAAAGTTTTTTTAAGTACTTAATTATTTTCTTCTGCTGTTTCATACAAATGTATATTTCAGCGAGTGTATTACTGGCTTAATAAAGTGTATTATTTGCTTTTTTGCATATTTGCATATTTGATTTAAAAATTAACTTTCGTTGAGATTTCTTCTAATTAGTGTTCTCATAATTGCAGGGGTGACTAAACATTATGGAATAACTACAATTTGTATTGCTGACGTTCAAACTATTATTGGAAGAATATTGTGTAAGTAAAATAATAAATTAGTAGGTGTGCGATCGCTTTGCCTTTAATATTTGCTTTTAATATTTTACGTTCCAAAATTTAAGTATTTTTCCTATTTCGATAAATGAAGACGTCACAGACTATTATTCCGTCAGATTACACATTAAGTCAAAGAATAAGTGATTACTGCTGCCTTCTTGTACTCGTACTGACAAACAAGTGAGCTGTGTATGTCTTCGCTCGTCCATTGTCGATGGTGTCTAGGATTTTAATCTAATCTTATTTAATATAAGTATTTGAGTATTTAGCTCAAGTGACTCGTCGCTGGGTCTAGCTGTCATTTTTGTATGTATTTATTAACACTAACATCAATATCAATTGCGTATGTTATTATTAAAATTGCCTATAAAATGGATAACCGTGTTTATATTTATTTTTTAATTTGCCATTTAAATAAAAAAAGATTGGAAAATCATATTTAAAAAATAGAAAATAACTATTTAGATCAATTATTATTCATTGTGCATTGTTCAAGGATGCATTATTATTATTTTAATAAAATGTATATTGTTCAATTTTGTGATAAATTCATTAGACACAATAAAAACCATTTGTAATGATTAATGTACGAGTAAGAGTAGTGAGTGCACTATTTAAAACAATGTATCTTAAATTGAACAATCATCCTTAGATGACACTCGTCTTGATGGTTTTAGTTCTAATAAGACAGTGATCGCTTACTCAGACATTGTAAATTTAAATGTAAATAATTATATTACCTAGTCTTAATGGATTAAGAAGTAGATAAATAAAATCTTAATACAACGAGTGAAGTGGTTTGAAAACTTATTGCTATATTATTTTATGATAGTAGAAATATCGAGAGATAAAATAATATGAATATTTTCTTCTTTATCATAAAAGATGGAAGATTCTTTTACAAAAACTTCTGGATAAGTTTTCAAAACACCCTGTTCTTGGAGTTTATTTAAAAGACATTAATCACAACTTTTCCAGTTTATTTTTCTTTTTTGTGCTATTGACTGAATTCTACAATTTAATTATTAAATAAAGTAGTAGTAATTTTCTAATAAGAAACTTACACACTTAGGTTGATTTAGATGTCGAATTTAGTTATTTTACATTTCTCACTGTTTGTGTCGCCACCAGTTGACGAAGTTTGTTTATTAAAATAATTTTAGAGTTATAATTTTTTTTTAATATTACGAATATTGAGCTTTTTGTTATAATGTAATTTTAATAATTTATCATAATGGCAGTGACAGTTGCTACAAGTGTTAAATAAATTTTGTTGATTATATAAAATGGTAATAATTATAATATTTAGGCCATCTTTCATCCACAGTGCGCAATACGCTCAATATTAAAGTCACCTAAACTTCCAGACTTCCCCGGGGTATACATCATTCCATGTGATTGCGGCAAGTGTTACGTAAGGAAATTAACATAAGCGTCACTGAATATAAGAGTAATATGCAGTATAAAAATCTGGTCGTCAATTTCTCAGCGATAACGGAAAACGACTTAGAATTGAGAAAAAAAAAAGAAAAAATACGACAAATTAAACCTCAAAAGTGGTACATTTAGTTAAATTAATACAAAATCTATACAAGGACAAGTGACAAAGACCCTAACCACCACCTTTCGGCAAGCTTGTAGAGCTGCTGCCAGCAATACACGTCATGGTTCATCTTTCATATAATGAATGGAAGAGTCTTCTTTCATTCATTATAATAGCTACTTCATGCTTTTCTTTGCCCCGGCTTAGACAGCTGTCTTAGCAGCTGGAACAAAGTCTTAAATGCTAATAGTAATACTCTATAACTTCATTTAATTTCTTCAACATTATATATAACTCTAATAATAGCTATGAAACATGTCGTTAATATTTCGAAAATACAATGTAATAGTAAATTTTATTAACTGATATCAAATTATTGATTACGTTACATTATACATTATCAACTCAGTCTTCAGAACAATACATAACTTAATAAAACCTTGTAACCCACCCTCAGTTTAAATTTACAGTTGCTAACCAAATTTTAATAAGTAGTGTAAATAACAAGTCATTAATAACGCGGCGTCTCGCGCAGCTCCTTGAAACAATTACTGCGACTTGCGCCTTCAAGTCACAAGTTACAGGTCACACGCTTTATTTAAAAGGTTTAATAGATTTGCTTTACAGCTACAAAGTGTGTATCAGGTCAACGATATGTTATTGGTATTAATTTTTAACTCAATAAATGGATTTGTTCGCTTCACCATTGAATATAGATCAACATTGCTACTATACTACTACTGTACTATATAAATCAATTTAACACTTTAAAAGATATTATAGACTAGAATTATATACCACCAACAAATTATGAGCACCCCGAGCTAGAACACTTTCCATGACATGCCGGGTTTATAGTCTAAGAATTTGATTTGAAATCTCGAGGAAATAGAAAGAAACGTACACAACGTAGCGGGTGAAAGCTAGTAAATAATAAACTAGGCCAATTTAAATGTAGTCTTCGTTCCGATAAAAACTATTTAAAATGCTACAGCCACGGTAGCTCAATTAGTGCATCGAAGGCTCGGTTTTCGAAAGGTCGCCAGTCTAGCCCATGTGGATAGATTTTACATAATAAATTTGGCCTTGAGGTTACCCATGTCTTATCCATCCAGAAATAACGCTGAAGGGAGTTCGTTCCACATCTTAGCACCGTTCGTAGCACCATTGGGGAAACGTCATCCGGCCCACTCAACTTATGAATGTTCAAAGGAAATAGAGAGTGTCGGAAGGTTTTCTGTAGAAAAATAAAATAAGTGGTACTTTCCGGGATATGAAGTTGGCAGAATATCCAACGAAGAGGGCATGTAGCTGTCCACCTCCGGTAGACGTGTGTATATGTTCTAATTAGGGATAGACCATTTGCGAGAAAGTTAAGATCTCCGCGCGTGCATATGGCCCTAACAGCAGATATCTTCCCATATGAACACAGATTCCAGATTCTCTAACTCACCGTAAAAACATAACCAAATAAATTTGTTGAGCGAAGCGAACGAAGTGAGCGGAGCGTTTTACTGGAGACTTTTTACATTCTTTGTTACGAATTGGTTCGAAAACTACTTGACGGAAAATTATAAAACTTTGCAATCAAAAAGACACACATTAGATAATGGATTTAAAAAAAAATTGAAAAATGTCCTCAAAAAAAGATTTTTTTTTGAAAAACTGATATCTCATTGAAGTTAATGAGAAACGATGAGTCACTGGGCTCGCTTCGCTCAATATGCAAACGGCACTCAAGATTTCGCGAGCGCAGCGAGTCGAAATTGAGGGTTTGTTGGCGCCCCTAGTTACTATACTATACTATGTGGTGATCTTCTGTGCTACCCCGATCAAGCCGGGCCAAACAATACAGTCAAATTACTATGGAGTTTTTTGTAATATAAAGCTTTAACAATAATAAGAAAGTACTAAATTAGCTAAAGGTTGTATAATTATATAAGTATCAATGAGATGAATTGAGATAAATTTAAAATAAAAAAATATATAAAAAAATTAAAAATATTTTTGGTTCAATAATTTAAGATGTAATTTCAAAATTTCGCACAAAATTTATAAATAAATTTTATAAAAAATCAAGGTTATCTTTATTTTTATTGCAATGGTTAAAATCTAAGAATATTAAAAGAATTCCCAAATAACATAAAATTATTGGAATTGAGACAAACCATGATACATACAGAAAGCAAACATTGTTTGGTTTTCATCTTTATTTCTTTGTAGTTAATAAGATTATTATATATTAAAATGTCGTTGTCATTAACACTTGACTCGGCCTTGCCTAAATAAATATTGAACTAATATGGTTCAGGAAGACCTTTGTAACTATTGTATATGTATTCATTTGTTTGAGATTTAGTGTTTACAAAAATACCTTGTGAATTTCTTAAATAATTTTGTAGTTTTAGTCATTGGACTGACATTACGTGCAAACAGTTTACCTGATAAGTGACAACTACAGTCAGAAAAGCTTTGAATGCGTTATAACCCTTGAAAGACTGAGAGGCGGACAAAGAAGAGAGTTGGACTGCTAGGTTTATCAGTTTCCGAAATTTAGTCATAATAGTTAATTCACACCGATATTCTGTCAGATCTATTTGGTTACTGCTTTTCCGTTTCTGAAAGCGTATATTTACTCATATGAACTGCAAAATAAATAACTCATTTCGGTGGTCTATAATAACGCTAAGAGCATATCACAGGCAAAATGGGTGATTTCTGGTACTCGATAACGAGGCTCAGAAATCACCCGTGTTTTCGAGATGGCTATGATGAACGGCTAATAGATAACAGTTAAATATAACAAACCAGGTGTTTAGATCAGATGTTATATTACAATGGTAATAATAGTAATAGTAAATGTCCTTCAATACAATGGTATTGAAGGACATTATACGGACGGAGTATTATTAATGCTAAATGCAATACGGGAAGATGCCTCTAGGTAATAAATCTTTTCCTGTTACACAATTGATAAAATCCAAATTTGATTTCGTTTGTTGACTTGTTCTAGGTAATTAGGTTTTAAATTTACCAAAATATTTGGACAATGAATGAATATTACAAAACTATTTGAGAGTGTATATGAGAGAGAAAGGCAAAAATAATAATAGTTTGGATAGATAGAGTAATCCGGGGAGGCAATTATAATTTTTTGGTAATTAACGATTGCGAAGCCTTGACATTATCCTCTATAGGTAATTTTCATGATATAGATAGGATGGGACAGCACAAATGGAAAGCCATGTAAGTGCTACTAGGATCAAGCTGAGGAGGAAAAAGCGCGTCCTGAGCCTGATCAGATATTTATTTTAAGTAGCTCTCTTATTTACCTTAACCACAAGAGCCGTTCTACCATTAATTAATTGAACAGATTCCCAGAAGAATTGTCGATAGTGACTAGTGATAGCATCCAATAATAACAATATTAATTATGAAGGCAAGTACTTCGAACCTATTTACAAACATTAGAAACCTGTTAATAACATTTTCAATTTAGAAATTCATTCATTATCTAAATGAAGCGGCAATATTAAATCAAGAAAATAAATGCATATTTCGCCATATTTCAAGTCTGATACAGAAGTTTTTTGGCGTCGTACCCAGACTTCAGTGCATGCCGAGTAAATGTTTGGTTTACTCTAATGTACTAAAATGGCTGAATTCCGTAGTCTTAGTTTTCATAACACATTTATTTATTATCCTTCTTATTACAGCTTATTATGCAAGGCTTATTACTTTTATGTTTTTATCTTTTACAGAAAAAATAGTACTCACTTTTAATCTTAAATAAAATACATAATATACTGGTATAATATCCAAATACACTCACCAATTGATGATAGAAATTCTAATACTATTACTCATAATAATAGTCGGTTTATTCTTTTTACAGTATTTTTTTCTTTAAATTACAATAATTATTTCATTGAATATATGTAATGTAAAGAAACATTTTCATATCGACTGATTTCAGCTTTGCTATTTTAATTTTACAGCTTTATTTTATACTGCAAAAGAAATATAAAAATATTTCAAAGTAATTTTTATACAAATGAATATATCTAAAGTTAATATTCAATACATATAAGATTTTAACACGATCAGGCGAATAAAAACGATAACTTAGTTAATATAGACCGACTTTGTGAGATTAAGAACGGCCACAACTTTGAGTACGTAAATAACTTGAAGAGAATATTATCTTCTCACGTCTTCTCAGCTTGGACCCGTACTTGCAAGTAAAATTTTTTGCATCATTCATCAAAGCGTACTGATGTATTCGTGTCATGACATAATGCAATGCTGTACTGACACAACGCGCCACGCGTCGACGTCACACGCCTCTCTGGACGACTGGACACAGCACGGAGTCAAGGGATTTTACTATTTTCAAGTAAAGATATAGCATTTTAATTTTCTATTTCTTTATAACAGTAGGTACTGTTAAGTTGAATAAAGTATATTTCAATTATGATAAATATCCTTAATTGAGACCTGCTATACTGGTACCAGCCTCCCACAAATAATTTTTTTGCCTACGTATTTAATTTAATATCAAATCTTGTAAAAATTCATTTCTGGTGAGAGAAATAAATAAATAAGTGCTGAAAACAATACCTACTCCAAGAAAGAAATTTCAAGTTGCTAATTACATACTGAGTACACCCGCAAAACAAAAAAAAACAATTTAGTAGTTTGGGCGCAATTAATTATTTTCCTTTGACAAAATTAATTACACACTTAAATAGTATTCTAGTAGGCTATTACGGAAAGGTCAAAGACCTTCAATGAACAGTTATTAAAACTTAAGATTTATATACTTTACTGTTTTCCAACGAAGTAATGAAAATCAATCTTCAAAGTTTATAGTGTCCCAAACACATTTATATTGTGTTTAATATGTTATGGTATCAACACAAAGGCAATAAACATATCTGGTCATTAAAAATTATTATGGTAAGTCTCAACGTGTTTTATATAAAATGAAATTGTAATAAATCCTTTACGATTCATAGAATTTTGTAATTGGTTTCTACTAAAATGTCACTGCTATTAATAATTATAAATAATTATTTTACCGGTTAAATGGTTTTATCTTATTTTTAACATTATGTCACATAATTTTACGCTTTGAATTTCCCTAAACTGCTATTCGGTTTCAAACTCGATGTGACCCGTTGATTTTAACGGATATGCATTTTCTATTTATTTTGTGGTATTTCGTTTTTATAATAGAAATATATTTTGCTGTTTAATAATTAGAGGGTAAAAGTAATATAAAACTGTTTTGTTGAATTGCCTGTAAATTTAGCCAACTATATAATTACGGTCTGTAAAATTATAATTATGGTGGAAGTAAAGCCTGTCATAAAAACGAATTCCGCGCGAACGGAATCGCGGGCTCAAGTAATATATACAATATAAACAAGCTATTTAATTATGCTGAAGAAAAGTCTTTTCTCTGGCCATATATTGTAATGTCATTGATGAGATTCAAGCTAAGGTTTTTGTTATTCAAATAATTTGCGTACTATGTTATGTCTATAATCGATACTTTTGGAAGTTTTTCTTTAACAGCTTAACGACTATAATTTTACAGTGACTATATAGTTTTAATTTTTTTTATAGATATAGATACATCAAAATGATTAAATAACTATGGGCAATTTTTTCAACAGTCATATAACATTTAACCACAAAATATATTATCTTTTATTTTATTCAATGTATATGAAAGTGAACACTACTACTACTACAATTTTTGTTAAAGACCTATTTAAATTTGAACTAATAGTTGAAAATTATTTCAAAATTAAATTTTGACAAAAATAAAAAAAATTATATCACATTCACTCGGCCCGGGTTACCCCTCCATTAAGGAAAGCGAAAGAGGTGACTCTTGCGTTATAGCCGAGTACGGGTGCTGCTTGCGGGGACTAGTCGTTTTGTTAGCCACAGAGGCCTTTTTATTATTTATTTATTATTATTAACTAATAAAAAAAACCCGGCTGAGTTGTTTGTGTGATTTTTCTCAGACCAGGGCGCGTTTGGAACCCTTGTAGCCTTATTTTAAGTTGGAGAGTGTCTTTACAGAAGAGCCTACGTTGATACATACGATATCAAAATAGGTCCTCCTGTCACTTCCATTTGACGTACACAAGTGATCATTGGTATGGATTCAAAGTGGAAAATATATCAATAAAAAATAAAATAAAATAAAATAATCATTATCCAACCTTATCTAATATATTGCGATGGTTCTATTGGTTTGCAATTTTACTAAATTTTGACGTTTGTGAAACAGTCAAAAATATCCGGATGTGTTTGTTGCTTAGTTCTTCTCGGACTAGGGCTCGGTGGAAACCCTTCGGCTGTTCGGATTCTTGGGGACCCGGTGTTCTGTGAACGGCTGGACTCTCTGGCTTTGCATAGAGACGTGGACTCTTTGTGCGTCTTCTATTGCATTTACAACAAGGAGTATTCCTAAAAGCTATTTGATCTAATGCCTGCTGCTGAATTTAATCGTCGCAGAGCACGTCATCGCCTGCAATACCATCATGATGCGTAGCGATCACCTACTGCTGTTTTCAAGAAACTTTTTTCCACATACTACTAAAATGTGGAACGAAATTCGGCAGTATTTACGAATCGATACGACATTGATGTCTGCAAGAAAGGCGTTTACCTCTAAGACCGGCAACGTTCTTGAGATTTTTTGGATGTTGCAATAGTTCGTGAGCGGCTGTGAATATTTATCATAGGTGACCTCGTTTGCCCTCCTGTAAAAAAAAAACCTTAAAAAGTAACTCTGTGAAGTATATATTATAAGCCGGTCGCCATGTAAGAGTCACGTATAAAAATTTAAAAGCTTAACTAGGTTTATAACTGTATTGTATACAATAAACCCATCCTGGGTTCAAAATAGAAAATAAAATGAGCGTCTTGCTCATCAAAAATTGATCTCGGGGTTGAATTTCGCCATAAAACCTTATTTGATTTATTTAGTTTTATATAGGAGTGTTGTTTGATAAGGTTGTTCACACCTTTTGCTTTGATTAAATTGAAATGGGTTCGGTTCGGTCTTTACATTATTCATGCGCATATAAACCTTTTTGTATTTTAATAGACTCTAAGCCGAACCTGAGAATATATTCATATGAACGTTTACGAAAACATTAAAACTGTTCAAGAATAATATTTTCATTCAACTGGGATTATTAATTAATTGAGGAGATATCTTAATAAAAATAAAACCCTTTATTAGATTGTTATATAATTCGTTATATTTATGTAAATTTTATTTCTCACATGGATTATAAAGATTTTGTACTCGCTGGTATTAAAAATACGTTCTAAAACTTTGTTTAATAGAATTACACCAACTATTGGGATATTGTAGTTCCCCCGACCAGAATGAATCACAACCTCTATTAAATAATAACCCATGAAGTTACGAAACAATATCAATGTAGTCAGAGGTATAAACCTTAATAATTGGACTTTCTTTTCTTTCACTATAAAATATAAGATTAAAACTATTTTCTTTACATATAACATCATTTAAAAAACATATTACTTGTTGAACTATTTAATCGCATTCCTTCTCGTAAATTCTAATAGTAAAACCTATGTCACAAAATGTTATGTCCCCGTTGTTCTATTTATTCTTCTCACATCTATGTTAAGGACCCTTGTCACCCTTGTCCCTTCTAATTATGGACTCCACCACGCTCAGTAATTCACGGTTATTCAAAACAAAGTGAAATCAAATTATTCAAATATTTAGACAACCCTGACCGCTAATGAATTAAGATTAGTCTGTCCGTATTAACGACAGAATTTTAATTAGACCGTTTTCATTGAAGTCTGATAAAGTGAAATAAATTGTTAATGTTTTGGAGTATAGTAATATTAATACAAAGCTTATTAAGTTATGTACGAAAATGAAGTTTTAATTTGAGTAATCAAATATTAATTAAAGTAGTTGATTAATTTGCTTTTACCTGTAACATTCACGTGTTATATATAATAAAAATTATATTAAGATAACTTTGAAACGAAAATAATAAATTTCTTTATAATTTGGTATACGAAAAGTATTTGGAAATCTAGACTGTTTTTAAACACGCAATAAAACTGAATTATTCCATTATAATAATTGTACAGTGTAATTATTGTATGTTGCTCATTAAAAATTTAACTATTTATTTACTATCAAAATACAAGAAAATATTCATCAAAGAGAACAAACCTTATCTCTGCGGCCTCTGGGATTCCTTTCCTTAATTCTGACAATTAAGCTAAGCTGAGTTATTACCCGCCCTGATAAATTTCGAATTCTACGCATTCGATTAAAATTTAAGTTCTATATTTATTTCAAAAATTTATAAAATTTATATATGTTAAAAATTTTCTATAGACATTTTAAGCCATGTCAATTTTTTTTATATTTATAAATATAGAATTTAGAAACAGGGCCGTTTCCAGTCGCAAGTTCGAATCCTACCTGTCAGTGAGAATTTAATAGTTTATTTATTTAAAATATTATTAATTTAATACAACATTCCGAAAAATAACAAAATTGAACATGGTTAACATATTCTAAAAGATTTTAAGTATAATCTTAAAAGGTTAAATGCTTGACACGTGTCCTTCTTTTAATATAAGTGGTCTATATAATTATTCATTATCATTTATTCACTCTGCGCTATAGATGGAACGAGTATTATAATTCTGAATGTATTAAATTCAAGTAGAATTTTTGATTATCGTCTTAACAAACTCCCGTTCTAATGAAACAAAAGCCTCAAATTGAAAAGGAATCTAGAACGAATTTTGACACTTGCGACACGTTTTACTATATTTTACTTTGTAGTAAATATTATTATAATTTTAAAATTCCAATTCCTTTATTTACTCACGCGGTAAAAAATGTAATAATATAGACAATGTATCTGTGATACAATTCATCCCGTAAGTGATAAGGCGGCAGCGAGAGATTTGAGAGTGCCATTTATCACACGCTTTGTATACTGTTCTCACTAAGCTGACCAAGAGAACGTCTCTGGTCTGAAGTGTTTACAGCTTTGTGGATCAATGCACCTAAATATACCTTGGAGATGAATAAGATTTAAAATAATTTTATATTTACAATAATATTGTAAAGAAATCAAGTTGCAAATTGGGTGTATAGGAAATCCTTCAAATCACGATCAGAAAAAACTTTCACCTATATTAGAATGAATCTTGAGAATTAATTTGAGCTATTTGTATATTCTTAATATTTCAGTTTATAATAGTCGTATTAATGTTATTTTTCCAAACGCTGGCCGCTGTAGTCCACGTGGGAAACCGCGGCAACAGCTAGTATATTATAACATTATTATAACTATAGTAATAAATTTGTTATTACTCAACAACATTTTTTGTTTTTTTGTACAAGATCATAAAATAAAAACCGCTAATAGTCTAACAAAAGGAATTCCATTTCTGGCCCAAACTATTTTATATTCGAAAAGTGTTTGAAACTTACACGAACTTTCAACATAATAAGACCAAATTGAGCCACCTTTTCAATTAGTTCGAAAAACTTTTTATGGGTTAAAAATTCGTGAAGTCTCCTGATTTTAGAGAGTAACTTTTAAAAGCAAATTAATAAAGAGAAGGGGACTCGAATTAGGCTAATGGTTATTAGAAACTTCAGTCAGATTTCAGGCAGAAATTGTGATAATGAAGCAAGTCCCTATTGGATCATATTATAAGTAAGAATAAGGATTTAGTTAAGCATATTTTGAATTAAGATTATGGGGAGTGTGATATTAAAAGCAAAAGAAGTACGTGGAAACATTATTTGTATAATGTGATAAATATATTTTTTGTTGATTAAATTCATTAAATTACTTTTTATCTTAAACAATAAACAATAAATGATTAAACTAAAAATATTATTGTTTTATTAAAAAAGAATCTTACCATTAAAAACGATTCGTAAAACGTTACCTCACCAAAGGGAGGCCACACTGTGGACGCTTCCATCATATTGACCGGGAATCATTTACGGTCAGCTGACCCGGGACACGGGACAGGACGGGATGTGAATAGAACATTATTTACTGAGTCGGAAATGTATGGTAACGTGTTAAGTTTGTGATGTATCTCTGGTTTTAAGACATATTATTATATAAGAGGTTAGAATAAAAAATCTTGTATAATTAATGACGACTTCTTAAAAATTACTTATATACTAACGTATATTTATATGTATAGTAGTTAGCAATACAGCAACATTATATACAGCAAGAATATTTCCTTTATTTTAATACTTTTATTTATAAATAACTCTTTGACAATGGAAGTGTTTCTCTAACTGTGTCCCATAAAATAATGATATTACAAGTTAAACGCCTGCATTATTACACCTCATCAAAGTTCGACGGAAATAGCCATCGTTTAAAACGAACGGGTAAAGTTTAAAACTGCAATCCGCTAACATCTTTGCTTTTTCGCTGTTATAAATTCCTAAATTGTTTTCAGTCCTAATTTGAGGTATCCCTTGAGATTCTCTGAGATGAAGACTCGGAAAATATAACTTTTTAAAAATTGCAAGTCGCCACTTTCTTAACTATTTTTATCTCTTATAATAGACATGTATTTAAAATTTTTAATTTTAGAAAATGATGAGATTAAAAAAGTTTTATTTGTGTCTAAAAGAGATTTCCATTAAAAGTCGAAATTAAATTACAAGTTAAAAATTTCATTTGAAATAAGCATATAATATAATTCGGGTACATAAATTTTAATCCTTCAAAGACGATGAAACTTAAACTTTTTCTGTAATATAAGGAATTGTTACATTGCTAGGACCGATTCTATAGTAGTTGTATTTATTACGATTATATATTGTAATATTCTACTTAGAAATTTCTATGGTATATGAATCTCGGTATTATCGACAATCAAACCTTTTTATTTGCTGCCAGAGACCAGTAGGAATTATATTATATTATAATAAACACATTGTGTTAAATAAAATATTGTTATACATTTTGGAAGTTACAATGAAAAAAAAATTATAGACATATATATTTTATACTGTCTTTAAGAATTTTTATGTGAATTATTTTGTTCGACATGGTATCGTAAACAAAATTAAGTTTCTCTGATTTAAGACCCGGGTCACGTTTCTGTGTTCTTCAAAACAATCTACGTAATAAACTTCTCAAGCAATCTTCGACATCTCATAATGTTCGCTTAACTACTTCAAACAAACTCGCCTCGGGGTCCGGAGTTCCGTCCGTCGTTACAACAACCTTAAATAATATATCTTTTTAGTAGAAGCAGTATTCGTGTTTACAGATTAATATATCATTTAGTATTTTATTAATTATTTCGGATATCTGGCAATTAAATCAAACAGCTAAATTAAATGTTCATCTTAGGATAAACATTGAAGAAAAAAAAGTGAAAAATAAGGGAAAATAACCTTTTTATCATGTTAAGGCATTTTCTATTTTAATTATTAAACAAGAAAAAAATAATAGCGTGCAGCTTTATAAGTATATTTATGAAATTTGTAAACCAAACCTAAACTCCTTTTTTATGTTATATTCTCATCTAATATCTTACTAAGTTTTCGTCAGCGAAAACTCAGAGATATTTAAACGATAGTTAATAGTAAGTAGAACCTATTTTAATTTTCCGATTCGTGACCTGAGTTTCTTAATTTGAATTTTATTTAAAAGATTTATTGATTGGTATAAAATAACTAAGAAGTGAAAATAAAATGCCCTAACACTTATTCTAAGCGTATCTGTTTAAAAATATGTTTAAAAGAAAATACATACTTTCAGTAGCTTAGGCTGTAGGACTGAAAGATGCTAATACCTTAACAGTGGTGATATATCAACTGCCCCTAAATTTGAGAAATTTGAAAATAGCTGAAAGTGCTGTTTCTATGTGATGTTAATTTGCTCAAGGATAAATTGTAATACAACATTTTCTAGTTATAGACGTGGATGGAGACGCGGACAACAACTACTAGAACGTAACATATATCATAAACGATAAGATTTTGATGAAATTTCACAAATTCTTTACTTGAATCCCTGGTGAGAACTGAAATAATTATGAAGTGGGTGTGTTAATCATTTCAATTCAATTCAATTTGAACATCTTAACAAAATCAATCAAAATCAATTTGATCAATCAAAATCAATTTGAACATCTTAACAAAAATCGATCAAGAAAATAGTTCCGAACTCAGGTGTGTAATTAGAATATTCGTTCGTGATAAATCCAATCGAACCTCAAGTATATCTTGAGTCACATCATTATCATTCGTATCAAGTTGTGCGAAGTTTGTTTTAAACTGTGAAATCCAAGTATTTTCGTAACTTCATGTAACCCTTAAGCTAAGTAGAAATGAGAAGTTTGAGATCTTTATTATTAAGTAAATATTAGTTAAAATCAAAGTTAATTATTTTGAAAATTGTTATTACTTATAATATATATTTGCTTTCTCGTATACTGGTCCTATAACATATGTTTATAAAAATGTCCTCATCAATGACATCATATTCACGACACCTAGATCTGTTGTATGAAATAATATAATTTCATATTTTTTTTAGAAATTATATTTTGACTTTGAGAAAAATCTACAAACTCATGAAAAAGATCATATACCTATCGACATTTTAGAACCAGATGTATAGACAAAATCAAAATTTTAAACATAGCACATAAGCGGTTGCTAAGCGCCCTTAGCTCGTTTTATCAAGAAAATTATTACCATATTTATAAAAGTCTGCACCCTCTTCCTCTAGTTCTGATATTTCCCTAAACCTGACAATTATTTACCAAACCATCGCAGACACACGAAATTTATATATTACAATGTGATATTTTCCAATAAATTTTTCAAAAAATGTTATGGTTTTAAAAAAAGTATTTTTTTATCAACAAAAAAATTAAAAAATTATGATTAGATAGATTATATTTTTGAAAATTTAATGTTTTATAATTTCATAAATGTTGTAACAAGTATCAAGTCCGGGCAAACCCGACAACGTAGGGTTTTCAGCCACAGAATGGCTACACACAATATTTCACTTGACCGCAGCATTCTGCTGAAATTAAGAGAATAACTGTTATAATTTTCGCCTTAGCAAGGCATTAAGATATTTAACTGTTATACAAAATTTATACTTCTCTTTCCTTTTTCACTTAGAAATAATAGTGCTATTTTTTTAACACGTTTCAATTAACACGAAACAGTTAAGGGGGAAATATTAAATTTTCTTATAAAATACAATTTGTTTCAAAAAGAAATCAATCACAATAAACGAAAGTTAATCGTTTGTATATATCGTTTGTTATTAAAATAGGAGTTTTATGAAATTTTATATTAAAATATTTCAAGTGGCATTTGGAGTCGATTTAAAATTGGACTGTACTCGTATCCAATTTTCATACACCTTTGGTTCACTCGAAATAACGAACGTTAGACCAATCTTAGAGAACCAGCTCTTAACCATTGAGATATTCCGCTAGGTAAATTTTATATTTTCATGTTTTTGAAATGTATTTATAGTCTCCATATAATGACTTTAAATAAAATTATATTTGGTCTAAATTTGTATATAAAATAATAAAATAAATGATTTATATTGTGCAAGTGAGTGATATTGCACGAAATTACCGTTTTATTTCAGGATAAACCGCAATATAAGGTATTAGAAATACATAGAATATTAATTTAATACATTTCTGCTATATCCATTCTATTTTGGTTTAGGGTTCCGTAGTCACCTAAAAACCCTTATAGTTTCCTCATTTCCGTCCGTCAGTCCACTTGCTGCAGCCTAGCTGGAGACTCTTAGTAATAGAAAGCTGTAATTCGGCATCAACATACATACTGGCCGTGAGCACAAAGAGGTAGAATAAAATTTAGAAAAAATATAGATTTTAGGGTACAGATGAAGTGTTATTATTTTACAATAAACCATGATGTTTGGTATTGTTTGGTAGGTTGACAAAAACAGTTTTCGATTAAAAGATTCGTTTGTGAAATATTAAGATTTAAAGTACAAATTTTTGTCCCTTCCCCTCTTGTCAATTACATGGTTGATTTTGGATTACAAAAATTCACACCTGAAAAATTAACCATTTAGCATACAAAGCGTATAAAACGATTTTTAAAGGAAAACTACCACCACTTAGTAGTAGTAATATACATTGCTTATATTGTAAACAATGGTTTAAAACACAGATCAAAGTAATGTGCTATAGAATTTGATATCTTAGAATGATCTGTAACCAGTCCGCGAGTGTATGTCTATTTCTTACCTAAAAAAACACACCCACAGTAAAAATAATTTTGTCTTTTACATACGGCCGGGTGCGTCGCGTGTGTTAGATTACACAGGCACACAAAAAAAAAAAAACGTCATGAACCAGAGGGGAGACCCCATTATTCCTAGGTTTTTGGGATCGCTGAAACCGAATATGACAATAAAAACTAATTTTAAATGCCAGTTTTCCCGCTAGCACCCCCTTACTACCTCTTAAGGGGTGAAAATTTAAATTGTTGTAAAAAATCAAGATAGATGTGTCTTTCTACGTTTTTTGGGATGCTGAAACCGAAAATGATAACTAAAAATAAATTCATGACCACTATCACCCCCTACCATCCCTTACAGGGGTTGAAAATTTCATTTTTTTCTATAAAATCAAGACAGATGTGTATTTCTACGTTTCTTGGGATGCTGAAACCGAAAATGATAACTAAAAACAAATTTATGACCACTATCACCCCCTAATACCCCTTACAGGGGGTGAAAATTTCAATTTTTCTATAAAATCAAGATAGATGTATATTTCTACGTTTTTTGGGATGCTGGAACCGAAAATGATAACTAAAAGTAAATTCATGACCTCTATCACCCCCTTACTACCCCTTTAAGGGGGTGAAAATTTCAATTTTTCTATAAAATCAAGATAGATGTGTATTTCTACGTTTTTTAGGATGCTGGAACCGAAAATATGTGAATTTCTATGTTTTTCAAGATGCTGAGAGAAAAAATGATTATAAAGTATATGGTAACCTTATTGTATGCATATATTTGTTATTATGATACTAAGACTGAATCATGATTTTTGTCCTATTCTTAACAAGTTGTTTCATTTTTTGTTTTTTTTTGCTTTCTATTTAATTCTGTTTATACTGTTATCCATCCGGCAGTCTTGTAAAACGCTTAAAAGATGCTGAACCTAATTCTATGCCTCCGAAATAGAAAGGTTACTATTTTTCGGCCAATTTAGGAGACTATAGTGAGGAGCAAGGTGAAAGGTTCCATCAGACAGGATCTTAAGACAATGGAACAGCGCTATCAGGGTAAATGAGATGTCAATATGTTAGTGACTACTGTTGGAATTTAAAAAGAGATTTGCCAGAACAGAAAAGAACCAATAAAAGGCAACCGCTTAGAAGAACTTTTGACAACAAGAGAGTTCGTTATCGTAGAAACAGGTAGACGCTGAATAGTGAGAAGCAAGGGGACTCACTTTAATTCAGCACCCCGGATAGTGAGAGGCAAGGGGACTCACTTTAATCCAGCACTCCAAAAGGGAACAGAAATCTACTACGTCCACGCCGTTGTTCCTGGGTTACGCTAAGAATAGAATTAAATCATGAATATATATCAGATACTTCTGATCGATAAAGCATTTGAATTTCTAATATAAGAGCTAAGAGTAACTTCAAACTAGTTTGATAAACATGTCATTTACTGTAAATCGTCAAAATTTCTTCATACATCTTGATTTTATACAAAATTGAAACTACCCCCACCCCCTTCCCCCCCGTTAGGGGTAGTTAGGGGGTGGTATTGAGTAAAAGAGGTATCAAATTCACTTTTGGTTCTCATTTTCGGTTTCATTATACCAAAAAACGTAGAAATACACATCTGTCTTGATTTTATAGAAAAAAATGAAATTCTCACCCCCTGTAAGAGATGGTAGGGGGTGATAGTGGTCATGAATTTATTTTTACTTATCATTTTCGGTTTCAGCATCCCAAAAAACGTAGAAAGACACATCTATCTTGATTTTTTACAACAATTTCAATTTTCACCCCTTAAGAGGTAGTAAGGGGGTGCTAGCGGGAAAACTGGCATTTAAAATTAGTTTTTATTGTCATATTCAGTTTCAGCGATCCCAAAAACCTAGGAATAATGAGGTCTCCCCTCTGGTTCATGACGTTTTTTTTTTTTTGTGTGCCTGTGTTATTTAAGACTACAAATAAAATGGCTAAATAAATTCCTAAATGTAATTGTAACAAACATAATTTACAGATTTTTTTAAAGATAGTATAAAAACATTACTTTTACCACTTTATATTTATGTTTAGTTACAACAATTGTTCTAAGTAAAAGTAATTTGTTAAAGCTAATTAATACAATAATAATTCATTTTAACACATTTATATTACATAATTTTACTAGAATTATGTACTTAAATAAACAATTTTATTTTTGCATTACCCACGTTACAAAATATTATAACATGAAAGTTATATAACTTTTTTTATATAACTTTCATGGCTTTATAGACATACAATATATGATATAATACGTTGTTACGAATATAATTGCCTCTGATGTTTATTCAGTAATTCAATCTTTCAACTTTGATAAAAGATACTTTAATGACATAATCATAAACAGATCCTAAAGCCTAGGAATTAATTGCATTTCAGTTATCAACTGTTAGTCTTGTTAGACCTACTTTCTGCACTTTTTAGAAGTCAATACTTGCAGTACTGGTAGACTCCGGATTGCCCCCCTCTCTCAAATATGGCGAAGGGGGTGATGGCTGACTCTTGCGTTATGCTTGAACGAACGAGTGCTGCTTGCGGTGACTAATCTTCTTGCTAGCCACGGATTTTTCATTTTATTATTAACTAATCATTAGGCCGGTTTGTTGAATAGTTATTCGTAAATTGATTACTAAATATTGACGTTTGTAAAACAGTGATCACAAGAACGAAATACCTGGCTGAGTTTTTTGTGTGGTTTTTCTTAGAACGTTTAGAATCGTAATTTTGATTTTAAGTTGGAGAGTGTCTTTACAGAAGAGGTTATATCCATAAGTATGATATCTATATAGGTCCTTTTGCTACTCCCACTTGACGTACACAAGTGATCAGTGGTATCGATTCAAAATTCCAAATAAATAAATACAGAAAGTCTACTTGGCTAAGACTATAATTTGTTACAGTTGATTGTGATTACTTTTAAATATATAAAAAATATAACTCATACTATCCTGAACCGAAACACAAATACAGTTAAATGTTTTTTTTTAAGATTACCCATGAAAGATTACCCTAAAGCGGATCACAGACAGACAGTTGGTTTTTATTAGACAGTTGATCATTTATTCAGTAAATAGCAAAAATATATATGTAAAGCAGATTTTGACGAATAAATCTGTTAGATTTTGTCAGGGTCTAGTTAATTTAACAAAAACGGCACAATGTGCGCATTATGTATCACCTTTTAATGGATAACTTTAGGATCAAATGTCCAAGTAAAATATATAAATACAGTTTTGAGGGGTATTAGCACGTTTTTGTTAGGAGACCGGCGAATTTACATGTTTAAAAATATAATTAATACATGGAGTGCCTATGACCGATTAAATTATTTTTGACATAAAATGCAGTGCAGGGCCATTTCTATTTACGATTCTCGTAGTAAAAATTGTTATCTCGTCTTTTTATTTTACTTATTTCATGCCTAAGTGATTCTCAAAAAAACTGAGTCAAAATAATGTTTCAGTGTGTGTTTTTTCAATTTAAACAAACAAAATATTTACCAATGTTTCATTATACTCGTATGTATGGCACGAGTTCTAATACATGACTGATCACATGTTTCATTAATGCTTTGACGATGAATAGTAGTGATATCAGGAGAATATGTACTTGTGATGATACCAAGAACAACCAATAATCGTATTAGTGTGCTCCTAAGAAGCTTTACATCAGTCTTAGTGCGACGCGCTATTGAGAATACCGTATTTTTTTTATAACTTTGTAAATATAACTAAAATTCTATTTTATCATCAATCAGTTTTATTTAATAATACTGTATAAAATATTTATTGTTGAGACGGCAAAACGTCAGTATAGCTGCACGTTTGGCTGTACACAATGCAGTTTTGCTACCGACACTGTTATACGGCAGCCAAACGTGGGTAACACAGAAGAAGAATGTAAGAAAGATGAATGCTGTGGAGATGCGATCTCTTCGCAGAATATGCGGAGTCAGTCTAGCTGATCGAATCCGCAATGAAGAGATCCACAGAATGGCAGGTACTAGCGAAGATGTCACGGTGAAAATGAAGAAGAACGTGCTCAGGTGGTTTGGGCACGTTGAACGAATGAGTGATGAAAGAATGGTAAAAAAGATTTATATGGGAAAAGTGAGCGGTAAGAGAGACAGGGGGAGGCCTCGAGTGACCTTCGAAAATACAGTAGCTACGATACTGGAGGAAGGTCACGTAAAAAGCACGAGGACCCCCCGGAGGGCATGTATGAAGAAGTTGATGTCTGTGGCCGAGGCGAAAGAGGTATGCAGAGACCGTAGCGTTTGGCGCTCCGTCGTCTCTGGCTACCCCGCAAGGGATATGGCGTGAAGGTGAAAAAAAAAAAAAAAAAAAAAAAAAAAAAAAAAAAAAAAAATAGGGACATATAATTAATATAAAATATTCAATTCTGATATTTCGTTTAGTTTACTTATATTAATTGAAATGGTTTAAACATTAAGACTCTTTTTTGATTTTAATATCCCGAGAGGTTCAGAGATTTATGTGTTTTAATTTTGTTTCTGCGGGGTTGTATTATCTTTTCCAGCAACGTCATTATTTAAAGAGAATTGTAGCTTAACTAGTATAGATATAGCAATATCCAATATTTATGTATTTTATTCTATTACAATATAATTCCCAAGTAACAATTGAAATTGTATATTCTACTTAATAGGTACTTGCGAAAAAAAAATACAACAAATAATATATTCTATCTTATGTCAGATTGTAAATCACTGCTAAAAATATTTTACAAATTACAGTTAGTAAAAAACAAACATTAAGTTATTTATCTTTTATTATAAACATTTAAGTAGCACAAAACAAATTAAATTAAATAATTGCAATGTTAATTATTTAAAATTAAAAGTACTGGTTATATTCTTTCAAGGTCTATGGTCGCAAGTGATCAGATATCGTATTAAAGGGGCAAAGCTTAAGGGCTCTCCTTTATCATGTCCCAACAATAGGCTTGTAATCTGAGAAGATAACTTGGATGTCGAATCGTTTATTTCTTAGACTTTTTTAAGGATCATAAAAAAATAACTTAAATTATCTGCAGATGAAATGTTTTAAATTACTCATTGTAGTTTTATAGTTTTATTTTTAACTTTGCCCTCCTAAGAGAATATTTAATTTTTACTAACATCAGATAAATAATGGACAGAAAGTGCACCCAGATAAAGAACAATAATCCGTTCATCAAACTACGAATAACTGTCAATTGGGAATCGAACACACAACCTTTGATCCGGCATTCAGAGCGGCAAAGTTCTAAATTTCTGCTTCATATAGTTGAGCCAAACTGAAAATAACAAAGTCAGCGCTAAATTCTAGAAATGCATACCATTAAATATTCAACTCGCGTAATAAGGATACCGTAGACTTAAAACAAATCAATATTGCTAAAATTTTGTTGTATACTTCGAACTTGTCTATAACAAAATTCTTTTTATAAAAGAGGTACACTCATTAAACATTTTTCATTATAACCTTCAAAGTAAAATATTTAAAAAAACTTTGTTGCTAACGAAATATAATCTTAATAAAAACCCTAAGATATTTATATTAATACATTCTGTATTATATCAATTTCACCCAAATTATATTTTAACTTATGTCTGTGTTAGTCTCTAAAACATTTAAGTCAAATGACGAACTTTCATCTACAAGCGCTCATTGATTGCCGACTTTACTTCAATAAGTACATATCAGCGCTATAAAAGAACTATCTGTAATGCGGCTTAGAAGGTTTCTCAATACAATAAATATGTTAACGGATTTAGATCTGATTGTATATTTAATAAAATTTGTGACGCTCAGTAAAATATACTTTTTTATTTTTCATTTCATAAATATTCTTAGGCCAGAGGAATCGCAAAGTTCGAATCCTATTTTATGTGTGTATGTTTTAATTATTATTTAAATTAATTTTTTTAAGCATGAGAAGGTTAAAAGATTTGCTTAAAAATAATAAAAAAGTTCTGTGTGTTTAAATGCTTACCATAACGTGATCTTGCCTCGCGGCTTCTGTACCCAACGAATTTGTTACCTAAGTAATCCGTGATATTTTTCATGCTAACGAGACGACGCTGACCGTCCTTCAGCTTCGAACCTCCTCAGTTCGGTGGAGTTCTCCTCCACCTCTGTTCTGTGGAGCTCCTAGGCATATTATAATGCCTCTTAATTGTACACCTCAGCGAGCGGGAGCACCTCAGCTTCAAGATTTGTTAAAACACCTATTCAGCATTACGCTTCTGATTTTAACGTATCCGGTACATCTTAAATGGCACGAAGTTAAGTACAACCTTAGTTATACGAATATTATAACCTACAATACGAAACGAAAGGTTGTTGATTCCGATGACTTTAGCAAGATGGAACTTCTTGACATTTTATTGTCTATAAAGATAAATTAAGATAATATATTGACGGCACTTTTGGCCTACATGGAAAATATTAAGACGGCAATGAACCTTATGATATTAAAGTACAATCGAATACTTGAGAGACTGACCTTTCTTGAAGAAGAATGATCCAACTATTCTACTAACATTCAACGGCTTGAAAATAAAATTGAGAAGGTAGAACACCACGCCAATGAGACCAGCGTTGAGCTAAGTGTTTCTTTCCACAAGTGGAAAATGATACAAGAAAATATGCGAAACATAGTACTGAAGGCACTTAAATCTCTGAAAATCCTCGTTGATTTACATTAATTAAGAAAAATATACCGCGTCAAAAATCAATCCAATACTAAGCCAATCATAGCGAACTTTACAACAGTTTTTATGAGGGATAAACTGATGGGTTCATTTAAGAAATTCTACAAGGAAAATAAGCTCAACAAGTTTAACACAGCTAATCGGGGCAGAAGTGATTAGGTCTACTTCTGCCCCGGTCTTTATATATGTCTGATCCTAACTCAAAAAGAGAGCAAAATCTACTAACTTGCACGAAAATTCTAAACCGAAACCGGATACTGATACTGTTGGATAAGTTTAGGGCCAGTATTTTTGGCTTAATCTGACGTATCCCTGAAGATTCGCATTAATAGAGAAACTAGCCTTGAGTACCTCAAATAAACATATATATTTTTAATTTATTTTATTGTGCAGAACATTCTTAGTATTTCACTGTATTGTTACCTTTCCAATTTGGTGTTTATGTGTAATCAATCCAATCAAATTTAATTTTTAAGACTCACTTTATTAATCATTAAATTTAAAAAATTAAATTAAAAACAATACAATAGATAATGTTAAGATTAAATTTATAGCAGCATAAAAAATTAAGAAAGGCCATCTTTTAGAATCACGACATTAGCTAGCTCGTCAGTCATATCCACACCACATTTCGTTCCGTTATAATATGTATTCATTTCACGTTTGTACTTTTCTCCTATTGTGTAATTGATGGCGTCGTTGTAGCACATGAGTAACAACTGTGATGTTCTTTTGAAAATTAAATCGGGATGAGAAAACTGCAACTCGCACAGTTTTAATGAATTCTATTGGAATTAGTCTTTATCGCTGGGTATTAACTGATGTCAACTTAGGTTTTTAAATAAATGTTGCACCAGTTAATAAGTAGGGAACTAGTTATCAAATGTTACATTTCGCCTTGTTCTAATAATAGGCTGTAGAATCCGGTCAAAAGCATCAAATGGCCAGTTACGAATAGAAAAAGGGGATAAATTAATACATGAACTAATTTTAGATGCGTGAACTAGTTCATAAGTATAATTTGCAGCGTATTATTATTAATAAAAACATTCCATCATTTCATTTCATATATCGCTAATTTAGTTTCTGGAGTTACTCCTGGCAATTGGTGTATTACATTTTCTCTCCTGGTTCGGACATTTTGCCAAAACGCGAGTTATACCAACCACCTTTGCCACTATAAAAGCTTGAAGAACACTTACATTTAGCGTTTGAAGAACTAGACCCAAATGTAGAATCCTCCTCTAACTATTGCGAACAATTTCTACCTAACAGCGTAAACAGACTTATTTCATCATCCTTAGATTCTTAGAGATGTCTTGTTCATATTTCTGACTGCATCATCGGGATGACTATGTTCAATCAAATGATCTTCCTCGTCACATTAATGGTCCGACAAGGAGTCACTCTCAGATTATAGGCTGTGTTTTCTTCTCTTTTCAGTTCTTCTTTTTTTTATAAAATTATAAATATTATAAAATACGATGATCTATATCTATCAAGGCAAAAAAAAGTGAAAACTATAAAATATAACATTATGTCTATAAAATACCTCGAAATTACAGTAGCTACGGGGTCTTCTCGGGGGTCTTCGGGGGTAGTCTCACATACCTTTTCAATTTCGTTCACGTGTTACTTCCACTGTAGCTGTCGAACGACTAATTTGTTACCTGCAACGCTTAGAATAACTCGATCTACTGAGAATAACGACAACGTAAAATGAATAGTCACTAAACCACAAGCGAAATAAAATGTGATGGTTCTCATAGACCCAACCCCCTTGACGCCGGCACAATTTAGGTAGAATCCGTAGAAAACCTCACATTATTTAAAACATCTACATCATAGATATATATATAGTCAGAAAGTTTTGTTTTGTTGTAAATATGAACCTAAAACAGTTTGGTGTTTTATCGTGACGGGATCTCTTCAGTTATTTCACTTAAGATGTCAACAATCACAAATTAATATGTAAGTAAGAAAATCGGAAGGCAAAATAAAAGCGGAACTTATCACTCCACAATTGTTTCTCATTGTTGTTAATGTGGGTATCTCAATGGATATCTCTTCTTAAGCCAACATTGAATAATTAACATTGCATAATTATTCAAGACATAAATCTTCATAATAATGTTGTTTGCACGTAATTGATAGTTATTGGGGATCATTTGTGTTTGAATTCAGAATTAATGTAATTGGATTAAAAATTACCTGTAATATAAACATTTAATTGTGAAATATATCTAAATAATTTTACTGGTCTTTAAAGTAATTGTTTTCGATAAAAAAAATAATTAAAAGAGAATTTAAAATATTATTCGATTCTTGGAATATGTTTTAAAGTAAGAGATTGTAAGGCTTTGTTTATTATCTAGAAAACATCCGCAAAATAAAGAGAAACCAATAACCGATAAACTTGACAGAAGAGAACTCGAAGTTGGTTCTGTACATCCCAAAAAAATATGTTATTCTGTTGTTAAATATTTTCTGAAATTTTTTAAAATTAATGCATTCGATTGCAAAATATGCATAGAAGTTACTTGAAATTTATTTTAATTTGTGTTATATTATAATATCTATTTTATAATTGTGAGTTTTTATACCCGTCTTAAGTACTATCAATTAAAAAAATTAAATATAAATATACAGGATACTCGACCAGATAGTAAAAGAGATGATGGACTAAAAGTGGTACTCTATAAAAAGGACCAACCGGTAAAAGAACCTGCTGAAGGCCACGTAGAAGATACATTGACGATTAAAAAATAGCGGCATCATGGCATGCCATAGCCGGTCACAGAAAGAAATGGAAAAAGATCGAAGAAGTTTCACTGTATTTCTCTTTATGTTTATCTTATTAACTAAATACCAATTTTATTTTGAAATTATATATTTTTTAGTAATTTTAATAAATAGCAATTATTACTATATATGATGATGTGTATATTGTAAGTTACAAAAATAAGTATATATAAATATAAATATTATATCAGTAATATTGTGTCTACTGTAATATGAAATGAGAAAAATAAGAGGCTTATTATTATTTTTATTGAAACTGAACACATTATGAACGATATCTTATTTTTTGGTGTCGAGGTATGCAGATATATTCCCTAGCAAAAGCTAGTTTTTTTATAAAGCTTACTCAGAATTTCTTCCCATAAGACTACTATATCAGGTGACGTAGTATTAATATAATAGTGCTCTGTATATCAATAAACTCAATTCCTAATTCTTATCCCTTTCTCACAGTAATTGTACATTGACCCTGTAAGTAATCACTTCCCTGTATAATTACTTAGGCTATGTGTTTTCTAATAAAATTAAATATATATTTACTAATTATTTTATTAAAAATTAATCAGACAATAAAGTTTATATAAAGATATAAATACGTAGCTTATTACATACCAACCATCTCCAATAAACGAAAAAGGTAAATTATTTTTCATACTCCAATCTACGGAACCGATTCAGCAGGGTAAGTTATATTTTGGATTTCGTATTTCATAATACAGAGCTTTTGCTGAAAGATGATAATGGAGGTCGAGTCCTTAAACATCGCCTTTTAGCACATGTGCTCCCTTGTACCATAGATCTAGTAAGAACAGACATACCTTAGTAATTTTTTGTAATACCTTATAAAATTATTCCTAGCTTGTATTGTCATCTAATCGCCCTAAAACGACACGTATCCTACAATACATACAATGTATTTATTTTATCTTATGGAAAATAGAAAAAGTAATGCATTTAGACAAAAATTAAACAAAAATATAATACAATTTCTTAATTTATGACATTATGAGAAGTAAAATTTAAAAAATATTTATAGAAACTTGACACTTGTTTAAGAAACATTAAAATATATTGCTCAACAATATTTTTTTTTAACATTTACATGTCGTTATGTTTGTTTTATAATATTTGTAATCTTCTCCTTCAGTATTTAGTGATTAATTAATAATTACTTCTATTGTTTTTAAACCCACAAATGTACATTGAAAAACACATTTTAAAGTCCATTGATTTTCTTTTACATTTTAAGTAATGTAATTATGTAGATAATCGTATTCTAATGAGATCTAACATATAATTTAAAAAGGTTAGAACTTCGTCAATAATGATTATTAAAATGAGTTAATAAATAATAATAAAAAAAGCTTCATCGTCATGGGAAGATTTATAGGACTATGTATTTGGGCTACTATACTTAAATTGATGCATTTTTCAGATGGCATGCTTTTCAAATTTAAGAGTCTCGGATTTGAGTCCAGACGAAACAAAATATTTCTATTTGCTTTATAAACAAATTAGTATGTTATACTTATTTAATTTTTCAAATGAACATAATATGAAAAATTTATCAGCGTAATCAGAACTCGAACCTTCAGCATCTGAGGTACCGTCCCCGTCAGTCTACCAACTGCCAACTTTTTTATCTCTTAAGTCTATTCTATAACGTCAAACGGATATAGCTTATAGTTGCAGTTCGACTTCTTGCATGGCAAACTTTAAAAGAAGTTCAAAAGTGTCAAATAAATGAACAGAATTGAAATATATAAAAGAAAAAAAGAAAAATAGATGCTTCAGTGAGTGACTTCCTTTTTTACGCATATACAGCATAATTAATGTTCATGTCATAAGTTTTCGTAACTATATTGAATGCAAATAATATAATTTGAAAAGTATCAATATTATGGTTTATAGAATTGTAATTTTAGTCGAAAATTATTATAATTGGACAACAAATATATTATGGAATACAATGTTAATAATTCGGTAATATTTTTTGTGAGAGGGAATTAAGGCAAAAAATTAACAGATGACTGCCTCTAATTATTCAATAAGTAGCGGATAATGAGGCTTTGTTTTAAATCGGGTAGGAATCCCCAAATAAAAAGAATACCATTGTTTTCTTCTTATTGATTACCAAGGAACCTAAAGCGTTAACTCATTTTTAATAAGGCTAATATAATATTATACAACAAAAGATATTTCTTATTTGAAAACAATTAATTGAAATGTTCATAATTTAAAAGAACATCAATTTATCGAGCTTTGAGAAATTATTTTGCAAAATGCCAAGATTTCATTATCATTCATATCATTTTGCACATTTGCGCAAAACAGTCATGTAAAAGCTAATATATGTTGATGCTCAGTAGCCACATTTTAAGTTGAAGCGGAGCATGCCACTTAACTAACAATTAAATAGATATTATTGTAATACAATTCTACATAAATTTGTGGAAACTATTTTAACAATTAATACACTAATCAGGAACATACACCTAAGTTGAAAATAAATGCACGGTGTTAGATTTTGATCTATTCTTATTTTTTAGCTCTTCAATGTATTTCAATCTTCTAGAGACGGCCGTCTTAAGATATTCAAGTAGAATTCTTAGATTAAAGTTTTAATCGTATAACGCTATTCAAGCTACATGCTGTAATATTCTGTATATGTAACAAAATTTCGGTGATCTTGAATTGAATGGAATATCTGAATATATCCGGTTTGTATTATAATTATAAGTTAATATTTCATATAATTATAAATTAATAAATATATCCAGATTCATTGAATATTATGTCTGCACCCGCCATTAACTTCCGAGTTGAATATTTAACAGAATGCACTTCTAGGCTTTGGCGCTGACTTCGTAATTTTCAGTTTGACTTAACTATGTGTATACCAGCGAAATTCAAAGGACTCCCAGCAGCATTAATTAAGGCTGAAGAAGTTTTTACAATTTTGCTATTTTATTTCTTTCAGATTATGAAACAAATTGATAGATATTAAGTAAACAACAATCACTAGGGCAGTAACCTTATCGAAACAACATAAATCCATTAACGTCAAACGTTTCATTCTGCCATTGTATTTTATTTTTTTACCTATTTCTTGTTTCGAAGATTAATTTATATTTTAAGGCACAAAGTATAATATGTTACTTTTGTGGTCCATTTCAGTCGACCTACCAGGCGTTTGATCAGCGCACTGAAATAAATCAACCAAATGGTTATTTTTTTTCAATCTCGTTCATAAATATGAATATCATGTTAAAAATATTTAATTTATGAAAGTAATAAACGTAGTAATGATTATAAAAATGCCCAGTAATAGTTTGGAACAACAAAAAGGATAAATTCTAAGATTCAATAAATTTCAAGATTCAATAGAATCTTGGAATTTATCCCTTATCAAGATTAATAAAGCTCGCTGAAACGGATGATCCTGTGTCTAAAAAAAATGATAGCCAGTGATGTCCATAAACTTTTCGATCATATGGAATCGCTTACGCCTATTATAATTATTGGAAAAATTTTCTTATAAAGATATCCCTGGCTGGGGTAAATGGGACCCAAAAATTATCAAACATTAAAGGAGGAGGAGAAAGCTTAAATTCCATTCAGAACTTTATGGCATTACATTAGAACTTTATTGCCTTAGTGGTGCTTGTTCACGAATAATAATTCATGATAATGGAAATATTCATGTCCAGTTGATCTTAGCCAAAGTGAAGTACCACGCTTTGAGTTTTGGTGCTATGGTAATATTACTGACACTAAACGTAATAACGGAAGATGTTAAAAATATACAGCTTCTAATGTAGTTTTATAATAGCTTTAAACACACTTTATTAAGTGGTAGACATTTATTGCCAGACGTACGTCAAGAATTATAACCATTTTACCCCTTGACATTAGAGTCACGTCGGTTCTGAGGAGAATCCTGTTTACTGGCATGGCATGTTTACAAGTGAAAGAAATTAATCATGAAATACTTATAGATTTACCAAAACCATTACCTTCAGAAGAAAAGAAATTCCTGTTAATAATAAACGTTTAGAAAGTTTTACTGAACATTATAAAAGACATTCAAGGTTATAAATATAAAAACTACTAAGCATAGTTTCCATATAAAAAAGATTTAGAAACAAAAAATCTGATTTTTTCAAACAACCTGAAATCTAAAGAACGTTAAACTGTGCTATACATTTGCATTCAAATATGCCAAAGAGAAAACTTCGGACTCTTAATCCTTTTTTTGAATGAAAAGGGTATTATGAGTGTTGGAGATCGATTAAGCAACGCTAATATACTAGAAGATGCTATAGACCTGATTTTTAACTGAAAATAATCCTTTGTCAAAATTATTAATAGCTCGAGCACACAGGAAATTTCTACCTGGGGTCTAACTTTATTGTTATGTTATATAAGATAAAAACATCATATTCTGGTTGGCAGAGGTACGATAAGAAAAGAAATATATAAATAAGTATACCAATTAGACATTTCATACATTCTGGAGTAGATTTTACTGAAAACATTGATTTGAGGATATCGAAAGTACGAGAGTCTAAAATATTAAAGGCTATATTTGAATTTTTACTTTCACAGCCATACATATAGAGATTGTTAGCGGTTTAGAACTCGAGAGTTTTGTAGTCGCCTATAAAAATTTTCACGTATGAAGTGATAATGCTATGAATGTTGTTATTTCTGGCAGTAAACTGTTAAAAACATGTTAAAAAGTCAACTGAAGACAATGACGACTGTTTTTTTGGAATTTATTAAATTTTAGAATTTCTTTTGAAATAAGTTTTAGAACTCGTTTGTCAAGTTTATCAGTAACTGTTTTCTCGTTATTTAGGAGAAGCCTCCCCGATTTTAAACAAGGCCCCATTATCCGTTTCTTTGAATACAGAGTTTGTGAATCAATGAATAATTTAAGATTTCCTCGTCTTATTTGTTTTAATATCCAGTAATAATTTATATTATAATTTTTGACTAAATAAAATTACATCAATATTAATTAATTACAATCCCCTAAAAAGTTATAAATTTTCGAGTTATTAATATGTCCGCCGTTATTTATAATGCATTAGTTGGATCATTTTATTCTATTATTTCCTAATTTAGAAAAAAAAATCTATTATATTGTATCTAAATGGGTAATTTTATATTATTTCGTGTCCGGGACTGAAATCTGACTCTAAATCTTTTACGATTATCATTTACTTAATTTAAAATGCCGAAAGTAATGAAGGTACAATAAACATGAGCACGAACTAGTTTGATAAGTACTATATTATGTCAAAGGATCATTACAACATCCTCGCTGATTTCGTAATCTCATGATTGACAAGAGTTATATGGTGGTGAAATCTAAAACGCTCCCATCAGCAGTAATGAAGTCTTAAAAGTAATTATTATTTATTTGAGTAAAAAACTTTTTAACAAAACTTATTTTTGTAAGTAACTAACGTATCACACCATTATATACAAGAATAAGACATGTATAAGTTACTTAAAGTGAGCAACTCCTCGAAACTCATATTGTAAATGACAGAGTCATGAATGAGTATGATATATCATATAATATTATATATTCTGAATAGTATTTATAATTAAATATTACCAAATAAATATTGTATATAATGTATGTATTCACTCAGTAAGAAACTACTCAATATTAAAGATACGTTAACTTTTAATTCCTGGGTTATCTACGAACGAACTTTGTTCGTTCTGTATCGTTTTCACTTTTCTCGGATTGATGTTTGGATGGATGTCTGTGGACAGGAAAAATTTTCGTCACTGTCGAGAGATGGCGCTGTTTATATTATAATTTACTGATTTAGTTTATTTTCATATTTAATTATATTACTATTTTGTATTATTATTAATCACACTTTTTTGTAATTTTTAGTAATTATAAAAAAAATGTATTTAACATTTTCTTTTCTTCAATAAATAGTAATTATTTTACTTAATTTAAAATAAAAATAAATAAAAATGTTCAATATAATCTTGTATTTTTCATTCGTAAGTATCTAATGATAAACATATTTTTATGTAGTTCTTCTGAAAATTAAACCTTGATACTTTGTGTGAAATTATTATTTGTCAAACGAATATATTGAGTAATTTTTTTAAACTTTAATTGATTAAATACTTAAATAATCATATTATCGTACTTTATACACATAAAGCAGTTTTATGAATTTGAAACATTATACATACAAGTAAAATTCATTAATCTCTGTCAAAATTCGCTAACGTTAAATATGAATGACTTGAAATGTTGCAAAAAAATATTGATGTGGACAGCGAACTGAATTAAACTTGTTCACATCTGTTTCAACTCAATTAGAATGTCGCAATGAATGATATTGTTGCCGCCATTTACATTAGTTATACATCACATATAAACCATTGCATACGAGACCTATATTTCTTTTGTAACACCAATTCTCATGAAGTTTTACGTATACACATTACCAACTTAAGTACCCTCATGTAAAACATCTATGCTTATTTTTGATTAAAAAAAAAATAATACAATATTCACAGATTTTATATCACACAATCGCTTGATACTTAATGGTCGAGAACAAAAAGAAGACTACCTCCATTATCACATATCTTTTTATACGTCAAAAGCACTCATTTCTGTGTTGCCATATTAAATAATTGATAGAATTTGATATTACCTTATTGAAATATCTTAATTTTAATATATTGAGTATTAATGTATGATGTGATAATAAATGTACATTACATAGTATTTAATAATAAATAATTACAACTTAATACAGTATCTTGGCTAATGAACCTTACACTTGTTAAACAGTAAAATCTACCAATCTTTATTTTAAACAGTCTACTGTAAACTACAATGTATGAAAGAGTTGTACCTACTTACTCTAAATAATGCTACAATTTTTATAATATTACATTTCTGTAATGAGAACCGTATATGCATTTTAAACATATGTTTGAAGTGCAAAAAAGCACATTTTAAGTTTTGATGCAGTGCGTCATCTCTGAAAAATTGAAAGCTGTGCAGAAAACTAGGGTACATGGAGATGTACCCTAGTTTTTCTAGGAAGGATTTGGGTTTTATAATTATAAACAAGTATTTGATAGATAAAACAGAAAAACAATTAATTATTTATATAATTATATAAAATATATTACACTCAAACACGGCCTATCTTAGCCTTTTTATACTGATAATTTATGTTAATAACTCCTAATCACCTTATTACCGAAGTTATTTTAACACTCACTACAATATGTATCAACTTTATTGAAACTTTTAAAGAAGATTACATTATTCACGGGCTACTCCTGAGCACCTGTGCTACCCTAGTTTTTGTGAATTTACTGCAGGGAGGGGTTAGAGTTCATTGAATATTATTAATTTGTAGAATTAACCTAAATACTATTAAGATATTCTTATTACAACTGAGTGGACAACTGATAGATATTTTTGAGTATTCCAATGTGACCCATCTGTTAACCGTAACTCTTGTCAAAATGTTTATGCCATATTTATGCCAGTAAACATTCCTAATTTATATATTAATGTTATTCTCCTGTGGAGACTGGGGCAGTATTAGTCAAAGACGATAAACCTGGCATACGTTGGAGGCGCATTATGATGATTTGTTTTTAAAATTGAATAACGGTTGAGAACTTTTGTGTGGCAGTTGTATATAATTTTTTCTAACTCATTGCAATATACTTAATTAAAATATTGTTAATTTATTTGGATTCATTTAATTAGGCGATAGTTCGATTATAATATAATATGAGAAGCGTAAAACCAACTATTGCGTCACCAGTTTACCCTCACATATTTTACACCGTTATCGGGAACAGCACGAACGTATTATGTAAAGCGCAACCTTAGCGATAACATCTCATATTGCAGCCAATTGCCAGGTCTGGTTGGAGTCACGCCAGGTAACCTAACCATATATATATTATATTGTATTAGCAAATTGCTGTTATTAAAAGAGTATTAAATAATTCGATTTATATACTCGTAACTTATGTCTCAGTTATTATCTTTGTAGAGAAAATATTATCGTTTTATAAACATATAGTTCATAACCTACTGTATGATTTGGAGATATATCTGACATAACATGTTTTAGAATCGCTGTAATTTTTCAATAAGATCGAGAAATAAAAAAATGTTAACAATAAGTCAACATAATTATATTTTAATAAAAAAATATTGATTGATTCCATGTTAGAACTTGATTGTTAAATAAATAAAAATATAAAATATATATAGAGATTGATCGTAGCGACACGCCATTCAATCACGCTCTTATAAATAAATCACAGAGTATTGAAATTTATTATTTGGAATGGATATTTATTATGCGTACTGAACTAGTTGGATTTGATAATCTTTATAACATGCAAATTGTACTACAATTGACCTTATTACATGTGACTATATTATTTTTAAATATACAGGTGTTTGATAGGAAACAATCATTAATATATTTATTATATAATATGTAACAATACAAATATATATATTTTTTAATTAAATACATTATAATAATAATAATAATAATAATACATAGAGGATACAAAAACAATAAACCAATAGGCGACCTTATCACTACAATGATCTCTTCCAGGTAACACACATTACCGAACATAACGACACTGATACACGGAGAATCATAATACATATCTTAATTATAATGTAATAAAATTTGTTAAGATAAGAATTCGAAAGGCATTTTTTTGGAGAGCGATTTTTAGGTAAGACGACAAGGGATGGAAAAAAGTATCGACGTAGTCTAAGCTAGGTAAAAGGAGATTATTAGCGAGTTAAAGGTTAAATTAAAGTTACTCCAACCGCAGATCATATTCAAATCACAGTTTATGAGCTTGGTTGCCTCTGGTATACATTCTTCAGGGGTGGAAACGTAAAGCTGGAAGCCATCAGCATATAAATGATATGCTAACGTAAGAAAAGAAAATTAGGGAGAGTATTTTTAACGATAGAAAAAAATGACGGAGATAAGACACAAGATGACTAAAAGAATATCAAAGTCAACTTAGTTGAATACTTTTGAGAAATCAAGCAGTACCAGCCAGCATCATCACTTGTTTGCTGTCAATGGAAAACTTGTCATTATAGTCCTTAATGCCGTAACAATGATAGTATGGAATAAGAAGAGAACAGTGACAGTCGGAAATGAACTAAATGCTCGAGATCTTTAGACAGAAAAGGAAGTATAGCAATTGGACGGTAATGTGACAAAAGTAATTGATTAGAGATTTTGGGGATATGCATTAGGAATATAATTATCTAAAATAATTTTAAATTCTTGAAAGTGACAGACTGACCCAAACACACCCAAGAGTGTTTTGTGGCTACCAACCACTAGCTCCAATAAAATATGTATATACAGGTAATTCGGCGTTAGTAGAAGATTTAGTTAGAATAATAAAAGGAATGTGACTGCGAATATAGATAACTACCCCACCGCTATCTTTTCCCTTCCGAAAGTTATGGGAAAATGGAGACCTGGTAGTGAGTAAGATGTGGAGGGTAGGCAAGGTTTCAGAAAGGTCACTGACACAAGGACGACATGAACGTTTGTGTCTGGAAAGAAGCTAGAATGTCTAGAAAGTGCTGGTGCTGTGTTTGTGTGCTTTGGGCATTAATGTGGACTACATTCAAATCTTTTGAGTAACGTGCAAACGTAGTGTCAAGATGAGACTACTGTGGAAATTGTCATGAGACGCACAAACAGGAGAATAGTAGAGGTCGTCGTTAAAACTATCGCTATTAAAACTGATTGATATAACGTCAATAAAAGTATTTATGCTATTCATATTATACAAAATTTAAAACAGCTAAATAAACTTTAAAATAATAATAATCAAATATTGTATATCTACAATATTTAATTATTATATGTTATAATAAAATTGGTAAAAATCACAATAAATAATAAACAATAATATAATGTAAATAAATAAAATACACATATCATCTGCCAACAATGTTTAAGTTAATAAACGTGTAAGTACTAAAGAATCACCTTACATCATTTTATACAAAGTACACACAATCACATTTTTTTTATCTATTGCCTTAACTATTCTTTTCAAAACTAAAATAATAGACAAGTGTTATCTTTGCACAATTAGTTATCTATAGCATTATTATAAAATTACAAACAGCTCTATTCTTAATATATTACTACCATAGACTATTGATATGACATGTCTAAGAAGTGCTGTACATTTGACTGTCATTTGTCAAGTTGATTGTCATGACACTTGACATTGATAAGTATGGTATATTGGAATAATTTAATTAACTATTACAAACCTCAAACAATAAAACAACAATTAATAACAATTGTTAGCGATTATAGCGTAGCCTAAAAATACATGTTTCATAAACTCAAGATTATAACTGAAATTGTAATTCAAGAAAAAAACCATACAAACAAGAAAAAAAAAAATAAACGTTGAACACAATGTTATTGACTGCTGTGGAATATAATTCAGCCTTAGAAGTAATGGAGTGGCGTTTACCATCAGGTCCAATTATTATAACCTGCCTATCCTTAGTCCAGCACTTAGATATGCCAAGTTGATCTCTGGCTGCTTAAGAAATGCTTCATGACAGCTTTTTACTAAGAACTCAGCCAAGGTACCTTTGAGATTTCTTTTGCTAAGCCATATCTTGCTATGTAGTGACAGTTCACAGAATTTGACCAAAATAGACCTAGGCCTATCACTACCAGCATGTCCCATATAATGACATTGGCTTATGGCTGTGTTAGAGAACTCGGGAGAATAAAGATGTTGTTTAACAATTATCACTATAGTGGTGGCCATCTTCTTTTGTCATCTCTGAAACTCAATGAATCAGTAGAATCTTTTTTCCTTCTCCTGGTCTCATGCTGATCCATTTACTGACTTAAAATTTCAAGTTGCCTCTGAAGATTAATGTTAATAATACAAAGTGCCGGAGGGTGTTACATTGTAAAGCAATGTTTGATGTGGCACTGGTTGTCGGGATAGCACACTGTAGATGTTCTAAGATTTCAGCCATTGTTTTGTGAGTGTTGTGGTAAATCATCCAGTTTTTTTTAATAGATTGATTATGGGAATTAGTGACAAGTCAGTAAAATGTTACCAAGGCACTATTACACTAATAAGATTATTTAATATTATTACATATTACATTACATATAATCTCCCAAACTTCCAATTAATGAAATGTGTATGCTATAAAAATATTACATTACAAAAGCTAAACTAATTCTATTTGTAATGTATATCCTATCTATTGCATAATCAACGTCAATAGCATTGGTTTGTACAATGTGTGGTCCTCTGGGATGTTATTAATTGTGTTGTCGGCGGCAACTCACATGGATTGTTCAAGTTTAATTTTTTATTGTTTTAAAACTCATATTATCATCTTGTATCAGACATGTTGCAACATATCAGTCTATTATCTTATATATGATAACAATAGATTTGAAACTATTGTTCAGTACTAGTCAGTAGTTTAATAAAATGCAACTTGAGTGTATGTTTAATTTGTATATGAGTCTATATTATTCGGTGCCAATTATTTTGCAATACAATAAGGTGCTTAGTATGTCTTTCAATGTGTGACAATAGTGTCTGAACTGTAATAATTATTCTATGTATTACAAGAATAGGAATATATATATTACATATATTACAAGAAAAATAATTATTAAAATAGCTATTGGATTTTATAAAACAAATTAAACAATTTTGTTGGATTGTATTTTTTTTCTGTAGAGTGTATATTTGTTGTACCTAAGAAACTATTGGAAAGTCTCTGGAGTTTAATAATATCCACTCAAGTCACTCGCCCAATATTGAAGTTGATATCAAAGTTGTGATATAGAAACACCATTCTCAGTTAGAGTAAACAAGGTGAAATGTTCATGGTTTTTTCGTTATTTTTTAACTTTTTTTTTTTTTTTTTTTTTTTTATGGTAGAGGAGGGCAAACGAGCTGGCGGGTCACAGATGACTTGTGATTACCGCCGCCCATGAACTCTTGCAACATCCGAGGATTTACAAGAGTGTTGCCGGCCTTGAAGAACTAGGTTTCTATTAATAAATATTGTCAAACATATAGGTTCCGTCATATTTAAAAAATCTTCAGTTTTAGGCACAAGTTAATTATTACAAACTTAATAGTAACAGCCCTTGTATAAGTCACAAAAAGTTCCACGCAATTGTACATACGAGTACATAATGTACACGTTCACACTTGTGGCCTCTTTATTTGGATTAAGACCTGAAATAGCGAGAACAATTAGTGGTCCAGGTGCGGTCCGAAGTGTATGTTGAATGTTGTTTAATTACCAGAACTTGGCAACATTATCAGTTGTTAATTAAACTGGTGGTACGAGACATTTGTTGATAAATTTCATTTTAGTGTAATATTATTTATATTTTATGTCGCTTTTCTAATACAATAACCTATATCTCTCACAGTCTAAGCTTCAATTGAGTAGAGGATCTTAAAATTCCCCAAATATCTCAATGTATAAAATTTGTTACAGCAAATAACAACAATTAACATATACATAAACTATTCTTTACATGAGCGACATAAGAACAACATACTCGTGCCAATTTATTTATTTAGTTATGTCAAATTTGACATTTAATAATTTAGGATTCATATAAAGGATTTTTTTGAGTTTATATGGTTATAAACATGAAGTTCTAATAAAAACCATGTAATTTTTCCAATAAGAAACACGTATAGATAGAATTTCAATGAAAGGCAACAGTTATTCAAAGCCAGTCATAAATATTGTATTTAGTAACCATCCCATTCACAACTCCATACAATTATTGTATAATTACATTGAAAAGAGTTGTTCGGAAATCAAATTGATAAAATGTACACTGTTACAATAATATTTTTTTTTACTATTCACTACATCATCAGTACCAAAAAAAAGGTTTGAACAATATTATTTATAAAGTTTGTTTGTATTCCACGAATCACAGAAACAAACAGTGAACGTATTTTGGGTGTGGATATTAATTATTGTTTCGTTCGACATATTTTGACGTACTTTTTCTGAGTAAGTTTTATATTGTTATTTATTTATCTTCACGCCATATCCCTTGCGGGGTCATAGCCAGGGACGACGAAGCGCCAAACGCTACGATCCCTGCATACCTCTTTCGCCTCTGCCACAGACATCAATTTCTACGTACATGCCCTTTTCTAGTTTTACGGTAAACACAATTATTAAAAAAAATAACCCAATACAATAAAATTAATAATTTATTGCTTTGTGTATATTTTTTTAATTATAAATTTTATGATTTGGTTCTAGTTTTTGGGAGGGATTCTGCCAAAATTATCAATAATATTGGACTTTAAAGAGTTTAGGACTTTTATTTTTATTCCACTTTAAAAGTGACTATAAACATTTAACACTCGCCAGTATGGGCGTTTTATGACGAAATATTTTTTTATGTATCAAATATGTGTAGGTATTAGTGATGTAACGAATATTCGCATTTGCATTCTCTAATATTCGCATATTTTTGCATATATACATTCGCGAAATTTCAGCGAAAGTTTTGTGAATTTGAATATAATAGTAATTCAATAAAATGTCTTTTTTACTGTGTTATTTTGTAATACTTATTTAACGCAGCGCAGATACTTTCGATGCTTTTCTTTTACGATTTACTAATCAAATGTCTTTACGCAGATGACGAAGTAATACTTGCGTCATTACTTGATGAGTTACAGGAGTTGGCAAATGTTATGCATACTGCATGCATTCATGCATTACCGGAGAAAGGAATGTAAGTAAGACAAAAGTCATGGTTTTTAAACGCGATCACAATTATACCGAACGCATTTTTTGATTAATTGACATTCTGTTCAACAAGTGAAAGAGTTTGTATCTGGGTTCTGTATTTACAAGAGATCCATCTCTTCCAAGATTTGAGAAGGTTATTGAAAGAAGATTGAATGCGGGTAATATGGTAAATAGAGCACTGCACGCTTTTATGAATAATCAAAAGGTCTCAAAAAGATTTATACGGCTGTATTGAGGAGTGTGTTGCTTGCAACAGTTATTTATGAAATTCCAACTTGGATATGGTAGAAAGAGGATTAAAGGAAGATAAATGCAGTTGAAAAGTGAGCCTTAACTAGTTTGGTAGGAGTGAAATTCAGTTATAAGATAAGGACTAGTGGAATAAGAGAATGTTGTGACGTGAAAGAAGATAGATAGATTATGTTTGAGAAAGAAATGCTTAGATGATTTGGGCATGTAGAGAAGATGAACGAAATAAGATTGATAAGACGGACATATAAGGAATGTTTTGAAAATTTAACAGGTCAAGAGTATGCGGAATCAACGTACATGAAGGGACTTATGAGAGTAAAAAAACGTAAGAAGTATATCAAGATCGTAGCCAGATGAAGTATTTGGTCTCTGTCTACTCCTCTGGGCAAGAGGCGTGATAATATGTATGTATTTACCGCACCTCGTTTGAACGGCACTGCCACCAAACCATATACAATGTGTGCCTAATTTGAATGTCATCAGCAGATATAACGTTTGCGATGATATATTGATTATTATTTTAATTGGCATTGGAACAGGCTATAAAAATAAAATATAATATGAGAAATTAAAATATTCCACACTGCTGAAAGAAATAAAACTAACTTAAAGCTAAGGACTTGACAATTTTCCCATGACGGCCATAAAAATGTTATTTACTACGATGCAGTGAGAAATAAACGACCGCAAAACCTAACCGCGACTGAAATTCCTCGATAACAGTGATTTTTCACTTGGAGGTTCTGAATATTTTATTATAAATACAGATTTACGACATTGGTATCAAGAAGTCAAGACTATTATGTAAAATTTTCTTCGATGCATTAGTAATAGAAATATATAGATATTCATTTTTAAAGTATTTTGTTTGTTGTATATATACCTAACAGTTACTTGTGCAATAATAAAATGTATTAGCCCAAGTATTATTTTGAGTTCAGTTATTATTCATGTAGTGCGCCTCACGCTAAATATAAATGTCTCAATTTCACGAGTAGGTATATATATGTGAAGTGAAATAGTTTTGTGTTTTTTATATATCAAATATAAGTGAATTGTTGAGTGCATTCATGAAATATTTGGAATTGGTTGAATATTGAAATTTGGGTGTATTTTTAAACAAATTTTAATATATTTTTTATTAGATTCTCTTATTATTTCCAAAGAAATGTTATTTTACAAAAAGTTTTACGGAAATTTTCTTATATTTTAATATTAATTTCCTTTTATGGTATTAAGTTTCAACATCTTAATTGTTTTCATTATTATTGTAAATCGAAAAGAATGTTTACCTCACGTTCTAGTTAGTATATAATCTGTGCAATTTCGTGTTTTAGATCAAAGATAAGTTTAAGAATGGGAAGGATTCAGTTTAAAGCTAAAACCGCAATACGAAGGCTTTCCTACGACTGGTTATTAAGCATAATGTATAGTCTTTATTTGCAGCTATTTACCCAAAATTTCTCGTAATGCTTCCTACGTTATTAACAATTCTAACCTCAGTAATGTAATAACGGAGAAAACCAATATCAAATATTGCGTGAATATCAGATTTTATAAGTGTTTCCTTAAGAACCTAATTTCTGAGACCCGGCAAAATTAGCTTTCGATGTCCTTGAGTATTTTTTACCTGGCCACAGAGTGTCTACTATTTGAACTCGAACGAAAAACATATACTCCTTTTAAAATCAATGCATCTATGTTTATCCTTGTTAGCTCGTAAAACATCATTTTATTCATATGCACCAAGTAATAATTACATTTTAATGAATTAGTGAAAATATATATTAAAAAATAATAATAATACTGGAAAACATACAAAATGGATATTACAAACATGTTCACACTTCACACTAAAGATTTATAATAATTATTATAAATACATTATTAGTATGCATGCATGCATGTATATATCAAACCTACAATAATAAAACTTCGAATTATTGGTTGGCCGATTGGGTTATAATAACGAAAATACGTTATAATATCCAACGAGTAATATTATCCTAAGCTCGTAGCAAAATATTGTTTACATCACTAACACAATCGTAGTGTGATTCAAACTCGTGGTAGGATCAAAGTCTTATCGGGCAGTCGTCCTTTGTATAGATTATGCCTTTGATAAGGAATTGAAGAAGTCGGTTTCGGGGAGTTTTTCGCAACGCAAGGTGGTGATATTGTCTATTAATATAATCAGATGAAAAAAATATTCTATTTGGACTGAGCGAAGTATAATTCTATTAAGTATAAGTATGGTCATTGTTTGTTGTTGCTTATCTTTAGATGGTATTCATAAATATAAAAAACTAAACTATAATTATTTATTTTTATCTCTATCTTCATTGCTTTTTTTTTTAACTATTTAACCATTTTATATAAAAGTAATGTTACTTTTTTGCCTAAATATTATAAGTTTTGAAAAACATAAAAAAATTATAATAATTTATAAAATATAAATTATAATTTTAGTAAATATTATAATCCACTTAGCGCGCCCTGCATATCTTATCTCGATCAAAATATAAGGTACTTTAGAATAATCGAATAATAGAATACCAAAACACAATACACGTTGTTAACGTTCAAATTCATATGGCTAATATTTCCCCCCCTATAGGGAGCCCCACCGCGCGGCCGCCCATAGCTGACGCACGTGGAACAGCCCGCTACACTCTCATTACGGAACCCCGCGAATTATTCTATGTCATGGTGTTCTCCACCAAGTAAAGCAGCCGCTTCAAATACAACCACACAATTATGGTTGTATTGGAAGAACCGACACGAACACCCAGGGATCCCAGAATCGTTACAATCGTTAGGAATTTTGATCCAAGAATACAGAGAGAAACGGCATCACCGTTTTGTGAAGGGTACTGTAATTATATCTCCTAATACCGCTAAGTATACTAGTTATATACTATTTCTCATAACAGAGAATACACTACTTTACTAAGTTACTCAAATCAGCTTATTCATTTTCAAAAATTTTAAATAGTTCTCGAATTACGATTTTTTTCTGTATTTTTAAAATATTTGACCTGAACTGAAGAAAAAATTCTAAAATAAAAGTATAGTAAAAGTAAATAGAAATCACTTAGAAATAGTCGAATAAGAACAAATTGAGACAGGCATCAGAAACAATTGAAAACAACAGAATAGCATTCATTGCTCAAAAAAAAAAATTTAAGACGATTCGTATCATAATAAGTAATTGATAAAACAAATACATTTTGTTTCATTTATTTAATATAAAGACCCTGCAGTAATTTTTGGTTAACTAACAAACTACCTTGGGAATAATTAAGTCAGCAAAAAAATTGTAATCAGATGACTAAATTTAATTAAACTAAGAACTTTTCACCTTAATGTCTTAGAATGTAAATTTTAACCAAAGTTTTAACCTTTACTTAATAACCATAAATGCAACTATTTAGACTTTTAATTTAAACTTGAAAGCTTAAGTTACAGTCCAACAGTTCATAAACGTAAATTTTGTCACTACATTTACATTTTCATACTTTTCATCAAACTAAAGAAACTGATTCTTTTAAACGGGAAGACACAACTCATAAACATTCAGTAACAAAAACTTTTTTTTTTTTCAAATCTTCTATCTTTGTTTCATAACTATATTGCCTGTTCAGGTCTAATATTCTCAAAGCTATGGATATAACGTATATATTAATAATAAATAATGTTATAAATAATAAAATTTATACCAAGTAACTATGGGGTATTCCATGCCAAATCGACCACTTTTGACCCCGACCCTTTTCGATTTGGCCGAAAGTTTTCCATCTTTTTCTACCCTATAAAAAACGGTTCTCAGAATTTTTTTGAATTTTTTTACCTAACTCCAAAAAAGTTATGAATTTTTCAAAAAAATGGCTTTTTTATTTTCAAATAGCCATAACTTTTTCAAAACTAAACATTTAGGTACCTTTTTTTTTTTCAAAATTTTTGTTTTTAGATGTACTTTCCGATAAAAAATATTAAAAAATTTTTGTAAGTCAATACATATGGAATTTTTCAGTTTTTTTACAAAAATCAATGATTTTTCGAAGTTCGACATTTTTTTTTTTTAATTTTTTTTTTCTAAAATAAACTTTAATCAATTCCACAGTTATCCCTGTAGAACCCAGATTGGGCCGATTTCTCTTTCTATTTTTTTTATTCAATTGAAAAAAAATTGTTAAAATTTTCAAAAATGGAAAAAAAATTTTTTTTCATAAATTTTATTTATATAATGAGATAAATACAATTCAACGATTTTACGGCATTGCATTCACAATTTAGAGGCTTCATCGATGACTGTAATTAGTAAGATTCAAATTTTAATATATCAATTAGATCGATAAACTAGGGATAACAATTATCGACTTACCTATAGCCAGTAAACTAGCTATAAGCTAGTATGTTTTGATTAAAAGTGCGGCTTTTTCATTTTGAGATCTAAAACATAACCTATAAATCTTTTGTGCAATCTAGTGTTTTATAAAAGATTGTCATTACATTTGTTGTATAAATAAATAATTTCTCTAGTTTATAAGCGCTTTTTTAATTTGTCTTTATGGCGTCAAAAAAGGTATTTGATCGGTGTTGTAATCCTTTTGAGTTGGAATCTCATTTTAAAAAAATTGGTTTACGTCCGGCGACTGATATTATGAAAGTAACGTTAGGATTAGATGATAATTATTTATTATGCAGTTCATGTCGAAAAAAAGCTTCAGAGTTAGTGAAGCAACAAACAAATGCTCGTAATGATCCTAGTGCTGATGTAAGTGACCGTGAAGACAACTATAGTGACAATAATGACAACAATGATCAGGCTGATAATGATAGTAATACAACTGCCACGGATCTCCCATTATCCTTATCATTCCGTAAGTTTTTTTAATTATTTATACGTTACTTGAATACATTTCTAGTAGCTATATGTTTCACTATTATTTTTTAAGGTTCCATGTCATTTGATAGCGAACCCAAAGCATCACAATCAAGCTCAGGATCTCAAGTTAGCGCTGCAACTCAATTACCCGTAATAAACCATGCATTAGAATTGTTAAATCAATCACCGATTCCATCGAAGAAATTGAATGATAATCAATTTTTGAACAATAAAATAAATCGGGTATCCGACAGCTTGAAAAAAGTTTTGCTTTCTTCTTCAGATGAAGAATCGATTGATGACGATGGTGAAAATTTTCGCTCTCTAATTAAAATGTTGTATGATAAATTCAACGATAAAGAAACTGATAAGTCTTTGAAAATACAAATTTTAACATTATTACCTGTAAAATGGAGTGAGAGACGTATTTGTGAAACTATGAATACATGAAGACATTTGTCAAGAGTAGCAAAAAATTTGGTTGAAGAAACGGGTTTACTTTCTACACCTGAATCGAAATTAGGTATGGGTAGCGTAAAATCGATGTTTTAAATACACTTGAAAACTAAATTACTCAACATTTTTGTATAGGGAGGACAATTACTGATCAGCTAAAATTAAAAGTTGAAAATTTTTACAACGATGATGAGTATAGTGCTCAAATTCCCGGTATGAAAGACTTTGTATCAATTCGAAGTGATGATGGTAATCGGATACACGTCCAAAAAAGACTTATCCTGTCTAACTTAAAAGAATTATACCAATGTTTCTGTGAAATAAATCCTGCTGAGAGAATTGGATTTTCAAAATTCGCTTCTTTGCGACCAAAACATTGTGTGTTAGCAGGGGCAAGTGGAACACACACCATCTGCGTGTGTACGATTCATCAAAACGTGAAGTTAATGATGCTTGGTAATTATCAAATTAATTAATAATTATAAATGCGTGAATTTTAAGTTTACTAAATTACTGTTATTTTAGGTGCAAATATTTATTCTTTGACAAGGAACACAGAAAAGCCCATTAAACACTACAGCGATTACTTGAGCATGATTATATGTGAAAATCCATCTTTTCAGTGTTATTTAGGTGGATGTAAAAACTGTCCTGGGGTCGATGAGTTGAGTAAAATTTTACTAAAATGTTTTGAGGACCGGGAAATCGAGAATATTACATATAAATATTGGATATCAAAACCGAGAAGTAGTTTAGAAACTATTATTAAGCCTACAGAAGAATTTGTGGAAAAATTTTGTAGTGAGTTAAAAATTCTTCTACCTCATTCGTTCATTGCTAAGGAGCAAGCCCAATTCTTGAAGACATTGAAAGAAACATTGAAACCAAACGAATACGTTATTATTTGTGATTTTGCAGAAAATTATGCCTTCGTAGTACAAAATGCGGCAGCTGGTTTTCACTGGAATAATAATCAGGCAACAGTTTTTCCAGTCGTTATTTATTATAAAGTAAATAACAAACTTGAACACAAAAGTTTAGTAATTATCTCAGATTCTAACAAACATGATGCCGTTGCTGTTCATGTTTTCATCGAAATAATAACTGATTACGTGAAAAGTTTTCCTGAACGTTGTAACAAAATTTATTATTTTTCTGATGGAGCTCCTCAACAATTTAAAAACTTTAAAAACTTTGTAAATTTATATTACCACGAAGATGATTTTGATATTTCTGCTGAATGGCATTTTTTTGCGACTGCCCATGGGAAAGGTCCGTGTGATGGAATCGGTGGTATTCTCAAACGACTTGCAGCGAGAGCAAGTCTCCAACTCGCGGTAGACAAACAAATAACGACACCAGAAGAACTTTTTGAATGGGCTTCTGCACCGGATAACTTGCCGAATATTATAGTGAAGTTTTCCCCAGAAGAAGATTATGACACAGCAGTAAATGATTTAAATGATCGATTTTTGAAAACGAAACCGATTACAGGAACTCAACAACTACATTGTATAATTCCGGACAAAAATGGTTGTTTACTAGTTAAAAACTTTTCGAATTCGAATGAACACAGAATTTGTAAAATATTTAAACGACAGAGAGAAAAGTAATTAATTCTAGCTGCATCAATTATTGATCTTACTAATTACAGTCATCGATGAAGCCTCTAAATTGTGAATGCAATGCCGTAAAATCGTTGAATTGTATTTATCTCATTATATAAATAAAATTTATGAAAAAAAATTTTTTTTCCATTTTTGAAAATTTTAACAATTTTTTTTCAATTGAATAAAAAAAATAGAAAGAGAAATCGGCCCAATCTGGGTTCTACAGGGATAACTGTGGAATTGATTAAAGTTTATTTTAGAAAAAAAAAATTAAAAAAAAAAAATGTCGAACTTCGAAAAATCATTGATTTTTGTCAAAAAACTGAAAAATTCCATATGTATTGACTTACAAAAATTTTTTAATATTTTTTATCGGAAAGTACATCTAAAAACAAAAATTTTGAAAAAAAAAAAGGTACCTAAATGTTTAGTTTTGAAAAAGTTATGGCTATTTGAAAATAAAAAAGCCATTTTTTTGAAAAATTCATAACTTTTTTGGAGTTAGGTAAAAAAATTCAAAAAAATTCTGAGAACCGTTTTTTATAGGGTAGAAAAGGATGGAAAACTTTCGGCCAAATCGAAAAGGGTCGGGGTCAAAAGTGGTCGATTTGGCATGGAATACCCCCTATGCTTTTGCTCCTGCATATCCATTTGATAAATTTTTTGGGACATAAGTCGAAGTATGAGATGTCCACCTATTCTATATATCTCTGGAACTATAAGGAGTAGAGAGTTGAAATTTGGTGAGAATATTCTTTTTTCCAAATAGAGGTCAGCTTACGAATTTAAGCAAATTTCCCCCGCTTGGGGGATTGACGGTGCGTTAATAAAAGAAAAAATGTCATTTCAAACTATAGCTTTAGGACCTTATATATTTACAAATACAGTTAACCTGAGTATGTTAACATGGTAAAATTTATTCATTACATATAAAGGCAGCTACATAAAAAAAAAATATATATTTGTCTCGTTTTGTATGAATATTGTACCAAGAGCAGTGGGCGGGGGCTAGTAACATCCGAGGATTTTATTCTAACCTCAACAACGTTTACCACCTAGTGACGACGCTGCTGGGTCTGTTATTTTTTAGACAGAGATGCAGATATTAAAACTTAGCTACACAGCGTACCTACCATACCTCGGATATAAACTTGAAAATAAATTTATACCACACGCCGGGATATCTGTGCTCGTAAGGGAAGATATTTGATACGTCGCCTTCAGAGTTTTGAAAGTCGATTGAGAAGGTCAAGAAGAACTTATCTGCGAGTAGACATGGTCTATCCTGGCTGTGTCTTCATGGGACTCTAGAGATCCCATAGTGGTAATGCAGAAACGGATCAACTCTTGGGCCATGTCCAGGCGAAGATTGACGATCTGCTTTCTCATACTCCTTCCGCCGAAGTAGTCCGTAGTCCTCGGGGACTTCAATGCGCTCAATACCGATTGGTTTGGGTCACCGACTCCGCGGGGAGATCTATGTTTGACTTTGCTCTGGCAAATGATCTGTCCCAATTGGTCAAGACGCACACTCGTCTACCGGACGTGGACAGCCATATGCCGTCTTTGTTGGATCTTCTGCTGACTACACATCCCGGAAAGTACTCTGATCATTGCTTAGTACGGAGTGTAGTGCCCATTGAACTTCCAGCTCGCACGAGACCCGCGACTCGACGCGTTTGGCACTACAAGTCAGCGGATTGGGATGGAATGTGGTTCTTTTTTACATCCTACCCATGGGGGCCGATTTGTTTCTCTTCCAATGATCCTAGTGACTGCGCTGCGGCTGTAGATGATGTGATACTTCAGTGCATGGAACTATTTGTACCAAGCTCTGTGGTACCACTTGGTGGCAGATTGCGGCCTTGATTTGATGCATCTGTCAGGGCTGCAGCAGCTGGCAAACGGCAGGCTTATCAAGCTTGGGTCAATGTGTTAGTAACTAAGGATCCGAACTCTAGAGTTCTGAAGAGAAAATATAATCGTTTCTCCAGATTCTTCAATCGGAAAATTTGCTAGAGCAATGTTCAAGCATGTCGTCCAAAATTGGGGATCAGCTGGCAAGGTACCCGCCTGGCATGCGCAAGTTCTGGGCGCTCTGCCAGTCTGGGTAACTTTTGTCAGCCATACCTACACTAGACACTGGGAACGGCTCTTTGGCCCACACGACAAAAGAGAAAGCCGATCTCTTGGGCACTCTTTTTGCCTCAAACTCGACTTCACACGACCAGAGGAAGACACTGCCTATCATCCCGCGGTGTCCAAGTTTAATACCGCAAATAATTTTTCGGCAAAAACTCATCCGAAAAGCCCTCCTTTCCTTGTAAGTTCATAAGTCGAGTGGGCCAGATGGTATCTCTCCAGTTGTGCTACGAACATGTGCCCCTGAGCTAACTCACGCGTCTATTTCGGTACTCATACTTTAAAGGCGCAGTCCCGGTCTCATGGAAGCGTGCTCTTGTCTATCCGATCCCTGAAAAAGGTGATAGCTCGGACCCAGCTAACTACTAACTAACTACAGACCTATCGCCATTACCTGTCTTCTCTCTAAAGTAAAGAAGAGCATTATCAATAAACAGCTCCTAACCTACCTCGAGGATCACCAGTTGGTCATCGACCGGCAATATGCCTTGCGCATATTGGTCGATCGGCTGGTGATCTTCTGTTATATCTTACGCACCGTTGGGCAGCTGTTATTGAAAGCAAGGGAGAGGGTCTGGCAGTTAGTCTGGATATGGAGAAAGCCTTCGATGGTGTATGGCACAAGGGACTTCCTTCGAAACTACCTTCCTATGGGCTTCCCGAGAGATTATGCAAGTGGATAACCAGCTTCCTCACTGGGCGGAGCATACAAGTCGTTGTCGACGGTTTTTGCTCGAACCCCAAGACCGTGAACGCTGGTGTACCCCAAGACTGCGTGCTATTCCCAACTCTGTTCCTCCTGCACATCAATGATATGTTGGATATTTCCAACATACATTGTTATGCGAATGATAGCACTGGGGATGCGGTATATTCCAGCCGTGTAAGTCTCACTCGGGAAACCGTTGACGACTGCCGAAAGAAACTTGTATCTTCTATAGAGACTTCCTTGGGAATGGTCTCTGAGTGGGGTGAGCTGAACCACGTTCAGTTCAATCCCCTAAAGACACAAAATTTTCGCGTTTACCACTAAGAAAACCCCATTTGTCGTGTCTTCGCTCTTCGAGAGCACTCCTCTCATTGCTTCGCCAAGTATCAGAATACTGGGTCTCGACATTTCGAGCGATTATCAGTTTCGTGGTCATCTGGAGAGACTCTTTTACATTTCGTTGAGACGTTGCTTCTGTGTGCGTCTTCTACCGCATTTACCACGAGGAGTGTTCCGATGAGCTATTTGATCTGATGCTTACTGCCGAATTTCAGCCGCTCAGCGCGCCATCGAATCCTTTACCATCCCTACCACCTGGATGCATGGTGATCCTCCAATGTGCGATTCTCAAGGACCTTTTTTTTACGTTTCACTCATTTGTGGAACGAAATCCTTTCGGCGGTTTTCCAGATCGGTATGACATGGGTCCCTTCAAAAAAGGGGTTTACACCTACCTTCAAGGCCGGCAACACTCTTGTAAATCTTCGAATATTGCAAGAGGTAGTGATCACCTATCATCATTGACAAAAATATGCTTTCCTTGCAAATAAAAAAACATAACAATACATGTATTTGTTTTAAATAGAAATTACACTGAAAATTCTATATGTATGAATCACGTTAATTGCAAAAACTAGGCCCGACATGTGACACTGTGGTCCAAATAATACACGAGTAAAATGTTGGTATCCAGGGCAAGCCACGGGTAAAAACCAGTTTTATATTCCTTTCTTGCACTTGTACAGCCAAAGTCCATGTCAAAGATACGTGTATTATCCTGCTGAATAAAATTGTTGTGACCAATATGACCATAACATGAAAAGAACTGTCTTTCTTGAAGCCTACACAATCTTCTCACACTATACACGATGGGACATCGTTAGTTTCGTAGCGTTATTTAATGAATAGAAAATGAAGCAATATATTTTTTATTTATTTTACTTACGTAATGAAATCTTAATCGGGGCAATATTTTTTTTAATAATATGTTTGAAAATATCAGCATGTCATTTACTGTGAACTTTAACGCCGTGCGTTATAATATATTCATTGCCAATTTAGTGCTATATGTACACTAACGAGCTTTTCAATGGAAGGGGTGACTTGTATGAAAATATTATTTGGAATTTTGAGACATCGGATTAAATGTATAATTTTTATGTTTTAATTTTTTAACAACAGAGTAAATTATAAAATTAATAAATTTGGTTAAGCATCTCACGACGGTTGACGTCAAAAATATATTAAAACTTCATATGATTATTTAAAAACTACTTAGACATATTTTTAAAAATGATATCCACTAGTAAATACTTATTATATACACAAATGAATAATTCACCAAGCTTAGTATAATACACACACAGACAACCAATTTGGCAGAGCGATAACGACATTATCTTGTTATTTCATTCTACAGCTATATTATGTAGTTTATTTAAAACCTCATTTGAATGGTTGAAGTAATGTTTTAGAATAACTAAATATTGACTTTCAAAATGTCACACGTCTAGTATTTCATATCCTTGTATCAAAGATATTCGACGTCCCGCACTCCGTAAGCAGGGCACATGTCTGCACCAGCGTGCTGATGAACTGCACGAAGTTAATGTTGTCGTTACATTTTGTCGTATTTTAATGCAGAAATCGAATAATATATTCATAGTGTATTATTGTTGCTCACGTTTGATTTGAAGGAGGTTTCTTAATATGCATAGGATTGTTTTGTGAATTGAAAAAAACACATAAAACATAAATCCTGGTTAAAACTTGTTTTAATTTTTTTTTTAATTAAGGTTTTTTGTTATGATATCCAAAATGCGATTTTTAAAGATAGAAGATAGAAATGCGTCAGTGAACTCTGGATCGATACAATAACCAATAAATGTTGAACCAAAACAAAAAAACAAACAAAACAAACTCTTAGATTTTTTTAAACTATGCAACACGATATTAAAAGACAAAGATATTAAGAAATATGCCATATCTCACATCAATAGAGGTGAATTTGATTCGGTTTGCTCCCTATCGGTTTCCTTAGCCGGCACTAATGAAGTCCCTTGTTCAAATCCTTTTTGCAGAGCTTTGTTTGACGTTAAAAAGTGAATTTTTACGCTTTGATTGTAATTGCGGAGTCAGGTTGCAAGCTTACTTGGTTAACAGATTTATTTCTTTCTTTTCTTTTATTGTGTGCATTGAGTTTATATTTTATTAAAGAAATATATCAGGTTGTTAGTAAATTTTTATTTCTGATTACGACTCTTTTTCTGTTTTTTCGTTCTCATAACAAAGAAATATATACCTATACAAACATACATTGCAATCTACGACTGAAAACTAAATGACGAAGCATATCGTCTATTATATCACACTTTAGAACGCCAGTTGCATGCTACTCGTACTTCCAAGGATCTATTAGCCGTTCCGAGGTTAGCTTCAATAACTTATCTATTAGCTATAACTACTAATTCACAGCTGACTGGAAATCCTAGTCTATAAATTTAGACTTTAACCCTTCGCCATAAGAAATAAATTAAGATAGCATTCACGGGTCTTTTATCGAGAAACTCTTTTGAGATGTAGCACCTTTCAGTCCATTCGGCGAAATCGTCCATTGGACGTTAAAATTACACAGCTACATGCTTTCAAGCTGTATGTTTGTGTAATATTCTTAGTGCCTTTTCTTGTTAGTTGCTGGTCGTTGAGAATTCGAAACAACGTTATGTAACGCGTATATTGCGTTCGTATTTTATAAATAATATATAATTTACAGTTATTTGCTATTTAACTATTACATTTTAGTTTATAAAATGTTACCCTTTCGTAACATTTATGGTACAAGACTACCAAAGCGCTACTATCTATTTAAAACACATTATCTGCACTGTAATCAAAATGCATTTATTTATTTATTTACAAACCGCAAATTTTATAAAAATAAAATACCTATTTGATAAAACTACTAATTAATTACAATTATAACATCCGATAATAATGAATTTTCTTCATATTTATATTCTAAATATTTATTTATTTTATATTATATTATTTTATTTTTTTCTTATACTTTATAGAAATAAATAAATCATTAGTAACAAACAGTAGTAATAATTCCTAGATATACAGTTAGTATCATAATCTTCTACTCTGCATATTATGAAATAGCAATAGATCCCATCATGTGATCGGAAAACGTAATGGTGACCCAGAGAGCCTGAAAGCATATTTAGAAAGAAATTCATATGTACTGAATATTCATTTATATAAATATTGGTGGAGCAACAAAATTCACACTCAGAGTAATTTGTATATTAAGTTAGTTTATTAAGTAAACAACATCCTGAGATATTTAGAAGTGTTGGAATTTTAAATATTTTAGTATCATTCGACTGAAATCATAACCTGAAGAACCTTCTCTCTCTTCAAACTATGCATGGAACATAGTAAACGAAAACATTGATTGTACAATTAAAACATCGTATTAACATAAAAGTACAATATGTTATGTATATGTCCATTACGAAATCCATTCTATTGCAAACTAAGATATCGAAATAATACTCGCTAAACATGATTCCAGGGTTCAAGGGTCAGGCCTAACGACATGTTAATGAATAGTGGGGTTGTTGCCTCTCCGCCCTCTCCGCCCTCTCTGCCCTACACAGTAGTAACATGCATACGACCGATTCAATCGCATGATATTTAAAATGCCAATCAACTAGTAAGTGCTGTGGTTTTCTATAAATCATCAGCCAATGAATGAATCCCATATTAATATTAGAGAAAAGGGACCAAATATGGAATACTAAAATAAAGTCTCAGAAAAAATGGTACAAATTTGTTATTTTAATCAGTCTTATGGGTTACAACTAATTGCAGGTAAAATTACTCTTGAAAAATAATAATGAAATTAACAAATAATAAACACTTTCAATAATATTATTAACTAAAATCAATTAACCAAAAATGTACATCTCAAAAATGTGACCCTATTATGGAATAGGGTATTCCATAATAGGATAACGCATCGTTTATAGAAACAATAAAATTAGCCCTGCAAGCAAAATAGAGAAAAATAATATTGAAAAGAGAAATATAGAAAGAAAAAGAGAGAAATAGTATTGTCACCACATTACAAATTTACGTTGTCTTATTATGGAATACTATTCCATATTAGGACCTTAACGATATTCCATATTACAAACAATATGACGGCAGGAGGTAAACATAATTAACTTTTTAATTATGGAATATCTGTAAAATGACAATACCATTTAAAAACTACACACCATGGGTAGATACTTATTATGAGATATTAATGTAACCATAAATAAGAGGACATACATGTAAAACTTAAGGTAATATCCAATTGATTTTGTGTTATCAGCGTCGTGTACTCTCACTTGCATGCGAAGCCTCCGAGTGCTGCACGGTGAACAGCCGCCGGTCGGGGCAGCAGGAGGAGTAACATGACACACGGTTGCAATATTCGTGGCGCTTAATTTTTGAAATGTTACTCTATTCCATATTAAGAACGTATTCTATAATTGATACCTTTCCTCTATAATATAATTATATAATTGAATGATTTAAATGTTCACCATAGCCTCACATTATAATTCCTCTTAGGTGCGTAAGATAGACAGATACTATCGTCGCAAACTATATAAATAAAAATGTTGACTTTCGGAAATAAGTTTTATTTTTTAATTTTCTTAAGGACAATACGGCAATTTAAATAAATTTATACCGTTACTTTATAAGAAAATAATAATAAAAATCATTATTTCGCAGTACTTTAAATATCATTGTGGAAATCAAATTCGATTACGCAATCTGTGACGGAAGGCTATTAAATGCAGGTATGCTATAAACGATACAAAAGGTTTGAATTTAAAAGCTTCTATTATTTATGACATATATGTCATGTTCAGATACACACTTTATTCATTAAGCCTTAACGAGTATAGTAGTAAAGTAAAGCGATTAAAGTCCAATGCTTTACATGCCTTGTAGATACATATATATATATAAAATATTGCTAATATTTCATAACGTAAAATAATTGGACACGTTCTCTTTTTAATTATTTTCTCCCGTTTTCAAGTCTTTGACTGAATTTCTAAAGGAGTTGTAGATTTTCTAAAAAGTTGTACTTAAAAATCATATTGCTTATTTATGACAACATAAAGAATATATTTTTATTTTAGTTGACAAAATAATGTTTTTAAATTTTATTGTAACCAAGAAGGAAAACTGCAAACAAGTATATTTTGCGCTGGCCACCGTTGTAATTAGTGAAGGGACGAAACGGAAAATTAAAAGTTCTTCCCTAGTTTTAGCAAAATAATGAAACGGCCTCATCGCGCTTGACACAATGAACTTTTTAAGTTGATGAAATATAACATGAAAATATTTTAACAAACCACTGCTTCGTTAACATTTTTATACCGGGCTTAATGAAATGGGGCTAACTGACATAAAAATATATAAAAATAGGTACTATATAACCTTCCGAACTATGAAAACAATATAGCAGTTTTAATAAACCACGCTGCTCCGCTGCATGTGGTAGAATTTCTTCTCATATCTGTAGTTTTGTTTCACATAATTGAACCGGGGTTATATAAAATCTAAGTGTATTTTCTCATAAAACAACTTCAACATATATTTTATCGAACCATAAATGTTATTGGAACCTGAAGATGGACCACTAGAGGATCGGTAATGACATATGTAACTCAAACTGCGGGTTGTATCTTATTAAGGATTCATATATATGTTAGAACAGTATAAATCTTCAACACACGCGGGTCTGAAATGAGGCGATCTGTATGCGAAACTTTGACGTCTCATACGAATAATAATAAATAGCTAAGAAGAATACGCCACAGCTGCACGAATATAATCAAAATTTAATTTCCTTTCATGTTACCGACATAACTCACAAACACACCAGACGCAGTTTTATTAAAAATTACGAGAAGTATATTATTATATTTTTTATTAAAAACATTACGACAGAAATTATTTTATTATTTTATTGCGGGTAATTTAAAAATTGTGAATAGACTTGAGGGCTTTCAATATAAACGGTGTCATCGTTATTTTCATACATTTGAATTGTACATATTTTAATGATAAATTATTATACATTTTGTTTATTTAGTACTTTAACATTATGTTAATTATACATTTTTTATACGACGATCACAACAGGAGGAAGAAAAATACAAATTCTGAACTTACGATAAAATAATTGTATATATTTAAAAAAATTAAGGAAAAAAGTTGCACATACAAAGGTTTCGGATGTCCAATTCTCTGATTTTAATGCGATATGATAGATATATTTAATGCACCTATGTCTCAACTGAGACTCCACGGTACATTTAAACAAAAAAAAAATGTATTTTAGCGATCCCTTGATGTATGATAATATATTATTATCTTTTTCCGCAAATCAGCGTCTCTTCATTGAGAAATGCACCATCGTCTTGTGAGCGTGAATTTAATTTATAAGTTTAATGTTATTCTTTTCAGGGAACTTATTTCCTTTAAAATATGTCAAAAAAAATCTTCTATACGCCGGCCCCAAGTACACTTGTTCCAAATAATATTAAATACATTCGAGTTGTGGTGGTATACACTCGTGGTATCATGGTATCATGCTGTTACTTTATTTAATTTGATTTCATGTTTTCAATAATTGTTGCAATTATTTATTATTTAGGATAAGGAATGTTAGTTAGCAGGTTGAATCAAATTCTTAGTTTTCGATCACGTTGCGGTTACAATCACTATCACCTCGTGTCATTTAGTATTTTCTTCCCGGTTAGAGCGAATAAGATTTCGGATTTAAAATCCATGTACATAGAATTGTCACCAGACTGTATTATACAGTCTTGGGGACGAGATTACATTATCACAATAAGATAGTTTTACCCAGAAATGACTGAATACAGTCATTTCTGAGTCAGTCAAAACAACAGTTTTTTTTTGTAATTTTTATTACTATAATATACTGTAGTATTAATACGTTATTTAGTTCTATTGTAATTAATCATTTATATATATACTTAGAAATTTCTTCCACATGTTGAGTTAAGCAGTTGTGATATATTTTATTACATTTAGCTTAGTAGTCATATTAATGCAATAACATTGTTGAAAGTTTTCTTATTTAATGATTTTGGCAGATATGTACTTTGTTCGTAAGCTTGTCAGCTTTATCTTATTAAAGATGAAAAATAAGTATAAGAAGATTTTAAATAATATTTGTATGTTACATAAATTTTAAAAACTATTTTAATTCATTAAATTGAACGCATATCTCGCAGTTTACAGTTATGAATGGTGGGATGATGAAGTGAAAGACGCCGTGGAGTTAAGGAAGAAAGCATTACTGGATTATAAAGCCTCCGGTAAGGAAAAAATTATGAGAGATATAAGAAAAAGAGAGTACAAGCTGCAAAAGCACAAAACGAACGCACCTGTAAAGATGAAGCGTGACAATTCTGAGAGAGGGAGGAACGAAAGGTTAACAAACAACTTCCGGGAACACACGAAGCTTTTCTGGCGAGAAGTTAGTGATTCCCGGGGTTGTTCGGTAACCTGTAGAATTAAAGGAGTGCTTTCGAAGAACGGTGAAATCTTAACAGAACAAGCACACGTTTTGCAGCAGAGGACGGAATTCTACAAGGAGACATATGAAAGTGAGGACGCCTCGGCCTCGAGTACCAGCAAAATACTGAGTCCCGATGTAGCCGATGGTGAAATCAGTTTGGAAGAACTGGAGAGCGCGATTCGAAGCCTGAAATGTGGTAAGGCTGCGGGAGCAGACGAAGTTACTGTCGAGATGATCAAATATGTTGGACCACGCCTCTTGGATTTATTCTCGTTTTTGTGCAATTTATGCTGGGAATCAGGGGAGGTCCCAGACGATTGGCGAGGTGCAGTCATCGTACCTTTGGCATAAAGCCAAAGGTTCACAGATAAACTGTGCAAGCTATAGGGCTATCAGTTTGGGCGGTAAAGTTTATGCCAAAATATTAGCGAGAACATTGCAAAAGAGATCTGAAAGGCTATTGTGGGAGACCCAAGGAGGTTTTAGACCTGGAAGAGGGTGTATAGATCAGATCTTTTCCCTCCGCATGATCACGGAAAAGTTTTTGGCCCTAAACCAAAAGGTTTTCTGTACTTTTGTGGATTTGGAAAAGGCGTTTGACAGGGTTGTGAGGAAGAAATTATGGGAGATACTGCCCCGATACAATGTGAGCGGACCCTTGCTACAGGCTGTAAAGTCTCTTTACAGAGATCACTCAGCCTGTGTGCGAGTAGGAGCTGACATGTCACCCTGGTTTGACATCCAATCGGGTGCTAAGCAAGGTTGCGTTATGTCAGCTTGGTTGTTCAATTTGTATTTGGATAGATGTCTCCAAGACGTGCAAGACAGTGACATGGGAGTAAAAGTAGGTGACCTTAAAGTCAATTGCTTGCTATACGCAGATGATGCAGTGCTCATTGCATCATCAGAATGCGATCTGCAGGCATTGGTCACCACTCTGAAAGATGGATGTGAAAATAATGGTCTAAACCTGAATGCAGATAAGACGAAGGTTCTGATATTTAAAGAAATGAAGAAAGAACAGAATGTAAGATCAACGTGAATGGTAAGACAATAGAACAAGTGAATGAAGCGGTATATATTTGGGAAATATGTTTAGCAGAGACGGAAGATCCGAAATGGATGTGGAAAGACGTATTGCTGTCGGTAACAGAGTTAACGGTGCTTTGGCTGCATTGTTGAGACGGCGAAACGTCAGCATAGCTGCACGTTTGGCTGTACACAATGTAGTTTTGCTACAGACGCTGTTATACGGCAGCCAAACATGGGTAACACAGAAGAAGAATGTAAGAAAGATGAATGCTGTGGAGATGCGATCTCTTCGCAGAATATGCGGAGTCAGTCTAGCTGACCGAATCCGCAATGAAGAGATCCACAGAATGGCAGGTACTAGCGAAGATGTCATGGTAAGAATGAAGAAGAACATGCCCAGGTGGTTTGGACACGTCGAACGAATAAGTGATGAAAGAATGGTAAAAAAGATTTATAAAGGAAAAGTGAGCGGTAAGAGAGAAAGGGGGAGGCCTCGAGTGATCTTCGAAGAAACAGTAGCTATGATACTGGAGGAGGTCACGTAAAAAGCATGAGGATCCCTCGGAGGGCATGTATGAAGAGGTTGATGTCTGTGGCCAAGGCCAAAGAGGTATGCAGGGACCGTAGCGTTTGGCGCTCCGTCGTCTCTACCCTGCAAGGGATATGGCGTGAAGTAAAATAAATAAATAAATAAATACAGTTAAAATATAGATTTTTGAGCATTAAGTGAAGTTTAAAGGTCCAAAAGTGGCCTTCCAGTACGACAGCATATGATGAATTATTGTTTCAAAGTCACATTTTTATCTCACTTATGAAAGTACTTATCGTACTTATGAAAATTCGCACTCTATTTGTATGTGTCTAAGGGTTAGCCCCACGGGCAGAACCAACAAACATCTTTATGTTTATATGGATACCTTTTTCGCTTATTAAATCACATTTTTTTATTTTTTTATCAATACGTCAATACGTACAGTCTTACAAACTTAATAAGTGATAACAATTAAAAATCTAGTGTAAAATAATATTTACGAAGTAAGGCTTGGTGAAGATTCTTTTAAAATATATTTTAATAATACAATTATAAAATGCCATGTATTTTTAATGAAAATGTTTGTAGACGATACTTTGATTATTGTGAAGCAACATGTGCAGCAATTTCCATGCTGCAAATTAAGATTAAATTTACCATATTTTCTTTTTCTAGTTTATATTTTAATAAAAAAACATGTTAGTTATATATTTGTGATATCAATAATATTATAATTAAAAACATGAATTATACAAAATTTTCTAATAGAGTTAATTAAAACTGAAAGTAACGAAAGTTCATGCATAGAAATACATTATTTAGGAAGTAGAGTAAAACTCGCTGCAATATAAGTTCCTAACTTAAAAGTATGCTCCTGAAAATTATGAGGAAATATTGTGTGCTACTTTAATGAACTATAAAACAAAATTAAACAAAAACAATAAACAGCTTCAATAAAGCACACACATGGAAAGGGATCTCTTCCAGGTAAAATACAATTCCGACATCACAATATTTTTAAATGGAGAAACGCAAGACGTATATATCTATATTTTTTAAATTGATTTACTTATTAAAGTTAAAACTTAAAAGTTTCGAATCAAAATAAGATTTTATATTTTACAGGGAGTAACAAAATGTTTAATTCGTTAGTCAAAATTGTCCACCGGGGTCTTTAGGCCAAGATCGATAAAATAATTATAATTTTTCAGAGATTTTTCAATATATATATATATATATACTGATTATCCGTTATGCTCTGATCTGCTCTGGTCTACTCTATTCTATTCTATAGACAAAAATGAAACAAACAAATTATATAATTAGTTCTATCCGGTAAAAAAGAAAAACCCTTTGAAATGCAGTGTAAATTGTTTGAAATTATAACTTTTCCGAGCTCTGAAGCCTCGTATAGCCACCGTAATGCGATTCGAGTCCATCTTTGACTACAAATACAATGAACTTTTGAATTTATATTTTAAAATAAACCTATTTTTAATGTAAGATGCTTTTTTAGTAATGGACGGTAAGATGCGTGAATTTAAATTAAATCCAACACCACAAACTGTTTTAATTAAAGAACATAAAAGTAAAATAACCCGCATTGCAGGATTCGTACATTAAATTAGTCACAAGATAATTTTTATTCCTATCAGAAGTATCGAAAGTATTCCAATTCCGTTTTAAACCAACTTTTTGCAATTTGCTTTGTGGTTATATTAAGTAACTTCCGACTCTGTAACACGAGCTGAAATTAAATTTTTTTAAATGAATTTTTTCGTAATTTTGTTGCTTAATTTAGTATGATGTAACGTATTATTTATCATGTTAAGACAATATTATTATTATATCATTTTAAATTATTTATATTTTTAAATATTAAAGAAAAATGGAATTAGCAAAATATTCACAGAACGTGTAAGGCTTTCTTCAAATTAAAATAATCCACTTTACTTACAAGAACTTCATGAAGTTCATATTACTACTGAAAATAATGTAAGGCTTCAATTAATAAATTAGACAAGCACTATAGAAATATTTTCAGAGACTAATTCTCTTAAGTGGTATTAAAAAATAGTTTTTTAATTATAAAAGGTGAAAATAAAATAAATAATTGAAACAGTAAATACTTGTATTTCTAAATCTGTATTACACACATTTGGTGCAGTTTCCATTTTTCAAAACTTAATTGCTATGATAAAACAATATTCACGTTTGATCCAACACTAAAACAAACACGTCTGTATAACCCTTTGTTCAGGTTATATGATAAAAAACGGGACATTTTGCCTTTTAATCGAAAATAATTTAATAAAATATTGAATACTCTTAAAATGTCAATGTCCAGATTTTATTTAATTTCCACTCGATCGTTGTTGGGGCGTCAGCTAGTACTTTATAAAAATAAAATAAGTAATTTTTGTGTATTGAGAAATATCTTACATTAAATCAATTAATATTTATAAAAACTTAATGCTTTCCCTACAACTTAAACTTAACTAATAAAATAAAGTAAATTGGCCGTAAATACAATCCTCACCCCTGGGAGCGGACCTATTTCAAAGGACCAAGAATTAGGTTAATCTTTGCAGAAAATAACAACCCAGTTAAAATACTTTCTAGACAAGGAAAAAACATGTAGATAAAACTTTTATTGATTAATATTAATGTCTTTAAGATTTAATATATTTTTTGTAAATTTTTAAGGAATAATTTCATTCATTCTAAAAATAAATCTTATAAACCATCATGCCTTTTCCATTCTGTGTGAAATTAGTGAGATATATAATAGTAGAGCGAGTAATAACACCACGGCATGGATGAAAGCGATAACAAAAAAAAAATAATGAATTGACCGTGCGTTGTAATAAAAAATATTCATTTATATATTATTCTCCTATTTAGCTAAACAACGATTTAGTGGTAATCCTATTATAAATATTGGATATATGGTAGGAGGGCAAATGAGAGTGCGGATCACAGATGGTAAGTGATCATCGACGTACTCACGACGGAACTTCATTCTACATTCATCATTTCATTTCATTCATACATCCTAGCGATCTAGAAAGAAAAGTCCTTGAAAACCGCACAGTAAAAGATCGCCACGCATCCTGGTGGTATGAATGGTATTGCTACGGGCCATGATATGCTGTGCGGTGATTAAATTCGGCGACAAGCATTACAGTAAATAGCTTTTCGTTCTTCATTGGAATAAACATTTCCCGTCAATGAATCCATTTATACACACATCACCGGGTCCCTGACAATCCGAACGGCTGTCCATTGTACGCGGACAAAGGGTAGAACTGATATTGGGCTGATCCGAACCAGGATTGAGAACCTTATAGAACGCAACTCTTTAGCCAAGTTTTAAAACTACTAATGCATCGTTCTATCACTTCCAAATTCCTCGAGATTAAATTGCCTTTAGTCTCCAAATGACCACAAAACCGAGAGTCGCTCGAAATGTTGAGGCCCAGTATGCTGATCTCTATCTCCCTGTAACGCACGGTGTTACTTTTAATTACTCAACTATAGAATGCGTTAATTTTGAAGGACGGCTGGCTTATGAAGGCAACTATAAGCCAAAGTATATAAAATATTACAAAATTAAGACCTTCTTCAAATCTTGTATGTTTATCACTTTGAGGTATCTACTACTTCAAATCAGTCGTGCCTGATATTAGGCGGTTATAAATGTTTTGGGTAGGTTGTATCAAAACTGTGATATGTTTTGATAATTTTGTTAAAAAAAGATTAGAAAGTTAAACCTTATTGCAATTATTAATTTTGTTTTAAAGACATTAAGATTTAAAAAATTCGTAATATGTACGACAAAAAATATGTCTAGAAATATAAACTAAATGAAAGAAAAGACTAATTAACAAAATGTATCACAAAGTATTGCATGTATCTCAAACATCCCGTAATGACAATCAGACACGCCTGCCGCATTCATTGATGATTATTTATACTTTATTGCACACATTTGTATAGTAGAATATATAACATGACGTAATAAATGTGACAAGCTGGAAAATGCGGTTTTATCGTCAAAGCCATTTCTTCCAGACAACCCTCAATGAGAAAAAGAAAAAGGTATTGGTGAATGTATTTTGAGATATAATGTATTACTGGTATTGCAAGAAAAAACATTCATTTGGGGAATCAAATACTATACATTTATTGATTTAATTATAAATATATATATTTAATTTTAGTCTATTCATCATAATCTTATTACATTATATTGGTGCTATTTGATTTTATAACTTAATAAATCAAACAAACAGAAATTATAATTCACTTGTTGTATCTAGTTGAATTTTAATGTTCATGAAAAATAACATTGAAAAGTTGTTAAAATTATATAAAATCAAAACATTCCGCAGCGTTGAAGCCTCCATCTCCACCGCAATCCGACTCAAGTCTATTCTTGAGATTCAGACACATAAACATTTTGAAAAATCTATTAATAAAAAAATGGTGGGCTAAAATATATTTGTCTGAAATATGTTTGTCTAAAACTAAACGAATTTGTGGAAATGAAATGGTTTAATTCCAAAAGATAAAGATAAAATCATCTGTATTGCATGAACTGCACGATAATATAAAAGTTCAAATAAATCACAAAACAATTTTAATTCCTGCTGAAGTATTTAAAGTATTGCCATCCCATTGTAAATGAGCCTTTGTTTAAGTGTTTTAAGGTTATATTAAGTAACTTCCGATACTCCATCATCAGTAAAACGAACTTATTTTCCTAATATTTTTTATATTCTCAATTGCTTAAAATTTTTAAGTAACATATTTGTGACTTGACTCCTTTATTGTTGGGGTAGAGTGTTTGTTTTTTACCACGTTTGACTTAGCTCGTCTGCGTCACGTCTGTCTGTTTGTGGCGATCAAATCTTGCAATCGAAATTTCACCTACTTTCAAGCTAGCTAGAGCGATGAAATTTTCAGGATCGCTCAGAAGTCGATGACAATGCAATATTCAAGCATAAAAAAAATCTAAAAAGTAGAAAATAATTAAATATTTAAAAGAAAATTAAAAACCCACGTTTTACAAATGAACTCAAAAGAAGAAAATAATTTTGCCCTATGGCAGCTCTGAGCTCCACGTCTGCCTCACTCCATCACCCCTCCTGCAGCTGTTGCCTTAATTTGTGTCACTCGTAATCTTGTACTAAGCTGAAGACTGAAAACGTGGGGCGCATCATTTGGTGATTTGGCTTATACATGTGTATTGATTAGTTCTAGGTGATTTTAAATTTTTAGTCAATTGAGAGTGAATTTCAATGTATGCGTTTGATAGCAAGGCTGTTAAAGTTATAAATAACAAAAAACCTTGATAGCTTTGACCGGGCAAAAGACGAAGTAGACTTTGATAAAAATCCTTTTAAGTACTACAAAAACATTTTCAAAGACGAAAAAGATAAGCTTCTCTTGACCAACGAGCAAATTATTGATTATTATAAAAGCGCATACGAAGTGCCCAAAAATCGAAGGCTGTATGGGGATCCCAACGAACGAAAACCTGAGAGTCCTTCCATAGATTTTCATGCTAACCCACCAACTTTGGAGAAAATCAATAAAAAAATTAAAAAGAAACCATCTAAATCAGTACCAGGTCCGGATGGTATCCCTTATATAGTTTATAAAAAATGTCCGTTGATTCATAAACATCTATTGAATAAATTCGGTAAAATCTGGTCAAGAGGACAAACACCGGTAACATTCGGAAATGATCTTTTTGTCCTCATTCTCAAACGTGACAATGTCTCGGATCTTAGGGACACTAGACCGATAGCTCTAACAAACAAAATATCAAAAATATTTTTTTCTTTTTTACAAACAAAAATGACGCAATTCATGATGAATAATAAATATTTCGGGCCTAATCACCAGAAAGGGTTTTTGTCTGGCATTTTTGGATGCCTCGAACATAATACGTTACTATCGGAAAGCCTTAAAGATGACAGAACTAGTGAAAGACAAATAACGGTATGTTGGATAGACTTAGAAAACGCTTTCGGGTCGGTACGACATGAACTGATGATGTTCGCGCTAAGGTGGTATAACTTTTCAACGTTAGTTAGTAACATGATTGTATCATATTATTCAAAATTAAAATTTTCCATAATCACAAATCATTCCAAACCATTAAATTACAACATAGGTTTATTTCAAGGCTGTTGTATTTCTCCAATAATATTTAACATAGTAATCAATATTTTAATAGATAAATTAATTAAAAACGAAAAGAAATGGGGTTATCGATTTAAGTTTAACAATAAATACACAGAATCCATACTAGCATTCGCAGACGATCTCGCGATACTGACACGTAATCCAAAACAATATCAGCTACTTTTAAATGTTGTGGAGGATTTCTGTGTTTGGAAGGACGGATTGAGGACAAAACCAAATAAATGTCTTTGTCTGGGTAGGCGGAACACCAGATATACCTCTTACGATCCGAGTCTTATAATAGGCGGTAAGTGCGTTACTAAAATTACCGACGAGGCTCCGTTCAAATTCTTAGGCAAAAAAATTGATTACCAAGGGCGCACTCCATCGTTAGATATAATAGTCGATAGCTTTTTGAATGATCTAAAAAAGGTAGACAATCAACCAATAAGTAACATCAAAAAGACTTGGATATACGATAATTATTTAACATCACGTCTAAATTGGCCTTTCCTCGTTTACGATATCAATAAGACTCTTTTGTTGAAGTTAGATGGAAGCGTCATAAGGACATTGAAATCATGGCTCGGGTTAGCGCATCCAGCGGACTCTTCTATTTTATTTAGAGACCGACACAATTTTGGGTTAAAATTAAAGAAACCATCGGAACTCTATAAACACCTAAGAGTGACTAAAAGACATATCATCTCAAAATCGAATGATGATACTATAACGTCTCTCCCAAAAGATAAAATTGCCGCAGAGCTAGAGTCATGACTTCAATTCCATAAACAATTTATGATAGGTGTTCAAACAAATAAAGCAGTGCTAGGATCAAGTAGGAAAGAACAAGACTTAGAAATTATAAAATCCTTTATTCGGCAAGATGAATACGATAATTACCGGTTGCACGGGATGAGTTTAGAATTGCAAAATGAATGGGTGACCATAGGAGATTTTTGTATTGTATTGTAGCTTTGAGGTGGCGCACCCTGCTTCATGATTGGTCCCCAGCATTATTAAAATTTTATCTTAACGCATTCCAAATGACTCTCCCAGATCAAAGTAACTTAGTAAGATGGGGCAAAGCCACCGAAAAATCTTGCAACATCTGCGGGGAGGCAGTAGGAACCGCTAAACATTTGCTAGTAGGGTGTAGGGTACTTTTAAATAGAGGTAAATACTCGCGTCGCCACGATAAAGTATTAGAAATCATACGAGAAGCGGTTAGTCTTTCTGTAGCAAGAGCGCAGAAGGGTATAACAACCACCAAAATCAGTGGAGTTCGTAAAGGCAGGTTTGTCCAAAAAATCTAAACTAAAACCTTATTCCATCTTGGACGCGTCTCCTGATTGGACTCTCATGCTGGACACGTATGAAAGGCAATACAAAATCCCCGGGGATGTTTGTGTTTCGTCATGTAGGCCGGACTTATTCCTGTACTCAAAACAACTAAGGCGCGTTATAGTTGTGGAGCTTACTGTACCCTGGGAAACAAACATTCCCAAAGATCATACATTTAAGCTTAACAAGTATTACGAACTATGTAACGAACTGATCAGGAATAAATTCATAGTTAATTTATACGCTGTAGAAGTAGGAAAAAGAGGTACAAAAGCAAGATCTCTCTACAATTTATTTCAGGATCTCGGCCTTTCTAGAACGATCATCAGTTCATTTCTGGAACGTATTTCAAAGGCAGCTTTAGTAGGTTCTTACGATATTTGGTTAGGTAGGGAGAGGAGCGTGAACAGTGAAGGTGAGCGTGTATGCGCATACTAAAGAGGCCCCTTAAACGCACACCTGGGTCGCAAGTCCCAGGCATTGTTTGCGCTCCTTTTCTTGCAACGCGATGGGTCCGGCACCCGCACGGTGAATCCATGGAATGCTAAGAAGCTTCGTTTTTCAGTCTTTTGCAGAGCACTGGCTCTCCAACAATTCTAGTTGCTGGTGTTGGCACATAGTCAAATAGTAGAGGCTGATACTGGGCGATCCATCGCAGAGATGGGAACAGTTCTCCATATGTGGCCGATCTTGCGCCTTATATATCGTTAACCTTTATTCAAATATTTCATTAATGTGCCACGCCTCAATACAACAGAATAAAATACATATCTTATAAAAATAATAAAAATAGCATAAAAGTTAGTAACCTACAACCTGATTTAATATTTACTATTCAGTATTTAACACTGGCAATAGCTGGAAGAAAGTCAATAAATATATAAATAAATTAACGTTATAATGTATATTACTTTTGTGATGACTTCTGTATTAAATATTATGTTAATATTATCGTAGTACATTACTGCAGCGGCCGCCAAAAGGATAATTATAAACAGGAATGATGGACTTACACATACGTGAGTCCATCAATGTCGAGTTGCGGCCAAGGCTTTTATGTTTCTTTTCCCAAATAATGCCCGAAAATTAAAACTAAGTAGTAGTAGGTAAATCATTTTGTCAAATACATTATATATCATTTACTTTTTAAAATCAAAGACGAACAAAAATAATTTTCCACGCGCCAAAGCGTTCATTTGTTTTTCTCTTTTTTCTCTGACAACCGAGCAAGAAGCAGCTTTCTATTTGCAAGCCAGTTCGAAATTTACATAAAACCTTAATTATACAAAGATTTTCTTAATATTTTCAAATCTCCTTGGTTGCAATGTATCGGAATAAAAGATTCAGGAATTTATAAAATACACGACATATTTGAGTTTACTTTGTAATTTATTTGGAAGCTAAAATAGATATGATTCACAAGTTCTGCTGGCTGTTGCTTGCAATTGTTTGGTTAGTACAACTGTTGCGATTCATCTTCAAGAGAGTTGTCAAAATGATGCTTCAATTTTTAAGCATATTTAAGAAAATGTACATTACCTTTATAATTTGAAATAAGTTAATAAATCTACTTATTACACACATTCACAAAGTGGTCATCGATTCTAAGAAACAATTATCTGATAGCAAGCATGGCACTGTAGCTGTGGTTATCTCACTAATTTATTATCCTCCCTCCCGCCTCTCCTTTTGGCTCCTTTGCTATAAGGAATATTACTGGAAATGATATTCCCATTTTTACCACCATTATCAGTCGTCGATCTCTGAATAAATAAATTCAGTTATTCAATTTTTATTCTACTTTATTAGTTTATTTTTCGTCAATTGTTTAAAGTTTCTATCTAGAATAGGTACGTACTTATTGTAGAATTACTCCTCATGTATTTAGTGATTATTTAAAATAAAAATCAAAGATTAAAACATTATTAAGGCATAGTCTATTTTTTTTTTGCTACGGATCTTATATGAAAGTTTTCTAATCATTTTTGAAATAATAAATCAACAACAACATTATCGGTATCGAATAATTGTGTATTCTTATAATTTGAAAATAAAATTTTATAATATAAAAAATACTATGTTTCCATACGAAACATATCTATTTGTAACAATCTTTTATAATGTGATGGATATTTTATAAAACACAAAGTTTTTGAAAATGTATTCATATGACACTTTGTCCTTTGCTACAGACATTTCAAAGAATTGAGTCAAAGTAAAAGTATGAACTATAGCTGAATAAGCACAAGTTTCGTTTGAAATCATAATGGTATACCATATACATTACTTTGTAAAGGCTGGACCAATTTTTACAGAGCTTTCATTTGCGGATAGCTGATGTTATAAACCAATATATATATATTAACCTGTCTTAAAGCATTATTTCTAAATAAATTAATTCCCGTAACTTCAACGACTATTACAACTTAATTGTTAATGTTTTACAACAATTATAATTTAAAATTATTATTATTTATTATGTAAAAATAAATAACGAGTACTTGTAATATAATAAAATGAAATCATTCTAAGCTTTGAGTTAGGTCAGAATTGATATCTTCCATTAAGATCGTGGGTTAAATTTGATTCTTATCATTTTGTAACGAAAAGAAGATTCCAATTAAATAGAGTCCCTTAAGATTGAAGCAATGGTGACTTGAAAGTTTCAAGTAATATTTAGACCCTACAGCGCTAAGAGAGAGCTAAAACCGAGTATATATTCTTTGTTGAAATGTGACTGAAATTCTTTAATTAAAAAAATAAAATAAATATAGACCAATATTCTACCTACATATCTGATTGCTGTTAAGAATCCTCTAAATTTTATAGCCAATAACATGTTATAACCATAGATTATTAAAAAAACTGTCTTATGATATACGTATTTTGAAATAATACTTACATCGTTCTAAAAATATTAGATTGCTGTTGAGAAAGATACTCCGATTATCTGCATACTCGTATACTTTATTTGTGTTGTTTTTGTGTATCTTTCACTAATTTTGAATTGGTTTTTTTTTCAACATGTGCACATGTCATACCTTTTCATATAACTGAAGAAATTAAAGTTTTTGGCTGTCTCACTATATTTCGTCAATAAAATATAATTTATTTTGCTATCTAGGACTTAATTTTTTTATATTGTTAATATAAATATTACTGGTAATATTAGTCTTTGGCTACCCCGCAAGGGATATGGCGTGAAAATAAATAAATAAATAAATAATAAATAGAAATATTGAAAGCCTTTTTTTATATTTGACAAGCAATAGGTATTGTTGTATACATTTTTATTAAAATACTCAACAATATCTTAAAAAATTTAATCACTTATAACATTTTTTGGACGTTATGTTATCTCTAAAACGTAACATCAAGTTACAAAATAAAGCTAATTAGTCTTTAGCGCAATGCTCACCCCCGGGAGCGACCTGTTCAGAAAGCAACGATTAGGTTAATCTAGATAGAAAATAACCAAGTTAAACTGCTTCCTACATTAGAGTATAACATCGAGATAAAACTAATATTGATTAAAAAATAATCTATTTTTGGCATGAATTTAAAAATAAAATTGTTGAATTATACCTTTTAGACATTGTATTCTTGTTTTCAGGTATGCAATTTTATGAACATCTATTTAATTATTTAATTATTGTATTGTATTTTTGATTGATTGAATTGGTATTTTTCATAAAAAATATTGCAACTTTTAGAATCAGTTTCCTTCGCTTTTCTAACTCATTTATCTACTCATTTACTGAATTTTTCGTCTTCATTTACTTACTTTTACAGCCTAATATTTAAAATGAGCTTAATAGCTTAGTATTTTTTTCTATATCTTATCTTTTATCTTTATTCCAAACTTATGGTAATGATGTGCATATTTTTAACTTGCATTTATAAGAAAAAAGTTTTAGTAGATAAACCTGGCATATTTTTGTGTTACTATATAAATAGCAAATTGCAAATTGTTATTTAAAACAATTTAAATGACAAATCAATTAAATTGCCATTAGGATTTGATATAAACGTAGCTCAGAATCACAGAAATATGATGAGAAAATCAAATTTGAATTTATTGAACAAAAACTTTAGTTAGTAAATATTTAAAAAATATTCCGATGTGTTGGTTTTACTAATATTGATATAATAATTATTAAAGAACATAAGCATTATTGGTGTAGTGATGGTTAGTGTAGTGTAGTAATGTCAAATTAGCCTTTAAAGGTTTGTGTTATTTCTTTTTCAATCTAAGTGTGAACTGTGTGTTACAGGATCTTTATAAGTGTTTCCTTGTTTTCTTTGACATCTGAAAATTCCTCATGGACTCCTCTCACCTACTCATCGCATTAGCTCTAGTGCTTTCTACGAACCCGAAAGTAGAGACCGCTGAGTAATCACTAGTCATGGACCAGCCGTGAAAGGGAGGTTCAACAAAAAACTTAAGGTGACAACCGTAACTGAAGATTGCGTGCACCAGTAGCTGTGTTATGACAATAATAATAAGCGGTAATTTTTGTTCAGTGACATTTTATTAAATTCTAATATACTTTACCTCTATATAACTCTGATATACAACATGGGTCCTCAGGGATCCTCGGGAACACATTTAAATTGATTTCAAAGACGCTCCAATACTTACACTTCCATAATTTGTTATCTCAGTAAGTACGTACGTAATGAAAAAACAATTTATTTCAAAAAATTTATAATAATTTAAAATTTAAAAATTATCTTAAAATAACAGGAGTTCCTAAATTAAGACGAAGTAAAACAAAAAAAAATATAATAAATTTTCCAAATATCACAAACCTAAAGAACGTAAAATGTAAAGCTCACATAAAACGCTTACTTTTTATAATTAAGTTTTTCTATCCAAAGCTCTTATCAAACTAAAGACGATGTATATTTTATATATATTTTTCTCTCAAACTATTTGTAAAAAAATTGGGAAAAATGAATGGAAGTAGATGAGCGTAAAAGCTCATGTCCAAGTGTTAAATACAAGTTAAAGATAATGTGTACAAAAAATCAGTAAGATAGCTTAACTAGCTTCTATGGAAACGGGTTTCAAATATAGTAAATTTAACATGGGTGTTCACCAAATATACGAACCTGGTTCTACTGCGGCTCAGCTATGTATGTAGAGATGTAGTGTGTAATGTTTATTAAATGGAATAACTAAACCTAACTGTAAAGTATTAATTGGGCAGCACTCAGCAAACTCCTTAACGGGCGGGAACAAAGTCCAACACGTGGCGTATTTGCACTCGCGAATAAACTAATAAACTAAACTAATCGTATAAAAAAAAAAAAATCTGAAGACACGAGGCATGAGAGTCCAAAATAAACCTCACGACACACACTCGCAAAATAATTAATAATATTTTAAACTATCTGACGCTGCTAATATCGCAAATAACAACAGATCAAAAACGCACTCTCACTGGGACGGCCAGAGGGAATCAACTACAGCGCGGACGCCGAGTGACGGTGGAGAACCAAAACTTGTTCTCACCTACCCCACGATAAGACGCTCAGGCGCGAATACAAAACAATGGGTTTAATAGGGCCTACCGAACTCCCTTAAGTGATTAGTAAATTAAAAGAGTACACATGGCTAAGAGAATAATGCAATATATATGAATATATATATATATACTCGTATAATAAGAAACAAACAAAGCGCGCTTTACCTTTTATATGTATTTATTTATTTGTTTATTTATTTATCTTCACGCCATATTCCTTGCGGAGTAGCCAGGGACGACGGAGCCCCAAACGCTACGGTCCCTGCATACCTCTTTCGCCTCGGCCACAGACATCAACCTCTTCATAAATACCCTCCAGGGGGTCCTCATGCTTTACTTATTACACGACTGAAAAAAGTGAGTAATGCTTTTTTGGGGCAATCTGAATAATCTGATCTTTTTCAACAAACTTCGAGTAAAAGTTGGGATTTTATTATAATAAGTTGTAAAAACTTGTCAATTATGTACTTAAATCATAAACAATCATTTATCGCTTAAAAATACACAAATTCTTTTTTTTTAATTGACATAATTATTATATCTCCAACCAATTTTGAAGTTTTACTATAAATAATTGAAAATTTAGAGTGCAACGCAGCCTAGATAATGACTTAAATAATAAGCAAATAGCTCTAATAAAACTACACTCAGTAGATTTTTTTATCGTTATGCCAACCTAAACTAATTTTTGAGTTTCCTCTAAAAAGTTTTTCGGTTTTATAAACGCTGCAACTGGTGACATTAACAATAAGTTTTTTCTTATATTGTAATTGTCGTTAAAACCAGTTTTTATTGCAAAGCAAATTACTATTAAAAGAAACGCCCGTTCACAATGATCACACCATGCAATAAAGATTATTTTATCTTTATGCTGTAGACTAAAACTATTTCATTTATATAATTTAATTTAATTTTAACAAACATATTTTTAGACAATAATTATCAGCTTGTTACATCACCTAAAAATAACAGCTATAACAACTTGTTACGTCACCTAAAAATAGGTAATTTTTAAAAAGTGTTTTCGAGTCGGATCACGGTGGCTATATACAACTTCAGAGCTTTAGAAAGATTTGGTTTTATATCTTTTATATTGCTATACCATTTCAATGGCTACTTCTTATGGCTCTTTTTAGTTGATTTACTTAAGGCATAAATAATACTTTAATTTGAAAAAGAAAAGATTAAAACCTTATATTTTTTGGTGCGTTTGAAATTTTGTTGTTTACTTTTGTGCTTTACAACAGAGAATTTTCTTGTATTTGTATATTTCCGTATTCCTTTTTTTCTTTCATACATTCTTACATGTAATGTACGCGGAAAGTATGATCACTAAAAAGCATTGAGCGAGAACCATTACGATATCAATCTTATGTCTGTGTTGCATTTCGTTAATTACTTTATTTTAAACTTTTCTTTTGTTTTATTGTATATTTTTTACCGTATATTTTGAGAAATGTTATATAAATATATAATATCTTTGTAATGATAATATCAAATTTCTCTCATGAAATTTCGAAACTTAAATATCTCTGAAATAAAACGAAATCTGCTAATGAAATCGATATTAGTTAACATTACACAAAACTGGATACTAGAATTTAAAGTCAGTAGAAGGCATAGCAAAGGAGATGTGGCATTTTCTATATTAGAAAAAAAGAGGGACTCTCCAAACTAATAGGGAAAATTATTAGATCTAATTAAATACACTCTCCAAAATCGAGTTTGTATAGAGCGCATTGAAGTGTCTAAACTGACGAAACAATGTGTATAATGAAAAGTAGTATAACGTGGTCCATTTTGAGAAATATTTCTGACATTAAAGACATTAATTCTAGGCCATTTTTCTAAGGATAGAAAGTATTTTGTTTACTCAGAAATAAGAAAGATGCCGTCTGGGTAATGTACATAGTTTAAACACTATCTTTGTGCCTAACACCTTCCAGTCTAGTTTCTTAAAAATAAATTCCAGTGCTGCTGTAAATAGATAAAGAAATAATGAAAAAAAAATGTTGTCTCTTCTATCACCTCTTTTAACCTGAAACCATGGACCAGCTGCTCCTAATTTTACTAATTAACGCCGTTGTATAGATTACACAGACGAAACCACAAGAAACAGTTTACCATAGAGCGATATTTAAGTTTATTAATAAAAGGTTTCCAATATTTATAATAATTACTATATCTTAAACAATTATATACTCCAACGACAATTAAAATAAGAATATCAAGTGAAACCGCTGTATAAATTTATGTATTTAGGTCGGACCGATATCCTAAGAAAACAAATTGAAAACTTAATGGGTCCACTTTGAGAACACTTTGAACTTTATAGTATATTTTATACTTCCAATAGTATATTACATTATTAGCACCTTTTTATTAGATAATTCTTCCAGTTCTGTTCTTATATCGTTAGCAATATTGTCGTCCATTTGCAAAGACAAAATTATTATAAACACATAATCGGGGTTAACACCTGGTATTATAATTATATAAAGGAATAAATAAAGCATACAATATTTTGTTATATAATAGTTACATTTAAAAGTATATTTTTTTAAATATAAAAATTTTTTGAAATAAGTTTTAATTTATTACTTAGCTAAAATAATTAAATAGTCTATGTATTAATTTTTTTTTTCTTTTTTAATTTGTTAACATTTTATATAATAACAGAATAAAATTATTAAACGAGTGATTATTTTGAAAATATGTTGGTAGTTTCACTACTCAGAAACAGCTGGTATAATCTTTAAACTTTAGAACCGTTCCAATAGGGTCCGACGCCAAATGTTATTAACAACTTAGTCCCATGTTATATAATTCAAATTAACACTTGAATTAGATTTTACATGAATTGTGAAACATTGATCTACTTGTTTATATTATATTGAAAGCCATCTATTCTTCTGAGTCATCTGTTGTGGGGCCTAGCCACTGCCACTTCTAACGAGCAATTCTTTCAGCAATGGCTGTCATCACTGGTGATACACATTGTTGAAAAACCTTCGTCTTCAGACATTGCGATATTTTGGATGTAAAGATGTTTCGGAGTTTCCCGAACGCAGTCCATCCAAGTTCGGCAAGTGATCGCTTTCTTGAAGTTGTTCTTACCTAGCTGGACGGTTTGTCCCAAACTTATGTAATTATCTACAACTTCGAGCGTAGCACCTCCGACAGCTACTTGAGTAGGTACGACATGGGCATTAGACATCAGCTTCATCTTGTTCATGTTTTTGTTAAGGCTTACTTTGACGGCAGGCTCTACTAAGATCATCGAGCGTTAAATCCAGATATTCCATAGTCTCAGATATTATGACTACATCATCGACTAACCGCTGGTGAGTGATGTACTCGACGCTTATGTTGATGCCGAGGCCCTTTCCAGTCAATGAGCTTGAAGGCATGTTCCAGTACAGCGGTGATTAGTTTTGAAGAGATAACTTCTCCGATTCCGAAACCTTTTTGCAACTGTATAAGTTTCGAGCTGTGACCCTGTAGCCGTACTAAAATGACATTTTCATAAAAGCACTTCAACACTTGGATGTAACGATAGTTGAACTGGTACCTTTGGAGAGACTGCAGTACACAGCACAGGTCTCGACCGAATCGAAGGTTTTCACAAAAGCCACAAATATCAAGTATAGTGGTTGATTTTACTTCTACGTCTTCTGTATAATCTGGTGTATAAAAATGTCTTCTATTTTGTTTAATCCTTTACAAAAATTTGTTACTATTTACTTAATACTAATTGGTTGGTACTGATTCGGGTGGCTGGAAGTCATCAAAATTGCCTGTGAGACGATTCGTAGACCCTCAAGAACAATTTGTAGACATGGCTCAGAAGTGAGATGGGTTTGTAATTCTTTAATGGTTCTTTTTTGAAGAACAGCGCTACCACACCCTTGTTTCATGCCTGTGCCATCTTGCTTTCATGAAGAGCGGTATTAAATAGCTTCTAAAGATGTTTCAAGACTGGTCGTCCACCTGCGAAATATGAAAAATATAATTTCGAAGATAAAGATTTTCTACAAAGATGTCATAGATTATTAGAGATAATTATTATTTAAATATAAAACAAGTGATTAACAACAAATAAAAAATCGAAAAGCTAAACATAAATAACCTATTTAATGATAATAAGCAATAATATTACGTTAACGTTACTTCTGAATTATTGTACATACATAAACTAAATAATATTATTATAGATTAACATTATAGGTAATAGGATTACAATATACATATACAAACTATGAATATATCAATTGTGCTTGATAACAATGAATAGACAATCGGGCCAGTCTACATCTAAGTAGACAACTTCGGATCTATCAATGTGTCATGCACTTATTCTAATTATATTATAATATTTTTATTTAATATTTGTCCTTGAAATAAAAGAAATCACTCCATAATCTTACGAAAATATTACTTATTTTTTTTCTTTATCTGAACCAAGTCAGTTTACACTTACCGGTTTTGGATATCAAGCGGCAACCGGTTATTAGAAGGGAATCCTTGAATTAATACGAAGATATTGATTTCTTAAGACATAAACTTTATTAGAAAATTAAGAAAATAATTGATTAATTTATTATATATTATTTTATAATAATCACAAATTTTGTATTGTATTTTGTAAACTTCAAATATAACACGAAAAGGAAGTAAATAAGCTGTGTGCTTTGCAGTTGAATTTAATATATTTATCAATTAAACCTCGTGCGCGGCGGACAATGTGAAATAAAAATACTCTTAAACAAGGTCAGGTGGTGACCGGTGCGCGGGAAGCCATTCCGGTTCTTAAATCTGCATCCACAAAGACTGGAGCAAGCCTAGAATATGCATGAAAAAGTCACCAGGAGTTAATACATTTATCATGCGCACATACTAACACATAACAGAATCAGAAACATACTTACTGTTATATAAAAGTAAAATAAAATTCATAAATCGTTTCATGTCAATCGATAAATCAGGTAACAAAGAAATAAACATATTAAAGAAAGAAATAAGAATAGTATTAAAACGGGAAGAAAAACAACACCACCAGCTTGTATTTTAACGACATCTGTAACTAACGTAATTTGTGAACATGTTGCATCTCATATATCTACCCAAACTTAGACAATTGCTTTATTGCTTTATGCAATTAAACATGAAATAGAATCGCTTAATATGCCTGGAACATAACATACCACCACAATCCAAAACCTATTAAATAAATTTGAAACAGCTCGGCTATAGTATTCCTGAATGAACCCCAATATGGGAAGAAAACTACCAATACTAAGATATAATCAAAATTTACAAAACATAACTTATATTTTAAATAAAAATATGTTTAATAAATATTTATCTGAAGACACAAAATTAATAGACTTATATACATTAGTTTACTATATAGCAATTATGGTATCCCAGGAAGTAAATAGGTCATCAAACATAGATACTGAGAGTATAAGAAAAATTAAGAAAGATAAGAAAGAGAGTACCCTGGCAAATACGACTAGAAAATGACATTTAAAAACTAAGAGCCCATAAAGAAAAACTATCATCAACTACAACGAAAAGAAAATAATATACTTCTCAACAAACGAAAAAATATTTTACAAAAATTTTAACAGACTCAGAATAGAAAGAAGTACCCATTAAGGAGAAGATAGTAACAACACAATATACAAACGGGACGGATAACCGAAGAAGAAAATAGTTTGGCTAGCACCTATTATAGGATAGATAAAATTCATGACAATTTATTATTCATTTAGCTACCAAGAAAATAAATAGATTCTTGGAAAAGTAACTTATGTCATAATAGATATCAACATTTTTTTTTATTTTTTTTTATGGGATAGGAGGGCAAACGAGCTGGCGGGTCACAGATGACTTGTGATCACCGCCGCCCATGAACTCTTGCAACATCCGAGGATTTACAAGAGTGTTGCCGGCCTTGTAGGTAAGAGTAGACGTCTTTTTTGAAGGTACCCATGTCGTACCGATCTGGAAATACCGCCGAAGGAAGTTCGTTCCACAAGCGAGTGGAACGTGGAAAAAAGGTCCTTGAGAACCGCACAGTGGAGGATCGCCACGCATCCAGATGGTAGGGATGGTAAAGAAGTCGATGGCATGCTGTGCGGTGATGAAATTCGGCGGCAGGCATCAGATCGAAAAGTTCTTCGGAACACTCCCCGTTGTAAATGCGGTAGAAGACGCACAAAGAAGCCACGTCTCTACGCAATGCCAAAGAGTCCAGCCGTTCGCAGACCACCGGGTCCCCGACAATCCGAGCGGCTCTCCGTTGTACGCGGTCAAATGGTAGAAGCTGATATTGGGGTGATCCGGACCAGAGATGAGAACAGTACTCCATGTGTGGCCGGACCTGCGCCTTATAGAGCGCAAGTCTTTGGCCAGGTTTGAAATACTGCCTCGCTCTATTAATCACTCCCAATTTCTTCGAGGCCAACTTGGCCTTGCTTTCCAGATGACCACGAAACTGACAATCGCTCGAAATGTCGAGACCCAGTATTCTGATACTTGGTGAGGCAATGAGGGGGGTGCTCTCGAAGAGCGGTTATACGACAAATGGGGTTTTTTAGTGGTAAACGCGCAAACTTGTGTCTTAAGGTATATATTCCTGGTAATTCTATAATTATCAGGAATATATAAATCAAAAAAAGGCTTTTACCAAAGAAAGTCATTTAGCCCCGTGTGGTTTTGTCTCGCCCTAAATCCGCTATCACATCTACTTAATCAATGTCAATCTGATTACCGCCTCAAAGATAATAGTATCACAGTATCACATCTAATTTGCATGCATGATATCAAAATTTAAACTAAAATAGATAAAGCAATGGACAAACTTATCAAAACAACATCTAGTCTTAGTAAAAATATAAATATCTAATTTGGACTTGACAAATTAAGGGCAAAATTAATTCTGGCAATTATTCAAATCTATCTAAATGAAGAGAAAAGTAGGAATTTAATTTATGCAGTTATTTAAATACTTAGTCGCACATTCCTGTTTTTATGTTGTTTGTGTGTGATTAGGTTGATTAATTACACAGGCACACAAAAAAAAAAAAACGTCATGAACCAGAGGGGAGACCCCATTATTCTTAGGTTTTTGGGATCGCTGAAACCGAATATCACAATACAAACTAATTTTAAATGCCCGTTTTCCCGCTAGCACCCCCTTACTACCTCTTAAGGGGTAAAAATTGAAATTTTTGTATAAAATCAAGATAGATGTGTATTTCTATGTTTTTTGGGATGCTGAAACTGAAAATGATGACTAAAAATAAATTCATGACCACTATCGCCCCCTACCATCCCTTACAGGGGGTGAAAATTGCAATTTTTTCTATAAAATCAAGACAGATGTGTATTTCTACGTTTTTTGTGATGCTGAAACCGAAAATGATAACTAAAAATAAATTCATGACCACTATCACCCCCTACCACCCCTTACAGGGGGTGAAAATATCAATTTTTCTATTAAATCAAGATAGATGTATATTTCTACGTTTTATGGGATGCTGGAACCGAAAATGATAACTAAAAATAAATTCATGACCACTATCATCCCCTTACCACCCCTTAAAGGGGGTGAAAATTTCAATTTTTCTATAAAATCAAGATAGATGTGTATTTCTACGTTTTTTAGGATGCTGGAACCGAAAATGATTACTAAAAATAAATTTAAGACCTCTATCACCCATTGACATCCCTCACCAACCCTTACGAGGGGTGAACATTTCAATTTTTATATAAAATCAAGATGGATGTGAATTTCTATGTTTTTCAAGATGTTGAGAGAAAAAATGATTATAAAGTATATGGTAATCTTATTGTATGCATATATTTGTTATTATGATGCTAAGACTGAATCATGATTTTTGTCCTATTCTTAACAAGTTTTTTCATTTTTCATTTTTTTTTGTTTTCTATTTAATTCTACTTACACTGTTATCCATCCGGCAGTCTTGTAAAATGCTTAAAAGATGCTGAACCTAATTCTATGCCTCGAAAATAGAAGGAACTATTTTCCTGACAAGGGGACTCACTTTAATCCAGCACCCCAAAAGGGAACAGAAATCTACTACGTCCACGCCGTTGTTCCTGGGTTACGCTAAGAGTAGAATTAAATCATAAATATATATCAGATACTTCTGATCGATAAAGCATTTTAATTTCTAATATAAGAGCTAAGAGTAACCTCAAACTAGTTTGATAAACATGTCATTTACGGTAAATCGTTAAAATTTCAAAAAAAAATTATACAACATTGAAATTACCCCCCCCCCCCCCGTTAGGGGTGGTTAGGGGGTGGTATTGAGTAAAAGAGGTATCAAATTCACTTTTGGTTGTCATTTTCGGTTTCATCATACCAAAAAACATAGAAATACACATTCATCTTTATTTTATACGAAAATGGAAAACTTCACTCCCCATAAGGGGTAGTAAGAAAGTGTTAATGGGTTATGGAGGTCTTGAATTAATTTTTAGTTATCATTTTCGGTTTCAGCATCGCAAAAAACGTAGAAATGCACATCTATCTTGATTTTATAGAAAAATTGAAATTTTCACCCCCTGTAAGGGGTGGTAGGGGGTGATAGTGGTCATGAATTTATTTTTAGTTATCATTTTCGGTTCCAGCATCCCATAAAACGTAGAAATATACATCTATCTTGATTTTATAGAAAAAATTGCAATTTTCACCCCCTGTAAGGGATGGTAGGGGGTGATAGTGGTCATGAATTTATTTTTAGTTATCATTTTCGGTTTCAGCATCCCAAAAAACATAGAAATACACATCTATCTTGATTTTATACAAAATTTTCAATTTTCACCCCTTAAGAGGTAGTAAGGGGGTGCTAGCGGGAAAACGGGCATTTAAAATTAGTTTGTATTGTGATATTCTGTTTCAGCGATCCCAAAAACCTAAGAATAATGAGGTCTCCCCTCTGGTTCATGACTTTTTTTTTTTTTTGTGTGCCTGTGTTATCTGTTGCCAGGTAATTTATAAGATTTTAATAGCCTGTGGTTTTTCGTACTACTTTAAAAATAAGTTATTATCTGCTTGAGGATGCTTTTGACTGCTCGAAATTTAATAATATTTTATTTAGATTCAGTGATTTAATATTATTTAAGACGTCATAAATTATATAAATGAATACCATACGGATGTATATTATTTAAAATTACTTTTCATTCGTTTCAGATTTTTTAGATGCTGCCTACGTTGTCATATTGATATATTTAGATTATATTATTTTTTTTAATAATTAACAATTTAGTCACATTTGATTTGACTTTCTGTAGCGGTGTAGTAATTATTCGCTTATTGTTTGCTTAGAATTTAACGTCATTTCAACCTTTCTAGCTATTTTCTATCAAAAGCACTTCCGAACACACAAGTAACGTAATTAGTGTTCTTAATAACACTTATAAGCAGTTGATATTTTTAATTATAGTTGTGTATTATTGCAGGGTTGATTAAATAGTTTGGAGTAACTGTATTAATTGTATTGCCGACATTATCCGCTCATTTTAAAAGTTCATTTGTAGGACATATCCATTTGTCCTGTTTCGTTAATTGGAGTCGACATATTATTGATAGCGAGGCGTTTTTACGAGTATATTCGTATATTAGGGGGCCTATATTTTACCCTAATAAATCTTTACCACGACCATAAGTGTAACTTCAGTTCGTCGACCCGTAATCAAATTCAACTTCAAATACAAAATAACTTTATTCAAGTAGACATTTATAGGTACTTTTGAATCGTCAATTATTACAATAGAAAAAAGGTCAGTGTAGTCAGTCCGTAAGTAAGCTACCACCGGCTCGGAATGCTACCCTGTTGAGAAGAGACAGCCAGGAACTCAACAGTTGCTCTTTTTAAAAGAAATATAACAATCTTAGGTGATGTACATTATAATATAAATCCTGCAAATTATTCAACAAATTAAGTTCCACATATTTCGATCCACTAAAAACTCTTGATTGTATAATAAGATTTATTTAATAATAAACTTTTGATTTTAGATTGAAAACTAAGAAAAGGAAGTTCTAAGATATCTTGTGGAACTTTATTATATATGCGTATACTCAAACCCATGAAGGATTTATTAACTTTTTAAAGACAAAATGAAATTTTTGGCGTTACGAGTTTTTATTTCTCGTATTTATCGCGTGTTTGTCACCGGTTTTTATTTGACTATTTAAATTTTGACGTATATATAATATGTTATTAAATATATATTGCGAAGCGACTGTAAGAATACCTATTTCTTTAAAAACATCTCTCAGAGAATATCTAGCTTTTAAGTTGTAAATAGCCCGCACAGCTCTTTTTGGTAAAATAAAAATAGAATTAATTTTGGCAGCACTGCCCCATTAGAAAATACCGTAAGACAAAATACTGTGAAAATAACTAAATTAAACAAGTCGAGCCGTATTAATTTGTTAAAATATTACGTTTTAATCCGTTAATTGTCTAACTTTTCTAATTGCAGAGACCGTTTAGTTGAGTTTGGCTATGAGTGTTGCGAGATGGGGGTTCCACTGGATCTTTTTATGTAAAGTTATAACTAAGAAATTTGTTGAGTCAATCAGTTCTAACACTTCATTGTTAAGGAGCAAGATAAAATTTTTACTTCTTATATTAGGAAGTTTTCTTAGCATTTAAGACTAAATTATTAATTTCAAACCAATGAAAGACTCATGACAAAGTACTTTGTCATAATTAATCCTATCAAATCAACTTTAAAAATAAGCGAAGTGTCATCAGCAAAAAGTACAATGTCAAACAGACACTCAACAAAAAAAGGAAAGTCAGTAAAATAAAGTAAAAACAAAAAGGAGCCCAAAATAGATTCTTGTGAACACCCATCTTTTGATGAGAACCAGACGATTTAGAATTATTGACGTAAATTGTCTGGACTCTTTCATTCCGGTAAGAGACAATTAGATCAAGCGCAGCACTACGTACACTATAGTGGTTAAGTATGCATAGCAAAATCCGATGGTCCACGCAATCAAATGCTTTGCACAAATCGCAAAACACCCCAATTGCATTCTGCGACTTCTCCCACGTGTTGTAAATGTGCTTAGGAAGCGCAGCACCTGCATCAGTCGTTGATTTGTCTTTGGAGAAAGCATATTGTTCACTATCCATGATCCCACTGCTATACACAAACTCTAATATCTAATTAAGAATAATTTTCTCGAAGATCTTACTTAAGGTCAGTAAAATCGAGATAGACCTATGATTTCCGGGATCCAATCTACCGCCACTTTTAAACAAAGGAACTACTTTACTGTTTAAGTCCTACTTCCGGATCTGTTGCTGTAACTGTAGCTGCATGTCAGGTCTGCCATAAATGCCCGATCCTCGTTAAAATATTAAGAAGCTATGTATTTGATGTATTACTTTATATGTAATTGTTCTACAATATAACTTAATATTTGAAGAATAATTGTAGTCTTTTTGTATTGACAAACAAGGTGGCTGTGTATACGTCTTTACTTGTCCACTCTCAGTGGCGCCTAGGAATTTAATTTAAGAGACTAATCTTATTCAATATAAGTATTTGATTTGTTTACCTTACCTTATATGCTAATTGCCATTTTTTTTATACTGTTTAGGTTAGTACTTCACTACATTCCACCTGGTGGAATGTAGTCATAGGTGGTAAGGCTTATTAACCTAGTAACCCATTCACTCTTCTCTTGAAGACACCCACATTGTATGTGGATGGAAATACCGACGCAGGCAAGCTATTCCAGTCCTTTGCTGTACGCATTAAAAAAGACGAAGCAAAGCGCTTCGTTCGGACAGGAGGAATGTCCACAACGTAAGGATGGATATCCGCCGTGCGCACAGTGTTTCGTTTAGAACATGCTAGGTGGACAAAATTATTTTATGTTATATAACAAGGCTTTTACTATTTTACATATAGGTAGTCATGTTTTTGTAATAAAAAACTAAAAATTGGTACAAAAATAAAATTAAAAATACTAAATTAACCTAATAATCATCATCAGAGTCTTCTGATGAATCTTTTATAGTGTAATCTTCATCATTTTGTGGCATTGTGCGACAATATGATGACGATTCCGGCCTTGATTCTACTATGCTAGGGCTTACAATTAACTTTAAAACTTCTGTACATATTTTTTCCGGTTTTTTTCGGGGAATCTCTCGAAGGCTATTGATCAAAGGATCAGATGTTATAACTAACATAGACAGTAAGTCTCTATTCGTGGCAACACGCGAGCACTTGCGGGTGTTGTACTCCCTAAATCTGCGGCAATCTTTGTTACGTGCTTCCTGAGCCTCTTCGGAAAGCTGCCCAATCGGAAGCAATGCTGCTTTGATGACCTCTGTACTGTGAATTAATATTTTATGTACAGTAGCAGGCATACAGTACCACAAATAGAGACTAAGATAATGTCTTCTGGTTTCGAGACAAAATTTATTGAATCCCGCTAAGTTTATTTCGAATCCAGAAGACAATGTCCTCAAAATAACATCAAATTGTTTGATAATTGTAACATCTAACCCTGTGATCTGAGCACTCATCTCAGCATTCTTAAAAAAGCGACGGGCTGTGTTTCCATCATTTGAAGAACCAAATCCTGGCTTTGGTTTATCAACAATAAGCCCCATCTCGTTCTTAAATTTCAACTTGATTTCTTCGGAACGAACTTTGATATCTGCTTTGTCTTCGTCGCTTCTAGCCTACCATTTCTTTATATTCAACTTGTAGCTGATATGTAAAAGGCATTCAAAGCAACGAATCCAAGCATGAAGTGTAGATAAACCAAAGCCAAAATGTTCTTGATTGCTGTTGAACTTCGCGGGATCATCGTTCATTGTTTTGGGGGTGGCGCCACAGATGAAACACTTTTGAGATGAACGAGTTTCTGTTAATGCGTTGCATACTTTTCCGTCTGTCATTGTCAGTAAAAGTTCGTGTTTCACAGAGATTTGAGAATCATCAAATTTGATAAGTGTTGGAAGAAGATCGTTAACTTCTTCCAACAATCTGTTTGTCTCCGCTAACGTGAAGTCGTTCGTTTCTTTAGCAAATATAAATTTGATTGGGCGACAATACATTGTTGATGAAGGCCGAGGATTTTGCCAAATAATTTTGGACCCATCATATAACTTAAGGGGAACCAAAGAAAATACAAAAAGAAACTCCTCCGTATCTTCAGTGTTTTCAAATCTCTGTTTGTATGTGCTGTGCCCAGAACTTCCATTACATCCCCATTTACTAACAAGTGTAAACGATGAACTTGTTGGGAGGACGCTGCTGATAACTTCATTCTGTGCTAATATTAGACGTTCCACTGTTTTATTTAATAAGGCTTGCAAATTTATTTCAGCACGAGTTTCTGTTATAGCAATGTGCTCCTCTGCAGGGTGACAGGCCTGTTTGGACTTTCTTAAACTAAAATATGACGGAAATACATTATGTCCTGCCTTCATGGACCACTTTCTTGTTTGTTTGTATGCATGCGTTGTTGATTTAGAATCTATATAGTAAGCTAAGGCTTCGTCACTACTTAACTGCCTAGGAATAACAGAACTGGTATTTTTAGACTTCTTAATATTGTCTGGGTTCTCACTAATGTCTCTAATCACGTTGGCAATTTTTCTTTGGCCTGTTGAACGCACAGCAATTTCGGCAGCAGTCACTAATTCACTGACACTTCGCGATTCTACGAGATCTACAACGCGACGTTTCTTCGTCTTAAACGATGATTCTTCGAAATCTTTGCGAGGTCTTCCTGCAGGAGTCACAGCCCCACTCGATGTCGAAGGTTGTGACGCAGAAGAACTCGCGGTGAACTGTATGTCTGCTTCATCCAGCCACGTCTTGTTTTTAATTCAAAAACGCTCCTTCGACTTTCCTGAAGCCAACCATTTGGTACCAATCTTATTTGAAAAGTTGGATATTTTCAAATTTATTTCTTTTCGGCTACTTTCAGTAATGTCACCAAAGTGAAATTTTGAAGAAAGGTAGACATATACACTCGAATTTTTTTAATTCTTCGTGTGTTTCAACCATTCTTCGAAAAAGTCTATCCTTGAAATGGAGTAAACGTGTTCTGAAAAAAAAAGAAAAAAACATGTTGTACTCAAGTGTGCTAAATAATATGTGTATTTTTATATAGAATAAAGTTATTCCTATGATATATCTAAGAATTAGCCCGGATAGAGGTGAATTTCTGTAAATTTAGCTCTGTCAAAGTTTTTTTTTTGAAAAAATATACGCTAAAATATGTAATGTATGTTAAAATTACACTAAAAATACATTTCAATAGATTTTGTTTTAAATAAATACTTATTAAAAAATAGGACTTACCCTCAGTATTAATATCCATCACAAACACTCAAAATATTACTATAATCCACTATGAGACGTGCACGAAAGTGTCGCTAAATTGAAACTGATTGATTGGAAAGGTTGCATTAAACTCATTACCTGCCTTCTGACCCCTATGACTCATCAGTTAAACATGTGACAAACAACATATTCTCGGAATTGGAGTTTAGGGATGTTGTTTACGTTTTGTAATTAAGATTACCTGGAAATGATAACATGAATATTGTCCACCTAGCATGTTCTAGGCGAAATACTGTGGTGCGTCGGAACGTCCTGTGATGGAAGGGGGACGGGGGAATTAAATCGTGTAATTTCTGCGCACACTCACCAAAATGTATCCTATAGAATACTGAGAGGCTAGCAATTCTACGCCTGTGTTCAAGGCTGTGGAAGTTGGTTTCAACCAATTCAGGGTCACCTATAAGCCTCTTTGCTCGCCTCTCAATTGAGTCCAGAACCGCAAGATGAGACTTTGCGGCACCAGCGAATATATGCCCACAGTAGTCCACACACGACCGGATCTGTGCTTTGTATAATACAAGAAGCTGTCCCGGTGTAAAGTACTGACGGATCTTCGCAAGAACGGCAAGCTTTCCCGCAGCTTCTTTTGCTCTGGACTCAATACACCGACCAAAGTTGAGGTTCGAGGAAATCTCTAAGCCTAACAACTGAAGCCGGTCACAGTATCCCAAAGATACACTCTGGAAAGTAGGAGCCAAGGTGAAAGGGTTCCTTTTGGCGGTGAACAGACACGTCTGCGTTTTGGTGGCGTTGAATTTGACAAGATTGGCATTGCCCCATGCGGAGACTGACTGAAGTTTGTCATTCAAACGTTGCACCATGGCTTCTCTTTCAGATTGTACTTGATCTCTACTAGCCCGACTACTCGGCAGGTATCTTTCTACAACTGTGCTGTCGTCTGCATACCCATAGATACCGGGCTTCAGCAGATCGTTAGTGTGCAGCAGAAAGAGAGTTGCAGAAAGAACGGACCCCTGAGGCACTCCGGCATTTATTGTCAAGGGTTCCGAAGAACACCCGTCGACAACTACTCGGAGAGATCTTTGGTTCAGAAAGTCCGTTACCCAGCCGATCACACCAGGAGATCAGATCGGTCTATAATTGGCAGGATCGGCACGGCTGCCCTTTTTGGACACTGGTTGCACGTTAGCAAGCTTCCAAGATTTCGGCACTATTCCAGACTTGAAGGAGAGGCGATACAGATGTGTCAATACAGGAGACAACTTAGCTGCGCATGTTTTGAGCAGAATGGTTGGTATACCATCAGGACCACTGGCTTTATTCACATTAAGGCGACACAATGCTTTCCATACCTCTTTGTTAGTGATGCGGATTTCAGGCATCGAAATACCGCAGTGAGGAAGATGTGCTGGAGAAGCATTGCCAGTGTCTAGATGTGAATTATCAGCGAACAGAGAAGCAAATACATTCGCTTTCTCTGTCGCTGTATGGGCCAGAGATCCATCCGGCTTCAGAAGAGCAGGTAGGTAGTGAGGGTTGGCAGAAGTTCGACTCGATCGCTTTGGCAAGAGACCAGAAAGCTCGACTGCCAGTAGGTCTGGCAGAGAGCTTTTCGCCATTCTTAGCGATACGATCGCGACGAGCCTTCCGTAATGCCTTTTTATAGGACTTAGCCGCTTGGTTAAAGGCTCTCTTCTTTAAACTTACATCCGGAGCTTTGCGGCTTCGAGCATCAGCCCAAATGAGGTATGCCGAATGTTTTCGATCTTCAGCATGACCACATTCAAAAGGAATGAAGTACTCCATTGCCTGATGTACCACAGTTATAGCATCCGCGCAACTCGACGGATCCAAAGAAGAGAAGCAGACCTGCCGCCAAGGATAAGACGCAAAGAAGTGCCGCATCTCATCCCAATCTGCTGACTTGTATTTCCATACTCGCCTAACACTATGTGGTTCGGAAGCTGGTGGGGAATATGTAAATACAGATTTCACCAAACAGTGATCGGAGGTTTCCAAGGGGAAGGTCACCTCTACACGATACCTGTCCGGATCAGTTGTCAGCAAAAGTTCCAGGCAATTGGCTGTATGGCCTACTACATCTGGTACCCTCGTCGCTTGCCTCACCAGCTGAAAGAGGTCGAAGGACAACGCAAAGTTTCGCTCTTCTCTTCCAGCATGGTCGGTCTTCTGGTACGGGAACAGTTAGTCCTGATGACAGCCATTAAGGCAGTAGTCTGCTTTACAGGCTTCAAAAAATCGATTTTTCGTTTTTGTCTTAAATCTATTCCAAAACTATCCAAGAATATGTGTTCAAAATTTTAGAGGCCAATTCGACATATTTTCGAAGCTAGATCAGTTTTAGTGGCCGAGCGTCGAGCAGGTGCGAATGCTCGGGCAGACCCGAGCGCGCGCGCTCCGCCCCTTCGTGTATTCTTTTGTTTGATTATACTCGTATATACCTGAAAAGATTGAACGGTCCTTTGAAATATTATTTGGAGGTTCTAGAAGGTCTGTGTCGAGTAGTTGTTGGGATAACGGTATACAATGTAACGGTAAACTATAGCTCTCGGAATCGGCCTCTACACTGCTATTTGTAGCGTCAACTTTCAGTTTCATTTTGTATTTTGCCGAGCGCACATCGAAATGTCTAGCTACCCGAAAGGTGATCGATGTAAAAGACAGCGTGCTGCGGAACCGCGAAAGCGAAAATTTCACGGCAATCGTTTTACCAGTGTATCATCGGACGACGGAGTGAGCAAAAGTTGAAGGCAGCAAGCAGCGATGATATGACGATTTATTGACGCGGTGCTTAGGCGGACACACTCAAAATTCGAACGAATCGTTCAATTCGATTGTGTGGCGCCTAAATCCGAAACACGTAAATTCCGGCTATAAAATCGTCGAAATAGCAGCAAATATAGCGACAGGCATTTTCAACGAAGGCTATTCAGCTGTGCTTTCTACCATGCAGCTCCTCGATATTGTCATCGGGCAGCAATGCAAAAATTTTGCTGACACCGTCGATGCTGAGCGCATAACGCGGGAGAACCGGCGCGCATCACTTTCCAGCAAGGAGGCTCGTACAGCTCGAAGATCGGATAGCCTCCGCCAAAACGAGTTTTTTGAAGAAGAGGAAGGATTATTGTATAGCCCGGGGATAGCCGATTAACATCTAATTAGTGTAAGTATCCAAAAACTTAGATTTTTTTGGACCGAAAACTTTACAGCCCGTTTTCTCGAGTTTTCATTTTCACAAGTTTTGGAAAACGGTGCCGGCGATAGTAAAAACAATATATGTCCGATCGAAAAAAACCAAAGTGATCTAGCTTCAGTATTAAATTATCTTCTATTTGAACTAAAAAAGTTGGACAAAAGTACTATTTAAATTACTTGTTTTGCAACTTAAAGTGATTTTTTTTTTCAAAAAAGGGAATTTTTATTCAAACTTCGAAAAAATTTGGAATTTCGTTATTTCTTCGGTATTTTTTTAGTTCATATAGAAAAGGAACTTATAAAAACTAAAAAAAAATTTGGTTCCATTGATTCAGATGCATCGCACGACCTCCATCACCGGCACCGATTTACGAGTGCACACTCCAGGCCCCCCAGAAAAATCGTTACAACTTTGGCAAATAGCAATAATTTGTAATAATAAAAATTGTTTTTTAAAGCTTGAATATAATATACTATCGTCTCAAAAATTCGTTTACCGCAATCATTTCCTTCCCTTTCAAAAAAATTGTTGAAAAAACGCTTTTTTTTCGGCTCCTAAAGCAGACTACTGCCTTAAAGTCCCCCAGAAAGACGAGCTGCACTGAAGGGTACTGATGCAGAGCCATATCAGCAGCCTCACATATTATCTATCATATTAATGTAAATTTAAGTGTTAATAAATTGAGTCCTAAATATTAAATGAGTTATTTATTTTAAAGCGACCCACTGATTACACAAATACCAAACTTAAGCTGAATGGTTACAGTGTAACAGCAATAGAAATGAGTGACATGTATAAGTATATATATTGAAATATAAAAGTAGAGTAATTACTGTCTGAAAATAAAACTATAAGGAACATATGTAATAAGAGCTTTAAACACAATTGTTTTTCAGTACTGATACAATAATTTGGCGTCATAAAGTAGAATAAAACTAATATTAACGAATTACAGCGAAATATACGCTGTACTTAACAAAAAATAACAATCATCATACCAAATCAGCAACCGAAAAGTAACTACCAAAATCTGATTTATAATTTGCAAATTTCTTTTATTTCAAAATCGGAAATTAGTAATTTTTAATAGAGTAATAGTACACAATGACAACCACTTTATACCTAAACTTAATAAATCCTATAGACACACCAAATCTTAACGACAAATAACATTAAAGAGCAGTGAAAAAGCAAAACACTAGGCAAACCTATAATTTTTACGTTGCTATAAATAAATACTGTCCTCACATTTACATACATTACCTAACATTATATTTATTTGATTCCTTTAATGGTATTTACTTGGCAAAGCCCGTAAATAACATAGTTATGAGCTAAAACGCTAATAATACTTTAAAATTTACAAAAATAAATGTAATACGTGTAATCACGTGAAAAGTACCAACACTCACTCCATTCAGTACTCCCGTCAATAGAATTATGATTTTGCCGAAAATTAAATAATAGAAAGAAGATTAACACGTAAAATTCTGTTAAGATTTGTTTTCAATTGTGTGAAATATTTGAGGACACTTTTATATTATTTTTATTAAATAAAAGATTGAACTGTTTTATTATCGAGTTCAAACAAAATCATTAAACCTAAGTGAATGAAAAAAATGGTAGTTGCTCTCACATAGTCAGATTTTATGTCATATATTGTACAACACTAATTTCTCCACAGTGTCGGTCGGTTACCCTATTGGATATTACGAAACAGGAAATAGGTGTCTAAACAAAAGCCATTTGAACCTAACACTGGGATAAATTTCCAACAAGTGAATAAAAAAATTAAAGACCACTGTAATATTTCAAACCAAATTATATTTTCAGTTTCACAAGTAGTGATTAATTATGCTGATTTTAAAATTATAAGTAAATAAAAGTGGCTTACGCAGCATCGTACTCTATCGTGAGTTCTAACCGTCACATCCGAAGACAGACCAAATAATGGGAGGTGTTATAAGACTACACGCATGTTTAAAATTAAAATTAAAACTAATAGATGAATGGTTTAATACAAGTGTAGGTTATCTTTCTTATAATATTTTGATATTAACGTGGCTAATTCAGACGATAGATTAAAAGAAAAGACACTATCCTTTAAACTATATTAAGAGGATATACGATTTCCTTTTTTTATGATTAGTAATTAGTACCTTCAGATGCCAAACATCATTGATATCTAATATTTCAGTTGTGGTTATAAATTACAAATATATTTTTTAAATAGTAACAGAGTGCAATGAAAATAATAATTGATTGTTACTTTTTACATCAAATTAAAATATTTCAAATTCATTTGCAAATAAATGTTTCATGTTTTCAATTTATTTTTCGAGTCATCGATCTGATGAATTTACTACATATTTGTGAAGTACAAAATGAAATGCTGAAATTAATTCCACAATACCACATATAATTGATTTAGCTTTTTAAAATTTATAGATATAAAATTAATCAAATATTTATTTGACGGTTGAGATGCCAAAAACTACCGGTTCCATTTTTCGGCATGAATTAGAACTAAAATCATGGTTAAAATATGTTATTATTAAATCACACTGTCCCTTCTAGTCTTATGGCATAATGCTTAAATCATAATGTACTATTAAACGCTACCTAAGCAGACCTATACACACATCCAATTAGGTATTAACAACGTCTTGAGAATGTCTCCAGGTACATGTTATCCCAACTTGTAATCTGCATAGCTCTGCATGGCTAGTAAATAACTACTGAAATATGCTGAAAGCAGGACATAAGGTTTTACATTATGACCCGACACTCACACATTCATGTTTCGTGTCATTGTACCTAATATGATTTGAATTAATTATGACATTGTCAAATAACCTACGGAACAACTCTTGTATTATATTACCATTTGTGTATTACTGTTTTTGTTTTATATTCCACATAATTGATAATAAACATTATTTTAAATTAAAACATTTTACAAATTATTATATTAAAATGTTATCTTTCTATGAACCTTTATATTAATTTTAAAATGATCTCGGTTCTAATTAATTAACATACAGAACTCAAAACAAAACGTCGCTTATTATTTCCGAGTTATGGATCGTATGTCGCCGTTAACACATGCCAGCGGTCTGAATATTTGAACAAGGGTATAGCTCACGCAAATTGTGTTACGTGGTGTATGAGACTACACTACGAGTAGTTCAACGTTGATGACTTATTAAGTACGTCATATGTCATTAGCTCTTATGTCTGTACACAGTAAGTGTTATTGCATAGTTTTATTTTTTAGAATGTTTTTAGACGCAAGAGGCAGATTGTTTTAAAAGTAACCTAAACCATTTGAAGTATATTATAACTTATAAAACTTATTAAATACTTGAAATTGAATGAGTGTGCATAAATATAAACGTATAATTTTTATCATAAACATATGATAGTCATTAACAAGTAATATTAACTTTATGCAAATAAAAATATAATTGTTTAGTAATGCTTAATTTAAATACATAGCTCTCAAGTGAATGGACGGAGGTAAACAGCTTACGATGCATTACTGTACAAAACAAACCCAATGTTGTATGGGCGACTGAATTCAATGGGCCAAATTGCGGTGCGACCAGCTCTGCAAATGGCTAAACGTAACCGCGGTACAAGATAAAAGAAATCGCCAAAATAAAAAAGGGAAAATGAATTCAACCTACTATTTATAGTTTTATATTGCTTAGATAAACCTGTCTGGTAATGTATAATGGCAACAATGTTGTTTTACTTAATTCTTGCATTAAATTATATAACTTATAAATGTCAAAAATCTTTGTATTTTCCTTTTATCAATACAAATACTTTTTCTCCCCCTCTTATATTTTGTTTAAAGTTTCTGCTCCCTCTTATATAATACTCCACAGGCTTCACAGGAAGGGAGTAAGTTCTGGGGCGGCACAGGAAATTGCGCGGGGCGCAGGACGTTGTACCGCCCTGTTTATTGTATCAACACTCACTTAGTGTATGATTGCTGTAGATTAGATAATACAAGAAGTGTGCATAATAGTGTGTAATAGAATAAATTCACATATACTTCCAAGTGTTGTGCAATGAAGTTACACCACTATATTTAATTTTTAATTTAAAGATATTTGTTCGTTATACATTGTGTAATCGTAGAACTTTAGTAAGTGCTGTAGTGTGGGTACTATATGTAATTCGCAATAACTTATAACACTAAATAACTGTCATGCTTAAGGTGCCGGATATATTCTCTTAGGATTGATTCTTGTAGTAAAGCCTTTCGTCGCAGCTTCGATCACTAACGAGTCCCGTATCATATTTTTAAATAGATTTGCTTTTTATATTTATTTTAAAAATAATTAACTCGTAGTGTTATATTATATTAGAATAATTTTAAGAGTGATTTGCATGTGAGCGGTCTTGGACCGGTTATAAGTTGAAACTATCAATTTACCGACATTTAGATAATTATAATATTCAGTTTATTTTGATGCTTTCAGTACTGATTAATGTGTTTGAGTCTTCTGTTATGATTGATTTTGTGTGTCAATTTATTGTTTAGTGGGGTGAGTTTTGCACAAAATTAATTAGTAGATTAAGCAAGTAAATTAGTTTAGGAGTTAAGACTATCGAAACGCCTTTTCTTAAGAAGGTCTCGAGGCGGCCTATTTAAATTTTATTAGTAAACCGATAACTAGGTATTCTGAAAGGGAAAGGCCATCAGCCATATCATATCTAGCGCATTGTCCTTCGGGCGCTCAACTGTAAAATTAATACAAATAGGTAACTTTATACTTAGTGATTAAAGTATATGGGTCCTGTAATTTTGGTTTGAGTTTGATTTCTAAATACTTTTATTGCAAAGTGTATTTAAAGACATGAAAATTTCTAGCGGAATCGTTTAGACTAAGGCAATAACATAATAATGGCGCTTAAAAACCTTAATAAAAAGCTATAGAAGCTATTTAAAACAGCCCATTGCTTACTCTCGATTAGTTTTATATTTAATGTTATAAAATTTAATTCTGAGCTCAGATTCGCTTCTCATTTCTTCGAGAATCGTTTAAAGTTATGTAAGGTTTATTTTGAAGTTTCATACTTGTTGTATTCAGTTTAAGGATAAAATTTAATTTTTGTTTTTATTATACACTGTAAGAAATAATATGAGAGCTCGTTCACAAATGCTCAGATGATAATCTGAAAAAAATCTTCATACACAAATTATTATAATACTTTTTAGAAATTTTCAATCTTTAATTTTGTTCATTGCCAAATTTATCGGTGTTGGATGCTATTCAACAATTATATATCCAACTCCATGACAAAAAGTATGTCATCATGTAGTTAATGTAATGCAAATGTAGGATTAGGACAGACAATAAATAGAAGTTCACATGACCTTAACAGTTTAATGATTGAAGACATACATATGTTCTGCACTTGTTGCTCTACTGTTAGACTTTCCAAGACTTTCAAAATCTTCCCAAAACTTCTTATTCTTCCTATCATCACACTCAGTTTGAGGAGCATACACACTTAATACAAAACATTTTCAAACAACATTTTTAGAGCTATGATTCTTAGCACTCACTCACTTCACATATTCCATATATATCCCAGTCACATATTCTTTTAATTTCTCAGTCCGACAAGCATAAGCACAATTCCGACATCATTCCTTTTTCCACCATTCCCGCAATAATAAAACTTGTATTCTACATCAATATCTCTCACTTTTGATCCCTACTGTTTCGTGTCCTGTAAACATTATTCATCTTCTCTACAACACGTCCCCAATTTCTCGTCCTCTTCCAGTCATCGTACCAATATTCCAACTTCAAAATCTTAGTCTTACATCCTTTTGTTTCCGGGCTAGCTTCTTGCGTGGCACCTGTTTAGGTAGGTTCGACAATCCTTATCCAATTCTCACAGAAATCTGTTGCTGCATCTGCGCGTCTCCTACAAAATTAAACGAATCTATTACCATACTTCTAAAAGATTTGGCTTCTTTTTACGGCCGGCCACCAGGCTGACGTCAAGCTCTCTTGGGAATGTTTAATTAGTTAATATTATAATTTTAATAAAGATTATTATTATGTAAGACATTATATAATTTCTATTATTTTGAAAAGTTTACTCTAGAATCCCTTAATCCCTTGTAAATAAATGTATTTTTCTAGTAACACGGTCTATTTAATTTTTAATTTGTTTCATTCACCGTGCAACTAGAGTATTACTTTTCATGAATTCAATGTAAGTGTAAATGAAATAAAAAACTTTGAACATTTTACAAAAATTTTTTTTAAATAAAATTTGTTAATGACTTCAAAAATTATTATTACTATTATTTAAAAATAAAAACCTAGGACGCATGTAACCCATCAAAAATTATAATCGGATTCTCAAAAATTACTTGGACTACATTTTTCTTTCAATCGCCGCTGTGACAATAAATCTTATAACATATTTGTTCACAAAGTCGGCGCAGGGTTTGTCAAAATTAAAGTTATAAATCTTAGCTGGCTTGTTGCTTCGGTTACAAATAAGGTTGTGAAATAATTGATTCGCTTTGCACAAATATTATTTGTTTACCTTCTGAAAGAGCCCGGCTCTTACAAGGACTACAAAGCTTTAACACAATACGACTTGAGTAAAAATATTACTTTTTTGGACAAAATATGTTTGATGTACTTTTTTGTACCTTCATATTTTTTTTTACATGTTACAAAGTATATATGAACCTGCAGTACCAACAACAGATTGTTGTTAACTTTATATATATTATTATTTGCAAATTATAAATTATAACATCTGAAACAAATTTTCTTAACACTTTTCAAACTTTAAATTGACTTAAAATATTATTAGCATAAACGCGAACCCTCATACTTTGGAAACAACACAAAGAACATCATTTTTTTTATCTCTCCTTTTTATTCAGACTTAGCGATACAATATCAGTCTCCGAGGGGTCGTTGGTTTGATGCCAGATTATCTTGAACACGCTTCACAGATTTTAATCATAGAATGGTGTTGCCAAGACGTCGCGCACCGGGGTCTTCTTATGTTTTATTGAGAAATAGACTAGATAAGTAAATTAACAAAGATTGCAATATTCGTTGTATGAATCTCGTAGTATTCACTTTTGTTTAAGAATCTTTGTTAAGGTAATTAAATATGTTAACCGACTTTTATATGAATAAATAAATTAATCCCAACCCATGGCCCAGAATCTTAAAAGGTTCGAATTATTTTTATGTTTTCAATATTCATTTAATGTTTAATTTTATTTATGATATTTGCATATCATTTGTATATTCATATGGTTATAACTAGTATTAGTAATAGTATTAGTTTAATATATTTAACTTAAAATGCTTCTATAGAATTATCAATATTGCAATACATAATCATCCTCATAATAAGCTATTTAAACTTGTTCGAGACTTATTTGTATCACAATGTTGTTTCTAAATCAATCCCACCTTATAATTAGATAAAAAGTGCGTTTGTTACTTTCTAATATGATGTGTAAGAGCCTTAAGTTATCGAATATCAGCTTATAAAATATTACAGCCTACAAATTGATTGCCTTTTCTAAGGACTGAGAATAATAAAGGCATTCTCAATTTCATAAAAAAAACTATTAGCTAACGCACGATAATAAGGTGATAATTTTGTCATAATCATTGAACTTAATATTTATTTTTCTTAAGTAGAAAATAGTATTGCACAAATAAATTCAAATATATTATTTGGTACATCGGAATAATTATGATTACGAGTACATTAACGGGATACATTTAATTGGAAATTATATACAAAATTTATTGCTAGTTTCTTTATAAAATTTATTCGATACTAACATACGAGTATGTTTTTAAATTCTATATCTTTATTAAAACATCACTTTTGTTTTGTAACATTACTTTTAATAGTTATATTTTTGATACCGAGATTTAAATCAAAACATATTAGTTGAATAAAAGCTTGAAAGAATCAAGACAGTCGCTTAAAGTGCATTGTTAGTGCCAAATCTACAAAAGCAATCTCCAGAGAATGAAAATCAAACAATAAACTTCGCAAAGCATTTCCGAAGCCATCGCAGAGTATGAAATAATGATATTATATTTGGCATTATAACCGAGTCTCAAGATGCCTCCGGCTAACATTTGGAAGGTACGGTATGCCAAATGTTTTTGGACGTTGATTTAAAAAAAACTGTTATTGAAAACTGGATACGACAGACATACAAATTAAATGATAAGAGTATACCGTCTATATAGAGAATAAGTATAACATACTGTACGTTACGTATAATAGTTTTAAAAGGTTATCTGTAATGTTTATATTTTTTAATTAATTTTAATTATATAAGTAAATAATTTCTTAAATCGAATAATTTCAAGTTGGGTGTCATTTGTTAATAAAATCATACTACAAAAAGTTACACTTTAATGCATTGTAATAATTTATGGAGATCTTGATCGTTGCAACTCAACTACAGAAGATACTAAATTAACAAAGTATCTTATTTGATTATAATTCATTTAGTGTTACTTAAGTCATAAGTCACCGACTGGGTTAATGTAAGTTTAAGGCTGTCCCAATACTAAATAAGAAGTATAATCAAACTGTCTATCATTTATGATTTCATCTTATATAAAGAAAAAAATATATCTTAATAAACTGAATATAATGGTTTATGAGAAAATTCACATCAACCTACTTAGCAGACTAAAGATACACACTGAAGATACACATAGACTGTCTGAGCTTAGATCATTGCAAAAGAATTAAAATATAGTATTTTATAAGACAGATAGTTGATGTTTGAATAAAAATATTTTAGAAAATAGTCGTGTTAATACAAATAGTACACCCAAGTTATTAAGAATATAGTATTGGGTAGACCTCGAAGAATTCGGTCTACCCATTCATTTGTACCCGACTTTCGAATTTTGGAAAAATTTCTTCACAGGAGGTCTTCTTATGACCCCCTGAGTCCGAAACGACCATTGGTCAAAATGTTTATGTATATATATATATATATATATATATATATATATATGCGTGCGTGCGTCCAGATTCGACTTTTGTCAGCACGATAGCGGCCGCAGTTTCGCTCGGATCGCTTTCAAACTTTGCACAAAAATCAACCATCCAAAAATGAAGGTCAAGTTCGTTAACCAGAGAGATCCGGACACAGGGGGCGCTAGGGCCTCACTTTTTCTGATTTCAGTTTTTCGACCATAACTTTTTCCCTATACAAAGTAGATCAATCGCGTTCATATTATATGATGTCTTTGATGAATACCTATAACTAATGTAGATAAACCGAAAACCTAACTTCAATAACTTAGGGGTGGAGGTAAAAAAACCGAAAATTTTTGGAAAAAAAATCATAACTTTTTTGTGGTAAACCTTCTTACATCACAAGTATTTTTAATAGAAAGGTTATTTTTTACTCTAAATTTAGGTATCAAAAGTTTTTCCGTAGAACGTACCGTTTCCGAGAAAAAATATAAAAACCACTTTTAGCTTGAAAATTTAAGGTAGGTAAAACCACGACAACTTTTTTCTGGTAAACATTCCCTCCTTGCAAATATTTTTAATAGAAAGGTTATTTTTTACTCTAAATTTAAGTATCAAAAGTATTTCCAAAAAATATACCTTTTCTGAGAAAAAAAATAAAAACCGCTTTTTGCTTGAAAATTTTTGATGTAAACAATGGCATAATGTGTTATTCTTGGGTAGTGAGCTATATTTTAAACGAGTTAAACACGAGGTCTACCCACGCGTGTCCCCCTGCGGGTACGGATTTTTATTATTTCTTTTTAAGTACAGCGCAGTACACTGTCTTAAAAACATCATTAATCTATATTTAAAATACAAAAAAACATAAATGATGAATTCTAATAGAAAAATCTCATCATCTTTACAAAATAAACTCTTCGAAACTTGATTCCCTCTTGAGAAAGTGGATTCGAAGTTGGTTTTAAAATTCATTCCTTCTTGTTATAAAACCAAACTACTCACGAAATTACTGATTTCAAGCGGTAATGTTCTGATTTGTATTGAGATACAAGCTCTGAGATAATTCTTTTATTACGAAAATGTACATTTCAATGAGGGTTATTGTTTCTAAGTTATAAACACATCTAAAATATTAAAAAATCTATAGCAGACTGTTTTATTTTTATACTAACTTCTGCTCGTCGCTTTGTCACAGGTCAAATAAAAAATATATATTTTGATTTTCTATTTAAACTTTCGTGATCAATAATTACTATTATATATTTTTAATCAACTCTAATCACGTTACATATGTTATCGTTTTGCCGAGTAGTTTCAAAGCCATTTGAGATCCTTACTCATGAGGTCGGGGCATGGCGAAACCGCAGTGTAAGCAAAGTTTCATGAATTGACTAGTCGAAATAATTTCAATATAAGTACATCTGGTTAGTTATAATAGTAAATTGTATCTACGTCCGTCCTCAGCGGTATTACAAGTAGGTTGTTAAATTCATAATTGTATTTTCTCACATTCTATTTCTTAGTAAATGAGACCATCTTTTATACACAGAGACTAGTATGGCAACAGAATTATGAAAATCGATTCCATAGTTTCATAAATTGACAATAAATATACAAATTAATCTTGTTTTTAATATTAGTACATATTTTCAACGTATAAATATAATTATAAAACTCAGCAACGGCGTCTGAATCATCGGTGCAATGAGCCATATCTGGACATTGGCTATCAGTGACGAAGTAGGAGCGTGATTTGCTCACACACAGCGACTATCTGTTACGCTCCATCGGGTATTAATGTATAGCTGTCTGGAGGATAGCGTTATCTACGTGACTCTATATTACCCGTACCACTAAATACATTTGTAATATCCATTGCCCAATGTTTAACTTTGGAATATATATCATATATATTAAAACTGAATGTTAAAAATTACTGAGTTGAATAATATTTTTTATAAAGAAAAACGGCAATGCTTAACGGATATATAATACAGTTATACTACTGATAATGAATTATTTCCTATATTAATATTTCAACAAACTTTCTTTAGTTCTTAATTGTAACTGTTTTAATTAATAAAGCGTTCGCGAAGGAGGTCCAGAAGGAGTACGCGATAACGAACAGCGGCTATTCCAATACGAACGGTCCGCTCGTACTTGTACTGCGCCAAATTAATTAAGTTCACTCTTTGATTTCTTTGGCTGCTCCGATTTATTTAACAAATCTAATATACCGTAGAATGTTATATTCTCTATAAATAAAACATATTTAAATTTGGTTGCTTGTTACAGTTTAAAATATTTTTTATAATTAAAATCTTATGATTTGTTTTGACTTCATACTATGATTTTATAAAATTTTGTTCATTAAAATTAAATTTAAATAAAAAATTGTATTGAACTCTAAATTTAATGACGTAATAAAACATAAACTTTACTATATCCTGACTGTATAAGATCATCCTCAGCAATTATGGACGACAAACGACATTAATACAGTATTGGTGATAAACAAATTAGACTGAGCTGTGGATTCCACAACCATATCCCTCTTTATAGTTTTTAAGCATTTAACGTTTAATATTTAGCACTAAATCATCTTATATTATTGATATATAAAGATGTTAGTTATTTTATTTGCTCTTTCACTAAGCCTAAGTTATATAAACACAATATAAACACAATATTATATTTAATATTTTTGTTTCAGGAATTTTCTTCAATTTTAGTGTTTCATTAAAATTATTGAAATGCTTAATATTTTTGTTACAAATTGATTTAACAAAAATATATATATATATATATATATATTAGGATTCCTATTGTTATTGTGCTCTAATATTGACTTAATATTTAATTGTATGTGTAATAATACACGTACAATAAAAAAATTTACTTTATTATATTTTTATCGAGTACATAATATACATAAATAATGAATCAGGACGACAAACCCAAGTAGATATCAGAACATAAAAATAAAGAATACGCGTTAAAGTTATTTTGTATCAAATCTCAAAGTCATCGAAGCGACGACGAGAAGATTCAATATCAAATATTATATAATATATTGAACTACATACGGAAATACGTCAATGACAAGTTCTTTGTTATTTATTATTCAGTATTATACTCAAACGTTAAAGAAACAGCAATTTCAATAATAGAAAATAGTTTTAAATAAAGATTATGACATATTTTGAGACATACTAATAAAAAAATTATATTAATTGATAGTTACTAATAATATTTAACGACGTTTAAAAAAACTATAATAGATTTTAGTTGTACATAACATAACTTGTCAACATTAAGACGTACATCATTGTTGTGTACTAATATAATAATAATCACAAGTTTTTCTATATCCGGGTCGCCATATTATGACCGGAAGTCACCAGCGCTAATTACATGGCGTGACTAATTGGTGCTACCGCCTCGTATTGATCGAGGCCCATACATACATTAAGAAATAATATTTACAGTAATTCCCTATATTATTATTTATTATTTCACTTACTGTATACGAGGTATACTTGTATACAGTAAGTGAAATAATATCTTAATAAAAGTGACGACAATATAAAAACTTTTATTATTTTGTAAGCAACGTTAAATTATATGCAATACGTTAATTAATAGATGTTATCGTTTGACATATCTATCTCCACTCACGAGGATGTGTCATGGTATATTAAATCTGGTACAATGGGTGCTGTCATTGGAGCATGTTTACATATAATTGACTTGGAAGTACTGCTTTGTGTGATATCATACATACATGATACAGGGATGTTACAGTTATATGTGGTTATTTATTGCAACGCCACATTTACGGAACTACTCTTATGTGGTCTTATGAATAAAATAATTTCAATTAGGTTTTGCCCTTGTGTATGTAATAAATGTAAGAACTTGCTCAAAATCGCAAATTGTGTATGAAAGTAAAACTATATAGAAATTGAATCAGATCGCAAATATTAAGCAATATAAGTAAAGATAAGTAGAAATTGTATTTTAAACATTTTTATTTACATTTCAGTCAAGTAGAAGTTCCGTTTATATCTTGAAAGTGTCATCTCTGTATCGTTCATCGATTTTTGTCAAGGCCCATCAAGGTAAATGATACCACACTCTCAAATAAATAGGCCGATACTACGAGTCATTACACAAATCAAAAATAAGACATAATATTAAAACAATTCATATAAATAAATTAAGTGTAACTTTACTTAGAGGCAGTCAACATCTGCCTGCTTTTGATGAGTATTTTTGGGCCCGCTGTCATGGACGACGTACAAAAAAGAAGTCTTTCTTTTTTCCAGCATAATATCTGTTTGGTCATAAGTAATAACATGTTTCTCTGATACGAGGCAATCCAAACACCGAGAGAGCATTGTTATACTGGATTCATAATAGATTAAGGGGTTTATTTATCTTTAACACGAGGTATAAAATCTATTTTTTTTAGGTTCTAAGTTGTAAAAATAAACTTTAACAAACATAACTAATTAAGTTTCCCGAGCTTCAAGTAAGAACTAAATTAGAATTTCGATCGTCCCTAATAATTATCGCTTCAGGGCTTTAAGCTTTAAGATTTTCAATACCTGTTAGCAAATGCCATTACATTATTGGATTTAATCACAACACAATATCATTGATATGGCAATAAAATAAATTAATAGAAAATAATTTTCAGGGTTTTTATTGCAACATCTTTTTTTTATTATAGTTTGATAATTTTGATGATATTTTGATAAAATCTGTCAATGTCCCAAAGCCATAAAAAATACATTACCCAATGTTATATTCGCTATAGTCAACCTTTCACATAACGTAGTGAAAACAAACGCTCTTACTCGTGTGAAAAATTGCTCCGCCATTGTCCTCTCTATTGGGATTTTATATTCTATTTACGATGGGCTTTTAGTGGCTTTTGGAAACTTCATATTGCACCTAAAACATCTATACATTCTGTCATCTATTCATGTTGTTTCATATTTCATACTTATCGTATTGAAACAAACAAATATATTTATATAATATGTGGGAAATATATATTGTAAATATAGAATCAAACCAACAATATACGCTATAAATTCAGTTATTGCTTGTCATTGTAATGTTATTAATATATAACTGATCTCTTTCAGTATGGATAAATAAGTTATTATTATCTGTCCGTATTAATATAATACTCTAATAATTTAAAAAAAAATCTTATCTTTTCACATTGTTGTTGTCATTCCGTACATTTTATAAAATACTTGAGTACCTCAAAACTAGATCGTTCCCTTTCAATTAGTCAAATACTTTATTTGCTGATATCCATATATAAACTGCTATCTTATTCAAAAATTTATTAACTGATTATTCTTGTATCCTTTTAATTGCTAGGTAGGTAGATATTTACCAATCTAATAATAGTATTGTTCTTAGAAGTGTGAGCACAAAACTTTCCACACAAAAGGAGAGGTAGACTTTGTTCCAAGATGTATTCCCCTGGAAATACATTTCAAACCAAATGCTTATTATGACCAAATCACATGCTTTAACAGCATGCAAGGAGTCATTATCTATCAAAACAAAAACTTCTCAACGAAGTAAATGCCGAGTGACGAAAGCGAATCCACTGACAAAACTCCTGATATGAATTTTGCGACGAAAAAAACAACGAACATTTTTATTCACAAACGTAAACAAACACAAAAAATGTGAATGTGTTCGGAACGTTGCCAAACAAACAAACAAACAAAAAAACAAACAAAAAAACAAACAAAAAAAATACAAACAAAAAATGTGAATGTGTTCGGAACGTTACCAAATTGCCTTGATCAATCTAATAAAATAAAATCAAAAATGCAATTTGTGCAACGTTTCGAGCACATTCACATTTTTTGTTTGTATTTTTTTTTGTTTGTTTGTTTGTTTGGCAACGTTCCGAACACATAGTTACGTCAGTCCAAACAACTGACTCGACAGTCACACCAGCCCATCCCGCTGAGTCGGCATCTCGCAACGTTCGCACGCTCATATTCGAATGATGGGAACAATACCCTTCTGGGTGGCCGACCCGATAGTATTTAAGACATTGTATTAATATTAAGTTAGTCTTGTTAAGGTAGTCTAAGTAATTACTTGTCAATTAAAGTGATTATATTTTAAATAAAATCTTTTTTTAAAAAGTCATTCGCGGTGCGTAAAACTTGACTACATTCACATTTTTTGTGTTTGTTTACGTTTGTGAATAAAAAAGTTCGTTGTTTTTTTCGTCGCAAAATTCATATCAGGAGTTTTGTCAGTGGATTCGCTTTCGTCACTCGGTATTTACTTCGTTGAGAAGTTTTTGTTTTGATATCAATAGTTTTGTAAAAGGATTGGAAACAAAATGCTGTGCGATTATTTTTCATGCAAATATATACTCATTTATTTGACCAAAACATGGAACTATCTATAATGACATGAGCGACTCTCGTAGGGCCTTTAAAAACAAACTTAAATGGTGCCAAGACAATTCAGAACAGATTAAAATGGACATACCGGCTACGTTATATAGAAACAAACATTTTGGAAAATTCTGGCAACAAACAGACAAACTGAATACAAGATCGAATATTCCGGCTGAAGTAGGGGGAGTGAGCGGTTGCCGTAACATAGCAAATATGTTTAAAACACAATTTACAGTGGATCCCTGTGAGTTCAATTTCGCCGAGGCTGGCAGGGGGGATATTAATATATAAATAATGGGGAAAGCTTTGTACGTTTCACGTCTAGCGAAGTAGTAGATACAATAATGGGTATGAAGCGTGGAAAGTCGCCTGGACATGATGGCTTGAGTGTTGAGCATCTGCGACACGCTGGTGTGCACCTTCCTAGAGTCCTAGTTTTGTTGTACAATATTTGTATAAGCCACGGCTTTCTGCCGGACTCGATGACAAGGACAATCGTCGTGCCTATAATCAAAAATAGGGCGGGGGATGCGGCGGACAGAACCAACTACAGACCGATATCTCTTGCTACCATCATAGCCAAAGTGCTTGACGGCTTGCTTGATACTCAACTTAGCATAACAATTAACATACACGATGCGCAGTTCGGTTTTAGATCAGAGCTGTCAACTGAGAGCGCAGTATTGTGTCTCAAGCAAGCTGTAAGGTATTACACGGATAGAAAGACCCATGTGTTTGCGTGTTTTTTGGATCTGTCGAAGGCATTTGACCTCGTATCCTATAAAATTTTATGGCAGAAGCTTGAAAAGGATAGCAGTTTAAGACCGGAGTTGATATCACTATTAAAGTACTGGTATGGTGCCCAAAGTAATGTGGTAAGATGGGGTGATGCACTTAGTGAACCATATAAATTAGGGTGTGGAGTAAGACAGGGGGGCCTGACGTCACCCAGATTGTTCAATCTTTACATAAACGGGCTCATAGAGAGGCTTAGCGGGGCAGGCGTCGGTTGTTCGATAGATGGCGTAATGATGAACAATTTTAGTTACGCAGACGATATGGTTCTGTTGAGCCAGTCGGTCAGTGGTCTTCGAAGACTGATAAAAATCTGTGAGGAATATGCAAAGGAGAATGGACTGAGGTATAACGCTAAAAAGAGCGAAATTTTAATTTTTCGAGGAATAAACAAATAGTTAAATTTCATTCCTAAAATACATCTGTGTGGAACTTCTCTGAAACTAGTATCTGAATTTAAATACCTTGGTCATATTATGAATGAACGCCTGGGTGATAATAGTGATATCGAGCGGGAGCGCAGGGCTCTGTCGGTTAGAGGCAATATGTTGGCCCGTAGGTATGCACGGTGTTCGACACAGGTAAAATTAATATTATTTAAAGCCTATTGCCAGTTCTTTTACACGTGCAGCCTATGGGAGAACTATACGCGGCGGACATATAGCGCACTGCGTGTTCAGTACAACAATGTGCTGAGGGCTTTGTTGAGGAAGCCACGATACTGCAGTGCATCGGCAATGTTTGCGGAGGCTCGTGTAGACGACTTCTATGCGATAATACCAAAGCGGACCGCGTCCGCAATGACAATTACTGAACAGCTCCAACAGTCTTCTCAGCATATTGACGTTAAAGCTAGACGCTCCCCTCTGGAGGTCCTGGGATAGTGTACACGTAGCATCTAAGCGTAGCGTATACTGACTGTAGGAGTATAGCGTTGAGTTATATGTAGAATTAAAAAAAAAATAATAATAATTAGAACGATGATTTCCATGAATCTTATTTTATTTAATTTTATGTAATAGTATTTTATGATTTTAATTATATTTGATTTGAATTTAATTTATATTTATTTGAATTGAATTTATATTTAATTTTAATAATTTTATGAATTTTGTGCATTTTATTAATTTTATTTTTCTGTATAATTTGAGATTGTTATGTTGAATACTAACTACGAGTACTATTATAACATTAGTTACTTAAGTTAAAATGTTACTAACACTTATGGATTAATTATCTGAAATAAATTGATTTATTATTATTATTATTATTATTTGGAATAGTTGCCTGTGACAAAATGAGAGTGTTTTGGCTCAGAGGATGAGCGCTGTAATGACAAAGACGAGACCTCGAGTTCGATTCCCACAGGTGCCCGATTTTTTTTTCATTTGATTTTTTCAGTTTCCATTTATTTTTTAATTCATTGCTTCAAAACTGAATTTCTTCAGAATTCGGATTTTTTTCTGTAAATTTTGTTTTATTGTTACAGACGGCAATGCGTTAGTGAGTTTATTCACTGTGCAACTAGCATTGAATTTTAACCGTGTTGTGAGTACGATTCTGGCTTTAAAAGTCATTTTTTGGCAATTTTTGGTCATTTTTCATGATTTTTTGAACTTCTCACGGCCATATCTCGAAATAACGAGTTTTCCCAGATATATGCTATATACCAAATTTTAGCTCTAATTTGGGGCTACGAATGAGGAAATTTTCGAAAAAATCGTTGGCGCCGTTTTCGAGAAAATGGCCGATCTGTCCCCGGCCAGTTGGCCATTTTTTTGCCTTTTGACCAAAAATGTCACGCCAACAAATGTTTTTGCCATTAAAATGGACATTATTCAAAAGATAAGCTTAAGACCTTTCCAATGATGCCCAATTTGTCAATGTACGTCAACTGGTTTGGCCACAGTCCCTGTACGAAAAATGGCCATTTTTGGCCTTTCGAGGGCTGGCCACGGCCAACATGGCGGCCAAATCGAAATGTCGTAGAACAAAAAAGTCTTAGTTTTTGATGTACTTCAATCCCTGAAAGTTTGAACAAAATCAGTTGAAACTACGAATATACCCACACACAGACAAAGTAATCATCGATGGAGGCGCCAGTCAAAATTTTCAAAATGTCATATCTCATCAACCGGTGGTCGGATTTTGGCGTTTTTGGGCTTGTTAAAAAGGTCTCGACGAGACCGACGACCTTTAGGAAAATCTTTTTCAAGGTGGAAATAAGTGATTTTATACTGGTGCGGAGCCAAAAACTAAATTTTAGTCTCATTTTTCAAACGGCCGTAGAGGTGAGGCGGTAGGTATATTGCTAAGTGTAAATGCATTTTCTGGGTCTATGGGCCAAGGGCTTTCTAAAAATACCACACTCATACCAGAAGGTCTCGTGTATAAAAAAATCGATATTGCGCGTATATATACACAGTTAGACTTTCAGCACTATGGGTGCTTTCGTCACTCTGAGCTAGCTAACGCCCGCTTTGATATTTATTTATTTTTGTTAAAAATAATATTGAAGGAGTACTTGCCTGTGGAAACAAACTGAGCTATCATTACCTCTACAGTGGTTTAGTGGTTTCAAGAGAACATTATTACAATATTATATATAATATTGTTGATATAAAATTAAAAATAATTATAGTATGTCGTGGTTAAATTACCGTAAACTTATTAGTTAATATTTTTCAATAATCTACATATTCAGATGGTGCCAATGCATGTCTTGACATGCATTGGCACAAATATTTACATACAGCAAATATTTACATTAACACAGCTTGTTGTCAGAGGTCGTCTAACACATGACCACCACCATAAGACCTCTTTACAAGTCTTATTAAAGTTGTTATTTTTAAAGCTTGCTTGTTTGCTTGCTTGTTACAAAGACACAATCAAAGCCAATCAATATTATAAGCACCAACTCAATTTTCCACGGTAAAAGAGCAGAATATCAAATGCTGACGCTGCACCTCATTTTAAACGTAGACGCATCAATCGATGTGACACGGGCTAGAAACTACTGCAAATACAGACCTTCGTGGGCCAATCGCTGACCTTGAATCACTTTTTTTTAATATAAATTAATTATAAGTTTTATTTCCTCATCAGTTCATTAATATAATTTTATAAAACAACTTTTAAATATTTTATTTGCAACCTTCGCAGCTACCAAAACATAATTAGCTTGTCAATTTTGCTATTGTTTTATTTTTTTACATAAATGTTTAATTATGCAGTCGGATAGTAATTAATTAGCTGTTGCACATTGTTATAAATGTTATTATATATGTTTATTATTTTTTTTAAAATTTTTATAAAGATTACTTTTAAATAAGATAGATAGATAAGTTAATCGTTGTCTTTAATTTGGTTTTGATTTATTTTATTGTAGTGTATTTATTTATAATACTCTTTCATTATTATAATCTTCTTAATTTAGTTTTTGAATCAAGTTGTTTTTAATTCAAAAAAATTTACTTAGATTATGCTTTATTGTTTTTTTTAACACTAAACCTAGCGTCAATTCTTGTATACCTGTTCCTACCGCACGCGGTCAAATTGACCGGTAATTAATTTATAGTTATTTTATTATATAACGCAGGTAATAATGGAAATAACTAAAAGTAAAGAGTGGAGAAAATATTATATGCATATTCTTTGAATTGTCATGTAGTTTGATAACGATATTATAACGTTTAAAAATGTGTAACTTTTACAAAAGTTTAAGAACGGTCAATTTGACCGCTACTTGGTAGGTTTAGTGTTAATGTTGTTCCACCGGTTGTGATATTATTTGTAACAATATATTATTTTATAAGGTCCTTACATATGAAGTCGGCGTTTGGTATAGGAGGATCAAAAAGTCTAATATATTTTAATACATTATATTTTTTTAATCTAAGTATGAACCATTGTTATCTATGCACATTTACCACCATCTCATAGGTCGTTAATCGGTTAATTGTTCTCTTTCATGATCGTGTCATCCTCGATGACGCAGTTATGCACACATTGTATGTGTATTTTCGATTCTCTTTCTGCATTAAGCCTTTAACTGACATTTACTAAATATCAGTTTACTATGCTACATGTCATGTTTACATATTAAATTTTCGGCATTCTAAACAAAGTTTTATTTCTCTATTTACTCACTTTAGACACAAATGCAAAAAAAACATGTTTTTGTGAGAGACTGTACAATATAAAATAAAATAATTTATTATTTAATCCAACATGACAAGTTGACTATTACAAAATCAGTCTGCTATTATCGTTGTTACGTGCTCTAGGTAAGTTCAAATGTTTTGAGTATGATGTTTATACAAAGAGATAAAGAGAAAAATAACAGGTTTTGTATAATCAACATCAAATTCTTAATAACAAATTATAACAAACAAGTTATAACTTGTTTATAGTACATATCTATACGCTTTTAAAGAAAATAACAAGAAGGTATTACTTCTAATTAATTCATTAGCATCAAGCCAGTCGTAAATAAAAAATATTTAGACATAATGTCGATAGCTTTGACTAAATTATATTTCAGATTTCAACAACTTCATTGTATTGTACATGTTTATTGTTCTTTCTCTCCTTCTATATTCAATTTCGCGCGATAAGTACTTATTTCATAACCGATGCAACCCTCGTTATTGAATATATAGTGAACTTGACTATATACATAGATAATAATAAAATAATTTAATAATATCTAAATTAATATTTAGATCATTATTATTATTATAATTTTATATCAAAATAATTTAAAAATATATATGCGTCTCGTTTTTAGTTGTTGTATCTTGTGCAACTAAATCCGAGAGCTGGATTTGAAGACTATCTTGATAAAAAAAGAAAGAATCGCAAAAATGTCATTTACATTAAGAGTAGTATATAAAGGATTTTAATCAAGTGGTATTTTTTTCTGCACAAAAAGATTACTCTCTAAAATGAAACATTAAATGTTAATTTGAATTTGTCTCATAAAGCTACGAGTATCTTTCTTTTTAAAGTGCTAATAGTAACATACCATGTAGCGAGTAAAGTAACATTCTCCTTGTATCAGGTGTGCCATATTAGTTTGTTCGATACCTCATGACTTTCTAACTTTTCTCGAATGTTACGAGCCGCAATGATGCTGAGAATAGCTGCATTTATCTTATAGTATCAGGTTATAACAAGTTTAAACTTTAGACGTAAATGAAATAAAACAATTGCTTTTATTAGGAAAATATGTTACAATATTATCCTGAAGTAAGAAAATAACTCTATATTCAGATTAATATAGCAGTTTGGGAAATGTTTGACAGTTCTTTTAAAAAGGTGTTGCGTAGAAATTTCATTTGTGTATTAATTTAAATATATTGTCACATATTTTTTATGTTGTTTGTCAAATTAGCTGTCATTCGTTTCAGACGTTTAGATGCCGCATACGTTGTCGTATTGATATATTTAGATTATATTAAAAAGTTTTCAATTACTAATGTTCATTTATTTCCAAAGACATTCAGTTTTTTAATTTAATATAACTAAATTAATTATTTCCGTTTCTAATAATTTAGAATTTACCCACATTTAATTTGACGTTTTACGTAGTTTTACTCGCTCACTGGTTTTTTTACAATTCAGTTTGGTGTGATTGCTATTTCGTAGTTTAATCTATTGTTCTTGTACTTGTACTGTTCTTGTTGTTGTTGTTATTTGTTGTAGGAAGTTCTTTTTATAATAAATCTTTACCACGTGCATACCTGTAACTTCAGGTCGTCGACCTGCATGTTCCGCTTTCTGATATGTTGCTGTAACTGTAGCTACATATGAGGTATGACATTAAATGCTTAATCTTCGTTAATAAGAAGTTGTCTGGTGATGTACAACTTTACATATATTTATTCTACCCTACAAAATTAATATATGAAGAACAAGTTTTCAACTGCAGTCTTCTTGTACTGAAAGACAAGGCGGGTGTTTATATGAATTCACTTGTTCATTTTCAGTTGTTTACCTAGGGTGACCCTCCGCTAAGTTTAGATGACATATTATCTATTGTATTAACATAAATTTAGGTGTTATTAATTGAGTCCTAAATATTAAATTTGATATTTGATTTAAAGTGACCCACTGGTTACACAAACACTTAATTAAAAAGTTTACAATAGATAGTCTTGTATTTATACTTATTTATTATTTTACATTATTTTGCTTTCATTTCTAGACAAAAAATATTTTCGGATAATTATAAGCCTTTAGCATGTTGAGATTGCATCATCCAAACCACATCTTGATGTTCATTTTTCTATTCTGAACCTTTAGCCTTATGGACAATACTTAAATACTCTTTTATGCGTTATTTTCTTAGAATTACCGTTGTGTTGTTTACACATTTTTGCGACTTCCTGCTGCCCTTAGTTAAATTAGTTTAAACCACTTTTTAAATTATTATGTATTTATTACAGCTGTCTCTGTTTCTTTTCTTAATATTTGACTTGTTCTTAATTTTTAATGTGTGTATCATTTCTCAAATAAAAGTGGTCTTATTCTACCTAAATGTAAGGTCACAAACGATATAATAGATCAAACTATCTTATGCCAAACTAAATATAATTAATAGTTATATGACAATTAGAAATGTAATTTTTTGAGTGATTTAACGTTAAAAAATACTTTAGTTCCCAGCATTATTTGATCTTTTCCCCGTTTTGTTTCTATTTATTTATTTTTTCCTTTATAACGATATAGTTTTATGATTGTGATATATCTTATAACTTGATTAGAGCATTATAGTTTACATTTTCACGTAAAAAGCATGAGGACCCCCCGGAGGGCATGTATGAAGAGGTTAATGTCTGTGGTCGAGGCAAAAGAGGTATGCAGGGACCGTAGCGTTTGGCGCTCCGCCGTCTCTGGCTACCCCGCAAGGGATATGGCGTGAAGATAAGTTAAGTTAAGTTAAGTTAGTTTACATTCTGTCAGTAACTCCCTTCAAATATGCTAGTAGTGTTAGATGGTGCTCAACTGTGGGAAGTTTCTTATGAAACACATCATTTCTAACACCCTAGGTGTTCTCTCATAAAAATCCAAAACTCACAACTGAACAGAATGGAAGATTTACATATACTTTTGTGGGCATTCTAAAGTGTAGACTTCAGGATGAACACAAAAGGTTCAGGCTTTTTTGTTTTCGGTCATAGAACCAGAAACTAAGAAACTATCTAGCGTGGATAACAAATTAGCTTAAAACGTGTTTCGTGCACGATTGATGCAGAATCATTTGAAACGTCGGGTTAAAATTTAAATTTTAAAAACTCTATGTATTAATTGCTATGGCCTAACACTTTAGTTTCGATTTACTGAAAACTTTTTTTTATAGGATCAGCCAAAACAAAACTGATGTATCCAGGAACACACAATTGAAAAACTAGTGGGGATAGAAATTTATCGTTCAACATGTTGTTTTTGAAGGTATTTTTCCATTCAAAGGTAACATCTGCCACAATCGTTCGGTCTCAAACGCGCCGACCTTTCGACCTATTCGACAGTAGTATAGACGTTTAAAAATATAAGTTCAATGATTATATATATTTACTTTTGTCCAAATCTTGTTCAAAACTTAAACATTCAAATTTCTTATGACTTGAATAAGTTTTTTCCATTTCTTTAAACATATTTTACAGTTATATCCATAATTTAGATCATGTTGCAATAATTTTGTTATGTACAAAAACATTGTTTTTAAACGCTGTAATTAATAATTGTATTATTTAATAATTTTCTACTTATTTGGACTTACTTATGAAAATTCTGATACTATGGAATGTTGTGGATGATATTTTTTTATACGATAACGGTTTGATCAGATTTTATCGTGGAGATTCTTTTATTTGTTTGCTAAGAGAGTTGGGTATAAAATCACCACTTTATCTATTAACAGTTATTGACCACCGTCAAGAATTGTTAATATTTCAAACTGAGACCTCTACAATATATCACTGACAGTATGTAATGCATTGAACAGTATATTTAACGATGTGGGTTGTTCAATGCCGTAAAAAAATCAAATATAGAAAGAGTTTAATAATCTTCTTTTATATTTAACAATACCTCATTGTTTTAAGTGAGGATTCTTTATTTATTTTACTAACAAAAATTCTTAAAATAAACCACCATGCAAGTTTTCAGACGTGTAATTCGTATTATGTTAGTTATGTCATCCTAAACTCTCTCGCCCTTAAATCAACATAAATCCATTAACTATTTGATATAAATAATTATATATCATGTTTATTTTTTAATATTGGTAAATCAAATGATGCTGGAAGTAGAATAGGGAAAAAGAAAAACGCAATTTAGGATAATAAGAGTTGCTTTCTAGTAATATTAGGTTACATGAATAAAATTTTATGAAGCCAATAGATATAGGAGTATATACAGACCGGGATGTTTGTGCAACCGCATCCATATTAGTGTAATAAACTTGAGATACGGGCATATATTATTGATCTTCTCTGTTAGAACAAAACCACTTGGACAGCACCCCCATACACTGTTTATAAATGTATGCCTTATATTATTGCCTTAAGCACTGTTATATTTCGTTTGTTGTAAAAATATTATAGCAAAGTTTTTTAATTGTGGTCCATCGGAGGTTGTATTAAAAATAGTTCGGAAGGAAAAAATTAAATGGTAATTTTATATCATAGGAATAGATAATTCCGCTCGGTTATGCAGTTTAAATTGGGTTAATGTTTGCTACCCATTATTCAGAACTGCTGTAAGTTATGTGCCACGGAAGTAGGCGAGGTCTACTTTATGCTTCTTGGTTTTGGACTCGTGGTACTTTTGTTGAACGTTGACTGAAAATTTAGTAGACTTTGAGCAAGTACATGGCAGTTAACGGTCGACCATTAAATTTTCTCTTTAATGCCTTAACTTGAAATTTTAGACTGAATAATACATTATTTGGGATCGTATTATTTTTAAACATCCACATTCTCGTCCTTGTATATATAATATTTTAGTGTTATGACAAATTTTTATATTATATTACTAATGAAACAATGCACGAATAAAATATTAAAATATTTTATTATTTTTATAACAAAATATAAGAGAGGAAAGTATTACCGAAATTTTATCACTAAATTTAGCGTACTCGCCAAGGAGGTAATCTTGTTCGCGAAAGAAACCGTATTAATTCAAGCACTGGCAATTAGTATAATGTTCTGGTCCCAGACAAAGAGAACAAAAACTTTATTGTTAAGGAATGAGGTTATTTATAAGGCTCTAGGGCTTCGTGTAAGTTTAGTGCCTTAGTTTTAGTTTAGATTATTTCTTAAATTCTAAATTCATATTCGTCGGAGCCAACATTTAAAATGCTTTTCATTTCGTAATAATATTAATATTTTAGAAAAACATAAACTGTTACAACTATTATTAAAACAAAATCTAAAACGTATTTATTTGTATAAAATATTAATTGATGACAAATTTCTTCTTATTTGTGATGAAGGAAAGGAGAGGCAGGAACGGAAAAGGCATTGGAAATAGCTGGTTAATTATTTAAAATGTTAATAAAGTATTATTATTTAAGGTATTCTATTTAATTATTAAAATCACGACGAAATACTTTAAAAGGATAAAGCTTTTGGTAAAGCTTTTGATAAAGCTGAATATATTGATCAAATTAGTCTCTGTAATCAAAACAATTAATTCATACTTATTGTGTAGTATATATAATGTTTGGAGGCATTTAGGTATCTATTCTTTATGAATCATTAAAATTAGGCTAAACAATTCAAATTCAGATTCAAATTCAAAATATCTTTATTCAAGTAGGCATTTACACGCACTTTTGAATCGTCAATTACTACAATACAAAAAAGGTTAGTGAAGTTAGTCCGTAAGTAAGCTACCACCTGCTCGGAATGCTGCTCTGTTGAGAAGAGCCGACCAGAAACTCAACAGATGCTCTTTTCAAAAGAAATATAACAATAGGTGATGTACATTATAATGTAAATCCTGCAAATGATTCAACTTAAGTTCCACATATTTCGATCCACTAAAAACTCTTAAACGTTATAATAAGCTTAAATTAATAATAAACTTTTGATTTTAGATTTAAAACTAAGAAATGGAAGATCTAAGATGTCTTGTGGAACTTTATTATATATGCGTATACTCAAACTCATGAAGGATTTATTAACTTTTTGAAGCCGAAACTTTGGCGTTACGAGTTTGTTTTTATTTCTCGTATTTATAGCGTGTCTGTCACTGTTTTTTATATAACTATTTTAATTTTGACGTATATATAATATGTTATTAAATATGTATTGCGAAGCGACTGTAAGAATACCTATTTCTTTAAAAACATCTCGCAGAGAATCTCTAGCTTTTAAGTTACAAATAGCCCGCACAGCTCCTTTTTGTAAAATAAATATAGAATTAATTTCGACAGCACTGCCCCATAATAAAATACCGTAAGATAAAATACTGTGAAAATAACTAAAATAAACAACTCGAGCCGTATTAATGTCCGTTAATTCTCTAACTTTTCTAATTGCAAAGACGGCGGAGCTGAGTTTGGCTGCGAGTGTTGAGAGATGGGGGTTCCACTGGAGCTTTTTATCTAATGTTATACCTAAGAATTTTGTTGAGTCAATCAATTCTAACACTTCATTGTTTAGGAGCAAGTTAAAATTTTTACTTTTTACATTAGGAAGTGTAAACTCTATGCATTTAGTTTTCTTAGCATTTAACACTAAATTATTAATTTGGAACCAATGCAGGACTCGTGACAAAGTACTGTTTACTACGTCATAATTAATCCTATCACGCTCAACTTTAAAAATAAGTGAGGTGTCATCAGCAAAGAGTACAATGTCACACAGACCCTTAACAAAAAAGGGCAAGTCATTAATATAAAGAAGAATGATATGTACATCATTTATATTTATTTCCTAAGATTTAGCTAGCATTTGCAATATAAGCGTAAAAAATATATATATTTTAGGTTAAACGACTTTTGATTATTACTTAGCTGTGATACTTTTAAATGTGTTATATTTATTACAACCGTAAATTTTTTGCACACTTACAAAAACAACCATTTATCTTGCAGACGGAGGGTTTACTTGAATCTTGAACTAAAAATTCATTTTAAAGCTTAATATTTCATAAACCAATACCGTAATCGACAAATGGTTTACGCCAACCAGCAATATTTTTAAAAGTACACCCTAATAATACCCCATATCATTAGGTACCTTAGAAAATAAATACGAGTAGAGGGGCTACCCTTAAAACATACTTTATAGGTGTGGCTATTACGTATCTTCATTTCAGGTTCCTAGATTATATGAGCTAAGTTGCGGACAAACAGACTGGCGGACGGACAGATATGACGAAACTATAAGGGTTTCCAGTGGGGTACGAAAGCCTAAAAAGGCAAAAAAAAAAGAAATGTTAACTTTATTGAAAAATTAATTGTCATCTGAATTAGCATATCCAAATGAACAACTTAAACACTCAGGCTTACGACAAATGTATTTACAACAAAGATCTTGTAAATAATCTCTAACTATGGAATGAGCGTTGCTATAATTTTGGTATAGCATTCTTACATAATTGCAATAGAGATTGTTTTGCAGCATTAGATAAACCTACTCTATCAGACCTTTTGCAATGGTATATATATTTCAACATTCTTCCCCGTTTTGATACAATTCAGATATCCATATTAAAATAATACAGTATATATTGAGGTATTCAGGAACACTTTAAAATAAAACAACTTAAAATATATAGATGTAACGGCAGAAAATCTTACGTTAATAGTATCCAAACTTTTCTGAGATATTTGTGGGCATCACTGAGTACAATGTTAATGAAAGAGAACGTGACCTCAGCTGTCGAATCGAGTGACAAGTTTAGGAAGGCACTGGGAAGGGTCAGGAGAAAGCAATTGAACTAACGGTGCAACAACCATTTTTGTGTCAATGTCGTCTCAGTTACACTCATGTCACTTACAGGTTAAGCTAATAATTGTTGTCAGAATCAAAAGTTTATTATTAACACGTTTTTTTATTTTAGTTTAATGATTCCAAAAAATAGACCATAAATAGAAATATCCCAAGATATTTATATTTTATAAGTTTACAGAAAAGTCCGAGATGGTATGGATATGGTATATTTTTGGGGATAACTTGCTTGAATTTCTGTCCTTAATTCAATACGTCGCAGGTCAAACGGTTGATAAAATTTTAAAAGTCGATGGCAATAGCATCATTTAACAAAACTAAAAATAAAATAAAAATAGAAACATGTTAGTGATATAGTTTTAAAATCTGTAAGTAACATTTCTTACACTTTCAGTAGCTAGAATACCAGCTACTGAAAGTGTAAGAAATGTTTTTTTTTTAATTTTGTGTAAAAATGCATTAACCTATCGGTCGCTACGGGAAAATTATCTGATCATATAAGTATACTATTATGAAAAATAAATAAGAAATATGAATCTTTATAATTTATATAAAGTAGTTTTAAAAAAACAACACCGCAAGCTTCTGTTTAGAAATTTCTTAACCAAATAACTAACTGTTCTATCTGTTACATCCGCAATACTTTTTATTAAGTTCTTAATTAATTATGAATCAAACTTCTTAGTTAGGGAAGTTCATTCATATATATTATAGATGCATATTTTGAATGTCCCTCTATATATATTTTTTTGGAAGGAAATGCTTTGCTTAGTGGATAAATATATTCTAAAATTTTCGTATCCAGTATTTTAGTAAGTTTTTTATATTAAATCATTATAGTGAAGAGATACTAAAAACATTGATAACTAAGAAGTTTGATTGATTATAACAAGGAGGAAGTAAAGTAATCCGATATCTATCTGACGGGAAGTGTTAATCTATAGACATTGGCAACATATTTGTTTATGGCACGATTTCAGGGAATTTCTAAAATCGTTCTTATCTTTTGTTTATAATACCCAAGGTAATTCAAGATCGTATAAACTGAAATTTCAGTCGTTAGTACTTTTATCAAATCTAAAATAAAATCAGTGTAAAACACATATCAGTGTAAAACACATGTGGAGCACATAAAACTATCCATTCGGGAGACTAACAGAGGTTTCGAACAACGCCATCTATTTCTTTAAATATAAACTAATTCTACTCAAATAATATGCACATTTAACAATAAGTTTTAATAAATATTTATTAAAAACACAACAAAAAATTCACATATTTCAAATTGAATGAAATGTTGCCAAACTATGAAAATGGAAAATAAATTAAACTGAAAGTAAATAGAATGGTAAATTTAAATTTTCATCCCACGAAAAGTACAGAATCCGGTAAGATTGAAAGCTATAAACGTTTTAGTATTTTTATATGAGAACAATTGAAAATTTATTAGAATACGCTTCAATTTCACAAGCAAATTTACCACATACATGAGTTGCATTCAATTCACGAGTTTCAAGTACAAGTTAAATGAATATTTCCATGGCGGTTTGTATAGGTACGGAGTCAATTAACGAAAAAAAACATTTAGCTTAATTGAAATAATCAAAATATGTGAGTAGAGAATATATTATTGGGATATTTAATTATAATAATAATATATTTTTTAAAAATTGTCATATAAATTCATGTATATATGTATATATTATGATAGAGGAGGGCAAACGAGCTTCCAGGTCACTGATGATACCTGATCACCATCGTCCATAAACTCTTGCAAAATCCTAGGATTCACCAGAGCACTGCCGGCCTTGAAGATAGGAGTTAACGCTTTTTTTGAAGGTACCCATGTAATATCAATTTGGAAATACCGCCGAATAGAGTTCGTTCCACATTCGATCGGTACGTGAAAGATAGGTCCTTGAAAACCTCACAGGGGAAGATTGCCACGCATCCAGGAGGTACGGATGGTATTGGAGGCGATAACGGTTCTGTTCTACGCATTGTCAATGAGTTCAGCCGTTTGCAGAGTACCGGGGCGAGCAAACAGTAGAAGCTGATGTTGGGGTGATCCGGATTAGAAATGAGAACAGTACTGTATAGTCGGATCTATCCCTTATAGAGCGCAAGTCTCTGACCAGGCTTGAAATACTGTCTCGCTCTATTGATCACTCCGAATTTCATTGAGGTCAACTTGGCCTTCCTCTCCAGATGATCACGAAATTGATGATCGCTTGAAATGTTGAAGCCCAGTATACTGATACTTGGCGAGGCATTGAGAGGAGTGCTTTAAAGGAGCAGTGATATGACAAATGAGGTTTTCTTAATTTAAATGCCTAAACTTGTGTCTTTTAGGGATTGAACTGAACGTGGTTAATTTCACATTCTGAGACCGTCCTCAGGAAGGTCTTTATAGAAAATATAAGTTTCTTTCTGCACTCACAGACGCTTTACCAGAGTGTACTGCACGGCCGAAATATACTGCATCTCCATTGCTGTCATCCACATTACAATGTTTATCAAAAATATCCAACATATCATTGAGAAGAAGGAACAAGATATCACGCAGCCATGGGATACACCAGCATTCAGGGGCTTGGAGTCTAAACAAAACCATTAGAAACGACCTGTATGCTTAGCACGGTGAGAAAGCTGCTGATCCCCTTGCAAAAAGAAACCCCTTGTATCATACACGATGGAGAGCTTTTGCTACATCTAGACTAACTGCAAGACCCTCTCCCTTGTTTTCAATAACCGCTGCTCAACGGAGCGTAAGATATAATAGAGAATCGCCAGCCGATCGATCATAGAGTAAGCCGTATTGCTGATCATTGATCAGCTAGCGATCCTCAAGGTATGTTAGGAACTGTCTGCTGGATCCGAGCTATCACCTATTTTAGGGATCGATTGCACACTGCCATGAGACTGGAACTACGCCTTTAAGATAGGACTGCGTAATCGACGCTATTGCAATGGAATTAACTCAGGGGCACAGGGTCCTATTACCAATGGAAAAACATCATCCGGCCCTCGCGACTTATGAACGTCCAAGGAAAATAGAGTCTGTCAGATATTTAGTAGTCCTGACAGCCGCATCAAACGAAGGCCAGGCGATCTTCCACCAAGTGGTACCATAGACCTTAGTAGAAATAGTTCCATGCCCTGTAGTATCACATCAGCTACAGCCGCAGCGCAGTAACTGGGATCATAAGAAGGGAGACAAATCGGCCCCCATGGATAGGATGCAAAAATCCTAATTCTATCCTAATTCATTAACTTGTAGTGCTAAACACGTCGGGTCATGGGTCTTGTGCGAGCCGAACGTTGAATGTGCACTACATTCCTTGCCAAACAATGATCAGAGGACACTAGGGGCGCCTCGACAGTGACAAGTTACTTTCTGAATATGTTAGTCAGCAGAAGATCCAACAATAAGAATATACAGCAGCAGATATCCTCCCTTACGAACACAGATACCCCGACATGTAGTATAAATTGTCGTTCTTGTATTATACCCGGAGTACGATAGGTACGCTGTGTCACTAGAATGAGATATCTGCTTCTCCGTTAAAAACAACAAGTCTAGCTGCGTCGTCGCTAGGTATTAGGTTAGAGTAAAATCCATCCATGTTGCAAAAGTTCACATTTAGAGTGGAGCAGGTGCTGCTGTTTGCAGTCGTTTGCCCTCAGAAAACACAAATTTCGATACTTTACCCGCCCTAGACTCGACAAATTCTAGCTGCAATGAAATAACTACAGCTAGGTCATAAGTATCAGGAAAAAAGTGCAAGTGTTTGGTAGACTACAATTTGTACATAAAATATTTATGTAATATTATTGTTATTTTAAAATTTTAAATTTATAAAGAAATAAGTCTAGTGATAATTATAAAGTCTTAAACCTTTTAACTAGCTACAGTTAAGTTAAGTGAAGTGGACTACTGGATATTGATAGTAAAAGGCTTGCTATTAAATTCTATATGAGTTTAGAAGATCAAAATCAACTTAGGCACAAAGTACTTATACACTTATTGATGGTTATTAAAATATTCGTAACAAATAAGATATTTTAGCGATATTATTACAAAAATTGCTCTAACAAATATTTATTATATTATCCAATACGAAATATGTAGTTAGCTCCTGAACTACAGCAGCAATGTTATTGCTTTACTTATTAGCTGAGTGCGACCACAGAACTTAATTAAGCACTCACACTTGATAACTATAAAGTCTTGGTTAATAAGCATATATTAAGTGTGAGTCGTTGGAGTAGAGCAAACTATTCATATTTACCTTATTAAGGTGATTGAAAACACTATATAATCATAAATAGTGTAATATAATTTAATTTGCCCCTATTCATGTTCTAATCTAAATTATTATATTGTTTATGTCATCTTCTATGTATATAAAATAATAAAAGTTTAAAATGGTGAGATCTGCACTTTTACTATTTTAAATTCACATAGAATATTTTTAAAGTTTTAAAGTTTTTTTTTCCGTTTGTCCCTTCGAACAACCGGTGTCATGTTAAAATCAATTCATGGAATGTTTATGAAATTGTGTAAAATAAATGGTAACGTAACGTTTAGGATACAAAGTGTTATTTTTTTTGGTAGTTATAAAATCATATATGATTATGTAAACATTCGCTGGTCGCAGTTTTTGTTTATTAATCAAACAACATATTAATCAGACTATATGCTATGCTTTATCCTAAAACACATTAAACTTATACACTAGTATTGTTACAGAGCCAAGAAAAGATAACGACTCGGGTGATATCAAGTATAATAATATAATAATCTGATATACCTACTACAAGAAAAATTTTTGCAAACGAATTGGACCTACAATTAAAATTACTATCAAACAAATACATTAGAGATTCACTTTCAGAGTGTATATCCAAGATATATTGCTATATACAAGTTAGATATATAATAAAAACTTTCTAACATTAGAGAATCATCCCTATGCCGGGGGTCGTTACAAAACAGAAATAACGAACACAAATTAAACCCAGAATTGGAACACGCTCACCAAACGACCAAAAGGTCGTCAAGGTCAATTTATCGATTATTCATTGACTGTTATCGTTTAATTATTTAAAAAGGTTTTTAAATTTCAACGCAACAACAACGCAACAGCAACGCAACAACAACGCAATTTCTAGTAAAGTTGTTTATTACTATATTTTCTTAACAAAATATAAACACAAGGATGTACGAATTTCAAATGTGTCTCACATTATAATGCTCCTCGTGTCCAACTCCTAAACGAATTATTGTATGTGACATCTGTTCAACTACAATTTACATAAGTTTCAATTTTCAGGAATGGTCTCATTTCTAGTTGTCTTCTGTTTCTATTTGCAAATCCAGAGTTTAAAGGTTTTCTTTTTAATTGCGGTTCTTAGTTTAACTTTAATCTTTATCGTAACTTAATGTAGGATGAAGTTATTAACCATTAAATAATTTACAAGATGGATTTTTTGTCGTTATTTGGTTGCTTTTTACTTATTTGAATCGGTAGTTTAATATAAAGAAAGTAATAAGTTTCGTAGTATAACCAAAACCAGAATGCAGTCACCTCTTTAACATCTAGATTCCAATTGGGAGCTACAAATTTGAAACGATGTAAGGGGTTGCAATAAATTTTATCGCATCGATTGCTTCCTCAGTTGCAATTTATGTTTCGACCCCCGTCTCGAACCCGAGATGAATAACATCCGATAGTAAAACCGACGTGTTCATTGGATTGTAGATTTGTCGGTAAATATGTGGGATAAATGAACTGGATTTAGAAATTTCTTAAATCCTTAAATATTCCTTTTTTTTGGAAAGCAATACTAATTTTATATTCAGATATATTCATTTATTTATTATATTATATAATATGAATTGTGGAGTTGCGTAAACTAATTCAATAAAAATTCAAAGCGTCTCAGTGTAATGTTTTATAGCTTAAAACCTTTTTCTATAAATAAGTTACGATATCAAATATAAATAACATCTGACCTGCAATTCTAGAAAAAAGTGAATATACCTAAAAACTGAAAACGAACTTCGACTTTAACTTAATTTAACGACTTATTGGTATAGAAGTGAGTAATTATTCAAAATACGTAACCAATGTGAAACTATTCTTATGTTGCATGTCCACATTGATGCAAGATGAAAGATAAGATTGTGAACATAAATTCATAAAGAACGTAATTAAGAAAAACAATCTAAGTGAAAATTAAGAAAAGACGAGTATTACGGCATTCCTTTAAAAGCTGAATAAAAAGCCTGTCTGAAAAGGCTTCTTTCAAAGCCAGGGCACGTTTGAACATGCCTTTGTACCGGTTAATGATTTTTTTAAAGCGGCGTGCATGTGTGGCCGCATTAATGAGAGATAAGATTGTTGTTTGCTGTTCATAATTACGCTACCTTTAGACACGTAAAACATAATTAAACAGCTAATGCAGGATAACATTCTTACGTATTATTACCCTTTATTTACGTTTGATAACCCAATGTTTATATAAATACACAATAAAATCGTTTGTTAGAACTTACCTCTATTCATCAGTTTATTTTGTTTGAAATACATGTTGGTTTTTAGTACCAAGTATAAATAAAAAAATAATAAAAGATTAAAATTGTATTATTTGCTACTACACTGAACACATTATTTATAGTTATAAATTAATATTCAACAAATACAGAATTTGCCTCATAATTTTATTAAACGTATAAAACAAATATATGTAATTGAATCATCACAGTCATGTAAGATGAACGTTTAAAACTCTGCCATACTCCGAACAATACGAAACTAATTAAATTCTCAATAGTCCGCAAACTTCTGCAAATATTATTATTGGAAATTATTTTTACGGTGGTTTAATTTCAATATAGAATCATTTAATATTCAAATACGCTTATATAAACTGTATAATCTTAAAGTATTATAAAACAATGCTTATTGAGCACTGTATAACATTTAAAATATTTTTTTGTTTACATAACAATATACGAGTGAGTTACAGTTAATGAAAAGATCCTTTATTTAAGTATTATTTATAAAAAAAATATTCCACCAATATTTGAGTTTAATCTATTCAATTGACTATTAAAATAAATAAATTAATATTAATTTAAAGAAAAAGTTCTACCTACCTCGTATATCTGCTAAGGTTATTTTAACTTATACTATTTAAATAATCTTTTAGTTTATTAAAAAAGCTACAACTATTAATTATATAATAACCTGTCGCTGAGGAAAAAGCGAATTATAATAGTAAGAAGTGTTTATTTCTGTGGATTGATCAAGCCTAATCGCACGACACCGACAGATAAATCTGAGTCTAACTTCAAAATAGAAGTGGCGGGCGAAGAACAATTATTTGCCTTTGAAACATGATTAATTGAGGACCGACGTGAATATGAATTTAACCTTTATCTAGAATTTAGTATGGCTTATAATGGTTTGAAATATTTTGATTGCTTGCTATATAGAATGATTACAAACGAAACAATTGTCTATTATGATAGATCGGAAAATAACCGTCGAAATTTTTCGACAGCCTTCTTTCTAATCTTAGCTATGTAGAGGATGGGGTAACATTTGGTCCCCGAAGATGTGAAATAGTGGATGGTTATAAAAATGTGTGACGCTCCTTGGGGGCTCGCTTTTCAACTCCCCGAAAGCTTGGAAAACAAACTTCGTAATACCTCACAAGTAATTATTTTATGATTTTCTAATAAAATTACCGCTACTGGTCCAATCAGCGTAAATACCTGCTATTATTTTTCATTAACATAATGAGGATGGGCATGTATGAAGAGGTTGATATCTGTGGCCGAGGCGAAAGAGGTATCCAGGGACCGTAGCGTTTGGCGCTCTGTCGTCTCTGGCTACCCCGCAAGGGATATGGCGTGAAGCTAAAGTAAAGTAAAGTAAATTACAAACTACGTCTTCCTTGCTTAAAATTGGATAATAAAATCTGGGAGTTTAACGTGATACAATGCACCTGCGTCTAATCAGCGTTTCCACGGTTCGTGAGAGTATAATAAATGCAAATTTATAAATTTTATAACAAATAAGAATATAATAAATATTTAATGAATAATCGCAATTATATAGGAATATAACAACTTTTCTCTTTGTATTGTTTTTTTTTTGTTATTACTATTATTATTTATTTTTTATTTGAACTTTTTTATGTTTTTTATATTTCTTATTGCCATTGTTTTTTTATATCCTTATTTTTTATTATGTTAATTAGATATGGCATATAAATAAAACATTTGAATTTGAATTTAAATTTAAATTTACTGTACGAGTCAGTAGTCATTGTTCAAAACAAAAGCAACAGCGTACATGATATTTTTTCCACATGCAGTTACCACTGTTATACCAATTCCAGTTACACAAGAAGATGTATATACTATACGGACGTTGACGAAGGAGGTATTGTCAGATCCATCCACCAAGCTAACAAAACATCCAATAAAAACATAATAAACCTTAAGATGGCAATTTTTTATCGCGACACCGAGCCTCTGAAAAATTTTACAACATTCATAGGTATAAATGTTTTCTAGGTAGAAACAAAACAATTTGAAGGGAACTTCTAAAGCTTTTTCGCCTTTTCGCCTTAATTAAGGGAACTTCTAAACATTTACGCATTTCTGTTGGTCAAAAAATGACAAGGGTGCTATTTTTTATAAAAAAACAAATTTAATGTGATATCTTATGAATCTAATATACTCGTATCTTGTCTAGAGGTTATACTAGTTTTTTCTATTTTGATTTTTTTATATATAATATCGAAACCATTTCATCTTTACAGTTATTATCGAAATCTAGACTTTCCAAGTCTTTTTCCTTAAAAGTTGAAGATATTACATTAAAACCATGAGGAATCCGGTTCAGGATTTATATAGCAAACGAATCTGCTAAAAAAAAATGTGTTTCACTGAAACATGAGTTCCTACTTAAAAATGACGTTCTATAAGTAATTCAATATTATAATATACGTATGGAAAATCATATGAATTCCATATGGGATCTTATTTACGTCTATAATTTAATTTGTTGATATATACTATACATTCACTTAGACGACGATCGTCTATTTAAGCGGTTGGAATGAGATGTTGTGTATTATCTAGTCCCGGGTTTGATTCCCGAATGTACAATGATTTTTTATTTCAAAAACTCTCTTAAAAGAGAGTGAATGTGTATAATCTGCCAAGCTGGAGTGCTATATGAGCTCCGCACCGTATCTACAGGTCGATGGATGAAGTTGACTGAACTGAACTGATGAGTATAAACAAAGTTTAAATGTAAGCAAGCCAAAACGTTTGTCACTAGTAAGGCTGTAAGAGATGCAGGTGAAGACAAATTATATAATGTAAGCTTTATGATAGTAAGCTATAATATAATTTACACTTAAAGATTATATAATTTAAAATATTTTTTAACATACTACTTATTTCAGAGACGCATATTGTACGTATAATGAAAGTTCAATCAAACACGGTAAATCATTTACCGAAATAATAAAATTTCACTATTTGTATTTTCCATTACGGGATTGTAATTGAAAGCTATCGAGATAATGCCAATCATTAATGATTGGCCCGGAGAGTGTAAGAGTCGCTCGTTCATAATTTTGTTGATTGCATTAGTGGTGACCATAAAAAAAATTAAACAAGTCGCATTTTTTTAATATTGAAAATGAATTTTAGGAAAAAAAAACAAAAACTGATCCTTAAAAATTGTCTACTTCAGATATATGTATATATTCAATATCAAATATATTGTTATTTCATGTCGTTTAAGAATTGGAGCAAAATAAATATTAATCTTTTTTTATGTAAGAGTGATATGAAATTCGGCGGCGGGCTTCAGATCCAATAGCTCCTCGGAGCACTCTCCATTGTAAATGCGATAGAAGACGCACAAAGAGGCCACGTCTCTACGCAATAACAAAGAGCCCAACCGTTCACAGAGCACAGGGTCCCTAACAATTCGAACGGCTCTTCGTTGTATACGGTCAAAAGGTAGAAGTTGATATTGGGGTGTTCCGGACCAGTGATGAGAACAATACTCGGAATGTGTAGCCGGACTTGCGCCTTATAGAGTTGCACTCTATCTTTTCTATCTTTGGCCAGGCTTGAAATACTGCTTCGCTCTATTGATCATTCCCAATTTTATTGAGACCAACTTGGCCTTGCTCTCCAGATGACCACGAAACCGACAATCCCTCAAATGTCGAGAGACCCAGTATTTTGGTACTTGGCAAGGCATTGAGAGGAATGCTTTCGAAGAGCGGAGATATGACAAATTGTTATTTTGGTGGTCAATGCGCAAACTTATGTCTTTTGGGGATGCTCCGCCCAGTGCGAAAGCTGGCTCGGGAAACCCATAGGAAGGTAGCTTGTGCCATATACGATCGAAAACTTTCGCTATATCCAGACTAACTGCCAGACACTCTCCATTGCTTTCAATAATAAGTGCCCAACGGTGCGTAAGATATAACAGAAGACCACCAGCCGATTGATCATGACGAAAGCCATATTGCCATAGCCATATTATATGGTCATTGATCAACTGGTGATCCCCGTGGTACGTTAGGAGCTTTTTATTCATGATGCTTTTCATTATTTTAGAGAGAAAATAGATAATGGTGATAGGCCTGTAGTTAGCTGGGTCTGAGTTATCCCCTTTTTTAAGATGGACATGGGCACGCTTCCATGAGAGCAGGACTACACATTTAATGTAGGAGTACCGAAATAGACGCGTTAAATAAAATGTATACTCATAGATATTGATTTGTCATTTACCGATAGCCGTATCCTCAATCCGTAACCGTAACAGTAATTTCTGGTATTACTGATTTTAATTAAGTTTTAAATCGGAAAATTATAAATATAATTAAATATTGTATGATTTTACAAAAATATTGTTATTAAGAGAAGAGTACGCCGAAATGTTTTCCGTTGTGTGATTGAAACTCGATTGGCACATGAAGGTTCCATAACGCAACTTTACGTTTTAGGATTAACTAGTATTAATTAGTAATATATATATATGTATATTACCTGGCTGTAATCATGTTAATTAGATCAGAAACTTGCACAAATACCTTAATAATGAGCGCTCGGTAAAGTAGTGGGCGCACTGCAAAGATGATGGCGTTGGAAGCAAGGATGTACTGTTTGGAGCTCGTGCAACATTTGTCTGTGTTAACATTTATCTGTATCACTTTTCAAAATTTTCGAAACCATATCATTTTTTGAATTATTGATATCATTTAATTATTATATATTTCATATTCTTCTGCAATTTCCTAACACTGTACATAGTTTTTAATTATATTATGTTCAATCATCATACTTATCTAATCTAGTTTTATCAACATGTGTAAAAGAAATAGACATATCAGTAAAATAAACCCCTGCTTACAAAAACACGACTTATAAACGACTTCACATTCGAATACTGTAGAAAGAAATATAAAAAATTAACAAACACTTATAAAACTATGAGTTTTTGTAGTCACTATTAGTATGAAGTCACATTTACACTCAATGTTTTACGATACTGATCATCGAGAAGTTCAGTCGCAGCAACTTCATACATTTTATTTCCTCTGTCTCACATACCTTACTAGTTTTTATGGGATACCGTTAGGTTCCTTTAAATTGAAATTACAAATTTAATATATATTAATAAATTTAAATATAAATACATAGAAAAAAATGGTCAGCCTACCAACTTGAGGTAAACAAGTCAAACAATTTTTCTAAATAATATCCGTAATATTATGATCTTTTAAATTAAAATTCTAGGATGTTAAGATTATTTTAAGTTGCAGAAATATCTAATAAACAACATAAGCTGCTATAATTTTAACTATTCAAATTAAATAAGAAATTTGATTTACCTAATAATCAAGTTACTCGTATACTTTATATCAGAATACATAATAATAAATAAAACTTTGTAATTTGTTAGATAAATATTAAATTCCATATAAGAGCTGGCTTTAAGACATGAATCCTTACATCGATGGGAGCATTTGCTTTAATAAAAATTTGCGTGATTCTGTCGAAAAATGTTGTCTAACATGAAATAAGAGAAACTTGGTACCTGTTTAAATTCATGTACCGTTATTAAAACCCAGCCTACTTCTGCGCAACATAAATAATATTCGGACTTAATAATAACAAAAAAGAGCCCTACGGCACTAACGTCCGTTCATTGACGATGACGATTAACTACTTTTTTGCTTATTTCCCTCTAAGTATGTTAGCGGTCCTACAAAAGAAACTACGCTAGAATACCGCTACCGCTACCGCTAGGATATCTGTCTCTCTAATACGATCAACGCTGAGGGATGTCGACGTCAAGAACTTTGTTATAAGCGAATTGTAAACGCGTTGCAAATATTTATCTTAAACGTTGTAAGATGAATCGGTATACTAAGTGCATTTGAAACGTGTTAGTGAAATATTTTGTTAAGAATATATATATAATTTGTTTTATAAGATATACTCGTGATAGTATTTATAGACGAATTTAATAGCTACAGTATTAAAAGCAAATTCTCTATATTTTCTGAACAATATTTATTTAATAACAAATTTTTAATATCGATCATAAAACACAGCAGACTGTGTGTTTTATAATCGATATTAAAAATTATCACACATAATGCAAAACCGGTATGGTTTCTTTTCACGAATCCTCAATTATCTGGAAAACCGTACGAAGCTTGGTTTTCCTAAGTAGTTCAGCCTTGGTGCGGACAAACCATACGAAGTAATAAATGCAAATTGGGTGAGCCTGTCAATACTGTTTGGGCTCCGTTCCATTGTACCTATACATATACTTCATTAATAATTTCATTTTAATCAGTTTTTTATTTAATAGAAATAAACGAATGACATATACAATTTATCACCGTTTATTGTAGTACAGTTTTTACTTTATCTACTTTATTACATAGGAAGTCATTTACAATTTTGAAGTTTATCAGTAAAAAATCTGAATTTTCTTTAAAAAAAAATTGTAGTATTTTTTTTTCAGAAAATTAATTTCTTTAGAACATTTTTTTCTTTTATTATAATATATCTTTTTAATCACTCATCACGTGATTAAGAGATAGAAATTAATGTCTGCTTAATATATTTTGCAGATTTTATCTCAATGCTATTTTGTGTCTACTTCAAATCCTTACTGTTATGGTTATAAAGTGTACCATTATAACTATACTTTAGTCTATACAATAAAAAATGAATACACCAAGTACATTTGTTATATTTCGGATACAAAACATTATAATAATTTGAAATATTATATTTTGAAATAAAGAAGTTATAAGTTTCAACAACTACGTGTTCTTATTTTGTATTCATAATTTATTAATCAATCAAACATCGCAGTGCAACGTTAACAGTTTTTATCCTTTGCCTATATATACCTGGCCAAGTATTTGCTTCATTTTATTAGTTACTTCATTGTTCACTACAGAAATAGATTACGAGAATAATTCCACGTATTAGTTTGTGTCAGAAATAAGATATATTTAAATTTATTACATATTTATATATTCCAAAAAAAACTATAACCTACATTTATACTCAACGAAATTTATTATAATTGTTTTACCCTTTTAAAATTGACCACATGTAATAAATGGCCATAAAATAACTGTAAAAGTAATTATTTTCGTTATATAAATTAATGTCACCGAAAATTCATTTGTCTTCTTTTTTGCATTTATATTAATAGTAACATTAAACAGAACGGATAATAATTTCGTTTTATAATAATAATTTTAACAATAATTAAATATACAACCTAAATATTGCAAGATCAAACATCAGTCACATAACGAAATAATTATCGTAACCGTATATGACACAATTTTAACAGCGAGTCGTCACAATCCGACTGAATAATACGAAACAAAGATTGATAATAATGATTGTTTTCACACAACCCAGGATGCTGATTTCATCAGTGCTATCATAGTGATACTCGCTTAAGCTAAAATATTACACCTTCAATATATATGTTTAAGGTTTTAAGATCTGTTGAGCAGCGTAAAAATGTAAAATGTATGTATTTTAGATAGCAATAAATATAACTAAATTAAAATATTCAACTGGGTAAAGCGGTCTTACCCTTATAACAAAAAAAACACTAATATTTCAATCGGATTCATATACACGGTGATATATGAAAATATTTGATGTATCTCCCAATTTATTTTTAATAGTCACCAGTGAATTACGATGTGGGTGTCATAATTTGTAGATATACAAAATTATTGATATGTAAAGTAATCGGTTGCAAAACTTATTTTTTTCACTCATTTATACTGGCTTTTGCTAACTGCCTCACAAGCTAATAAGGTGACATTAGGTGTAGATTTGATTTTATCCCCACAAAAAATGGGAAAATAATTGTTAAATATGTACCGAGACGCATTATAATATTTAAGTAAGTGCCAGGTGTCAGCATAAGGTTTTTCCGGTTTAAATAAGTAATGGTGTCAGCGGCATTACACTGCGTATTAATTTGACATAAACGCATTTCATTCATCTAACATTAAGCAAACACATAAAGCAGAGTCTGTCAGAAGCGAGCATCTTTATTTTATTGTTCAGTGATCATGTCGAGTTTTGTATTTGAAAAAGAAATGCAACATGTGCTGCTTCAACGACACAAAAGGATACAATTTTTGCATCGAATTGTATTTCATGACATAAATGACGAAAACTGGCGAAGCTGGTCCATGAATGCCAAGGCAAGGCACTTCGACAAGAAGGTCCTCTTCTGTGTCTGGTGAAACCAGAGCAGTATTGTGATTTATGAACTTTTAAAATCCGGTGAAACTGTTGTTACACAATGCTGTGGCCAACATATGTTTAGTATAAACAACGTCTTAATCGAAAGAGGACCAGGTTAAACCAGAAGCCATAATATACCGTATTTATTACGTGATAATGCACAGCAAAACTAGTAAATAATACCTTAAAATCGCTTGGATTGGACATCCATATCTGCTGTACTTCCCAGAACTCTCACCATGTGACTATCATCTCTTAGCTCAACGGGGCACGCGCTTAAAATCAGCAATTCAGCATGTTCAAGCAAGTTTTTCTAGTTAAATTACCTGAAAGATGATCGAAATAATCATAAGCCAAAAATAAAAAGAAAATAATTTTCAAAATGACATGTCTTTGTAACAAAAAAACGTATGTTTACATCTAAGTAAATATAAAATTGATTTATAACTAAGCTAAGCTATGGAATCCTAGCATAGCTGTAAAATATATTGTGTATAAACACAATATATTATTATATATGTAAAGTTTTAAAAATTGGTCATAATAGCAGAAGTAACAATTGTAAACATTCAAATATTTTATACGAAAAGTTTAAGATCAACTACGTTGCGTATAAATTTACCAAGCCTTTGTTTTGCACACGCTTTACCTGAGCAGTAAATAAATGAAAATTGTTTGAAACAATCCCCTCCTCCTTTCCAAGGAGACACTCCAGTTAAATCTTGCTTTTGGTAATTTGAACTGGCTAGTTTATTCACACAGGCCAGGTAGCACTTTTCAAGCGATATATGAACAATATTAACCATTAGTTATCAGTATTTAAAGCTTCTAGAAATATGACTCAGTATTTATTGTGGTTGAAAATGTGTGAAAAGTTTATAGTTAAATATAAAAGTTCATTAGGTTAGCCTATTTTATGGCATTAATTATAGTTTCCTATAACGTATTGTACATTCATGCCATATATCTAAATATTTGTACGTTTCGTTACACGTATATTCAGCATACATATGATAAATTCTTTAAACATACATACATACTTTATGTATGTCAAAAAAATAGTATATTTTGACTATATAAAGAATTAATAATTCTCAATTATATGTTAGAAGTCTGGAAAAATGAATAATTGTATCACAAAATTGCAATAATATATAAAATATAACAGAGTGATTGTTATGGGATGTTCAAAGCAGAGAGCTCGTAAATTTTAGCATCCTTGCTACGGTGGCGAAGCAGTTGTGTTAATAGGGGAATATTCTACAAAGTATTATGTATATTATAATATAATAATAACTAGGTTATAAAACTTTTAACTCATACTACCTTTAGTGCCTATTGGGTTGGGAGTTAAAACAGTAATCAATTATTCGTAAAATTAAAAACTATAATTCTGGTTTTAATTAAGTATTGTTATATTTAGGAATTTTTATTTTTGTAAAATTTGTAAGGATATAGAGATCATCTCAACCAACATTTCTCTTCTGTCACTGTAATTGATCATAAAACTAAAGCTGATACACTCTCACTTATTTACTGTTGGCCTAAACCCGACATTCCAAATATTGACTTCTTATCTGTCAACAAGATCGAAATTAAGAAATATTTATTAGCTATTACATCTAATCAAGGAATCAATCGTATAACGATGATATTCATTGTAGAGTCTTTCATACGTCTAATCACCTACCTCGTTAACTTCTCCTTATCCTCTGCTACTTACCCTGACTTATGGCGTAAGGCTCTTATTCTCCCACTTCCAAAGGACTCCTTCCCTTTTATATCGGGTGGGCCAAGAATTCGTTAACATTTAAATGTAACTTACCACGCAAACCACAGCCGCGCGGGGCGCGGGCGCTGGCGGGGGCAATAGCTCGCTTCTTGGAAATTTAGTCGCAATGGATCGCTTCACGGGGCCACAACGCGCTTACTGTGTGAAACAGTTTTATTTAAACAACTTTTCGCTCATTACTGTGAGACGCTTATTTCGCGTTGAATATGGTTTACACGACTTAAGTCAGTGTCCAAGTGCTCCTTTAATAAAGAAATGGGTGAAGAAGTTCGAAGAGACGGGATCTACACTAAATGTGAAACAAACCGGCGGCCCGCGGACTTCTCGAAGCGAAGAGAACGTGCAGCAAGTTTCCGCTTCTGTTCGACGTGATCCAGATTTATCGACGCGCAAACGTTCGGCTGAATTAGGATTATCCCGCACATCATTACGCCGTATTTTGAAATTAGATTTGAAATTACATCCATATAAGATCCAGATAGTGCAAGAACTAAACCCTAATGATTTAAATTTGCGTAAGTCATATGCCGAAACAATGTTAACTCGATTCAGTAATTTAGACAACATCTTATTCTCTGACGAAGCCCATTTCCACCTAAATGGACATGTAAACAAACAGAATTGCAGGTATTGGAGCAGCGAAAATCCCAAAGCTAAACATGAAAGGCCACTTCACTCTCCTAAGGTGCTGGGCTGCAATTTCAGCAAAAGGAATCATCAGACCTTACTTTTTTGAAGATTCTCGAGGCCGTTCAGTTACTGTTAATTCTGCCGAGTATGTGAAAATGTTACGGGAGTTTTTAGCACCGATGCTACTGGAATTTGCTGGCTATAATCGTAACAGATGGTTTCAATAAGATGGAGCCACGTGTCACACATCGAACGAGTCCTTGCCGGTGGTTAAAGAAATGTTTCCGGAAAAGCTGATTTCCAGACGAGGTGACATCCCATGGCCGCCCAGAAGTCCAGATCTATCCCCAGCAGACTTCTTTTTATGGGGTTATTTAAAGAGTCGTGTCTACATTGATAAACCGAATACACCCCGTCAACTTAAAGAAAAAATCATCGAAGAGATGTCGGCGATCTCGCGGTCTCTTTGCAGAAGAGTATTCGAAAACTTCAGCACTCGCTTAGATGAGTGCAAAAACCGAAACAGTGGTCATTTAAACGAAATAATTTTTAAAAAATAAATTACAACTAATTAGCTTTCTCGTAAATAAACTATTTCTAAAATATGTTAAATGGTTTTTTTAATACGATTTTTTCAAATGTTAACTAATTCATGGCCCACCCTGTACTATCGTTCTATTTCAATATTCCCGTTTTTATGTGAGGTTTTCAAATCTGATGTTCTTTCCTATTTTCATATCAAATACCATATCTTGGACCGATTACAATCAGGTTTCCTTACTAGGCATAGCACAACTAACGCTTTATTGAGAGTTATTGAAGATATGGCATGGAAAATCTACATGTCGCCTTTCTTGTGTGAATTGGTTTTAGTAACGCATTTAACGCTGTCGATTACGACCTTTTACTTACGTTGTTGTCCATGTGTAATTAAAAAAAACTCTCTCCTTCAATTCTAAATAACTTATTTGCTATAACTGCACTTCGATACTGAAACGAATTATCGAGTTTTCTCTTACTCTTAGAAAAGTCTCATCTCGAGAGAACTTTAAATATCAGGTCGAAAATGTTTTACCAAAATAAACCATATTATCCACTATTTATTGTTTTAAAGAAGAAATAAACATAAATATATAACTTATATCATATAGTATATAACTAAGTTTATTATATGTACTAAGTATATTATAAAACAGTTTTTTATAAGTGTTTCTAAAACGAAAATAATTAAACTGAAGATACATATTTCCGATCTCAATTGCTTAATGAACTGTTTCAAATGTCACAGTCCAGTTTTTTTAGCCTACGCTATTTATTAACGATTGACTAAGTGTCTACAAATAAAATTCAACCTTTTTTTTCCTTTTCTTCCACCAATTTATTTAACAATTTGATTTTACCAAACGTAGTTGTATTCCGACAGTCAGACATTTATTTCTGTTCTCCTTTCAGATATGTGTTGCTAAAAATCTTTCACTTATTCATGTTCTATGTTTCCTGCTCTCCTTTTAAAAAAGCACTTTTTTTTAAAAAGATCCTAATGGTCCTACAGTATTATTAAGTCTCAGATTTTATTTAATATGCCACATTACATATTTGATATAGAAAGTGTCATAAAAGATAGATTATATTAACTATTAAATGAACATAAGCTAATAGAAGACAAAATGGGGCTGGACTTTTGGGTTAAATTATGTAAGTTGAAGCAAAATGTTTCAAAGAAATTACGAGGAAGGTAGAGCTAAGAGAAAAGTTCACGACACTATTTAGTGGCCATCTCGATATTAATGTTAAAAACAAATAAAACTACCGAAAACTGCCACACATTTGTTTTACCTGTGTATATTATCAACGGAAATGATACATAAATTTTTTTTGTTTACAATTTTTATTGATTGTGTTATTGTTTACGAAAATATCAATAAAACTCGAATAAAAATGGTTAAGCAGATTATTAGTGCAGCATATGGAGAATATTCTATATATATGTGATTTACGGGATACATGCAGGGAGTACCTCATTCGTCACAGAAAATAAAACCTCTGACTTTAACAATATAACCGAATCCATCTATTACAAGGGTCTTCTCAGCCAATGCCATAAAACCACCAAATCGCATTCGCAACGAAAATGCACATGGAAAATATCTCACCGAATACGTTACACGGGATTACTGAGGTTTATGCGGAGAAAAGGAACAAAAACGTTTATCCGGTCCCAGTTTTTGCAATGATACCAAAGTAGGTGAAACATGAAATCTTCTCGTTGCTTCATACAGTTGGAATTAAATTTTAGGTTTTGTTAAGCTGACATTTATACAGCTAACGTAATTTAGTACTATTTATTCCTAGAATTACTATTACTACTACCAACTACAACTTTGTCACATTTAAATGATATCTACGTTTTTTTTATTTTTATACAATTCAAAATACAAACTGTCGTCAAAAATTAGTTGGTCTACATTAATAATAGAATACTTAAAAGTGTACTGTCTTAAAAAATTCGTTATTGCTTGTTATAATATTTTTTATTCAATCTAAAATCTAAATCTTTATTTACGTATTTACCAGTTTTAGGGCCAACAAAACATTCAGAAACATTAAAAGCATTGAATGAAGTAATTTATAAATTATACTTATTTATCCTACGTGCTGGTGAAAGTAACAAAAGAACACAAAAAAGAAAACATTATAGCTTCTTAATGATTTACTTTGAAAAAAAAGTTTATATCTATTCAAATATAATATTTAATGAGAGGAAGAAAGTGAGTTTCGTATAACATGTAACATATATTTTTTTGTAACTTCTTTCTTTGTACAAATTTTTTTAAAAGATATAAATTAAAAAATAACTGTTAATTTGATTTCCGTTTCATTAAAGGCATCAGTATCGATGTTAATAAAATACATGTATATTTTATTTTTTCAATAATTTGAACATTTGAAATTCGCGTTGGATTAGAATTTTGATTATTTAAACTAGGAAATAAAATCAAACATCAAATAACTTTATTGAATATTTTTCGTTTATTTCATTTTCAAATTTTTCATTGAAATCGACATTCCGTTCTCATTGTATTATTTACATTTTAAAGTTATTTGTAACAAACGTATCACTATAATTATTTATTATAACGTCTTGTAACAAAACCATAGACTTTTATTGACCTAATAATCGAATATACATATAATGATAAGTCAATCCAACGTCAAATATAATGTGACATTGACAATTCAAAACTAAAAATAACCAACTAATATTTAATTTTAACAATCTTTTGGAAACCGAATAAAAATATAAGAATATTTTATAAAAAGATAATTCAAAGATAACTTCGTCAATTATACAAAAACATACAATATTACGTAGTATATACAAAGTCTTCCATAACGGACAAATTTATAAAATACGATTACAGCTGCCTCAATATTTATTCGTTCAAGTATTTTATTGATAGCAACGACTCAACTCTAAAACACTAGTCTTACTAACATTTTATTACAAACATTCCAAATGTGAAATTTAAACGTTGGAATAATAACTGAGGCATCTATAACTATTTTAAGTTTAACATATCACAATGTCGTGATTAGGGTTATACTTTCTGAGACTGTACAAACTGTTGGAGAAATTGAAACGCAATTTAATTCCATTTCAATCGATTTACCCCAACATCGCCAACTGCATTTATTATATATGTTAGATTTATAGAATAGTTATATAATAAGAAATAATTCAATTATATTTTACACAACTTTACAAATTTCACAACCATTGAAAATTAAATAAAGCTACGCAACACATCTTAATCAATATTCCGCGAAAGAAATAAAAAAAATAAGTTTTTGTATTAGAATTATTAAAAAAATTACATATAAAACGTGTTTATATTCAATAATGCTAACGAGTTACTTATCATTTATGTTATTTACAATAATTTACGAACAAACAGTAACAAAGTCCAATATTTCGTTCATCCTAACTATTTAGGTAATTAAAATTAGGTGAAACAGTCTCGGCCTTTTCTGACGTTCACATTCCGCGAATATCCGACTTAACGAATGGGCGCTTTCTAATGAAATGCCAACTTTATATAAAAAAGGAAGAAAAATCGAACACGATTAATTATATAAAAACACCGTATAAAAATTAAGAACAAACAATAAAAATCACTACTTTTTACAAAACGATCACTCAGTTCCGAAACCGCTTACCTGTTAATATTTACAAGTCCTAGAGCTGAGTGGTCTGTCAAAGCGGCGTGTCGCGTGGTGGGTGCGGCTGCGGCAGCGGGTGCGGATGCGACTGCGGATGCGGATGTGACTGCGGGTGCGGGTGCGGATGGGGATGAGGGTGCGCACGCGGCAGGGTGCGCAAATGCTGCATGGGTATGCAACGGTCGGATCCCGTATTACGAGGTAGCGTGCACGACCCGCTCGCAAAACCCGCGGGAGGTGGTATACCCGATGTCGTATTCTGTTTAATATATAACAATAACACACCTTTAAAAACCATACAAAGCATTATAAAGGATTATGATTAATATTATACACAAAAAGTTAAAACAGTAAAACTCTATACCATTTCTACGTTCAGTTCAAAACTATGAATTTATATATGATATAATGAATATTTAAATCTCACAAGGACAGGTGAAAACTAGCACGTAATATACTTGTAGTAATTTCCATAACATAATTTGCATAATACCGACTGTGAAATCCAAATATTTTGCCAAATTTTGGCTTAAGTCTTTCTCCGTGCCATGTCCGGATTATGAAAGTTCGAAAATATATATAGTTTTGAACTTATGTCTTAAATGTTGTGGCTGTCCTTGTATGATTATTATTTATTACTGACTTAACGTCTGGGTCTATATATAAAATATAAAGGAACATATTTTTGTACGCTGCAAAGAAAATTTTGTTAAACACAGTTCTTTCTGAATATAACGCTAGTATAAATTAATGACTTCAGTTATTTACAAAATTCGTTTTATAATAAATATATAAATATAATTGTTCCAAACTTATAAAATTATCTTATGTCATACAAACCTACAGAACCTTTTTCTGCATCGAGAACATTTTGAGCAACATTTTTTGTGACGGCTTTAATTTCAACCTGTTCCAATTAAAACCTAATAAATCGATAGTTTTTTCTGGATAAGGACCCTATAAACAAAGCAATTATATACCGCCGGTAAAACGAGTTTAATGCGGTCGCTAAAATTTGAAGGAGAAAGAAAGAAGTGGTCGTCCTTTGGCCAGAACATTGATTTGGGAAATCTTAGTGATATCCTGATATCGTACAGAACCAGCTTTGCGCAAGTTGGCTTGTTCCACGCTGAGTACGCAACTAAGTGACGTATGCAGGTTACGATATCACAATGGGTGACAAATCTTGAATTTAACGATATTATCCGTTACGAGTAGCCCGTCATCAACATGGCTATTTCGAAACGATCCTGCGAAACTGAAAAGATCGGGAAGCACTGGAAAAATTTTAAACACAAATTAATCCTACTAAATACCTTATAGCTTATTTAGCATCAATTACCTAAGAAAACAAAGTATCAATACAGAATGGGTGTACCTAATGCTTGTCTGTTATTTTTTTTATTGTGTGGAATAAGCGACCGAACAAGGGTTTTCAAGACATCTTGTTCCAAAAAAAACGTTTTGACGTTTTGTATCTTGTTGAAAAATCCGTAATCAAGATTAGACACTTTCTAGCTACCACACTGGAAAAAGTTAGCGTTTGGGGCGACTTCATTTTGATAACTGAAATTAAAACTCAAAGCCATACAATTTTCATCGCCAGAAGATGCGCTCTGATGAGAAGGCTATTGAGAATGTACCTGTTGCAGACTTGAGGATGTATGTATGTCTGCCTTGTAAATTGTTTTACGCAAGAACCTTGTATAAAAGCTGATGCGTTATTTGAAATATATTGAAATATTTAAAAAACAAGATATAACCAATAAAACACTTATTATAACAAACCCTTTAGAGTGCCTTCGTACATACACAGATTTTTTAAAAAGCACAACAAAATATCAGTACACGAAATATCTATCTCAATACCAATATAAAAATGTAAAACACAATGTAACAATGAAAATGTTTTATAACTGCATAAAAATTTATAAATAAAAACAATTTTAATATATTATTTAAAAAGGTTTTTCCGCATATTGGGTGCTTTATAATAAACTAATTTCTATGTTAGTATAAAATTTATATCTTATTCTAACCTACAACTATCAAAATAAGGTAACCAATCTGATATTAAATAATAAAGTAATTCTAGTAAGCTTCGCAAACTAACTAGAATGAACAAGACTTACTCATCGCAATGGAACGAAGAATATCATTAAAATAATTATATTTTTTAAATAACCCTAATTTTATAAAGATACTGTTAACAATGCTTACTCATTACATGAGCACGCTTTTCTATCTAATTATTTTATTATGGAATTAAGTGACCGCCCTTATGAATGTAAACATCTTAAACACTCACAGGGTTGTCCCTCAGCGTCCTGAGCGCACAGTATCCGGGCAGCGCTCGCACGCCCGCGATGGAACCGCGCCCGCGAGCCGGTGGAGAGATCGTCGAGACCTGCTGTTGGCGGAAATAGTCCACTTGCTGGGGAGTAAGTTGCCAAATTTATAAACATCACATAAACGGCTTAAGCTTTTTAAAGGCCTTTTGTGAAATTAACTGTTAGTGTATGAAATCTTTTGAATATCAAACGAACTCCTCGACAAGTTTTGTATATAAATTGCACTCGGATAAGTACATAATAAGTAAATAATACTATAACATTGTATTTAGCATTTCAAATTTTCTGATATTATTCCGGATAAATCACTACGTACTAGATACAATATAATCAATCACAAAAGTCACCACAACAAAACTAACGTTGAGTAATGATGTAACTTTTAAGTTAAATTATCCATTAATATTCTAAATAAATACATAACCAACACGCTACGAACTTATTACAAATATTACTTCAAAATAGGCAACCTTAAAAACTTAATTGCTTTTTTAATTTCTAGAAAAATTGGTTTAATTTTTTTACTACTTTCTTATTTTCCTATTCTAGTTTCGATATTGATACATTTTATGAGACTAACCTGCATACTAAGATCATTATCTGAAGGAATTATATCAGGGTTCCTATCGTCGCTCTCACTATCATCCTTCTCCCTTAATTTATCCGGAGAAGCTGGCTGTGATGGTGGTGGGGCAGATCGCGGCTTTCGTTTAGTACACCGATGACGAACTGCTACCAAGAACAACACCAACACAACTATGATAACTCCACCCCCCCCGACTGCCGCTGACATGGCGCCCGACATTTGGAAAGCTGTTCGTGGCAAATCTGTAAAAAGGAGTATTCGTATAAATTTCTTTGAAATACTATTCAAAATTGTTAAAATTTCTAAAGCCGCTTCTGGAAGGAATAAAATATTCATTTAAAAAGAAACATAAAATCTCGACGGTAAAATGAATAGGATATAAGATTTTTAAATTTAATAGGTAGATTGCGACTATAGGACTGCAATTCTTATACGAGTTGTTTCGGCGGGTATCACTACAGAAGGCGTACAACAATGTGTTATACAATGAGTGACAGAACCAGTTGCATCTCTTTCTTTAGGTTTATCATGGTCTCCTCACTCACCTAAGCTTTTATCGTGTACATGATGCTTCTCTGGAGGTCGTAACGTTCCAGCTCGTAATGGGTATGGCTCGCCACGTCCCTTGGCATTATAAGCTAGCACCGCAGCCGCGTACGTGCGGCCCGGATACAGACCGACTGCCGTGAATCGAGGCACGGCGCTCGAAACGTTGGCGACTATCTCCTGGTGACAAAGACGATATGTTATTAATATGTTACAATTTACAGTTTTCTTTTATTTCAGATCTACTTTATCCTGATGGTAGAAATTTATATGACCTGATTGTAATACTAGAAATATCCTTGAAAAGTGTGAATGTTACTCTATTATGATTAAAATTATAAAAAAAACGATTATGGTAATTTACTACACATTATTTTATATTTTGTTTGGTTGGTATTTAATATTATATTACGTGAACAATATTAGAAAAACTCCGAGTAATATTTGAATATTTTTGTTATGCAATGTAAATATAAAAACAATAATAATATGAAGTTTTTGAGTTCAAAATATATAATAATGTGAAGATAATACTTTTAAGCTTAAATAACTTAATACGTTGTGATTCTGATGTATGCGGTATAGTATTCAATTACGTAAGGCAATTATCTACTTGATTCACTTACCTGAGTAATAATCTCCCTGACTTCCAACAAGAAAGATTGCGGCATCCCTCCATTAAAACCTTCCGAGCATCTTATTCCGAACGACGTCAGCGACGCGTTAACGACAGTGCAGTTGTGAACTTGATCTGGACGACCTACGACATGCATACGACATAAAACACACGTGCATCGTCTCGCAACGGTATCTCGTGTCGTAAAACCCACAAAGAAATCTTTTATATAACATTTGTTTCAGATATGTGATTAATCTTTACGAAACTTGGCACGCGACCCGTCTGGATTAAAGGAGGATATAAAATGGGACATATATTTAAAGGATAACCTTTATCCGAAATAGTGTGTCAGCTGTGCTACGGTTATAAGTTTTAAAATTTTAAAGAATAATATTAAAGAAATATATGTGTAAGTAAATTTACTTGAAATCTTGTTAGGTATGTTTTATCAAATAACATTGCTTTTTAATATTTAATTTTTAATTTAATAATATTTATAAAAAATTAAGTAATTAAGTATAACACAGGCAGACAAAAAAAAATCATAAACCAGAGGGGAGACCACATTACTCTTAGGTTTTTGGGATCACTGAAATCGAATATGACAATAAAAACTAATTTTAATTGCCCGTTTTCCCGCTAGCACCCCCTAACTACCTCTACTACTAAGGGGTGAAAATTTAAATTTTTGTATAAAATCAAGATAGATGTGTATTTCTACGTTTTTTGAGATACTGAAACAGAAAATGATAACTAAAAATTTATTCAAGACCTCCATAACCCATTAACACTTTCTTACTACCCCTTATGGGGAGTGAAGTTTTCCATTTTTGTATAAAATAAAGATGAATGTGTATTTCTATGTTTTTTGGTATGATGAAACCGAAAATGACAACCAAAAGTGAATTTGATACCTCTTTTACTCAATACCACCCCCTAAACACCTCTTACGGGGGGCCGAGGGTAGTTTCAATTTTGTATAAAATCAAGATGCATGAAGAAATTTTAACGATTTACAGTAAATGACATGTTTATCAAACTAGTTTGCGGAGATCTAAAGATTCTCACGATTCTTCTTGGCCAGAAAAGTGGTTTTATAAAGCATCCTTGCTTTTTATGCCTTTGGAATAGTCGAGATCGTGAAAAGCATTACACAAACTTCAAATGGATTGCTAGAGCCTCTATAGTTCCTGGCACTATGGCTTAATGAAGCAATTTGTTAAAGCTTTAGATAAAGAAGGAAGCACTTTTATGTACCGGATGTTCAGAAGTTTCAAACCAAATCTGACGCTAAACTTAAAGAAGGAATATTCGATGGGCCGGAAATTCGAAAGCTTTTACTTGATACTGAATTCATTCAGTCGATGAGTGGTAAAGAAAAAAATGCGTGGCTTAGTTTTAAGAGTGTAGTAGAGAATTTTTTAGGCAATGAAAAAAGTCCAAATTACAAAAAAGAAATAAAGAAACTGCTAATAAACTATAATATACTAGGTTGCTTGATGAATTTGAAATTACACTTCCTCAAATCTCATTTAGACTATTTTCCTGACAATTTAGGAGATTACAGTGAGGAGCAAGGTGAAAAGTTCCATCGGGATCTTAAGACAATGGAACAGCGCTATCAGGGTAAATGGGATGTCAATATGTTAGCAGACTACTGTTGGAATTTAAAAAGAGATTTGTCAGAACAGAAAAGAGTCAATGAAAGGAAACCACTTAGAAGATCTATTGATAACAAGAGAGTTCGTTATCGTAGAAACAGGTAGACGCTGAATAGTGAGAGGCAAGGGGACTCACTTTAATCCAGCACCCCGGATAGTGAGGGGCAAGGGGACTCACTTAAATCCAGCACCCCAAAAGGGAACAGAAATCTACTACGTCCACGCCGTTGTTCCTGGGTTACGCTAAGAGTAGAATTAAATCATGATTATATATCAGATACTTCTGATCGATAAAGTATTTGAATTTCTAATATAAGAGCTAAGAGTAACCTCAAACTAGTTTGATAATCATGTCATTTACTGTAAATCGTTAAAATTTCTTCATGCATCTTGATTTTATACAAAATTGAAACTACCCTCACCCCCTCGTAAGGGGTGGTTAGGGGGAGGTATTGAGTAAAAGAGGTATCAAATTCACTTTTGGTTGTCATTTTCGGTTTCATCATATCAAAAAACATAGAAAAACACATTCGTCTTTATTTTATACAAAAATGGAAAACTTCACTCCCCATAAGGGGTAATAAGAAAGTGTTAATGGGTTATGGAGGTCTTGAATTAATTTTTAGTTATCATTTTCTGTCTCAGCATCCCAAAAAACGTAGAAATACACATCTATCTTGATTGTATACAAAAGTTTAAATTTTCACCCCTTAAGAGGTAGTAAGGGCGTGCTAGCGGGAAAACGGGCAATTAAAATTAGTTTTTATTGGCATATTCGGTTTATAATATTTTTATAATATAAGCTAGGGCACTATATACAACTTTTAAGTTAGATTTAATGCAAATACATATATGTATATATATTTCACTTACCGGCAGCTATGATGTGATAAACGCATGGAACCCTTTGCTTCCCGATACGATTGTGAGCCCAACAGAGAAGAGTTCCATAGTCCATCTCGGTGTGAGGAGTGTATGTCACCGTGGAACTTGTTCCCGACCTCGAGATATAAGTATCGCTGACTTCGTTACTGTTCGCTGTGTTGTTAAATGTCCAACGGAACTGGTGACAAAATGGATAAAATAATTAAAATAATTAATTATTTTCCACACATAGATATTTACTTGTATATGTTAATCAACAACACATTTCTAAAATTTAATTATTGTGTTATTTATACCATGTCTTAATATATTTGTAATCTTTAACAAATTGCTACTGAATAGATATAACAACGAATACAAACATTAATTATGATGTCAGAAAGATTGAAAAATAATTGAGAAACGAGGAGTTATTAATAAAATCATTTTATAAATATTAATATCGGCAGTTAATATTGTTCCTATAAAGCTAAATATATAATTATATATAAAGAAAAAATCATTCACAAAATGTTTCTTAGATAATAAACAACATTTAGCTTTACTGCTTTGAATTTTGCGCATCATTTCGTAACTTACTTAGAACTTCGGTAATAAATAGCGCTTCAAGAAAGCCAAAAGCCGTCACTTTTGGCTTTTGGCTTACACAGCAGAGACTATTGTTTGTTAAAATATTGTAATACTAAAGTCAAGATCCTTTTATTGTTGTTATTATTTATAACAATAAAATTTGTTTGAAACTCATTTTTTTTATTTTTTTACTATTATACATATGAGATAAACGATCTATCGATTGCTACAACAATAAAAAATTTAGACAAATATGGTGTATACATACGCTAACTTGAGAAGGGTTGGCGTCTACGTGGCACGTGATGTGGGCGCGCTCCTGCTTGGCCACGCCGTGTACCCGCTGCTGTGAACTGCGGCACGTGGGCGCATCTATGGCAAGAAGTTAGATATATACAAATAAAATAACTCCCTCAACACACTTTGAAAGTCATATCCGGCCTATCCGGCCCTGTTCCTTTAATGGCGTAGGCTTTTGTTGTAAATTTTTAATAAATTTAGTAATATTTTGGTGACAATAAATAATTTTTTCACAAGTATTGAATATAGAATAATAATTTTGATTTCTTTGAATTTATTTATTAACGATTCTCGCGGCCTCTTATTATAGATTGCTCGAACATTCAGCATTCAAAGATAGTATTAATATTTGATGTATCCTTTGATTCCAAGCTTCAAAAATATTCAGCAATAACACAACTCCAGCATCTGTTGAGCGACCAGGAGTAAAAAGAAACTATTTCTTATGTAAAAGGTTATGTTAATCAAAATGATCAGTTTAAAATTTTTATTTAATACAATTAATTTAATTTAACTACCTAGTTGATTAAGGAGTTTTTTAATATGCAGTACTAACTAAATGTAGGTGTTACTGAAATTCATCTATATTTAGTTGGATCTCATATACTGCCGGATTATGTTGTGTGTGTGAGTTTTTCATTAGGTTTCATTAATTCCAAAAATAAAACACAATCTATATTGTTATTACATATTAATGCTAATTTAAGCGCGACAATGGCTATTAGTGGCCTAAGTATGTTAACGGATATTCCACATATACCACGTGTCTTCTTAACACTAATTAATTTGTAAACATTTATAAATAATTATTTTAAATTAAAATTACAACAACATTGATATACATTGTCGATCATAGTAGCGATTGAGGAAATTTCATAAAATCCGAGTACATATTACAATTTTTATAACTATGTTAGATGTGAGCTTAATATGAAGCCACTCCAGACTTCCTGAAGGATTTTAGAAAATAACACCCAGATGAAATTTAATTTCCAAAAGTGTAAATGTTTTATATATTCAAATTCTTGAAATTATACTTTCACACGTTAAGTTCACTTCACGTACACAATTACACACTTTATATTATTTAAATATTGATAAGGCTTATAAAAAAACTTACACAGTACATCCAAAGCAAACGGCTTACTCTCCCCATCACCTTCAGCATTGAACCCCACACAGGTGTAGTTACCAGCCGTTCTTCTTCCAACGCCCTGGAGGACCAGCGACTGGTTGCTGATGATGATGCCATGACCCACATTGTGATGAAGAGTTTTCCCCTGTATTATTTATGTCAATAATAATAATTAAGATCACATAACAAATCTAATACAGAAAATTCGTCTCTTTTCAAAAATCATTATTACTCTATGAAATAACTTTACAAAGTTAGAAAGTATATTGAATATATTAACTTTTTTGTATTAACCTAAAATTTAAAAATACCATGGGCGAACTGAAAAACCTTTTGTCATTTATCGAGCATACGGATAATTTGGTGGTAAGTTGCCGCTGCCCACAAACTTTTGCAAAACCATAGGAGTAACCAAAGCGAGCTTTTTGTTTATTTTAGTTCCATATGGAATAAGATTCCTGAACACTAAGTATAGCGATGGTGGGGATGATGCCTGAGCCGGTAGCATGCAGTGCCACTACGGAAGTCAGCGACAGGAATCAGTTCAAACGGTTCTTCCGACAGAAAACGTATAAAGGTGAGATAACCCTACACAACGCCAAAAGATACAACCACTCAAAAATTTGAGTCGATATTACAAGAATAAATTTATAATATTAAGAAACTTTAATATACATAAAAGAAAACAGTATCATAGTTATTTTCTCCAAACTGACTCATTATTTAAGTATATATGTATATGCACTGAAATCTTTAAAACACCCGAGTTTGAAAAATATTCCAAAATACATCTTCCTAATGAAATACACATAATCACCCACCTCCTTGTCTCAATATCCAACGACTTCAATATTAATAATGATCTTCCGAAGATAATAAAATTCCGACATCAAAGAAATTTCAATTTATACAAATTCAAGTAACATTTAATTAAAACCAATAATTCGTATTTCACATAAGATCGCATAATTATTTTCATATGAGTCCTTGTATCCTTGTCCTTATTCTATTTGTCAAAATCAAAGAGATGAATGAACGACACTCACGTTGTGCCTCCACTCGACTTTGTAGACGTAGGGGTGTGCTCTGATGATGCAATCAAAGTAGACGTCCGTCCCTTCTCTGATATTGTTCGGATCTAAATTAGTGCCCAGCCTGACCACTGTTTCGGGCACATCTGTTGGAAATTAAACTATTTACAGTTTACGACTACGAAATTTGTTACCTTACTAATATTGTCAAATAGTATCGAAAAAGTTTTGATCGCATTGACGCGTGATATATCATCACTTTTCTTAATTAATATTGAAATTATTAAATGTATATATTTTATATTATTTTAACACAACGTCCAATTTTATGAACTTACACTGGATGTCCAAAGTCCAGTCATCTTCCAACGCAGGCAAGGATACCATTTGCGGGTTGGAGGCTCGACAGGCGAGCTTAGCACCGGCGTCTGCTTTGATGAATTGTATTGATACCGTTGACGTTGTGGTGTTACCGTCTGTTGAAAGCTGCACAAAAAACAACGTATTTAATCCTATTTATTGTTGTGATGAAACGCTTCTCATTCAGAATAATTTCAAAAAGTTATCACTATAATTTTACGAACATATACAAAGAAAACATATTTTTTGATAATAGATTAAAAAATATCAAACTTAAGTGTCTTATTTACATAGAGACGTATTGAATATATAAAAACATCGACTTATTAACACAAAACATGTTGAATAATTATTAATGCATAGAAAATTTATATAATTGAAATAAAATTTTCCAAAAATTATTAAAAATAACGACTTTTTTGCTTAATCACATAAATCTATCTAAATCTTGGTCCTCCCTTACGACCGGTTTCGAGTACGCCCGAGGCACTCACTGCTCTATTCAATCTACATTTATTACTTCTACGTGCCCTTACTTTAAGTTGCCTTCGCGATGTTGTTTCTCATGGTAATAAAGATTATAGGCTTCCCGATAAATCCCCGACAAATCCGACTTATTACAATAAGAGTTTTCTGAGAAAATCGTAAAATACCAATAACTGATAATTCCTTTTAATGTTGTGTAAAATTGAATATTGAATAAACTTTTGACTAACAAACATAACTTTTTTTTATTTTTGCGAAAACTCCTTGCTCTAAGAATCCTAAGAATAATGCACATGTTCAAACAATAATAAGTTTCTGTACAATCTTGTTAGAAACGCAAATAGTTTTGAAGCAAAATAATCTCTAGTACCGTTTCCTTAGCGTTGGTTATCCTGTGACCATTTTTCCACCAGGTGATTGAAGCGGGTGGACGTGACCCGGAACTCTGACAAAGGAGATCATATCTTCTGCTTGCTGATAGAGGCTGATTAGAGCCAAGAATGTGTACATTCAAAGGAGGAACTAAAAGAGCAATATGTAGATTATTAAAGTTTCAATTAAAATTACTTATTCTAAATAAATACATACAAAAAAAATATAAATCAATTAATATCTATAGATATTTTGTATAAAATTGTTCAAAGGAATAATTATAGATAAACAATTTGACCCTGCTTTAACCCGTTTTCGTTGTTGACTAACAAGTAAAGTTGACAGGTGTGGCTTTCAGGGTCTCGAAGTGAAACAACATTTTAATGCGGTGGATATTTAGGTAACTCTATGAAAACTCTTATATCTAAGGACATAGTGAAGTGTTGAAGTTCAACCAGAGTCAGGCTTCATTTTTTTCACCTCTTTTTTTCATTATATCATGATAGTCAAGTGTAATATTTTTTTAAGTGTAATATGTTGTTAATTTAATTGAATATTTTACATTTAAACCTATACAGGTATCAAAATCTGTCCGCTCAATTAGTATGACAAAGATTAGTTTTAATAATATCCGAAACGTTTTATTTATTCGCTTCAACGAGTACTTGATTAATTCGATCAATAAAATATTATAAATACAAGAAAGTATTTTTGTTAAATATCAACGTAACACGATACAACTAAGTCGTAAGAAGATCACAATTTACAACGCGACAAGTGTAATGTGAAACTACTTACAATTCATATCTAAAGTGAGAGTAGTTTCAATTGGATGCGCTCTCAAATGGTTTGAGGCTCGACATGTGAGCGTCGCTCTGACATCGGAACGAGTCAGTGGCCCGACTCTCAAGACGCCTCTAACACCGTTTCCCTGTAGCATAGTGGCTGGCGTGTCCGTTTCCATTTCATTCCGAAACCATTTAACCCAGGGTCGAGGACGGCCTGTTGAAACATTATAATTTACAATAAAAATCCAAGATTTTTTATAATATAAAAGGTAACACAAATTCTTTAACGAAAAAAAAATACACAAAAGTTAAATTTATGATCTTTAAACATTACCTCCAGAGACGTCGCATTTAAGCGTGAAACTGTCTCCCTCGACGTAGGGTCCCACGATGGCATCTTTCACGTCGCCCTTGTCGTCCGTTATTACCATTTTGTTGGGTGGTACTGTCCAAAAGGAAAATTGTATTTTTTTGGTAAAACATATGTGCTAAGCGTTATAATAAACTTATTTTTTAGACAATTGTGGTTAAGCAATTAACCACAATTGTCTAAAATATAAATTTCCGAAATATTTACTTAAGATAAAACAATATTTTTTTGCGTTATTTATCAATGTATAAGCCACAAAGCCCAGTACCGTACTGGAAAGTTGCCATATTAGTTTGATAAAACGGATAAATTTGTTCGATCGCCCATTTATGGGACTTTAGACGACGGCTTTTATATTGTAGGTCATACTTTAACATTTTATACGTAACTTCATATTATTTCCAATATTATACGACACTTGTTTTAATATTAAACAAAATGTTTTCATAAAAGACAATACATAATATGGAACCTTAAGATAAGACCCTTGCATGTCTTCCATTTTGTTACGAATTACTTGACTGAGGTCTCCTGAGAGCACGTCTAAATAAATATACAGAAATTTGTACTTAGTTTTTGCATAAAAAAATTATAGGTATCATCTGTCGCAGTAACTGTCTATAAAAATATTAAAACCCGATGTTATTTCATAAAGTAAAAATATTTATTATAATTTCAGATTTTAATGATATCAAATTCAAGCTCAGTTCTAACGCAAAAAGTGTTTGAATTCTTTATATATTTCTTCAAATTCAGTTTTAAAACTAAAAACAGTTTCAAATAAAAAATATTCAGTATTTTTAATAATGTTAACAACTTGGCAAGTATAATTTTGTAGAATATTCGAACTAAAAATGACGCCTGTTAGCTTCAGTCTAAGAAATTCCATCTGGCATCCTACCAAGGGAGCGTTGAAGATAAACTGCAAAAGGATAAAAACATTTGCCACAAATTTTTCTCTTCAGTTCATTTAAAATATTCCTAAGATGTGTTTCTTGAGTTTATTTACATATATGCTTACGTTCTCAGCTCTTTTAAAGTTGGAGTATATTATATAGAGAGATCACTGAGTGCACAGCAACAAAAACAAACTGGAAAGAAGATGGATGTAAGCTGATTTACAGTCAACTACTGTAAGATGTGTGTTCTCTATTGCTGTTACAAAGTACAAATGAACCTAAACTTAAAAGTCCAAAAGCATCTTCAATTCAAAAATAAAACAAAAAGCAGTGCTTTCAATATAGAAATCGTATTGTTTCTTTTACTATTTTAAGTTAATAATTGATTTCACATTAACGGTCTTTTAAAAATTATGATTTTCTACCGACGCATTTTATTATAATTACTGTAACATAATGTTAATATTACGTCATTTCACTTCTGCAAATATCCTTTGTGAAGACCTAAATTCCTATGTGACTTGTGTGACAAGCTGTAATAACCTTATTCGCTGAATCTGAGTGAACTTCTATATGATAAATAAAGGAGAATAAATTAAAGTATCTTTTTAGGGACTTATATATGAATAAGTCTACTTTCTTACTTTTTCTATAACAATTACTAAATATAAGCTCCGATTTGTAATCGATTCTAGAAAATATTTCTAAGTAATTGCTAACTTGTAATAAAACATAAACTTACACAAAATAAATAAGATCAACAGTAATATTATTACTTTGACATCGTTGTAGACGCCGGATGAACGTTTTTTACGTACCCATAATTATTATCGTATTACGCCACAAAACCGGATTACCGTCAGATTTAAAACTGTCAATAACTTCGGAATAGACTGGTTTTACACACAGCGGATTTAGAGCTTGAAATTGCTTCATGTTATTTTTTATAGACCCCCCCTCCCCCATACCAACATCATTTGAAATTTTAACTTTATTAACAGTACAATAGATTATAATCAGTAACCAAAATAATTTCAGCTATTGATTTCTCACACATATTACATAAGGTACATCATTTTTTTAATAAATTGGATGGGATCGAGGCGTTTACACAATTGTTATTTCTACATTTATAACATTTACCGTTATAATATTTTCACTTCCGTTATGTTTTTCTTTTGTTATACTTTGCATTCTTAATTTAGTCAAGTTTTTAAGAATACTTATTAAGAATACGTACCAATCACAGTTAGATTAACCCTTGAATTTCGAGTTTGAGCTTGTTTAAAGTCCACTCTACACCTGTACATTCCTTCATCTGTCGCTCTCACTCGGTCGACACCAAGTTCGGCTGGTCTTCTCTCTGGTAGGAAATAGGCTCTTGATGCAAATACACTTTCGTCAGACCACCTTTCCGCCACACCGAAATCCTTTTCTCTGGCGTCCACGCTGAGGAAGGAAAAAAAATACCAAACATCTAATTCCTTATTAGATATATTGTTATTGTCATAAATTATTTATTTACGACGTATTTTTTTAAATTATTTTTTTTAATGTCGCTAGTTTTGTTAAAGTTTAATTAGGAGTATTTTTTTAAATATACTTAAGGTATTTATTTACATAATAATATTAAGGAAATAACTTCAGATTTTATTTTATTTAAAATAGAATAAAATCAGAACATGAAAACTAAATAACACATAGAATGTACTTAAAAATTGGTAATAAATTTTGTAAATTTTTATTTCATTTTGTAAAGATATTTAATTATGGAATCGAGTTTCGTTCGTTTCGAATTTGTTTGAATAAAATAATGTTTCAAATCTAATCTTTAAATTCAAAATAAAAAAACTTTTTAAAGACAAGTCTATAATATGAAGGTGCAGTAACGTGTATAAACACTTTTTGAACATATATATATTTTTTTAAGTTTGGCCGTATTATATTTCTTGGAGTTTTTGAGTAGTGTCTCGAATATAAGGCAATAGATCTTAATTTGTAGCTTGTTAATTTTGTATATACGTGAACTTTCTTGTGCTAAAAGTTCTTAAAACAGTTTTTAATTTATTTCGGGACGAGCTTACAAAATGATAACTAAATCATCTTAGATGCAAATTTTTTTATTAAAAAATTATATTAACTATGATCAAAATAGTAAATATTGTGATATATTTATTTAAATATAAGGCGTTAAGGAAACAGTTACTTATTTTTGTATTAATATAAGGAAAATTAACTGTTTATGAATAAATACTTCCCAAATAAAAAAAAGATACTTATTTTGTGCAAAAGACCTTTAAAAAAGGAGCTGAATTTCAAGTTGTTGGAAGTTTTATAGTTAAAACACTTATCGCCATTACACCCTTCAGAATAACGGTCACATTAATTTCTAAGAACTCACCGTCACCTTAAACGTATATTACAAAAACTTCGTATTTATTTGATTTTTATTTCAAGTATTGATTTTTTTAATTAATGTAAATTGATTTTATTTGTCTACGTATTATTACAAAAACAGTTACATGTATTTGCACATGACTGATTATAGTTCTGACACATGACGTTATCGTAGGTGTCAACTCTTAATATACCTGTATATAGGTGTGCCCAGATCCTCTCTGTACCACAGAACCAGCAGAACTGCATCTTCCTCATCTAGCGTGGAGATGTCACATGGAAGATACACCGGCTCTCCCGCCACAGCTACCACTTGTGTCAACGGTACTGAAAGTAAAAATACTGTTAAATAATATGTTCATATACTAACATGTAAACGTATTTTTGAAATATTTATACTAATTACACTCTTGGTACTAAATTATACAAAATTATAAATAATTAACCAACTCTACTTTAATTATATGTTTTAAGTTCATGGGGAAGGAAGGTACTCTGGCAACGTTAAGTTTATTATAAAATTAGTATCTTAATTTATGTATTTTAGTTAAAAAATTATTGCTTAAAAATGTTATATATGTTACACTTGCAAAACAATTCATGCCGAAAATATTTCCTCGTGCCAATTTTCTCAACGAAGAAGACACTTCGAATTACATTATGAAAATTTAAGCAGCCGATGCAACAGAAAAACAAATGGACCGAAATAAAACGTCCGGTAAAGCCGGAAATTTCTTCCTTGGTGTCCGGTTAAACGTAACAGATATACAGTGACGTTCCTCGCTCTCCAGCTACCCGGTAGGATAGGATGAGAAAATTTAGTGAAGCGAATATCTGTTACTGGGATTATTTTAATTTATGCATCAGATTCTTCGTAATGGAAAGTCGTTGCTTTTTTAACTTGGATTTTGGATTTATTGTTTGCGAAGTCAATTTGTTTGTTTTCTTCCGTTAGTAGTTTGGAAGACAAATAGAATTTAAAACGTAGTTGAAATATAGTTCCGACAGTATTTATTGGCTTTTCTCATTAAAAAACTTAGTAGAACTGGCTATTTAAAATATTACTACTCCTTCACTTAATTAAGTAATAATCTTAAGCACTACACGTTCAGGCTTAATTAAGAGTCTTTGACGTTGTATAGAAACTAAACTAAGTATGTGCTTAAAGCTTAATTATTATAAATTATTAAAATAATGCTTAATTATTATAAATTATTGAGACTTAATCATTGGACTTCATCAGATCATTCATGGTATCAATCAGAGTTAAGTATTTATTAAACCAAAAAAACGGTTATTGGAAAAAAGTATTAAAAGAAGCGAACTAAAACGTAGATTTGCTTCGCATTGCTTCAAATGCTTTCCTATTAAAAATATTATATACAAGTGTTATATAGTTATCAAATATTTGTTGTTCATATTGAGGTATAAAATTTTTAGGTCTCTTGGATGGCGCTTACCATATTGCGCATCTGCTGATAGTGAAGTGTTGTTTACACTCTATGCATCGGTATTCTCTTGTGGAAAGTAAGTTTTAAGAAGGGCAGGTAATATAACTTTCGTGAATAATGTGTGCCAAAAAACAGAATAGTTTAAATATGAACAGAATATCTGTCCGGCAGTTCTCTAAATTAATTAATTAACAAAATACATGTATACATCTATCCATGGGGTGAGATACGGTTTATCTAACATCTACAGATATTGATCTACATTTAAAAACATAATATAACATATAGGTAGCGATACGTATAAGGCGTTAGTAAATCGACACGATAATATGCTATAAAACATTATTAATTTCCGTCGTCTGTATCGTTGTGTTTTTGGAAATAGTGAACAAACATAAAAGGAAAACTTATCTGGTTTAAAAAAGGTAACTCAAAAATTTTATCTTTTAATTTTGCTATTTTAAAAATACATATTTTTATTTTATATTTCAATTAATTACACAATGTAGATTCGAAAACCAGTAAGTAATTTTATAACAAAGCGACAAAATAGCTCGGCAGAAGTTTTACATATGAGTCCAAGAAGCATTAAAATTTGAATTTCGCCGTGGTCAATTATTACATTAATAAAAATTGTCTCCATCAAATCATACAACTATGGAGAAAACAATATTAAATAAATATTAATACTTATGCCTTATATCTTAAACATAATCCATCACATCACTGAAACATAAAATAACATAGCAATAGACGATTTATAGAACATAGAATATTTTTGGTACAGTTATTATCATAACCATACGATAATACACAAACTATCTTGTTTTGTTAAATGTCCTACTAAATACATTAAATTTCAAACAAATCTGTTTGTTTTTCCATTCCATTCCAATATTGAGTCACGGAACCAATATTGCATAAATATTTTGAATGTTGTCCCCGTAATATAAAAATAAAAAATAAGTTACAAAGTAATGATGCAAAATCCTCAAAAACAGAGACACGAGCAGCACTCTTAACCAAGTAAAACAGAGAATTGTTATAAAAAAATACAATAATAGTAATATGGGCCGTTTAAAGTGATGGTTCTTTTGGCGATAATTTATTCCATGCGCATAAACTTTAAAGGCGATTAATTTTCCAAAATAAGTCCAAAAGTTCCTTTATATAACGCTAACGGAGTAGTAGTCGTAATAATTACAACTACTATATAATAATGTAAACATAAATAATAAGGGAAATTATTTATTTACAGAAAATGGAATTGCCAAGTAAAGTGTAAGTAAAGTTTGAACCTTAAATTAACTTATCTTCATTAAAACTTGCAATAATCGTCTGAAACTCCAATGGATCCTGCTTAAATATTATTTAAAAAAAAACTAATAATCAAATGGAAAAGTAATAAAGTAACGATACAAAGTTAATTGGACCAAGTTAAAATATGACACTTAAATTAAATATAAAATTTTATTTCATAAATTAAAGAGCCAAATATTACCTTCAGATTTATGTGTTGGAAATAAATTTAAAAAAAATAGAATAAATAGGAAAAAATCTATGTAAGATCATAAAAAGAAAGACACCTTTGTTTACTATTAATGTATAAAATCTGTAAAAATAAGCGCGATAAAGTGCAATGAAGCAAAAAAAAAACTAAATTTATTGACTAGAACACTCAAAGTCATAGTTTTGCCAATTCTACAGTGAAATGTCTGAGAGCACTTGTCAGCTTTTGGCTCAAAGGTGAATTTTTAGTTTCACAGTTGAAAGGTCTACCGACATGGATTAAAGCCTTAACTACCAATTGACACGGACGAGTATTATTATTTTCTTCAACTGGTATTTCCGGATTGCTTATGTAAAAAATAGGAGTTTTTATTAAATATATATTTTAACGTTTCCTTAAATTCTATCGTGGATTAGGACTGAATATACAAATCGCATCTTCAAATATTTGTAAAGTCATGTGTTGAAACAACTTCACGTACACAAACATTACTTGTTTCAAACATCTCCGTGTGTTCACTTGATACAAACTTCTTGAATTGTCAAATTTATGTTCAAACAATACACCTCCATATCATCTTCAAAAAAAATAACCTTGAATTAAATTATATAGTTAGATGTTTTAATCTTTTAATCTTATTTTTATGTTATCAAATAAATAAAGTTTTCGATAAAGCTGAGCGTGCAAAAAGTCTGTAAGTTTAGTGAAAATATAAAGAAAATACATAGTACAATAGCCACAAGAAAAAATGATGTTAGCTAGCTTAGCTAGTTTGACATTTAGTGAGTTTAAAAAATGTCTACTATAATTTTCTTTACTTGCGAGGTAGGGAACATAATGTCTAATTAACAGACTTACAAAATCAAACATCAAGGGTTGACCTTCATTATAAGTGTTTTGTGAAAAATCAATTTATAATAGTTTATAATATTTATCACAATTACATAATACGAAAACTTTAATATTGGTTTATATTAAACTCGACAACATTAACGTATTCGTTCATTAACATTAATATTCTAGTCCACTATTGATACAGGCTGGTGATCGACATTTGTACGTTATTCCTTTAATAATACACTATAATATAATATATTATTCATAGTATAAATTGTTATATTATTAGAGTGTATTCGTATATAAATACGACATGACCTTGTGTGTCCCGGGGGAAATCTTGTCTTGCGTGAAATATTACACCGTTTGTTCAAACATACATTGTTAAGATTAAAGATGCCTGATTATCTGAATTTATAAAAATATCACACATTTGGAGTACCATTAAAGCGGATTTTTAAATAATTTACTTTCTAAGAAATGCAGCTTGAAATTGGAATATTATTAATTTAATTGAAATATAACATTTATTTTTAATTTTAAAAATAATTGAGAGAGAGTTTGTTAATTATTTTGTAAATTCCTTAACCTATTAGAACATTTTACATTATCACCAAAATATTAATAGCTTTTCTTATAAAATAGGTATGTGTTGATAGACGGGCGTCCGGTGTTCAATACAATGGAGGTGTACTCGTATGTGCTGAGGTGGCGGGAATATTATTACGAGTATTCGCGTGTATACGAGTAGTAGACCTTTCTCTTCTTAATAATTGTTTTTTTTTTTCATGAAGTAATATTAAATAACATTTTCAGAAGTAATAGACAATTTTTTGTTTGAGGTTATCTAACTATTAATTGAATTTAAATATATTGGGAATTTATTCACTGATTGTAAAAAAAAAGTACTCGATAATTATTGACTTTTTGACCTTTAGGTAAAATTTATCTTTTGATTTTATAAAAGAACTTATATTTGGTAAAAGCATAGAAATTAGAAGTTTTATATAAAATGAAATTGTAACTTGATTTTAAAGGATCGTGAAATTATATTATAATATTATATTATAATAATAACAAAATTAGGTCTTCGTATGCCGTAGAGCGCTGATTTGGGTCAGAATTATCAACAACGTCAACTAGTCAAAGTTACGACGTCGTCAGCCGGGACTGCAGATGTACATACAATACGTCTATACAAAAATAATAATTAAACGATATACACAGGTTGCTTTAATAATTCGAATTTATGTTTTACGTTATTTATATTTTTTTGTAATTATGTTTAAATAAATTGTGTAGTGGCGGTAAGTCAAATTGAAATTGAATTTTAAACGGTTTCCGTCACACGATTCTGTCATATTGGGCGAAAATTCAGTACAGTGAACGAATTAAAATGGCTGTCGATTTTTTTATACGGGTTTTTTATATACAAAAGCTTAAAAAATTGCAAACTACAGACTACTAGGAGAAACAATGTTGTTAACAATCCAATATGACCGGCACAATAAGATGTAGGCCTATATTTTTGAACATCGTTTTCAATTGAAGGCCAATATATTAAATATTATGCTTAATACTATAAGGAAGATAACTCCATTGAAAAACCAATAAATTTCCAATATATTTAAGAAAATTAATTAAAATTAATACTCTAAATTAAGATATATTCTAAACGGAATGGAAATGAAAGTTATTTTCTTAGTAAGTTACTTATTTTGATTCGTCACTAATCGTAATAAAATAATTATCACTCTCTTTTAACATAAACAACTTGATTTTTAAAGTATCTTTAATTACTTCTTCTTAAAGCATATAACGTAGAATTATAATTATTTATTATACAAACAAAATGCATACCTACTTAACTATTTGTTTTATTTATCACACCATCATGTTTTTTCATTAAAACATATGTATATGAAAGAATCTAGTTAGACTAAGTCTTTTCACTGCACTTTTCCGTTCAACTAAATTAAAATGCTTGCTGTAACTGACGTAAGTTCCTTATAGTTAGAGAAAAGCAATTTAAGAAAACAGTTTAATACTTACATGAATTACATAAATATAAACGTATAAAACTACATGTTTATAAAGAATTCCTTGCACACATTATTGATGTGGTTTTACATAAAATATAAAATATAAATAAACAGCTAATTATTAGTTGAGATTTTAATATCAATAGAAAAATGATTCAATGAGTATTAAGTTTTAAAATTTTTTTTCTTCACATAATTTATCACACATGTATATGGAGCCCACTGGAATAATCTCCACTAGCGCCACCTGTAGTGATACGAGTATAGCGCCACCTGTAGTAATGATATATTTACTAATATTATCCCAACTTTCAAATGGTTAATAAATACTAGTGCGTAGTGTAACTTAATAGTGGCCACAGTGAATCTAGTGATTCTGACCACTGGCAAATTTATTAAGTTCAAAAGTAACAAGAGAACATTAAGTAACAAGATTCCTAACTAATACTACTAAACAAGTAAGAGTAACAAGATGCCACCTAAGCCTTGTATATTTTAATGGATAACATTAAACAGCTTAGGCTTTGTCGTATTATTCGGTTTAAAGGGGAATGATTATTTTTTATCATTGCTGTATTATTTTGATTGCTGTTATTATTTATTATATCCTTATATAGTTATTGTTCATTATATCGCTTATAAATAAGTTTTTTTATAATAAATGCTACTAAATTAGCAATTTCTTTCTTATAGTACAGAGGCGGTACATTGTACCTTTTGTCATCCCAAAGGTATTATAAATAAATTTATTAATTTCAAAATAAAAAAAGCGTCGGTATGACGGCATGACAAAATTCAGATAATATATTTATTTGTCTTGTTTATAAGCTGGTGAATATGGAAATGTACACAATACAAACTTACAATTATTTTTGCTATTTAACATTAATATTTTTTCTATGTTTTTAAAAATTTCATTCTTCTTAACGGACAAACAAAGGTACTATTTTTAGTCAAATTGTAGTTCATACTTTTATTTAAATTATGTTGGTAACTGGTATTTAATTCATTATTTAAGAGACCAAAAGCCTTGAGATAATTGGTCAGAGAAAACAAAGTAATTATTTTGGAGCACAGCTGAGGACTTATTGTTTGACTGTTTGCCATACTATCTACATCTTTAATATTATGTATATTATGTATAGCCGAATCATCCAACACCTCAAAGCTTATTTTAGTAACTTCATTTCATTTTTTACTCACACCACTACAATTACAGTAACTATTTATTAATGAGTCAAACCAGTCTAAGTTATAACTACACAAGTCCACTAAATTACTTGTGCCTTCAATGTCCTCCTTAATCTGTTGTTGAGCGGATTCATATTTTTTATTAATTGATTCTAAAGAAAAAGTCCATTGAGAGATTTCTTCATGTAAGTGTTGTGTGTCTCTTCATTCACAGACCTAGTCTCAATCACTTTCGTATTAAAAAGACTTGTTATTTAATAAATTTAGATATATTTAAGACGACTTATTTTCGTAGCTGAAAACGTATTATTTATTATTTTACTATATTTTTTTATTAATTTGTTAGTTTTATATACTTCTTTAATTTATCATGACTTGAGAAGAATATGGGGGGCACAATACTTGAATCATCCTCGGTTAATTCAATAACTATTGGACTTTCAGTATTTCTCTGTACAACGTTTCTAATTTCCTTCTATCCTACACTATCCTCTCGCTCCTGCAGTAGCTTTTTGGACAAATCTTTAGAAGATCTCAGTTCTTCTAAAGCTTATTTTGATTTGTACTCTGACTCCTTTGCAAAGGTGTTGCGGGTCGTAACTACTTCGTCCATTGTTAACTGAAAGGATTTAATGCATGTGAGAAAAAACAAAGACAGATTGCAACAAATGATATTGAAATAAACAAATAAAAATAATATAAAACAATTAGAAAAGTAAGTTAATAAAATATTAAAAAGAAGGTTATATTAATGTTAAATATATATAAGAAATTCAACTATGTATTAGTTAAGTTATACTTATTAATAATACTTAATTGTATGTATGATTTATAATTTACTACCAATGTTTCTACTTGAATACTTATAAGGTATTATATTTTTTATAAACAGCTATTATTACTAACATTTAGGTAATAATGGCTTATGGGAACGATTTTAAAATGATTTTTTAATATTTAATAAATAATAGTTTTGTATGGGGCCAATGTTTTTTGTCTTCGACTTTGCTTCCAACTTGTCAAGCACAGTGAGTCAATAACGTAGCTCGAGTCTGTGGATGGACGTCACTCACAATAAAATGAGTAGTGTGCAGTTTAATGAGTGTAATGTATATTTAAAATAAAACAAAATACTATTCGGGTTCTCCGAAGGTTTGAAATTCTGTCGTTGACAAAATGACAGCTTCGAAGATTATCGTGTTAAACCCTTTTCTTGATACAAGTTTACTTTTAAATATTATTTATTATAAATTTGATTACGTATTTTTGCGAGTTTACTAAAGTAATACTTATTTCTATTTTATACTACTTAATTATATGGAAGCTTTGTAAATCTTTTTAAAAAGAAAAGTATGTTGAGCTGCTTAAACATAGTATGAGTAGAAAAATACAAAATAACAGTAATAAAATAAAAACAACTTGGAAAATAATTAATGAGGAAACTGGAAGAACTAAATTACAGAGAAGCCACTTCACAATTAAACTTTAGCTATTGTTTATATGTCACTTCTGACTTTCGAGATTTCAACAGCTTTTGAAATTTTCTTTACGGTTACCATTAGTAAATTTTTAAACACCTCTACCGCCACAGCACTGACGTTTCAATGTTAATCAATGTGATATTAATTTGATTAATATATTTCAAAAAAGTTAATGCCCCAAAATTATAAATATTTTTAAATTAATTAGTGTTAAGAAGACAAGTGATATACGGGGAATAAAAAGTATGCAATTTTCCTAATAGGTACATGGTATTAAAAAACGATAAAAATTGTGTCATGTCATCATATTTTAAGAATAGTTGATGAGTGTCTTTAGTCAAATTCTATTACCGTCTCTTCAAAGTCAAGATATGGTATAAAATATAACATAAAATCGGTGTAGGTATATCTGAATAAATTAGTGATCTACCAAAATTTCAAAACCACAATCCTAATTAACCACTGACCTCCAGTACCACAAATTATTTCAGAAACTAGTATTTAATAAGCTTAAATGAAGCGCTAATTATAATGTTGGATATTTACTATTTGTATTATTGAATGAGAGAATTAACAGTAGGTTTTATATATTTAACTTGGAGTATAATTGAATGTAATATATTCATATAATTATAAAATATTGTTAGTTCAATATTAGTGTTTTATGCGTCTCTTTCACCACTACCACATTGAATCCTCAACCCAAAGGTTGCCTGGTAGAGATTACTTATTAGCGATAAGGCCGCTTTTTGTGTCACCAGATTATTGTTTTTTCTATTTGTAACGTGATTTTAGTTGTCTATATTTTCAAAATGTATGGAGACAGCTTAATACCTTATAAAGTACAAGATTGATTTCTTATAATTCATCTTCATTTCTTTTTAATGGGACTTGGCAGACTATCAGTTAACAAATTTATTAATTAACTTTTATACTAAAAACAGTGTCTCATTTTAACAAGCACTAATTAGCAAATTTGTTTTAACAAAAATTGCCAAACACGATTGCCAAAAAATTTGGGTAAGTACTTTTGTTTTTTGGTTTAATTTCCTACCCTAGAGGAAAACTTACTAATGTCTTCAAAAGGCTACATTTACATTTCCAGTAAACTTTGTCGATAAGTGAAATCTATCAAACTGACGTGCTTAGACTCAGAATGGCTTGTGTAGTACATGACGGGATGACGTGGACTGTAGTGCATTTGTAATATTATTATTATTACATAATTGTTTTCGCACTAGTATATATATAATGTATTTTAACGTAACATATATATTTCTACATTGTTTTTGTACAGCTACAATAGTTCCTATTCTCTTTATACCACAAGGTCAATTAAGAGATAATATATTTTTCAATTAACTCTGACTTTATAAATATCTGGTAGTAACTTGAAAAATGTAATACAAATTTCTTGCTTTTACACTATATTAGATCCCCTTGTGTATTCTAGTGTGCCGTAAACTTAAAGACTAGTAGATGCCGTTCCTGTAAAAATACATTCTTATATGCGATTCTTTAATAATACCTTTGAGACATAATGTTGTTTGTTTAGATCCTTACAATAATTTTTTAACATATTTTTAATTGCATTCAAATAATTTAAGACAAAGCTATTGATTTATATCTTATAAAAGACATTGTCATTTTAATTATTGCGATAATAAATACTCTCTAATAAAAAATTATATTTTAAAAATATTTATGTAATCGCTTCATAATATAATTGTATATATATATATATTTATATATTTATAAATTTAAAGTATTTTAGTAATACTATTTTAACTTAAATAAATGTGGAACAAACGGTATTGAACGTAAAAAATCTCATTCAATACAAAAAGCAAAATAGCCGGAAAGTTAGAAACACGAGCAAGATATATGGACAAGACGGAAAAGTTTTTATCGGGTGAAGTTAATATGGTAATAATGGGATTCGCGTACAAATAGATTTATTTGTTGAATATCTCAAGTTATTGCAAAAGAAATGTGGGTAAATGTGGGAAAGGTTGTATAGATTTTTTTTTGCCATCTATTGGTAATTCGCTTCATATTTATCTTATACATATACACTTTGTTTTATATATTTATATATATTTGTACGTGTTTGTTTGTAGTAGTGCACCCAAATATTATAATCTTCTCTAAATTAAAGTTGTTATTCACATTACATATGTGACATGGATGGATACCAATATTCATATATTTTTATTTATTTAATATAACATTTTAATATTTAATTGATGTTAAAGTGATGTTCCTCAGCACACGTAAGATACATTTTTATACTTTCGCGACGCCATACCCACGTTTACTAGGTCCTTTATAATACTAAATCGGACACAGACCATTTACTACCATTGAATCATAATTCCGACCACACCCCTCCTCTATTACTGTTATTTACTCGTAAACAGGGAATCATTACGTATTCTGGACGCGTCTTTCTATATTTCTTCATTACCGTGAATTTATTTTGCACTCAATTGATAGAGTTAAAAGACCAATTTATAATATATGCACATAATTTAAAGTAGTTGACTAAAAACTCTAATAAGATAAGGAATAACCCAACTTTAAACATTAATGTTACTTTTCGGTAATGAATATAACATGTAGTACTTAGCATGCACGTTAAATGTTCTGGAATGTAAACTGTCCTGCCAACCGTCTTAATTGGCTGCCAGGAAACAGTACGCTATAGTATTGCACGAAAGAGGGAATTAAGTAAGCTTTACTTTAATGTTACTTATAAATACTTTAAGCATATAAGTAGACTGTTATAGTTGTATTGTTAGCTAACAAACACACAACGAGCATATAGTTTATCTAGTATCTGATGCCATCCGCCATAGATATTTACAAACATACATTCAAATACGTTGCCTCTCTTTAAGAAAAAAGAAATAAGGTGAAATAATGGAGGAAAAGAAGGGCTTCCGGCTTTCTCACTTATAGTACGAAAAGTAACTGTAAGTAGATCACTTCTGTCAGTGGTTGGTACTAGATCGCAAGTCAGACCATTCAAGCTGCAGTGAAATGACTACAGCCTGACTCGCCCACCCTAAAAATCGTGAAAAACTTTAGGATAGTTTCACAAAATACCCACCAAGAAACGTAAAAAAAATACCTAGGATATTGCTAATTTGAAATATTCTTTCAACCTATTCTTTGAATTTATATATATTTAAATCAAATTGCCTCCATATTAATACTTTATCATACTAAAACAACTTTATAATAAAATTTAATGTAAAATTAGTTGCCGCCAACGTTCTTAAAATATGGGCTATAAATAAGACAGTAAAACAATTAATCAACGGTCGATTTGATAATGGTTGGAAAGGAGAAATTATTCTCTTCGAGGATTCTTTGTTGTTCTCGATTTATAATGGTAAGAAAATAATATAATCCAAAATTACTATTGCAATAGATATATGGTCCTTTGAGAATATTTATATTATTTCAATTCAATGAAGATAGTATTTTTACATCTAAAATAACTTTAAATCATTTAAAGTCGGTCATAGTCAAAGACAAAGACAAATTCAAAGATTTTTATTTCGAATACATACATACACTGCACCTATGAAATATCACTAGTTGCATACAAATACAAATGAATTATATTTAACAAAAAAGGTCAAGGGAATAAGGTCATCTTGCGACAGTATAAAATGACAAGGCATTGTGAAACATAAGAAAGTCAACAGAGAGACATTGAATAATACAAGTGTTGTGTCTCAGCCGTAATTGTATTACGTAAGGGACATGTTTGTGTTGAATAAATAGCTAAAAGTATTTATCATTCGCGTTGTTTACACAGGATAATGTGACGTTACTAAATCTTAGGAATTATTTCGGTATATCCATCAAGTTTCTCAGAGTTGTCTTGGATCTTTACATGAATAACTAAAATAAGTAGATGAAATACTGTTAAATAAACAAATATTTCTTATGTTTCATTTCAGTTTTACTCTTAGTTAAATAGTATTGGCATTAATATTATATTCAATGTATATCATTTTTTTTTTTATTGCTTGTTTTTAATTTACGGGTATTAGATAGAATCATAGTATATATATACACCTACGTATATGTATATTATCCATAATTTTTTTGGGAGTATTTTTGTTTTTATCATAAATAACGGTTCAAAAAGCAGTAAGACAGCGTTTTGAATTTGGCCTTTTAATTGCTTTAAATAATTTTCTTATTCAAAAAGCTCAGGTTCAGCCACAGATGGAGTACTGTTCTCATCTCGTTCTGCAAACGGCTGGACTTTTTGGCATTGAGTAGCGAAGAGGTTTCTCTGTGGTTTTCTAACACATTTACAACGGGATGGTTTCCGAAGAGCTATTCGGTTTGGTGCCTGCCTCATCACCACACTAAACGCCTGCAATACCATTCACACTACCTGGAAGCGTGGCGATTCTCTACTGTACGGTTCTCAAGGATCTTTGTGCCACGTATCGCTGAGATGTGGAACGAACTCCTTTAGGTGGTGTTTTCGAATCGATACGATATGAGTACCTTCAAGGCGTATACTTTCACCTCCAAGGTCGGCAGCGCTCTTGCGAACGCTCGGATGTTACAAGAGTTCATGAGTTACATGAGCGGCGGAGTTCGCGTATGATCTGAGTCCCGTTAACTGTTTTACCCTCTTCTAACTTAAAAAATAATAATGACACTACATTTTTGGTGACTATTAACATAATCTTGATTTTAAGAAGAACATAAATAAATATTTTTAGGAAACGTCACGATAATTTATTATTATATCTTGTGTATTATTTCATCATTCATTTCACTGTTATATTGACACAGGTTTGATACCATTATTTAAAAAACGGACCATATGAAGCGTTAATTATATGACAAATTATAGATAAAAAGTTGGTATAATATTTTAAAAATGTAAGGTTCCGTAGAAAACACTAGCTCAAATGTTCAATAAAGGAATTTAGTGATAGATGACGACAGTTTGATCTCTGATAATATCCTCTTTACCTTATCGTTTTCTTATGATTTTATCGAACATTATTTGAAAAAATATTATATCTTAGCAAAATTGTTTAAATATCGGTGGACATAATACGTTAAGTTGTTAACATTTTGAAATAATTAATTCCCTAAAAAACTCAACAATATCATTTTTCCGTAAATTTTGATGGCAAAAATCAGTCAAGAACACTTAAAGATGATGCACGATAACTAAGTTTAACTTAAATAAACAAGGCAATTTGTGTGAAAAGGATTCTTTGTCTTTAAGATATAAATTCAAGTTCTATGCCAAAATAGAAAGTATTTGGAAAAAGGCCCAAGTTAAATCGAGTTCAGAATTGCTACGCCGGGTTGTTCGATAAGGCATATCTTGAAAATTTTTGGTTTTCTCTTGTTTTTGAAGGAATAGATTTGGTTTAGTTGCAAAAGGATTTAGAGGGTGCTTTCACGGTACATAAATCTATTTAGAGTAAGATTCACAATACAGTGAAATCGGATATAAAATAAATCTTATTGGAAATATCATTTTTTTATCAAACTTGAGCGTATATTCGCAAAAATATATTCTATATTATTTATTCTGGTCTTATGTCACTTGTCGAACAGAAATCAGTTACTCGTATATGTAAAGTAACAATTTCTATACTTGTAATTTATCAAAATCGTAATAGTAAAATTATCAAGTAACTAAAATTATATTAGTAGTGGAAGTAGAAATAGTAGTAGCTGTAGTATTAGTAGTGCATACACTGAATGCTATTATTTATATAAAGACATTGTTGAATTAATGACAGCCATTTCCTTCAAAGCACACATTTACGCAATCGCTTTAGCGTTTTAAAACATCACACACACGCACTCAATGTTAATAATCACTTACTTTGCTCCCGTCGTCTCAGCTTGGTCGCCCTCCTCCATCTCAGCGTCCCATAGATTTTCATGAGCATATGTAGTTGCCAACGTGATGTACTATTAACTTAAAGGCGGGTTGAGCTATTTGTTTTGTTAAATGAGCTTATCTGTAAGCTATTTTCATTGTGCTGGCATTGAGTCGTATTCGTATATTTATATAAGTTCAGAACTATAAGTTGGAACTTATATTCGTATATATAAACATTTAGTTATACTTTTGTAAAAAGTTGTTATTCGGTTGATTGTACTTTATTCTAATTATTATTAGTATGTTATAAAACTACACTAGATATTACCTTCATTAACGACAGTCTTATTCAGAACCAAATGACAGTTTTATTAACCTGAAGCACCTTGCCACCAACAAATCAAACCCAAAATCAACTCTGCTGCGGTAGACGTAGCCATTTCTCATAAAGACGATTATCCGTTACCGCATCCAAACAATTCGCACACAATCAACATGAAATATATCTATTCCGCACACACGAAACCTATCCATCTAATATCGCCGTGACCGTTCCCCATATTTATTGCTGCGTACAAAATCCGGAAAATGGTCAGCATTGATCGATGGTAATTTGCAGATTTTATATCGCAAGTATATAATGTTTTTTTGTATCTTGTTATTTTATTTAATCAAACTTTTTTTATGTACCTACTTAACATTCTTTACATTAAGTGTAATAAGTGTAATATTTTTTATACAAACACACTAACTAAACGTTTAAGTTCGGCGACATACGCGGTTAGTAAGATTAGTCAGCGTACTGAAATCTTCACAGCAAGGTTGGTTAACTTTACATTTGTTAATAGTATTATGTCATACAGTAAATATCTTACAGTAAAATATTCTACATTACAATTTCATACATTTACAAAATAAAGCCTTTCTAGGTCTTCGGGTGTCTCTTAAAATTATTTACAAAGACGCTACAATGTAATATGTGTCCGTCCGAGAAGCATTCCTAACATCTTATTTAAAAGCGACTTCACATAATACTAATTACTAACTACTGATTTCTAGACGACTATGTTGACGATAGATATATATAGCTTGGCTATATTCAAATTGCTAACAGTTTCATTTATGTTGTGTCATATGTAACCACGTTCCAAGTGTTTTTAATTAAGCTGGTGACTTCTACCAACTACGCTGCCGTATCGCGACCCGACTCAATGAATTCTTATTCTAAATATATACTGAGGCGATATTTCTTAGATTTCCTTCGAAGTTCCTTACCACTCTTTCTAACTTTAAAAGATGGCACAACGGCAATCAATATTATAAAATTTCTATAAACATGTACAGAATTAAATAAATCGTATCGATATATTTTTCATACACACATGACGTTTTCTAATCTTAGAATTCTTAGTTCCAAAAAGGCGTTTTTATTATTATTTTAAGTGTTTAATCCTTTTAACTCTTGTAAAGTCGGAATAGAACTAGTAGTGGCGCGATATCCAATACTTAAAATCTATACATGTAAAAGTTGGTTATCTGCTCGTAATGGTGGTCTTTTCATATACTTTAATAATGTCATCTTTTTATTTTCGTAATTATATTGTATGAGTATGCTAGTATTGATGTATTTGTTTATGTTTAGTACATACTGGTTTGTCCAATGTATAATATATTATTAATTAATAACAATATTTTGATACATATGTTTTAATTGTTTCAGTTTCTTCCACAGTCTAAATAATATCTGAAAGCTAAGACTATTTTCTTTAACATATTTTTTGCGTGCATTTCGGTTTTTTTTATTTTTAGTAAAAAAGTACTGTCCCAACTATGTACTTTGATAGAATAAAACCTATAAAATCTTATATTTTTTCCTTATACTGTTTGAAATATAACATTTAATAAGAGATGAAGAACTTTAAGACATTCTATATCATTCGATTTAACGAGATAAGAGAAAATTTGATGAAAAAGTAAAGCATGCATTCCTGAAAATACTCGGTAAGGCTATTCACTTAACAACTCACGAGCGAAGCCAGTGAGAAGATACGGTTTACGAGCTTCTATTAAGTGGATCCTTGCATTAGTCTTTAATTATAAAATATTGAACATTACCGATAAAACTTTAAATACATTAAGATTTTAAAAGACCCACTTGACGAGAATTGAATTACAGCGTAGAATAATATTTATTGTTTAATTTAGATAACACTTGCGATATTTAATAATATATATGCTTATAAAAAATATAAAAGTTACATAACATATATTTTTACACCAATACCTTTTATCGTATCTTATCACCTCTGGCTCCTGAGCATGGTAATGAGAAAAGAAACTAAACCTAAGGTCTCCCTGCTATGCTTTCTGGGTCAACAGGCTTCTGGCGTCTGAAATATATCTATAACATAATAGCTGTAGTGTCATGCAAGGCTTTGTTCCCGTTTGTAATAGGGATCTTGGTGTGGGATTATAGTATGTGAGGTATTTTTATCAAAATATTAAATCACATGTTTTTTTTAATAACGTTACCCCAGTAGTTTTTACTTGTTTTAGAAAGATTTAATCTACACCTAAAAATGAACATATAGAAGACTATATATTATATTTATAAATCAGTAAATGAAAATATTTTTAATATTTTGCTCATAACAATATTATATTAGGAAATCTACAAACATTTCTAATTTTATTTTTTTTTTTTTAAATAGATATTTTAATTTTTTTTTTTAATTTTCTTAAAGATTTTAATTTTTTTAAAGATAGATATACAATTTATAAGACAGTCGCTATGGATAAGAGCTTACATTATTTAAACTCTATTATTTAAACCTTGATAATTGTTAAAACCTCAAAGGTTCCCCTCTTGTTTCATATTCCTGCGATAAATTATACAGATTAGTTCTCTAAGGTTATTACATTATGAATGAGTTTTGGCAGATCTGATATTATCTTACGAAGACTGAATTGTATTCGTCAGAAAATCCTGCAAAACTTTGATAATCTCAAGGTATTATATTGTTTGCATTTTTTCTTCTTATTTAAGAATTGATATATATATTATATAATTTATTCACCGTTTAAAAAAATCCATGAAGACGAGTTAAAATTGAATCTACGTTGGCTAAAATACAGACTTAACTATCACATACTTTTCGTGAATTATCGTGATCTCAAAGCACTACTAACTACTAATCATTATTTATGTAATCCTATTTCTCAACAAGTACTCGATACTTTAATTTTAGAAGTTTTTACCTCAAACGGTAAAAAGATATCGAATTCAAATCAGATAATTGTACTTCTGTTTGTCAGAGTCCTATTTTTAAGGAGCTAAGAGGTACCGAGCGAAAATTAAAATTATATATTTAGGTTTATGTTCCTTTAGAGGTTAAAAAAATCAAATTTGTGACTCAAAACAAAAAAAAAATATTTATTGCTCATATTTTATCATTAAAGAAATATAAATAATAAATTTTAAGACTTTTCAACCTGACCTAAAAACCTGAATCTATGAAGTTAAGATTGTTCTCTGCGTAGTTGTAGTTTTATAAAAACAAACAAACTTACACTTGCATTTAAAGAAAATGCTGTTTCTTCCAAAAAATATGTTAAAAAAGATAGGATTCTTGTTTTAAACGAGCTATCTCAGAACTAAATACAAAAATAACAATAAAAAAAAGAAGCCTGTAGCCATATTTAAGTAGTTGGTCCACTTAAATATGGCTACAGGCTTCTTTTTTATATAAATAATGAACATAACAAAAGATATTCCACTTAAAACTTGTATAAATGTTAAAGAAAAATATAGCATACTAAAAATTAACCTCATTTACTTGCAATGTTTAATAAGAAGATAAAATTTTCAAATGAATCCACATATTGTAACATATAAATAGACCAAGTTTCTAAAGCAAACATCCTAATTCCTATGTCAATACTGAAGCAGATGCGGGTAAAGGATCCACTCAGACTTTGAATGCAAATTCACAACTCGGATAGTCTACCATTTAACCGACCACCACTTCAGTTTTATTCAGAAACCTCAGCTCACCGAATTTAAAGGGAAAGTGAAAATAGTTATATTCAATAGTACCTTTATTACATAATCTTAATAATTAAGATTATTTAAATTTATTTTTATAGTCAGATGTAAATGTATTTCTAGTTAATGTTATTAATCATATATATTTTTGTAGGAGATAAAAGTAATAGAGCCAAAGCCTCCAAATTTTTGTAAGGTTTTTTGACATTACCTTAACATCTTATCTATCGATTAGCAAAGAGAGATCATAAAAATAATTATTGTCATTTATGTTGAAATTTATAAATGTTACTAATTGAACGGACTATTATAATAAGATTTATCAAATAGCTGGAACAAAATCGTTACAAAATAAAATCTATTTATTATGTCAGAGTGATGACGTATTATTTATAATCTTTATAAACTTACCTGTGTGTATTGATAGAAAGGAAGCATCGTTGCCAAACTTATGAAGCACATTTAATATAAAAAATAAGCACACTTTAAGACCGGCATTTAAAGGACAAGAATCATAATTAAACCTAATGCCCATAAATCCCATAATCGAATTAACGTTTTTTCATAGAAATACTCAATGTAACCTACCTAATATATTCTTAGGTACATTAATGAAATATCTTACAAACCATTACTTTGACCTCACAATACGACCTCAGAATAATATACTTTTGAGGAATCCGAACTCCAAATTAAAAAATAAAAGAATTATTGCAAGTGGCAACATAATATGTCCCACTGACAAACATAATTTTTTTTCCGTCCATAATTATTAGAAGATAATAATTATTTTAATGTGTGAACGGATACTTCTCGTATGTTTAGTGCATGTTTAATGTCAAATAAACATAACATCTGACTTGGAATATTCCAATCTATATACTATAATATATTATCTTCTCAAATCTATACGTTTAGTTGATTTACTGAAATACTACAACTATCTTATTAGTAATCACAACATCCATTAGACGAACTAATGATGCAGTGCGAACTAATTAATACAGATCTAGGAACGCTAACATCGTCTCTAAGTATATGTCTTATATATACCAGAGTGTCACACGCTAGATAAAGCTTACTGTAGATTAGAAACAATTTTAGAGTGCAGAAAGTGATAGATAGAAGAATTAATTAATATTGTATTCTCTAGGCATATAAAAGCAGTCAAATCAGTGATGAGTAAAAAAGATTTTTAGTTTGACAATTTCGAGGTACTCGGCTATTTCAATCGAGAATCGTATTCGCGGGATCGAATACCACAAAACAATTTATTGGCAGAGGAATTCCTAAAATGTGAATAAATTGGCCCGAGGAACCTGGGGCTTGTGTCCAACTATTCGAAAGTTTCGGTAGGTGGGCCTTTAGGATTTCCTTTGTTCTAATAGTTCAACCTGCGCTATCGAAATGTATTTTGATTTACATTGGTTTTAAAGTTGTATATTGTAAACAAGTTTAAAAATTGTAATCACGAAAAGATGGAAGAAAGTATTTTGTTATTTTAAGTAATATGTACTTGCGCAGAATAATTTAGTGTTTTTAAATTTAGAATCACTAAGGCTTCTGATTAATTTAATGTTATATTATTTAAAAGCAAACTAAAGTGTTAGCCTGAACAACTTTTCAATATTATAACAACAGTTATAACTGATTAATTTACTAATAAGATAAGTAACGTAATTTAGATATCCGAAGTATTTGATTCTTATTTCAAAACTAAACTAATTTACTTCTTACATGTCCAACTGCTGTCACCTGGCCATCTTACGAAATACAGAAATCTGTGAACTCCCCACGATATTCCACTTTAGATTGAAGGGTTATATACATATTATAAAATGATTTCCATTATCATATGCGTTATCTTATCGATAGCTTTATTTATGTAATAAACCGTGACAAATATAATTACGTACCGGGGTTTAAAACCGGAACCGATATTTAAATGTACATTTAAATCATGCCCTACACGGACGCCAAATTAAAAAAATATATAAATTAACGTAAGCACAGCCGGTTAAAGCAATAATTATGGATTCTGGAACATAAGAAAATATTCTCATATCTCTCTATTTATCTCGTGAACCAACGTGAAATAGATTTTAAAGAAATATATATATATATATATATATATATATATATTTCTTATGTATTGTATCTATTGTACGGCACTTCTCTTAAATATAATGTTGATATTCAAAAAATTGTTGATTTGAAATACATAATATAATTAAGATTCCTGGATGTACGCATAATATATTTTGGTACTATAAAAGATATTTAAAAATTACATAGCGATGTACCCCGAGCCGGTGGTTTATGTTTACACTATTTGTCAAAGAAACTAATGTCCCGCATTTTTTATCAGACATTTTTATTATTTTATATGGATGTAAAATTTAAGTTCCAATTATAAATTATTAATCAGACCCTATCATTTAGTATATTCATTATAAACACAAAATATACGGAGGTACAGTAACTTAAACTTAATCTTTATGAGTCGCTACTGCAGGCAAAAAGAAGATTTTAACCCCTTTAAGGCGCCAAGCCGCTCTATCTTTATCCGATTTAAGAAAATTTGGCTCGTAAAATTCTCTTACTTAGAGGCTTGGAAAATATACATTATTTACCTGCTCTTTATATTAACCTAAGTGCTGTGACGAGAAGCTTTGTTGTTCCTTGCTTAGTTTGAAATTTTACATATGATTATGTTATAGTTTTATGATTCCACACTTTACCTGCAGTAAGCTTGTTTACTGTATCTATAAAAAAGTCAAAATCTCCTTTCAAAACAAAAAGAGAAACGTGGTCGAAAATTTCTTAATATTATGATGCAAATAAATTAGTATTATGAGCATATAATCTTCACTAAAACTCAAAGATCGAAATGTAGAAAACTTGTCTGAAAACTCCACTAGTTTAGACAAAACTTTTTTATCATTATAACTATCCGAAGTATCCATATAAATACCATAATAGTCAATTTCGCTTTACCCTTGCCTGGGCTTTATCTAGGGGACAATAAAAATCCGGGCATAAGGGCCATAGTGGGATCATTGTGTACACAATGTAGGAAAATAATTGAAAAGCTACGCAAGGGTAAACGTAACAATAATAGAGTTATTCTTATTTCTTTCACATCTGGGAGCAGTTTCTTATTTAATCACCTTAGACGAGAAGATGAACCACTTACGTACATAAAATAATCAAATGGAGTTATTCAAAGACTGTTCATATATTGTTAAAATATATATATCAATACCAATTATTTCCTAAATAGGTATTTAACTCCATATATCAAATACTAATATTTTATATCAAAAATTGGCAACAAAGCCAATATTAATAAAACGAATTTCAGTTTTACATAACTGTTTGTAACTGGAAGTAGAATATCTTGTACGATTGAGGAGATGAGATGATTAAGGATCATGGCGTCATTCTGTCATCATATCTAGCCTCCATTAGTTTGAATTAATTAAATATTCTTAATTTTTTTAAATATCTGATATGCATTTTATCCTTCTTGGTTCATATTGACTACATTTCATTGAAATAAATAATTAAAAATTCACTGTAAATAGTATAGGCAAGCAGTAAAAAATATTAAGATCTACATATTTCTCCGACAATTAAGGCATGTTATTTTAATGTTACCTTGATATATACTCGAGAATTATTTATTTTTCGTTAAAATTATTTTTTTTCTTGTGGATGTAAAAAATAAAGACATTTTTTTCTAATTTAAGGCATCATATGAAAATGGGAGTCTTTCACTTCCACTAGAGAGGGAATAGATACGTGCTTGGCATGTTACACTTTAATATAAATCAAATTGTCGAAGGTGAATTTGTATGTGGGTGGACTAATCTCTGAATTACCGACGGTTTTTAATGAAAAGCTAGTTTTTGAAGAAAACATTCTACATTTGTAATTACAACTGATGATTAGTAAACTGGTTTTGTGTTTTTTTTTTAAGTAAGAGGGAAATCGAGCTGGCGGGTCATATTGTAAAAATTGTACGTGATCACCGCGGCCCATGAACTTTTGCAATATCCGAGGATTCAGAAGAACGCTGTCGGCCTTGGAGGTAGGAGTAAACGACTTTTTTGAATGTCGTACCGATCTGGAAATACCGCCGAAAGGAGCTCGTTCCACAAATGTGTGGAGTTAGAAGTAGCGAACGCGTTAAGAAACGACATATCGCGTCCAACGTTTCGATCGAATACGAGTAATAATGGTAATAAATAAAAATGAGGATATTTGAATTTGTGGGGAACAAAGTGAAAACAAAGGATTATTCTGAAGATATATTTATCCATTAGCTAATATATAAAAAATATTCGCAAACTTTGAGTTGGGGGACTGAGTTCTACAAAATTGATTTAAAACTCTCATATACATAGACGATGTTATTGGACGAACTACAATCGTGTACTACAATTATTATTATTTGAAAGAAATGAAGAAAGAACAGAATGTAAGATCAACGTGAATGATAAGATAATAGAACAAGTGAATGAAGTGGTATATTTGGGAAGTATGTTTAGCAGAGACGGAAGATACGAAATGGATGTGGAAAGGCGTATTGCTGCTGGTAGCAGAGTCAATGGTGCTTTGACTGCATTGTTGAGACGGCAAAACGTCAGTATAGCTGCACGTTTGGCTGTACACAATGCAGTTTTGCTACCGACACTGTTATACGGCAGCCAAACGTGGGTAACACAGAAGAAGAATGTAAGAAAGATGAATGCTGTGGAGATGCGATCTCTTCGCAGAATATGCGGAGTCAGTCTAGCTGATCGAATCCGCAATGAAGAGATCCACAGAATGGCAGGTACTAGCGAAGATGTCACGGTGAGAATGAAGAAGAACGTGCTCAGGTGGTTTGGGCACGTTGAACGAATGAGTGATGAAAGAATGGTAAAAAAGATTTATATGGGAAAAGTGAGCGGTAAGAGAGACAGGGGGAGGCCTCGAGTGACCTTCGAAAATACAGTAGCTACGATACTGGAGGAAGGTCACGTAAAAAGCATGAGGACCCCCCGGAGGGCATGTATGAAGAAGTTGATGTCTGTGGCCGAGGCGAAAGAGGTATGCAGAGACCGTAGCGTTTGGCGCTCCGTCGTCTCTGGCTACCCCGCAAGGGATATGGCGTGAAGGTGAATGAATGAATGAATGAACTACAATTATTTGTTGGGATTTAAAAAAACAGTCTCATATTTATAATGAAACATCAAAAATGTATGAAGTAGATCTTTAAAGGTATACCCAATACTTTGGTGTTCTTTGACGAGATTGTTTTACGCTATGAAATAAAATTCCGTATGAATCAACAAATAATTTTTTAGACAAAAGTAAATAAGCATAACAAAAAATCTTTAAAATATTTTTGTTTTTTTTAACTGATTGAAATTTTTACGGACCGTATTTTGACAGACCCTCAAGCATCAATCTTACAATCGAACCAATTATAAAACTGACTTGAAGATCAGTATAATATAATTTGAATCATTTGTTGAATATAATTTGAATTATTTTTTCATTTGAAACGAATTTTGGTCTAATGTTATAGTATATTAACATGTACAGAATAGTAATAGCTACGTGGAATGTAAGAGGAGGAATGAAACAGAAGATGAACGAATAATTAGATGTGATGGATGACAAAGATCTGGATGTTATTGTTGTGACTGATACCAAGCAAAAAAGCAATAATACAATCGATTTGCCTGGCAACCGGGTCGCTTTCTGGGCTAGGGTTCCAGAGGGTGAGCGAAGCTGCCAAGGTGTAGGTGTGTTGTTGTCCTTTCGAATGATTAATGCAATCGTAGAATACAAGGCTATGAACCCGAGGCTTCTTCGGGTTCGCTTTAAGCATGGGATAGCCGTTTATGCGCCAGTATTCCCAGCTCCAATGAGCGAACTCGAAGAGTTTTGGGAGAGTGTCAGGAATGTTCTAAGTAGTGTCAGAGGTAATGAAAAGTTGACAGTATGTGGGGATATTAATGAGTGGGTTGGAACCGCGCGAAGTGGTTACAAAAGCGTGCTAGGCAAGTACGGTGATAAGAGAGTAAATGAGGTTGGAAAGCCTATTTTGGAATTTTGTAAGGAGAGAAATTTGTTTTTGGCAAACACGATGTTTGATCACAAACAAATTCACATGTACACATGGGAGCGAGCGGAAGAAAGAAGTATGATTGAGTTATTCCTAGTGGATCAGCGTATTCGAAATCAAGTTATGGACATGCGAGTTAGGAGTTACTTAAGAGTGCTGATCTGATGTTTGCGAGCTTGGAGTCGAATTATCGCATAAGAAGCTGGAAGCTTCAAGATCCACCGATCAGAGAAGAATATCAAGAAAGGGTTTCAAAGAAGCTAGAAAGCTGTGATTATGTAAATAAAAGTGTTGAAGTATGCGGGCAGAACCTTAGGAATGGTATGGTGAAAGTAGCGACTGAAGTATATGATAAAAGGAAAAGAGGTTTTAATAAAACGCGCGATGAATGGTGGGATGATGAAGTGAAAGACACTGTAGAGTTAAAGACGAAAGCATGGTTGATTATAAAGCCTCGGGTAACGATAAAAGTATGAGAGAGAAAGAAAAAGAGAGTACAAGCTGCATCAGCACAAAACGAAAGCACTTATAAAGATGAAGCGTAAAACTCTAAGAGAGAAAGGGATGAAAGGTTGACGAACAATTCCGGGAAAACACGAAGCTTTTCTGGCGAGAAGTTAGTGATTCAAGGGTTGTTTAATAACATGTGTAGAATAAAAGGGGTGCTTTCGAAGAGCGGTGAAATTTTAACAGAGCAAGCACACATTTTGAGATCGGAATTCTACAAGGAGACGTATGAGTGTGAGGACGCCTCGGTCTTAAATACCAGCAAAATGCTGAATAATAGAGTAGCCAATCGTGAAATCAGTTTGGAAGAAGTGGAGAGCGCGATTCGAAATTTGAAATGTGGTAAAACAGCGGGAGCAGACAAAGTTACTGCAGAGATAATCAAATATGGAGGGCCATGCGTCTTGGACTTGTTCTGGTTTTTGTGCAATTTATTACTGGAAATCGGGGGAGGTCCCAGACGACTGGCAAGGTACAGTCATTGTATAAAGCCTTTGTATAAAGGATCACAGATAGACTGTGCAAGCTATAGGGCTATCAATTTGATTAGCTTAGGCGAAACGGTTTATGCCAAAATATTAGCCGGAAGAATTCAAGAGAGATCAGAAAGGCTGTTGTGTGAGGCCAAGGAAGTTTTAGACCTGGAAGAGGATGTATAGAACAGATCTTTTTCCTATGCATAATTACGGAAAAGTTTTTGGCCCTAAACCAAAAGGTTTTCTGTGCTTTTGTGGATTTGGAAAAGTCGTTTGACAGGGTTATGAGAAAGAAATTATGGGATATACTGCCCCGATTCAATGTGAGCGGACCCTTGCTGCAAGCTGTAAAGTCTCTTTACAGAGATCACTCAGCCTATAATAAGATAAGACGAAGGTTCTGATATTTGTGGAATCAGTTTAGCTGACCGAATCCGCAATGAAGAGACTCACAAATTGGCAGATACTAGCGAAAATGTCACGGAGAGAATGAAGAAGAACGTGCTCAGGTGGTTTGGACACGTCGAACGAATGAGTGATGAAAGAATGGTAAAAAAGATTTATAAAGGAAAAGTGAGCAGTAAGAGAGACAGGGGGAGACCTCGAGTGACCTTCGAAAACACAGTATCTATGATACTGGAAAAAGATCACGTAAAAAGCATGAGGACCCCCCGGAGGGCAGGTATGATGTCTATGACCGAGGCGAAAGAGGTATGCAGGGACCGTAGCGTTTGACGCTCCGTCGTCTCCGGCTACCCCGCAAGAGATATGGCGTGAAGTTAAAATAAATAAAATAAAATGAATATTTCAGTAACATACAACATTTAAATTAGATTTACTATACAATAACGTCCGTAATTTCTAAATATTACAGATACAAGAAATGTATTATTAAACTTTCGTGTCGACCAAATAATAAATATTTATTTGTTGTGGTTATTATATAGCCTTTAAATTAAATGCAAACCTCCTATATAACACGGATTCGCGAAAATTTATAATTGTAAAAAATATATACGAGATCAATAAATAAAACGAATACTGCGAATTTCACATTATTCATATTTTCTTTTTGCTATCGTAAAACTATGGCTTTATTTTTCACCAAATGAATTTTTGATTCTGCTTTTCGGAATTACTTTAAAGGTGTTGGTTTCGTCTTGAAGGTATCAAAGCATGAATGACATGTATATATGTGCATATGTCTTTTCTACCTCTTCCTGAAGATGCGTGTTTTGACATTTTTTAATATTTGATAAAACCCCGTTTAAGAAGATTAAGTATTTTCAATAGATATGCTTTGAAAATAAGAAGTAAAAATCAACAAGTTTATTTCTACTCCACAAAATACAATGTAAACTTATTTTACACTTCGTTACTACGCAAAAAAGTGCAGTAAATTTTGATATAAACAATGAAATTGTTGAAATCAACGATAACACAGACAAGACTTTGGAAGCCATCTCAACGGGATACATATTAAAATTTTTAACTTCCCTTGAATGGTACGCAAAAATAAAAATTTTTTACTTCCCTTGAATGGTACGCAAAAATACAAATCTTTAAATGAAGCTATAATTCTCAGTGAACTTGAAATCCACCTGTCTAATTAAAAATACATGTATTAAATCGTTAGCCGCTCGTAATCCCGAGCACCACATGCGCTCTCCCAACTCTAAATAAAATTCGATATGGGTAAATTCACAAAATTTATAGCGAATATAATTTTATAATCTGACTCGTGTAGTCTTTTCCAAAATAATTGTTTTGATGAATATACATTTACTAAAAGAATATAATCTTTTTTAAATAGTATGCGTTGCTTCTTCATATTAATTTTTTGTTTTGTTTCTAAAATAAAAGTGAACTAATCACTTTTAATGAAAATAATTTCAGAACTTCGGAGCTGTCTTTAAAATATTATAAAAGTACAGACAAGGTCACGTAATTCCGAGTAATTCCTACTGCGGGTGGAAATTCCGACTTCTCATGATTCAAAGAGAAAGAAATGTCTTGTGTGAAACCTGTCAAATTTTGCTGTGTCGTTTTCATTTTCTTCCTAATGTCCTACTGCTACTACTCTTGTCCTAAAATGATAATAAAATACATAATTTATATTTATACTATATACAAGATGTATATAAACACTAAGGCGGAGGGCATCGCTGTGGGCGATCTTTCCGGTTCGATACGACATTTACCTTTACATTATTACCTTTAAAAAAGGTGTGTTGTTTCTGGAGGGGCGGCAAAGCTTTTGTTATTTCTCTAGTGTCACAAGAAATAGTGAACGGCGGTGACTATATGCCATCCAATATAAATGTTGTGTTTTTTAATTCGATACCATGATACTATGTTGTTCTGTTGATAAAAACTATCATATAACTTTAAGATTATGAATTTGTATCGAATGCTTTGACTAATTAGCTCATTACTATAGAGAACAAGTCAAACCTTCTGTCAATTGAGAATATTTGAAATAAATATAATATTCAGTTTCTTGTTTTAAATCCAAGCTATATATAAACATCTAAATAATTACGTCGACAAGCCGATATGTGGTTGGTTACAGAGCTTTGTAATATCATATAGCAATTGCTTGCATGTACATTTAGTTTAGGTACCGTTTAGTTGTACCCAAATGATTGGTCTGAAATTAAATGAAATTTATTTTACTGGTAGGACATTTTATAATTCGCAACAGAGTAAATGAGTTAAGCTACGTGGTTATATTTAAACAATGACGCTGTTTGTTCAATAATGTGTACTTGTTTTAATAAACTGAACATTTTAATTAACAATAAATTGAAGCAATTTATTTTTTATTCTTAAACAATATTTTATGTAACCTACAATGCTGATCTACATACCGTAACCCTCATAAATGCAATAATATTCCTATAAGTTTCCTATATTTATTTATTTATTTATTCAAATACTGGATTTACAACAAATAAGATATATAAAGATATGGATTGGAATCTTATCCCTATGAAGTGATCTTTCCAGCTTAATGTAAGTCCAGAAATCAATTAAATACATATATATAATACTTGGGATTAAATAATAGGTGAAATTAACAAAAATATACTTAGTATCTAAAGTAGTAGAAGTTTATTTGCCATATATAATATATTATCTATCTTTAATACGCAAACCGATACCTATTAGGCCGTGTAACGTAATACGATTGCGTCAATTGTCGCATAAACAAAGCGAGTTTAATCCGCTTTTGACAGTTGAAAACGATTAGATAAAAATATATAAAACATGCATCCCGCCGGATAGCCGCCGGCCCGCGCCGGGTTGTCAAGTGATATCGATCGAACACTTTTGTTTTATGTCACGTTATTTTTATTGGGTTAATTTTATTTATAAAATCGAATTGGCTCCCACGTGACGGTGGACTAATTTGATTTTAGTCCAATCGATTTGATAAAATTTTATGGCTGCTTATTTTAGAAGTGTTTTATTTTTCTATTTGCCTTTATTCTGGCTTTTAAATATTTGTTACAAATGTTAATAATACATTTACTTTGATGATGCTATTCGTATTGTCTGAATGTATATGTTGTTAATTAATTTTATCACCGTCTGGAAAATCTGGTCCAAGGTACAATCCCCATCAGCACAAAAATTAATTATATAACATATACTTCTAAATAAGATAGTATCGAGAGTGTACATTAAGATAACTTAAAGAAATTTCAATTCCTGTTTATCTTTATTAAATAAAAATAAAACACATCAAAATATAACAAAAGGCTTTAAAATACCGTTTTTTTAAATTGCGTTGATTAATTGCACAGTGAAATGTTTACATCATATTAAAAATATGTTAAATAAAAAATGATTTTCTTTAACAATTTAAAAAGTATGTACGTTATATTAATTCTAAATCTATCAATGTATGGCTATATCTATATGACTTCACAACAAGTAAAAATGGCTCTTCTAATCTCCATAAAAAATGACAAAGCACACGTAAATTTCTCAAATACAAAGATGTAAAAAATATTTTCATTCTCTCTCACACATCGTAATAGGAAGACGTGCATAAATAAAAATAATGTTCTTACTCGTTAATGGTTGTAAGCGCCTCGTAAATCAGTTGCTTTGTAACTAAGTAAATGTTGACAGTGTTCGGTTACCGCCACATCAGTGTGTTACATATATACAGAATGTATTGTGTCATCTCCATTTTTAATAACCCTATATATGTATAACCTTCATTCATCTGTTTGGTACCATATAACTTATTCTCTACCGATATTATTAGTAGACTTTATGACATTTAAACTTTAACGTCATTTAACTTTTGAAGCTATGATGTACGGGTTGCCATAGCAACCTCCCGGGGGAGCCTCGCAAGTTTTACGCTGATTGGATTGTCCTGGCACAGAAACAAAACGTGATTCAATTTTTGGTTCATTGTAGGGTTCTTTGAAAGAAAAAAAACCAACTGGATTTACTGAAAAAACAATTTTTGCATTCGTTCTCACTCCATCGTAAAGTGAATGCGACTTGTGCATTAAACAAATACTAACTCTGATAAGTCTGTTAGAAGTTGCTTTAACGACTGTACGGGACAATTCTGAAGTATATATATATATATATACTTCAGAATTGTCTAAAGTCATTATTGTCTAAAGAGTGTTTTTTTTCAGTGACGAACGTATTATATTAAGTTGGACAACGTTTACAACATTGTCCTTCAAAGTATACCCGAACTGCTTACCCAAAAATGCTAAGATATAATACCTTGTATATAATCAATCGTAACAGAAATTTGGTTAAAAGAAAACAGTTCTGGTTCCAGGTAAGCAATATATAATACAAATCTTATAAAGACATCTTTACTTCAAGAATTTAGAGAAAGTTTTATATTTTATGCAACGATATCTAGTAGCTTTTGTATTGCAGAAAGTCATGTGTTTTTTTAAATAAAAGAAAAATTATATTAAAACAAAAAATTCTAAAACGGTCCAGTCATTTGTTACCGTGACCGAGAGACATTAGGATTTATTTTAATATGTACGAGTATGCATGATATACACAAGAAAATATAATGTGATTTCAAAATATAGTTTGAAGATAAACAATGTGGTTCCATTGAATATCTGTAGTTATTACTAAAATAGAATCGTTTATAATAAAATTATAAATCTCTTATCTTCTATGTCACCTTTTTAGGAAATAAATTTCAAGGGTTTCTGTCTTGTAAAAACACTACAATGCAAATTTCACGTTTCTAATCCTTAGATGTTTTTGGGGTGATTATATATTCAAACAGTATTAATCTTGGTATATATGAAAAAAACATTTATAATTAGAACTTGACGTACATTTTCAGGCTTATAAATATTACAGTTGTCAAATATTTATAAAAAAAAGTAACGAGGAAAGAGCACGGAACAAAGGGCGAACTATTTAAATCAACAAGACTTTGATTAACTCGGCGCAAAACAGTATTTAATTAAAAAGCAAATTTATCTCCAACAAAATTTTATGTTCTGGTCATGAATTAATTTGTAAATATCATTATTTTTATATTAACTTGACAATTATGCAGCACGATATTGATCTAGCTCTGTGTCTAAAAGCAGTCGTGTAGAATAGGTATTGTGTATTACGTATGTTATATTATATAATAAAAATGTAATTGAAATAGTAAATGATGTTCATATTAATAAGCATCTAATGTACATTATTAAAAATATTTCAAAATACATAATAGTGTAAATGTTCTTGACATTTTATTGTTGAATTTCTTTCGCGATTATATTTAGAAGAAAAATGCCGAAAAGAATTTTGTGCATATAAATTTAAAAAAATAAAATGACATTCATTTTAAAAGTTGGTTTTCTGGACTTAAGAGATCCTACCATGTTAAATGAAAATTTGGTCAGAACATAAGAATGCCCGCTTACTACTCTTTTACTCACACAATACGGTACAGATTTTATGCAAGGCAATAATAATATATATAGACTATAAATCAATATGATAAATGTCAAATAAATCATAAAAAATGCCCTCTCAGAACTACATGTCTCGGCAGTCGCTGCATAAACCATTATAAGATCTTATGCATTTTGGATTTCATTCGATTCTCTTCACTCAGCGCTAGGGGAGGTGAGACGATGAAAGATTACATGGAAATTCTTTATTTTTAAATACTTAACCCGATTTTATATACATTGTTGTTGTTTCATTGTTATGATATTAAGCTGTAAGTATAGTGACTCATATATACTTAGTAAAAATTATAATAAAATATTATTATAATGAACTCTACTGATACCAATTACAACATTAACTAATATATGTAAATAAGCACACATTCACACTTATCACTATTCCATATATCTGTGAGTATCTGTGATACACAATAATACTTAAAAAATTATAATTTTTCTAGCATTGTTTTAGCTGCGTAATAGCTAATAAATAGTTTCCTACAGTTTGCCAATACTCACAGAACTTTTATAACTGGCATCATAATTTTATAAATTCTTTGACTTGCTATTTTATTTTGTTACTAAATAATATAGCCAAAAGTTTGGTTTCCAATTTGTTACAACAAATCAATTCATGGCAGGTAATTTGTTGCGTGAAATGCGTTTGTTACATAAAAAAATCCCTTACAAACTACGCCGTTGTGTACAACGGTTGTATAATTTTATTATTATTTTATGCAACCCCATAAACGGCTGTTAATGTTAAGGTGAATTTAAACTGACCACTCCAAATTTCTTATTCTTTTCTTTCTTTTCTTTTCTATATTCGTATCTCTTTTCTATAGTTTCAATCGTAAAGTGCTACTAAGTACGTAACGTACACTATGTATATACTATGTAACGTTGTATATACTACACTTACGTACGTACGTACGTAAGTGTAGTATATACAACTCCTTCACAAACAACTTTTTCCATATTCCATTGTTTATATATTTATTTTTCAAAGTTTCAAGTTGACCATCTAGACCATCGTTGATAGTAAGTAAGTATATTTTTTCCATTAACCTTCCGACCTTCAACAATACTAAATTATAATCTGGCAGTGTTTGATGCGGTTACACCATGCGAGTACTTCCATCACAACACATACGAGTATGACTGCGCGTTTCTGTAATATCGACAGCTGCCTATAACGGCCACGATTTACATATATTATAACCGATATTGGCTTTCCATTATACTGGAATAAGCTTCTAATTTGTGGTATTAATTGAGATTATAATCTATTCTATGATATTATTAAAAAATATATTGAAATCCATTGTTTGTCTATCTTATACACGTATTAATTTATAATATTTCTTCATAAACCTCACTAGATTTCTTTTATACTTATTTTTATATGGATGAAGAAAAAACTTATTAACACTGCTCTCAACAAAAAGAAAATATTATTCTACAAGAAATTGTCAAAGTAAGAAATAATAATTGTTATTACAAATATTTTATTACTATATTTCCTAATAATGACAGAATATTGTTAATTAATTATTTATAATTAAGAGAAAGTATCGTATATATGTAATAAGATATTTAAAATAAAATATATATTAAAAAGATCTGATATGCGAAAGTGAAATTGATATTACTTTCTGGAACTAAACGAATTCATACCTAAGGTGTCTGTCTGTCTAATTAAGTACAAAGGATAAAAAAGGTAACCCAGGCTTCAAACCGTGGCTTACTCAGGTCGTATTTAATTTTAATAAAAAATTGTAACATTCCTACGGCCGGACAAACGGTTTTGATGTAAAGTAACATTTAACGTTAAATTTGTTTTATTAGAAGTGTTGTATTTATCTGTGACAGTCTTTTTGACCTTGATCTCTTTATGCAAATGACAATTATTTTAATAAATTTTGGTCTCTAACCTATTTAATAATAAGTTTTCTAACTAGAATGTTGTTATTTCTGAAACCATTTCTCAACAGGTCGTTAAGCTAATTTCTTTAGCATAATTTTATATTTCGTTGTTGTGGTCATTTAAATAAATAGCAAATATCATATAACTTACCCCTTTATGTAGCAGCGTTATTTATGAAGTAGTCAAAGAATACGACTAGTAGTCAAAGACTAGGTTTAATGGTCAAAATTCGGTTTTATAGTCGAAGAATAGGTCTAACAGTCAAAGATTAGATAAGGTATGATAATCAAAAACTAGATCTTATAGTCCAAGATTAGATCTAATAGTTAAGGATTAGGTCTCATAGTCAAAGATTAGGTTTAATAGTCGAAAATTTGGTCTAATAGTCAAATATTATAGACAAATATTGGGTGTTACAGTCAAAAATTAGGTCTTATAGTCCAGGTTTAATTCTAATAGTCAAATATTAGGTCTTATAGCCAAAGATTAGGCCTAATAGTAAAAGAATAGGTTAAATCGTCTAACATTGAGTCTAATAGTCAAAGATTACGTCTTAAAGTCAAAGATAACTTCTAAAAATCAAAGGTCAGGTCTTATATTTTATATTATTTGCTCCTCATTCTCACAACTACTCAATGGATATCTGAAACTTACTTTAACCTAATACCGTTTTTGTTACAGAAGTAAAATGAGTAGAATACAAAAAGGGATAGTGGTAAGAAAACTACAATATTAGTTGTTCCAGTATAAATATTTAAAGTAATAAAATATCATGTCAAAGTAATAAAGTTAAAAAATCTCATATAGGAAATAATTTTAATGTGTACGCTTTCACGAGAAACTAAAAATGCAAAGCATATAGCTTAAATTAACACTAATTTGCCACAACATTAAATATTTAATAAAAAAAACATCAAACGGACTACATTCACCATTGGAATACTCAAACGTAAACGTCATAAATCAGAGACTCTAGAGGAATGTTTCACCTTAATTAATATTTCACAAATTAGAGCGAGTATTCGCATGGCAGATTGAATAAAAAATTACTAAGCGAGTTAAAATATTCACTTTACTAAATTAGAAGGAATATTTTATTTACATTATTAATAATAATAATCAAAATTGAGAGGTTAATTAAGAATAAAACTGACCTCTTATTTTCATAAGCTTGATGAAACCAGATAATTTGTAGCCATCTAGAGTAGAATAAATAATAAATGGAGCATATAATAAAGGTAAGACGTATTATTTACAATATTATTTCAGATTACTCTTACTAAAATTCAAAACATGGAACAAATAATCTTTAATTGGGTAGACCGCGAAGAATTCGGTCTACCCATTCATTTGTCCCCTACTTTCGAATTTTGGAAAAATTTCTTCACAGGAGGTCTTCTTATGACCCCCTGAGTCCGAAATGACCATTGGTCAAAAAGTTTATATATATATATATATATATATATATATATATATATATATGCGTGCGTGCGTCCAGATTCGACTTTTGTCAGCACGATAGCGGCCGCAGTTTCACTCCGATCGCTTTCAAACTTTGCACAAAAATCAACCATCCAAAAATAAAGGTCAAGTTCGTTAACCAGAGAAATCCGGTCACAGGGGGCGCTAGGGCCTCACTTTTTCTGATTTCAGTTTTTCGACCATAACTTTGTCCCTATACAAAGGAGATCAATCGCATTCATATTATATGATGTCTTTGATAAATACCTATAACTAATGAAGATAAACCGAAAACCTAACTTCAATAACTTAGGGGTGGGGGTAAAAAAACCGAAAATTTTTGGAAAAAAATTCATAACTTTTTTTTGGTAAACATTCTTGCATCACAATTATTTTTAATAGAAAGGTTATTTTTTACTCTAAATTTAAGTACTAAAAGTTTTTCCGTAAAAGGTGCCGTTTCCGAGAAAAAAAAATAAAAACCACTTTTAGCTTGTAAATTTTAGGTAGGTAAAACCACGGCAACTTTTTTCTGGTAAATATTCCCTGCTCGCAAATATTTTTAATAGAAAGGTTATTTTTTACTCTAAATTTAAGTACCAAAAGTATTTCCAAAAAAGATACCTTTTCAGAGAAAAAAAATTAAAACCGCTTTTTGCTTGAAAATTGTTGTTGTAAACAACGGCATCATGTATTATTCTTAGGTAGTGAGTTATATTTTAAACGAGTTACACACGAGGTCTACCCACGCGTGTCCCCCTGCGGGCACGGATTTTTTTATTGTTATTTTTCCTAGTAGTTAAAATTTGTCACTACTGGGAAAATAATAAAAATAGACAATACTAATACTACGAATATTATAAATGCGAAAGTTTGTGAGGATGTATGTATGTTTGTTACTCTTTAACGCAAAACTGAACAGAGTTAGTTGTACCTACAGTTGTATAGCTCATACATCAGAATAAAGCATGGGCTATAATATATAAATATTTTTATAATTATCCATAATATAAAGATAAGTATCAAGTAAGCCGGAAAAAACTTTGAAACGGAAAAAAGAGTTTGTATAAAAAGTAGTAGAATGGGAAAGAATTAAGAATAAGATGTTTATAGAACAAAATACACGGTTAAGCGAATCATTTCAAATCCATCTTTTCTATTCGGTAACTTAGTATTCGTAATTTAGTATTACTACATTAAACAGAAGGGAGTAGAGAAGTCAAAGCATTTGAAACATTTTGGGCAAACCAAACACACACCTTAAACACATTGTAAGCGCTCTAATTTGTTATCTGCTCTCTTAGTCGTAGAGCCTAGCTGTAGTAATTTGACTGCAGCTCGTGTAGTAACCAAATGCATTTGGTTATGTTCCGTCGGTGAGAGAATTCGGAAGCCCAACTTACCCCTCCCCTACCAAACATGACAGCGATACCTCCAAAAGTGTTAATGGAATAATCTGAGCATCTTTTTTCACTTAAACTATAAATATTGGTGTATGTAAAATCATAAGAATCAAGGTTTGGTCAGTTCAATTTACCAATGCCACCAACCAAAGTCTATAAGGTACATTAAGGATAGGTTGAAAATAGATAACATCATTCAAAGACTTTTTTATTAGTTTTAAAATAAATAATAGTTATGATATTAAAGTCAATTAAACGAACATTGACCTGTATAAGTATAAAGTACGTAGTAGTAAGTAGAGGATGAACGATTTCTAACAAAATCTCCACAAGAGCTATTATTATTTATCCAAACTTCATTTATCATTAATAAATGTTTGTATTGAACTCATTCTGTTTATAACTATTATCATATTTTCGTTATGGACACTTTGTTGTGGGTCTGCTTTTGGATATCAGAAAGATATCATTAGAATTATTCTTTGATGCTTGTAGTTAGTTTATAAAATTATTGTTTTATAATTTTATACCTTAAACTGTCCTTTTATCGTTTTTATTTCTTATTTATAGAACGTTTTTTTATTTTATTTTCTAATTCTTTAGTTTTATAGATGTGTATGTTAATTTCAAAGTATATTACTTCAAAATATTTGACTTATGACCAGGTATTATGGAGCAGGTGGACGTTTCAACTTTATATTTTTTGTTGGCACATGTTTGTCTAAGACCCAAGAAATTTTTGTTTAAAATAGAGATTTTTGTGTTATGTCCGTCACATCCCAGATGTCACTCCAGTTAGTAAGATAGGCAACTTTTAAAATACATTTAATTTTTAATTTAGAAAATTTCCGTAAGTATAACATTAAAGGTTTGAGTTTAGGAGGCTTACGGTTATAAGAGAGAAATAATAAGTCGTATCTAGATAAATTTGGAGCGGGTAACTGACCATTATTTATTACGTTATCGGGAGTAGTGGTGAGCATCAGATCACTCCATGTATCAGGGACATAAAGGTTAAGGTGGGTAGAATCCAAAGGTAAAATATTGAAACTGACAGAACTAAGATTGGATTAAAATTTTTGAGAAGTAGGAGAATCTAATAGAAAATATATGATAATAATAATTAATAAATTATTATTAGAATCAACCATAACTATCGGATGTATGTACTCCAAGGTAATGCTTTCAAGAGCAGGTCTAAGTTAGAAAAAGACTCAGTCAACACACGACACCAAGAACAGCCTTTACTCCTATAAAGCTAATATATAAAATATGTAATGAAGAATGAAGAAAAACGTGCTCAGGTGGTTTGGGCACGTCGAACGAATGAGTGATGAAAGATGAAATGATAAAAAAGATTTATATAGGAAAAGTGAGCGGTAAGAGGGACAGAGAGAGGCCTCGAGTGACCTTCAAAAACACAGTATATCAGTATGATACTGGAGGAAGGTCACGTAAAAAGCATGAGGACCCCCCGCAGGGCATGTATGAAGAGGTTGATGTCTGTGGCCGAGGCGAAAGAGGTATGCAGGGACCGTAGCCTTTGGCGCTCCGTCGTCTCTGGCTACCCCGCAAGAGATATGGCGTGAAGCTAAATAAATAAATAATAAATAAATATATAAAATATATATCACACCTCCACAGCCTCTTTTACCAATACGGTTGCATCGGATTAATACAAAACTAGGTAAGGGGTAATTGGTGGAGCAAAAATTAGGTTTTAGTTACTAGTTTCTGAGATAAGAATTGCATGTCATTAAGCATCATGAAAAATGTTCACTACATCAGAGTAACGTGGAGGAATTCTTTGAGCGTTAAGATGACAACAGTTAAATTTTAGTGAAGTGATAATTTAGAAAAAAGTTCATTGTTCAAAGATAGATAGATGTATCTGTGGAATTTACATAGAGAAACGAACCAGTGTTACAAGGAGAGTAATAAGACTCATTATCAGACATTATAAACGTTTAATTCAATATATAATATAATAAAATACAATATTTGTATGATATAAATAAATAGTTTAATATATATAAAGAATATTATATGTATATAGTAGAAAAATATTTTAAAAAGATATATAAATAATGCTATGTTAAGTAAACTAATGTATAAATTAAAACTAAAACCAAAATCTACACAACCTGCCATGGAAATATAGTTATATAAACTTTGGCCGACAAAAATAGTGTTTGCGCAAACATTACATCACCTTCAATATGTTACATACATAAAAAGAAAAATCAAAGTAAACATTAGAATATACTAAATAAGAAATACAGAAAATAAGTTCATACCCAAAAATATCTAGAGCAAAATTATTAGTAATAAAAGTAATAAATTGATTTAAGCATAAAAACATTAAAATAAAATAACAGTTTAAACGTACAATTAGAAAAAGCGACACATTTAAGTAAGATTTTTAACTTTATCAAAGCGTAAATAAAAATAAACTGTATAGTTTTAAATGTTAAATTAATTATGCTAAAATAATTTGTCAACGCAATATCGCTAAAGTCATTGACAAATCTCTTACTGGCAGCTGTCAACAAAACCTATTATTGACAATAAGTATTATAAAGTTTATAAACATAGGTAACACTTTTAAAATCATTATTGAATTAAGTTTATAGCTAAACAATATAAAAGCTTAGATGAAAATAAAAGTCGACTATATGCTAGAAGATAGAAAGGATATTATTATAAAACACATTTACTAAAAACGTACTAAACTGATATATAAGCTAAGAAGAAACTAAATTAAAAGGAACAAGAAAAACAAAAACAAAGCAAAGAAAAAAAATATTAAAAACAACCACAAAGATGCAACTTTTTCTTCTTACTTATAAGTCTTAGCACGGCCAACCTCAGACGTAGAAACGGTTTTGGGGACGTTTGCACGGGACTTAGCTGGTTCTAGCCTAGCGGTCAGTAAAACCAGCAGGATGGCATCCAGCTCTTTTTAAGTATGGATATTCTTCGAGTTTCCGGCAGAAAGCTTTACCGTAATTGAACCATTGTGTGTCCAGGCATTCCACATTCCAATGTGCTTTCGGGCTGATATAAAAAAGTCTGTATGTATTTTATAAGGTACTCACTTAAGACTTAAGAACAGCCTTTGAGGAAGCATTTTTACTCCGAACTATTGTTTTTATTTTCCGGTCAGTACATTTAATTATTATTGCTCTACACTTATCAATAGACATTGCCTAAGCGACTACAAGTTTTACTGCTAATTTTTAATATATAACAGGTTTATAAATTAATAAAGTGAATCTAATACATATAACAGTTAGCATTTAAATATAAACTTAATGTATCTTGGAAATTCAGTCAGTGATAAATTTTCTATTGTTTATAAGTATTGTGGCACTATGATAAACAAATTTGAAGCAAAAATGTTCACACGATGTTCACAAAAGAGTAAATAATCCACTGTCAGTCAAATCTAATTTCAAACTAACTATTATAAGTGACACATACTAAGCAGAGGCACATATATTTTGGCTAATATTTTACCTCCCCTCTTTCCCAAGGTTTCTATATACAGGATTCCTATGTTGGTAATCAAATACTCCATAGAGTACCTGGAGGTAATCCCTAAGGAATTATAACGTAAAAGTCTCCATATATAAAATTTTGTTTATTGAATGAATAATCCCTGAATAACCCATAACAAAATGTTGTTATAATGATAAGAACGTGGTTTTGAATTCTGTCAATAAGTTATGGATAACATAAAAATGTCGAAAAAAATGTTTTTAGTTTGAAATTGAAGGAACATTGATGTATTTGGAATCTATCAATGCTTCCATAAATTTATTATGATATGAAAATTAGATAATTTGGAGAGAAAACAGAAAAGTACGCTACTTTAAACTTAATTGAGAAAGGTAAAAAGTTCTGAGTGACTTTGTTAGAACTTTAAAATTATTCAACGTTGAAGAATTCTCTTGAGCGAGTCTTTATTTTAAAGGTGCATATTTTTACCTCATTTATCCCAATGACACTGAGCAGAAATTTAACTAACCAGACAGTCATTGTCCAAATTATAGTACTTCAATCTTTAAAGAAAATTAGTATTCGTTATCACATAATTTTATTCATACATCAAAGTGACAACAGCTGTTATATGTTTGCTTATGTACCAACTTATAAGAAATTTTCTTGTGATAAAAACTTAACGATTTGTTTACAACTTCCAGAATTATAAAAATTATTAAAAGACTTTATATTTTGAAAGTAAAGTTTTAATAATTCAAATATTAAATGTCTGTGTTTAAAGATTTTTCTATAATTATATATGGTTAAGTCATGTTATTTTTCAGGATGTAAGCCTCCTCTAACTTCCATTCTATTTCTGGCCTTATTTAATTACCCTGTGCCGATGGTATATTAAATACAAATATATATTAGCCTTAAAATATTCATAATACTAATACATACAATATTATATGATAGCTAATTACTTCTGAAATGCACATAACAAGATATACAAATCAGAACCACATTTTATGTTCACAGTACAATATGGCATTTAAACAGACATCCAATGAAAAGCGTATTCGCTGTAAACGAGCTTACTGTACTAACAAAGGGAGGGCAAAGAGGCCAACATCGCTACCGACTTTAATTTGTCCCCTTCTTTGACACCTGACTATACAGTTGTATATCTATGATGACTAAACAATAATGTATTAGTTCCAAGGTCACTATATTGTTCTTATAAGTTTATTTGTAATTGAATATTTATTTTTTTATATCAGACTTATATACTTGTAATATAATATTTATAGTTTCAATTAGATTTTTTTGTTATGATTTATTGTTTATGACGTTTTAACAACTGTACAGAGGAAAAGGTTTTGAAGAGATGTTTCTATTATTTAATTTATAGGTAATTATAGAACAGCAATCACGCAAATGTGACAACGTATTTTTATATAGATAATTGATAAGCGTTCTGTTCAAGACACAGAACAAACATATTTTTTGTCTGTTTTTAAAATACATCAAATTGAGAAGGATTTTGATTAGCTATAATTATTGACCATTGTTGCAGTGAACATACTCTGTACTTCTAAAAACTTTCTCATTTTTCCACAAAAAAACTAATAATTATAGTATATTCTTGTAGCAGCCTACACTTAGAATAAGATTACAAAACTACCCGTATGAGTTTCTCTATTTTAAAAATAAAATGTTTTATTTCAATAAATTTACTCTATTATTAAATTTTACTAATTTAAAAATTTTTACTCATTTGTAAAATTATTCAAATATGTTGACAAACACTATAATCATATGGTTTTGTTATATACAATACATCTATAGCTTCAAATTACTAGCTCCTGTAACATCCTGTGCTGTGGCATCTTATACTAATTATATATTATAATATTAACGTCATTTGCATAACTGAAACAAAGTTTTATATTGTGGTTAAATTATTATAATTCGATAACCTTTCGTCTACTGCTACAACTACAGATGTTAATGGACGTGTTTGATGGTCACAACATATATGAGCTATGTATAAATAGACATCAATAACACAGGCACACAAAAAAAAAAAAACGTCATGAACCAGAGGGGAGACCCCATTATTCCTAGGTTTTTGGGATCGCTGAAACCGAATATGACAATAAAAACTAAATTTAAATGCCAGTTTTCCCGCTAGCACCCCCTTACTACCTCTTAAGGGGTGAAAATTGAAATTGTTGTAAAAAATCAAGATAGATGTGTCTTTCTACGTTTTTTGGGATGCTGAAACTGAAAATGATAACTAAAAATAAATTCATGACCACTATCACCCCCTACCATCCCTTACAGGGGGTGAAAATTTCATTTTTTTCTATAAAATCAAGACAGATGTGTATTTCTACGTTTCTTGGGATGCTGAAACCGAAAATGATAACTAAAAATAAATTTATGACCACCATCACCCCCTAATACCCCTTACAGGGGGTGAAAATTTCAATTTTGGTGCTGCTGGAACCGAAAATATGTGAATTTCTATGTTTTTCAAGATGCTGAGAGAAAAAATGATTATAAAGTATATGGTAACCTTATTGTATGCATATATTTGTTATTATGATACTAAGACTGAATCATGATTTTTGTCCTATTCTTAACAAGTTGTTTTATTTTTTGTTTTTTTTTTGCTTTCTATTTAATTCTGTTTATACTGTTATCCATCCGGCAGTCTTGTAAAACGCTTAAAAGATGCTGAACCTAATTCTATGCCTCCGAAATAGAAAGGTTACTATTTTTCGGACAATTTAGGAGACTATAGTGAGGAGGAGGTGAAAGGTTCCATCAGACAGGATCTTAAGACAATGAACAGCGCTATCAGGGTAAATGGGATGTCAATATGTTAGCAGACTACTGTTGGAATTTAAAAAGAGATTTGCCAGAACAGAAAAGAACCAATAAAAGGCAACCACTTAGAAGAACTTTTGACAACAAGAGAGTTCGTTATCGTAGAAACAGGTAGACGCTGAATAGTGAGAGGCAAGGGGACTCACTTTAATTCAGCACCCCGGATAGTGAGAGGCAAGGGGACTCACTTTAATCCAGCACTCCAAAAAGGGAACAGAAATCTACTACGTCCACGCCGTTGTTCCTGGGTTACGCTAAGAATAGAATTAAATCATGAATATATATCAGACACTTCTGATCGATAAAGCATTTGAATTTCTAATATAAGAGCTAAGAGTAACTTCAAACTAGTTTGATAAACATGTCATTTACTGTAAATCGTCAAAATTTCTTCATACATCTTGATTTTATACAAAATTGAAACTAACCCCCACCCCCTCCCCCCCGTTAGGGGTAGTTAGGGGGTGGTATTGAGTAAAAGAGGTATCAAATTCACTTTTGGTTGTCATTTTCGGTTTCATTATACCAAAAAACGTAGAAATACACATCTGTCTTGATAGTCTTGTCTTGTCTTGATAGTCTTGTCTTTTATAGAAAAAAATGAAATTTTCACCCCCTGTAAGGGATGGTAGGGGATGATAGTGGTCATGAATTTATTTTTAGTTATCATTTTCGGTTTCAGCATCCCAAAAAACGTAGAAAGACACATCTATCTTGATTTTTTACAACAATTTCAATTTTCACCCCTTAAGAGGTAGTAAGGGGGTGCTAGCGGGAAAACTGGCATTTAAAATTAGTTTTTATTGTCATATTCGGTTTCAGCGATCCCAAAAACCTACGAATAATGGGGTCTCCTCTCTGGTTCACGACGTTTTTTTTTTTTTTGTGTGCCTGTGTAATCAACACGCGTGCATACGTACTCGTAGATGTTTGTAATGAAAGTCATTATTTTTAACTTAGCCTCCATTACTCTTAACGCGCTTTTTATAACAACCCACAAAACTCGACTCTTTTGTTTTGAGTTAACTACAGTAATTTGTTGTTTCCCGAAAAATGAATTATTGTATTAACTTTTATAATTCGACTGGTGGTGTTCGTGGTGCACGGTGGTGTAGATATTTGTTAAATAATGGGTTTATAGTTAACTAGCTGTTGTCAACGACTACTGTCTCAAGTGAAAAGCCAAACATCACAACATAACTTTATTAAAAGTACATTTCTACCTTTATTATAATTAATAAGATGTCAAGCGCTAAAAGAACTGTGCGACACAAATCCTGTACGTCTTTTCACACAATAAGCTATTGTGTGAGCCGACATGGATTGAAATTGAAATCTGTCCAGTAAATTTGTGTAAATTGAATAAAAAATGATAATCATTTTCATAAAACATTTACAATCAACATGGATGGACTTGGATTTTTGCTATTTTATTTCTATATACATCTAAGCTTTATAATAACATGTTACTATAAAAAATTAACATTTAAATTTTACACAAAACATCGTAATTGACAATTCTGCACAAGCACTTCTAACAACACTAAATTATACTAATTCCTACAATATCTATGTAAAATTTTGCCTAAAATATTTCCAAATGAAAATGTACTGCTATATAAAATGTATTATTAATGACAAATTCAATTCTTGTCTGGCGGTGCTTGTTTAATTTCCGGCTTCCTTTGGCGGTTTAGTTTAATCATACAGCCGCCATCTTTAAAATTAAATTTGTTTTTGAACTACAATACTATACTATGTAATATATGGAAAAAATATATATAATTACATTTATATAATGGTTTGTAAGTTTGACTCTTTTAAATTAAATAAATATTGATATAATAAAAAAATAATATTTCTAGATAAATTAAACGATTTAGTTTGTGATTTTTCAAAAACACATTTTTCTAATTAGATATTGTTCTATCAATGCCTTGTTCAAATTTCAGTTAATCTAAAAAAATATTTACTTAACTGGAATAAAAGTATAAAAGTATGAATTGACATTTGTTTGGTAAAAAGTAAGAATAATGATATATCTGTTATGAACAATGGTATTGATTTTAATTAATGACATTCACAAAAAATAAATTACAAAATTATGTTTCATTCTCCGTGCAGAAGTTAAAAAGTCTATTGGGAAGCTTTCGGAAAACAGGAAATTAATAAAAACATTTTGAATAAACTATAATGTCATATATATTATATATTTGATAGCTTATTTTATAAATTTATTTTATTGTAACTCGTTTATATGTTGTATGTTTGTAGCAACAATTACTCTCGTGAATAAAATGTAATTAAGAGCGAAACAACGCCATTTATCCACAGTACATAGATACACAACATTGACACACTGACTTAAGGGGTTTAGCGAGACAAATAATAAGATTTTATTTTCCATAAATCAAACTTCCGTGTCATTATGTTTTTTAAGTGGTAGCTTCTAAATATTAATAAAACAGGGTTTATTTTTTAATTAAAGCATTCCTAAAGTTGAGCAGTGTTACAAAAGGTGACAGTGTTCGTTTTAGGGACAAGTAAGAGCTAATCATTCATTTGTGTCCAGATAACAACATAATATCTTCATCAAATTACTAAGATTTAATAATAAAATTAAAGCTATATATCGTATATCACATATATTTTATTTAGGACTGTAATGAATACATATCCAGCAAGCAATGTGGCTTTCTCAGTCGATGGACCAAAGATTTCTAGAAGAAACACTGGTTTTCTTGTTTAATATTTTAAACCCAAGAGGGATACCCGTCCTTGCAATAAATCTATTTTTATTGCTCAATGTTTGCGAAATTCGTGATGTTATCGTCTCTGGAGATTTTATATCTAAATTACGCTTTAAACTTTTTGATTTAGGTAATGCATGGAAAATATTATCATCTATTCCGATTACGTATATTGATCAAAATGTTATCCACCATTAAAGAGCAAATCAGTACAATTATCGCTCCTATATTTTATATTCCGACAAAAGAAGGAAATAATTTATATAGAGCAAATGAAGTGGAATGGTAAGAACATTACACAGCAAAATACATATATATATAAGGATGTTCATTAAATTCGGCAAAAGGTTTTTAATATTTAAGTATTTGAATAAAATCAGTTTAGCGTATTTCAATCATACGTGAATATAAAATGAAATCAGCTTTATAATAAACATCCAGAAATGTTAAGGAACTTGTTCGAAAAGAGGTGCTATACAAAGCGACCGGGTCGTAAACGTCACGTCTGTTGACTTATTAACCTTTCTTCTAGTTCACGATAAAAGTAAAAAAAATAAGCAATATTGCATTATCCATTTTATTTTCTCTCATAAAAGTAAGCAATGACTAATGTTACGAGAAAAATCAGAATTTTTTTAATCGAGTAATTGCTTGTAGTGCTCTACCACTTTTTGTTAATATTTAAAGTACTCTACCATTAAGAACATTAAGCGAGTATTTTCTCATTAAGCCTTAATAACGCTTTTAGAGTTTTAAAATAATTTCATTTCATTCTCATATAATTCTAACATTTTTAAATTATACAATTGTATAATTTTTTTATAGTCATGCTACAATGTAACAAATCACGTTTTTACAAACTTACTCTATTTTTCATACATTTTATTTATCATAAAGAAAATTCTAAAGAAATAATACCATCCCACTCAATTGTTCAACAGCAACAAATAGTTTTCTTATTATAGGTTCCAAAGGATCACGACAAAACAGATGAATGAAAATCGCTTACGAAATTCAAACATATCTAATTACAAAATATATGAGTAAGCAAGTGCATTGAAAGGATTATCACAGACAAGTTAAATATACATTCAAAGCATTTCATTGAATGCATTGTACTTACACATCCATTGTCCTCTGCACCTTTGTTTTCTATCATTCGCACAATAGATTGAGAAAAATTGCCTCCCGCGGCCGTTAACTATTTATTTCACAATGAGCGTGGACATTTATTTTTGTCTTAGTTTAATTTCAATAAAATTACTGCAATTTTTGAGTTTATGAATTATAAAAAGATAACTAAATTATGTTGCTAAAGCTTTCAGAAGCCTCTTTACAATATAAGAAGATCGTGACGTCGTGGTATGAGTTAGAAGTTTTACGTTCACTTGACAGACTTGGGACTTTATTTATTCAGGCGATGCGTGTTTATTTGTTTTCTTTTCTTTCTTTTAGTTTGACATTATTTTCTTGCACAAACTCAATTTATCTCAATTGTTTATTCTATATTTACTATATTTATATCAATAGTTTGAATTAATATAGATATTTCGATATTTTTATTCCATAATGTATTATAATGAAACAACAACAAAACATACAGTGTATTGAATTTATATTTACACTTAACATAACATGTAATATATACACTCAAATTAAACATTAAGATTAAAGCTTAAGGGGAACTAAGCTTAAAAATTTGTAAAATAAACGTTAGAAAGCACTCAAACAGTCGAGACTAAGTAGCGAGCTGTCACGCGAAGGCCTGTGTGTATATGTGAAGTTTAATTTCCTTATGACCAACAAGGAACAGGCGGAGTCAGCACCACTAATTAAAGTTACTAAACTTCTACATATTACTAACATTAATGAGGCTTATAACTTGAGTAAAAAAACATTATTCTAATACAATATTTTATTATTTACTACAAGTTGTGTTATTTAAAAGCATTGGAAATAACAGCCAATGTAGCAAGCTGGTGGTACTTAAAAAAATCTTTAAAACATAGATATATGATTATGATGTATTTGATAAAAAACTTTGATTGATATTCGTAATTATAAAGCTTAATAAATCGATTTTTAATAGACTATTGATTATCACTTCGACTTTGATTAACACTTTAAGTTCTATAAAGACTGTACGATTGTAGTAACTAAGTATAATAAAAACAACTATTAATAATATACACAAAAACATCAGAGGTGTAATAAAAAGAGGGGTGACATGGCACACTTGAAGTCTTTAACAATTGAATTCGTATAAACTCACTCATGAATTACAAACGTGTGCGCTTAATTTGTATCAGATTAGACTTTTAAAATGAATCTACAAGTAGGTATACGCTGTTACTCAAAAGAAAACACACCTGTATTGTTTGTATTTGCATAAAATGGAACGAGATAAGGGAGTACCTTATTTACGTTGTTTATTTGAAGTGAAATTTTCTTCTCTGATATTATTATTCAACGGCTTTATCTCCCATTATTATAAAGCTAGATGTCATGCCGTTGTAAAATTACCTTGTTGATGAAAAGTCAGTCAATTTAAGATTTGAGGCGAGGTGGTCTCAAGGTTAAATTAAATATATTTGTTTGCAAAACAAAGTAAATAAAATATGTAATAAAATTTATTAAGTAGTAGTAACAATCAATAGTGATTATTAATATTATGTGACCGTATTCCGCTTGGCATTAACTTAGAGCGGGATGGTCTCAGCATCACGAAAATTACCTCGCCAAGTGTAGAAAAAACAAAAATCATCGGGCATTCTTGGTGACATTATTAGCCGCAAATACAGTCAGCATTTCACTCCATAAACATCTAATAATGGTCCATTTACTTGTCTAATTTTAATTTTTTCTTTCATTTTCATTGAAATTCCCTCCTATTTTCACACTGGGAAGTCACATAAGTTTAGACGAGTTAAAAATGACTCGTAGTCACTAACATCGCATAATTATCAGGTTTTAGTCAAGCAGTTTCAACGAGCGTTGGTATCTCATCATGGTAAATGACCATCGCCGTCTGCTATCTTTACAATACCATATCATACACAACATGTTGTTATCATTGTTATTTATTATTCGGTCATTGTTTCATTTAAAGACATTATATCTATGGTACAATAGAAATCAAAAGTGATAATAACTAACCTCAAAGAATAATTGTTTCATTTTGAATATTTCATATTATTTTTAATTTTTTTATTAAAAAAAATACAAACACATCGTGAAAAGATAAACCTTGAATATAAATATAATATCAAGTTTTAATAATGTTTGATATTTTAGCCTTAGCCTTCGTTTCCAAGATGCTGTCGCCGAAAAAATAAACTTAAAACATTTTCCAGACATGTTAAAATGATTTTTTGTTTATTTTTAACTAAAAAACAAATAAACTTTCAAAGTCATGTATAATTATAAATATGGTAATATTATTATTATTGTCTCGCCAACTAAATTGACTTAAATAAAGCTTAACAAATCAAAGTACATTTTGTGTCAATTTAACATATGAAGTAACTTATTACAAATCTTCCCAATACAATTGATTTTTCATTCATGTACGAGTAGGTTTAAAGTTTTTACATTAGAACTAAGACAAGACTCAGACTTACTTGCTTACACGACGTCTCCCCAACTTACGAGTAAATGGCCACGATGTGCGAGTACGTCGGTGAGTAGCTTAAATACCTTTAAAATTCTAAATGAAAATTGTTTTTTAATTTAGTAACATGTTTATAAACATTATTTGTGCTAGTATTACTGTAGTACCGACACGTGACGGACCATAATTTTGGAACTTTGTAGTTTTATCGGTTTGTTTCTTACACATTACAAAAACTAATTTAGAAATTCATATATAGGACACTCATGATAGATTATGACAGATATACTTAACACAAATATGTATAATCCATATTAATAAAATTGCTGTTTATTTTGTGATTTTTAAGGAGATACAATGAAGAATAAGTTCTTGTAGATTTTATAGTTTAACTAACTAGTACATTAATATTTTTAAACTTAGTGAAAGGCTAGACAGCGAGCTAAATGGGTGAAATTTCCGTTAAATTAGTCTTTGTTCTCTGAAGAGGCTTTCAAGAGATAATTGTACTAATTATTTCCTAAAATAGATCTGACTTAAACATTGTCATTAGGTAATCTGTGCAAATACTATATAAACGCACACATAAAGAATTTGATTTATGTAAGATAAGGACAATATCAAGAAAAAAAAATCCGTGCCCGCAGGGGGACACGCGTGGGTAGACCTCGTGTGTAACTCATTTAAAATATAACTCACTACCTAAGAATAATACATGATGCTGTTGTTTACATAAAAAAATTTCAAGCAAAAAGCGGTTTTAATTTTTTTTCTCGGAAAAGGTATCTTTTTTGGAAATACTTTTCGTACTTAAATTTAGAGTAAAAAATAACCTTTCTTTTAAAAATATTTGCGAGGAGGGAATGTTTACCAGAAAAAAGTTGCCGTGGTTTTACCTACCTAAAATTTACAAGCTAAAAGTGGTTTTAATTTTTTTTCTCGGAAACGGTACCTTTTACGGAAAAACTTTTGGTACCTAAATTTAGAGTAAAAAATAACCTTTCTATTAAAAATACTTGTGATCCAAGAATGTTTACCAGAAAAAAGTTATGATTTTTTTTCCAAAAATTATCGGTTTTTTTACCCCCACCCCTAAGTTATTAAAGTTAGGTTTTCGGTTTATCTACATTAGTTATAGGTATTTATCAAAGACATCATATAATATGAACGCGATTGATCTCCTTTGTATAGGGACAAAGTTATGGTCGAAAAGCTGAAATCAGAAAAAGTGAGGCCCTAGCGCCCCCTGTGGCCGGATTTCTCTGGTTAACGAACTTGACCTTCATTTTTGGATGGTTGATTTTTGTGCAAAGTTTGAAAGCGATCCGAGCGAAACTGCGGCCGCTATCGTGCTGACAAAAGTGGAATCTGGACGCACACACGCATATATATATATATATATATATATATATATATATATATATATATATATATATATATATATATATAAACATTTTGACCAATGGTCATTTCGGACTCAGGCGGTCATAAGAAGACCTCCTGTGAAGAAATTTTTCCAAAATTCGAAAGTAGGGGACAAATGAATGGGCAGACCGAATTCTTCGAGTCTACCCAATATATCTTTTAAGTTTCACATAACCAAACATAGAGAAGATATCTTAATGAAAAACATATTAAGACCTAAGATGCTGACGAAGAAGACGCTTTAAACAAAAAACGGCGTATTCAATATGAATTTATATAACTTCAAGACATAAGAGAGTTAAAAACGTGAAAATTTGATTTGGTAAAACATTTGATCAAATAAAAAGAGAAAACATCTTGATTCATGCCAGCAATCTTTGCTATTATGGTGATAATGAAAACGATTGATTATTGTTATTAAAAAAAAACATTACTTACCTTCTCAACAAACGTTACTGTAAAACCTTAAATGCTCGGTAATCTTGCTAAATTAACCAAATTAGCATGATTTCCGAGCAAATATTAACAATATTTAAAAGTACACTGTCGAGATTTTATCGTATCTTTTATTAATATTTTAAAAATAATACTAAGTGGGAATAAAATATTAAGGAAGGATTTATTATTGATATTAATTTTTTCATTCATTACTAAAACTACTGAAATATTTACAGTCGTACAATACAATTTTTGTTAAACCAAAACTTAATAAAAAAAGCCATCAGATGTATTGAATATTTCAAGCTCGGGAGAGGCGCTGGTCGGTCATAATAATTTATTAATTAATATGCGCTGTCGATTCTCAAAAAGAGAATTTGATGTTCTTCACGTAGAATTTATTAGCTCTGTCTTTCTTCTGTTCTTTCTTTCTTCTTTCTTCTTTAAAGCCTTCAATGATTGTTAATCAAACGTGTAGAACAAACAACAGCTCCTAATTTAAATAAATTAAATAGTGATATAGCATAAAGTGAAGTGGATTTTAAGAGTACGGTATTTTGGATATCTAGTATAAATGTTTCAAAGAATTCCCAACAAACCTATTACATACTGAAACCATACCATACCATCATACATACTGAAACTTAAAGCACATTGTTTACAAAATCTTTCCCTTCTTTTTCTCAAACCCTTCAATACTAGCGAGAAAACGAAATCACACAGGATGTAATTAAAAACCTACGTTTACATCTTTGCTCAAAGCCACCGTTTACAGTCAAAGAATTCACTTATAATTTTACTTTCATAACGAATCAAATGTCACGCATACTTACAAACCGTTAATTATTGTTTCTTTAGGTTTCCTAATTAAAAACACAACACAAATGATTTATTATAGAGTTTTGCTCGGAAGTGGCTTGGAAATAAATTAATTGAACTTTTAATTCCTTGAAAGTAAAGATAATTCAATCAAATTAACACTTTTTTACTTTTTTTGTAATAATCTTTTTAAAATTTAATTTTTCAAAGATATATCCCGTCATATTTGCAAAGATTTTCACGTAGAAAGCCACCAGACAAGTAGTTAATTGAACAACCAGTTGATTAAATTTCTTGTATGTGATCTTAAATATAACGAGATAAATGTAGTTAGGCATATCTTACCCATCTTTAACTTGAGTACATTATTAAATTTACTTTGATAGTGTGGAGCATTTCAAATAACTGATGATAATCGGTTTTTATAATTTGCTATTATAGTTACAAATTTATTTATTATCAATATCCAAAATCTATATACAATACTGGATTGTTTAAACAATCAAAGAGTTGCTACGTTGAGGATTATATTTTGTCCGACAAGGTCGCATTTATTATAACTATGATTGATACTGATTCGTAGAAGCTACGAATTCTTTTAATCAGAAATATTATATTATTGAGGTATATTAAAACATTATACCCAATATACATGTGTAAGTAAAACAAATACAAAATTATACCTGCCTACACTCGTTAATTTAGAAATTGTATGGTTAGAAAGGGCTTCTCCAGATCGACGTATTGATAGTCATAAAATGCCATATGAAGGAATTAAAAGTGCCGTGAACGTAACAGAATAAACGCGCCCGATCGCACGAACGCTAAGGCGGCCGTATGACGTATTCGCTTCTACATCAACGCCAGACTGCAAAGCAAAGATTGTATAGGAACGTCGAATATAAAGAAAGATACATTGGACACTTTATTAATACTTTTGCCAAAAAGTACAACAGGTACAAACCTGTAAATAAATAAACACAAGTTTATCTATCTGTATCACAGCTGTCGTATTTTTATCGCCGTCACAATATATTTTCATCTCTTACATTGACAGAACACAGTATTAATACAAGTTGTGGAAACACTTATAAAGCGATAAGATTCCGATATGACGTTCAACAAATTATAAGATTTAAACAAAATTAACTAGGCGAAGTTACTTGTAATATATTTACATTAAAGTCACCGCACTATCACGGACTTGTTTTTATGACAATTTTTTGTTTAAATATCCTCTATTTTATTTTTAAATTCATCAAAGTTAGCAGAAGGGGGTCGGTACAGGCTTAAGGTAATATATTCATTGAGCTCAATTTAAAATAGTTAAATAACTCGCTCGATAGAGTGCGCCACTATGTCTGATCGAGACTAAAACTACACCACACCACACCACTACGAACTAAGATAAGTGAGCCACCGCAAATAGCTTTCTCTCTACAGAATGAACTTGACAATCTGTTATCATCTTTTATTTTCGCTTCACAAATAATTTAATTCATTATTTAAAAGAGAACCAATGTCTTGACAGTCAAAGTAAGTAATTATAAAATAAAGTAATTATATCTAATCACAATAGAGGACTTATTAATTATTTGACTATTTGTCATAGTATCTACATTTTTAATAGAATGTTTATGACGTATAGCCGAACCGTCAAACGCCTCAGAGCTTGTTTGAGTAACTAGATAGCTTAGATTATTTAATAGCTACTCTGCCTTTTGTTGCATTTACAGTTACCATTTTTTATATTATATATATACAATATCTCAAAACAAATCTTAGGTATTATCAAAAGTAAAGTTAAGAGAGTGGATCGATTCGTCATTTCAAGATGTTGACCGTTTTAATTAATTTGCGATTTACTGTTCAAAGGGTTGAACCCACTTTGAATATCTCTCTGTAGTATTTCTTTTCGGGTTGAAATTAGCTCGGGCGCACATTTGTTTTCTTAACTTGATTATTCAAAAACGGTTAAGTTTATTTTTATCATTCGTTCATTTAATACACTTTTAGTTTGTCACTATTTTACATACTTGATTTCACGATTTGTAAAAATTATTTCGCATAAAAATAATTAAAGTGATAATAGTTTAAATTGTTTTTAGAGTTATAACTTGCAATGACAAACGTCAAGACTATATTATGATTGACTTCGTTGTTATACGTATATCAATTTTACACGAAAGCTACATTTGACATGCAATAGATAAACACAAAAAAATATTCAAGAGACTGGACGTAAGTATAACACAAAAATTGGACTCCGAAATAATTATCGCTTTTGGCGAAAGATGAGTATTATAGACCAATTAACAACCTATAGATGTGTTAAAACAGTAGCGACTAAATATATCGTCGATTTTTATTGACGTCAGTCTACCATGTTAAATATGTTTTAAACGGAGGCACGTAAGTATAATATAAATATGGAGTTTATATTAGAGATAAATAGTGTCTTAAAGTATTTTATTATATTTACTCTTCTAACAGAGGTCCGAAGAAGTAGAATAAATTTGTTTGAATTACTCGTGTAATAAAGTCATGTAATTTTTAAAATAATATTTTATGTACATATGATATTTTACAAATGATAAATAAAGTATGTAGATTAATAAAGGTCACCTTAGACTGTTTTAAGCACATATAAGACAGCCTTAACTATTTATAGTAAATGGTAATATAATTAAATGTATCACATCGCCTTTAGAGTCTCAGCAATAGAAGGTATAATACAACAAAGAAGCAAATACTAAATTCCGTCCCGTCGAACTTTTCTTACCCTGTCATCGTTATAAGCATTTGTATGTAAATCTTCAGCCCTTTTAGAGCAATCACTTAAGCGAATTGAGGTTATGCTAACAACCCTTTTTAGAGATTCGTAGTTAAAAATATCCCCCTCTTTTCTCCCTATTCAATTTACTATATCTTTATGTATGTAATTCTTTTATATATGTTACTGTTACCGAGCTTCCGTGAACCGGTGAACCAATTATAATGAAAGTGTGTTTTGGATGTGTATATTAGAATTATAGTTGAGTTCTAGGTTTATTTTATTATTGAGATTTTCTACGGACGGACCTACAAATAGCTAAGTGGAATGTAAGAGGAGGAATGGAACAGAAGATGAATGAATTATTAGATGTGATGGATGACAGAGCTCTGGATGTTATTTGTGTGCCTGAGACCAAGCGAAAAGGCAATGATACGACCGATTTGCCTGGCAACCGGGTCGTTTTCTGAGCTGAGGTTCCAGAGGGTGAGCGAGGTTGCCAAGGTGTAGGCGTATTATTGTCCTCTCGAATGGTTAATGCAATGGTAGAATACAAAGTGATCAACCCGAGGCTTCTTTGGGTTCGCTTTAAGCTGGGGATAACAAGAGTATTCTTGTTAGCCGTGTATGCGCCACTATTCTCAGCTCAAATAAGCGAGCTCGAGGAGTTTTGGGAGAGTGTCACCGATGTTCTAAGTAGTGTCAGAGATAATGAAAAGTTGATAGTATGTGGAGATATGAATGGATGGGTTGGAACCACGTGAAGTGGTTACGAAAGCGTGCTAGGCAAAGACGGTGATAGGAGAGTAAATGAGGCTAGAAAGCTTATTTTGGCATTTTGTAAGGAGAAAAATTTGCTTGTGGCTAACACGATGTTTGATCACAAACAAATTCACATGTACACAAGGGAGCGAGCGGAAGAAATAAGTATGATCGATTTATTCCTAGTGGATCAGCGTATTCGAAGTCAAGTTATGGACACGCGAGTATTCAAGGGTTCTGATCTGGGAACGGACCATTATCTACTCGTTGCTAGAATAAGAGGTCTGTTTGCAGGTTGGCGCAGCCGCACGACGTGTCCAAGCTTGGCGTCAGGTTTATGCTAAAATATTAGCCAGAAGAATGCAAGACAGATCAGAAAGGCTGTTGTGGGAGGCCCAAGGGGGTTTTAGACTTGGAAGAAAGAATATAGATCAGATCTTTTCCCTCCGCATGATCACGGAAGAGTTTTTGGCCCTAAACCAAAAGGTTTTCTGTGCTTTTGTGGATTTGGAAAAGGCGTTTGATAGGGTTGTGAGAAAGAAGTTATGGGAGATACTGCCCCGATACAATATGAACGGACCCTTGCTACACGCTGTAAAGTATCTTTACAGAGATCACTCAGCCTGTGTGCGAGTAAGAGCTGGCATGTCGCCCTGGTTTGACATCCAATCGGGTGTTAAGCAAGGTTGCGCTATATCAGCTTGGTTATTCAATTTGTATTTGGATAATTGTCTCCAAGGCGTGAAAGACTGTGACATGGGAGTGAAAGTAGGTGACCTTAAAGTCAATTGCTTGCTATATGCAGATGATGCAGTGCTCATTGCATCATCAGAATGCAATTTGCAGGCATTGGTCACCACTCTGAAAGATGGGTGTGAAATTAATGGTCTAAATCTGAATGTAGATAAGACGAAGGTTCTGATATTTGAAAGAAATGAAGAAAGAACAAAATGTAAGATCAACGTGAATGATAAGATAATAGAACAAGTGAATGAAGTGGTATATTTAGGAAGTATGTTTAGCAGAGACGGAAGATACGAAATGGATGTGGAAAGGCGTATTGCTGCCGGTAACAGAGTCAACGGTGCTTTGACTGCATTGTTGAGACGTCAAACGTCGTACGTTTGGCTGTACACAATGCAGTTTTGCTACCGACGCTGTTATACGGCAGCCAAACGTGGGTAACACAGAAGAAGAATGTAAGAAAGATGAATGCTGTGGAGATGCGATCTCTTCGCGGAATATGCGGAGTCAGTCTAGCTGATCGAATCCGCAATGAAGAGATCCACAGAATGGCAGGTATGAAGAAAAACGTGTTCAGGTGGCTTGGGCACGTCGAACGAATGAGTGATGAAAGAATGGTAAAAAAGATTTATATAGGAAAGGTGAGCGGTAAGAGAGACAGGGCTCCCCCTGTCTCTCTTACCGCCTCGAGTGACCTTCGAAAACACAGTATCTAAAATACTGGAGGAAGGTCACGTAAAAAGCATGAGGACCCCTCGGAGGGCATGTATGAAGAGGTTGATGTCTGTGGCCGAGGCGAAAGAGGTATGCAGGGACTGTAGCGATTAGCGCTCCGTCGTCTCTGGCTACCCTGTAAGGGACATGGTGTGAAGTTAAATAAACTAAGACTGTAGCCCTTCCATCGTTATTAAAAAAAAATTAAATTAAATGCGCGTATTTTATTACTTTTAACCAATTCCCACAATAGGTCTCAACTAGGATAACTTTTATTATAACAATTCATCGGATCTAAAGTACAAAGTCACAAATAGATTTCAATGTTAGTGAGCACTAAAACCATCCAATATCGTATAGCCTGAAACGCGGTGCTTGAGGCTGCAGTGTTGAGATATAAATGTGTAAGGCCATGTCCTTCTAAACGGCAATACCACTTTTAGTGCTTTCAAAAATATATCGCTTTTATATTCAACTAATATCAAAATATTAAAATATATATAAATGCATATGATTTTAGGTTTATGGAATAATGATATTTGATGTTTTTTTTTTAATATTGTCATTGAACGAAAAAAAGGATCGCATTTTAAGAATGGTAAGTATTTAAGCAGTTTCGCAAATTAACACCAGATTAGGCTCTCGGCAAATATTGCCACAGAAATAAGTATCAAATAAAAACTCATCCAAAAATATAAATTGATTACGTGAAGGAAACAACGCTCGCATCTAGATAGATGTTTGGTAGACACCAAAACAACCCCTTATAAATGAGGAGATATAGACGTTACAAGTGAACTGCCTTTACCGCCTCTACTTTAACGATGCATGGGATACGTTGTTAAAATGCAGCGACTAGTTCTACGTTATATAAGATTTATATTGGTTTGCGTCTTACTGGTGCGTTAATGTTTCATGTTCATCAGTTCTGTGATATTAAGATAAGTTCTTTTTAATTATAAGCCAGAGATAAAATGTTACGATTATTAAAATTAAGTTTCGAGATATTTATTTATATGTATAAATATCTCCTAGATATATATATATATATATATATATATATATATATATATATATATATATATATTTAATTCCAAATTACAATAAAAGCAGATAATTTAATTTTCTCCTCGTGATTAAGGTAAAGATTCCTAACAATGGAAAAGCAATGTAACATGTTACAGACAATTACTTGACGAATAGATCAAAGGTTACAAATCCTCTGACATATTAAACTAATAATTTTTAACGATTTTTTTTCTTTAAGATTATTTTTTGATTGAGAATTGCAAATAATTTTCCAGTCTTGTTCCCAATCGTGTATATAACATTTAAGAGGATTTGAAATATCTTCGAAAGACAATCCGTCGAATTTTGTTTCCAGTAGATCTCATCATTCAATTTGATGGTGGTCAGAACCCACATTAAAAACTTATTACCTAATATTGAATCTACCTGATGATTTACCAGTAGATTGTTTGTAATTTTGGTTTCAAAAAGTTGACTTTCTTATTAACATAATGAAAAATAAATCTAGTCTATTGAGATTACAAAATACGGTAGCATATTTACAACAAACAAATTATCGAAAATGGAGTAACAAAATTGACTGAACGGTAAAAAAAATAAAAATTCGTTATATTTAATTATTCGCAAATCACAATTTTAAAGCTAGGATGGCTTTACCTGTCAAAAATATAATTGTTGCTTTGAGTTCATTTGTATTTAATAATAATATTTTGCTATTCAGCGAAATATTAGATAATCCACCGTACATCTATGATACTAATTATCCTATTTTGGTATGCAGTAAACATAATTTCACTGATTTTTTTTAGGTGTAATCATACTACATACTCTATCATTGCTTTTTGTCAAAAATAACTTAAAGAGCTGTAAACTCGTTAAGTTATTTTTGTCAATCTTCGTTTGTAATTCCGTAAAGGCTTGTTCCTGAATGAGCCCGATATGACAAGCCCTTCGCTAGATAGATCCGTGATCTATCTAGTGAAACGTATATAGACGCTATAAATCGTTTAGTGTCATGACAAAGTAAACCAAATAGTGTTGTCTCTGATAAAGCTACAAACTTCGTCGACACTTCAGTTGGCTAACTTTTTAATAGAGTCTAATATTGAAGGTTACAACCCAACAATGCATCAAACTTAAATTTATTCCACCTTATACCCCTCATTTTAACGGCCTCGCTGAAGCAATCATGCGTTCTTACAAGCATTATCTTAAAAGTTTTTGCAAGTAAGTCATTTTAACTTTGGTAAGGATACTTGTCTTATTTACATTGAAGCTTCAAGCGAATGGAGCTTATGAAGCAACATTTTTGAAAGCATTTTTGAAATTCTCTTTGGAATATGTAACTCATCAGAGTTACATATGGTATCAACCATAACGCTTAAAATGGCTATCCGCGCAACAAAAATTTCAGTTTGGATTTCTTGTCGTAATCAAGAAAAAGGCTTTTTTAGAACACAACTCCGGTTTCTGGGAAGGACGAGGGACTTGGCACCCATTTTTATTCTGTCACTGAGGGCACCACAAGAGCACCAGAGCTAGGGACCAAGGAAAGCACAATTAGAAGGTATTTTAATAATATATGTAGTCTTCCAGATCGATAAAGTACCAGTTTACTTTTGTTATACAATTTACTCAATCGTCAATTCTCAATAACCTAACATCATGCATCAGGTTTAACAAAAAAAAATATTTGTGCTATTAATAAAATAGCTTTAGATATTTATCATTGTTATTATATTTTGCCATCTAGCATTATTTATTTTTCTGTGAAAAGTGTGGATTTCAAGTATAATTAAAATAGAAAATAAAAAACTCCCATAAAATGAATAGCTAATAGTGTTCAGTGGAACCTGAAAATATGTTGATAAACGATTAATCTTTTGAACATAATTTCCTTTATGTGGATAATAAGCTTCACTATTTCTCGACTTCAAGTTTACCAAGACCTAGATTTTTAACCCTTTTTGTCAAGTGTCTTTGCACAGGTTTACTCCCGTATTCTATTCCATAATGATTTCACTAATGACAGGTGCGAATGTTATCTATCTGTCATCATATTTTGACAAAGAATAATGATTTAATGCCTAATAAAATGAAACAACAATAATATGAAACAAGGTCTTTCATTTCATGTCCGCATACATATATATTAGTCCGACTACTAAGATAAAGGAATAATAAAGAGAAGATAATATATTTTTGATATACATATATATTTATTAATATAATTTTTATGTTTCATTCCAATCAATTTATTTTAATTGTTATATATATTATATGTTAAAAATCGCTTTTACTCCATAATTATTTAATTATAAATTAATTAGTCAAAAAGCCTTTTTTTAATTCTATATTTTAAACAATATACATCCTATGTATTAATGTTAAGAGGCATTTTGTACGATACTGTACGGTCTGACAAGTAATTTATTTGTGTTTGATTTTAAAACAAAATTCTTCTTCAAAAATATTAAAGCGATTATTGCTCCCACGTCTAATCAAAAAATATAGAAAAGTGATAGCAGGGTGAAAAAAATTTGGATAATGAAATGAAATTCGATAACAAAATTGTCTCTAGTCCAACTTAAACCAATAAATAGCGAGAAGGCCGTTAAGAAGTAGAAAATATAGAAATTATTTGGAAATTAACAAAATTATTTAACATTTAAATGTTATTTTATACAATCTTACAGCCTAATACGGAAACGTCCCGCAACTATTTACCACCTTTTCAAATATTTAACCATCTCTTAAATTCTAAATCCATATTCTCAAACGTAAATTGTAAACACCTTTTCAGTTTCATTTTATCTTAACGTTATTTATCTGTTAAATGAAGTATGAAATTGATTTAAGAAGACCCCAAATATAAGTGTGATCGTGCGGCATCTTAAATATTTCAATTTTTATTTACCAATCAATCAAAACCTGCAATTGCTCCCTACAGATTAGCACTATAAATCCCAAAGACGATTTGAAAAGAAGATTCCATGCCTACCAAATGATATATTTTTAGAGGCCTGGAATGAGTTCAACATCATCATCAGAACTATCTTTATAAGTACAGACCTTGTATTAAAGTAGAATCAGTACAAATTCAGTCACAATAGCACATTATTCAGTCATAATATAACTTTTTATTTATAAGTAAATCAGAGATAAAGAGGAAATATAAAAAATATAAGTTGTTTAAAACGGGGATAACAAAGGAAATTTTTGTTTAAACCTGCCTTTCATAAAACATCTTTACCAACAATGAGTGACACCCCTGTAACAAAAGTGAGTGCACGATAAGGTACAAGATATTGTATTAATATCTAATATTTTATATTTTAAATTTACTTAATTTTAATGTTAAAACTTCCATTATACATTTATTCCCATTTTACATTTGTTAATTCAATAAAAAAAATCTATTTTTCCATTTCCTTTAGGTTCACCTTTGTCATCATTCAGACCGCTCAGTATCCGAATAAAATCAGTATATTTTTATCATTTATTAATTTGAGGATATCTTTAATTTTTTTGAATACTAGAAACATTTCTGTGTGCAATACATTAATATCAAAGGGATTTATAAAATTCAATTTTATCTTTATTGTCTCATAACCAGGACGCGCGATACACTCGATAAGCTTTCCAGGCCGTGATACATTTTATTATTATAAAATTTACTATTATGATAAAATACTTGAATTGAGAACGAAATGGATTTCAATTGTTTTTATACTATTTTCATTTGATTTTAGTTTAATTATGTACAAGAGGATATAAAATATTTTATGATCCTGAAAACTAAATTACGAATATCAATTTCAAAAATATTTTTTTCCATCACATGTAATCCGGCTAATCTTTAATTTGGTAAAGGTACGAGTATATCTCAACATTCATCTGTTAATAACAGTTTGAACTTACTATTATAACTTATGTGGGTAAAGCAATCAAAGTTTGCGTTTACTTGAGAACAACACGAGAAAAACTATAATTATTTGTTTACGACATGTTTAGATTCCCTGTGGTTTTAACTAACCGATTAAGTAGTCCTTTGAATCGTTAATCTTAAAGTTCATTTTTTTTACAATCTTTATCAATTTGAACCTTTGCCCAATTCAGTTTAAGTTTAACAATAAAATGTGTGTGTTTAAAATTATATTCGAAGTTTGACAAAGTATAATAATAATATGTACTAACTGGCAACGATAATTAGTTTTAATTAAAATTTATTAACAGTACGTAGAACTACCAAATAAATTTTGTAAAAAAAAATAACGTTCTATAGAGTATGTTTCTTTTACTAAATCATTTCGAAAGAACACTCCGTAATAAAAGTATTTTCAAGCTAATTTTCCTGTGTGCAAGAGGTACCTCCTGAGCGGCATCCTCGAACGCTGTGAGCGAGACTTTTGGAAATAAATAATGTATACCCTTAAGCTAGTCAGACGGTACCAAATCACAGTTATAAGGCGAATATCCCAAAAGTTTTGTCGTAGTTGTAGTGTCTAATAAGTCTTAATCGCGAAGTGCGAGGCCGCTTTAAGGATTATAATAGATATTAAGTAAAGAAGAATAAAAATAGTAGGAAATAAATGGCCATCAAAAGTTTTCCTGCTATTATTAATGGTTTCACTTTGGCAGGCGTTGGTTAGATATAAAACAACGTCACGGTTGATGGCGATTTATTTCTAGATTATACTGATAAATATAAGAATCTTCACTCCTTCTCATATAGTAAATACAGCGGGAAGAACCTGCTTCGAATTTATCAATTTTTCTTTTGTAGCATGTTTTCTTCTATCACGACAGTCAAAGGGCGACTACTTTTTTCTTTATCCTTTTTCATTTCTAAATTTAATCGAGTTACTCACTTCACCACATTAGCATCCATGAACACGATATCATAAAAATTCGTTACATAAAAATGTTCTCAACGCAGATTATTTTTTCTGAGACACACGACAGTTTCATGCTAATAAAAAAAATTGACGAAAATTAATATTGGGGACAGTTATATTATACTTTTATATAATGGAATGTTCAATATTAAGTTATTACTTGCCGGCGTTCCATACATAAGATCGTCCCAAATTTGTTAAGTTGCCTCCGTACTTAAATACAGATCAATCAATATTATTAATAAAGCCACGACAGTTTAAAATGTTGCTTTATTGATTGTTATATACATTTACTATTTAAAAATTAATTACTTATTTAACATCAAATATATAAAACATAAAAATGTATAACCAGTTAAGATACTCTTGAAAAACGCTACATCAGATGTATGTCAGTACCTTACCTTCTCAATGCGTAATTCCTTTTATTTCAAAAGTTTAAATATCCCTCCTACATGATCGCGGTATTAGGTGAAAGGCATCGCTTTGTAGGTCAAAAGTACCCCAAAGGGCTGACCTAAAAAGTGTTCAGAGTGAGTAAAACTGTCGACATTCGTAAAGTCGTTTCAAAGACTTAAAGAAAAAAGCCATTTTCTATTCGATTTCTTTATGGAGTGTTCCAACCCTTTATACAACAACATGACTTTGGCACTAAATGAACTATACAATTTTGTTTGTTTTTTTTTTAATATTATCATTTTATCACATTTTTAAGTTTTTGCTACAAAAATACAAAGTCACGACAATTTCGAAAATATTTTTAGCGTTCTCAAGTCTACAGGGAAAATATATTTTACTATAACAAATAGTTACGTTTGATACAATTTTTTCAATATAGTCAATTGTTATATGTGTATGTATTTTACTTAATCTTCCATTTAAATATGTTTCCTAATATTAATTCCTAAATAGGGAATCATTAAAAAAAATTGCTGAATGGCAATTACTTCCAACTGTATTGTTTTCGAGCAATTTGGTTTTCCGGGTCATTACTGATACGTTTCGTAATAGACGTGCTTCGAAATATCGCTTAGCCTTGATATCTTGGAGCCTGGTTGAGTAATTGATTTTATATTTGGCAAGACAACCCTTTTTCTGGATAATGGAAGTAAATGAGTCACAATAAGCATTTTTTGACTGTTACGATATATTTCGTTGATGTGAAATATTCATTTCATTTATTATATAATTAATTAATAGCATCGTGATTTGGTCTCGAATCCTCCTATTTTTTAGAGAATCTTCGTTACTTTTTATAACTTTAAATTTTTACGACGTATAGACGATATTAGTGCTTACAATAGTAGTGATCCGAGATTTCGCTTGTGACCTATGTGTATCACCGTGTATACCGATCTATTCCAGTTTTTGTATTCAAAGATCATGAGTAACCGATCAAATGCATTTGAATAGTCTGTATACACATTCACATGTAGATCATAGATCCAGCGTCCATTGCCTTTACTATTACACTCAAACTCACAAAGATTACTTTCTTTTGAACGTTTATTTATAAAGTCACACTGCTTATGTTTTAGTATCGTAGATAATCTTATTGAAAAATTTCAATATAACTGATAGTTTTGAAACGCCTTGATATTTTTTTCATATTTCTTTTATTATCAGATTTAAATATACTAAGAGCAGTACCGCTTAATAATAACTTGTTGAAAGCAATGTCAGAGGAAAATGAAGAAATTGCTGGATCGTTTTAAATCAAGGGATTAATCTCATCGGGATTAGAAGAACCCTTAGAAGTATTTAATTTCGACAACTAACATTCTACTTTTTGATTAGTTATCTCTAAAGACAGATTGACTTACACTAGGAGAAACTTTGATATATACTCAGTAAATTTCGATTAAGCTCAAAAAAAAAATATAAATATACGTAGCAACAATGCCTAGCCTATTTAGTTATCCATAAGCATAAAGATACTTCCCGAAACGGTGTTATGTGCTCTTGTGGATCTTATATAAGACCAAAAGTATCTGGTATTATTATTTGAAATCTAAACGAACATTATTTTCGGCTCTATTTACTTATTTTGATTCGTCATTTAGAGAATTGTTCATAATCACTACTTAAACCACGAATCTCCCCTTTTATATAGAATTTAAATATTTTTAATTAATAAAATTTATTAAGATTTATGAGTACCAATGAGGGTGGTTAATATTATCTGCTTTAATGTAGAGGAACAAACTTTAGTATAATCGTATTTATCAATAAATAAAATGTTCCTACAGCTTGAGCCTTGTTATCTAATTCCACAATCTATTCTGTCTTGGATAGTTTATTACATATAATATTATAATTTTCTATATAATCAGTTTTTGCATCATATGAATTACCTTTTGTGCGCTATTCTTTTTAAGTAAAACAATAAATTAATACAATTTAATTGTGAAATAACATCATATTAACCTTTAAAGCTATAAAATTAAGGGTTGTTTTAAAAGGTAAAGAGGGGACATTTATAAATGTCTACATAATATATAACAGAACATCACACTTTGCAGTTTGCTTTTAACATCTACTGTAATTGTATAATTACGGACCCACAACCAACCCACATAAGTGATCTTTTTCTTTCGTCATCTTTGTAATTATGTCTTAGCATCGTGAAAAATTCTAAATCACTATTTTTTAATTCTAAAATATTAATTTCGTAGTTTACAAAGTATGGTTTCGTATAAAGAAAACATATTTTTATACGAAGCACGCTCTAATTTTTAAAGTTATTGGCTTAGGTTTTTTAACATTTAGTCGTTTTAGTTGCAATATTATAAACTTGTTTTCATGTAATAATTTCTCAAAGTAACTTTAAGGTTTGAATTATAATAAAAGCACTGAATCTTTATATCCGCAACTACGAGACGTTGAATGATGGTGCGAGGGAGAAAACAGAAGTGATCTTCTATCATGCTAATGCCTCGTCGCTATTAGCACTCGGAATTATAATATATTTGCAATTTCTTTTGTGTGTTTTATATACTGCTTTAGGTTATTTTATTATCCTCGTGGTAACAAAACCATGTAGTATATTGTAGCACGTTTGTGTGAACTGAGTAGTTTTACTATTCGTAATATTTTAAGTACATACCTAGTATTGTCAAATATATAACAAATATATTTTGATTATATAAAACTAAACCTTTTATTTTAACTTCATATACCTAACAACAAGTAGACGGTTGCAACCAGTTAATTTAGTTACAGATCTTTATCAAAAATATTTTCCGTAACACTGGCAACAACAAATTTATTACAGTTTCTTCCTTAAATTTGGTCAAATACTCCACCAATCTTCATCTGTCACTACAAAGTTTTTTAAACTTTATCAGATTTCGCAACCATCAAATTGTTTAAAATATCTGTTATTGAGAATGACTCTCAATAAGAGATATTTTAATCTTCTTCTTAATAAATTTATTTTATATTAACAAAATTAAAAAAGTAATAATATTAAGAGTTTAATAGTATATAGTTTGATTATATTCTGACACATTAGTCTGTTTAGTGCATGTTATAAAATGTGGAATGTTAGTCATATGAAATAAAAGTACAAAATAATAAGTAAAGCAATATACAAATGCTTAAACAACATGTTCTTATATACACGTTACCATCGACCGAGTAGTGCTTCAAAGTGATACACAGAACCGATCTATTACTTTCTTTCTACTATTTCACTGTTAAGTTAGGTGACATGTAATCCTTGCGTGACTTGCTTTCGTGCACCAAGTCCCGCCATTAAAGTATACCGAAGTACAGCCACTTTAAACCATAACCTCAGTTACAATTAAGAATTCAACTAATAAATATAATATAACTTTAAATAATATCATTTTATTAATGGTTTTTAACAGAGACGGTTTCAATAAATTATGTATGATACAATTATCTGTCTCGGTATTTTCAAATGAACAATAATATAAAGTAATAATAAAAATCAAACAAAAAACTGTTGACGCAAACTTTTAATTACCTTCTCTAAATTTACTTTATACACAAGTAATCTCCTCCTACTCTTAATTTAGAACAAGTTCAATACATTTATATATATTATAATATATTATATATTTTTCAGAAATTTTACCAATATTCTATGTATTTTCAATGTATTTCTTGTAAATCTTTTACGTTATTTATAATTTAAGTATAACTTAACAACATTACGAGACTCGTGATGTGAACACTCTACGTTTTGATGATTAAGTTCTTTTGTGAAGATATTAAATTATGAATTATTTATTTTATTTATATCTTTTCCATTTTGAATCAATGCCAGTGATTATCTGTGTACGTCAAATGGGAGTGTCAGGAGGAAAGATACTCCCCAAACTATAATTAAGGCTATGAGGGTTCCAAACGTATCCTGGTCTTCGTCTTTTATGTAAAGTTTTACACTATTATTTATATTTCTGTTATTTATTTTGTGTATATCACAGGCTTTTAGTAATAGATTTCTCCAACAGCCCTCTTCTACAGTACAACCATAGTATCAATATCTGATACATTACCTACCCTATAATAATAAGTATTAAAAATTATTGCTTAAATATTTCTTACCAATACCAAAAAGACATCTACACTGCTATCAAAAAGCGTAGCGCTGGTAACATACCTGTAACAAGAAGTATTTAGTTAAAAAAACTTCAAGACATGATGTAGTGTCTGAAAAATGATAAAGACATAAATGAAAGATGATAGATATAGGAAGTTTGCATTGCGATGACTTGCAATATAACAGCGTGGGAGAAATTGAAATATTACACCGGATGATAATAACCACAATAATCTAAGTCAGGGTGATGATGAAGACAGAACTTCTTTCAGGAGACAAAACTTTAAAAGTTTAATTTTATTTACGTACGTAGAGTAAAGTAATGTTATTATGTAATGATGTAATAATAATGTAATAATGTAAAATAATGTTACTTATTATTTACATTAAAAAATGTTTAAAAGAACAATATATACAGGTAAATACAAACAGGTTTAAAAGAACGTATATTTATTACAAAAAGTAGCTTTTAACATATGGATTTCTACTAAGAAATCCGACAAGTTGTATTTTAAATAATACACGAAGCGTAATTTATTAATCACATTGATGTCTGTCATCTTCAAAGACATGTATATCAGAGCGGTTATATATACGAGTATTACATCACTTCACATGAAAACTTAACTTAATTCATTATTGTGATAATACAGAGATGATACACTTAGTTATAAGATATTACTCATAGTTATTTCCAACAGTGGTTCAGTGATACAGGGGTACAGTAAAACTAACATCATTTTAATATATTTCCACCTTTTATCAGTGACTGTTGTGGGTCGGTTCCACAAATAATAATGACGAAGTAGTGCTTTTCGTATATTCCTACTCCTTTAAGGAATTTTGTAGAATGACGTTAAAAAAAGTTCATCGTCTTCTTGTCTCATAATAATCTTGGAAAACCAAAAATTAATTCGAATACATACTAATAACACTACAGTCAAATATTCAAGTAGTTAATCAAGTTCCTATTTAGGTATTTAAATATTTAGATACCTATTTAGATACCTAAATAAAACACAATCGACATGGCTGGCTGAGTGGAACAACTGTCTAACTTGTACGGGTGTAATAACCAATATATTATAGTATTTTGTAACTACAAATACATTGTAACTTCAACTCAGTAAATAAAACCTTCCCTCAAAGGGGTCTATTGTTTCCGTATTATTTAATTGTGAGAAATTATGACGTGCGACGGATATTAATTATCACTAGTATAATAATTGTATGACATATTCACTGGAAATGTAAAATAAGGGAATGTTTTAGGTCAAGCGGTGTAATTAGGATGTATTGTTAACATTAGTAGCGCTAATTAGATTGAGAGTTAGTAACGACTCTGATTTTGTGTTTACACAAAGATACTACTGCTTGTTTACTTCTTAAAAGTTTGGACTCGACCCTGATGAATCAGTTAGTCTATCAATCAAGAGGAGTTTCTCTGTTATAAGTTCATTTATTATTTGTAATTTTGTTATATCATCATTATTTATTTTATTATTTGTTATTCTATTGGGTTGACAGCTGATCCGTTGTGTGTTACAGTCAATAGTGTAAGTAGTTGTTAAAAACTCTTCATTGAAGTAATCATAACCTAAAATTTTATTTTATCATTAACTCTTTTTTTATTAGGAAATTATATCAGTCCCCATAAAACAAACGTACAAAAAGCATCTTACATACAACCGCGTATGTCTATTTTGACAAAGTACCCACTAGTATGTTCACAACAAAGACCTACTTCTCTTTAATGAAAACAGCCCTTACGGCTTACCCTCCGTGGTTACTACTTCACAATTTCAGCCAGTGTTAACATTCCCTGAAAGCATTACTTTGTATATATATATATATATATATATATATATATATATATATATATATATGTATTATGTGGGAAAGAATTTTATTGCTTGCTTCATAGCTTAACATGGATTCAAGTTAAATATATCAACTAAGTATTTTTTGAATCAGTTAAAGTTAAATTAGGTAACACACTTTTACATATAGAATACATTAAATTAAGACTATTTTAAAATAAGTTTCGTACATTTTAAGGTTTTAATTACTTACGTGTACGTGAAGGCAGGATACGGTTTTCAAACAGTTTCATATTATATTGTCTTGTGCTTGTTAGCTGTTGCTGAGTTTTCGAAAGCAATATTTAGAATGCACACAGGACATCTTTACTATATTTTTTTGTTTTATTTTGTGAAGCGCTTCTATAATGTTCGTGTTGTTACACGAACATTATAGAAGCGTTTCACATGTAACATGTATTTATATTGAAATATTTTTGGAAAACAAAAAACAGGGCTAACATATTCGCACACAATTAATGATTGTTATCAAATATAAAAATCACAACATATATATTTAAATAACTTTTATTTTTCTGTCGTTATTCAATCTATTGTATATTTAATTTAAACTATTGCTGTAAATATTTATTATGATATAAAACGAGTTACATTGACGGTATCCGAAATTCGAACTATGATAAATATTTGTAATTAATATATATTTTAACGATGATGGGCATCGGATTCAAAAAGTTGGAGACACGTGTGCACTGTGCAGTGTCACTAGCTGTACCTTTGACTCGTAAGTATAATTCAAAAGAAGACAGTCTTGAACACTATTTATTTCAGTTATATTCTATTTTAAATGATCAATCTTCTCCTCGTAACTTAAAAACTGAATTTCAAGTGCTGCGGTGAACTCACAATTTACATCTTCGATCTGTTTTTAACCTTAGCTTATATAATAATTGCGTAGTTATTTATACGAAAAATGTTATATGCTTTTATTATTCTCTTACATTGCGTATAGCAATATTTGTACTTTTATTTAACCTTAATTTTTTAAATACACATTTTTTTCTTATATCTTCTCACTTATCGTATAAATATATATGAGATATACTTTTATAATACATACATATATTATACTGAGTATTTTACCGAGTGTGTGATATAATATACATATATTCTCTATCGTGCTATATTTCGGAGACCTACAAACCAAAAAAGCAATATATATAGTTTACCTACAAGATACGATGTGACGTTATAAATCAAGTCTAAGAGTTAAATATGTGAGTATGTATAAGGTGTATTAATAGAACTGTAGGCGTTTTTATTTTGAATAAGTCAAAGATGAAACCGATAGCTTAACGCCAGTTCGAGAAATTTGTTGAAACATAAATCACTAACAAACCACTGCAGACTAATAGCTCTAAAGTAAACTCTCCATTTGTTACAGCTTCGTCGTTAGAATTGCTATATCCAGGTTTATAACAATAGCACTATGTTTGTGTTATACACATTAAGGTATAACTATGAAGATGTATTTGATATATAATAACACGTTGTATGCGGATCGCATGTTAAGTCGTTATTGGTCGACTAGTACTAACTTTTAATTCCTGATTTTTATATCAGACGGTTGGCTTTTTTGTTAGTTATTTTATTTTTAGTTTATTTAAAAATTAAATATACCCATTATCTAGGTTATACAAAAAAAACATAAAAAACAAATGAGTATTTTCCAAATTATCGGAATTTACCTGATTGTCTTGATTGATCTCGCGAAAAATGCCCGCTCCGCATAGTCTCGTACAATTTGTAGTACAATAAATTATGAACTGTTATATCGTAGCAATACTATATGTATATATTTATATGTATATATATTTATATGTAGGTATGTACCTAGTTCAAAATGCTTACAATTCCAATCCCAACAGTCCAATAAAATTCTTATCAAGAACCAGAAAATTTTAAAATCCAAAAACGTTCATAATTTAAAAATGTTGGAACGCCTTAAGCCACGAATCAGGAACGATTGCCAAGAAAATCTGACCAATCGGCTTTGTTAGCCGAAAGTCCGGATGTCGTCAGTCGGCGGGTAACGGAAGCACCCAAACGGACGCCAGGCGCCAGTTACAGCTGATTTGAAACATCTTGTCCCGTTTTAAAATTTTACAACTATATCTTTGCAACTATATAAAGTACCAAAATAAAAAAAATATATAAGAAGGTAGCATTTAAATTATTTACTTATCCAGTAAGAAAATCTATAAATGTTCAACAAGGAAATATTAAGATTCTTTTAATTACTTTTAAATGTTGAAAAAGGCAATCATAGGCTCCACCAAAGTCAAAAGAATCTTTTCGAACACAAAAAAACAATAAAAAGACTTATAAAAATTTATTGACGACAGTCAAAGCATCAGTTTTAATTAAACGAACGAAAACATCTTAATTTTGCAAACTCCATAACTTGAGGAAAACAACACTTTATTATATATATAGAAGATAACAGCATTTTTATGTGAATTCGAATAAATTTGTATTTTTACATAGATCCTCATTAATCAAAGACACGAAAAAACTTTACAAACAAATCTCAATAAACAAAACAAAACTTTCTAAATTGAAACTACGTTAATATTATTCAAAGACATGGTAGAAAGAGAATAAGATAATTAAGAATGCGAAGAACGTATAAAGAATAAAATAATTAAATATTTTTAAACTATAAAGTGTTGCAAAGCAACTAAGTACCGTTGACTTTGCTCTATCTTTTTGAGTTTGATTTATATACAATTGATGTCATCCAAACAATATACTCTTTCAAATATAAGTATTACAACTCGGATATTCCAACAATTATATAACCACACGCTCCTGACGATGACACCGAGGACATATTTCACTGCTTATAACCTGACATGCATCTGACACGGTAGTTTTGAGACAGTCATTTTTGAAATAACCAACAGCTGTGGTACAATAGGTACAGATATAAAGCGAAGTCCTCGAAGACAAAGACTGCTATACATAAGGCTGTGAAATGACTAGCGCCTTGTCCTACTTATAAACTTGGAACTTCCAATGTAAAAGCAATGCCTTTTGTATTCTTAAGGTTTGGTGTCTAATTTCGTGACCAAATTGAAATAAAAGCACATAAAGTTTTTCTTTATTTATATTGACTTATTTTACAAGTTTTTTCATCAATACTTATATTTTTACATACATAAACATAAATTTAATCAGAAAATACAAAATGCACAATCACCTCGAGCTAACAAGCTTCAGACTATATTACAAAATAATAATTACACTATTAACAATAGTTACATAAAACACAATGCAGATAAAGAGATAGAAAAAACATAGCTTATATATTATATTATAAATTTAAAATACATTAGCTTACATTAAAATATTAATCTATTGTTTTTATGCTATCTAGGTTAATATTGACTACGTTGATGCAGTTGTTCAAAAGTTTGCATATGTGCGAGAAGGGAGAGTGAGCACCAAACACAGTGCTTCTTAGTGGGGATTAAGCAGAGTTATGGGTTTCTCGGGATATCTATACAGATTCCTGAAATTCAGCATACTTAAAACCTGAGGGCAATCAGTCTTATTTCCAATTATTTTTATAGAAATATTATGTTCTAGCATTTTTAGAGCTTTAAATATGCAATTTTCAATATAAAGAATTATTTAGTTTCAAATAAGATCCCTAACTCTCTGATTAATTTGACCTCGACAAGAGAAATATTATAGAGATAGTATTGAGAACTGAATATGTATGAATATGAAACCTGGATGACTCCATAATTTCGACCATTTAATATACAATATATACATGGATAATAAGGTACATGTTGGACATGGTTAGAGGTGCCTTGAGTCATTTGAAGTATTACATTTGTTTCCAAAAAACTATTTTCCAAAAGTGAATATTTCTTTAAATTTCAAGAAATTTTCATATTAAACAATAAAATGTATTATTAAAATATATATATTGGTTCGTTTATTCGGTTGTAATTTGAATTATAAACATTTATCTAGTCCCTTATTTTAATTGAGATTCGAACATTTGATCCGGATATTGTGATATCGGTCTGTGGACTCTGGTATAACAACCTTTTTCATTTATAGCGAACAATTCGTTTCAACCTTTTTGGCTCGGAATCCGGAAAAGTAATTAATTAAGAACGCTGTATAAAGAACGGTAGACGTGTGCTACAGCGGAGCTGATGAATGGGACGCATGTTTGGAAAGATTAAAAGGCAATTGCTTTAAAGTTTGAGTCCAAGCATTTTTAACGACAACCAATATTAGTTGTTACACATTGACGAAACTACTTTATACCATATACTTACTGTTACATAGATTAAATATTATTTTGCGACCAGCTATATTAAAATATACTACACGCAATACCATCACGCTTATTAACTAAATTTTAAGGAAAAGTGTACTAAATTATTATTTTATTATAACAAGTACCTCACGAACAAAGCAACTTAAACAGAAACAAAACAGTAAACAAAAGTATTAATGAATATAATTTTAAGTAAAAAGTTATTAAAACCATTTCAACAAAAAAAACCTTTCTTTTGTATTCCTATTCATTCTAAACAGAATAATAAGCTTTGATGCCGTTAAATAGAAGATAAGAACTAAAAACATCTATTTCATCTTCATACAGTCTGTCAATACAGCGAGCGACGCCATTATTTGCGAATCTAAAAAGATTTTGTGTAATCTCAAATGTATGTAAGTGATTAATGGGAAAAAAATGTATTTTTAAATAAAGCTAGAAACCATTTTAACAACATTTAACCAGTTGGCATATTTACATTACAAATAACTTGTAGCAATCTTCTGCATTGCATTGCATTGCATTCATGGAATATGAATATGACAATTTTGATTAAACAGTTTGCAAACAACCTTCACCGTTTGTTAACAAATTAAAGAAAAATTTGCGAATTTCTTATAACAAGTACTCAACAAACAATACAACAATAAATACTTCACTTTAGTTGAAAGATTGAGCAATAGATGACACCATAACAGAAGTAGGCAATATTTCTTCTCTCTCATTCTCTCCTATACGGCAATGTGTTTGTTTCTTTACCGTGACGCATTTTTGTTACATCGAGTTTCAACACAACGATTCTAAAAAGTTCAACTTCAAAAATGATCATTTTCTTGATATTATAATGATTCTTAATTTTTTTTAGTATTTTGATCTTATTATTATTAAAACAATGCGAGAGTGAGGCCATTTGCATTTAGCAAGAAACAACTCTTATATTATTCGTAATAAAATAAGCCGTGTTCCTTAAACATATATATGTATATATACATATATATACCTATATATATTATGACTATATATCCGTATATATAGTCAGAGTAAATCTTTACAAAACCAATACCAATTTTTCTAAGATTAACAAACGACAGAGTAAAACAATATAGAATAAAGTACTCCATATTTCTATGGATTGCGAAGTCAACTTTTATACTTTATACGTAAAGTTAGATGTATGTGGATGTCGTACGTTTAATACTATACTCTCCAACGCTTGTAAGTTATTGTATCTTGACAAGCGCAAGTATAGTTGGAGCTATTAGTTCTAGAAATAAATCCGATCGTGCATCACCGGGACGGTGGTGTACCTCTCGTGGTTACTATTTTGGTATCTTAATGTCAAGATATAAGTCAATACGGGAAACTTATTATTATTGTTTATATTATATTTTATAATTATTTATATATTATAAAACATTTGTTTAAATATCTAATAAATGTTTAAATTTTATATTAATTACAGCATGTAAATAACAATATTACTAGGGGCGCCAACAATCCCTCAATTTCGACTCGCTGCGCTCGAGAAATCTCGGGTGCCGTTTGCATATTGAGCGAAGCGAGCCCAGTGTATTGACTTATCGTTTCCCATTGACTTCAATGGGATAACAGTTTTTTGACATGATAAGAAAAAAAAATTTTTTTTTGAGACATTTTTCAAATTTTAGTTTTTTTAAAACCATCACCTAATGTGTGTCTCTTTGATTGCAAAGTTTCATAATTTTCCGTCAAGGAGTTTTCGAGCCAATTCGTGACAAAGAATGTAAAAAGTCTCCAGTAAAAGGCTCCGCTCACTTCGTTCGCTTCGCTCAAAAAATATTTATAGCCTTATTAAGTGCAAAAAATTAATTATACATGTATCTAGTAGTAAAAACTTACTTTTTAACTCAAAGATAGTAATAATTTCTAATTAAGGTAGTCTCTGTAATTTTTATTGAAAGGAGTGGACATTTGTGGAAAATTGTTAAATTGAAAACATAACCTTTCAGATTGACTGCGTGCTAGGATTTGCTTATTTTTTTATTTTAAATAGCCTTAAATAAAACGCCGACTAGTGATACTCTGTGTTATGTGTATGTTACGTTATGTATTTATTAATCGACTTACTTATGGTAAGAAATAAATATAAACGTGATGATTACAGTAAAATATATTTGTAGGTGATTCGAACTTAATTCCAGCCGCCGGCGACGTCAGGCGACGTCATGCGACGTCACCGGGAAACGTGACCGTGCATTTAATTGACGATATTTAAAACATTTAACTGTCCATATCATTGGTTGTTTATTTATGATTATAAAGATGAAATAAAATTTAAAGATAATTTACGTTAACAAATTATTTTACGAGCAAACATTGAAAAGGTAGATAAATCATCTTGTTTCTTTTAAAGTATATCTGTTGTGAGTTTACTTTATTATTAATATTTTACTTGAACATTTGCAAAAATGTAAAGAGAAACAAAAATAAAGCAATACTTTGTTTAGATACAAATTACATATAATTGACCCCACACCGCGACACCGAATCAGAGTTAGAATGTACAGGTCTTTGAAATTCAAATCGAATATTGGATTAGAACATCTGTGCCCTTCAGGTAAATGAAGTTCGCAGAGCTCAAAGGCATCCGAACGCTAAATTCAACGGCAAAGAGAAACTTGTAAATCTAAATTGAAAAAAATATACTTTAATGTAGTCGACAATTTCGGCTGAAATAATGTCTAATAGATCAGATGCAAATATGTATATAGTAATAGTGTATCAAATATTATAGTGGTATTATTATAAATTTATTTTCGTTAAGGTCAAATTCTAATCACCTATTTTTATTAAAGCGTCCCATTTTATAGTATTACTTTTAATAAATCGTGTCTGCAGAGACAGTCACCACATTACTTATTTCGCTTATAATATTGCACCACCAAGCCACTTACAAAGCAAATATTTAATACAGACTGCGCAAAGGAATACGGTATTAAAGAATAGAATTTCTCTTTTCCAATTTTAAAATAAGTCTACCACCAGAACGAAGTAAATTGAATTCATTTGAATCGATTCTAGAACAAACCCGGGCCTTCCAAGCACGATCCATCAATTTCGCAGTCCATCTCGGATTCGTGTTTAGAATTGGTTTTGCCACAAACTACACTATAGCTTGAATAAGGAGCTCCGAGATGATACCGAGTCGAATTTGTTACCACTCGCAATATAACCTAATCCCTGTCTTGGTTTGATACATTAAACTTAGGCAACCGATTGCCAATCATAATTTGAGAAAATAAATGTATTAAAATTTTAAAGATGAGAACCGATCCTAAAGAGTGCATGAAGTCTATTAATATAAATAAATTTTCTATATATAGTTAATTACTTCTAGAGACATACAATACACAACTATGTATGTACGAGTATGTACACTCTCGGGAAGTATCGCCATACCCGAGTGAAGTTTACTCAATTCAATTTTTCATTCAATCCTGGACGAAAGCACAACAAATCAACGACTACTTTATAGACATTACACTTTGTTATGCTCTGGTCATATATGTTACTATTACTATACTATGTTATATATAAGTATATATAAAATCTATTACTTATAGTTCTAAGGAGCCAGTTTTCAATCTCTCAATGCAATATTTACTTATATTTATAGAGCACAACAACATAATTATGAATTTCATTCCCTATTAACATTTATTTGCTGATAAATAATATTTTACAAGTAAATATTAAATCATCAAAACGTAGAGTTATTTACTTCACAAAACGGGGCATAACTGATAAAATCACTCGATATCCCAAAAACTCTTTAAATCTATTTTGGGTGTGAAAAAGCTTTTTTTATTCAGTGTTTAACGACGAGAGATTTCAAATATCCTTCTGAAGTGATATTCGAAGCTTCATTGTACTTTTTCTACTGGAGATCCGGTTTTCATAGATTATTTAAGTTTTTACGTACTTTTTTAGGAAAATTTTAAAAAAGAATACTTATATTCAAATAAATGTAAATTAAAAAAAGATTGCTTTTATGTATCAAACTTAATTTACTGGGAGAAATGGATGTTTAGGTTATCGTAAATTCAATTTGTTATGAAATAAAAGTATTTTAATGCAATTTTGTAAGAACCTTTAAAAGTAGCCATTTATTTGAGAACTGTTGTAAATAAAAATGTAATAATATTTGTAAGTATTCAAGTATAATTGAAACACGTAGATATGTTTAGTTACTAAGCTAGTAGTATCACCCCATTTTACATCTCTTACGGTAAGCGTGATCATTAATGAAGAATATAATTCATTCATTAAAAAGATGAACTGTTTTAAAATGTTATATTTAGTTGGAACTAGTTTGATGTGTAATTTTTCTGTTTCTTTGTAATAAATAATATGTGATTAGAAAACCGCTTAGTTTATTCTTTACTTGAGTGTACGTTAAGGGTAAATGTTTAGAATGTTGTTAAATTGATTACACACATTTCCTTTTTAAAATTGACTTTTTCTTCGGAGTAAATTTACTTCTGCCTTTTGACGAGCAAGAGGATGTCGAGGTTTACTTAGTTTTGACTCCTTTGCACCGCAATCTAAATATTAGTAATGTGGTTAAGGCCAATACAGCATCCGCTCTAGATAACCTAAATCTGAAGCCAAATAGATTTTTTATTCGGAAATTGTTGAAAACTATAAATTTTTAAGGCACTTAGTTGTTAGTTAGTTTTTCAAGAATTTTCTCATTGAATGGAAGAACTGAGATATTTTTGTAGTTGTTAACAATGTCTAAGTTTCCAATTTTTATAAGTGCGTTGCCTTCCGATACAAATATTTGAAATTCGATCCTTTTCGAAACTTAAATTATAGATGTGGCTAGTTATTGGTCTATGAGTCGCTCAGACGAATTTAACAAATGAAGAGCTGAGGTTGTCTTGTCCTGGGGCAGAGTCATTTGGAAGTTTCTAACAATTGTATTAATTTTGAGTGACATCACTGTTCTAATAGAATTAGCACGGTAAATACCCATGATCACAGCATTAGAAAGAGTAAGTAATAGACAAGGTGCGTTTGTAAAGCATGGTTCTACTTTATAATTATTTTTTTTACTTAAATAATTACTCGATCACATTGGTTAAATGTATTTTTAGGGTAGTGAGTGTTATAGCTATTATTGAGGTAACGGATGGGTTTGTTTTTTTACACTCGGTTATAACCAATATATTTAAGTCAATATAATTTAAGTGTAACCTACCTGAAATGCGTCTATATTTTTGTAATTATTTAGAAAATAAAACATGTAACAACAGCTATATGATTGTGAATTTTCTTCCTTATTAGCGCTTGAGGTTAATTATTTAGCGATTGGGGTCCATCAAAATTTTTATTTAATGGTATTTTACATTTAACTTACTAAGTAGTATAATCTGTTGTAATATAGGAATTAAGAATTTTAATAGTTACATTAATTTTTTAGGTCATGTCATAACTTCGCACTTAAATTTAAAGAGGTTAGAGAGAATCATTTCTGAGAACTTGTTCCTTATTTTCCTAAAGCTTCTTCTCAGTCTTCAGAGTCTTTAACGTATGCTTATAAAATTCGTAGGAATAGATGGAGTGGCTGTGTTATCCGCGTTGTGAAGATTAATTCTTTCTTCTAGTGTTATTTTAGAGCATTGTTTATACCTTAAAGACTAGGGCCTCACTGAAACAACAGAATTTTTTTGTAGCAAATTGTGCTTATGCACCGATGTTCGCCCATTAGACAGTCCGCCCACTAATAGGTTCAAATGGGCGTATGTGTAGCTTGCTCTAGATGCAACTACAAAATAAAAAATCTGTAACGACACTAGGGAAGGGTCAAGGCCGCGGAATAATAAATGATGTTGTTGAATGAAAATGTTATCTCCTGCGTATTTATGTTTTCATATTTTTTGCCGGAACTATAAATATACAAAAAATTGTTTGTAAGACTACTTTTAAATAAACAATAAACAAAATTTTTACATTTCTACTCTGCAAAGGACCGAAAGGGAGACGTACCTCCTAGTCGCAAAGAAATTATAAAAGAAAGGAAAGTACTAGCATGTACTAATAATGCTAGTTAATTATTGATCTTTATGGAAGTAGTTGTTATTATGATATAAATATTGTCATTCGATTGCTTGTCAATTACATTATGGAGGCAATAATCAGGACGTCTCAACTGAAGAGCTTCGTTAGTGCCAGACCAGACTCCACTGGAGAGGGCTTAATAATGAGATCGCCTAATTTATGTCAGATGAGTTATATTTTTTATACATTATACATTTTCGGATATAATATTTAATATATCGAAATTCACTATCATTATGTAAAAGAAAATCTGTAACTCGACAGAAAATATTTTTTAATTGTAAAAATTTAATAATAAATATAAGACATTGTTAAATATTTTGATGAAAAATATACTTAAGAGACCTCGCGATCACTCTCAAATTTAAGAGTTGCTTAAATCATTTTGATAATTTATTTGAATGATCCAGCGATCTTTATAACGTTGAGTAATTTTTAGTAAATTATATAATATATATCTAAGTATGTCACTATATGACAAACTTAAAATCCAACAGATGATTATAATTTACATTTGAAAATATGAAATATGAAAAGCGCCTTTTAAATATTTGAGGAGCGTTTCAGTATTCGGACGTAACATTTATCAAAAATGATTTTCTACACAATTGGTTGACTCGACGACTTCACAAGCATTAAGTTACGTATTCTTAAATTTTTCAACATTCTAAATGTAAATAAAAATATTTCTCATTTATTTTTTGATACCATCAAAATATTTTTCATGGAATCCTTCATGAACTGTTTAAAAATATGTTGAAGAGCGTTTAAAAAAAATATAGAAATCAATTGAATAAATTTAATAAATAACTACAATAAGGTTTTTCGATAATTACAATTGTTACAAGGTTAAATTTATATAAGGTAAATAGTGTTTAAAAGTGGAAAATTTAAAAACTTCTTTATATTTTCTACACTTTACAATAATTCTTTAATAGATAAACTAAAGGTAGAAATTAAAGAATAAAATTTAATGTCAATTCAATGAAACATTCTAACAGAATGACAATTGTAAATACAGAGCCTTCAAAACCTGGAGCAAAAGCCTGTCCCGCACTGGATATTTGATTCAACCTAATTATACTGCATTGCGTCAAATTATTTTAATATTTACTTATTAATAAACCAGACAAACAATACTACCTCATTTGAAAGTAACATAAAATAACAGAAACATATATTATATAAATTCAAATACAGAAAACTAGCTTTTATTATTACGTAATTGTTTGAGTTCAACAAGGACAGACTTAGTACGCTTAAGAATACAAAGAATTCATACTTTTAACAATAGACTGGGAGATAAACATTTTCCTTCTTTCTATTACGGCTTATTCTGTGTTTAATATTAAGTTAAAAATATATTTATTATTCCTTTAATTTACCTTACTTTTAAATATTGTCTTGTGTGACATTCTTTATAGCAAGGTTTAGTTCAAAAACCTGCATAATTTTAAAGGCTAGTATGATCTCGTTACTCTCAACAGTAGAACTCGGTCTACTTGACTTACGACACAGTTGATAGCTCTTTAAACAACGCTAAGCGCTGGGCCACATTAGATAGTTCCAACGCAATGTTAATATGTCTAGTTAACAAAATACAACAAGGCTAACAGTTACATGTTAGTCTTAAATGTTACTAAACTGATACTTTGATTTTTTAATAAACCTACAAATCGTAAAAAATCAATGTGTTGTAATATTGTCTATCCTGGTATATTTGAATATAACAAAAACAAACTAAATTACAATAATAATCAAAATTTCCAAGAACTTGATATACGTTGTTACGTCTTAAAATACATATGTGTTTGTCCATTCTTCCGATAAGAGCTTGTTTACTTTCCGGAAATAAATAAGTTAAATTTATTAAAATATAAATGTTTTTGAGTGAGAGTTATTTGTAATAATTACTTGAATTCTTACCCCCAATAGTGGAGACTTGTGACGGGTTAAAAAAGTTTAAACTTCAAAATATAAGAAAGAAAAATATTCTTCATGTTGTGTTAATTTGAGGTCAACACTTTACTTACCAATATAGTTGGTAACCAATGTAAGTCATACTTCAATACATCCTTTGTAATCTTCTGCATTGTTAGCTCTTTGTCATAGAGATTACTGGGACTCACCGTACTTACATTATACGTGTTTTCTATCTAAGTAGAATATTACAGACTGATTAATTTATGTACTAAATATATTAATAATAAATGGCACAATAAAACAATATAACATTCATACACATCACATCACATCACACCACATCATATCACAATCTATTAATCAACCTTCAAACGGGTAAATAACTTTGGTTATAGCACAATGTAATATCAATTAATCCTCAATTTAATTAAATTGTGATTAAATCCGACGTAATATCAAATATCTGATATAAGCACATCTTGCCTTTTAATTAGAACCTGTTAATATAAAATTTCGCTGCGATGAAAACGGAATATTGTATATTGTATTCTCCGCATTACAAGTTAGTCGTGCTTACTCCGAGCTGGCTTTGAGCCAAACTCATCTTTACTCTAAAAGGTGCTCAGCAACACCAATATATCATAGATGGGAAAAAATTTAATGAAGAGAGGAAACATATTAAGTTTGGTAAAATATTTTCAGTACAATTTATAATGTTATATTTTATAAATAGAATGATAACGTTTTGTACATACGAGTATTTCATTTTGGACGTTTAGATTGTAAATTTAAATAGTCACAACATAGGTGTTGAATCATTAAAACTTCAATACTTTTTTCGTAATTATATCCATTAATATTTTGATTTTACTACGCTAGATACAAGAAAGAAAGTTTCTTGATAACCACACTGTAGAAGATCGCGACGCATCTAGGTGGTGCGGACGGTATTGCAGACAATGACGTACTGTGCTGTGAAAATTACAGGAGACATGTATAAAGGAGATCAAATAGCTCTTCGGATCACGCCTCCTTGTAAATGCGATAGAAAATATAGAAAGAAGCACCGTCTCTACGTGAGTTAAGTGCACTTTATACATCGGAACAGTATTATTTTTACAATTTCATGTAAAAAAATAAATAACGTTTAAACAAATATTTTGTAGGGACGACTAAAAAGCAATTAAGCTCGCAGCACACTAAGCACGCTATTTAGAAAGGGGCCACTCTAAGATTGGTGTTCATTAGTTAGCGCTCATGTAAAGTACAGGGTGTGACCTATATAAATTGGGTGTGGTGCAAAAAAAGAATTTGTCATATTTTTTTTAATGTATGAAATAAATATTTAAATAACGATAACTTATTCTGTTCACTTAAAAAATATTACTTTTAATTTATATAAGGATATAAATTAAAAGAATTAGTCAAAATTTCAAACCGACCTTAAAGCATGATCCCAAATCATATATTTTTAGAAATGAGCTTCGTTTTAGTATCACTTTTTTCTCTCTTTTAATCTAAAAAAATCTGTATCGTTCTCTCCTAATCTAAAAATTTCTGTACAAAACTTTGTGTACCGCTGACAGCAACAGTCGTTCTGCGGTCGCCAACCCAACGTTTATTATACCCCTTTTTGAAATAGGAAAAACTAGCCAGATTAGTTTGTTTAATGAATCTTTTAAAGTTGGAGCTGTAGCTTGTTGTTCGGTGGTAAATTCGTTTTCTTATTCATCATTAAATTTTCGGTGTCCTTGTCCTGAGGCAATTAAGAGTTGACTTGTTTTTATGCAATTGAAATTTGAAATGGTTTAAAATATAAAAATATAATAAATCATATTTTTATTTTGAACCTAATTATTAAATTTCAAAATAAATCTATTTAGAATACATACACTCCATTACGTATAACACACAGTTTTAAATTTTTGATTCTAATACTTACGAGTACATATTTTTAAGACATTCGGTAGTTTTTATATACAGTTGACGTTTCAAATTAATTATGAGCTCACGCAAGAGGTACAGGAGAATTAAAATTCTATTTCCGTAAAATCGTTTTATGGCAACGATCCTAATATATTTTATTCGGTTAGCACAATGTGCGACGAACGGCAATCGTGCGTGAACTATTAAATATTACTTTATATCCAAGTATTGTTTTGAAGATTTACGACAATTTAATAATTTTTCCAAAAAATAATAATATAAAGTTTATTGACCAACCAACAATAATTAGATTTTTTTTTACAATTAACATATTTAATGTTTAATGATTGATTGACTCTAAGAACAATTTAATATCTAGGTGTGTGTATAGGTGTGTGTGCGTGCATGCGTACCGGTTTGTATGTGTTTATTTAGTATTTTTTATTACAAAATGAATTAATTACTCGTTAAAAATATTTACAATTGCAAAATATTATTTTGTACTACACAAAAAATATCTAATATTTATTCTTTAAAAGTATATTAGTGTCTTTATTTCAAAGTTTTTGCAAGTAGTATTTAGTATGATTGTACAAGTATTTGTATTCATTATAGATCAGTTAAACAGTTATTTTAGGTATGAAATGTGTTTAAAACTTAAGACAAATAAATAAATTCTTAAATTTCTTAAAAAACTTGCAAAAATAGTATCAAATAGCTAAACCTTATCGGAAAGTATTTATTGTTATTATTCCATTATCTATCTCTATCCATAGACATGTCCAGTTAACTGGTCAGCTAGCCAAAATGTCCAAACTCGACCCGTATAATCAAAATTGGATGAATGAAGAGAGAATAAATCAGACGTCACAAATGTATGACCTGACAAAGTTATCAAAGAAAACTGCTCACGTGAACTTTGAAAGTTTGAATGGAGTCGCAAATTCCGAACCGGCCAATACCGAAGCAATTGAAACTCAAGCTGCAGTTGAATTTATTGAGACACATTTGAGTTATTTTGGCAAGGTCCGCGATATTTTACCGACAAGACGAGCGACGAGCTAGCGGATAATTGAAATCGAAAAATAGGCAATGTCAGTGATACAGAAATGTGTTTTATCGGATTATTTTATTTTTAAGGAGAATATATCACTTGACATATTATGTGTTTAGCAGAGTGCTAATATTAAACACAAAACAGAAGACAATAAAGTACTCTGACAGTGCACATAAGATAATTTTGTCGTTTTAAATAACATCTTGATTCTAGTGTAAACAACTTATTCCTCTCCAATTCCCATTCGTGTAATACGGCTGTGATACCCCATGTCTGGATCTTACTATAACTGAATAACTTTAAAAATTTATTGACGATGAGCAGATTAATAAAATAATAAAAAACAAAACGATACAAAGAATATTATATCGATACAGCGTCTTGTATTCATACTATGTAATACATTATAGGAATTCCTTTGTTCGTTTTCTCTGGAGAATTAATAATATCCAAGTACAAATAAACAGATATTTTACTGAGCTAGCTAACATAGCCCTCCTGGGATGATAAGAAGGAGTAGCAGTAATGAAGCTGCTATTGCAAATATTCCTAAAAGCAAGATTTAGAAATTCTTCATTATTCCTCATGCAAATGTATGAAGCATAAAATTGTAACACATTTTGAAATTATTTTATAATAAGTTGTTTATTATACACTTGCAAGTATATATTGGAATAGTTTTACTAAAAATCGACAAAAACGTTCGAAATGAACTCCTGAAACGAAAAAAAACAGAAACTTCTTAAAAAATACATATTTAATACATATACAAACACATATACATTTTATATAAATAAAATAAACGCATCAGCGTCATGTCCCATCAAAAGATACGATCCCATGAACAAACTCGGTCATGCTATAAACATAAACTAAAAAAATACGTGACCAGCTCAAAAATTCCGACCTTTAGAATGGATTGTAACGTTAAATTAGCTGAGGTATTTTACGACTAACACACACAACCATCTTATAATACATTTTGAAATCATACAGATACACTAATACAATATATAAATATCAGAATTTGCCAGAGGCGTTAGCACAGAATATTTCACTCCTAATGCGACTAAACCTTTTTTGTAATAAAAAATACCAGACAGGCTTTATCAGGCTGTGATGAGGGCTGTAATCTTAAAATTATAATTTAAGACATGTTTAATCAGTAAATTTATATGCTCCTGGTTAAATGTTTTACAAACAATTTCTTATAATGTCTGCTGTATTTACAATATAGTGAAGCGAATACTTCACCAATAAATAAAAATATATCAAAATTAATAAAGATACAACTCACGCATGACCATAATTCATTGAACATCCTGACAATGAAAAAGAGGAATATCTGTTTTTAGAGCACGTTCCGTTTCAACTCTCTTTCAACTCTTTTTATTCACCTGTAGCCATTTTTCTTTTACCCGTTCAACGAACCCAATAACGTTAACCTTTTAGTATGCAAAGAGGATATCCTGGATTTGTTCGAGAACATTTTTATTTTAAAGTAAAGCGGAAATTTTATGTGATTTTATTAAAATAATGACCTGTAGAAGAAGCAGACATTTTGAATTAGAATTACACGTATGTACATAGATAAAGTAGGTGGAGGCGAATATGCACAAAAATATATAAAATGAATTATATAATGAAACATGTTATAATCAAAGTACAATACACAATACATAAAACGTTTATATATATATATATACAAAAAAGCTGAAAAAAAAGTACTAGACAAAATAATTGAAATCGTTTAAAATGATTTATATTTAAATAGATACCACGCAACAATATTTGTCTTATACCACAGAAACATATTATATATGTATATAAGGTTTGAGATATCTTAAGTCCGCGTCGGGGATTACTTACTTTACTTACAGAGCGCTCCGACCTCTGTAATCGTAAAATGTTTACTTCACATATCGATAAAAGCCAAAAGAGTTTACTGCTCCGTTTATGATGAGACCAATAACCTGAAACATAAATACACTCGAGAGATATGGCTTTCTCGCCATACAGAGTTTTATTATCATTTTATGAGAATTATAAATACCTCTCCTAATTTTTTTTTATGAAATCCTCTTGAAATTTCGTTAATATATTTATTTAGCTGTTAATATTTATTACAGACTATACTGTTGATTGACGAGTACTTGTATTAAGCTCTCTAAATCCAATACACTGACTTAGAGCTTACATTATATCAGTTTTAAGCTATCAAAATACCTTTCTGTTTTCTTTCCCATTTGTAACATACCAATATTTACAACATTTATAATTCAAATATGAATACAGCGTAAAACTAATAAATTACTTATCTCCTATTCCTCCTCGAGCAGATCATATTTTCTGTAAAAAGCTACGAAGACGGCATTTAGCCGAGATAAAAAGCTACATAGCCGTATAAAAGGTCTAGAGGGGCCATCCGTTAAAGCAACTGATCTCAACGGCTCGCAAAGGCACCGTTTCAAATTACTTCGAAGACAGAAATCTAGTCTATGAAATATAAAGCAGGAGCATTGAGAAATTTTGTTCGGTACAAGCTATTCATTCGTCTCAAAGTAGCAGTTTTGGCCTTTTCTAAGATTCACAAGACTCTTTAATATTCTCCATCTTAAGGCTTAGTCACCTCGTTTATACGACGGTTGCGTGAATCGAATAAAGTCAAGTAAGCAAGGTCATGAAAATATATTAATATTTTAAATAAAAAGTCTGTTTTGTAAATCTTCATGAAATATATTATATTAACTTTGTACACCAAAATTAATGACTTATAGTTATTTATTATTTGCATTTTTAAATGAGAACGAAATATCTTTAGTTCAAAACTTGTCATCAAGAATTTTATATTCAAAATCCAAAAAATAATTTGAAAATGTATTTACCTTTCGGATCTGCTTCAGTTAAGTTTCCAAAAGTATAAAATTCCTACTACAAAGTACGCCTGCTCTATCGATGTCAAAAATCACGAAGGCAAAAATACAAACAAATAAAAACACCATTTCATAGAAAAACATTTATAAAAATTTAATTTTTTGAATTTTGAATCTAACAATGAACTTTTTTTAACTAATTTTCATTAATATTTTTAATATCATATTTGGTTTGATTATATTTGTGAAATAAATGCTCTAACTAGCGGTTCTTAAGCACCTGTTCAAATGTATATATGAATATCTTAACTGCCTAGCTCAGTTATTCATAAGTACTTTAGTATGATAATATTAACATCTACGAAAGACTTTGCTGTAAATTATGCGAAAGCGTATTATTAGAATCAAGTTGCCAAGCCCCAAAGATAATCCTGGACAAGTTAAACTTAGCTCAAAGTTCAGGTTTAGCGGATTAACACTCAACTGCTGGTAATTCTGTAAGTCTGTATGCCAGGTTATATGTCATCTACTTTCATTGTACCTACAATATTTCCAATTTAGCAATACATTAGACTTCTAAAATGGTAGGCATGCTTAGAATAGCAATTCAAAATGACAGATAAACCGCCATTTTCAAAGCTAAACATTACAAATACATTTAAATTTACAAACAGAATATAACTTATATGTGCAAAAGAACTTATATTATGTTACAGTATAACATATTAAAAATATATTAAAAGTTATTTCAGTTAGTTAGCCGGTAAACAGTTATATATAATTTTCTGTATCCTCTCACTGACCTAGAAAACTGAAACTTGCTAAATTTATCGTCGGAGGTCCATCGCCACTCATCAAGGGTACGAACGAGGGTCGGCAAAATAATTTCATAAATTATACTAAGTCTTTTAGTAAATCTACTAATGATTTTCAGACAATTTATTTAAAAAAAAAAAACGTTCCAAATATCATTACCTAAGCGAATAAAACTATCAATATTTTTTACCCACCATTATTTTATGAACTAGCTATTGACTGCGATTCTGTGTGCGTGAATTTCGTAATGATGCGCTTCATAAAAAAACAGATTTTTGCAAAATATTTGGCTTTGAATAAATGTAAGTAAATAACATGTCCCGTTAATACATCAAAAAGAGAGAATAGAGCCATAATGTATTTTCCTTAGGGCTCAGTCGTGTCGTATTGATAGGTGATACCAATATCACTAATTAATTTCAAACTTATGCTTTATTAATTTTAATTTGTAATAAGCTATACCTTACAAAATACAACAAAAATAAAATAAAAATTATTTTACTTTTTTTTTATGCTAATTACTCATTTTAAATTAAAATTTATAAAAGTTTAAAAGATTAAACTATTTTAGATAAGCCGAATTGCGAAGGCATAAACAATGTATACCCTACACACATACTCAAAAACATGTTACTAAATATAAAGTAAAGTCCTTTATTAGCGGAGCTAACAATTCCCAAAATGTTAATACAAAACTTATCTCATCCCAAGTGTATTCCAACGATTGAAAGAATAGAAGCCGAGTATTCGTATTCGTATAGGAACCAATCACAAGTCGCAATAGCAATGGCCTTCCAACTACTACAAACTGCTGTTTACCGTCCGAAGATCTCTGAAAATCATTTACAGAACTTTCCCTCTCTCGGTAGAAAATTTCGTCTCCGAGTTTGGGAACAAATATATAGAGCGGACTCAATTCATTATGCGTCTTTCAACAAGAAAAGTATTTGGAAGTTATAACGCTCGTATGTAGGCGGAGCCTCGGCTTATTTGGGTACATTTGGAGGATCGAGTGGAGTTGATTAACTCGTGCCTCTACAAACTGCTCCGTCACGAGCGCTTGACATTAATTTATATATTAAGAGTACATGAACAAAAGTATGAAGAATTAGAATTACTTCGTTTATTTTATTGTTATATTTGTCTTACCACATAAATCTAAGAATTTTAAAATTTATATTAAAATATTAATTTTACAGATTGATAGAGAAGATCATGTTACAATAGTATGTATATAAGAATTTTGAATAATTTTATACAATCCACTAAGTATTTTGTCAATAACAAGATATTTTTATTAAAGCAATTTCATAGTTGAAAATTCAAGTTGCAAAAAAATGCAGCTTATGGCGTCCCCGTAAAGAAAAGGCAGCAAAAAAAAATAATAAAGTTAGAGAAGACAGGAAACAAGTCATTCAATCCACTAACAACTAACGAGATTCTTCTATGGTACCAGTAATTAAAGTGCAGAATATAAAAGTAACTACATTTCTGAAAATGTCAATAAATAATAGTATTAATATTTTTAATAAAATAAATAATGTCACAAAATGCTTTAAAGAAAGCGGAAAGTCGCACAAACACTTGGTTCTAACAAAGAACAAAGACAAGAGAAGCATCGGATGTATTTAATATTTATGTTATAAGGCATATTTTCTTACACGAAATATGAAATTCTTATTAGATACAATACAACACAACTTCTTTTAGATATTAAAATATTCTCCTCGAAAACTTTGCTCTTCTAATACAAATATTTTCATGTATAAAGTAAACATATTAGATTTTAATATGTTTTGAAGTTTCGACATTTTGGTGGCTGCGTGCTCTTAACTTGCTCGTTGAACTTACTTCGAAACTTGAATTAAACTTAGAACCCTAATAATTTGCAAACTGAAAATAGTTTTTCAGTTCGCAAGCACTGGAAATATAGACAAATATATCGCATTTTAAATAGCTTTTAAACTAATGCTAGTTTATTAACAATAAGTAGAATTTAAGTTATTAATTTATACCAACTTAATATTTAAAAATGTAAATTAACTTCATAAGCTGTACTTTTATTATCAAAAATGTACATGACGGAGCTATTCTTTTATTTGTCAAAATAATATAAAAAACAGTTAATAAATCAAACAATGAATCTACGCGATATTACATTGAGAGCTGTTCGCTCGTACCCAATCTCTGTATAAGTGTACTCATATTTAATCAAACAAATCAACCCGAGCGTCTTTATTACACATTTCATGTCATGAATTTTTCATCCAATATTAAGAATCAGTTTTTCTTTCAACAATGTTCATAAAGATCTGAGGTGAGCATGTGGTGAGGTGGCATCTTTGGCTTCACCGTAAACACGTAAGATATTAAACATGTAGTCTCGAGACCTATTTATATCACGCGGATTCTGCCACCGCCGCCTAAATATAAGATCGACCATTCACAAAATATAAGATGTTTACATTTTAATAGAAACATAATTTAAGGTAGTTGTTAAAGCGTTACATTTTTTTAATTTGGCAGTTATTTTATATTTTCAAAACTCGATCAGAATATCGGTAAAAAGTCAATCCGCATCCATCACCTGATAATATTATTTTTATGGTCTTAAAATTTTCTGATTGTAAAGTCACTCTTACGTAAGAAATATCTACAACCTCCGGGCGCTTTTAGAGTCGCAACATATAACATCACTTTTTCTACACAATGTACTTGACGAGGAAAAAACATGAAACGCCTTAAGAACGGTGCCATTTGCTCTTACGTATTTGCTGCAAAAATTTGCCTCTTCCTACATTGTAATAAGATTGTCAAAATTGCGAAGTTCTTTTTAAGGGACGATCAATAAGAGCTTGTCAGATGATATAAGCATGCTCAAAAAGGTTGAAGTGCTTTAGAACTGTATCTTAAGATCTCAAGAAAATATTTCACAAAATGCCTTCAGTGCCTTTGAATGGGTAACAAAAAAATATTTTAATGGCCGACTCGAAAGGGAAAGCAGCAATATACCGATACTTCTCTCCTTATATCAAAGAATCGTACTTGATTGCAATCTGAGGAGGTAATGGGCAATAAATATATTTTATCTTACGATAATAAATAAGCTACTAAATGAGTTTTTCATAAATTATTTCTTAGATATTTAGAATACATGTAAACAAGATAGATATTCTCAGCAATCTTTACAAATGAAATTGACATATTAAATCTAATCAGGGACTTAGAGTTGTACTCGTATATGTTGATATTGTGTACAAACTAACTTCAAATAGCAAAACATGTGAAAATAGCAGTCTATAAATGTCTGTTGAAGGATTACATACTCGTACGATTAGATATAATTTCTTCTTCTATAAGTGCTTTCTTCGCGAAGTTCTTTTAACAACCAGATAAATATAAGCATTCGTCATAAAAGTGTATTGTCACGTCCGGTCGTGACGTCATATACGCAAAATCGTGTATACGAAGTTTAATATATAAGAGCTGCTTTGATGGATTCCTTGCTAATTTATTTATACAAGAAGTAAAAAAATGTGCTAACTTATCCTAAAAAGACACTTGATATTTCTAAAAATAACAAAAAATATTATGGTCAACGATATGATTTCATCAAAGATTGACATCAGAAGAAATTTAATTTTGTCGTGTCGTATAAAGACCCTACACCAGGGTATACACCAGGACTGAAACTAATGAATTCTTACATTCAGACGGCATCAATATTAATAGTCCACCTACTTGGAATTAATGTACGGGGATGGGGCTAATAACATTTTGTCTGTCTGGATTCATGAAGTTAGATGCAAATTTTATAGATTTCTTGACATATTATATTTAGAATATTTCAACAGAGTTAGTGGCATACTACTCTTTCTCGTTTATATACTCATTAAGCGAGACTACTAAATACCCCCAAATCTAACCAAGTGTCTGACTCAAAGTAAAGGATAAATTAAATCTATTTCTAATTTTCTGAATCATAATGTTCATAATCGTTCTAGTACCCAATATTATTTAAAAAAGTTATAAATACTCTATTTAATAACTTTAGCAAAACTAATTAAATAATTGAAAATATTTATTAATTTAAAACTGTCGTTCAAAAACATGGCCATACGTTTTACGATACAATGACATTAATAATAATAACATGCGCCAGAACAAGATGGCGTACAGTAATAAATGAGTTCCATCTCGTAGAAAAATAACCAGAATGGGACATCCGTATATCAAACGGACGGAAAGACAATTCAACCAAATAATTATATAAGTATCTCCTATAAGTAGAATAAGAAAAAATCTTAGTAAAAACAATACTGAACCAAAAGCTAAAATAAATACATTAATCACACGAAACGTGAGAATTGTTTCAATTTATACAACACAATAAGTAGATCAATCAAAAAAAAAATCAATCGAATGAATGAATTGATAAAGCTTGTCCTAAAAATGGAGGATGGTCCCGACTTTCTAAACTCAGACCTTTCTTGATCTACTTTACAGGATCCCCCTAGTCAGAATGACAGATAGTAAAAGGCAAGTTTGCTCGTAAATTCGGCTTACTTCTCTAAAAGTGTCAACCAACTTTTGAAAAGAATAAGTTTTAGCGTGATACTAAACAGCGACAGTTGGTAGAATCATACCGAGATTGACTCTTATTTTTGGATATTGTTCAATATTTTATCAAAGAAAATATTATCATACATTTATTCTTTATTGTACATCATAAAATATTACAAATAAGCAGAATAATTTAAAGTACAACTGGCGACCTTATTCCCTAATGGCGATTTCTTCCAGGCGACCTTAAAAACATTAAGTAAAAAAATTAATTGGCATTTATTATTAATAATTATGACTTACGAAAATCATCTGGTGACCCTAGAAATTGAAATTTTTCCCTCAGGTATGAGGGTTTCATTGGATAGAATAATATACAGTGCAGCTGATAAAGTACATGCAAATCCCGGTGTCGACGAATAGTAAGCCACTTGAGCTGTTGACGAAATTGTGAAATGTGGTCATATTTGCGCAAGCAAAATACGAACCTTACAGTTATATTTTGAAATCGCATCAAGTTAATTAAATTGGTCCTCGCTCAAATTAAGGAAGTGATCTCATTGGCTGCAATACAGTCCTTTAAACATTGGGCCAGTTATCAATAGCAGCATATACATTTTCAACTGGAAAATTCTTCACTGCCAATCTTATGGGACCAATCGTTTTGCGGACTTCAAATTAGCATAGCGTTTAAAGCCTTACTCTTAAAAATTTACTGTATGATGAAGTCTGAAACGATCGTTTATTACAGCTCCGTACATAGATACTCCTTTAAATTATCATTTATTTGAATTAAGTTATTATATGGAGTAATAAGTCAGTCATAATGAATCTGAGGACTAATTCGAATTCAAGTAAAGCGTGGTACCATATGATGACTGGAACAGTTAACCACGCCACTACTATTGCGTAGTTATATTATAATAATAATAAGCGTAATAGTAAGTGGATTATTACCAGACTTTCTAATCGTTACTTAATTTTTCAGAGTTCCCTTATCCATGTTTTAAAAATAATGAATTGAAATTTTAATAAAACTACGTCTTTCTCAGAATATTCAATAAATTAAGAATGACCTTTCGAGAAAATGTTCCTTAATAAATAACATCCACGGATTAAAGGAAAGCGGACGTTTTTTTCATGTTTTGAGGTTTCTGAGATCTTGTTAAATTAAAAGATAGAAAATGTAATTTTGAAAAGTATCTTAACCTTGTGTCATTTTTATTAAAATGACAATTTATATTTTATTGAAAATATATACATAAATGTAAATAAAGGACGTATTAATATTTATAATTAAGTTTTTATAATTTCCAAATAAAAGTTTTTGAATTAAAATTTAGGTCCATTTAAGGTCATACTAGACATGACAAACTTATTTTGATATTACTTAATATAAAAAAGTGTATAAAAATGTGTATAAAGCTGTTGTTGTAATTAACATCTCCTTTAGAAGTAAAACCATTATATGTAGGAGGAATATTATTAAACTATCAACTGCAACTGCCCTTGCCTTCTAAGGGTATGTTTCTACTATATAATAATAATAATAATAATAATATTCTTTATTGCACATCCTCAAAAAGTAATAAAAATACATAATAACAGCAAGAAAAAAAAAACGAAATAAAAAAAAATGTACAAAAGGCGACCTTATCGCTAATAAGCGATCTCTTCCAGGTAACCCCAACGTCAAAGGAATTACAACAAGTAAAAACGGAAGAGGTGTACAACTGACAAAATAATATGAATACAACATATACACAACACATAATATAATACAATATAATAAATATTAAATATATATTTTAGATATAATACATCAACACGGATTGCTAAAAAGATAACAATATTATACTATAAAGAATGGATTTATAAGTAGGAGAAAATTATTTCGAAAGGAAATGTTTTTTTAAAGCGGTTTTGAAAGTGTACAGGGATTGAGAGCGTCAAATATATAGGGGTAAAGAATTCCAGAGACGAGAAGCTTGGACTGTGAAGGAGTTTGTATAGAAGGTAGTACAGTGAGAAGGAATTTTAAGCAATAAATTGTCTACGGAACGAAGTGAGCGGTTATGAGAGTCTTTTAAAAACTCAAATCGTTCTTTTAGGTAGGAAGGAGTAACTGGGTTGAACAGTATAGAGTAGAGTAGATAAAGCATATGAGTATTTCTGCAAAAGCGAATCGGCAGCCACTTGAGTTTTTCGCGAAAAAGAGAAACATGGTCATATTTACGCAAACCAAATATAAACCTAATACATAAATTTTGTAAGCGCTCAAGTTTGTTTAGCTGCTCTTCAGTAACATCAAGATAGCAAGCATCAGCATAATCAAGAATGGGTAGGATAAGAGTTTGAGCAAGGGCAATTTTCGTGGAAATAGGGAGAAAATTACGTAACCTCCTTAAGGGAGCAACAGAGGCAAACATTTTCCTGCTCACCTCAGTAATTTGTGGTCCCCAGGAAAGGTTCTGATCAAAGAGAACACCGAGATTTTTTATTGTATTCGTAAATGGTACTGGAACACCATCAAATATTATTGGTGGTAGTTTCAAGTGGTCAATTTTGGACAAAAGTCTGGAACTACCAATAATAATTGATTGGGTCTTAGTGGGATTAACTTTGAGACCAAAGGATTTACACCAACCAACAATAGATTGCAAATCTATATTAATTTTGCTAATCGTTTCTGGCAAAGTGGAGATTTGAGAATGGCAATAAATTTGGAAATCGTCTGCGTACATATGATAGAGAGAAGAAATGTTAGTGGTCATTGAATTAATGAATACAGAAAAAAGGAGTGGAGACAACACGCCACCTTGCGGAACTCCGGTAATGGTCAGGGACCAATCAGAATAAGAGTCATTGACTCTTACTCTTTGCCTTCGTCCGTGCAAGTATGAATGAAACCATTCAATCACCTCAGGAGATATGTACGTAATACGTATGTACTAGTATCTAATTCTTGTATTAATACTGTGCAAAACTTACACCTTTGCAATGTCAATTTCGACCAACATAAGGTATAATTGTTACAAGTCCTAATCTACTACGCCATTAAGATATATGCATAAATGAAAAAAGTTTTAACACTTACCTGCCGCTATTCTTACGTGACGCTATAAGGAAGTGATCCCAAAATGATTTATGACAAAATGGCGCAGCAATAAGCTTTATTCTTTACGGGTATATATAAATCAACCCGCATTTCTATTTGCTGACTTTTGCTACTAATCTAATTTCTTGCAAACACTTTCAAACTCTATTTATCTGAATATAGCTTTTTCCAGCGACTGCACACATAGTATAAGAATTTTCGTATGGAATAAAACCATCTATCTATCTACCAACCATGAAATGAAAAATGAAAACATATATCGTCTATCAACCATCTACATCTTTATTTGTACCTCTGATTAGTCATAAGTAACGACTACCCATCAATGTAATCGAAGTATGTCAAGTCACAATATCTCTTGGGTATTTCCGAACACTTAAGTGAATTCCCTCGTACTAATGCACACAGAATTGAACTTAGAACTTCAATACAGTAGGGGAAAAGATACACAGTAAACTTGTGTCGTTACAGCTACGTGTAGATAATTTCTCTTTGTGTGATCCTGAATTTTAAACTTGGAATTAAATTTTTAAAGTTTACGACTTAACTTATATTTTATTCACGTTTCTATAATGAATAAAATTTATACTTTGTGATCAACTCATAAACCTACTTGTAATACTTAAATCTTAGCCTCTGGGTAAAATTAGTTTGATATTATTTTAGGATTAAATATTAATTCATCTTAACTAAAATTCAGTTCATTTTATTCTTATTCGAAATTATCTATAAACATGTTAGCCATGTTGTTTTTATTTAAAAGGACTAGTTATTACTCTACTATATGTATAGACATGTCAATCAACAGTCCTATATATCTTGAGGGTTTTATGAAGTTATTCCTTTTTTTGTATCCCTTGTAAGGGAATACCAATTGAGTACAAACGGTGTTTTCTTTTCATCTTATACCGTGTTATAATTATAATTTCTGAAATGAAATCTTTCTCGTACTCTTCCCGGGACTATTTTTAATTTTATTATATTTTAATACTTAACTTAGAAATAGGTTAAATGATTTCGAGTAATTAAAACACAATGTACGATGAATATGTAAATTAAAACGACACTACTACGACTCAATAGTTGCACATTAAGCGACTTTGCTCTTTCAATTTTCACTTTCGCAACTAATATATACAGATAACATAGATATACGTAGGTAACACAGAAGACGAATGTAATAAAGATGAATGCTGTGGAGATGCGATCTCTTCGCAGAATATGCGGAGTCAGTCTAGCTGATCGAATCCGCAATGAAGAGATTCCCAGAATAGCAGGTACTAGCGAAGATGTCACGGTGAGAATGAAGAAAAACGTGAAGAAAGAATGGTAAAAAAGATTTGTATAGGAAAAGTGAGCGGTAAGAGAGACAGGGGGAAGCCTCGAGTGACCTTCGAAAACACAGTATCTATGATACTGGAGGAAGGTCACGTAAAAAACATGAGGACCCCTCGGATGGCATGTACGAAGAGGTTGATGTCTGTGGCCGAGGCGAAAGAGGTATGCAGGGACCGTAGCGTTTGGCGTTCCGTCGTCTTTGCTACCCCGTAAGGGATATGGCGTGAAGCTAAAAAAAATAATAAATAAATAAATATACAGATATATGGAAATTATAATAAATAATACTAAATAGTATTTTTTAATTTTTTATGTTACGGGAGGGCAAACGAGCATGTGGATCACCGATGACAAGTGTTCAGCGCCGCCCACGAACATGCAACATCGAGAAATAGCAAAAGCGTAGCCGGTCTTGGATATGGAGTATACGCCTTTCTTGAAGCTATACTTGTCTTTAATACCGCCAAAGGAAGTTTATTCCACATTTTAGTGGTATGTGAAATAAAAGTCCTTGAAAACCGCACACACATAAAGAAGCCCCTTGTGCCATACAAGATCGAAGGCTATGGCCATATCCAAACTAACTGCTAATACCATCTGCCCTAAGATGCATAAAAAATAACAGAAGATCACCAAACGATCGACCATATTGAAAGCTATATTGCCGGTCATTGATCAACTGGTGATCTTCGAGTTACTTTAGGAGCTGTCGGTTAATATTGTTATTTCTCCATTATATTGAAGAGAAGAGAGGTAATAGCGATAGGTCTGTAGTTAGTAGGGTCCGAGCTATCACCTTTTTTAGGGATCGAATGGACAAGGGCACGCTTCCATGTGACCGGGACTGTGTGATGTCTTTAAGATAGGAGTATCAAAATAAACGCTTTAGCACTGGAGATAGCTCGGGGACATATGGTTGTAGCACCATTGGAGAAATACTATGTAGAACTTCCAAACAAAAGAGAGACTTTCGAATAATTTTTTCGCCGAAAAACTATTTCCAGTATTGAGCTCTGCTCTGATGGTATGCGATTTTTTCCCCAGGTCATCCAAAGTCGAGTTTGAGATATGCACAGCAGAAAATTCAAGAAAGAGGCAGGCTGTCTATGTCCGGTAGACGAAAGTGCGTCTTGACCATGTGGGACAGACTAGTTACCAGAGCGAAGCTAAACACAGATCTACCCGCGTGGATTTGTAACTGAAATTAACAAGACGTTAATTTTAATTAATACATATGGGTTAATCAGTCAGTCATCTGTGAACTAATTAGAATGCAAGTAAAGCAAGCAACACACGAATATATTCTAAAGTGCTTTAAGCATTTAAAATAATAGTATTTTATGCCTTATTATTATTATATTGTATTGTCAAACAAAACCTTGATTATTTCATTGTTTTAGTAGTAAATAGATACTATTTCTTCCAGTCGGACCTCCTTAGAAATTAATTTTCTTTTACCTCTGCTTTAAGAATAATGAAAAAAAGATTTGAAATTGAAATAAAATTACATCTTTCTCAGAATTTTGAATAAATATACAATGACCTTTCAAGAAAAGGTTCCTCGATAAATAACATCCAAGTATTAAACTAAACCTAACTTTATTCATGTTTTGAGGTTTCTGAGACCTTGTTAAAGTAAAAGAAAATGTAATTTTGCTAAGTATCACAACCTTGTGTAATTTTTATTTAAATAATAATATATATTTTATAAAAATAGATATATAAAGGTAATAGAGGAATATATTTGAACGTGGTAAAGTTTTCATAAGGTCCAAATAAAACTAATAGAATGAAAACTAACGTTATAGTTAATTGAAGGTCATAATAATATTTACTAAGCTATCAAAAATAAATCCACCTTATTGAAAAACAGTCTTTAAGTAAAGTTCTTTCAAGAAATAGAACTAAATATGCTATATATATTAGGTTTGTAATTATATTATTTATGTTACTGATAGAGATCGACCAGCGAGTGTATTAATTAATTCATACTAAATATAATAAAATGTTAAACACAGAAAAGTCTCCATATTCATAAAATGGTATTGTATGGTATTACAAAACCTTCAATTTATGGTTCGTATATTTGAGAGAAATGAACTTTTTCTAATGTTATTGTAAACAATACAATGAATTTAAATAATACGTTTCCTGTATATTTGCTGTATGACTGTTATTTATTCATAGGTAAGGTGTCTCCTATTACATATGCGTGTCCTCTATATATTATTTTGAGCAATAAATGAGATTACGTCGTTTTTATCACCCTCGAGATCACTTTTAGATGCATCAACGAAAGTAGTAAAAGGAATGTAGCAAAGTAAAAACGTGGTTTTGTATCGTCATAAACGAAACGTAAACAAGATCAAGCCATAAAGTAAAAAGAAGAGCGATGTCGGTCTCAAGCACCTAATAGAAACAATACATTTCTTTTTCAAAAGAAAAATAAATAAACTTTTGGAGGAGGAAAAAATATAATGTTAAAATCGATCAAAACAATCCTTTTGATAAACAAATATATATATAAAAATATAAACACAAATTATTTAACAATTCATCTTTTGCGTAATATTTATATTTTTCAATTCATACTTTTTTATAATACATTAGACAGCCCGGCGAACTTCGTACAACCGACTGCAACTTTCACACTTTCAGACTTTTTCATTTCTTACGCCTCTTTTATTCTAATAAAATATATCAAAGAATTCAGACAAATTGACAAATAGATGCACGCACCTATAAATATTTCAAAACTAAATGATTATTTATGAAGAAATGAAATGTTTTATATGTAAGAACGTTGTGTGTTTGAAAATTAAATTATAATTTCATGTATTTTCCGCTACTTATATCGTTATAACTTCCCTGAAATTCCACAATTATTTCAAAATGATCCAAATTGGTCCAGTGATTTTCGAGGTTTAATGTCTCATTAAACCAAACAAACAGCAAATTATTTTCCTATATATAGATATATATATTATATATATACGAAATTAAAAAGATTTGACACCAACCTGCCGCTATTCTTACATGTGACGCTATCAGCAAGCGGTCCCAAAATGATTTATGACAAAAGTGGCGCAGCAATAGGCTTTATTCTTTCCGAGTACATATAAATCAACCCGTATTTCTATTTGCTGATTTATGCCTCGCTTTCTAAAGCCACAGCTCAATGTGGCTTTTTTAAATCTACTTTCTTTTGACTTGCAAACACCTTCAAGATGTATTTATCATAATATAGCTTTTACCAGCGGATCCCAGCGAACGCTGTATGGGTATTTTGTACGAAATTATACCCTATATCCTTATCTGTACCCCTGACAACTTGTGTGTAAAATTGCATTATATATCATATTTATTGACATTTATAAAACAAACTAAATCGTTTTTTTTTATTTTATGTGATACTATATTCATTTCTCTGGCTACCCCGCAAGGGATATGGCGTAAAGATAAGTAAGTAAGTAAGTATATTTATAATTATTATTTGCACTAGTAAGTAGTCATTTTAATTATTTTTTAATATTAATAAAAATGACAAACCAGTCAATAAAAACAAAGAACTGCAACGGCAATATTCACTATTCAAAAGTATCGCTGAGCCTTTTTAAATGATACTTCAAACAACATTAAAAAACAGTATAAGTGTATTACAGTATATTATTATAGACTTCCGAGAAGAAGTAAACGATGGTTTATATTTGTAACGTGGAATTTTGTATCCATTATTCATGACAATTTTGATCTAAAAAAATTTGTGGAAACCAATAATAGGCAACGGAAAATACAAAAATGAAAATTTAAATTTCAAATACAAGTTTTCGTAGATGTAAAACATTTGATATTTTTTGTATTAATAACTACCCATCGATGTAATCGAAGTATGTCAAGTCACAATATCTCTTGGGTATTTCCGAACACTTAAGTGAATTCCCTCGTACTAATGCACACAGAATTGAACTTAGAACTTCAATACAGTAGGGGAAAAGATACACAGTAAACTTGTGTCGTTACAGCTACGTGTAGATAATTTCTCTTTGTGTGATCCTGAATTTTAAACTTGGAATTAAATTTTTAAAGTTTACGACTTAACTTATATTTTATTCACGTTTCTATAATGAATAAAATTTATACTTTGTGATCAACTCATAAACCTACTTGTAATACTTAAATCTTAGCCTCTGGGTAAAATTAGTTTGATATTATTTTAGGATTAAATATTAATTCATCTTAACTAAAATTCAGTTCATTTTATTCTTATTCGAAATTATCTATAAACATGTTAGCCATGTTGTTTTTATTTAAAAGGACTAGTTATTACTCTACTATATGTATAGACATGTCAATCAACAGTCCTATATATCTTGAGGGTTTTATGAAGTTATTCCTTTTTTTGTATCCCTTGTACGGGAATACCAATTGAGTACAAACGGTGTTTTCTTTTCATCTTATACCGTGTTATAATTTCTGAAATGAAAGCTTTTTCGTATCTTTCTCGGGACTATTTATTTTTATTATATTTTTATACTTATCTCTGAGATGGGTTACACGCATTGAAGAAATTGCTACGAATCATTTTATTTGTGTTATTTTATGAAGTATCCTTTTATTATCCATCACCGTCGTGATCAACATCATGGAGGTCCTTCGTTAATTAGTTATGAATACACTATGACACTTGTTACTTTAAAAATAATTCTGTTATCACTTTGTCTGAATGTATAAGAGCATACAGAAATAATAATATCAAATTGCAAACGGAGTACATTAAAACACAATGTACTATGAATATGTTAATTAAAACGCCAACTGGGACTCGATAGTCGCACATTACGCGGAGACTTTGCTCTTACATTTTCCACTTTCGTAACTAATACTCGTATGTAGATATATTATAATTATAATAAAATATTACTAAATAGTAGAGAGATATTTATTAAATGAAACATTTTCTAAATCTTAAATGTTAATTTTGGGTTATTACTCATTTGGAATAATAGCATTGAAATATAATAAAAAAACACTTGTCTTAGAGTTTGATTGTAAAGAAATTTAATGGTGTCAGACAGTGAATGGTTTCTGCGAATATGAAATAATTTAAAATTGACTTGTGTTAAAATAAAACGTTGTAAAAATTATTCTCATGTTTAAATAGATACTAAATTTAATGAATCGTCACAAGTATATGACGATAGTACTAATTATTGTTATTTCAACTAACGTATAAGTGCATACGACAAATGTGCTCATCTTATGATAATATTATAAGATGAGGTAAATATTAATATATTACATATTAACTATAATATATAAACTATTTTAATGTTAACGTATTAACGAAATGTAACGGTGAGTATACCACAGTTGTGAGAGTTTGTATTTAGTAAAAACAAATTTCATAAAATGAGGGTCCAGTATTTTTTAAATATTGAAATATAAAAACGCCATGTTGGTGTAAAATTATTTTAAAATAATCTAAAATTATATCTGAGGAAGTCTTTGGTATTATTAACTCAAATGTGTTTCTGATACAAGAATCGTTGATATCATTTTATTGTTAGTATCAAATTAAATAATTGACAATATAATCTTCTCACGTCTGGACGGACGGGTGATTATGAATATAAAATTTAAATATTCGTATGTGTATCGACACAAAGTACAAAAGGCTGTCTTTTTGGACTCTATGTAGATAATATGTACTGTCTATATAAACAATCAATGTTGGTCTATTTATAAACAATATCGTTTTTGTCTTATTCGATTTTTATTTTGTGTGATATCATTTTAAAAACCAAACATGCAGCTTTTAATGACATTTCTGTTTTAATTACTACTGACATACAATTTGTCAAAGCTTCGAACACCAAATAAAGATTTGTTTTTTTAAGCGTTATTAGCCTCGGCTTTGATCATGATTCTAATTTAGACTTTATTTACAATGCAAATGGAACACTGCAGGAAAGAGATGAAACCACGTCACCGGGGAAGGCAGACATGCAAAATAGCGATTCAGTCTCTCATCAGCAACACGACACTCTTGGGAACGGTTAGCTTTTAAAATCTGAATGGATTAAAATTTCGATACCTTGAAGGATTTTTATAGCGATATGCAAAAAAGGTTTTTTTTTATCGGTGTGATAAAAATTGCAGATATTATTTAATAGTAATATACTAAGAAAACTTAGTTGCCACTGCGATTGTAAGGGAGAAATGGTAGCGTAAGTAAAAATTATAAAAGCTTCTACTCTTATACTTACAAATACATACAAAATTTAAAAACCATTAAATTTTGTATGTATTTGTAAGTATAAGAGTAGAAGCAAACCAAACCAAACCATAGCCATTGCCTTGCTAATAATTGTAAATCTTTATTTTACAAAAACAAAAATAAATTTGAAAACAAGGACAATGTACATAAAACTCAACTGCGGAATTTAAAATGCATTCGCCGTCGAACGTTAAGCAATGTTATCGAGAAATTATAAAGAAAACATTTTTACCCAGCTATAACGATTCAACCGTGGAACTTTGCAATCCATGAGCTGAATTAAAGAGGAAGCTTCGAAATTTTATGGTGAATTTCTCGGGTGAGATTTATAATAAAATAGAATTCATTGATGCGCAATTTTACCATTTTTGATCTTATGTGGTTGAACTTGGTTTCATTTTCGCCTGTGACGTCTCATTCTCGGAACGATCCGAGGGTAATGAGTCACAAAACATCGGGTTAGTGTGTTCCAGCCGTTTATCTTAGGCCGTCGGTGATATTCTTGATATCGCGGTGCTCCCTCCACTTGTGGAAGGTTTTTCTAAGCTTCTGCGGTTAGCTCATCATTATTAACGTTCAAAGCTTTGGATGGATTGGTTAAATGTCATGAGATTGTCGAACCATTACGATAGTGTGATAATTATATTATATAAATTAAATCTAAATAAAAGAGTCATCTATTAGCATCAGAAAAATTAGGTATTTGTATGTTTGAAATGTTCCATATTATAAATGTATCACCAATGTTCCATATTATAAATGTATCATGACCAAGTTTAAACTCAATGCCCAAGTGAACCTAACTATTTTTTTTTCTTTTTTTTTATGTTAGAGGAGGGCAAACGAGCTCGCGGGTCACCGTTGATCTGCGATCACCGCCGCCCATGAACTCTTCCAATATCCGAGGATTCACAAGAGCGTTGCCGTCCTTGGAGATAAAAATATATAAATATATATATAATAGGTCTTATAGACAAAAATAAGTAACCGAACTTTTTCGAATAATCTAACTAATACATATTTTCAATACATGTCTTGAAAATAAAAATAAATAATAATTATTAATTTTCATTAGCCGTAATTGGTTGTGACAATAAAATGTTACATACCGGTCTTAGCTGCCATTGCGATTGTAGCCCCGAGGATCGCCAGAGACGCGATCAACCGACAGAAGATCGACGGCATGATGATCACTATCACTACACCATCGCATCGCATCACATCACATTACGTATAAGACATCACGGACGTGACACTTATCACGATATTGTTCGAGACGCCGTCAAAGATCATACTAAATATTGTATATGGTCTGACATGTATCTTTCATATATTAAATGAGTTAATATTATTGTTCACTCTGCAATTCATATTAACTTAATTGATAGTTAGTTATTTTTTGGACTCCAACAGTTTTGAGCACCCGAGACATCTGAAATTAAAAAAAAATGATTAAATTATTATTTTACAATCTAAAAGATTACTATAATAAATTAACAAAATTGGTAACAGCCTAGTTATAATAACATAGAAAAGCAAATCTTCTGGATAAACACATACTCGTACATAAACCTTACCGCGGCAGTTAAAATTAATTTAGTAAACTATTTCATCCCCCCAATATCCATGGTCACAATTATAAATCCAATTTATAAACACAGCGAGTTCGAATTTGACATGGCGAAAACGTAAATAGTGCATTGTCGCCGTCAGACTTCCCAAATTCGAAATTCAATTCTCGAACGTGCAACATACGCGTCAAATGAAACACGGTATAGAATTGCAATTTGAAATTTTCAAATTTGAATTTCGAATGCTGTGATTATATTTATTATATAAACAGTTCGGATGCGGTTAAATTATTTCTTTGAAGTGGTGATTTCCGGTCTCGAACACGCAGAATTGCTATAGTAATGACATCCAATCTTTCTTAATTATTTTGTATTTCGGGGAAACTATTCCTAAAAACGTATGCATTTTATATTTAGAATTGATTTAAAAATACCCGTTCTATTTGCAGAATGTGTGATATATTATATTTTACAAATATTATCCCTATGACTCAATCCGCCTTTGCAAAACGTCGATAGCTTTGTTAATGAAGAGGTTTAATTTGGATAATTAATTAGCTGCAAATGAAAGCTTTGTTTTTGTAATGTTGTTTGAAATTACTTTGAGTATTATTGGAGTTTTGAATTAGATGAGGCCTAAAACAATGTGAAGCTCAAAACAATTTTAAACGTAAATATTATAAACAATAGCATTTTTGTATTTTAATATTTAATGAAAGTTTTTCTTTAGATTATTTTTTCCATTCAATACACTTAAGTTATGGCAACACCATTTACATTATATTCGTAACCAATTCGATGTAGCCTTCATTAGGATAAACTGTGCCATCACATATAAAAAAATAATTTTGATAGAAAAAACATAGAATAATTGATCAACTTGTTCAAAGAACAGAAAATATACTATTATTAATACACTTTAAAATAATTTATACTTTTTTTTATATTATTTGGATATCATAAAGACACTTCCCTGATATTTTAAGTTATTATATCACTTTTACATACAAATTTCTTTATCTGATCTGTCATGTCAAATAAGTATTTACTAGCTCGGGTCACTTTGGCCCCGCCAGTGTAATCTGCCACAGAATACCCACAACCTACTTCATAAAGCCATTCGACCGTATTACGGGAAGAAATAAAATGTATAAAAAGTAATTGTCAAAATATAATAAAGGAATAAATGGAACGAACATAATGCAATTGCATCCGAAATAAAAAGTATAAAGTATTTGTTTCAGGAGGGATTAGGATTTTTGTTTATTGGAAATAAGTTCTAATTACACGTACTTTGTTAATGAAACATTTGAAATAAACCGGTCAACTCTGAACCATTTAATTCACCCTATTGTTAGTAGAAAAAGTGATGTAGAATTAACCTAAAAAATAAGGTAAACTGGAAGTGGAGGAAAGACAGCTGTGGCCATTTCACTGGTGCTTATATATGGAATGACTCAGCTTAAATAGTAAATCTCTAAGAAGATAGTGTGAAGTAGATATTTCATGTGTTATAACTAAGTTTTGTACAGTCATGGAAAAACCTTATTCCAAAATCTCCTTCTCTTCTTTTTTTAACTGATAAATTGGAATGATTGGTATCGGTTTTTTATTTACATCGGTGTTGAAAAAATATTATAAATGAAAAAATTGTTTTTTTTTCTTTTAATTAACGTATAAATGTTCCTTTTAGTTACAAAACATATCGTCGGAGTCATTTCACGATGCCTCCAAACCTCAAAGTACTAAACTATCATAAGAACGAGCTTGACTCTTACATTCTACAACAACCCTTAATGCCGGCTTGGCTTTAATCCAGGGATTTTGTTAATTTACATTCGAAGCGCTTAAGAACCTATTTCTATAAAATTTAAGAACAAAAGTGGAAGGAAATGTAAGTTACAGCTGCTTTAATTATCTTTTGCATGTTATATATATTTAATACTTATAACATTATAAATAAAGTTATAATTGTGGTTCTACAGATTAGTCAATCAGTCAATCGAAGCACGAAATGATACCAATCACAAAACTCGCACTCGCACATCGCAGCTTATCTCACGGTGGCTTAACTGGAACACATTTGAACAGTCAAAATTATATCATTTCTTCGGAGCTCCTCACAACGAAGGTCGATAATCGGTCGCGGTTGTTAGAATTTGCCAGCATCTGTACTGGGGTTAGCAATTGTACGTATTCGCTTCGTTAAGTCGATGTATTGGTTCATTGTTGGTTGGCTCCTCGCCGTTAGTTGAGAATCAGTGTTGATGAAATTCAGTGAAATTGTACGAATTTATCAAGTTTACTCCGGCGGCTTCCGATATTTTCCGTGCCTTGAATCTATTGTTACATCAAAATAAACCTTTGATTTTGCTCGATCCTCGTTAGTATTCGTCGTTTCAAGTTACTGATTCTAAAGAAATTATTTCTGCTTCCCTTTGCTGTGTTTCAGAACAACAAACGGTCGATGATAACGATGTTCCTTTTAGAAAAAAATGTCCTTTAAAAATCCCTTGAATTTCTCTTTGTCAATAAAATGAGAATTAACTTAGTTTATCTAGAGAAACCACATCTCATCTCATTAGAGCAATAATATAATGAAAAGAAAAACAAAATTTTTATCAACTTAAATGCAAATTTTTAATGAAGAATTCATTTAAATCGGGGGTACTATCCGCTGCAATTACTGAATATATATACAATATATCTATAAAGAGAAGAATATAAATTAGTTAATTACTTGCAGTTTTTTTTAGTTCCACCACTTTTTATAATACATTTCTATTTAAAATATACACACTACACGTACTCCAAAAAAGCAAACTAAATGGCAAGAACTACTAAATATTTGTAAAATATTAGCTTATTTTAAACTGAGGGTATGTATCTTCAATCTGACTTTCTCAATGACGGCATTGTAAGCAATGAATGATAGAATCAATCCGTTTGTCTCTTACTTCTAGTAAAACGATTAATTATATTATTTGACGCGTGGCGTGTATTCTAAGGATGTGGATGATGTATCCGTCCCTCCATCTTCCTTATACCAAGTCGGTCTCCCACCAGATCACCTCGAGTTATTGTTGCTCAAATATCTAATATAAATGTTTTTGGTTACCTTGATACGATTTTTGTTTTGGATGTAATATTCTTCATTTTCAATAAGTAAAATAATATTCCAAAACTGTTTAAGTCCTTACCTACGTAGTAATAAAGACTATAATGTTTGACAATCGTAGTCTACTATACGAGTACAATTAGTTCTATTCCATAATTTTCTATTCGCTGATTTCTTTGTTTTAATACTTAATAATAATATATTTTGTACTACTAAAACATATATTTATAAATATATTCTGAAATGTATATAATAAATTTATTGTCTATCATACTAAAGGTCTATGACACTATCAAACACACAATATCTTTTTTTACTTCGTTTAAGAAATTAATATATATAAAATTCACCGAGATTTATCAGTAAATATGTGATAATTAATAATTAATCTATTTGCGTACCGACCTAATTCCATTACGTTGTATTGAAACAGATTACCGAACCTTTCATACTGTTCCTTATTAATAAGAGTCGTAATTACATTTATGATATGTACTAAAATATCGAGCATATAATGTCGAATATAAATGATTTGAAAACGAATATTGTATTATTATGACATGTCTTTTATTCTCCTGCATTGTTGGAGTTAGAGCATCTGATTCTCCAGGTAGGTATATGAGATTGGTTATCGCTGCGGTACTTCAATATTTTTAGACTAAGAGAGCACTCATTGACACTTTCGATACTCAAATCAGATCAATCAATTTTGCGCCATATCATCAGCTTTCCGAAAGAAAATAACTTTGGGGCAATGTTTTATATAATATTTTTATTAATTTAACCATATATTAGATATTTCCACATAATAGAGATTTTCTCTGCAGTAACCCTGTTCAAATTTCACCAGCACCTGACGCCTAATAATTTTGATTAGTTAACGTCCAACGGAAACCGTTGCGGTGACGCCAAAATGCATCAATCTGATCCTTTAACAGTGTAAAATAACTGGCAATTTACCTCTGCCTTTTGCAAACCCTAATCATAATATAACACTATGCAATAAGATTACTTTTATACATACATTAACGAAAATAAATAGGCATTTATATTATTATTTGTTTATTTAATAAATCTAATATCACCAGATATATTTTTAATATTCGATGCACTACTAATGCGCTCAGTATCGATTGGGTTATTTCTTTTTTGAACACTGTACGTGCGGAGGAGGACTGAATCAAATGATACAAATGTATTTCACGTGATATGCACCTCGCTTGAGAGTGACACTTTCAATTTAGGTTAGTGCACTCTTATTGGGTAGTTCCTTTACATCACTAGTTCCACACGGCTATAGGTTACATAAAGATGTCGCATTACGGTTATCGATAGACATCTAATAATACTGTTTTGGATTACTTTTACTTTTTATCATTACAATTTAGTACTAACGTCATTTCAAAGTAACATATCATTAAAATACATAATGGCGTTCAGTTGTCTCAAAAATGGAGTAACCTGGGCTTAAGTACATAAGGACATATTGCAGTAGGTTCGCACTGTCCCCAACCACACCACCCTTTGAGTGAACATCTTACTAATTTTATATAACACCAAAGTGGCAAAAAGAATAATTAATTCTATATATTGCAATGAAATGATCAATTCAATGCTATTGTTGTTTTATTAAAAATATTGATGTATTGTTATTAAAGTAATAAAGCGGATTACAATATGAAATGCACGTCATATTCAACAAAGGTATTGTAACAACTTTAATGTTATTGCCATTATAATTATTCAGATATTAATCTGTGCGTATATTGCAGTAACAAAGAGTCTATATTAACTAGGTATTATTCAATATATTTTATAATATTTGTTTACTTATATAATTGATAACGCTTAACTGTTTATTGTTCTTAGTTATTTCAATGTTTATTAGAGACACGTGATTACTTCCTGTAAGTAATTTAGGTTATTGTTAGTTATTGCAAATATACAGATATTCAGTGTAAAGTAAGTGTGCGGTGACTGGTCGTATTGCTAGCCACGGATTTCCCTTTTCTTATTATTAATTATTATTATGACGGCTTATCGAATAGATTGCGTTGATTCTGGTCGTTCGTACATTGCTCACTAAATATGTTGACGTTTGTGAAACAGTGATCACTATAAAAAAAACCCAGCTGATTTTGTTGTGTGGTTTTCTCAGACCGGGGCGCGGTTGGAACCCTCGTAGCCTTATTTTAAGTCGGAGAGTGTCTTTACAGAAGGGCTCATTTTGATACATACGATATCAAAATAGGCCCTCCTGTCACTTCCACTTGAGGTACACAAATGATCACTGGTATGGGTTCAAAGTGGAAAATATATAAATAAATAAATAAAAATATTATTGATTAAGACTGTACGAGTAAGTGAATATCGTTTTACCTCTACCACTGGCACTGCCTTCTTCATTAGTAATCATTCACCAATGAAAAAAACTCTAGTGACCCATTTAATAACATCGATCATTAGATGGATATAATTCATACAAAATATTTTTTTTAGTTTAAACATAGTTAAATTAAATTCATTAATACAAACACAAAACGAAGAAAAGATAAGAAAAGTCTTATAAATATAAAATAGTGATTGAATTTTTAAACTTTTATTAACTTTGATAGTTAAATAAAATACTACTCCTTCAAGTATTCGTTGACTTTAACAAGTTTTACATTCACTACCAACTTAGGTAAGAGATCGTAATATGTTTATGAAAGGTACAAAATGATGTTTAATTTTTCTTCATTATTCTCTACTTACTTTGTATCGCAATTCGATATAATATTAAACTAGAAGTACTATGGATGAGACTACTATCATTTATTAATTTCACACATAATATTAAATGACAGTGTTGTTATGGAAGGATGCGGCGTTGAGTCAGCGGACGTGTGTCGCCGCGGCACTATTGTCATTAACGTAATCTAAAATATATTTATACACACTGAATTATAGAAAAAAATAGATGTAAATTTCTTAAATACTTTTTAATATGGTATATAAAACATCACCTGTCTAATTTCGGGTTCATATCAGCTATACCATCTGTGTATGCGTTGGCAAGAAAACAATAGAAGGACATTTTTCACACCTCCAGTTGGCAATTTCAAAGCAACAGCGAGACTCAAGTTCGTATAGTGTAAGATTTTAGCGACGAGAGTTTTATTTTTTTTCTCCTTGACATATTTAGTTTATTGATTATTTATACGATATTCACATATATGTATTTATATAATTAATAATATAAAATATGACAAACTAGTTACACTTTATCTTAAAAGATAAACGTGTTGCTTATAATTTGTACCCGAGCTCAGCAACAAATAACACGTCTGCGAGCTGCGTGTCGTTGCGACGTTTCCAATTTGCCAGCCTTTGTGCATATGTCGGTGCCGCATATGCAGCTGACTTTGTTTTATATTACCCTATATATCTATGATAATAAATACTAAAGTATAATCTACAAAGGTTACCTAATAATATAAATGGTATGGTAACAAAGTGAATGGTAATGATGTGAGCTATAAAGGGACAATTATTTGCAATGCAATGAGAAAAACGTAACGTCACGTAAAAAAGACGTATTAATATTACTCCTTACAACTACGCCCATCAAGAAAAGTTAACAGAAAATAAAACACAAATTAACACTTGGTATGAAGTAAATTTCATCAAAAAGAAAATAAGTAAACTTTTTTTACGGAAATGTGTCTTATCCATACATTAAAGACTTGATATATGATTGTGATTACTGAATAAGCTCCTACAACAGCAAATGTGTACTGGTTAGGTTAGACTTATTTTAGAAAATCGAATGTTTGCAATACAGAAATATCCACAAAAATGTGTTCCTGATTTTTATAATATCGCATTTTGTAGAATGTCTAAATAATATGTAAATAATTTTTCAGATCTCATTATAGAATAATGTCAAATATTTAGTTAGGGATAAAAGTTTTAAAAATTTACAAAGTATAAAAGGTAAAACATTTAATAATAAATGTATTTTAAAGATCCCTGACCTCCCGTCGCACGTGATGTAACTCAATTCAGAAAGCGTTGGAACACGTCACGAAAATGTTGAAATCGTGCGATACGAGCTCCATACAGTATACATACGAGTATGAGAACGGCACGCTGAGATACAGCACCAAGAATTAGAATCTAACACACGTGCAATAAATGTATCTATAACTTTTATGAGATTACTCAGCTATCACTTGACATTATTCACGTCTAGGTTGAAAAAGATGGAATAAGATATATACTTATTATATTTCTAACTTTAATATCTATCGAGTTCATTTTTAAATAGACAATTACACATTTAGGAAAATGCTAGACTTATAGTATGGTAGGATGAATGGTAGGTATGATAACATATACAAAATATAAGTATGTAGTTAATTCTTGGTGAATGTAGATGTCATTAGTCCTCCAAAGGGGGAATTAGGCAACGCCTATTGACTCCAGAGGAGCCATAAATTGGTGCCCCGTTAACTCAAAACGGAAGCTCAATTAATCGAACGCTCAGAAACGAGCGGAATTTGACGCACAATAATAAAACATTTGTTTCTTCTAACTTAAAGAAATGTTTTTTGGAGAATATTGTATTCTTGCAGAATATTTTATAGAATATAAAAAAGCAATAGTTCGTTGTTATTTGTCGGATGTAAAGCCTTAATCACAATTTTTAAAATACAATGCCTGTTTGTCTTTTTTTTGGTTATCTCATGACAAAACTTACTTAACTTAAGTGTTTGATTAATTCTGACATTCCTGGTATATGATATCTATATCCACTTGTAGATATACAATATATATGTATAACAAAAACTAATCCGACCAAATCTCGTTGCAGATTAACGAATTGAATAGAACAGAAACGTAGTAGCCAAGTTACACCTCCGGAATTCGGTGGTCAGTGAGTATTTCGCAGTCCATTTAACAAAATCGATTGCCTCGAGGATGGTCGTTTAGGAACCTTTTTTTGTTAAATATAGATTCTCTTGGTGAAGTTCTTACAAATGATAGCCATAAAAATAAAAGCTTGTAATAAAGGAAAATCTGGCCAAAAATACAGTTACAGCGCTTTGCGAAAGACAAGAACGAACATTTGATAGAACTTATATTTTTTCTTTGTTTTCATCAGAACCAGAATGGTGAAACAGTACAGACTATGTAAGCGTGAAACACCAGTTATCCAGTACACAACCAGCAATCTATCGATTGACACTCTCCCCTCATACTTCCAACTAAATTGTCTTTTTAATAATTATAGAAGAAAAAAATTAAACAGTAAACAAACGATAACAAAAATTTCATGACTCTGATAGAAGTATCTATAACTATACTGATATTGTAAAGAAGTCACTTTAGTTTTGTAACGAAAATTCTCAGTTGTTTCTGAACCGATTTGACAAATTCTTTATTCATCGGAAGAACATTGTTGTAATTTCGATTGAAATCAGGACCTACGTACGTAAAATCGTAGTAAGACAAAAAAAGCGCCATCGATCTTATTTAGGCGTGAGGATTGCGTTTTTATTAATTATGATGCAAAAATTACGGTTGATAGTTTTTAGTGAATCTAAAAACCATATACAAATTTTTCACAAATAAGTTATATATTATTATTACAGCATCCATTGGCCAGTCTGGATCCAAACTTGCTTTTATCTATTCAGGTTCGAATGAATTTTAAGACATTATCATAAAAATGTGTACAACTCGATACACTTTTGTCTTTATTACAAATATTGGCCAAATCATTTGTGTTTTCTCCTAAGAGTAAGAACATCTCGAAAATTTTGAATTTAAATTTTTTGGTAAAAATAATCCACATATTAATTTTATTGTATTGTTAATAGCTTTAATCGGTTAGCTTCCCGTTAAAATATTTGAAAGTTTTCCAAACCAATAACTTTTAATTACACAACATTTTATCATAATCCGTCCATCAAGCACCAATTGGAATTGTATTCAATGAACGTACAGATTTTGTTATTTACTGTTCGTTTTTGTGTTCTATGGAATCTAGCTCACGACCTGTTCACCTGGATTGTGTAAACCTTCACATTAATGTCTCCACATACAGTTACGAGAATCTTATGTTCTGTTAGTTTTAAATGTCTGGTTTGTACAAAGTGGACACGTTGTCTTGTGAGTGCAGTATATACGTATTTTGTATTATATAAATGGAAGTAACTCAAATAGTATATGCTTGTTATCTAAGTTTAAACAAATAAAATAAGTAACTTTATTTCGTTTTAGTAATAAATGTGTTAAGAACCAAACTCCGTGCAATTATTCAAGTACATATGTAAAAACCATTTAAAGCATAGAATTTAACCATTTAGATTTTTAATGAATATTTTAAAATAAATATTCGTTTTGTAAAAAAACAAAAATAAGAGTTAATGTATTCCTATTAAAACACGTTAATATTTGTAACAATTTCTACCAAATTGAATTTTTGAACAGTATAGTTTTACATTTTAATATAACATCATTTTACAAATTCACTAATTATTTTGTTGTTTGTTGATTATTGATTATTGATCCTTCTGTTTGATTATTTCGGTTATTAAATTTACTAAAAATGGTTCATTTAACTTTAGATTAATAAATTCCATTCATGCGTTGTAAATAAAAATGCCAAAACGACCTTTATTGTTCAAGAATTAAGAAATATAATTAAAGGTACATCGGGTCGGTCGAGTCTTCAATAGAAGTTTCAAGTTAGGTAATCTTAAATATAATTAAATGAAGCATCTATTAAAGGTTTATAAAAATGAGTGCTACGTGTATGATACAGAGCTACTGAGTCAGATAATAAATTATCAAACATTACCTGATTTATGAACCATAGTATTAAAACGTAATTAAACATAAGAGGTTTTGACTTATCTTCATAGAGCATTAACTAAACCTCTAAAGTTATTACTTCCATACTTTCATTTATTTCAATAATTATATATTATAATATTCTACGTTTTAGTTTCTCTTATTAATATGTTAATTAATAAGAGAAATATTAATATCCTTAATGCAGAAGAAAAATTACATAATGAAAATATATTTTTCATTAATAAGTAGAGACCTGTCATCCGTATTTTTATTTCGATTAAGAATTTAGATTATTATATTAAGAGAAAGTAGGTAAAATACTATGTCTTATTTATTTTAAAAGCTACAAACTAAATTCCTAGCAAACTAATTATATTAATACATAAACATTAATTATTGTATAATTTGTTTGAATTTATCTTTTATTAATTTTGTAACCCAACGATTGGATTTAAAAACACTACAAAAATATCATATTAAATTAAAAAAAGATTCAACAAAAATTAATAGTGTACATATCCACCCCTCGTTAACGAGGCCATCAGTCCTCCTGAACGTGCCTCGGATAGGGGTTGATGATCTGGATCAGACCCATTCTATCCTCAATACAAACAGGTCTTTGATGTTCTCTGGTTCTACAACTTTCGGTTAAACAACTTCCCAAACCGTGTATCCTATTTAGGGACTGCTCTATAATTAAGACTGCAAGTCTTTTGCGTTTTATACAGAATGTTCAAACTGTTTCAAACAACAAAAATGAGAAATATTTCAAAAAAAAATGCTATTAAGTTGCCAAAAAACTATGAAGTTTTTTTTTGATTGTGTCATGACAGCACACATTATATGAAATATTATTAAAATATTACGTTACCCTAAAGTGAATAGGTTTAAACCACGCTTTCAAACATGCATTAACCTATGAAGTAATGATCGTATGAGCGCTTAGAAACAGCGAAACATCCCACATCCCGCACCGCACCCTATAACTCCACACAAACCCTTAATTTTGAAAAACTATTTCCGTGTTTGTTGTCTAGGTTTTGCATTCAAACAAAGTGTGAAAAGCTATACCCTTTTTAAAAGTCTCTTCTTTTATAAAAAAAAATTTTTTTTTACATTCACAAATAATTGTGAATAGAAAAAAAACTATTTTTCTCGGTATCTGTGTTCATATACAAAAATACACAAACACCTGGTCTGGTATGATTTGAGAAAAAAACAGTCTCTTCATAATACAATGTTGCAGCAATGATTTTGTAATTCAGATTTAGACTTCACGCCACTAATTAAGGGACGTTTTCATGCAGAAATATTTAATGAATCTTCTTATTATTGATAAATAAATGAGTTCCACGATAATATTACAAACTCATTATTTTTAATTGTCACGCTCGTGAGTAAATGTTGCAATGTTGTAGATGTACTGCTGCATGTATTGCTGCATGTACTGCTGCGTGTGCTGCTTACATTTATTGACACATGTGACTTTGGTCGAATTCAGTGTATATTTTTAGCGTTGATTTAAAAAGGTCTTACAAAGTAAAAACTAAGAGTATAAATTATATTGAAACAAATATACTCTGTATATAGTCTTTAAAATTCATTCCTCACTAAAAGCTCCATAAGATTTAGCTCGGATCGTAATTTGTCCTCCTCACACTCATCTTTGCCCAAGCGCAGTCTCTTATCCATCTAGGCTTAGTAATCTAACTTAATTTACAAATCCATTACAATATAGTACTCACTTACACTTTAACTAATATTATATAAAAGATTAGAGACTAATACTCGAGTTGGAAGTCGTAACATGCTCTCCGAAAGTTCGTAAAACTTTTGTCAAAACAGTAGATTATATAAATATGAAATGGAATAATATACATTAAAACGAAGATTATCCTTAATTTCACCTCAAACTACATAGATATCTACGAAGAGTTGCGATGTCACCATACTAATTAACAGTTACTGGTTTAATGATTTTTTATCCTTAACTGATTACAATTGTAATACTTATTACCTACCAGTAAGGTTTAATTTCAAATCGCACCAGACCGACACCAGCGTAATTTTCATTACAACTACATTACTGCAATTGCAGGGTCAATTTAATTGAATTTAAACGTTATTACAAAGACAATTGAAAGCCAATTTGTGGAAATGATATGTGTTTAGAGGGTGTTATATAACATTGTGCAAATTAAATTCAAAGAACTGGTTTGGAATTCATAAAATATGACTAAGCAAATAATAATAGCTTTTGGAATAGTTATCAGGGGTTCACATATGAAAATCTTAAAATTAAAATAATTAAATTATTACACCTACGAGTATATCTAAAATCCTGGGTTTCATTGAATTATTTAGTCATTAGCGACAGTCGTGTCTCACCCCACAGACAAGAAATGGTGAAATACACTCATTAATCTTCACAAATGTAGGTCAATATATTCCGTAATGAGACATGTCATTAATATTTAAATTGTATAAGCAATATAAAACATTGTGATTCACAAATATGGAATATCGCTGTATGAACTATAATGAAAATATTTAGTACAACGTCTGTATGTAATAAATTAATTATTAAGTTTATTATAAGTTAAGTAAAATTATCAACATCAACTTCGCCTGACTTGGAATCGATATATGTGTCAATTTTATTGCTGCTTTTTTTTTCACAAGTATAGGTACTATACGAGTATATATGTTGAACATTTTATATACTTACGTAATTTTTGTAATTGTTTAAAGCTGATTAAGTAATTAAGCAAAACTGATTTCAGTCATTAATCGGATTACACAGTAATTATCAGTGTATGTCCGTCCTGACCTCACCTCACCTCACCTCACCTCACAAACAGTTAATTAAGTGCGTGATAAAGACAAACAAGACCGATGATTTTCATTACTGATTTAATACGTTGTTTGTTAGTTGATGGGCTTATGTTTATTTTGTTTCATTTTACCAATGAAGTTTAAAAACATTATGATCTTGTTTACTAATTGCTTTAACAAGAATAAGCTGTTATTTTTGTATTCTCAGACACTGGTGTGACCCGGTGGTCATCGCCTTTGGACATCTGAAATATGTTAGGACAACTAGATGTACGTTGCATCAGCGTTGCCTCCCTTGAACCATGAAACCATGAGAATATAAATGTTCATATTCGAAAAAGTATCCTCTCATATTTGAATGTGTTGAACTTGAGAATTTGGAGTTTTTTTATTCGTCATACATGTTATAATTACCTAAATAAATCCTCCTTCATTTTGTCGAGCAACAATTCATCCAACTAGTCGGCATTGTCATTAATTATTTACTAAGCATACATGATACATACTATCTTGTTCGGAGCAGGTGTCATCGGGGAAGGCTTAATTAGAGCAGTCCTTAATCGCAAATCCCTGATATTTTACTCACAAATATGTAACAATTTATAAGTATTATTTATCTACTGTTTTGATTGTAGAAACTAGATCTTTAGTGTAATTAGAATGGTAAAGGTGAAACCACGTTCCAATCTAGTTAGTAAATACTTTCAAAAGTGAAAGTAATTTTTGTATTCATATTGTTGAATTAGGTGATTTTTACGTTAAAATGAAGTAATTAAACAAATTTATCAGGATTCCATTAAGCTTCTTAAAAAGCTATAGAGAGGAGGCGTATCTGAATATTTTAATTATTAATTAATTAAGTACTATATTTTATTTTTCAATAATGAGCGACTGTAATCTTATAAAAATAAGTCGACTTCTTTTTCAACAACGATCTGAATTTATATTATATAATTACCAGGAATATTACTTTGTTGGAGGGGAGTTGGAGGGGATTACACAGACACACACACACAAATATACATATATATCTAGAAGTGACCAAATGCTAAAATCGTTATTAATGAACGACTACTTAATACAGAAATTAAAGATAAAATATTGCACAATTTGTCAACAACTTGTAAATATGATGGGATTATGGAATCCGATAATTAGCAATTGTGTAAATTGACGTTTTATTGTTAAAGCATTTTGCAATATAATTCTTATGTTGCTTAATTTTCTTGGAAAAAGGAATCAACGACGTTATATAACATATTGTATCAACATTACCTTTCATTGGATTTTATTTCGCTCCGCACAAAAAATCTAATAAAATTCTCATAAGGCAAAAACATTACAGATAACATCGTGCTCCAGTCATTTTTTGAGAAAATCTAAATAATGTTCGACATTTAGAAATTTTAACCAAATTTTCAAATTTAAAGTTAACGCCACATTAATCTTGACTGGAAACCGGTCACGGAGAATAAGTAACCCCCTCGAGTTAATGGCACTTTTATCATCACGACAATCAATAATGGCATCCGCACGTCCAATAAAAATGATTAATACCTCAGGAGGAAGTGGCCACTCACGTATGATAGATGGCCTGAGATGTTAAGATGTTTACTTCGGTTTTGTTTTGTGGTGCTGTTCTTAGCTGTGTGTGAATTTGACACCAAAAAATAAGGATTTGTCTAATGGATTTTTAAATGTAAATTTTCATGTATTGTATAATGGTTATGTCATATTTTTTGCGATAACTTTTTATACGGAATTCAGTTAAAATAATAATAATAATATTTGAAAAAAATTATCTTACTAAAAATATTTATAACACAAAAAATAAATCAGTTTCTTATGCCGGCCAAATCAATCAAAAACTGAATATATCTAAAACACATCGTTCGAACTTGTACCGTTCCTTTGTAAACGGAAGACCACAGCAGCGACATTATTCAACAAGTTTCAAGAAAGTGCATCACTTATACAAGATAACATCGTCTTAGGGGTGCAATTTATCCCGCTGCATCCTTTTAAAGCGACGTAAAACCATCTGCTTTCCCCCAGTCCCCAGTCTAAGCTCACAGTAGCGTTATTTTAATATTTTTTTTACTTATTTTTATGGAATTTAAAATGAATTTAATACTATACATATTATGTAAACGACACGTCACAGAAAAAAATTACTAGTCAATCCTACAATAAATTAAAAAAATATATAATTTTTATTATACCAACCTCATTATGAATTTAAAAAAATATATCCAAATCCCGAAACATATCAAAGTCTAACAGAGATCTATTGGGTATGTGGAATTCCCATTTAACCGTATGTAGACATACAAATAATAATATAATAACAAGGCAAAAAAAATGTATGTACATTAAAGGGTAAATGAGAGAGAAAACAAAACAATAGTGTGTCTTTAATATCTTGTCATCTGTTTGTTTTTTAATGATACAAAAAATTACAATACTCAAGGAATTTATGTCCAGTTCAATATATAGAACATATTTTGTACTGGATATTATGTTATATTCACGGGATACTGCAAACAAAACTTGGTTCGGACTACATTTATATGAAAGTAAACATTTAGGCAGACGACGTCCCCAATCACGACTTGTACTGAATTACCGTGTATATAATCTAGTACAAACTCATACAGAAAGTTAAATCCTACTTCGAATTATCCTAAAACCAAAAATACCTGCAGCAGCGAAAAAACTTTGTGCAAACACCAAAAAGCAAAACTCAATAAAATAAAAAAAATGTTTATCAAATAGACTCCAATATTTTATTCAGGTCAGCTCCGAGCGGCACGGCGGTACAGCGATACAGCGATACAGCGGTGCGCCAAAATTGAAGCAAAGCCACGAACAAACGGCGTGTTAATGTGTTAAATTTAGTGATATATATCACCCTTTTATAACACTGACAATATTTTTTAAAACTTTAAAAGAGTTTAAATACAATACCTAACAAATCATTCCAGTGACATATTTTTTATTTTGTTCAATATTAAATCGGCTTTTGTGCGTTCAAAACACGGAGCGGCCTATTCAATTGAATAATTTATTGAGCACCAGAAAAGTATTAGAAAAAACAACATATATTACTGTACAATAGCGTTATATAGATTTATTCTATTTAATTATTAAACGGTTTGAAAGAATGCATATAATAGAAAAAACGTTATTAATTAGTTACCAAAAAGTTTTGACGTTTATAACGTATTACGTGCATATTCATTGCTGGGATATATTTTAAGTTTGAAGGCTTCGGTAGTTTCTATTATCCCTGTCATACCGATGATAGTTTAAAGTAAACAGGATAAAGGTGTTGACGTCTACGACGCCTGGATCACGTCGTCGTTGCGCCTAGAATTTCTCAATATGCCGCATAATCTAGCGCATTTTCCGATATCGGCGTTTATTCAATAGAAAAATCTAAATTCTGAACATTGAAAACTTGCCCCGCGAATAGTAATTTTACAGAAGTGCAACGGATTTTCGTCTTATTACAATTATTGATTTTTTTTGCTAGAATCTGCTTCTCCAAAAATATATAATATTATGTTATTTGTTTGTTTTTTTCAGACGTAGGGCATGACTGCGATCCGAGAACAGATTCAATTTATCTGTAGTTAGACTACATCAATCATTATCGAAAGCGTATGCAAGAGTTCTCTCCTAGATATTGATATTATTTTTTATCTCCAACCTTTTGTACAAAAACTCACCAATACCTAATATCAATACTGAAGATTTTATCAATTGTCAATAAATTTCGCATCACGTTGTGCCTGAAGCTTCGACGAAAAACGAATATCGATATCGGAAGAAAATTGTATTTGCGTCGCGTCACTTTTACATTTTCATAAATGATAATCCATGTCTACCTCGGAATGTCGCGAAGAATACGAATGAGTCAAGTCGAGAAAGGAATTAATTAATCACATTTCTAAGACTTACACACTATTCTGAAATTCGCAGGTTCCAAGTTCCATTCGTATAAAAACAATCTTTTGTATACCTTGTTAGTTCATTTTGGCAAGATCTACCTTGAGGGCAAAAGCGAGTAAAGGCTACTTAGAATGTATTATTTTTAGCTCGGTGAATATAAAATGAATAACTTCTGTTATGTAAAATTATTAGTGTGGGTAGAAATTCTGAATATCAAATGACTAAAAGTTTATATCAACACTATATGCATTATTACCGCTCCGTCCGTCCGTCCGTCCCTCCGTCCCGTGCAAATCATTAAATGGAATATAAAATAAAATATCTTGAATATTATCTTTTTTTTTTTGCTCACATTTTAAAAAAATGACACACTTTATATAATATATTTATATATATGAATTGTCACTTTATATTCAGGTATCTGTATATTTATATGTCCAAGTTTTATACAATTTATATATTTTTCAGAACTAATTGCTATTATAAAATAAATATTAAGGTATAGACATATAAATTATAGCCTCAATGAGTTCCTTTAATGTTTCTGTAAAGCAATGTTCACAATCATTCCAACTCCGATCTTATTTACCTAGGTAGAATTCATGTTTGTAGTCGAATCAATTTTTTTAACTATCCTTTTTTCCAGCTCATTTTTATTGTGTAAAGTTTCCCAAAACAGTAATAAAATTTGTATTTAGATATATGAACTAGAAATCCCTTTCTCTGAACGCTAGCGCGATCTATTTGTGTTCTTTATAATCTCCTGGGCATAGCAATCATACTGCGAACTAAGAGACAACTCGAGATAACTTTTGTAGATCAGCGAAGGAACGGAAAACTCAAGCAATAGATATTCAAAGTCGACCTTAATAATAAGTTGTCTATTATTGATGTCTAAAAATGTTATATTATAATTTTCAATATGAATATTTGATATATTTGCGTTTATTGAAACAAGGTGTTTATCGGGTGTTAAGCAAGGTTGCGCTATGTCAGCTTGGTTGTTCAATTTGTATTTGGATAGTTGTCTCCAAGGAGTGAAAGATAGTGACATGGGAGTGAAAGTAGGTGACCTTAAGGTCAATTGCTTACTATATGCAGATGATGCAGTGCTCATTGCATCATCAGAATGCAATTTGCAGGCATTGGTCACCACTCTGAAAGATGGGTGTGAAATTAATGGTCTTAACCTGAATGTAGATAAGACGAAGGTTCTGATATTTGAAAGAAATGAAGAAAGAACAGAATGTAAGGTCAACGTGAATGATAAGATAATAGAACAAGTGAATGAAGTGGTATATTTGGGAAGTATGTTTAGCAGAGACGGAAGATACGAAATGGATGTGGAAAGGCGTATTGCTGCCGGTAAAAGAGTCAATGGTGCTTTGACTGCATTGTTGAGACGGCAAAACGTCAGTATAGCTGCACGTTTGGCTATACACAATGCAGTTTTGCTACCGACGCTGTTATACGGCAGCCAAACGTGGGTAACACAGAAGAAGAATGTAAGAAAGATGAATGCTGTGGAGATGCGATCTCTTCGCAGAATATGCGGAGTCAGTCTAGCTGATCGAATCCGCAATGAAGAGATCCACAGAATGGCAGGTACTAGCGAAGATGTCACGGTGAGAATGAAGAAGAACGTGCTCAGGTGGTTTGGGCACGTTGAGCGAATGAGTGATGAAAGAATGGTAAAAAAGATTTATATGGGAAAAGTGAGCGGTAAGAGAGACAGGGGGAGGCCTCGAGTGACCTTCGAAAACACAGTAGCTACGATACTGGAGGAAGGTCACGTAAAAAGCATGAGGACCCCCCGGAGGGCATGTATGAAGAGGTTTATGTCTGTAGCCGAGGCGAAAGAGGTATGCAGAGACCGTAGCGTTTGGCGCTCCGTCGTCTCTGGCTACCCCGCAAGGGATATGGCGTGAAGGTAAATAAATAAATATTATTGAAACAATCAACAATTGACCTCGAAGATTATATAATCTTCTTTATTGTAACAAGCAAGCATATCATAGCTATTACGCAAGTTCTTTGTAACCCGAAATTTATGCATTTATCAGCTGCTGTTGAAAATTAAAATAAAGTCAATTCATGCATCACCAACAAATCGCCAGACGCATGAAAAGCGGAAAAATAGGATTAATTAGCAGATAGTTAAGTTTCATACAGTAATACACTTTCATACCGTTACAACGGTTCAACTATTCAATCTCCAATTGGATTGTGCCTACAGACAAATTATAATATTCCAGTACTTTCAATTTCTTGTTAGTTAATAATTTATTGAGTAATTTTTAAGATTTAGTATATGAATATAGTGCACTCCACGTATTCAATTAACCTTCAGGGCTAACCATAACATGATCAATTTTAGTAAAGTCTTGTGCTTTTGAGAGAATAGCTTTAAAAAAGATTCGGTTACTATTATTTTAATGAATAATTTATTAACACGATACAGATTGTATTTCTGCTTACATATTTGTTTTAGTTATTATGTTTAAAATCAGTAAAAACAAACTAAATATTTATGTCGAAGTGTGTTCTGCTCTTATACAAATACAAATACGTGATGATGAACTCCTTTAATCCAGAAATGCCTGGAGTTTTCGTTTAAACGATCAAAACTAGAGAAAACCAAACTCTTATTATTCATTTATCGACGTCCCAACGCTAGGTACGTACGTAATAGGAAGGATCCAAAAGAGCAATTCAAATACAACTTATCATATAAGCCTTGGAGAAAAGCAGCTATTGAGTTGGTAGTTAAATTCCTTTGCAATTTGATAACGTTGTATTGAATTCAATCAAATACAACATTATCAAATTGCAAAGGAATCTAACTATTAAGATAATAGCTGCTTTGACTATCGATATTTACTGTATTATAGCCGTTTCATAGCTATAATGAAAATACGTAAACAAGCGAAAAATAACAATTATAATATTATATATAATTATATATTATACATTGTTATTTACCAAAACATCAACTACTCTATTAATAATATAACTTAAATTTATCATATTATGTGTTTCAATAGTATTAAATTTATTTATGTGATTGATAAAATCTCTTCTCCATTACACTTTCGCAAATTGGACTGATGTAAGCTGAGCATAAACATTATATTCAAAACAAGATTCTAAATTTGATTACATCTGTTCACTACGGGGAAACTTTCGCACTAAACATTCAGCTAACTATGTATGACGTCACTTTGAAATTATGTTACAAACTACACAGCAAATAACAGCTTAACTATTACAAGTACTAATTATCTTGAATACTTTGCATACACGTGTCAAAGTAGCAATCAAATAGCGGTAGTGACATAAGGGGTATAATTTAGACACACCCCAACAAATTTAATGGCATTGTAACAAAGGTTTACAAATAGATAAACCAGAGGAGTATATTATGTATGGAATAAACAGATTTTGCTACACAGTCGTTCAAAAGATAACATTTAACAGTAGAGAGCATAACAAAAAAGAAAATTAACATATAAAAAACAAAATCACGTTTTCAAATTTTAATAGTAATCCCGACATACACAATATAGTCATTTAGTTAGAGCGAGGAACAGCCTTCTAAAGTTCGTTGGCACTTCAGTCGATTATACATACTCGTACAAGCTCCCACTCGCCTATCTAATCAACTTGATTAAGAGTTTTTAAAGTTTAGTTTAAGTTTATTATAATTAATCTTACTAAGTAAACTTTATGAAAGCTGTTAATAACCCAAAACATTTTAATAGCATTGAAGAAAAAACGATTTCAATAATAACTATGAAAATGAACATTGATGAAATTTTCTATTATACTTTTAATACTTTTATCGAAGCGAAGCAAACGAATCACACAGATAAATACAAGGACACGAAGCAAAATGAGTAACGACCAAACAAAACAACTGTAGATCCCACGAAAGACTCGCAACTTTCTACTTTACGAAAGAGTTACTAACTTATTCAGACTTCCTTCCTTTTAACAATTTTAGAACTTATTTTGGTATTAAATAGTAAGTTTTATATCCGCGAGGGATAAAGCAGCGTCGATCGCTAAATTTCTGGGCATGAATATCAAAATAAACTGCCAAATGTCTTGTTTCCTTATCAAGTAAATCTCTAACCTAGCTTCTGAGCCAGAGTTTCTAAATATATTATTTTTTATTATTTACGGAAATATTATAAAGAAATAATTGATGGTATAATAATCTAAACTTTTGCATTACTTTTTAATAGAGTCAATAACAACTATATAAATACACTTTTAGTTGTACAAAATATAATTCGGTAATTTACGGTCCATGAATAAATTTTCTGGATTTTATGATACCTACTTTTAAAATCACTATAAGGTCCTTAATTAATTTATAAGATATGAAGGCAGTGCGTAATTTCGCTTTTATAACATTCAGAAGGGCATTAAATAAATTAACCAACGAAGGTACAGGGACTTAATGAGATCACATTTTTTTTTCACTTAAGTCACGCTTTCTTTTAATTTAAGGCGACGAGTATTACGATGGAATTGATAAAAACACATTTAAAATTGGGTACTTAATAATGTATAGCCATATTCTCATATTGTAGGCCATTGTTCGTTTTATATATTATAATAATACATACTTTTTTCTTATATTTTTCCAAAAAATGTGCTATATTATATCCATATTTTTTGTTTTTATCCCTTTCTATTATAGTAATATTGTATAACATGTATTACTGCTTATTAATCTCGTTCAAATAATTATTAAAACTAGTTTTCAGCTGACACTGCCAGCATGTTTCGCCTGTTCTATTTTATATTTTTCATAAACTACAAACATATATTTCTTTTAACTCCATGTCTTTTAAAACATAAAACCAGTCATCGTCACGTATCCGTTTCGTCGCAGCTAAATTTCCATTCCATTCGTAACGTATATGGAGAGTTTAAATTCCTGCCATAAAAGTAAATTGTTAGAATTATTCACACGAGATTGAACCGTACTTGTGCTGACATTTTTAACACCCGGCTACCCGGCCTACCCGGGCTACCCGGGCTACCCGGCCTACCCGGCCTACCCGGGCTGCAGAAGTAACGAAATTAACTTGTTAACTTTTTTAAACAGATATATTTCAATATCGCTTCATTTATACGTACATACATTTTTTAACTAACAATTTTAAAAGCACTATTCGGATATAGTATTTTTAAAATTTTATTCCAAATTTTTAATAACAGAAACGAACACTTAGAACCAATTAAGAATTAATGATTTTCTAAAAACTAATATAGTCTTTTTAAATCTGCGTTAACTTTCAAATTCGTTGGAAATGAGATATTCACAATTACAGACTTTGAATTTTAAAGTTATTATGAACTTATTTTGTTTTTATTAAAATGTATAACTTGGCAAAACACTATCTAACTTGAACAAATAGATTTTTAACAATCAATCTGCAAATTTGGTGTAATATTTTTAACGCTAAACTTTTTTAATCACTACAAATGAATATGTATTTTAAAAGCTTTCGGGAATTCGGAGAGTGATTTCATTACTAACTAAATTAAACCACTATTCTAAAGAAGCTCTTTATTGTTATCGAAATTTAAATCGTTTTTCAACATTGCGACGGCCATTTTCTGTAAATTGGTATATGTGCCTTACGTGTACCAAAAGTGTCGTATTTTGTTAAACAACAAACAATATGGACTAATAAATTTGCCAACAAATGGAACCCTCCCCCCCTTTTCAGTTTGATTTTACGCGAATCGTGTTTATAAATAAAAGATAATACGATGGGACCAACCCTCGGGGGACATCTTTTTATGTCGCTTCGTAAATATTTTTGGTTATTAGGGAGACGTGCAGTTTTGTCACATACAGTACAGTACAGTGGAATAAACGTCTTTATTCTAACATCTTGTTTTGTTTAAGCAATTTTAGAAATACCCTTTTTATAATTTTTTACAATAAGGAATTGGATTAAAGAAATTGGATTTTTTTATATTCTACATATAAATGTAATTTTTTGTTAAGTTTTTAATGAATAAACTCAATTTAGTATTTTTTATTTTATACTCTGCAACGTTGAAGTTATATATATATTTTTTATTTCAATGATATAAATGTTCACATTTGATAGAAGCCATGGAGTATTCGGAGGGTACCATTTGGATCATTAACAGACAGAAGTTACGATATATCGTCTGAGGCGACGCACTGGATCGAATAAATTTGTGGAGAGTGAAACCGAACGATCGATCTGAAGGATTTATTTGACCGCACACAACCCTTACGCCTTTATAACTCTGCTCATTTATGGAGCTCTGGTGAGATGATTTGAAAACATGGACCACAACTGACATGCCAATTGAGCGGCGTCAAAATAAACCAAATTTGTAAATAAATAAACTCCACATAATATTATAATTATTTATACTTAAAAAAATAAGAAAACACACACCAAACTTCTATCTCATTATCTAAAAACAAGTTTGTAGCAGAAAAATTTCATTCATTAATAATAAGTAGTCAAATATGTACGTAACATATTAATTTAAAGTCTATGGATCTTCGAGTAATGTTTGCTAACATGGTTGAAAGTGCAAACTACAATTTAAATGTTCCAGTTTCGCCAAATAGAAGTAACTATGACTAAATAAATCTATGACTATCTATGGCGAATTATTGTACTAATATGTGTACCCATAGTCTCAATATCTGAATACGACAGTATCGCAGTAATCAATATTTAATGGATTTTGACCGGCCGACGTCGACGCGTAACAACATCACGCGGCTAAAAGCCGGAACGTAATTTGAACGGACATAAAATACCTTTTTTTTAAAGTAAATGCAAATCGAATATACCAAATGCTTTTACCTCCTCTGGATACGAATGTTAGCTGCATATTGTTTTTACGGAAGGGAAAATTTGTTTTTTCCGTTTCTTTTTGAAAAAAAATTTCTTCCAGGTCATTGAAAACCTTTTTTTTTTTAATTTGTGCAGTACATTCCTTACTTTTTGCGTGATTAACTAACGGAAAAACATAAAACATACTAACTATCGAATATAAATTTCATATATATGATTTTTATAGGGTTGGTGTAGTTGATAAGTGCGCATTTGTTAACTCTTAAAATAATGAGTCATTTTTATCAATTTCATCGTTAAATGTGGTCAATTTAGTTCTCTAATTATAATTAGCGTAATGATCTAGGTATAAAAAAATACGCTAAACATATATTTTTTAATCACTATATAAAAATATTTGTAATAAGTAATATAAAAAATACTAATTAATAATAATATTTATAATACACGACGTATTAAGTTGTCACAAAAAGAACCCTTAATACCGTCTTCCCAATAAAGAGGAAAACAGAAAAATTAAACGTAGTTGGCATTACATGTGTAGCTTAAAAGATATAACTCTTATCTCAGGCAGTGAAAAAGATTTTTGAGGTATATTGATAAAAGAACAATAAACTTGACATAATTATTATTATATGTATGTATGTAGCACTAAAAGACTTCAACAGAAAGATACCTCGCACAACTATAAATAGTAAATAAATCAATTAGGTTCCTTTATAGGATATTAATCTGGATATTTCATTACAGACAGGATAAGTCGGGTCGTATGAGGGTGTGCAATGAAGGAAGAATATTTTATGTTTAGGCTCAAATGCTATATTGTTTCATGTAATTTATTTTAAGGAGAGAATTATGTGCTCTTTATTTTTCATCATTGTTTTAGAAACTATAAAGATGAAAGTAAAATGAATTCTTACCATTTGACTCGACGTATATTTCAAAAAAGATAAAACAAAGTTATTAATTGGTTTATTTACACGTACGTACAAATATTAGTACAATAATTCGCCACAGGTAGTCATACTTATTCAGTCATAGTTACCTGCACTTTCGATCATGTTAGCAAACATTATTCTAAGACCCAATAATGAAATAATATTTTTTATATCATTATTTCTCTCTTTCATTAACAAAGTGACACTATTCTACTAAATGTTAAATAAAATTCAGTAAAAATTTAATGAAGTTGTAGATATTCTTTTTAATGTTAATAACCACCACGTGCTAAAACTGTTAAACCATTACTTTTATTACATAAACAATTTTCAGTTATAACATTTTTTTATATTTTGTTGATACATTGACCGTGATGTGTTTTACTTCTAAAACTGATTCTAGTTAATTGAAAAATACCATTTGTGTGCTCACAATAGAAGTATTGTGTTCAGTAAAAGTAGCGGCTCGCGTGATTAAATATATTGTAAAGATTTTATTTATGGATTCTAAATGGCATTTTTGTTTCGATTTTTTGTTCTATGTGCTTGAGCAAAACTTTTATACGTAAAAAAATAATATTATAACTGCGAATCGTAATACATTACATAAATTATGTATATATTTAATTCGAGCATAAATAGCCGTGTTAACTGAATATTTACGTTACTACAGGGAATTTTTTAATTAGATGATATTATAAATTTATTAATTCAAATAACGTGCAACATTAAATAACTAGCTATAGCCCGCGATCCGATTCGCGCGGTACAATCATTGGGAACATGAATTAAGGACTAGTTATGAAATTCTTCATATTTTCTTAAAAGACAAAACAGAATCGGAACGATAATGGTCGAGAGATAAAAACGTTTAAACAAAAAAATCTTTCAGCTTTATTTAAGTTATCTTTGTCAACAGATTAATCTTAAAGATGTCATAATTATTTTGTCGCAAAATGAGTCACTTTGGCGAAGCCTTCCTTTGAATATCATCCATTCGCTCTATTCCGTAAAACTAAGCAGAACGCTAAACACAATTGTCAGTCCAATAATAACAGTTCATAAATTGGTTATAATATAATGTTGTGTGTGATGTCATTGTATAATCATCGGATATTATTGATGTCCGATCCGCTTCAGGGTATCCAATTAACGTTGGCTGGAGCGCCTATTAAGCTTATGGCATTATTATTAGATTATAACCAACGAATTTATGCACGTAATGTGAATATTCTTTGTGGGTCCTCGTACTCGCACGTCTTCTAATATACTTTTTAGAATTAAAAAGTCAACAAAATAATAGTATTCAGCCGTCCGTCCATCTGTTATTCAAAATATAAGTAAGGTATATAAAATTAACAATACTCTTAACGTCGACAAATAAATTCATAAGCAAATAAAATTTAATAACCGTAAATTATTACATTTTAAAACTCTAATTGAAACATCCGCGTCTTTCACAATTACCTCTTCAAGACACGCGAGATCTTTGTGGTGTAACTAATTACACTAAGTGCAATGGCTAAAATAAAAGAAGGCGCGGAGAATAAACATATTAAAACTTTCTTAACACTTACACAGAAACTCAAACTACTGCTCTCTTATACATAGAGTTCATTACATCTTTTAAATACGTACATACACCGTCACGTTATAATTGTGGTATGAAATTTTTTTTATCCTCATCTAATATTATGAAATTTGAATGCAATTTGCGAGTCGATATCACACTTACTGCTAGTACATTTCAAAATATTTGCTAACATTACTTCTAAAGATAGAAGGCCAGTAATCTGTAAAATTTGTAAAAACATGGGTTCCGAAGTTTATTTTATTAATCGTGACTATTTTAATGTAAAAACAATCAAACAATATAAAAAAATCAATATACGAGTATGTGGAACAAAAAATAAGTAAAGAAAGAAACTATACAAGTCGCAGATTTAGTATAACTTACTCATTTATTATTTTGATACTTAGATTTTATTAATTGTCTGAAAGAAATACATCACGCGGTTAGAGACAATATCTTTTTCAAAATTATTATATTAAAGACAAAGTTTGGACAACACACATACGACAAGCTAATAAATATTTATCAAAAATCGTATGAGTAAGTAGGCTTCACAGAAGCCATACAATAACCAAGATACAATCTTTCGCAATTATGCCTATATTGTGAACCCTTCCCGCTTCTTCAGAGCACTTTAGAGATAAATGTTTTAACAATCATATTTTATTACATACCATTAAGACTAGTAACTTTGCGTCGGCACCCGTTTTTGAACCGACCGAATTGTTTTATTATATTAAATTATAGTGACTTAATAAAATTAATTATACATTAGAAAAAAAAACTAATTGTTTAAGTTATGCGAAAAAATACACGTTATAATAATTCGTATTTGTTGCCTTATTCTTTACAAGAACACTGTTCAAGATTAACCCGGATATTCATTTAGAAGTTAGGATACACTAAATAATGTCCCTAACGAAACTGAAAAGAAACCACTTCAACGGTGGATAAGAGGTTTAGTCTTGTCGCATTTGTCCGTTTTAAAACCGTTTAAAACCTTTAAAACCGACTAAGTTTCGGTAAATCTGAACCCGGCTATAAATATGAAACTTGGATGTTAAGAAACAATAACTTAAGTTGTATTTAACGAGGGTAGGCCGCAAGTGAGGGAGTTTAGCCAACCTTTGTAGCTGAATTTACTAGCCAAGTTTCTCAACTTCAGATAGTAATGGCAGTGACTTAAATTTCCTTTACTCGTAATTTACTTTACTGTTTATAACATGAATGTGTTGAGTGCATAACAAATGATGAATTCTAACATCGGTGCTTCTCTTAATATATCAATATAAGAAAATAACATTTTCATTCGATGTTTTAACAAAAGCAAACTATGGAATCTAAAATCAAATAACTCAACAAAACCTATTAAAAGAGCTCGCGTCAGACAATGACTGAAATTTTATTCGCTTGTTTTCAATTTGAAACAGAAATAGATTTGATAGAATTTTAGAATAACGTTAAAAAGTGTTTAAATATATCGTGTATAATGTGAATTAAACAAAATTAATATAAAAATATAAGAGTAATGAACGCTACAAAACAGATGTCTTTAATTAACAGACATAGTAGGCGCAAAACGATGTAACTTATGTGAATTACGTGAAACATCAACATTACACGTCTTAACGAAGTGGCAATGGCTGCCATCCGTTAGTCACGTGACATGAACACGTCGACAACTTCGGAGAGTCCAAGTTACAGACAGACTGTGGTACAAGTAATAACAGCTATTCCCATTTTATCATCTCTATTCATTATTTTCTTATTAAGATTTCATTGTACAAAAATATAGTACAATTAGCGGAATTAATGCTTGAGCATTGACTACCAGTCAACCAACATTGTTAAAATTAAAGAAACAATGAAGGCAACAAGTAAACAAAAGAAATGAACAAAGATAATCACCAATGACCTGAAAGGCTAAAATAATTTAATAATAATATATCCTACATAAATACATACATATCTTATCACTATAAAAAAACCGAATCCATGGGTAGAATAAATACAAATACTATCATATCAATTGGATCAACACGGACATAATAGACATAATATTTTCTTTTATTTTAGGTAAGATATACTAATTTATAGCAATAATGTAATAGATAACATATAAATGCTAACACTCGTTCCAGATCCCGTATCTCTAAAACATAATAAACTTTTGATACTGGTTGGTCCATAAGTCGCTTGTACTCGCACCATTCCCACTTGTACGTAACTACTAATACACGTTAAGATTAATTAATTGTACGCAATTTAAATGTACCTGTAACGGTAGTTTCGAGATGTCAAGAATATTTATTACAATTATTTAAATACATATATACATATAAATAAAATGAAATGGATGTGGAAAGGCGTATTGCTGCCGGTAACAGAGTCAACGGTGCCCTGGCTGTATTGTTGAGACGGCGAAACGTCAGCATAGCTGCACGTTTGGTTGTACACAATGCGGTTTTGCTACCGACGCTGTTATACGGCAGCCAAACGTGGGTAACACAGAAGAAGAATGTAAGAAAGATGAATGCTGTGGAGATGCGATCTCTTCGCAGAATATGCGGAGTCAGCCTAGCTGACCGAATCCGCAATGAAGAGATCCACAGAATGGCAGGTGAAGTGAAGATGTTACAGTGAGAATGAAGAAGAACGTGCTCAGGTAGTTTGGGCACGTCGAACGAATGAGTGATGAAAGAATGGTAAAAAAGATTTATACAGGAAAAGTGAGTGGTAAGAGAGAAAGGGGGAGGCCTCGAGTGACCTTCGAAAACACTGTATCTATGATACTGGAGGAAGGTCACGTAAAAAGCATGAGGACCCCCCGGAGGGCATGTATGAAGAGGTTGATGTCTGTGGCCGAGGCGAAAGAGGTATGCAGGGACCGTAGCGTTTGGCGCTCCGTCGTCTCTGGCTACCCCGCAAGGGATATGGCGTGAAGATAAGTAAGTAATAAAATGAACGGTATTAAAAATAACCTAAACTAAAAAGAAGTAAAAAGTTACACTAGTACAATATGGTATTAGTTGCTTACATTAGTGTTACACTTGATATAAACAGCGATAAAATATCTAATCATGACAACTTTTGTAAAAGGCGTCCCCGTCACGAGTGGCTCGCGTGGCCACCCTTTAACGACAATCACGAATACTTATCACGATATCGTGTAAAAAACTAAATTACTTTACCGCTAACATGCCATTTCATATTTGAACCACAATACATACAAGTCATTACACTGCTTATTTTAAATAACGTATTTACGCTTTAAAATATACTCAATCAAATGTAAATCTAATTGCCATTTAAATAGAGACTTTTTTGTCATTTAGCGCCAGTCCATGTTATCAAAATTGATATACGTCACTGTCAAAACATTGCATGTTTTTTGCTGTTATGGATTTGCGTAAGTTACGTGATTTGACATACTTACGTTGATAAAAACGACATGTAATGCTCTTCAAAAAAAATTATGTCATGACTATACAAAAAAGACCACTACGTGAAAAATAAAACATATGAACAGGAAATTATCCAACAGGTATTTCATTTTTTATTTATTTCTAGCCATGGTTATATGTAACATCTTTTACACGTAATATAACTAAAAATAATATTGTTATATAATTTTTTTGAGGAACTAAATCGAAAACATTAGAACTATAACCGACCGACACACATAAAAAATTACTCTACGAAAAATGAAATGACATCAGCAAAACGTTGAGTACTTTCGTTCGTAGCGACCAACAAATGGAAAGAAACATTAATACTTTTGAAAATAATTGTTTTTTACAAAAATTATTGAAAGTTCTTTAGTGTAAACAAAAACAAGAAGGATAATTTGGAAAGTCCATTTCTCAAATTGATCTAAAGTTTTCCAATGTCAATTTGTTAATGAGACTGAAATAAACGGGTGATCGTAGTTTAATTTAGTTTTGATTGCTATTTTCGACAATGCTGTACCTATTGTCTACTTGATCATGTTTTTAATTAATTTATTATATGTTAAATAATAATTGTTGCTAATTTCGAAAACATACAGAAAAGAAGTTAGACCAGTTTATCAAAAAATTACTTACTTTGTGTAAACATCGAAATATATAGTTTAATATGAAATTCTAATTTCTATCCGATATCCGCCTTGGAATGACACACCCATAAGGTCAAATCATTATTCCAAGGCGGTTAACAAAGTAATTATCGGTTCCAATGATAATAATCGTTAACACCAGGTGGTCAACTACTTGAACTTAGTGTCTCTGCTTTCACCTAACAGCCTAGGTTAGATGGTAATCGCTTCGAAGCACTATTTTCAATAATAGTTCAACTATTATCATTCACGTATTAGTTTATCGTAAGTGGTTTGAAGATTTCGTTTAAGATATAAATCTCACTTTAAGTTAATACTGATAATATATTTTTTATAGTTTTACTTTGGAGAATGTAAATTTTCTGATTATTTCTATTCCGCGATGTAACTAGATAGATAGATGAGATAAACGGTTTTAATTAAAATGAGTTCAAATATTGTAAGGGGTACATTGTCAGTTTAGTGTTAACCGAAGGGAGTCAACCTAATCCTATTAGCAAGCTCACAATACCCGGCCGTCTTATGGTAATAGAGAAAATAGAATTTTAATTATTCTCAAAACCTCCATGCATAGTGGGGCTTTAAAATAATAGTTAAATGAGCGACGTGTAAATAAATCAAAATCACAAATGTTGAAGTCAATTTAGTTATTGCTTAGCATTATATATATACATATATACACATATGTAAATATTATATACTTATTTATTATGTCATATTTATTGTTTCTTCGTTAATAATAAAAGGGCCGGAAATTGTGATACTTGATAGAAATAGCTTTGAGCAGGTTTCTGAAGTAGATCTCGAAACCATTTATGTCTAAAAGCAACGACTTAAGTAGCATTTGTTACACAAAGGTATCGTTGAGACAAAAGGATATGATGTTAATTCTGTAAAGATTGAGATATATTTCTTTTGCGGCGATGGAAGTTTGCAAAGAGATTGTAGACAAAATAAAAGACTAAGAACTCTTAGTACAAACTAAACGATGAACCGATTCAAAAGTTATCCCTGAAATTGTATACATCTAGAACTAACGGTTGTACAGAAAAGGACAAATTGAGTTTTTTAACATTATCTGGAAATTCTGAATATTCCCATAAATAAGGGTCCTTTTCGGCCGAATAAAGGTCCAAATGAACCTTTTAAAGTATGGGAACCCTAAAACGACCCAAATCTATACACAAAATACATGGACACAAACATTCAAAACCTAAGATTTTTCGGTGGGTAAGATCCCTACTTAATTCGACAAGTTCTTTTGTTGATACACGGCACTCATCTCGAAACCTCTCACCATGAGGGTCAATACAGATTGCACTTGTGCCACTCGTAATATCACTACCAACTTATTGAGTCAATTCAAATTTTTGCTTAATATTAGAAAACGATAAAAGTAAAGCGATGCACTTAGAGATAAGCTATTGACAATACTCTGAGTAGTTTACTAATGACTAACATTATGTTAAATGTTATTTTGTATTTAAACGTTTTATATTTTTATTCACTTTTAAAGTAACCGACTTAGCTGTTACAAATATAACGTTATCAACATATCAGAACCGAACCTGAAGCGCCGGGTCTGCATATTATAGACAAGCCAAGAAGCTTATATTTATTTTTTTATAATTTAAACCACAAGTGAGAAAAAAAGTAGTAGGCCGGATCATCAGTAGTATTTAATATATGATGATTTAGGATATACATTTAGTAATTGATATACACACACTCACACTCACTCACACTCTTAAAAAGGATGCAATATCATTTTACTTGTCTACGAGTTGTTCTGTAATTTTTTATTAACATTTACGTAAATTATAAAAATTGCTTCGATGTTCCTAATAAAATTTTTACGGACTTTAAAGGACTGTTACGAACAAAATTGTAATCTCGGAATACAATAAAAAAGAAAGAAAAGAAATATCTTTATTTTTTAAAACTTGAGATCAGAATTTTATAATATTAAAAATATTCAACTCAACAGTGTTTGTATTTGCTTTTCTTTTTGTGATGACACTGTTACCTGTGTACTTCCTTATACATACATTATATATACACCATGCATTATACATACACCATAGATTATATTTCACTGAAAACATATATAACATATAAAAATAATTAGGTCTCAAAATAGTTTAAACAATATAAAAGAAATAAATAAATTAATTATATTAATATCAATATAATGCTTAAATAAAAATGATTATATCTGAATCATATTTTTATATGAAGCCAAACAATATTTAATACTTAAAAGTTACACGGCGTTCTTTGTTAGTAGCATATTTCAAAGCCTATAAACGTCGCTTGAAACACACCGGGAGAATGTCTCAAAACAATAAAGCCAGCGGGGCCTTTGAGAGCCTTCGTGAAAAAAAATTATCTACAGCTATTGTTGTCTTATGCCTGTACAGACAAATTCGAAATATAACATTTATTTATATACAATAAAGTAAGATTCAAATCAAAGAAAACTTGCTATTTGGGAAAAATGTATATATAGCTCCACGGTTCTAAGATATTGGAAACTTTTTTATTAGGTAAATGAAGTTTCACATTTTAATTCTGTATGAATGTTAGTACATGTATTACTTTTCACCACTATATAAAGGGATTTAATATATAAGTAACACCTCTTTGTGTTTTCTATGCAGCTATAAGAAATATTATATTTATTAAAAAAAACATATAATTTTATTTTAATTACCCGAATTTATTAACATTTTAATGAAAACCCATTACCAAAAGTAGCTTAGCCTATTACTAGCGACACACGATTAATAATTAAGTCAGTAATTATCTAAATATTCCTATATACCATCTATGTAGTAACAGATATTGTTATATAAACATTATATTTATACGTGTTATTATTTTATCGTATGTTTAAGTTCAATTTATTCTTTAGTTTTAATGAATTGTATACGAACCGCGTATAGCCTTTTTACTTATACAGGAAAACACACTATCGCTGCTTCGACCCGACACAAGTTATTGAAGAAAAGCTTATACTATTAAGATATTTATGTAACATAACAACAGTGTAAACAAATCTTAAAACATACCTCAACCAACAACATCACACAAAGCTCAGTTACAAACTAAGGTGGCATCACCAGAAGTCAACATCACAAAAAAATCTATTGATAAAGATTATCATTAAGATCTTTCTCACTAACACTAAACACGACACTATCCATTCACACACAGTGAGTTTATCAGTACGCATTAAACCAGCACTATCAACACGACAGCTGTACGTAGCTGCACAGTAGCGTAGCACTACGGCTACGCGCGAGCTACGACTGCCGCCGCGGCGACCCCACCCCTTGCGTTCCGGCGCAATGTCTACATTGGAGGCTATTGAAAAACAAGTCTCTATAATTTATATTAAATAAATTACATTTTCAATTAATACTAAATCCGTGCTGGATAATACTTGACTGTTTAGAGTTGCTGTAATTATATCTGTGGCCAAGACACAAAAAAAAAAATACTGTCGCAATATAGCAATTATTTTTAAAAAGTGCATCTCCTTTTTTATTGTGTTATTTGCGTACGTATATTTATATATTTTTTTTTAATTCATAACAACACAAATGACTCATTTTTTTAATAGTAGCCATTATTAACATAACTATAACTACAAGATACAAGAGTAGTAAACATGAAGTCAAATTTCTTAAACAAATCTAAAGCCTGACAAAATGCTTTGTTATCTAGTTACTATTTTAAACTTTTCGCATAAAAAATCTACCCGACTCTTATTGCCGCTCTCTGACATTACACATTAACCAGCATCAGTCAAACGCTAAGTAACAAAGAAAGGAGCCAACGAAACAATTTACAAATAGAAGTAATAATGTATTTTTACCTATTCTTTGGTTTATTTGAGAAAATTATAATTTAAGATTCTTTCAAATACCTCTATTATTAACGTATAAATATAAAACAATACCAGTTTTTAAACAAAATTTAATAATTGATACAATTATTGAAAGAACAATATAAAAATACGATAAAAAAAATATCTTAATAGGTTCAGAGCCAAATACTAGTAAATGAAATTATATTTTGTACTTGGCAGATTCCAACAAAATAAATAACTTTGAGACGTCCTCATTTCTTTTGCCCACAGATTTAATTATGGAATTATTTCATTATAATCGTTAATTATAACACAATTTATCTCCATAATAATAAAATACATATATATTAGGAGGAATCATAAAGCGAATTGTTGACACGAAAAAATATATAATAAACAATAAGATAATTTAATTCTAAAATGAAGAAGAGAAGTACATCAATCAAAAATGCCAGGCACCAAGATTTTCGATGGCTCAGTCATTATACAAAGCACTTCGCTAACATTGAATTGCGGAAGAGAGCAGACGAGCAAACGATTGCGACAGTTTAAAAATAATTATTAAAATAATAAATATATATGTTCTTAAAATTTGGATATTTTTATAAAACAAAAGACAAGCACAGTTCTGTTGCGATAAAACATTGATTATTGAATACTAATTTCAAAACTCAACCAACAAGTTATTGTAATTATTATCATATCGTTTTATATCCATAAATTATATGGTAGGTGTAATATGACTCGTACTTCTCGACTATCCTCCTACAGTCTCACTACTGTCTTGTCTGAAGTCTACATCACTGTAAGATACGGTCGTTGGCAGGCGCGAACGTATTGTAGAACTTGAAGCCAAGTAGCCGATAGTTACTAATTCGATAGAATTGATACTTCTTCTTATTTATTACAACCATTCTTTTTCCTGCATTCGACCCGAACTACCCGAGTCGCTAAAACTCAAAAGAACTCCAGACATTTTTAATTAAATGTTTGTATAAATTCTTCGTCTGGTTTTGCTAAAATATTTAGTTTACTTTACAAATTAAAAATGAATTTCCATATTTAAAGTAACTATTTCTTATTTAATATCTTCTACAATTTTATATCACCATTCTAAAAAACCTTTAAAAATAATATCAAACAAAAATAAATTATATACATATAATATTTGCGACAAATATTTCTAAACATTATTTCTTAATTCCACATGCGAGATCGTTCATTCAATGTAATATATTTGTTATAAAATAACTTAGTAGTCCACGAGAGTCAGAGTCAAAGTTATTATTTTATTAAACTTCTTAATAACTTGCCATTCAGGAAGTCACAGAACGAACTCAGTAGGGAGGAAAGGGTTAAGAAAGCGTTCATTATAAATATTCAATCATCCAACTACATTCATTACTTCATTAAAACATCAATCATTGTACAGCTCCAATCACAAATAATACTATATAATTATAACAATAATATTTAACACCCAAACAGCATATAAAATAGGGTTATTGACACTAAAACGATTAACTGTTAGTCGATAATCGTAAAAATCATTGACGTATTTACAGTGAACCCATTCACAAAATAATAGCATACTGTCGTCTCGAGCGCTCTCAATAAAAGTAACGTGTGTTATCCTACTCCTATATAATGGATTATATTTCACAAGATTTTAATAAAAATGCCCCTCCGCCTCTCTTGTCCTTTAGAGGGTTAAGAATGATAAATAGACCACATCAGCATGAATTCTAGATGCCAGGTGTGTTTCAGGTGTGTGCCAGGTGTGTGCCAGGTGTGTGTCTGGTAATGTGTGTTTAATAACCTGCTTTAATATCTAATACCACGGATATTTTTTTATTTACTATAATCACAAGATTCTCACTTCTTATGGCCTGGTGTTTAATGGTTTTAATTATGGAAAGGCATCAGTACCGTTAGACAAATATAACTTTTTTAATTAAAAATTCGAGACAAATAATTAGTTCTCTAGAACTAGTGACAATTTAGTCAAGTCTAAAAAGTACTTCGAATATAACTCTCTACTACTAGACTTTGCAGAAAATTTTAAGTCTTAGACTCTGCAAGTACTTATTTCATTTTAAATGTTTAAAACGCTTTTTGTGGCGGAGACCGAAGATTAAATAGTTTTATTTTAATGGTCATATTTTTACGTTTGGAAGCCTTTGTTACAAAGAGCTTTATTGAGAACAGCGAAAAATATAACTGTCTCGTTTTGACACACGGATTCATCAGTTCATCGATCCAGTGTGGCGCAAGTTACAATATATTTACGGAAATTAACGTGAATATTATTTAAATTATGAATATTTTAGTTTATTTATTGTTAAAAATATACACTTACATCTTTTTATTTCTTATTATTTAGTTACAATAAGTAGTAATTGGAAATAATGACGTGACGTGTAGCGTGACAGTAGTGAGAAGCAAAGATAATAATTGCATAATAGAGACTGTGTACTAGTTGTATGTGAAATTCTAAACTAAGCCGTGTGTTCATTTCATGTTAGTAAATAAGATCTCCCTTCACTTGCGCCATGCTGCCGAAGCTGCGTACAACGCACGCGCTGTGCCCAGATACAGCAAGAACCTCTGACTTGCCTATTACCGTTTTTATTCATTCTTAATTACGTACTAATATTTTGTTAGGTCACACAAAAACCTTGTTCAAGCCAGTTAGAAAACTTTATAACTTAGCGACAAGAATTCGGTTATAATATTAATGTAGGAAATATAACATATATCTAAATAATATTAAGTTATTAACCACATTAACCTCTCATTTTATATTCTTCGTTTTTGAATATTTTTGTTTTTGAGTATTTTTTTAATGAACTTTAATTAATAAAAACCCTTCTTGGCAATAATTTTCCCCTACGTTTTTTTTTTATTTACTTTGGTTTTTAGTTTTAAAAATCCATTCTATAATCAAAACTTCACTTTAGAAATGTATTCTTTTAAAAGTTTATTTTTCACATTTTCGCTGTGCAAGATATAGATATTTTTAGATTAATAAAAAAAAATCTTCTTCGTCCTATTGCAAAATATAAATCCTTGTAAGTCATTTCATAAGGAATAAAAAGCCAAAAATTGTATTTATATTTATACTATTAATGAAAATTAATCATAAGTTATCTTAGTCTTGTCATAAATATTGTTACAAAGAGAAACAACTTTTATTATTTTAATTAATTACCATTACAGTGTATCAGCACACACTCTTTCTATGGGAAAATTCTTCACTCGTATGGATTTTTTTAGAGACTCCAAATTATCAGGGCGTTTAGAGTGAGTCTTACTCTCTAAAGCTGATAATAAATCATAATCCACTGGATTAAGATGAGGACTAGATGACGGCCAGTCATCAACTCCGATAATGTTCGGAACGTTCGTTTCTAATCAAGAATGGGTGAATCGAGCTCTATGACCCAGGTGCGGGTCTTGCTAAAAGGACCATTCTAGGTTCATAGAGACGGTGCTGTTAAACATCTAAACTGCTACTTTTCGATACCTTATTCACAAAAATATGACTCCTTTAGAGCTAACGCGCCATCAAACCATTGTCGCCACCACCAAGTCGGATAATGTCTTTGACATTGGATTCGGACATTGACTAATTAGGAAGTTTCTTTAGAGCTTTCAGCATAAATATGGTTGGGTTAGTTAAAATATTGGTCAAACGTAAAATTTTCTCATCCTTAAACAAAATTTACTGCTCTTTCCCTTTCTCTTACTACTGCTGCTTAAATAGTTGTTTTGATTTTACCATCCTATTCTTTCTTAAATTATCAGTTAAGAAATGACCAGTGTATCTCTTAAAAACTGCAAGTCCCAAATCATCTTTTAAAATACGCGACATGGTTCTATGTGATGTGATATATTCGAATTCTTTCCTTCACTACTTTGATCGCCTTTTTTGAACACTACGTTGATGGCCAGATCTTTTTTTGTCACAAATAGAGGAGGTTTCATTGTACATATCAATAGTCCGGTTCCCATACATTTGACTAATATAACGCGTATTAAGGATATTGAAAATTGTATTTGGCTCCATAAAGTAGGTATAATGTAATAAATTAATAGCAATTCGGATATCTTTATCACCCCACTCTATTTTAATCGTATAAAAATGACAGATTCCGAACTCAAAAGTAATATTTTGCTTGTTTTTAATTATAACAGTATTTATGGCCAGAAAATTAACAAAGACTACTATTGACAAGCGTGCTCCTCCAAACTTCACAATTGTGGAAGGACATAAGCAAAACAAATAATAGCGTCGTACAAAATGGTATTAACTCAGTAAAATAATTTCCGCACAAAAACAGACCCCATTAAACTAATGTGCAGGGAACTTTGTGAAATCCAAACTATCGAATAATTGAATAAATTAGGTTATATCTATTCCATAATTGAATATATTGCTCTAACCGAGCCAATATTGGAAATTGAAGCGGTGAAGCAAAGGACGAGCTGTTTAAACTACTTTTGGCAAGATATTGAATTAATTGTCATCTTTGAAACATTTATTTTATAGGCACATGGTATGCTTATTTTAAAAGAGTATATCTGTCTACTCGCACTGACAACATTCAGCTTTAAAATAAAACAGGGTTTATCTTACGTCAAGAACTACAATGTTTTATTTACTGACTTTTTGAATTTTCATCCAACTCGACCTGCAGTGAACTGAGTCGGTTGAGTTAGATGTCACTGAGGCATTAATCATTATTGACTGTATTGAAAGTAATGACATATAAATATTCAAAATATTTTCTCTCATAGCTTATATTTCAAGAGGTATTTTAAATTGAGGGAAAATATATTTGTAATCAAACATTGCTAAGTTTTCCATTAGTCAAACTTATATTTTGTATTAACCACTATCACCATTCAATTAGCATTTAAACCGTAGTCTGTGAATAATGACGCGGCAAAGTTGATTTCAACTCACCTTTGTAGGTGATCTGTGAAGGCAATAAAAAGTCCAATTAGGTCTGCGGCGTTCCGGACGTTAATCCGACGGTTAATAGTGTAAGTCCATTAAAACGCGTCGTTGGCGTAATGAGTCGCTGCTAAGATAAGGTCGTACTGACCGACTTAACAAGAGGACTTTTATTTTTATAGCTATCACTGGCAACAAATAATACGTGTGAGGTTTTATCAGATACTTAATTTTTTTCATAAATAATGTTCATAGAAAATAAAATTCGTGCAGAAATATTTATACAGTTAAAATTGTTCATAATTTCAATTTTATTTTTCAATTATTTTTCTCATTTTAATATAAGTATATTGTTATCTTAATATAACGAATTAACAAATTTTTCCGTGATCGCCAAGAACTGCCCACAAGAGTTCACACAAAATATACCTTTACATTACACATATATTTGTCAAAAACTTTTCATAAAGAATTTTCAATAATAGCAAAATAATAATATCAAGCACTACGTAGCACTTGATATTAATATTAATATTGTAATTGACTGTAGAGTCAATTAACGAATTTTGGCAACCTATACCTTTACTTAATACCAATAATTCTTAACAGGTTTAGACTTGTTTGAAATAGAAAATACAATGTTTTTTGTAAACGTGTTTCGTTTATTATTAGTGAAAATCGTTCGCTGTACAGATTAAGCAGATTGGTAACTACGTAAAACTGAGATTAATAATATTAATATTTTTTTACCTTCTTAAAACCAATAATAGACCTATTTAAACTGTATACAAAAATATTTGATGTAATCAATATTTTTTTCCAATTTCCTTCAGAATTGTTACATACATTTTATCCAAAACTAAATCAATACATTGTATTTGAGAAATTACAAATATTCTGATAAATATTTTAACTGAAATAGGAAATGACAATAAAACGTAATTACTTCGATGAGTTCAAAAAATTGATTTTTAAATAAATTAAAAGAGATTCAAAATTATCTGAAAGAAGTGAACATTTTAATCGAATAATATGTCTATAAAAGTATATAAATATGTAGATGTTACAACTGTAACTTGTGCATATATGTACATGACTGCGTTCATTACTTTCCTTTTATAATGGCGTGAAGTGGAGAAATAGTGTTTTGTGGAGAATTAGTTTTTGTGACTCAACTTCCGGTTAATTACAAACTAAGGCCGATGTGATTTAGGATATTTATACATGGCTTATACATGTGTATTGATTAGTTCTAGATGGTTTTAAATTTTTAGTCAATTGAGAGCAAATTTCTATGTATGCGTTTGATAGCAAGGCTGTTAGAGTTAGAGAGTTAAGTTTATAAGATTCATAGGAATCTTCCATCAGTGAGTTTGTATGAGATGTGTGGATGTTTAATCTAAGAGTATAAGGAAAATTCTTAGTAATTGCTACTGTTGTAAATCTATATCAGCATAATTATGGATTAGAATGGACAATAGACAATGAATTTGATCGGAAGAGAAATTAAAGTTGACATTCTCGACGGATGTACTTGGAAGGAAGATTAGAGTAATGTTTATATGAGAGTAGAGATGTGTGTTGATGCGCCCCACGTTTTCAGTCTTCAGCTTAGTACAAGATTATGACTGACACAAATTAAGGCAACAGCTGCAGGAGGGGTGATGGAGTGAGGCAGACGTGGAGATCAGAGCTGCCATAGGGCAAAATTATTTCCTTCTTTTAAGTGCATTTGTAAAACGTGGGTTTTAAATTTTTTTTAATTATTTAATTAAATTCTACTTTTAGGATTTTTTTTTATACTTGAATATTGCATTGTCATCGATTTCTGAGCGATCCTGAAAATTTCAGCGCTCTAGCTAGCTGGAAAGTGGGTGAAATTTCGATTGCAAGATTTGATCGCCACAAACAGACAGACGTGACGCAGACGAGCTAAGTAAAACGTAGTAATATACAAAAATATTTTACAATGTAAGATAAATAAAATATGTATTAAACGTTTTTAAAATATGTATATTTCAAATATTAGACATAATTTTGACTGAAATGAATTACAGTGATTGTAAAAGGTGTGCTCGAACAAGTTACTTAATATAAGTTTTTGTGGACACTTTTCTTATTTCTTCAGGTAAGGCTGTTCATTACAAAGCAGTGAGGCTTGACTAGTAAAGGAATTATGGAAACAATCACTATTATGTGCAGAATTAGGTTTTTTAGATTAGTTGAAGAACGAAGAATTCGATCATATGTGGCATGAAGATACTGAAATGTTTCTTTAAGGTAAGAAGGTGAAATAGTTTTGTATAAGATAAGAGAAATAGAAGAATTTTACAGTTACATTTCCGACGAATGTTATACCATTTAAGTTGAGTGTGAAATTTGATGACATGATCATATTTACGGAGGCCAGAGACACACCCAATATAATTATTAAGGAGGCGCTCTAGTTTATTCAAAAGGTCACTGTTTAAGTCTGGTTAACATACATCTGCGTATTCTATAATTGGCGAAATTAAGATATTAACTAATATCAGCTTCGTCTTGAGAGTAAAGAAATATTTCGTTCTTTAAAGAGACTGAAGTGTAGCTGTAACTTTACGATTGATTTTCTTAACGTGTAGTTTGATTTTTATTGCACGTGATATTATAATTGTACTATTATTGTAACTTATGATAAGTTTTTAAATCATACTTATCCAGGAGTCTTGACCTTCCAATAATTATACCAGTATACAAATGATAAGCACAACAAGAGACCTTATAAACAGAAAATAATATTGGAGAAAGTATTACGCCATGCGGCACACCAGTTTGTGGAAACTGGTGTTAATGCATATCGAGGATGAGCCCCCAGAGCGAAATAACTGCTGGCGGCTACGAAGATAAGATGTGAACTATTCCACGACCAGGAGGTTAACTTTGTACGAGATAAGATGGCGAGGAGGAAGTCATAGTTTACTGTGTTGAAAAATCAACAAGTACTAATACTGATACTTTTTTCTCAGCCATACCATGGCGTATGTCATAAGTAACTTTAATAACAGTATTTGTTCTATGACATTAACGAAACACAAACTGATAAACAGTAAAAATGTTGTTTTTAAAGATGTAAGAAGAAATTTGTTTTTAAACACATGCTTCTAAAACTTTTGAGAGGAATAGAAGAATGGAGATAGGCCTTTAGTAGATATGGAAAATATGTTGGAAAATTTTAGCCAACGGACACACAAGAGCCTTTTTCCAGACACTAGGAAAATCGCCAGTATTTAAAGAAAAATTAATGATGTGTGTGATGACGGGTATAAGACAATCTAAAATTTGAAATACCATAATCCTGCTTATATTATCACAACCGATCACTTTAGATTTAATAGATAAAATGGTATTCCTAACTTCGATCTGTTGCACAATGAAGAAGTGAAAAGCTGGAATAACGGGAATTTGCATTGCTGTAATATGATGTAATATAAGCCAGCGTATCGGCAAGGTTAATGGGATCTAATTGAGGCGTTGAGATAAAGTGACGGGTAATATCGTCCAATGATAAATTGGTGTATGCAAATTACCCGTATCCAATTGTGACTAACAATCAGGATGCAGGTAATTTGTACACATCTATTGACTCAAAAAAATCCACATACCAGCGGGAGAAAAGTTAGTTATATTATTATGTATATAATGGTGTTTAATTCATATCATTTGATTACATCGACTCCTCGCAGTCTTATTAACAGACTATTTCTGAGTAGCTCAGTCATTTTTAAATGCACTAAAAGCACGATTCCGTCTAGCCATTGCAAACCGAATATTTTCAGGCGTTTACGATGCTGGAGGTCGCTTTAAATTCAGGACATGTAATGGTGCATATGCATATAGTGCGAAAATAATGTTAATAAGATGTAAAATTTTGTCTTCGACTATTGACGCTGATGTAACTTTTAAAAAATCAGGATCGGGAACATCTCTTTTGGAATTGTCTAAGTTAATTCGTGGAAGACTGTTTCTACAGTCTCCAATTCTAATCTTCTGATTAGAATTGGAGTCATCCATTAATACAAAATGTGTGTAACTAGACGCAATTTTATCGAAATCTGCTTTTAGAGTAAATTATTAATTCTAGGAGGACAATAAATCACCCCAATAACCACCCTGTTACCATCAAATTCCAGCTTTAGAAATATATATTCTGGGGAGACCGAATATCGAGAAGAGAATGCTATAATTATTTTATATTTATTTATTTATTGCACAATATAAAATAGTTTACAAAAGGCGGACTTAATGCTATAGGCATTCTTTACCAGCCAACCTCAGGATGTGAAAGAGAAGAGGTTCGTAGGCGTGCAGAAGAAACAAGCATGAAATACAAATACAAAGTGTTGATAATATCAATTTGGAAATATAATGTAATACATGATATAAGTTATATATTTATATATATTTTTAAAAGATTGGATGTGTTATTCTTTGGCTAAATAAAAATCTTTCACCTGACGTTTGAAGGTCTCTCGAGAACGGGCTTTTTAAGAGACTCAGGAATTTCATTCCAGAGTCGAACTGCAATAACAGCAAACGTCATGTGAATCAGATAAGAAAGAGAATTTGCATTTAAGATATTAAGGAGTGGAAGGATTAAACAAAAGAGAATATAGTAGACACAGGATTCTGACATTCCTACGAGAGCGAATGGGCAACCAATTTTATTTGGATCTAAAGTTCGAAACATGATCGAACTTATGCAGGCCGAAAATGAATCGAATACAAGTATTAAGTAAACGTTCAAGCTTATTGAGTAGATCTTCGTTGGCGTCCAAGTAGCACACATCTGCATAATCCAGAATAAGCAGTAACAATAAGTTTACTGCCTGTAATTTCGCATTGAAGGGGAGAAATTTTTGAGCCGTAAGAAGAGGTGAAGTGTTTTATAAAACTTTCGTGATAGCTCTCTAACATGGACATTCCAACTAACAGAATTATCTAAAAATATTCCTAAATTTTTGACATTAGAAGTGAACGGTATTATACTATTATTACAAATAAGATTTGGTAAGGAATTAAAGTCAATCTTTGCCAGTTGGCGTGTGCTACCTATAGTGGTTGCTTGACATTTACAAGAATTGACTTCAATACCATAATTTTTAGACCAAAGTGATAGGCTGTCCAGAGCGGTGTTAAGTGAATATTGCAGATGCGATCGAATTTACTCCAGTATGTATATAAAGCTGTAAGTTGTCAGCGTAAAGATGATATTTACAGTTAAAATTAGAAGTAATGGATTTGATAAAAATAGAAAACAGTAAAGGAGACAAAATACCGACTTGAGGGACGCCAGCAACTACCTCGCACCAATCGGAAAGACCCTCATCAGTGCGAATTGCCTGCTTGAATTCCTCGAAGATAAGAGAAAAACCACATATTTAATCGATGATCAAGTAAAGATCAACACCACCTCCTCTTTTCTCTGTCCGGTCATTCCTAATAAGCACAAATTCAGGTATAATATGAGTTTAGAGTTAGAAAAAGTGGCCTCAGTAAAGTATAATCGCAGAGAATACGTCGTGCATTTATATCTCAAATATTAAAACTTATAAAACTACCAGAAAATAATCTTGCCAACTGACCCCTAACCGAAGTTAAACTATCGTCGAAAGAGTCATCCCAAGTATCCAACGAGTCATTAGAGGTTATAAATTCGTATATATAAAAACTCTTATTTTAATTACTTTTAAAAAGTACTATATTCGTCACCAACCCAACATTTAACTGTTTACACGAAAACAAACATATGGCAAAGAGTACATTACAATAATTAGAACAAAACATAAAAATAGAAAAACCACAATATATTGTATAAAAAAAATAAATTCATGGCTAGATAAATAAAAACAAAATAAAGTAAACATTGACTTGGTATGTACCTACTTCAATGTAGTATGTATAATAGTAATAGTATTATATTCTGAGTGTAACACTGCAAAGGCAGCATATAAAGATATGAAATTTTAAATGACAACCTAAATTGACATTTGACGTTGGCAGTTGTAACTTGAAGTGAGATAAAATAAAATAAAATTATAATGTTAATTGATAACGAGCAGATAGTAAGAATAAATAATGCTACACATAAATTCTAAAAACTAAAATACATTAAGTTTGTAATAGTTTTATAGACATAAGAGTATAGTGAACGTTGGTTATAGATGTGACTTGTTGACATGACATGTGACATGTGAATTATTGTCATTCTTTAAACCTATACGACGAGGCCTTTCAATTTCAGCAACTCGCGTCTCTCAGGTCGTCGCGTCGGTGGCTTGCGATGTGGCTCTTAATGTCGGCCACCCTCATATTCTGTACTATTTGAGGCGGCCATCGAATCTGCAGAGACGGCGTCTGGGTACTTTAAAATCAACGCATCGAGCTGATGCTCCCAAATAATCTTCTTAATGTGTATCACCATCCATCCGTTATTCATACTAAAGTGCTTTCTGGCCTTTTTGTAAGTGGCCTGCTTAACTTTAGTAAGAAATTCAGATGTTGTAACACTAGAACCCTCTAACTTAGCTTTGGACCCCCATACCTTTGCTTTGGTGTTGTGATCTCAGAAGTAAATAAACATTGGTCTGGTGCAATTATTTTATTAAGAACACCCAGTCAATGGTAGCGCTTGATGGAATCATTTAAATTTTTTGGGAGGCCCATTTTTCGGATATAAGATTCAGTATTATATTTTTTACCTATATGTCATCCTCTGGAATACCGTTGAAAAGCAGAATCTTTTGTCACTGTTTCAAATCCAAGGCATCAACCACTTTAGCAGTCTCGAAACTGACGGTGCACTAAGCGTTTTAATTACGTACAATATTACAAGTAGGTACGTACGTACTACTAGTACGTACAACTAAATTGAATTTGAATTCGATAGAGATAATGCAGCTTCAAGACTTTTATCAAAGTCACCCATCCTCCGAGTCCAGCAAGGTTCAAACTCAGTTATGTGTGCCATAGTGAAGTTTATGATATAAAATTTAAATTCGAAAGTATTCTTGTAACTTTGAAATGTACTGTTTTAGTTTCACTGTAAGGGCATTGCAGGTGAAAATTTGCTTTACACTATATCACATTAATATTCAATAGTTGCCAATATTACGAATAAGATTTTATTAAAATGGTCATTAGTTAATTTAATTATTGTAAAAAAACACTAATTTATAGAAATTATAACAAAGAACATAAAAGACCGTTGTTAACTAAATGACACCTACCACCTTGTATATTCGGTTTCTTGAATCTAAAATATCGGTTATTTTCATTGTATCTATAACAAGTTTGACTACAACAGACCAAGAATTAATCAAAGTTAAAAAAAATGTACTTTTGTTTCTATACACCGAAAGTTAGTGAAGTCACTGGTCAAAACCAGTATACTTTGTTTTTGAAAATCAAAATTACGATTTAATTTGAAATTGGAAGCACCTCTCCCCATAACTAAACTGAAACAATCCGACATGAATTCTTATTATATTCCCCAGGCCTCTGAATCACAAATAAGGTAAAAACAAATCTCTTCCCAGGTAGCGTTTGCATTATTTATGTTTTGATATCTGTCGAACTGTGCCAGGTATATTTGTTTTATCTATGAGCCATATTAAAAACATTTTCGCTATCACTTGTTAAAAATAGTTTTGACAAAGAATTTCAGAATAGTATTAAATATAATGAATTTTATTCGTCTGTACGTTAATTTATATTAGTTATTCATAAATTTAGTAAATTACATCAGTCTGTTCTAAAACTTTCAATACTTTCAGTCTTTTTACCATTTAGAATATACCCATCAAGCCACAGGCATTAACTATGGAGTATTTATATTAGAATTGAGTAAATGCGTCTAGAGGTTACGTGAATGTAACTATTTGCTGTTGCCTTTTGACTCTGCGAATACGTTACAGTTACAGATACGAAGCCACACTTGAGGAAAACGGAGGGTTCAAATAAATTAGAATACAAGAAAGGATTAGATTCTCCCACTAACAGCATAAAATATAACTACTACGGCCAGTGCTGCAAACAGACTTAAATACTTCCCTCGAACCAGTTCATACCAGCTGTGCCCAAGCTACACTGATGAGAATGCTACTCTTACTATTAGAATACAGTACATTTCAGTACTTTCTCCGTCAAACGCCATGTTGTGCTAATACTTTTAGAAATAAATATATATGTGCTGTTATGAAAATAGAATATTAAACACTTAAACTTATTATTAAAACTTATTTTCAATGACACTTCTGATACCTATTATCTCCATATTCTAAAGAGTTTTTAAAAGAATTGGTGAAAAGAAAAATAATTAAAAAATCTACAAAGATATTTTGTTTGCAAATATAATTGTGTACAAAATAATTATACAAATGTTTTTATGATTACTCTTTACTGGTCAGATCGCAAAAAATGCGAACTCCCTGTTCTTAAAAACTATTTGAGCTACGTTAACGAAACTCGCCACAACGATTGCGAGCATAAAGCGCTAAGCATATATTTAATTTTGTAAAAATCGTAATTCTAAATTCAGTATAATTTACTAATTCAGTTTAGGACAATTTACGTGCTAGCTCAGAAACTACACATACCACAGTTTCGAAACTCGGCATGGTGTTTGATGCTACATTGCTTTATGGCTGTGCAAAATTTCGGATAATTTCGATCGACAGATCTTAACCAATTAACAAAACTAATTTAGTTCGATTAGTGACTCACTAGCGCGCGCCTGCTCGATGGACGAGTTACGAGTGCATTGAAATCTAAGAAAGTTTGTGACTACTCTCATACATAGCAGAACTGACTATAAATTCATCAGAATGCAGTTCACATTGAGCTCGAAGCACACTAAAAGAATGGTAAGTTTTCGAATTATAGAAAAAAAGTTTTAAAAATTAAAATTCTCCAGAAAATTGTCCATAGACTTATCATATGGAAAGTCTCACACCGGCGCGCGCCTCAAGTTAAAAGAATAGCAAAATAGAAGGAACAACTGAACGAACGCTTCAGTTGCATGTGAGGCTTCGAACAGGCAAAGTTCCGTCCGAATATTTTCTTTCACTTTTATTTCTCATTTTGCTATCCCAATTTAATAATCTATATCCATTCGCTATACATTTCATCAAGTTTCATCAAGCTTCCATTTAATTATTGCTCAATCTTATTATATCATCCCATTATCATAAAAAGGAACGTGGACGAGGCAGAGGAAGAGACAGACGGCGTGTAAGTGGCATATCGCGATACACAGCAACTTCTGTTAGTTCACACATATCACGCTTCCTAATATCGCAGCAAATAAGCGTCGATTCAATAAAAAAATTGAAAAATTGGCATACGTTTCCTGTTCTAAATATTCAAGAACCGATTTAAAAGAAGCAGGATTGTGTCCCTCAATATAATTGCTCCACAAATAAATCATTAAATACTTATTCCTATGTTGATTTTCATCCCAGTTACGAGAATCGCCAATTTGCAGGATGCCTGATAATAACTCTCTTCTATTTGTCCTCCCCATTTTAACAAAACTAGAGGTGCTAGAACATTTCTATTTAGCACGAATAGCGGCAGCTACGTGCTGGTGAGGAAAACTGAATATTATGAAGATATCATTGATTATTTTTGGAATGGAGTCAAATTCACAATTCTCCATAGGGAATTCAACTTAAGTGGCTAACAAAATATCCAAGCAAGGTAATATTATTTGTCTAGCTAGCTTATCGTAACGTTAACTTGATTCTTAAATGAAAAAATCACTAAATAAGATCTAGAGCTGTCTGCTAGGAACACTATGTGAATCTGTCATAGGGAATTGACAAAGTTACTGTGTTTGAGAACGTGCCACGATATCAACATAATAATTTGTTTTATCCCCAAGGAGGTCAAATGCTTTCTATTGTATCAATAGTATCGCAGTGGACCTGATTGTTTCAGCGTGATGTCATTACGAAAAGAGGGGTGTTTTGAGCATTTCTGTAGAAAATGTTCCATTTAAAGACTCGTAACGAATATCAAGCTTGACATGTTTGGCAAATGATTTATTGATAATATCCTATATTTCCATATAACTCTCGTAGCCTTTGTAAGGACTAAACTAAAGAACATGGTAGTAAATAGCCTGCCTTGCAAAGTTAGGTCAGCTCACGACCCCGCTTGCGGGACCTAGTAATCTAAACTGTGATTCAACCTCAGCCACAAGCATCAAAAAAATGTTGAATTAAAAAAACATTGCCATTTTTAATAAATATACAATGAAGAAATCAATTATACGGGCAACGATTGAGCCGAGACATCGTCCCGTCCGTCCGGCAACGTCAACACCGACATGTTGATAAAGTTTTAATTTATAATTGTTATAATTTAAAACTAAAATAATCTCAACAAGCTTATAAAAAGGCAATCACAATTTGTAATTTAAACAAAATTCACAAGAAAACGTAAGATATTATTAACAACATAATTAAGATGGAGCCGAGTTTAAACTGGTCATATTTCCCACGCTTCCGGAGAAATTACATTTTAATCAAAACATTGTTGTGAGTTTCGTTTTATGCATAAAGAAATTTAACGTTTAATAAATTCATGTATGGATTTAGAAGGATTTGGTGTTAGTGACACTGGTTTTCTTATTAAACTGGTAGCTATGATTAGTATTTTAAATTGAAATAAATGAAAAAATGTTGCATGATAAAATTGTATGAAATTCGTTGGATTATATATTTACATTTGATAACCATAGGGTCGTCGATTTATAATAATGTAATATTCTGATGAGAGCAAGTATAAAAATCTTAACTTTTAAAATTAAATATCCTAAAAAATCACAAATGCAAATTATTCTCCGTACTGTAATTATCCAAAAACAATAGACGCTAATCATACGCCATACATAACTATGCGACAGTGCGAACGAGGCCTATTTAAATAAGGTTCATTGAAAATTGAGTGCCCATAGACCCGGTCCAGTATTTCTATATCTATTAACTACACCACCGACAGCATGCAGCAGGATGTGATACATAAAACTTTTAAACGCTTTCGTATTTAATAAGTTAGCAAAGTAAGTTAATAACCATACATTGTTAAATATATATTAAGTATTAAAGTCATGCCAAAGCCAAAGTTTTTTATTTCAAATGGGCATACATTGCACTTGAAATATCAGACTATAGCACGGTTCCGCAGGATAGATCAATAAATAAGAACAGGCAAGAAACTTCCTGGATAGTGTTTTAACTTATTATTAAATTACATTTTCATAAATTAATTATTATTGCTGCACAATTGTTATTGATATTAGAACAAATTGGAATGCAACATTAATAGTACCAAAAGAAAGCTACAATAACTAACCACGGCACTAATAGTTCTATGATGTTATCACATTTACGAAGCATTTGCAAATTCTAACATTTGACACTCAAAATAACAACAATTTTACAGTATTATTTGTTATTAAAAGTGCTAACAGACGGCATCTTAGAAGTGATTACAACATATGCAGAACTGTAGAAAGTCTTGGAAATAAATTGAACATCTGCTCCTATTGACAGATATGATACTATGATCCTTGTTTCTTGTGATCTCGCAAGCTGTACCCGTTAGGCATAATACTACAGTTTGTGGTGATATCAGTAAGTTGTCTAATTTTCCTAATCGCGTGTCACTGAACCTTTAGCTAGTGTCAATACGAGGTGTGTTCAAAAGTATCGCGAATTTTCACGGGTTACGTATATTCGAATTTCGATTTTTTTGTGGTGTTATGTTGGTACTCATGTCTCTCACTTATGACGACAAGCTCGGCCATTTTGAATGTTCACTTAATTGTTGACAGCTGCTTTGCTTGCACGTGTTTTAGGATCGTCTTTGATTTTTACCTATTCAAAAAAATGGAGCAAAGAACCTGTATCAAATTTTGTGTGAATAACGTAATTAAGTGCGCGGATGCATTCCGAATGTTGACTGTGGCATACGGAGAACCTACCTTGGACTGAAACAACGTTTATCGGTGGTACGAAATGTTCTCAGAAGGCCGAGAAGATGTCAACGACGAAGAGCGTGCCGGACGCCCGAGCACTTCAACAACAGACGAAAAAATTAATGAAGTGTAGAAAATAGTATTGACCAATCGTCAAATCACCGTTAGAGAAGTTGCTAAGGACCTAGACATATCGATTGGCTCGTGCCATTCGATTTTTATCAATGATTTGGGCATGAGACGGGTCGCCGCGATATTCGTACCAAAATTGCTCAATTGCGACCAAAAACAGCATCGCATGAACATTGCTAATGAGATGTTGGACTCTGTCCGCGATGACCCAAATTTGCTCCAGAGGGTCATAACTGGTGACGAATCGTAGGTTTATGGTTATGTCGTGGAAACCAAAGTTCAATCATCTCAATGGAAGCTGCCGCACGAACCAAGACCGAAAAAAGCGCGCTAAGTTCAGTCGAATGTGAAAGTTTTGCTGACAGTTTTCTTCGATTGCAGGGGCGTGGTGCATCATGAGTTCTTGCCACAGGGTAGAACGGTCAATAAGGAATATTACCTGCAAGTTATGCGCAATTTGCGCGAAACAATCCGCCAGAAACGCCCGGATTTGTGGAAGAACAAAAATTGGCTTTTGCTTCACGATAACGCCCCTGCTCACACATCGTTGCTTGTGCGCGACTTTTTGGCCAAAAACAACACACTAATGTTGCAGCAGCCACCGTATTCCCCAGATCTGGCCCCCTGTGACTTCTTCTTGTTCCCTAAACTGAAGAGGCCCATGAAAGGACGACGTTACGCTACGCTTGACGAGATAAAGACGGCATCGAAGGAGGAGCTGAACAAGATAAAAAAAAATGATTTTTTGAAGTGCTTCGAAGATTGGAAAAACCGTTGGCACAAGTGTATAATATCTCATGGGGATTACTTTGAAGGGGAAAAAAAAATATTCATGAATAAATAAATAATTTTTGAAAAAAACACAAAATTCGCGATACTTTTTGAACACACCTCGTACACTATCAATATATGAGCTCTCCAACGTAATTTTGGATACCAATGTATGTATAAAATAAGTAAGATTTCATTAAGTCTCAATTAAGTTCAACATTTAATTTAGTTTTGTTAAACAATTATATATCTAAACTAAATGGGAACTCTGGTAATATTTTAAGTTATTTTGTATTATAATGGAAACACTTACATTTTACATTCAAATCTTATACAACTATGAGAAATAATTCAAAACGTAATCATATTCACTAACCTTGCTTGTTACAAAGCTGGAAAATTATATCGAAAACAATAACAAAAAATATAAATTACAAATATAAGTTACATATATATTAAAACTTGTACAGTTTATATTTAAACTGTTATGAGATTTCATAATTCACATCTAGCAAGCGGCAGAGAGTATCCGCGTGCCCCTCTATCTAATTGTGACGCCTCTGAACACACGAGCTGCGAGTATGATAATATTCATGTATGCGTCCTGAGGCTGTGTCCATAAGGGACTAATTTAGTGTCGCAATGGAGTTAATCTATTTAGGCAAAGTCAAAGCAATGGTAATTTCAAGTTGTATTGCTTTAACATATAGTAACCATAGCCATGTTCAAGGTCCAGAGCGAAAGTTATGTATTTTTGAATAAGAAACTAAAAGTTATTAATAATAGATAGTTCTTTCAAAGTAATAAAAATTGGTTTTTCATATTACAAATAACACCCAAACATAGTACCACAGCGTTCATCTACCCCATAGTAACATCTCATCACATGCAATTAAATAATACGAATAAATACATTTACTGATAGTAAATATAATGATTACTTGAATAATGGAATGTACTTGTGAAATGAAACGATCATTACACAAGAAAAAATATATAAACAATAACAAGTAGTAAGAATAATATTGCCAACTAATCGTAATATTGCGTCCCAAAAGGTTTAACACTGATTTACAGTAGCGCTTTAGTTAGAGCGAGGTGCACTCACAACGAAAAGAAAGTTTATTATTTTAACATATCACTGGAAGAGTTGCTCGTGATGTTATTAAAGTTAAGTTGTTGTTCAGTTGATATGTTATCTGCCCGAACTTCATGTAATCGGAACCGGGATCGCGACGTCAATAGAATGTAAGAATAGAAAATTGTTAGTTTATTACCAAATGCAGAGAAAATGTTGTTTATTTATTAAGAGTTGCTTTTATTTTTCGTTTCGCGAAGATAATTTTTTTTTAATTAGGTATTATACAAACAATAATAGAACATTATAATACTTATTATACTATTCGGCATATTACTCAAACAATGAATCATTTTAACAAATTTAGTTTTCATACATTTTAGACACGCCGAGAAGATTTAAAAGCCTCTGAAAACCAAGTCATGATTAAAGCCCTGCGAATTTATGGGACTTCATTTGTTGCTAGATTAAATCTGAATAATCCCTGTAGTGCCACATTTCAGTGGACTTGCGATGTCAGTTATTTCAACAAAACGTCAACGAACCTTGGGATTAAGGAGTGCTTACTCATTTATTTTAACAGTGAAAGTACAATCGTAAATAATATGACCACAGATTAATTATTAAAAGTGACTTACTCTCTCTATTAAATCTGTGATTATAAATTTATTTTTACACCTTTTGTTAGTTCAAAAGAGTTCAATTTATGTATTTTTTTAAATAATCTATTTTTAGGAATGTAATTTAATTTTGTATTTTAACTATAAGAATTTATATCTATTTATTTATTTATTATTATTTTATTTTTTTTATTGATAAAAGTAACAAAACTTTAATATTATCAATTTAGTATTTATATGAGTTTAAGATAAAGACAATTAATATTTGATGTAGCCTCTGTCAGCCCATAACAATCATCCTCAAATCCATTATACAAGCCAGATCTTCTTAGTATAATCTACAGCAAACTGTCCACATTATTCTTTAAGCAGGCGAGGCTAAGTGCTCGACATTCACTATTCAGCAAATAAAGCGCTATTTCCCTTGGATCTGACCGGATAATGGAAAAACAGAACACGACGGCAAACTACACTCGCTTTGAAATTAAGTAAATAGATTGTGTATTTATCTGTTATTTCATTAATAGATTTTTTTTTTAACTTCTTTGACGTATTGTGGATATTATAATATGATGTCCTTAAGATGTTTTCATGTCCTAATGGCAACCTCTCTATAATTTCGCACGGATGAACTTAAGTACCAATATCCAGAGTTTCATTTACAACACTTAAACCTCATTAAGATATCTATCTACATTTGAATATGAAACAATTGTACCCAAAAAAATATTATCATAGTTCAGCAGTTTGTTGGAAACTACCATCTTTACTCGTTGTATTGATAAAATGTGTACACATTGAATCGCAAAGACTATTAATATAAGACTTTTATACAAAAATCCTTAAAGTAGTCTTTGTGATTATTATATGGACAAACGTTTCACCACGTTTGTCCATATGAGTGTATTTTATTTCATATTTGACGTATAAGATTTTTACGTGAATTAAAAAAATGTTTACTTAAATACAAGGGTCTTATTGACGCATAATTTATTACAAAGATTTTTTAACCTTTTAAAGCAAAAGTTCACAGTTGGCGCGGTTTCAAAGACGGCTGGAGTGTTCGGAGGAGATAAATAGTTAGGAGCAGTATATTGTGTATATTTATAACACGCTGACAACACACACACACACACACACACACACACACAGCACATTTGTGCTTTTTATACGCTATTCTTTTATGACCTTATTAAAGAAGAAAGATATAATTTAGTCACGTGTAATGTAAAAATAAATAAATGTAATAAATGTTTTAAAATGTGTCCCCTGTATTTAGTAATAAAAATCAGTCATAAAAAACACAGAGAGCGTCGATTAGCAATCTTATTAAAAAAATGGTCCAAAAGCAAAACCTGTGTTAGCGCGTCGGGTACTCGCGATACTCGCTGAGAACCATTGTTCTGCTGTGTGTACACTGATGACGAGATTTTAAAAATATTTTTTTTAGACAGAATTTATTTGAATTTTGATCAACGAAAATGTATATACATATTTTGTAGATATACCACCTCACCAAACCATACCATACTCACCAAAATGTATCCTATAGAAAACTGAGAGGCTAGCAATTCTACGCCTGTGTTCAAGGCTGTGGAGGTTGGTTTCAACCAATTCTGGGACACCTATGAGCCTCTTTTCTCGCCTCTCCATTGAGTCCAGAACCGCAAGATGAGACCTATAGATACCGAGCTTCAGCAGATCGTTAATGTGCAGCAGAAAGAGAGTTGCAGAAAGAATGGACCCCTGAGGCACTCCGGCATTTATTGTCAAGGGTTCCGAGGAACACCCGTCGATAGAGAGCTTTTTGCCATTCTTAACGATACGATCGCGACGAGCCTTCCGTAATGCCTTTTTATAGGACTTGGCAGCTTGGTTAAAGGCTCTCTTCTGTAAACTTACATCCGGAGCTTTGCGGCTTTGAGTATCAGCCCAAATGAGGTATGCCGAATGTTTTCGGTCTTTAGCATGACCACATTCGGCATTAAACCATGGGCGAGCTTTGCCACCGACGGGTACGTCAGCATAAGGAATGAAGTACTCCATTGCCTGATTTGTAACATCGGTTATAGCATCCGCGCAACTCGACGGATCCAAAGAAGAGAAGCACACCTGCCGCTAAGGATAAGTCGCGAAACAAGTGCCGCATCTCATCCCAATCTGCTGACTTGTATTTCCATACTCGCCTAACAACATGTGGTTTGGAAGCTGGTTGGGAATATGTAAATAGAGATTTCACCAACCAGTGATCGGAGGTCCCCAAGGGGGAGGTCACCTCTACACGATACCTGTCTGGATCAGTTGTCAGCAAAAGGTCCAGGCAATTTGCTGTATGGCCTTCTACATATACGACGTGCCCTCGTCGCTTGCCTCACCAGCTGAAAGAGGCCGAAGGACTACGCAAAGTTCTGCGCTTCTCTTCCAGCATGGTCGGTTTTCTGATACGGGAACAGCCAGTCCTGATGACAGGCATTAAAGTCCCCCAGAAAGACGAGCTGCACTGAAGGGTACTGATGCAGAGCCATATCAGCAGCCTCACCGAGATACTCAAATAATCTAGTTGTCTCCTGACACAGAAATACAGGATTTTTTCGTTTCCTGTGTCTACTAAAATCCATAAGAAAGGAAACGTGGAGCCTTCAAGGTGACGTAGACGCAGGATACAGATGTTGTTCCGTGTCTACTTACAGACCCCGAGCGACAGTTGTGCTCTAACGAGTAACCGGGGTGATCCAGGTACGCAGCGCTCAAAGGACATTGTATCTGCGTCTCCGTCAAAAAAAGCAAGTGCGTTTGCTCTCTCTCCAGGTGGTGGTGCACAGGTAAGAGATTAGAGTGTAAGCCCCTGATGTTAGTGAGGTGAACTTTAAATGACGAGGAGTGCAACCGCTGTGAAAACTTGTTCTTTTTATTGGACTTCTTCATTAAAAAAATTAAAAATAAAAGATTGTATAGGATGAGAAGTGGCAGTTGAACGAGACGGTACGTATTAAACCCGGCGGCGAAATTGGTGTTGTCATGCCACTGGAAGGCTAGTCACGAGACTGCGGGGACGCCCGAACCTCCCAAGGGATCGCCATCGGGCCTCCTCGTCTGGTCGCCAACCAGCACGATGGAGTCACCCTGGGATTTTACACAGCTGGCGGGGCAGGCTTTCGTGGGTGGCTGACCCACCAATTGGGCCCCCAACTGTCTGCGGGCGGCCAGCGGAAAGCCGTAGCTTCGGATCCCACTACCCTCCTCGACTAGACACCCGACACAACAAGCACCAACTCAACGCCAAACCGATTCGCCATCGCAACGCAACTGTTCAGAGCCATTTCCCATATATACGGCTTCATCGAACAACGTGCCGGAACACGACTAGGTCGCTTTGCGGCACGACTTTATCCGATGGGTGGTAAACTTGCCGGCGACCCGATGTCTGGTCTACCACCGAGAAAATTGTATTTTAAATAAAAAAAGGTAAAATTATAGACGTATATATGTCACAAGCGTATATGTATACAAATAAATTAATCGCAATATTAGTAACAATGTCAGCAGTGTAACACAACCTTTATAAAATAGATTTTTAAGAGCACACGAAGTGGGCGGCGTGTTCTGCTGCCTGTAATGCGCAATTAACGGTGCACGAGCGGCGGGAATTAGATTGGTTCAGCATCGCGTTGTGTAAATTAGGGCGACCACACACCACTGACGATCATATACAATTATAAATTGTTCCTACATTTATTTATGTTAAGTAGTGTTGATTTAATACTGATAAGTTTACTACGTGCAATAGATATTTTTTTATAATTATAACCATTTTATAAGAAAATTATCGCAAACATATATGATTAATTTTAACAATATATCTGTTTTAAATGGATGTTATATTTGAGCATGTCATATTTGTTGCTTCTAATACTCAAACCGCCTTAACTCTCCTTATACTTTCTCGTAATGAGTGGATTGTGTTATGGTTATGTTACACTCTAAAGCCTCCAATATGAGCGGAATATGAACCCTTTTAATATGTTGTGGAAAAAGCGTTCTTAAAATAAGTGTTTAGCAGTTGCTTTACTCTTTACTTTGTGTTATATTTCTATGATAATCTACGATTTACAATAAACAAATAAAATTTGTTCTATATTATTAAAAACATAGAATGAATAAAAATATTAGTTAATGTGATAAAATATAACAGCGGCCAAAGGTTAATTGTAAACAAATAAGGTTTATTTAAGCAAAATGAAAAGTCAAGTAAAGCTGGGATTATTAAAAATTAAAATGTTACGCTAAATTGGGCAGTGTAATCACGACTCAGCGATAAGAGCCTGCGCGACTCAGCGGAATAAGGACTTCGTTCTCATTGGTTACAATATTAGAACTGAAAGGTATAACAAACTAATTGTATTTTCTAGCTAGTAAATTATAAAAAAGCGAGAAATATCAAATCTTATTATATTAATAAGCTGCAGAGACGCGATCAACAGAATCACCCCTTTGAAAGTGTACGCTAAAAGATGTAAGCCCGCCTCCCTTGACCAGATGAAAAAACAAGACCTGCTTTCTTGACGAAATGGGTCAGCACTAACTATGGTCACTTTAGTTTTATATGTCAGTCCAATTTTTGTATCCTATAATAATTTTAATCCTCTAAAAAAAATTAAAAGTCAATTAACGAAATTTGAATATTAACACAATATTTAATTAAAAATCCGTTAATTCGTAAATTTTCGATAATATGTATTAAATTGATCGGTGTAGTAACAGTTGTTGATACTACTCATTGTCATAAAAAAAAAACAAAGTTTAAAGTTTTCAAATAGTATTTATTATATCATGAGTTACAGGTACAGTTACAGTTGCTGTAAAACAGAAGTTGAAGATGAAACTGATATTTTTCAATAATATTAGATACGTGCTCGATACGAAAGAAAACTAATAACCCATTTTGGTTACATTTGATTTGACGAACAAATTAAGAGGATGAGGATAAGAAAGATACATCAAGCCTTTGTTTAAAAAATAGGTCGATTTTTGTTCATTTTAAATAGAAAATTCAATGTCATGAATGTATTGACATGTACCAATATAACAATTTAAATACATGTTACGTGTTAGTTACGCTAGCTGCAGTGCGAAGGTCTGAGTGCTGTTACAATAATTAAAATAATATATTTAATAATTAATTATATCGAAACTGCAACTCCAATTGCCGTCGCGATGACGCCAATGGATGTTTTTTTCGGATCGCGGAATCAAGGCGTCAGCAATCCTACTGGAGTATGTGTAACTAGCTTGTGGTATAAAAATATATTTTTGTTTTTTTACTTTTATATATAAATGTCATATTAGAAACCGCTTTTATATTATTATACAAGGTTTATCATCATTACAATTTGAATTGATGATATTGTTAAAAAGAAAGTTAATTAAAATGTACTTTGCAAACGTTTAATTTATTTAATTTTTTTTTTTTTTTTTTTTTTTTTATGTAAGAGGAGGGCAAACGAGCTGGCGGGTCACAGATGGACGTGATCACCGCCGCCCATGAACTCCTGCAACATCCGAGGACTTACAGGAGTGTTGCCGGCCTTGTAGGTGGGAATAAACGCGTTTTTTGAAGGTACCCATGTCGTACCGATCTGGAAATACCGCCGAAGGTAGTTCGTTCCACAAGCGAGTGGAACGTGGAAAAAATGTCCTTGAGAACCGCACAGTGGAGGATCGCCACGCATCCAGGTGGTAAGGATGGTATTGGAGGCGATGGCGCGCCGTGCGGTGATGAAATTCGGCGGCAGGCATCAGATCGAATAGTTCTTCGGAACACTCCCCGTTGTAAATGCGGTAGAAGACGCACAAAGAAGCCACGTCTCTACGCAATGCCAGAGAGTCCAGCCGTTCGCAGAGCACCGGGTTCCCAACAATTCGAACGGCTCTCCGTTGTACGCGGTCAAATGGTAGAAGCTGATATTGGGGTGATCCGGACCAGAGATGAGAACAGTACTCCATGTGAGGCCGGACCTGCGCCTTATAGAGCGCAAGTCTTTGGCCAGGTTTGAAGTACTGCCTCGCTCTATTAATCACTCCCAATTTCTTCGAGGCCAACTTGGCCTTGCTCTCCAGATGACCACGAAACTGACAGTCGCTCGAAATGTCGAGACCCAGTATTCTGATACTTGGCGAGGCATTAAGAGGAGTGCTCTCGAAGAGCGGTGATACGACAAATGGGGTTTTCTTAGTGGTAAACGCGCAAACTTGTGTCTTTAGGGGATTGAACTGAACGTGGTTCAGTTCACCCCACTCAGAGACCATCCCCAAGGAAGTCTCTATAGAAGACACAAGTTTCTTTCGGCACTCGTCGACGTTTTCCCGAGAGAGACCTGCACGGCCGGAATATACCGCATCCCCAGTGCTGTCATCCGCATAACAATGTATGTTGGAGATATCCAATATATCATTGATGTGCAGGAGGAACAGGGTTGGGGATAGCACGCAGCCTTGGGGTACACCAGCGTTCACGGGCTTGGGGTCCGAGCAAAAACCGTCGAGAACGACCTGTATGCTCCGCCCAGTGAGGAAGCTGGTATTTGAAGTGGATTAACTATCTATTTAATTCTGCGCCGCGGTGGCGACTCAACAGGACTTACATTATATTATAGGTTTGTGAGTAATCTGTATTAATTACAAATAATCATTCCGGCATTTTGTATTAAGTTTATTTATTTATTTCAAAAATTCTTAAAACTATATACATGGTATACATATCAAATTTGAATTGAATTTATTGAATTTTGAAAACTACAATTTTCATTTGTAATCAAACAAACATATATCGTAAACGACTACAAAAGTATAAACTGTGTCGCAACCGTTTACGCCCACTCCGGGACTCCGTGTATGTTCTAGTATCATATAAGATGTATTCAAATATTCAGTAAATTAACAATTCTTACAAATATTATTTTCTATACAATAACTAAATTATAATAAATAATTATTATTCGTTTTTGAGATAAAAATAAATAAAAATTTATATTTTTCGCTTAAACTTAACGAAAAATTATTAAATTGTTATTATTACAATTTTATTAAAGAATTAAATAATGTATTAAAATAATAAACAATGATTTATTGATTAATTATTAGAGTTAATTATATTATTATAAGAATGTGAGGTGGGTATGTGTTGTGTGTGTGTGTGTGTGTGTGTGTGTGTGTGTGTGTGTGTGTGTGTGTGTGTGTGTGTGTGTGTGTGTGTGTGTGTGTGTGTGTGTGTGTGTGTGTGTGTGTGTGTATATGTCATTATTAATTATAAATAAGCGTTTCTGTTTCATCGTATGAAAGTTTCTGTAAGTAATTACAAATTTTATTTTTACAGCTCCAGTATGTCAGAGGATATATGTTTAAAATTTTATTTAATTTATTGTAAATCAATGAGGAAAGGTATTCATAATTCCGTTTTGGTAGTGCAGTATGACATCGTTTGGTTTCACATGGTTGTTTAGAGCGACGAGTGAATGTATTATCAATTATGAAAGGTAGTGTCTGATGTTTTCGTAAAATCAGTTGTCTAATATACAATTGTCTTACTGTTAACACATTGGCAGTGCTGTATAGCTGGCATTAGTTTTGGTTTTGATAAAATTACTTTTAGTACAGCTCTTTGTGCTCTCTCCAATCGAAGAAATCGAATTTTACTAGATCCACCCCATGCTGTTACGCAATAAGAGAGAATTGATTGTATCAGAGAAAAGTAAACTGTTGTTAGGATGTTTGGATCAGCAACCGCCCTCAGCCTTTTAAAAACAAATATCAATTTTCTTACCCTAACAACCATTGAGTCTACCTGATCCTTCCAAGTCAATAAATGATCTATTTCGATTCCTAAATATTTAATAGTATGGGCACGGGTTAGTGTAGCACAGGAACAGCTAGTACCTCGAGATAAACAACGATGTGCTTGAATTGAATAAGTCTCATCAGGCAAAGTGTGTGAACTGACAGAAAATGTGACAAACATAGTCTTCGTTAAGTTTAGTGTCAACCGGTTCCTGTCCATCCAACGAACTATGTTACTCAAAACTGTCTCAGCTGAAATACGAGCTTCTGTCCAAGATCGAGCCTGAATGAGAAGTGCAGTATCATCCGCATAAGCCAAAATCTTACATTCATTTATTAAGGGGAGCTCAAGTAGGTCATTTACGTAAATAAGAAATAGCGTAGGGCCCAATACACTACCCTGGGGCACTCCGCACGTAATTGGTAAAGCTTGACTTTTATACGGATAGATTTGCACCCGTTGCTTACGGTTATTAAGATAACTTTTGAATATTTGAAGAGCATTTTCACGCACTCCAATATTCTCAAGTTTATACATAAGAATGGGTATAGAGACGGTGTCAAAAGCTTTAGTAAGATCTAGAAAGATGCCAATGGTTTTAAGTCTTGAATTATGATTATTTACAATAGTATTTGTTAATGTTAATACAGCATCTTCTGTTGATTTACCTTTACGGAAACCAAATTGATTGTCAGACAAAATGGTAAGGTCCTCCAGAAATTTTGTTAATCTGCTGTTCAAAATTTTTTCAAATATTTTGGACAATGTTGACAATACTGATATAGGCCTATAACTGTTGACACTATCTCTATCACCACTCTTATATATGGGATGAATTATGGCCTCCTTAAATACTGCAGGAAAAGTTCCAGTAGAGATACACATGTTAAAAAGATGTGTTATTACTGGTACTAAAGAATGATGAGCTGATTTCAATATGAGCTGAGTTAATAATATAAAAATATTTACAACCTGAAAATATGTAAAAAATATATATTTATAAATAGTAGTTATAGAAAATAAAATTATTGCAAATAATTTTATTCCATAAAAAATGAAACATGTGCTGGAAATATTTTTTAATATTGTGTATATCTATAATGAAATCTACAAATTGATCGGAGAGCGGTTTTGCTTTTAGCGGAGCAATCAGTAACGACAGGCATTATCTCGATAGCTTTCGACTACGATCTCGTAATGGAGAATATCAATATTGAATATTAAAATTTGATTTGTCTGCTAAATGAGTTACCGTGTCTGATTGAACTTTCATTATTCATTAAAAGTCTGATTTCGGGCAATTGCATTGTACGCATAATGTCCGTCTCTGAATTATGATGTATTTTATTGACAAGATAAATAGATAAATGTTATTGTATTTTCAATGCAATTTATGCATTCAACACAATTCTGAAATTTTTGAACGTGCATATGTTATATTGTAGAGGTTTTGTAGTATTTATAAATATATATAAAATTCGATTACTGTTAAAGCATTTTATTTTGGTGCATTTTTCCTACGACACTTTATCCCTTACATAAATATTTGTATACCTTATAATGATTATTACAGTATCAATTAATTATAACTACAATATTATATCATATCATCATCATCATAACTTACATATAATTGGACTCAGTCTATGTTGATAGAAAACATTAATCGTAACAAAGATTTTGATTACATTAAGAACATTTTTAAAATTATTATTTTAAAAAAAATATCATTGTATCATACAAAGGGGCTCGGCGGACCACACCACGACACAACCTCTAAACGGGCAACGTCATCAACATCTACGTATACGATTACTCTCTAGTTAAAACTAACGACTTACCTGTCTGCTTCTCTTGTTTCAAAGAAGGAAGTCACATAGTCAGTCTGTACTAAGCAAGGATTTGGGGTTCCCCAGAGTGTAGGATAAATTGTATAATATTTATTAAAAAGGGAAATAATTATGGGACAAAGAATGTAATACTTAAGTGTTCCGTCGCGTGACCTCCGGTTCCACGCACACCTCGAGTGAGAACGCAGCCACCAATTCGGCGCTGCAGCCAACAATTCAAACACTCGACACTAATGTAATTTACTCTTTTGGAAACTTCTACAACTGATAATGATTACCCCGCAAAATCGTTAAGCACCAAGTTTCACCGAGAACTGCTCACCGAGAACTATATTCGAGAACTGTCTCGACCGTTACGCGTGCGTTTATCACAACACCAAAAACGTAACATCTACCCTCGTTTTGTTAATAATTAAAATATATTTAGCGCCTGGCGATTGCTATTAGCAACTGCACAATTTACTTAATAGCTTTTCTGAACAATCATCTTTCGACCTATGTATACCCACCATAACGATCCATAACGATATATCATACACATTCAATCCCTTTACCTTATATAGGTATTCAACATACAAAATCTTTGTGCAGTCGGGAGTCAAAGCCGGACCAGACAATACATAAGTACCAATTCGTGCCGCTGTACTAGACGATCGTCGGAGGTGTGAATCAATAAGTACAGATTATATATCACATTGACACAAGGTATAAACGCAAATGATATTCAAACTGCAATTGCAAATGATATTGATATTTATAAATGAATAAGGGATGATTTTGGGCGGAGTATGCCTCCACATGTACACATGTACTTCTGAAAGTAAGGTATTCATTTAAAAATGTGATTTTACAAATTTTTATATTAGCATAATATGTGAATAAATAACCTACTTATTTACTATTATTATTGGCTGCACAGCATCACGGAGTATGTTGAACCCATTTTTTTAATAATAATTAAATTTTTTAATAGGAACACTGTTTGTATTGGATTTTTTGAACTAGAAGCCATTTTCTGGAGTAGGATATAATTTTTAACCTTTACAGCAAAAATCTTGGAAATTATTAAGGGTTTAATAGATTTCGACACTAGCACCATCTACGGAGTTAATTTAACACCAAAATACGTCAATCTAAAGGAATCATAAAAATTAGGAAGAAAGTTAAAAGCACAAAAAATATTTTTTTCTTCACAGTCATTTTATATATAAAATCAAATCAGAGTTCGAAATAGGAACCATCAATAAGTTTGTTTGAAATGTGTTCCTTATTAGTCTATCACTGCGGGTAGTGTGAGTTTTGACTCTTCGGAAACTGTTACAGTTAAATATCATAGCACTCAACAAACTATGAGTTTTTTGTTATGATTTGAAATTTATACTCAACGTTGTTACGATATCTACTATAGAGTGGCTCGATCGCAGCAACTTCATAGATTTCATTTCCTTCTCCCTTGCCTACGTGACAAATGAGAGAGATGAGCATGTACTACCGTTTTTTGGCCAATGGAAATCATAATGGTTTGGAATATGTAATACGTAATGGAATACGTTTCTTCAATATTCTAAGTAAAAATCATAATGGTTTATAATAGGAATTTAAATTCAAATTTAAAATGGTCTTATTGACTTCAGATGTAATAATAACGGACAATAACTTTTAGAGAGATGTAACCTCTATTTGTAATATTATTTACCAAGAACAATGAACACATGTGCTTGAAATGGTCTTTTATTAAGTTCTTAAATATAAAATTATCATTTTGATAAACTGACCACTTTGATCACAAGTACTTTACATTTTGGTTAGGAATTATAAATTCAAATTTATTTCCCGTTTAGACTCTAATATTTATTTATTTGTGCACCAAAAAAGTTACAAAAAAAAACAATTATAAAATACATACACATAGGATGAACTTATCTCTACAAAGGACAGAAGGTTTTAGAGGACAGAGAAAGGTACATAGATATTTTATAATAATATACAGATACATAATAATAAAACTATATAAAATATGATACATATATATACATATTCTGTTTTATATTCAATATTTCTGTTTTATATTCAGTGATTTATCATTATTGGAATCATTATTGATTTTTCTTTGAAATCATTTGAGTCAATCATTGGAAAACTCATTTACGAATAAGCTTTCAACCGCTCTAACCTTTCAATCAACTCAAAGAATTAATGAAGTGTATGTATGTGTGAAAGAAAGCATAGTAGATTATTTGTTCCAACATGTCCCTTCTAGAAATGTTGACCTACAGAGAAGAACCTCGTGAACGACCGGATAATGAAGAATTAAAAGTGATCGTGGAAGAAAATCCAAACTACGGTAAAGCCAGCGGCAGACTTCGTCTTGAGTGATAAAAGGATTTGAGTGGGAAAAAAAAGTAAAAAGCTCGAGAAATGAGTTCCGCATGAATCGAGTGAAAAATATCAACAAACATGCTTTGAGCGCCGTGTTACTTTTATATGTAACTGTCACAATAACAAGGAAATTTTGAATCGAATTTAATAAAAAATGTCCTGTTCGATGACAATAAATACTTATCACTGTGGTGAAACCGAGAAGAACCGCCTAAATTACCATGAAGAAGCTGACCCCGAAAATGGTAATAATAAGAATTTAGTGGTCTAATACCGCTGTCGTTTACAACAATTTCCTAAGATCTGGCCGGACGATTACAGCAGAACTGTCCTAGTAGAAAGAGTAACTTAATTATATATTAAAACATTTAATATATTTAGAACTTAACAATCAATTTTAAACACTATATAAATACCATATTATGATATTCCCAATCCAAAACTCCTTTGTTTGGCAAACCGTAATCCACTTGTGGCAATAGAATTACGGGACTTAACCGCGCTGCAATTGTAATTTATTTGAATTGTATTTATTTAGCTTTTAGCGATGCGGTCGGCGCGGGGCAAATCAATAAATGAATATAAGCGTCGGCGTAATCGTGCTGCATAATCTGATGTTTAATCTGTATGCAGATATTATTTGAACTGTTAATTTTCTGTCGGATAAATAGGTTTTTTTGTACAATATCTGTATGTTAAAATTTTACATAATTTGATTTTAACTACAATGTCATCATAATATAATAATAAGCCTTTTTTAAATGCTACATTAATAACGAGTGCTGCAGTAGTCATAATTGTCAAGTTATGGTCATATGAGTGTCCTTTATGGTCCTGCAAACTTACAACCAAAACAAAATGTTACCTAAAATATTACGTTAATTTAATTTTGATATTTAGAATAAGCCCTTGAAATGTCTTATAATAATACGACTAACTGGATAAAGCCATAAGAAAATATGGCTAAGCCACTTTAATATCGCTCCACGTTGTTGTGTCACAAAGTATAAATATGTTGAAGGAACCTTCTCTGTCCGTTATGTATAAAGTCTGTATTTTATTGAATGCAATTCACACTTTTCAATATTTCCTATAAAATAATTTCTCACAGAATATAAATGATCGGTATGTACAAGACGGACCGCTTCGGTGTTGTAGGTACGGTTACATGCCTTGTTTCCATTAAAAATAATATTAAGATTAATAGTTCCAAATCAAATCAAGTGTAAGTGTATTCATTATATACGAAGCTATTTGCGGGACATCTAACCAACTTATTACCTTCAACCAACAGTAACCTAATAAACCACAAAATGCATTTAAGTGCCTTTATTAACTTTGTTCTTTTTCAACTTATAAACAATACTATTTATATTATTTTTTTCAGCATACTAGTCCGCTTGTAACGATTAAATGCAAAGTGGGTTTTGTTATTTGATGTTTATGCATTTCGTCTGCTTTTGGCTGCTTTGAGACGGTCGCTTTGAATGGAGGTAAATGCGCTCGACTAACAACGATACACAATTTTAATCAAAAATACACAATATATCCTGAAACCAAATTACATACAATAACTAGAAAAAAGCGTCATAAAAGGCTCATCGGTGCTTAGAGTTTTAGATTGCAGAGTAGATTTTTTTTTGGAATCAAAGATTGAACAATAAAAAATATACACAAGTAAAGACAGAGAGTTCCAAGGATACAGCCTCTGAAGTTTATCTTCAGAAAGAAAATTGTTTGTAAGTCCCGATCCATTAAAAATATTGTGTAATTCAATACTAAATTAATTTTAATAGTAGTAGGCATATTTTTATTATACCGTATACATAAATGATAAAATAAAAAAAAACCTTTTACAAATATAATAATGAAATCAAATCTGTTTTCGGGTCCCGCTCACAGTGAAGGAACTCATTTAGTACTGTATTTGTATCTCTCGCAGCAGACGCAAAGCAATCGTTGATTAAATAATTTAACGTCGACTACTCGCTTGTAATTATCACCGTCTGCATTTTTTCTACCTTTGCAGTCTAATAACATTGCAAACTAAAAATAGTTCAATTATTTGCTTGTTCTTTGAGCCTTAACCTTTTTTTTAAAAACTTTTGTTTTTTTTAATAATATACATATTTTATACGTACTTTTTAATCTTTTTTACATATGGAAATAAAACTTTCTAAATTATTCTGGTAATATTAAACAAGTATATGTACAATATTTGCAATATTTGCATGAACTGATTCAAATTGAAATATTCAATATACACCTACATGCAATCCAATAATATCTACAGACTGTGCTATTGCAGGCGACGGTGTAGTCAAGTAATTTATCATCTAATCTCGGTTAACTGAGTCATTTGACAAACTGTATCACTTTGAATTGGTTGCCAGTTCTAAACGCTTTAACTCTGATACATTTTTGCCTTAATGAGGTTGAAGTTACCAGATGAAATCTCTATTCATTCCCATAACGGGTCTTTCATTCTTAGTTGAATACTGTTTGCCGTGTATTAATAAGACTTAGTATGTAACAACACATTGTTTAACTTCCGAAGGTATTTTTTTTTATATATCACCAATAATAAATATTTTACTAAGACAGTAACTATTTCTTTCACACATTTATTTTTTAATTGTATTTATTGTTCAATGTATTTATAACACCAGGAAGGTGACAAAAAACGCAGTAGGTACTGACGCCGATGATGGTACAAGTCATCACAGGTCACGATGGGTTCAGCCATCATTTATATAGGTTCAAGTGCAAAATCCAGACCCACCTATGATTGTGACGACGTAGCTGAAGAGACGGTTTTACACATCCTGCTGGAATGCCCGAAATACCTGCAAGCTAAATCAGACTAAGAATTAAATTTGAAAACAAAAGTAGACATAGATTCAATAAAACATTACGTTACAAAAAACTAAAAGAAAGACATTTATAGATTGCTGTTAACTGGCTACAGCTACGATTAATAAGAATAAGGACAGATAAAATTTTAAGTTAAGTAATATAGTAAATAAATATAGTTATAAAAGTGTATAAGTAGGAAAAATGTATTAACACAGAATACCGACGTGTAGTAACCAAATTCATTTGGTTATGTTTCATCGGTGAGTAAGAGAATCCGGAAGCCCAACCCCCTCCCCCTCCTCCGCCAAACATGATAGTGATAGCCGGGGATCCCCTTCCCGAGCGAAATCGGGGAAATGATTCTAGGACTATGCTCGAACTGCTCGTCATATCTGAGGCGGGCAAGTATCGCCTTTTGTGTTTTTGAGGCCAAACGACGAGTCAACGCAGCGACGCCGCGACCTACTCTAAATGTGGACTTTTGCAACATCCGGGGACTTCATTCCAACTGGAACGCCGTCCACTATCATCTAGAGACGGCGCAGCCGGCCTTGTTGTTTCTGACGGAGACACAGATATCTCAACCTAGCGACACAGCGTACCTGTCATACCCCGAGTATAAACTGGAACACCATTTTATACCACAAGCCGGGGTATCTGTTTTCGTAAGGGAGGATATCTGCTAACGTCACCTTCAGGTTTTTGAAGGTCGGGACCTGTCTGTACTCTGGCTGCGCGTGGACATGGACGACCATGTCAGATTCTACGCGTGCCTTTATAGTGGTAAAGCAGAAACGGATCAACTCTGGGGCCATATTCAGACGAAGGTTGACGATCTGCTTTCACAGACCCCCTCCGCCGAAGTCATAGTTCTCGGGGACTTTAATGCGCACAATGCCGATTGGCTAGGGCACGTGCCACCGACTACGCGGGGAGATCTGTGTTTGACTTTGTTCTGGCAAATGATCTGTCCCAATTGGTCAAGACGCCCACTCGTCTACCGGACGTGGACAGCCATATGCCCTCTTTGTTGGATCTTCTGCTGACTACACATCACAGAAAGTACCAGGTCACTGTCGAGGCTCCCTCATGGTCCTCTGATCATTGCTTGGTACGAAGTGTAGTGCTCATTGAAGACCTGCGACTCGACGCGCTTGGCACTACAAGTCAGCGGATTGGGATGGAATGCGGTCCTTTTTTGCATCCTACCCATGGGGGCCGATTTGTTTCCCTTCCAATAATCCTAGTGACTGCGCTGCAGCTGTAGCTGATGTGATACTTCAGGGCATGGAAATATTTGGACCATGCTCTGATGTATCACTTGGTGGCAGATCGCGGCCTTGGTTTGATGCGTCTGTCAGGCCTGCAGCAGCTGGCAAACGGCAGGCTTATCAAGTTTGGGCATTACCGCATTAGCGTTAGTCACTAAGAAACTCTAGAGTTCTGAAGAGGAAATATAATCGTGCCTCCGTATTCTTCAAAGGAAAATTGCTAGAGCAAATTTCAAGCATATCGTCAAAATTGAGGATCAGCTGGCAATGTATCCGCCTGGCACGTTCTGGGCACTTTCCAAAGCCAGTCTGGCAAACTTTTGTCAGCCATCCCTACCACCATTGCACTGGGAACGACTCTTTGGCCCACACGGCAAAAGAGAAAGCCGATCTCTTGGGGACTCTTTTTGCCTCAAACTCGAGTTTTGACAACCAGGGCAAGGCACCGCCTATCATCCCGCGATGTCCAAGCTTAATGCCGGAAATAGTTTTTCGGCAAAAACTTATCCGAAAAGCCCTTCTGTCCTTGGAAGTTCATAAGTCGAGTGGGCCCGATGGTATCTCTCCAGTTGTGCTACGAACATGTGCCCCTGAGTTGACACCAGTGCTAACGCATCTGTTTCGGTACTCCTACCTTAAAGGCGTAGTCCCAGTATGGAGGCATGCCCTTGTCCATCCTATCCCTAAAAAAGGTGATAGCTCGAACCCAGCTAACTACAGACCTATCGACATTACCTGACTGCTGTCCAAAGTAATGGAGAGCGTTATCAATAAACAGCTCCTAACCTACCTCGAGGATTACCAGTTAGTTAATTACCGGCAATATGGCTTTCGCCATGGTCGATCGGCTGGTAATCTTCTGTTATATCTTACCCACCGTTGGTCAGCAGTTAGTCTGGATATGGCTAAAGCCTTCGATCATGTATGGCACAAGGGGCTTCTTTCGAAGCTACCTTCCTATGGGCTTCACGGGAGTTTATGCAAGTGGATCACTAGCTTCCTCACTGGGCGGAGCAAACAGGTAGTTCTCGACGGTTTCTGCTCGGACCCTAAGCCCGTGAACGCTGGTGTACCCCAAGGCTGAATGCTATCCCCAACTCTATTCCCCTGTACATCAATGATATGTTGGATATCTCCAACATACATTGTTATGCGGATGGCAGCACTGTGGATGCGGTATATTTCGGCCGTGCAGGTCTCTCTCGGGATAACGTCGACGAGTGCCGAAAGAAATTTGTGTCTTCTATAAAGACTTCCTTGGGGATGGTATCTGAGTGGGGTGAACTGAACCTGAATCCAATCCCGACTTACCACAAGTTTACGCGTTTACCACTAAGAAAACCCCATTTGTCGTATCACCGCTCTTCGAGACCACTCCCCTCGTTGCCTCGCCAAGTATCAGAATACTGGAACTCGACATTTCGAGCGATTGTCAGTTTGGTGGTCATCTGGAAAGCAAGGCCACGTTGGCCTCGAAGATATCGGGAGTAAGCGCGGCAATATTTCAAACCTGGCCAAAGACTTGCGCTCTGTAAGGCGCAGGTCTGGCCACACATGGAGTACTGTTCTCATCTCTGGTCCGGATTACACCAATATCAGCTTCTACCATTTGACAGCGTACAACGGAGAGCCGTTCGGATTGTCGGGGACCCGGTGCTCTGCGAACGGCTGGATTCTTTGGCACTGCGTAGAGACGTGGCTTCTTTGTGCGTTTTCTACCGCATTTAGGACGGGGAGTGTTCCGAAGAACTATTCGATCACATGCCTACCGCCGAATTTCACCACCGCACAGCGTGCCATTGGCTCCTTTACCATCTCTACCACCTGGATGCATAGCGATCCTCCACTGTGCGGTTCTCAACCTTTTTTCCTTGTTCCACTCGCTTGTGGAACGAACTCCGTTCGGCGGTATTTCCAGATCGGTGCGACATGGTACCTTCAAAAAGGCGTTTACTCCTACCTACAAGACCGGCAACACTTGTAAATCCTCGGATGTTACAAGAGTTCATGGGCGGCGGTAATCACGTCCATCTGTGACTCCGCCAGTTCGTTTGCCCTCCTCTAAAATAAAAAAAAAAAAAATAACATATTAGTAAGATAGATATGGCTTAAATACATGAAAAAAGGGATAATTAAGTTCATAGAAGTGTAAGGATAAACAAGCAAAAAAATAATAAAAAAGGATTAATAATAGATCACAGACTACACATGCAATTGCTTGTAATATTGTAAATGTTAACAAAACGTCATTAATAATATCCATCCCACTCTTACGAAGAATCATACCAGATATAAGAATAACAATAATAATAATAATAATAATAATAATAATAATTACATATATACATATACATATATATACATATATATATATATATATATATATATATATATATATATATATATATATATATATATAAACGAACGAAGAAATAAATTAGAATACTTTGGTGATAATTACTTACATACTATTCACATATGTACATTTCATGATGATGGAGATGATGATAATTATATATCAATAACTACATAGTGTTATAAGTATTAGTAACTGACTACTTCTTTCTTTTATTTAAGTATAAACCTAAATTTTAAGCAATACCATTATTTTACGGATCAAAAGAGACGAAGCTTCTTAGCATTCCATGGATTCACCGTGCGGGTGCCGGGCCCATCGCGTTGCAAGAAAAGGAGCGCAAACAATGCCTGGGACTTGCGACCCAGATGTAGGTTTAAGGGGCCCCTTTACTATGCGCATACACGCTCACCTTCACTGTTTACGCTCCTCTCCCTACCTAAGCAAATATCGTAAGAACCTACTAAAGCCGCCTTTGAAATACGTTCCAGAAATGAACTGATGAGCGTTCTAGAAAGGCCGAGATCCTTAAATAAGTTGTAGAGAGATTTTGCTGTTATACCTCTCGCTCCTACTTCTGCAGCATACAAATTAACTATAAATTTATTCCTGATCAGTTCGTTACATAGTTCGTATTACTTGTTAAGCTTAAATGTATGATCTTTGGGTATGTTTGTTTCCCAGGGTACAGTAAGCTCCACAAGTATAACGCGCCTTAGTTGTTTTGAGTACAGGAATAAGTCCAGCCTAGATGACGAAACACAAACATCCCCGGGGATTTTGTATTGCCTTTCATACGTGTCCATCATGAGAGTCCAATCAGGAGATGCGTCCAAGATGGAATAAGGTTTTAGTTTTCGTTTTTCGGACGAACCTGCCTTTACAAACTCTACTGATATTTTGGTGGTTGTTATACCCTTCTGCGCTCTTGCTACAGAGAGACTGACCGCTTCTCGTACGATTTCTAATACTTTATCGTGGCGACGCGAGTATTTACCTCTATTTAGAAGTACTCTACACCCTACTAGTAAGTGTTTCGCGGTTCCTACTGCCTCCCCACAGATGTTGCAAGATTTTTCGTTAGCTTTGCCCCATCTCACTAAGTTACTTTGATCTGGGAGAGTCATTTGGAATGCGTTAAGATAAAATTTTAATAATGCTGGGGACCAATCATGAAGCAGGGTGCGCCATCGTAAAGCTAATGGAATACAAAAATCTCCTATGGTCACCCATTCGTTTTGCAATTCTAGGCTCATCGCGTGCAACCGGTAATTATCATTTTCATCGTGCCGAATAAAGGATTTTATTATTTCTATGTCTAGTTCTTTCCTACTTGATCCTAGCCCTGCTTTATTTGTTTGAGCACCTATCATAAATTGTTTATGGAATTGAAGTCGTGACTCCAGATCTGCGGCAATTTTATCTTTTGGGAGAGATGTTACAGTATCATCATTCGACTTTGAGATGATATGTCTCTTGGTCACTCTTAGGTGTTTATAGAGTTCCGATGGTTTCTTTAATTTTAACCCAAAATTGTGTCGGTCTCTAAATAAGGTAGAAGAGTCCGCTGGATGCGCTAACCCGAGCCATGACTTCAATGTCCTTATGACACTTGCATCTAACTTTAACAAAAGGGTCTTATTAATATCGTAAACGAGGAAAGGCCAATTTAAACGTGATGTTAAATAATTATCATATATCCAAGCCTTTTTGATGTTACTTATTGGCTGATTGTCTACCTTTTTAAGATCATTCAAAAAGCTATCGACTATTATATCTAAAGATGGAGTACGCCCTTGGTAATCGATTTTTTTGCCTAAGAATTTGAACGGAGCTGCGTCGGTAATAGTAGTAACGCACTTACCGCCTATTATAAGACCCGGATCGTAAGAGGTATATCTGGTGTTCCGCCTACGAAGACACAGACTGTAGCATTTATTGGGTTTTGTCCTCAATCTGTCCGTCCAAGCACAAAAATCCTCCACAACATTTAAAAGTAGCTGACATTGTTTTGGATTACGTGTCAGTATCGCGAGATCGTCTGCGAATGCTAGTATGGATTCTGTGTATTTATTGTTAAACTTAAACCGATAACCCCATTCCTTTTCGTTTTTAATTAATTTATCTATTAAAATATTGATCACTATGTTAAATATAATTGGGGAAATACAACAACCTTGAAATAAACCTTGAAATAAATGTTGTAATTTAATGTTTATTTTATCATTATATACTGCATTTCACAATATTAGGTTAAATCCAAGTATTCTGATAACTTTGTGTATTTGTACCAAATATTCTAATGATGGATCTGATAAACAAATATCACGTACCAGTAGTGTGCGTGCAAACATTTATTCTCCCGTCGACATCAAAGGTTTTCATTCTAGTGAATACTTGTATAACACTTATGGAACGTCAGACTTTAGTTGCAGTGTTCCAAGAAGACAGGTGACATGGATAGAAAAGGAAACTTTTTTGTTTGTAGTACATTTTTTTTACATAATTCAATATTAATACTAAGAAAGTCCCAAATGATATGCAATACCACATTAATATATAAGTCAATCCCGATACCAAAATCTGCTTACCTACTAATGTTATTTATGTTAAGGTTGTTTACGTATATCACGATAAAATAGATAATATTAATTTTAATAACAATTTAATAGCAAAACCTATGCTATTTATTTCCTTACTCTTCACGTATCCTTAGATTATCTATTAAACCGATTTCGATGAAATTTCATACACAGATAGTAGTAGAATAGTCGTTTTCGTGCATGGGATATACTCCTCATCAAGGAATAATTTAATTCCGGGAAACTTTTGCTAGAAAACTGACATCAACATTCTGAAGTAATGGGTAAATAGAAATATTCATAAAATTCTAAATTTATTTTGTGTGGTCTTAAACAGCAGCCAATTTATTATTTTATCTATTTATAACTAGTATAAATATAAAAACGATACCTAATAAGCATAACTGGACCAGAAAACCGAAAACGAAATAGATCTAATGTTTAATATTAGATCTAAATCAACATTTAATATTTTGGTTCCACGCTGAGACAATGACGACTTGTAAGTATACTTGACCATCATAAATAGTTCAACACCATATTTTCCCTGACCATGTGCCCGCCCTGGGCTGCTCATAAATTCGGCTGAATCACCCTTTTTGTCAACCGGACATGTTTAGGCCTCGGCTGTATGATTTATGCATCGGTCAGATTCTATCGTTACCTCATCCCATTTCGTATCGTTTCAGTATATCGGAAGTTAGAAAAATAGTGATTTTTTTCCCCGATTTACGATTATATTACCCTGTAATAAATATTTCATTATGTTTTCATATAGGGGAAGATCCTTGGAAAATCTTCGCATGGTAAGATACTAAGAAAAATATTAAATTTTTCTTGCAAATATCAATGCTAAATAAATATCCAGATACTGTGGTTATATTTTTATGAGCGTATTGGAGATTTACCCTCGTGTATTTAAGAGTATGCTGAATTGTGTTTTTAACATTTTCCTAAATTTGACATTAATATTAATATGAAAGATTGTATAATTGGATGTTTCTCCCTGACTCACGTTCAATACTAATTTGTACAGCTTTAGTCTATAGATAGGCGATGGCTTGGAAAGGACGTCATCTAATCTTATTGCGGCAAGAGCAAGGTTCTTTATTAAAAATTCATCCATCACTTGTACACCGGAGTGCTGTACCACTATCACTTATTTAAGTAGTTCTGTACTCCCTATTCCTTCTCATATGAATTTTGGACCTAAAGCCAATTTTATATTATTTTTTATTTAATCGTTATATTAATAACTAAATAAATATCTATGTAGCCTTTTTATGAAAATTACTCCCACGGTATGAAATTTGACAAAGTTAAAATTATTATGGAGAAGATCTGCAGAAAGGTAATATTTTTGTAAATATTGTATTAAACATACGGTAAATGTGTAAAAAAATACACACACACAAAATGCATTTGACAAACACAAATTCATTTAAATATTAATTGATTAATGACATTATTAATCAATTAACGTGAAATATATATTGTGAAGACATATACAAATTCAGTTCATGTTCATTCTTAAATGGTTTAGTTAAGTTACGTTAAGTAACTATTTGTAATATTCAAACTATTCTATTCAAACTTTCTTCATTAAATATAGTTACATCAAAATATTACAACCGATAAACATAGTCATCTTACAGTTATCTGTTTAAGAATCTGGATCCAGAATTAAAGAGAAGTGCGAATTTTTGAACAAAATCACAATAAAGAAGTTCAGAAAGACGTTTCAATATTAAGACGGTTACATTCTGACTTATTACGCGTTTAGAAAGACAAATGGGAAGGGTTCCCGGAGGCGAGTGCAGATATCTATCAATGCCTTGAAAATGAGCAGAAAATAAACACGTATTTTAAATAAATTATTAGACTTTTTATATTTATTTTTATATTATGCAAATTAAATAAAATATATAACATATAACAATATAAAATGTATAACAAATTCACATAATATGAAAATTTAAAGTAGTTTTATAATTTTTATAACATAAAGGTTATGCACTTTTAAAACTAGATATCATTAAATTATTATAATTTTATTCAACGTGAGTACAAAATTTTACCTTGATTTTATTCTTATCTCAATGGCTAAGATTCAAGAAAATGTTACGACAAAATTCGTTTACATTTTGAAACGACGCATTCACAAACCTCCATAGAATAGTAAGTGTTTAGTGATTAAAGTTAACAATAAACGAACCCAAGTTCCCAAAAGGTCTTCAGAAATATTATTTGAAAAGTAAACGAACTTGTGTCTTCGTTTTCGTCTCATTATTATTAGAACACTTTTATGAGCATTGAAAATGTCATTAGTCGTTTAAATTCTCGTCGTTTCTGATCAAAATGTCTCATTTCGCTGAAGAAAGACTAATTTCACCCAAGGACTTATTGAACAGGTGTTTTCTTCTGATCGATACAGTTTTTCACTTACTAGATATACAATACAACACAACACAACACAACACAACACAACACAACACAACACAACACAACACAACACAACACAACACAACACAACACAACACAACACAACACAACACAACACAACACAACACAACACAACACAACACAACACAACACAACACAACACAACACAACACAACACAACACAACACAACACAACACAACACAACACAACACAACACAAAACAACACAACACAACACAACACAACACAACACAACACAACACAACACAACACAACACAACACAACACAACACAACACAACACAACACAACACAACACAACACAACACAACACAACACAACACAACACAACACAACACAACACAACACAACACAACACAACACAACACAACACAATACAATACAAGCACGTTCTATTTCTTTAATCCATATTAAGAACTATTTCTTTTACAATGTCTATAAAGTTACATTAATATTATCTTGTCATTTTTTTAATATGTACCAAATAATAAAAATTACAATATGTACAATTTCATCACCCTTCAGAACTGAAAAACAATTCATTAAAATTGGAGAGAGAGCTCGTTCGTATTTTGATTAGATTTTATTTTCAATTCGAAACAAACAACTTGTATTTTAAACTCTAAACAATAACTTTCACTTACTTCCTTCTCTCGGTTAGCCACGAATTGAGTATGTTTAAGGCTACTTCCCAATGATATTGATGCTAGCTTTTTGTATTTATAAAGAGACATTTTTGGTTTTGGATATTTAAAAATATATGCAGCCACCTTGTTATTTTTGACGGAGACGCAGATATCTTCAACATTCGACACAGAGTACTTATCATAGCCTGCGTATGAACTTGAACATTATTTTATACGTCACGCCGGGGTATCTGTATTCGTAAGGGAGGATATCTGCTACCGACTCCTTTAGGTTTTTAAAGACGCAGCCAGTGTACAAACATGTCGGGACCTATCCGTACACTGGCTGCGCGTGGACATGGACGACAATATGAGTCTACGCATGCCTCTACAGGCTCCGTAGTGGTAATGCAGAAACGGATCAACTTTTGGGCCATATCAAGATTGAAGATCTGCAGTCACAGACTCCCTCCGCCAAAATTGTAGTCCTCGGGGATATTAATGGAAACAACACCGATTGTTTAGGGTCACGTACCACGGACTACGTTGTAAAGATCTGTGTTTGACTTTGCTCTGGCAAATGGTATGTCCCGGTTAGCTAAGACGCTCACTCGTCTACCGGACGAAGACAGCCATATACCCTCATTGCTGGATTTTCTACTGACTACACATCCTAGAAAGTACCAGATCGCTATCAAGGGGAACCTTGACAGTAATCAGTATTTCAAGCCTAGCCAAAGACTTGCACTCTATAAGGCGAAATTCCGGTTTCACATGGAGTACTGTTCTGATTTCTGGACCGGATCACCCCAACATCAGCTTCTACCTTTTTACGTACAACGGAGAGCCGTTCGATTTGTTGCAGACCCGGTGCTCTGTGAACAGTTGGACCTTCTGGCATTGCGTAGAGAAGTAGCCTCTTTGTGCGTCTTTTATCTCATTTACATCGGGGAGTGTATCGAAGAGCTATTTAATGTGATGCCCGCCGCTGATCTTCATCACCGCACAGCACATCATCGCCTGCTATCCGTACCACCTGGGCACGTGGCGATCCTCTACTATGCGGTTTTCAATTACGTTTCTTCCACATACCACTAAAAGGTGGAACGAACTTAATTCCGCGGTATTTACGACATACTTTCAAGAAAGGCTCTTGCAATTCCCCGGAAATTGCAAGTGTTCGTGGGCGGCGGTGACAATTGTCATCGATGACCCGCATGACTGTTTCCCTTCTCTTACATAAAAAAATAACTTTCGCTGATTAATCTTAGTTTCAATAGCAACGGACAATAGTAATGAGAAGTTGAATAGGTCTCGTATTATATGTTATCATAATTATTATTTGAATTCCATTTATTCATAAATTCTTAAGTATGATACTTAAATGTTAGATGTTTGTTTAATATCGTTCTTAAAGTAATTTTATTTTACATACATAGAATAATTATATGAATAGGGGACTGATAGACAATTACGATTAATGTTTGTAATACGTAACATATCGATTCGAGCGATTAATGTAAAAAAACTGAATAGTATAGTAATAAACAAATTCAAAGTTTTCCAGAAATAAATTATTACACAATTGCTTTATTATTTATTTACAAGTGAACCTAAAATATTTTTACTTTGAATTAAAGACTGTGCTATGATTAATAACTTTTTTCTGTATCTTTAGCTTCGCTCTTGAGGTGTACCCAACACTAAATCGCCCGCCTCGAAGTTGGTTTCAAATGCCATAGACGTTATTTCTCGTATTTGGGAATCAAATATTTCTTTGCGTTACTTTTTCCTGCATACTTTGGCCAGTACTACTGTAATAATGTTATCTAACAGTTATGAATATTTTCTAGACCACTAACAAAAAGTAAAGGAAGTTATGGTATAAATCTAATTTATTTTAAACATGACAAGTACTACAATTTTCCTCACCAGCTTATCTTTAAAAATAAAACTAAAACTGTATAGTTGTGTTCTAGAGATTGAGCCAAAGATCGTGTCTTCAATTATCAAACGAGTATTTTCTTTATATGAACTATATACTGTTGCCTAGAATATTTGCAGTTCTGTTTAGTAATTTGTGAATCCCTCTAAAATAGGGATCATGATTTCGTTTAGTCTTCATACTTTAGTTTACAGTTTGTCATTTTGTTATTATTAATGTCATTGTCAAAATATAAAACGTTGCTGTGTGTAATATCTATAGAGTTTTTATACGATCTAGCCTATTCTGATATGCGTAACGCGTCTTAAATGTGTAAATATGTTCGATCAAAAATATTTTATTCTTCTGTTCTATCATTTTTTAAAACTACTGTTAATGTAAAATCAATCTATGAAATATGTGTCAAGTAATATATAATGACTACTTCACTTAGTTTTCACCAAGTGATATGTCTTTAGGTTTTGTTCGTGACGACCGACCAAGATGAAACGATTAAAAATCAACCCTTTGTCTGATTGCATTAAGTTAACTGCATTTATGTTAAGATAAATAAAAGTCAATCCTTAGTTTTAATCACTTTATAAATCCATTCATGAAGATACATACAAAAAATGTTCATCTTAATACCTCCCAAAATGTAAAAATATACACAGAACCAGTTGAGTTCATGATTCTTTACTAGATAGTAGACTACCTCAACAACTCTACTTTCTTGTTAAATCATTGTTCAATTTCGTGCGATGTCGCCTCCGGAAAATCGTGTTTTAAGGTTCTCTCCCTAGTTCCATTCGGCTTTATTATTTCAATGTACTCTTTATTTATATAGAGCCAAAGAATGAAATTATTTTTCCTAGAACGTAATTGCTACTTTAAAACTTTATTGGACTTATTGAGAACATGTAGATAGTAGGTGTGCATAAGTTATTTCATTTGATAACTAAGTGAGTACACGATATTGTGTGCTTGTAAGTTAGATACTTGTTATTTATATAGAAAAGTTTTTTAACATTTTCTCCCTTTAATAGGTAAATTTATAATATCATATTCATGCTTAATTCAATTTTTCTTACAGATATTACATTACAAATGTAAGTAAAAAAAGTAAATTTTTATTTCAGACTTAAAAACACAATAATAGTAATGCAGTCCAAAAATAAAAAATAATCTAAAAACACGCCATGTTCCGAACGGAGGAAGGTGGAGGACGGAGCTACAAATAGCTACGTGGAATGTAAGAGGAGGAATGGAACAGAAGATGAATGAATTATTATATGTGATGGATGACAGAGCTCTGGATGTTATTTGTGTGTCTGAGACCAAGCGAAAAGGCAATGATACGACCGATTTGCCTGGCAACCGGGTCGCTTTCTGGGCTGGGGTTCCACAGGGTGAGCGAGGTTGCCAAGGTGTAGGTGTATTATTGTCCTCTCGAATGGTTAATGCAATGGTAGAATACAAGGCGATCAACCCGAGGCTTCTTTGGGTTCGCTTTAAGCTGGGGATAACAAGAGTATTCTTGTAAGCAGTGTATGCGCCACTATCCTCAGCTCAAACGAGCACCCCGAGGAGTTTTGGGAGAGTGTCAGGGATGTTCTAAGTAGTGTCAGAGATAATGAAAAATTGATAGTATGTGGAGATATGAATGGATGGGTTGGAACCACGTGAAGTGGTTACGAAAGCGTGCTAGGCAAAGACGGTGATAGGAGAGTAAATGAGGCTAGAAAGCTTATTTTGGCATTTTGTAAGGAGAAAAATTTGCTTGTGGCTAACACGATGTTTGATCACAAACAAATTCACATGTACACAAGGGAGCGAGCGGAAGAAAGAAGTATGATTGATTTATTCCTAGTGGATCAGCGTATTCGAAGTCAAGTTATGGACACGCGAGTGTTCAGGGGTACTGATCTGGGAGCGGACCATTATCTAGTCGTTGCTAGAATAAGAGGTCTGTTTGCAGGTTGGTGCAGCCGCACGACGTGTCCAAGCTTGGAGTCGAATTATCGCATAAAAAGCTGGAAGCTTTAAGATCCACCGATCAGAGAGGAATATCAAGAAAGGGTTTCCAAAAAGCTTGAAAGCTGTGATTCTGGAAACGAAAATGTTGAAGTATGCTGGCAAAACCTTAGGAATGGTATGGTGAAAGTAGCGACAGAAGTATGTGGTAAAAGGAAGGAAAAGAGGTTTTATTAAAAAGCGCGATGAATGGTGGGATGATCAAGTGAAAGACGCTGTAGAGTTAAAGAAGAAAGCATGGCTGGATTATAAAGCCTCGAGTAAGGATAAAAGTATGAAAGAGATAAAAGAAAGAGCGTACAAGCTGCAAAAGCACATAACAAAAGGACTTATAAAGATGAAGCGTGAAAATTCTGAGAGAGAAAGGGATAAAAGGTTGACGAACAACTTCCGAGAAAACACGAAGCTTTTCTGGCGAGAAGTTAGTGATTCCAATGGGGTTGTTCGGTAACCTGTAGAATAAAAGGGGTGCTTTCGAAGAGCGGTGAAATTTTAACACAGCAAGCACACGTTTTGCAGCGGTGGGCAGAATTCTACAAGGAAATGTATGAACATGAGGACGCTTCGGTCTTGACTACCAGCGAAATGCTGAGTCCAGATATTGCCGATGGTGAAATCAGTTTGGAAGAAGTAGAGAGCGCGATTCGAAGTCTGAAATGTGGTAAGGCTGCGGGAGCAGATGAAGTTACTACCGAGATGATCAAACATGGTGGGCCACGCGTCTTGGATTTTTTCTGGTTTTTGTGCAATTTATGCTGGAAATCGGGGGAGGTCCCAGACGATTAGCGAGGCGCAGTCATCGTACCTTTGTATAAAGGTTCACAAATAGACTGTGCAAGCCATAGGGCTATCAGTTTGATCAGCTTGGGTGGTAAAGATTGTGATAAAATATTATCGAGAAGAATGCAAGCTGTTGTGGGAGGCCCAAGGAGGCCTGTAAGAGGGTTTATAGATCAGATCTTTTCCCTACGCATGATCACGGAAAAGTTTTGGATTTGGAAAGGCGTTTGACTGGGTTGTGAGAAAGAAATTATTGGAGATACTTCCCCGTTACAACGTTACTTGCTACAGGCTGTTACGTTACAACGTTACTTGCTACAGGCTGTAAAGTCTTTTTACAGATATCACTCAGCCTGTGTGCGAGTAGGAGCTGGCATGTCGCCCTGGTTTGACATCCAATCGGGTGTTAAACAAGGTTGCGCTATGTCAGCGTCAGCGTTAATTTATATTTGGATAGTTGTCTACAAGGCCTGAAAGACAGTGACATGGGAGAGAAAGTAGGTGACCTTAAGGTCAATTGCTTGCTATATGCAGATGATGCAGTGCTCATTGCATCATCAAAATGCAATTTGCAGGCATTAGTCACCACTCTGAAAGATGGGTGTGAAAATAATGATCTAAACTTTAATGTAGATAAGACAAAGGTTCTGATATTTGTAAGAAACGAAGAAAGAACAGAAAGTAAGATTATAAGTATTAGGAGATAGAAAGGCTAAAAAATATACTATTTAATGTATTATGAGGGAATTGGACCGATAATGAGAAGTCAAGACAATGGGGATAATTAGTGTTCAGAAAAGTATTTATTTTATTATTGAGTTATCGTACTCATATTTATTGGATTAAAGGATTCCGTCCAATCTTATCTAACTGAATTCTCGAACCCAATATCTGTTCTGTTCTGTGCTACATTCTATCAGAGTTAAATATCCCTCTTTTTCAACTCTGACCATTTACAGATGCGCTCAAGATCATTTAATTATTTAACGGCTACATTCAGAACGAAATTTGTGTTTACAGTGTTTATTAACGATATTAGTGCAATATATTAAAAAAATATTGACATAATATAAATAAAAATATAAAATCCGTTGACAGGGCTACAGTTTTTGTATGTTTTTGAGTTATTTCAACATTATTTATATATTACGATTGGTTTCAGTCTAAAAAAACCATATTTGTCATGCTCGTCATCCTCGTCCTGCGCAGTTCATTTATTATCTAGTAATATAACTAATTATAAAGCAATATTAAGCGCCATAAGGACAAGAAATCGGATATTAATACAAACAGTGTATTGTAAGCTTCTAAATATTCTATTAATTAGGCACAACATATTCATATTCATTTACATTCATTATTTTAGACAAACATTGTATAATATTGATTTAATATTTTCCCCCCTCGTATAAAATTCATTTAATGCAATATTTTCTGCATCATCATGTTAATTAATATAATTATTTCATCGTGATAGCTGTCAAGCGAATATGGCTTAAAGAAATTCATACAATATATTATCTACTAGTAATGTCAGAGCTGTAACAATTGAGCGGTTAAAAGATTTAGTTGTGGTGAGTGGAAAATCTTTAAAAAAAGTTTCAAAAGCAGTTGCAATCTCAAAGTCAGATGTTTCGATGTAGTTTCTCTTATATTTAACTCTTCCTGTTTCCTCATTAATTATTTTCCAAGTTCTTTTTATTTTATATTTGTCATTATGTATTTTTCTACCTATACATAGATATTTTATATATTTACATTGAAACGTAGTGTTGTAAAATAACTATAAAATGAAATGTAATAAACATTTCATTTTTGTGTACTTATTAGTTTAATTTTTAAAGCTAGGAATAAATCGAATAATTTTGGTATCCAATAGTTTTAAAACAAGGTTATTAATTTGTAAAAGTAAAAATTAACATTTCGTGTAATCTCTTGCACCTTGACCTGGGCACATTTATCAGAAATCGTAGAAGTTAGAAGGGGTGCAATTGTTCAAAAAAAGGGAAGAATTCTTTTACAAAATTAACTTATAATAAAATTCCATCATGTTTTTTGATGTTAATATTTTCTCATTAGCCTATAAAAAACAACTGCTAAAGCTTTATATGTTTTGGACAAGATCTGATAATTCGTGCATCCCATTGTTGTTTCAAAAGTAATGACCATAATAATAACAAAAAAAAAAATGCTAAAGTATCTGTAGAACATTTTGCCCACATTTTTAACATTTCGCAAGAACGTTTATAGTTCAAAAGATCAACAGATACTGAGACTGCTCATATAAAGCTAATCTTTCGAGAAAGGTCTCTCATAAGTTAACGGAAAGACCTGTGTAAGTAAGCGAAGTTCAGCGTCTGGTAGACATAGAGAGACTGTAGAGTTTTATAGTTGAAAATTTAAAATTTTATTCACTATGCACTATATTTCAAACTCCATTACCAAAATATGTTGAGATTCTAGTAAGAAAAGTGGAAACTCCAGTGATTTTGCTTCGGAAAAGGTTCACGCTGTTCACATTTATTCCACTCTAATTCTACAAGATCTCTTGGCCCTATTTTACGACACTTTCAATATACGGTGCAGTTACCTTTAGCTTGAATATTTGGTTTTAACACATTTCAATCAAACAAAAGGGTGTATTTCTGATAATGGCACAGAGTCAGGCTTTTTGGGTGGCAGACTTGAAAGCAAAATCAGTCGAAACTCCCATGGTTTTAAAACACATGAAATTGTACCTAATAAACAAGACCACAGGTTTCCTTTTATTTTTCGAATAACTAACACTAGAAGTGTTAAATGTGGAGATAGTTCCAGAAAATACAATGCTGGGATACAAACCAAGTATTTTTAATATAAATATTTTATTTAGAACCTATTTCGAAAACATTTAAAATTCCATAGATTGGCGGGGGAAAGTAGGGAACGTCGAACAATGTATTTTTTAAAAACGTATAAGCTCTCAACTTGCAAAATTTGTCTACCGACTTGTATTTAGTATATGGTTCATCGTACATAACAATTCTCTTGTACGAAGCTGTCGTTTCTATACTTTGGAACTCAGATACATCAAACCAATTAAGTTAGATTTTTGGCAGGATTATTAAGCATACGAGTATTTTAAAGTTTCACTAGTAAATACAAAAAACTAGTAATAAATCCTAAGTACGATGTAGAGGGTTTGGTTTATCTCTTATTTATTATTTCGATCGAAAAATTAATATCGATCAAACTTTCAGGCGAGTTGAGTGCTGAGTGATGAGTTCGAGTGCTGCCACCGCGGTGTAAACATACGTTTGCTTTCCTCCGTAACTAAATAATTTCTTAGCCCGGAATTAAGTTGGACATTACTATATGAAGTATAAAATACAACTATTGATCAGTATATCTACGGTGTGTTTAATGCAATTCCTAGTTTAAAATGTGTATTGTTTCTTTAAATTGTGTGTTCAGAGAACAGTGCAGTGAACTTGTAACAAATATTTTATTCATCTACCTACATCAGTTTTATAATAGGTTTAAATACTGGATATATATGATCAACTATGACTTAACGATCAACCAATAGATTGGTAAAACGGTTACATATTGACATTACGGGCGTTAAGACGAGAGTTCGAGAGTTCGATTCCCAAACAGCTATTTTTTTTTTTTTGTTTTTCGTCGTACACACTTTGGTGTCAGTGGCAGGATACAATAAAAGCAGAGCCTCAGCCAGTCTGACTCATCCATATTCCCGCCGTCCACCCTGGGTCCTACTACAACCGCGCCACCGTGCGACTGCAAAACTCGAGCTTTATTAGAGGAGGGTGCAAGGCAGTAGGCGAATGATCTGCGCCCCAAAACAGAACCAAATCACTAAGGAGGATATCTGAAATAAACCGAGTAAGCCTATGAACTCCGAGGCGGTAGCTCCGCCAGCATGCTAGGGCACAGCAGGCTAATCACCTACTTATCCGAAAATATTGGATTCAAGAAACTAAAACAGAGCAAAACCGGAACGATCATTATACAATGACCTTTGGCATGAAATTATGGACACGATTGGATTTTTGGAATGTGCGTACGCTATCGGATAATAGCAGACTAGCGCAATTGGAGATGGAGATGGTCAAGTACAAGCTGCATATACTTGGCCAAAGCGAAGTGCAAAGAAATCGATTTGGGGAGCTGAAAACATCCAAGGGGTTAACTCTTCTCTATTCCGGCAAAGAGTATGAAGAAGAAGCCCGTGAGTACGGTGTAGGATTTCTCCTGTCCAATGATGCAAATAAAAGCCTCTTGGATTTTAAACCGATTTCAAATCGCATCATTACCGCTCGCTTCAACTCGAAGGGACGTAAAGTCACCATAGTACAGTGTTACGCCCCAACCAATACCGCCGCCGAAGAGGACAAGGATGCTTTCTACAGCTCACTTCAAAACACCATGAATAACATACGCAGGCAAGATATCATTATCGTTACACGAGACCTCAACGCTAAAATGGGCAACGCTAATACCGGCTGTGAAAAGCATCTAGGAAAACATGCGCTTAGAACGATGAACGACAATGGGAAGCGGTTTCTCGAATTCTACCAGAATAACAACCTGGCCATCGGAGGATCACTTTTCTTGCACAAAGACAACCATAAGTACACTTGATAATCACCTGACGGCGTTACTCGGAACCAGATTGACCACCTTGCTATAAGCTGCAGTAGGCGAACATCACTGCTGGATGTGTGTAACAGGCGTGGAGCTGATATTGACAGTGACCACATGCTGGTAATCGCTGAACTACGCCTCAAAGTGGCAAATGACCAACAAACATTGGATTTCAGCTGGGAGGGAAAACGATTTGTCGTACGTAAATTGGATGTACCTGCAACTGCAAGGAAATTCGCTGCTGAATTGCAGAACCGCTTCTCCGTTATGGAGGCAGACGAAGGCATATTAGACCCGGAGTAGAATCGGATCAAAATGGTCTATCATGAAACCAGCTCCGACGTCCTAGGACACCAAATAAAGAAGCGTGACGAAGGGCTAACGCAGTCGACTTGAGACCTTATTAAGGCTCGTAAAGCGCTCCATTTAAAAATCCTGTAGACACGTTATACGAGCGATACAGAACCGGCCAACCTTCGATTGCAGTATCGGCAAAAGTGCAAATGCATATATCGCAGCGCCAGTAAAGATAGACGGAGATGGGCTGACGATGTGGCTGATCGTGCACAACATGCCGCCGATACCAAAACTTTGGGTCGGACTCGTATCTATAGGAAAAAGCCTCTAAGAGAGAAGCAAGGAAGACTCATCACGACATCTAAGGAACGTGTCAAAAGATGGCACGAACACTTCGAATAGTTATCCCTAGCACCTTTTTACTCTCTTGAAAGTACGCCAACGCCCCAACTGCTGGATATTGACACTTCCCCACCGAGCAGACAAAAAGTTAATAGCGCGATAATCTCACTTAAGAACGGCAAAGCCCCAGGTCTCGACTTAATAACCTCTAATGCAGAAATGCTGAAAGCAGATACACAAACCGCAGTCGCGACCTTAACACCCCTTCTGGAAAGAATCTGAACAAGCGAAGAGCTCTCGAAGGACTGGAACAAGGGTCTTCTAATAACTGTGCCTAAAAAGGGAGATCTGAGTCAGTGCAGCAACTGGAGAAGATTCGCTCTGCTCTCTGTACCATCGAAAATTCTCTGTAAGGTACTACTAGAGAGATTGTCAAGGGCAGTTGAACCTTTTCATAGGAGAGAACAAGCAGGCTTTAGATCAAATCGTTCCTGCACGGACCAAATTAATACGCTCCAGGTTATCATAGAGGAAGCATCAGAGTGGCAGCGAGAAACTTATCTCACTTTCGTTGACTTCAAAAAAGCTTTTGACACAAGTGCGATGGTCTAGGATTTAGTCATGACTAGATGAGATAAGTGTATAGGAACTATACTTGTATCGTGCTCGATGGCCTTCTTTCTGAAGACATCACGGTTCACGCGGGAGTTAGACAGGGCTGTCTCCTTTAACCTCTGCTGTTCCTTATCGTTCTGGATGGCATCATGCTTAGAACAAATGGCAGCAAGCGACGCGGTATAGAATGGGAGTTGACCGAAATACTGGACGTCCTAGAATACGCTGACGACCTGTGCCTGCTCAGCTATAAGCAAGTTATCAAGCAAGCGAAATTTACAACGCGAGGCGATTCTGAAAGGACTGAAGGTTAACACGCGGAAGACCCAAGAAATATGTACCGGGGAAAGGAACTCGACGCCACTGCTACTGGCTCTGACACTATTTAGCAAGTGCAACAGTTCATCTACCTTGGTAGCGTCGTGTCGGAGACTGGAGGAACAGAAGAGGACATCACTTCCAGGATAGCAGAGGCCCGGGCGACCTTCGCGCAACTACGACCTGTGTGGCAGTCCCGAAAACTGACTCGGGGAGTTAAATTAAAAATATTTCGCTCCAACGTAAAGTCTGTTTTGCTGTACGGGTGCGAGACGTGAAGGGTTACCAAGAACAGCACGTAACGTGTCCAGGTTTTTGTCAACCGATGCCACAGGCAGATCCTCGGTATTTGCTGGCCCGAAAAGATGCCCAATGACGACCTTTGGGACCACTGCTCTGAGACGCCGATCGGTCTCCAAATAAAACGCCGCAAGTGGACTTGGATTAGTCACACCCTAAGAAGAGCTCTTGACTACATTCCAAGGTAAGTCCTGGACCGGACACCATAAGGGAAAAGCAAGCGTGGCCGTCCTAAACACACTTGGAGACGTTCAGTGGCACGGAACTGAATGCGATCGGGTTGACATAGTCCGAGGCGAAGCGAATAGCCCAAAACCAAATGCTGTGGATGCCCTCTGCCCCACATGAGGGCCTTAGGACATTACGTAAGTAAGTAAGTAATCTTTCAGGCATTACGCCAATCCCTTTCTTTTATCGTTTTACCGTATTCATGATCTGACATTTTACTTTAATTGATTGATTGATTGATTGATTGATTGAGTGACTTCACTTGTGTAATTAATTTGGTATAAGTGTCTAATAACCATATAACCAAATAACCATAGTGAGCATGCTGTAAAGAATTTCAAAAACTAAAAAAAATCCAGTTATAAACAAGTTATAAACATACACAAAGAATATACATTTTTGCTGTACAATAAAACTTATATAAATAGCATAAAAGAAAACGATAGACATTTCAATACTGTCATTGTAAACTACCACGTTGATTTCAGAGCACTGATGAGAGTATTTTTTACCCATAGTGTTTTTGAAAATAATATTCCGTCAAATTCTTTTCAGAGACCGGTCGATAGAAGATGCATCTGTACCCAGTCCAGGTTCATTGAACGGTATAGTGATGATATGGGTACACCGTAAAATTCGTTCATGTAAGGATTTAAGACACTAAAATACTCATCAATTACAGAAAATATGTACATTGTATGCTAAGACTCTAAATCGCCATGTGTATTTAATTCATGCTTTTTTTTTTAAAGTATCGAGACGATTTTTTATTGGGACTCTTTTCAAGTTGCCTTTGAATGACTGTAGAAAAGGATAGCTATAATCTAATTTCTAGGTACATTGGTAAAATATTATTTAGTAGAGGCAACGTAGATAAATATGACAAAAAGTTCCACAGACTACGTAATATTCTACCTAGTTCATATAAAATCGACCGCCAGAACTCTGAAGCAGCTTTGAGACTTAATAATTTGGGATTTGTATTGCACATGTGAACTAAAGTGACAAACTAAAATCACGAACATATTGGATATATTGTAATTAATAGAAAGTTTTAATTATATTGAAAACATATTTAATAATAAAAATATTTAAATCTGTGGCCCTTTGGTACATCGCTACATTCCTCAAGCAATCATTTTAGTCTTATAAATATTTGTTGAGCGAAGCGAACGAAGTGAGCGGAGCGTTTTACTGGAGACTTTTTGCATTCTTTGTCACGAATTGGCTCAAAAACTACTTGACGGAAAATTATGAAACTTTGCAAACAAAAAGACACACATTAGGTGATGGTTTTAAAAAAAAATTTTTGAAAAAGGTCCGAAAAAAAAAATTTTTTTTTTTTAAAATATCATGTCAAAAAACTGATATCCCATTGAAGTCAATGGGAAACGATGAGTGAATACACTGGGCTCGCTTCGCTCAATATGCAAACGGCACCCGAGATTTCGCGTGCGCAGCGAGTCGAAATTGAGGGTCTGTTGGCGCCCCTAGTTATTTAAAATGTTAAATACTTATTAATAATTTTACCACAATATATTCACAGCATAAGCTACGCGTATAATTTTTTTTACAAAATTGTAACTAAACAATATTAAAAATTGCGATTAGTCAAATAAAAAGAAATTGCATTTGGTTAATAACGTAGTCGGCATTATCCGGTGTTTGAAGCAGGCTTTACGATATTATTTTAATTTCGGGAAAAGTAGGCGCTAACGTAAAATCAGAAAGTAATTTGGATTACGGATGGTATGTTCCTAAACAAGGCTAAATTAATTGTAAATTAAAAAACGAATTCATAAAAAGATTTTTGTTTTCTTTGGAATGTTTTGATTCTGACAATTTAATATAATTATAACATGAAAGGAATCGTTTATTTATTAGAAAGAATCTGGGAAAATGAAATCTTTTATGGATATTATAATAAAATTAATAAAAATACAAATACCTTTATCATCAATGTTGTCAATGGTGTATATTGAGGAGTACTAGAATACAGAGAATGGAGAGGAGATTTGATTTCGGCTCTCTTTGACAATAAAACACGATAGGACCTATTAACACTATATAATTATATTTCATAAAGAAATACTTTTAAATATCTTAAAATTTATTTAATTTCTTAAAAATAATTACATTTCACAAAAAAATCTCAATAAAACCGTTATGTCTTGAAGGTATTTTATTAACAATTTTTAATTTTACCATAAACGTGTGTCTGCCGCGACACCTTAGGAAGATGTTATTCACAGGTGCTTATTCACTTTTTCCTTAAAAACATTATCCTATAAATGCCAAGGAAAGCAGAACATGGAAGAATTCCACACCTTCCCAGTACATATTTGGAAGAAGGAAGCACTACACTTGGGTTTTAATTATGAATAACTACATAAAAACTGAAGTAAATTCGGTGTCTGGGAATGCGATTCTTTAAATTCCGAAAACCTGGCACCGATGTTTCAAATTTATGGATTCTTTCACAGTCATTTATGGCATTTTCTTCTCACTTTCACAGACATTTATGGCATCCAATACCTCAATCTGGCATTTATCAGAACCATACCATAAGTGGCTGCAGTATTCTATGCCACACCAAGCCTGTATTTTGTCTAATTTTTTAAAGAAGTTTCTGCGTCCATTTTGGCTTTGTACGCTATACATTTTAAAAGTTGGTTGGTTGGTTAAACATAAATTGAATTTAAGATACTCTTAAAAATGAGTGTGCCGGTATATAGGAGTCACTGTCGGGCAGTAAATAGAAAGGTTTGCGTTTTAGAAGTGTTGAAATGAAGTAGGTTGTCATCTCCCAATTAAATACCTTTTACAATGTATATAATGTCTTCAAACCTAATGTGAATGCTATAAACAAGAAGATCAGTAAAACAAAAAATGAAGACCAATCAATAATAACAATATTTTTCTTTTTGTATCCTATGTATGTATGTATATTGAAACAAGTTGCATTGTTCTCTTTACTTATTTTAACTACGATATTCATTCCAATAGTGAAGGTTATAATAAATTCCTTAAAAATAAAAGGTTTTGGTTCTGGGGGCAAAGAGCTATAATTATAAAAAATAGGACATTATTATTTTCCACATTATATTACTTTACTAATATATATGATTGAAAATTATAAAAAAAGTATTTTCAGAATATCATCACAAAGTAAAACTACATTATTTGAACAGTAAACATATTTATTCTATTTTAATGTTTTTATTCATACATACAATACATTACATTGGAGCGTAGTGAGCTTCTGCTCAGATACAAGCAATAACACATCTGAATGTTCATTTTTATATTCTGTGATATAGGTTATGAATTTTTCACTGTACAAAACCCATGTGCTTTTGCCATAATACACCCTTGTTTTTGGATGTACGCAAACTATCAGGAATTTATGCTACGGAAAACGCATTAGACGTTGTTTACATATTAATGTTAATTACAATTAATATTGTCAACCATTAAATAATAATAATTATTTTGAATGATTGAACTTAGAAACATTTATTTCCTTTTAAATATGAGATCATCATAGAACTGGTAGTAATGTCATAGTATCTTTGCCTTCGTTTCATAACACCTTTGACTTTATTTTTAATTAGTTTTCACATCTCATAGACTCAAGAGTTAATACCATAACAAATTGCAAATTAATAAGAAGTAAAAGACCATCCATGATCTTTTTTCCCATTCCTCTTAGATATATCCTTTGGGACCATTCAACTGGAGTCTTACGTTAGGTAAGAGCAACACACACCGATAGACCGACGACCTTGACTTTGAGTTTGCATTTGACTTCATTCGTTTCAAGTCGTAAACATATTGGTAAAATACATAATATAGGAATATGTAGATAATATTTTACGCTTTAAAAGTTAAAATTATCTATATTTTGGGTTAAATTTATCTCAATTATTATAATGTAATGTTCAGTGCGATGACATTAACAATAGTGACATCAACTCTGATGTTATGAAGTTTTTAATTACTCTCCACTGTGTTTTCGTTGAATCGCTCGTTTCGCGTTCCATTTCAACTAATAGACAATTATGTTCCACTATTCGCCGAAAAGCTCACATCAAGCTGCTTAATCACAACGATACATTAAATACAGCCTTGATACTTTGCTCTGATCCGTCGATTTTATAATTATAAAAGTCTTTGTAGGGATTTTCTTTCGTTGTCAAAATTAGTCAAGCATATTAATATTTTTCTAAATCTTTTCAAGTATAACCCATTTGGTAATGGGTTATACTTAAAAAACATTTAGATATTTTATTGTATGGGTGTATTTGAATTTTAATCCGATTAATCACAAGTTCATCGATTCAACAGATTCAATTGTTCTCCGATATAGGAATTGAGCCGACCGAGACAATATCGCCTATCACAACGAGACACCCACATCCACCCACCCACGCAACTCTGTCAATCTGGATCTGATATGACGGATTTTGTCTCTTAATTATAACTAATAGTTTAACAAAATATATTTTAAAATATATCGAAAATCAGTTTCTCGGAACATCATAATAACTAAATGCACATGTTTTATCAATATTACAGTCTAGATAATCCTTCATACATACATATAATACATAAAATAAAAAGACGCTCCATCATAATCTTATCTGGAACGCTACAGCCCGGTCCAGTCCGGTCCAGTCCGGTCCAGTCCGGCTAATCGTTTAAAAATTGGCGAAGGAAACCGCATTAAAACTTTACTAGCTCTTATCTCTCGTATAATTTTTCATAAAGATAGATTAATGTACCAGTTTAAAGTTCATTTCGTACTTCACGCTAAGCTACCGGTGCCGTTACTTGCGATGATAGAGTAACAGTAAGGTAAGAGTTTGTACATATGTGACCGTCTTTTATATAGGACTTCCACCATCTTATCTTATGAAATGACGTAAGCAGTGTCAGCACTCGTTGCACGCGAGTGCACTTACTCGTAGATGCATGTATTGCTAATGTTATTTATCGAAATTTGTAAACTCCGTTTTGTTATTTATAATATAAAAATGTGTCCTGTTAATTTATTACTAATTCCTATGACTCAACTACTTTAGATGTTATTTTTTACATAAAATATTAGCTTTATTTTATGCAATTTCAGACGGGGTCGGATAACTCTGTAAGTATCCTTAATAAATTGTACATTGTTAAATCAATCACGTACATTTAGTCAGCCATCACTGATAGTTGTTGATCATTATTTTTACAGCTCAAACTGTAAATGTGCGATTGCTTCCAAGTGCTCGTAGGAGTTGACATCAATTTGATTACAGACCACTGTCACAACTGACCCCTCTTACCTTACATCCCACTACATATTATTTTAGTGAATTGTACGTTTCACTCTGTGTATAGTTTTTGTTAACAACTCAATGCGATTACTAAGAAAATAGAAGCTGTGATGTTTTCTTTGTTTTGTGGATATAAGACGGTGGTAGTAGATGCTATTGCATTATTATTATTATTTTGACACAGGTTGAACAGTGATGTTATGACTAAGTGAGAAAAATTTAATAAAAAAGATATTTGATTATACCTACTATTGGCAATATTCTTACCAGAGATATTCATAAATAACCTCTTAATGGTTATTTGGTTTACCTACATAAAAAAATAACATTTTACTAATATACCTTTTTGTGGGTTTTGGACTGACATGTCAGTCGGATATACTATTATATTATAAACTACCCGCGCCCAAGACTTCGCAAAACATGTTTTTTAAAGTAAAAGTAGCCTTAGTTACTCCTTGTGATAACAGCTTCAGTCCGTCAGTGAAAGTCCTGCTAAAATTGGAAGTCAACTAACAGACAGAGAAAAATTTTAAAAATGCTTTTTTTTTTTGTAGGTGCTGTATATACTTTCATGTCCATTTAATGAAAGTTGTTAACCTAGAATTACAAACAGACACTTAATTTTTTTATATGTATAGACATAAACACTTTTTACTCATGCCTACATTCATGTAAAATTATGTCTAACTTACATATATTGATAACTTAAGTAAAAGACTGTGCTAGCAAACTCGTTCCCTGTGATGACGAGTGATAAAATCAAATAATAAAAACGAACATATTTCTTTAGCATAGTCGTACCTTTGTGCAAAACCCCACATGAATTGATTCACAATTTTAGACTTATTGAAGGGCATACAAACTTTTACACCAATCTAAATATAATAAACAATTGTCGCACGTATAAACTCCGAGAACATCAACTGATTTGTCAGTTTGGCACTTATTGTTTTCTTCATTAATAATTGTATTCCTAAAGACGAGACGTTCGCTATTTTATAATTTAGTAGCAGGATCTGGCCGCAGCTTCACGTCGAAGTAATTACAATCGTGTAAAATGACATGTTTCCAACAGAAGATTAAAGGCTTCTATATTGACGTTTCGTATATTTAATTATATTATTCCTATATTTAATTAAAATTTTGGGATAACGTTTCTATAAGTAGTATCGCTTAAACTAACTTAACATCAAACTTACTAGTGATACTGCGGTGATAGATCAGTTATTACTGTATTTAATATTCAATAGCGTAAAATATAATAATTAATATATATATATATATATATATATATATATATATATATATATATTCAACGCACGTGTCGACAAGGGGTGAAAGGTTTGTCATATATGTGTCAGATATAATGACTAAGAAAATTCTTTGCTTGGTAACAACAAATCTTAAAATCTCCATATTAATCAATATTCCTCCTGGGAGCCTCCTAACATTCCTAACACGTAATATTATTACGCATATCTTTGATATTGTTATATTCGGGGATTCCTTTCAAGTTCCACCTCACTGTCGTTGCTGGATAAACAGAGAGGATTTTGATATAATTTTAGTGGAATTTCATATCAGACGGCTAACTCATAACAAATATCATATTGAAAAATAATAAACTAAGCTTATTGTTCAACTTTTTTCCTTATTTTCTATCTTATACATTTTTTACTATTTATGTCTTTATATTTATACGCAAAGTATATTATTTATATTTATGAAGGCTTACTTTGTGTCTGGCCGCATTTCATTCAAATTCATTACAAGAAGTGTAGATTCGGGTGTGTATGTGTGACTTAGAGAAAAAAGTTACGTACATTTTATTTTATGGTGTGTGACAAAGAGAGATAGTGTGTGTGTGTGTGTGTGTGTGTGTGTGTGCTCTAGCAGATAACCACAAACAGACATATGAATCATTTTCATAATTCTAATTTTGCTAATTTCAATCTTAAAAAATAAAACAGGCAACATAAATGATTTGTACTAATTATTAATACATTATATCAACATCCAGAATCGCTTACTTTGTCAACAAACAGTGTAACACTTTTTATATTGATTTAAAAATTCACTCACGTTTGCACTCGACATCATTATTTTGAGAGCGAGTGCCAAGTCGCTGCTGCTTAAAGCACATTTTGCATAATTTACATAATTTTAAGCGATATTACAAAAAGTATAAAAAACTTTCATAAAAATTTAAATTAAATATACGGTGTGGTAAAATACATTCATAATAAAACAATTAACCACTTAACCGTAGAGTGCTGAATGACCTAATTAGAATTAAAAAATAACTCAAATATCACAATGGATTTCGACAATACGTAGTAGAGAGATATTCATAGACTAATAAATATAATCAATTTTTTTTACAAAATCAATCCATCACACGAGGTGCGCTCGAGTCAGGAGTCACCCGAGGCTCTATAAATACTAGGAGTGGACGGTTTTATGGCTTAAAAAGATAAAGTTAAGCTTTTGCGCTGCGAAATTAAAAATAGCCGAATTACGCATAAATCACTAAACTCATTTGTACTTCGGCGCCTTAATTGCTCGGGAACCTTTTCTTAACATTTACATATTTTAATGCTGTTTTGTTTGTTAAGTATCGTATGATTTAATTAAACCAGGGCCTGTTGGGGAAAAAATATCATTTCTACGATTTTAACATTTATTTCACTAGAAATGACATCAATATGTATAACAATTACTTTATAACATTTTCGTGTATAGAAAATGTATTTACATCAATTTTTGTTTAAGTTATATTTTCTTCTCCAAACACTTTTAATAAAAAATAAACTATAAAAACACATTTATAAATTCAACTCACGGACATAAAACATTAAAAGCAAAACATTACATCATAAATCAATTTAAAGGGTCGCTTAATTAGAGCAATGTCGTTTGTGTTTTTTTAACTAATTCAAAAGTGAATTAAGGCTCGGCGACGGAAATGTTCACATAACTTTTCGGGACATTAATTGCATTTAACGGTGGACTGAGCTTTGTGTTTTCAACTACGAGTACCTAACGAGTCCGCCGCGATCCTATAAATCGGAACTATGATTTGCTACGATGAAAATAAGCAAACGGAAACTAAATTTGAATTGTTATTCATTTCTCATTATCAGACAGTAATATATGTACCCTAGGCGAAGGGTTTAAATTATTATTACATTTAAACTTAAATAATGTAGATATGCATTTGCGAATAAAAATGAAAAATGGGACACTAAAAATATAATATATTTGGAGAACCATAAATCCGTTTACGTGATATTAAATATTCGTTAAGAAGATCCAACATTTCAATGCCCCATTAATAATAATATCGGATCGGTTCGAGCGGCGACAAATCAAGTGTAACGTCGAGACGCGCTCGGGGGGAGTTTTACCCGTCGAGGGGAAAATTGGCCACTTATCCATTGTCTACTGCAATATTAAATTTTAATAAATAATACTGGACGTACGCGTCTTTTAAGAGTTCGAGTTGTTTACATAAAATGGAGCAGTGTGAGATATTCAGTTTGTAGCTTTGGAATGAGAAAACTCTTATTCAACAAATAACTTAGAATTATTTTAAACGTGGTTTGCTATTATGGATCCAAATTAATTTTTAAATAATGAAGGTTAAAAATATTTATGATATTAGTAAAATGAAAAATGGTACAAAGATGAAACTTCTTTACTTTACTTATATTCATTATTGACGTTCATTATTCAACTAACCGTAGCTTAAGGCAGAAAAATATCGCAATACCACTGACCAGTAACAATTCCACGATCTTCTATTAGAAATACTGCTACTGGCCCCCTGCGTCGAAAAAAATGCTATAATTTTTTTTAACTCGTCCTTTTCAACACCACTTGCGTGGATTGCTACTGCGTGAGAAGATCATTGCTTTAGATCCGAAATTCATCAGTAGTAAGGATGCAGGATACTTTTTGCATAGTTTTTGAAACTTTTCCAGCAGACATCGCAACCAATCAATACGACGAGATTTGGTGAGTAAAAGCGAATCCATTGCGAAGAAACCTTAACTTTCAAATGTTCATGCAGGATCCTGGAAACTGTCTGGGAACCATTCTTTGGTTCAGCCTAAATCTCCAGATGAGTATTATTCTTATTTTCTCTCCATTACTATTTCATGGGTGCAGCTGTCGGTCGGTCTGGTTTGGTTTAGCAGACTGCCCAAAAGCATTTTGTATATTTTCATAAGGTTAACCCACGTTTAAAATCTTAGAATATTATACCACGAAAAGATTCTAAAAAAAGTAAAAGAAAAAAGTTAAGACAGACACAGATTTGAAGAATATTTAAAAAAATTACAAAAAAAATTATCGGCCAATGATTTTCACTAACAATAAAATTAGCTATCAAATTGAAATAGTTTCAAAAAGTATAAATAATATAGATTATATTTACTTTATGACTAAAAATTTTTTGGAAGAGCCTTTTTACAAAAATTTGATATAAAAACATAAATAACAAAACATAAATATAAAACCTTCAATTACCTACTGATAGCACTGTGTTAGATTCAATCAGTTAAGTAAAAAAGAATTAGGTTAGAAATATCTTTAAACTAGAAACAACTTTTGAGCCATAATTCTTAATCCTAAATGTTATTGAAAGAAATCTCTCAACGTTCGCTGCAGTTAAAAATCCTGCGTTGGTAATTCTTGGTCATAAATTCAGACTACAGTTGGGGTAAAAGGATTTTTTTTTCTAGTGAAATAATGTATTTAAAAACCCCTCACAGCATTAATGGACAAGTTGAGATAAATAAATATTTATATTATATTATAAGACACACTTTGCAATAAAAGAATCTTAGTCTCGGATTTTTTATTTCAAATATATTGAATGGATTTAATAAAACCACCGTGACTTTGACCACCGTTTTCATAAGCAAGTATTATCCGATACTGAAAGGAAAGTGGACGCCTAAAATGTTACTCGCCATATAACCCATAATAATGTCACATTTATTATCTTCCTTAATATAGTTCCTCTATATTTATATGAATACTTCTTAAAAGGTTTAAATAAGTTAGGCTTTTTCACACATGCATGATCGACAGGTTGTGACTTCTTTTGTGTAGTAGTCCTCGAGATTTCTTCATATTTTAATTACAAAATTCTTTTCCAGCTTTATCTTTGTTATAACTCAAATCAGCTATACATTGTATAGCTCAAATCAGTTTTGTGTTTGCATTCAACGAGAAATTTCCCTACATTAAAAGTTATCCTCTATGTTGATTCAGAAAAGCTTACTATCCAAAATTTTATCAAAATTCTTTCATCACTTTTACGCGAACAAATAAATATATAAAAGATTATTTAGGGTAAAGAAAATAATCTTTTGGGGGTGTAATACAATTTATATATTACGTACTAATAAATACTTAATGTTCAAGTTTAGCCACAACACTGCCTCCTTATATTAATTTACAATAAGACATTTTTAAGACATCATACTTGTAGAGAACAAAAGTCATATCTGCACATATCTTTGACATCAATGTTATAATTACAAAATATATTTGGACATACTTACATCTTGTGCCTTACACATTAATAAATGTTTATTATAAAAAACATCACTTCTTTCTGTTCTCGTTGAGATCACGTTGTTTTATTATAATGAATATAATGAATAATAGATAATAGCATAATAGATATTATTCAAATTTTTTCTTATTGTTATCTCTATATCAATCAAACATTTATCAGCTAACATCTGTTCATAATCATACTATAATACCATATAACAATATATACAATAAAACCACACGATCCCTCCACTGTAGGATGAGCGTTATTTTAGACAACCTCTCGACACTCGTCTTAAGCGACCGGCCATTCACGACGTCTCAAAGAGTTGGACTGCGATTGGTTCTTTGAAAGGCTTTCATCAACACACTGGCCATTCATTAAAGTGGATGGCACTCGGATTGGCAGACGTCATACTCGGATTAAATTTTGTAAGATTTTAGTCATGCGGAATATTTCAATTTGGTGGGTATAGAATATGAAAGTCTATATTTAGATAACAAAAGTGTGATCGAACAGTCGTCATTTGCCAAAATTGCAAAAAGTAGTAGTAGCCTTAAGTGTTTAAGCCTACTTACTAATTATAGAAGAATAGTAACTATTGATCTAATACACTAATTAGATTGATTATGATTCATATAATGTCATAATTTCATCTTAATATCTAAATATGTATTATATAGCCTACATGAATTTGTATAACACAGGAAACTGAAATACGAAATGTTAAGGATTAACAAGTCCGGAACGTCATATCCTTCACGATATAAAAATAAGACGTACTCGTAGGAAGTGAAACCTAAAACCAGAGTGACGTCGGTCGTGGCGGGTGAGCGGCGGCGTCAGCATAATTTGTCTTAACTCCTGATACATCTGTCCGTGCCGATGACATTGCGGACGAAAAAATCGATAAAAAAATATTTCACTATTTTTGTAATAGAGACATTGGTTATGTTAAGAGGAACAATTTTTTTTATTACATCCTTGTAGCTTTGTTACTATATATACGAGTATTTGTATTGAAAGATTGTAATGAAAGAGGGTCTTAGAAGGAGATAACTATTTAATATGCAACCTTCCATTTCATATCTCTCTATAAAGTATAATTGTATTAGACCCTAAGTCTTCATTAAGATGACTCAAGGCATTGTGAGAACAGAGTGGTCTAGTCAGCCAAGATGCTAGTTACTAAGAGATGACTTAGATGAAAATAGTTTATGCAGTAACGGTTAAGCTCTCTGAAAGTCTTTTAAAGCTGTCTTGTATAGTGATATTACGATAGTGCTCAGATAATTGAAAATAAAAACAAGCTTATTAAATATCTTAAAATTTTTGTTTGTATTCGGTATTGTAGTAGTAAGTTAAGTAATATTTAGTAGTTGTACTACTGAATATTACTTTTTGACCGCCATGACTGTTAATTATTTCTATCACAAAACCGGTAAAATTGGCAAATGTAGTGGTAGACCTCGATTTACTGGTTTTGGGCTAGAAACCTAATTATGGTTAAAAAAAACTTTAAAATTAACCTTCGAAAAATTTACCGTTTTGCAGAGGTAAACGGTAAGTTTAATTTTGTTTACTTTTGAAAGCCTTGAAGTAAATAAAGATTAACATTGGTTGATGTTGTGTCGAAAGCACAATCTCTTGACGGCCCTGCCAAATATTCTTTACTAAAACATCTGTCCAAGAACCTTTATTTAGACGAGACAAGTATGGTGTAACAGAACAATATATGTTCTTATTTTATTTACAATGAAAATATCAAGAATTTCTAGAAATAATCCTCGAGCTCAGACTATAATTGCTGTAGATTAATTATAAAGATCTGTAATAAAATGAAGCCTGAGGTTCACCTTCGTTTCTAGTTAGCCCTAATTACTTTAGCCTCCGCTCCTAATGTTTTACGATGCTTAAGGTAAGAAATGAAATCGCTTCAATTTCCCTGGACATTCTTCTTAATTGCCACAACAAAGAGGTACCGCGAAGCAGTCCCGTTCTGTACAATATTAATATATTACTCTTACTCAACCTCAACCTACATACAAAAATAGACAATAAGCAAAATACTTACAAAGGGTTACTCGCATTTAACTTAATATTATCTTCCATTGTAATCACAAAACTATAAAACGGGTAAAATTCCAATGTAGTCGAACTGATAACTCATTCCATATTCTCAAAAATATAACATTCATTTTAAGCTTGTTCCTAACTTTTTCCGCAAATATTTAGCTTCCGCACGCGAACTGCACTTACTCGTACCAGAGCACCAGAAAAACACTCCCGATATTGAATGTTATAATTCACATTCAATCCAAGTAAAATCGGAACTTATTCGATGTATATTAAAATGTTTGCGACTTTTTATTGTTTTATAAATTAAATGGTCTTCAGTGTATTTTAACATTTTCAATATTATGAAGTTTGAAAAATATAATACACTACTACAGTTATACGCTTAATTGAAAACACAATAGAATAATTGAAATCACCTCCTCATTGTTTAGGTGATTGCGTTCATTTACATGAGTTAACGACTCGCAGACAAACAGACAGAGTGGTTAATATTTAATGAATGTGCATTGTTGTATTTAATTTGATTATCATTAGAGATCTTAATAACTATAAAACAAAGTTCATAGTTATAATGTAAAAAGGTATTAATAATGTGTTACTCTATTGCGAATTAATATTTATACAAGTTGTATATAATGTGTGGACTTACTTCTTAAAAAAAATTTGGTCTATCATAAGTTTGAAAATTGTAGCATTTAAGATGCGGTTAAGTATAAATTTTTAAATGCAGTCTTAAGGAATGGAAGGAATATGTCTAGGGGCAGATCGGATCAACAACGAGGATTACTTACGAAAACAATTATTATATTATATTTAAATAGTATAAAGTAGAAAAATATTTACGATATATGTGATGTTTAACTTTATTCTCTGAATGATCTCTTTGCATGTAGAAAAAGTAATAAAAGTAGATTTGAATACAAAATTATCAAATCGTTATCTAAGACAGAGAATCACAATATGAGAAACCAATATGAGAAATCAATCTTAATTTATATTTCTTTTGAAGGATCAAGGCAAGAGTAACCTCTTTAAAGATTAAGAAAATTCTCCCACATATACATTATTTTATATTTTGCATTTTCGATTATTATAACATTATAAATGAGAAATTTCTTGACTGACGAGTAAAAATATTCTACTGGATATAATAATTTGCTTATTACTAATAACCTTGTTACTATGCAACATTATTGCGCAAATTAAAATAGTATAAAAGTTAGCGTCAACGAAAATCTTTCCACTTTAAATCAAAAATAAAGCTAGTTTCGCACAACGGTACGTACACCCACAAAGGTCTTTGTATACGAAATAAAAACAAACTGCCCCACTTTCAGCTTTTCTATTACCGAGTTGAATTTTCTGTTATATTGTGTGCGAGTTCTAGGCTATATGAAAACCGTCGCCCAAATTGAAACTAACAAAAAAACCGTAAAAATTTTGTAACACCCTGTATTCAATAACTGACACTGGCGACGGAGCCTCCGTAATTTTCCTGCCTTGTTTTATCTGGGTTACAAAGGAACTCATTTTGCTAACAATGAATTTCATTTTGGGCGCAATCCACCAACATGTACGCCATTAAAACCTCTTGAAATGCCTGCTATTGTTTCGATAGGCCTAATCTAACACTATTTGCTGGGATCAAATCCAAGGTCAATAATGGCTGGTAATTTATGACTCGTTATCCTGATAAGCAAAGACCGAACTTAATGTACGATATTATGTGTTAGGATAGTCTTATGATGTAACATTTATAACACGTATAGTGTAGTATAAGTGTGTGAGTAAAATGAGAATGTTTATATGTGTTTAATGTGAGTGTGAGTGTGACAAAAGATACGTACTTCGTATATCTTTTGAGCTTAGAAAGTTTACCAGATTATTTTTAGCATGTACCCATTTAAGTCATTTTATATCTTTATTTATATCAAACTACTAGTCAAAGTAAACTGCATCTTACAGTCGCTTTCACAGATCATAATACTCCTTTTTGGACAATTATATATAATATATGTGTTTATTATCTAAATTTTCCTTCAGATTTAGAGATTTAGAGAGTAGTTCGATTACTTTTTGATACAAAAAACTATAATTATAAATTTATCCCCCGAAAGCTCAAAGTTTACGATGACGGTGATGTCATGGGACTTGTCGTTCCAGACATCTTATTAGTTGTTTGCAGCAATTAATCTCAAATAATTAAATAGGTGTTTGGTGCTTGAGACAATTCCAAGGCACGTTAAAACAATTAAGTTACCTTACGGAGCCTTTAATTTAGACTTTTAAGATTTTGTTTATAAAACGCCTATAACATTCAATAATATAAGGTTTCGAAACTTAAACAAAACAGGAAACTCCTTGTCAGTTTTCATTACAATTACACATGCCTTGGCGAGAATGTACAGATATAAATAAACCTACTTAAAAAGAAACTACACACGAATACAAAGAAATTTATTTTATTTGTTATAAAATAAACGTGTGCTTAAGCCTATTTAAATGGTCCTCGGATAAATTTAGATAACTTACATCAGAATAATCGAAAATAGAGAGAAGAAGGGAGTGGGCTAACATAATTCTGGTAAGACTTGGAAGAAAATATCGCAATCGCAGTAAAGAACTCATGACCACTACCGTTTTTTGCTGAGTTCTTTGATTTGTGTACTCTAATATAAGGTCTGATCCAAAAAGATACCAAGGTTTTTTATATTAGAACAATACGGTATTTTAAATTATTGTATATAATTGCGAATAGTAGAGGAAATAACACACCACCTTAGGGTACAGGTTTGATAGCTTAGCTTTGAAAGCACATGCTTTCAAATACAAAAATAGAGATTGCTAACTTTCAACTTCATTAATATAATCGCTAATGTTGCATCTTAGTGATTGTCTAACTTGAACGATTTGACCGATTCCGGTAATACCCAATTTTTTTTTTCGTGAAGATCACCATTCATTTATATGTTTCGATTCCTGTAGCCAGAGTATTGATATAAATATATTTGTTAGTCAAGCACAAAAATGTATTTCACTTACAATATAAAGGTTGCCTTGCGAGATATCAATACTTGTTTGTACGCGAGCTAAACCTTGAGTCAAAGGATCTCCAGCAATATTTAGCATAGTTGAGGTCAAATTGAATCAAATTATTTCAAAACTATAAGCGATGGTTGAGAACTTGCTAATCCCTGTGAACTCGTCTTAATAGATATTACCTATTTCAATGGAACTAATCGGTGGTCAATCGACGATCTTCCGATTCGGAACACGTAGCAATTAGAGATAGTCAAAAGTTATTGAATAAATTATACAAGAGCTACGATAATAATCTGTAATTCAATATATTATTCTTTGTGCAAGTAACTGAAAATATTACATCTTTTCATTAATGGATTTCTTTTACATAATTATAAGATTATAAAGTTATACAAAGAGAATCAATACAAAATATGACTTATCTACTACCAGAAACTGTAGGTTAAAGTGATTATTGGAGAACAATAGTACCTAATAAGATATAAAAATATTACCACACACATAGCATTATCTATCACTATAACATATTAAACGGAGTCACGAGCACATTGACGAACATTGACAAAGGTTGTTAAAAAATTAGGTCCGATAAATGACTAATTAGTCATTTCATGTTTAATGAAGGTGCCGGGCTGTGCTCGAGGACGCCTCCTCGCAGCTAGTGTCAATAGTGCTTCGTCTGTTCCGTTGTAATTTATCAAGACATAAGTGGTTTACCATCTACATTAATTAGTAAACTGTATGATAGTGAAAATTACTTAAATAAAATGAATAAAAAATTAAATACATTTTTATTGTGAATTTTTCCAAAATAAAAATTACAGCAACCGGTAACGGAAACCTAGACTTCACTATGCATTAGAACAATAAACAAAGATACGATATCTTAAATCGTTACGAAATGGCACATTCAAATATAATTACCATTCATAAAAGACGCTAGTGAGGTAATTTGGAATAAGTCATTAATATCAAAATTACTATTAATTACGGAAGTCGGTCATTTGATAAATGTTTTCTTTTCTTTAAGTACGGCATGTTTTAATTATTTATAGGTTTCAGAGAGGATGCGGTACCGAAGGCACCTTCAAAGACTGCAGATCGATGTGGACGCACCATAATTAGAAAGGTTATTATACATAACTGGGAATTTTATCTCTAACTAACTACTACTGTACTGTACTGTAAATAAATTGATTAATTTACTACCTTATCGAAATAATTAAGGACTAACGTTAATTATTTCTGATACAGTAACAGTGAAGTATCCCATTGTTTTGGCTGCCGACGAATATTGAAAACTTTTTAACGATTAATGTCAAACTCTAATCCTCAAAGAGCTATGCGTGTAAGTTCGTAATGGATGTCAATTATATCTTTCAGTTTATCCATAATTATATCTTTCAGTTTATCCATTTTAACGGCTTATTCTCGGCGCTATGCAATTATCATTGATGCCGAAAAGGTTACAGTATTTTTGAATTCACCAAAAAATATTATTTGTCCGAGAGCACCGAATAAGTGGGTTAACTGCTAGTTTACTGTTGATTTTTGTATTCGTTATTAAATGGGCTGAGTCATCCATATCAATTTCTTGTAAAACAAATTAGTTTTGGAAATTGGATCTAAATTTGTAAGCTTGAATTGCAATAGAATTTAGTTTAGAAATGTTTAATATTACACAGTTCTCAACAAGGTTTTTTACGGTTCTTGTTTTTTTTAAAGCTATGATTTCAAGTTTTCACTTATCTAAGATATATGATACTAGAATGTAAAAGTTAATCGGTCTTCATTGAAAAGGCAGCGAATATAATAAATTTTATCAAATCTAAAGCCATACCAAGGGAGGAAAAGTATTAACCGTCTGCAAGTTAATTAATTTGGCCAGATGTTAGTGGCAACGGATTATAATCTCTAACAATGTTCGAGACCTTCCCAGGACTTCCCTATTTTTCTTTTGACTTTTTCGCCTTTGTAAATAATTAGCCGACATAGACATCGCAGGACATATGTACCAGATTTGAATCGTACTTATTGTTTTCAGTCAAGTCGGTGTTCAATTTATCAGTATTGACGTCTAACGTTTTCTTAGCGTACATAGGTTTAACTTTCAAATGCATACATACTCGTATGTCAATCTACTTTTCTAAAAAAACACCTTCTATCTTCTTATATTTTATCGCTCCTCTGTATCTAAGACTTTGGGTCTTTCGTTTTAAGAAACCAAAAATAAGTTTGGCGACGACGAGGTACAGTACCTACATTATTAATACGATACGCATTCTATTCCAAGTTAATTGTCGTCAACCAATTAAACTCCGGTTTTGTATTATTATTTTTAACTATGTTTAAATTTGTTTTTTTCCAAATAAACAGAAAAATTATAATGGAAACATAGTTTAAAAATAATCAGGAACACAAAGGGGAAGAATGGCTACAACCGATTTCCCGATTCCGTCCGATTTGTTGCGTGTAAATTGTTTTTGTTGCTGCACGCTGGCTGAATGTTAAGATGTGGTTAATCGAAGGAGCTTTGTGGTTTTCATGTTTTCATGTACTTAGTTATCGGATTTGATCAGATTTTCTTACTCTACTAAAATATTTGTACCATAATGTTGTTTTAAGCAATAAGTTTTTTTATTGTGTCAGAAATATGGTATATTTTTTACATACATTAAAGTATCACACAAGTCTCGACGAATATATTCTGGTCAAGACCAGAATATCGCTAATGAATTTTAGAGTTCGTTTCTGCACTGTTTCTCTTTAAATTCCACTTAACCGGAACGTAGTGAATATCAAAGAATTTTTTAAGATTTACACCCGGAGATATGTCTCCGGAACAACCCTCAAGAAACATAATATATCACGAAATAAAATGTTCAAAACATTTATATACGAGCTATATTTTATGAAAATCGTGCTATTTTATGTGAAACTCCCGACAAAGTTGCAAGAATACTTAGAAAACTCTTTAAATTTCTAAAGATGTATAGACTTAGGCTCAGTCTTTAAGAAAAACTTAATATCCTAGTCCGTTATGTTTTTTTTTCTATTTGGGACTGTTATAATAATGTATTTACAAATATTGCCTGATAGTAAACAACAAGTTTAAGAAATCTTAAAAGCAAACTAACACAAATTCGTAAATATATCATATACCACGTTTGCGTTGAAATTTAACTCAGTAGTCATTTACTGGACACAAACTACCCTGGATTCGAGCAAATGAACCAATCCCGTTCATTGGCTCAATCAGTAGAATATGGAATCAAAGAGCAATATTTGCTTAAGACACAGTCTTTGTGTGTGGAAGTCTTGTATTTTTGTAATAATGATATACCTTCAGTTAATTTGAAACAAACTATCCTTTTGTTAATAAAGTAAAGTTATTTATAATTTATAGCCTACATTTTATATTTTTGTGCGATATTTTGTAATAGAAGACGACGTAAAAATAATTTTAAATTAGGGTTAAAGCAAAAAAGCTCTTTGTCTGATTAGCCACAAGGTTTGACCTATTGCCGGAGGTAGTTTCATTAAACGAGGAGGCCAAATTATATTTGTTAGGTATTCAGATTTTTGTGGACATCGCTACCAGCAATTTTTAGTATGCTATGATCTGCGTTCATCTAATTCGGGTCAGCGGGTATTTCAATAGCGGCTCGTTAGTTTGACTGCTCCAGTTTAGCTCCAATCTACGCGCAACATTTTAAAGAATATTCCAGTTGGGCTTTTAAAACATGGTTTTTTAAATGTCAATTAGATTTTTTACATAACGCCTATTCACAAATGAAGCGTGAAAGACATCCGGTGAGGATGGCAACTAGTTACACTATTTGTTTTTATTTATTTATTTAACTGCAGTGAAGTTAGAGATAATATTATAAAAATTCAATTAATATATTATAATATTTATATATATTAATTGAATTATTGAAACAATATCAAATTAAAAATTAATCAATACGAGAAGGATTAGAACTTGCGTCCTTTGGGAGTCTTTCCTCGTCGCCTACCTAGATACCGGATCCCGAAATAGTTGTTTATTATGTATAATATAATAAATAAAAATATCATTTCTAACTAATTGAATTTCCGTTTATATTATATGGATATATGTTATGTTGGTGTGTCTTTGTTTTCCGTATGTCGAGTGACAAACTGATAAACATGATTTTGAAATCATAAATTATTATTATTATCTCCCTTACTGTTTTCGACATTTATCAATTCTATTACTTCCTTTATTCATTCACACTACCACCTTTACGCCGACGACTTGCAGCTATATCAACACACTACTATCGCTAATTTCGATCAAACTATTTCTTCTATTAATTCTGACCTTATGCGCATATCTTCATGGGCCGATCGATTTGGCACATCTATAAACGCTTCCAAATGTCAGGCGATTATAATTGGTAGCCGACAGCAACTAGTCAAAATTAATGGCTGTTCTTCTAAATTAAAACTAAACAATATTTATATACCGTTTTGTAACCACGTTAAAAATCTTGGCCTAATGATGGATCGTTGTCTTGGTTGGAGCTGTCAAATAAAAGAAGTGTCTCGGCAATTTTATTCTAGTTTACATTCACTAATGCGCCTCAAACATTTTCTTCCAATTAAAACTAAAATACAGCTTGCCAACAGTCTACTGTTGCCGATAATTGACTACGGTGATGTTTGCTACGTGAATTTAAACGAAGAACTGCTCAACAAGCTTGATCGCATGTTAAATACTGCTATAAGATTTATTTTCAACCTTCGAAAGTTTGACCACGTTTCACGTTACCGCTCTCAATTAAACTGGCTACCGATTCGCGAACATAGGTACATGAGAATTCTTTGCACCTTATACTCTATCCTTTACAATCCTTCTTATCCCAAATATCTTCAAAATAAATTCCTACTTCGTACGCATGCCCACGATAGGCCTCTGCGCTCGAGTGAAAACCAACTCCTTACTGTTCCCACTCATCACACTGGTTTCATGTCTGACTCCTTCTCTGTTGTTGCTGTCCGACTCTGGAACCAATTGCCTGAAAACATTCGTAAGGCACCTTCACGAAACTCTTTCAAAAGACAGGTGAAACAGTTCTACCTCAACAGCTTATAATCTTTTATTTTCCCATCTGAGTATATCTAAGTATATGTATAAAACTTATTTATTTATATATTTGTAGCTTTGTATGTATGTATGTTAGTATTTATGTATGTTTATGTATGTATACAGTTTATATATTATATCTATATATCGATATCTAGTTTGCATAGTTTTCTTTTTTTTTTTTTTTTTTGCACTCCGCCTTCCTACGTATTTTCTTGCACGTTTTGGGTTGGCTGGTAGAAAATGCTTTAGCGTTAAGCCCACCCTTTGTACCTTGTTGTGCAATAAAGAATTTAAATGAATAAATAAATAAAACTTATGTGTAAGTTAAATGTATTGTTTCAAAAATATAAATAAAATTAAATAATACAAAATAAAAACCTACATCCTTTCAATCATCAGTACGCCGCCTTCGGAAAAAAGAGAAATAGCAGATTATCCCAAGAGATAATCTTGCTCGTAAGCTCAACTGTTCTGAACCCGTCTAATAACAAGACGGCCGAAGTAAACGAATACAATGAAGTTAATTTAATGAGTATTACATGGCCAGTAAATAGAATATCTCTTTAAAATTGCTTTAATATTTTATTTATTCTATTTTTTTTTTTAATGTAAGAGGAGGGAAAACGAGCTGGCGGATCACGGATGGATGTGATCACCGCCGCCCATGAACTCTTGCAACATCCGAGGATTTACTTAATTCGTTAATTAAAACGCCTTTCTATGTTTAATTTATGTAAATAAAAAAGTTAAGATGTCATCATAAATAGAACTGCTTGTGATTAGAGTTGCAAGTGTATTTAAATAACTTAAGGTGAGGTGGGTGAGGAACTATCGACAGTCAACAGATGTTGAACTGCTTCTCACAAAGCTGAGTTAAAATACTTATGGTTTTTATCAGTTTGGAAATCCTTATAGCTTAAAATGATACGTGTAATACCCCTTCCTTGATGGACAAAGGATCCATGAAATAGGGATCGAACCTCTTTTTTTATTTATCTTTTTATCTTTTTATCTTTTAAGATTTTGATCAATTAATTATTCTTGTTCGTCGTCTCCGAGGGAACGCTCTAGTAGCAGTAATAATAATAGGAATAAGAAGTAATAATAATGTTGATAAAGTTAGTAATAATAATAATAATAATAATGTTGTAGAGACGGAGATCATTGACATTTATTGTTTATATTCACTACGCATCACTCCAGATATATAAGAGTTATATTTGAAACAGCTTCTTCTGCTCTAAACTTACGAATCACATACAGAATTTTTTAACAGAATAGATTGAGATATACGATTCTGGAGCCTAAAATTTTCTTGTGCTGTATATTTTTTCCACACTGAGTGAAGCATGCTGTGGTATGAATAACTGTTCATTATTTCCAACTGCTTTCAAGGTATTGAAGTACGTTGTGTGCGAAAGTAGACAATTCGCAAATTGCTGATAAGCTTTTACTTCTGGATCGTAGAAATTCCATTTCACAAATTAGTCTTGTAACGTAATTGCAAAACGGTAGTGCTTCGCAAACTCTTCTGCTATGCGCTAAGAATTTTGCATATTTATTCAAGGATATTTGCAGTGATAAAAAGTTGAATTATGATGGTTATGACAGAGTATGTATGCTCGAGGAATTGGATACAATAGAGAATTGGTTTTGTATATTTGCTTTATTGCATTTATTCACAGGTCTTTGTAATATTGTACGATTTTTACTTGATTTTCTTAAAGTTTTAGTCAGTCTCTTCTTATTACCTCGTAAAGTCCGTTTCATTTAGCTTCTTATTAATTAGGATTCAGCAATCCGACCATACCATTATTGTCTAACTGAAAATCCGCTTACCTTTTAATATTACTTTCATAGCGTGATTTGACTTTTTCTTTCATACTACTTATATTACAAAGTGCTATGTCACGAGAAATTTCAAGTCATTCGTCGAGATCGGGTACCTCGGGTAATCACGAGTGGTGTGTTAGCGTGTTTCTTTAAGATGACAAGTGCGGTTCATATCCTGATTCATGAAGTGTACAGCCTGTGGAGTGATATGCATATATATAGTACTTTCGATTCATGGAAGCGTCAAGACAAGATCACAATTGTGGGAATTTTTCGCGTAACACATGTTTATGTAATCTTTGATTACAGTTTAGAATATTTCCAAGGATCCATTGATCTGTAGGTAGATATTTAGAAACGTAGAATATTTAATATAGTTTGTTTTATTTGGATGTCGTGAAATAGAAAGAACGGAGCTTCATAAAGAAAAACAAAGAATATATAAAGTCTTTTTATCGACGTATAATACTAAAAGACTTATATCTAGTACATTAATTAATTATTGTAATATTATAGAAATATTTTAAAATTTTTAGTCATTCATTTCTTCGTCAATTACTCATAATGGCTTAAATGTTATTTATCTTTAAATTATTTAACACACGGACTATTTTTTTTTTGTTAGGTTGAATATCATTTTCCAAACCACTCCAAGTCGGACGAGGCAGTATGGTTGAGCGGTCTTAGCCTGACCTTTTATATATAAAAAAACTATTATCTAATGTCATTTCAATCAATTAAATTCGAGTCGAATGTGTCAGATCTATGTAATACCTTTGCAAATCAAAATTCACTATAATGTTGTCTGGAACCAGTCGGTCATGTCTTATTTAACTTCCATGTGAAACAAGGGATGTATAATTCAAAGAAATCTCGTCCGCAATAAGTTAAGCAGTAAGTAGAGATTTTTTTGTAATTCAATAAATGGAAGATAAAATAAAGATATTTGATTCAAATGAACTACTGCGGGTACGTTTGGGTCACTGCTGTACTAAATATAATGACTGTAGATCACTGATGATCTACGTAGCATAGTAACACTATATATATCTAAATAACATGAAGCTTAATGTTCCAAAACCCTAATAGTAACTTATTTTAACATTTCTCTCAACATCCGGTCCTCACGTACAGTCGCAAAGTAGAATTATAGAAAGCATCGAACCCAATTTGCTGCGCCCCTCCCTCCAATTTAGAGCGCTTGTTAAAAAACGACCGGAATGGATAATGGTCGGATGACAAAACGAATACATTCGAACGAACCTTAAACTTAATTGAGTATTTTTTTACGTTTTCATTACCTTTCCTGGGTTAAAACTCAGCTTCTTAATACGTAGCACCTTTTTAATTGTGAACTCTACATTCTTAAGGGTTCTGTAGTGGAATAAAATTAACTTCTGATTCGCAAACATTATTAACGATTCAATTGGAATTTTAACCAAAAAAGATGCGGAAACAAAGAGCAGATAAAATAAGAGAGATAATGTATTTTTTGTCGTGAAGGTACATATGGAATGGAGGTTCTACGGCCCCGTACTCATGGCGGTGGTGATGTTCCTACTGGTCGGTACCATCTTCGAGCGCCGCATTGAGGCTGCAATACGACGTATCAGTAAGTTAGTTTATTTTCTACTCTAATACACAATATAATACACAATCCTTTAAGCAAGCGCTTTTAATGCACATTCAAAATGTGAAATATTTTATTTTCTATTACCGAATGCCAGTAACTTATAAAATTCCGACAATATTCTCTGGTTCGAGTTAATATTAAAATATGATCCAATATTGTTAAATGAGATCATTTTAATCCGTAAAATTGTTTTACTCAAAAGTTATTCCAACTTCAGACAGTTGCGACGCCATTGCAGCCGAACAAGTAGCCTTTATCGCGTTGCTTAAGTAGCAATATATAGCCAACAAAGTTAGATGAATAAATATTAAAACCAGTGTTGAGTCAAATCCAACTGGTTCCGTAAGAGCAACGCATAACTTTTTTAATTTGCAGAACTGTAAACATATTGCAGCGATAAATTTAAGTGTTGATATGAGAAACAGGCTTATCATTGTGTTATATTAACGAATGTACGAGTATATCTTTTACAATCTCCATAAAGTATATTTACTAATGTGATAAGTAGTGAGAGTAGTACCTAAGGCCGTTTCAATAACTTTATATGTATAATCGCTGGTCGGACCCAAGTCGGTCATATCGTCCAAATATCACCCTGTACCATATAACAGATTTGACTTATTGACTGATCGACTCGCATCACATTGAGGTTTTATATAGACGATGGAGAGGAAGACTAAAATCCCTCTATATAATATAACGCTAAAAATGAGTTTTTAAATTAAAATATTATAATTATGATACATATGAAATCTGCACGCAGATAAAAATTGTTGAGTATTATAATTCATTTATAACAATATGTACCTACAGTAGAATTACTATGTAATTAAAAATAAAATAAATCAAAATCAAAATCTTTATTGAAAATAAGTTTCATACAAAACATTTTTTCATTGTCAAAGCTACCACCAGCTCGGAAAATTATTTCCACAGACCTGAGACGAGCTGGCGACAGAAACTCAGCGGGATTGTCATGATTTGTTTTTTGTTTTTAATTAGTTCTTAAATTCTAAATTACTTAAATACATTACACAATACTAAGTAAATAATACCATACCCATCCCATACCCACGGTGCATTATCCTCTAAGTATTCAGATACATTGTAGTATCCTTTTGCACACAAACGTTCCTTAGTTATTCTCTTAAATTTGTTAAATGGTAATACTTGAACGTTTGCTGGGACTTTGTTGTAAAACTGTATACATTGCCCCATGAAAGATTTACTGACTTTTTTAAGTCGAGTAACAGGTAGCGCGAGCTTGTGTTTGTTCCTGGTATTTATAGTGTGTATATCATTATGCTTAATAAAATTGTCAGTATTTTTATGTACATATTTAAGATTTTCAAAAATATACTGACTGGCGACCGTAAGTACATTAATTTGCTTAAACTTATCTCTTAAAGAATCTCTAGGGCCCAGGTTGTAAATGGCAGGGATAGCTCTTTTTGTAAAACAGAAATGGTATTTATATCAGTAGCACTACCCCACAGTAGGATACCATAAGACATTATGCTATGAAAATAACTATAATACACTAACTTAGCAGTAGTCTCGTCAGTTAGGGATCTAATTTTTTTAACAGCAATACAGTGATTACATTACAAGTAAAATTACAGTAATTTTACAGTAGAACGCCGCCAAGCGCTGTTTGAAAACAGAGATGAAGTGAATCAGCCTTTGCAACAAACCACCGAAGGCACTCAGCATTCCTGTGCTTCATCTGAAAAACCTACGGATAATAAAAGCAGCTTCATGATTTCCGATGATACACTCGATCGCGAAAGCTTGCCCCACCCCTCTCCTAAGAAGGTTGTCTGTCTGGACTGTCAAAGCAGCTCCTTGATTTCAGAAAAATACTTAGATTACAACGGCAGTTCCGTTGTCACTAAGCCACTGCCGGAAATTGAAATCTAAAAACACCGAAATTTATTTACATACAAATAAATAAATATATAAGTAAATTCATAATTTTAATACGAAACGAATAAAATAAGTTCCACATATTCCACTCATATTATAATATATATATGTCAGTAATTTAATTTAGGCAACATTTACAAAAAAATTGTTTATAAAATATTGTATAGTTTATGGACAAATCAGCAATATTGAAATTATATTTTAACAAAAATATGCTTGTAAATGTACTTGTAAATGTGCTGGGCATAAAAAAAAATTTGAAGAATCTGTTGATGCACCAGGATATCTGTTTTTCAGCACACAATATACTTTTTACCTAGAATACCTACTTTAACAACTATCCAATAACTCGGACCGAACTATGTGATAATTAGTTGAGAAGACTTATAAATGCAGTATTAAAATTGTACAATATATGTACATAAATTTCTATTAAAAGTTTCTCTTTAAATATTTATTCATATATAATATTTGTTGTACCCAAATATAACGCGTACTTAGAGCGGTAATATCCCACGAGCACTTCGAAGTCCGTTATGATTCCCGAGGCCTCCAAATAAATCCTTCCGATTCCGTCAGAATCACTAAGGAGGTCTGATGTGTCGAATCGGACGTATGGAGCGCGACAAGGACGAATTACCCGGATACCGGCTTACCCGGGTAATTTCCCCCGTGGCCGCGTCTTTGCATGCCCATTTGAATTCAACTTACGTTATAGCCACGTTTTTGTTATTGATCTCGGCTATTGGTTCCCGCGTTATGACTCCTAGTTACACTTCACACGCTGCCCGACTACACATATTGCAACAACACAATTCCAATTTAAATATATTTAATGTGCTCGTTCCAGTGATTATATTTTAATAGATACAGTTTTTAGGATGAAAGGTTGATCGACATTTTCCAATTTGCGAAAAGTAAAATCGAAAAATTATATGAATCGAAATACGTTATTTCGATTCAACGTGAAACAAAAAATAACAAACGCGCACTTCCACATTTTTAATATTAGTTGCGGTGTTTAATTACGTGAACAGACTGAAACGGAGTCTGAGAGCCGGCGGTAGACTGCAGGATGAGTGCTGCTTCATAATTGGAGACCACTTCACGTCCAGAACTTCGTTTTTTTATGAATGATGGAGCCTTTGGAAGTCTTGATGCTGATGCTTAATGCTTTTATAGTTTTTGGAAGTTCTGAAAACAGTTCTCAATATATATAACGATTTTTAGATTTTTGTTTAAATTATATATATATATATATATATATATATATATATATATATATATATATATATATATATATATATATATATAATTTTCTCTTTATAATAAATTATATTATTAAAAGTTTCATTTTTATAAACATTTTTTATAGAATATAAAAAAATACATAGTTAAAAAAATACTCTACGACACTGAAACCCTCAAGAGTCTATTTTCAAGTTTTCAATGTGAATTATATTTCATCCAAAGTTTACATTTACTTCGCCCTATATTTGCATGTTTTATTACTCGCGACGAACTCTTCCACACACATGAGATCCTGTGAGACAACTTTGTTAGATTGTATAATATTATAAACACCACCTCATAAGCACCACCAAAACCTCATATTATTTTGAGATATTAATAATTATATAAATTAATTTTATTTCATTGTCAAAAATGTTTGTATGTATCCGTGATATTTTGAAAAATTGAACTATTTCACTACACTTCATGTAACAATACCAAGTTAGGTCTGCTATCACGGTATGTTAATATCAATATATTATATAATATCGTTCGTTCCTCGAATATAATTTCCTGTTTAGCTGCTGATATTAATTATCTGACAGGTTTGTAACAGACTTCAGATGATTATCACTAACAAACTAAGATTATATGTAATTCAAATTAATTTAAACTTAGCACTTAATATATATGTATGTTAATCCGGGTCAGTATTATGACATTTAATAAACTTAAAAGCCTCTGCAGATCGATGCACAGTATATAGGTAAGCAAACGACACAACCTGGAATAAAATAGAATAGAAATATCCAATAATGATAACTCATGAATGCATAAATATACATTTAGGAGTGGAGACGTGGCATCGTGCTCAGTCGCCATCGGAATATTAAAAACTGTTTTCTTCGTATCAACTGTTTTGTTCAGAGTTTCCTGTTCAATGGAAAATTTGAACGCGATCTGTACGAGTATGTCTATTTTTCAAATGTATGTTTGTAGAAATGAGGACGGTGTGGCCCAGTTGGCCCAGTTCTAACATTGATTAGGCTAGGACCTGGGACCAGGTTCCCTTTTCCTTGCTTTATATATTTCATATACAAACACGAAAATCATTTCTACAAAAACAAATACGTGATACTTTTTTGTTTTTATATACTCAATAAAATTAGACAAATATGGAACTAAACTATATAAACGGTAATCATTAAATTAAATAAAGGTTTTCGTACCTATTAAGTTCAAAGCAGATACCAAAATGTTATTATAATGTAAGTTTAATGTAAGCGAAGAAAACGAAAACAGGAACAAAGCAATTACTCAATACAAATAACATTTTTTATTGGCAACATGTTAAGCGAGTCTCGGAGAGTGCCTCGACTTTGTTCGGGACTAACCAAATAATCTATTATTCTTGCAAATTTATAAACAAGCCTCCTAAAACGTCAATCACATCTTCGAACGTTGAGTTAAGATTGAATATCGTTTAAAATGTTCTTAGCAGACCGCACGCACCCACGTGTTGTATTAGTCATGTCTACTTTCTTAGTAGAATTAAAATACATCGCCAATGCTAATGACAACCGTTATATTTATTTCAATTTCTTGGTCTTTGTTTCTCAAATGAAGCTCGATATACCTATGTATATGATTTCTCTAAATAAGTTTTGTTTCTTGAGCAGTTTTAGTTTTCTTTAGTGATAAAGATACGAGATATGAATTTATTTAGGGTAGGAACTTTTAAACAACCGTTTGATTTAATTCTCAATTCTTAAAACACGTTTAATTATAACCGACGGATGGTCCAGTAAAAGTATTCGTTTGTAATTTAGCCCATGTAATGGGGTCGTCGGACGCAATGAAAAACGATTACCAAAATGGAAGGTGTTTCACATTTTCCACCGAATTCCACATTGAAAAGCCTTTGAAGAACGAAAACTGTCAAAACTGCAATATTCAATTTTAGGATTATCAAATTTAGCTGTACTAAATGGCGGGTAACATTTATTAATTCATAAATTTCTAATTAAAATCTCCGCTACGCCTGTACCACCTTTGATTACGTTATATTTGCAATTAAAGTTACTGGAGCTCGTCTCGAAAAGAAATGAAATCTATCTTGTAAAGAGACACTTAAGACTCTCACATAACTACAAATGCCTACTCTCAGACCAGGACTCGTTTGGAACCCTCATAGCTTTAACATTAAGTTGGACAGTGCTTTTACAGAAGGGCTTATTACGATAAATCTGCTATCGAAATAGGCCCTCCTGACACTTCCATTTTGACGTACACAAGTGATCACTGATAATGATTCAAAGTGGAAAAGATATAAATAAATAAATAAATAAATACTGTACAGAACTTATAATATAATGGTAGTATAAAATGGCTGTATTTAACAATAGTGTTATTTGTTTGTATAAATACGAGTCCACGCATTATTCAATTACGATCATTATTAATCGTCAACTGACCGAGCTGCAGTACTCGTATCTTTCCATAGATGAGTTGTGTATTGTTTTCACCTTCTTCGAAAAGTATTCGGAAACAGTCTTTTGCCTTAAAAGGGAATGTCATCTAAAAAGATATAATCTTTATGTCCTTTAGCTTTGTGCTGTGTTATTTTTAATTTCAACGACAGATCACTATCTAAAGCAATCTTTTATTATTCTAAATTGTTAGCCGTGTTAATAAATATTGACGACTTCATCGAACTTGTCTTCGTTGTTGGTGAGTTATGATATGAAGCGGGAAAGCCCTTCCATGTTGCAGAGATAAGAACTAATGCACGGGGGTCAAAGTATATTTTAAGGTCATGTCCCGAGCAATACCATTATGTAAAAAGGGATAACCAAATATTGGAGGTCATCAAATATTGGTAAACAATTAAACTGAACGCTACACGCATATGGTGTGTGGTACAAGTTACAGAACACCCGCTGTGTTGTTGTTGTGTGTTATATTTATTTATTTATTAATAATTATTTATTTATTAGTAATCGACAAGTTCTTTCATAGCAAAGCGATGACGTTACTATTATTATTATCATTTAAGTTACAATTTTCTTCTCGTTTCCGTTAGGTCCGGGACTACTTCATCCTAATGAAATAAAATTTAACGTGGTTTACTTATTTAAACCTTGATTTATGTGAAACGGAATGTTATGATAACATTGAAGAATTACGTATTTTGATACTAGTAAGTCTTCTTATTTCTTGTAGCTTTGACAGCACAAAAAGTTCGAAATTAAACCCTAGAAATACGAGCACGGCGTAACAACGTTTATATATTATATCACATGCATTATAGAACTGTTCCCGGTATTCAAATTTTCCTTTTAATAATACATATTAATATTACTATGGCCATTATATTTACATATTTAATGCAGAGAGGAGATATACTGCTCCATGCACACGTACCGAGGACTTTACGGAGTGCCGGCGAGCCCGGGGATGAGATATAGGAGTAATAGAGAGAGATAAAGAGAGTTCGAATATAAAAAGCAGAAGTAAACGTTACAGTTTCAGTCCCTTTTAACCGAATTACAAATTCCATCTTAATTAGCAACTTTACGCCCTCCGACCTTATGGCACCGGATACAGCTACAGATATGCTCTCTAAATTATAAAACCATTATTTTAAACATTTCTTATTAATGTTATACTCATCGTATTTCGTTTCTGTCTCTGTGGGTCTGTTTGTATTATCATCGTTTTTTACACTAAAGATTTCGCGTCTCGGCGAAAATTCTACAATAAGCCATACTATATATGTTATAGTAAGTAAATATTGCTCATGTTTTTTACACTTTGGCAATGTTCAGAATGAAGGAAATGACAAAACACTCATAACCATCACGAAACAACCGACAAAAGTGAAATTGTAATAACCGAGAGATAAGAGTGCTGCGGGCCAGTGATGGGAGTACACGGTACGGTGCCCATGAGGTATATTGAGGTATTATGAGGTATATTGAGGTACACTGTTACGATCGTCTCACAGCTGCGTCGCTGCACACTAAAGAAAACATTACTTCCAAACTGGGTTAACACAGAGAGCTGTTATATTCATTAAGATAACGAATCAAATAAAAATAACCGATCAGTACTTATTCCTTGCACGCACTACTTATATTTAGAGTATCTTTTTATATAATTATGATAATTAAATTAAATAAAAAGAAAAAAGTCAGCCTTTTAATAACAACTAAATCCCTCGATTGTCCCGATAAAGATAAGTATTCTAACATATAATATTAAAGAAACACACTATCACTCATGTCCATTGTTAATGTTTGGTAGTCACCGGTAGTCGTAGGAAATACACAATGAAGTCCCTTTATCGACACCAGAGATATATAAAAGAGTGTTGAATAGCTGCGGCTCGTGGTCGCCCTACTCCCGTCCGTCGTAACAGTGAAAGTCCGTCAGCGGGGCAGCCTGCGCAGGCCACAACGGAACCAGACACACAGCATGGTGAGTGTACGAAATTTGTTTTCATATATTAATATTTATTTATCATATTTTTAATATTTTTGTACGATTTAACTTTCGTTGTTCCGCCCGCTGCAATGTGTTTGTTTGTGATTCAGTTGTTACATTGTGCAGTGTGTCATTTGTCTATTATGATATATTAGGTATTTACTGAAAATAGTCACTTCCGATACTATTTACTTTATTTATCCGCTCTGCTCTGTTCGTTCGTCACCCTGGCGTCAATCTATACGGAGTTTCAATTTTTTAAAGAAATAAAAAAGTCAAATTACTAACCCAAAATGGACACTTAAGAACATATTTTTGTTATTAAAATTTGTCATAACGTAAATGATGATGAGAAATAAATATTAATAATTTAGTGACAATAAAATCAAAATAAATCAAAATGTGTTATTGAAAGTAACAAAACATGTCAATGTGAAAGCTACCACCTTATTCTTTAGTGATATTTAAAGAAATGCTCATCGACGGAGCCGCGACGCGCGCGTGTAATTGTTGTCAAACCACTCAACACTCACACTCTCACACTCACACACACACACACTCACACACTCACACACAAACACGCGTAAACCAGTTACCTAAATCCAAGGTACACCAAGTTACAATTATCATTCTCTTATTAACTACTAATTTTATCGTTCCATAACAATATATATTACAGGAAATACAATATTGTTTTATTGAGATATTAATAAGTTATATAAGATATAAAACGAATGCGTTACTTTATTTTATTTCTGTCGTAATCCAGTTCAAGGATTTTTTCAAAGTAACTGTTGGCAGCGACTTCATTTATTCTCTTTCGCGACTCACTCTCGCCCAAACATTCTTTTCTTTTCTTCCTGTGAAAATGAGAGTTTTTATTTTCAATATCGGCCCAAACAATAACCCACCTCGCATAAAATACATCAAAATCATTTCTGTAGTCCATATTTTTATATTTTTTTTTTATATTTTTTCATGAAAGTGTCATTTTTAATGAAAAATGAAACCTAACTCCAAATAAAACATTTTGAATATCCTCTACATATGATATAATTTATATGTATATTTTAAATGATATGTCTCAGTGGTATGTGGTAAAAGCGCACATCTAATAGAAGTACTTAGTATTTTGGTAATCGCATTAAATTAAATATATCTTACGATTGTTGGTAATGTTGTTTAAATAAAGACTTCACTTAGCCTCGGTGTGCGGACTACTACCACTACCACTACCACTACCACTACTACTACTCGTATTGATGTGTGCAATAAAGTTATTATTGCGCACATATACAGTACACAGTAACGTACACTAAAGAAAAGCATATGAAAAAATATAAAAAAATAAATTCCGAAAATTACTTATTTATTTTAATTTCACTGTGAAAATTCAGCTTTAATTATACAAATACTTCACAGGTCCAAGGAGAAGAACCGGCAAGAAATTACTTGATCACTCTTTTAGTTCATTATTAATTAACAACTTTTAATACTACTGACCCATGAGTCACACGCTCACACTCACACACACACATACTCACACATGTGAGAAAAAAATAATACAAACAAAGCGCGGTACCAAAAGAAAACTAACTAACTAACTAACCACGTCACTAGTTGTACACAAGGAACAAACAACACCTTGGATGTGGTTGGTGACAACTTGGTTATTGCCTCATGAAGAACATTGAATTGTTGATAATATCTTCAAACACTAATACCATCTTTACGTTTGTGTGGCACGAGTATATATGGTGGTACGGATGGAAATTCAATAATTTTATTAGTTAAATGTTGTAAAAATTGTAAAAAATATCGAATTAAAAGTTACGCTTTTCATCAGTTAGTATCTAATCGTATTTCAAAGATCAATTAATATAATTTGATCGTCAATTTCTCTTCTACTCAGGGCGCGTCTCAGAGTGACAACTCCAATTTAGGCAAAGCCGACCTGGTGTCCAGGATAAAGGCGAGGGTCGAAAGCGTCGATCCTCAAAAGGCGAGGGAGCTGGGCGGCGTCTTTCTCTTTAATATCATCAAAGGAACCTCGGTGTATTCGTGGAGTAAGTTATCATTAATTAAGTTATAAATTATCTTTTAATTTTGAATATCGTTGTATGGAGATATTAATGGTTAGCATCGCTACTGTGGCTGAGTGTGGCCTGAGTGATGTCATTTGAAGAGCGTCCTTGTGGGCTTCTCCGCCCGCGAGCTCGTCAGTGTAAAGCGTCAACAGTGTGTGAACAGAGCTCGTGGCATTTTATTCAATAAAGACGTAGTGTGCTATAAAAGGCTTTCAAAACATATTAAATAAAATATTACTTATAGTCTTATTTTCTCTATAAAAATAATAAAAAAGTCACAAGAAAACAAAATCATCAGAAGAAGGCCATGTGTAATGTGTTTATACTTCTAAATGGTTTTGACAACTTGAAGGTGTAGTATAAAGTTAGTTAATTAGTTGCCTTAGTATATAGTTAAAATTTCAACTCGATAATAGAACTCGAGAGTCGGACACACTCGTATGGACGGCAAAGTAATCCTATAACGAGTCCTTTTTTTCTGTTAAAGTACGAAACCGTAAAAATGAAACTGAAATTAATTAAAAGCAGGATGTCGCCGTCTTTACTTTTAACACCAAATTTATTATAAATAGTAATAAATTATCTTGGGTGGACCGACGTCTGGATGACGTTCAGTAGCTCGGCTTCAGTAGGCGGTAGTGCCTTGGTAGTTATATGATATATGATATATGACGTACAACCAATCTTTGTATTTTGTATCTCTGAAAAAAAACCGTTTATTTTGGGGACCTCTTTTTCAAACAATCCAAACATTCTAACGATTATTTCCAGCACTAGACCTGAATAAAGTGACAGTGTACGAGGGTGAGCCAGACGAGGACCCGGACACCACCTTCACCCTCAACGAGCACTACTTCAAGCAGCTGGTTTCCGGGCGCGAGGACCCTCGCGTCATCATGCAGGCCGGGAGGTGCTCCGTCACGGGAGACGTCATGAGGGCCATGAAACTCGAGCCCTATATCAAGCTGGAATAGTTGACGAGTCTTTATATTATGGGTTGAATGTGTAGGATTTTAGATTTAAGAATAATGATTTGTACGTTGGAGTTGAGAAAACACTATTGTAATTTTTATAAATACTGATTTTCACAGTCTATGTAGAAAAGTAACCAACTCCAAACATACAGGTGATTATGGATATTAATATTACTTGGGTGTCTATTTATTAAATTATTTACTTCGATACAAAATACAAAGTCACCAACGACCTCTAAAAGTATCTTTGTACTCGGTGTGACGATAACTATTCCTTAATTTTAAACAATTGATTTATTTTTATATAAATATTTGATTTTATTTGAGAAAGAAACTATGAGTGCATCTTATTTTAAATAAAAGCTTTCTTTCTGTTTAATCGCAGATCAACGAAGGCAGAGCTATAAGTTCATTTGTGTCGTTGATGTTAAATTAAAACATTATTTAAAATATTTCCACGGCGTTCCGTGATTATAACTAAAGAATATCAATATTCTATTTAATTCAGATATTTTATACATTAAAATCGTTGGAAAATAAACTACCTTTTTCAATAAGGCTGAGTGCGCACTTTGGTTTGGATTACGATATTATTACCATATCATTATTGTACTTTCATACAATGATAAAAGAATAAAATATTATTTTGTTTTATTGTTATTTATTTTATATGCTAATATAATAAAAAGAAATGTTTGATTCTGTGTTTTTATATATGTATTGATTTTAAAATCTACTGAAACAATTTTAAAAATGATTTAATCAGCGAGTTATTTTGGCAACTTTTTATTCTTATATTTCCGCGGGATCGGTGTCAGTTAAGGAATATCACACTCAAAGAAAGATGAAATAAACATGATACAAATACCCACACATGTATATATGTAGCCACATGTACCAATGTGGGTTTGTTGTTAACTACTCAATTGATAATTTTGAACACAATGTGTGAGAGGAAGAGTAAATAACACACTTTTAATTATAAATAATCAATATTGTACTGGAGGTATAGAAAATAACTTTTATACAGCCTTCTTTCTGACTTATCAATCTTTTTTTATTCACACACCGCGGGCAAAGGCGTGGGCAAAGCCAGTATTATTGTTTTTTTTAATTCTGCCACTATTCATTATTTTCTGCCTTTATTAAATAACATGATACCTGGAAATGTAGATTGGTGACATAACTAACTAACATTTTTATTAACTTTTTAAATTAATAGTCTTCCAATAACATGTTCTGTCAGAAAGACATACACTGAGTAGCAATATAACGACACACGAGGCACTGGGTTCGCTCGTCCCTGTCTCTCTGATCCTCTAAATCATAATTAAAAGTAAGCAATCAAGATGGACATGTGATCCATGTTACCTCGTTACTCTTATACTCATCCCACGGGATCGCCTAAACCTTACTATGGAATTTATGATCTCCTAAATAATAAAATCTACCCTTAGATACATATATATATTCTATTATGCTCTCGTACTATTCTTCCTCTACTTACTATATAGTGATTCGAAACCCTAAGTGTTACTATGAAACGGTCGATCTTAAACTTTTTAACTTTATCCGAATATTACAGTTTTATTAACGTACATTATTCAATGTGTGTCATCAAACTAATAGATAAAAAAATAATGCTCACATCCTGTATCCAAGACCTATTACAAAACTAAACACTACGAGTGTGTTGACCGCAGGGAGACCGGCCAATAATATACCTACTTAAGGTGCTGCTTATGTTGCTTCACTCCAACCACTTCCAATGCGTTGTCTATTAGAAGTAAAAAAATAAGCTATTATAAAATACGATTATTTTCAAAATCTTTTGTAAATGTGTGAAACATCACATAACCAATAGTGGTGTGGCGAGGAGTTCCAGCTCCTCAATGGTACTACAATTTATCTGAACTCCAATTTATTCCCACATCAATCAATTCTGTGAGTCGAGAATCAACACAATAAAAGAACCTAAATCAATAATAAGTTAAGTTAATAGAGTCTCCAAGGAGCCTCTCGCCGCCTCCTCTCCGGGGACTTTACTCCTGGAACCATGCGACTTCAGTTCAAGTGTAATTTATAACCATCTAAAACAATAATCTTTGTTTTTAGCTTTGTTTGTCAGTTTGCATTTTCTTTACATCACCAACAGTTAAGATCAAATGCAAAAGAAAACATGAAACTAAAGACATGTTTGACTCGCAATCTTTAAATTTTTTGCTACTAAGTAAAAAAATTATACGTAGTTTGTGCAAGTTCGTGCCCCACCTTGATCACTGTGCGTTATGTACATGACAACACGCAGTGACTACACATGGTCCCTATAGACCCGACCTCCGTCAGAACTAAATAAGTACTTATCGCGTACCCAGGGACTCTTAAGATACCCGAAGAGAAGAGAGAACCTGTTCCTAACGTTTGGGTACTAGTGTGGGTTTGCATATCGTACATTAAGAATGCCGAGGTGAATTTATTAAACAATTAAAATGGATTTTACCTCTACAACAATTGTTTTTCTCGGACTGTGACCCTCCAAAGTTACTCATAGAAATTTTATCGCGAATTTTATTCAAAGAAAGTCGTTGTACGTCACATTAATGTCAAAACCTTTATTAAATTTTCTTGTCTATTCGAAATATCTTTTTGTAAAGAAAAATCCTTTAGGGAATTCACAACAGAATGATCATCTCGCTATCATAGACTTAATATTAATAATATATAAATAAATGTGAGTATACAATAAACATAAATATATAAATTATGATAAATATTACATAATAATTATAATAATCTTTCTTTGTTCTTTATCGTAACGTAATCCAATCCAGACTGGAACCGCAGTTACATCGCAAACGAGTTGGACACAAAACTAGACCGGTGAAGAGGAGTGCCGACAATCAAATGCAAATATGATTCAGATAAGATATACATTTCTTTTCAAGACATAAAAAGTTTAAGGTTAAACAAGAGAAGATATAGTAGACTCTGGTATTCAGTGGGGCGCGAATTGGTAGCCATTTTAATTTGGATCTATATTTTGAAACATATTCGAACTTACGCAGACTGGGAGTAAATCGAAGTTAGGTCTTAAGCAGCGGACTTGCTTATTGAGAACACCTTTAGGTCCAAACAGCGCGCGTCTATGTCATCGAGGGCGGATAGTAATAATAATTTGACTACCTGTAATTTAGTTTTAAAGGAAACATATTTTTTAAGATGTAATGGTAGTACCGTATTCCAATTCTTCTATTAGAAAAATACGCATACGAATGTTTCAATTACTCCTCGGTTCTTCTTCTACATTAGAAGAGAACTGCTTTATACTATTATTATAAATCAAGTTTAAGTCAATTTAATCATTGCTTGATTAACGTGAATACCAATAAATACCGTAAAGATGATGTTTGCAGTTGAAATAAGAAATAGAGTTAATAAAAGTGGAGAAAAAGTAGTAGCAATAAATTGTTGATCAAAATGATTGATATCCAAAAAAATCAAGTTAAGAGATTTTGAGATTTTAAGAAATTTTGAAGTTTCTGTGCGCAGATGCGCTAGTTGCAATGAGGTTACGATATGATTAATAAAACCGATTTGGCAGCCGTGTACAGAGATCAATCTAATTCAGATCAGTCAATTTTATCTTGCAAAATATATAGGCATAGTATCTACTCGTCATAGTCTTTTTTACATTGTTATTAAACCATGATGCAAAGAAATTAATTAATTTTAGTTTACTAATAAGGGCGCGCTGATAAAAAGAATAAAGATTTGATAGTTAAAACATCGGCTCTGAGTGGAGTCGTGATGAAACTGAAGATAGACGGGGATGAAGAAATTCATGCTTTTATATTAGATCGTCCAGATGTCCCAAGTTAGCGATTCATAATCTTTCACTACTTGCCCGTCTTACGAACTAAGCTCCGTTATGTGTCTTAACAATTTGTCATTCCATCCAATATTTTCTAGCTCCGCGAACAAGTTAGACGGGGCGTTGTTAAAAATTAGTTTAGCACAACAGACGACGACTTGGGTGCTTTTTGTTATTGTTATCAAATATCAAATATTATTTCTTAACATCAGAATATTAGGATTACAGATACTGCTGAATGCTGAAGGGTGGACATCTTGCCCCGTGACTACTTGTGTTCGAATTTGTAGAGATCATATTTTTTCCCACATTTTCTCAATCCTATTCAACAGTAAAACATTTCTTCGTGTCTGATTGTCTATATTATATTTTTATGTTTCAATACAATGTAAAAATCAGTCAGCCCCTACTATCCTGGTCACTGAATGCTGCAGTGCTGAGCGCTCGTAAGGATCTCGTTCTTTTCGCCTCGTATAAGCGTGACGTTGTATTTATAAATCGGCCTAATTATGCTTATAACTGAATCGAGTATCGATTCGTGAATGATTTTCCAAATGAGCGATTACCGGTAATATCGCTTGCTGATCGACGTTACTCGGCGCGTAATTAAATCAATGAGGGTACCCGGAGAAATTACAATATTAACCATATAAATATAAAAAGATATCTGAACTGTGTCATGACTTTCAACAGTAGGTGGTAGATGAGAGCTGCCGTTCTGTTAAACGACATATTGATAGTAATAATGAACTAAGTTTTTAGCACACGATATATGTAAGCTATATACAAGCTATATAATAAACAGTAAAAAAATAAAAAAAAATGAAATGAAAATGAAAATAGTAATAATTATAACAATACTAATGATAATAAAATCAATTACAGTTAAAAACCACGCTTTGAACGCTAATCAAACTAAACACTAAGAAAATAATTATTAGTATTATAATAAAATAATTTTATTATTTTTACTGTTTATTTTACACTACAATTTATTTTACTGTTCTAAAAGCCCTGGGTGGTCGATATTAATTGTTATGATTTTGTTATGATTTTGAGAAATTTATTTAAAAAACTGTTGTATAAAACACAATTACGTATCGGGTTCACTTTATCGGATTAGAATTCCAGCGAAGTGAGTTCGTTCGTCTCGTTTGAACTCTGCACTACTCGTACCTGACTTAGCGCACGCATTCGCTGATTTTGCATCTCTAACGGCAACTGTCACCGTGAATCCATATTCATCGATTCATTTACACGATTTGATCCCGCTTCTGATATTAACAAAAGTGATGATATATACCTGATTATATTATCATGATTAACTTTTATTATTATTCTTGTACAGGACGGTCTCAAGCAGTAGTCCTACGGTAGAAACAGGGTATCACTCCATTTACGTACATATTTCAAAGCGGTGGCTGAGGCGATAGGATATTTATTACGACGTTATTATAATATTAAGACTATATTTCCTCCTCACTACAAGTTTCGGTCAACGTCACGGTAAAGATAAAAGCCATTAAAGCCACTAAGACGTCCCGGGTGAATACATATTTGTGTGATTGCCACAAGTGTTACATATATACATAACACTCGCGGACATCACGAGGGGAGAGTCGCTAAAACGTCAATATACGAGTAAGGATCACTGAACATGTAGGAAGCATAAAAAAATGTAGCTAAAAATGCCTCAGCGATAATAGAAAGCGTCTTAGGTTTAGGAACGAACGATTTCATACGACTTGATAAGGCAACTATATTAGAAGAACACCAAATTATATGAGTTTTAATAGGGATAGTTCTCAGATGTAACCGGCCTGGAAACTGGATATTGTTACTGTAGAAATCAAAAACAATTATGTACAATTACATGTCTGCTGCTAATGAAGCAAAAACAAAACTATCAGGATATAAGAATAAATTGTTAACTATATATTACATGATTTAAAGATAGCTTGATGATGATAAATCCTTCCTGAACTGTGAGCGGTGCTAAGTGAAATATTATTGCACGATGATTGGAATAAGACTAGGTGTCCTCACTTCTGAGTCTCTGAACCTCTAAGTATATTCCACTATAACTAATTTACCTTAATTGCTTTGTATTAGATTTTATTTGTCCAGAGTTACTCGGTGCAAAATATTTGAATTGTTTATTTCACTTTACTATAAATTACATCGGTAAAGGGGTCTTACATTGTAAAAGAAAATTAAGCAGGCTTTAATATATTTCATAATAGTCATAGATTACTTATATTTATTATGTTCCACATACAAATACGATTACATCTCGCACTACGTCTAAGCTTTTTTAATTAATTAAACATCGCAATTATTTCATAACGATGGTAAGTGTTCTTGACGTTCTATGTGACCCAAGTGTTGTTAACTATTTAAATATCTCCTCACTCTGCGATTCACGCTGCGTACTATTTGCTTTTCACAAACATTATCTTTTTTATTTTATTTTTTTTTCGTCTTTCCATCTCCTTTGTTTCTTAAATTATTTTTTGTTAAATGTTAAGTCAAGAAAATATCATAATATTGAGTCATCTTTAAAAATGTTTATATCATCCATTATTATTAACATTATTGCGTAAAGATACTTTTTTTTATATTTTTATTTGTTACTAGCTTTTGCCCGCGACTTCGTCCGCGTTTCCGTCGTTTTTCGAAAAAAAATTAGCAGATGTCCTCCCTCATAGTTTTGACGTAACAGGCAGATTCACTTTCGTATTTTAGAAGGGCAATAGTAATATAATATGCCAATCCACAAAACTGTTGAAAAATATAAGTAACCGCAGAATATTATAATATACCCACGCTATACCCACGACTCGGTCAGCGTGTAACTCCTTGTTTTTTATTAAGATAATATATTGCTAATATTTTTAGATCAAATTAAAATGTTTCAGCGCAAAGCTTCTGGGTAGACTATGTTAAGAGTCGACCCGTCCGGCACGTGAACGTAAAGATTCCTAGAATTGCTAACCCGGGAAAGAGCGACGTATAATTGACCATGCGAGAAACAGCTAACACCGAGATCTACTCCAGCAACACGAAAAGTCTGCCCTTGAGCTTTATTGATAGTCATGGCATAGCACACCGATACTGGGAATTGCGTTCTTTTAAATTGGAATGGAAAATTATTTGGTATTATGGGAATTCTGGGAATAAAGACAGTTTCTCCTGCACCGCAACCTGTTAAAATTTGAGCCTCGATTTCATTTTGTTGCAACTGGGTTACTTTTAGCCGAGTTCCATTGCAAAGTTGAGGTGGTCTTAAATTTCGGAGCAGAATTATCGGTATGCCAATTTTTAAACAAATTATATGAGAAGGTAGTCCAGGCATACTTAAAGAATTTAAAAATTCTATCGGGTAATTAGTGGCTTCTTGTTCATCAACCATTCTATTTATTGAACTATAAACTTTGCTTTCTCCCTGTATATTAGACAGTATTTTATTATTAATTTCAGATGCCTGGTCATTGCGAGGAGTCAAAATGGACCTTTCGCAAAGCCAAGAATTGTCCCTATTTAATATAATTGTTATGTCACCGTAAACCGAAGATATAAGATGTTGTTGGGATTGCACTATACAACATAACTCAGGTGTCAGAATAAGTTTTCCTTGGTGTAGTTGTGGATAGGTACCTTCACCAATCTTCAATAATGTATCAGAAAATTCACGATTATCTGCGTTGTCTCCAGTTCTCACTCGCATATTTATAGTCAAATGCACCGATTGTATATCACGCCACAAATAAGAGCTTTTCAGGCAAGCCCTAATCTCATCAGCTCGGGTTCCCTGTGGTATTACCGGTAAGGTTTGTCGGAAATCACCACAAAATAAAACCGTAATACCGCCCATTGGTCGATCATTTTGTCTTATGTCCCTTAGAGTTCTGTCTACTGCTTCTACTCCTTTTCGATGGGCCATCGTACATTCATCCCATACGATTAAATTACACTCACGCAATACCTTAGCTTTGTCGCTATTTCTTGAAATACTACAGGTTGGACTTTCCGTGCGATCTAAATTAATTGGTATTTTAAACATAGTGTGAGCAGTCTTACCTCCTGGTAGCAATGTTGCAGCTATACCTGATGAAGCCACGGCAAGAGCGATTTTACGCTGATTTCGAACATAAGCTAATATTAATTTAGTCAAAAAAGTTTTCCCAGTTCCTCCGGGTGCATCTAAAAACCATATTGTTCCTAAATTATTCTGCACACTCTCGCACACGCGATCATAGACTAAGCGTTGTTCTGCAGTCATCATTGGGACACCGTTTTCTAATGTTACCAGCAGTTCCATTGGGTTGTAACCAATCTCTGCGGAATATTCCCTATTGGTAACCTCTCCGACTGAGGTTGGCGTTGGCAAACCATATTCACAAAGTGATTTACCGCCTACTGCTGTTAAGTCTTCCTGAAGAGCTAATAAGCACTGATTTATAGCCAGATCTCGAAAATTATCATTAGTTGCGCCTTCATTATTGTGAGATAAATTCCGAAGAAAGTCTTCTGCAAATTTTTCTTTATATTTTTCCCATAATTGGACAGGATCAGATAAATTACAAAATGTGAGTAATGTTACAAATAAATGGCGTAACCGTCGTGGATTATCACTAACACAGGATTCTGCTAAAGCGTCATCCCAATGTTGATCATTTTCAAGCAAATGACGCGCTTGGCAAGCTGCATGATAAGTTGGATAAACAACATCGTCTACTTTTCTCAAATCTATAAATGATGTTGGTCCTCGCACTGTATGTAATAATAATCTCAAATAAAAACACTCTGCGTTGTTAGGATGAACAGTATACACTCTACCAAGAACATGTTCTTTGAAAATACCTGTCTCGCCATCTACAGGCCTGCCTCGGCGTCTACGGTTAAAGACACCTCGTTGTTTATCGTAGGTATAATACGATGGAACTTCTTCATACAAAAGAGACTTTGCGAAATTATCAGTTTGGCAAAGTCGAAAGAATGCCAATAAAGTTGTTTGTCTAGGGTTCTCTAATCGTTCTGTAACATTTTCGGCGTTAAAATATATACGTTGACCGCCTTCCAGATGAACATCCAGATGGGTCACAGGTGGATATCTTTCGTGAATATTAAAACTTAAGATCCGCCACACAGCTTCTGAAGAGCTGATATATCTGCCTGACTGAAATCTAGTAACTTCATCATGTTCATTTCTTAACGCAAACGTAGCTTGGTCACTGCCCTTGTTAATGTACTTACAAATATATTTAATTGACTCTACACTATTACACATTTCTACATTTATGTGAGCTTGAAATGCTCTGGACAATACAGGCGAATACGGAACGACCCACCTATTATCTAAAGTAACCTGTTGTCCAGACATTCGCTTTTCAACAGTAAAACCACCATTGTCTCTTGAACGGCGACGATATAATGGGTATCCATCATGTCCTGTTACAGTTTCATCCACTAATGCTTTTGGATACCTTTTAGTGCAACGACCGTCTTGCATGCAAGGAGCATTTGCGTTAAATGCACCACATGGACCATGTATCATATGAGTTTTAACAATGTCGTATAACAGGGGATCTGCAGTCGGATCTGGAATTTCAGCACTGATTAATCTGTCTACATCATTAGGTCGAACCTTATCTTTTAACCAAAGCAAGATATGTGCGTGAGGTAAGCCGCGTTTTTGCCACTCAACACTATACATATAACACAATACTTCTCCAAAAATGTTATCTTTGGTAAGAAGATCTATCATTGATTTTAATTTTAAATGAAACACTCTTGCAATAATATCATGGCGGTCATGCGGTGCCTGACCCTCAAGAAGCTCCCGAGTGATTTCATCCCACTTGGGATTGGTAGTTACAGTAACAAATAAGTCGGGACGTCCATATTTTCTTACGTAACAAAAAGCGTCTTGAGTACGTTCATGCATGTAGCGTAGACCACCAGTAAAAGAAGAGGGTAAAATAACTAAACGACCCATATTCACAGTATCGTTATCTTGCTGCATGGCATCGCGAAGGTGCACGTATTCTTCAGCGCGCAGCTGCCTTTGATTAGATCTTATATAAACTAATCTTTCGGTTTCAATTTTTGCGTACATGTCAACAATAAACTGATTAAATAAGCCACGAAAACGTTGAAAGTATACCAATCTATTCCGTCTCACTTGCAGGTGGTAACAATAAAATTGAAGGCATGACACCTTTTTATTATAATTAGGTGCGCCTGTGCGCGGATCGGTTTGGTATACAGCGAAATTATAACCATCTTCCCCTCGACAGTATATCATAGGATATTGCAAACTGTCGTAAGCCCTGTGGGTTTCGAAAATACGTTGCAAACGATTGTCTCTGGAACGTATAACGATATCACGCCTATCACATTCCTGGTCGACCAGTACTACAGCAACTTCATTCGTGGATGGAACGTTATGACGCCCAGGGTGTTCCTGAGTTGGACGCTTATCGGCATTTATAACAATTTTATAATTGTTATTACCATCTTGAGAAAGGGCTTCTAATGCCGATTTAAAACTGCATACGTACGAATTAACCTGATGTAACATGTTCTGAAGTTGTGAAATGAGTTCAGTATTTAAATTCGGAAAATATTGATTTCTTATATTCGACTGTTCGTTGTAATCGGATACAAAATATATTTGAAGAAATTTAGGTTGTTCTTCAGGCAAAAGGGACCCTATCAAATGGTAAACCTGACCTTGTACCTTAAAAGTAGGCATGAAAGGGCCTTCTGAGATTTGTTTAGCACCAAAGGATGTCATTTGGAATGCACTATTATAAGTGCGAATATTATCTAAAAACTGTTTGGATTGCAAATGTTCCCCTAAAAGTAGTGATTTTAAAGGTTCCGGTGGGTCTTCGAACGAAGGCAAATTTATTTTACCTCCAGAACAACAGAAACCAGCAGACTCCTTCCTCCACTTCGAAGCATTACAAAAGGAACATACTACGTTCATATCGCCTATTTCAGAAGATGATCTGTAATCAATTGTGAGGTTATAAGCAAACCCACTTTTATATTTATCGGACCACGCCACCGAATTTGTAGATTGATCTACCACGTGTATATCTAAGTCATTAAGACCATGTCGAAATCTATCTGCAGTAAGACGGGCCTCTCGCTGTTCTTCTGTTTCAAGCGACCGAATATTTTCAATTCTTAATCTTTCATTAGATAAAGTAATCAATTGTTCTTGTCTCAAAGAATTGTAATAATCGCGTCCCGACTCTAGTCGTTGTTCATGCTCATGTTCATCTTCAAGAGATCGAATCATGTTATGGTGCGCCCTATCATTTGTCAAACGGTTTTGATATTGAGTAAAAGTTTCAGATTCTCGAGACAAAATATGACGTTCGCGATCAGCTGTAAGCCGTAATTCCCTCTCAGTGAAGGTTTCGGACTCGCGAGATAAAATATGACGTTCGTGGTCAGCTGTAAGCCGTAATTCCCTCTCAGTGAAGGTTTCAGACTCGCGAGATAATGTATGCCGTTCGCGGTCAGCTGTGAGTCGCAATTCTCGTTGTAAAGCAGTTTCAGCTTCTCGGGATAACGCATGTTGTTCCCGGTCAATGGAACGCCTTAGCTCTCGTTGAGAAGAGCTTTGAGAAGCCCGTGTTGTAGCTCGTCTCGCTCTTTCAGCTGCTAATCGCATCTCTCTTTCTGGAGAGCTTTCATTAGCTCGAGATGTTGAGGCACTAACTCTCATAGAGTTTAACCGATGTGCTCTTTCCTCTTCCGATTCTTGAGAACGCGTCATTCTCATTCTCCTAGCTTGACTCGAAGTTCGAGATAAAGATGGTCGTTTTTTAGGTGGCATCGTTTATTTTATTTTTAATCGACGGTAACTTAAATTCTATTTAGTTACCCAACAAAAAACTTACGTCAGAGGTCCTAACTATAGCTAAGTATATAATAAATAGAATATAAATCTAAGTGCCTATTAAAACTAAAATAATATTCTAATCGAATTATAAATATGTACGTAGGTACCTACAAATTACAAAAGAATAAAAAATGAAAATAAAGCTATACTTAATGCGTGTGCAATACTATCTACACTTACCTACTTCACTTAAAAATGAATAATAAGAAATACCTACAACTACTGTAATTAATCAAAGTACCTATGCTAATACAAAAAAAATCTTAGATGTTCTAAGTACAGCTGCTATATAATAAAAAAATATAAATCTAAGTGCCTATTTAAACTTAAATACCTAATATTCTAATAGAATTAAACTAAGAAATATGTACCTACCTACCTACAACTTAGGTACAAAAAAAAAGAAATGAAAATAAAGCTAAAACACGTGTGCAGTATAGGTAGATAGTAGGCAATATCTACCTATACCTACTTCACTTAAAAATAAATAAAAAATACCTATGAATACTATAATTAATAAAAGTACCTACCTACGCTTTTATCTACTCAATACAAAAAAAACTAAACATAAAATGCCCAAAACTAACCGATCAGTAACTAAAAATCTAACAATAATCTAATCTATCTATCTATTATCTAATCTAAAAATCGAATCTAAATCTACTTAAAAAGAAATAAAATAGGAACTATTAATAGTTAAAAATTTAAACAAAACTAAAACTAATTTAGAAAATAACAACAAAAGAAATTAAAATAAACTATTTAAAGACAAAAAGTCGCGCTGATAAGCACGGTTTATAAAATAACAATTATTGTCTGTCAATAAAGTTCAACACTCTGAACGCATCAACAGCCAAATATTGAATGACGCTTGCGCTCGCCTCCCGCCCCTTTTATACTCTGCCGCCGCGAGCCCCGTCGAGCGCGGCAACCGTTACGCAAAAATAATCCTTATAGCTTGATTCACTATTCACGCGCGATGTCTTGTTGGCGTATTTCATGTAAGTAAGTATAAGTTTGGTGTTTCTATACCGATTTCAATGATTCTTTTTTTATTGAATTGGTGCTAATGTTTATTTTTTTTTTAATTAGGAATGATGGTGAGCATTATTGGTTTTATAAACGTAAAAGTAAACAAATATAATAAGAAATCTCCGAACTGCTAAGCTATCGAGAGTTATGCGTGTTATTGTGAGTTAACTATAAAAGGTAGATATATGCTGTCTTGGAATATTTTTCGTGTATTTTTATGTAGAATATTTCCGTTATACATAGTTTCTATGTAGCTCTAACCATTAAGGCTGCACACGCGACGGAAGCTTAAAAAATCAAGCAACTTCTCCCATTTTCTCAACATTTCCTTTCACTGCTCTGCTCCTATTCATTGTAGTGTGATGAAAAGTATACTATTACCTGCCCAGGAGTATAAAGAATAATTGTACTAAGTTTCGTTAAAATCCGTCGAGTAGTTTTTTTTTCTATAAATAACATACAAACAGACAGACAGACAGACAGACAGACAAAAATTTTTTTAACTGCATTTTTGGCATCAGTATCGAACACTAATCACCCCCTGCTACTTATTTTGTAAATATATTTCATGTACAGAATTGACCTCTCTACAGATTTATTATAAGTATAGATTATTGTTTTCCCGTGGAACTTTTAAATGTTAGCTAAAAGCGAACGCTTGTAGGATTATCCTTCCCTTTATACATGTGTGCAAAATATCAATAAATCGATAAACTAACTGTCACCCGCGGTTCCGTCCGCCGTGACATAGCAGTTCGTAATACACATTTAAAAGGCCATGATTTTTTGTTGCGTTAACGATAACATACAGTCGGCGTCCACCCTGGAGATGGATCCATTCCATAGATTGGTGAAAGAATTTTGCGAATCACGAACAATCTTCAAATCTTCAAAATAATTTAGCGATCTGAATTTATAGATGCTATAAAGTCTAACAGCCTACGGTTTTTATTAATATTAATAAACCGTTCACCCGTCGATGGAGCTTTAAGATACTTCAAAAGGCATATGCTTACTGTAGATACATATTTTTAAAAATATTTTTAATTAGTGCTGTTATGGAAGACGCCTCAGGCATTGGTTGTAACCAAATCTTCCGGCGAGTTGACGCTCCTCGTGGTCGTGCTAATTATTTAATTAATAACCTATATACTTCACGATCGGATTTAAATAAAAATGTGTCATGAGAGAAGTGGGATTATTAAATGTTATGCTATTATCATAAATACAAAAGATTAACGATGAAGTATATTTGATCGTTAATCGTTAATTAATAAGTTAATCGATGGTGTGTCCGTACCCTAATACCGGTGATACCAGTTTGAGACGGGCTCGTTACGGCGTTACGGTACCGCGGTCAGCCACCTCGGGACCTCGGCACCTCGGGACCCTGACATTACCGAGACGAAACCCTGCAGTGCAGCTGCACGAGGACTGGTACACACACACATTTATATAAACAATTTACCCGATTGGATAAAACCGTTCCAACAGGATTTAATAATATGTATAAATACTACTTATGTATATTTTAAACGTTTGAGTCATAGATTAACGAAACCATTTCGTGAAGGATTTACATTTTATAAAGTCAATTACGTACATGGATGTAGGCACAATATTAAATTATTATTATTAACACTAGAGTAGTTCTTCTTTGTAGTATTTGTTACGTAATCTTTGGTAATTAGATACACGATAAAATTGTACTTCACTTAGTATAAACTAGCTGTTATGAGTTGCATTGTTTTCTTGTTCTGGTAAAAAAGATAAATTTCTTTCTTCGCTGTGATAACTAGAAAATAATAATTACAGAAAATGATTACAGATATTTATTTGTAATCATTTTCTGTCATTAATATACATATCAAAATACTATTTAGTATTTTGTAACGTAACGTAACGCTGACACCACACTAAATTTCATCAAATCCGTCCAGAAATATTGATATTATATTTCAATTGATACCCAAATTGAGACCATTGTCCAAAATTAAAAGTCTCCAATAAAATAAAAGACACATGAACCTGTAGACTGTAACCTACCTGCGACAATTTAATCAAATCCTTTGTAATTATCGCGAAACGAACAACAGAATATAATAATATCAAATAAATGTAATAAAAATACTTGTAACAAATAACATTAATATGTTTGTTCTTATTCACCGGTAGGTGTTATTAGTACTCAGTAGTATGGTCAGCACACGCAGGCAGCGCCGGGTACACTTTATATGAACATTGAACACATAGTGGCATGTCATCGTTATATATCTCAAATATAAAATCACCTACCTCGGTGTCCATTATATCATACCTTTGTTGTTAATTATACCTACTACATTTAGCGCAGGTATCTAGTTATTATTATATTATAACCGCTGTGAGAGAGCGGACCCTATTAGGAGTTAAGGACAAGCACCGGTCCTAGGACGAGAATAACGCTTAGTACACTTGCATTCACACTACTGTAAGATAGTTCCGAACAATATTAATACAACACATGCATCCATCATACACCTTCGATTAATGCTACTCTCTCTGAAACAATGTCAGTCGCAGATTAAGTTTGTTTATAAATATCAAATTATAATTTAAAACTAAGGTATGCGAGTGTTGACGCGAGACCGGTTGATGAAACAGACGGATGGTAAAATCACTTTTATTCAATATTGTAGTATATTGGTTTCGCGCGCGAGTGTACCGGCAGGTTGTACCGGTGGGTCGGGCTCGGTCTTAGTTGAACGTATATTTTTATTATTAACATTCAATTCTCATCCGCGAAACGATACACTTGTTAGACTGGGTACTGCGTGTGACAGACAAACAGACAGTGCCTTAAGATGATCTCCAAATTGACTTATCTCACTTTTGCCGCCCTTTTGTCAGTAACTTGTGGTAAGTTGAAGTACCGTTAAACAGATATCAATAATTTATTGCGTTCTTTTAAATTATAATTGTAGAGGGTTTAATATAATTTTTTAAATTGTCATCATGATTTATTAAAATTAAACTCTAAATTGAATTAAATTAGATAAAGACACGTCCAACGAATAGTGAAAGATGAAGTAAAAGTAGTCATTAATGACGGTGATGTGACCAGGTTCGCAGCCGACCAATTACGATATCAGCCGAAACAGAATAACCGGCGCGCGTAACGGCAACGGTAACAACGCAATCCTTTATAAAATCATAATAATTTACATCAATTTAATAACTTTTTATTAATTTAAAACACGATTCCATTTTAAGTAAAAGCATTTTTTTCATTTCATATTTTTAACGCAAACCCATTTATTTTATCTAGAAGCTTTTTCATCCGTAATCATAATTGACTGCAGTGTTTGAAAGCTTTGTTAAAAAATTGGTTTGGATTATTTTATTGCACTCCCAAAAGTAATGCAATAAGTTAATATTGTTGTGCAAACTGGGCATGAAAAGCAAGAAAGGTATTTTATTAAAAAATAAAATAAAATGCGTTTTCGGATAACAGCAACGCATATAATAAAAATAACATTGTGCAAACCATGTGATGAAGATGTACGAGTGAGAAGTAACCCTTTAACAAATGTTTATAAACATATATAAAAATAAAAAAATCTAATTACGAGTTTCGTAATTACGAGGAACTAAGCACATCACCAAGGCCGCGACCGTGAAACTCCAAATTATCATTTAAAACAGAAATTAGCATTTGTATTTTTTTGCTTCACATTGTCTTAATTTGAGACAAAATTATTATAATAAGTCATTGGCTATCTTGTTGTTTAATTATAAATAAACACGTTTCGTTTTCATTTCACTTAACAATCCATTCATTGCTTTACTCAGTCATTCATTCGCATTCGCTAACTCTCATCACAATCATTCAACAGGTTTCAATATAAGAGACATATGGGACTATTTATTAGGAGCTGGTTACGGTAACGGCTACCAAGGCAACTATCCCGGTTACTATCCCGGCGGATCCGGTCTTTATCCCGGGTCGGGATACCCGGGACAGTATCCCGGGAGTCAGTATCCAGGATACCGGCCAGGTCTAGAGGGTCCGCCGGGAGCTCATCCCGGCTGTCCCCTGTGTGACTCGTCCGTCTACAGCTACTGCTCTCACAAACAGGCCCATGACTCGTGCTGCTGTGAAAATTCTCCTTGTAAGTATAGCACAGTATATACGTAGTGAATGTCCAAGTGAGCGAAGCCGCTGGTAAAACCTAGTAAGACAAAAACGGTTACTCAGTTGTCCAATCAAACACCAGTTTGGGTTTAAGAGTTACATATATTTGTACTAAAATGTTAAATGATAAGTCTACACACAAAGAAAATATAAGTATTCTAACCACCAAGCGAGCAAGATAATTATGCGTTTTATTACACAGAGATTAAAACTTTTTGCGCGCAATACCTTCAAGTAATACACGGTCATTTCCACGAATAAGGTAAATAGACGAGTGAGTAGAGTGTAAAAAACTTTACACACTTAGGATAAATATATAAAGATATTTTTGTTAAAGTTACTTATTGCATACACACTAACTACTATTTTATTACTATTTTATTTACTAATCGAACCCAGTCTCGCCAACACAAACTTCTGCTCAATACCTGTGCATACTCGTATACGATTGCGTGGAACTTTGTACAGACGCTGGAGGAGTTTTGTGAAACGATTTATAATTGTACAACAACAAATAAGCTACTACTAGCCAGACTTGAGAAGACTCGCGATTCGTCAAAAGTACACTTTACCAGTGGCTTCGACCTCGCTTTTGCAGAAGGTTAGAAATTAGTTCATTCAAAAATTAGCTAATTGTAAGGCTAATAAGCTCTCTTTTCCTTTTTTAAGTCACAGCTTTCCGGCACGCATTGCAATACTCCTATATTGTATAGAAAGATTCATTTTCATTACAGAATTCATTTAATAGAAAACAAAATTTCACTACGAGAAAGTAAAGATAACAGCGTACGTCATAATACTACTACAATATATAACGCTAAACGCAATGACAGCCGCGCCATCTGCAATTTGAATGGCTACATTTTTTGACAAATATTTACTCTTCAGTGCGCGCAAGTTAGTCAACGGTCGAACATGTATTATTGCATTTGATATAAATAAGTTTAATAATAAATGTGACTTCCAGTCCTATCGTACTGCCGCGGCCAAACCGACTGCAAGTTCATTTACGCGAACTCGTGCCAAGAATACCACCTGATCACCAACTGCTGCTGCGTCGACTTACAGAAGAACGCGATTGCCGCACCCGCCATTGCCGCCCCCTGAAGCTTTGTATAGATATAATATAAACATATTTAAGTTAGATTAGCATCGGAAACAAAATTAGATTTTAATTATTTACTTTTAAAATATGTAGCTTACGATTAATTAAACATTTTAAGTGATCCAACTTTATCTTATTTATTTAAAAATATATCAATGTATTGGTCAGTGAGAGAAGTTAATAGTTTGTATACACTCCACGAGCTCGTCTTAACGTAACACAACGCACAAAACATCATTAAAAGGAAAAGTGAAAATGCACTTTTATATGTAGTTTTATTTGGTACTCTTACAAAATATTCTAACACCTACATAACAGGCGGGCGTTACACCTCATGCACGTACTACAATATAAAAATAAATACTTTTGACAAGGTATTCTGAACACATTGCTATCTGGGTAGATGGGTCACATTACACTGGATGGCTGTATTAATATATTTAATAATCATAAGCTTAAGAGTATAGTTAAAGCAGTCGCTCGTTACGTGTTGTATTACATATATGTATATACTCTCGTGTATACACCCTCCGAGGCCGCTTGGAGACAACTTTAATTACAGAATTACAGACAACTTTTTAAGATTAATAAATTGTCTAGGGTCTGCAATGTTAGGGCAACGTTGCTCAATCTTTTGAAATTATTAAAATATTTCAGTCAATTGCATTTTACAGTTAAAGTTACCGATTTACCGAGTTACCGAGGTCGCACCGCGAGATGTAAATATTATACACACATACATATAAAAAAAACAACATTTACAATTTAAAACTTTATAATTTCCGAATGTTCCTTTCACCGACGAGTTTGAATCATTGTAGCATTCCTAAAATATCTTCAAATGGTCGGTGACTCTAAAGCTTCAACATAGGCGGTCTACACAGAGCACTTAACGATACGCCTCCGGCGGAGGACTCGGCCGCCTCTCCACTCTCCAGCACTTCCAATATCAAATAAAACTATACTTACAGTTTGTATCGCAATTTTTATTTTTCAATATAATACATAAGTACTATTTACAATCACTCAAACAACATCCACACGCGGGACACGGAGCGGCGCTACTGAGAGTTAATGAAAACAAATATAAGAAAACTCAGTAGTTCTACACGACCCCTCCAACGGAGACCTCATGTGTACAGATCCCTATTTATAGCTGAAATTAGTTTAAGGCAAAATTCATACAATCACCACGGGTGGGAAGCCCACGGGAGAGCCCAAGGCGAGGAGCCTCATCCGTCACGTCAGCTACGTCAGCTACTATTATTGCTACTGTTTCTTACGAAAATATATATATTTGTTACTTTCGATGTATCGTCAACGGATTAAAATAAAAATAGCGACAAAACTGTACAAATAGTTTCACTTAAATATTAAGATACAAAAACTATTTTCGCCTTACATTAAAAGAACGGTGCAAAACGGTACATTTTGCTGCAGCGCATCGACGCATCGACGCATCGACTGCGGTTTGGCTTTACTTACTGATCTAGAGCGATATCGACTCGCGCCGACTACTGCTCGAATTACTCAAATTACTCAATTGTTACATCTGGTCGTTTCACTATCAATATTAGAGTGGTACATTATGTCCGAGGTGGTGGAGAGGTGCGGTGAGTGCGGTGAGGGAGCGCGTCCTCAGCGCATGCGGTAGTGGTTCCTCTCCTGCACCTGGCACAGCTCGCCCTTGAAGGCCAGCTCCACCTCGAAGTCGAGGTCGCGGTTGTTGCGGGCGTTCTGGCGCATCGAGAACGTACCGGTTATCTCCTCGCCTTTCTTCACCTGGAAACAAATATCTCAAATTTATTTATGAACGACCGAGCTAAACATTATTTATCTGACGCCTACGTGACGCCCCCGTACCGTCTACAATGTAGACCGGTCGTATGCACTGTAACATCTATGATAAATATGATCAGAGTAATTTACGTTGAAGATGCGTTGATCAAAATCACCTGAGGTTAGATTCACCGCAAAACTGAGTGTTTTTGTTTCCCGCTTTTATGTGACAAAATCATAAGGGAATCTATTATTTAATATCTTTAAATAAACTGTCCCGAGCCGCGAGGTACACTCCAAACACTTTAATGACATTTAAGTCATCAATGGACAAAAGCGAATACCATTTTGCCAAATACAATAAACTGCAGGCACAGCCCATGATCATCTGTTAATCATTGTTCCTTTTTACCAGCGGGCAATCAGGAGTCCGGTCATCAGCGCGAAGCCCTTCGTATAGTAATTATAAACACAATTTGTTTAATGTCACCACTTTGGTTTTTTCTCAGTAGGAGCGAAATTTATAAAAAACCAAACCCAAAACGTCACAAAGAAGAAAGAAGGGGTGCAGCGTGATCTTACAGCATTTAAAACAAACACGTGATCAGTAGCAGCAGTGACCCTCGATAGGGTACATATAATAATATAATAGTATGATCCGTACCGTCATATACTCGTCGAAGTAGAAGACGGTCTGCTTCCAGTGCGTGTAGGGCGCCTCGGGGGCCGTGCTGAACCCCAGACGCTTGTGAGACTTCGTGAACTCTACGTTAAAGAATGTCACCAGCGCCTGAATGAAGTCGTTCCGACGTACCTGGAATATACACATCAATTACAAACTGTTTTGATACAAATTAAACACGGCTGATCAAATTCAACATACCTGGAGATGGAACTTAGATTCGAAATTGAGATCTTCCTTCTTGACTGTGTACAGATCTATCTCCTTTAGTAAACAAGAATTTGTGACCACCTGCAATTTATACAATATTTATTTATTTGCCACTTCATGACTACTGATTCATCAGTACCAGTGATCAATTGTTTACGTCAAACGGGAGTCAGGAGGGACTATTTTGATCCCATAATTATTGAAATAAGCCCTACCATAAACATTCTCTAACTTAAAATAAGACGACAAGGGTTCCAAACACACCCTGCTCTGACAAGAACCACACAATAAACTTGGCAGATTTTTCTTTATTGTGATCACTGTATCAGAAACGACGATATTCAGTGAGCAATGTACAAACAACTAGAACCTTTGCAATCAATTTGATAAGTGGGTAAGACCCACTGCTTAGTTAATAATATTTCATTAAAAAAAATTAAAAATTGCATAGAAATATCCTGTTTTAGTAAAAATAAAGTAAATACACACCTGTTTTGCATCAACCACATCCACAAGGGGCTCGGAAATAGCCACCTTCCGGATAGAAGACATGTCAAAACCATAAACATCGTCCCACCAGTTGATCTTCTCATCCTTGTACTGCCGATCCTCAATGCCACAGATGAAGAGTGTGCATCTGTAATTAATAAAAGACATTGTTATGTTTATGGCATGACTGCTTTTCACATTTTATTATTAATAAGATTGGCCAAGCAGAGGGTATATAAATAATATATATTCAGGGTGTCTGTCTTCATCTTGCTACCGCACAATATATTTGATGAAGTTAATACTGTGTTTTATTGAACATAATAGATATAAATTATAATAATAATAATAATATTTTTATAATAATAAAAACACTGTTGAATGAAATATTGTAAATTAATGTTAGATAATATAACTACATGCAGACACAAAACCTTTATAACAAAACTATATATAAGTGTCCAATGTGTATATGTATACTTACCTATCAGGAAACAACATGCCATCAGGTTGAAGCCACTTGTCCCGAGCGTACAGCACCGTGTCAAGCATGCTCTCATAGAACAGGCAGTAACCCATCCACTCCGATATTATTATATCTACCTTCTCTACTGGCAGTTCTACTTCTTCTACCTGGGATTATATATTTTTTTAATATTGGGCTATCAATAATTATCAACAAAATTATATCTAACTAATTAATGTGAAAATAGAAAGCTATTGTTTTATTATTATAAGCTTATGCTTATGGTCAGTTTAGACCTAACATATGTAAGGTAATTTTTTTTCTCATCCACTATTAATCCATTTTCAAACTGTGCCTGACCACAGCGCCAACAAACAAGATCATATTCAAATTGATTTAAATTATATATAATTTTGTAGTATTTCTTATAAAGTGTTTGTTTGTTTTTTTTTGCAAGCACTTCCAAAACTTACTTTTCCTTTAACAATTTCTATGATGTCGTCAAGTCTATTAGCCTCCACAATCTTACGAGCGTAGTCAACTATGTTTGAACACTCCACGGCTATAACTTTTGCTGCTCCAGCTTTGGCCGCAAACATAGACAATATTCCAGTACCGCATCCAATATCTAGAACTGTCTGTAAAGACATTGCAATCAATAAATTACAAAAAAAATTGTTGTAGAGCCGATTTTAAATATCAAAGCTTAAAGAGTAAAAGTTAAAATAAATAAATGCTTAAAAATTATAACACTTTAGGACGCTCACTTTTCCTTTGAAGAGATGCTTGTTGTGGTACATGGCGTTTCTATATGTAAGAGTGCGGACTTCATCTTTTAACATTTCCTCGTGGATACCGAAATGTGCGTACGAATCGAAATAATAGTCGCGTGATGTCATCTCTTCGGCTGTAACATTTTTATCTGGCCCTAAAAGTATTTAAAATTAACTTTGCTATAAAATCAGCAAACAAAGAAACACGTTTTCGCCTCCAGGTACCGGCGTCCTGGAAGTGCACATTTTTATAAAAACTCACCATTTTCTGTGGCAGGGGTCGAGACCGTTGATGTACTTTCTTGGGCCACATCCATACTCTCCATTTTAATCTAATGCGTGTGAAACACGAGCAAAAAAGACAATAAAAACGAATATAACCTGCAACTTTTAACAAGGTACGCTAAATCGATCCGTCACAGACGAATTTTTTAAGAGTATTTCTACTTCAGGTAACTGGTTGATTTACTTACAAGTACTAAATTACAACAACTAGTCGGAGATTTATTAAATAAATATCACAATTTACGATATATGTATGCAAAATCTCTTAAATTTATTCGTAACACTTAGCAATCCCCTCTCTAACTAGAGTTGATCTGAAAATTGAACAAATTGTGAAAAATGAAGCACAAGCACGAGCACAGACTATAGAGGAAAACAGATTATCGAAGGACAAAAATATTTTACATAAAATTGCTTTTACACAGAGTTACATTAAATGTATTCACTTTTATTTTAATATTAGTAATATTCTGTTATATTTAAGTACAAAGAATTTTTTATTAGTAGATGGATAAAGACATACTCATAATTCTTTACCTCTGTATTTTTATATGCACCCAGCCTTAGAATTTATAACGATCAACAATGCGACATTCAAAAGCAATAAATGGAACTGCTATTCCATAAAGAGATTTATGTAAAATTATTTATTAAAAAAAGACACTTACATAAACAAACTAAAATATAAGTAAAAATTATTTGGCGATTCAAACAATAAGATTTAAATATCATATACTATGATATAAATAAAAATCCAATATCATTTTTGAATAGAAATCATCAAAAATCGCATTAAACATAATTATGTTTTATATATAAGAATGATATATATACATGATAAGAAAATATGCTAACGGTAATGACATATTTTCTTCGGACTCCATAATAATCGTCTTATTTTTTTTTTGGATATACGTATGCATACCCGTGTTTGATCATCTAGTATTTAAATAATAACATCACAAAATGATTTTATAAAGAAATCAGAATTTTAGATTCAACAGAATCTTTGTATTTTTTTTAAAATTTGTAATAAAAAAATCATCAACACCATTTTAAGAACGTGAAAATAAAATTCCTTAATTTATTTTCTGAGAAAAGGGGGAAGGGAGCAGTTAAACACGCGCTTTCTGTTCCTTTCTTCACTCCTGAAGTAACGCAGTCTCGGTTTTACGTTTGTTTGCAAAAATATTTAAAAAAAAACAGTTAAAAATGTAGGTGTCACCAAAATCACCATCATTTCCGTTTGATTAAAAAGGTAAGTATATTGTTTTACTATACATGTCGTACAATTATATGAGTTATAGCATCTTATACAGTTATCGTCCGCACAATTACTTCGTTCAAAATCTTTTGATTTCAGAAAATTCAATTAATACTATAGATACACGACATCACCACTCGCATCATCTCCGTTTATTTCCATGACACGGTAATGACATATTGTAAATGGTGATGATTTATAAGGAAGCTTTAAATGATGGATCTTTATTTCTTTGTTTAGATCACAAATTAGTAAGCGGAAAACTGAAATTCTAAGATTAGAAAAAGTTAAAATTGCCAGAAAAATTAGCTTATGCTGAAAAAAAGGCTGATCCCGAACGATAAGAACTCGAAAAAGAAAGGAAATATACAGATATAAGAAAAGAAAAGAAATAAATATTAATCATTGCTGATGAGTCTCCCAGAGAGAAAAGGATCCAACGAAAGAACTGCCGTGAAGCAGCTAAAAAGTATCGGCAAAAGAAGAAAGAAGAGAGAAGTAAGATGCCTACATTATCAGAATTGATTAACGTAAAACCATACAATATTAAAAATGTTACAAGTGAAGATACTCCAAACGATCCACTGTTTGAAAGTAACTGCAACTGCAGGCTAAAAATAAATAGATTAATAGTTAGGAAGCGAAGAAGGTTCATTAAAATACCGAAAATAATTAAACTACAGAAACCAGAGATAACGTTTGAAAAAGAAAATCCAAAGTTATGGATAATAATAATTTGCAATAAAAAAATAATACATTACAATGAATTTAACAACGAAGAATCCATTACTTATTTCAAGTGGATGCGTCGCAGAGAAAATATAACTACCAAGAAAGGTTTCGAAACAACAACGATAACAGAGAAGGAATACTTGACTGTTGAACTAGTGGTATAATCAATTTATTGCTGCAATATATACATACAATATTGTACGATCGATAAACTACACTTAGTTGTGAGTAAATGTTATTATGTAATTAATATATATAATGAATTGTTATTTATAATTACAGATGTTTAATATGGAGTATTCTATACGACATATTTTATAAAGAAATTCAAGAGAAGATTTGACAAAATGTTATATTTGATTTTAAAATAACGATAACGTGCTGCCAATTCGTAGATAGTTTTAACCTTACACTACCTAAAGAATTGTAAAGAGATTGGTAGAGACGGAAATCTGAGGGTGCAAGGTGAGGGCTGCATTGTCAACGTATCAAGACTTCCCAGTCAAACTCTCAAACTTTTTGTTATGTGGCTAAAATGTATCCAGTCGAGCCACACACACGCCACACCTATACTGTTAATCAATTCTAGCTGCTTTTTCTCAGTTTCTTGATCGAGTCTCATCAGCTATTGACACTATAAATCTGAATCGATGGATTTGGTCGTCGGTGAAAGCTCATAACGAGCGCTGCCGCTCCGATCTCATCACTCAACATCACCTTATTGCATGTGAACCCGGGGTTCGAGATAGTCTATGCACCTCTGAACACGATCTTTTTTGTACATTAATATCGTGGGTTCACTTCCACTTTCATCGCCAGTGATCATCTCTTAGAAAATGGTTCGATTTCATTACGTCTTACGATAGGTTCTTTCAATAGGTTCAAGCCGAATCTGTACAAGAAGCTTTTTTGTATAGCCAGCCTTATTAAAATGAGAAGTGGCGGGAAACTTTTTAATATATTTTTTAAATGTCACTTTTTAATGGCATCAAACCAGCTATTTGCAAACAATAAAAACGAAAAGAGAACTATTTAATAGAAAATAAAACTACTGTATTCCTGACCTATTTTCTTATTATTCATTCTAATTCTTCGTAGAGCGTTCTACTGGAGACTTTTTCACATTCTTTGTCACGAATAGGCTCAAAAACTACTTGACGGAAAATTATGAAGGTGCAATCAAAAAGACACACATTAGGTTGGTAGATGGTTTAAAAAAAAAATGTCATGCCGTTGAGGAATAATCGTCAAAAACTGATATCTCATTGAAGTAAATGGGAAACGATGAGTCATTACACTGCTTCTGCTGCTGCTCGCTTCGCTCAATATGCAAACGGCGCCCGAGATTTCGCGAGCGCATCGAGTCGAAATTGAGGGTCTGTTGGCGCCCCTAGTATTAATATTAAAATTGATGTATCTTCTAAGAACTGTTTTTGTTAATACATGATAAATTGAAAGTAGTGTAAGAAGCAGTCGCCACCACGGGTTATCATATTGTAAATATGATATGTATTACCTTAATCATTTCTATTATTGTGTAATTTATATTATTATAACACTTGTCTAGTCTCCCGCAATCGGTCATATACACACACACACACACACACACATCATAGACATAGAAATAGTCGTAGTATAATAATAATAATAATATACGAACTGCATATCAACAGATAATAAGTCTGATTGAAATAATGAAACCGACATATTTCATTACTATTCACAGAGTGTTAACTGTTATATTAATATCTATATATTTTTTTAATCTTGTCGAAAGAAACGTACACATATGTTACCTAATTAAAAAAATATTTTATCTAAATTAAGTCTTTTTCATAAGTTGTAATTGAGGTAGGCTTTTCAAATACCCAGTAACCCTATCGAGCGTGTATTTGGCTGTCGGTCCATCAATCAAAATAAAGAACACTTGGTTTGTGTTTGGTTGTTTTGAGGAAAAGAAACGAAAAAATACAATTCCGAGAAAACGCACGGGTTCTGTTTGTTTACTCTTTACTTACTCGTAGTTATCCGTTTTTTATTACTATTCAGAAGAATGGGAGAACCTTATATCTCTTCTCTACTAACACTCCTTATCAAGGGTGGTTAAATTTTAAGGACCGATGTTGATTTAGAACAAAACACAAATTATAGTCATTTCTTTTTATTATAATAATATGGTATGATTCAATTATGTATGGAACAAAATATCGGCCAAATGGCCGCCGCGACCTCTGAGGCACACCTCCGTCCGATGGCTTGTCGATGACGCTGAGGCATGGTTGAGCTCCAATGCCGTTGATGTGCCGAATTATCGCATCCTTTATCTCTTAAATTGTCGCTGGCTTATCGAAGTACATCTTTCTTTTTTTCAAATAACCCCAAAGAAAAAATCCAAGGGCGTCAAATCACGTGAGATTACACGGCCATTGAATTACTAGTAAGTGTGAAAATGTAAGTTTTAATTCATAATGTTCATCGACGACGAGCGTGAGAGGTGCAATTATTGGGCACGACGAAGAGTTGAGGTGGACGGCTCTTCAGCCACACTATCGACAGCAGCAATATTTTCTGCAGTGCGAGCTGTACGAGCTGTACGACCATGTTTTCACTGATGTTATCGCATCTCCCACAGATCCAGTTTGCTCAAATTTTTGCACGATTTTTTCGATGTACGCACATTTGGACGATTAAATTGACAGAAAAAATCACGAAGTGCTCGATATGCATTTTGATTTGATCGTCCATTTTCACAATAAGCCTGAATAACTTTAACCCGTTGCTCGATTGTGTATCTTTCCTCGGTTCAAATTGAGTTTGTCTGAAATTGTGAAATGTCAAATGAAATGCAGAAAAAAACTTGTCGTTTAGATGTGGTTCACATTCAACATCGGCCCTTCAAATGTAACCACCCGTTATTTATATTATACTGGCTGTGCCATCGGCCTTGTTCGCGTGAAATATGTTTTTTTTAATAAAAGTAAAATAAAATATCAGTATCCGTCAGTGAAAGTCCAATTAAAATCTTTACAGACAGACAGACAGACAAAAAATTAAAAAAATGTATTTTTTATGTATGTAGTATGTGCAATTAGTGAAATCTATTAATTTGGAATTACAAACGGACACTTCCATTTAATTTATATATATATGTACGAATAAAGATAAGGAAATATTACCGATTGACGAGTCACAAGGGTGAAGGCTGAAAATACAAGATATAGGAAAAAATAAAAGAAAACGTAAAAAGACAAAGCGGCTTTGCGAGAGCAGCAAGGAAGGTGTTCATAACAGATAATATACTATATTTTAGAATTCATAAATATTGTGGAGAATTTAGATTGCACATATAACATAACCATCTGATTAGAAACAGAGGGTGCGTTTTATTTTAGTAAATTATATTTTAACATTATCAATGTTTGTAAAGCGTCATCGTTATCATGGTATGTAATTAGCAATTTATATTAATATTAATGTTAATGTTAATTAGTAAACACGTGATAAGTGATAACTCTCACTTAACTAATTATAATATAATGTGTAATTACTATATCACTGTACGTTTGGTTCATGTACGAGTATGTGCCATATATATATATATATATATATATATATATATATATATATATATATATATATATTGTATTCGCTCTCGAGTGTCGTTCAATAAACAGAGGAAAATAATGTTGAAAATATTTGAATATTAATATATAATTATATGCGGGTAGTGTTTTGAAACTCATTAATTATTCAATAATTCCAATAAATAATGTAGATAAAATGCGTCTAAGTATAATGTATGTGAAGTATTTTTGTTGCTATTTAGTGGATTTGAAATATCTGCCGCGTGTTAGCCGAGTCCAATATCGACGAGCGATCGCATTATCAGCGACAGTTAGTGTTGATATAGTATCGGTATCTAATCGACTCGGTGTTACGTTGTAGTGAGCAGTGAGCAGTGAGCACTGAGCACTGAGCAGTGAGCAGTGAGCACGCACCCATCAGTGACAGTGATCAGTCGGCGGGCGGCGGAGCGCGCGCTCGCTCGTGTGTTTCACGATCATAATAATTTCATTGTATTTTGCTATGTTTATAAGATAATATTGAACTTAACTCGTGCTAGTGATTTTTTATGTTTTTGTGAAAAAAATACTTTTACATATATTTGTTTTTTTATTTACAATTTATAGGTAAGTCATAATATTGAATTATTTGTTTACGTTATAAGTTACTGAATAATATATTATTATATGAGGACGGACCGTAATGGAAAATGGAATATTAAATATTAGCTCTTGCTCTTGTATTAATTACCACATTATATATTGTAGTTAATATTGTATTATTATTAAAATCAGTGATGGAATCCATCCTCTGGGAGATTAAGGAATGGGCTGTGTAAATCCTAAACACCTAGAATGGTCGCATCTGTCCAAACTGTTAATTAAAGTAAAAATATACTACCTACTTATATACTTACACTACACACATTGTAAACTAAACGGAAATAAATATAAAAGTAATTTGAGATGCATAACTTTATAGAACCTGATATGCAACAACTCGTAAAATAATATTAAAATCTAGCCTTGACTGCCTGACTGACTGACTGACGACAACCATCAACAATCACAACTCGACAATGTCACCATTTACGAAGTTTTAATAAAAGATGGAACGCATCAATTCATATCAAAATACAACAAAACTGTCGATTACAATATTAGATACATTAGCACGGTGCAATGTAAGTTAAACTGCATTGTATACGGGAAAATTATAACATTTAGAATAACAGTATAGTAGTAGCAACTCTGATGCGAGAGCATGTGCTGTGAGTGCGTCCTTGGTACTACCACTACTGTTGTGTGGTTACTATTGTGTATTCTAACATCGCTCTTGTTGCTGATGGTTTTGCACAACCCCGATAGACTCATGTTCACATCGTCCGTTTAATACAAGCCACCCGCCCCCGCGTCACTCGGTCACTCGACCTCATCTGCTCCGACGTGGGGAGGACCGATATTAGTATGATAACAAATAATGATCATCTCATCAACTAAAAGTTATAGACATATTTTCATCAAAATTTATTAAAATAAATAATAATATATATATATATATATATATATATATTGTTTCTGATTACCTGCGTCTTATCACCATTCGACTAATTACCTAAAAGCCCCATATTTTTATCAATAACTTGAAATATAGGCAATTATGATAAAATTTTCCGTTGAAGTCGGTTTTCTTACCGTCCACACCAACTTTGAAACAGTGTGTCTAATGATGGAAGTGATGGCACACGAGTGAGATGATGTGAGCGTTGCGGCGGCCTCTGTATCAACCCAACAACCCAATCATCAACACATCGATAATTATATACATAATATCATCGGCAACGCTCATCACTAAACCATCAAATGTTAAGGGCTCCAATGATAACTTCATTATATGTCACCCAGTATAGTTAACGCCTTAATGATCTTCGTCGAGCTGTAGTTATATATATTGTACTTGTATGAACTGAAATGTATAAGAATGTATTTCGAGGTCCGTAGACATTATGTAGCAAGAACTTCATATAGATAGTGATTATTCCTTTTACGTTGATACCTATCACTGATAAGCAATTATTATAATCATAATAATTTAATTAAATAAATAGCGCGCAAAAAGGTGATAAAGTAGTTAGTTCACGATCGATAGCGGACGGGCCGCACTAGCAAGTCCACACTGAGCCAAGGCTGCGTTGACTCCATGGCGGACATGGCGTGCTGTTTGTATTTATTATACTTTTACTGTTATATATAATAAAACATACATATTAATGACCATTAGAGTTATTGGCTTGGCCTCCGTAAGTAGATATGAATGCACTTACCTTAATAATAAATATAAGGTATGGCACTCGTAATAGTAATGTGTTATTGAGGACGGTCTCTGACATACGCATTACTGAACCGATTTTAACAACACTTTCACTGGCGGGGAGCTAATGGGAATATTCAGATCCGTCTGTTCTGCGTGTACAGAAGTGTACAGAAGTGTACAGAAGTGAACTGTCATTTGGTTTGATCGTCACGTACCTAATTAGATTACACACAATAGTACACAAAAGCATATAATATCATAGGAATATAGTAGTAACTATTTGTTCGTAGAGTTGAACTTGTAGGTACAAACTAAGTATTGTAATATTTTAAATCATTACATGCCGAATATTGTATTCAACATTGACACGAGGACGCCTACACTTATGTAAGACCTGCGAGTACTTTACATTACACTTATACGTAAACACATTAATGGACGAAAGGTACAACCCCTCCCTTACATCGTCATTAGACAATGGAAAGAAATATGGATAGTGTTAAGGAAATGAGAAATGTTAATATTATATATTGAAGTGTGTTTGCGTTTTATCAAATGTGACGCCGTTTCGACGCACGTGTGCTTACAGGGTTTATATTTAAAATGCCTTTAAATAATTTAAATAAGACAATTGTATCTTTAATTTATTTTTTGTAAGTCTTATTTATTGTAGTTTCTTGAGTTGTTGAGAGATAATCAAATATCAAATACGCGATAAAATACAACCCGGCTTATGATAGCGGAGTCCTTGACGCGTTTGGCCGACTTTTATTTACAGACAAACGTAGAAAAAAGTATCTAAAAAATTATGAATCTCAAAATTCACTTTCATTTAAAATTTTATAAAAAGTTTAGGCTTTGTGGAACTCTTTCTCTTTCTCTCTCTCTCTCGCTCTCTCTCTCTCTCTCTCTCTCGCTCTCCTCGGAACTATAATAGACATTGGAGTTAATTCAACAAATATATTAAATATATTTAATTCAAAGATCCATAGATTATTCACAATTTAAGCTAGTGTACTGCCAAAGACCACTCGTGGAGATTCGTTTGCTGCGACAGCCGAGCGGAGATGCGGGCAAATATACTTTGTATTTTAATTATTTAACACAAAATGATTATTTACATGCAGCCTACGAGTAATTATGAGTGAAAATATAAGAAATAGCTATAATCATTGAAATACTGCGTCGGCCGAGTGCAGTGCAGTGCAGCGAATGTGAACCACTATGGACACAACACATTACATGTCTCGGTATTTCGATTGCTTCAAATCCTTTTATTCATATTTCATACAGCGGGTGTAAAGAATATATGGTAATGTTAATTTATTTACCTTCATTAAGCATAATATACATGTTCCAAAGTTTGTCTGACTACTTGTAATACGATATATAATTATATTATATTTGTATTTTATTCATTTCCACTTACTCGTATATTCAAAGATGGTCAGAAGAGAGATGTACAAAATGGTGTTCTATGAATATGGAGCGTCAATAAATAAATATATCATTGTACTCATTAAATTAAATTAATTATGTTATATAAAATAATTCATGAACTAAATGAATGCAAGACGTATAAATAATAATTACCTACTTATTATATTTGTCGACGTGACACGTGACGCGACGAATGTGTTTAAACACTTACGCTGCACTTGTTCAAATAACCCTAATACATTAAGCAATTAATACTCACTTTACAAAACATATACGCACAAAGTAGCGAAATAAATAAAAAGATATTTGAAATATCGAACTTTTATTCCAAATCTTTTACTACACAAGCAGCGCGGGTGTGGAACTCCTTACCAACCAGTGTAACGTCCAGTCGCTCTGTCGTGGCGTTTAAACGTTAATTAAATCACTACTATCTCTCACACGATTAAATTATAATGTACGATAGATATATGTATTTCTATATGTTATTATTATATGTATGTACTTCTTAATGTATGTAGGCATAAATGTATATGTATGTATCTTATTTTATATACATAGTATTATTATTATATATATTGTTATAACATACCTATGTACCATTCCCTGCCCTCTTAAACCTCCCGTCCAACACTCCAAGGGTAGCTGGATGAGATCTCTTTGTAGATAAGTTAGTCCTATGTGTATGTCTTTTATAATTGTCTTTTTTTGTAATTTTTATAGTGCATAAATAAATTAATTAATTAATTAATTAATAAACTGAACAATATACGAAATGGTCAATACATCCATATTGAAAAACAAAAATATAGTAATAGCTAATTGGTTTTCTGTTCAACCTTACTAGAAATTTTGATTCCAATAAAATATAAACAATTTTAAAATGGCCCGGATCGTGGGTGTGTCATTTTTGTTTCCATTTCTTCTTCTTCTTCTTCTGAACTCCTTCTCATACCACACTACTGCTACACACCTACTGTACTACTGCACACATGTTTGGGCGCCGAAGACTCATCCAATAACACTAAATATCATCATTGTAGTCATTCGCAGTTCGAGACTACATTGTATTTTTAATAAGTAATAGGACCATATTACTAATTACAAGTACTTAAGTTAAAATCGACTCCCAAGGTGTATTTCATGTATATTATAACAGCCCTGAAAAGTAATTTTTTGTAACCAAAAATATACTAAAGCAATCCAAGTACCCAAAAAAGAAATACACAAACAAGAAACGAATAAGTGTCCAATGTTTTTAAACCGCCGTTGTTACTTATAATATATAATTTTATTGTAATAAATGTAAAAACACAAACCCATTGTTCTTATCACTGTTACACTTGTTCAGTTTTAACACATTTGACATATTTTGGACGCGATATTTAAAGTGCTAAAGTTTCAATTTCACACTCATCATCCGCACAATACTACACAATACTACACAATACTACACATCGCCGCCATTGATACTAACATACATCGTAAGAGTACCATTTTGTTAAAGTGACGAAATATGTTCAAATAATTTAAATAGCTCTGTCAGTGAGCGTCCTAAGTAGCGATATTCAATGCAATGTTCAAGATCATACTAATAGTATACAAGTAGCCAAATCCCTTATCAATGTATATATATATATATATATTATTTATTTATATGTCTTCCAAACTCTTATCGCAATTATCACCAGAGAAGCTTCTGAGTTAAGTTAAATAATCTAAGGCTTATACGTTTTATTATTTGGCACACCGCTACTGACATTGTCTTGTTATTGTGCAAGATTTATGATACGTTGTATTTATCTTCCACTATCACAATTTTTTATTATCATATTTTTTATCAAACAATCATTTACAATTCGTCATTAAATAAAAGAGTCCTCGACATCATTGCTGTCAGTGAAAACGAGTAAGTGTGAGATTTATTGAGAGATTAAATTATTTAATTATCGAGTATCGCCTTAACGTGTCGCAAATTGATGGATTACATTCGAATATTTTAAATCAATCAATACCGAGAAACATTTTGAATTTATACTTTTAATAATGCATCACGCTGCGCCGTGTCAAGTTTAATGCATACAAATAAATTGCATTCTTGGAACGTACGGAGTAAACAAACACATAAACACACAACACACTGACACAGACACAGACACACAGACACACAGACACCACGACCGAAGAGTTTGAGGCCGAGCTATTAATAAGAGTTGTGAAAGGATTTAGAACCGAAATGAGTCTCCGCGGCGGTCATTAACATGCAAATGCACGGACGAGTGTTTTGGTTTTACGTTTACGACACTGCATTTAAATAAATAAATAAATAAATAAATGATTTTCTATTATATCTTTGGCACTGTTTCTTAACATTCAACGAAGTATTCGCTGTAGATCGGAACAGAGCAATAAAACACCCACAGTAAATATATAACACAAGTAGGTTAATATGATAACACTATTATTTATTGTTATAAAATAAACAATACGTTCTTATCGGCGCTGAAGCGCGCTGACCGTCCACAGTCCCTAGTCCCTAGTCCTGACCCACTCCTTGTTTAGGAACTCACTCGTATATCTATCAAACATCTTATCAAAGACAGACTGCATTAATAAAATATTATTAAAAGTTTAAATATAAATTTAAATACGGTACATTTACTTTAATTAAACTACTATTATACTAAGTATTTGTATAATATCCGATCCAATTGTGTAATTGTGTGTGATCCAAAAGAGGATTAGAACATATTTTAATATATTCTTTGAGTGGTTGATAAAAGCGATAGTGTTATAAAAGTATAAGATCCTAAAGTGATTGTAATAAAAGTTAAAGTCGTGGTTTATTATTTGGTCAGTATTTCTCGATATAAATGTATTGGAATTAAACCCGAGGCCGTCCTCGTGTTTATACAAACATCTCACTCTCGCATTTTAATAGGACGGGCAGGACATGTCTTTACGTACACTTGTAATTTAATTGATAAAAGATAACGCATTGCAATTACTATTTCATTTACATTTAAGTTGTTCATGTTGTTGAAATTGGGAAATTGTCAATTTCATTCTATTTGTAACACCGTGTCACACCGTGTAACTTACGCCCATCGATGACTCGTAACTCGTAAAACACAATTCATATATTGATGTCATTTATGTAATTAGCCTAAAATGGATTCTAAAAGTTAATTATAAAAGTTAAGCTGCGATCATTAGCACATCGAGAACTGTCGGCCAAATTGATAAAAAACATAATTGTCGTGATTCAGATACTCGTGTTTATATATTTAGTGTATTTAGTGAATATGCTCAATGTGCCGCTAACTAAGCGCTGTCAGCCTGTCACGAATGTAACAGATATTTCATAAATTATTTAAACCTTTTTCCAGTTAAACCTTGTGTTAAGTCTAAATCCATTCTTCTTGTAGTCCTTATATTTCCTAGTCGTATACAAATAACTTCAGACAAATACGTAAATATATAATCTGTTTTCTGAGCTCGTAACAGATTATTTAATTTATATCTAAATTTATTTTTATGACGTTAATTATTGAAAAATGTCACCCCGATAGTTAGGTTATTGCTACTTCATACTCATCCGTCCCCGAGGCCCTGACTTTTGCGATTTTTTACAATTAATCATTTGAGTTGAGTTGTCTATTAATATCAACCCTTTATTCTATTATATTATATCTTTATGTTATTTATATTTTCGATATTAAGGTATATTTACCAAAGTTTGAGTTAACATTCACTCTTATATACAAATCCAACAAATAATTTAGCAGCTGTTAATAGTAACGCCCTCCGTGAACCGAAGGTTAACTGGTTTGACCTGGAACTCTGATCTTTAAGTATCTTGAACTAAGTGTCATACATAGTTTATTACACTACATATCTCTACTTCTCTAAACCCTTAAAATGAACTTCAATCTGTGGATATTTCAAATTATGTCACATAAATTAGTGACAAGAAGACATACCACACTAGTAATTATTATGTGTAAGAGTTACTTGACCGATTGTGTGTGATTAATCGTCACGCTATCATTATTTGCACTGCACTTCACAGATAACTATTACAAAGTGCACAAGTCGTGCACATACGGGTGCTATTTGTAGTATTATTATAGATAATAATAATAACTAATAGCAGTTCCCAAAGTTTGGAACCACAAAACCATATGAAAGGTTTTTATGATTATGGAACTTTTATTGATAAACGGGCGTGTAGTTAAAATATTATACATATTTAAATGTAATGTATTTCTTAATTGATAATATAATATAAATTATTTTTAATTATCCTATTATGGTTTTTGATTTTTAACCTCCTTTAAAGTATTTAATTGAATAGGTATGGTAATTCTAACAAGGGTCAGACCGCTTTAGTAACTATTGTACGGTCAATTTCGGAACAACGGTGTCCTCTTTGTCGAGTTCACCGCGAGATCATTTTGATTACCATTAAGAGGGCAGTCTTCCTGTTTCGGCAACGAGCTCTTTAAGTTCCCACTGACCTCTTTATTCATATTAATTCCCACGAACATTTCCTTACCTTTCTATGAGGGAATAAAATCATAATAGATAAGAGCGACGTGGCCGATAAGTCAGATAATTTAAAGTTCATTAACAAGTTGATTAGGATATGAAACAATAATTATAATGAAATAATAAAAGTGTGTTCCGTAAAAACAGAAAGTATATTTTTCAGTTAGCAACATGTCTAGCAAGGAATTAGAGGCGTTGGAAAAAACAGATGTTAGAAGAGCCAGTGCCAATGGGAGTACCGTTGAATTAAAGAGGGAATTGGGTCTGTTCTCGGCAGTAAACCTGATTCTTGGGGTGATGATCGGCTCTGGAATATTTGTCTCTCCAGCTTCTGCCCTGGAACATTCTGGTTCTGTGGCTTTATGCTTAATTGTTTGGACTGTATCTGGAATAATATCATTATTAGGTGGGTGTAGGTAAGCCGTTTCGGTATTTTCAATAAGAAAAACTATTAATACATATTATATTTATATTTACAAAAACATATATTTTTCCAGGAGCTTTGTCGTTCGCTGAATTAGGAACAGTTCTCGGCAAGTCTGGTGCTGAATATTCTTATTTTCAAGAAGCCTTTGGAAAATTCCATAAATATTGGGGTCCTTTGCCTTCATTTATCTGCGCTTGGATATATGTAGTGATATTAAGGCCTGCAGAAGTAGCTATAATTGTTATGACCTTTGCTGAATATGCGATACAACCATTTACTTCAGATTTACACCCCGACTATAAACCCATAGTCATCAAACTGGGATCTTTAGCAGCTTTGTGTAAGTGTAAAACCAATAGTTTACTCATATGTGTACCAAATTAGAATCCTAAAACATTCTGCTACCGCAAGAATATTATAATATAGCGCTTTAAGTACTAAGAAATTATATAATTATGTATTTATTATACAACAAAGTTGATAGTGTACACTAAGACTAATCACTTTTTTAGTCTGGCAACCTTGCTATTCAAACTTCGTAGTTCGTACAGAAGCGATATCGCGATAACTGCTATTTCTTTTGAACCGTGGACGAGTATAGTGGTTGGTTAATAATATGACGTTTTTGTTTGTTTTGTTATAATAATAAATGTTTTTAATATTAAAATACGAATAGATTTCATAATACCAAATTAACTATATAGTCGATACTAAAAAGCATACACGTTTCTAATTGAAAGCACAGAAACAAGTTAGGACGTTATACGCGTTGTGACAATCTAATACATTTAAAATAAAAGTGATGGCTTATAAATTAAATAATGAAACGAAGGAATTACTTTCGCAAGAAATAAAGCGTAAACAAGAACGATGCTTAGACACGTGTAATATTATAGCAAACGCTCCATTTGACGCGGCTATTACACCACATAACATTGGCGAAAAAGCTCTTTGCTATGTTGAAGGATTACGAACGGAGCTCCAGAACTCTAACACCGCAATCCCGACCGATGAAAATTTAATAATAAGTCAATTTCTTGCTGAAATGAAAGAAAAAACATCACAGGTTGAAGAACTTACAGCATTCACAAGAGGAGCTATTTTTGATCTGGATAGTGAAATAGAAAGGTATGTCTAAATAATCATTATGTACAGATTTATTAATTCAATACTTTATATTCACTTCATTATTTTTCGACTCACATTTAAAATGGTAAATTATTTGAATTTGTTTCTTATTATTTAAATATCATATGACATGGCAGGTTAAATGACCTAACTAAAACAGCAGAAGAAGCGTTATCACGGCCCAGGATTGTACAAAGGGAAGTCCAACCGGAACATCTGGAAAAGGCTAAACAAAAATTTAATGTACTGAAAACAGAACTGCATGGACTTATCCAGTCTCTATTCCCTAAGAATAGTGATAATTTTATGGACGTTATGGGGGTGAGAACTTCAAATTATATCTCATAAAGACAGTGGCACATTTTGAAATATAATAATAAAATATTGTACATATTACATTATTAACATTTTTTGAGGTTTTTTAACAACATGAAAAAACTATTAAGTTACATACACAATTGAGTCTATAGATGCAATATTTTTGTTAAGATTGCTATTAAAATGTGCACATACTGCCCGTGGTGGAATAAATATATTAATTTATTGCAGCATTTAATGCAAGAGAAATTAAATGAAGAGTCAAATGGTTACGTACCGATCACACAGGACAACTACAGAATAATTGAGCTGTTAAAAGATATGAATATAGTGAACACTAACCCTTACAACAACGTGGAAGCTAAAATAGCTTATTAACTATAATTGTAATGATAAATAAATATGATGTTATTATTGAAAGCTTTATTATTTATATCTTCCAATAAATGTATATTTAGTGAAATTAATTATACCTTGATTAAATTTAAATTCAGTTTTTAACCGAGTGTGTGCCAAAGTGACAAATGTTTAACTTTTTCTAAATAAAGTTGCATTAGAATAATATTCTGTAATATTTGTTGTTTTTTTCAGTTGTAATGACGTACATTAACATAACGAGTGTGAAGCTGTTTGTTAAAGTACAGAATATATTTGGAGTTTGCAAAGTGTTTGCATGCCTCATCGTCATCGGCGGAGGGATATATGAAATAGCTAAAGGTAATTTTCAATTATATATAATGTGATTGTTTTTAAGCAGTTTACTTCACAATTGTGAAGTACTTTGTTCACTTTATGTACGATAATTGAAAGAGTTGAAATTGTAAAATCACAGTTTCATAACACATAGTTTCATGAAATTTAACTTTAACTTAACTTTTAAAAAGTTAACTTTACAAAACAATTAAGCTATTTTATAAAAATATTGATATTAAATATTTCTTTAGTTACTTTATCATCTTTTTTTACATGGAAAAAAATAAAACAGGTAACACTGAAAACCTCAATAAGGGCTTTGAGGGGAGTACCGCAAGCCCTGGAGGTATCGCACTGGCGCTGTACTCCGGTCTGTGGGCGTACGACGGCTGGAACAGCGTCACTGTTGTCACTGAGGAGATCATCAACCCTGGCGTGTGAGTGCTACAGATAATAACTTATTAAACCAAGCTTACAGTAAACATATTAATTAACCATTATACTCTTTGTTAATATGACTAAATAAATTACCTAAAATAAAGAACGCACAATATATAATTTTAAAATTATGACTATTATATACTAATTGCTGAACCAACTTTGCCATTTGGGTCGGATGCGGTTTGTATTGATATTTCTGAATATTTATTATTGTTATTACAATTCCAGGAATGTGCCCCTCAGCATATCAATAGCCGTCCCGCTCATTACAGGCCTGTATGTGTTCATGAACGTGGCGTACATGACAGTGCTGAGTTACTCCGAGATGATCTCAGTCCCCGCGGTGGCTGTAGCGTTTGGCACAAGAGTCTTGGGACCCGCTAGCTTTCTAATTCCCCTCGGTGTTGCCATCGCTACTTTCGGATGTGCTATGAGTGTTCAGTTCGGTGTCACAAGGTGAGATAAATATTTATAAACATGAAAGAAAATAGTATATAGTTAATTGGGTTAACAAAGTTGAGTAGATTTAAAAGTTATCTGGAATCAAAATAAAATGTGCACAACTGTAATTTTTTTTACATAAAAAGCTTACTACTGTACAGAGTTCATGTCGGCTCTAGCTTATATAGTATTGAATAAGTAGTAACCCATCCTCAGAGTGTGCTACACGGCGGCCCGAGGCGGCCACATGCTGGAAGTGTTCTCGTTCGTTAACATGCGGCGCCTCACGCCCGCGCCCGCCGTCGCACTGCAGGTGCGCCTTATACCTTTAGTAGACAGTGGCACTTACCAGACTTACAACTGTTTCAGTTCATATCATTTTTATCTACTTCAGTGCAGTAACAATAGGTATTATAGATATAATATATCTCATACGACAGGCACTCCTGACGTCAGTATTCATATCAGTCGGCAACATCAAGACCTTAATAGACTTCGCGAGCTGGTTTCTCTGGTTCTTCTACGGCCTCGCGATGGTGGCTCTGCTGGTGTTGCGAAGGACCCAAGCAGACAAGCCTAGACCCTACCGAGTGCCCACAGCGGTACCGTGTTTTGTTTTGCTGGTGGCGATATTCCTGTCAGTGTTGCCCATCGTACACGACCCGTCCGTCAAATACCTGATGGCGATCGGATTCATAGTCATGGGCGTGGGGGTGTACACCGTGTTCGTTTATTATAAGAAAACTCCAAAGACACTGTTAAGTGAGTATGATTAGTAAAACATTATGAACTAAATAATTTAATAAATGTTTGAAAGAAATCTAAGCAGTAACTATCAAAAATGACTGTCCGATATTTTCTGTTATATTCTATGGTATGATGGTTAAAACACGAAGTCCTTTTCACGATAGTTGTAGTTTTAGTTTCTGTGAGAGCGATAGCTGAACGGACAGACATTTTTATTTAGTAAACATTAATAAGATGCAATTTGTTTTGTTACAGGTCAGTTCACATTCCTAATGCAAGTGCTCTTCGAGAGCGTCCCGCCTAACAACCACGAAGACTGATTTTGTAATTATTATAAATTGTAAATAATGAGATACGCTCATAACAGTCAACGCAGATACCAATTATACTAAATACTATAACAAAGTGTCTTATTAACTCACAATTATATTATCTTCTTTTGGTATATTTTCATTTCTAGACCGACAAATCCTAATTCAACTATTATTATAAAGAACACCAGTTTAATATAGAAAGTGTGTATGATAAGTTACAAAATATAACATGAAGTCAAAAGATTAATTTAATATAATATTCACTATAGACTCCAACAGCTGTATTATGTTATTTGAGTGAAAGTTAAAACGACACACATCCCTTATCCCTGTGCCCGTACAGAGGGGGGGGGGGGGTAGTGCATCGCGTCTACCTACTCCTTTTCCTGAATTTAAACGCAAAATTTCGGTTATGAAAATGAACAACTGATATCAAATATGACGTCTTGTTTTATATTAGTCGTTAATGAACTGCTGCTTATTGTTTTTACTTTTAAAACAATGGATAATCACATTAATAAAGTTTCTGTGGATGGTTGTAGGGCGTGGTGTTAAGTCACTTTTATTGTATTTTTTCAAATACATCTCACTCGTGTAGCAACATTTACCTGTTGTATATAATATTTTGTAAAGTTGGTGAGGTCGGGACCGGCAAAACAGCAACAAAATAGCAAATTTACTATCGTTTTTTTTTAATTACATATCGGACAATATTTTCTCAATTGTTTCTTTGTATTTAATAAATTCTTATGACAAAATATCTATAATTTTTTAATTTTTTGTTAATTTTATAAAATATCATTATTTTGTGGACGAAGATATCGAAGTGGCATTATCAATATCATCTTCGAAACTTCATGAACATTGCACTCCCTAATGTAACGCATTAGTAGTTACCCATGTCTTACATGTCTTAACCTGGCCATATATTTTATTAAAACAAAAATAATTAAATATATACATAAAACAAAGAGACAAAAAAAATTAACTACGAGGAGAGAACCAAAAGTACTCTTGCTTGATATTATAAACGCGTAGTGCGGGATGGAGCAGGTTGGTGCAAGTACTGATACTTCCTTACGTGCCTTCAGTAGCGCTTCGGCTATTCCTAGAGAGAGGTCGTTAATTGTGACTAGTTGCAGAAAGTATGGAAAACGTTACTTTAAATCACTGTACTGTCATCGAGTTCATGGTGAAACTAGGAAAGGGGCCAAAGGCCATCAATGAGCGTGTGATCGCAATATACTCTCTCGGACTCTCTAGGGGACTCGCCACCTTCCTATTCTGTAATAAAATATAGGGTTGAACAGTGCAAGTGGGGACGTAAATCCATTGAAGATGACCCGCGCAGTGGAAGACCTGTGGAAGCAACCACACCTAAAATCATCGCCAAGATGGAAAAGCTTGTCATTCATTCAAGGCCATCGTTTAAAAGCTTCTCAATTAGCTAATGATTGCGGCGGTTCAGAATCATCGGTTTTAAAAATGCTACACAAACGTTTGTTCATGAACAAGGTCAGTGCAATACGGAATGAATCTCCAGAATGTTCCAGAAGGAAAGCAATATTCTGATTTTATAATAATATTTGGACCTATTTGAGGAAGGGAATGAATCTTTTCTGTCTAAGATAGTAAACGACTCCCTTCCAAGTGGAATAAATGTATTAAGTTAGGAGGTGACTACATTGAATAACAATAAATAAATTTTCCCGTGAGTCTTTTCTTTCATAGCTAGATTACTTTTGGATCTCGCCTCGTATTTCGGTTACTGTCGAGTATTAATTAACGATTAGTTTTTTTAATTTATTAAGATGTAATAAATCTTCATAGATTTTGCCTCGTTATCATTTTACCACATTTATAGTACTCTGTGATACGTAAAGTCAATTTAGACAAATAATTATAGTAATTTTGGCAGTGACATTTGATTTAAAGATTCATCGCCGGAGGAAGAAGGCGTTCCTAAAATGTAAAACCTTTAATTAAATAATATTATTTTTAATACAGGCGATGTTTTTAAATCTTGGAAATCCCAAATTATACTGTCTATTAATATTAATAAATGGTAAAACTCATCCTAATTCCTAATTCTTATCATCCAATTGCTCTTGTTTATATTTTATGCAAAGTTGTTGAGTATTTCTTAAAACATCGTCTGGAGTGAATAGTGGAGAGCAGAAGTATTCTGGCTTCCTCCCAGTTTGGTTTAAGAAAAAGTCTGAGAACAACTAATAGTATAGAAATATTGACAACAGATATTCGATTGGCCTTTGCTAAAGGAGAATACCTTGTGCGGGTATTTCTAGAAATTACTTCTGCATATGACAACGGTTTCTCCCATTGCTCAGGCATAAAATACTAGGATCGCCGACCGTGCGCGGCGGGTGTGAAGCTGAGCCCCTCTCCTTTCTTCTTTTCTTGATAACTTTTGAATGGCTAAACATTTTTTCAATCTGTTTTCGCTATAACATCCGCGTTAGGCTCAAACATACACTAGAAAATTTTTAGCTAATTATCTCGTCGCATTCTGGAGACAACTAAACACAAAAAAGATCTCCCAAACGCTTAAGAGCTTCACTTACGCTCAGCTCAGCTACAGTTGAGTTTATCGCCAAAATGACTAATTTTAAATGTAGTATGGTTTTTCTACTTTATACCATATATTCTCAAGATGTCGAATTGTCGTGCATTTTTAACGCTACCTTCGAAACCAACATTAATTTTGTGTAGTAATGTCACGCTCGTGCAGAAAGAGCGGAATATCGCGTATACATATATTATATACCAGTGAAGACGCAAATACCCAGGGTATTTCCCGAACGAACTTTGACGAAATTATAAATGTTAATAAAAACAATTGATTTTTAAGTAAAATTATTTATTGATGAAAAAAAAAATGTTAAATTCATGTTTATTTATAATTACTAAAAAATTACAAAAAGTGTGATTAATAATAATACAAAATAGTAAAATAATTAAATATGAAAATAAACTAAAAATCTTTTCCTCTACACAGACATCCATCCAACCATCCGAAAAAAGTGAAAACAATACAGAACGAACAAAGTTCGTTCGTGAACATGAAAAATGGTGTATTTTGTGGAAAATTTAATATTAATATTTTCAATATTTCAATTCGGTTAAATATCAATAAATCATCTCGGAAATATCGAAATAGGTATATCATAAAAGAAAGTTGAAAGAAGATAGGTTTGTTATTTTTCAAATAATAACGTCTTTTTTACAGATAAGTAAGTAGCTTATAAAAATAGCTTATAATTCGTATCGTATTGATTAAAATAATATAATAGAAAAAAAACTCAACTCATAAGGTCAAATAAAAATTTTACCATGACATGTGATTAACATTTCTCCTTCAGTTCGATTATAATACTTTTTAAAGATTTTATTTTTCTTATTACGTGACAGTCCAAAAATTCTAAGTTGCTTACCTTAAACATGGTTTCAAAAACAAGAACATTAGTAAATTATTACTCAAAATATCGCGCTAAAACCACCGTAAAATTTATTAGTGCTTCATATATTTGTATACTATAAACAGCTCATCATTTCTTCTTCTTGCCTTAACATGGCGTTACAAACGTAAAATATGTTAGTTTCAAAGTATTTTCATTAATCTGTGTTTAGTAGAACTTTCTGAACCAAGTTCTAAAATATTATATTCTGTAATCTATAAAAACTTTGGTAATTTTCACAGATAAAAAAGAAAGAGAAGGCGGCGTAGAGTTGTATTGTATCAGTTAATAAATAAAAAATAAATAAAGAAACTTATTACAAATCTAAGACGTAAATAAAGATTTTCACAATGGCTTACCATTACGTGGTCACCGCACAGAAGCCAACAGCAGTTACAGCATGTGTTACAGGTATAAAATTTATTAAGATCTTTGCCCGGTGGAGGTTACCCATAATAATATATAACATTAAGTTATTTTGGGTTAGCAAGTAATTTTTCAGTATTTTTTCACAGGGATATTGTTTTACAATGTTTTTACTTACTCGTTTTACTTCTAAATCAATTTTAAATCCTTGACTTTACGAATTATGAAAATGCCTATAGAACTACCGTACAAATAGTTGGATATAAAATTAGAAATAACTAGTTCATCCACATTGGTTGCAAGCCAACAAATAACAAAAGCAATATTTGATTCATTTTTCTAGTTTCTAGGTTGTACAAGCGGTAATAAGAAACAAACATTACGTTCTTTTGTAAACTATATTTATTATTATGTAGATATAACCCACTAATTGCCTTGTTATAATAATTCAATATGTTTTTTGTAATCTGTAACCTTATGAATGCTTTATTTACCTCTAATAATTTCACAGGCAATTTCACATCCCCTACCGACTTGAACCTTCTGGTAGCGAAGGTGTCTCGATTGGAGATGTACCTTGTGACTCCAGAAGGTCTTAGACCAATGAAGGAAGTGGGTCTGTACGGAAGAGTGGCAAAGATGAAATTGTTTAGACCACCGGTAACTACTTAGTGTTATATATACAACAGTTTACCCAAGTCAACACTGGTATTTGATAGATGAATAGATGTTTACTTGTCTCTGTAATTACCAAAATATAAAAATTTTAAATTGTACTTACGTCTTAAGAAAAGTTCCCATAATCATGAAACTAGATCAAAATGGAAAAGTTGATTTTGATGTGATATGATATGATATTGATACTTGTATGTATTTGTGGTCCTATTTCAGTATGAGAAGAAGGATTTAGTATTCATACTAACAGCCCGCTACAACGCTATGATACTAGAATGGAGAACGGGTGCCAATGGTGAGCTGGAAGTAGTTACCAGGGCCCACGGTAATGTGGCAGACCGCATCGGCAAGCCTTCAGAGAACGGAATCCTCGCGGTTATTGATCCTCAGGCCAGAGTGATAGGATTGAGGTTATACGATGGATTATTTAAAATAATACCACTCGATAAGGATTCTACGGAGCTTAAAGCTGCTAGTTTAAGGTAAAATAATAAAACAAATGAAATAAATAACACCTGATAATAATGTAAATATTAATGTCTGAATGGTGTCATCAATTCCAGGTTGGAAGAATTAAATGTTTATGACTTAGAGTTTCTGCACGGGTGCTCCAACCCCACTTTAATATTAATACACCAAGATCTCAACGGGAGGCATATAAAGGTGAACTATGAACTACACTATACCTGCAATAACAATTATTTAGCAAATAAGTCTTTTATGTTTATTGTAATATGATGGTTTATGCATTTTCATATTGTTTGTGTCAGAGAGGCAATCAGTTATGTGTTGTAAATTATAAATAAATATAAAATGAAAAATTCAACAACACGGGCGGGACCTGCGGAGGAAGGAACATTTATTGCTAGATCCATCCAAATGGCAAGTGACAAGACGTGCAACCAACAGGGAGCCCAATGGGTTGGTTCGAGTCCCGCCCAAACTGTATAATATTTCATTGTATACTTATTTGAAAATTAAATAAACTCAATGAGTCTAAAATATTGATAGAAAATTTCCTTAAAACGATGTCATTATAAAACAATTTTATAATTATTGCAATAACTTCATAACTATTGCATATTGTTTTTGTAATTAATATAATCTTAAATAATTTTTTTATTTTTTTTACAGACACACGAAATAAATTTAAGAGACAAAGAATTTATGAAGATACCGTGGAAACAGGATAACGTAGAGACGGAGGCCTCAATACTAATTCCAGTGCCCAGTCCGTTGGGTACTGTAGCTTATTATATTGTATTGCTACAAACCACCAACATTACTATTATTTATTGATCTTAACCATATGATGAATAATTTTGTAGGTGGCGCCATTGTGATAGGTCAAGAATCAATAGTGTACCACGACGGACAGAGCTACGTAGCGGTCGCGCCGCCACAGATCAAGGTACATATTATATTTGAACTAAGTTATTTTATATATAGAAACTAGAATATTATGTTATATCTCGACAAACTGGCATAAATGTCTAAACAAGATACTTAGGTAGGACCATAAATGTATGTTTGACTTTAAATGCATCATGTGTAATAATTCGATGAATATGAATCTGAGTGGATCTCAGTGAAGTATTAAAATTAAATTACTTGATCCCAGACCCCCATCAACTGCTACTGCCGCGTGGACGCCCGCGGGCTGCGGTACCTGTTGGGGGACATCGCGGGGCGGCTGTTCATGTTGCTGCTGGAGTTGGGAGAACGAGCCGCGGGGCCCACCGTGAGAGACCTCAAGGTGGAGCCTCTCGGTGGGTACACGGAGATCTCGATAAACTGGTTATGATGCCGGAACCGGTATTTTACCCTGCTATGGGAGTCTATAAATGTTCGTGCACTCGTATACAGGAGACATCCCGATCCCGGAGTGCATGACGTACCTGGACAACGGCGTGGTATTCGTGGGGTCGCGGCTGGGGGACAGCGCGCTGGTGCGTCTGTCGGCCGCCAGGGACGACGCCGCGCAGTACGTGCAGCCCATGGAGTCCTTCACCAGCCTCGCGCCCATCGTGGACATGTGCGTCGTGGACCTCGAGCGACAGGGACAGAACCAGCTCATCACCTGCTCGGGTGACGCACTCGACATATTCAACAAAATATGAGAACACAAGTTTACGTGTTATATAATCATAAATACATCCTCAACTCCAGGAGCTTTCAAGATGGGTTCCCTCCGAATAATCCGCAACGGCATCGGCATCCAGGAGCAGGCCTCCATCGACCTCCCCGGCATCAAGGGCATGTGGGCGCTCACTCTGGGCACGGGACAGCACCACGACACGCTCGTGCTGTCCTTTGTGGGACAGACGCGGTGAGGCCAGCGACTACCGCGTGGCTTATACGTTCAGATTAGGGATTTAATTATATACTTATATTTACTAAATACTTAATTGTATAGGCACATGTCTACTTAGTATTTCATTTACGCAGTGATGTTAAACATCCAAACCTACATCCGTGTAACGTACGTCCTAAAACAATAGTTTTTGATATCTTTTTTGTTATAATAAGATTTAATATATTAAAAAAAAAAATTTCAGAGTATTGACACTAAACGGGGAGGAAGTGGAGGAGACCGAGATAAAGGGTTTCGTGTCGGACCGTCAGACGTTCTTCACCGGCAACGTGTGCCACGAGCAGCTGGTGCAGGTGACGGACGAGGGCATACGTCTGATCGGCCGGCAGGCGGGCGGCGGGTGGGGCCCGAGCGCGACGTGGACGGCGGGCGGAGCGCGCGCGCTGTCCGTGGTGGCGTGCAGCGACACGCGCGCCGTGGCCGCCGCCGGCCCGCGCCTCTACCTCGTCGCCATACACCGGGCCGCGCTGCAGCTGCTCGCGTGAGACTCGCTTGAGTACTACGAGGGGATGGGCCGATATGACCATGATCACTACCAATGCCGATATGACCATGATTTAGTAATTTAAATGGGCGTTGATTGGTGTTGCGATAAAGTGTGCTGAATTACACCATCAGTGTCAGTTGGGTAGTTAGTTTGTATGTAAAAAGTGGGGATATACTAACGCCGAGTGCCGTGTGACTAGTTATGTTTAATGTCTCTATCTGTTCAGAGAGGTGTGCATGGATGAAGAAGTCGCCTGTCTGGATCTGGGACCGGGGGGTGACGAGGCCCTGCTGGGCGTGGGGCTCTGGACTGACATATCTGTGCGAGTGCTTAAATTACCGGATCTAAGGCCACTACACACCGAAAAATTATCTGGCGGTAAGTATCTAATTCTTCAATCCATAGCATATTGTTAATCACCACTAGTCAATCCCATTCACTCATGTGTGGAGCCGAATAATTGGAACGTTCAACATCACCGCCAACTCAGTCTCTCATTTAAATGATCAGAAGTTGTGGACTGTGTGCAGAGATAATCCCCCGGTCGCTGTTGATCTGCGTGTTGGAGGGCGTGTGCTACCTGCTGTGCGCGCTGGGCGACGGCTCCATGTTCTACTTCACCGTGGACCCCGACACGGGCGCGCTCTCCAACAAGAAGAAGGTGACCCTCGGCACGCAGCCCACCGTGCTGCGCAGTTTCAGGTACCGCAACCGACGTTGACTCATCTCATTTTATACACTTTTTAAGGACTAAGATTTCGATAGATTGATTATTTTTCTTTGTTTATCGTTTTTTTAGCATTTTATCCTGGAAATCATAGTTATCCTGGATTATAGTAAAGCTCCGAGTATACTGATGACCATATTTCGTCGTGCCATATTTGTGTGTGTATGACCGTGTATGAGAGTTTAAATCTTTTATAAGTGGTGTTACTTCATAATAATCTGCTCCCAGGTCTCTATCAACGACTAACATCTTCGCGTGCTCGGACCGCCCCACCGTGATATTCTCGTCCAATCACAAGCTGGTGTTCTCAAACGTCAATCTCAAGGAGGTGGCGCACATGTGCTCCCTGAACGCACTCGCCTATCCCGACAGGTACATATATTTTATATAATATTACATCAAATATGAACCACTTTTTGCACCATATTTTTTCTTATTCCCAGTCTGGCTCTAGCCACGGACAGCACGGTGACAATCGGCACTATAGATGAGATACAGAAGCTGCACATCCGAACGGTACCTCTGGGAGAGACGCCGCGACGCATCGCCTACCAGGAGGCGTCGCAGGTATAGATTTAAAATATTAGGGAACAAATCGAAGGGGGACGGGGGGAACCGCAGACCAACACGCACGTTCGAGCGGGAAGCTAAAACGTCCGTTAGACTACGGCGGCTCCTCGTCTCGCTCGACTCGATATCGATTAATATCACTCTATCGTCACCGTCGATGTACGTGTGGTATAAAGCGACGGTGACACTCGGCACACTTGCAGACGTTCGGCGTGATCACGATGCGGGTGGACAAGGTGGAGTGGAGCGGCGGCACGGGGTCGCTGGCGCGGGCGAGCGCGTCCACGGCCGCCGCCTCCGCCTCCGCCGCCGCGCCGCCCGCCAAGCACGCGCCCGCGCCCGCCGCGCCGCTCGACCTCGAGCTGCACAACCTGCTCGTGCTCGACCACCACACCTTCGAAGGTTGCATCCGTTTGATACTCAATTAGCACTTAACATAGCCGTTGCGAATTGGCGACGCCGACCGCCGTAATGGCTTCGATCGCACGCTCGCAGCGCGCGGTGCGCTAATAGTAGTGCTCGATCCCCGCAGTGCTCCACGCGCACCAGCTGCTGGCGAACGAGTTCGCGATGTCGCTGGTGTCGTGCCGCCTGGCCGACGACCCCAACCACTACTACGCCGTGGGCACCGCCATACTCAACCCGGAGGAGTCTGAGCCCAAACAGGTTCTTATTACAACTATCACAACAATTTATGGATACCATGAAAACTCACGATATGAGATCTCGCAAACTAATAATCCAATTTGGCACTTTAACACATTGTCTTATGTTGAGAACTTACATTAAAATAAATAACCTTTCTCCTCTTTAATAAATTTTAAGGCAAGATTCCTATAATCTATATAATAACTAGTACGTCACTGTTTAACACCACAACAGGGAAGAATCCTGCTATTCCACTGGTGCGAGGGCAAGCTGACGCAGGTGGCCGAGAAGGAGATCAAGGGAGGGTGTTACACGTTAGTAGAATTTAACGGAAAACTTTTGGCATCTATTAATAGTACGGTGAGTGTATACCGATATATCAATAAACAAGAGTGAAATGTCTCATACGACGACATTCTACAATTAATATTAATATATGTTTCAGGTCAGATTATTTGAATGGACGTCGGAGAAGGAGCTCCGGCTGGAGTGCAGTCACTTCAACAATATCGTCGCCCTGTACCTCAAAGTTAAGGGAGACTTCATTCTGGTCGGGGACCTGATGAGGTCCATGTCGCTGCTGCAGTATAAGCAGGTTGGTGTTTATGTACCTACATAATACATTCATATTGTCACCCTCGTGCACCGTCCGAGGCTAACCTTGAGCCGTGTACTCGCAGATGGAGGGTTCGTTCGAGGAAATAGCTCGCGACTACAGCCCCAACTGGATGACGGCCGTCGAGATCCTGGACGACGACACGTTCCTGGGTGCGGAGAACAGCTTTAATCTGTTTGTGTGCCAAAAAGACAGGTCTGTACCCGACACCTATTCATATTAATTAACAGGAATACCATTGATACGGAACTCTGCCTGCGAGTGTCTCTTTACTCTTTTAGGTTCAATCAAGACGTGTCATAAATTATATCAATTGATCAGTTTCCTTGTGGTAGTTTTCTTCAGCAGCGATCGACGGCACGTCTTTATATAAATATCATTTTTGGTTGTTACCTGAAATTTAAATCTTATTCAAATAGAGCCGAGACTCTGCTCTTAAACTAGACAATAAAATTACTATTCCGAAACAACTAAATGTACAGAATGATATAAAAAAATACTTTTAAATGTATGATGTAAACTCAAACACCGACTTTTTATCTAATCTTCGATTACTCACTACTTACCATCGGACAGATTGCCGACAAAGTAACATAATCCCAAAGGTCGCAGGATCCTTCTTATTTTATTTAATAATAACACTGATATTATATTAAGCAATATTTGAAATGCATTGTAGTGCGGCGACGACGGACGAGGACCGCCAGCAGATGGGCTACATGGGGCAGTTCCACATCGGAGACATGGTGAACGTGATGCGGCGCGGAGCCCTGGTGGCGCAGCTGGCCGACACCGCGGCCCCCGTGGCGCGCCCCGTGCTGCTGGCCACCGTGACCGGCGCCATCTGTACGTGCACTACGCGAACGTGACTGTCCATTACATGAACTCTATAAAACCTTCCTTCCTCAGGTCTAGTCGTCCAATTGTCGCAGGAACTCTTCGACTTCCTCCACCAACTAGAGGAGAGGCTGACGCACACTATAAAATCGGTGGGGAGGATTCCACACTCATTTTGGCGATCCTTTAACACCGACATTAAAACGGAACCGGCGGAAGGGTTCATAGACGGAGACTTAATCGAGAGCTTCCTGGACCTCTCCAGGGATATGCAGCAGGAAACGCTACAAGGATTACAGGTACGACATTCAAAATCATTTACATCATATAGTATAGTCTTCATCTAATATAAGTTACCGTCATTTAAAATTTATTACAATAATTAAGATCCAAAATGTAAGATGTATCTAGACCTCATTAAAATACATATCACTAAATAGAAATTAGCAACAATAAATTATTAATCAGAAATGATTTTCTAAAATCAATTGTTAATTTCCGGAAGTAAGTGTAACATTATTATTAAGTTGTATTTAAAACATGGTCAGATCGACGACGGCGGCGGCATGATGCGCGACGCCACCGTGGACGACCTCATCAAGATCGTGGAGGACCTCACGAGGATACACTAGCGCATATTAAATACTTTTCTCCTAACCGACTCTTTATTTAACTCCCCGCGGTACATTTACTTTATATTGTATCATGTTAATATAGACATGTAACTGTTTGTGGAAAATATTTCACAACAACCTAAATTATTGTGTATAAAATTGATTATGTATTATTTTGTTTCATTCACGCGGCGTTACAAGTGAACCGTGATTATTATTTTGGTTATAATTAATATAACTTCTATAAATAAAACACTTGTTAAAAGCTAATATTTTATTAAACAAGGCCACAATCACAGATTGGATTACCACAATATATCATATTATGCTAGTCATATCATATTATTCAAGATGTTTGTATAGTTCAGGTAGTTATGTTTGGTCTGCAAACAGAAATATAATGTAGTCTTATGTCAAGTTTCTACAAATTCAATGTGCTACAAGCAACAAATAAAAGGAATTAAATACTCCATTAAAATAATCTAAACATAATGTACCAATTTATTTGAAGCACTAGGTGTAGCGTACATACTCATTACTCACTACTCCGCTACTCTTTGTAATCATCTATTAACATAAAAAGATAACAATGGAAAACACGGTACGTACTTGGGATTATTATTATTAGGAAAATAAATTAGCATTATTATCAATTTTGCATTCCTTACAATATGGCCCATAAGATCTGTATAAATAATAAAAATAATGTCAATAAATGTCTACTCAATTTATACAAATTTCCCACAACAAAATGTACATTACATTAAACAGTAAAGTATGGTGATTGCATCATTCATAACATTGAATGTTTCTGATAATGTTAATATAATATAAGATAGCAGTGTCAATATAAGTATTTGTAGTGCACGATATTTTATTTACCAATAGACATATATATAACCAATTACCAATGAATCCGATAAGATACAGTTTACACTTTAGGACTCACTTCCTGTACTTATCAGCCTTATAGTGCAAGAACCACATAAGAGCAAACAAACAACTCGGAGGACTTGAAATAGGTCCAGGAGAGTTTACCATGTCCTCAATTTCGGGAATAGTTTTTTCTATTACTTCTATTATTTCATCGTCTACTCCACCACCTGTAAAAAATGTCAAAGTATAAAAATATATCCAATGATGTGAACTAACGACGGATGCTACCGAGTTACCTTGTTCTGTCTTCATATCGTCTGTGACTTCACAATAAAAAAATGTTTGGAGAGACCCTTGTACTCCTACACCGGACCTAAAAAAATGTGACAAGAAAATACATCCAATTATTCTTGACCAAATCTAGACTGAAATGTAGATAAGTAAAAATTGTGTCATAATTATGAAGAACTTTATAAATGGTTCTTTTATTTAATGACAAGTTATAAAATAACCATCATGGTAAGTTTACCTATAAGAAGTAATTTTTTGCAATTTCTCAATAGGAACATTATAACCACACTCCTCAAGCACTTCCTCCTGAGCAATATTTTCTACTGGCTTATTTTTATCTATGATTCCTGCACACATCTCCAAAGCTATACCCAAGGATGCTGGGTATTTGTTGGTGTCTATAACTTTCTCTTCACGGTCTTGGGGATGAACGCAGTTATAATAAATAGCTGGTAATAAAGAAATTTTAAATAAATCAGTACTTCGAAAATACTCGAGAATAAAAAAATAAAACATTTTATTTACTCTTTGAGAACATTACCTGGACGAAATTGTTTGACGAAAATCATAACCTTTCTGGTTACATTGAATACAACAATAGCGACACTGTCGTGCACCTCCAGTAGATCCCAAGTCTTTTCTTTACCGTTCTGAGTATAATTAAACCTAAAGGGTTTTACGTACGGAGAATCCGGCAAGGGCGAAATATAAACGTTACTCAAATCTTCCATAGTTAAGTGATAAAATATTTAATAAATGTTATACTGTAATTTATAACTTTTGTTTCAAAAGTAAAGATAAGATGAAATACCGTGATAGTAAGCAAAGTCTACGTGTTATTTCAACTAAATACTCAATAGAAAGTAAATAGAATTATTAGAAATTAAATCCAAGTAATTATTGAGTTATTACTCTCAGTATCCAATTTACACCATAGTTGACAATGACAGTCGATGTTTCAAAAATTCCATTAGACGACAATATATTTTGTACCATAAATAGAATATATTTTCTAAATCGTGGTTGTAACCGATAGTGACAATTGCATTTTTATAAACATTATTATTACTATGATACTATGAATCTTGATGATCCATGATTGCCTTTATACCGTATGTACTCACGTTAATTATATTATTTGTCCAACTTGAATCGAATCCGTTCACGACTTCTGAGTATAGACGTAAAAAAATCTAGTTTTAAACTTTTTATATCAAATGTTACCGGTGTTGAACCCTAAATAAACCGTTTTAAACTATATAAAACTCATATACAAAAGTCAAAGAACTGCGTTTTCCATTTCTTTATGTGCAATTTCTTAGTCACCTGTCAGTCATTAATTTTCTAACCAATTAATGGATTATTTTAGATTTATACAGGTTTTTAAATTTTTATATTAGTTTAAACAAACAATATTAAACACTTAAAAATAAAATTAACAAACATTACATAAAATCAAATTCAAAAAAAAAAATACAATTCTGAATGGAGTTAACAAAACTATAAATGAATGAAAAAAAAATCATCAATGTATGCAGAATTAGATCCTGAGACCTTTTAATTACTGACGCGTTGCTTAAAAAATGAACAAAACTTTACGATCATTTTCTTTATAGCAACCGAATGTTTTCCAAAATCCTAATCTATATATCCTATTTTAGATCATTATAGCAGATTAACTATGTTATGCCATATTAATCTTATTTACAAACTAGCTTCACGACTGCGATTGACTTCGAATATGTTCTTTTAAATAAAACAAGCCTAAGTTACTCCTAACAACAGCTATCGATCAGTGAACGTTCTGTTGAAATTAGAGTTTACCTAGACCAAACAAACAGACAGACATACAGAGAACTTTTTTTAGCTAAATGCCGTATATACTTTTATATGCATTTAGCGAAAAGATGTTAATAGACCCTTAAAGATGTTAAGACCCTTAAAGTTTATTTATATGTGTAGATTCAAATAAATGTTATAGTGAAAGTGGTAGTTGTAGAAAAGGGCCTCAGATTAATGTATTAAAAGCTGACACTTTATACTTTTTAAGTTTTTCTTCCATATAAAATAATTCTTGATTCTTCTTAATTCTAAGACTAGTAGTTAGTGGAAAAAATCTGTATCAAAGAAAGATGACATAATATTGACAATGACTGATTTTGGTCTTAAGTCATAGTTTGGCATTGACATTTGACAAACTCGTTTTTTTCCGATAATCTTTATGAAAGTCTGCAAATATAAAATATTATATTTCCATTTATTACAATTTTCGAAAGATTTTTGTTGCAAAAATATTTACATTTTGACTATAAAATGAAAATATATCAGAGAAAGTACTAATTTGGTTTGACGTTGTGTACGCTTAAGCTCTTTTTATAATGTCGAAACCCGAAAAGGCAGCAAAGACGGGATTTGTGATTAAACTATCCAGCGAAACTGTACAAAAATTATGCGAAGATCAGGATAAGAATAAAATATACGATGAAAAGGTTTCGGAAGCTACACAAGAAGCCACTTCTTTAGTTAACACTGAAAAAGAAGAGCCAGCAAAAACGGTTTTAGAACATACATCTCAAGATGAAAAAAAAATATTAACAGATAAGGATATAAAATCTATATCAAGTGATGAAAATAAGGACACAACCGGCAAAAATAAAGATCAAATTGAAGGACAGTGGGGTGATTATGCTCCTTATATTTCATATGAAGGTGAAGAGGCTTTTTATACCGACCCAAACACAAAACAAAGATACACATGGAACAAAGAATTATGTTTGTGGGAACCTAAAGGTGAGCCTGAGGGCCGCACTTATAGTTTTGAAAATGACACTCACATATATACAGAAGCAGATGGATCAAAATTCTTTTGGGATGATGAGAAAAAAGCTTGGATTCCAAAAGTCGATGATGACTTTTTAGCCTTATACCAAATGTCATATGGTTTTGTTGATAACACATCTAGTGACAAATCTAAAAAAGAGAAACTGAAAGATAATGAGAAAAAAACAGAAATGGGAATAAAAAGGAAAAGTGAACCCACATGGTTTGACCAGTCCAATGAAAAGAATACAAAAGTTTATGTATCAAATTTACCTCCAGAACTCACTGAGGACGAGTTTGTTGATCTCATGCAAAAGTGTGGGCTCGTTGAACGAGACCCCTTTAATCAAAAAATGAAAGTTAAATTGTACATGGACAAGGAGCAAAACTGTTTTAAAGGTGATGCTCTCTGCACATACATTAAAATTGAATCTGTAGAATTAGCACTGAAGCTGCTCGATGGTAGCGATTACAAAGGTCAGAAGATAAAAGTTGAAAGAGCACAGTTTCAAATGAAAGGTGATTACAATCCAGCTTTAAAACCTAAGAAAAAGAAGAAAAAGGAGTTGGAAAAGCTAAAAAAGATGCAGCAAAAACTATTTGACTGGAGACCAGAAAAGTTTATTGGAGAGAGATCCAAACATGAGAGAATTGTTATTGTCAAGAACTTGTTTCATCCATCTGACTTTGATAATGAAGTTCAACTAATACTTGATTATCAACAGGATCTGAGGGAGGAGTGTGGAAAATGTGGGGAAGTGAGAAAAGTCGTAATATATGATGGTCATCCTGAAGGAGTCGCACAGATTACTATGAAAGAACCTGAAGAAGCTGATGCTGTCATTCAACTTATCAATGGTAGATGGTTTGGAAAACGACAAATAACAGCTGAAACATACGATGGCCGAACTAAATATAGGATTGCCGAGACAGATGCAGATATAAAAAAGAGAATAAATAAGTGGGATAACTTTTTGGAAGAAAAAGAAGAAAACAAGGAAGGGGAACCATTGAATCCGGACAATAATTCTAATGATCCAAAAGAAGAAATGGCAGTAATAAAGTCAGAGATGAAAACATAACTAATATAGCTTGTCTTTAAATAAAATTCTAAATAAAGTATTTTTTCATTTGCATTATCAGTCGTAAAATCAATACACATATTATTTTTATATGAAATATCTCACGGCACATGAGTGGTATAGGACTTTTAAGATTAATGTTTATATTTAAATTTTTTATATGTACTATTATCGGAATATTTTCACACCTCCAAAGTCAACCATGTAGCTGGCAGAAGAGAGATACTTGAAATAAAAAAAAAAAATACATTTTAAAACTAAATATTTCAAAAACGAGTGTCTTAATCGAAAACATTTTTTTGAAAACCATATTGTTTAAGATATGTTTAACAGTTTTCGGCGTCCCGGGGTACTCGTAATAATGTATATAACCCACTATAGGTGTCTTGTATACATATAGTGAGTACCGTATATACGTATAGCTACCCTAACAAAAAATATTTTCAAAATTCTATTCTACCACTTAGTAGTTGTAGTCAATATGTATGTACATGAGGAGTTACAGTTTTCTAGTTCTAAAAGTCTACAAACGGACGGACAGACGGATATGATGAAACAGGGTTCCTGGTGTACTACGGAACACAAAAAGAACAATAGTAGTTTCCCCCAGTTTTAGAATAAGTTATCTGGTTCTGAACACCAAAACAGGTCTTCTTTTAACAAATATTAGTAAGGCTTCAGGAACAACTATATAATATATTGAGATTTGCTTGTATAAAGCTCCTTTTTTTGAAATACTAACATAAAGCAGTAACAATAAATTCGAAAAATATTAAAGAACATAACAATATATATAAATATTATAATGTACAAAAATAATTAGTCTTCGTATAACAATAAGCAACAACGTCAAGTATTATTGTCGGTGACAAACATAATTTTTTATCGGAATCTATGTCAGATAAAAATTTTAGGACATAAACGACGAGCCGTCATGTTGTCTGATATGACATCTGACTGCTAATGTTGCATACACACAAGAATAACTAATTTGATTCAGCATTTCATAGTTAAAACACACAATATACAGTTAATTAATTTAGATTCCGATGAGCTGATCGTAGAAAATTCTTATGAGCTATGGAAATTGCGTATAACCCATTGAAAACGCATGCGGGCTTAAGTGTCAACTGATCTAATCGGGCTTCCCAGGCGGTCTCAATGAATAATAACAGGATATGATAACATGGCCGTGCAATCTGACTCTGGCGGGAAGGACGACGTGAAGACACAGTTTGTAACCCGAGAAGGGACCTACAGATTGATGACATTATCCGAGTACTCGAGGCCCAATCGCGTGGGGTACACAAGTGGGTCTGGTTCCACTCATGTGCGTGTGTCACTCGTCACCCTCCCGCCAGGGCCGGGAGACGGAGCTCCCGGCTCCGACGGACAAGGCTCCAACGAAAGAATATGCTTTAATCACGGGAAAGAGCTCTATGTTTATGTGTATAGAGGAATTAAGAAGGTAAACATTTCCATATTACACAACTAAAGTAAAGCTTTTAACTTTCAATGACGTTTGTTTAAATTATAACTATCAGAAAGCACTAGGAGCTGAAATGAATAACGAGCTCACTTTAAATTAAAGTAACAGAAATAGGTTATGTTTAAATACTAATATATTGGAAGTATTTTTATAATTTATTTATAATACATAGTATGCGTTAATGTTCAGATTTGTGATCATGATCAGATATCAAAATTGAAATATTAAACTAGAGCGTAATGTACATTTTTATCTTCAAGAGGTTTTACAGATAAACACATTGATTACATCCGCTTAAAACATTTACCAGGACTATGAAAGGTTATCAAGTTATAAAGTTATATGTATATTTTAGTTTTTTAACACACAACACTTGAAGAATATATTCACTATACTGTGAATATTAAATGTAATAAAACTATGGTATAATATGATTACAGACTGATGATTGGTTAACAAAAGAAATAGACCATATACAATGGGTATATGATAGTTATTTAATCCTTGTTAGAGTGTAGTAAGTCATGCCTCATTATGAAATAATTTAAATGTTTTTAACAATAACGTAACACTTAAACACAAACAGGTATTGTAATTGTAAATATCTTACATATACATATATGTTAATTAAATAGTAGTTCTGATGTGCATGAGTTATTATTAGTGATTCTTGTATCTCATTAGTGTAATTTTAATCTTTTTCATATCATTTTTTGACAGGCTGCAGATCTCACCAAACCGGTGGATAAAAAGATGTACAAGGGTACTAATCCAACATGTCACGACTTCAACACAGTCACCATGACATCGGAGACGGTGTCTTTAATTATAGGGTTTTCCACCGGCCAAATACAACTCATAGATCCTATTAAGAAGGAGTTAAGTAAATTATATAATGAGGAGGTGAGTCGTGATTTTTAGATACTTTATATAAATAAAATAGGGTTTATTGTAGAATATACGTAATATCCACTTATTATTGATTGTTAGGTGAATCATTTATAATATTTGTAATATAATTTCCAGAGGCTAATAGACAAGACGCGGGTGACATGCATTAAGTGGGTTCCGGGGTCCAGTAACTTGTTCGTGAGCGCGCACGCGTCGGGGCAGCTGTACGTGTACAACGAGGAGCTGGTCTGCGGGACCGCGCCAAACTACCAGTTATTCAAGACGGGGGACGGATATTCCATACACACCTGCCGGACCAAATCTACTAGAAATCCCTTGTATAGGTGGGTTCAGTGGATATTAACCCTTTGCACTCGGAATGCCAGCACTGCTGGCATGAAGTTTTATTCCGGCAACTCGGAATGCCAGCACTGCTGGCATGAAGTTTTATTCCGGTAACTGGGAATGCCAGCACTGCTGGCATGTTGTTGGAAGGAAATGTGAAAATGGTCTCCGAGTGGAAAGGGTTAAAGAAAATAATGTGGTTTTTAAAGTATTGTGGAATGTATGAAACTAGATATCATTAAAGATCAAACTAGCATTTGTTATACTAGTTTGATTGCTAGATTGAAACTATCAGTTTAGGAAATTGTGTGGAATATTAAACACATATAACACTGTTTGTAATACAAAGTGTACTTGCACTCTTCAGGTGGGTGATAGGTGCTGAAGGTAGCTGTATAAACGAGTTCGCGTTCTCCCCGTGCGGCACTAACCTGGCCGTGGTGTCGCAGGACGGCTTCCTGCGCGTCTTTCACTACGACACCATGGAGTTGATCGGCCGCGCGCGCTCATACTTCGGTGGCTTTCTCTGCGTGTGCTGGGCGCCCGACGGAAAGTACGTTGTGGTGGGTGGCGAAGACGACCTGGTCACCGTTTGGTCTTTTAGTGAGCGGCGCGTGGTGGCTCGCGGCCAGGGACACCGCTCCTGGGTGTCCGTCGTGGCCTTCGACCCCTACGTGGTCAGCTTTGCGGAGACCGATCGCGAGGCCGAGGAGGAGAAGAAGGCCGAGAGCGTCCAGTGCTACAGACTGGGCAGCGTGTCGCAGGATACGCAGCTGTGCCTGTGGGACCTCACCGAGGACGTGCTGAGGCCCCCGGTGCGGGCACGAGCATCCGCCCACCTGTCCCCGAACAGCCAGCACCTCTCCCCCAACGGCGTCCCGGGCACCAAGATCCCGAAGTGCGTGAAGACTAACAAGATCGGTCACAAGCACGCGGAGCTGAGCGGCGCGAGCGGGGAACCATCGGGGGCGCGGCCGCCGGCCCGCGGTAAGGCCAACAGCGTGGCCACCTTGAACATCAGCGTCGGGCGCGCCAAGGAGGAGTCGTCCGGGTCGCTCGGTGCGCACTTCACGCAGCGCCTAGCCGGATTCTCGTTCGGCGAGCGGCGCTCCGACCACCGTCGCAACTTCAGCCTGGGGCGGACGGAGCGCCCGGGGGCGGCGGCCCCGGCGGACACGCTGCGGCTCATGGGGTCGCCCGCCTGCCCGCGCTTCGACGAGTGCCCGGTGCTGGAACCACTGGTGTGCAAGAAGGTGGCGCACGAGCGACTCACGGCGCTGCTGTTCCGCGCCGAGTACCTGCTGACGGCGTGCGCCGACGGGGGCGTCAACACCTGGGCCCGCCCCGCGCGCGCCGAGCGCCGCCGGGACCGCCTCGACCTCGTCGACTAGCGCACGCACACGCTTGCACGCACACTCGTACATATGCACGTACACACGCACGCGGCCTCGTAACGGCCTCGGACCTTCGTCTCCTTGTCTCCCCCGTCTCCGGGTGTGTTCCGTGCCGTCTTCCCGCGACGGTGAGGCGGTGACGGTGACGTACGACGTACAGTGATGTGAGCATTTAATATATAATGAATGTGAATATGATACAAAGTGATGCACGAGTGGGTCCGTATTGCAATAAAATATTTATTAAATGACTTTAAATTAATTCGTGGCCATGTGTCCGGACACACGGACACGTGGAAACGGGATGTGTCATGTGATGGGAAAGGGTTGGCTAAGTTTTACTTTAAACTTGCTCCGCGTCCGATGTCATATCTTTCCTCTTTACATTGAGACATATTCACGACAGATTACCAAATTTCCAAACCCGACTCGTCCCCACTGCATCCCACGGGGCGTCGTAAAGTAAGTCGTGTGAGGTGTCTTCTGTAATCCCGTGTGACGTGCGTGTGACGCACTGATTGGATCGTGACGTGAGCGCGGGCTTTACTGCACTTGGCGGGCTTTTCTTTACATTTGACTGACTGATTCCTTTAATTAAACGCGTTAGGAGAATAGTATTTAAATAATGTAGATTTTTAGTTAAATTAGTGTTATACTTGTAGCGGAGCCCGCGGCGGGTCACCGCTCGCGTGTACATATAGCATGTAGGTGAAGCGATCAAAGATTGCAAGCGCCGCTCGGTTGAAAATGGACCTTATTACGTTGTTGTATTGAAGTCGATTTTGAAATCGAGCGGACAATATATAACGTCGTGGGCTTTCGTTGTACGAAATTAATTTATTTAATTGTATTGAATTGAAATGTTGAATCAAACGAGGTCTGTGAGACTCGACCGCCGCGGCTTACCGTCTGTGAGACCTCTCCCGGCTCACTCTTCACTCTTCACTCCTCACTCTTATCGAATATAACAAAAGTGCTTTCTCTTATTAAATATTCTGTGTTATGTAAAGTGTCTTTATTTTACATCCTCATTTTAGGTGATGACTTAATGATGACCCAATGGTGACCTAATGATGACCTGTAGACCTTTAGTTTTGGTATCCATTTTTCTTTACACTGTGATAGACACTGGTGTTAAAAGCTCAAGACATGTTTCTCTGTTCCTCACACACACACACACACACACATACACATACACAACACAACCAAAATAGTCTATTTTTGTAAGTGTGTAATATTTTAAATATCTTATATAATATTTCTTAGGTAGTTATCTCTTCGTTGTGAGCGGTGAGAGTGAATCACGGCGGTAAGTCGCTCAAGCAATGTTTATAAAAATATATTTGTGTTCGCTAAGTTATTAGTTATTTTACATAGTGTTTGTGAAACGGGAGACCTCAGCCGGCGCCGCTCTGCCGGATAGATAAATATATTTTTTAAACATTGTATCCACGTGTTGTAGTAAATCACTTGTAACTGAAGTGGAAATTTTCCTACTGTGTAGAAATATTGAAAATCTTTTACAATATTCGACATGATGCATTTATTTAACTTGTCGACGCTTGTTTTGACACACCGTTCTATCATTTAATATATCTGTTATTTTATAATTCGGCTTCCACAGAACTGACAGACGTGCTACGTTTAATTTGTTTACAACGAATTTTAATTAATCGTTTCAAAGATGTCGCCTCGTCTAAAACAAGCGTGAACTGAACCATCAATGTAACACGAGGCGCGTTCACCGAGTTGTTAATGTTTTAGAATGGAATTATTCCAATATACTCTCATCTCGTTACAATTGTATATACTAATATATAACAGATTTGTAAAGTATTTATGATTATGTGAGCTCTTTACTCCACGAGTCCTAATACACATATTACTAAATGAGTAACTTAACACGCGCGACTTCGACCCGTGTCGACGGTCGAGGTGACGCGTGTTGGGTGGCGTTGTGTTTTATTATAACGCATATATATATCCTAATATATATATGCGTTATAATAGGTAAGGTACTGCGAGTCGCGCGAGCGATCAAATTAATGTATTGAGGTGAAGTTGGTTGATGACTGTGACGAATAACGAGCCTACAGAGTTAATAAATAGACGATTCTCTTTATACTTTAATGAAGTTTCATTTCTTCGTGATTCTAGTTAAGTTGTAAGATTTTTAATTAAATTCGAGTCGAATGTTACACTGGGTTTCAATTATTATTATTTATACAGTAATCCCCCGATAACACGGTACTCTTATAACGCGTTTTCGTAAAACGAGATTTCAGTCCCTCTTATAACAGGTGTGTTCCCCCACACACATACTGTACTGTCATTAGTGACTTGAACATTCGCGAATGCGAATATTCGTTTTTTTTTATTTTCTCAACACACGCTGTTATAAGGATGGGAGGTCGCGGTGTTGATGGAAACTACACATCTTCTTGAGTAACCATTTATTACTGCCTTACATTAGAGATGCGCAGATTAATATCTTAATATATAACTATAGGTACTACACTGTTGACGGCTCTTTGGCAGTCTCGTTCAAACGATGGATTTAGATTTTTTTTAACACACACACACACGCACGCACGCACATACACACACACACACACACGACACTTATACGACAATACCTGACTTCTACCTTCTTTTAAGCCGGTTTTTTCTAACGTACTATTATCTTCGAAATGCAAATATGCAAAGATACACTAATATCCGCGACTGCAAATATTCGTTATACTTTTAATCTATACTTACATATTAATAAAATGGAAGCGTCTGTTTGTATTTCAAAATTAACAGTTCCCTAAATGCATATTTTTTTCTTTGCTGTCCGTTAGTTTTGACCAATCGCTGAACCGATTTCAGCAGGGCTATTGCGTATCTTTTTTGACAACTCAAGTGTTAATCACTATGGGAAAGTGCTTAACGAATACTTGTCAAACGTCTAATTTCGTATTGTGTAACAACAGTGACAAACTGAGATGACGTCATAAGCACCGACATCGATTGATGCCCACCGTAAATCCTTTTGACAGATAAATTTGTGTCGAAATTCTAAAATTGGTATTTTGTAACTCTAGTGGCTATCAAATAGATAAGCACCTAACTTGTCAAATAATTTTTGAAATACACTGATAAAGAGCAGTGTTTTTTGTGATTAACACTATGACCCGTCTAAAACGAATAGTATCCAAACAAAGTACCAAGGTTCAGTGAAGTGTGTTTATACATTTTAGAAGGTTAATAGTTACCAAATTAGTTAAAATTTTGTAGTACTCTGTGGTTCTAATATTGCAAAGCTAGCTAGCAAAAGGTGTATTTATTAGTTATTACTTATTACTTGAAACTTCAAACGATGGCTTCTTCGATATTATTAACTCTTGCTGAAGAAGCAAGAAAGCATAATATTTTACGCATCGAGAGACGCCGTCTTCGTGATGCTAGTGATCCCTTGCAGCTCCCAGAGAGAGAATTTGTTGCCAATTTTCGATTGAGCAAGAACGGATACCGGCAGGTTCTTGAAATACTTAGTCCACATCTCCCAGTTTCTAGGAGAAAAACTGCAGTGCGCAATGAATTGAAAGTAAGTATAACACTCATTTAATCATAATCCGTAACGTCATTGCACAGATACTTATTTCGTATAAAAATTTGAATTTATTTATCCTTTCTATTCTTTCTATTGTAGATCTTGGCAGTTCTAAACTTCTATGCTTGTGGGTCATATTAGCGTAGTGTAGGGGCATCAGTTTTGAACAGTGTGTCTCAACCTACATTTAGCAAATGTTTAACTGAGGTCACAAATGCTTTCAATAAACCGGACATCCTTTTAAAATTTATTAAGTTTCCTGGATCCCAAAGAGAAAGAGAAATTATTATGAAAGAGTAAGTTAAAAGTTTTATATTATCAAATATTATCATTATATAAAAAAATTACAATCATAAATTATGTTTTATAATTATATCATTTCACTAGGTTGATGGAGAAGTTTAGATTCCCTGGTATAATAGGGTGTATTGATGGTACACATGTGGCTTTAATTCGACCCACTGACCACGAGGAAGTATTCATTAATAGAAAAAATTATCATTCCCTCAATGTACTACTGGTAAGTAAATATGCATAAATCAAAAACTAACTATTATATTTAAATTAAACAACAAAGGTATCAAACATTTAAAATCTATTTAAGTTTATATTACTCAATAAAACATTATATTACAGATATCTGATGCAAATCTAAACATAATACATGTTGATGCATCATATGGAGGTGCATCACATGACTCTTATGTTTGGAACCAATGTGAAATTAAACAATATTTGAAAAGACTTCATGTGAATGGAGAACATTGCTGACTACTAGGTATGTGTTAGTAATATTGTTGATAAGAATAACATATATTTTAGCTAAATGTGTTATTTTATTTATTTATAATTTATTTTTATAGGAGATTCTGGATATGCACAGCGTCCTTGGATGATGACTCCTATTTTAGGTGCATCTTCTAACACTCCGGAGGAACATTATACTTCTCAACATTGTCGTGTCAGAAACACTGTGGAACGCTGCATTGGGATTTTGAAGGCAAGGTGGCGTTGTCTGTTGGCACACAGAGTACTTCACTATAATCCAATTAAGAGTGGAAAAATAGTGAATGCATGTGTTGTTTTACACAACATAGCCAATGCTCAAAAAGCCCCAATACCTCAACTAGATCACGGCGATGTGAACAGTGATCTGCAGCTCCAGGTTGTTTCTGAAACTAGACAAATGGCAGAGTTTTCAGACCGCAGTAGAGATGTCCTCGTACAACGATGATGGACAGTAAGATCCAATGTCTAAAATTTTCTTTGTTCTTTGTTTGCTTTGTTCTTATAATATTTTATAATTGAGAGTAACTTTGTAGTTAAAAACTTTTTTTATTATAATTTGCAATTTATTATTTTAGTACATTTTTTTTAATCTAGTACTTTCTTTATATATTTTTCAAATAAACATTCATGTGTTTGAATATGCTTTTGTTTTATCTTCTAAACTTAATTAATAATTTAATTTAAGTGTTCATTTGAAATTATTTCTAGTAAAAGAAAGAATAAAGCGCATGTTTTTAAATTAATTCAAAGATAAGTACAATTTGTAAATAAATATTGTATTTGTATGTAAGATGTAATTTTGTAAGATCCAAAATCAAAATTTAAAAAAAATTAGTATTTTTATGAACATATGTTAGTTAGTCAATAATTTTTAAATAGTATGCTGTACTTGAATTCTAATTTGTTGTCATATATTAATTCTATACAAAAATGTAAATTAATGTAAAAATTAAAATAAATAAATAATTGCATACAATAAAAGAAATACATTAAATAAAAGAGATGTATATTTTTTAATAAAATGTTTATTGATTATTATTATTTCTTATTACTTCTACTAATTCCTGTATAGTTTCTCTTAATAATTGAATTTCTTTGTAAGTATTTTCTAAAATCATATTTTGGCGATCTTCAATATCCATTCGCCTCATCTCCATATCATAAGCCCAACGTGGCACGTTAGGGTCACGTCTAACTGAAAATTAGAAAATAATCAATACATTTAAATTAGGCCTTCAGGATATGTACTACTTACGATGTTAATATTAAATACATACTAGGCCTCGAAATTCTTGACCTTCGTTGGCTTGTGGAGGGGAATGAAATATTTGAAGATTTTCTAAGGAGTCCTAAAAATAAAAATAAAATAGTTTATGGCTCAACTTATTGTTGATTCTAAAAAAAAAATAACCTTACTCTCTTCTCTCTGTGCTATTATATCAGAAGGTGGTGGCAATGAGGGTAATGGAGGTGAAATGTCTTCCTGGGACTCTACCTCCATTTGTAAACCTAAATTTAATGTATCGGTTGCTAAAGCAGCTTCCTCTATTATATTTGCAACAGGTGCAGCTGTCTCCTCTGTTATATTTGCAGCAGGTACAGCTGTCTCCTCTATAGATATCTGTAAAATATTTTATCAAGTATTTACAAAAAAACAGCACAAATATAGTGAGTAAATTTGCAAACATTATAATTTATATATTGAGAAAAACTTATGTTTCATAAGAGTATTTTATAATGTGTATAATATATAACTATATATTATGTTAAAGTTTAATACTAATTAAAAAAACTTGAAAGACTAACATTCACAGGTATCCGTACTTCTGGTGATCCCTCCACTGCCACTTTACCGATAAGTGCCAGGACTCTCTCCTCCATTGCAGTAAGGGGAACAAATTTACTAGGTCCCCCACCAGTTGAAGAGGCATTCCTCCTTAAATCTGCAGCCTTTGTTTTGGTCCGTGCTTTAAACTCTATCCAGTACTAGGCATTCAATACAATTAGTTATAATTTCAAATTTATATCATTATAGGTAACTTTACCAACTGTTACTTCATTCCAGATAATTATATTTTTAAAAATTAATATTAAGGAAAAATAATGTAGCAAATATTAATTTATAAGATGACGAAAAGACTAAAATTATTAATAAAACAACTTACTCTGCGCCCTTGGTCTGGTGCTTTACTGGTTCCCTCTGCAAGAGAATTGAGCTGCATTGCCAATGACTGCCAAGCCTGTCGTGCAGCCTGATTGGCTTGTGGCCCTTGGAAACGTCCTAGAGCAATGGGAGTATGAGTTTCTGCAAACTCTACGAGTAACTCCACTTGCCTGGGGGAAACTTTTCTTGGTGCTGGCATCTAATGAGGTATAATAAATATGAAATATTTTTTTTTATGGGGAAATATTATATTTTAAGAATTATAATACAATATTTCATAATTAAATTTACTTTGTGGTCAGTAAACTAATTATAAATGCAAAAAGAAATAGAAATAAAAAAATATTTATCTTTTGCTATCTTTTAACAACAAATTGTACACTAGTCTTGTTTACTTCACGAACGAACTTGTCCCATTAAGGGCTCCCAAAAATTATTACCACTATATATAATTCTTTTTGACTCCTCTGAGTAGTTTGTTACATTACTAAGCACCATAGAACCGCTGATTGACATCGGTATATTTTTTACAATGATTGTTAAATAGGGGTCGTGTTATACTCCTAAGCACCATGATACTTATAACCTCTGATTGACATCTGTTTACACTTGACCCAACATTAGATTAACTATTTATTGTTTTTAAAATAAGATAAAAATGTTTATATTAAGGAACGTATGAGGAAAAGTTGATAATTTTAAAAACTGAATTCAATTATAATTTAATGTGTACATTTTATTATTTTTGGCTGTTATTTTGACAGGGCTTTGTATTCGTAAATAAGAAAACATAAACATTGTTGATATTCGAGTGTTCGGGACACTTAAAACATTCTAAATGAAAAAGTCACTCCAAACCTTTCAGTTAATATTGTTCTAAGTGTATTTTTTATTTGGTGACATAAAATCGATAAGCACCAGTAATGTCACGTAATCCGATGAAAGGAACCGTAAATGGATACGCACTCATTGTAATACGCAATACCAATTTAATGACACTCTCAGTGGCCATCGATGTTCGGTTCGCAACTAGAGTCCGATGGGCACTAAAACTGTCAAAGTTAGCCAATAGCCCTGCAGGAGGACTTTCACTGGCGGTTAGCTGATATTATAAGGAGTAACTTCGGCTATTAATTGTAAAAAATATATTCTGAACGAACGGAGTCACGGACACCGCTAGTATTATATATAATTGGAAAGAAATATTAATTATGGCGAGACTATTTGTAATATAAAGGCGACTAATGCAATAAAACACAGCAATCTGTATATCTATGCGTATATTGAACTACTAGAAGCCGGGGTCCCAGGTGGTGGTCTCCTTGACCTGCACGGTGCGGTAACACACCACGGAGTCCCCGGGCTCCGCGCGCACCTCCGCGTCCTCAAACCGCAGCCCGCACTCCATGTCGCGCTTGATGGTAGGAACCTCGTCCTTCAGGTGCTTCATCGACGCCAGCTTACCTGGACGGGGTTTGGTAAATTACCTTTGGAGTTAACTGGCACTGGTCTTCAGCTCGTACCGTGTATGTTATCATTGTAATTGGAACAGAGTGTAAAGAGAAAAACGATCTCTTGAACACTCGAGCGACGAGAGTTACTGTCGCCCTCGGTCTCTCGAACGGATAGTACAGGAGTTACAGGAGTAACAGTTATTGTACAGGAATAACGAACCATGCAATATATCGACCGTGAGTTCTGGAGGACGGAGCTACAAATAGCTACGTGGAATGTAAGGGGAGGAATGGAACAGAAGATGAATGAATTATTAGATGTGATGGATGACAAAGATCTGGATGTTATTTGTGTGTCTGAGACCAAACGAAAAGGCAATGATACGACCGATTTGCCTGGCAACCGGGTCGCTTTCTGGGCTGGGGTTCCAGAGGGTGAGCGAGGTTGCCAAGGTGTAGGCGTATTATTGTCCTCTCGAATGGTTAATGCAATGGTAGAATACAAGGCGATTAACCCGAGGCTTCTTTGGGTTCGCTTTAAGCTGGGGATAACAAGAGTATTCTTGTTAGCCATGTATGCGCCAGTATCCTCAGCTCAAATGAGCGAGCTCGAGGAGTTTTGGGAGAATGTCAGGGATGTTCTAAGTAGTGTCAGAGATAATGAAAAGTTGATAGTATGTGGAGATATGAATGGATGGGTTGGAACCGCGCGAAGCGGTTACGAAAGCGTGCTAGGCAAATATGGTGATAAGAGGGTAAATGAGGCTGGAAAGCTTATTTTGGAATTTTGTAAGGAGAAAAATTTGTTTGTGGCAAACACGATGTTTGATCACAAACAAATTCACATGTACACATGGGAGCGAGCGGAAGAAAGAAGTATGATTGATTTATTCCTAGTGGACCAGCGTATTCGAAGTCAAGTTATGGACACGCGAGTGTTCAGAGGTGCTGATCTGGGAACGGACCACTATCTAGTCGTTGCTAGAATAAGAGGTTTGTTCGCAGGTTGGCGCAGCCGCACGACGTGTCCAAGCTTGGCGTCGAATTATCGCATAAGAAGCTGGAAGCTTCAGGATCCACCGATCAGAGAGGAATATCAAGAGAGGGTTTCCAAGAAGCTTGAAACCTATGATTCTGGAAATGAAAGTGTTGAACTATGCTGGCAGAACCTTAGGAATGGTATGGTGAAAGTAGCGACAGAAGTATGTGGTAAAAGGAAAAGAGGTTTTAGTAAAAAGCGCGATGAATGGTGGGATGATGAAGTGAAAGACGCTGTAGAGTTAAAGAAGAAAGCATGGCTGGATTATAAAGCCTCTGGTAAGGATAAAAGTATGAGAGAGATAAGAAAAAGAGCGTACAAGCTGCAAAAGCACAAAACGAAAGCACTTATAAAGATGAAGCGTGAAAATTCTGAGAGAGAAAGGGATGAAAGGTTGACGAACAACTTCCGGGAAAACACGAAGCTTTTCTGGCGAGAAGTTAGTGGTTCCCGGGGTTGTTCGGTAACCTGTAGAATGAAAGGGGTGCTTTCGAAAAGCAGTGAAATGTTAACTGAGCAAGCACACGTTTTGCAGCGGTGGGCGGAATTCTATAAGGAGATGTATGAACGTGAGGACGCCTCGGTCTTGACTACCAGCGTAATGCTGAGTCAAGATGTAGCCGATGGTGAAATCAGTTTAGAAGAAGTAGAGAACGTGATTCGAAGTCTGAAATGTGGTAAGGCTGCGGGAGCAGATGAAGTTACTGCCGAGATGATCAAATATGGTGGGCCACGCGTCTGGGACTTTTTCTGGTTTTTATGCAATTTATGCTGGAAATCTGGGGAGGTCCCAGACGATTGGCGAAGTGCAGTCATCGTACCTTTGTATAAAGGCAAAGGTTCACAGATAGACTGTGCAAGCTATAGGGCCATCAGTTTGATTAGCTTGGGCGGTAAAGTTTATGCTAAAATTTTAGCGAGAAGAATGCAAGAGAGATCTGAAAGGATGTTGTGGGAGGCACAAGGAGGTTTTAGACCTGGAAGAGGGTGTATAGATCAGATCTTTTCCCTCCGCATGATCACGGAAAAGTTTTTGGCCCTAAACCAAAAGGTTTTCTGTGCTTTTGTGGATTTGGAAAAGGCGTTTGACAGGGTTGTGAGAAAGAAGTTATGGGAGATACTGCCCCGATACAATGTGAACGGACCCTTGCTACAGGCTGTAAGGTCTCTTTACCGAGATCACTCAGCCTGTGTGCGAGTAGGAGCTGGCATGTCGCCCTGGTTTGACATCCAATCGGGTGTTAAGCAAGGTTGCGCTATGTCAGCTTGGTTGTTCAATTTGTATTTGGATAGTTGTCTCCAAGGAGTGAAAGATAGTGACATGGGAGTGAAAGTAGGTGACCTTAAGGTCAATTGCTTACTATATGCAGATGATGCAGTGCTCATTGCATCATCAGAATGCAATTTGCAGGCATTGGTCACCACTCTGAAAGATGGGTGTGAAATTAATGGTCTTAACCTGAATGTAGATAAGACGAAGGTTCTGATATTTGAAAGAAATGAAGAGAGAACAGAATGTAAGATCAACGTGAATGATAAGATAATAGAACAAGTGAATGAAGTGGTATATTTGGGAAGTATGTTTAGCAGAGACGGAAGATACGAAATGGATGTGGAAAGGCGTATTGCTGCTGGTAACAGAGTCAATGGTGCTTTGACTGCATTGTTGAGACGGCAAAACGTCAGTATAGCTGCACGTTTGGCTGTACACAATGCAGTTTTGCTACCGACACTGTTATACGGCAGCCAAACGTGGGTAACACAGAAGAAGAATGTAAGAAAGATGAATGCTGTGGAGATGCGATCTCTTCGCAGAATATACGGAGTCAGTCTAGCTGATCGAATCCGCAATGAAGAGATCCACAGAATGGCAGGTACTAGCGAAGATGTCACGGTGAGAATGAAGAAGAACGTGCTCAGGTGGTTTGGGCACGTTGAACGAATGAGTGATGAAAGAATGGTAAAAAAGATTTATATGGGAAAAGTGAGCGGTAAGAGAGACAGGGGGAGGCCTCGAGTGACCTTCGAAAATACAGTAGCTACGATACTGGAGGAAGGTCACGTAAAAAGCATGAGGACCCCCCGGAGGGCATGTATGAAGAAGTTGATGTCTGTGGCCGAGGCGAAAGAGGTATGCAGAGACCGTAGCGTTTGGCGCTCCGTCGTCTCTGGCTACCCCGCAAGGGATATGGCGTGAAGGTGAAAAGAAAAAAAAAAAAAAAAAAAAAAAAAAAAAAAAAAAAAGTTATTGTACAGGAATAACGAACCATGCAATATATCGACCGTGAGTTCTCACCGTCGTACACGACCTCCCCCCCTCGGACGAGCCGGTATAGGGCGTTCCTGACGAGCGACCCACGGACGCACCGGCAACCCGCCACCGGGACCTTCTTCTTCCCTTCTGACACCTGGAACTCCTGGAGGACGTTCGCTTCACCTGATGGAACGGAAGAGAGTTAGTTTCTAGACTTTCCAAAGTTACAGCACCTGAGCCTCACAGCACGTCAGTTCATGTCGCGGGCGCTAAGTGCGAGTCGAGCTCGACCGCTGCGACGTCTACGGCCGTTGTAATTGGTAACCTTAACCAAAGTGGTATGTACTAGTCCTCACCCAGTATCTCTTCCCGGGTGGTGGTGGGGAGCCTGGAGCTGAGCTCGTCCCGGAGGTCCCCCACCAGCTTGTAGATGACGTTGTGCCTCCTGATCTGCACGCCGGCATCCTTGGCCTCCACCGCCACCTCGGGAGGGACCACCACGTTGAAGGCGTATATTATCGCGTCGAAGGCCCGCGCTATCTGTGTTAAACTCACGTGTCACTGGGTTCCCTATTCGGAATCCCTTCTAACATTAACTATCAGTAGTAGTATACTACTGTATTTTAATTGATTCGTCTTTCGTCCTGTATCTGTCTGTGTGTGTCTTGTCCTACATCTTTGTATATGACCTGTGCTATATCTATGTGCGTGTGTGTTTTTTTTTTTATGGAATAGGAGGGCAAACGAGCTGGCGGGTCACAGATGATCTGTGATCACCGCCGCCCATAAACTCTTGCAACATCCGAGGATTTACAGGAGCGTTGCCGGCCTTGAAGGTGGGAGTAAACGCCTTTTTTGAAGGTACCCATGTCGTACCGATCTGGAAATTCCGCCGAATTCGTTCCACATTCGAGTGATACGAGGAAAAAATTTACTTGAGAACCGCACAGTGGAGGATCGCCACGCATCCAGGTGGTACGGATGGTATTGGAGGCGATGGCGCGCTGTGCGGTGATGGAATTCAGCGGTAGGCATCAGATCGAATAGCTCTTCGGAACACTCTCCGTGGTAAATGCGGTAGAAGACGCACAGAGTCTCTTCGCAATGCCAAAGAGTCCAGCCGTCCACAGAGCACCAGGTTCCCGACAATCCGAACAGCTCTCCGTTGTACGCGGTCAAATGGTAGAAGCTGATATTGGGGTGATCCGGACCAGAGATGAGAACAGTACTCCATGTGTGGCCGGACTTGCGCTTTGTAGAGCGCAAGTCTTTGGCCAGGATTGAAGTACTGCCTCGCTCTATTGATCACGCCCAATTTCATCGAGGCCAACTTGGCCTTACTCTCCAGATGAGCTCGAAATGTCGAGACCCAGTATTCTGATACTTGGCGAGGCAATAAGGGGAGTGCTCTCGAAGAGCGGTAATACGACAAATGGGGTTTTCTTAGTGGTAAACGCGCAAACCTGTGTCTTCTGGGGATTGAACTGAACGTGATTCAGTTCACCCCACTCAGAAACCATCCCCAAGGAAGTCTCTATAGAAGACACAAGTTTCTTTCGGCACTCGTCGACGTTTTAGATATTCAACATATCATTGATGTGCAGGAGGAACAGAGTTGGGGATAGCACGCAGCCTTGGGGTACACCAGCGTTCACGGGCTTGGAGTTCGAGCAAAAACCGTCGAGAACGACCTGTATGCTCCGCCCAGTGAGGAAGCTGGTGATCCACTTGCATAAACTCTCGGGAAGCCCATAGGAAGGTAGCTTCGAAAGAAGCCCCTTGTGCCATACACGATCGAAGGCTTTCGCCATATCCAGACTAACTGCCAGACCCTCTCCCTTGCTTTCAATAACAGCTGCCCAACGGTGCGTAAGATATAACAGGAGATCACCAGCCGATTGACCATGCGACCAGGCGAAAGCCATATTGCCGGTCATTGACCAACTGGTGATTCTCGAGGTAGGTTAGGAGCTGCTTATTGACGATGCTCTACATTATTTTGGAGAGAAGAGAGGTAATGGCGATAGGTCTGTAGTTAGCTTGGTCCGAGCTATCACCTTTTTTAGGGATCGGATAGACAAGGGCACGCTTCCATGAGACCGGGACTACGCCTTTAAGGTAGGAGTACCGAAATAGACGCGTTAGCACTGGTGTCAATTCAAGGGCACATGTTCGTAGCACAACTGGGAGATACCATCTGGCCCACTCGACTTATGAACTGCAAGTAAAGGAGAGCTTTTCGGATGAGTTTTTGCCGAAAAACTATTTCCGGCATTAAGCTCGGACACCGCGGGATGATAGGCGGTGTCTTCCCCTGGTCGTCCAAAAGTAGAGTTTGAGGCACAAAGAGTACCCAAGAGATTGGCTTTCTCTTTTGCCGTGTAGGCTAGAGAGTCGTTCCCAGTGTGCAATGGCGGTAGGGATGGCTGACAAAAGTTTCCCAGCTTTGCTTTAGACAGCGCCCAGAACTTGCGCGTGCGAGGCGGGTACTTTGCCAGCTGATCCCCAATTTTGACGACATGCTTGAACTTTGCTCTAGCAATTTTCCGTTTGAAGAATCTGGAGGCACGATTATATTTTCTCTTCAGAACTCTAGAGTTCGGATCCTTAGTGAAACGCATTAGCCCAAGCTTGATAAGCCTGCCGTTTGCTAGCTGCTGCAGCCCTGACAGACGCATCAAACCAAGGCCGCGATCTGCCACCAAGTGGTACCACAGAGCTTGGTACAAATAGTTCCATGCCCTGAAGTTTCACATCAGCTACAGCCGCAGCGCAGTCACTAGGATCATTGGAAGAGAAACAAATCGGCCCCCTTGGGTAGGATGCAAAAAAGGACCGCATTCCATCCCAATCCGCTGACTTGTAGTGCCAAACGCGTCGAGTCGCAGGTCTTGTGCGAGCTGGGCGTTCAATGGGCACTACACTCCGTACCAAGCAATGATCAGAGGACCCCAAGGGAGCCTCGACAGTGACTTGTACTTTCCGGGATGTGTAGTCAGCAGAAGATCCAACAAAGAGGGCATATGGCTGTCCACATCCGGTAGACCAGTATGCGTCTTGACCAATTGGGACAAACCATTTGCCAGAGCAAAGTCAAACACAGATCTCCCCGCGTAGTCGGTGGCACGTGACCCTAGCCAATCGGCATTGTGCGCATTGAAGTCCCCGAGGACTACGACTTCGGCGGAGGGAATCTGTGAAAGCAGATCGTCAATCTTCGCCTAACATGGCCCAAGAGTTGAACCGTTTCTGCATTACCACTATGGGACCTGTAGAGGCACGCGTAGACTCTGACATGGTCGTCCATGTCCACGCGCAGCCAGAGTACAGACAGGTCCCGACCTTCAAAAACCTAAAGGCGACGGTAGCAAATATCCTCCTTTACGAACACAGATACCCCGGCGTGTGGTATAAAATGGTGTTCTAGTTTATACCCGAGGTGTGACAGGTACGCTGTATCGCTAGGTTGAGATATCTGCGTCTCCGTCAGAAACAATAAGGCCGGCCGCGCCGTCTCTAGATGATAGTGGACGGCGTTCCAGTTGGAATGAAGTCCCCGGATGTTGCAATAGTCCACATTTAGAGTGATGTGAACCAAATGAATTTGGTTACTACACGTCGGTCTTCTGTGAGAGGGTGGTCCTTCCCCGGTCGAGCCAGCCCAATACGAGCTGCAGTCAGAACTGCATCTAGGCTCTACCACCTAAGCGCCTTGTCCTATATCTGTGCATATGTCTTGTACTTTATCTGTGTGTATGTCTTGTACTATATCTGTGTGTATGTCTTGTGCTATATCTGTGTGTATGTCTTGTGCTATATCTGTGTGTATGTCTTGTGCTTTATCTGTGTGTATGTCTTGTGCTATATCTGTGTGTATGTCTTGTGCTTTATCTGTGTGTATGTCTTGTGCTATATCTGTGTGTATGTCTTGTGCTATATCTGTGTGTATGTCTTGTGCTATATCTGTGTGTATGTCTTGTACTATATCTGTGTGTATGTCTTGTGCTTTATCTGTGTGTATGTCTTGTGCTATATCTGTGTGTATGTCTTGTGCTATATCTGTGTGTATGTCTTGTGCTTTATCTGTGTGTATGTCTTGTGCTATATCTGTGTGTATGTCTTGTGCTATATCTGTGTGTATGTCTTGTGCTTTATCTGTGTGTATGTCTTGTACTATATCTGTGTGTATGTCTTGTGCTTTATCTGTGTGTATGTCTTGTACTTTATCTGTGTGTATGTCTTGTGCTATATCTGTGTGTATGTCTTGTGCTTTATCTGTGTGTATGTCTTGTGCTATATCTGTGTGTATGTCTTGTGCTATATCTGTGTGTATGTCTTGTGCTTTATCTGTGTGTATGTCTTGTGCTATATCTGTGTGTGTCTTGTGCTATATCTGTGTGTATGTCTTGTGCTTTATCTGTGTGTATGTCTTGTGCTATATCTGTGTGTATGTCTTGTGCTATATCTGTTTGTGTCTCACATCCAAGTCCCCCGGCGTGACTCGCCCCACCCCGTAGTGCGCCAGTCGCAGCGTGACGCGCGGTTCGTTGCAGGTGTCCAGTATGTCCAGGATCGCCTCCACCGACCCGTCCACGTCCCCTGCACGCCGACGCAACTCTTACATACACTTACGTAACGGATTCAGAATGAGAGTACATTTATTTAGTGTTTTATGTTGACGTTTATGAAAAGCAATATCGGATGACGCTGCAGTCTTGGAAATATAAATCTATTTCGATTTTATTAACATTTAATAAAACATTTGAAACGGTTGTGTTGAATCGCCTGTATCACTCTAATTACCTGAGTCGCCATGCAGTACTATACGCTCCTACTGCAGCTCGTGTAATAGATAATATTCTACAATTGATGTGTGATAGAAATAAAACAAAATGTGTCTGTTTGACGACACCGTACTGACGGTATTAAGGTGCCCTCAATCTAAAAGTACCGTATTATCTTTAAAAATTGAGATCCAAGCTGAGTGACCTGAGCTCCGATCGGTACAAAGTTTATTTAACGAGGAATCATTACCGGGGTCAGTTTATTTGACATGACGTGTCTCCTACCCTTCACCACCACGCTGAGCGCCAGTTGCCCGTCGTCGCGTATCATCTTCTGTCTGGGTCCCGTGGGTTTGAGCCGCAGTCGTCCGATCGCTCTCTTGTGCTCGAGCTGCCGGCGGTACTCCTCCCTGTGCGAGCTCTCCTTCTCCGATATGGCCTCGGAATCCATCGCCTGCTTCTCCTTCATCCGCTGGTTGTTGCGCCACCTCATGACTTCGTTGGCCCGTTTCTACGTTCAAATTGTACGCGATTAAGACGTTGATCGAATTTAGAGATCGAGATGAAGAAAACGAACGAACCTCCGAGTCGACCTCGATGACGTAGTCGCCGGCCGAGGGCATCTCCCGCCACCCCAGCACGCCTACGGGCGTGGCGGGCGGCGCCTCGTCCGCGTGCGCGCCCTCCGCCGTCTGCAGCACTCGCACCTGACGCCAGAGAACATAGTAACGTACATACATACACTTCACCTTAGATGAGGTGGACAGACTATATACATAGTCATACATATATTTGACAGTACCTTGGCCCACCCCGTGCCCGCCACCAGCACGCACCCCTTGCGCAGGGTGCCGCGCTGCACCAGCACTGTGGCCTGCTTACTGGGAACATACACACATACATGTAGTTAAGACACTTACATAACATGAGACCAAACTAGGATACTATTATATCAAATAATAAATCAGAATCAAAAGAATAGATCACTGGGTCTGTTTAAACTAAACTAGACGACACGTTAACCAAATCGAGATGAAACATTGCAATTTGTTCTTTACTGTATTAGTGTTAAGGCTCTTTTATGATCGCATTACTTTTAACACTTAAAGCCGTTATTTGTCTTCAATGTTTTATTTTGGACTGAACACACGTGGAAATAACTTTCAAATAGATGAGAATACATTTATTAAATAATGAATGCTGAGGAAAATAATTCCTTCCTCTTCCTTTACTGTACTCTCACTCACCCCGTGGTGGGGTCCAACAGCGCCTCCACGACCACCCCCTCCACGTACCCCCCGGGGTCCGCCCTCAGCTCCATGAGCTGCGCCTGCAGCGTCAGCGCCTCCACCAAAGTCTCCAGATTCTGTTTCTTCAGAGCCGATATGGGAATCGCTTGGACTTCACCCCCCAGAGCCTCGCAGACTATTCCGTGTTGAGCGAGCGACTGGAGGGTCTTATGCTGGAATTGTTAACTTTTAGGTGAGGACTAAATGACAGAACGAATGAACACATAAAGACAAATGAGGGCATACCTACAATGTTCACGCCCGGCTTGTCCATTTTATTGATGGCCACCAGGATAGGCACTGTAACAATGAGACTTAGTGTCAGGGTACATGCAGAATGAGCATCGAACACACGACCCACTGATGAGAGATAGCTTATTGAGTAATAATAAAAATTCAAGGAAACGGTCGCTAAGTCTTAAATACCTAATACATTTTTAAATGTCAGCGCCAGTGAAAGTCACTGACGAGAGATGCAACAGTGATACCGTCGCAGTTACAAGCAGACAGAAGCGTTATCTGAAGATGCTTGGTTACTCTGTTTCACAAGATTTATTTCATTCGAACATATACCTTTAATGGGTCTTCGACGCCGGGATGGTATGCACCACCATCTCACCACCGCCACCACCCCACACAACACTCATCCTAAGCCTCCTGCGCCATCCGCACGCTCTCCGCCTTCTGGTTCATGACACTGTCGTCGGCCACCACCGGCGCCACCATCTCACTCACTGAACTACACCACACAACACTCACCCTCGGCCTCTCGCGCCATCCGCACGCTCTCCACCGTCTGCTCCATGACACCGTCGTCGGCCGCTACCACCAGCACCACTATGTCCGCTCCCCGCGCCCCCCGGGACCGCATGGATGTAAAGGCGGCGTGGCCGGGGGTGTCCAGGAACGTCACCTTATCTCCCGACGGGAGCTTGACTGGTGTTACACAAATACTTATTTGGGCACATCACTCACGATTAAATATGTAAAAGGTTTGCCTGGTTTCATTTACTCTAATTATATTTTGGAACGAAGTTCGTAACGCGATTTACGAAACGACTTACTTAGAAATAGTCACTACTAATACTACTAACGAAATGCCGTATGCCGTGGTTTTACCTACCTTAAATTTTCAAGCTAAAAGCGACTTTTATTTTATTTCTCGGAAACGGTACCTTTTACGGAAAAACTTTTGGTACCTAAATTTAGAGTAAAAAATAACCTTTCTATTAAAAATACTTGTGATGCAAGAATGTTTACCAGAAAAAAGTTATAATTTATGTTGTTATGTGCCATAAAGTTTTAAATAAATATTTTATTTTTTCCCCCAAGTTATTGAAGTTAGGTTTTCGGTTTATCTACATTAGTTATAGGTGTTCACCAAAGACATCATATAATATGAACGCGATTGATCTGCTTTGTATAGGGAAAAAGTTATGGTCGAAAAACTGAAATCAGAAAAGTGAGGACGAACTTGACCTTCATTTTTGGATGGTTGATTTTTGTGCAAAGTTTGAAAGCGATCCGAGCAAAACTGCGGCCGCTATCGTGCTGACAAAAGTCGAATCTGGACGCACGCACGCATATACAGATATATATATATATATATATTCTTTGAGGTCTACCCAAAAGTAAGTTGATATAATTGTATAATATAATACAAGTATTACAGTTTACGATTAGTTTGATCATACCTTGAAAGGCACCAATGTGCTGGGTGATGCCTCCGAACTCGGACTCGACCACGGCGGTGTCCCTGAGCGAGTCCAGCAGCGTCGTCTTCCCGTGGTCCACGTGCCCCATCACGCACACCACGGGAGGACGCGCCCGGAGGGACTCCGGGGCCGCGGGAGGGGCGGGGACGACATCTCTGTTCTATTGACACGTTCATTTTGTGTTATTAAGGAAAACAAACACCATATACAATAACATATCTTAACTATTATTATAATACAGTTCATTCGGTGGTCAAGAGTCAGCAGTGTTCAATGGTTACATTATATTATATACAACTTACTGTTCAGGACGGGAGTGGCTTTGATTGTGACAAACAATTATGAACACTGTGTCAATGTCTGTCTCAGATAACTTGTATTCAGGTAGCAAATGGTGTTATATACACATTATGTGATTCTTGTGACATATAAATATCTAAAAATGCAATTTATAACAAATTCCTTACCAGCTCTTCATCTTCTACTGCGTCAGGTCTGGGCACAATTTTAAATCTATATCCGGAAATTTTGACAATATCCCTAATTATCTGAGGATTATGTATCACTGAACTCTCTTTGTATGGTACTTCGGAATTCTTGTCGGCAAACTGCAGAGTGTTATAAACATGATCTGAAAAATGTACACATTCAATCATTTTCATTGTTACATGGCAAGTGAGAGTACAATGTGTTGAGTGCAGCATGATACAGAAAAATGTTTCAATTACATTAACTTATAAGAAACACTAATCATTGTACATGGCTTACTTGCTTATAGACTTATACACAAGCATTGAAATGATATACACACATGCTCTTTTAATACAAGTATTGCCAAAAATATGTACTTGAACAATGTGTATCGACTAACCAACATCCTTTTGTAGTACACCAGCTATCTCCCTAACAGTCATGTTACGCCATATCCCAACCACCTCTGACCCTGCCTTGGGAGAATATCTGATTACCCTCTTGCCTTGATTTTCAATAGCCTAAAAATGTATAAATATTATATATTGGTTGGCACCGAGCACTTAGGCCGTGGGCTTGTTTTTTAAGATTATCTTCATTTATAATAGTTATTAGGAAAATATTGTCAGTATTGCCGTAGGTCTCGGCATCTAGTGTCACAACCACAGAGGAAGGTGTTTTGGAAAACATAAATGTAACTAAAGTAAAACAAGTGATTCTACAAATGTGTAATAACTTATTGATATTAATAATGATCTGTAAACAAATTAAAACAACGGCCAACAGTAGAGCTCTTTTTCACAACCCAAGGTTCTGATGATATTACATATTACATACCTTCTCTTCAACTGATTTTCTCTTTTTATGAGATATACTTGATAGTGATAACTGTCTGATTTGCCGTTTCCAAGTTTGCAATTCATTTGAATAAATCTTATTTGGTTCTAATAGTTTATGTAAGTCAGTTTTATAATTTCTTACAGATAGCCTGTAATCCATTAATACAAGGTAAGACTCCAAATTGCCCACTATTTTGTTATAATAATTTGCATGTTTATTCTAGTTTGTTCAGTTTGAATTATCTATAATCATACTCACAACCCCAAAAATTACTAAGCCACATTTACAGAAATTATACTTATTTATGAATTGCGACCCCAACTAGCTAACAATAATTAAAAGTAATTCATAATGTTACATCATTAAATTATGATGTTTTCTAAATAATTATACTAAACTTACCACCTAAACAATACACCTCTGTACATGGTGTTATATATATTATAATATTAATATTAATTCATTTCAGTTGTAAATAACCACAGTTTATTATATGGGTAATGGTATAAAATAATCATAACATAACCTAGAAACTCAGATACTAGGGCTTAGCAGCTCACACTTGACAGTTGACACTTCTAATCGTCCAAAAAGTAAAATGATGAACCAATTTTTTTATCTGCCCTTGTACCTTTGAGAGATGTTTTTGCGGAAAGAAAAATAAAATCAGAGACAAATTATTATACAATATTATTTTTTAAGCTTAGCTTACAAAGGGATGTTTAAGAACATGGATATTTGTATTGTTTACCAACTAATAAGCACCATTAATTTGTTAGATATTATTTATTAACTTTAAAGCTATAATGTTATATTTAAATATTTATAATGTGCTAATATTTTTAAAATTTCTTTGTTTTTTGTGTAATTAAGTAATTATGCTTGTTATAAATTATCATCATCTCAGAGAAAAATCTTAAATTTCCTTTATGGTCACTACAAATCAGTCATAGACAAATACTATTTATGTCCGCCATTCATTCTTTTGAGTCGCTTTTTCGTTTTACGATTTCGTAGGGAGCACGATTTGTCATCGAGTTAGACGCAACATCATAGTCTAAAACCAATTACGTAGAAACAGAATAAGCTGCATATCCATATCTTGGCATTATCACAACTTTTTATTTAACGGTTCAATTTAGTGTTACAAATTTGTAGTTCACTTGTATGACGAGATCATATCTTGAATCCAGTGATGCTCTTCCTGGCCTTTAACGTTATCGGCAGTGACGTTAAATCGAATGCCTGATGGTGTGGAAACTATGTACGAATAGCAAATCAGTACAGCGGGACTCAGCATGGGGGCCTTTTTAAACAAGCCCGAAATTAAGAAGTACAACGAGAATGGCGAAGGTAACGGACTACGCTATGGCGTGGCGTCGATGCAAGGCTGGCGTATGGAAATGGAAGATGCTCACCATGCACAGCTTACTCTAAATGAAACATTATCTAACTGGTCATATTTTGGCGTATTTGATGGCCACGCGGGGGCCAGGGTGTCAGCACACTGTGCCGAAAATCTGCTAGAATGTATCTTGCAGACCGACGAATTTCGGCGAGAAGACATAGCGGAGGCAATTCGTACAGGTTTTTTGGATCTTGACAAAAAAATGCGAGAATTGCCCGAGCTTTCCAACGGTGAGGAGAAGTCAGGTTCAACGGCAGTGTGTGCTTTTGTTTCACCAAAGCAGATATACATAGCAAATTGTGGCGATTCTCGTGCGGTTTTGGCACGGAATGGAGCTCCCATATTTGCGACTCGAGATCATAAGCCGGAATTGCCAACTGAAAAGTCTCGCATTGTTCAGGCGGGGGGATCGGTGATGATACATCGTGTAAACGGTAGTCTTGCGGTGTCGCGGGCTTTAGGTGATTATGAGTACAAAAAGGTACTGGACCTCGGACCGTGCGAGCAGCTGGTGTCTCCCGAGCCCGAGGTGTCCGTACATGAGCGTTTGGATGCAGAGGACGAGTTCCTCGTGCTGGCCTGTGATGGAGTATGGGATGTAATGAGCAATGAGGCATTGTGTGCATATATTCACTCACTATTGCTTCTCACGGATGACCTCGTGGCTATCACTAACCAGGTGATTGACACCTGTCTGTATAAGGTAATTATATGTAATTTAATATAGATCTATATTTAGATTTCTACATAAGTGTAGTTGGAATAGGTACAGAATTATGTATAGCTATTATTAATTTCTCATAATGCCCGTAACCACAGAGTTTCCTTGTATTAGTTTTGGAGATAATATTGAAAAGTGTCTGAGGAGCGAGACTAATCTGAGAACGGTTTAAAAACATGTTTGACTAAAACTGAAGTAATGGTCTTGTTTACCCATATATGGCACTAGTTACACATTACCTCGGCCAACTGCTCATTATGTCTTCGTTCCTCATAATGTGTCGTGCTCAGTTGCCATTACAGAAAAAAATACATATTGAAATGTTACATTACACACACATTGTTGTGTTATTTATAATTATATATAGGAAATAAGAACTGTTTCATAATCTCTTTCAACAGATCTATATTAAGAATGAAAGTTTTCCCTTGCTTTAGATTTGAACACAGATATGTTATTATCAAATACACATGTACTGATAACAGATAACATCACATCAGACTGTGTGTCACTTGTTATTAATTATTATAATAATTAAGATTGCTTAACATTCAGGAATAACTTTATTACTACTACTGGGAATTCCCAAATACATTTCACACATCAATGAGATTTAAACATACTATTTATGAAGTAAACAGTAATCACAATGAGATTGTAAAAAAAAGTAAATATTACATTATGGGGGAAATGTTGTTTAATATAACCAACAATATTGTAACAAATTCAGGTAATACATATTAATTGATGCCAAGATTTTAAATATTATATATATTGACAATACAAAACTACAAATAGGCCTCACCTCATATATTATTTCTTGTAAATACACTCAATAGAGGCAGGCTACTTGTGTACAGTGATGCGGCTCTCTTATCTCACTCCATTCACTGCACCACGTAGTGTTGTAAACATGTCACACACCATCAATGAACTATTTTTAGTATCTTTCTCCTTTCATGTGTTATTGTTAGTATCTGACGGCCGACCGAGCCGACCGAGCCGGGCCTGTTGATGAGTTACACAGTTATGTTATGTTAATGTCACCGAGTATTGTTGAAAGATGATCTATAAATGATGATTGATAATCGCCCGGCTATAAGTCAAGTTACAAATTAAATTGTTATGTAATTGCAGGGCAGCAAGGACAACATGAGCATCGTGTTGGTAGTGTTCCCGGCGGCTCCGAAGCCGAGCGCGGAGGCCCAGCGCGCGGACAACGAGCTCAACGACACGCTGCGGCAGCGGCTCACAGGTTGCTATTACTCTATACTGCATGCGTGCGCGCACTCGCCGCGGACCGACGGACCGTCCCGACCGCAGACCGACGGACCGACGGACGCGGGCCGTGCTAGGTATTAGGAGCGACCCGAGCTGGTACTTGTCGGCTCCACTGGATAGGATAGAGGAAAGTTTGAGCTCAACTGACCGACTAGTAGGCTGTAGCTTTTCAGGCATCTACAGTTTAGTTAATTTATATGAAATAAGACCAAATTGAGTGCAATTAAGTGTTAGGGTGTATGGTTATTAATTTATATCCACATTAGTTACCAATATCTTAATATTTTTACAAAGTCCATGTCATCATAGACAATAACTATGATGTATACATCACGTGGGGTCATTTAAACAGGGCAGTCCAGGGACAGGGATACTATAGTGAGTAGTCCATTAGGAGTATATTATCTAGGGCTGCGGTAATTAAACATTGATCACCGTCTTCAATAGTGTAATGATATACAAGTACGTGGTCATCGACGGCGCCCACCTCCTCCTCCTCCTCCTCCTCCTCCTCCTCCTCCTCCTCCTCCTCCGCCCATCGCGGCCGCTCAGTCTCTATTGAGATGTAACATAATAATAATAATATTTAATTAATTTATTTAAAATCTTTTTAGTATTATTAGTGATAGCGACGAGAGATAAGGACGTCACAAACGATTAATGTGAAATATTGTAAAATAAAAGATTTAATTAATCGATATTTAATGGTGATGTGTCGAGTACGAGCGCACTGACACCGCGGAGTGACGCGTGCGTACTTGATTAACAATAACTATCGCGGCACCGGACCATCGTTAAAGGGATCTAAATATTTAGATGTGTCATATATGTTATGAAATTGAATTATTTATAATAATAAATAATGTAATATTTCAATTTTCAAATATCAAACTCTCGTGGTCACGCTTCACTGGTGTCGTGATATTTATTTATTTAATCTCTGACTAATTAGCGGTATATGTGAATGCTACTCAACTAATCGTATCCTATCCTAGCTAGTTGAGGGTGATATTTATTTTTTGCAACGTTCTTGGTCTGGGAGTAGTCTGTCCGTGTGTCCTGTTAGTATGTATTGGACTAGTCGTATCTTCCACTAACAAGTAATTTTTGTGAAAATTTTAAATCGAAAAATGACCTAATGTTACGCAACATTAAGTAATAGTTTATTTTGATGATATATTATTGGTATCGAATGATAAAGTTTTTGATATATTCCTGTCGTGTTTCATAATAATGTAAATATATGTCCTAAATCACTTTGATCGTGATATTTGATGGTGTAGTGTGTATTAACGACACACACTGTCATGAGTGGGTAACAGTTGAAGTGAACTTTGATGAAAAGACGAAGAATAAGAAAATATTAAAATACTTTAGTATATTGTTCCTTATTATGTGAATTACTTAGGGTTTTGGTGGTCTTGGTGTTATTTTTCAGATTAATGTATCTTTTTGTTATTATATATTTACGAGTGTCGGGTGCCTACCTATGGATACCTACCATAATATTGTAACACCAGCTTCACGTCCCGGCGCCGGGGTCCGCCACCAACCACATGAACATCTATTATATACATACAAATAAAATTAAAGTGTCTGTTTGTAATACCAAATTAACACCTATATACGGTAGATGCACAGAAAAAACAATTATTTACATTTGTCTGTCTCTATCCGTTTGGTTCAATTACTCTTTGGAACGGCTGAACCGATTTTATCATGACTTTCACCGGGGGATAGCTTATCTCATGAGGAATAAGTTAGGCTACTTTTATTAAAACATACCGTTCACAGCTAGTGCGTAATACAGTCTTTTTTTTTTTTTTTTTTTTTTTTTTTATACCCTCTGGGTTAGTGCTTGACTACATTCCACCTGATGGAAAGTGGAAATGTAGTCATAGATGGTAAGGCGCATTAACCCAGTAACCTATTCACCCTTTTCTTGAAGACACCTACATCGTATTGGGACGGAAATACCGACGCAGGCAAGCTGTTCCAGTCCTTCGCTGTACGAACTAAGAAAGACGAAGCAAAGCGCTTTGTTCGGACAGGGGGAATGTCCACAACGTAAGGATGGATATCTGCCGTGCGTCGGAACGTCCTGTGATGGAAGGGGGATGGAGGAATTAAATCATGTAATTCCTGCGCACACTCACCAAAATGTATCCTATAGAAAACTGAGAGGCTAGCAATTCTACGCCTGTGTTCAAGGCTGTGGAGGTTGGCTTCAACCAATTCAGGGTCGCCTATAAGCCTCTTTGCTCGCCTCTCAATTGAGTCCAGAACCGCAAGATGAGACTTAGCGGCACCAGCGAATATATGCCCACAGTACTCTACACACGACCGGATTTGTGCTTTGTATAATACAAGTAGCTGTCCCGGTGTAAAGTACTGACGGACCTTCGCAAGAATGGCAAGCTTTCCTGCAGCTGCTCTTGCTCTGGACTCAATACACCGACCAGAGTTAAGGTTCGAGGAAATCTCTAAGCCTAACAACTGAAGCCGGTCACTGTATTCCAAAGATACACTCTGGAAAGTAGGAGCCAAGGTGAAAGGGCTCCTTTTGGCGGTGAACAGACACGTCTGCGTTTTGGTGGCGTTGAATTTGACAAGATTGGCTTTGCCCCATGCGGAGACTGCCTGAAGCTTGTCATTCAAACGTTGCACCATGGCTTCTCTTTCAGACTGTACTTGATCTCTACTAGCCCGACTACTCGGCAGGTATCTTTCTACAACTGTGCTGTCGTCTGCATACCCATAGATACCGGGCTCCAGCAGATCGTTAATGTGCAGCAGAAATAGAGTTGCAGAAAGAACGGACCCCTGAGGCACTCCGGCGTTTATTGTCAAAGGTTCCGAGGAACACCCGTCGACAACTACTCGGAGAGATCTTTGGTTCAGAAAGTCCGTTACCCAACCGATCAGACCAGGAGATATACCGTATGTTGAAAGCTTGCTTATAAGGCTCGCATGCCAGACCCTGTCAAATGCCTTCGAGACGTCAAGAGAGACGGCGACCGCTTCTCCGTTCTTCTCGATGGCCTCGCCTAAAATGTGCGTAGCGTACACTAGAAGGTCCCCAGTGGACCTATTTCGGCGAAACCCGTACTGTCGGTCACTGAGGAGATCGTTACCTTCAAGGTACGCTAAAAGGCGCGAGTTCAATACACGCTCCATAATCTTGCAGAGTATGGAGGTGATTGAAATCGGTCTATAATTGGCAGGATCGGCACGACTGCCTTTTTTGGGCACTGGTTGCACGTTAGCAAGCTTCCAAGATTTCGGCACTATTCCAGACTTGAAAGAGAGACGATACAGACGTGTCAATACAGGAGACAACTCAGCTGCGCATGTCTTGAGCAGAATGGCTGGTATACCATCAGGGCCACTGGCTTTATTCACATCAAGACGACACAATGCTCTCCATACCTCTTTGTTAGTGATGCGGATTTCAGGCATCGAAATACCGCAGTGAGGAAGATGCGCTGGAGAAGCATTGCCAGTGTCTAGATATGAATTATCAGCGAACAGAGAAGCAAATACATTCGCTTTCTCTGTCGCTGTATGGGCCAGAGATCCATCCGGCTTCAGCAGAGCAGGTAGTGAGGGTTGGCAGAAGTTCGACTCGATCGCTTTGGCAAGAGACCAGAAAGCTCGACTGCCAGTAGGTCTGACAGAGAGCTTTTCGCCATTCTTAGCGATACGATCGCGACGAGCCTTCCGTAATGCCTTTTTATAGGACTTGGCAGCTTGGTTAAAGGCTCTCTTCTTTAAACTTACATCCGGAGCTTTGCAGCTTCTAGCATCAGCCCAAATTAGGTATGCCGAATGTTTTCGGTCTTCAGCATGACCACATTCGGCATTAAACCATGGGCGAGCTTTGCCACCGATGGGTACGTCAGCAAAAGGAATGAAGTACTCCATTGCCTGATGTACCACATCGGTTATAGCATCCGCGCAACTCGACGGATCCAAAGAAGAGAAGCAGACCTGCCGCCAAGGATAAGACGCAAAGAAGTGCCGCATCTCATCCCAATCTGCTGACTTGTATTTCCATACTCGCCTAACACCAGGTGGTTCGAAAGCTGGTGGAGAATATGTAAATACAGATTTCACCAAACAGTGATCGGAGGTTCCCAAGGGGGAGGTCACCTCAACACGATACCTGTCCGGATCAGTTGCCAGCAAAAGGTCCAGGCAATTGGCTGTATGGCCAACTACATCTGGTACCCTTGTCGCTTGCCTCACCAGCTGAAAGAGGTCGAAAGACAACGCAAAATTCCGCGCTTCTCTTCCAGCATGGTCGGTCTTCTGGTACGGGAACAGCCAGTCCTGATGACAGGCATTAAAGTCCCCCAGAAAGACGAGCTGCACAGAAGGGTACTGATGCAGAGCCATATCAGCAGCCTCACCGAGATACTCAAATAATTTTGTTGTCTCCTGATCACCGCTGTGCGAACGGTAGACACAGCAATACAGGATTTTTTCGTTTCCTGTGTCTACTAAAATCCATAAGGAAGAAAAAGTAGGGTCTTCAAGATGACGGAGACGCAGGATACAGAGGTCGTTCCGTGCGTATACACAGACCCCGGCACGTGAGCGAAAGTTGTACTCTAACGAGTAACCGGGATGATCCAGGTACGCAGCGCTTAGAGGACATTGTATCTGTGTCTCCGTCAAAAAGAGCAAGTGCGGTTGCTCTGTCTCCAGGTGGTGGTGGACAGGTAAGAGATTAGAGTGCAAGCCCCTGATGTTAGTGAGGTGCACTTTAAATGAGGAGGAGTGCAACCGCTGTAAAAACTTCTTCTTTTTATTGGACTTTTTCATAATAAAAATAAAATAAAAGAGTGAATAGGATGAGAAATGGCAGTTGAACGAGGCGGTACGTATCAAACCCGGCGCCGAAATTGGTGATGTCATGCCACTGGGAGACTAGTCTGGAGACTGCGGGGACGCCCGAACCCCCCCAGGGATCGCCATCGGGCCTCCTCATCTGGTCGCCAACCAGCACGATGGAGCCACCCTGGGATTTTACGCAGTTGGCGGGGCAGCCTTTCGTGGGTGGCTGGCCCACTAATTGGGCCCCCAACTATCTGCGGGCGGCCAGCGGAAAGCCGTCGCTTCGGATCCCGCTACCCTCCTCGACTAGACACCCGACACAATAAGCACCAACTCAACGCCGAACCGGTTCGCCAACGCAACGCAACTGTTCAGACCCATTTCCCATATATATACGGCTTCATCGAACAACGTGCCGGAACACGACTAGGTCGCTTTGCGGCACGACTTTGCCCGATGGGTGGTAACCTTGCCGGCGACTCGATGTTATGGTCTACCACCGAGAGAAAGTCTAAAACATGAGCGAAGTCAATCTGTAGATACAGTTTGCTCGCGAGTGTTCGTCGAGGGGGGGAGCTCGTGAACGTGAAAGTGCGGGGGTGTTAACTCGCGTCGGACGGTCGGCGCTACCAATTGCACTTTTAATATAATTTCCGTAAAATCTTCCTCTTACTGATTAGTAAATGCCTTTCTCTTACGTCGTATATAAATTGTTATTTATTAGAAATATATTTTTGTTATTCAACACATGTCACAAGTGACTTGTAACCGCCGCCCGCCGCCCGAGCCCCGTACACCCGGTCATCACCGGTCAATCATCAGTCTAGGTGTTCACTAAATAACGATATGTGATTGAAGATTAGAACTAGAGGCGTCTCCAAGATACGTGGATGTACCAATGATAATATATTAAAAAGCTATTTTGGATCTGTAGTTTATGCTCCATTATGAAGTACAATATTAGTGTTAGGGTTTCCTTCGCCAAAAGTAATTATCTAAATCTTTTATCTAACTTAAGATCTAAGTAGGTGAGCCGCTCCCGTGTTCAGAGATATATTAGATATATTTTGATACACTGTTTATACAATTGCAGTAGACGAGATGTTTGATGTGATTGTAAACCTTATTATATCATTACAATAATAATATTATAGTTATTTATATTTTCGGATTATTTACCACTTTAATAGTGATCATGACTCGTAATGTATACGTATATGACACACACACACACACACACACACGTGTAGTTAATAATATTATATGTGTGTAACACTGTACTAATATTATGTTACTTTTCGACACACATTTGATTAATTGTAATGTAATGCGTCTTTGAATATCATTAGTCGGGCAGACTCCAACACAACCACCTGTGCGTGTTCCCTTAGCATTAACCTTAGAGTTAGAGTTAGAGTTAGAGTTAGCGACCTGCGGTGGAGTCAATGTGATAATAACTATAACATATTATAAATATTTACATTGTTATTAATGTTTTATTAAAGCACCTTTAAATATATCGATAGTTTGATTGCTCCGGTCCCGGTCCCGGTCCCGGTCCCGATACTGTTTAGTTTTAACATTCAACGTAGTAGAGAGAGGGATTAAAGCAATGAAAGAGTGAACGCGTGCGCTCCGGGGCGCGCGGCGAGGGAATGGAAATAGAGAAAACTACACTCTTTAAAGCGAAGCCGTGCGACCGTGCGACCCGACCTATCGATTAGATCACTCATTACACTGTTAATGTACCGACAGACCGACCGACCGACCGACCGACCGATGACACACGCTGCTACTTATATATTACAGTGCAATCGACTCTAGACTCACCGTTAAACTACGAACATTATTGTGATTGGAGGAATGGTTAATTAAAAGCCAATGAACCGCGCGGGTCACTCGTACATCGGTGTGATTGGATTATTGAATTAAACAATTCTAATACAACTTTTATGGTCTATATCACGTTATATAGTAAATCTTTATCTCTCACGTCTCAATGTCTACTGAATTGCAAACTACAAGGTAATCAATTAAAATTTGGGTTTGACAATAAAATTCCGTTGCGTGTAAAATATTGGTTTATATTATAAAAACTTGTCAATAAGGTATATCAAAGTCGATAGTTTTACACACACACACACACACACACACACACACACACACACACACACACACACACTGCGTCTAGAATTATAAAATTCGATTTGTTTATATTTCGGTCATTTTTATCACAACTTTAAGAACACAATACTTTATGACTAACGTCGTTAAAATTCCCGTCGAGTATAATCGACCTTTTTCCCTGCGGTTCCAGGAATAAAGGGAAAATCCCCTTACAAATTGGTGTTTGCCGTTTACTAATAGTTGTATTTCAATATTATTTAATACACGCCTAAAACGAAATAATGGTTATCGACCATTAAAAAAATAACAAGATCCTCACAGTTGTGTCTTTTGTGTTATATTAATGTCAGAGACGTATTCAGAGGTTGCGGAGGTCAAATGTGACCTCGAGAGACTTTGAACAACAGCGATATAACAATCTCAATATAAAAAGCTCAATGAAAACGTACAATATATATATATATTATTAAAAGGATTAATCTCCGGGGTTGAACCGCGGAGGAGGCTGCGGGGAGGTGTTGTATTAATGTATATTAAAGTGGGATGCGTCGGTTGCAGCTCTGATCGAGCAGAGCGCGGGCGCGGAGGAGGACGCGTGCTCGCGCTTCTCGCACGTGCTGAAGCAGCTGGTGCAGGAGAACATACCGGGCCTGCCGCCGGGGGGGGGGCTGGCCGCCAAGTGAGTCGCGCACGCACACACAAACACACTTACATCACATTACACTTGGGCACTTGAGAGTCTGGAGGTTGTGAGGCAACCAAGGAGTGGAGACCTCCAATTATTGATTATTTGCCAAATAAAAGATTTTATTTGTCTCTCTTTCAAAAATGTATTATCGGCACATAAAATTATTTCAACGGACAATGTAACCGTTTGTTAAAGTTAAATACTATTTATTAAATGACTCACGTGGATAACGTAATAGTGTTAGGTTTGTCAAAGTATTGTTAGGAAAAATTTAAAAGAACATTTTTGGAAAAAAAAAAAAATTTACTGATCCGTCAGAATTTGGATGGTAGTGGAGTTTTAAATCCGGTCCTGAAGGGGAGTAATGCCGGTGCTAAGAACAGAACAGAATAGAACCACGACACTCCCGACGAGAGAGAGGTTTTATAATATTATGAAGACTGCCTCGTGGTTCATTTACTTTATAATTAAATTGATTAATATCTCAAGTCAATTAATTGCAGGGGGGGGGATATCAAATATTTAAACACAAAAATAAAAAAATGTGAAACAGTTATCGCCTGAGAACATAAACACCTTTCTTGTACACGATTGGGCCAAATTAGATTATATTAATCGACCGCTTTGTACTAAATGTAAATCAAAACTACCCACCGGTTACCCGGCACTGGTTTTCATGAATAGTGATGTATCTTTGCAGGCAATCCCTACTGGACAAGATATACCGCGAGTTCTACCCCGAGCACGTCGACAGCTCGGAGACCTTCGACTGCCAGGCCGACCTGGACGCCTTCGGGGCCAACTAGACCGCGGAGAGGCTTAAACCTTAAACCCCACATATCTCTATTCTTGATATTCTACAACTATACAATGAAATACAAATAAAATTATTAGTCAATCTATTGTTTTAATGTCTTCGAGCGAGCCGTCCTCGCGGCCGCGCTCGGGTTTACGGTTTTAAGCCTCCGCCAAACTGTACCACCACTGTACAAATGATGAGATCTAAGTAGAGACAACGCGGAGGGCCGAAGGGGAGCGCCGCACGGACACCGACACATTGTTTTTGTAAATAAAATGAACGCGTCCGGAGGTGCGGGCGCTGGCGCGGGCGCCTCCGCTGTCGTTAGATTGTAATTGCTTTGTAAAACCGCTCCCGCCGTCCCCGCCGCGACTCGGCGACGGCTCAGTCTGGAGTACCCATTGAAAACATTCATGTTAAATATTTAGCCTCACCCGCGGGTCGTAGACAAAATTGTTTTGTTTCTGTTAATGCTAATGTGTTACTTTGTCTGTACTGTCCGTGGATAAAACTAAAGTGTGGTACGTGCTAATGTGGCACGACTTTTATTTTTCTGGACAATGTGTATATATATATATATATATATGTGTATATATATATGTATATATTTTTATATATATATAGCCAAATATAATAGTTTTTACTGAATGAACTGTATAACAATGCAAGTGTTATTTATAATATATTATAATTTGGCGCCGTTAAATTAATTGTTTTATATTAGTTGACTGTACGGACAGACGGACAGACGGACAGGCGGTACACACCGTACAAGTGTTAGATGTATATGTATATACATAAGTTAGTGATGTAAAATGTAAACCACTTCCTTGGACGCGCCGGCGTCAGTTGTATGCTGAAGTACATCTGTTAAATATCAAAGCGTGATGAAGACTCGGCGACTTGTCCCGTCTTCAAAGTGAACTAATCTTTTTATTTCATCTCCGGTGCTCGAGTGCAGAGTGCAGAGCGCAGGGTGCAGGGCGCAGTCCCGGCGGCCGACGCCCCTCGTCCGAGGCACGCCCAAATTGTTCGCTTTATATTTGCTTTGTACTTAAATATGATAATTTATTGACTACTTCGGACTCGCTTTTCATTTTTATATCGATTGTTACAAATTTGGTAGAAGTTTTCTGAATATATCATTACCCTTTATTTGTTTTTATTTACCGAATTGTTGTGAACCGGACCGCTGGGCTTTGTGGAGGGAGTGGAAGAGCATAAACGGGCGACCCTCCTCCCCACCGGGGGGTGAGGAGAGTCATTTTAGAAGTAATGTGTCACCTGTAGTAGGAATGGTTTCATTTTTTTATTTTTGCAATGTTTATAAGTCATAAGCTTTGTTTAATTTGATTTTAGTGAATTTTATTTTCTTTCAGAGTCGTCCTTTTTTGACTCATTTTATTAATATATTTTCTTTTGACAACTGAATGGTATAGTTTTAGTTTTTTTTTCGTCGCGCCTCGACGACTTTCTTTTAACGTTACTTAGTTTATTTTTAATTTAGATAATGTTCTTTTCTATTTGTGAATTGGATCGAGTACAAGGCGGTGTGTTTCGTGGTGCGGGTAGTGCGAGGTCCTCGAGGACGGATCGCAAATAGTTTAACTTCTGGTTGTTTTTTTTAATTTCGCTTTCACACGAAAGTCGACAAGTGTGTCTCGTCATATCTAGTAGACGCTTTAACAATAAATGAATACCTGTATGTACCTTTTATTATTTTATTTTCCATAGCTTAAATATGCGCCATCTTGTCACACACAAATACGTTATAAAAAAAAACTAAACATAATTAAAAAAAAATGATTAATTAAAATTATATATTTAATGGCCCCGTGTTATTGTATTAGTATCAGTTGTAGTAGTCGAGGTCCCGTATAAACTGCTCCCTCTCCCGGTGCGCCGCGAGCGCGCCGTGCTCGTCCCGCTCCGGACGCACGCGGCCCTGCTGCGCGCGCCACCGCGCGTACTGCACGCGGGCGCGCTGCGGGGGAGAGGGAGGATACGGTTGTACGTGTGAGAAAGAGAAAGAGTATGTCTAAGTCGACGGGGAGATATTGAGACAGTTACATTGATTAATAGTGTGTCGTTTTGAAGAAACGTAATAATGTGTTATCAGATTACCTCTAGTTCGTCTTGATATATTTTTTGGCGATACTGAGCAGCTTCCTCTCTCTTCTCTTTCTCCACGTGGCTTGACCTCTTGTACCTAATTAGTATTAAGAGTGGTTTCAAGACATGCACTACAAATCATAATATAACAGTTAACAATTGTCTGATATAACTCGTTATCTACGAAGCGATATGTTCAAGGAACGGGTATAAGTTAATAAAACTGAGCGTGGAGGTGGAGTAGATTAAGTATAAATATTATTTAAATCGCTCAAGTATATCGATTAATCGCTAACTTGTGATACAAAAGCTTGTGAGCCAAGCAGTGTATGGGGTTCCTCGGTTTGGAGTCCACTGCACCGAGCAGGGCGTCCGGCAGGATGTGTCCGAGGGCATCCCACAGATATTTTACTACATCGGGTTCCAACGTATCTGAAAATATAATAAATATATATATACAAATAGTAATAGTACATATCTTAAAACGTGTAAGGCGAAAGACTTATAATAGTAAAATTAATTCTTTTATAATTCTGGCAACATTGTCAAATCATAAATGATAATAGTGCAAGTTTTACATAAAAATAAAACTTGTATTATTTAGCAGAGACGATGCACAGCATCTGTGAGAGTGCGTTGTATATTTCCCTCAATTGACTTCCGGTTCTCAACTCTGTTCACGTCATATATTCAACCAATCCGCTTCAACTTCCGGTGGTCACGTGGTCACGAGTCGAGTTCGCTAATGGCGAACGAACTTACCTCATAGAAGTCTCTTACCAGGAGGCCTGAAATGGATGCTGTGCATCGTCTCTGCTAAATAATACAAGTTTTATTTTTATGTAAAACTTGCACTATTATTCGGCATGTGACGATGCACAGCATCTGTGAGAGACGTGTTTGTATCTCCTGGTGACCACAGACGACGCTATGTGAGAATATAATATTTACTGAAAATAAAACAAAGGATAACACTGGTTGAATGTTAATCAATAAGAACGGAATTGGATTCAGTACATACTATAATAATCAATTAAAGTTTGACAACAATGAAATAATAATAATCAAATCGTTAATCAGTAATTTATTATACAAATTATAAAATATTTTTCAGATTTCTTAAATTGGTTCAAAATTATTGGAGAGATTACTCATATTGGGTAAGGTTTGAACTTTACCAATAATCTCTTTACAATAATATTTCGCAAAGGTATTTGATCTGCGCCAATTACCACGAGATATAATATCCTCAATAGGGAGATTTTCAAACCAATTTAATGAAGCTACAGCCGAGCGCACGCTTCCAGGAGACGCAGTAATACCTGCGTCCTTGAGTAAGCTCTTTATCCAATTCCCGATAACGGTTCGCGATGCACTTCGAATAGGGCCTCTAATAGTCACAAACAAGGAAGCATTACACTCGGTTGTGCGTCTCTGCATACCTAGAGTCAAAACTCGCCTTAACCAACTAACTGGACATAACTTTTCGTCAGGGTGACGATAAAGTTTCCAACCTGATTGCCTGTATGTTGCTGTGTCCGTTTTCGATCCGAAGGCCGGATACAAGATGATATGATCATCATTGTCAAAGTAATGGCCTGATGAGATTCTAAGCAATGTAAGGTCATGAACGCGTCTTCCAGACGCTAACAATAAAAGGCAAGCCAAACGACAAGTTTTCATTACCCGATGTTCGGCCAAATGTTAAGACTACAGACTTATGAAGTAATATCGTAGAATAAGACAATTTCTCTTCAATGTACAGGTAAGCTAAAAATTTTGATAAGCTGACACCATCTGGAGTAAGAAAATTAAAATTATGGGTTCTACACCAATTGACCCACCGTGACCATGCAGGTCTATAAGTTTTTAGTGTGGAATTTCTCCAACTAGAAGTTAATAAGGACTTTTCTGCTACTGACCAGCTATCAATTATCTCATTCCAGCCGCTATCTTCCAAACGTAAAGGTCCATGTCCTGAACTCGAGGAGGTGGAAGACCAGTGCTGTGGTCTACTAGCACTAGTGGAAGGTTGTTGATCTTTAATGGTCTGCCCAGAGCCCGACGACGAAGATCCGGTAACCAATAAGCTCTCTTCCACATCGGTGCTATGACGAGGAAGACACCTCGAGCTGAATTCAGGTGGTGCAATACTCGCGGTATTAGACTGGGAGGTGGAAATACCCACGCTAGCCGAAATATCCATTGCCGACTGAAGGCGTTGTAGAATTGAGCTGACGAGTCTCGATAATCTTTGGTTACATACCGCCTCACAACTCTGGTCTCCCTGGAGGCAAAAAGGTCTATTTCTGGAACTCCAAACCTCTGGAAAATGCGTCTGGCAGCAGGCTGCAACAGGTGCCACTCGGATGCCACTTTTCCTCGAGATAGTCTGTCTGCAATGCCGTTGAACTTTCCTGGCAGGTACTCCGCAGTCATGGATATTTTGTGTTTGTCCAAAAGGTATAAGAGTTGATAAGTCATCCGAAGTAGTGGTATCGATCGAGTCCCGCCTTCGTTTCGAACGTAAGACACGACTGTCCGATTGTCGGATTGCAGATTCAGATGACGACCGTGTAAGCGAGATCGGAAGTGTGTGATTGCTGCTATGATGGCAAACATTTCCTTTTGATTGCAGTGCCAGTTCAGTTGGTCTGCTCTCCATCTCCCTGATACTGAAATATCGTCCAGTTGTGCTCCCCACCCGTAATCTGCCGCATCGGTTGTCATAAAATGTTGAATCAACCTTGAATGAAGGCAACTCCGGGCTACAACGGGATTTTGCAAAACCGCTAGCCACCATTCCAAATCCTTGGAGATCGATAATGGGATTCTTACCGGTTTCCGAGCCGCGCGCTGAGATAGAGTTCGCAAATGAATCTGGAGTTGGCGGCAGTGAAGACGACCTCTTGGAATTACGAAATTGGCGAAGTTGAGAATACCTAAAATAACTTGTGCCTCCTTCAGGGATATTTTCTTTCTTTGAATTATCCTCTTCGATACCGATACTATCCTGCGAGTCTTTTTCTGTGGTAAGCACTTGAAATTTTCTATGGTGTTCCATGTGATCCCTAGAAAATCTATCTGTTGGGATGGAACTGTGACTGATTTTTTGTAATTTATTGTCCATCCTAACCCTTCCAGCACTTGAATTGTCAATTTCACTTGAGACTGAAGTAGAATTTTTGATTGGCATGTTATTAAAAAATCGTCTAGATATACCAGAAGTCGTAAACCTTTGGATCGAAGATACTGCGCCACCCAGTTGGTCAACGCTGCGAAATTCTTTGGTGCACATGATAGGCCGAATGGCAAGCAAGTCATCTGCAAAATTTTTCGATCGTAAATTAACCTGAGGAACCGTCGATGGCTCCTTGCAATGCTCAAGTGAAAGTAAGCTGAAGAAAGGTCTATTTTCACCATCCAGTCTTCCTTCTGTAAGAAGTGAGGTATTTGAAAATGAGACACAATCTTGAAGGTTTTTGGAACAATATAACGATTTAGGCGTTTCAGGTTGAAAATAGGCCTCTTTGATCCGTCGTCCTTCTTTGTGAGGAACATTGTCGAAAAGAAGCTCGATCCTGCAGCACGCCGATCCACAACTTCTAGAACGCCTTGTCCTAAGAGTTCTTTGACCTGGACTGACATTTGTGGTGACTGGGCAGTTTCGAACCGTCGCAGTATTCCCATAGATGGATGGGTGAGTGGTGGTTTGGAGGTAAATGGCAGACGCATTCCCATGATCATTTTGAGAAGGGCCTTCGGAGCCCGAAGCATCTGCCACTGCCTCCGATACGCTCGGAGACAGCCCCCGTAGAAGTTGTGTGGCCGCAAGTCATTTTTCATATTGTTTTTTACTTGACATCCTGTCTTTGCTAAAGTACTTCTTATTGTTGCTGGACTGCTTGGTTGTATTCGACTGGGCCTTGTACTTCCTTGAGTTGGTATCGTTGTCCTTGTGGCGAAAGGGCTTATTATATTGTGGCACCTCACGGGAATTGTGTTTATTTGATTTAATTGGAGCCTTGGATATATTCTTCTCCGATTTATTTTTATCAGATCCAAACCATGGACTGATCCATTTATCTAAGCCGCCCGTGTTTTGAATGTAAGCGCGTAGTAGATTTTCATCAAATAAACACTTCGAACTCGGGGGGATCTTACGCAGACCCTCCCGAAGGTTCTTGTTAGAAATTTCGCTTAGGATACGATCCCTGCGATTTTCAATGTATTCAGCTCGTTTTCCGCAAACTAACTGTACAATTTCCTCACTAATTTTATGAAATTTAGATGAGGGTAGAAATGATTCTGAAATTTTATCAAAAATATTGGATGAAGATAAAATAACAGTATCAGAAGCCGTCCAATTAATAAACTGCTGCAGGCTCTGATTAAGTATTTCACGTTGAGAAATTAAAGCATTGCTAAGGGCTGCCAACAAACGCTCGGAGCTTGCTGTATAATCTTTGCCCTTAATAAATTGTCGAAGTTCATCATTTATTTCGAGTTCGACAAATCCCGGTGTAGCATTATGAATTTTTAACGCATCTGCATAACGTACGTCCTTCCATGCCGAATCCCCGAATTTTTGCAATACTTCTAGACGTTGCACATGAGCGGGATCGGCGCGCGGTACTTTAGGGTCCTTAAGGCACGTGTTAACCATGCCTAAGTTCAATCGAGGAGCCTCACGTGACATGACGTTCGTCGCGGGTACCGGGCGACTAAAGCTAAAATCTAACGGTCGTGAAGTACTAGGCCCGGGCACTGATTCTAACGCGGTGGCCCCTTTCGACGACCCGTTAGTGTATGTATTATCCGGAACCGAATTAGGCGGAAGCACGTTTTGCATCAAAATGTTTGTTAATACAGTTACTTGATTAACAAGATTAAGAATTTCAGAAGACTCACCGACTTTTCGCCGTTTTACCTCAGAATCTGAAGTATCTGAAGAATCCGATTGCGATGATCCCAATTCACTAGGTGTTGGCCGTTTACGGCCAGACATTGGAGGGTAGTTGTTGCCCGCTTCCATGTCACGATTGGAATCCCCATCGTTGAAATTTGCACTATTATATTGTTCGTCGCTCATATTGTAAGTGATACTTATAATTCTTAAGCGACAATATAAATAATTATTTCACGAACACTTTTCGATGTGTCTTGGTCGGGAAATAACGACGCTATGAGGTAAGTTCGTTCGCCATTAGCGAACTCGACTCGTGACCACGTGACCACCGGAAGTTGAAGCGGATTGGTTGAATATATGACGTGAACAGAGTTGAGAACCGGAAGTCAATTGAGGGAAATATACAACGCACTCTCACAGATGCTGTGCATCGTCACATGCCGAATAATAATGAAATAAAAATATCGTCACCTTTAATATCGACGGGAACCGAATCCGGCAACAGAACCACGTCATTCGGATCCTTTATTTGCATTCGACATGTATCGCTCACCCTCTCGGAGTGTCCGCAGTCGGCGGAGTGCTTCATGAAGACGTCGTGTTGCAACTCATACTGGCTGGAGCAGGACTGGATTTGGTACAACTTCTTATTGTTTGCGATGACGTAGCGCCCGTTGTCATCGAAATAGTACTTATCGTTGTTGGAATGCTTCAATGTTGGAATATTCGGATTTACTTTATTTTCCATTAAAACGGGTCAAACTCATAACTTTATAGTATTGACATAAGAAACGTACAAAAGAAAAAAAATTTGTAGTAGATACCACTTACCTACACGTGTACATGTACAGAACCTGATTAGGGGGAGGGCAGCCGGAGCCATTGCCTCCTGTGGAGGCTCCACAATAATAATACAAAAATATATCCAATTTTTTACGGGTCAGTAACTTAACAATTTAACTGGAATTTTTACTAATAATACTTGCAAAAACTATTAATATTGTTATCGATATATTATCGGGCCTCGATTTCAAGTTTCCATTTACTATCAGAATGAAAGAACAATATGTATTCTTAACTTGATAATAATTCGGGGCCCCGTACTTCCGGACCCTCCAAATTGGGTCTTATACACATATATACTTTCAGGCGAATTTTGGTTAAAATAACAATTTTAAATAATAATAATTCTTAACAGATTCTGTACTTATACAATACTCGGACCATTGGCTCGAGTAGTAAAACTACTAAATTAATTGTTTTCCTTACCTGTATGAACGTTCCCCGGCAGTCCAGGTGGTAGACGCCGAGTCCGTAGTCAACCACGTACACCTGGTGCCCGTAGTCGTCCACGTAGTAGGTGCCGATGTTGTCCGTGTAGTAAATTATATCTTCACCTAAATTAATGAAAATCAATAAACACTAAAACAGTCTTAAAACTAAAACTTCTTTTAGAAATACAAAAGAAGTTTTTAAATTTAATTGAAGTTTGGATCTATCTTTACTTCCCCAGAAGATCGTGTTGTTAGTGCATATATCGGTTGAAATAGTTGTAACAATTAATTAATTTAAACCCTAAGTGTTGTTTATTTACCCCTCACGCTGAAGAAGGTGAGCAGGGCCTTCGCAGCTCTCAGCTTTAATTCCCTTATTTGTTCTAATTTCTGATGAAACTTCGAGCATGTTTCTTCCAAGCTTTTATGTGTATATTCTGGATTATTTAAAGGCCTATAATGTAATTAATTTTGTAAACTCTTTTCTTATCCAATCACTTATATATAAAAAATAAGAACTTCAACTTTCTCAAACTCAGAAACTAAAAAAAGAAATCACGGCAAGAATAAGAATTCCTACTTCGAAGAAACGAAGAATTTTTCCTGGAGTAAAAGATTATTTTCCTCTTGTTCAAGTTTTTTTAAGGTGTTTTCAATCTGTCCGAATTCTTGGAGCAGCTTCTTCCAATAATCGTATTCTTCATCCAAACGTTGCATGGGCATTTGTTTGGAATCTTCTATTTTATCTACAATAATATCCATGCTACGCTTAATCTGTTGGACAGAGAGACGTAAAGTACACGAGCGGCGGTGCCGAGAACACTCAGGACACTCTACCGACTGAGCTACTGTGTCGCTGCAGACCGCGATGAATCTATATGTATCTACAAGTTAGATCAGCTCGAGGAAACTAAATATGCTTATAGATAATTTCAAACATCGTTCTTGTAGGTTATTGATCTACAATGTACAATACCATTTTTACATATTAATTAGACCTTTAAATATTGGTCAAATATTAATTGAAGGTTGTATCTTGTCAACTAAAAATATAATGTTATATATTTCCTCAAACTACGAGTGTTAATCGTTATACTTCCTTTCCGTAACTAACTTCGGCAATGTCTGTCGATGAACGGACATCTTGACGAAACAAAATGAGGTTTTCCTTGTTTTTTTCGTACAACCTCAAAAGCAGTTCTGAAACGCTGACTTCGAGTTGCTCTTGGTAAGTGCGAACGTTATTTCGTAGCCGATTGCAAATTTCTTCAAGGCTTACTTTAATTCTGTCAACCTAAAATTTAATTTAATAATTATGTTAATAAGAAAACAATTGGTTGAATACTCGCGGGCTATTATTTAAAAAAATGCAAAAGGCGTGTCTGTTTACTGTTATGTTATAAGGTAAGTGGTATCTACGAGAACACTATTGACTAATACTGACGGCCAAGCTAAGTTTAATCGCTATGAAATCATAGGTAAAGGTGAATATATTGTTCTTCCTCTTTAAGGCTCTCGGAAAATAAGTAACGGCGAAAGCGTCTATCTTTTCTTGTTTATCGAGCCTTTTAATATCATCTTTGAGCAAGTTTAAGTTCTTCATACAACTGACGTATTTCTCTTGTAAAGCGTCGTACGGTTCTCTTTCAATTGGATTATCAAAATCGTCAAATGCTTTTAAAAAGTCGGCTTGTTTCTGTTTGTGCATATCTATCGTCCTATCTATCATTATCATCAATTCATCTCTAGTAACGGAATGACTGTATTTATCGGATTCCTTTATAGCCTCATCCATTACTTCAGTCCAATACTTAGTATAACTGTTGACAATAGTCTTTATATCACCGTAGTACGTGTGGTAGGATCCATCTCTGAACGCTACGCCATCAATGAGCTTAATGTAATGCTTCAACATAGGACATACGTCGTCGTTAATTATTAGATAAGGCTCGTGAAGACACAGTCCTCTCAGCTTCACCAAATATTCTTTATAAATATTTATTAAACTCATTGTTCAAACCGATTAGATCAAATCTTTGTTAATATTTATAACGATAAATTTATTAGAAATAATAAAAATAAAATATGTCAATGTTGACACTTCACAGCAAAGAGTATTTATAGTAAGCAAAGGTAGTTCAAGGATGATCAACTTGAGGTCTATCTATTGATATGAGAGACACACTGAGAAAAGAATTAGTTATATGAAGAATTAAGTAATAAGCCGCTATGTCATATCAGTATGTGAGTACGAAGACTGAATTTGGTAAATCTCTTTCCTATTTAGTCAATAATGTCCACTTTCGCAATTGCACATTCCCGATGGTGATATTTTTTTATGTTAGAGGAGGAGGTGCAAAGAAACCCTGGCGCCCCCTAGGCCTGACCCTTCTCCCCCGCGACTATAACTATTAACTTTGCGTCGTAACAAGAAAGTTTTTGCATATTCCAACAACCTATTTTACAAGTAGGTATAGCTTACAGTATGGTATTAGTTACGGCCTTTCTTCTTGTGACGGCAGAATAACACTCATTGTTTTTATGCCCGTAGCACATCTCTCTAGCGAAACTAAGCGGCGAACCGCAATAGTTCATGTTTCGTCTTGTGTTTTAAGTTTATGAACAGCGAAAAATATCAAATTTTTGTTTCGCCGCCGAAGTGTGTTACATTTTAATAATTAGATCTTTTTATGAAACTCTTATTTATCTTATCTACATTACAGTACCACCCTAGGTACCTAATTAAATATATAAATCATAAACAAAATATTTAAGAAAAAATCACTTTTCGTGCTTTGCAAGAGCAAAATATTTAATTGTCATCAATCTCAATTTTTACGTCATGTTCAATACTTATTAATGACAAATTTGTTAAGTTACTTTTTAATTATTTTAAGTTTAGAAAAGGATCTTTCACTTTGAGCTACAGTAACTGTTATGTAAGGTAAATCCTAAGTGCTATGGACAGATTCGGGAACACTGAAATTAAGTAATTCTTAAACAAATAGTTTAAAATATCCAATGGCGAAGTTGAATCAGTGTCAACAATCGGCAATATTTCTATTTCATTGAAAAGCTCTGTCTTATCTATATCGGAAGAGCCAGCATGGTGCAGTTTTTGTTCCAAATTTGTACCTACTCTTCAAAAACAGAATCGTTACGACTGTCAGTTAAACTTGTTTGTACTTGATCAATCATTTTGACAGCTTCTGACAATACATCTGATTTTGGAGGAGCCTTGCTGACAATATTAATTGTGCTTAAAATTTCAAACCAAATAATTAGACAGCAGATGAATTTAAAATTCTTAAGTTTTGTCAGTAATGAATTTGCCACATTCCTTTGCTCCTATCGGAATATACTGAAAACAAGGCACCATACACTTTATACACCAGACAGAACGTAGAACTTTCACTGCTTCCACCCTGCGGATAGCAGTGAAAGTTGTATTTATATATATAAATACACGATATATCGTGTATGTACCTATACCAGATTTAATTTTCAATAATTTTATTAATTTTGTCAAAAATTATTGAAAATTATTTTGAATACTTTAATTCCAAAACGATCGTTTTCATTATTCTTCCTCTTGGTAAATATAAAATTTCATTCTGGATATTTTGGCCAAGAAAATGAATTAGGCGTTTCTCAAATTTTTGAATAAGGGCAATATGTTCTGCAAGTACATGTTCAAAATTAGAAGTATATTCAACCAGCTTCAAAAAATTACAATTATCTGACTCGTATATTTTTTCGGATTTACCTCGATTTTTTTTACATTACTGCATTGTAATAAAGCCGAATTCGCAATGATTGTCGGCTTGTTTATCAAACGCGTGCCAGCGGGCGTCGGCACGTGCTTTTGATAGCAATGCCGCCTTACGGGAGTATAAACTTTAAACAAGTAAAATAAGGTTGATTTTAAGTTGAACAAAATGGTCGAAAAGGGAGCCGCTCACGTTTGACACCGCCGCACTGCCGGCGCCGCGCTGTCTGGCCGCTTATAAAGTTTAGATACGTGAAATAAGGTTTATATCGAGTTGAAATAAAATGTTCGAAAAAGAAGCCGCCCATAGGGCGCTCGCGTTTGTTAACTGCCGCCACCGCGCTGTCTGGCCGCTCTGTCATATCATTGTTGTACCATGATGGTCCAAGACGATGCTCTTAGCCGTCTCAGGGAGCAGGAGCGGCGCCCCCTGAGACGACGGCGCCCGTGTGCATTGCACACCCTGCACTATAAGTTAAACCGCCCCTAGAGGAGGGCAAGCGTTGCCGGCCTTGGAAGTTGAAATACACGCTTTTTTTTAAAGTACCCATGTCGTATCGATCCGGAAATACCGCTGAAGAATGTTCATTCCACATCTTAATGGTATGTTGAAGAAAGATTTGAAAATCGCATAGTATAGTATCGCTCCGCATCCAGTAATAACAAAGTATGTTGGAAATATTCTACGTATCATTGATATGCAAGAGGCACACAGTTGGGTTTAAACTCTCGAAAGTCCATAGAAAGGTAGAAGAAAGAAGCCCCTTATGCCAGACACGATCGAAGGTTTTTTTTTTTTTTTTTTTTTTTATGAAAGAGGAGGGCAAACGAGCTGGCGGGTCACAGATGACTTGTGATCACCGCCGCCCATGAACTCTTGCAACATCCGAGGATTTACAAGAGTGTTGCCGGCCTTGTAGGTAGAAGTAGACGCCTTTTTTCAAGGTACCCATGTCGTACCGATCTGGAAATACCGCCGAAGGGAGTTCGTTCCACAAGCGAGTGGAACGTGGAAAAAAGGTCCTTGAGAACCGCACAGTGGAGGATCGCCACGCATCCAGGTGGTAGGGATGGTAAAGAAGTCGATGGCGCGCTGTGCGGTGATGAAATTCGGCGGTAGGCATCAGATCGTATAGCTCTTCGGAACACTCCCCGTTGTAAATGCGGTAGAAGACGCACAAAGAAGCCACGTCTCTACGCAATGCCAAAGAGTCCAGCCGTTCGCAGAGCACCGGGTCCCCGACAATCCGAGCGGCTCTCCGTTGTACGCGGTCAAATGGTAGAAGCTGATATTGGGGTGATCCGGACCAGAGATGAGAACAGTACTCCATGTGTGGCCGGACCTGCGCCTTATAGAGCGCAAGTCTTTGGCCAGGTTTGAAATACTGCCTCGCTCTATTAATCACTCCCAATTTCTTCGAGGCCAACTGGGCCTTGCTCTCCAGATGACCACGAAACTGACAATCGCTCGAAATGTCGAGACCCAGTATTCTGATACTTGGCGAGGCAATGAGGGGGTGCTCTCGAAGAGCGGTGATACAACAAATGGGGTTTTCTTTGTGGTAAACGCGCAAACTTGTGTCTTTAGGGGATTGAACTGAACGTGGTTCAGTTCACCCCACTCAGAGACCATCCCCAAGGAAGTCTCTATAGAAGACACAAGTTTCTTTCGGCACTCGTCTACGTTTTCCCGAGAGAGACCTGCACGGCCGGAATATACCGCATCCCCAGTGCTGTCATCCGCATAACAATGTATGTTGGAGATATCCAACATATCATTGATGTGCAGGAGGAACAGAGTTGGGGATAGCACGCAGCCTTGGGGTACACCAGCGTTCACGGGCTTGGGGTCCGAGCAAAAACCGTCGAGAACGACCTGTATGCTCCGCCCAGTGAGGAAGCTAGTGATCCACTTGCATAAACTCTCGGGAAGCCCATAGGAAGGTAGCTTCGAAAGAAGCCCCTTGTGCCATACACGATCGAAGGCTTTCGCCATATCCAGACTAACTGCCAGTCCCTCTCCCTTGCTTTCAATAACCGTTGCCCAACGGTGAGTGAGGTATAACAGAAGATCACCAGCTGATCGACCATGGCGAAAGCCATACTGCCGGTCATTGACCAACTGGTGATCCTCGAGGTACGTTAGGACCTGTCGGTTTATGATAATCTCCATTATTTTGGAGAGAAGGGAGGTAATGGCGATAGGTCTGTAGTTAGCTGGGTCCGAGCTATCACCTTTTTTAGGGATCGGATGGACAAGGGCACACTTCCATGAGACCGGGACTACGCCTTTAAGGTAGGAGTGCCGAAATAGACGCGTTAGCACTGGAGTCAACTCAGGGGCACACGTTCGTAGCACCAGTGGAGAAATGCCATCCGGCCCACTCGACTTACGAACGTCCAAGGAAAATAGAGTCTGCCTGATAGTTTTCTGCCGAAAAACTATTTCCGGCATTGATCTCTGACACCGCGGGATGATAGGCGGTGTCTTCCCTTGGTCGTCCAAAGTCGAGTTGGAGGCGAAAAGAGTGCCCAAGAGATCGGCTTTCTCTTTTGCCGTGTGGGCCAGAGAGTCATTCCCCATGTGCAACGGCGGTAGGGACGGCTGGCTAAAGTTGCCTAGACTGGCCTTTGAAAGCGCCCAGAATTTGCGCGTTCCAGGCGGGTACTTTGCCAGCTGATCCCCAATTTTGACGACATGCTTGAACTTTGCTCTAGCGATTTGCCGTTTGAAGAATCTGGAGGCACGGTTGTATTTCCTCTTCAGAACTCTAGAGTTCGGATCCTTAGTGACTAACGCATTGGCCCAAGCTTGATAAGCCTGCCGTTTGCCAGCTGCTGCAGCCCTGACAGACGCATCAAACCAAGGCCGCGATCTGCCACCAAGTGGTACCACAGAGCTTGGTACAAAAAGTTCCATGCCCTGAAGTATCACATCAGCTACAGCCGCAGCGCAGTCACTAGGATCGTTGGAAGGGAAACAAATCGGCCCCCATGGGTAGGATGCAAAAAAAGACCGCATTCCATTCCAATCCGCTGACTTGTAGTGCCAAACGCGTCGAGTCGCAGGTCTTGTGCGAGCTGGGCGTTCAATGGGCACTACACTCCGTACCAAGCAATGATCAGAGGACCCTAAGGGAGCCTCGACAGTGACTTGGTACTTTCCGGGATGTGTAGTCAGCAGAAGATCCAACAAAGAGGGCGTGTGGCTGTCCACATCCGGTAGACGAGTGTGCGTCTTTACCAGCTGGGACAGACCATTTGCCAGAGCAAAGTTAAACACAGATCTCCCCGCGTAGTCGGTTGCACGTGACCCTAACCATTCGGCATTGTGCGCGTTGAAGTCCCCGAGGACTACGACTTCGGCGGAGGGAGTCTGAGAAAGCAGGTCGTCAATCTTCGCTTGAACGTGGCCCAACAGTTGATCTGTTTGTGCATTACCACTATGGGACCTGTAGAGGCACACGTAGAATCTGACGTGATCGTCCATGTCCACGCGCAGCCAAAGCACGGACAGGTCCCGACCTTCAAAAAACTGAAGGCGACGGTAGCAGATATCCTCCCTTACGAACACAGATACCCCGGCGTGTGGTATAAAATGATGTTCTAGTTTCTACCCGGGGTATGATAGGTACGCTGTGTCGCTAGGTTGAGATATCTGCGTCTCCGTCAAAAACAACAAGGCCGGCTGCGCCGTCTCAAGGTGGTAGTGGACGGCGTTTAGGTTCGAATGAAACCCCCGGATGTTACAAAAGTCCACATCTAGAGTGGAGCGGGGTGCCGCTGTTTGCCGTCGTTTGCCCTCAGAAAACACAAAGTGCGATACTTTGCCCGCCCCAGATACGACGGGCAGCCCGAGCAAAATCCGACGATCATTCCCCCGATTTTGCTCGGGGAGGGGGTCCCCGGCTTCATCAAAGCCGGTACCCTCCTGGGGTATTTTTCTTTTATGCATCGCGTTCATGTTTGGCGGGGGGGGGGGGGGGGGGGGGTTGGGCTTCCGGATTCTCTCACTCACCGACGGAACATAACCAAATGGTTACTACACGTTGGTCTTCTGTGAGAGGGTGGTCCTTCCCCGGTCGAGCCAGCCCAATACGAGCTGCAGTCAGATAACTACAGCTAGGCTCTACCACCTAAAAGGTTTTCGCCATATCCAGACTATATGCCGGACCCATTCTGGACGTTGAATGGGCACTATACTTCGTAATAAGCAATGATCAGAGGACCCCAGGCGAACCTCGATAGTGATTTGGTATTTTCCAGGATGTGCTGTCAGCAGAAGCTCTAACAAAGAGATCATATGGCTATGTACATCCGGTAGACGAGTGTGCGTCTTGACCAATTGGGATAGACCATTTGCCAGAGTAAAGTTAAACACAGATCTCCCTGCAATCTTAACACTTTGCTGACCGGTGACGAGTTAACTCGTCATTGCACTTGCATTATCTGTTTTAATTTATAGCACCAAGGGCGGTGACATGACATAGTTTCTGTGTAAAATTGCCGGTCACCAAAGTGGTAAAACAGATCTTTGCCTGGACTTAGCCCAAGAGTTGATCCATTTCAGCATTACTCTGACATGACTCTGACATGATCGTCCATGTCCACTCGCAGTCCGAGTACTGACAGGTTCTAACCTTCAAAAACCTGAAGACAGTGGTAGCAGATATCCTTCCTTACGAACACAGACACCCCGGCGTCTAGGAAAAAATAATGTTCGTATTTTTATCCGGCGTATGACAGGTACGCTGTGTCTAGGTTGGGATATCTGCGTCTGCGACAAACACAAGAAGCTTGACTGAGCCGTTTCTAGATACATAATAGTAAACGGCGTTAAGGTTGAAATGAATTCCCCGGATGTTGCAAAAGTCTAATTTAGAGGCAAACGCGGTGTTTTACACTATCGCTCGATTTCCATTGCTCCTTTCTTATCTAAAGTGTTGGAGTAATGTGGTTGAGTGGCATGGTTCCTATCTTAATAATCATGAAAAATGTGTACGGGCTGAAGATAAATATCTATATGAACAATATCTTCATGTTGCATTTTCAGAGCCGGTGTTCGGCAAGGTGGCGTTCTTGGCCTCTTACTTTTCTTTATTTTTCTAAATTCAATAACTAATCTTCTCACCTTACCCTTCCACCTTTATGCTGATGATTTTCAGATTTATACGAGTACAATTGTTATTAACATAACCGCGGTTATTGAACATTTCAAGCAACCTTCAAGCTATTAGCGACTGGTGTAACTCGTACGGTCTTGCGACAAATCCATGCAAGTCACAGTTCACAGTCTTGTTTACAGTCTTTGGCAAACAGAGACAACTAGCTAAATTAAAGAACGTTTTCCTTCCTTCGGTAGTATTTGATGGTACTCCCTTGCAGAGAGTGGCTCTGTTACAAAATTGAGTATCACGTTGGATAGCAGTCTAACCTGGACGGACTCCTTAGACATCTGAGTTAAGCCGTAGGGTATTCTCTATCATAGATGGGTTAGGAAGGTGGAAAACCTCTTGACAATTGGAACGAAAACTACTCTGGACCAAACACTTCTCCTCCCATTTCTTGACCATGCATATATATGCTATTTAGATTTGTCACAACTACTTCTAAACAAGCTTGGATACCTACAAAACGTGCGTGCGTGCGTAAGTTTTATATTCGGGTTAAAGAAGTTTGATCACATCACAACATACCGCCTTCAGCTCAAATTCCACATCGTCGCAATTCTTTTATTGTCTTATTTTTCTCTATCGAATTCTTTTCCACCCTAATACTCGTCCATACCTTACTGTTACTTAATGTTTTACTTATATCGGTGCCAGTTTTTCACTTTCTTTCGTTCGCAAAATGATATCTTGCTGGAGATTCCCCTCAGTCCTTGATATCCTCTAACCGAATAAATGAAATGTGTGATCACAATAATTACACAGGCATACAAAAAAAAAATCATGAACCAGAGGGGAGACCCCATTATTCTTAGGTTTTTGGGATCGCTGAAACCGAATATGACAATAAAAACTAATTTTAAATGCCCGTTTTCCCGCTAGCACCCCCTTACTACCTCTTAAGGGGTGAAAATTGAAATTTTTGTATAAAATCAAGATAGATGTGTATTTCTACGTTTTTTGGGATGCTGAAACCGAAAATGATAACTAAAAATTAAGTCAAGACCTCCATAACCCATTAACACTTTCTTACTATCCCTTATGGGGAATGAAGTTTTCCATTTTTGTATAAAATAAAGATGAATGTGTATTTCTATGTTTTTTGGTATGATGAAACCGAAAATGACAACCAAAAGTGAATTTGATACCTCTTTTACTCAATACCACCACCTAACCACCCCTAACGAGGGGGGGGGGGGTGAGGGTAGTTTCAATTTTGTATAAAATCAAGATGTATGAAGAAATTTTAACGATTTACAGTAAATGACATGTTTATCAAACTAGTTAGAGGTTACTCTTAGCTCTTATATTAGAAATCCAAAGGCTTTATTAATCAGAAGTATCTGCTATATTCATGATTTATCTCTACTCTTAGCGTAACCCAGGAACAACGGCGTGGACTTAGGAGATTTCTGTTCCCTTTTGGGATGGTGGATTAAAGTGAGTCCCCTTGCCTCTCACTATTCAGCGTCTACCCGTTTCTACGATAACGAACTCTCTTGTTTTCAAAAGATCTTCTAAGTGGTTTCCTTTTATTGGCTCTTTTCTGTTCTGGCAAATCTCTTTTTAAATTCCAACAGTAGTCTGCTAACATATTGACATCCCATTTACCCTGATAGCGCTGTTCCACTGTCTTAAGATCCTGATGGAACCTTTCACCTTGCTCCTCACTGTAGTCTCCTAAATTGTCAGGAAAATAGTCCCTTCTATTTCGGAGGCATAGAATTAGGTTCTTTTAACCGTTTTACAAGACTGCCGGATGGATAACAGTATAAGTAGAATTAAATAGAAAACAAAAAAAAACAAAAAATGAAAAAACTTGTTAAGAATAGGACAAAAATCATGATTCAGTCTTAGCATCATAATAACAAATATATGCATACAATAAGGTTACCTACCATATACTTTATAATTATTTTTTCTCTCAGCATCTTGAAAAACAGAATTTCACATTCATCTTGATTTTATATAAAAATTGAAATGTTCACCCCCCGTAAGGGTTGAGGGATGTTAATGGGTGATAGAGGTCTTAAATTTATTTTTAGTAATCATTTTCGGTTTCAACATCCAGAAAAACGTAGAAATACACATCTATCTTGATTTTATACAAAAAATTCAATTATCAGCCCTTAAGAGGTAGTAAGGGAGTGCTAGCGGGAAAACGGGCATTTAAAATTAGTTTTTATTATCATATTCGGTTTCAGCGATCCCAAAAACCTAAGAATAATGGGGTCTCCCCTCTGGTTCATGATTTTTTTTGTGTGTGCCTGTGTTATTATTGAAAAAATATATTTTTATTGTAAGTAATAAAAATAATAATGTAAATTGTATCAGCCTGGTGCATCAGAATATCCAGTGTACTCGTATGAGAAATAAAAAGTTAGACATAGAGTTATTTTTGAATATTTTTAATATTAATATTTTTTGTGTAATTGAACACCATAGCCATTAAAAGTAAAGAACTAATGTTTAATTTTAATAACCACCGGGTTGGTAGTTCATACATGGTGGCTCTTTTATTATTTTAAATAAACAAATTAAATTCAAAGCGCGTAAAGATACAGTAAGCCTCTCTGTTGAACGGATAATTGAACTAGCTTCAATAGAATTAGAACAATTCATCATTGTAAGCGTTTATAGGCCACCGCCTTCTGACTTTGAACAATTTGAGCAAATTATGAATGCGGTTTTATCTAAATATCAAATATAAATAAACAATGACTTATGTATCTACTTATCCCCGCAAGGGATATGGCGTCAAGATAAATAAATAAATAATGTGTGGAGATTTCAATATTAAAGTCTTGGAAAATAATTCAATAAGTGTTGAGTTTTTTAATTTATTTTCTTCACATAATCTATCACACCTGTTTATGGAGCTCCTCACTCCTTATGAATCACTTCCACTAGCGCCACCTGATATAACTCCAACTTCCAAATGTTTAATCAACACACTACATTCAGATCACTACAAGAAAACAAATTTAAAAAGGAAAATAACTTTTGTACCAGTAACTGCTGACCGAATGAGTAAAAATCAAAATGACTTACTATGCTATTTACAATTATTAAAAAATTCAAACTCCAATATTATGTTTAATGATTTTTTTATACTTTTATTAAATTATTCAAATCAGTATTTACCGCGATATCTGTCTTTATTACTGATGTAACTGATGCATTAGTGTTTAGTGAAATGGCAACAGCAGCTTTACATAAAAATAAAGAAAAAATGTAACATATGTATGCATAAAGGCATTTAATAATAGTGAAGAGTTTAGAAATAATGTAAAATTATTTTCTAAATCTTAAAAAAAAATAGTGTAGTATTGCCAAATCATGATGTATAAGTAGGAAAACTCAAGATAGCAATAATAAGATAAAAACAACTTGGAAAATAATTATTTAAGGAGAAACTGGAAGAGCTAAATCACAGAGAAGCGACTTGGCGACTTCAAATTAAACATAAGCTATTTTTTACATGTCACTTCTGACTTTGAGATTTCAACAGCTTTCTAAACTCTCTTTACAGATAATACAGTTGACACTACCTACTATTTATTAAACTCCTCTACCGCTACAGCGCTGACGTAAGTTGTGACATAAGACTGTGATATCAATGTGATATCAAATTTTATTTAAAAAAAGTTAATGCCTAAAAATATGTTTTTAAATTAATTAGTGTTATATATAATTAATTGACATTGTTGGACCACAATTAGTACTAATTGTATTGATTGTGGTATATTTCCTGATCTAATGAAACATAGTAAAATAATACCATTATTTAAATCCGGCGGTACATTAGATCCAACTAACCATAGACCTATTTCAGTATTACCTATATTTAATAAGATCTTTGAAAAAAATAATTTCAGTCAATTAATTACACATTTTATCAAAAATAACCTTTTACATAATAAGCAATTTAGTTTCACTCCCGGTCACTCCACAACAGATGCAGGTGTTGAGTTAATGGTGAATATTTTTGAAGCTTGTTAGGAATCACAAGACGCGCTTGGCGTTTTCTGTGATTTATCGAAGGCATACAATTTAATAATGAGGAACTAGATTTAGTGCATTCTGCTGTTTTTTTGGGCATTACCTTAGATGCAAAATTGCAATGGGGTCTTCATATCTGTGATTTGTCGAGCAGACTTAGTTCTGCCACATACGCGGGTCAAAGAATACGCCGGTTGACAAACGTTAAAACGGCTAGAATAGTTTACTTTAGCTACTTTCATAGTTTGATGTCATACAGCAATATACAACATGAGGCATCGAGTCATTAAAAAATAAATTCAAAGAATTAAAAATTATGACTGTGTACAATAAATGTATGTATTTATGAAAATTTTGTTTGTCTACAAAAAATATTTCAAAATACAATGAGAATTGTGATATACCTGAAGTTAATACTAAAAATAAAAATAAACTTGCTATGCATGGGCATCGCAAGTGATGGCACCAGGCTCCATAAAATAGGTAATTCTTTTAAGGTTAATAGTATACGTTTTCACAACGAACTCCCCAGTAAAGCTTTAAATTTGTCTCAAATGCATTCTAAATTTTATGCATTGAAAGGAATTTTATAAAAAAGTATTACATTAACGACGGTATGGCCTGGGAATAAATTGTATTTTAGCGATTAACTTGTGCCTACGCAATTTTTTCTGACGCTGTTTGTTACTCTCGTCAAATCTACTGGCTGCTTCACACTGCTTCCTTAGAAGTCATTACTTGCGGTAGCGGTGGGGCTAGGTTGTCGCCTTCCCTCAATTACGGCGAAGAGAGTGATAGCTGTCCCTTGGGTTATGCTTAGGTTTTCTTTCACCATTACCTCCCTTCTCTCCAAAATAATGGAGATTATTATTAACCGTCAGCTCCTAACGTACCTTGAGGATAACCAATTGATCAATAACGGGCAGTATGGCTTTCGCCATGGTCGATCAGCTGGTGATCTTCTTTTATAGTTTACGCACCGTTGGGCAGCGGTTATTGTAAGCAAGGGAGAGAGTCTGGCAGTTAGTCTGGATATGGAAAAAGCCTTCGATCGTGTATTGCACAAGGGACTTCTTTCCAAGCTACCTTGCTATGGGCTTCCTGAGAGTTTATGTAAGTGTTTTCTAACTGAGCGGAGCGGAGCGGAGGTCGTTATCGACGGTTTTTGCTCGGATCCCAAGACCGTGAACGCTGGTATACCCCAAGGCTGCGTGCTATCGTCAACTCTGTTCCTCCTGCACATCAGTGATATGTTGGATATTCCCAACATACATTTTTATGCGCAAGACAGCACTGGGGATGCGATATATTCCAGCCGTGCAGGTCTCTCTCGAGAATAAGTCGACGAGTGTCGAAAGAAACTTGTGTCTTCTATAGAGAGCTCCCTGGGGATGGTCTCTGAGTGGGGTAAACTGAACCACATTCAGTTCAATCCCCTAAAGACACTAATTTGCGCGTTTAACACAAAGAAAACCCTATTTGTGGTATTATCGCTCTTCGAGAGCACTCTTCTTAATGTCTCGTCAAGTTTCAGAATACTGGGTCTCGACATTTCAAGCGATTATCAATTTCGTGGTCATCTGGAGAGAAAAGCCAAGTTTGCCACGGTGAAATTGGGAGTGATCAATATTTCAGCGGGGCAGTATTTACAACGCAAAACCGTTCGGATTGTCGGGGACCTGGTACTCTGCGAACGGCTGGATTCTTTGGTATTGCGTAGAGACGTGGCTTCTTTGTGCTTCTTCTACCGCACTTACAACGGAGAATGTTCCGAAGATCTATTCGATCTGATGCCTGCCGCCGAATGTTATCACCGCACAGCTTGCCATCGCCTCCTTTACCATCCATACCACCTGGATGCGTGGCGATCTTCCACTGTGCGGTTTTCAAGGACTTTTTTCCCATGTACCTGAATGTACTTATGTACTTGAATTTGGAACGAACTTTCTTCGGCGGTATTTCTAGATCGATACGACATGGGTACCTTCAAAGAAGGTATATACTCCTATCTCCAAGGCCGGCAACGCTCTTGTGAAGCCTCGGATGTTACAAGAGTTCATGGGCGGCAGTGATCACACAGCTACGGTGACAGGCAAGCTTGCAGTGACTTTGCATTGCTAGCCACGGATTTCCTTTTTCTTATTATTATTTATCATAAGGCCGGCTTATCGAATTGATTCCGAGAAAATCGTTCCAGATGAGCAAATTTTTCAATTTTTTGTAGTCCTGTTTTTAAAGGGGAAAGTATAGATATTTGCTTTAAATGTTAAGTGAGACATGGTATCATAAAATTTGGTAAGAATTGAAAAGATATTGCGGTTTCTAAATTTTACGTGTGAATGGCAATGACATCATGTAAATGGTAATTACGTTATTAGAAATAAAATACCTTTACATTTGTTTATTTTATTTTTTATCATTCAAATATTTCAAGATATGAAGCATTATTGGCTTCCTATCTTGAAATTTCATCTTATTATTATAGTAGTGTATTTATTTAGCATTAGATCACATCATACTTAAAGTAGTTTAACAGACGTTTAATTAACTTACATTATATTACTTATATATTTATCCTTCTTGCTTATTATTTCTTTAGTTGTGTATGATTTTTTGATTTTGATAAAGTTTTTATGGACGATGTAGATCCACGGCGTGAAACATATTCCAGATTGAGTAAATTTTGCATTATTAAAGACATTTTAATCTTTGTTGTTTCCAAGAGTACGACGTCATTTTGCTTAAACTTAGGACTATTATAATATTATTCTTACAAGTGAAACAACTAGCATTTCGAAAAGTCATAGTCTCTTTATCTTTTTGTCAAAGAACTTGGTGAACTCCAAGACCACCCTTAAAAATTTTCAAGACATTAGGAATCGATTCTACTCTGTCTTCTCCATACTCTATTAATCTGTTTCTCATTAATCTCTCTATTAATTTCTTCCTCAGTAATAGGAAAAATTATCACATTTTCCACTTTCTTCTGCAATAATGTGACGAATGCAGAGAAACTGTTAACATCCCATTCATATTTCACAAAAGCATCAGCAGTTCTCTTAAGGACAGCACCTACACCACCCGGTGCACCCTGTCCATGTCCTGACTCCGTGCAATTCCAAGTTTTTTTGGAGATTTGATGATAATCTTCGTGTATTTTTGTAATTATGTAAAACATAGATTTGTTCCTACACTGTGAAGAAGGGGAGTCGGATGGAAAATGTAAAGTGTCAATAACCGGTTTTATTTTAAGTGTTTGACAAATCAGAGAATAGAGGTGAGCTCGAATAGCAGCCGCATCATGTCTCAAGCATTCACTGATGGTACAAACTGAAAATGGTTAAACCGCACTCCTTTGAAAATGTCGTAGTTTATCGATCGTACAATATTGTATGTATATATTGCAGCAATAAATTGATTATACCACTAGTTCAACAGTCAAGTATTCCTTCTCTGTTATCGTTGTTGTTTCGAAACCTTTCTTGGTAGTTATATTTTCTCTGCCACGCATCCACTTGAAATAAGTAATGGATTCTTCGTTGTTAAATTCATTGTAATGTATTATTTTTTTATTGCAAATTATTATTATCCATAACTTTGGATTTTCTTTTTCAAACGTTATCTCTGGTTTCTGTAGTTTAATTATTTTCGGTATTTTAATGAACCTTCTTCGCTTCCTAACTATTAATCTATTTATTTTTAGCCTGCAGTTGCAGTTACTTTCAAGCAATGGATCGTTTGGAGTATCTTCACTTGTAACATTTTTAATATTGTATGGTTTTACGTTAATCACTTCTGATAATGTAGGCATCTTACTTCTCTCTTCTTTCTTCTTTTGCCGATACTTTTTAGCTGCTTCACGGCAGTTCTTTCGTTGGATCCTTTTCTCTCTGGGAGACTCATCAGCAATGATTATTATTTATTTCTTTTCTTGTGTTATATCTGTCTATTTCCTTTTCTTTTTCGAGTTGTTATCGTTCGGGATCAGCCTTTTTTTCAGCATAAGCTAATTTTTCTGGCAACTTTAACTTTTTCTAATCTTAGAATTTCAGTTTTCCGCTTCTAATTTGTGATCTAAACAAAGAAATAAAGATCCATCATTTAAAGCTTCCTTATAAATCATCATCATCATGTCATTACCGTGTCATGGAAATAAACGGAGATGATGCGAGTGGTGATGTCGCGTATCTATAGTATTAATTAAATTTTCTGAAATCAAAAGATTTTGAACGAAGTAATTGTGCGGACGATAACTGTATAAGATGCTATAACTCATATAATTGTACGACATGTATAGTAAAACTGTATACTTACCTTTTTAATCAAACGGATATGATGGTGATTTTGGTGACACCTACATTTTTAACTGTTTTTTTTAAATATTTTTGCAAACAAACGTAAAACCGAGACTGCGTTACTTCAGGAGTGATGAAAGGAACAGAAAGCGCGTGTTTAACTGCTCCTTCCCCCTTTTCTCAGAAAATTAATTACGGAACTTTATTTTGACGTTCTTAAAATGGTGTTGATGATTTTTTATTACAAATTTAAAAAAAATACAAAGATTCTGTTGATTCTAAAATTCTGATTTCTTTATAAAATCATTTTGTGATGTTATTATTTAAATACTAGATGATCAAACACGGGTATGCATTCGTATATCCAAAAAAAAATAAGACGATTATTATGGAGTCCGAAGAAAATATAATAATAATAATAATAATAATAATAATAATAATAAGTTTATTTGCTCTCACAATGCTTTAAGATTACAAATCACAATAATAGAAAAATATGTAGATTTATAAACAGCAATTAAAACTAATTGTGATGATGTTTAATGCGATTTTTTGATGATTTATGTTCAAAAATCATATTGGATTTTTATTTATATCACAGTACATCAAGAGAGCAACTAGGAGTATAAATTCATAATATTTTTGGAATTATCAAAAGCCGTATAAAATTTTACGACTTTGACGAATTAAAATTACATGATTTTCTGGAATCACCCTCGTACTTTGCCCACTACATATATTGACGTTTGTGAAACAGTGACCACAGTAATAAAACACCCGGCTGAGTTTGTCGTGTGGTTCTTCTCAGACCTGAGGCCAGTGCGCATTTGCAACCGTCGGTGTTTTTTAAGTTGGAGAGTGTCTTTACAGGAGGGCTTATTTTGATACGTTTAAATATGATTACAGTGTTACAAATATAGCTATACTTCAAACTTACAATTCATTATCAGAAAACGTCACGAATGATGATACGATAACTATTCATAATAAAATATCAAGTAAACTTCATCTACTACTTATTTTTGCAGTAGTTTATTTATTACAATTATTATAAAAAAAAAAAAATTGGTAATATTTTTCTGATGAAATAACGACTTAAAATCGCCTACCAATCACTAGTCTCAAACATGTCGCTAACTGCTTTTTCACGATATGATATTAGTATGAGACCTAGCGCTCGGTAAATTGCACAATGAATGGTATACTTTCGTTATGCTTGTTCGGGTAAAATTTAAATTTAATAATCTGTTAACTGTTTCTATACCTTAGTCTGTGGCATTTTGATTCTGATCAAAACTTTATAAAATTTATCCGTGTGGTTTCTGGTCTCTCTAGATAATTATCTATGAAACAATTTATCGGAATTTTATCAAAAACATCCGAAATATGAATGATAACATGCGGTCTTGGATTATGTTGATTAATAAATCTAAAATAAATGTTTAGTAGTCAAGAGCGTGACAAAGTGCAGACTGCAGTCGAGAGTTAGATACGCTCCTTAGAAACCAAAGGTGATTATGTGATTATTTAATTGTATCTTAATTTAATAAATAACTTATATACTTATACCAAGTAACCAACGTATTCCGTGCATGTTTTTTTTTTTTCATTTTATTGCTCCTGTGTGTATGTTAAATCTTTTATTTGTCTTAAAATAATCGATAAAATATGTACGTGACTACAGTCAGAGAATACGAGATTTGTTTACAATAATGACATGTTCACATTCTTAGCAATTGGTAAATTATGTTGGTATATATTTAATATACAGTAACCTCAATTTGTGCTTTATGTAACCCGATGCTCACGTGTGTTTATAAAAAGTCTCAGGTTCTAATTTCCAGTTCCACGATTTACAGGTTTAGTGAAACGGAACGATGGCGGCTTAAGTTCCTTGTATATAGTCATTCCAATGTAAAGTGAGAATAAATAAAAATGGCAAGATATTTTGAAAATACAACGACATTTAACTTCAGCTGGGAACAAGTCGCGCGTGGGTACTGGAAGCGGTATCCCAACCCACAGAGGTATTCGATAACAAGTCCACTCTTTAATACACTTCTATCAAATATTTTTTAATAATGTATCAAATAATAAGAGGAATATTGAGTAAGTTTCTCTATTATAGATAGTTTCAGTTGATATCAAAAATGTATTTCATTTTGTTTTCTTAGCTCACATGTACTCTCAGAAGATACCTGGAGTCGACAAGTAAAGGACGGATGCTTGTACACAAAAAGACTATTAACTAAGACTAATAGAGTGCCCAAGTGGGGTGAAAGGTAATTATTAAAATCTGTATTAACAGTTGTTTCTATAAGTATCCTGTTTCTATTTCGAATTTGTACACACAATTGAAAATGATTATAAGCTTCAATAAATTACCATGTCCAAATAAGACATATCGTCCTCTCTTTCTTTCAAATATCATCTTTGATCTAAAAGAGTGAGAGGCAATTGAGTCAAGGCTAACATGTGCCGGTGTGGTGGGACTCTTTCAATTCACTTGTGGAAGTGATGACAGGGTCACCTTCAAGGTTCTGTTTGTCAATAAGCTAAAAATGTAAACAAATATTACCATTGTGACCTTAAAGCACGTTGTAGCTAACATTTATATGAAGGTTGTAAACAAAATCAAAGTCTTAATTAAGAATATAAATAAGGAAATCTAAAATGATATTACAGCAGATAATTGTGTAGATTACAAATTGATATTTTTAGCAAACATTTTAAATTATTATACTTGTGACGACCGGCTGACATGAAGTATTTGAAACAATAAGTTTAAATACAATAACCAAACAAATTATTAAATAAGACAAGCAGGACCGGGACTGCAGCCGGTAGCAATAAGTTATTGTGTTGATTAAGTTGACTTCATGGATTTAACATTTGGATGTGTTACCGGGCTGCAAAATGGATTAGGTTTTAGTATATTTATATAAACACTTAAATTTATAATAGAACAAGTGGTTCTGCGTGTGCGCGTGTGACATGATATAGAATAACTAGTCCAGAGCTCAAAACAATACTCAAAATTCTACAATTTTCCCTTTGTATTTTAATGTTTATAAAAAAAATATAAATATCTCAATAACAAGTAAAAAAAAAAACAACTTTATTAGTATGGAAGTATTAAAGACTTCAAAATGAATATTAGAGAAACATATAAATGATAATATAAATTAATATATGGAGTAGTGATTATATTTCTAGACTCATACCAAATATATAGTGGGGGGATAAAAAATGTGTTTTACAACAAACAATACACATATTATGATAAAGAAGGAGGTGTGAGTCGCTTCACAGCTCATCATCACACACTTTATATTTTGTTTTGATCATACTTTGTATTATTTATGTAACTTAGTTTGATTGTGTCAAGGTACGTGAGACATGTTGTATAATACTGATGGAAGCCATATTTGGAAAGCAATAAACATATAAAACAAACTCACAGGAAATGAAAGTAGAAAACTATTCTGTGGCAATAAGCGTCCCCTGTGTGTCTATGTGTCTCCATAATATTATCTGGTAATCATAAGTAACATAATTTACAGGCTGTTTAATGCAAAATCGGTGAAGATAATCGAGGAGAGCGTCGTGGATCCCGAGAAGAAGATACTAATTACGTACACCAGGAATCTAGGATATACCAAAGTTATGGTTGGTGACTGTTGTTGTGTATTTGTCTCGTTGAATGTATCATGTAATGATGACGATGATGATGTACACAGAGCGTGGTGGAGCGCGTGGAGTACCGCTCGTCCGGGGCGAACGCGACGGTGGCGCGGCGCTCCGCCTGGATCGATTCCCAGCTGTTCGGCTTCTCGCGGGCCATCCGGGCCTTCGGGGTGGAGCGCTTCAAGAAGAACGCCTCGCAGATGGTGTGTTAAACCCGTTTATAGTTTCATATAAATCCTTTGCTAATGCATCTAGCATCGTTCGGCGGAGACAAAAAAAAAGATTAATAAGGGAAAATAATGGTTATGTGGTCTCTTATTTATTGACAATTATTATTTCGATTCTTCATTCTTACTGCATCATAAATATAATATATTTATTTATTTACCTTCACGCCATATCCCTTGCGGGGTAGCCAGAGACGACGGAGCGCGAAACGCTACGGTCCCTGCATACCTCTTTCGCCTCGGCCCCAGACATCAACCTCTTCACACATGGCCTCCGGGGGGTCCTCATGCTTTTTACGTGACCTTCCTCCACTATCATAATTACTTTGTTTTCGAAGGTCATTCGAGGCCTCCCCCTGTTTCTCTTACCGCTCACTTTTCCTTTATAAATCTTTTTACCATTCTTTCATCACTCATTCGTTCCACGTGCCCAAACCACCTGAGCACGTTCTTCTTCATTCTCACCGTGACATCTTCGCTAGTACCTGCCATTCTGTGGATTTCTTCATTGCGAATTCGATCAGTTACACTGACTCCGCATATTCTGCGAAGAGATCGCATCTCCACAGCATTCATCTTTCTTACATTCTTCTGTTACCCACGTTTGGCTGCCGTATAATAGCGTCGGTAGCAAAACCGCATTGTGTACAGCCAAACGTGCAGCTTTGCTGACGTTTCGCCGTCTCAACAATGCAGCCAGAGCATCGTTGATTCTGTTACCGGCGGCAAAACGCCTTTCCACATCCACTTCGTATCTTCCGTCTCTGCTAAACATACTTCCCAAATATACCACTTTATTCACTTCTATTTCTATATATATATATATATATATTCTATTATCTTATCATTCACGTTGATCTTACAATCTGTTCTTTCTTCATTTCTTTCAAATATCAGAACCTTCGTCTTATCTACATTCAAGTTTAGACCATTATTTTCACACTCATCTTTCAGAGTGGTGACCAATGCCTGCAAATCGCATTCTGATACAGCATCTGCATTCAGCAAGCAATTGACCTTAAGGTCACTTACTTTCACTCCCATGTCACTGTCTTTCACGCTTTGAAGACAACTATCCAAATAATCCAACAAAATCCAACCAAGCTGACATAGCGCAACCTTGCTTAACTCCCGATTGGATATCAAACCAGGGCGACATGCCAGCTCCTACTAGCACACAGGCTGAGTGATCTCTGTAAAGAGATTTTACAGCCTGTAGCAAGGGTCCGCTCACATTGTATCGGGACAGTATCTCCCATAATTTCTTTCTCACAGCCCTGTCAAACGCCTTTTCTAAATCCACAAAATACAGAAAACCTTTTGGTTTAGGGCCAAAAACTTTTCCGTGATCATGCGGAGGGAAAAGATCTGATCTATACACCCTCTTCCAGGTCTATAATCTCCTCGGCCCTCCCACAACAGGCTTTCAGATCTCACTTGCATTCTTCTCGATAATATTTTAGCATAAACTTTACCGAGCTGATCAAACCTATAGCTTGCACAGTCTATCTGTGAACCTTTGCCTTCATACAAAGGTACGATGACTGCACCTCGCCAATCGTCTGGGACCTCCCCCGATTTCCAGCATAAATTGCAAAAAAAACCAGAAAAAGTCCAAGACGCGTGGCCCACCTTATTTGATCGTCTCGGCAGTAACTTCATCTGCTCCCGCAGCCTTACCACACTTCAGACTTCGGATCGCGCTCTCTACTTCTTCCAAATTGATTTCACCATCGGCTACATCTGGATTCATCATTTCGCTGGTAGTCAAGACCGAGGCGTCCTCACGTTCATACATCTCCTTGTAGAATTCCGCCCACCGCTGCAAAACGTGTGCTTGCTCTGTTAAAATTTTACCGCTCTTCGAAAGCACCGCTTTCATTCTACAGGTTACCGAACAATAAATAATAAATATTTTTTGTCAGGTGAACGGCTTCAACCACGTGCTGCACGCCATGTACCCTCGTCAGACGCACGGCGTGTTCACGCTCAAGGAGATGCGCGAGGTGGCCGCCGCAGCCACCGACCGCGCCCGCTCCAACGTACTCACCGGCGTCCACACCAGCTAACATGACGATTAGGATACGAGCAAGGAGCGAGGTCCGCGAACACTACCTTAACACTAAGGTCTGTGAACACCACCTTGACAGTCAGCCGACCGCCACCGGGCCCGGGCGACTCGCACTTCGCCGCCCACCGCGCATCTTTCGCTAATATCAATTGGAATCGTTGAACGCATACCGGTCTGTGCACTGACTAACTACAACACTCGCAAACGCATCGTGTAGAACTAGTTTTTAGCGATATCACCAAGATCTCCCAGTTCGGTCGACTGAGTGTTGAGAGGGAGCGAGTCTATTACGTCTGCTCGAGCTACTCGCAAACTAGGCTCTTGACACACAAGCCGTACGAAACAAATTGTCAAAGTATTTATTGGGAACTCTTTCAGATGATATGTTACCTCCACCTCAAATTATACAAAAAAAATGTAAGAAACGTGAGACGAGAAGTATTCACATCAAACGGTACAAATGTAAGATATTGAAAAAAATATAACGGAAACGGATACTTATAGATGAATACAAATAAATATTTATTTATGTTTTTAGTTTTATTATTTTTACTATGTAATGAAAATTGAATGTATCGTGTGTACGCACCGCCGGTCGGGATACCTGACGAGATGGAAGGACCTGAAGGACTGACTGGGTTTAACATAATGTGCGACCTTGAGCATTTACGATGTACACCACGCCTACCTCCAGCCGGCGGTCTTGTATTAACACAATGTCCGATGTCACCACATTCCATCTTGGACTGAACTCTACATTCTAACTCCTCAGTGAATGATTGTTGTGTATATATAGTTTTACATAAGTAAAGATAACTAGGAAGCGTGACCCCTAAATTATAAAGTGTATTAAAATCATTGTTACAACTAAAACTACACAACTACTACAACTTAATATTGAGTATTTAAATTGTAAGAAATCCGTATTATTTAATTTGAAGATGAATATCAAAGTTTGAATAACTATTTTATTGTTATTAAAATATTAAGCGTGGCCCCTCGTGGATGACAATGTCACTGACTCGACCGTCTCCATCTTAATAAACAGTTGCCGTGGCATGTGTAATATTGCATTTGTTTATTTTAGTGTCCTCAAATAAATCAGTATAATACCGTAGGAATAATTATATTTCTTAATATTCTTTATAAAAGATTTATATCTAAGGACTAATAATAGTTAATAATGTGTTGAAATTAGAAGTAGTTACCCTGTTTAATAAAATAAAATAAAGTAATCTAAATCATTTTTTAGTTTTATTAATGTACACATGTGTATTTATACTAGATCTAGCCAGCGGCTTTTTACGCGTTGAACTGAGTTCGACAAAGGTTGGAGACGCGCGAATAAATGGGAAGACGTTTAGAAAGGTGGGCGGGTGGGTCAATATTGTCAGTGAGATATAATAAACATGAAAGAATGTGTATCATTTACGTGTTTATAAAGTATTCACATTCAAATATGTACATATTTAAAAATGCCCGTAGGTAGGTAGGTAGGTAGTACAACACATCCCCTTAAGTATTCTTTTTAGTAAAATAAAATAAAATAGTTTTTTATAACATATTTACAAACTAATGAATTATAATATAACTCAATACTAAATAGTTTTGGTCTAAATGGATATATTAATATTGATACATGACTGATCTTGGTATGCAGTAAAACTTCATTTAATTTTGATTGCAGCTCGTAATCTAGCACTCCTACTTCTAGGGTTTCGATCCACCTCATCCTCGGATGGCACCTCCACATGTTTATTTAATGCTTTCCATGGGGTATCTAGGAATTGGTTAATGGTTTCTTGATCTTGAATAAGCATCGGACTGAGGTACCTCAATGGCATGGGGTTAGCCGTTTCATTAACTATGTTGCCGGCAATGTGCCGTTTGACAATTGTGTCCTCGAGTGAATGAAAGCAAATAGTCACCAATCTCCCATTCAATTTTAAGTAATATTTTGATAAAACCATGCCATAGTTTATTTCATTGAGTTCATTATTCACAAAAATCCTTAAAGCTTGAAACACTTTGGTGGCGTTTGATTGAGGTCTCTGTAATTTATCTAATCTCACTTCGTCTGGACAGCAGGCGTCTACAACATCCACCAGTTCCTGTGTAGTGTCTATGTTCTTGACCATATATCTAGTTTGAATGATGGTTTGTGCTATTTTTGCTGCTTTCTTTTCTTCACCATAAAGTTTAAATATCTTGTATAGTTCATGTTCATCAGCTGTTGCTAGGACCTCTCTAGCTGTTATTTGGGTGGGATCTCTCCCAGCATCCATTCTCATGTCAAGGTAACCATTCTTACTAATTGAAAAGCCTCTCTCCCCGTTATCCAATTGCATAGAAGAACATCCAAAGTCAAATAGAATCCCATCTATTGATGACTGTTTAATACCAATTGATTTTAATAGTTCTGGGAGTTCACTGAACCTTCCATTGAGGGGTATGACTCGGTTTGGATACTCCTCTGAGAGACTTTTGGCTTTCTCATAAGCTGTTGGATCTCTGTCTAATGTTATGAGTTGACAGTTTGCAGATTCAAGTATTTTTCTTGAATGTCCTCCGGCACCAAATGTCATGTCAATATAAATTTCATTATCACTTGGTTTTAAATGATTGATTACTTCATCTAACATAACAGGTGTATGATCCTTATATTTTACTACCTTGCTGTGGACATGACGCCGTAAGAATCCTCCGTTGATTTGTCTTATATAAGAAAGCATGATTAATCCTTCTTGAAGACTTTTTTAAAAAATCCTTTATTTTCTTCTTTTAAATATTGCAAAACCTCTGTGGATAGGACAAGATTGCACTCTTCTGTGCTCAGTCCTGTTGCAGAGCTCTGATGAATTCTTTTATACTTGTTTTTGTAATGGTTGTCAGCTATTCTGTTCAGAGAGTTATATTGAAGAGCGCAGAGATCAGAGTCTAAATTCTTTGCATTCGCACTATCAAAAGCGGCTTTTACTTTCTCACGAATAAACTTACCAAGATCTCTGCAATTAGAACATTATATGATCATTTATTATTGCTAGTTTAATTTAAAACTTAGACATCGCGAAATAACTTAGAACTAACCTCTCTCCTTTAGTGTTGTCTACGGGCCACTTTGCAATCAATTTAGTGAATTTCTTATATTGAGAAGTCATAGCTCATAATACCTATAAATAAATACTCGATATTGTCATATACGTAATATTTTTTTAAACAATATAAAAAATTTAAACTGATATTGCAAAATGTATTATTCTTTTTCGAAATGACGTGTGACATTGACAAAGACGTATGTGGCGTTGTTGTTTTTAAATTCTTCCCGGATGAAAAGCAAATACCTTTAGATCATTTAGCCTCTTCAAAATTATGTATAGTATTCTTAAATAATATAAGATCGTTTTATTTTCATTTCGTCCCAATTTTTGTAGGGCAAGAATATCATGTCATTTTTTTGTATTTTCATATTATAGTTATAAAATGCAATTTCTTATTTTATATTTTCATATTATAGTCATAAAATGCTTTGTTTGTCGTCCTTTCAAGATTTTGTTTTTCAAATCCCGTACAGTGAATGGTAGACATGTGTAACGCTATTACGACATATGCAATTGTGCCATTTCCATGTTGAGTGTTGGATGTACTAACGTGCTAGGATCAAATATATTGCCGCAACTAAAGTTAACAGTTTATGTGTGAATAAGTGTCCCAATCTAATAATTTCATTTTCTAAATTACAAATTAAATTTGCTTAAATTTCACTGTAGTAATACTATTTTATAAGGAATTATAACATTTACCATTAATTAATAAAATTAGTCGTCATAATTTTTAAACTTTCCACTTTACGTTCGACATGAACACAATTAAAATTTAGTCAATCAGCATGATATTGAGTTGACAGACTTAATTTTGTGCTCGGTACCAATATTACGTAGACCGGGGGAAGCACTTTGAAGCATTTCGGCGATGTCTGGTTTGATCTTTCCTTTTCATTCAATATTGATGATACCAGTGAATTGAAGAAAGAAAAAAAATGGTTGTCGAAGTTTTTGACTTTCAGAGGTAATATTATTCACTTTAATATGTAATAGCCTCAAATTATCTTTTTTAGGACATGTATGAAGAGATTGATGTCTGTGGTCGAGGCGAAAGAGGTATGCAGAGATCCTATCGTTTGGCGCTCCGTCGTCTCTGGCCACCCCGCAAGGGATATGGCGTGAAGATATGTAAGTAAGTAAGTATGTTTTTTATCTTTGAGTAAATAAATGTGGTTTAAATGGTACATTTGTCTTTAAATATATATGGGCTTCTATTTTGGTCATGTTATCTCTGCTTATGACGTTACGCCTAAGTAAATATTGCAATGTGTTGTGCTTATTGCATACGGCCAATAAAAAAAGTTAAGCAATATTGCATATTTTCCTTTATTAAATTATAACTCCAAAGTTTATAATCGGTATACAACACCAGGTATACAGAAAATGATAACTGGCATGCACGTTGATTAGTTAAAAATAAAAAGCTCACATTAGATGTTTAATTAATAGATGTAGAGCTATTTCCTAGATGTGAAAATTTTAAATGATTACTTTGAAGTACTTTCTAGCCAGGCCAAGATAAATATTGATTAATTTCTTGCAAAAAAGGAAACTAAGCTGTGTCAAAAATTGCGAAGTAATGTCTGGGAAGACCTTGTCTCGCAGCACAGACTGCTTCTTTTGAAAGTAAAACTTTTCACTCACAGTTCTGAGTACAAAGATAAACACACGGTCAGGATAAAGTAGTACAGCATCATTAAAAAGTAGGTTGTTAATAGAACGATAGCGGAACCACCTCTGCCATACTTACACTCTGAAAATATTGGCTCGCGTATAGGTTAGCCCGTTAAGTATGTTGATCTGTATTATGTACTGTCGGTGCCACGTCGGTAGTACCCACCGCCAGATTTAGTGTCTTAGTGGGCCTGTATCGGTTTTGAGGAGGTAGGGGATCCTAAAACGGTGTTTATTCGGTTTTCCCTGATCTTAGGGACCCTGTCGTTCAGAATAATGATGATTTAGATCGAATTATCAAACGCAGGTGTGGATAAAGGGGAAAATTTATAAAATACTTATATGACCTGTCGTGGTGGGCTACAAATATTCATTAAAAATATTAACAGCAAGTGTATGCGGCTGAAATGCAAATAATAGGATGTATGTTTGTGTAACAAGAATAGATAAGGTACGAAATGAGTATGTAAGAAGGTAATTTGAAAATAGCACCGGTAATAGAAAATATACAGCATTTTGAAAAAATTAAATCATTCAGTCACCCAATCAATGAAAATGGAAACGTTTTCATTGATTGGGCGACATTATCGAGAAGACTACGTTGTTAGGTTCTTGTTGTTTAGGCGTTTTGGGACTCTTACATCTAAATATTTTACTGCATTCTACGTTACTTAAATTTGAAGGAAGATCCAAGAGGTGGTAGTCCTTTGACGGCTCTTAAGGAAACATCCCTAAAACACAATCCAAGACAGAAGATGGTATTACAACATTGAGAAGTGCTGTAAAAAATATTAACTCCATTTTTCAAAGTAGCGGGGTATTTAGTATAGAATCCCTTAAGAAAGAAAAGCTTCGATTAGTGTATACTATTAAACTTTTACTGTGCGGGCAACAATCAATTCTCCGAGACCTTTTGCTCCACGACGACAACGCGCCCCGCACGCCGCAGTCAAGACGATGACTTCCTTTATTTACAGCACATCGGAAACACTTTTGGGTTATTCGCTTTACAACCATGATTTGGCATCATGTCACTTCCTCTTATTGCTTAAAAAAACTTGTTTAAGACGATATACCTTTTAGGGCCAGGAGAAGCTCTCTTGAAAACCTCTATAGACGCTAGTAGAAAGTTCATTGAAAAGAATTCACAAAAAATAAAACTTATACAACATAATAATTTTTTGAGTGTCCTTGTAAATAACAATAGATTTTTCTTACATTGTTATTAACTTTAAATTGTATTGTGATGGCATTAACATATTTAGAGGTCTTTGAAAAATGTTCATTAATCCTTTTTAAATATTAATTTAATAGAAAAATGGGGAAAGTAAAAGTTTCCATTTTTTTTATAATTAATGAAAAAAAGTGTAATTTACATAGTGGTGGAGATTAATTTATAGCTGTGCAGCGCTTCTACTAAGCTCTTCTAAGGTTTTTGAGATTTATACACATTAATAATACAAGACTACTTAAAAGGGACTGAGTTGGCATATTGCACATTTTAAATTAACGGGACAATTCGTTTATTTCATAATGATATTATTTAAGGGGTGACGAGATATAGATATCCTCTCACCACATCTTTTTAAACAATCGATTTAAGGCTCAGGCAGGCCCAGGCAGGCGGGTCGCGCGATGATGTATGATCACGCAGCCCGTGCCCTCGTGCAAACCAAACAGAATTAACAAAAGCTGTCTTACACCCGTGTCATCCCGTCCTGAATTTCGCCGAAGGGATATATATACTCGTAGTTTAAAAATGTTTTGGTGCCTCGTTAAATAAGTCCTTGAAAACCCCTCCATGCACAAACGTATAAAATCCAGATGGTAACTTACCAGTTGAATGTGACACACCGCAGCACAGCTCAACATGGCTCACACTCAAGTGTTATGAGGAGCGTGACATGACAAGCAGTTGCTTGGGGAGTTCCCCAAAACACCTTTCGTGATAAAGACTAAGAACACGCAAAGACGAGACGCCAAGGGAACAAGCCATTCATAGAGAACTGGGACCCCAAATATTAAAGTGACTCCAAAGTACGATTAACGAGACCTTGACCTTGGAGATTATACTCAGTTAAATTTATATGAATGTAAGTGATTACTCACTTTTATATATTGAGTACTCTGTCTCCGCGGCGACACATCGATGCTATATTTCTGTATTACGTTACTACGCTGCGGCAATCGAAACTATAGTGATCATAATAATATTCTTAATGTTATTATTTTAAACCATGGTAATAGTTACCTTTAGGTTTTAGCCCTATTGTCAAGGAATTAAATTTATTTATTTTAATAATTCGTTGCATTAACTTGTTATACAATGGGCGGGATTAATGCTAAAGCATTCTCAACCAGGACAAGGAATTCGAAAGTAAGCTTGCAGAAGAAGTAAAAATTTTAAATTTAAATATCTATATATGTGAATAATTAAATAATATATTTAATGTTTTAAATCGACCAACAAAATAATATAAAAAAGTATCATCCGTTAATAATGCCAACAAATGTGACATTCCATCTCCTTTATTAATATGAAACTTTTTAACCATAACCTGAAATATGTTTCAGACCTGTAGCCTGTCTGGTTTTTAGGAATAGTTAAGGATAAGTTCTCTCCGGAACGGAGAGGCCTATCGTGAGCATCAGCTCGAAATTGGACGAAGATTTATTAGAGAGATACTTAGGGTATAAAGGATTGTGTAAAACAGAATATAAGGTATTCTTGTATTTCTGCCGTGTCGAATTGGTAACCAGTTCAGTTTCGCTCTATGAGACGAAATGTGCTCAAATTTGCGCAGATTCAAAACGAATGGCAAGCAGCATTAACCCTGCCTCCTACTTTGTTAAGTAGATCCAAAGCGTTAGTGTGCTGTCATAATGTATTATCGAATCCAATTCACGGTATATATGTTTGCTAAATTTTGTTCAAATCCGTTTTGCCATTTATTATAAATATCTATTAGAAAATGTTTTTTTTTTAATTTACAACCAATAAAATTAAAAAGGATTTTAAGTTTGGACCGATGGTAGTTTAGATTACCAAAACTCTTTTTTTTCATCCATAAGATTATTTGACGTCCTCGGAGTCAGAGCGTCGGCTGTGACACGCGTGCATAACGTAAATAAAGCTGCTTCTCAAAACAGTGTCGGCGAAGCGTGAACGTGAAAGCAGCATTATAAACTCCATGGTGTAAGCCACCCTCGCGCTCCGAGGCTATAAAGGCGTAAGCTGTTGAATTTATACTCCCACCTTTGTTCAAGCAACAAAGAATTTATATCTTGATACCTCGGTGCACTTCTAAACGGAACATTTCATACGAAAATCAACGTTTTTCAGCTTGCCATGCCACTCTTATTAATATAATCGATTACTTACGGCATTTGGTATAAATTGCTTGTTTGATTGGATATTAAGAATTTCAATACGTAGCTATTGAGCGATGGATTGAAAAATTGTGTGGGGTTGGATTAAAACGAATCTTTTGAAAGGTAATGCTGAACGTTACAAAGTGTGAGCCTTTTGTCTATATTAAGGTACGGTTTTGTGAACACGTTAGCAAAATAAATCTTCTAATTTAAGATACCTGAATGAAAATTAATTCGACATTGTATACTGTAGACTTTTTTATTTCCTTCTGTGGTACTTATATGGGGAGATAAATAAGTTATAATATTAAAAAATACATTCGTAAGGAACTGGAGCTATTGCATTTATTGGTATTGTTACTTTTTTATTGATCGTAGATCTATCTAATAAGAGCAGTACTAAAATATAACATCACCTAGTGAAAAGCTTCACGAATAGTTTAAAGATGCTCGGTCGCCGCAGTGGAATGCCACTCTAACCGCAGGGCGGGTTGCGCGCGCAGGGCGCCGCCATTGCTGCCTGCAGTCGTATTCAGCGCGCCCGACTCGCGCCATGCGTCCTAAAACCTAATCTAATTACATAATCTAACTCCTTCATTTCTTTAAAATTACTAAAGCCGTGCGTACCGCGGTGCAAGTGAACCTGTGTGATCGGTTTCGTGCGAAGACCAATGGACAAAGCATAGGTAGTGTATACGTCATTGTACATACATTACTACGATACGCTACGTTCCGGGTTTCATTTCGTTGAAGTTTCAATTCTCGGTGTCGTGTTGATTTATTGACTCCTTTTTACGCTTATTTATTTACTTTTTAGTTATTTATTATACGGCTAAGTTATATTTTATTTGGTGTCATTATAATGTATAAGTATTTAAATATTATGTATTAAGACGCACTCTCTCCCCGTATATATTGTGTCATATTATGCTACCCGTGTGTACCTGAGAGAGTGTCTCGGGTGTGCTGCAGGAATAATTTACAGCGTCTGCTGTCGTTTAGTTATTTATACCGAGGAGTCCTCGCACTTAACTATAATTAAGTGTATTTTTATATAAATGTAAGCTTGATAAGTAAAACAATACTAATACTATTGTTTTAATAAATATAGATGTCAGTTTTACTCTGCCGCTAAATGTCATCTCATTTAGAATCATTTTAAGTTGTTCCCGTAACTAAAAATTGTGGTCACACTAATACACTATACACGTTCCAGACAAAGAAAGATTAACTTTATTCATTGAAAAAAGCATAGGAATTATAATTTATTGAATTATGGAGAGAAATTAAATTAAATATAAATATAAAATATGTGAAAAGTATTTTCCCGAAATAATATATGCCTGCTCGTCAAATACCTCGGAATTAATATTATGAAAATAATTTTTAAGCGTTCCTGAAATACGTCAACATGAACTCATTAATGTTTAAAGAAAAAGAAAATAAAATCTTATTTTTCTCAAGTAAATAATATATCTATATAATCTATAATAGTAATAGTAGATTTGTCCTTTATAAAGAGTATTTCCGGATATCTATTAGACGCTATCCAACCTTCGCTGTGAAAGAAAACACTTAAGCTTCAGCTTGTGATTGAACTGTAACTAGAAGCTATATTTCTCCGAGGCCGGTTAATAAGAGAAAAACTGAAACACAGTATATTCTTTGAATGAATTCCGATTAGGAATACAGTGTTAATATTCTTAGCTGACTCGGGATCGGTTTTAAAGTTGATGAACTAAACACTGAGCCATCGAAAGCCGATACGCATTGTGCTATCTAATTGGAGATTAACCTGTCTCTGAGAACCGTCATTTCATGTAAAGTATTATTTTGATAAGTGTGAAAATGTTGAGTGCTTCCGGTGTAGAAATACTGTTTAAATGTATTTACTTATTTCAATATTTTCCACTTTGAATCCATACCAGTGATCACTTGTGCACGTCAAATGGTAGTGACAGGAGGGCCTATTTTGATATCGTATGTATCAAAATAAGCCCTTCTGTAAGACACTCTCCAACTTAAAATAAGGTTACGAGGGTTCCAAACGCGCCCTGGTCTGAGAAGAACCACACAAACTCAGTCGGTTTTTTTTATTGTTTTAATTGTTTTTTTTTTGTTTTAATTATAAATTACTACTATATTGCTATATTAATTAAGATTAGTGTTCTTTAGATTGTAATGAATAATATTCGTTTAAATTAGACGTCTTAACAGGAAACAGTAAGTTTTATTATAATTATTTAATGTACAATTAGTTCTCTTACATTAGTAGTCACGATTTTTCTAAGAAGAAAAAGAAACTTAAAACTGAAAAAATACTCCACCTGAATACAAAAAAAAAAGAATAAAAGTAGATGAGAATGTTTTGGACAATTAAAAACGTTTATTAGTTGAAGACAATAGACTTCAGACCTTAAAGAGTTGGAGACAGCGGTCTGTTGCAAAGAAATAAAAAATAATCGGATAGTAGAACTGAGATTAAAAATGTAAAAAATATGTAAATAATAAAATCATTAGTGTTTAAATGAGTAGTATGAGTTGCTGTGGATACAGACAGAACAGAAACCGACAGATCATATAATTGTAATATTCTAACCGAAGTTAATTTCCCCGAAGGCTTGTCGCCGGTCACATCACAGATCTGTTCCCAAACTTGGTCAGAGAGAGGTCGAATTACCCATAACTGTTTCATATTTCCTAAACAATAGTAAGCGTCAACCCAAATGTTTCTGAATGGCATACCGTTCTATTTTGGAACTAAAGATCACTAACGCAATCATCTGGTATTTGAGACAACGAAATTTACTATTTAGTTATGATCGCGATTTCACACATTTCAATCCTATTGGTTATTGGAAGCCTGTTTTCTCATGAAGCTCTTTAAAGCGATTTTTAATTTAGGAGTATACAAAAATAATTTAGGAGTATAAAAAAACTGCACAAAGAAAACAATTCTCCACAATACTTGCATAATATAAATATTTTACATAGCATTCCTCGAGAGGTATGCTTTCCAGATGCCAGGGCTCCCGACCTCTGGCTGCATCGCGCTCGAAATTGCTGTGGCAATTCTATGCTAATGTTGTGGCGCTCGGCATGGATTTGTTATTTTATTACTTCGTAATATGCACATGTAATGTTTTTTGATTTTTAGATATCTCGTTTGATCTAGTAGTCCACAAAATTAATATATAATATATTATAGACTTAGTTTGCCTATTTTATATATTAGATCAATACCTGTTCAAGACCCCAAAGCATGATCGGTGGTTAGGTATCAATTACGATGTCTCTTTTACTAAATTGTCTGGTTTAAATTTTCTGACTTAAAATTTGAAAAAATATTTCTGTTTAGGAAGCAATAGTAATTATAAAATTATATTTTATTGTTTCATGGCTTAACATATTGATACATAAGTTCATTCAAAAATAAGTTCTTTACTTGATCGTCTGTGCTCGGGACGTCTTACGCTTAAAGAAGGAATTATTCATTGAAATTACATAATTATCATCATGATGATAACCAGATTGTTAAATTGAACGCTGAGTGTTTAAACGGAGGTATTGAATTGCCTCCATTAATTAGGTATCTGAATAATAAAAGTGCATTTATAAGACTTTAAGGATCCACAACGTAGTTAACATCGCAGTTCTGTATCGGTCTGACAGGTCCAAAGTATTATTTATTGATGTCGAAGTCACATTTAATAAAAATTTTACTTTTGGGGACAATGTAAATGTTCTTATTGTTTCGTCTTCAAAAATATTTCAGCGGACTATGATCATAATGACTTCAAAATGCGAACGGCACTACATTGAGCATTAGGCCTATGGCCAGGCTCATGCCTTAATAACTATTTGGGCATATTTTTAGCTACTATACGAGTCCTTAAATCAGTTTTATAGTTATTGATATTTCTTCTCTTTAGGGTCACTTCAAAGTAAATGTTAAATAAATAAAACTTGTTCAATAAAAACTGTAATTTTATGTAAACAAGTTGTGAAGTTGAATTGGAAGACAGAATATGAAAATATTGTCAAAAAGTATTGGAGTGGTTGAGGTTAATATACGAGTGGTGGCTGTAGTCGCTTAGACGGCCGCCCGACCTCGTCGCAACAGCGACTACACAACTACATTTTTGAAAGATTTTATACTCGTACATCTACCATATGATTATTTTATTATATTGTAGCATAATATCTCATAATATTGATCCCTTTCTAAAAATCTTTCTGGAATATTGAAATTAGTATTTCACTTTTAATTTCTCTATAAGGGAAAAATCGTCTCATTATAACCCAGCGGTCGCTCGGTCCGATATTTATTATAACACTTAGATAAAAGGCTGAATAATATATATATATATATATATATATATATATATATATATATATATATATATATATATATATATATATATATATATATTATATAACACTCAAAACAAGCCGACATTTTTTCAAAATTGACACTTTAATCCGTTCCGATTAATTACGACCGAGATTAGTGCTTTTACTTTGTGATGTCTGTGATGAGCCTCTGTGGTGTCCGTGATGAGCATCACGGAGATGAATTAGTAAATGTTGTCCCTAAATTGTGTTGTATATGTAGTTAGATTTCGCATATTATATGCCAGCATTTCGGTTAAGTTGGTGAGGAACATGTAATTTTGATTCTAAAAGGTACCTTATCTTGAACCTGGAAGCACGGCGTTCCATAAAGATTATAATCTTCTGGAACAAATGCTCATATACTTAGAAAGTATTTTATAATCCTAAATATTATCTTTGAAATATTTTTCCACCTACAAATGATATATCTCATGCAGATAGCAGATAGTAGCAGATGCTCAGATAGAATCTAGATGACTTATGAGGCTATTTGCGAGATACGTCTACGAGTACCAAACTACCTGTCTTATCTCCGCTTGTATATCGAATGTTACTTCTATTATTTATTGCTGTATTCAAAATAATAAACGAAGATGTAAATCAAATATATCAAATCAAATTATAAAGTATACAATCTTGTCGATGTTTTATCTACCATAGAACTTGAAAAGCAGAAATCTTCTACGAGTTATGACCGCATCGTTGGTTCTTCCAGTTCATTTTTTATAAACATAACTAAGTCCTCAGTGTAGACCGTGTGAACGGACAGCTTTACAGATTGTTTTATAGAAACGCTCAAATATCAAAACAGTGAATCACTTTAAAATGTACTTATACACTTTAATATTTATTTTATTTGCAGCCGAAAGTAGTTATAAGTATCTAAATTTTATTTTTTTTCTATTTCAATAAGTGTTATTACAAAACTAAGAAAGCAAACGAATCATTCGGAGGAGAAAAACGATCATTTGTGTTGGAAATGTAGGGTGGAATTTTTGGTGATTCCGAATGAAGCAAAAAAGTTCGTCAAATCCGCTACAAGTGATCACAAAAAACTAAAGGGAAGCTATGAAACGCTGCCAACTCTATATTTCCTACGGCTTTGTCAATGAGGACGGCCAGAAGAGGAAATGAATTTCGATCTCGTTAGGGAGTTACTCGTGCCGATTCGCATGGAAACAAATGTTATGGATTTTTTTAAGTAAGATTAGAAAAAAAAATGTCACCTAAACCCAATAGTGTCTGCTAAAGTTTTGTAGTAGCTAACAACTACTTTATCTGAATATATAATGGTATTGATTAATTAATGATTCCATGAAGAGTGAGCACGCCCTCAATCAGCTTTATTCATACTATACGGCTAATAAAAAGTTGTATAGGTATCAACTAAATACTATTAAAATTTTCTTTTAAGAATCGTGTGCAGTTTCCACAAAGCCCGTTGTATGAATATGTTCGCATTTCAAAGTTTTGTAACCGTTAGCGGGTCCCCGGTGCCTTCCTCTCTCATGATTAGCGTGACTGCGTCTTTCCGTTCCAGATTCTCGCTTTGTCCGAGCGATTTTCCATGTTACACAGAAGAGGTGCATCTTTACCTGTCTTCACTTGTCCCATCATCTTTTGCCAACAAAATGTTTCTTACGAGTTTCTTGGCAACTCTAATGAGTTTTGTTAATGGTCTTGTTTAATTGGAATCGCTGCTATTTTTAATTGGTAAAGTTATTAGTATTATTAAAAATATTGTTGGAAAAGTTTCAAATTTTTTTTATTACTGTTGCTCTACATCAGTAAGACAATAACCATTTCCAATTATTCTAATTATAAAATACAATTTCGAAAGTATCCAAGTTATTGAAAAATATTTTATGCTAACCCATGGGTTGGACAACTTTTATAAAAAAAAACGTTCACAAGCTACATTTAAAACCATAACTTATAATGACTTCATAAACCTTATACTCATACCAGCTTTATTTAACCGACAAAAGCGGCCTCTATCAATCTAATTTTACGACTCTGTTGCAGGCACACAAGAAATGAAACGGAAAAGGTCACACACGATCGTCGCCTGGTGACGTGTATCAGCCATGTCGGGACACGTCAGAACGATGCGCTATATACTCTTTTGTCTCCTCTCCTTCTCGCTCAACAGAAATCTCGCGTTCGTCCTCGACAAACAGAATCCCTACTCACAATTTCGCAAATGGAACGCCGGACTCAACGGCACTTTGGAACTGGAGTTCAAAACTGATCAGCCGAACGGTCTGCTTCTGTACACGGACGACGGCGGAACTTACGACTTTTTTGAGTTAAAGTTGGTGAACGGCGCTCTGAGACTGAGGTACAATTTGGGCGGCGGAGCTCAGATTATAACGGTGGGAAGCAATTTAAACGACGGTCACTGGCACAAAGTTCAGGTAAGTTCTCCAATTTACGTCAACGATTACTTTGATTTATTACAACCTTTCTTTCTATTAGTTATTTCCGTTTCTCTCTAATAGATCCAAATGAAATAATTTTATACCTTAGTATTGAAAACGAAAGCACTTTTCGAATATAAATTGTGCCCTATCTTTTTATCTCATTCTCATAAATGGCTAACTAATGAAAACCAAATTGATCTCGTATACTTTTTCGAAGGTGGCTCGTCGAGACGAACACACCTCCCTGTCCGTGGACAGCAACGCGCAGAGCAAGGCGTCCCGCGGCAAGGAGTTCGCATTCGGAAAGTTCAACACCAATTCTGATGTCTTCGTGGGCGGCATACCTTCCTCGTGAGTACTTTATGTATAAGTTTGTCCTATTAATAAACGGTTCGGCACGGCACTTACGTTTAGATATTACCCCCTCGCTTTGCTTCTAGAGAACGACCAGATTATTTAAAGTCCAATACTACAATCATTATAATTCTACTATACTATTTGAAATAGTGGTAATTTATATAGTTTTATTAACCTCTACTGGTGTCTCGTGGGCTATCAATCAAAGCTGACCGAGTCGATTCAAGTAATTGATCAAATAATGATAATTTCGATATCTGTAGAATATTGTAATGGAAGCAAATATTTGAAGTATAATGTATAAAAATACATGCCGTTTTTGTTACTCTTTATTGAAGATTTTTGATAATTTAACCACCAAGTGAATGGTTCATGTGTGTAATAAAATATACAAGTCACTGTCACTTCTATAGTTCTCATGCGAATATATTTTTGCAACTCACGTTTTTTTTGCTATTGCATTGCTGTTTTTGATAATATAAAAAATTTAAATCAACTCATGATTATTCTTTCTCGAAGACGATGAATGCTTAGTATTATATTAATTTAAGTGATTACTCTCGTTCGTAATTATTTCCAATTTACACACACTTAGTCGCACTGCGTGTGTGCGTGTGTGTGTGTGTGTGTGTGTGTGTGTGTGTGAGACCGTCTGCCTGTTTTAGAATTTAGTATTTAATATCAAGATATTAAATACTAAATCTTTCGAGTCTTTTTACCGGAAGCACTTATGGAGTTGATTTTATTATTGGTTAATTATTACGGAATAATCGTAAAATGTATTTCCGGGACTTGCCGGGCAGTTTAAAAATGTATTCGTCCAATATTTGTACTCGTCTGTTACGACAATTAAAGTCGACGTACTGCTTGCAAAGGTTTTTTCTCCATAAAACAAGGCTGGGTTATATTGGGATTTTATTGGGATAGACGTGAACCCTCGCGCCGTTCTGGGTATCCAGTTTCCTGATTCTTTGTTGTATTTATTGTTCGTCGATTTTGTAATGTACCACTTTATATATTTTATTATTTGGTCTTGTACTAACAGATACAGGGCTGTATGTCTCCGCGTGTCTATTGTCTGTGGTGCTTTGAACTTTAATATAACAAATTATTATTTCAGTAGTGTTCTTATACAGTATATTAATATGAGTGTTTATCTCAAGGGACCCTCTGGGTGTATCGGGCACATTTAAATTTTGAATGAAGGGTAGAAAATTCAATTAATAAAGTAGTTGATCAGTACAACTGAATTCCGTTTGAATATACTCACAACCGTCCGGACGCGATAATACTTAATCCATCAATTATTAGGTAACAATTACGAAAAAGAAGAAGAAGAAAAGAGTATGTTGCAGTGACGTATATAAAATAAGATATTCTTTGGTTTAGATGTAAAAATGTTTTTCGAAAGGTTGAGTTATAAACAACTTTTAAATGTTTGCCAAGATTCGTGAGGTGCGGGTGTAAGGTGGACAAAGCAGCTCATCATGTCCGTGACATATAAAGGACAATTAATATTTACACTTGGCACCTATTCTATTATTCATGACTTAATGCCATAAATGCTATTATAAAAATTGATCCAATACATAATATAATCCCATATTTTGTTATGGGAACGACTTAAATAAATTTGTAGCTTAGTCACAAATTTACAAAGTGTTCTTAAAATATAGATGGAATCAATACAATCACACTAAGACATCAAGAACAACTAAGTGTCCTTTGTTCTCGGTGTCACAAACAATGAGAAATTTTAAAATATTTGCAAAAAATGTTTTAAAGACATTCTGAATTGAAACAGCAGTCAACTGAATGAACCCCTTAACATTTTGCTTAATGCTTTAGTTTTCACATAATTAATGTTTGTAGGATAGCTTGCGTGTACTTTGTGACACATTGTGAATAAATTGTGTTATTTATAATGTTACATTAAAAAAATACAATCAATTATTAAATTTCCGTCGGGTATCCGTTTACATTCAGCGGGCGTTCGTCTCTCGGGACGGAGTAACTTACTTCTGTGAACTGTCCCGAGCAACGTTACCTTTTGATGTCTTGTATAATATTTTTATCATTAATTATATTTAGTATCATAGTGCAGGTGTAATAAATTATACTCTTATAATTTTTGATACGAGAAACGTGAAGTTACATGACGTTATGACCGCTACAACCCGCTATGGCTTGAGGTATACCTTACCTGTACCTGGTAAGGTGACACGGATACCTAATTTAATATATTTTCGTGCGAATCGCTTTTGTTTAATGTTCTTAATATTTTAAACACCTACATATTGTATTTAAGTCAGTTTTGTATTATTTATAGAAGAAAATTTTTTGATCACATGTAATAGTCTGTAAAATATTACCTTATATAGTTCTAAAAAAACTGAAACTGTATGTATTAAAACCTTAAAAATTAAAATGAGAAAACCTACATTTTTTAACTGCACCTTATAATTATAGTTTATTTCAAATATAATTTAAATATCAAATACAAATATAAATAAATAGTAATTACAACGCCGGTTACATTTCGTGTTTTAGAATTAAAATATTTGAATACGAGAAAATAATGACACAAAGTTATTTTACACACTTTTACATTTAACTAAATAAGTTGTCCATTTCCCCTATTGAGTCCTTGGGGCCAAATTAGAGCTACGCTCAGATATGCTACGGGGCTACGGCGCTACGGCGCTACGGTGCTACGCGGCTACGATGGAACTATTTTACATAATTTATGGGTCGACTTTTACACGAGTAGACGTACATTATAGAACCAATTAAAGATTTCATTTATTTATATTTCTGTAACAGTGTAAAAACACTACACTGTCAATGCGATGTCATCAAATACGATAAAATACAGAGATGCGAGTCAAAGTTACCTACACAAGTAACACCAAAGGAAGTCCTAGAACACATCCCCCGGATATTATCACTAGAGCAGTTCCTGAGCGTCCCGCGTCCCGCGCACCGTCAGCAGCACGACTCACGAGCCATCCTACTCTTAAATTATTTGGATTACCTTATTATCAATGTATAATCCCTTTTTATTTAATTCTTTGTGTGGTAAGTATTATAACAAAGTACAGCAATTACGTAAGATAATATACATTTTAGGGCATTATTTATATAAATCTTAGATATATTTATTAAATATTTATTTTGTTTGTTGACGGTGCGCTCCCGAGTGTCTCCTGCACAGTTATTAATGCAAAACTTGCAGTCATAAGTTGATCTGCCGGTAAAGATGTCATTCAACCAATATAATGCTATTGCTAATATTTCAATTGTATTATTTTGTTTTGTGGATTGTTATTTACAAAGGGAACGTTAAAATTGTAGTCAACCTTTATTGGTATCCTCTGTTTTTTATTCCTTATGCATTTATTAAACTTAATAAAATTTAATTAAATTAATTAAATAAATCAGGAGCTGTGAATAATACATTAAATACAAAGCGGGGCAGTTGTTTTTCCGTCAACATAGTTGTACATTTAAATTTTATACACTTTATTTTATATACGCTGTTGGTACAACAAACATGACCCACATGAACACGTCAAAGGGTCCCGTCAGTCAAGCCCAAGTCACTGATATTGGAACCCGTGTGTGTGTGTGTGTGATGGAACGCGGAATAATGGATTTAAAAACAAGACAACTCTACACGAAGTGTCGAAAATATGTTTGTATTAAACTGTCGCCTCCATTTCATAAAAACTCTTTAAGACTAAGACAATAAAAAGGGATCCAATGAGATATTAGGATCTAGTGTTTTAAGGCTGTTACAAAAATAAACGACAGCTATTACTCGTATAAACGAAGCAGAGTTCTATAAACAATACAATTACAAAATTAACGCGGGGTCATAGTTGTAAATTATCATACAGATATAAACAACAGGGCATCCGACGTCAAATCGATTCCATAATTATTTGCCCCAATCTATGAGATTAATATATAACCAATTTGAACGGTATTCCGTTGTAATAAAGTATGATAAAGCGCTCGTTTATGGATAATCGAATGTGACTCTTAACACAATGTCATATAGCTTAATTTGCTGTAAGTTAAAATAACTGTGCGAGAGCAGATCACGTAACACCAAGATAAAGTTGCTAGGTACGAGATATAAATCATTTTTTAATTAATATTATTTTTAATTTCTCCTTTTAGCTTTTGTTCTAGATCTGATAAGTTATTATCTTAATTAATACTCTAAAATGGGAATTATATCTAATAATGTTATAGCTGTCTGTGATACAATATACATATGGACATATAAAATATTTAACGTGAATATGAATATCAAATATGCGTAAAGCCTCTCGGAAGCCACAAAACCAAAAGTAACATGAACACAAGGGAAAGCTTTTCAAAAGCTTCAGTAATTCTCACGAAAAAATTACTCGCAAGTCCCTTAATATAAGAACCTAACATTTAATTAACAAGAATATCCATATTTGAAGATGACCGTTCCAAGTTGCGGCCGCAGCACCGCAGCACCGCAGCACCGCCGCACCGCAGCACTGCGGCGGTCTCCGACGGACGTTAACATTTAATTACTTATTTCGGCGCGGGTGAATGTTGTAAAATTATTTTAAAATAATATTGGTCCTCGTCGGAGATCAAACCCGATTTGTTTGTCTTAATCGGACGGACTGACGTTAGGTACTGAATAATTATTTTTTGGTCAATTATGAGATTTTTTTATAGTCTTTAACATACTTAGCCATGTTCATTTATTATTTTTTTTATATACAATACATAATAAATATATATTTCATAAAAAATATTAGAATTTTATAATAACCATTTACTTAAGATTGAGGCTTATTGATTACTGCTATGGTAATTGTTCAATGACAGTTCATTAATTCAGTAAAGTATCCTTAATAATGTATGAAGTCATACAAAGCAACGGTTAGACGATAAACAAACGCTTGGTCGCTTATAACACAGTGTGTTATACTTATACACTGTGTTATATACAGTACACGCACCCGCAAAGTTGAGCTCGGTGCCAGCGTCGCCGCACCGCTGCGGTTATAACGGATTCGGGCTTTAGTTTAAACTGTTGTAGTGGTAAGAGAAAGTTTGAAATTAAAAGGTTACAGAAATATAAGTTTTGGTTGAGTGTAATGTCTATTTGTAAAATACAATTAGTTTCCTCAGTTTTTCACTTAGGCTTCTTTCTTTCCACTGACTACTTACTTTGATAAAACATGCAGCACGTGTCGCGTCGTGTGTGCAGAGTGTGGATCTACTCGTACAAGCAGTCGCCTGGCAGCGTCACAGATGTGCCGTGTAAAAGGTTCCCATCGTAGCGAATATAGTACGGTGCATATTTTTATTCTTTCCGTTGATAGTATTTGTTCGCGTATTAAGCGAACATCGTCCGAGCCCCGCTCACGTACTAGACCGTAACCTTGCAGCGGACAACCGAGTGTGTAAATACGATAAAAATGTTTGCAACGTTGGTCGTTTGGAGGAAGATGTTTCGGTATTACTAAACATCTTCCTCCAAACATGTATTCATGTTATACTTATTATTTATATATACTAAAATATTTATATAAAATAATATGTCTTACATTATTTTTCTATTCACGAACTCAATAAGATAACATATAATAATAGTAACCGAAATCCCATTCGTTGATTCAATAGCTAATATAATATGTGATTGAAATGGAGTCTCGGAAGAGGACCCCAGTGACAACCTTTACCTCAAGACTTTAGTTCGATTATATTCTATATTTCGCAAAGAAGGTTATATTATAAATGTAAGTTGTTGCTCTCGACTCGTTTCGAGTGAACTAAAGATTTTAGTTGCCTTCGAAAACGATACATTCAAATGGACGGATTACCGTACAGTTTATACAGTTTATACAGTTTATACAGTTTATACAGTTTATACAGTTTATACAGTTTATACAGTTTATACAGTTTATACAGTTTATACAGTTTATACAGTTTATACAGTTTATACAGTTTATACAGTTTATACAGTTTATACAGTTTATACAGTTTATACAGTTTATACAGTTTATACAGTTTATACCTTTACAGTCCGTTTGAAATAATTTATTAATTGGAATGAGTAATACAATAAGCCTAGCTCAATAAAGAAGTATGTTTATTTATAATCTCCTTGATTATCCCTTTCTTATTGTGTTAATTGTTATTGTAATATTCTCAGACGTGAACCATTTTTCAAAAATTAAATATATCTGATATAATTCAGGATAATAGCTAATAATAACTACAACACAATCGCATGATGGTGACGATTACCATTACCTTTATAGTGATTTCAACAGGAAGAGCATTACTAAAATATACACAATATTCTGGTTATAAAAATAAAAATCATTGAGACGAAGCTTCTTAACATTCCATGGACACACCGCGCGGGTGCCGGGTCCATCGCGTTGCAAGTATGTCGCGGTTAAATTAGCGTATACTATGAACAGCCAATTATTTGGCCTGCCTCAAACCTCATTTATATTGGTTTCAGCGTATTTATGTTATGGCTGGTGTGTGTATTGTCAAAGGCTAAAACTCGACGGCTATAAGACTAGGAAGCATTGACAAAGGCTCCGATAGGTCTTATATAAAAGTTCCGAGCCCGGTTGTAGAACCTAGTATAAAAGGATTTAGCATCCAACATATTAGACTTAGATTTTATGACTTTCATAAAAAATCTTGCCTTTCTAAAGTAATTTTGATTATGGTATGTGTTTTTCATTATTTATGTAACAGTGTAGTAATGTTGAAGATCTTTTTTATTGATCACACTATTCTCTAAAACTAATAGTCGGTTTTTCTTTTGCTTTTTAAATTCCCATTAATGGAGGAAGGTTACAGATATATCATGACTCACACAATCGGTAGACGCACTTCTACTTTCTCTTCCATACTCTGAAGAGGTATTTGATCTTATTCCTGCTACCAAATTCAATTATTGGGCTGAATGCCACCACTAGCTATTATAGCTAACATATAGATAACTAACATTGCCAACCGCCTGGATTCGTACCAATTTCCAACAATTTGTTTTTTCTAGGACTTTCGACCACGTACCACCAAGATGTGTAATGAACCTATTTCCAAATCGATACCTTCAAAAAGCGCGCTTCCTCTCCCCACAAAGGTCGGCAAGGCCTTTGTGTATTCTCTGATATTGCAAGAGACCGTCAGCGGCGTTCATCACTTTCCTCCGCATTGTATTAAGAAACCATGAATTTTCAATATTACCATATATTGAATATATAATTGCAATAATATATAATTGTAAATATTTGGACTAGATATGATTGCAGTATTTAATCTTTATTTTGAACCCATCAGTGTAGTGGACATTGGCAGATCTCATGAGACGGTTAGTCCATTTTGTGTGCATCCTCTAAGACCGGAAATTTGATGATCGCCGGATCTAGATCACGAACTATCGTGACTCGCTCGTGTCTGCCGTGTGCGGGATAGTGCAAACCATTTCGTTAGGATTTAAAAAAAAAGCTTTCATTAAATAATGACGGAATATTTGTGTTCAGTGAATTTCATATTTATTCTATTCTATTTTAACATTCGTATTACTCTAAACGTTACATATATTATTGAGAATTCTTTATACATTTTTTACAAACTCTCTGCATTACATCCTACGAGTAGAACACGTGATGGTTACGGCGCGTCTGACTAATGCGACGTACGCGGGGTGACTAAAGACATTTTCATATACGAGTAAGTTGCGAGTACCTCCCTGCGTCGCACCTTCTGAGGTAATTTTGCAAAAATATATATGTTTTTGATACATGTCGTTATTAACACTTACCTACACCGGTTTCAGCATTTTAATAGATATACTTGTTCTCTCAGTAGTGCCTCGGTTTAGCAGAAGTTATCGATTTTACGCCAGAACAGATTTATAACAAAGTGAAGTATTATGTTTTTATACTCTATAGTATATTCTAAAGATCTTTGATCAAATATGTTTTTGTGTTGTTAATTTCGTTATCACTGTTATCGTAATGGATGAAAGCTGTAATGATATTTTTGTGTAATGTGCGACGAGTATTAACATTTTGATAAGGACATGGGAAGGGGCCGCTGATGTGACGCTATAAATGAAAAGTTTTTTAGACTTTATTTAAAATAAAAAAATATTATTTTCTCTTTTATAATAAAACTTAATGGTAGGTTGTTACGTTACGGTAGTTTTTTTGAGACTTAAATGCCACAGTTCAAATATTATTGTTTTCTGCAGCCGTCACGCGATAGGCACTGCTACTGCCGTCCACTCACGCCATTTGTAATTCCATTTATAATATACGTTTCATTGTGTTGACCAATCTTCTTCTGGAATACGAATGGTGTGTTGTTCCTTATTTTAATAATACACATTGACCCACACTAAACTGATCTATATTTATTAAATAGACAATATCTTTGAAAATTTTCAGTTTGAAATATCAGAATTATTATCATAACCGGAGGTAATAAATCGCCGCGCCACTTACAATGAATCACTCCACAAATCACAATCAAAACACAAAAGCTTGTAATTCGTATCTCAGCCCTTGTTGTTGTGCTCCCGCCCTCCCTCACATATACAATACATAATACATAATGTATAATTGTAAGTTTACACAAGCATCATCTTGAGTAATGAAAGTAAAGTAAGTATAAAGCACAAAATTGTTATATTCAATATTTAGAGGCTCCTGTGAAGAACTGTTTAATATAAATTTGTATGCCTAAATTAGTTTTATATTTTATTAGAAGACTTATTCCCGCGGTATAATCTATTAACCACTATAGTCGCTAATCACTAATCACTAATGACTTCACTTCTTGATGTTAGCAGTTCCACGATACGAATGAGCCCTACTGACCGGCGAGTGACTTATATACCGTCTAGAGGCAAGTTTCGTAATAGCGGTGCTACCCTCTTTAACAATTAATCATGGCAAACTTCACTTTTAATATAAAAAAACCTAATTATCAAAAATATATTTTGAAAGTTAATCTAAAATATATCAAAGTTGCAGAACTCCACTCGACTCGCTCGACAGATATTAAAATGATTTATCGCGTGACATGGTTTGAATGTGGGTCACGAGATCTCCTCGGACCCAACTCTCGGCGGCCGGACCGGACCCCGTGTTCTCTTTACTGTGTTAATGTAAAGATGGATACAGATTTATTAGTAGTAACTTTAGAAATAACTGAAACGTTAGATGAAGTATGACAACTGGATTTGTATTAGACAAATATCTAATAAATCAACTAATATCTTGTATTTCTGTCTGACAAACCTAATAATTTTAATTATATAGTAATATTTTTGTCTGATCTCATGAGATGTTCACTTATACATTGACTAGAATGGAAAATATATATGATAAGGATTTCACAACCTCCTCCGCAGTGCAGTGGATCACGGTAAGATGTTTACATTTTACTGTACTCAACAGCTCCACCGGTTATTTTAAGTTTCATTTATACCTTCCTGATACCTTAATCTTTACAGGCTGGGCTAATTATGAAAAAAAAATGTATGTTTTAATCGAAAAAAAAAAACTGCGTGTTATCTCTAAGTTTACGTGTAGGGTATTTTGTTTTGATTAAAATTATATTTACGAAATGTTAAAATGTTAGGTCTTTAATGATAATGATATGAATTATTTGATATTTTCCTATTCCAACGTAACATGTACCTTAAGTAAATATGGTTTAGTGAAATCACGTTTGAAATCGTGACAAAAGATATCTTTATAAAAGTGATCGGATCGCAGAGCGGCCCCAGATAAACCCTGGCCTAGATAGCTCTCAGTTCAATAAATCGGAAGCATTCGGTCCCGATTGCTTCTGCTTCTATTATAATGGTTGAATGTGGGGTGAAACAATACCTCCCATTGAACCTCCTCCCGCTTTACAGAACGGATAAATAGCCTATTAAAGAAATTAAAGCATCGTAGAGATGGTCTTCAATTACAGATATGAATTGTATTGTAAGGAAATATTTTTAAAATTAAATTTATAATTAATTCTTAACTCATCCATTTTGCTCAGAAACATCCATTGCATAAATTTGCACAGCAAATCCTATAAGTCATGATCTTTTAGGTATACGCCTGTAACAGAGTACGTATCAACAAGCTTCGAGGTTTGTTTAATCTGGGAAATATTTCGTAAGTTTGCTCTCAAAAACGGAACAGACAAAACCACTTTGGTTCCTCGGTATTGCAGACATCTGAATGTGAGGTGGACGAATGACGTGCCTTCTGCTTAAAACAATTTTATATATAATATTATCTGACTTTCAGTAATTCAATTTTGTTCAAAATTTGAACTGTTTTTGTTTATTATTATAGCAGTCAATAAGTAATTACGTGTTAAAATTTAATACATTTTCGATCTATCTATACCTCAATGAAATCAAATCACAAATGCTCCTGATGGCGAAGGTCCGATTTAATTCTATACTTAGTGTCTTCGGGGAATAACCGCTCTGATGGTAATCAAATAACCGGAATTCGTCTGAGCAAACATCGCTTTACCCACAATAACCGGGGCTCTAGATTTGATCGACCACACTCGAAAATGTGGACTTCATTTTTTCGAATTCACTGGGTTGAGAAAAAAAAAACACTGGAATGTGGTTCTTTATTTTGGATTTGGGTATCTCTGAACTCTCGAACTCGAACGTTAAAACATTGTAGTCCTTTTTTGGTCCTATTTTATGAAAATATTATTTATTGTAACTTTAAAATTATGTATGCACTGTTGGATTACCCAAGAAGTAAATAAATAAAATGAAATAGGACAATATTTTAAAATCTAATTGGGGAACTCAATGTTCTCAATTCTAAAATTAAACTTTTCAAATAACAATGTGTATAAAAAATATATTTGGAGCTGTGTAATCTGCTTGACCCTTGATATCCAATTGTAATGGCATTGCGTTCATTGTTTACATTAGGAACATTAAAACACTCGCAGCGGAGACGGGGAAAATTATTAGTGTTTTTAAATAAGTTTTAATAGTTTATATTTATATTAAGAGTTATTAAAAAATATATATCCAGTTATTGTCTTTTTTTCTTAATTCCTATATATGGATAAAAATACATATTTACAAAGTAAAGTATCACATCCTGAAATTAGAAATACTAAAATACTTTTAACATTTGTCTTTTCATCATTAGTTATTCTAAAATTGAAATAGTTGGTAATAACGACGAAATAAAATAGGCGTTTGTTCTCACATTGCACTCGGCACCTCGGGAGTAAGGACTTTTGATTGTAGGCTTCCTATTGTCTAAAGCATTACCTACTTATACACGCATTCGTTAAAATCCGAGACGAACTAAAGCACGATGTATGGCTCTGAAATATATGCACTGGGTCTGTGGATGTAGTGAGTGTAGTGGATGGGGTGTGCGGTTTAGCGAGCCTAGAATAATAGGAAATCAGAGTTTGTTAACCTTCGATTGTTTTTTATAGTGTGGTAGATTTATAAATAATTAACAAAGCTTTTACGTTATAGAAATTATTGTTATTTAGGAAATATTTAACTTGCATTTCTTTTTTATTGGTTTTCCTATAATTAAAGATATTTGACATGCATCTCCGCGGTGCTTGCAATAGGCTCGAAATATCAAGTGAAAAAAATGGTCTAAAAATATCATTATAATATTCTTACATTAAATGACAATGTTTTAGATTAATACCTTAAATGTCTAGTTAGATAATGTTCTTATTAAAATAGTTAAAACTATTATTTAACAATCTAGTTCTTGTAAAATACGTATCATCTGCAGATAGTAACAGTGAAAAGATTCTTATTAAATCCGAGAAGTCGACGTCAACAGTTGGATATATTTCTTCAGAGGCTAAAAAAAAACTTTTATCCGAAGAAATATTTAGAGTATCATTTATCATTACCAGGATGTGTTTATTTGGGACCTAGCTTGAAAAGTATGTGAACAAGGTTCAAAACGACGAAAGACGAAGACTAAGTAACGTAAAGAGAACAATTTTTCTCAGTCAGCACACCCCGCACTCCCCGCACACCACAACACAGTATTAATATTAATAACCTATATATTTATGACTCGGACAAGTCCCGATTCCCTGATTCAATTCCATTTAAGACATGTTTTGGTCTTCCGTTATTGTTTGTTTTGTTTGTTGTGAAGCAGATGGCTTACATTGAGCATCATTATTTCACTCTCGTAATTTAGGTTATTTCTTTGATCGTGCTCCGAGCCGGCCACTGTTCTATTATTCTGTATTTTTAAATTAGCTGGAATATATATTAATATAATGTAGTTGTGAATTATATTTCTGGCGTGTTCGCATTACATTATGTCCTTTGTTTTAAACCACGTCATGAACTCCAACTGCACAAAACTTTTTGTGATCAGAACGAATTTCACAGGAAGTATAAATCACGATATAAAACTCTAAGGCTGTATAAAATTAAGCGGTAGTAACTATTTTAAAATAAACCACAATGCAGATATTACTCATGTCTTCGTGTACTCTTATACGAGTACCGGCGCAGTCTATCACGAGAGCGGTCCCTCGACACCTCCGCCTACTGCAAAAGTAATAGGCCTTCTTTCTTATCCTTACAGGTAAAAATGTACCTAGTTGCTATTTTAAATTTTTTTTTACATTTTGTTGATGGAGATATAGATTTAACTTTTATGGTACATTTTTAGAAAAGATGGAAACCTAAAATCAGATATTTTGGTTTTTAAAACCAATCCCCACTCGCCATGAAGTCGCTTCGCCAAGTTTCCATTTTGTCAAAATTGCCTTCATAAAAGTGGGAGGGGACGTCTGAGGAATCTTAATTGAGTTTCTGTTAAATAGTTTGTGGTGGAAGACTGGAGCGACTGCGGCGAGGCTTAATTGTATGTTGGAATGTTAGCTGTTATATTAACTAGTTATCCCGACGACTTCGTTCGCCAGAAATATTATATATTACGTATCCATACAAAGGTACTTTATATACAGTTTTAATTCAGTTCGTCTTTTAAATTTACTTTAATGATGTACTGAAAGAGTAATATATATATATATATATATATATATATATATATATATATATATATAGAAAGAAGTCTCTCGGTAACGTAACCGGTTGGAATCTACATTTCTTTTACGTTCTGATCTTTATCCAAATCATTTTTCAAATAAAAGTACAAACAACCCACTTTTTAATTTTTTACTTACATCGTCATTTAAATAAAAACTTATCAATGAACTTAAAATTAAATTATAAAATAAAAGATATAATTATTTGGTCGCCAATAAAGTTTAAACCACTGACGACTCTAATGTTAAAGCCAATATACTCGAAGAACATTTTGAAAGACGGTTTCTATTTCAATAATTTGTCACTATACACGAAATTTAATGAAACTACATAATATTTTGCTTTAAATATTTAATTTAAGCCGTGTAACGAAGCTGAAGTTTCAGAGAAATACGTATTCTTAATACAATACGTATTACTATGAAACCTGTATTATAATTGAACTACAGTGGCGTAGGTGGCGTAGGACCAACAGGGAGATGACAGGTGAGAGGTGTGAAAATAGAAGACTTTTCTTTACCAACCGTGTTAATTTTAAGTGTACCTTACTTAGTAAACAAACTAACTAGTTGTTACTAGTTAGTTTGTTTAATTATATAGATATCGTTTTATCTATAAGACTTATTTCTATTTCGTGTTATTTCGTTGACTGCACTCCGCGGTGGTGTGATATGATATAGCATTGTGTTTATTGGATTGTAATTTTTCTATAAATAGATATATTCAGAGTTCAAAAACGTTCAATGATTTTTTACAACGATATTAAATTATTTTGGAAAAATATATATTTATTTTAAATATATAAAAAAAGAGACATTCGCTGTCGCTTGTACTTGAACCCAAGCCGATTAAAGCTCCAACAAAAGACGGCATCCCTGAAATATGGCGTCATTAATTCGAAAACATCCCAATTTTACTTAAAAACTGAAATCCAGCAATGGACACGAGAGTTAAGAGTAAGTGTTAGTGAAAAACGAATTTTTTAGTTTGATATTAAGATTAAATTGAAATCCAAAGTATTTGCCAGTAATAATAATCACTCGACACCTGACGGAGCCACGTTTTTCAGCAGTGGCGCTGCGTTCCTTCTTTCGGCGTTGTTTCCAGATCAACCGACACGGGCACCTAAAATACTTTCATCCCTTCACCTCATTTCCCTTGTATTTATGTACATATATATATGTTTATCAACATTATTGAAAGGGCTATATGTATAAGCCCCGCAGCTATAGCTTGATATTAATATCAGCAGAGAATACACGTCACTTATTAGACAAATTAGAATAATCACAATAAAATCGAATACATAATACCAAGTTTATACCAAGTCAGAATAAATAAACAATCCATTACGGAGCGGGAAAGCTAATAGAATGCAAATCATATAACGGAGAGACGGAGACTTCATACAAAAAGCTGTTTGTCAGGCAATTTGCATTGGCTTGAAAATTTTGTCGAAACCTAGTTGGTTTACGTCACGTGACCTAATTCATCTCGTTACGGAGACTGAGGAGCACGTGCGTCGATTCATTATGGAAAACGTCGTTCTATTATTATTGTTACATTTATATTATTAAGTTTTAATTTAGGTGTAAAGTTGAAGCCGTTTAAGGATTCACAAACTACATTTTAAAGATATTGAGAAAATATTTCTTTCCAACTCTCTGAACCTTAAATAAAAAATTAGAATTACCCGAGTAAACAGTTTGCCGAGAATACGCAGAATTAAATTAAATGTTACAAGATTTTAAAGCAAATCATGTCATTGTCGTTAAAGCAAATCAATGTCGTTTCAGTGGTACGAGTACGTATATCAGTATCTTACATAATTGTGGTCATAATCCAGCTACGGCTGCATTGTGTTAGATCGCGGGCGGAGGGCGGCGACCTCTCGTAATGAGAGTGCGGACGCACGCTGCGCGCCTCCTCCTGCATTACGTGATGTTTTCCAAAAAATATAAAGGTTTTTTGAGGATGGTTAGTTCTACTCCATGTTTAATGGTAGGTGCATGTTCTGTGTTTACATCGGTCCTTTGTTTCAAATTATAACATAATAAATTTAATGAATATAAAAAAAACATAATTGATTTTTTCTTTGTGGTTACGCCTCTGTCGACAGCGGTAAAATAATTTTAAATTTTCATTACATGCTTCACGGGAATAAGCATATAAAGAAAGAACTTTGGCATTTTTACAAGGGCTTAGAAATGAGGTCTTTATCTCCCGTGAATATACGAGTGTTCTAAATTTAAGAAGCTTTGAGATCCGTTTAGTTTATAACATTTCGTAACACGAATATTTCATTTGGCTTGATTGCTCTTGAGGCTTAAAGTATTTTCTTTTTCATTTTCTTTTATAACACTACCAGTAGTAATATGCAAATTAATACAATAATAGTTATACAAAAGTTATTATTTTGGATCCCCGCTAAACTCTATATTTTTTTACTCCGAAAATCACTAATAGCAGTGACTACTCGTATATACTGTTCATGAAGAAAAACAGTATAAGCCCTTTAATAATTTGGTTCAAGTATTCAAGTTCTTCAGAAGTGAAAAAAGTAAGAATTGAAAACTGTTACGAAATACAGAACACCGTCAAGAGAACACCTAATGAACTTAGTTATTGGGGTCAGTTTAAAAACTTTATCGGGTCACAGTTTTAAGGGTCTCTGGAAACAAAACAAGTAATTGAACCATTCCTCGGGACATTTTTATATTCCTTCATTAACCTACGGGTGTTGGCATCACTCCTGTACTTTACTTAAATTCCAATTTTAGAATGACTTATAAAAATAGAATAACCTTCAATTATATATAATTCCTTTAGTAAAGTTTATGATGTGTTTTAGACATTTAGTACTGTTCTTCTATGATTGGCGAGGTATCGAAGTCATAATGTATTTCAAAATCTCTCCAAAACATAATACATGTATAGAATATAAATTTTCTGTTTTTTTCATTTTTTCATTTCATATCTGCTCCTGTTGCGGACGTTCATGTAACTCATGCTCTTCTTATCTGTATCTGTGTATCTCAAGTGGAGGTCGCGGGGCAGGATAGTGCACTGTTCCTACCCCCGCGACCTACTTCCCGAGGATATTTGGCCGCTTTCAAATCTTATCATACAATGCATGTAGAGATCAATGATAAATATATACTACAAGTGGGAAGCATTGGAAGACATTGGAAGACATTGGAAGACATTGGAAGACATTGGAAGGTACGAGTATTAGTAACGCTGTAACGACAAGCTCCCTCTGTTATAAAGCATGCGTTTAACTTAAATACTTTTACCGTGTGACCAGCCATTAATTTCTTATTATATTAAATTATTTTTTATAAAGATATATTAAAAAGTTAAGACTGTTGCCTATTTTAATACATTTTGAAGATATTTTTATTACGACTCGTATACCTAAAACATTTCTTAATAATGGTTTTTTTACGTAATGGGAACGTGGATTTAGGAAAGAATTTACTTTAAAATCCAGGATTTCAATGGACGTCTAAAATGTTAATTTACATTCCATTACGTCCGGGCAGAACGGGGCGGGGAGCGGGCGCGACGCACGGGAATAACTCGTCTTTGGACAAGGAACTATATTTTGAAGTCACTGTATTGGAAGATGCCTTCGCATCTTTTCTTTTTAATGACAAATCCATCGACGTATTGTGTTAAGACAACTAGAGACTTGTATTTTTTTGTATGATTTTCACATTTTAAAAACACGGAAATGTCGATGTCAATGTCTCCACAGATATATGAATACATATCGTACATTAGGAAATGTACATAAAAGCTACATCCTTTTAGAGTTATATTTTACAGAAATATGACAGGTATCTTAACCAGAAAGCAAAATACTAAAAGAATTACTGCAGTGGTCAGGACTTCACTTGTATATAATAACGTCGTGTGAAGTCGCGTGTGATGCATGGTAATAATTGTAGTATTAATAAAATAAATATTGAAAAAGTGATTAGATCTTAAATACTTCAACAAAATAAAACTTTGATCCATAATAGATACTTAAAATATTTTAAACTTAAAAATAGACTATGAGTTAGTATGGAGTATGAGCATCTTACATCACTGTTTTATAAAGTAAACTGGATCAGGATTGCAGGTATCCTATATTAGGCTTATAATTTATAGCTCAGAAACTTGATCCTAACACGGTACGTTAGTCTGCAGGAGGGATTACTTATGTACGTGGCTGTCGTTTAAGGAAATCTATAGTTCTTCCGAACTACTGCGATAGCAATATTTATACAATTATGTACATTCCATTGAATCGCATTTTATTTTGGGCGCATGAGAAAATAGATTTATACTTTTAGGGTATTGTTGTATGTGAGACAGCCGTCTAGAGTAGAGATATCGCTCGCCAACATTGATTTTTTGGTCCGTAAATAAACACTAATGAAATATTCAAAAGCATTCCTTCAATTCTACGATATGCACAAGCATAAAACCAAACCTATGGGAAGGAGGCTTGTTCCCAGTCGAGGTATATACTCGTATGTAGACTGATACATTTATATAAAAATATTTTTGTATTATCCTATACTATTACAGTTCGAGTTATAACAAAGCGCCTTTCAGCTGAGTCGTCCTCGGCTAGACTGTTGTCTACTTCATTAGATGGAAGTCTAGACTTAGTTTATGTCGAGATTACGAGATCAAGGACTCGATGGTGAAACTTTATAACTTACGAAACCTACAAAGTGTTACAACACTTAATTAAACACACTTTTAAATTTCGGTGGAGTATTCATTACTTAGTGTTTTAGTATTACGTTTATTGAATTAATTACGATTTATATAATTGACAATTTAATATGTTATATATATAATTATATATATATATATATATATATATATATATATATGAGACATTTCACGTCAAGCGGATCACCACTACGGCCAGAATTTGTTTCGACCGATTGAGAAAAAAGACGGAACGGACGGACGGAAAAGACTTTAGAAATCCGTGTGGCACTTTTTAAAAATTAAAACGGCAGACCTAATATGGCGGTTAAAAGGTGGAGAAAACTTGAGTAAACGACCAAAAAAACGTTGTACAGATTGTTATTTACCATCAAACGGGTCATTTTTTAACTCAAATTATAGCTGAGAATACCTCTTAAAAGCTGATGTGGTTAGATGAGAAAATCAAAAAGGCGGATCCAAGATGGCGCCTTGAATCAAATAAAAAATGGCAATATAAATAAAAAATGGCGATTTGGACCAAAGTAGGTGTATGGGGGTTTTTGATGTCGCTGGTTACGAATCAGAAGTCAGAGTCAGAAGGCTGAATTTGCAAAAATCAACCGATTCATACTAAATCGGTATATAGGGGTTTTTGATGTAATAAAATTGGGCCAACATTTTGAATCCGCCGAAGTTTTGCAAATCTGACTTCAAATTCATAATCAGCGACCTTAGAAACCACTATATACAGGTGTTGCTATGAATCAATCGGTTGAATTTTTGAAATTGGGTACACCATCTTGGATCCGCCATTTTGGATTAGGTTTCTAAACTTTTTTCTTGGAGATAAATTGCACTCCCTTTCATAAAATTGTAGTATTCGTTGTATCGTTAGATATAATATGTTAATATTCCAACATTCTAATATGAAACGACTAAACTTTATTTCACCTCCTAGATTATGAATGCATTAAGCCTTCTCACCGCCACGCACTGACACTGTTAATGATCTGTTCTTCGTCACCACTCACCGATCTCTTCTAAAATGGTGCGATTCCATTTCATCATAAGAGAGAATGCTAATGAGTAGGCGGTCCGTTAGGTTTTCTCCGGTGAGTTCATGTGGCATCTATACATCCAGCTTTTTTGTGTAATCAGCCTCTTTCAAATGGATCAAAACTGTTTTATGGTCAATTTTCATATCTTAAGCTATATTGTAACTATTCAAATGTAGATTTCGCTCCACTTTTTTAAAATGTCTGAGTGAGTGAGTGAGTGAGAGAGTGAGTGAGAATCTTTGACATGAAAATTTCTTGACCGAAAACGTTTCAATCGAGTTTGTGCTACTTTAACTGTCACTGCATTGATCCCATAAAAGTAACAATTTTTTCGCAACTGGACTAGTATTTTTCACTTTTTATAAACTAAAACTTAAAAATTTAGCGAATTTCATCGTTGGATTCACCACTTTTGGGACAGAAAAACAAATGAGAGGTGGAAACAGCTTTCTACTTTTTAATAAATATTTTTAATGTCACCTTGTAATGGTATCAAAACCAGCCAGCCACGAACAATGCAACCAAAAGGATTTTATTACAACGCTCTCGTAGAAAATACGAAGAGACTTACATATTTACACTTTCTAAGTATGAAAAACACATTAACGCGGCCACACACGTGTGCAACACATAAATGTGTGTTGTGTCTACCATACACCAGACATAATCATGCAATATTTATATTATAGATGTAGGCGATTGTATACATGCATACTCGTATGCACACTATCACATTGTCGCATACACGAGTGTACCTTATAATTAAATGATAAATAAATATATATATATCAATATATAATATTATTTATTGTTATTTACTACTATTAATAACCACTGAAAACTTAATAAAAATGTAAAATAATGTTGTTTTTGCGTGTATTACGTGTATTATGTGCCGACGTACTTGCGTTGAGAGCGTTGGGTCTACCACTGCAGCATCGCACGGTGCCGAGGGAAGTGTTAACTTGCATTTCTTTTACATACGAACATCGCACACACAAAACGTAATAACTTTTATGAATTTATCAAATGTAAACTGGTGATAATGTTTAAATTAATCTTAGAATATAAACTATTTTTGGGTTCTACATAAATAAATATATAACTTTATCAAAATGTGTGTGCATTTATTAAGTTCCTAAGTTTTATATGCAATTTAAAAGTTGGGGCCGTTAGTTGACGGCAACCGCAGCTGCAACGAGTTTCCGAACGTGATTTAGTCGACAAAACCAGCAACAATATATGACTTCAAAGAAAAGTTCATTAAATTAAAATAAAATTATACAACTACATCATTATTTAATGCAACATTTTAAATTGATTACTCATATAAAATTATTATTTTATCCTCATTGTCTTCTTATAACGATAAGTGTCCCACATCCTGTTCGTGTCGAGTAAAGACATGATATAAATAAATAAATAAATAAATAAGTGTTATCTTGGGAAGTTAGACTCAATTCCCGTGGGAGGTGCAGTATAATTAAACTAAGTGTTTCCAAAGAATACTTGGAAGACTTCAGTTGCAACAGTTACTTTAACTGGATATATTTAATCAATAAACTGAGTATCAGAGCCAGACCTGCTCCAGATAAACTAGACAAGAAACTATGCCGCTATCTGAGCACTGTGAGAGTAAATTTAAACTAAATTGTAAATAACTAATTATCGGTTAATATATTACGGCTTCCTAATTTAACAAGTATTACAGTTAACTTCGTACGTCTTCCGTTGTCCGATCTCCATAATACTCATAGACAAATTATATTGTAGAAACTTAAGTTGTTTCAACCCGTTCTGCGATTGTATGCAAAATTCAAAGCACTACAGCAACAACCTCGAGATGTACGTCATGTTTTAAATATATTGTGCTGTCAACACTTGATAAGAACGGCAAGGCAGGATAAATGGTAAGGTGTCGACGCGAGGAAGGCGAGGGTTGCAGAACCGTACTCGCAAAATACATTACTTGCGCCGCCAACGTTTTGTTTCAAAATCTTAAGTTATCTTTCAATTCATATCTGTACTGCTCCATCTCGCCTTAAATCGTGCTACAGATTTACGTTATTCATATGAACAGTATACGTACCTTACGTCAGATTTATCACTATTGGAAACTGTAGACACCATAATGAAAAGCTTCTTTTATTATTAATTAAAAATCAGGTAAAACTTTTTTTATTTACAGGTATAATTCAAAGCTGACCACATTGGCCCTCCCGTCAGTGATATTCGAGCCTAAGTTTCGAGGGTCAGTCCGTAATCTCGTCTACTCGGACCTCCCCGGACAGCCTCCTCGGCGACAGGAATTGCGACATTCCAGGGATTTGAAAGTAAGTCAAATATTTCAAATCTGATTACATCGTAACATTAAGATATCTATTTTATCCTTAAGGTTACATAGAGATATAATACGATAACGATGTGGTATAGGATTGTTTGTGTGTTTGTTAGTCACACGTGCAATATACATATTTATTTTACTTATTTAAATGGAAGCCAACCTTGTACATAATGAAAAAAATAGTTTTATGAGACATTAAGTTACAAAGTATATTCCAATTAAAGTCTAATTTAAGATGGAAATTTAGAACGGTTGTTCATCTTTAAATATGGGTAAAAAAACTAAATAATTAAGTAAATAATTATAGGTTATAGTGAAAAACATGATTATTTAAACAACTAATTCCATTTAAAATTTTGTAAGTTAAATATAATTTATATTAATAGTTAAGTAAATGATCTCTTAATTATTTGATATGGGATACTTGACAAAAGTGACTCCAAGCCAACGATATCAAAGTTTAATTCTTATCGGAGAAATAATAGTAATTTGATATTTGATTTTTTTATATTTTTATCATGGTTTGAATTGTAGTAAATTAAATGAAGACGGAATGAAGTCATAGACATCTGTTCCTCGGACTTAAAAACACACCCAAATAAACTGCTGCCATGACATTTAAAACCTAATCATAGCTATATAGAGTTCTTTTGTAATCTTAGAGTAGAAAATATTCAGTTTCAACAAAGGAATTTCTTTAAGTATTTGTTCGAAGGGAAAATTATCCGCATTTCTTAGAGTTTTTGCCGAGATAATATATAACACCTTCCTTATTATAAACTGAATGAATGTCATTTTATATACATTGGAAATTTTGTTACATATTTTATATTGTTTAATGGAACGTAATGAAATATTTTTCCATTATTTAATATGCATAAACTTCTCTGTACATGTCCCTTTCACTAAGATAGTTTCACGTTAACACTAGTTAACTAGTGCGGGTCTCAAGAGACATTATCTGTTTCCAATTAATGACACTGGATTTATAGTTATTCCAAGTTTACAAACTTTATCAGAGGCTACTCTACTCGGACGTAAAGGCAGATATTTATTTCAGTCCAGCTCTTTGATTCGCTTGCGATCGTGATAAGCTATTCCTATCTTTGGTACTTATTATGTTCTGTGGCCTAAGAGTTTTAACCTTCCACTTCTGACGATCTTCAATGTTTTATTTCCTTCTCACTACCGTTCCATTGCAGTGTTACCATCGTTGTTGAAGTTATTGAACTTTTTATTGACCTTGAACTATCCCAATTCTAAATATACATGTCAATCCGGTGCCATCTGGTTTTCTAACCGTACATTTTGTAGCCACTTTCCTCTTTAAAGATTATGAAAGAAACAAATAATACATGAACAATTGATATGTGAGCATCTTCGTCTGATTAGATTTAGGTATAAATTATTATATTATTATCTTATTAATGTAACGTGGCCGCTGAGGGCACGTGAGGCGGTATTTATGGCCCTTGTTATTCTTCATTAGCTCCATTAACTCTAATTTGGTATGACACTATCATCTTTACGGCGATAAATTTAAGATTTATGGATTTAGAAATTCAATTACGTAGACCTAGAACAAACATATATTAGCTTGGTCTGTGGAATTTTGTATCGGTGTAAATCTTATAAGTAGCACTTATTATACGCAGATGTCACCTGTTGACCTAAATTGACGCAATAACTTTATCGAATGTGTTTTATGATAATGAAATAATTACTTTCTCGCTATTTGTAAATTCGTGTTGGAGCGTAGCCACGGAAATTTGACAGGGTAGACTAAAAGTTCGTTTATATATGAAATGATGATTAAAAAAACTAATTAGAGTACATTAAAATTGTTTATTGTTTTCGATAGTAGACAAAAGGGAAATTTATTTCTTAAAAATCACATTATCCATATGCAATCCTTCATTGTTCTGGCATTGCTGCAATTTAGAGCAGAAATTTTCGATAACAGCTTTACATGGTTCTGTTGAGATGTTTTAGATTTCTGTGCGAATACAATCTATTAATCCGTCAAGAGTTAGTGGATTGGTGTCGTAAACTTTAGCCTTAAGATATCCCCAAAGGAAAAAATCCATTGGGAATAGAACCGGGCTATGAGGCGGCCAGTTAATGTCCCCTCTTTTCGATATCACTTTTTTTATATTGTTTAGGTTAGTGCTTACACTACATTCCACCTGATGGAAAGCGGAAATGTAGTCATAGGTGGTAAGGCGCATTAACCTAGCAACCTATTCACTCTTCTCTTGAAGACACCCACATTGTATTGGGACGGAAATACCGACGCAGGCTTTCCAGTCCTTTTTTTTTTTTTTTTTTATTTATTTCTGTTTACATTAAAATTTTACAACATAACATACTCCTAAACGCAAATCTTTTCTAAAAGATTGTCGCGTTCATGGCATTATAACTACTACATAACTAATTAGTATATAACGTTATCTTATACTGATCTAAATATCTTATACTATAATTAATCTTATACTTATATTAAAAATCTTATACTTATATATATATATATATATATATATATATATATATATATACGTTAACAATAAAAAATAGAAAAGAGACAAAGTTAAACATGTTCATAGCATTAGATTTGTGAAATGGGTGAGTTCTTATTTTTGTAATAAAAGTTATTTACAATTTTCTTTGTTTGTTTCAAATTATGGCTTTTAATCTTTGTGATCAACTCCTTTGGTAACTTGTTAAGGATACGAGGCAGATTGTTGGACCAGGCAGATAAGATTGTTGGACCAAATTCTCATTTCATATACATTATTATATTTGGATTCTATAAAATATGGTAAATATGATAGATTTCACATGAAATCCACTCTGTAATTTCTTCCTAGCATATAAATTTTATTTTGATATTACGCTATAATTTCTAGGTTTTCTTTTTCGTAAACGTTAATTAAGTTACAGTGCTTAAATAAATGGTCGTAGTTATCTCTAAATGTATATTTAACTTTTAGCGGGACTATTGATTTTAATATTCTCATTTGTAGGTTATAAATTCTTTCTAAGTGAGTTTTATAGGTTCTGCCATATACAAAAGTCTTAACATTGTATAGGGAATAGGAATCTTTTTTGCCAAAATAGCTCTCAGTTTACAACAAACTTCGTCTATGTGAGGACGCCAATTAAAATAGTGGTCTATTTTTAGACCCAAATACATATGTTGATTAACCATTTCAATTGACTCACACACACACACACACACACGCATTCGCTGTACGAATTAAAAAAGACGAAGCAAAGCGCTTCGTACGAACAGGGGGAAGGTCCACAACGTAAGGATGGATATCTGCCGTGCGTCGGAACGTCCTGTGATGGAAGGGGGCGCAGGAATTAACTCGTGTAATTCCTGCGCACACTCATCAAATGTATCCTATAGAATACTGAGAGGCTAGCAATTCTACGCCTGTGTTCAAGGCTGTGGAGGTTAGCTTCAACCAAGAATAAATTAATAATAAATTTTGGCTCCATCTTGCTGAAACCATGAGCGTTGATTAAAACCAGCAAAATCCTTCAGCGCTGGAGCTAAAAAGTTTTGTAACATCGTTATATACCGCTCGAAATTCACCGTATCCGCATGACCTCTTAAGTCTTTAAAAAAGTATGGACCAATAATGCCTCTTGCTGATAAAGCAGACCATACTTTGCCTTTGGGTGAACGCAGGGTTTTTGATGCTTTAATTTCGGATTAGTGTCACTACAATAATGACAATTTTGTCTATTAACATGCCCATTTAGCTGGAAGTGTGCCTCGTCAGAGAAAATAATGTTTGTAAAGCTGGTGAACCGCTCTACCATTTCGTTTGCAAAACAACCTAGTGGCATGATGCCGAGGCCTTAATTCCTGCACCATTACGATTTGATAGGGATGTAGGGATGATGTAAATCTTTCTTGAGAATGCGGTTTAATGTTATTTTTGGGACGTTAAGGACAGCAGACCGTTTTCGAGTTGAAAGTCCAGGTTGGTCACGAACAGACGATTTTACGCGCCCCACGTTTTTGGGGTCCCTCGACGTTCTAGGCCGGCCACATTGAGGTCATTGTTAAACCCGTCTTCTCAAATTTTTTTTGATTAACACACCTGATGGAACTTGATTTTTGTGTTGTATCTTGTAATGATCGCAAAACTTTCCATGAACTAAGGTCGTAGAAACGTTGTTTCGATAGTACTCGCGTACATAAAAAGCACGTTGACTACCGCTGAGTGACGCCATGGTACTAAATTCCCATCTGCCACTCTTGCAATGCGTAACCTTCCCACCTCCCTCCGCCGCCGCTGCTGGACGCGGCAACCGATTCAAAAGCTAACGGACTTTTGGTCCATCCTGTAAAATTACATTGTTTGTCATATTTTAAGAAATGACTTAAGAAATTTGAACGCCTTCTTCAAACTTAATGTAAACTCAATATGTGTTTCGTTAGTTTCGATTTAAAACCTTATTAGAGTTCTGTAATCCTCTAGGCACCTCAATACTCAATATTTCATCATGTCTTTCTTTCATGTCCGTCTGTCCGCAGGGAAGTCTAGAGACTCTTAGTACTAGAAGGCTATAATTCATCATGAACATACATATTAGCTCAAACAAGTTACTAAAGTTATAGAATAAAATTTAGGGCAATTCCTCTATAGCGGAAGGTATAATAGATAGGCCTTTAAAAGATGCAGTGGTGCGCAAAAATGAGAACTATTCAAAATCACCAAAAACACTGAAATCAAATCAAATACCTGATATTTAAAAGGCGCGGTTGAAGAGTAAAGAGAAAAGACAAGCGTATTGCTATAAATAAATTGTATGCATATCTATAGTGGTCTGGCCACCTATCGGCTTACTACAGAAGGTCACGCGTATCTTTAGCGGCGTTATTTCGGAGGCTGCAAAGGTTATTCAATTTATTTTCGTAGTCCGCCATTTGACCCATTTAGCTCGTGACGATGTAAATGTCGGCTTTGCTATTTGATACTTGTGTCGTTTTAAAACTGGATAAAAAGTTAATCATTCTGTTTCTAATCAAAGGAATCATTTAGAAAATACGACATAAAAATGGTTCTATTCACGATTATTTGTAAAGATGTACGTGAGTGTCACACTGATTAAGATTATTATATATTATATCTTACTACATTATATCACACTACGTAAATGTAATATTGTTAATGAGAAAGTTTCTGAGAATATATGTATTTTTGTTATTACTAAAATCAACTGAAAAGATTTCGACGAAACTTTACAGAAATATACTGTATGAGAATGATATATAGGCTACAATTATTGACATACCACCCAATGTAATATTTAAGGCGAGCAAACCGCGGACAAAAGCCAGTTTCAATGTATGTATGTATGTATTTATTATATATATAATACACTGAAGGGCCGTTTTTTCGGTCGCTCGTTTGTTCTGTTTTGATATATTTATATAATAACTTTATTGAACATAAAATTATTTTTTACAATCATCTTAATTTATTTAATTAAAATTATGTGTAATAATTGATTACTATATGTTATTGATAATTTCTTAGCATCTACGGGGGTCAATGAATGGTCAATGAATGGTCAATGAATGAATGAAGGGTCAATGAAAAAATAAATTAAAAATGTGATATAAGAGTACCATGATTATTATTTAAAGTAACATTTCTGTTTATTTTTCTGGCATAAATGTAAAGAACACTAAAAACTCTACATGTATCAATACCAAGGATTGACATGACACGATGGAGGAACGCAGAGTTTAAATAAATATGCGTACCTGTCGTTAAATGGGGCGGCGGGAGGTAACCGACGGAACACCATACACCACACGGACTGATACATTGGCTTCGAACATACGTCACCTTACTTTTTATAGATGTTCCATGGTTTGTCATTTTTAGTAGGGTCCATTGTTGGCCATCGATAACGAGTATACAGAGCGGTGGCTTATATGAAATATGAAATATGTACGTAGGATTGGAGTTATAATCTGCTTTCAAAATAGTTTAATATTTGAAAAAAAAAAGATAGTTTTAAGTATCAAATATCACAGGACTGCCTCCCTATATGTATGTAACTCGACCCTTCGTCTTAGTCGCTGTACGATTTTAGGTACGCGTCATTGACCTTTGCTAAAATATAAAGGTTTGGTGAAGATTTATCCGTTACGTTAGGTTACGGCAGGATTATTAAAATATACATTGATCGGCCGGGACAGGGGACAGAACCTTTTCTAAAATTTAGATATATTGCTTGTAACATGATTCTCACGCTTTTTTTATTTATATTTGTGAGTATTATATCTTTGAAATGTTGTTTTATAAGAAGCAGACTTTTCAAATCTCGTGTATTCGAAATTTTTAACAAGATTAAAATATTTGTATTTAATAAGAAATTATTTTTATTTTCCGATTTAAAATGAATAATTATCTGTATATAATCTGCGTGAGGACGGGCCGGTGTCCGTGTCGATAAACAGTCTACGAGTATTAACGACGATAACAAGCGAGTAAAGTAAACTACACTTTCACATTCTTATGACTCGGTCTATTTTCTTTTGTGTTTGTGTTGGTCATTTCGTTTGTTACAAGGATAAATTACGACAATTGTACCTTCGACTGCTTGGGTTATAATATAATAGTGGATCGGACAATTATTTTATGGGATTTTTGAAAATAACGTAACCGGGGTACGGAATTGTAGACCGGAGCGGTAGGCTCCATCGCATCATGGCAACTAATCTTGTAGACGAAAACATTAATTATACAATATATATTATATATTTATTTTTATATGATTTATATTTTTATTTATATATATATATATTATGGATATGATTTCTGTACTTCTTTAAATAATATATTTTGGCTGGATTTAATTTAGGTATATGTTTGTCTGTCTGATCTTTTTCTTTGGACTTGTTACTTGGACATTCATTGCCAATGAAAAAAAAGCGTTGATATTTTCATAATCGAAGTCTACAGCAATATGGGAGGAGAAATACGGAACATTGCGATAATTGCTCTCGAAGATTATTTAGAACTCGTATATTGAATTCGGTGGAAATCGAGGTTGCGTTTTACAAATCGGTAAGCGATAGATGGGTAACTTATATGACTTTGTATTTCCTATCAAATTACACATTTCTGAAAAATTATCTCGACCTGCAAAAAAAATGCTTTAAAAATGTTTATCACTCTTCAAATACTAAATATGTGAAGAGGGTACTTCACGGATGGTCCGAGAGCTGCGCTCGGTTAAGATACTCGTTAGACCTCAAAGTGAAATATGTTTTTACGCTGGACTTTAAAACATTTCAAGTTTCTAGAGGCTAGACGTTTACAAGCTTAATAATAGTACCTTCAGGCAACTACTTCTTATATAATTGCTTGCGTTTTAAAAAGCGTTACAGCTTTTATAGTACTCTCATTTCTAATAGTGTGGTGAAATGTACTTTTTTTGTGCGAAGCACGTCGCGTCGTTAGTCCCCCGAGTGGGCGCGGGGCGTCTCCGCTCGAGGAGCAGAGCAGTCCGCTGCGAGTGTTCTGATAGTCACCCTTCTACGACACCTTTATGTAATAAGATTGTTTTGTTAACCTGAAAATGCGAATGCGAATTAGCTGGTGTTATAAATATTATCTAAAACAAATAATAATGTTGGGCCTCGGGCCTAGCTGGGTAGCGCCGAGTGAAGGTGGCTAAATGGACTGCTATTAAAAATCCATTACACATCGCATACGAGACGAGTTGTTAATCTGTGGGTACTTACTACTCGTGAAAACTAAAATTGAAGAGGAATTCACTGTTTGATATAATTCAATACAGGGGAAACGAATACATATATTATTTATGATAGATATTAATACCAGCTTATATTTAAATTATTTGACTATAAGTAGTCGTATTTAGGTATAAAATATACAATAAATAATACTTATTGTACAATCGATTGTAGGGTAGGCCAAATTGAAAATCGATTTTTAATTTTCGTCTGCTAATCAATTACACCGCGAATCCCATCCCGTATTTAACAACCCGCCCGGGCTTAATAGCCCGCCGCGTCATGCGACGGTACCGGCGGCCATCTTGTGACGTCATTTGACGTTTAATATCAATTTATTATTTTAAAACTATTGAATTTTGACTTTTGTTAATATTGATTCATTGCGATTATGATTTAGGTATTAAAAATGATAATACCAAATTGTCTAGTGAGCAATATTAAAACCCTGTTTGTTTATATAAGGAAATTTTTTATACATAGTATTTTGTAAAGTTCAAGGGAAAAAATATTTTACAAAATTGCTTCAATTTACATAAAATATAACTCATAATATTCACCGGTGAATTTCATATCGCCGTGAGGTTAATAGCCGGCTTGAGCGTAATGGCGTGTCACGTCATTCGCGCCGATATTGCGGCCATCTTGTGACGTCACTTGTTTGACAGCTCACGTCAATTTATCCTGTCATTATAACAATTATAAGTGATCAATTGATCTAAATTGGAGCATTCTCTAAGCGATATTTTGTCAAATTATTATTATTATTAAATGTTTTTTGTGTATGTTGTGTAAATTTTCGTAGAATTTAAAGTAAATATTGTTTTATATTAAAATATTTTTTTACATAATTCTCACTAAACTTTTCCTTGCTAACGGTGTTATTTTATATTCTGTACAGTTTAGGAAAGGTTTTGAACGGTCTATGGAAAGAGGAGGCATATAGGCTACCCTTCTTAAATTGTCAGCCAAAATTCGTCGCCAGTGTAATCTGCCCTTCTCAAATCCACGCCTCAGCGAAACTGAGAGCATAAGGTTCCAAAGATAATAAATAACTCATGTAATATAAATTTTCCAGCTGCAATTTAAAACTAGTGAATGGGATGACTCGGTTAAGTAAGATCAAGTCCCCTCTCGGTGGAGAGGGAGCGGTGACTCGAGAATAACGTTATGAAAAAAGTGTATAACATATTTGTAACTATTATTTTTAATAATGGTGTTTATATGTTATACCTTATTGTCTGTGTCTGTCCTCATATAATCTGCCACTTGCGGTGCATTGGGTGTATAGTGTTAGAAAAAGATAAATAAATATTTTTTTCAGTCAATACTCTTTTGATTAAATTTCGGAATTTTTTAATAGCTTGATGTATGTTTAATGTATATGTAACAAATTAGAAACTATTGTGTTGTTTGACAAGTAGCAGAAGAAGCGTGGGTTGAACCGGTGGCTGTCTCGGTGTAGGCGGGCTCCCGACCAAGTCAAATTACAGCTTCAGTTACATACTACATAAATGTTACTTACATATATTGGTTTCATTAAAAATAAACTTTGTATGTAATATAAATATTTACAAATAGTTTATACCGTGTTTATCCTGTTACATAATTGCGACATTCACACACACGCGCACACACACACACACACACACACGCACGCACGCACGCAAGCACGCACGCACGCACGCACGCACGCACGCACGCACGCACGCACGCACGCACGCACGCACGCACGCACGCACGCACGCACGCACGCACGCACGCACGCACGCACGCACGCACGCACGCACGCACGCACGCACGCACGCACGCACGCACACACACACACACACGCCGCTGACATTGTATTATGTATCTACGTTTACTTTTACAACCAAGATATTGTATATCATTTCGTATTCCTCTTAACTACTGTTGATATTCTCCTCTGTCATTGGACGGTACAGTTAAGGAACAATAGGAAGCAGAAGAAAAAGAAGACGATTCTCTCACTAAAACACTAACGTCTTGTCCTCCAGTGATCTCGGCGTTATAGTAAAATATTAATTATTAAACGAAATTAATATTATTTTAAATCAATGTTCCGTCGTCTATTTATATGAAAGGCTTTATTTTGTGACCATTGTAAAACCTGGGAATAAAACGTTCTTTCTCTAATGTTATGTAAATAGTTTATTTAAATAATATAATTAACTACAATCTGTGCATGAATTTAAATATTTTATCCAATATTATAATACGGAACCCCTTTCTTACATTCCTGTGTATTTATTCAAAACCCCTACACATTGTGGATTCATCGCCAGCTGAGGATCTCTAAGGTCAGTCAGTCGCGTGGGACGGGGTTAGGATAAATATTAAAATATTAAGTTTTATAAGAAATATAATGATCTGATATTAAACAAAAATAAATTCTAAAAATTTTATATTTCATTTGCTGATGAATAGGTAAGTGTGATATCGTAAGTTGAACTTTCAAAACCTATAGGAATTATGTTGTGGTAATTAGGTATAATTATTAAATTAAATTCTTCTTTTATTCAATTAATCACAACCCTCGCAGTGCGCGGGCGTACCTTACCTCAAGTGATGCTCCGCAGAGTCACACGAGTACCGCAGGAAATAGGATTTAAAACAATGTACATGTATTTAAAATGCTTACAAGATGTTTACATACGAGTATTAACAATCTATTGTGATGAATTAAGTCACTCGATATACTCGTACATATAGTAATATAGTTTTGCCGCATTACAGCGGTGGTCGAGTTACATGAAGCAGTCGCAGCACGCGAGGTGAGCTCGTAATGTTCGTGATTTTTGTGATTAGCGCTGCACCGCGGGATGGTTCACCGATAACAGCGATGTCACTACTATTACATCACCAGCTTAAATGATATTAATTAAAGACTATACAAGAATTAATTATTTGTCAAATAAATGTCTTACATTCACTTAATGTCAACGAGTAACACGACATTCAACGTTAAATCACAAAGGAACGCATCCGTGTTTATAAAACCTCTGAAAGCAGTTAACAAAACTACATTTATTATATTCTTATTTTTCCTGAACATTTTTACGTTTGGAATGAACAGAGAGAGACCTTTGACCCTAATTAGCGCTCGGCCACAATGCTGCTTACACTTTAGTTAGCATATTCGTGCTGTAATCTTGCATTATGTAAATTATATGTTGTGACCTACATGTTAAATATGTAGTCATTAAATTTACAATTCATCTTAAATTTAAGCTTCAATTTGCAATTTTTGACAAATTTCCAAGAAAAAACTCTTTTTTATTTTAACAGATATAATTGTATAGGAAAACTGAAAAATTGATTCCCCGGTGACGTCCTGTCCGAGCGTTGTACTGTTACATCGCGTCGTCCAAACTGCAGATTTAAAAGTAACTATGAGATATGTAAAACAATCGAAGTCTAGTCGGCTGTAACGTTCAACTAGATATTACGAAACTTCCAAAGTAAGAAAAAAGTAGGTGTGACTATTAACTTTTCGGCAAAACTTGTTGGCCGCCCGCCAGGAACGAGCACCTGTGAGATTTCCACTCTTCAATTTAATTACGCCATTATAAATGTTTTATGACCTCCGACACTTCTCGACTTACTAAATCTTTAAAAAAATGATTTTTATAATTCTTATGACTCACATTTGAGTTCGGAAAAAGTTTCAGTTGCTAATTACAGAGCTATAGCAGAGCATAAGAAATAAATATTTTTAGTAAGTTTTTTCTAACTTTCATTTGTAAATATATTTTTAACGACATATCTATTTGTGAACAAAATACATATCATAATTAGATCATCCCGGTGCTCGTTGGTGGTGGTTCTAATGAGCTACGCTCGACAAATTCTTATTCTGAGACAAGATGCTGGCAGTTTAAACAGTTTTCTTATAACAAAGAAGAAATGCATTAAACATCTCATTACACCAGCGGAGTACACACGAGGGGGTCCTCAGGAACATCAAAGATCTCTTTGATAGTTAATTAGAATGTACCAAAAGACTAGAGCTTTTTATCACCGATGTACTGCGCTTAAATATGTCTTAATGTTGTGATATCAATATACTCGTATGTAACATATGAGCGTTGTGAGTCAATGTTAGCGGCCGTTACAAGAGTAACTGATCATGCGACTGATATAACTGAATTTAGTTTTGAATTAATCAATTTTATGTTTGAAGAGACTCTTATTAATTGATCTCTACCTGTAAAGTTTCGTGTCTGCGATCTTGGGATCTTTCTTATTTTTAAAAGTTCTTCCTTCGTCATTGTTGAGTTACTTTTAAAGTTAAGCCATTTATGTTTTTCTGCTTATGAAAAGGTTTATAAATTAGTGTAAGACTTAAATACCATTTATCAATTACTGAAATATCTGTAAAATTGTATCGTTAAAAACATTCGAGTACAAACAATAAAATATATTTGATAATTGTTGCAGTCCTCCCGCATCAGCAACGCGAGTGGCGACGCCTGCGAGCGGCGCGATCCCTGCCAGCACGGGGGAGTCTGCATCAGCACCGACGATGGACCCATTTGCGAGTGTCGGGACGGAGACTACGAGGGGGCCTTCTGTGAACGTGGTCAGTTACACTTTTACTGTTGTATTTTTTGACAGCCTATCCAATGATTTCAAAGGTGTAGTTAAGTTACAGCCGAAGCTGGTTCAACCGAAGCAGTTACCCCTGTCAAATGTTATAATACCAATATATACTTTGAAACGCTTTAGTCCTACTTTTCGTACGGTAAATAGATAAAATATTTTAAAAGCAAAATAATTATATAACACTGACATATCGGGTAAAACGTTCAAAGAATTTAAAAATACCAGCTCATTATAAAAGGAAAATGAGGGTTGCCATTAATTCAGACTCTTAAGACTTAGCTAATGGCAACACCACATTACGCTGACCGGGCACGCGAACCGGCTATTTGCTGGGAATGCTTAAATTACGGTTTTGCGATCTTTTGAAATACTGGTGAGTTTTGCAAAAAGTTAGCGAATATGCAAACGAACGAGTTCAATTTGTTAGATTCGCTAAAGCACGATGTTTTCATAGGTTCAGTTATTTTCAGTGTTGACATCGAAACAATTCCGCGTACCGTCGACGTCCGAGTAACGGACGAGGGTCTCTCGAAACGACTGAGACTTTTGGCGATTTTAATAAATATTGTGAATTATAGTATTTAAATAATATATATACCTGTTATTGTGAAATATTTGACCCACTTGCATAATTCATTTAATATGTCAAGTTGAACTCCACGAAGATATTGAATTGAAACCCGAATTAAATATTATATACGTTTTAAGTTAATGCTCGCTTTGAATTTGCATGCTTATTATTTATTATTATCAATATATATATAAATATAAAGGTTAGTTAGTTGTTATGTTATTTTATATTTTATTATGAGTGATACGACGATGTGTGCTCCAACGTTTTATGTGGGTGATACGGGCGTAAGTGGCATTAGCGGCAACCAACCTTTTATGGTTTATAAAGAAAATTATCTAGTTTATGGGAAAGATGTGGGAATAAAAAAACGGGGGATTGTAGGCGACGTGTAGTAAAACAGATTATAACGGACATTAATAATATACGAACTTATATTACTATTAGTATTTTATATTTTGATGATGTGCTTTTGAAAACGTGTGCATGATTTGAATAATCTTTTTAGAGATTCCATATCTAAGGTCCTACCAGCAATAATGCAGGCATCGCACAGGCACAAAGAGGCGTGCGGCTGGTGAGGCACGTCATCACGATTACACATATAATATGTCATATAAATTGTGCGAAAACAGCAATGATTTCTTTGGTATTTGTAAAATTATTCCGCCACGACACCAAGTTTAGGATCCAACGAGTGCTATAAACACTTGTTATCCTAAACTACGCTCCGCCGAGGCTCGTATTTAATTGGTGCTCGGATCCCGGTTTAAATTCTCATTTGTTTATTCCATAATAGCTGTAATGTTGGGTTAGTTTGTAGGTTAAGCTAGGTCGACCCGCGCAACGTTCACGACACTACATTTTTATAGAAAGATACCCTTTAATATATATTTATTATATTTGTTACTAAATATTAAACTTTTATAATTAAATACTTTAAAATGTATAATTAATTTAATCGTAAACGAGTAAATATTGGTGTTACTCTTCCAGATTGGAACACAATTTCACTATTAATCTTTCGCAAATGGCCGACGTGGCCAGCGAGACCATTACCGCTGTATGCCGATAGATTACACTGCCAACATTGAAAACTTCCACGCTTCTAATCCCCCGCTTCGATCTATTAGATATTGATTGATAAACAAACGGACGACAACGTGCTGTATATCGAAGGTTTAACGTGAGTAAGACCGGTGTACACTTCGTGTTCCAGTTTGACTGGAAGATTCGCTCGTTTAAAACTAAGGTTCTCATTGTAATGAAGTTATTTATATTTTTATTGTAGTATTGAAATATTAAAATGGCCGTTACTGCTCCGAGGCCGACTCCACTTGTGAGGTTTTAATTGGCTTAACGAATCGATATTTCATTTTTATATTTTTTATAGTTTATATCAAGTTGATTCAATTTATTTGTAATGTAATGCAATGTAGTGAGAGGTATACCCATAATACGATACAAATTGAAATATAGTTGGTGTGTTACACTGAACGTGTAAACTTTTTATATAGTTGAGATAAAAAAACATATAAATAAACTAAAACATTAATTTTATTATCTTTACAATGCACTAAATAATGAACTACATATAATATATACTCGACTGTGAAGCTTGTATCTTCGTTGTTCTATCTCGAATAAACGAATTTGGAGGAATTCGAACTGAAAAGTTATAAAAGAGCCTGAGCAGCCGATAAGCTCACGATTCCTTCGTGTAACGTGTTCATAGAAATAAAATGTAGTTACATACTAATATAATAATCGATACAGTAGTACTTCTTACCAGTCCGAGTAGACTAAGTCCTTGAAAGTGCCTAGTCAGTACCGCGTGGTTGGTGTGAGGTTAAACATTTACAAAAAATACCTTCTTTCATATTATTAAATCTTTGCTTGGTGGTGTGTACGGAATGTAATAAAAAATATTCGAATATGGGTGAAATGTTAACAGTGTTCACGTGTGATCTGTTTAAACGTGATCATTGCTGAAGTATCATTTCAACCAATCTTGGGTCCGATATTGATTATTATTATTGTGTTGATAAAAAAAGTATAACTTTTGGAGGTCGTAAAATATTAATAACAAGACATACATATAGACAGACATATAGTTTATCAAATCAAAATGTTTTTATTATTTAATAATATTTAACTCTTAATAAAAAACTGGTAATGAGTAAATTATTATTAGTGTTCTAAGAACCTTATTAATGTCATGCTCTGTACTCCACGATGTTAACAAACACTCATTATTTAAATTAAATAACACTATAAATATGAATATTACACTAGTTACAGCCATACTCGTACATCTGCGGCTCGTACGGGTTAGTTCGGAATAGGGTGGTTATCACTCTCGTAGAAGAACGCCACTAACCAGCCGTTATAGCTGTATATGGACCAGTGACTGAGAGAACCGGAAGCTGGAATCTTTTCATTTTCCCAAAATTCCTGTCCTTTATTCCTTATGGAGGATGGTAACAAATTTCCAATTACCTATATTGGCCCACGTCCGTTGCCCACTACTGTAACCACTGACCATTCCGCTAATCATGGTTTATCAACTGAACTGTTAATGGATTAATTAAAGAGTAGTTCTGCTTACAAGAAACAAAATACAAGTCGCGTCACTCCTATATGTACCTCACTATAGGTATAATTGTATGCATTACATCCCGTCTATTTTAAATATCTACAAATTGCAGTGTTAGTTACGTGTCTTCTGAAATACAATATAGTATGGACGGAGTGAAGTCGAAGAGGGTTGAGGGTTACTGTAAGTATTCATTAAATGCCAAGTAATTTGATCATTGCAATGAAGAAAAGCTTAAGATACCATAAAATTGTGATATCTTTTGTCTGTTTAATAATGTAATTGCAATTTATTTGGAACGTAATCGGTTTGATGATATTGAAGCCCGTCTGTGTTGTTATAAGATTTGTTATTACTCTCAGTCCTAACGACGCAATGTCATACATATTTCAAGTTGTTGTTTGTTTCTGTTTACATTATTCATAAAGCGGTGACTATCAAAAATGCAGCAGAACAAACAACGCGACAGGACAATAGCGAAATAGCGTGTTCCAGCTGTTGCGGACCAACTAGGACGCTTACAATTTATATTTTGTTCTATTTTATTAAAATTACCACCAGGTAACACATTTTGCTATATTGTAAATGTTTATTATACTTTACATATGAGAGACCTGTAACAAAGGAAGTCTGAATAAAACAAAAAAAAAATGATTCTCATCTGAATTGTGTTTTGGTGCATAAATAAAAGACGCTACGCGAGTTTCGGCGAGCGTGGTGAGTATCGGAGAGATATAAGTCGCAGCTCCTACAATTTAGCGTCCGTCTGTCGTGAAGTAATGTACGAGTAAGACTGCACTCAATACGTGGTTGTTGATGTATTTCACTCAATTCGTGCGATACTCATTTGTCAATATTTTAAAAATTGTTAATTAATTTGGAATTTCAAACCAACGTCAAATATTTGAAATCAAAGTGGTCAGTTTATCAAAACCTAATAAATACTATATATAGAGCTGTGTGTGTTAAGACTACGCCATAGTGAAAAACAAAACTACAACAATATTAACAGAGCGAAACTCATTAGGTACTCTAATAACCGACAGATGTGCAAAATAAACATTAATAAACAAATAGAAAAATATATAAGCGCAAGATGCGGCTCTCGGCCACTTTAATTAACAACCGGCAGCACTCTACTCTCTCTCTCTCTCTCTCTCTCTCTCTCTCTCTCTCTCTCTCTCTCTCTCTCTCTCTCCTCGCACCGCGCACGTCACCTCCTCAGATACGTTGATATCTTCTGCTCTTAGTTCGTACTTACTCAATGATTTCGTAGACTTATTTCGGTCTTATTAAGTGATATGAATAGACTGATTGCTTATTCAATATAACACCACATTAACGTTTTTTAATTTTTTATTAATCTCTGTTTAAAATTTATATATATATATATATATATATATATATATATATATATATATATATAATATTTTATGAGTGATAAAATATTATTTTAAATTGTAATGTAATGTAAAGCAATCCGAAAATGTTAAATATTTAAGTTAACTTATCAACACGTTACCTTCTCCCATTATCACAATCCTATTTAAGCAGACTCCCAAGACGAGATGAGATACGAGTATGTACACCAATCCAACGCTGACGTTAACGAGCACCTGGATAGAATTTTCTGTGAGTTTCATTTCTCCTTAAAAATAAAAAAATACAAAAATGCAATATTACTTTAAGTGGTTTTAAAAAGACAAGGATTCTCGAGATTAATATTTTTAAAGTGATATCTCGAACCATTTCAATTGTAAGGTGGGACGTGACGCCGACGCGACGTTGACGGTTCAAAGACACCCCGCAAATATCTGGAGCTCTTATACTTCAAAAGATTTATAGAAATAGCTGCTTTATGCATTACCAAGGACTTAATATATATTTCATAAACTAAAATTCCTATAATCAAATTCATCTCATTAATGAGCTCGTTGAAGAAAGTAAATTTAAAATGTCTTAGAGCACTGAAAATTTTTGATCGTCTGGAGATCTAAATCGAGATTCGAAGTAAAAATATATTTCATCCGCTGGACCCGCGGCGGTAATGAGGCATTCCGGTTCCTTATCCCGATGCCGAGTAACGAGTGAGCGATCCGATGTAATGTCTTTTTTATACGTGGAAATTTATTTTAAACGTAACCCGCTGGATTTTAGTTTTTGCACTTCTAAATCTTTCCGTTTATTCTGAGTGAATAAATGTGAATGGTTTCCGTTGTTGTCCGTCCTCATGGAACTTTTAAAGTTTGAACTTTAAGGACAATTATAGTTATAGTTACGTATCTCTTAGTTTTAAATGTATTTATTTATAAATTGTTAAATATAAATATTAATAAAATCTTAGTTTTCATCATTGTTTATAAATTGTACGTAATTTCTGTAATAGCGGTGAAATAACGCAAGAATAGTAAACAAGGAATTCTCAATAAAATCATTTCAATTGCCACAGTCAAGATTATTAAATTATTAATTTTATATTATGAACACGGTACTGCTCCAGGTGTCCCATTATAAGATGCGATCACACAAGGGGACAACATTGAGTGCTTCGGAAAGAAATGTGAGTTACACAAACCGGCAATTCTGTAAGAAGTTCTGCCCGCTCTAGCAGCAGCATGTTCCGTCATGAGTTCTCAACCCGCGGATCCTCGAATTGCTCAAAATATATATCTAGTATATAGTTTGCATATAATTTGTTGCATTTTGTTTACAATGCAAAGTGCAAAAGATTTGCAACATCTGTCTGTTCGTTAATGTCTCCGGGTACTCGTATACTCTCACTCTGCTCCTCTAGACATTATCATGCGAACTGTAAAAGTTACTTTCCTTTACTACAAGAAACTATGAATTTAAATTATTATACTCGTAAATCTCCGGAGACACATTTAATGCACGCTAATTTTTCTGTTATTTTCTGTTTTATGTACTTATTTATATTCTTCGTAAACTGAAGTTTGGCTTCAAGGACTGTGTATTTATCTTGCTTGCTTGCATTTACCAACTCATATTTGATTACATTTTCATTACTCCAAGCCGTACGCGATTTGTTTCATCCTGTACTCGTACAATCGGTATTAACTTTCACACACAGTAATACAAAAACATATAATTTGTTTTTACAATTGTGTACTTAATCTATACATATAACTAAAATTGAAGTGCCTATTTGTAATTCCAAATTTACACTAGCTTTTAACAAGCTTTTCACTAAATGCATATGAAAGTGTATACGGTACTTACATTAAAAAATCAATTTTAATGTTTGTTCTCTGTTTTTCTGTCTGATCGGACCAAACGTCCGGCTGAACTCTGAAACGGCTATATCCATTTTAACAGGACTTTCATTGGCGGATAGCTGATGTTTTAAGGTAACATATTTTTATTTTAAAAAAACATATTCCGCTCGGACGAAGTCGTGGTTCAGTTTCATATAATATAATTTTAACTATATCTTTATAAATATGGAATTGTTAGATTTGCTTTATATTTTATCGATGGATTATCACTATAAAAGATAAGGTGAACAGTGGGAGGAATAATTATGAGATTGAAACAATGAATACACCACAAAAAACAATACTTAGTAATATGCAATACTTAATATATGTAAGGCTTGTATTAGAATCTTCTAATTGAAATCTTTCAATATGGAGCACCGCGACTGGCAATCTAATACATTTGGTTCTAAATACATTATTTTCAATTCTTCAGTGGATCATTTCCTTCACCTTCTCGACATATCTCGTATAACAAGATGACTGCAATTTAATTGTATAAGTAATGGGAATATTATATAATGATATTTAATATATATAGTAACTGTCAGTGTCCACTGTATCTGCAGAAGTGCCCTCTTCGCTTCGCCTGGAGCGCTGTGGAGTATTAGCCAGCTTTTAATATTAATATAACGATCGATATGATGCCTTATTCCTCCTCACCATAACTACACTTTAATTAATAATGAATGACCAAAATTAATAGTGAAGTAATACAAAGAGTCATGGAGAGTACTATTACCAAATGTTATTCTCAATACTGCTCAATAATAGACAACTATATTTCCTTAAAGGTCCTTATATGTTTACGAGATATACATTAGGTATCTTAAACGATATTCGCCATTAAATTACAAAATTAAAAAACAAACATAGATAAAAAATGGAAAATATGTGGCATAGTATAGTATTACAATTGACTTTTATAATTGCGACATTAATGAAGTACCTAATTAGTAAGTATAGCTAACTTAGATGACAGAAAAACAAAAACTAGCATTGTAATGTTTAAACTCCGTAAGTGTTGGGTGATGTATACATTCGAAATATAACAGTTAAACAATTGACTATGGCTCCTCCACAGTTGTTATCGGATGGGTGCAAAAGGTTAGAAACCGTTGAAAAATACTTTGCAGTCATCGAAACAACCAAAGGCAGTGGACCAGAATGCTTACTCCCTAATATTTCTTACGTTCCAGAATTTTTTTAATTCGGGGAATTTACTCAAGATTTACAAATGAACAATCGTAAATCTAATTAATAAAAATGAATTAACATTCGCAAGCCTATATATACTCGTATATGATAAATTAATTTCTGCGGCGCTACTTCTATTATATTATAATATAATTATATATTTATGCTCACAAGTATAAAGAAAACGGTTTTAAATTGAAAATGAGAAGGAAAAAAAGGGACCTCATAAAGAAACTTCGTAGGGCCAAAGCCATGGGCGACAACCAACTTATTCACCAACTGTCTAGGGCATTAAGGTCAATTCTTAAATTAATACAAGGCATATCACAACAAATAACAAAAAACCGTGATAGCTTTGACCGGGCAAAACACGAAGTAGACTTTGATAAAAATCCTTTTAAGTACTTTAAAAACATTTTCAAAGACGAAAAAGGTAAACTCCTCTTGACCAACGAGCAAATTTTTGATTATTATAAAAGCACATACGAAGTGCCTAAAAATCAAAGGCTGTATGGGGATCCCAACGATCGAAAACCTGAGAGTCCATCCATAGATTTTCATGCCAACCCACCAACTTTGGAGGAAATCAATAAAATAATTAAAAAGAAACCATCTAAGTCAGCACCAGGTCCGGATGGTATCCCTTATATAGTTTATAAAAAATGTCCGTCGATTCTTTTTTTTTTTTTTTTTTTTTTTTTTTTTTTTTTATGGAATAGGAGGGCAAACGAGCTGGCGGGTCACAGATGATTTGTGATCACCGCCGCCCATGAACTCTTGCAACATCCGAGGATTTACAGGAGCGTTGCCGGCCTTGAAGGTGGAAGTAAACGCCTTTTTTGAAGGTACCCATGTCGTACCGATCTGGAAATACCGCCGAAGGGAGTTCGTTCCACATTCGAGTGGTACGAGGAAAAAATGTACTTGAGAACCGCACAGTGGTGGATCGCCACGCATCCAGGTGGTAGGGATGGTATTGGAGGCGATGGCGCGCTGTGCGGTGATGGAATTCGGCGGTAGGCATCAGATCGAATAGCTCTTCGGAACACTCCCCGTGGTAAATGCGGTAGAAGACGCACAGAGATGCAACGTCTCTACGCAATGCCAAAGAGTCCAGCCGTTCACAGAGCACCGGGTCCCCGACAATCCGAACGGCTCTCCGTTGTACGCGGTCAAATGGTAGAAGCTGATATTGGGGTGATCCGGACCAGAGATGAGAACAGTACTCCATGTGTGGCCGTACTTGCGCTTTGTAGAGCGCAAGTCTTTGGCCAGGATTGAAGTACTGCCTTGCTCTATTGATCACGCCCAATTTCATCGAGGCCAACTTGGCCTTGCTCTCCAGATGACCACGAAACCGACAGTCACTCGAAATGTCGAGACCCAGTATTCTGATACTTGGCGAGGCAATAAGGGGAGTGCTCTCGAATAGCGGTGATACGACAAATGGGGTTTTTTTAGTGGTAAACGCGCAAACCTGTGTCTTCTGGGGATTGAACTGAACGTGGTTCAGTTCCCCCCACTCAGACACTATCCCTAAGGAAGTCTCTATAGAAGACACAAGTTTCTTTCGGCACTCGTCGACGTTTTCCCGAGAGAGACCTGCACGGCCGGAATATACCGCATCCCCAGTACTGTCATCCGCATAACAATGTATGTTGGAGATATCCAACATATCATTGATGTGCAGGAGGAACAGAGTTGGGGATAGCACGCAGCCTTGGGGTACACCAGCGTTCACGGGCTTGGGGTCCGAGCAAAAACCGTCGAGAACGACCTGTATGCTCCGCCCAGTGAGGAAGCTGGTGATCCACTTGCATAAACTCTCGGGAAGCCCATAGGAAGGTAGCTTCGAAAGAAGCCCCTTGTGCCATACACGATCGAAGGCTTTCGCCATATCCAGACTAACTGCCAGACCCTCTCCCTTGCTTTCAATAACAGCTGCCCAACGGTGCGTAAGATATAAAAGAAGATCACCAGCCGATCGACCATGGCGAAAGCCATATTGCCGGTCATTGACCAACTGGTGATCCTCGAGGAAGGTTAGGAGCTGCTTATTGATGATACTCTCCATTACTTTGGAGAGTAGAGAGATAATGGCGATAGGTCTGTAGTTAGCTGGGTCCGAGCTATCACCTTTTTTAGGGATCGGATGGACAAGGGCACGCTTCCATGAGACCGGGACTACGCCTTTAAGGTAGGAGTTTGAGGCAAAAAGAGTGCCCAAGAGATCGGCTTTCTCTTTTGCCGTGTAGGCCAGAGAGTCGTTCCCAGTGTGCAATGGCGGTAGGGATGACTGACAAAAGTTTCTCAGCGTGGCTTTAGACAGCGCCCAGAACTTGCGCGTGCCAGGCGGGTACTTTGCCAGCTGATCCCCAATTTTGACGACATGCTTGAACTTTGCTCTAGCAATTTTCCGTTTGAAGAATCTGGAGGCACGATTATATTTGCTCTTCGGAACTCTAGAGTTCGGATCCTTAGTGACTAACGCATTAGCCCAAGCTTGATAAGCCTGCCGTTTGCCAGTGTTTGCGAGTGTGCGTCTTTACCAGCTGGGACAGACCATTTGCCAGAGCAAAGTCTAACACAGATCTCCCCGCGCAGTCGGTGGCACGTGACCCTAGCCAATCGGCATGGTGCGCATTGAAGTCCCCGAGGACTACGACTTCGGCGGAGGGAATCTGTGAAAGCAGATCGTCAATCTTCGCCTGAACATGGCCCAAGAGTTGAGCCGTTTCTGCATTACCACTATGGGACCTGTAGAGGCACGCGTAGACTCTGACATGGTCGTCCATGTCCACGCGCAGCCAGAGTACAGACAGGTCCCGACCTTCAAAAACCTGAAGGCGACGGTAGCAGATATCCTCCCTTACGAACACAGATACCCCGGCGTGTGGTATAAAATGGTGTTCTAGTTTATACCTGGGGTATGACAGGTACGCTGTGTCGCTAGGTTGAGATATCTGCGTCTCCGTCAGAAACAACAAGGCCGGCTGCGCCGTCTCTAGGTGATAGTGGACGGCGTTCAAGTTGGAATGAAGTCCCCGGATGTTGCAAAAGTCCACATTTAGAGTGGGTCGGGGTGCCGCTGCGTTGACTCGTCGTTTGCCCTCAAAAAACACAAAAGGCGATACTTTGCCCGCCCCAGATACGACGGGCAGCCCGAGCAAAATCCGAGAATCATTTCCCCGATTTTGCTCGGGGAGGGGGTCCCCGGCTTCATCAAAGCCGGTACCCTCCTGGGGTATTTTTCTTTTCGGTATCGCTTTCATGTTTGGCGGGGGGGGGGGGGGGGGTTTGGGCTTCCGGATTCTCTCACTCACCGACGGAACATAACCAAATGAGTTTGATTACTACACGTCGGTCTTCTGTGAGAGGGTGGTCCTTCCCCGGTCGAGCCAGCCCAATACGAGCTGCAGTCAGTTAACTGCAGCTAGGCTCTACCACCTAAAAATTTTTCATTCATAAACATCTATTGAATATATTCGATAAAATCTGGTCAAGAGGACAAACACCGGTAACATTCGGAAATGCTCTTTTTGTCCTCATTCCCAAAAGCGACAATGTCTCGGATCCTAGGGACACTAGACCGATAGCTCTAACAAATACAATATCAAAAATATTTTTTTCTTTTTTACAAACAAAAATGACGCAATTCATGATAAATAATAAATATTTCGGGCCTTATCACCAGAAAGGGTTTTTGCCTGGCATTTCTGGATGCCTCGAACATAACACGTTACTATCGGAAAGCCTTAAAGATGCCAGAAATAGTGAAAGACAAATAACGGTATGTTGGATAGACTTAGAGAACGCTTTCGGGTCGGTACAACATGAACTGATGATGTTCGCGCTAAGGTGGTATAACTTTCCTACGTTAGTAAGTGACATGATTGCATCATATTATTCAAAATTAAAATTTTCCATAATCACAAATGAAAATCATTCCAAACCATTAAATTACAACATAGGTTTATTTCAAGGTTGTTGTATTTCTCCAATTATATTTAACATAGTGATCAATATTTTAATAGATAAATTAATTAAAAACGAAAAGAAATGGGGTTATCGGTTTAAGTTGAACAATAAATACACAGAATCCATACTAGCATTCGCAGACGATCTCGCGATACTGACACGTAATCCAAAACAATGTCAGCTACTTTTAAATGTTGTGGAGGATTTCTGTGCTTGGACGGACGGATTGAGGACAAAACCCAATAAATGCTACAGTCTGTGTCTGGGTAGGCGGAACACCAGATATACCTCTTACGATCCGGGTCTAAGTGCGTTACTACTATTACCGACGCAGCTCCGTTCAAATTCTTAGGCAAAAAAATCGATTACCAAGGGCGTACTCCATCTTTAGATATAATAGTCGATAGCTTTTTGAATGATCTTAAAAAGGTAGACAATCAGCCAATAAGTAACATCAAAAAGGCTTGGATATACGATAATTATTTAACATCACGTTTAAATTGGCCTTTCCTCGTTTACGATATTAATAAGACCCTTTTGTTAAAGTTAGATGCAAGCGTCATAAGGACATTGAAGTCATGGCTCGGGTTAGCGCATCCAGCGGACTCTTCTACCTTATTTAGAGACCGACACAATTTTGGGTTAAAATTAAAGAAACCATCGGAACTCTATAAACACCTAAGAGTGACCAAGAGACATATCATCTCAAAGTCGAATGATGATACTGTAACATCTCTCCCAAAAGATAAAATTGCCGCAGAGCTGGAGTCACGACTTCAATTCCATAAACAATTTATGATAGGTGCTCAAACAAATAAAGCAGGGCTAGGATCAAGTAGGAAAGAACCAGACATAGAAATAATAAAATCCTTTATTCGGCACGATGAAAATGATAATTACCGGTTGCACGCGATGAGCCTAGAATTGCAAAACGAATGGGTGACCATAGGAGATTTTTGTATTCCATTAGCTTTACGATGGCGCACCCTGCTTCATGATTGGTCCCCAGCATTATTAAAATTTTATCTTAATGCATTCCAAATGACTCTCCCAGATCAAAGTAACTTAGTAAGATGGGGCAAAGCCACCGAAAAATCTTGCAACATCTGCGGGGAGGCAGTAGGAACCGCGAAACACTTGCTAGTAGGGTGTAGGGTAATATTAAATAGAGGTAAATACTCGCGTCGCCACGATAAAGTATTAGAAATCATACGAGAAGCGGTTAGTCTTTCTGTAGCAAGAGCGCAGAGGGGTATAACAACCACCAAAAAATCAGTAGAGTTCGTAAAGGCAGGTTCGTCCAAAAAATCTAAATTAAAACCTTATTCCATCTTGGACGCGTCTCCTGATTGGACTCTCATGATGGACACGTATGAAAGGCAATACAAAATCCCCGGGGATGTTTGTGTTTCGTCATCTAGGCCGGACTTATTCCTGTATTCAAAACAACTAAGGCGCGTTATACTTGTGGAGCTTACTGTACCCTGGGAAACAAACATACCCAAAGATCATACATTTAAGCTTAACAAGTATTACGAACTGTGTAACGAACTGATCAGGAATAAATTTATAGTTAATTTGTACGCTGTAGAAGTAGGAGCGAGAGGTATAACAGCAAAATCTCTCTACAACTTATTTAAGGATCTCGGCCTTTCTAGAACGATCATCAGTTCATTTCTGGAACGTATTTCAAAGGCGGCTTTAGTAGGTTCTTACGATATTTGGTTAGGTAGGGAGAGGAGCGTAAACAGTGAAGGTGAGCGTGTATGCGCATAGTAAAGGGGCCCCTTAAACCTACATCTGGGTCGCAAGTCCCAGGCATTGTTTGCGCTCCTCTTCTTGCAACGCGATGGGCCCGGCACCCGCACGGTGAATCCATGGAATGCTAAGAAGCTTCGTCTCTATATAATCTTATAATTCCAATTCTAATCTTCTAATATATTATATATAATCTTCTCGTCTTCTTCGACTCATTTAGTTTAGTTTTATCAAGTGTTTCGTAGGGCTCTCAACTTGGCCCATTTCTGTTTAATACTTTTATCAATGATGTAGAGCTTTTTTATATTAGAGGAGGGTAAGCGAACGTGCGGGTCACTGATGATATATGATATATGATCACCACCGCCAATGAACTCTTGTAACATCCGGGACACCGCAAGAACATTGCCGGCCCATATTTACATAATTCAACATTTTTGTTATATCGTACGCAGTTGATACAAGAATTCTTAAAATATTTAATCTCAAATAGACTGTTGCACTCCAGGAGGATTCAAATTGTGTATCAATTAGATATTAAAAATGCTCAACTATCACGTTCTCACGGAAATAAAGTGAAATAATCTCAAACATCATTTACTTGGTGTAAAATTGCGAAGAGGGGACGAGATGAAAGATCTGTGAATGCAGTTTGATAGTTATTAATAAATTCACATCAAGATGTTGAAATGGAATCAAACAGATTTTTAAAATCCTAAAACATTTATTTTAGTTTTTAATTACTTACACTAAGAATTACTTAACGTAATTATAAGATTGACAAAGCTAAATACCCAAGTAATTGATTTCAAATACACGCCTGAATTCATTCAATAATAAACGTCACATTGATCAGTTTACATCTGATATGATGATATTGGTTTCTCCAGTGAAAGTTCTTAATAAACATTAAAATAACATGCACAATAAAAAAAGACTAGACTTTTTTTAAAAGACTATTTATTTTTTTCAAACGCTTCTTTTATTTTGTAGTAAGTATGTAATAATATAATTTTCATGGTATTTATTTAGTATATTTTATATATAGCATGTAGTTAGTATACTTTATTGGCTTACGTATTCAGTGAAAATAATAAGTTAACTGGTTTTATTTTACTATGATATACATTAATAAATAAAATTAAAAAACATCCATTGAATTTTAAAGTTTATTTGATCCGTTAAACAGAGTAGGGCTCACGTGTTTTCAACATGCAACAATCTATATAACAAAACAGGTGGCACTCGGAGCTTTCACGTTTCAGAGTTTGGGAACATTCCAACAATGTTATTTATATACATGAAATATATACATTTACATGTATATTGTCTCATTGTCATTTGGTCAGATTTTTTTTAATAAAAGATTGAGTACACTAATCCAAAAAAAAATCCAATTTTAAAATTGACACAATCTTCGGCGAGCGTGTCACACGAGTCACACGGGATAAGTTTCCGGGCTCCGTCAGCGCGCCATTTCCTGTCACGAGCCGCCATTACACGTCACGGAAATGGCCGCAACTGGAGGCGTTGGGAAATTCGAATTGGAATCGTAGGAGCTGAGAAATTTCTGGCAATCGTGCCTGCTGTATGACTTATAGTTATTCGACCAAGTGATGCTTTATATTCAATGAAAAGTGTGTGTTTACAACAGTTATATAAATCAGTACTTTATTAGGACCGTGTAATTAAAACTGTTGCATAGTTTTCCAGAAATATGGATACCACAAATATTTATTTTTTAACCATTTGGTCTGTTGTTCCGATCCACGCCTCTCTTTATAGATTGTTGTAATTTTTGTTGTGATTTCTATTTCCTTTATCTCGATATTTAAAATTTCGTTTCAATTTACATATATTACATAAATATTAAAGTATATTTAGTACATGTATTATATATTTTAATCTTTTACTTATTTCTCTTGCAATTTGTGTTTTTATTTTTCTTATGATTCAGTTATTTTAAATTCTGCAAAGAAAAGACGAAATTAAGTTCTCGAATACTTATCAAGTGCAGATGGAAAATTTAAATATTGAATATATTAGTAATTTTGTTTTTACAAATATAAAGAAATAAATAATCTTAATAAAGTTTAAAATCTTTATTATTTATTAATTAATGATTCTTTTGTAGATCACCGTCCGCCTCAGTGGTTTGTATTCATCGGCGTTACTGTATACTGTATACTGTTTATACACGGCTGGATGTAAAAGGAATTTATACACGGTTAGATTTGTTTTAAATACCTTTGTAATTCGAGCCACAAACAACTCAACAAGACTTATTTTATGAGAAAATATATTTAACCGTGAACATTCTGTTTAACAATTATTTTAGATGTTCGTTTTGATAACACAGGCACACAAAAAAAAAAAAACGTCATGAACCAGAGGGGAGACCCCATTATTCCTAGGTTTTTGGGATCGCTGAAACCGAATATGATAATAAAAACTAATTTTAAATGCCAGTTTTCCCGCTAGCACCCCCTTACTACCTCTTAAGGGGTGAAAATTGAAATTGTTGTAAAAAATCAAGATAGATATGTCTTTCTACGTTTTTCGGGATGCTGAAACCGAAAATGATAACTAAAAATAAATTCATGACCACTATCACCCCCTACCATCCCTTACAGGGGGTGAAAATTTCATTTTTTTCTATAAAATCAAGACAGATGTGTATTTCTACGTTTTTTGGTATAATGAAACCGAAAATGATAACTAAAAATAAATTCATGACCACTATCTCCCCCTACCATCCCTTACAGGGGGTGAAAATTTAAATTTTTCTATAAAATCAAGATAGATGTGTATTTCTACGTTTTTTGGGATGCTGGAACCGAAAATGATAACGAAAAATAAATTCATGACCACTATTACCCCCTTACCACCCCTTACAGGGGGTGAAAATTTAAATTTTTCTATAAAATCAAGATAGATGTGTATTTCTACGTTTTTTAGGATGCTGGAACCGAAAATGACAACCAAAAGTGAATTTGATACCTCTTTTATTCAATACCACCCCCTAACCATCCCTAATGGGGGTGTTTCAATTTTGTATAAAATCAAGATGTATGAAGAAATTTTAACGATTTACAGTAAGTGACATGTTTATCAAACTAGTTTGAGGTTACTCTCTCTCTCGCTCTTATATTAGAAATTCAAATGCTTTATCGATCAGAAGTATCTGATATTTATTTATTTATTTATTTATTAAAACTTCATTGCACAAAAAATGGTACAATTGGCGGACTTAATGCAATCTAGGCATTATCTACCAGTCAACCAACAATGTTAGCAGAAAAAATAAAAACAATGAGGGTAACAAGTAAACATGAAAAAATTAATAAAAGAAAATCACATATACATGAAATAAACTATACTATACTAAAATAATAACATACTACAACTAAAAGAAAGAATAATAAATACAACATAATTATCTTATTGCTATAAAATAAACTAAATACGAAAGTGTAAATACGTACAAAGACCCAAATTTAAGAGTCAGGTAGTAAATGAAGAATAAATATTCACTGCGTTCTCTCATGAAGATATTCACAAATGCGCTTCTTAAATATTTGTCGGTTGGGAGCACAACGAAGTGTATCAGGAAGGCTATTCCACAGTTTAATGGCGTGTACCGTGAAGGAATATATATTCATGATTTTATTCTACTCTAATCCTGATGGAACCTTGCATCTTGCTCCTCACTGTAGTCTCCTAAATTGTCAGGAAAATAGTCCCTTCTATTTTGGAGGCATGGAATTAGGTTCAGCATCTTTTAGTCTCCTAAATTTTAAGGAAAATAGTAACAATTCTATTTCGGAGGCGTAGAATTAGGTTCAGCATCTTTTAAGCGTTTTACAACACTGCCGGATGGATAACAGTATAAGTAGTATTAAATAGAAAGCAAAAAAAAAACAAAAAGTGAAAAAACTTGTGAAGAATAGGACAAAAATCATGATTCAGTCTTAAGGGTTGGTGAGGGGTGTTAATGAGTGATAGAGGTCTTAAATTTTATTTTTAGTAATCATTTTCGGTTCCAGCATCCTAAAAAACGTAGAAATACACATCTATCTTGATTTTATAGAAAAATTTAAATTTTCACCCCCTGTAAGGGGTGGTAAGGGGGTAATAGTGGTCATGAATTTATTTTTAGTTATCATTTTCGGTTCCAGCATCCCAAAAAACGTAGAAATACACATCTATCTTGATTTTATAGAAAAATTTAAATTTTCACCCCCTGTAAGGGATGGTAGGGGGAGATAGTGGTCATGAATTTATTTTCAGTTATCATTTTCGGTTTCAGTATCCCAAAAAACGTAGAAATACACATCTATCTTGACTTTATAGAAAAATTTAAATTTTCACCCCCCGTAAGGGGTGATAGGGGGTGATAGTGGTCATGAATTTATTTTAAATTATCATTTTCGGTTTCAGCATTCCAAAAAACGTAGAAATAGACATCTATTTTGATTTTATACAAAAAATTCAATTTTCACCCCTTAAGAGGTAGTAGGGGGGTGCTAGCGGGAAAACTGGCATTTAAAATTAGTTTTTATTGTCATATTCGGTTTCAGCGATCCCAAAAACCTACGAATAATGGGGTCTCCCCTCTGGTTCATGACTTTTTTTTTTTTTTGTGTGCCTGTGTAATCGTTGGAAGAAAATTGACTTACCAGAGTACGAGAGTGTGTGTGGTACGCAGTAACACGTGCGTATTCGAACACTCACACGACACAGAGATGTACTCGAATGTAAATTAATAAACAATATTGGATGTTAATATTAAAACAAATAAATTGGAATTGACATAAATGTAACCACTGTTTTATTCAGATATCAAATGAGGTCGAGTAATAGCGTTGGTTTAATGTACTCGTACACTGTGGACGGACCCCGTACCCGGGAACGAATATTCATTATAGTTTGAAGAGGTGTCATCTAAGTGACAGCGTTGATTGTCTCAATGAAAGTATGTAAATAAAATACCCGTCGAGCTATTTATTTTGTGGAAAAAACTTTTGTTTAAGTGCTCCTATACTTTAGTTTCGTTTAAATAAAACTAATTTAATTGATTAAGACTTGTCGATATTTTAAAACCTAATTATTTAAATACGATCTAATAAAAGCGAGATGTAAATTTGGTCATCAACTTTTAAAAGGTTCTTTAGTTTCCATATTTTATAACACTAACAACATTCCGAAGTCAGTGTCTGCTTCACTGGAACTATGTGGTTTAAAAATATTTTATTCATGGTATATTTATTAAACTAAACGTGAACAGTGCTTTTTATTTTCTAACATCTAAGTTGTCTGAAAGCAAATTAAATATAACAAAGGAAATTAGTAGAATTAATAAAATTAAAACAGAAATACCAGCACACGCTATTAGTGCGGTACAAGTTTTGTCTCACCCGAAATCTTGAGCACAATTTATAAGTACTATGTAATGTGATGATTATTTAAGTTTGTATCTTAATCTGACACAACTCGGGCCATTCAACTGAAGGGTGATTGCGCTCATAATGTTTACAATATAACATCTGTCAACAAGTGAAAGGAAGGACAGAGCTATCGACAGTGTAGTCACGTCAATATTTTATCTTTTATTTTTACAGTATAGAGAACAATGTCGCGGTATATCATCAATTATTTTACATTAGGTACAAATAAAACCTCAATCATAAAATACAGTGGTCTTGACAGTGGTCAATGCAGATGCAGTGGCATCCTATGACTTTCTACCAATTAAATAACGAGAGTTTGTGATGCAGACCGATCGCGGTCTGTACGATGTTCAATGGCTTGCATTTGAAAAACTCCGCCAACACCGGTCGGTGATGTTGATACCAGCATCGTATCGTATCGAATTGTGGGCTCATGTGTTTCCGAATAATATTGAATATGTCTGTAATTCTCGAAATTACACATCATAATAAACTGTATTTGTACTATTTGTGTCGGTGTGTTTTGTGAGTATAACTTTGTCTACTCTACTTCTAATCTAATCTACTTCAAAACGGCAATAAACAATATTGGTGAGTTTTCTTGTGACAAGCCATTCTTTCCATATTCAAATTATCTAATCGGGTCTAAAACCACACACCGTCAATATGTCTTAGAGATTACCGACACTCAACACATCGGCAGTCGATGGTGCTTCAGAGTGAATGGCTGTTGACGAATTACTGTTTGAGTTGTCATTTACTCACAGTCGACCAGACGTGCCGTCCGGCTCTTTATATAATAATAAAAAAATATTTATATGTATTATATTTGTAAGATTTAGAAAATAATTATTTTATCATGGTACATTTAACAAACAATTAATAAGCAAATAAGGACAAACACACGAAATAACAATCATGTTATTTTGTATCTGTTGTCTGTACGTATTTTTCTCGTGTGGGATTTGAATTAACGACCTTCGTTTCAGCACATTGACCACTGGACTATAACAATAACTGCACCAACAGATCGACAATTTATAAACATTACCGACCCCGGAAGCTACGAAAACCGTCACCGAAATGATTTTCGCAATAAGCCGTTAGCATGTCACACGAGGGAAGCGAACGAGGCAGCCGTAGTCATTAATCAATTCGTTCTTTCAAGTGTTGAGGCAAGTTTAAAGACGATTACAACTGCACGAGGCCCCGACGTCTTGAACTTCAATTAGTTTTATAATATTATGAACGAGTTTGCGTCTCGGACGTTTTAATAACTGCTATGAGTATGATGTAGTCAATTACTTTTAGTTTTAAAAGTTCCATTGGTTGGCTTTACGAGTTTAATACTCTCATATTTAATGACTAGTACTAAATGTAAATTATAAAATTGAATTTAATTTTACAGTTATAATTTATATATGTGAAATTAACCATAATTTATAGGGAACGAATGATGTCTCGTTAAATCTTAATTATGGTTTTAATTACGTCTTTTCATTACTCGCCCAGGAACGCATTTTAAGTATTTTAATAGTACGAGGGTCAAACTGAAAGTTCTTAGAAAATCAAAAACTAAGCATTCTAGCAAGTTATTAGTTTTATTGCAACTTTTCAAAATAGCGTCCATTTACATCAATATATCGCTGCATTCGATGGAACCATTGAGAAAAGCACCTTGCCCACTCGGCCTTAGGGGTCTCTTCGACGGCGTTTTGAAACGCAGCCACTGCTTCTTCGGCGTCTATAAAACGTTTTCCTTGAAGTTTTTCTTTTATTTTCGGAAATAAATAAAAATCGCAGGGTGCGAGGTCGGGGCTATACGGCGGGTGACCCAGTAATTCCAAGTCTGAGGTCACCAAATAGTCGATCGTTTGCCTGGCGGTGTGCGACGAGGCATTGTCGTGATGAAAGAGGATCCTGCTGCGAGGTCGTTTCTCTCGAATTTTTCCAAGACAAGTGGCAAACAATTGTTAGTATACCACTCTGCATTAACCGTTTTCTGATCCTCTAAGACTACTGTCGCGTAATGACCTGTCTTTCCGACGAACGAGGCCACCATCTTTTTTCCAACACTTCGACCTCTCTTCACTTTAGTTGGCAACTCTTCGGAATGAAACACCCACTGAGCAGACTGTCTTTTGGTTTCCGGATCATAACAGTAAATCCAGCTTTCGTCACCCGTTAGTATGTCGAACACAGCATTTGAGTCACCTCCGTTAAATTTTTGGATCATTTCTCGGCACCAATTAACACGGCGGAATTTTTGAGCCTCGGTCAAATTATGCGGTATCCAGCGGGCACAAAGCTTCCTGACCGCTAAATGTTCATGGAGGATTTTGTGCACTTGACTCATACCTATGCCTAGACTTGTCCGAATCTGCTGATAGGTCACTCTTTTGTCAGTCTCTATCATACGCCGCACAAAACTGATGTTATCTTCAGTCGTCGCTGTAGAAGGCCGTCCCTCACGCAAATCATCGGTGAGATTAGTTCGACCACGTTTGAATTCATTAAACCAGTTGTAAACTGTGGCACGAGATGGGGCTTCATCGTGAAAAGCCAACCGAAGTCTATCATAACTTTCTTGTTGACTTAAATGACATCGAAAGTCATAAAAAATCATTGCACGAAAATTTTCTCGGCTTAAATTCATTCTGACGTGCACAGACAATTTTCAATTTGCCGTCAAATCGTAAAACAAATGACAAATGAATGAAATGTACACTCAATAATATTGGTAAAGAGTTCTATTTTCAAAATTTAAACTATTTTTTTTAATATAATGCTTTTAAGTGGCCAGTTCTAAAAACTTTCAGTTTGGCCCTCGTAAAATAATATAATAGTAATATTTTTATCAAGATTGGACATATTTATTTTATTATTTATTATTACTTATTAATCTTAAATAAACAATTTCATTATTAATTATTGTACTTTAGTATGGTTTATTTTCTACTTTTAATTTGAAGTTAATATGTTAATTACACGGTGCCCGTATTAAATAAAAAAGTTGGTTTTAAATAAAATGTCCAATAAACGCGATTTAATTAGGTTAACAATAGTTTTATTTAAATGCCACTTTAATATTATTTTTCCGTCGGTACAGACAAAGCTCCATCCGAAGCGACGTTCCGGGGCGCGGAGTTCCTCTCGTACGACCTCACGCAGACCGGCGGCGAGCCCATCGTCAGCGCGCAGGACGCCATCTCACTCTACTTCAAAACTAGACAACCCAATGGCCTACTGTTCTATACTGGTAGGTGTTGTGGGTTCAGACATTACTTTATTGATGTCCTACTTTAATATATTTTTTGTTTCTTTCATTTGTCGGTCTGTAGTATTTATTATTTATTTTGTAACATCAGTTAAAATATAGTATTTATCTTCGTATCGGTGCAATATAGACTAACTACGATCGTGAAACGTAATTAAATTGTAAACCCATAGAATTCCTGAAATTTAATATATTTGGAAAGAGAAGAAGAGAAAGAGAGGTAGGAGAGAGGACCAAAAGAGGACAGGTCAGGTATGGGTATCGCACCTCACTTTGCTGGTTTACCTCTCTTCTGTTTCTAAACACTTCGTGAGATACGTATCTCACGAGTGGAAGTGAATTCAACTTAATGATGAATAAAGGAACTGCGTATTATTTTCTGTTAAAACAACTTGTTGGTCCTGTTGTGGTTTCTTAAAAATCCCCAAATGTGTTAGATATGTATTTTTAGATTCGCAAATAAATAAAAAATTGAACCTTGTTATATTGGTAAGGAACTTCTAACTCGTATATAGGCGATAACCTTACATGTGCAGGTCACGAAGCGGACTATCTGAACCTGGCCGTTCGGGATGGCGGGCTGTCGCTCACGATGGGCCTCGGGAACGGCAAACAGGAGATGCACATCAAACCCAGCAAGACTCGCTTTGACGATCACCAGTGGCATAAACTTACTGTGAGAAGGAAGATCCAAGAGGTAAAAGTTGCTCCAAATGATGTACCAACCAAAAATCTTGAAAATTTGATCGTCGGTTCATTTTCTAATTTCAAATCGCTGTTAGGTTTTTTTTAATGCTATGCTAAAGTGTGTTAATAAGAAATTATAATTTATACAGAAATTTGTAATTTCACATTCAAAATGTAGTTAGATTTTGTTTGTTTGTCTGCATTGCGATAATCATATTTACCTTGTGTTGACGGTTCTTGGTCGTCCAGGACAAATAGTAGCTTAGATCTCCTCATTTAGGAATCTATGATATAATATCGCTATCTCGCATTGCGTTAGGAAAGTTAGGTTCTTATCTACTCTATTAAATTTACAATAAATAATAATTATTTTGTATATAACCTGTAAAACATAACATTGCTTATTATTATTTACTCGATTAAAATAATCCAATTTTAAGGTGGTATTGGTGGTATGGTGGTATATGGTATAATATTTTTTGCTATTCTGTTCTAAGTAACAGCTTGCACTATGGCTTGTTATTTTTAATAAGCAAGTGATATAAAAATTTCCTTAATTTGAATAGTTATTAATTTATGAGTTCAGGCTGAATGTTAGATAAAATTCTTATGAAATAATGTGTAACATTGCCATTTCATGAAATTATTCTTCAAGAGAGTAGTTTTAGTAACAGCTTGAGGATAATATTAATATGTTAAGTTATTTTGTTACACTTTATAAAGTCACTCTGTTAATTTTATTAAAATATAATTAAAATCAATTCTCTAACAGTTTAAATTTAAATCGTATAATATTTGGAAGAGTTATTTATTAGAAATCTATAAAGAGAAAGAAACAAAAGCACGACGGTATAGAAAGGACAGAACGATAGCCGTTAATACCAACCGTAAGTTCCTTTACAAAGTGTACGTATTGTTATGTTTTGTTGAAGTGGAATAATTTATTTGACCTTACACTTTCTACTAAATCGATACCCGGGCCTGCATGTTTCCACTTTTCCTCAAAGTCGTTAGAATACAATTTCCATGTATTCCGTACAGTTTGCGTTACCTGGAAGCCATCATGACGGCCTTACAATTATGCAGTTCTAATTCATTTTTTGCCCACTATCTATTGATCGACTAATTGGTTCATGGAAATCCGCAAACTTATAATTATACATGTTTGTTGCAATTATGCCCTAGCGTTCTGAAATTTAGAAAACAGATAGCCAAAGAGTAGTGTTGTGCAGTACGAGTATAACAATAATGATTCTTGAAGAGAGTTAATATTAAAAAAGTCAGTTAAGACTTGTAAACGACACTAAAATGATATGTGAAAGTTGTATTATATTTAAGCTTGGGAACTAAGTACAAGCGTTAATATCATATACTCGTGTAGAAATAACACGTAATGCTATAAATAAGGTTAATAGATTATTTAGTGGTATATCTTCGTATCCGTCGGTAAGGCTCCCATACTATTAATTTTTCAGCGTGTTGTCGGTTACCGACCACCGAAATAAACGTGTTTACCTCATAATCAATATTGTTTGTGTTTTTATTCAACAGTACATAGCTGTCTCTGTCTTACTGCAAGTTTAGAAGAATATTATGTTATATAGAAAAAGATATTCACGGTCTAATACAATGTTAAAAAGTAAATAAAGTGTATGTGGTTTTGGAACATAATGCAAAACAGATTCTCTCAAAAGATTATTCTTATTATAAAATACGCTTTATAAAACGATATTTGTTCGCAGATTACACCGTTCACGAGCTTCTGCAGGGTGAGTTATGACTTCAATACAACTAATTTAATTATTTATATAACTTATAACATTAACATTAGTATCTTTTATATTAATCTGTTTGTATTTTTAAAAGATGATTCCAAATAATACTTTTTTGCATTTGATCCGTCGAAGGTTATTTTCGTATCTGACGTAGTTAGAAAGTTAAAGGCTTCACTTGCGTTGAAGTTTACCAACTGTCCATACACCGCCCACTTGGACTCAATAAAGTTAAATTCTGTTTGTTTCAATTTGAAATTTGTTTCGAGTAGAGAATAATTGCAGATACTTGGTCTTAATAAAATACGACGTAAACGAAGTGCAAGGAAATGTTATTCAAACTAAAAACTACACAATTGAAATAGAATAACATGGACGAGGAGACATCGGGGTCAGCGATGAAAAGAGTCTCACAATAGCCGAGATAGAAATTAAATCTATTCACGTCTGGATGCCTGTTACGACACGTTTCAAAAATAGAAGCTGCGGAATACCTTGTTAGGTTTTATTAAGGTTGTCTTACGCAGTAAATCATACCGGTTTATTCACCCAAGGATATAATCATGAGATTTTGTTTTGGAACATCGATAGCTGAAAGTTAATGTCTATCCACGTTGCAGCAATATTAATATTAAATAAAGTTACCTTCTCAATCTTTATGTGTTTGAGTTTCAACGCTTTAAACCAAGTTTTATTATCTTTCTTAAAGTTAATATACAACAGTTATCGAACTTTCATTATATTTATTGTTTTTGAAACTTTTAATCACATCTTAACAGGGGACCATTTAAAACCCACTACAATAACAAAACTTTATGAAAACGAATAATATTATAGCATACTATAATATGTTACAGACAAATCATTGTCGAAAAATATGCTTTTACTAAAAAAGAATCTTCAACACTTTTTTTTCGAGTAATGTAGCAGACGAACACGATGATCTGCCTTCTACGGCGACGTTTGATGATAATGTCGGTGTTGTGCGGCGTCAGTCACTCTTCAGCTTGAGATCTATTAGCAAATACGAACAAGCTTCGGCATCGGTGTGAGTCAAGTATATAAATTCCTGCATAAAAATTTAGCTTCCGGGAAGCTTTGTGACCGAGCTCCAAAACCTCCGTCTTGTTGATTGGTTCCGTGTAATGATCTAAAGGATTAATGGAGACGACTTAAATGCTGTGTTAGACATACTTATGGATTTGCCGTTACGATCCGGATACAAAAATTCCTTCCGAGGAATTGCCAACTACAGTGAAGAGGGGTCGAAAAAATGGCGACAACGCATCGACACAAAACAGAGAAACAAGTAAACAAAAAAATAATGAAAAAAATCACTAATGATTAGAAGCCTATATTAAAATATGCATCACTATAAAATAAACCAAATCCAAAATTAAAAATAAAAACAAATACTTAATTTTTAAAGTTAATTATAACATAATATTGACCGCTTTCTCTCATGAAGATATACAAATGCGCTTCTTAAATATCTGTCGTAATAAGTGTATCAAGGAGGCCGCTCCGTAGTAAGTGATATATTGCCCAACAAGACTTTGTCCGAGCTGTAGGACTTATTCGGCCTTCGTCAATACCAACCTCAAAACTGATTATCTACATAGTTATATAGAGATACGTGTGAATATTCAGTGTAATCAAGTTCCAGTTGTGTAAATCTTATTTAGTAGCTTTTCTAAAAGATTCCTATCATCTCCGAGATCGAGAAGAGTTTTAACAGTGACATACTATATTGTACTATACTACGAGTTTATTATACTATACTACACCGCACCGCCCTGTACCCTACTATACCATACCATAAAATACTACACTATATTATACTATACATCACTATAAGTATGTAAATCTTTGTTTGTTTTACAAAAACAAAGATCCGATAGATCAGAATAATCATGATTGATAGACGGCGTGATAACTTCATTACATCGGACCACTTTCCATTTATCCAACATAATATCCATTATGTAATAATAATTTGTAGATTAATTATTACATCATACATTACTTATACATCTAGTTCACACACAACAGATTACACTTAGTGAACTACTTCCAGGAAGGAGTCCAACTAAGACGTAGCTCAGCGGCGCGGTGTGTTTCATCCAGTCGTGTGTAATATCGCTCCGTAAACATTAATCTACGGCGAGCCGCTACTCGTACTCCTAGCGAGCTACCGCGCTCATGAGGATTCAATATGTGCTGCACCGATAGCGCCAACGTTTTGCATACGAGTATTAAATTACGCATTTTAATGAAACGCTTCCTTTGGTGGTTGTTCAAATAAAAGATGTTCAAATGAGATCATTTTTCTAAATAATTTTTTTTTTTTTACTTACAACTTTTCTAATGAATAATTTCTATATTACATTTATTTAAAACTCTTATTTGTGCAGTTTCTTAACGTGATGATTATTATGATCGCTTTGAGGAGTGATTGCGATTTATGTCGCCTATAATATAAATTTCAAGTTGTTAATTACTTTCTGAGCACACTTGCGTAAAAAACAGTAGTTTGACCGCAATTAATTATTTTCATTTGATACAATTCATAACATCCTTAAATAGTTCAGTCGACCATCACCGACAGGTTAGAATTACACTAATTATTATTTTTAAACGAGATGTACCTCATACAACGTACCTCAGCACACGTACAACATATTGCACAATCGATAGGTACAAAGACGAACTAAAGTAATGCACTACCTGTATACGTTTATATCGGCGTAATAATGAGTTAACGAATAAGGTTGAACCACTTTTGAAAAAGGATTTGAAAGGAGTGCCTCTCCACTCGGCCCCGCCCTACTCGCCCCGCGAAGGTCACTGTCGTTATATTTCGCTGCTAATAAGTGTTGCCACTCTTTTTAAACATATCGCTTAAAGATCGTTTTATCAATATTAAATTAACCGACATTTTACCACGTCGACCACGTCGACCACGTCAACCACGTCACTCTTTAGTTACCAAGTGGTAGAAAATCTTTTAGCCTTTCTAAAGTTCAGAGGTAACAAATAATTGTTTTATATTATAATTTTATTTGTTTATTTATTTATAAAATCTTTTTTTTTCAATTTAATAACCGTTATGTCATATGTTATGAACTACTGCAGCAATTGATAAATGTAAATAATTTTAAGGACTATAACGGCACGGTTACGTTGACTCACACACTGGATCGATGGATACAAAGCAATTGAAAGAAAATGTTTTTTCCTAAAATATCTATTTATCGATTAATCGATCTCAGACCTCCGTCCCGAGTCCCGCCAATTACTAATTTGTAAGTTTCCGCAAAGGCTCCTTGGAGGTGTCATGTGAAAGTATTTCATTCATTTTTTTCTGCGAGTTTAAGTATATTCAGTGATTAGTTTGCGTTATTGGCATTATTATTTATTTAGAGCGAGCTTGCTTTGCAACCGTAAAGACAAAAACTGGACAGAGACACCGTGCAGTGCGCAAGGAAACGATTAACCGAATTGTTTAATATCTGATTTCACACCAATATCATTGAAGGTATTAAAGGTAGATTCAATCAAATGTCCTCGTAATATTTAAGAAGTTATTTGTAGTGAGGAGGTGACGTTATAGATTGATCCAACTTTACTGACGATGGCAGCCACATTGAAAAGTTGAAATCTAACATATTTTACGGGTTGTTATTATTATAAAAGGTATTTTGTAGTTATTATAGTAAAAAAATGCGGTCGTCGATCCCGTCAGACATTAAGTTCCTTAAGTTTTTTCTTCAACTGGAATGTTATTCGAAATGAAATCTGTATAAATCTCTGTAAATATGTAATTTAAAAGAAAGAATTACATCAGAGAGCTTCATTGAAGATTTTGTAATAAATTATATAAAAAACAGTAAATTATACATGAGGTAGATGAGGTACAGGTCAGTGACCCACACGCACACACACACGCGTATTGACACCAATAATGTTGTATATTTTTTTATTGTTTTTCCTTTTATTTGTTTGAGATATTTACTTTCTCTTTTTGAGGGTAGTTTGATTTTGAATATTGTTATTTTTTTTATTGCGTGTCTTAGGTTTTCCCTAAATCAATTATTTTTGGGTTATGTAAGTATTCAATAGATGGCGCTGTGCTTAATATACAAGACATAATTTATATAAAATTGCGTTCAAGATTGCAATTTCCATTTATATAAGATATCAGACCAAAGACATCAATGTGTTGAATAAATTATCCGCAAACAAATTGACCAAAGCACGCGACGCTAGTCTGATGTAAGAACAGAGGATGGCTCGGAGCGAGCTCGTTTATCGAATGGTAAAGAATTTAAATTAAATATCTGTACTACTCGTATATTAACCTGCAGATGAAAAGAGATATTTATTTATTTATTTCATATGGAGGAGAATAGGTTATTTGTATGAATAAGGTTTTTTTTATGAACAAAATAGAATAAATTAAATTTCCTTAATATTAGAGATTTTGAAAACATAATCATTTAGGATCATTTCATTGTATTTAAAATAGTCACCAGTTGCGTATCGTGTTATTTTTTTTTAAATGGTTCGAACGGTCTGGTTACGAGAGAGCTAAAACGCATTATTATCGTTTTTACAAGATGTCAAGAAAGTCAGTAATATTAAGTTATAGTGTAATTAAGACAAATTAAGGTAAAATTGTATCCAAAGTAACACCTCAATAGCGATATTTTTGTAAGTAATTGTATTAGTTGTATTTGAATATTTTTAGATATTTTGAATCTTGAATAACCCCCTTGGAAATCTTATAATAGTTATAGTTATAACTCTGCATTAAAAGTTTTCCAAGGGGTTATTTTTTATACCGTGTCACCCAAAAGTTACTCTCTCTCTCTGACCTTTCCGTATCTCATATAAAATGACCATGCCATGTAACATCCGCTAAAGCAACTCACCAAAGCCGGCACTGCCGGGAGCTAACACCATATGTCAGGTTATAATATCGTTGGAGCAATTTTATTAAACACTCCTAAGCTCTGTTGGATATGAAAAAAGTTTTCCTTCTCACAACAAAAGTTAGATAAACGGTTTCGTTCTTCTTCTCGGATATTTTACTTTCATTTCTACTTCACCAACATAAATTTATTTATTTCGGGGAGTTTCTTTAATAAATGCGCAATTTGTCTTCATCAGTGACTCTCAAAGTCCAGGTTTAGTTGTGAAATTGCAAAAGTGGACATTAATCTTTACTAACGGATAATATTATAAATGAATTTTGAATTGCCTAATTATACTTTATTACTTATTTTTTATTTCTTTTTCGACTTTATTTTCAAATAACTTGGAGGAACTATTTAGAATGCTGTTTGTTGTAATAGGTTTCAGCGGTAGTGGACGATGTTTACTCCGAGCATTCCCACGTGGCCGGCTCCTTCACAATGCTGGCGAGTTCGAGAGCTCATGTGGGGGGTTCTCTGAACGCTCGAGCACTTCCAGGTGCCAGGGTTCACACGAACTTTATTGGCTGTCTTAAAAAGGTAAATTAGAAATGTTCAGACACATTATCATATATAATTTTAGTCCTACCTCCTACCTGCTATTTAAATCAGTTCATTTAAATTATTAACAACTCTTCTGTATCTCTTTCTTCTCGTGGCCTCGATAGTTTATATTGTATCATCTAGGTGGAGTTCTCGGCAGACACACTTCGTCTGAACCTCATAGATCTGGCTCGCACCGGCAGCAAGCTGATAGCGGTGACGGGGCGGCTGGAGTACGCGTGCACGGCCACCGACGCAGCCGACCCCGTCACATTAGCCACTAGGGAAGCGCATTTGGTATGTTCTTTTAGATTATTGGAGAATATTTCTTTGATGCCACGTCTTTTGAGAGATCACGTTTTCAGTTCAAGTGTTGTTATGCTATTCGGAGCTACTTTTAAAACATCAATTCTAAATAAAAATATCCAAACAAAAAAAACAAATATTAAAAATGTTAATTTTAAAGCACAAATCAAGTTGGATATCGACCTCTATGGACAAAGTTATGGTTTCGAAGATGTGTATGTGTATTTGTTGTAAGTCAGATGAAAAATAAAAAAAATTGCTATAAATATGTACAGTCCTAAGAATGTTTTCAATTCAATTAGTTTCTCGATAGATTGTGATTGAACAACCTCAGTTATTTAAGATTAAAGTCCTCCCCGGGGTACATCGTAGATAGCTCTTCTAACATTCAGTCGGTATTATTTAAGATGAACTGAACTGGGACGACACACGACATGTCATCACGGAAGAGCCACGTATAATATACTACTTATAATATTAAAGTACTTCTTAGATTCTTTTACATCGTTCGTTTTTTAAACTAATAATAAGTTTAGTGCTAGTTAGTTTTTTATTTGTTTAAGGAATTAGAAAAAAAGAAAAAAAAGTATTAAAAAGCAAATGTCTACATCTAACTTCACAACAATATAAAATTTCATAAAGTCAAAAAACTATATGTTCGGTACCCTTGCTCTCAGACCTTAAGGGTACGGAGTGCATAATTAATATCGTTAATATTGAGTGTTATATAATTCTGAACTACAGTCAGGAGAGACTTGTACAATCCTACATTATTATAACTACTGATTTATAAGTTGACGATAAGGCTGCTTCGAAGCGAAGAAAGGGTTGGCTTGAAACACTAATAATACCCGCACTGTGCGTCTGGATAATGCAGGTTTATTTGACGTAATCGCTTTTATTCTAACCGGTTCTATTTGATCCTAGGATTAAGATATTATTTTTTTATATGTGTTTAAAATAGCCTTTACTATATAGATATTATGTTCGTGTTTAATATAAATTAAATGTTATTTTGTTTATGTTACGATGTTTCATTTTCAGATAGAAATAAATTTTAGAAAAAGCAATATTAACTGAATTTGGACGAAGTCGGTTTAATCTAACAAGTATTGTATAATTGTCAGTTTAATCTAATAAGTATAAGTATATAATATTGAATTTGGCTTACTGAACTTTCATATTTTAATATAACAAGAATGATATTAACGTTTAAAATTAAGCACAGATGTGTTAGTGTTGCTGGTGGATGATGTGAACCAAATTGGGACCCACCAACCAACCAACGTACAAGTGTGTTATCGCGAGGTCGATCTTGATATTGCTTCGACCCCGCGGCGAAGGACCCTTTGACTCACAAGGGCACCGGCCTTCATAATGATAGGCATCGTTTACGTAGTGTCCTCTGATATTATTTTACAAACAAATTATCAATTCCGTCGAGAAAAATCATTTCTTACAATTGAGTTTCATCGGAATAAACTGTGTTATAAATTATTTATTTTGCTCTTTGGATTTGGATTTAGTTCTTAAAAATATAAATCTGTATATAACATTTTATTAAACCGTATTTGGAGCTGCTTTTTTAATTTAAAATATTACTTGAAATAATCTACAGATATTACCGAAGTGGGAGGCCGTGAAGACCGGGACGATATCGTTTAAGTTCCGAACGAATGAGCCGAATGGGCTGATTCTGTTCAACATGGGCGCCAAGCCACCAAGGGTAGGTTGCACGGTAAGGGGTGAAGCTTTTGGGGTTAGACCGTCATCAAGAGATCAGTTCGCCATCATTGCCGAAGTCATTATCATTTTCACTCTTCTCCAAAACTTCTTTCCCTCTGAAATACAACGTCACAAATTCCACACCCATTTACCCTTTGTACGAGATTGCAAAATAAAATAAATTCCCTTTTTATGTTTATATTTACGTTTAAGACAATTTGTAGCGATATCGTGTTGTGACGGGATCATTCAATATATTATATATAACATTATATTAAACTTATTACTCAATATATACGTTACGAGTTAGTATTTTTTTTGTTTTAATTTGTAGTTTGCAATCTCCTATAAACTGTACTCAGTGGATAAGCGATGGCCCGTATTTAATCAAACGCCATCTGAGCAGGCACCGCTTCCACGGAGTACTCTGCATGGTAGGTCAGGTAAGTTAAACCGGAGACACAGAGTAGGGGAATTTGTGTATGGTACCTTATAAAGTTTCACCCACTTGGAATTTGAAGTTTTTTGTGTTTTATGTAATGAGTGTGCACGTAGCGCCCCCGCACCACTGTGCGACCACTGTGCGACCACTGTGCCGGCCCGGCAGCTCACCGCTCACCGGCCGACGGCTTTTAGCAATACCCGACTATGGAGTCTACAAGTTGTACTGAAGCTTTTCGTTAAAAGCTTTATTAATACCTACACAAATTCGCACCATTACCCCATAGTGCTTTAAAATAATAAATTTTATATTATTTTGTAAAACAAGTCTTAGATTAAATTTTTGAAAATGATACTGTAATGTATCGAAGTATGTTGAACTTTACATTTTTATTTTAATTTAATAGTTTTTCTTCTCTAGCTATTAAGCCTATGCAAAACATGATTATGAAATTAGACTAGATGTAGCTAAATAGATTTAATTCAATAATTATTATAAACTATGTTTAAATAATTTAATTTAGTATTAAGTATAAATATATTTAATATATTTATAGACTCCACAACGCACGTCTAGTCCTCGAAGGTTCATATTATTGCGAATAGCCTGCACGCAGTACGAGTGAACGCTGATTGATTTATATACTCGTAGAACGCCCTTTTAAATTATATTTTGAGCCAATCACGTAGAAGCATATGCGAGTACGAGTATGGTAACGGAACATGCGATTCTTGGAATATTGTTATTTTAATATTTAGTACAGAAATATATAATATTCTATGTAGTATATAACATTTGTTCTAACGGACTAGATAACTAAAAATCAATCTCCTTTAATATATCGTTTATAAAATATAATAAGTAGAACATAGAAACCGAAACATTCATCACGTTATACTTGAGTGAGCAGCTCTGGACCGTAGACTTAATCTTACTAGTATTAAATGAGATCGAATAGAAAAACTATATAATTTCGATAACACAACTTTGGAACGATAAAATTCCTATTCAGGTTGCAGCTTCCCGTGTTACTGTTACGGTACTCACTGGGGAGCGCGGGCCGCGCGGGCCGCGCTGCGCCTGCATACAAATATATTGAAAAAATTAAATACAACTATTCTGCGGATTCAATGCAACGCGCATTAAATGTTGGTTACATTTTTATATTATCTAGATGTTTTAAATGCTTTGTATCTGTCTTGTTGACGGGAAGACGACGCGCAGGTATAGGATGCAATCTGAACGTGTGCCCGGAGACTAAGAAAGTCAGGCATCTACATTTTAACCTGCTGTGAACATTACAGAAAAGTATTTGAAAGGTCGTGAAATGCGTTGAAAATGTAACTAATGAACCGATTTAAATTTTAAAATGTATCGACTAATAATTGTACTTTGTGACGTAATAAAAACATAAAACCTTTATTTACACCGTTACTTTTTAGGCGGACCTCTTCGCGGTCGAGATCCTCAACGGTTACATCTATGTGCACATGGATCTAGGGTCAGGTGGAGTCCGAGTGAGGGCGTCACGGAGGAGGGTGGATGACTCCCATTGGCACGAGTTCCTATTGAGGAGAACTGGAAGAGATGGGAGGGTTACCGTCGATGGTGCCAATGCTGAGTTCAAGACTCCCGGTAAGCAGCTGGGAAAAACTTGCTAGCCAATTGTTGGCGAAATGAAATCGTTTGATTTCGAGTTTAATTTGAAGAATATGTTCATTTTTGTGGCTTTTTATTTAATAAATCATCTATATAGGTGAATCTAATCAGCTCGAGCTCGACGGGCCTCTGTTCGTGGGCGGCCTGGGCTCGGAGTACTCTGCGTCTCGTACTCCGGCTGCGCTGTGGACCGCAGCTTTAAGGCAGGGCTTCGTCGGCTGTATTAGGGATCTTATGCTAAATGGAAAACCACAGGACCTGACTGCATACGCTCGACAGCAGGATTCGGGTGCGAATTGTCGACTCCATATTACTTTTAACGTTAAAATATCCACATACATTTCCTATAAGTACATTTTCCGTGAATATGGACAGAGGTATTTAAAATCGGGTTTAATCATAAGTACATAATTAATATCCCTTACTAAATAATTGAATATCAATCCAGCATCCGTGCGTCCGGCGTGCCACGTGCTGCTGAAGCAGTGCGCGAGCGCGCCGTGCCAGCACGCCGCCGCCTGCACCGAGGGGTGGAACAGGCCTCTGTGCGACTGCTCCGGGACCAATTACGGAGGACCGACCTGTGGACGAGGTTCAGCTTCTTACAATGAATACTTCATAAGAACGTATTCTGTAGAATGGAATAGAAGTGTAGATTATTATTTTTTTCTCTTAAAATTATTTAACCAAAGGCATTGGTAAAGGAAAATTAAAACGGGTTATGTAGGTAAGAAAGTTTGAAGTATATACAGCATTAAATTGTTTCGATGATCCGTTCGCAGAGTCCCCCACAATATATCTCAATGGCAGCCAGCACCTCACGGCGTCCCTGGGCTTGGAGCATGTGACCCAGACGGAGGAGCTGCTGCTGCGGTTCCGCACTACCAAGGCGGGGTTGCTGTTGCGAACTGCCTCCGAGCACTCGGCGGACAGGATTGAGTTGGCCGTGGCTGCCGGGCGGGTCAGGGCCAGCGTCAGACTTGGAGATAGGGAGAAGGTGTCTGTCTTTTCCCTGTTACATCAACCGCACATCGTCAAATCGACTCACCTTTATCTCCTCCCTTAAAACAAGCGAATGGTAAAATACCCTATTCTTATCAAATGGTCAACAGAGGTTATAATGTTCCAGAACCTTCTGGCGGGTAGCAGCGTGTGGGACGATCGCTGGCACACGGTGCGGTTCAGCCGGCGCGCCTCTAACCTCAAGCTGCAGGTGGACGGCGCGCCGCCCGTGCGCGGTACGTTATGTACGTATACAGCACTGCACTACCCACTTACCCTCCCCCCCTCAGCCGCCGCGCTCGCTCCTCATGACAGCTACAACGTCGATCCCCAACGATATTTGAAAATAATTGAATTGTGTTTTTTATTCATATTCGTGTTTTGTTGCGGTATGTCGAGGAAACATTTCTAATTAATCGACTTTGATGCGCACGAGGAGCGAGTGCACGGTGGCTGTATGTATGTATAGCATGTTCGAGGGAGTTTTAACGACTTCTTAGATTCTCAGATCTACAGAAAAATAATCATCGGTGTACCGCAACAGACAGGTTAAGTAACACAATATATTTATTAACGTTAATAATTTTGACATATCATGACACCAACAAAAAGTGTATAAATTTACGATAAACATGCAGAAGGAAATTATTTCAAACGTAAGCAACCTTAAGAATTAAGATTATTTTATTTGAAATTATTCGTAACGCCACTAGATTTATTAGTCAATTAAAAGATATTCAAAGAACGGAAACTTTCATTTACGGACTTTTTGGGTATAAAGATACAATATCAACAAAGTATACATTTGACGGGCCCTTGATGTTAGATCCTATTAGATGTAGATTAGAGCTTATCTTCAGTTGGTTCTAGCTCGCACTGTGACCTTCACGTTTCTGTTGTTATGCTTTTGTTTCATATTATTTTCTTACTCCTGTAGCTTCCCTGTCTTTTCGCATTTTGTTTTATGATAAGTGCTTATCCTTTTAGTCGTATCGTGAATTTTAAAATCATTCATACATATTTTTAAAGAATAAGTACTTAAAACAAAACATATAACATAATGTAGATGTAAAACTTCATCTATACTGTGCAGCGCACACTTACAAGGTTATCAAAAGGGAATATTAAGCTAATAGATACTAAAGAACACTAATATCTATATAATCACAATTACGACTGGTATATACTTTTTCATAATGAAATATAATTTTCTTTCGCTGTTTGAAAACTTTTATGCTCATAGACTGTACATATATTTCAGAATGGCAGCTAAATCTCTACAATGCTATTTCTTTGCTAGTTTCTATGATTTAACGTCAATGTTGTGATGAATGTAGAATTAATGACATTTTTTATCATTTTAATCGATTTGCGTTTCAGCTGAAACAATTTTAGGAAAAGCGTCCACTCTAGAGATCTCGACGTTGCATTTGGGCGGACTGTTTCACCCGGAAGAGGAAATTCAAATGACGTCAACGTTACCAAATTTCATTGGGTATCTTCAAAAGTTTATCTTCAACGGTATAAAGTATATAGACATGGCAAAAACTCTCGGCATCGGCAGCAGCGACGAGAACAACGGCATATACGACACTTCCAATATAATATTCACTGGCAAATTTGTTAAACCTGACTCCTTGAACGTTTACAAATCTGTGACGTTTAAATCGAAGCACACGTACGCCGGATTGCCCCTACTCAAGGCCTACGGAAATACGTATTTGGACTTTTATTTCCGTACCACTGAAATGGATGGCCTCTTATTTTACAATGGCGGAAAGAAGCAAGATTTTATAGCAATAGAGCTAGTGAATGGTCACGTACACTGCGTGTTCAATCTCGGAGACGGCGTCGTCACTATGAAAGATAAACTGAAGACATTCGTGAACGATAATAGATGGCACACTGTCTCTATAAGACGCCCGACGCCTAAGATCCACACGATGCAAATCGACGACGACTTGGAAATGCATACTACAAGTAAGATCAATGTCATATTTTATCACGTGTTATTACCGCTCAATCTTCCTTTGATTCAGTAGAATTTTAATAATATTTAAATAATCCAGGTTCAAACCTCATGCTAGAGCTGGATAGTGTTTTATACGTTGGCGGGGTCCCCAAGGAGCTGTACTCGTCACTGCCGGTGGGCATACTCTCCCGGCAGGGCTTCGAGGGTTGCATGGCGAGCCTCGATCTCCCCGGGGAGTCCCCGTCATTGATCGAGGACGCCGTTGTACCGAGCTCATCTCTGGTGTCTGGATGTGAAGGTATAACACATTTTGTTGCATTGAAGAGGGAAAGATTGAGGTGTTTATGTGTCTAAAAAATTGCTATTATACAATGTTATGTTTGAATTTGTATATGAACACACTATATATAAAAAATCTAAAAATAATTTAAAATCACAAATATTTAATCACAGATAAAGGAATGAAATATATATTTTCCAGGCCCAACCAAATGCACCCACAACGCGTGTGCCAACAAGGGGGTCTGCGTACAGCAATGGAACACGTACGCGTGCGACTGCGACCTCACGTCATTCACCGGACCCACTTGCTACGACGGTGAAGAATTCATTAACCTTACTCGATTGTTCCCATTATTAAATGATTAAAATATATATTTTACTAACATAATTGATATAGTATTAAACGATGTTGTGTAAAATATACATATGCGATACATGTCACAAACACACCTCCGCGTCCGCAGAGTCCATCGCATTCGAGTTTGGGCCCGGTCGCGGCGCGGTGACCTACACGATGCCGCGCGGCGCCGCCGACACCGAGGCCGACCGCGTCGCCGTCGGATTCCTCACTACCAAGAGCGACGCCGTGCTGCTGCGGGTGGACTCCGCCGACACCCAGGACTACCTGCAGATGGAAATAGTTAGTCGCAAGTCTGCTTCCCCTCCACGTCTGGCGCGTATTCGCTAGCTAAAAAAAAGTAATAGATTCGCAATACGATACAATGATAAATGTACAGATTTGACAAAAGATAACGCCCTACTACCTCTATAGTTTATGTTAACATATTTAATCAACAATAAACCCATGCCGTTTGGCTATTAGCACATTTAAGCTACTAACGAAAGGCATTACGAACTGTTTCTTGAGCCTAAAAGTTTAAGATGCAACTTAAAACGATAATGTCGAGATCCTACTGTAGCGATATCCTCCAGATCCACGGGCATCTGTTCACGGTGTACAACGTGGGCGATGGCGAGCACCCTCTGGGGGATGAGTCCGCGCGCGTCGACGACGGCGCCTACCACGTGGCTCGCTTCACCAGAAACGGCAGCCGCGCTGCGTTGCAGCTCGATGACTACGCTGTCAATATACGACATCCGCAGGGTAAAATACGATTGATTCTCTAAACTATCGCTCTTTGTAACTAAAAAGTAAAATACTTTGAAAAGTATTGAATGTTAAAACAATCCATACCTCCCTAGGCGGCCAACAGTCCACGATCTTTAATAGCATGTCTCGCATAACGGTGGGCGGAGGGACGGGCGGTGCGCGCTCTTTTTCGGGCGTGGTGGCGGGACTGGTGGTGAATGGAGCACGGCCGCTGGACCTCGCCGCCGCCGCAGACCCCGCCTCCACGCTTCGTGGGGATGTTCGCCGAGCCAACGGGCCTCTCGACCGCGACATCAACAGGATGCAGCAGGTGAGCTGCGCGGACTACTGCGCGGAGTACGACTACCGTGTCCATTGAAAGGCAACGAACATGCGCATATATCTTTAGGGATAATACAAATCAAAATAATATATGTTTATTTCTACCTTCTTAGGGATGAAAGAGACTATAGCGTAAAAGCGCCCATTTGGGCTGTTGCTGCCCGTATCACCATATTAAAGTCAATTTAATAGTCGTTTTAAGACGATCTTCTGTGAATATGCGCCGTTTTGCTCACAAGAGTTAAAGATATGCTTCACTGCAGTTATTTTTCACCACGAAACGAACGAACGTTACTTTCACATCGAGTAGAAAAGTACGCCAAGTTACAAGTCTCTATTAGTAGACAAGTATATACTTTACGCGTTTCCCGCAGACGCCCCCATCTGGGTACGGAGGCCCGGGTGCTCCGGACGAGCTGGTGTACTCTGGCGCGGGTTCGGGCTGTCGCGACGACGACGAGGACGCCTGCGTGTTACCGGACGCGGGATCCGGGGACGATCTCATCACTCCCGTCTATGTGCCCTCCACGCGACGTCCGCCTGCCAAGATGCACAAAGTGGGCAAACAGATGTCATTCTGACAAAATATGGACCGACATGGATACCTTTATAACACAACTATTCCAAAATATTGTCTACTTTGCCTTGGATTGAAAAAAAATAAAATAATTTAAGAGCTTCAAACAAATTACGACTAACAATATTTAAATGTATAAAAATCATTTTCAGTTTGTCGTGTAGTAATTAATACTCGTAGTTCTAATCCTGCTCGGTGACATCCAAACATCCTTTTGTATTTTTTTTTTTAATAATGTATATACTAAGACTCAGCGCTTTCATATTATTATCAGGGTGACATAAGCGGCAAGCTAATGAAGCCGTGTGATGACGAAGACTGCATCGAAGGGTCGGGCTCTAGCGGGGATGACGTCACGGAGCCGGAGCACTCCACAACCACGTGAGATAGAGTTTTTTACATAATTATTAAGTCTTTTATATAATTATTAAGTCTTTTATCTCACTTTATAAAACTCATATTTGTCCTAGGACCGCCGTCAGCAGCACACATGCCATGACGTCACCCACCGCAGCGATATCCACAGAACACGTGGACAAATCTGTTGGATCCACGGGCAAGACGGACGGATCTACCGAGACAATTAAGAGTGAACCAGACGAACACGTCACCACTATTCACGACCACGACAACATGCACGCCGGGACTATTGACACTGCGACCGTTCCCGAGAAGGGCACAACGCCTACCGATGGTAGATTAGATGGTAAGGGAGTTTTTATAAAGTTTTTAATGTTAAATCAATGTCAAAATATGATTCAATTTATTTTAAGACTTATATAATTTAACACTATGTAATTAAATTAGTATTGTAAATACTTTGTTAGAGCGCACCCACTTCTTCACACATACAACGGATCAAGAGCCGACGTACGAACACACAGACTACGAGACGCACACAGACACGCGACCGACGCACGACGTCAACGACCGCAACCGCATCTCGGACTATAACAACGAGCCCGAGATCACAACCAAGTGGTATCACCCGAAGACCACGGATAACAGGGTGGTGCCGCCCGAATCAGAGTTCTTCGCTACTATCGTCGGTTAGTTATCTATCGACCGTAGACATAACTAAAATAGTTTAGTTATAATATAATATCATAGACAACTATAATAGTTTAGACTTTTGACAATTTTATATTTTTAATATATTATCCCATTCTCACTATTATTCCAAAGGTTAGTCTGCGACAAGACGATACGAACATTATGTTTTAGCATTAATTTTAGCGAGCCATAAGATTAATGTAAGCTATTTGGATTCCAGGTATAGTAGCGTCCGTGCTGATAGCCATCATCTTGATCGTGATAATAGTGCTGAAGCTGGTGTTCCGCCTGGATCCATCTTATAAGGTGACTGAAGACAAGAGCTACCAGCAGAGTGCCAGCGCAGCATTGCTCGGACACCAGGTACAGAGGAGCCATTACGCACAGGGATACGCACACACCACAACACATGCACGCACACACGCATGCCGTGTACTTAGCGGAAGACATTTTTTCTTATTATGTATAGATATTTAAAAAATATATTAAAATTAAATCTTGTATTTGTACTATTATACTATTTTACTTAGAAATAGTTTACTTAGAACTATTAAAATTGTACCACTTCAAAACGGCTCAGAACATACATTCAACTACACTTACTCGTATTTTACTACAACCCGAGGACAAAAGCGGACATATATGAATTATTTTCTATTTCATTGTGTTGTGTACTTGATGTTTTTTTTAATTTTTAAACCGCTCTCTTTCGGCCACTGATGTTACGCTGGCACTCGTAACTTATTCTCTAATAAATATAAATATATCTACTCCTGACCGCAGGCCCACTCCGGCTACCAGGCAGCGGGGGCCCCGGGACAGGCGGGGGTCACAGGGGCGACGGGGGCCGCGGGGGTCGCGGGGGGTCCGGGCGGGCGAAGCCTTCAGCCGCTGCCGCTCAACCGCGCGCCTCAACCAGTGAAAAGAGACGGGATCAAGGAGTGGTACGTGTAGAGGATCGAGACGGCTCTTCTCGGGAGGGGGCTGAATGTTATTATCCGTGAACGGTGTCAATAACAACTCGGTTTATTATTATTTTGTGTGAATGTTTCGCTGGTAACAATGACATTGTAAAGATTTCGTTCAACGTATGAGTTGTGCGTGCGAGTGGTCACGCCCGTGTACCGTGTAGGTGCGTTACAGTTTACATTTATTCAAGTGATGTGATTTGAAAAGTATTTGTTGTCGATGGATTTTTACGTTTTTACTAATCCTTGGTATGATTTTGAGGTGTATATTTTAATATGTACAATTTTCGTAGCCATGTTCGCGTCAATGTCGACCCCGCTTAGTATAGGGACATATTTCCATCAACACAGTGAACGTGCATTGACCATCGAATGTGATACTTACAGTATTAGTAATAAATGAGAGTTCTCTTCACTCTTCATTGAGTATGAGCCACTCTATAAACTGAAATTCCAAGAAAAGCAAGAAATAAAATCATTGATTACAATTATCACTATCATTATCCTGGTAACATTGTAATCGAATGAGATTGGGATATCAACCTCAAATATAATCAGGCGATATATCAGGAGTCAACGTCAAAATACAAATCGACACCCAATCGTACTGGTGTTTTGATGATGACGTCATTATCGCGCCACTAACGTAGGTACATATCAAAATGGACACTGACGCTACTTCCTAAGCATTGTGTTAATTGATTATTTTGAAGTGATCGGTTTACAATATCATCTAGCATTGTATGGTGATTAAACTATAATTCTATTGTGACATTTGAGTCTGTAACTGTAGACATACACCGACTGATACAAACGTGTTAGTGTAAATATATATAGTGACGTCACTCGGGCGCGTGCTCTGGCGGCGCTGTCCTGTACTGCGGCCTCCGAATCGAATCATAGACAATCATCAGGTTAGACTTAGTTTTGTAAAATTTTGTTATATCACATTTTAGTTTCTTCGTTTAATGTTATGGCTTATCGAATAAAATATATTGCCTTCGTACAGGTATTTTCATTTTAAATAAAAGTAGCTCTCGTCACAACGGCCGCAGACCTCTCTCCTTTCACAGTTTAACTAATGCTAAGATATAATAATAAATGTAATAAAATATCTTCATCGGCATCACTTTGATCGATTGAGTATTTAATAATGAGTTTACTAAATGGAAATGTATTCAATTTTAACGGATTAGTTTTTTACTTCTCAAATTCAAGTATTCAACGTTTATCGTTCACTACCAGTCCTAAGTGAATACAAGGCTAATATTTAGGCTGCCATCACTTAAAATGCATATCGTTATATTGAAGACTACCGTACTTTTACAGTCGATTCTCTCTCCTATACTTATTAGGTCTTATACAATATTTTTAATGGATAGGCAAAGCGTATAGAGAATCTAATCTTAACGAGAAGGATGAGGAACGAACTTAGATCGATATAGACAGGTATAATCTAGAAGGCGTAAACGTGCGAGCTTGTAGGAAATGACGGTTACTAACATTTCATTAAATAATTTATTTCAACCAAATTACTTACCGAATAGAGGCCTAATAAATGGAAATAGATAAATTTGTAAAACGGATTGTAAATAATCGTAAGCGAATCGAACCATTCTCTCGCCGAGGGCAGCTCGCTCTCGCAATGTGTAACCTATGTTCAATAAGCTTCAACATCTCGCGTGTGTCACTTTGTTATTACAATGTTTGATTGGATTAAAAATCGTCAGCAACAGTGCCAGTCTTCATCACCGAGCGGCGCTTGCTTGTACTCCACCGTCCCGTTTTCCTCTTTCCCGATAAATTTTCAATTAGCTTTAATATCATATTTATATAGATTGTTATGGAGCACAGGTTTTAGGTACTCAAGGTTGCATTTATTGTATATAGTTAATTAAGCGGTATTGTACTTGTACGTTGTACGTTGTACGGTGTAAGGTGTAATCACACTCGTTTTACGGCACAAAATGTTAGAGAAACAATTGATTTGTCAATTTTATTTGTAATTAAGATTAAATGTATTTTTATTGTAATTTATATGTTATATTTAAAAATTGTCGATAAGTGTGTCTGTTCAAACACCGAGGTGACCGAGAGACCAAGACCAAACAAGTCTCCGACAGCAATAGAATAGACGACGTACACTTAATGGTTTCTTATTATTGCTATTGAATTTTTGTTTGAACCGCGTTCAGTCAAAGTCGTTGTACTGCGCTCGGACCAGGTTTTGTTTATGTAAAGCGATCAGATTTTGAAATAATAATAAATTATGTAATTTACATTGCGTTGTTTTATTTCTGATAAATAGTATGTGATCAATTATAATATTAAAAAAAAAATTAAAAGATTCAGAATTCTGAGAGGATCCACAAGAACTAGATTACCCACCCTCGTAGACTTATTTTAAGATAAATAGTGCTTTTACTAAAGGCTTATTTCCATAAATATGGTATCAAAATAGACCATCTTGACTCTTCCATTTGCCTACACAAATAAATTTCAAATTTCAAACAAGTAGAGATTGAACGCTTTCCACGGATATGTTAACGATATGTTTCAATGAATACTTTAACGAAAATCAAAGAGGTTTTTTTTATTGTAGGAGTAGGGCAAACGAACTGGCGGGTTACAGATGATACGTGATCACCGTCGCCCATGAACCCTTGCAACATCCGAGGATTGACAAGAGCGTTGCCGGCCTCGGAGGTGGGAGTAAACGCCTTTGAAGGTACCAATATCGTACCGATTTAGAAATAAAGCCGAAGGGAGTTCGTTCCACATTCGAGTGATACGTGGAAGAAAGGTCATTGAGAACCGCAAAGTGGAGGATGTGGAGAGAATGGTATTGGAGGCGATGGCGCGCTGACAATGATGAAATTCGGCAGTTGGCATCAGATCGAATAGCTCATCGGAACACTCCCCTTGGTAAATGCAGTAGAAGACGCACAGAGATGCAACGTCTTTACGCAATGCCAAAGAGTCCAGCCGTTAGCAGAGCGCCGAGTTCCCGACAATCCGAACGGCTCTCCGTTGTACGCGGTCAAATGGTAGAAGCTGATATTGGAGTGATCCGGACCAGAGATGAGAACAGTACTCCATGTGTGGCCGGACCTGCGCCTTATAGAGCGCAAGTCTTTGGCCGGGTTTGAAATATTGCCTCGCTCTATTGATCACTCCCAATTTCATCGAAGCCAACTTCGCCTTGTTCTCCAGATGACCACGAAACCGACAATCACTCGAAAAGTCGAGACCCAGTATTCTGATACTTGGAGAGGCAATGAGAGAAGTGCTCTCGAAGAACGGTGATATGACACATAGGATTTTCTTAGTGATAAACTCGAAAACTTGTATCTTTACGGGATTGAACTGAACGTGGTTCAGTTCACCCCACTCAGAGACCATCCCCAGGGAGGTCTCTATAGAAGACACAAGTCTCTTTCAGTACTCGTCGACTTTTTCCCGAGTGAGACCTGCATAACAATGTATGTTGGGAATATCCAACATATCATTGATGTGCAGGAGGAACAGAGTTAGGGATAGCACGGAGCCTTGGGGTACACCAGTGTTCAGGGGCTTGGGGTCCGTGCAAAAACCATCGAGAACGACCAGTAAGCTCCACCCAGTGAGAAAGCTGATGATCCACTCGCATAAACTCTCGGGAAGCCCATAGGAAGGTAGCTTTGAAAGAAGCCACTGATGCTATACACGATCGAAGGTTTTCGCAAAATCCAGACTAACTGCCAGACTCTCCCTTGTTTTCAATATTCAATCAATTCTTGTGATCCTCTAGGTACATTAGGAGCTGTTGATTAATTATGCTCTCCATTGTTTTGGAGAGAAGAGAGACAATGGCGATAGGTCTGTAGTTAACTGTGTCCGAGCTATCACATTTTTTAGGGATCGTATCACATCGGCTACAGCCGCAGCGCAGTTACTGGGATCATTGGAAGAGAAACAAGCCGGTCCCATGGGTAGCACGTAAAAAAGGACCGCATTCCATTCCAATCTGCTGACTTGTAGTGTCGCGTTGAGTCGCAGGTATTGTGCAAACCGGAATGATAATTAACAATAAAAATGTTCAACATCTCAAAATAGAATCGGATCTAGACAAAATATATGCCACAGGCCTACATTTATTTATTATTGTCAAATTCTGTTTCAAACGTGTGATATTTTTTAAAATAAAGAATAAATAAAACAATAATAAATCGTACGTGTATGTATATTGAATTCAGCCGGGTGTCAGTAAGTGGTGTCAGTAAGTGGTGTCAGTAAGTGGTGTCAGTAAGTGGTGTCAGTAAGTGGTGTCAGTAAGTGGTGTCATTAAAGCGTTAAGCTGATCTTTAGTTGAAAGTTCACGGCTGCTATTATTAAAATTAATCCGAAACCTACTTATGGTTGCCGCATTTACTTACAAATGCCAACAAAATGCTAAAGGGGAGTTTATTTAAATCAGTGGTCATAAACATTTTTCAGATTTATTCTTTACTGACTACTTAATTTCTTCTGCTCTTATCTCGTGTGATGGACAAATATTTTCTTGCAAATATGAACGATGACTTGACTTACTATACACAAAGTCCGTACATTTAATATGATCGATACAACTCAAATCAAGTTGTTTTTTCCTGAAATTGAGAAAATTATTCTAAATTAAATTCCATCTAAGGAAATAAATTCCCAATCAAATTTCAATAAATTTCGTTTACAAGCTCCTGCATGACGAGCGGACAAACAGATCGATAAAGAGAAATATATAATATAATGAATTCTGGTTTGGTGTAACCATAGTTTGTTTTCTCAAAGACCTCTTTAGAGGTCTTTACATTATAAAACACATTGTAACCATTAATAAAATACTTTACTATGTCACGTTACTATTTATTTTACCTCTTTGCTCTAACTTACGAGTATATCTCAAAGTTTTACAAACAAATAAAGTTTGAGAGATGAGGCATCACATGAGACATCAAAAATAAAATTAGATCATTATAAATGTGTAAAAATAACAAATAAACATTTTATTTTCCCACACTTGTTAGCACACCTGATTTGTAGGAACTCATTACGTATGATATTTAAGACTCCACGATGGAGCATAATCATTTCACGTCTAGTGCAAACGGAAGTCAGGAGAGATGAATTCTAAAAATTTATTCTATTTAGTTCTTGTGAATATTATTCTCACAGCATCAAGCGAAAACCCACTTTTGATTGCTTCTGGGAATGCCGGTAAAATGCCAGAAAGCGCGGAGTGTATTTTAAAATTGTCTACAAAATATTTAGTCGAAAAAAAAGCGCTTCGCGGCAGCATTGTCATATTTGGCATTGATTCAATTCCATCAAAGACTGAAGTTTTGCTTTTAAAAACGATTCACAGCGGCATAAAATATTCAATTATGGTAAAAAATTCTTATCGCAAACACGCTAACGCCTCTCACTTCCCCGAGAAAGCTAAGAATTATTTCATGATTTTGAAAAAGAAATCTCAACTGACTTATCAGTTAATGTTGTTGAGTCATTTGCCGACGTGGAATCCATTAGCTAAAGTTATAGTTTATTACCACTTAAGATTAAACGAAAACAGTGAAAAAGTATCTATTTGGTTCATCAACAAACTTCGTGACTACAAAATTTTTAAAAGCATAATATTTTTATATTCTCCGATAAATGACGAAATTACGTCTTATTCCTGGACCCCTTATACGAAAAAAAATTGCGCAGGCAAATGTGATTCTGTATACATTCTAGACAAATGCAAAGACAATAATGTAACGCAATTTAACGTTCAAAAGGAAATGTTTCCATTAGACTTAAAAGGATGCCCCTTGACAATTTATACCGTCATTTCTGAACCGTACGTGCTGCCCCCGCAGAGAAGACTTCAACACAAAAGATGGAGCGACGTCTACGAGTTTCAAAAAGGGGGAGAAATTAATCTTGTAAAGATTATAAGTGAATTCACAAATATGAGTGTTATATTTAGAATGTCAAAAAAAGAAGAAAACTGGGGGGAAGTGTATCAGAACGGAACGGGGACGGGTGGGTTCCATATTTTAAGAAATGATTTTGTTGATTTTTTTATTGGTAATATTGAAGTAACTAGAACCATTCGTAAGTGGTTCCATCCAACGGTAAGTTACACCCAAGACGAAATGACCTGGTGCGTGCCCAAGGCCAAACGTGCTGCCACTTGGGACAATCTTATAATAATATTCCAATGGTCAACATGGCTTGCAACTTTTTTAAGTATTTTAATAATGGGTCTTACATTTCATTATCTGCACTACAAAGAACAGAGTCGAAATACGACAAAATGGCCGACATATTCCATTCTAATGACCATTAGTATGCTGCTAGGAAACGGCTCGAGATACGAAGCAAAATCGTCACCATTGCGAATTTTGATATTTGGTTGGCTCTGTTTTAGTTTAAATATAAGTATATCTTACGAATCATTCCTGAGAAGCTTTTTAATGCATCCACGTTTTGAGAAGCAGATAAGTAGCGAATCGGATATTATTCAGTCTAAAATGCCTTTGGGAGGCAGGGAGATTTATCGGTCCTATTTTGAGACTAATAACGCTAGTATGTTCTATTTATATCGCAAATATAACTCATCAACATTCTCAGAGGGAATAAGACGGGCGGCTCTAGCTCGAAATTTCGCTGTTGTTTCGTCGAGAAGGCAGGCTGAGTACATGGATCAGAAGTTGGGCAAAGGCGCGGCGTTGATCTCCTGCTTTCCCGAGAGTAATAACTTATACAAATACGGCGTCGTTCTATTGGCTAGGAAATGGTTTCCGATGCTAGAGAGGTTCAATAATATTATACGAAGGGTTTCCGAAAATGGTTTAATAAATAAATGGAATGAGGAGTTGTTTATCCACAGAGTCGGTTCGGATGGAGCAAGTACCATAGAGCCGTTAACTATCCAACACTTGCTGGGAGCTTTCATGCTGATTGGTATCTTGTATGGGGTCAGTGTTGCTGTTTTTATCGGAGAGCTAGTGCTTGGTTCTCTTAATAAAGGATTATGGAAATGTAAAAAACTTACCTAATTATTTAAAATAGAAGTCTGGAGATGCACCTTACTTAAAGTGCTTAGAATATTTTTTTTATGGTCTGTTTTTCTTATCTCAAAATTTTTAGGAGGAATTTCAAAATGAGCAGATAATATTTCAGTTTAGAGTAATATCAGCGGAGTTAAAATAATGTACTGATTCAGTTAATTCAGTTAATTGACTGTGTGTTGCTATGCCTTTTGTGAAAACAAAGAGTGCTCTTTCGTACATCGTTCTTCGCAGTGTGGATTATTTTTACGATAAACCATTAAATGTGTCTGCTTCATTGTTCTATAAAGGTCATTTAATGTTATGGTATATAATTACTAGTGCCCGTATTTTGTATGTATTATATTAGAAGGTAGAAATATTTTTTTTTACAATAATAGTATGTTTCGGCTATTTTTCCCAGACATTTAAAAGTGTGTGTTGTTTTAATTATGAATTCAATATAAAGTTATTGGAAATTTGTAACATTATTTAATCAAATCAGTGATAATGCGGGGTTTGATATTCGGAAAGGGAGCGAAAGCGCTGTTTAGTTACTAAACTTCGCCCTTCGATCTTATCAAGTGTGTTAGATAACGTATCCTGTAAGTTTAATACACATAAGCATTATAATTAATTTATTATACATAACTGACACGGGAATATATAAACCAGACAGGTCTTTAATTAAGGCTCTATAACCTAAATAAACCCGCGAATTATAATTAATTATTTTTGATGAAACATTAAATCCTAAATCCTTACATTAGTATTTATATCGTATTACGGTAAATATACGATATGACTCTTATTATCGGAAAAGCTAATTATCAACCCATTATTAGGGTAACAGGTATCTGTGCGATTCCAATAACTTCTTTACGTCCCTTATTAAGTTCATTTAGAGCCTGTTTTCGTATGCGTATTCGTTTCGCGGCTGTATTCCAAGAGTGTTTAGATGTTGCTAATTATGGTTTATGGTTTCCAATTTAATTAAAGTACACACGTGTGTATATGGTAGGTGGTAGGTGGTAGGTGGTATTTGATTAGACAGTTATTTCACTTTGATCGAAATTTATTATAGCATATAAAAGTGTGATAACGTTGTAATGAATATAGGATGTTTTCTATAACTTCATAATTTGTTATACATTTATTTTTAAATTAAAACCTTTGAACGTTACGCATTAGCGTGTAATTGACTTACACTTAACACGTTGAGCCTGCCATCGTTGAGCGAGAAATCGGGAATATTCAAGCCTGCTAACATACGAGTCGCTCAGAAGCCAATGCGGTAAAGTCCATTTTTTGATATTGTCTGATTTTTGAAGAAATAAAAGCTTTTTTATCAAAATTTACAAAAATCAGAGAATATCAAAAAATGGAGTTAACCGCATTGGCTTCTGAGCGACTCATATAATAAACGAGATCTACATACTTTGTTGGGACTTGCGTTTTAGACTGGGGCGATCAGTTAGAAACGAAACATGGCAAGCAAAGTACAGTTTGGAAATACTCAGTGCTAAAAATCAAATCATAAAAGTGTTGATAACAAAACACAAAAAACTTCATTAAAATTAATAACCATTGTTTAAGTGTCGGTCCCTAGGGACCGACGGCGGCTAAACGGAAAGTTCACTGTCGGTCCCCAGGGACCGACACCGGGCTCAACGTGTTAATATACACACGTCGGCAATGTTACTCTACTGTGAGATACATCGGTTAGGATTGTCCAAAAAGCTAACAGATGTCGCCTCCGTTCAGATAAAGACGATTATATTTAAAATGTATAGTCGGGTTGTGTTCCAGGTGTCGTTGGCGGCCTCACTTCCGAGTCGTGTACATTCATCTTGTTGTCATTTACGAGTATATATGAACTGATGGAATAATAAGCCGGTAACATCGCCACCAAAGATCAGTAATGAACTACAACTGTTACAGTTACTCTCGTTGCCTCCTTTTAAAACCCTTATAGTAAAGATTACTGGTTTTAGAAATTATTCTTACTTTTTTCGTCTACTTTAAGGATTTCAATTATTATTAATTTAAGAGTTATATATTCATATTTAAATAAAAACTAAACGTAAATATAAATATACAATTTTTTATTATATAAATTCTGACAAAATTTGTGATATTGTACATAATTTTTTTGTATAAAAGCTGGACAACTGGTTTTATTTTCTTTCTAACATATAATGATGTACGTCTGTAGTTAATACGTAGTCAAGGGAAGGTCTGATTAATATCTCGCAGTGAGTGACGGAACTCAGCGACGTCATTGTGTTCTGTACCAGACGACGGCAGGCAAAAAAGCTTCATCTTAAAGCTGTAAGCGACAGAAAACCTTTACATTTTTTACGTATGATATGAAAACAAAAATTTTTTGATGAAAACGCGCCACGCTTTTTATTTATTTATTTTTTACTTTTTAGTTCTTTTTTTACAAAGTTAAAGAAAAGCATTTTTAAAAAAAAAATTTTTCTTTATATATTTTTTGTAAATTTTTTGTAAATTTTTTTGTAAATTTTTTTGTAATTTTTTTTGTAAATTTTTTTAAAATATTTTTTAGTAATTTTTTATTTTTTACTTTTTAGTCTTTTGTTTTTTTTTTTTTTTTTTGTAATTTTTTTTTTACTTTTTAGTCTTCTGTTTTTTGTAATTTTTTTAACTTCTCAAGTCAGATATCACTTCCTTCTCCAACTGGACATAACCTCACCGACACAATGAAAGAAAAAAAAAAAACGATTAAAAACACGTAGGGGTGGCAAACAGGGGTCAAAAGGGGATGTTTTCTTCGGGTAACCCCATTTACTTGTATTGTCACCGGAGCCGAACATGTGCTCTAATTTTCATCGAAATTCATTGAGTCTGAGTATTAAAATTTCGCGTTACAAGATTTGATCCGATACATGTCAAGTTAAATAAAAGCATTTAATAACTGTTCATTAAATAAAAGTGTTATTTCAATTGTTATAATCATCGAGTATTTTCACTGTATAATTTTTTTTTTGTACACATTTTTTTTATGAAACACGAGTTTCAATCGAATATTAGTGTTTATTGTTTACAAAATAAAAATTAAAAAAAATATGTTTTTAAAATAATGTTACTAATCTTTCAACTTAAATTTGTTTAATGTTAATTAAAAATTATTGTATCTAAGTTTAAATGATAATACTGGAAAATTCTTAATAAATATCCCCCGACGTATTCCTTATTATTCCGTTATCTTTTACCAGGGATCGGTTAACTTCAACTAATTTTGGTAATTTAAGGATTCCTCGTGAACAGCATCTCTACCAAATAATTTTATCTGTTTTTTACGGTCGTCATTTTGTTTGCTACTTATGTTATTAAAAATATTAATATTTTATACTGACTGAAAAATTACGCACACATACGTCGGGAAGATTGGTGATCTTCAAATTCCCTTTTTTAATCATTATGTAAGTTTTAAACAATATTTTAATTAAATTATTATTTGAACTTACATCGACGGGTCATACATTTCTGTAGTAGTTAATAAGTTTATAATTACAATTATATTTAATAAAATTAGTTTTTAAGAATTTTTGTTTTTTTTCGTCTCTCCGTCTGTGGCTAACGTAATTAAGACAACTTTGAAATCATTTTTATTAGTATTCTAAAAGCTTAACATCGGATTATGTTTACGATAACTTATATCACTTGCGGTGTAACAACTTATATTTTGATTGTCAAAAGATAATCTGAGCTGCCTAAAGAAAACTTATATATAATACGCCTCGTAACAAGTTACGAGAGGATAAAAGTTCTTTACTTCGCTATCATGTTCTAGAAGGCGGAACGGATACTGAAGACTAGGAGAGAATATCGCACGTCACTAACATTAAAGAACGAGACTTTACTACTTAGACATTAAACAACACCAACTACACTTTAAATATCTCTTACAGAGAATTATAAATGGTGTCCGGGAACACAACGACACAGGTCTTTTAGAAACATCTCATTTTGATTCTCATCTCATTTGATTTATACATGAAATGACAGAATTCAACCGTTATTATTTTCCGTAAAAGCCTTTCCTTTGGCTAAAGAAATAGAATATGAATTATGCTGATAATACGGATCTTAATATTTTTATTATAAATATATAAATATATTTATATAATTTGAGTCATAATTTTAATTATAAAATTTCTTATTATAATTTTTCCGTATGCATTTATTATATTTTTTAATTTTATTAGATTTTCCTTATATTCCAGGGTAGCTGAAGTGATCTCTTTATAGAAATAAACTAATCCGTTGAAATTGTTCTTCGAAGTATTATCATAACTGTGGTGCGTAAATAAATAAACTAATAATAAGAAAGTTTAGACGTGTTGGTATTATTACAATTTTAAACACCCTGAGGAAACGTTTTCCGGAGGACGCAGGTTCAAATCCGGCTGCGATGATTAATTTTTCATTTTGTATTTATTTAATTTTGAATATTTTTTTCTTGTTAACACGTCGATCTTATGCTGTACTAACACTATATTAAGAGATCATTTCAACGGATAATAATAATCATTAGTAAATTCATTTAAAAAACAACATTAACAGGTTTAATATTAATATTAAACTTGTTATTGTTATTGGTATGCCAAGGTAGTCCATTATACGTAAACGTCCTTAAAAATACAAAATCAATCCTGTAGAGATTAGGGGATTCATATTCCAGATACTAACATATGATTGATCCTATTATCTTGAGGATGTAGATCAAATGGTAATGGTAGGTATTGTGGTGTGTGTATGGTATGTATGGCAGTGTTAATAACGTAGAATATGCCCACTGAGTGTGAGATATGTCTTTCCATTTCCCATAAAGGTTCCTCGAGGGATTTTGCGATATTGAATGCAATGAATTTTGGAATAACAGTTTACCGTTTGTCGTATCAGACATAAATATTTCCTCAACGACCTTAGAGTCTACTTCGTGCTCGTGTTAATTTGAGTACAATTATATTAGGCTCTCTTCTTTAAATATTCTGATACTTTAGTACATACATGTACATAGTGGCTAATAGGAGGGGTGCGGGTGAAGTTGGAACTTGAAGAACTTAAGAGAGCTTAGAGTGAAGACGCGAACAATAGCTAGTAATTAATAAAAATACCACTTACATATTATATTTTATAATAAATTTTATAGACATGTATATTATTACATTTAATTGAATATTGCAAAAATAAGGAACTTAACGCGGTTGACTGAAAAGAAAATAGCTCGTTGTCGGGCCGAGACAGTAGTTTGCAGTAAATAGATCCCTCACTGCCTAAATGCCGATGAGTACTTGCTATTTACGAGTTGTTTACCAAACTCCGCGTTCCAATCAACAAAGTAAATCGTTTATGTTTACTCCGAATTTTGTCTGGAAGTCTAAAATTAAAAAATGCGAGTGTACTGTGATGTACGAGATAAAGGGGACCATCTGTCTGTCAGAGCGTCGGGGGCGTCGGGGGCGTCGGGGGCCACCTACGGAGACGGTATCATTCATCTTCATATCGCAAAACATCCGTAATGTTCTCGGAGTGGCCCTTACTACATCCAGATAAAGTTCAAATATTGACGCTCGAGCAGAGACTCGCCTTGGTAAAACGGGGACGGCTCCTAATTTATAATGAACGTAGCTCTTAACGCTTTCGCATAAAGGCTATATTCCCGTTGAATGAAATATGAATTGTAAATTATGTGTTTTTGTTAAAAGAGACACACGTGTCTTGTTAGGAAAATGACACTTAATACGTGGTACTAACTATGCGTACTAGCCGCTCCTCTGTTTAAAACTCGATAATGAGGGGTTTTTTCTTTTTTCATTTGTATAACAACGAGAAATAGAATATATTTGCATGAAACCTGGTAAATAAAAATGTGTTCTATCGATACTTCGGTTGGACGACTTCGTGCGATTCTAGAATTTATATTTTTAAATTAAAAAACCTACGCATTTTAAATTTATGTTTTTCAATTTCTTTTTATTAAAGAATAGGTGAGGTTTTGTGAAAAGTATTTTGTGTTCTCAGATTCTTATTTACTACACTAATTAATAGCCTTATTTTTTGTTTTGATTATAATGGTGGATAATTATTACGTAGTAGGTAATTATAATAGCTTGATAAATGTTAACAATATGTTCCCGAGCCCAGTGTATGTCTCTACGGTGTTCCCGCTAGAAACTTCTATCTCATGCTGCTACTAAAGATAGTCGGCCGCCGTGGACGAGACGCATTTGAGAATGATGATCGATTAAAGAAATAATAATCCAATAAATTCCAAAAGTCCGTTACTGTACAGTAATCGCGTTTTGCAGACTACAATGAGTTAAACAATGAGATGTTATTTTACCAAAAACTAACAAACTGGGTAGGATTTAAAATTATAAATTTATTAAAAAGTTTACAGCAAACAAACAGATTTTAGTAATTATAACAAGAAGTGAAGACTGGAAATGAAAACAAACGAGAATAAACAAACAAACTAATTCCTAACAAAGCATTTTATAAGCGAGTTTGTGAAACATAAAGTCATTTCTAGAAGAAAACGTGTCTTGAAAAGTGCTCACAAAGGCATTGTGCTGAAACTGAGCAAGGCTTCGCGCGGGAGACTGTCTTCATTTGGTAGCTTTATGGTGCGGCGCAAGTCGGGAGCGGATCGAACATCGTTTATTTCATACTTCGGTTACACGACAGAATCCCAAAGAGTAATTTAACATATCAGCCTATGTGAAGTCCTTCTGCCGGAAAGATGGACACAAATATTTCAATAATGGAGTGACAGAGACTTAATCCGTGGGGTGCCGCGCTCGGAGAGAGTTGTTTAGGGTCTGAGATGAAACTGTTTAAAACAAGTAACTATACTGAATGGCTGTGTGGAATCGTCTACAACATTAGACCTTGAATATTTATTCTGATTCTTCACACCGTGCGGATGTTTCATAGAAAGGACACACTGTACTGAAGAGAGCGGGTCTTATTAAATATAATAGTTTATCATAACGGATTCAAGATTTTATACTACCAATTGATTTAGGACTTACAGCGTTACAACAGGTACTTCATTCATTTTAACCTTGTTTTAACAATGATTGCTAAACAACAAGAATTAGTTTAGAGTCATATCGAATCTGTAAATATTGGAAATTCATGGATTTCATAAAACTTTTGTAACAAAACTGTTCTATGGTTCATTTTTATTAATTATCATTTTCATTATAAAATACATGACTTAAAAAATATTTAAATTATTGCTTTAACTAATGCAGCAACATGTCTGCTAATGGCAGGAACAGATCAATAACAATAATAATATTTTCGTTCGTTGAGAGAAACAAAATATTTTTGTTATACAACATGCAAGCAAATTTGCAATTTTCTTTAAAACGTCATTTATTATAAAAATATATAGCTAAGAGCTAACTCTCTTTTAATTTCTTGAGGGAAGATCGCTCGTTGCCTGGACCAAACCCTCATAATTTTAATTCTATAGATCAAAAGAGTTGTCTCATGACGTTCGTCATCGCAGCCTCGTACATGTTTCACACTGGCGTCAATGTTTCATTTCAATCCTGTGAAATACTTTTTACATTTAATTTTATTACTTACCTTGCGATTTTTCTCTTTATTTGTTAACAATCACACCACAGTTTATAAATTACAAATAGTATATTACATAAATTACTTATATAACAATCAAAAAATCGTTACTTACGTTACTACATGAGAAGAAGTCTCAATTGTCCATTCGAAAATTACAATGATTTTACTCAAAGTATTTATCATTTATTCCAGCAATGGCAATTAATATAAAACAAAAACTTCATTGAATAAAGTTAGCGCTTTAAATATTATTAATAATTACATTTGTCAATGTCAGTATACATAAATTAAGTATGTTTGAAAATGATATACAAATAACGATAAAATAGTAAAAGAAGTCCAAACACAACATCCAGGTAACATCGAGCTATATCAGTTATTGACCACAGTTATATTATTGGCCACCTCAGTTATTGACCACAGAAGGTTTGATCCAGAGTATTAGCAGATCCGCGATAACATAAGTAGATTCAATAATTACAATTGTAAGTTGGGACTCCTCGCCGTCCCGTAACAGGAACAAAGGTGTTCAAAGTCAATACTCGCGGACGACCTTCACATAATGTACAGTTTGTACACAAAATTATTTTGGAAATATATTTTGACTAATTATCGCGTTTTGAAACGTGAATCTAATCTTTTGTAAACAGAATATATTGGACTAATTATGATATTACAGTGTGTGCTTAACCTAATTGGTTCTCGTGTACTGGGTATATAACATATCTTTATACTGTGAACATTAAAATGTAGGTACATGATTCCTATCTATGCAAATATTTCTCTCTTACAATATTCGTAATGTGAACCGTAGATACTGGTTAGAATCATAAATTTAGTAGTTCGTATCGTAATGGGGGACACGTGCAACCTCTTTATAATTAATTGTGTGGTTTAATGGCTTTGTGGGTTCCTTAATACGTTACTAAAATGGAATTATTCATTATTTGCAACCGAAAATACGAAGATCGCATTGATTTATGAGTTATATCTACTAGGAACTTAATTTGACACATTCAAAAAAGGCGTTTACTTCCTCCTCCTAGGCCGGCAACGCTCTTGTGAGTCCTCAGATGTTGCTAGAGTTCATGGCCGGCGGTGATCACGTATCATCTGTGACCCGCCAGCTCGTTTGCCCTCCACTTAAAAAAAAACCTGAATATAGGTCAACTTCTCCCAAACAAACAAATAATTGAAGTGAATCCCCAATCCTTGATGTATATCCCCTAATCCGTTACAAATCCCTGAACTACTAAGTTTTATTTATTTTATTTTACCTTCACGCCATATCCTTTGCGGGGTAGCCAGAGACGACGGAGCGCCAAACGTTACGGTCCCTGCATACCTCTTTCGATCTTTTTTACCATTTTTTCATCACTTTCGACGTGCCCAAACGACCTGAACACGTTCTTCTTCATTCTCACCGTAACATCTTCGCTAGTACCTGCCATTCTGTGGATTTCTTCATTGCGGATTCGGTCAGCTATACTAACTCCGCATATTCTGCGAAGAAATCGCATCTCCACAGCATTCATCTTTCTTACATTCTTCTTCTGTGTTACCCACGTTTGGCTGCCGTATAACAGCGTCGGTGGCAAAACCGCATTGTGTACAGCCAAACGTGCAGCTATGCTGACGTTTCGCCGGCTCAACAATGCAGCCAAAGCACCGTTGACTCTGTTACCGGCAGCAATACGCCTTTCCACATCTATTTCGTATCTTTCGTCTCTGCTTAACATACTTCCCAAATATACCACTTCATTCACTTGTTCTATTATCTTACCATTCACGTTGATCTTACATTCTGTTCTTTCTTCATTTCTTTCAAATATCAGAACCTTCGTCTTATCTGTCTGCAAATCGCATTCTGATGATGCAATGAGCACTGCATCATCGGTATATAGCAAGCAATTGACCTTAAGGTCATCTACTTTCACTCCCATTTCACTGTCACGCCTTGGAGACAACTATCCAAATACAAATTGAACAACCAAGCTGAGCTGACATAATGCTACCTTGCTTAACACCCAATTGGATGTCAAACCAGGGTGACATGTCAGCTCCTACTCGCACACAGGCTGAGTAATCTCTGTAAAGAGACTTTACAGCCTGTAGCAAGGGTCCGCTCACATTGTATCGGGGCAGTATCTCCCATAATTTCTTTCTCACAACCCTGTCAAACGCCTTTTCCAATTCCGCAAAAGCAAAGAAAATCTTTTGGTTTAGGGTCAAAACCTTTAACGTGATTATGCGGAGGGAAAATATCTGATCTATACACCCTCTTCCAGGTCTAAAACCTCCTTGGGCCTCCCACAACAGCCTTTCAGATCTCTCTTGCATTCTTCTCGCTAGTATTTTAGCATAAACTTTACCGCCCAAGCTAATCAAACTGATAGCCCTATAGCTTGCACAGTCTATCTGTGAACCTTTGCCTTTATACAAAGGTACGATGTCTGCACCTCGCCAATCGTCTGGGACCTCTCCTGATTTCCAGCATAAATTGCACAAAAAGCAGAACAAGTCCAAGACGCGTGGCCCACCATATTTGATCATCTCGGCAGTCATTTCATCTGCTCCCGCAGCCTTACCACATTTCATACTCCGAATCGCGCTTTCCACTTCTTCCAAACTGTTTCACCATCATCATTTCACCATCGGCTACATCCGGCCTCAGCATTTTGCTGGTACTTAAGGTCGAGGCGTCCTCACATCCATACGTCTCCTTGTAGAATTCCGCCCACCGCTGCAAAACGTGTGCGTTAAAATTTCACCGCTCTTTGAAAGCACCCCTTTCATTCTACAGGTTACCGAACAACCCCGGGAATCACTAACTTGTCGCCAGAAAAGCTTCGTGTTTTCCCGGAAGTTGTTCGTCAACCTTTCATTCCCTTTCTCGCTCAAAATTTTCACGCTTCATCTTTATAAGTGCTTTCGCTTTGTGCTTCTGCAGCTTCACAGAATCACAGCTTTCAAGCTTCTTAGAAACCCTTTCTTGATATTCCTCTGTGATCAGTGGATCTTGAAGCTTCCAGCTTCTTATGCGGTAATTCGACTCCAAGCTAGGATACGTCGTGCGGCTGCGCCAACCTGCAAACAGACCTCTTATTCTAGCAAAGACTAGATAATGATCCTTTCCCAGATCAGCACCCCTAAACACTCGTGTGTACATAACTTGGCTTCGAATACGCTGATCCACTAGGAATAAATCAATCATACTTCTTTCTTCCGCTCGTTCCCATGTGTACATGAGAATTTGTTTGTATCATCGTGTTTGCCACAAACAAATTCCTCTCCTTACAAAATTCCAAAATAAGCTTTCCAGCCTCATTTACTCTCCTATCGCCGTACTTGCCTAGCAAGTTTTCGTAACCACTTCGCGCGGTTCCAACTACTAAGTTATTATTCCAATTTGAAACTGGGAATAGATTTTAATCCTAAAGCGCATCGGCTCAGATGTTATTAATATATAATGCTAAATTAATTAAAGCGGGTAACAATATGTAGAAGCGGGTAGCATAATTCGTACAGCGACGGGACGGTTCTAAAAGAATCGAGTCCTGCCCGTGTCGATGAATTTTATAAAAAAGTAACCACTTGTTTTGTGTTAGCTGATTCTATTTAGAAGTTTTTATGATAATAATTGGACAAAATGATTTTCTCATAAATCATTTCTCTCTAGTTTCCACGACCAAACTATCAAAATATCCAAACACTAAAAATGTATTTCAAAAATGCAAGGTCATTGTGCTAGTTGTTCTCTCCTGTGACAATAATCCATAATGGCCGATCGTCCTCATCCTCCTGCATCCTCAGTTCAGCGAATTACACTTATCTGTGTGATTCGCTCATTGATCTAAGTAAATGGAAATTATATCCGGGATATATTGTTGCTTTTGTATGGAATTTGATTAAGATAATGTATTTCTTTATAGAAGACATAATTTCTCTTCTAATATTTAAGGTTATTCAATAATTTTTAAGTAGGACACGCGCCTACAAATTTATAGTTTACAAATATTTCTTTATTCGGGTTTCGATCTTTTACTGTTATTAACTGTAATTATTTCAGATTTTTCACTAAACAGACTTTGGAGGAGACGGCACTTTTAATTTCAAATAACAATTTACGATTCTTAAAAAAAAGAATTTGTATTCAAATATCCACAACAAGCCCTTTCATATGATACTTCAATTTAACCAGTAGCTGCAATTTAAATGTCGACTCCAAATAAGACTATAGTTATAATTGTTTTATTACTTATACTTATACTATAAGATCTACGATGTATTTTGCCAAATTCATAGTTCTAGACCAACAGGAAGTACCCTTTAAGTGCGGAACCTAATTTATTGGTGTTTAGGTTGAATTCTGTGTATTGAGTAATCCTAATGACAACGTTTCTGTTTGTATATTGTGAGATCTGTGGCGTCACATCATAAAGATGAACAAAGAGTTATTTCGCTATATAACCTTAAATGTCAAAAGTTTTCCGTGTTGACATGTGACACAATGTTACAAACTTTACCATAAAAAACGAAAAACGGGACCGCAAATACGTAAAACTCTACGTGGTCTGCGTTAACTCAAAGAAATGTACCGTAAAAGCTGTAGAAGTGGCTTTAATTAACTGGCATTAATTGTATTTATTATAGTAGATATTTTATTTTATTACTGAAGCCCTTGAGGTGTTGTAAAGTTTAGGGCGTAGATAATTGAAATGCACACTAGTCCAGGTGTCTCTACATGACACACACCACATGACAAGAACAAGTCTGATCTTGTTTTCTTCTAATTGTATCGATTATCGTTCCTAGAGATGGAAGTATTTGCAACATCTGTTATTTAATCTATGGTAGCTTATGCACGGTTGTAAAATTTAATGGTTCACAATAAAGTGCTGGAACTAAGTCCGCCGGGCACATATGGCCGAGGTTATGGGGTTATTTGGAGTGTTTTTATTATTGCCGAATAAGCAAGACCGATTTGCGATCGGCCTCGCGTAAACCAATCCTTTGATGTTCAATCGCTTCATAAATTCATATCTGAATTGGTTATTGGCCTTAGGGCTTTATTGCTAACAAGATATTCTGTTTAGTTTATGTCAAGTGGCCTGTGTGAATTGACTTCAGGCAAAACGACCTATCTCAAATGGACAAGATATAAGCTGACTGGTATTACAGTTAATTTGTAAGTTTGTTTACAAAAAAAAACCTTAAAAACTGTATTCAAGGAGATCACGATCTATAAGTATTCCGTATATCCATTACAGATTTTACCTTTAGAGAATTACCTTTAATATATGGGTGAATTATCACTAATTGTTGGCATTTATCACTCATTGTTGATAATATAATTAGTATTTTTTATAGTAATACGAAGCTAAATTATAATTAATCATGTCCCATATACCCCACTGATCACGTCCTGCGCAGACGTGACGTGACACGATTGACAACTTCCAATGTCTTTCAATCAGTCCGTAGTTCCAACTAGAAATTTACAAATGCCATTGTCATATAATATCGCTTTAAGCTGTATCTACTACGAATTGTGTGTTAGTAAATGCGCTGTCATATACGAGTATAACGTATACAAAAACTTATTTATTTAAACAATAAACCTTTTTGAAGGACAAAAGGCTGGCAAATATGATGATTCACCTTTTCATTAATCAAATATTATTTATCAGTCCGTAGTTATTAATATGGACGTACAAGAAATGTGTAGTTCACCGGTTTATTCTGGCGGCTTTGTTTTAAAATTTATTTTTATAAGTAAAACCAAAAATAAAATATGGGTTTTGTCAAATAATATCATCACACGACATGTTTTGGATGTCTGTTTGTACGTCGATATGACAACATTATGTGGTACAAATGGGAACAAGTAAGAGAGGATACACTTATAAAATATGATAAACAAGTAATAATATAATTTAACTAAGTCTTTAGCAGATCCAGTTACATTGAAACTTTGCTTATAAAACTTAAAGCATAAAGTAATTGGATTTTCCAGAAATCGGAAACTGGGCAAAAAGTTAGGTATATAGTTTAAAAAGATTTACAGCTATAATAGCAAGAGCAGCCTCGGCCGTTATTTATTAGCTATCCTACGATAATTATAAACCTACGATAATACATTTATAACAAGACCAACAAAGACATGTTTCTTGTTAGAATGCAGTTGTCATTTTGGAAGCAGATATGTTTTGAATGACAATAAGATAGGCCTCTTAAATTTATTTTTTAGTTATTATAAGTAAGATATTATGTAACGAAACAAATCTATTCTCAATGTTGACTATGGGGCGTTCGTTATTCTGTACACGTTCGTTCGTTTACACCCCACTTACCAGTAAAATATCTGTAGTGAAGCACGCACGCACGCGGCGCACGGGCCCGCCTTTACAAAGCAATCGCCGTTAAGGGAAGCAATTTAAAGCGAAACAATAAGAACGTATTCGACGCACGACCGCGCTGACCGCCCGCACTCGACACCGGTAATGTATTCAGAACAATACAGAGGTGTTCCAGATTGTATAGGTATTGGATTTAAGGTTAATACCTATATTTATCTCTTCCAATACATCGCATTATTTATTCATTCTTGAAATGTGATTTATTATTTAAGTAGCAATCAACACTATTCACCTATAACAGTGTCAGTAAAACGCTCTAACAATTACAATGTACATTAAATCAGCAGATATTAATCTTATTTCTGCAGCCTGCGAATTTTAACATCCATTACGAATATCATTGCATAAATATTTTTTCCATTTCTCATGTGTAAGTACAATATTGTACCTTAAACTATTCAATTTATGAAATAATGTTGGATGTACGGTTTTGACAAGTGAAAGTGATATCTATTGAAGGGCGCGAGGGCGGAAAATAGCCATCAATATCCTTTCCTTCACATCTGATTCGTCACTGATTGGACGGCGGATCCGGAATTCGTTTTTATTGACTACACTGGTTTAAAGTACACTTGATGAGTGCAGTACACATCATACAGTGTTATGGATCAGTCCTACACAAACAATTTACCAAAAACTATTATCATTTAACCAAAGAAATTACCAACGAATTCAGTACATATTTTTCATATGCGAAATATTCTCGGGAACGAGTTTTATTTTTGCACGTCCAATTCGTTTGCCGTCCACCCCTTCCACCCCTTCTATGTAACTTTGTATCTCTGTCATTTCCTTCATACATTAGCAGTATTCACTACGTACATTGTTATTATATTTTTGCTTTCAAAGTTATTTATTTAAATAAAACTGTGTTGTTTAATTATTAGTGTCTGTACTATGGGTAATAATATTTTATTTGACATGTCTGCGATATTCTGCATCATTTAACAAGTTTTAAACAATTATTAGATTTAGGCTTGAAAATCTCACAATATTGTATACCATATAGTACCTCGCACAAAATTATAAAACTATACAGTAATGTACAAAAAACTATTGTCCTAAGGGTGTTTAAACCACTCCCGACTTTTGTTTTACTCGTATACAACATTTTTTTTAATCAGCGCCAAGCATCAAAGCCTACAGCCATAAATCCGTTGCACAAACTCCCAAGTATACAAGATTTACGACTACCCTATTCCCTAAGGGTAAACCGCTCCTTGTAATGAGAAAATGCTGTTCACCAAACGGATTAATGAAAAATTAAAAAAAAAATAACAAAGTAATGTAATGTTATTCCGGAGTTCGTCATTCACGGAAACTTGTTATTTAGATTACTTTAATGAAACATACATCTACATTACACCTTTTGTTAATTCTAATATTCACGTTATTATTAATGTTGAAAGAATTCACAAACGTTTAATGTTTGGTAAAGACAACAAAAAAAAACACATAAAAAAACCGCGTAAGCAAAAAAATATGAAGTCTTCATAATTATTTAGCTCTGTCTAGAATATTCTCTCTGAAAATCTTCGTTGTAAAAGCAAAACAATCTCTCCATCTCCTCATCCACTGCGACTACAATAACATTAGGACACGGGTTCAGCTCGGTGAACTTTAAAGGAACATCTGTGCTTGTGAAATAGACCGTTAATATTGCTGTGGTAGTTTTATATAAAAAGGAAAAGTACCATCGGAGTTCCGTGAGAATGTTGGTCTTCTATTTCAGATGACGATAGATGTATGGATCGTATTGTATATTTGTTTCACTCTCAACCTTCTACTTGTGTTATGATATTCTAAACCTAAATATTTTAAAAATTGTGTTTAGTATAAATCTATAGAAAAGTCAATTTATATTTTAGTATCTGTAGTTATTTTATAATATACCTAATATGACAAACATATTAGGATTAAAAATATATTTGCCAAATTAGTTAAAGTGGAAAACAGGGGCTGAAAGTAAAATTATTTATACACTGATGCCACCTTATTTGCATTTAATGTAGACGACCGCATAGGTACCGACTTGATAAAAAAAAATGTGTTTAACTTGTTTTATAATTGCGTTCATACGAAAATTTTTATTAGAGGATGAAGTAATTACGGAGTCCCCTCGGTCCCCTCGGTAGTCGGTTGACGCTCTCTGGTGTTTAATGAGTGCGTCACTTTTATGACATCATGTTTTCCCGAAATTCGAGCCAGGATTTAAGATCTCTGGACACGTTGATGCCAGATGGTAATTATTGATATTTTTAACCACTATGGGATAATTATTCTGATGTTTTATTCCACTTCTTTTCTTTTTCTTTTCTTTCCTTTTCAGAAATATTCTCATCTATTAACACATTCTCAACCATTTGGACATATGACAAAAAAATATTACCGTATTATTTTTATATCTCACAGATATTTTTGTTTCTGATTTCTAAAGCTGTATTATTAGTTTTCGGGTCAAATTTTTCTCTGAGGTTGTTTGTTATTTCATTTAACACTCAAAATATAATATAATGAAAGGATATTTTTTAGTTATAACTTTCCTTTTTTCTTTTTCCTGAGATATAAACAATAAACGAATTTACATTAGAAGCCGAAAATTCGAAAAGTATAAACATTTTCTAAAATTAAAATAGAACAATATGGAGTCAGAAATAAGAAAAACATAAACAGGTATAAACGATATAACTAAAGTCTTAAACAGAAAAAAATATTTCGATGTCAAATAAATTTCAATGGGGATTCATTTCAAATTCCATTAGAGCAAGGGACGTGAAGTAGGGATTGACATCTTGACGGGAGCCATGGAATTCGCTGACATTTACCATGAAGAGTGTCAAACGTGCTCAAATTTTATTATTTCATCAGATCAATGTTTGTTAAATTTTGCCGAGTACAAATTTGATTTTAAAATTATTTAAAGGTGCAATTAAACAATAAATCACTTATAAATCGTTTGCCAAAATATCAGATATTGAACTGGATGTAACATTACATTACGGTAATTATAATTAATAAAAAAATACAATTAATTATAAAATCATTTTCTCATACACCTTATGCTTATAATTTTTCTTTTCGGGATGGATTAGTGGTTCCGAACGATGTTCCGTGTTATACGAGTACCTTGCTTCCTTCCTGCGATGTGCGTGTACCAAGACGCAGAAAGCAAGTGTTTTTGCCAAATGTAATTTGGGCAGACAATGTGATATACGTCACATGATGTTCCCGTCAATCAATCGTCAATCGTCAATCGTCAATCCTCACATTGATTCATAATACGTTTGAATATTCTGTCACACGCCACGGTGTGGAGAATAAAAAGTTCCAATGCAGTGACTTTATTTTGCTCAATTTTTTTCTGAATTACTTGTATTTGTATTTCAAGACCGTAATTCAAATATTTCAATAACTTTGTGTCAAAATCGTAAAGTTCATTTCTTTCTTTTATTTATAAATATAAATAAATATTCAAAGTCATTTAAAATAATGTAGTATAACATTGTATCCCATGTAACATCCACCCAACCCAGCGCGCCGTCACACTAGTTAGTATTATACTTCACAAACTCATAGTTCAAGAGTATGTATAGATTTGGATATCGCTTCTTAGAATATTTGAATTAAATATAATTTTATAAACTTACCAATCAGTAAAGCTTTAGTAAACCCAGAACTGTGTAAGCCGGGACAAGTCTGAACTTCATAGATGACAATTGTGTGATTAATTACAGTTGATTCATATAGCTATTAAAAGTGAATTAATTGGTAATTCTATATTAAGTTGTTACTAAAATAAGCAATTAAAGATATTTTATACTGCCTGTACATTTAATACTGTCATCATATGAACATATGTTATACGGCAGTTGGCAGTATCGTCTTTGGAGAATTAAATAAAATAAATATTAAACGGCAACTTTGACTGCTCACTCCCGTCCTCCCTTGACTCGTATAGCAAGCTTTCTATCGTCACATAACATACATATTTAGTTATATGGTTATTATTATGTTAGTTTTATTGCAACTATTTAAAGTCAAAATATCAATTACGGTAACATTGCAAAATTGAAGAGTTATTGTCCAGTTGCACCGCTCCAGCGGATTGGTTCACAAAAGAAATGAGAAAAATCCATTAGCCCTTGTTTAATTTATTATTAACTTAAATAAATTTTAGTATTACCTCAAAGTCAGGCTATCCTATATATGTAAGAATTTATTTGAATGCGAGTAAAGTATGGTGTCGAAATATTACCATGACTAATAACGTTATCACTAGTTCTATCATGACCTCACATTTACAACGATTTAATGGATTGTGACTTTGAACATTACAATCCTTAATAATTATGTAATGCTTTATTTGTGACTACGAGTACGAGACTCAACATGCGCGGAGTCACTGACGCGGTGGTAGCGGTGGTAGCGGTGGTAGTGGTAGTCCTTAGTTCCATTCGATTGTCGTCTGTGAGGTGATATATTTGGACAATTTATTATAAAAACAAATCTCTAAAATAAAAACGAGTCCTGCAAGGGTACAAAAATGATATTTGTTTTAGTGTCTCGGAACTATTATTTTATGACTATTTTAGTGTTAATAATATGGAATACTTTTTTAAATTAAATGTTTGCAAGTTTTATGGACGTACGTACATTGCATTTCGTAACATATAAAGCGATGGTAGCGAATGTGTAATCTTTTTGTTGTGTTGTTTCTGTGGTTATTGACTTCAGTAATTACATTATAAATATTATTCTATATAAATACCATAGTTTTTAGATTTTTTTTTTTTAAACAGCAGTCTAAGTTTCTGACGCAAAATTATAACAGTTTTCTGTCTATACATTCAACCAGACCTATGGTAAGCTCAGTTATGGAGTAATTGTGATAAAGAGTAGAAACATAAAAAAAGTTTTTATAAATGACGAGCAAGCGAAACATATCGCCAAAATGGTCTATATTAGGAATAGCGTTTATGAATATGAATTGAGTTTAACTGTGTTAGTCGCTGCAGTAACTGACAATTTCAATTGTCCAATCAGTGGAGCTTTGTAATAATATCCGGAGAAGTAGGTCAAAATAAATAGTTATTAGTAATAGATATTAAATTCTATTATACTTACTTTAGAGTACATTTTTTGTGACGTAACATACTAACAATAATTAAAAGGATTATTAGTATTTAGGAGAGTATTTTTGTGCGCTCTCTCAACTTCCACATAATCGACATATTTACTAATTAAGAGAAGTGAAAAAAAATATTAATTGTGTGATGTCTTCACTGTACTGAGCCGAGTTCGTTAGGATTTAAGACTGTTACTCGTTAGTGATCGCTTAGACTCGTCAAGTTTCACGAGATGCTGTGTTAGGGATTTAAAGGTTTGTACGTGAACAATAGAGGGACGAAATTCGAAATAAGACTCCAAATCAAATCCGTAACAAATTTCATTTACCTCCAACACTCCACTATTCATAAGAAATCCCGTCATCGGAGAAGACGTGATTGTCAAACGTGACGCATTCGACGGCCTTTATATTTACACACTTGTAATACATTATTAGGTTTTATTTGCTCGGTAGATTTAAATTACGAGTACTTTATGTGTCAAATATAGTTACTGTCCTAAATTTAATATTTATTTCCATATTTTTAACATTAATAAAGCGTTTCCATATAATTATATGTCGTTTGACATTGTCACTAAACATTTTTAGTCATGTGAAGCTTATAATGAAACATACTCGTAGAATGAAAAATGAACCAATACGGGCGAGACCCAAAATAGGAAAATCTTTAGACCTTTGGACCTCTTGAAAGTCTTAATTGGTAGAGCGCCGGGGCCGTTTCTCTTGGGGTTGCAAGTTCCAATCCTGTCCCTGCAACTGTTCATTCTATATTTATTAAAAAGTAACACTATATAACTATCAATTAATGAAACTTTTCTGCGTCAGAAATATCAGTTAGTATGTAATATTGAAAATTTAAATTATATTACGTCAATATCAGTATCAAATAATACTCAGATCAAAGAGCAGATTTTAATAAAGTCGCGTCGCCATTTTGTAACACTGGCTGATCGGTTCATGTTCCATATCGCTCTATTTTAATTACTATTCGATTTGATTTCGAAATTTTAGGTAATTGAAATAAAATGTTTTTAATTGTTTTTGAGATAGTTTAATAAGTTATACCGAAATGCATCCTTATAATATATCAATACAGGCTTTCGTAATGCAGTGATAGAGCAAATATTACAATTAATTTTAAGTAAAATTTATGTTATTTAATAAATTTATGTAATCCTTCCTAAATTGTTATTAAAATGTTAATAAATTATTACGTAATAATTGCATTATCCAACTGTTTTAGTGGAATGGAATAGATTATACTAAAACTATACAACTGAAAACATTGAATACAAATCAGCCCGGCGCTATTGTATTGAAGCGCGTAATGGACTGCTAACTTTACAAAACGTATACAACTAAATTTCGAATGACAAATCACTTTCGGAGTTGAATTTTCATATTCAAATGTCGTGTAATTAAATGAGAATGGATGGGAATCATTTTGTCGCGTTGTAAAATTGAGCGGTTTGGAAACTGAGTGAAATGTTCGATCGCAAAACGTAGTTGATTCAATTATGTACGTTAATATCTATAGGTATACCATTATTTGTCATTTATAATATATTATTAAATTGTATGTTCCAAGTCTGATACTCTTATATGTTAGTTAAAAATATTAAGAATATTAAGAAATTAAGAATCTTGCACCGATTTATTGACCCTCCGATAAAATATGAAACGAGAGTAGAATGTCGCCTGTTTTTTAATACAATATCTATCCGGGAGTTTATGAGGTAATTAAAAGTTATATAAGAATTGAAAAATAAACGTCCTCCGATTTATACAAAATGACTTATTGGATCTCATATCTCATGAATAAATTCAACGAAGTTAAAGTTTAGTGGAATGTGTCATCGGAGTCCTACGATTTATTAAAGTTTCCAAATTGCATATGATATAAGTTCCTCGGCACCTGCTTTAAAGTTTCTTGCTAATTGAATGTTGCTTCAATAGCTTGAATTATGCATGTACAGGAGTTCTCTAACTGTGATTACACTTCTGATACGGATGCTTTAACTTCAGTAGAACATTGTCTAAATGCGGTGCGATACGATACGATACGATACGATACGATACGATACGATACGATACTTCGTGGTTCTTATCTCTAATCTTTGTGCAAAATGAAATAATTGAGAGTAAAATTCTGCAAACGACTGTGGCGTTACATTGTAATTACATAGCGATCAAATTGTCTTAAACAGTTTTAGAACAGGTGGTAATTGTGCTGCATGTTTGTTTTCTATATCTCGGTAGCCTCGTAACTTTGAATTAGTTTACAGTTTATTACGGCGTATAAACATATTTGGCAATAATTTCAATGCAATGCAAACGGTGCAATATTGTCGATAAACGGTCAACAAATAATATCAAGTCATTATATAATTATGTTACAATAGATGATAACCTTACAAAATATAATATTATTATAAGTAGAATACTTCCTTATTGTGTATATTGAATTGAATTGATTTCTACTATTCGATTACCATCAAATATAATCACAATAGGGTTACACTTGTCTGGATAAAATTATAGGAAAATAGAAGACTAACCTTTGGAACTTGTAAACAAATGGCCGACGGTGGACCTACAATGGTAACATCTATATCAATTTTGGCAAAACGCATATCGGAGTTAAAGCAAAATTCTGAAACTAAAATGGTTAATACAAATATATTGGTTTTCAGTCTGTATGTAAATGTCGTGAACATATGTCTTCAAGGCCGGGCCTCGCACGCGATGCACCGCCCATAATAATCCACGTTTGAATGTTAAATATATCAGTCACAAGGATTATAATGATATCAGATGAGATAATATATAGTTTATAAGTTTCTAGCTAAGGACACGTGAAAAGTAGCAGAGGCCCTTATGTTTGCTGGCCTGCTTGGTTTATACATTAAAAGTACTTTGAACGTTGCCGTTTTGACTTGTGTTGTTTTGTGACCGATCATGCTCAAACTTTGTGTAACAATACCTTTTTTATATTTGCGGTAATTAATGTACTTTTTTAAAGCGATACTTTATAAGAGGTTCTAAATTACAAGTTAAAATATTAATCAGCAATTCTATTAAAACACTGCCCTCTGTTATTTTATTCTTTGGCGAGACTTCAAACAGTTCACAAATCAGTTGGTACGATACAAAGAAATGCCTTTTAAAGTTATTTATATTGTTATTTTCGGATCGCGACTTGAATTGTTGTGTTTATGTTAGAGAGCATGTGGGTTTAGGTATTCCGACTCCGATGCCGTTTAAGTTTTATTCCAGTCAATGACACTGAATGTTTATTTGGTACAAGCTATTGGCTATAGTTGTCGGCGTTCGGTTACACCTTATATAAAATTTATAATATCTTTAAAAGCACGTTACAAGGTGAACGTATTTTTGTATATTCTATGCTGTAGGTATTTTAAAAGTCAATTTTCTTGGGACATCTTTTTTATAGTATTATACTATGTGGTGTGTGAAGGTATGGGGAGCATGTCTCAACACCGTGCGACACGGACACATTATTTGTTAAAATGTTCCGAATATTTGACATTTCTTTACATAATTATAGGCATTACGCTGCACAACCATACGAACTACAACAATCACATTAATTGATAATTTTAAATCCACCCAATTATTTTTAACACTACAGACAACAAATAAGAGCGGATCATACCAATTAATACAATTACAGTTTTTTTCATTGATGCGGGATAATAAGCTTATATTGTGCTCAAAATAATATTAAGAACAATAAGTTTACTTACAGTTTTAACGAGTGTCGTTAATCTTTACGTATAATATAATGCTTCCAAACGATCCAATCGCATGTCGACTGTGCAACTATATTCTATTGTATTGTACTAATCATTTCATTTCATTCAATAATCATTTTCTTTTAATTAGTTTATTCCTATATTTTAATATTTAGTCTACGAATTATTTTATATTTCTAATAAATTTAATAAGACTGATAATTCTAATAACAACCTGTTACATGTGCTGTGACTGAATATTATAATACTAGATGTTTTTTGTACTTTTATATAATTTTAACACATTCAGCGACGTAATCAAAATACGACAATTATATAAACAATTAAACAGTTTTCTAGTAATTTCAGTGGAGTTTATGTCTGCCGCATGTTGTGCGCCGGATCGACCCACGCTGTATACGCACGACTTTAATTAGATCTTAATTAATCAAGTCAGTCGATACAATTACATTAACATAATTAATTATAACAGTTTAGAGGATTAGGTCATGCGTTACTTAGAAATAAAACCAGACTAATGCTTTGAACACGTATGAAATTATTACATTTTGTTTAAACGTATATTTATTTACTGAAAAACATCGAACAAACATTTATTTTATTATTTTAGTGATAGTGATCGGGTTTGACGGTCCATTTGGGATTCCAAGAAAAGGGCCGATACAATTTATTTGTTGCGCCGCCATTGAAGTACATTTGTAACTCCCTCATCGGATAGATTATAATAATTGCACTTCATTTTCCTTATCGATGAATATTATATACTTTGAGACATGAGTTATACGGTTGAATGGGATGTTTGGATGTTTGGATGTTTGAATGTTTGGATGTTTTTATCCACAATAAAGCAGTTCAAATGGCCCCTGGTTAGTATTCTATGAGCGCAAGTACGCTTAATGCTAGGTTAAGTATGGGACTCTATTGAATGATTGGAAATATAATATATATGAAATAAATGAAAAGAATTTTCAATATTAATTTGACATTGACAAAAAAGAAATATCGACCATTCAGACGTGTACTGAAACACGTTCCGAATTACGGCTAACTAGTTGTCAAAGGATTCCCGTTTCGCACGTTCTCGTTTCATGTGCAGGGAGACCATGTTAGACCACGTTATCGTATAGCTTTCGACTAACATTAACTAATAATAAACAAACATCTCTAGATTTCTATACTATAGCTTATATTTTAACTTGCGCGTTACGCGTCCTTAACCGAAGTAATGATAGTGTCTTAGATTAAGGACAAGATAGGAAGAAGTATATTTGTGAATATATATTATTGTTATTTACTTTTTAGATTGGATTAGCATCTTTTAAAAATAAATTTCAATATATAATATAAAGTTTGTCCGTAAAAAAAAAAACTAATGGTTGACTTATACATATCTCACCGGCCTTTTAGCTGCTGGGCATAGCCCTTATTGATTCCAGCCTTTTTGGTGGACTTTTGGATTTGTTTTTCAATGTTTTTGGGCGACGCCACGTGAAATTGGGGTCACGGTGTATGCGTTTAGAATTGCCCGTGCGATGATTTTTGCTTTGATATTTGTCAAATGTTTGCGTTGGTTTGCGTTGGTTTGCGTTGGTTTGTGTCGTCCAAGTTCACGCGGTTTAATTCGGGTATAAGTATCGACTTTGAACTCGAATTCGTTTCATTCGTTGCTTTGATTTGCATCGCAGCTGTGGTTTTGTTTGCTTTGGAAAACTAGTATTTAGTTTCTTTATTGAAAGATAAAATCATTTTTGTATTTCTTTCATGTACGGATGACTCTATAGTCGATTGATTGTATATAGTAATCAATGAGTAGTAATCGGCAATCAATTATCAAATGTAATAACATTAATAAAGTATATTTCATAATTATTATTAATTTTACATTATATTTTTTTCAATAATTTTAAATTTTGTAGTATATAATACAATTCGAAGACATATCTATAGGCATGTAGACACCGTGCAAAAAGTTGAAATAATTCAAAATACAGACAGAAAGTAATAAATTTCCATATGATACTCTTTTTATCGGAGAACGTCATAATGTGACATGTGACATGGGACACCAACAAAAGTTAAATAATTATGAATGTATAAGTATAGTGATTACACCCAAATACTTATTTGTGGATCAGCTTTACGCGATCGGGAGCGGTAATAACAAACAGACTGTGGGATTGCGTAACGAATGATTCATGGAAAATAATATTTATGGTTGGTTTAGGTAAATCTATTTCTATACATTATATTTATCGCTGTAATGAGGGTCAGCGTGGTCAGCTTTAAGGAATGTCGCACACCGAAACATTCCACTCTTAATAACATTGAAATTTCAAGTCTAAAAATGTTTTTTTTATTTAATGACGCCGTACTTTAACCGATATTTAAGCAATTTTTTCCCAATAAAATACCTCCAGTATTAATATTGCAATATAAGATCCAGAAATATTCAATATTAATACTATAATTGTTTGCTTACACTAAATACACATATAGAAATAGTGTTTAAAGTAAGCAAATAATTTTTAAGTTTATTCTATACCATTCGTATACTTTTAATAAATATTTTCTTTACTACATGACAATAACAACAGAAAGAAGTAAAGTAACAAAGATAAAGCCTTTTGACTTAGACATAATATTTTTGTTAGAGTTCTGTAGTTCACTAAGAATATAACCTTACCCAATAGTTTTGTTATGTCGCTCCGTTTGTCTGTCTGCAGCCCACCTCAGAGATATTTAGTATTAGAAAGTTGTAAATATATCATATCAGTCACGCCGATAAAGTGGTAGAGTCCAATTTAAAATATATTTTTAGGGTAACTCTACAAATATAGCAGGGTTATATTTTTTCTCGAGTACCCCATGATGTGGGTACCGTTAGATACGTCTTTGAAAGTACGGTGGGTTTGCAAAAAACATTTTTCGTTTCTGAAATATCAAGTATTAAATTATGAATTGTTATTAGATTCAGGTGTCTCCTAAAGGTTTGTTTTGGAGGTGTGAAAAAGTTACGCCATTCACGATAGTACGATATATTACAAGATTACGAATAGTCGGTTAACTTAAAGTATGTACTTCTTTGCACATGCAGGTTACAAACTAGAAAATAGATTAACATATTGTACTACAGAATTGTTTATCTTACAAAGATCTACCAACAGTTCGCTAGTGTGTATGTCTATCTATCTATCCATCTCGGACCAACTAAGGAACCCTACATTGCGCTTTTTTATTTTAATAAACATTGTTAAATAAAAAATAATCCTTGTCTACAATTTTTATTTTGGAGAAGGAAGAACGAGCGTCACAATTGAAAAACACGAAAGTCAAAACAATTTCTTTGTTTAATAAAATGTGACGAAGCTTTAGAAATGATTTCGTTTTTGTTCCTTTGAATATATTTTTAAGTTGTTAATTAAGTTGATTTAAAAAGGCGCTAACAACGACAAAGGCAGTGCTTCTTTGGCTTTACATCAAAATAATAAATACAATATATTATTAAAAAAATAAGAGTTTTATAATGTTACCAGTTGTTACATAATATGATTTCTTTAAAACATGATTCCAAGTAGTGTTACAAGTTTTAGTCTCGTACGAAATATTCCTAGATGCGTTAATTGGTCAGACATAATATTTTTATAAGCTTACATTTATATTTGAGGTGATGGCAGTAGAAGGTTACCGTTGAACCATCTATCTATGCTTATGCTTATAAGAAACGCTTATGTCGGCGTGAACTTAATATATAACTTTTCACAAAATTTATAGAACGACTAAACTTCGAGTGAGGGCTATCTCGGGTACGGTTTTATGATTTATGTGTTCCTGTCCTAAGAAGGAAAACAAAAAAAAAATTGTTAAAATCTGTATTTTATTTGCGTTATCACAAAAAATAATTTACTTCGTCGTCAAGAAAATTTGAGATAAGAGCTCCGTGAAATTAATTATTTAGACGGAGTTACGTGTAATTTATTTTTATAATTGACGTGTAATAGTCGTCTTGGAATACTGCTTCAGTATTTAATGAGCTACAACAGCACCGCATATTTCAATTAACTTATTGATAACTCACACTTCGTATGATGGTATAACTAGTCTGTCGAAAATAGTAGGAGAACTTTAGAGAAAAACAAATGCTTTTGTAAGAAATTTCTTAAGAAACTGGCTTTAATCCGTTATTTAACCATAGATTTCTATAGATTTCATATCACCGTGGGGAGATGTCTTATAAAAATATGAAACATATTTCTTAAACAAATAGGTATAAATTTGAACACTTGTGTATTTTCTATCTTTTTTAAATAAGAAAAATAAATATCTTAGGGTAACATTAGTCAAGTTAACGGATAAGTGCTTTTACCTGATTTGTGGCGCGACTATTGACGTCAGGATGGATCTCTAGTAATGTTGCTCTTGGGAATATTGGGTATAAACAAACAACGGAAAGAATAAAATATGTATACTGGCTGTTACATACATAAATACATGCGAGTATGTTTCGTTTCGGGAAGAGTGGGCATCGAGCATACGGTCTATCTGTTTGGAAGTAATGATGTTGCCCAAAATATTTGAAAAATATAATGGCAAATGTTATTTAATTATCAATCGTTAGGACTAACATAATGTATCATTCTGTACTTTCCTTTATTTCTATCGAGAGAAGGAACTGGAGGAACAAAAGGATCTAGATATAATAGTTAAACGCTCGTTTTCTGTGAGAGAATGGTATAATGATAATATTCTAACTGAACCAGTCCCGCATGCTAGTACACGTACCAGTTGCATATCTGGTCTGGAAATCTAATTTGAGGAGTAAAACTGACTTTAGGATTAAAAGAACCAGGAAAATAAATCCAATTAAGTTTGGAATTTTAAAAAATCTTTAGAAGTAGGCTAAGTTCCCTAAGAAAGCAGTTCACTTAATCGACATCTCATCATCCGATACGCTAGACAGTGTCACCAAGTCTCATGCTATCCAACATTACGCAACGCCCTCTCCCAATATTATTCAATTCACTGAATGAATGAATAAGACGAACATTCTAGCGATTACTTCTGTTTCCGAAGAGATTGTATTAATCGTAAAATGATCATCTCTATAATTGACATAATAATTACTCGCTTGATCGCGTGATCACTCGCTTCTTTAATTCTTTTGTATATCTTTCATTATTTTATATAACATTTCCTTCCATCGGGAAGGACAGTCAGATTATTCCATTACCTAAAAAAATAATCTAAAATCTTTATTTAATTGTCATAAAATTTCTCCCGTTTTTGTTCAAGATCCTTAATTCTTAATTCTTTATAATCTGCTTTCCGTCCTGGCCAAATAGGGACTAGTACATTTCTTAAAATCACGGAGCGTGGCATGAAACATCCTGAGGAGGACTACACGCATTTATTACCGTTCAATTCTGATGTTTTTCTAGTCTTTTTAGGTTCTCTTAACATATCTCCTCGGGTTGTTTCTATGTATTCTTTATTCCTTTCTGCGGATGTACAATATAGAATATTATTATTAGTCTTGTATCAGATTTGAAAACTTATTATTATTATTAAATTTATATACAGTGGGTTAATATAAAACTGTTTTTTTTATTATAATTATTAAGTTTAAGTGTTGGCATGATTACTTTAACTATAAAAAACTATCGTATCGTTAGCCGCTTAATTTAATTTAAGCGTTTTTTTTAAAATAAGATGAGGGCAAACGAGCTGGCCGGTCACAGATGGACGTGATCACCGCCGCCCATGAACTCCTGCAGCATCCGAGGATTCACAAGAGTATTGCCGGCCTTGAAGATAGGAGTAAACGCCTTTTTTGAAGGTACCGATGTCGTACCGATCTGGAAATACTGCCGAAGGGAGTTCCTTCCACAAGCGAGTGGAACGTGGAAAAAAGGTCCTTGAGAACCGCATTGTAGAGGATCGCCACGTACCCAGGTGGTAAGGATGGTAAAGAAGTCGATGGCGCGCTATGCGGTGATGTAATTGGGCGGTAGGCATCAGATCAAATAGCTCATCGGAACACTCCCCGTGGTAAATGCCAATGCCAAGGAATTCAGTCGTTCGCAGAGCACTGGGTTCCCAACAATCCAAACGGCTCTCCGTTTTACGCGGTCAAATGGTAGAAGCTGATATTGGGGTGATCCGGACCAGAGATGAGAACAGTATTCCATGTGTGGCCGGACTTGCGCTTTGTAAAGCGCAAGTCTTTGGCCAAGGTTGAAATACTGCCTCGCTCTATTGATCACTCTCAATTTCATGGAGGCCAACTTGGCCTTGCCCGAGACCCAGTATTCTGATACTTGGCGAGGCAATGAGGGGGGTGCTTTCGAAGAGTGGTGATACGACAAATGGGGTTTTCTTAGTGGTAAACGCGCAAACTTGTGTCTTCTCGGGATTGATCTGCACGTGGTTCAGTTCACACCACTCAGAGACCATCCCCAGGGAGGTCTCTATAAAAGACACAAATTTCTTTCGGCACTCGTCGACGTTTTCTCGAGAGAGACCTGCACGGCCGGAATATACCGCATCCCCAGTGCTGTCATCCGCAAAACAATGTATGTTGGAAATATCCAAGATATCATTGATATGCAGGAGGAACAGAGTTGGGGATAGCACGCAGCCTTGGGGTACCCAGCATACACGGGCTTGGGGTCCGAGCAAAAACCATCGAGAACAACCTGTATGCTCCGCCCAATGAGGAAGCTGGTGATCCACTTGCATAAACCCTCGGGAAGCCCATAGGAAGGTAGCTTCGAAAGAAGCCCCTTGTGCCATACACGATCGAAGGCTTTCGCCATATCCAGACTAACTGCCAGACCCTCTCCCTTGCTTTCAATAACAGCTTCCCAATGGTGCGTAAGGTATAACAGAAGATCACCAGCCGATCGACCATGGCGAAAGCCATATTGCCTGGTGGTGATCCTCGAGGTACGTCAGGAGTTGCTTATTGATTATGCTCTCCATTACTTTGGAGAGAAGAGAGGTAATGGCGATAGGTCTGTAGTTAGCTGGGTCCGAGCTATCACCTTTTTTAGGGATCGGATGGACAAGGGCACACTTCCATGAGACCGGAACTACGCCTTTAAGGTAGGAGTACCGAAATAGGCGCGTTAGCACTGGTGTCAACTCAGGGACACATGTCCGTAGCACAATTGGAGAGATACCATCTGGCCAATTCGACATATGAACTTCCAAGGAAAGGAGGGCTTTTCGGATGAGTTTTTGCCGAAAAACTATTTCCGGCATTAAGCTTGGACACCGCGGGATGATACGCGGTGTCTTCTCTTGGTTGTCCAAAGTTGAGTTTCAGGCAAAAAGAGTGCCCAAGAGGTCGGCTTTCTCTATTGCCGTGTGGGCCAAAGAGTCGTTCCCAGTGTGCAGTGGCGGTAGGGATGGCTGACAAAAGATTCCCAAACTGGCTTTGGAAAGCGTCCAGAACTTGCGCGTGCCAGGCGGGTTCGTTGCCAGCTGATCCCGAATTTTGACGACATGCTTGAACTTTGCTCTAGCAATTTTTCGTTTGAAGAACCTGGAGGCACGATTATATTTCTTCTTCAGAACTCTAGAATTCGGATCCTCAGTGACTAACGCATTAGCCTAAGTTTGATAAGCCTGCCGTTTGCCAGGTACTGCAGCCCCGACAGACGTATCAAACCAAAGCCGCGATCTGCCACCAAGTGGTACCACAGAGCTTGGTACAAATAGTTCCATGCCCTGAAGTATCACATCAGCTACAGCCGCAGCGCAGTCACTAGGATCAATGGAAGGGAAACAAATCGCCCCCCATGGGTAGGATGCAAAAAAGGACCGCACTCCATCCCCATCCGCTGACATGTAGTGCCAAACGCTTCGAGGCGCAGGTCTTGTGCGAGCTGGACGTTCAATGGGCACCACACTCCGTACCAAGCAATAATTGCTCTTTTGGGAAGTAATTGAACGTTTTTGATTTTTAATTGTAAAAAAAGACTGAATACAAAGTATTGTTATTGCTTACAGAGCGACATAGTTGCATTGCGATAAATATAGTTTAATTAACATTTATAAAGTACGTAATGTATTTTATTTACCTTAAGTATCTACCTTATGGATTAAAGTGTAACTTAAAAATTATGATTTTTTAAGTAACTACACTTATTATTTGTTTTATTTTTTTTATTCATTAGGGATCGCCCTCTCAGTTAAGTAAATAAAATATTTTAACACATATATAGTAGCGCTGAGTAAAATCTAAATGAACAAACACATGGCGCACGGAGCTCTCATATGTTTTAGTTTAAATTAAAAACGGACGTGACCTATATCTTATATGGGAATATAAATAACTTAAATGTGTTCATAAAAGACAATAGGAATAATGAAAATATTAAACTAACTAGTATTCTATTGATATATTTAATACTGGATTACATTTGTCTATGTTTTTATGTAAGATTTGCGTCACCTCACCATTAGTTGGAAATAAATAAAAAAATTACTATAATTAAAACTAAAAACTATGGATTGTTAAAAAATCAGTCGTGACAATGTTTTTTTTTAGAGTGAAGGGAAAGTGGACGAGGATGAGAGAGCAAATGAAATCACCGCAGTTAGTTTGAAAACAAAAAAAACTAATTTATTAGACACTTTTAAGAACTGAGTTTTTAAAAAGAGAGTTCCAAATTATGGAATATGTTCACATAATTTTCTACAAAATGGTAGGTTGGTATTAAGTTTTTTTTGTTAATTTGAAAAGAAAAAGGAAAAAAGAGTTTAACAGTATTTAAAAAAAGAGGTAAGATAGTATGGATCGTCAAAATTATAATCTGATTCACCCCAGACTTGTGGGTCTCGCACAGCGCCGTTGGCAGCAAACTTTGAGACATCATAAATAATTCTTTTAACTCTGTCACACGCACATCCCGCTGTGAGTGTTGAGGAATAATTTTGGTGACTTTGGAAAAAAATGTTGCTTTTCAAGTAGCAGTTTGACAAGTAACTTGAGCTGAATTCCTTTTGTAGATGTAGATTTCTTTACGATATTTTTCTTTATAGACCGCGATCGGATTAAATAAAAAATAATATAAAGTAATTTTGTTTCATTAACTTTTAACTCTTCATAAAGTGTTTTCTCTGCACGTGTTATATTAAACTCGTATACGTATTATCAAAGCCCTTAAGCCAATATAAAATCCCGAAACAAACTCCTCACTTGAGCTTGAATTATTTTATAAAGTGTGTAAATTAATTTGAAACTCAGCACTCATTACCGTTAAACTTCTAACAATATAACGTAATACAAGGCCGTGCGAGTTGACTGTTGACTGTTATCGAGAACGCACTTACAGTATGTCGTTAAGACTTTTGTAAGATGTCGGTTAGATTTAGCGTAATTTTTTTCACTGTATCTTAAACACTAGACCGCACTTTAAACTAAGAACTACGTATGAAGTTTAACGATTTTTGATCAAATAAAAAAAATATCCTTCGAATAATCATTACATTACCAATAATCGTTTTATAAGTTTTTAAACGTAACGTACATGAAGATATTTTAATAGGCTACGCGACACCAAACGATATTCATTCATCACAAAAGTTAGCAAAGCACTTTGGAATTAATTACAATTTACAAGAGTAGATGAATAATTGTAACCTGGAGCGTGAGAGGTACGAGGACGTCGATGACATATGCTGATGATGAAGATGGTAAGTGCTGAGATGTAGTCGGATACATTTAAATATTTTTTCGTTCCTTTTTTAATTTTAATAATACATTATATTTTAATCTTACTTATGATATATTTGGGAATCCGTGTGAAAGAGCAAAACATTAAAATGACATAGGGGCGATCTGCGGGGTTTATTATAGATCCCATAAACGAGGGTCCCGCTGCGTTTGCGAATCCCAATTGGCTTAATGTGATTCATAATAAAACAATAATATCTTTATGAAGTATCATTTTTAAGGGTAATAGTGTTTTTGTCGTATTAATTATTTATTTAACGCTTGAATTTATAGGCGCGGGGATTAAAAGATGGCAACAAATGCTTGTTTGAATATGTGCGGGTCTGGTCTGGTCTGGTCTGGCTGGTGAAGGGAAACGTCTGGTGGTAGTTTTATTATAGTTTTTTTCCATACTCCTTTTCCATAAAATATAATTTTTGTCTTGCATAAGCTTTAAAGTAAAGGTAACCTACCTTTATTTCATTTGCTAGAATTCAAGATCATTTGCCAGTGAATCCACAACCGCATTCCGTCTAACTGTTAAGACATTGACGGCTCAGTTCCGAAATTATTCACAGTTTAACTAGCAATCGCTTCCAAAAGCCAACAATTACCTGTCGAAGCCTCTGACAAGATTTTCCAAACAGATTTGAAACCAGTATTAACATATCAAAGCCATCTCGTTCACGCGAATTAGCAGCGAAGATTTGAACGAATGTAGCTCTTATTTCCAAACACTGAATACTATTTTGATATAACAAATACTAACAGGAACACTCGGATTCAGACACTTAATACATAGTACATTTATTTTTATAATTTTATCGTTTATCAGGAAACGATGCTTAGAAATTTAGATTCCCTTGTAATTTTGAAATAATTACATTATTTTATCTTTAAAATACTATTGAATTATACAGTAAATTTATTATTTTGTATCCCGAACTAGAAACCCAGCTGTAAAAGCAATTTATTTATAGTAAACGTTCGGAACCGTAAACCGTAGTTGTTGGTCGAGACGAGAGCGGCGCGCGCGCACGCATTGCTATGGAATTCGAAATTCAAACTTGACATTTTAAACTGTTTACGTCTGTGTGTTTTTGAAAAATTGTGAATCAACTTTTCTGTGATATTAAAATTCTGGATTTTTAATGGAGTTGTACCAAGTGAGTTATATGAAATTTATTAATATTTTATTATATTTAGATTTCAGTTAACATGTGTAACTTAAATAATTATTGACAATTAATATCATCTAGTAATATTGTCATCAAAAGACATACTTAATATAATCTTTTAATAAAGTAATGTAATGGCTGTTTATATTGTCTCATGGTGTTGTCTCGTGTACTTGCATAACATAAAATAAAAGTGTAGTTTACTATGAAAATAATAAATATACATATTTTATCTTCAGCTTTACGCGTAATATCGACTGGCATACTATGCAGCCTGGATTGGATAGTCTAAATTGGTGTATATAGAAAGCTAAGAGAGAGTACTTCCTTCCAGTTGTAGTTGTAGTTGTAGTAGTTTGCAAAAGTTGCCTTGACTACTCCTGCAGTTTTGAATTTATAGAAATTACAACAATAGAGATGTCGAGACGAGTGAATAAATGTGTTATAAAATTTCTTATTTGGCCCAGTGTGATCTTCTTGCACCGATGGAAATCCTAAAACGCAATGTATAATATAATATAACTGACTATTGGGGTAAAAATCTTTTTTCTTTTAAGTTATAGTCTAACTTCGCATTTATAATAAACGCCCGTTTCTGAAACATATTATTTTAAAGCTGAGATGAAGTGTATAAGAGATAAGTGCGAAATTCTCTTATATTACAGAGCATTGATCAGGCAAAAAATTAATAAAACTGAAGTGTCTGCTCTATTTTTATTCGCACTACGAGTACTATTTAAATGTTTACAACAGTACATAACACGTAACTCAACTCTTGGTCAACTCTTGGTCCAGTGCTTTTCACTCTTTACTGTGCTGATATTATTAACAATATAAAACATTGCAAATATCATATTTACGCAGATGATATACAACTTTATATCTCATGTAAACTGTCAGATTTCAATATCTTAATTAATAACCTTAATACTGATTTAAAAAATATTGCAGATTGGTCTGTTTCAAATAATCTTATTTTAAACCCTAATAAAACAAAATATATGATACTAGGAAGCCCTTTTCAAATAAGAAAAGTGTCTTACTTAGCACCATCCATAAAATTACATAATATGGAGATAGAACGCGTATCCGAATGTAGAAACCTAGGAGTTTTAATGGATGAACAACTAAGATTTAAAAATCACGTGAAGCAAACGATTCGCGCTTGCTTCTATCGCCTAAAGATAATGTATCGCATAAGAAAATATTTAAGTACAAAAGTACGTATTATATTGTGTGAGTCTCTTATTCTGTCAAAGCTAAATTACGCCGATGTTGTGATAGGACCTAGACTTTTGGCATGTACCAAGCGTCTCATTCAGTGTGTTCAAAATGCTTGCGCAAGATATTGTTTCAAAATTCCTCCGCGTTCTCACGTTACACCATTCTTAAATAATGCCCACATGCTGAAGATGGACTATCGTCGACAGTTACATTTTGCCACACTACTGTTTGGGATAATTAAATATAAAATGCCTCCATATCTTTATCACAAATTAAAATGGGTTGGTGAAGACCGGCTTACACATTATACAAGAGCTACGTCGAACATGCGAGTATGCCTCATTTTAATACAGCAGCTTTTCGTGGTAGCTTCAAATATACGGCAACTAAGTGCTGGAACAACCTGCCCCCTCCTCTTCGTTTATTAAATATGATAAACGCATTTAAATTTAAATATAAATCATATCTTATCAATTTACAATTAAATAATAATTAATTTTTTGCTTTGACTTAAACTTTATATAATTAGTATTGAAGTGGTTTATATCCTTTATGCGATCACGTTGTTCCTTTTATCTACTGGTTATATTTCCATATAACATATCTAGTATTTTTTTTTACTATTTTGTGATTTAGGTTCATCTTAAGATAAATACATATTCTATGTATATTGTATGTGTATGCGTGAATGTATATAGATATATTTTTCTATGTTCTTACTTAAATTGTGTGTATATATATGTATCTTTATAATATTATTATATTATTATTCTTTATAAAATACTTATTTTAAAGTGACAGTTCCTGTTTTTTTTTGTTTTTCTGTTTTGTTTTTTAATTTATAACTATTGTTAAGTTAAGGTTATATTGTTATTGTCATTTTCAATGAAGGCACAGTGCGACCAGGCTCAATAAATGGCAGCCACAGAATACCAGCGTTTTCTATTCTCAACATATGCTGAGTGGTCATCCAATTCGGATGATATAGAAAATATTTTATTTATGTTAATTTTACTTTTATTTAATTTCTAATATGTGTACCTAATAATCTATGTTATCCGAATAAAGTGTTTTGATTTGATTGATTTGATTTAATACAGGTATGTCGTGAAATAATGTTATGTATTGACTTTCTTGGGTGCATATAAAGTAAACATTAATATTTTTTTTCATAGAGAGGAAAGATAAATAATATACGGACAGACGGAAACATCGGCCAATAAAGATTTATGGTTACAATTAATATCAATAAGCGTATAAAAGCGGAAACATGGGAGATAAGAGTGATTAATGGGAGTCGCTGTTCACTCCGCTCTTCACCTTTCCATTTTATCTATGCTTCAAGGTATTTATAGATACTTCATTAACTCCTACATACTTCGTTTGAGTCGTGGGCGTTGTGATGGTGACAGAGGCGTCACCGGACCAGCCGTCGGACATAGTGTCTTTTACATCGCATCGGAGCATCGGATTTTTATTTCGATGTTTCTATACTTCATATTCCACAAATAATACTATTTTATTACTTTTATTCGTCATTTTCATTTATTTCTAAATTGATCTGTACTCTTTTTTAGTTTTATTGAAATATAATAAAATATCTTTCTAATATATTTTAATAATTGGTATGTAACATAAATAGTTCATATTGTTCGTACGTAGTAATAAAAAGCTTTATCTACAACAATGTCTTCTATTATACGTAAAAGTTTTATTAGATATAATAAACTTCATCGCAAAGCCAAATATTTCGTGATTCGCGTGATCTATCAAAGTATCAGTGCGAATCGTTTATCAGAGGATGTTTCAAATTTAACAGGTAGATAGTTACGCGCGAGTGAGGGGACTAGATATGTAGGCTAGAATCGTCAGGTTTGTGAATCACTGCCAAATATAGGATATAGAATAACTGTGGAATGTAGAATATTTTGACACAGAAGTTGTAGGGTTCATTGCTGCGAATATCGATGAATTTTTCATTCTATTTGTATCTAAAATTTATTATGACTTTTAAAATTTACATAATATAATATTAACATTTAATAAATAAATTGTTTTCAACTGACTTGTAACCGAATTTGCGCTGGAATGTTTTTTTTTGTTTTCGTTTGTCGGATCAACTAAAATATTTGTAAATATTTTTCTAAAATTTCGTATACCCTCCGAAACATTGTACACTTGTAATTAATTAACTATCTTGGGGTCCCGGGGTGCTGCTAACGGACGGATGGTGAAGACACATTGAAAGAAATAATAAATATAATCACAAATTTTGGGGACGTTTAAAAAAATAAATAATTATACGTCAATTTAAATATTAATTCCTTTTAATTACTCATGTTTGCGATATACCGCTCTCAGCGAACACATACCTTACTACTTTAATGTGTGCGATACTTCCTTAAAATGCAAATCAGGCGGCAAAAGTTTATCTTTGTGGTTGTAGGAACGTACGTAACAAAATATTGAATTATGAAGTACTCCAGTTCTACGAGATTGTTTCTATTCAACAGGTAAAGCTGCTGCGAATAACACGTGGTTTAGTTAATAATTCTCATAAATACGATTACTTGCACACACACAAAGATATCTTAGTATAAAAGTTAAAAAGTCTTATATTTGCAGTAGTCATTAAATGCTCAAAAAATATATAAAGCATTCATCTAATCTTTTTTACATGTTTTCATTTAGCGGTCTCCGATCCACCCATCGCGAATGTACACACTAAATTGACCGTAGGTACTATACACTGAGCGTTATTAAGATAAGACCCTGAAATATAATCGGTGAAAGAAGGAAGCTGTTATTCAGGTACGTATCGTATGGGCGCAGGTTTTATTAAATAAATTGTTTTAAAACTATTTCAACATTAATGAAGTTACGTTATAAAACCGAAATAAACGTTTTGATTTACAAAATATCAATAAAGTTATGAAATACTTGTTATGAATAATGGGTATAAATTGATAAGTTACTTCTGAACCTTACCCGTTGGTACTAAAAGTAACAGATTAAAAGTAACCGTCTTAACAGCCGTTGTATGTGATACGTTTACTTACAAATAATAATTTTATTTTAACAAAAAATTACTTCTTGTCGATTGTGATAAAACTTTGAAATATTCACTTTAGCCCGTGTAGTTTCGGGCTAGAATGTTAACATGTAAGAGGCGACTTAGGACCCAGAAACACAGATAGGAATTGTCACTAGCTATTTGTTATATCATTAGTAAAGAATTCTTTTATGAAGATAAATTCCAACTTCAACAAATGATGTCTAAACCAGTCGAGTTCGCTTGACAATGCATAGATAATTGTAAAGATAGGGTTATATCGTATTTATTATTTTGTTTAAAGTGTGTATGTTGTCGATCGCACTGTACAGATTATAATTCTATTAAAACAAAGCATCTCGTAAAAAATGCGAAACAACCATTTCAATATATATGTATATGTGTCTAATTAAACAAATCTAGATGTCATTGCCGCGACCTTCAGATGCAACTGCAGGATGATGAACGTTATGCGTCACCGTGTCCGAGACCCGGGTCGGGGGTGTAATAGTCCCGGTCCCTATTATCTTATTCCAGAGATTTGAATATGATGCATACTTTAAATATATATTTTCAAATTTAATATGATGCACGAGACAGCAATGGCGATACTATGAAATTCAATAAACACGACGTGCGTTCTACGTAGTGCTATTTGTACACTTTGTATTAGTATGTACATATTTAATTGGTGATTAGAGTAGAAAATTATCATTCATATGTGTAGTGACATGTGACATTCCACTTGACTCATATTTTTTGATCCTAATTGCACCGGCGCCAAGCTATACAGTATTTAAAATATCCCCAGAGCCGGATTCCAGGAATCTTAATAGATTGAAAAAACAAATAAAGTGGGACTTGACATCGTCCCCTATCCGAAGTAAAATTAGATTCGGGATATAAAGTTCAATGACAACTATTGCATTGCCGTTTAAAAATAATTGTATATAAGAAAATGTTAATGATATATCTTTGATTATTACAATATTATTTCAATACCATTCAAACTATTCCAGTCTTCATTATGAGTTGTAAATACAGCAGCATAAAAAATACCGCTTTATGTTCTAAAAATATACACCCACTTCTCACACCATTACATTTACACAGAAACTATCTATAATTAGCTTCACAATATCTACAATAGGCGGTGTTTCGTTGTCAGTTATGGCGAGTGCCACGTGAAGCAAATCATCTTCAGTATACAGAATGTCATTCACATCAAAGAACATCACAAGAAAAGGCAGTGTTACAAGAGTTGTAGACGACAAATGTGCTTCTTCATACCTTTTCACCAATATGTCTTCTGTATTTAAACATTTTAAACTTAACCAACCGAATTTCTAACTTTGCAAGGGATTCTAACGTTGAATTAGAATTTATGGATTCTTTTTTTTAATCGATGACAAACTTGGATGGTTTTGGAGCTTACCCTAATGATAAGTGATGTTTATTTCTTGACGTTAATTTGTTAAACGTCTCATTTTTTTTTGGGAAGCTTCTGTTTTCATGTAATAAAATAAAGAACTTCATTTTAAACACAAAGGTGTTACTCCTTATGTGTTTTTTCCTATTGATGTATTTAAAATATTATTTAACATATTTAAGAATAAAATGACTTTTAAACCTGGAATAATAGAGTTTCAACACAACCCAGCATATTTGTATGTTATTTTAAAACTTTATCGATTATCCGTGTGTATCTTAATAAATATTATTATTTATTTATTTTATTTATTTAACTTCACGCCATATCCCTTGCGGGGTAGCCAGAGACGACGGAGCGCCAAACGCTACAGTCCATGTATACCTCTTTCGCCTTGGTCACAGACAACCAACCTTCATACATGCCCTCGGGGGGGTCTTCATGCTTTTTACGTGACCTTCCACCAGTATCAGAGCTACTGTTTTTTCGAAGGTCACTCGAGGCCTCCCCTTGTCTCTCTTACCGCTCACTCTTCCTTTATAAATCTTTTTTACCATTCTTTCATCACTCATTCGTTCGACGTGCCCAAAAGACCTGAACACGTTCTTCATCATTCTTACCGTGACATCTTCGCTAGTAACTGCCATTCTGTGGATCTCTTCATTGCGGATTCGGATTTGCTGCGAAGAGATCGCATCTCCACATCATTCATCTTTCTTACATTCTTCTTTTGTGTTACTCATGTTTGGCTGCCGTATAACAGCGTCGGTAGCAAAACCGCATTGTGTACAGCCAAACGTGCAGCTATGCTGACGTTTCGCCATCTTCACAATGCAGCCAAAGCACCGTTGACTCTGTTACCGGCGGCAATACGCCTTTCCACATCCATGTCGTATTTTCCGTCTCTGCTAAACATACTTCCCAAATATACCACTTCATTCACTTATATATATATATATATATATATATACATATATACATATATGTACATATATAACACATTCTGTAATTTGGTATGTCGTTGATTTAATATATATATTTTTAGGTTTGTAAGCTTTTCAAAACTCATTTGCTGTGCATATTATGATTTTTTTACCTATTTTGTCTAGCGCTTAAAGCTGGAAATGTGAAAGTTTAGTTAAAGTTTATCTAAAGCAAAATCGCCTTAACTGGGAAGAAATGAAATTAGTTTTTCATAAGATCTTTAATGTTCAGACTTGTGTTAAGTTTATCAATAAGTATTATGAAAATATTATAAATTGAGTTTGAGTGCTACTATAATATCTACACAGAGAAGATTTCTTAAATATAAAAAATAACCTCCACACAACCAGTCAAAACATAAAAATTACTGCCTCAAAAAGCGAAGAACCAGAAATAGAATCAGAGTGTTCATTTTGAACATAGTCCACAATCTGTTATACTCGTGCGTGTATAAATATATTAGAGTAGTACTTTTAATGTAAGTCCTAATACATCTCTCATTTCCTACGGATGATAATACGTCATGACATTTAATTATCCAAACTGGATATAATTGGTTAATATTTTCAAGGCATAGGAAGCGTCATATCCGGAGGGTGAGCAGTATTATTGAATCGACGGCAATGTGACTGCGACCAAAATTTTATGATCCTTTTAGCTAATATTGCTTCATGAAATACCCAGGTTTAGGGGTTATTATTTAATTGTTTAATTAACAAAAATAGTGTCCATTATAATATTTACAAGATAAAAACTAGTTACAGCAGTTGTACACAGTATTATCAATGCTGGTATAATTAAAAATTTGAATACCCTACTATAGTTCTATGAAAAGGTTCCATAGTGAAGAAATAACACTAATATCAATAAACAATAAACAATATTAACATAACAGAATAATAACGCACACTTACTCAATAATTTATTAATAATTCTCATAGTTTCGTTTTAATTCTAGGAGAGCTTTAATATTTTCCATATTTTATAATTATAGCCGTATCTAAATAAACTCTCTGATATCTCAAAGGCTGTCATTCATAAGAATGTTTTCTATAAACCCAACCCTCAAACATAAGTATTTACTTTATCAAATATAATATATTTCTTCAAATATAATATAATAATATTTCTTTTCAGTTTTCTAGTTCCGGCTCCGCAAAATTTTACTCGAAAACGAAAAAATATATTGGACGTCTTCCAAACATTATGACACTTTGATGGACGAAAATAGATTTATATTTCGGGATGGATTATGGAAGCCACTGGAATTGCTTACGGGAAATTTAATTTCAAGCTTCATGGAAAAACTGATTTTATATTTGAAACGTTCTTGTTTAGACGACTCATGTGTACAAATAGTAGTTGTAACAGAACACAGCAAAACAAGCTTTTAAAAGCTAACGAGCACTACACGTTATTTTCAAATATGTAAAGTATTGATGTGCGCTCTTATAAGTTGTGAAGATTTTTGATAATCATAACAGTTAGTGAAAGCGGAGAAGGATCAATGAGTGCTAAGTTAAACGAAATAAAAGTGGAGTGGTACAGTGAAGTGATTCGGCCGAATGATATTAAAAATGTCGAAGGGTTCCAACTTGTGTACATTGTTGATATTAACTTTGTTACTAAGCCTCATTAAGACGAGCGAGGAGATTGTGGAAGCAAGTAAGTGAACTTTTTTATCTGAAATATCTTCCTTTTTAGGCTCCTCTTTTGCATGCTTTACTTTGAAACTTGCACATCTTCTTATCCACTGAAAAAATATAGATAAGTGTAAAAGGTACTGTAATATAATAATATAAAATATTTTTTATACTGTATAGTATCATACAAACAACATATGGTTATTCGCATCCGGATCCGCTCAATTCAAAGCGAGGCATTCGCGTGTGCTTTATATGTGTATATGATCTAGTAGTTAAATAAACAATAACTAACCATCGAGAGCAATCGTTCAGAATCCCGTTGAATTTTCAGTGTCTATACAGCACGCATACAGAACGTTTCTGTTGGCAAGTAGCCAAATTGAACGAATATATACTCGAAGGGATGGTTCTGTCATACGTGACTTGTCAATAATGGGTAGTGGGCTTAATTATGAGCCCAAGAATCTCTGAAAGTTCTCTTTACAGTTACGGTTAGAGTACATTACACTTATATAACAACAGTGGAATCCATGATTTTAAAACAATGCTTAACCAATACATCAGCGATCAATAAATTCTGGTATTTATTTTAATGTACCTCGTAGTTAATACAAGATAGTAAAATATGTCCGTAATGCGCCATTTTATATGACTTAAAGTCGTTTTAATTGAACTGTTGGTAATAATATCGGGCTCGTGGCAAATTCGATGCTCTTTTATTTGTCCGGATTATGGAAGTCGCATAGATTGGTATTATTGAGGACATTAAAAATGGTTTATACACAGGGAGCCAATTAATATTTTTATACGCTTTATAGTATTTGTAAAATTTAAATATAAAAAATATTTTTGATTTAATTTGTTCGAGTGCTGGAAGTTATGTATCTGAAAGATATCTGAGTCCATTCTCTTATTTTCGTTTGTTTAATTAACATACTTACTAGGATCCGACAACCTTGCGCGGCGGGTGTTGAGCTGAGCCCTAGTGTTCTTCTTTTCTGGATAACATTTTAATGGCTAAACATTTTTTCAATCTCTTTTTGCTATAACATCTGCGTTCGACTCAAACATACTTGACAAAATTGTTAGCCAATTATCTCGTCGCATTCTGGAGATAACTAAACACAAAAAAAGGTCTCCCAAACGGTTAAGAGCTTCGCTTACGCTCAGCTCATTAAATAAAAATACGTATAAATGAACTATTTTCACAATAAATGTATTATTAATGTCAAGTTTTTTAAACTTCAATATGAATATGTTGTTAAAGCAAAAAGAAAATGGCGACTTAAAATATTACAACACAACTTTAATTGTAATATTTAATAAATCTTGCCTTAAATAATTCCTCCTAATATCTATTTTCATCAGAATATCTCAATTATCATTTTATTTATAAACATGTTTTATAGTACACCGCAAATATGAAATAGAAACAAGAATGCTATATTGTGTCATATTTCAATTTTAATGAAATCCTCTTAAAAAGCGGTAACTGCCCAAACTGCTGCAAAGTCACCTAAACTTTTGTACGTCCGTAGTTTCAACTGGATAAACCGAGTCACTAAATTAAACTAACCCATTAGGATTTTTAAGACCTAAAGACATTACATGTCCTATAGAGATCTAAATAACCGTAGTCTACTGGATTTAAAGGGTAGTTAAGTTAAATCGGTTGTTTATCTTTATAATCACTGAACTACAAATGTTTTTGCTAGTGGCTAGTGGTATGGTGCAGGCAAAATTAAATTTTTGTTATTCGGCAATAAGAGGAATAAAATCAGCACAGTACAAAGTTTAAATTGAAAAATGCGTAGAATTTTATTATTACAATTAGCATTATTTACGTAACTTTGACAGTAAGCCTGTAGGGATGTAACAATAAGAATACAGTTACAATAATATTTAAAAAGAGTCTAAGAAGATCACAGAAAAGGAAATAATTAATATTAACCCTATGTTTGAGAATAGGACTTGTATTAGACAAGAATGGGCAACACTACAGAACATTGTATCATTATTGGAAAATTAAAAGGTTTTAATTCATTGTATGGTCAGAATCATTACAAAAAATGAATTAACTTTTGGTTTAGATATTTTAGATTGTTATTGTCAACCACGTACGTACTAAAGAGGATATAACAATAGGTAAGAAAGATTCAAGCGAGTGTGAGTGTGTTAGGTACCCTACCTATCGTTACGTACATTTGTTACGGTTAACGCATAACAAGACCGGACACCGATTTGATACACGATGCCAGGTGTACTCTGAATATGGATTGCGTCCAAACCGCAGGTCGTTAGCCCATAGGCGATTATATGTTAGTATAATTTCGGATCTTGTACCTGAGAGATTATACGGATCTGACTAGCTAGACCGAAACATAAGAAGCATGAAGATTTATTATTGATTTGATTAAAGACATTTTTAATCAGGTTTTGTAGAGGAGGTTTATTCAGGGGAGAGAAATTCCTGAAGAGATTTGAATACTGTAAATGTACCTATTTATTAAATTTTGTGTATTAAGTAAATACCCTAGAGAAAAAAGGAAATCAAAATGTGTTAAAAAATTCCATTTAAGAAATATTATTAAAATAGAAGTCATATAAAGATTTCATACAAAACAGAGAATTCCAAAAAAAAAAAAAAAGGTAAATTATTTATTAATTCATATTCAATAGTTAATCCGTTCATTGCTAAATTCAGAAAGGATCTAATATTTTAGTAAAGCATAGTGTTGTTGATTTCCAGATTTAAATTGTATCACAAATATTCAAACAATCTGTAACTGAAGTAAAATAGATAAATATAGGAATGTTTGTTGCAGAACTCATTAGAGCTCGTTGAGATGTGTCCCGTCTTAGAATACTATTTTTATGTTTTGGATTCGTGCCAATATTTTACTCTACACTTTCTTCTAAACTTAATGTTCGTAAGCACTTTTTTACAACTTCACCTGATGTAGTGAAGTTAACGTTTTGATATTTTAATATATTTATAAGTAATGATTTACATATTTATGTGTTAATCTTAAATTTATTTAGAACCATTTACTTTTACTTAAAATATTGTTATTGTTTGAAATGACAAAATTATTGTTCACAAATTATTTATATTTTTATACTATTATACTATATATATATCAATAACTTGAATCTTCCTGAGTTTACTTACATTATATTTTTCATTTTCTAAGATTAATGATGAATCTGCCTCCAATTATTTTAAGGTAACAAACAAACCTGGGCAGGTTGTGATATATTGTACATACGGAGATAATGATTGTATTCCACTTACCGAGATGGTGTTAGTATGCAAATTAGATCGCGTTATCTCTTATACCTGTTGTTTGCTAGCTCCAGAGCATCGGAACTAAAATTTCTGTGTATTGAAAATTCTGGTTTGGTCTATTTAGTATATTTTTAAGATGTAAATCATTGAAATTGACAATTAGGAATAATACCGATTTTTTTTTGGTGGCGCTACGGTTTATCTAATTTCGTCTGATCCTTGGCCGTCGGCCAGGATATGACGATCCCTTTATATCGGGTGTCACTGCAAATCTGTATTTAGTACACTTTTGAGGGGGATATATTTTTAGTACTTAAAACATGGTGGTTTATTTTGGGAACGGACGTGTTTTGATATTTAGAACAAGAATAGTAAGATGTACATTTTTGTTTGATGAGAATAAGTAGAAAAACTGTTTTTCTTCAATTCTAAAGCTTGTACTTTCACAATCATATCTTTTTGCATTCATATTCGTTACAATGAAAGTGACTTTTAAGGTTATTTGCAATAGCTTGAAAAAGCTTTTTAACTGTCCAGACGTCTCCACTGAACTAAGTATAAATAAAATGCTATGGAATTAGTTGTAATTCCAAAGACAAGGACGAGAACTCGGCTGATTGAGTTACGTGAAATTTGTTTCCTTTACTTTATTATAGGAATTGTTACAAGTCGTAGTCGTCATATGACACTAAGATATCTTAGTTATTGTCTATGATAAATCAATAAATCATATTACTTAAAGAAATTGTTGTTTCATGGAGTAGCATTTTTGACGCACGTTGTTTGACCATAGCCCAGTGCGACCCGACATGACCCCACGTTTTATGTACGCGGCATCCCATAGCATAACTACGAGCAATATCGACAGGGGTTTTATTTGAATGGAGGGACAAAAAAAGGAATATATTTTTTTTAAGCTAAAAATTTTATATTCATCAAAATGAAATCTGAGTCCGTTATCGTTGACATATAATGAAAACATATTTCAGTGCATTTCTATGATGTTAACGAACAGATTTCACAACAATGCGCATCGTAGCGGCACTGCGGCGCCATCTTGCTTCCTGTGTCATGACGGAAGATAAAGACGTCAGAACAATATAAGTACAGCACTACAAACTATGTGATATATTATGAGTACCTTAATGTATGAAGCATTATTTATGGCTTTTCGGTTAGTTGTGTTATATTTAAGGTATATTGTATGGTTGTTGTTCTATATTAGTTGTAGTGACGATTGCATAGATTCAACTTGTAGTATAATTAGTATTAATCTAGATTCTTATAAAGAGATGAAAATTTTATAAAATCTCTAAATTTAATACAACATCTTGACTATGGGATAAAATTTAGTGTCGCCGACGCAAATGCAAGATGACTTGAAATGTAAGAAAACAATAATAAATATCAGTAGCCACTGCTTCGATGTAGTTGTGGCACAAAGGCACCGGATGAAACCTTGTGGAAAAACGATGACATATTTTGAATGAGGCTAACTAATTGGAAAATAAGTATTCAATATTGCTAAAGTCACCTAAAATGTGTTTTTATGATAGACTCAATTATTATTACACTACATCGTTGTATTGCAGTCATTGTGGAGTTTTATAATAAGTCTTTCGTAACGAAAATAGAATATGATGTGTCATTTTTCTATGAAGTTGCCGTGACTGTGAGATTAAGATTGCGACTTGTCACTCTCCGCATTAAAACTATGAGTGAGATTAATCAGAGTATTAATTGAAACAGTTATTAAAGAGTGTTTTTGCAGACATGTGTATGTACGCATACTCATTTGATATTATAGTTAGAGAGACAAATTAAAATGATTTGCTTAATATTTTATATTTTATTGAAACGAAGTTCCTTATGCTATTTGTGTTTGTGTGTTAGCTCATACGTGAAAATTTTTTTTTATAATTACACATAATTTTTGAAAAATGGGGTTTGTTGCGGACAAGTGTGACACAGGTTAAGAAAAGTAAGTTGATAAAATTGTAAAACTTGGTACAAGTATTTATTACTTACATTCGTTTATTGTACGAGTGATTCGAGCGTTTACTATTATTTTATTGTTTAAATTACAGGGAGACTATAGTGAAATCGTGTGTTCAGAGTCCAAAAGAGTATGCGCAGCGTAAACGTCGGAGTGAAAATAAAATACCGAAAACCAAAGCTCGAAAATAACAACGATTCCGTTTCTGATGTAACTTGTTCCTTTATATTATTTGTCTAGAAAAATAATTAAATAAAATTAAATATACAGGTTTCATTTCGAATAAGATTCAGAGTTGAAAAGAAAACTTTAGGGACTTCGTTCCTGAAGGAGGTCTCCCGACCGCACCTTTCTGTATACACACTTCCAGTTATTTCGCCTTACCTTTCACGAGTCACGAAGGGAATTCTGATTTGCTAATCCAATCTTTGAAGCAATTATTTATTTATATTTGTGGAATGCTTTTCTATATATTTTTAAATCCTACTCTTTACGACTTTGGTCACTCATGTCAAAAACAAACTCTTCAGTTTTGTCACATACGAGTAAGTGCGAATGTGCGTATTGTACGTATTGTACGTATTGGTCATAAATCATAATGTATGTACAGGCGACACCATCATATTGTAATAAAAAGTATATATCTTTTGTTTTTGTGGCCCACGAGCAAGTCTTCTGTTCAGTGTTAAATGTTCTCCACACCTCCTATTACCTCCTATTACCTCCTCCTCCTCCTATTGCATTCTCACCGATGCTTTTAAAGCATTTAGATGTACCGTTATACCGCTCTTGTCTCCCTCGTGCAGATTTTGGAATTCTTTTTTTGAATTTAATATTGGAAATAATTCTTCGCTCTTTATATAAATTATTTAACCTTGGCAATCATCATAGTTATTCCAGCACTTCTCTTATAAGTTTCCCGATACTAAAAATAAATTTATTAGTCCAGTAACATTGCGAAACTTGTATCGATTGTCTTTTAGAATATTCTTTGAACTAGTTAGTATAAGTTTTATTTCTTTTATAAGTGTAACTATTTTTATTAACGTTTTTTTATTAGCGGTGTCTTGGGAAATAACACCGACAGAAAATAAATAAATACCTTTCTTCTATATGTGAGAAAAAAATATGCCTCGAAGAATAAAATTTAACACCAAAATCTTAAACCTTAAGCTTAAAATTTTGTATTTTCCATTAAAACATGTCTGCAAAGTTTTAAGTTATTTAACCGTTATAGAAAATTTTGAAATTAGATTTTTTATCGAGAATGTTTTGAGATTCGAGATAAAAGATCGTCAAATAGATTAAGTTTGAAGCAGACGAAGTAAAATGACTAAAAGAAATAAATTATTTATAAATCATGGAGTATAGAATAATTCGACGAGTCAACTATAAAGTCGAGTCTTATCTTACTCAAGAGTTACGGTACCTTTAATACCTTCAGGTTATATTAAGTTCACTAGTAAGTAATACATACTGTGGGCTCGTTAGTGATGAATATTAATATATATAAGATTTTAAATGAATGTGTAATATACTTTACAATTTTCTACTTTAAGACCAGTAACTCAATAACTCTTGACTTTACAGCCCGATATCGGAAAAGATTGAGTACCAACCGTGGCAATTGAAGACACGCGGCGGCCATATCCCAAGATGGCGCTCGTGTGAAGCGTCTTTATGAAATGACTCCATACTTTTTATTGCCATTCAAAATGAAGAATATAATACGAATATTTGATGATTTATTTCGCAGAGAACTCCTTAGTTTTATTCAACTTACTTATTTAATGCAAGCGATGCCACTTCGTTTTACAGATCCAACAATTTGTTCGCGAATAAAGTAGGAAATTTTCAGTAACCTCGAACCTTTTTCTATTATCTATGTAAAAATGAGTTTTCTATTTATATTAACTATAAAAACAACAAGATTTTTTAATATAATACGGTTCACAGCAACGTAAAATAATCTCTTCACACTCGTAACTGCGGACTGTGCTTTTATATAATCGATGCGTTATATCTTGAATTCCGAAAGTATGAGATTAAATTATTAAACTTTAAAATGTCCGTTGATAGCTGTGTGTGTGGTGTGTGACAGTTTTGAAGCTCGTGCAGCGTCGTACGAACACTACCACTTAATAACGTAAAAGCTAACGCGACATTTATTATTTTTTAAACTGTCACCAACACGCCGCTTTCTTAATTATAAATATATTAGTTGACGAACCCGAGTTAAAGCGGGTCTCTCCGGAAATCGTTTAAACCTTTTTAAGCTAATTACACGGATGTGGACGAGATCGTTTTAATTAAAATTTCAATCCTTACTTAGCTATAATTCAAATGTATTCCATAAAATGAACATATTTTAATGGAAAATATGATGAAATATAATATTACATATGCTGAAATTATTGGATTTTCAGCATGCTTCATCTGGGATAATAAGGAAAACTGCATACATTCATAATGGGAAATATGAAATACATTATATATTAGTATTTACAAAAGAAGTTTTGCTGACATGTATTCGAGATTGTGGCAGAAGGTTGAAGGAGGTATCAATTTTGTGAGCCTCCTTTTAACATGGCATTCTGTTTTAGGTACACTAAAACGTAGTCCCATAAATCAGTCTCTGCAGGCAATGTACGAGTACGTTCGCAGACACTGTTCACTGTTATTTTTGCATCAGCCCTGGAAACTTAACTATCAAAATTACACTAACAAGTAACTTATCTCAACTATACTAGATTCTTATTTGCATACGCGGTAGTGACAAATTATGCCACAGTCTTGAACAGCGTGCTTGATATATTTACTCGTAATTCTGTCCGGTGAGGTATTGTAAAATATGTCCTATAAAAGTGTAATAAGGACCAGACTGGCTTGTGCTATTTATGTATACAAAGCGTAACTTTGAAGTGAAATAATATATTTCGCGAGATACTTAATAAAACGTACTTGAAGCGCGAAATTCACTCCCGACTCGTCTTGTTCTGAGGAAATTGCAAAATGGGTCGCAACTCTCTATTAAATTTGAATTAATATCTTGTAATGTGAATGGAAATTAATTTCTATGCTCGATTCGACGGTTTCGATATAACTCGAAATATACAATGATAGAACATTGGCATAATTGGTGTAAAATTTATAAAATATCTCATAAAAATCAACTGTTTTAATTTAAAAATGCTGATCTTAGACGATTCGTGCTGAATTTTAAAAATTCTCTGGTTATTTACTAGTCTGGAGACTTTTGTTATTTTGTAAGAAAATATTTGTTTTCAAAAAAGTTCATACATGTTTAGATTATTTAGATTTTATCAACAAAATCAGGACTCGAACCCGTTACTCTGGGATATAGTTTAGTAATAGGTAGAAAATTATTGATTTAATTAAGTTAAAAAGCAACACGCGTGTTCCAGTACAGATCGTTAACAATTGCCCATCGCATTGGCGGTTCAACATCGCAAGACAATACACACGGACAATGAGACCGTGAAACAACAGTGCGTCAACGGAACGAACGCTTCAGCGACAATCGATACTTGTTTGAACAGCGCTTCATTGAAATGTCCTACTTAAGAGCAAAAATGAGTGTTGCAGTATTGTTGAATGCAAATAGAATGCACAAGTTGAAGTGCTTCGAACAACGGTATCGGAGCCGCCGTAGAGCTTCCAACTTTTAGATATCGCTCAAATTAACTGGCGGTTCTTAAGAGCTTTTAATATTCTACTTCGATTAAAATTTAATTTCGATAAGACTTTTTTGTTTTACATCCTCCTTTTCCATCCTTTGAAAAATAAGGTAATCTTAAACGAGTCATTTGTTGATACAGAATTCATTTTAAAACTTTGTAAATTTTTGATATTGTGGAATTTCTAAACATTCGTACGGCTGCAGCCGCGGAGGACAAAGATATCGTCGACGAGTAACTTTGAATACTATCTCCGTAAATGAACCCCATTTATATTTATATATATAGATTAGTGTTCGCTGCTCGTTGCTTTATAATTTTATTATCAATGGAATTTCTTTAGTGCTTGAGGAAATGGTTGTACCGTCGTCACAGTTTATGAACACTTATTGATCGTGGACTTACAAAAGTGTAATAATAATCAATATTTAATATAGGATCTGTGTTGAATTATCATATCTATAAAATATGAAGTATATGTGTGTTGCAGAACAAGATTACTCATTAACGCTGTGTGTTTGTAAGACATAAGCTTAAAGTATTTCATTCTGAAGTTACAAGTGTCCTAAAGGCAAAGGTAATTAGGTTGGAGGTCGGAGTGAGTCGGAGTCGCCTGTAATTTTCTCCTCGACGGCGGCTACCATAATGACATAAGCGGTACCACAATACAAATACCATTTATTTTTATGTTTATTTAAAAAATTCTAATACTAGTTTAGTTTATTTTTATTATGATTCGGTGTTTCTTTCGTGGCTGAAGATTTCCCAAGTGTAAAATATTATACTATTATCAAATCCTTTTATATTTAATAATAATATCAATCGGCAAATTGGCAAATCTATCAATCTATCAACTTACTTATGTCATGTGTGGAATTATATTTAGAGCTTTCTATTTAGTTGGATTGTCTGTGATTCATGAAACATAATGTTGAGTCTCTACAGAGAGGAAGCCGCATAACTTGCTTCAAAGACTAGTATTTCTTTGTAAAGAGTAGTCACAAATGAAGCTTTGTCGCTATACATCGATCGATAAAGTTATATTTTATATATATTAAATATATTTAAATAAAACAGGATGTGATTTATAATAAATAGTACGACAGATAACATTTATAAATTATTTGGATGTAAGATTTAGAAAAAAAAACAAGAATGTCAAAAAAAAATAATTCAAGAAACCATGGTACTGTTAGTATAGCTCACTTCAAAAAACAATTTCTACATTAATAACCATTAATATTGGAACATTCGTGAGACGCAGAAACAAAATTTTCATTATTTATTACAATATACTACAAATATATTAAAATCTTCAGGGAGCATTTCGTAGTAAAAATAATTGATTTCCTAAAAGTTTTTTTATTTAAGACAACCACCGCAATGTACTAACTGCCGCATGTACGAGTATAATGCCAGGACGCAGGACGCGCTCCGTCCGATATCGAAATGTTCATTATAACCGTCAATCGATGCTCATGTATATTCATGACGGACGCAATTAGCCACCACGTAGTTTGAGCCACCAATTATATTTGAGGATGCTTCGGGCTTTTTGCTACGACCGATCCGGATAGCCGAGTAAATCAGATCATTTGCCCGAGCGTGTCTGATCAGTTTATAAGATTTGTGATTAAATAGTCCCTGCTTACTATTTAATATTACTTTTTTGTTAATTGGAATTATAGTTGTTATAAGATCATCACCATTTCAAAAACCCTAGATTTGTAATAAAATGTAATCTTATTGAAGAGTTTTAAAACGCTCACACCACTTTTAACGAGACAAGGGCGTGTGTGCATTTGCTTACTATTTTTCGATGGTATGTAGAACACCCAGTACAGTACGAGTAGTACCTAGCGCAGTCAACTGCTGTACCTGCAGAACTACTTTTAATAAATAATTATTGAATATTAATATTAATAAGATTCAGATTTTACATTTCATATTATATTGTTAAAAAATGTCAGCAAACCTTATTAAAATATTATTTAATATAAATGTATAAACCAAACAGCAATGTTTTTGAAAGGTAAGGCTTTATTATTTCACATACGCGTAACCAGACCTCATCTCAATGAAATGTATTTATCACATTGCATCGCAATTCATATTACAGTCGTCGTACAATTAATGCATTGCCTTAGAACGTGAATCTTTGAATTACGTGGCTTTATCTATTCCCTTATAAATAATATACAAAATGTGGAATATTTTACAGTACCAATAATAGGAGACTATCAGATTCCTTTTATATTAATAACCCAATTAAAATCTAGTTATCTCATTGTTGGAACGCCTTTGTGCTGACGACAACCACTGAGCATGTATGACTATTACAAATTTGAAACCGTGCTGAATATTCAAATAATTTAATAAATTTTCATTTATTCACGAAAATAGCTTAATTGCTTGAAAAAGGATATCATGTCCCTTTGACAGATATCATAATAATAGTTTTTGTATGAAAGAGGATGGATATACCTACTTATAACATTATAGTTACGTGATAAGTGGAATCTCCGTAATGTCAGAAGTGTTAATCAATTCAATACACATTTAAAGATTTAATGGTTAACTCAACCGAGGTAAGGGTTAGCGAGCGTTGATGTTTGTTTGAAGGAATTATTAAATCAGGTGTCATTTGTAAATAATTATGTGATTTAGTCTGATCTATTGTTGAGTAATATCTAAAATGTTCACTTCACTAACTTTTTTGGCTTAACTTACTTAATAAAATTGGTAACTCCATAAATATGTAATCGAAATTTCAATGGTTAGACGGGCTCTCACTCGGCACTCTCTCTCGACTGAAGCTGATTCTAATTTTCAAGAATCATTAAGTTTTCGACATAACGTTCGATATAATCGATATAACCTTCTTTGGACCTATTTCTCAGATCACCATTTCACAGGAAACTTTAATAAATGCTTTTCCTTTCTTAATTTTGACATTCGTTTTTTATTGTAAGAATATTTGGTTGGCGCTGAGCCGAACTTTCATAACAAATACTTTATCAATGCGCACAACAAAATTATTATAAATTCGTTACTGTTATTACACTTATTTTCGATATCTGGATAACTGAACTATTTATTTTGTTAATTATTTAAGAAGTAATGCATTTAACGAACTATTTAGATACTTTCAAAGTCGACCGCGTCCTGTGTACTCGTATACGTCACACTCGCACATGAAGACGTCTCGTCCTTATCATTAATATTTAACCGCTTCATTTTAATTCTTAAGTGCGGTTTAAAATTTCATTCCAACATGCCATTGTTAATGAATACACATCGTCTCCATTAAGATTTAATTGCCGACACCATGGGCTCGGTGATGGAGTACGTTTGCAATTACTTGTGTCAATAAAATTTGCTTTTATTTGAATAAATGATTATAATTCTCTTTGATGTTGAGGAGAAATGAAATGTTGCTTTAAATTGAAATTAATTTAAACTGTCTTATGAAACCTCGATTTATTTCACGATTAATTAAATAAATTCTTTTATTAATATGGTTTATAAAAACTTTAAAGATATTGTTTCTACGTTCATGTGCTGCAGCGACTACTTGTGGTACTCGTACATATAATTTAACACCTGTGGTACAACGAATGCATTGAATGCATTTAGAATAATTATATGATTCTTTGTTACGATAACACTTCCCATATATCAGATAGACACTGACGTAGGACGTGTATACAAATACGTAACATATACGTACGCATACATATTCCACTATGTATGATCCTTTGTAGTAAATGTAATAATTATTGTTAGAATTAATGTAGTTGTTAACTAAACTGCATCATGTTGTTACGATACGAAAGATATATTATGTTTCTCTGTTTATATCAGTTTATCGATAATCCGATATCGATATTGAAAACAAAATAGATATCCGTAGAGATGTACAACTTGTTGATAAGTTATAAAATGATTACTACGATGTATATAACTTGTACGTAGACCGTACATTGTTATATTCACACAAAACCAAATGCGAGTCGAGCCTCGCGCAGTACGGGGTGTTTATATTTGACTTGGCATCGAAAAGATTAGTGTTAACGGTTAGGCATCCGTTTAATAAACTTTAAAAATGTGTCGACATCGGTGACTGAAGAAAAGGGTTGTAAAACCCCACTTCAACCAATACAGGAAGTTGGAAAAAAATGTTATGTATCTGAGTGCCAGCGATCTTATGAGATTTAGCTCGCGTTTGCAAGATAAACGTAAAAATATATATTTTAAGTTTAAGTACAGGTGCTCACTGGGCATGGGTGCTTCGGGGAGTATCTGCACAAGATCGCACGAAGGGAGGCGACCCCATCCTGCCCACTGTGACGAGGCCGTAGACACGGCTCGTCACAACTTGGCGGAGTGCGCAGCCTGGGACCACCAGCGTGCTGAGCTGGTGGCCGTGGTGGGCGGGGACCTCTCGTTGCCTCTCCTTATAGGCACTATGATCAGCAGAGAGAGGTGTTGGGTCACAATGGCCTCCTTCTGCGAGCAGGTCATCGCCGCGAAGGAGGCTGCGGAGCGGGTCAGGGAGCAGGCCTCCACCGCTGACCCACTCTGTAGGGGAAGGCTGGGAAGAAGGAAGCGGGAGTACGCCCGCCGCTTCCTTCCCCATCTGTAGTGCCTTGGTGGGAGGGGAGGGTGACCTCTCTCACCTATTACAGGCCTACGTCGTGAGGGTGCTCTAAGTTGCTCGGAGCACCCTTACACGGGGGGCTACCGCCGGGGCGTCGCGGTGAGTGCGCAAGCGATCCCGTGGCGTCCCATTAAGGCGTTGAGGGCAACCGTTGGTTTTTTAGTGGGTAACCTTAAAAATGGCAGCGTCCTCTATGCTGTCGGGTAGTCCCACATAACCCTCCGGCCATCACCTTCCTGGTCGGCGGGTATCCGTAACGGATTTTTACAACAAAAAAAAAAAGGTTAGGTTAGGTTCGGTGCGATAAAAGATTTTAGGCATCATTGAATTAAAGATTTTTTTAAACTTTTAACGTTAACACAATATATTCAAGGCCGTATATTTTGTTTCCAATTGTAATAAAAGATAAGTTTTATTATATTCAACACCGGTACAATTCGCAAAGGTGTCGAAGAATAGCAGTGTTATTATGTTCATTCACTTTGTGGATGAGTTTTTGTCTCGTGGTTTATGAATACATCGCATAGACAACGCTGACACCACTGTTACTATCTAGTAAGCCTGAAGAAAACCAAATAAATGGTGGATTACTTCCGTAGCAAATATATAATTTGTTAATGGAAAAAAATACATGTTTGGTTCTAGATAAAAATATTTAAAAAAAGTTTTTACTCACATTTGTTACTGCCTCTTGGCAGTTCTCCGACGATTTCAGCTTAAAAATGCTTTGTCTACTATGATTTTTTAATACACTCGCACACTTCCTTTTGTTTATACTTGAATAAAATGTAGGTTGAAGTTTTCTGTTTCTGGGTATTGCGTAATTAGAGGCGCGGGTAGCGGATGTGAAACGAACGAGCGCTGTAGGTATGGAGCATCTCTTTACATCGCTGTATTGGATAAAGAAATGTTTTTAATTTGATGGATATTTGTTTCGTTTGTTAATTAATATTTTAAATTTTGTTTGCAATAACGTATTTTCTTATTTTATATTATACTTTCTGTTGGAGTAAGTAATATTAATTGTTAAAATGTAGGTTTTTTTTATTTGCCTTTATTTTGCTTATTAGCTTATTATATTAGCTTTGGATTTAAAACTAAAATTAATTACTTTTTTTAGTAAATTTGTATGCAAATTACTTACCATCGCTGTGGTGGGAGGTTTCCGATCGTTCTTTTCTTTTATAGAATTAATCGGATAGAATATGTTTTAAGAAGAGCCCGATATCAATCTTAATTTTAATGTATTTTGTTTTTCTATAACATCGCGGTCGGAAGATTTAACATTGTTAACAACTTTTTAGTTTAACCGGAAGTTTTACTGTGGTTTAATTCACGGACTTAACTCCGATCAAATGAAACAATGTTTTGCAGGTGCTATCCAGGTGTGGTCGGCGCCGGGGAGCGAGACTCGGCTGCCTTGTGATCTGGTAGCCGCAGTTCACGACGTGGCAATGATGATGTGGTTCAAAGATGGCGACCGGATGCCTTTGTACACGTATGTAGTCTTATAATTATTGTGTTTGTGTGTGTGAAGGAAAAAGTATGCTAATTTGTCTCACAAAACATATTTTTTATTTTTGTCATTGATGTTTAATCTGTTAATAGACGTCTTTGTGTATGTGTAGTTTATTGTGTCACAGCAAACTATAGTAAATGGAACCGCCTTGGCGTTAGTTAATATATCCAATGTTTGACTCCTGAATAGCTAATCAGCAAGGACAATAGAACCGATACGTGCTGCAGCAGGATATTCCGACAAGTTATATTGCATTGAATTTATGAAGAGGACATTTTGAATAACGCGTTTCTGACAACGCGTATATGAAATGAAATGAATATGTGGATATGGATTCTCTCTAATATGTTTTTAGATTTTTTACCACTTAAATTAAAACTTTTAATATTAATTTTAAAATATCTGCAGATACATAATGAAAAAAACGGAAGACGAAAAATACGAGATAAATTAAATAGTCTGCGCGGGGCGCACTGCGCGGCGACACCGTTGACAATAAATATAATTCTATGTATCTGGAAGAGTATCAGGCAAATAACAAAAAAATACATATCCGCTTTTATTAAATATTTTGACTTTAACGAGAAAGCAATCCATAAATACTCCTGTTATTAAGATTATTTGGAATATAAATTCTGTTTTGTATCAAGTTGATGATAAATTGAATCCCAAAACGTCACAAAATATAGGTAATTAATTACAAAGCGCCCAAACAGTCTGCCGACGCCGTGATGGATGGATGTGACTTGAGCAGTTGATGAAACTATGAATGGACTATTAGACGTGTCTTATTCTGCAGCAATTTACCATTTTGACGTCGACCTTTCGAAATTGAAATGTAAACAACTGCTATTGGCAACCACTCTACAGTATCATGTGTGTTATTTATGTGATAGCATTATGGAAATGAAAATTAGCTAGGCCAGCTGTGTAATACTATTAAATGTAGTTAACCACCTGTTCTTAATCTCCAACAATAAATATTGTTTCTCAGCTGACAATAAATTAAGTCGATCCGGCAGACAAGTTTCAAAAAAAAACCGAAACTCTTACAATAACTTTATTAAAAATTTAATAAAAATTACAAACTATTTATTTATAATTATAAGACGACAATCGTGTTCGATGTGAGAACAGAAAGTGAAGGTGAAAAAGGGAATGAGGTGAGGTCTTGAATGCGATGCCGCTGTTTGTCGCAACCGCGTTGAGCTGATCCAAGGTGTCGAATTTGACGCCGTTGTTTGTTCCATGTCTCTGGGTAACGTTGAGCAAATTCAGCGTTCCCACACTCGTTACTAGGCTGATGCAATAATTATTGGTATTGAGGTACTTTAGCTATCTTGCAATTTCCATGGAGTCTTAATACTTAACAAATATGTAAATATAAAACATATTAATAAAACAACAAATACAACTCACATTTCTGAAAAATTACAAAATAAAAATTACTATTGCAGTCGTTTTTAAGGTAAGACAGGCAATGAAAAAGTATGATTTTTGTAAAATTCCATCAATATGGGGACGTAGTAGAATATAAAATGTATTTTCACAATTGCAATGTATGCGTATCTGAAATGTATGTGTTTGACTTTCACATTTAACAGCATGCAATTTTCAAAACCTCCAAAAATTCTTTATATTTATACAGCAAGTATAAGATAAAGGAATGGTATCAGTAGATCTGCTTATTTCGTTGTTAGTAATTAAGATATCGATAATACTTGAAAGTGACTGCGTTTGTAGCGATATTTACCATTGTTACAGTAATACAATTTATGACATACGTACTTCATCTGAAGTAACTTGATCTAACTACTAATTAATTCTTGATCTCCTTCGTCAAGTGTCCTCAGACCTCTGCCACAACTCATGATATATAATCCACGCCGAAGCACTAGCACTAATTACAAGCTGTACATAAATTCTCGCGACCCGACTTTGTCCGAACATTTGTATTTCTCGTAAATTCCTCACCTAATTCAACTGAAGCCTAACATGAATTATTTGCTTGTGCTTTACTGATAAGGGTAAAATTTATATTTCGATTATTATTAACATTAATTATTGTACAATAGAACTATATTGTAACATTAATTAAAATAAGCTACTAACGTATTTAAAGCATATAAAGGTTTTATTTACAATTAAACTAATTAGATTTTAAATGGAATTCCAATTCACGTCCCTTAATGGAAAGAAAAGTGGTCAAAATGACTGAATGATAGGTATGTGGTACTATACCCGATATATTTTTCAAAATTTCGAGTAACTTTATAAATATTAGGCTTTGTTCCATATTATACAATGTTAATTATTTTGTTTCATACACGTTGAGTGTTAAGACGGTTCAAATATAATTTGTAATACTTCCTACAAGAACCTGAACTTGTTTGTTCATTTCATTAAGATTTTCAAATATAACAAAATATTATTTATTTATTTACAAAAGACTATTTAATGCTAACTATTGTATCGAAAGCGAAAAGAGGATTTCAAAGTTAGGAGTAGTAACAAGTACCTTGGCGGTTCTCCAACATTAAATAACGCTATACACGGTATCAGGTCGCATAATACACTCCGGAGGGAGGCCAAATGAAGCAGTGCTTGTTGTGTGTGTGGCACATAACACCTTGTACTTAATTGAAACAAGTTCTTATAAAATACAAGTAGTTTTTCTAGGTTTAACAAGGTACTTGTGTTAATTTTGAAACAAGGTTAAATAATCTTCAATATTCTAAATTGCAAGACCTTATAATAAAAGCTCTAATATAGAATCGAGTTACTGATGAGTCATCTGAACCGTTTTATTAGCATAAGTAAACTCGGATGGTAAGAAACCTTAAACAATTTTATAAAAAAAAAAATAAAAAAAAATAAAACATATGAAATACATTTTTGACACAACACAAAATGAAGAAATTACAACGAAATTTTGTCGAAACGTCGAATAAAATGATAGTACTAAGGATTCTCGATGTAATGATAATATTAGTAAAATTCGATCTCATCTAAAAGGAAACCTAAATCTAAACTAAAATGATATTATTGGTAACAATATATCGTTAAGAATTATGTCGGTATTCTATTCATATTTAATGTGGCCTTTATTTTTTTAGAGGATCCAAGATAAATGATCAATTCAGCAACAGCCTAAAACCAGTAACCAACCCTAATGTAGGTTGAAGTTGAAGTTATTTTATCGTAATCGGAAACAAATAGTAATTTTACTGGCATTTATCCAAAAACTTGCGAAACCATATTCAGATAGCATTGTTTTCTAAACATATCCCAATTCACTGATTACTGAATGGACTCTTGAGAGCCTTCGCTGCCGTATCTAATTATTTAATTCTGAAAACTGAATTTCATCACACAGCTTCAAGCGCTTTAGAAAACATTACTGATTTTAATATGTATATCGAGATAAGATTTCTTTCGTATTATTTATTGTAACATATTTAAATAACGAAACCAAGTACGCTCATATCAAACTTTAAGCGAGTATAGTTATTTGAAATAATAAGCATATCGATAATTGGCATAAATCAGTATTCACTATAATCTATAATTTAATTTAATTTTTAAATTATGAGCAACTGTAATAGTAAGAAAAAAGAATTATATATTTATATCTCAAAATTTGTAACAGAGAAAAAAATATTTTTTGCCCTTAACCACCTCGCTTTTTGCACCGACAACACAAAACAATACAGTTTCTACAAATAGGGTCTATTTCGTTCCGGAGTCGCTGGACGGCGGCCATGTTTTTTGTAATATTGTTTTGTCCCCTAGTCAATTTAGTTTTATGTATTTAGAAATATCGACTCAAATAAAATATTGTAAAATGTATCGAATATTAATATAGCGTTTATATTACCACTATGGTTATGACTCGGTGTGACTGAGCGCTGACTCTCGACTATCTAGTCGTATAGGATATACCAGGCACAGATCTAGGGATTCTTAACTATTTCTCTAAAGAACGAAATTAAACTGTAGTTCTATATTTTCTGCTGTTTCCTCCAATTGTAGATCCATTTTTAATTAATTCTTCTTTTGTGATGCTGTTTTCAAACACGTAATTAACTGTTAGCGAAAAATAGTAGTTTTTATTTAACCTTGCACTTAGCATTGGCGAGTCATCGGACTCGTTCAGTGCATCATAAAAGAATCTTTCTCTGATGATTTGTCTATCTGTTTACAATTTTCAAATTAAAGTTTAGACAGCTAGACTGCATCCAACGGTAGATTGCTCACATTATTAAGATTTTATTAAAAGGATCATAACATAATTTTATGTAACATCTACGGGCCATAAATAGTACTCGTATATTGCCTTCTTAAGGCAGTAGTCTGCTTTAGGAGCCGAAAAAAAAGCGTTTTTTCAACAATTTTTTTGAAAGGGAAGGAAATGATTGCGGTAAACGAAATTTTGAGACGATAGTATATTATATTGAAGCTTTAAAAAACAATTTTTATTATTACAAATTATTGAAATTTGCCAAAGTTGTAACGATTTTTCTGGGGGGCCTGGAGTGTGCACTCGTAAATCGGTGCCGGTGATGGAGGTCGTGCGATGCATCTGAAACAGTGGAACCAAATTTTTTTTTAGTTTTTATAAGTTCCTTTTCTATATGAACTAAAAAAATACCGAAGAAATGACGAAATTCCAAATTTCCAAAGAAATTCCCTTTTTTGAAAAAAAAAAATTACTTTAAGTTGCAAAACAAGTAATTTAAATAGTACTTTTGTCCAACTTTTTTAGTTCAAATAGAAGATAATTCAATACTGAAGCTAGATCACTTTGGTTTTTTTCGATCGGACATATATTGTTTTTACTATCGCCGGCACCGTTTTCCAAAACTTGTGAAAATGAAAACTCGAGAAAACGGGCTGTAAAGTTTTCGGTCCAAAAAAATCTAAGTTTTTGGACCTTACACTAATTAGATGTTAATCGGCTATCCCCGGGCCATACAATAATCCTTCCTCTTCTTCAAAAAACCCGTTTTGGCGGAGGCTATCCGATCTTCGAGTTGTACGAGCCTCCTTGCTGGAAAGTGATGCGCGCCGGTTCTCCCGCGTTATGCGCTCAGCATCGACGGTGTCAGCAAAATTTTTGCATTGCTGCCCGATGACAATATCGAGGAGCTGCATGGTAGAAAGCACAGCTGAATAGCCTTCGTTGAAAATGCCTGTCGCTATAATTGCTGCTATTTCGACGATTTTATAGCCGGAATTTACGTGTTTCGGATTTAGGCGCCACACAATCGAATTGAACGATTCGTTCGAATTTTGAGTGTGTCCGCCTAAGCACCGCGTCAATAAATCGTCATATCATCGCTGCTTGCTGCCTTCAACTTTTGCTCACTGCGACTCGTGTGTAAGTCTCCGTCGTCCGATGATACACTGGTAAAACGATTGAAAACGTGAAATTTTCGCTTTCGCGGTTCCGCAGCACGCTGTCTTTTACATCGATCACCTTTCGGGTAGCTAGACATTTCGATATGCGCTCGGCAAAATACAAAATGAAACTGAAAGTTGACGCTACAAATAGCAGTGTAGAGGCCGATTCCGAGAGCTATAGTTTACCGTTACATTGTATACCGTTATCTCAACAACTACTCGACACAGACCTTCTAGAACCTCCAAATAATATTTCAAAGGACCGTTCAATCTTTTCAGGTATATACGAGTATAATCAAACAATAGAATACACGAAGGGGCGGAGCGCGCGCGCTCGGGTCTGCCCGAGCATTCGCACCTGCTCGACGCTCGGCCACTAAAACTGATCTAGCTTCGAAAATATATCGAATTGGCCTCTAAAATTTTGAACACATATTTTTGGATAGTTTTGGAATAGATTTAAGACAAAAACGAAAAATCGATTTTTTGAAGCCTGTAAAGCAGACTACTGCCTTAATATGTTACAGAATATGAGCGATTATAAAAATGAGTTTTAACGTTCATAGTGAATATTAAAGTGAAAGAGTTTTATGTTGCAATAAAATGGAGTTCGTTACGTCAAAATATCATCAAGATAATGAGACGTCGTCGAAGAAGTTAGTCACACTTTATTTCCTTTATATTATATATTATTTTGAATATTGTGTACTTAAAATCTGTATGTGGTATCTTTTATTGTGGTTATTGTTAAAATTATAGACAGTTTATTATTGACCACAACAAAATGAGAAGTTTATCTAACAATATGATTTGATAATCAATTAATTGAGGCTTGTAGTAAGCTACTTACGAAATAATAACAGATGTTAATTGACAGATGAGCAAAATCAGAGAGAAATTATTGTTTTTTTTTTTTTGGTTAGAGGAGGGCAAACGAGCTTGCAACATCCGAGGATTCAAAAGAGCGTTGCCGGTCTTGGAAATAGGAATATATGCCTTTTTTGAAGGTACCCATGTCGTATCGATCTGGAAATACCGCCGAAGGAAGTTTTTTCCACATCCGAGTGGAACGTGGGAAAAAAGTTTTTGTAAACCGCAAAGTGGAAGATTGCCACGCATCCAGGTGGTATGGATGGTAAAGGAGACGATGGCGAGCTGTGCGGTGGTGAAATTCGGCGGTAGGCATCAGATCTTGATCATGAGATTGGTTGAGAAAGGATGCATATTTTAACTTTAAGGCAGTATACACATGCATTTATATTTATTATATATATTAAGATACCCAAATTATATTGTTAAATAGTCATTAATTTCTGTATTTTGTAATTTTCAATTTTAATTGAATGAAAGAATCTTTTCATACGTTAACAAATATCTGCCGCAAATCCAATTAATATTCATATCCATACCCCAGAAAGGATTAAATTACATCGTCTAGAACAAAGGCCTCAATAAATTGCTAATGCTAAAACATTACTAGGGGTTTTTTGGCTCGCGGCCAGTCGGTGGCGCATACGATGCCAGCACAACTCCTAACGATCACCTGATCTCGAGTTCTAAGCTTTGTTAGGTCCCGTTGCATTGTGATAAATGATCTCCGGTGGACTAAAATAAAGTCTATTTTATATTCTTAGCACATATTTTACCTGCATATAATCCTGTTACTTGGGCTAGTTTTGAATATAAATATAAGGTATGAGTCTCGTTCCGTGTCATATATTTCATGTAATATTACTTTCGGTGGCACTGGACCGTTTCCAAAGCGAAAAGGACGCCTCGAGTATTGCTTCCTTTCCAAGGTGTTGTTTTAAAATCTTCCGATTCAGTGTTTCCGAATGCGAGCTCCATTTGGCAGCGATATGGACCATGATGGGGCAAAGTGTATTGAATTTCTATTTATCGTGTTTTATTGTTTCACGCTTATCATTTTTCATTTTTATTGTGTCTGGACCTGCTAAATTTTGTGTTTTAGATGTGGTTCTTATGAATTGGTGTAGAAATTATATAATAAGTATAATCAATAATTTGATTTTTTTATTTTGTATCCTGCAATATTATTTTCATTTCCAAGCACTATTATCTACTTTTATCATTATGTTACAAAGCAAATATTATTATTTAATATGGCCGTTGCAATCTTTAATAGTAATTAAGTTTAGCTCGGGATAGTGGACGAAATTTGACCTAATTTCAATGACATCAATGTTGTGTTTCGTGAATTTTAAACTAACCAGTCCTCGAGGGCTGTAGAGGTGAGATAAATGATTAAAGCCAGCAACGTAATAATATTTCTTACTGTGTCAATAAATCATAACATATTAATTTGGTGGTGTAATTTAAATATTTTTTATTATTACTTTTTCTTTATTATTTTACATTTAATACATTTTTGGAGGGTTTACACGCTTATATACTTTTTTATGTTCAATTAAGCAAAAATAGTATTGTTTGTTTGCAAAATATTAGTACAAAATTTTGTATTCTGGTACACTTATATGCCATTAACTTTTCGTTAGTGTCGACTTCAGAAACGGGCATCCAGTTCATTGGGCGGTCGCGGGAGAGTTTGGGACTCGCACTCACTTTGCTCTCAACGAGTCGGACCCTTCATCTGCTCATCTCGCCGTCGAGAAGGTGGCTCGCTACGATGAAGGCGTTTACAGATGTAGAATAGATTATATAGATTCACCGACACGAAATTATCGAGTTAATTTAACTGTGATTGGTAAGTCGTCAACTTCACTAATAAATTATACACGAATTTTTAACCACAAATTGAATAATTATTCGCAAGATGCTACATGAAGAGATTCAGTGTGCTTTTTAAAGAAAATAAAAATTAATGGATTAATAATTTCACACGGGCAGTTCCACCAGATTCGCCTCGGATCTACGACTCGGAAGGTCGAGAGATCTTAGGATCAATTGCGGGACCATTCCGCGAAGGACAGGATCTGTTACTATCTTGTCAGGCTTCTGGCGGTAAGTTTTTACCTATGAACTTAAAATTTTGCTTTGGTTTGGTTTAAAAAATGTCACCTTATATAAAAAATATATGTCGCAAATTACTATAATTTAGCCATAGTGAGATACTCGATTTATTGAGTTGTAATGGTGGGGTAAACGCCGTAACGTCGCAGGTCCCTTGAGCGGAATCGTAAGGTTGGGTATTGTTTATATTTTAAAAGAAAATTGAGAATGAGGATCACTCAGCACTCCGGAACATTGAACATCAAACTTAAGGTATCCAACAGTTGAGATCTTTCAAACGGGATCGTCAATTTGCAGAACCAGTATTCTATTTTTATCATGCTTAGTGCAAATAAAACTAATAATATTAACGAATCTCTTAAGTGCCCGAGACTTACGCTATAAATTCTGTAACGAGCGAGACACTAATATGTCGCCATCGCCATTATATATGAACTGATCACAAATTTAGATAATAATTATAAATTCCGATTAATATTTTGTTTAATATCTTTATGAGCTTTGTGTTCTGCACAAATTAAAATCTACAATAAAATGTATTTTGTGGTAAATTGTTCAGATTATAAACATAGTAGACATCGGTACTCGGTACGATTCAGACAATAATTTATTCTCAGGTAAGCCCCCACCGGACGTATCGTGGTATAGAGGTGAAGAACGACTTGCAATTACTCGTGATGGTTCCGTATGCCAGATTCATTTACCTTCGCTGTCGAGGGAGATGGTGGGCGCCCGACTGCAGTGTAAAGTCGAACCGCCGCTCTTGCAGCCACAAGTGAGAGACGTCACTATTAAACTATATTGTAAGTCTTATTTAATTGGAGGCTTATTGTATCTGCAGTAGTCTTTGTTATTATTAAATGATTTGATACATCTTTTATCTCCCACTATACATTTTAAATAATGCGGAATACATAAAATAATTAAATATATAATATGAAATATTTCCATCCTTGTTTATCTAATCTAAATCTATTTTGACTATTATCGAACAAAATATAAAGAAAAATATTTTTTAATCTTTGGTAAATATTTTTCCATGTAACAAAACCATAAAGCCACTGTCCAATATTCTGTTACAAGTTGCAATTAAAATTAATTATTTTTAAGTATTCCCTTAAGACTAATAAATAAATTTGGACGATGTGTTACACACTTATTATATATTTTTTTGGTTTTATACGACAAAGTATAATTTTCTGTATCTATACGTTATTGTGTAGGTCAATTAAATCCAAAAAAAACAAAATTTGTGAAGAGCCTAAAAGTATTTTAAGCTATAGCTATCACTGCCATGATAAATCGCAGCAATTCTTAAAAAACAACTGCAGAACACTTTGTTAATATTTTCAAAACATTACAATCATCACATACTTTATTATATGAACATAGAAAAAATATCCTCAGATTTGAATGTTTCCAACAGTAAAACCTCAATTCATCCGCGTGTCCGGCGGCGGCGCGACGCGCGCGGGCCGCGACCGTGCGTTCTCATGCACCACGCGAGGCTCGCGACCGGCGCCGAACATCGATTGGTTCGTTAATGCACAGAAAATTGACTCTGGATTCACTCAGGTGAATATTCAAATTTTCGTTGGATAAATTAGTATTTGCATATAAGGTTCTTAGAATTAAAATGGATTTTCAACTTGACTTCAGTGATACTGAAATCAAGTCAGGGCTCTAAAACTAAATAACCTCTTTTTGTTAAGTTTTCAAAGGATTCATCACTAATAAACTACTTTGACACAAATATTATTGCAATATTATTGCAAGAAGATTCAGTTATATACAATGACGTTGTATATAATTATATCATTTTGTCACACAGGTAGAAGTAGATGGCGATGTAACCAAAAGTATTTTAACTTGGCACGTGAGGAGAGAAGACAACGGGAGACAACTCCTATGTCGAGTATCGAACCCGTGGTTTCCGGCGTATACTTTGGAAGATGCGCTTAAGTTGGAAGTTCTTTGTAAGTTATAAATATTTCACATATAATATAAAAATGAGAGTTAATTGAATGCCTAATATTAAAGGAAATTATACTTACTTACTTACTTACCTTCACGCCATGTCCCTTGCGGGGTAGCCAGAGACGACGGAGCGCCAAACGCTACGGTCCCTGCATACCTCTTTCGCCTCGACCACAGACATCAACCTCTTCATACATGCCCTCCGGGGGGTCCTCATGCTTTTTACGTGACCTTCCTCCAGTATCATAGCTACTGTGTTTTCGAAGGTCACTCGAGGCCTCCCCCTGTCTCTCTTACCGCTCACTTTTCCTTTATAAATCTTTTTTACCATTCTTTCATCACTCATTCGTTCGACGTGCCCAAACCACCTCAGCACGTTCTTCTTCATTCTCACTGCGACGTTTTCGCTAGTACCTGCCATTCTGTGGATCTTTTCATTGCGGATTCGGTCAGCTAAACTGACTCCGCAAATTCGGCGAAGAGATCGCATCTCCACAGCATTCATCTTTCTTACATTCTTCTTCTGCGTTACCCACGTTTGGGTGCCGTATAAGAGCGTCGGTAGCAAAACTGCATTGTGTACAGCCAAACGTGCAGCTATGCTGACGTTTCGCCATCTTAACAATGCAGCCAAAGCACCGTTGATTCTGTTACCGGCAGCAATACGTCTCTCCACATCCAATTCGTATCTTCCGTCTCTGCTAAACATACTTCCCAAATATACCACTTCATTCACTTGTTCTATTATCTTACCATTCACGTTGATTTTACATTCTGTTCTTTCTTCATTTCTTTCAAATATCAGAACCTTCGTCTTATCTGCATTCAGGTTTAGACCATTATTTTCATACCCATCTTTCAGAGTGGTGACCAATGCCTGCAAATCGCATTCTGATGATGCAATGAGCACTGCATCATCTGCATATAGCAAGCAATTGACCTTAAGGTCACCTACTTTCACTCCCATGTCACTATCTTTCACTCCTTGGAGGTGAAATTATAAAGGTTTTGAAATTGTAAACAATAAAAAAATCTGATTACCTTGCTGCGTATATATACGAGTATAATACCGGAAGCTCCTGGTTAATTTATAACATTCCAATGTTAGAAAATAGGAAAAAAATATTAACCCTAAATATTTTAAATAATATAGGTTTTGTATTACATGAAAGTTATGAGTTGCATTTGTCAAATTTCCGATTGTCAATTTTCAGCTCGAAAAGAACTTGACTTTCGAAGTGTTGAAACTTGAGTTGCCAGTCTGAACCTGAAACTCAAGTTTCAACAGTTTGGAAGTCGAGTCGCTCGACACCACGCTTTGTAATATTCCCCAAAATGGAGAAAACCGTTTTAATACGGCGGCGTACTTAGAATAGTAAGGCAATAATTTTGGATGATTGTATGCTAACTTTTGAAAGTACGCTTTTTATTCAATATAATTATCTGATTTGAGTAAAGTGAATTTAGATACTCACTCCTGTTAAAGATGTCCTTACCATTTTGTAACCACCGGATAATAAATATGGATAAATAATTCGAGAGAGACAATCTGTCACTCGGAGAACAACGTTCCGATTTGATGTAATTTATTTAAATAATAACTAATATCTTTATTAATAGATTAATGTAATATCTAGTTTCAAGTTCAAAGTTATATAAATTTTATGCACAATTTCATTAGAAATTATGATTTTGCCTTTTATAAAATTGTTTTCAAATGATAATATATATTAGGTAACTGTTTTATTAAAAATCTACAATATTGTTAAACCCACAGCACTCTAGTGTACATTATATTTATGTCGTTGCATGTCGGCAACTTCAAATAATATATAACTTTCGTAAAAACCAATTCAAGCGATTTTATATTTATGGACACTGCGGATAAAATCAAAAATAGTAATTAAACGTTTAAATACAATTGTCTTATAGCATATATGAAAATTTAAAGAGTGTTTAAAACATAGTCCACATGTATATTTTTAATACGCGTACTAAGATACCAGCTATCGAAGAGCATTTACATTTACAATTATATAAAAGAATAGGTTTGTAAAAAGCAGCGGCTATGTATCAAAATGATGGCTCTACATGGCCGTAGCCGGATAGCACGGTTCCGCCGCGGATTGCCAACTCCCACAGTGTCTATCAGGAGACATTATGTCGTGACGTCATTACACTTTTAAACCGGTTCTAGATTCACCTTTATTTTAAAGTTTTTCTAAGTCAAGGGAAGCTTGGAACATAATATAATTCATAAAGGTATGAGTTATCAATTAATATTATAATCACTCACCAGACTTGTTCCAGTGAATATGGAAAGAGCGATACGATAGTTAATGATATGCCGACGGACGCATTGAACAACGTTCCTACAAAACGAGAGCTCGTGTACTTTGTATCGTGTAAAGGAGTGTTAATAATTACCGTTTGATTCATTTTCGAATACGAGCTGCCAAAGCACCCAGTTTCAGTACAAATAGTAAGTGTTGTTAAATTAGATTTTTCAAATTACCCACTCTGTTTAGATGTAAACAGAAACCAATACCTTTTAAGTTTCTTCCTAAATTTGATGAAATCGATTCATCAAAAGTTGCTGAGCAGCGTCACGTGGAACAGTTGTCGCTAACTTTATCTCTTGGGGACTCGTGCGTGAAATTTTTTCGAACAATATAAAGTTACTGCGTTACAACGGGTCATAAATATAACGTGTTGGTGTTTATTACAATATGAATTCTTAACTAGTGTCTGCTGATCTTACTATTCAGTAAAAGTTTATTTTGAGTTTGTTTTTAGCGGAAAGGAAAAAAATTTACATTTATTATTATGAAGTTAACACTTTTTTTATGCGTAGCATAAGTAAGGTAAATATTTCGGTATAATTTTAATTACTTTTCTTCTACTTTTTTTGTTTCACTAAGATAGAGTATGCGGAATAATAACTGGTAAATGAACTAAGTGTGTAGATTCGTTCCATAAGGAAATTATCCTTATATGTGTTCTATAGGTTATTTTTTCGACACCATATGAACTTTGTATCCACTTCCTGCGTATTTGTAAAATGCCATCAGGACAAAACGTTTTTTTTTTATTTCAGTGCTGTAACGTTATAAAGATGTTTTTAATTTTCTGTCATATAAACTTACCCTTTATTTTCCAGATTTTAATTTAGTCTTCTTTGAGTTTTTAATATAACCAGTATCTTTCACATTGCAGTGTAAAGAGATTTTACGCATTGTGACTCAAATCCAGAGAGCATTATACGTTTTATTCGGAAACTTCAGTGTAATTTTCTCGAGGATATTTTTGGGAACATTGTATCAACAGCAATTTTGTTATACATCTTGATGGTTTTAGACATCTAGTAACATTGTCCATTGAAGTTACGGTTTTCCTTAACCTTGTTTACATTTTTGTTTTTTTACATTTTGTAATATTTTTTTAATGTTATTACAATATCCGAATATGCACGATTACATAATGCGAATAGTTTTGTCGTAAAAGCGTAAAAAAATAAATTATCAAATTCACTCCCATCAAAAACAGTCAAAAATATATTATAAAGTTTAATACTCTGTGAACAAAGGAGATACTGTAATATAAATCATTATTTAAAATCAATAAAATACATTAATATGCCAATATCAAGAACCGTCTATTTGAAGCCCAGTAGTAGCAGTAGTTTATATTTAGTTGTGGTAGATTTACATCGACGCAATTCATCAACAGCGGTGGATGAGCTATTAAAAAGACAAAACCTTTATGTATAGTTCAGGTTAGGTGACATAGGTATGATGTTCACTAAATTAGATATTTTTTTATACTAGACAGTAAGAAGTCGGACCTACAAACTAATTCAATTATGCAGTAAACAGAAAAGAAATCAGTCGCCCTTGTAGTGCGGTTCGGTTCGCGAGTCACTCTTATCGAGCAAATCCTTCTAAGTGCCGCTGTGACTTAATGAGACAATAAAATGCAGTCGACTGTTATACTTTACTTGAGGTTTACAACTTCTTACATTTTAAACTTAAATAGTTGAGAGTAAATCTAACATTTCATTAAATCATTCAAATGTTGCGTTTTGTTTACAATACAATACTAAAATAAACTTTTAAAGACCTTAAAATTTTTAATCTCTTTAATTGAAAGACTTATCTGAACTAAATGTCAACTTATTCAATAGTAAGAATAAAACTATACCCGATAATACAACCCTAGACCTAAACAAAGACAAAATGAAGTGTCGCGTTAGACTTTTTATGTGCGTTAGTTATAAAATAACAATTATTGTGGATAATGTGCGTTTGTTTATAAATTTATATAAAAAAAAAAGCTTCGGGCTTATATTTATGTTTATTTATTCTGTATAACCTTGTAATCCTTGTTATATACCAAGATATTTAAAGAAAAGTAACATAACTTTTCTTATGAAGTTTTTTTATGTATGTATTACAGTAGGTTTAGAAAAGATAGCATCAGTATTGGTGAAGTGGTATTCATAAATCATTTTTTGTCTATGATTTTTGTAGTCTTTAGAAGTAGATTTTGATATGATTGAAATTTGTAACTTTGTTTTTAATATAGATAACAAACAAATTCGTAAGCACATTTAATTTTTAGAGCGCTACACCTGACTATTTTAGGTAGTATTGTTACTGTATTTTTTTTGTATGAAAAAATACAAAATATATGTTACTATAATATTTCAGGAAATGTATTCGTAATGAAGCAGTCTGAATTTTCAACAGCAATTTAAGCGATAACGAAATAAAATTCTCACAACTAATTGACTCATGGCTCACTCGTTTTTCAGTGTTATGAGTTTCAGCTGCGACAATAAAAAACCTTATTCAACGTATGAGGAACAATATACAATATCAATGCCATTGAGCGCAGTATTCATGTGTGATATGAAATGCTTTATCACTATTTTTATTGAAGTTGAATAGTTTGAATATATTTTTATTATATTTCACGAGCACTTTGAGGTAATATCGTTAAATAATCATACAAAAATACAATATTCTTCGTGTTTGTTCTGCATTTATTCCTTAGTAATTTATTCCTTATCGTAAATATACATAATACAGTGAGGCATGCCTTTCAAATTAAAAATTGTTTCAGATCCACCCATAGCGCAAATGTCTTTAGTAGAGCCGAAAGAACCGCGTCTTTTACGCGAAGATGAAGATGCAGTTCTGCTCTGCTCGGCGGACTCATTTCCTGCATCGTACAACTTCACCTTTTATAAGGGAAATGAGGTAAGAACTAAAAATTCGATTAGGTAGGTAAATATTACAAATTTGGTCCCTATGACCTTATGTATTTACAAATACTTGTGATGTATAAAGCGTTGGTAGTTAGTCAATATATATTATATAACGTAATAAGTTACTCGCTACGCAGATAATTTTATAGATATAATTAATTAGCTGAAGCAAGCATGACTTCGGTATAATGAAGTTTATTTAGGGTCTGACATGACGCCGCTCGCTTCTAAACTCGCGAATGTAATATTTAGAAGTTTATAAAGTCTTTACTTGTGTTTTGCTTCACGTGTGCTATATTTTTTACTAAAGTTAGACCTATTATATTGGTATAACTTTAGTGAACATATTATGTGTAATGAATTTTATATAATTCATGTATTATAAATTGTATTCATTATTATTAAAATATTTGATTAAAAATGAGTAAAGTAGCACGGTAAGAATTACAAATGTAACATGTATAAAATAATATATATATAATATTTGAAATGTAATAATAAATAATTGATAGCAGTTACATTGCTATCGTGTAATGATAAGTATATCTTTCCATTTATGTTACTCATTAGCGTCCTGGAGTTGTGCATGTTGCTTTACAACTTCTTTATATTAAAAATGTTTATTATCTTTTAAAAGCATTTCACGCAAATTGAAACTTAAGTTGATCGTAATTTTCATGTAGCGTGACGTCACGTGACAGGCAATTAGACCTTAATTAATATTTGAGGAACATTAGTTATTGTTGGAAAAAAACAACATCATAATAATATAATTGCTTGAACTAAGTTTTATTTTTAAGTTATTACGATTACTTAGGAGCCCAAGGGAAAGAAAAATGCGATAATTTGTGATTAACACTTAAGAATCAATAAGGTGAATATTAACAGTATTTTAGATAAATTGTTGTGACACAAAATAAACAAACATATATTTTTTTTAATACATATAAACTGATGTGTAAGATTGGTATTAGAGTTGTAATCAATAAATTTGTAAGTATTTTATCGAATATTGAATAGTTGTTGGTGGCAGTAAAACGATCGTTACCGCAGATCAGCCTAAGCTTCGTGAGGAAAGTATCAGCACCATGTGAGCACATTGTGCTGTTTCTTTTTTTAAAGTTGCATATTGTATTACACTTCATCAAAAGATAATTGATACTTTCTATAAGAAAAAAATAAATATTTCTCTCTCTCTAAGGCTAGTAACATTTTAGAGAACAATATCGTTATTTTCAGCATGATTTGTTACATAATTTGTATCAAATAACATTAAAATATGTTGGTAGAGTAAGAATTTAATTTTGATATCTTTGTCTTCACTGGAAGGTAGATTATATAAGAGGAAGTTAATCTTAATATGTGATTGTAGATTCAAATTCTATATTCTTAACAATTAAATTCTAAGTAATTACTTAATGTGTTAGAGTTAATACTCAATACTGTCAATACTATCTAATGATAGTCATTAGATAAATATACTGATGTAGTTTTAGAAATATGTTATAAATATTATCAACAGGACCATCTAATACGAGACGATCCAATAGGAGGAATATCAGTTGAAGGAAACAAATTAGTACTCAGAGGATTGAGAAGACATCACTCGGCAAGGTACCGCTGTCGAGCTTTTAACTCCGAGGGAAGCGGTTTGAGCGAACCGCTGACAATAAATATTTTATGTATGTATATCTTTATCTTTTTATTTCATAAACTAAGCTGATAGCTGATTAAAAATCTATACAACAAGAATATAAAATTAATATAATGATAACTGACCGACCGACAATATCTCAGAAGAATTATTATATTTTAAAAATTTAAATAAATGTTAAAGAGATTTATAAAAGAAGTACTTATTTTAATAATATTATGTTTCAAAATATTTAAAGTAAAAACTTACTTAAAATGATAACAATATTCACATATTTTGCACTTATGTATCTTCTTATGTGACATCAAATTAAAAGAGCTAATTATTCCTACTAATAATTAATAATTTATTTCATATGCCCAAATCATTTTAAATTTTTATATCATTTGTAATATCCATTAGCCCGCCCCGAATGTTCCGCGGGCAGTGTGGTGCAGCAGCTGGCAGCGGCTCCGGAGGGTGAAGTACGAGCGCGCTGTTCCGTGTCGGCGCCATCCGCAAGGGATGCGGGGCCCTTGAGGTTCTATTGGACATATAACGGGACCAAGGACGTTTTGCCTGTGCGTAGATTAATATAATCGAGAAATTTGAATTTCCTAATCATATATTGACTGATCGCCTTAGATTCCAGCATCTAACGTCACAGTAATGGGATCGTCGAGCACCGTTATTCACGGTTTACCATCGTCTGATGGTGACGAGGATTTAGGCTGGTTGGCCTGCTGGGCCAGCAATGATATCGGAAACCAAAGAGAACCTTGTTTATTTAGAATAATGCCTGCAGGTTGGTTATTTCATATACTTACTAATTTTAATTAGGAGTTTTTTATATTTCGTTGTTTCAGATTTTATTTTTTTACTTTTCCAGCACTCCCCGAACCACCACGTGACTGCAGCGTAGAGAGCGACTTCCTAAGCTGTCGCGCGGGTCATGATGGAGGGTTGCCGCAGCGTTTTTTGCTGGAGGCGCTTGAGGTGCGCCGCGAACCTGCGCGGGACGAGTCCACTATGAACGACCAGGTCCTACTTAGCATAGCTTACGAACCCTTATCTGACTGTCTGTGATTATTTGTGTGAATGATTATAGATATTTGCAAAAGATCTTTGGACGGAGATAATATCTCAGATTTGGGCTTTGCTAATGTTATTTAAAATGTCATTCTATATTTTTGAACAAACATAAAATTTACAACATTTTTAACTTGTGTTAAAAATTTTATAAAAATAAAAACTTTTGCGCACACTTTCCATGTCAACGATAAGTCTTAAAAGAACTATTTAAAAATAAAAATGGTTATTTTATAATATAATTTTCATAACATTTAACTCATCTTCTCTTTCCACCCAGGGCATCTCAGGGCGTGGTCTCACTGAAGCTGTATATAGAGCCAGTAATGACGTCACTCCGCAGTTCGCACTGGATGCGTTGGCTCCCGGTCGATATACATTCCTTGTATATTCAGAGACTCCTCGAGGAAGATCACAACATCCCGCCGCATTACATAGCATATCTATACGGACTGCCGACGATTTGGATGTACCAGGTGATTTTTATAATAGTTTATTTATACCAAACACTCGTTTATTTATAATAGATTAATATTCTCTATACCCATTTATCATTCATCATATTATTATATCTTACTAGGTTCACTCCAAACAATGACACCAGTTCCACCCTTACAACCACAGAGTGACAACAATGTAACACTACTCGTGGGCGCCGCGTTAACGCTCATACTGCTCACTATATTAACGACATTATGTGTCACTTTAGTCCTAGTGTGCAAGAAAAAACAACGCCCTCAACGAGATCCCGAACAAAGGTGAGCAATAAATAGGGGAGACCGGGGCTGGTTGACCAATTTTCAGTTTAAAAGTTAATATTTTTATGGCTTTAATGATTATTTTTGTGAAAAGCAATTCCATTGATAGTGACACTATTCAGCTCTAGAAAGAAATTACAATAAACTCGATACCTATTAAAACATAGTATATAGGCTCGATTTTATAGGACGGGAAAAACGAGTCAACCTACCCCGTGCCTGGGGCAGGTTGACTTGTCACTAGGGGTAAGTTGACCTAAGAAGTAATGAGTACCAAGACTACGAAGGAACAAGATTTAAATACTAAAGTAAATGCAATCATAATTTTTAAGAACATCTTCAACAACATTAAACACCGTTAAGAACCTATCGGTCCACCTCCAGTCTAAAATAGTCTTTGATAGTCCTTTAGTCTAAAATAATCAAAATAGTATTTATAGTGAACACGTGGGAAAACGAAGAACGGAAGGACCATATTGCCGAGGCCGAGATAGCAACTGCGACTCTCACCAGCGAAACCTCGGTCAGCAGACGTCATTTTTCCCAATTTTTTGGTGCCAAGATGAGCTATTACTCTATCAGAAATGTGAACCGTTGTCAGTCCTGTTTCATCTACATTCTAAATATACCCAGGGCTTACATTTAAACGAAGGTAAACGGTTGTTAGGTAATCAAAGAACAACTGCTTGTTGCTTGCTTGTTTTTGTTGAAAGAAGTGGCTGGAAATAGTAGCTGGAGGAGATCGAATAGAGAGAATAGGATGACGTTTAAGCAAACTCCCTACTCAATCTTCATCAGCAATCTGTTTTTTATCCCATGATTCAGGAATAGATTTATTATTTTTTTTCGCAAATTCATATGCAAATTTTCGGGACTCGTAAGGCGTTAATCCATAATAAACATCATCAGTTCCCTTATGGGCAATTTTCTGATGCATGCTCTTCCTCGTCACTGAATATTTGTCTGTTTTTTATGTAGCCAATGCTTTCCAAGGTCAATTGAGATCTAGACAGTCCGGGATTGCATTCTTTTTTTTTCATATTTACTACATGGCGATATTTTATATGGTATAGCCAATTTTTTTTGCTGGAATTGATACTTCGGCGAAAATAACTTGTCGACATACTCTCTCCAGTATGTCTTTACGTCGATTTGACTTTCGTTTATAGATTCGCATCGTTCTAAACTGGAAATGTTAGGTTAAGAACAATAATTTTTATACCAATTTATATCTAGTATATCCAAAATTGTATTGGGTAGGTTGACTAGATAGTCAACCAACCCCTTTATAAATGAGTCAACCAGCCCCAAACGACCTAGTAATTTTTAACTACGTGCCAAAACCTTAAAATGGTGTCGTAATTAAAAATAATAAGGAAGCATACAAAGTTCGGAAATCAAACATTCGTATTAAACAGTTTGACAAGCAATCAAAACAAAATGGAAAGAGTTATAACAAATAGAATTAAGGCAAAAATTGTTACTTAAGTGTCTTGTTTTTGAACAATAGGCTCTAGCTGACAAACGGTGTGCGCCTGCTCCGCGGTTTTTCTGATGATTGTGCGCGGGGGAATAATGGATACGCTCACCTAGTCAATCTTTGCAAAAAGTTTGCCTAGCTCGCGTTTTTGACAATTAGTCTAGGTAGACCTGCCCCTATAGTCAACCAGCCCCGGTCTCCCCTATATTTTTTGATCTTAAAAGTCAAAATATAATCGTGATCGTGACGTGATCGCTTTCCTCCAGCACCATTCTCCGGCGAAGCGTGGGCGTATCAATGTACGGAGGCTCGTCATTGTCTCAGAGCGCGGTGCCCACTGTGTTGTTGCGTGGTCCGCGCAGCTCACGCGTTCTGGCAGCGCGCTGGTCCGGCGTGCTCGAACACGCACCGGTCACCTTGCTGGCGCTGGATGCGACACCGCACGGTGAGTCACCGTGATACGGCTACCGGTGAATACTCTGAACACGATTTCTTTGTGATTTATTTTATAATTATTTTAATTTGTTTTTATCATTTATTTCATACGCACTTAATAGGATTAATCATTTCTTTATTTTTAAATAAGACCTAATTAGCCAATAAACATTTAAAGAAAATAACAGTTCAAGTCGTCAGTACCAAAGAGGTACGTACATCTACAAAATAGTACAAACCTTACTAACTCGTTATTATTTAAAATAATTACTTGGTTAAAATATACTGTGTTTAACCTTAAATAAGTTAAAAGAGAACATCTTTCGTATGTCAGTAGATAAAAATTATGCTATTTTAAAGTTTACAGTTACGTCCAAAATTTGTTGTTATATATTTTGGCGCGGCGATAAAGCTGACACGATCTCAGCTGCATATATTTTGATGTTTAATATAAATAAAGAGTTAAATTCTAGTTAGAGGACTCTGACTTCCCGGCATCAGCCAGTCCGAGTTACAGGTACGCGACCCTGACTTGCTCGAGCTATTTGCTTACAATCCCTTGTCTATCCGTGTAAGCAATATCCCCCCGTTCCTTTCTTTTCCCTTGAATATACCTACCCCCATCCCATTCTCCTCCAACCGACCGATGGCGGTATATCCATCACAATCAGTGCAGCTCGAAGTAATATAGACTGGTGTCGGGCAGCAGCGCCACCGGTGTGAGGAGCTGCGCACTGCGCTCGCCAACCCGTCTGCCAAGCGTGGCGAGTATGGCAAATTCTCCCCTTTAAATATGACAGACGCAAACAGGACCAGGCCCCCAGTACCCGGCAGTCCCACTGTTCCCGGCTTCGGTAGCGGCCGTGGTTATGGTGGGGCAGGGGGTGCTAAGAATCTCCGGATGGAATCGGGCTACCACCCCAAACGACACCTGGCCCTGGTAACACACAATGTCCGCACTTTGCGGACTGACGACAGGATTGCTGAGCTGGAAGAAGAGATGAGTAGGTTACGCTGGGATATATTAGGGTTATCTGAAGTCCGTAGAGAGGGGGAGAACACGATAACCCTCAAATCCGGAAACCTGCTATACTACCGGGAGGGCGACCAACAGTCCCAAGGAGGTGTCGGGTTTATGGTCCACAAGTCCCTCATAAACAACATTGCAGTCGTTGAAAGTGTGTCGAGTAGGGTCGCGTACCTTATACTCAGAGTTTCTAAAAAATACTCGTTGAAGGTCATACAGGTCTACGCACCGACCTCCGCACACCCAGATGATGAAGTAGAGGCTATGTATGAGGATATCAGTCGGGCCATACATACTACAAAAACTCACTTTAATGTTGTTATGGGGGACTTCAACGCAAAGCTGGGCAAGAGAAGCGACGACGAGTTGAGAGTAGGACAATTTGGATATGGGCAGCGGAACCCTAGGGGACAGAGGCTGGCCGATTTTCTGGAGAAAGAGGGACTCTTTATGATGAATTCCTTCTTCCAGAAGCCGCCTCAAAGGAAGTGGACCTGGTTAAGTCCCGATGGTTCCACTAGAAATGAGATTGACTTCATCTTGACCACTAGACGCCAGATATTCAACGATGTCTCTGTGATCAACAACGTAAAAACAGCGAGCGATCACCGAATGGTAAGAGGCACGCTGAATCTCAATATCAGGCTGGAACGATCTCGGTTGGTGAAGTCTACGCTCCGTCCATCTAAAGCTCATATTCAAGATCTCGAAAGCTTTCAACTTGAATTATCGAACCGCTTCGCTTGCCTAGATGATTGCGCATCCGTGGACCAAATTAACAACACGTTGGTAGAAACTGTCCATACGGTCGGAGGAAAATTCTGCAGACCCGGCCGTAAGAATAGACCCCAAAAAGTAGCCAGCGAAACTCTCAAACTTATGGCGGAACGACGCGCTTTGGCACTTCAGTCCCTCAATGATACCGAGACTTATAGGCAGCTCAACAGACGCATACGGAAATATCTGCGACACGACATCCGTATTTTCAATACTAACCGTATTAAAGATACTATAGAGCGGAACCAAGGCTCCAAAGTGTTTGCGCGAGATTCGTCAATTGGGCAAAGCCGGTTATCGAAGTTGAAATTGGGGGATGGAAGCACAGTGTCGTGTAGGGCTGACATTTTGAGGGAGGTCGAGAGGTTCTATGGACACTTATATACCTCGGTCGCTAAACCTGTTGATAGCTTAGCAGAAGACCCAAGAGCGGAGCTTACCCGACACTATTCCGATGAAATCCCGGACATCAGCTTGCACGAGATCAGTGTGGCCCTAAAACAGCTTAAAAACAACAAGGCACCAGGTGAAGACAGTATCACATCAGAGCTTCTGAAAGCGGGCGGATTGCCAGTACTTAGGGTCCTTCAGAAGCTCTTTAATGCCGTTCTGCTTGAGGGTGTAACGCCGGAAGCATGGAACAGAAGTATGGTGGCCCTATACTTCAAAAAAGGCGATACTACTTTGCTGAAGAATTACAGGCCCATCTCGCTTCTGAGCCATGTTTATAAGCTGTTTTCGAAGGTTATCACGACTCGTCTCACGAGCAAGTTTGATAACTTTCAGCCTCCCGAACAAGCCGGTTTCCGAAAAGGTTTTAGTACCATAGACCACATTCATACGCTGCGGCAGATTATACAGAAGACCGAGGAGTATAATCGGCCATTATGCTTAGCGTTTGTGGACTATGAGAAAGCCTTTGATTCGATCGAAACGTGGGCGGTACTGTCGTCTCTTCAGAGGTGCCATATTGACTATCGCTACATCGAAGTGTTGAAGTATTTGTACACAAACGCCACCATGTCGGTTCGAGTCCAGGAGCATTGCACAAACGCTATTCCTTTACAGCGAGGCGTGAGACAGGGAGACGTTATCTCTCCGAGACTATTTACCACTGCACTGGAAGACGCTTTCAAGCTCCTGGAATGGCATGGACTCGGCATCAATATAAACGGCGAGTACCTAACTCACCTTCGATTTGCCGACGATATAGTAGTAATGGCAGAATCCCTGGAAGACCTCAGCATTATGCTCGGCGATCTTAATGGAGTCTCTCAACAAGTGGGCCTTAAAATGAATATAGACAAGACGAAAATTATGTCGAATGTCCATGTCGCGCCTATCCCGGTATCCGTTGGGAGCTTCATTCTCGAAGTTGTCGACGAATATGTCTACCTGGGACAAAAAGTCCGATTGGGCAGGTCCAACTTCGAGGGAGAGGTCAATCGACGAATCCAACTAGGATGGGCAGCGTTCGGGAACTTAAGGAGCGTATTTTCGTCCGGAATACCGCAGTGCCTTAAGTCGAAAGTCTTCGACCAGTGTGTGTTACCAGCGATGACCTATGGAACCGAGACGTGGCCTCTAACAAAGGGACTCTTAGAGAGGCTTAAAGTCACTCAGCGTGCGATGGAGAGGGCTATGCTGGGAATTTCGCTGCGAGATAGAGTCAGAAACGAGGAGATTCGCAGACGAACAAAAGTAAGCGACATAGCCCAACGGATTTGTAAGCTGAAGTGGCAATGGGCTGGGCATATAGCCCGCTCAAGTGACGGCCGATGGGGAAAAAGGGTCCTTGAGTGGAGGCCACTTACTGGCAAGCGAAGTAGAGGACGACCGCCAACTAGGTGGACAGACGACATAAAAAGAGCAGCTGGAAACCAATGGATGCGGGCCGCTTTGGACCGATCGCGGTGGAAGTCAATGGTGAAGGCTTACGTCCAGCAGTGGACCCACGACAGCTGATAATGATGATGATGATGAATATAAATAAAATTGACGTCTGTCGTAGTTTTGTCAAGTGTTTTTCTAATAAAAATGCATGTATTGTACTCACAAATACTATATACAACTATATACTCACTACTCAGTGAGTATATAGTTGCTTAACGTTCATTGTTGTTTTAGAGGTAGATACTTGGCGGTGATATCGGTTTAATATTTTTTTTATTATTTATTTTGTGTAACTTAAAATTCTGCTATTACAATTTTACTACTACTGCAAATTTTAATTAAATAGAAAAGGTGTGGTCCAAATGGTTATTTACATATAGCCTTAAAGATTATGTAGCTTGCCTTTGAAGTTTGGTCAGTTAGATTACGTTGGAACCATTTGAAATTTTCTTTATATCTTCCTGAATCTTCAATATAAGGTGATGTTAAAATAAAATCCTGAATAAAATCGATAAGGTGCCAATTATAGTTCTGAAGCATTCCGAGATAAAGTTGAAAAAGTTCAAATATTTATTTATTTATTATTATTCTGATTATTATTCTTGTGTAATATAATTAAGGTAATATTCCATCCGTTAGTAGTTCGTTAAGACAATTGTATAGCTAGAATACTATATGTTTTTTAATGTTTTAGCTTTACAACTGGCCATCTCGTTCAATACTTTAGTTATCAACTGGGTTATTTATTATTTTATTAAAGTCTTTCATAGTACATGGATTAAAAATAGGAATAGGAAAATCATGTACCTTTTAAAATGAATAATTGAATCCAAAGAATTTGAGTGCAGAACCTAGATTTGAAAAATATATACTATGAGTATTTACGTAGAAGAACTGCAGGCGAAGTTAATGTGATTGTGAGGGAGGCTTATTTTAAAATATAACCTTTAAAGTTATTTGAAGAGCTTTTAGTATTCGAAGTTTCGTTTTTACATATTTTACTATCACAATATTTTCTCTGAATAAAGTTGATGATGAATACATCAACTTTATTAATTTTAATAGATGCCATTTGTTGAAGAAGCGATGTTCAAAATATAAGTTTAATCTCTGCCAAGTTTGTCTTCTTTATCGTTAGAAGATTGTTCTTTTTTATTTTGTGTTAATCCTGTTTTGTATCTCCCTAATTTTTTTGTTTTTAGATCAAAATTCTATCTACTTTCTCTTTTGAAAATCTGTGTTTATAATCTTTTAAAGTCTATTTTATTTGTTTTTTATGTTATGTAATAATAATAAAATAGGTTTGATTATTTTTTTTACAGGCGATACAGATTCCGCTCATAGCAATGAAATTCAAAAAACGGAATTGACCGGTCATACGGACCCACAAGCAAGCACTCAGGGCATAATGTAATAAGTCAAGGCTGTAATATCATATATTAAGCTAACCGTGATGTGAGCATGCATCAGTATTATTTAGTGATATATTTGTGTAAGTTATTATAGTCTATTTATATTAATTTATAGAAATTTAATAAGAACAATAGACTTTGTGCATTTTTATCACAGAGACCATTGGCACCACTTTTTAATTAATAGATGTTTAATATAATCGTACGGGTATTACTGTAGAGTCCTATATCTATTACTATGTTGTCGTAAGAACGTTGTAGATGTTGTGTAACTCACCGAAGGTAGCTTTACAGTAACTTAATTAATCTTTTTAGTCGTGTGTTATATGTAATAAAGCCAATCCTGTGTATCTGTGACCTTGTAAATTCCAAACAGATGTTTATTATGTTTATTAAGATTTCTTAACATGTGCTAATTTGGATGTTTCAAAGTAAAAGAGGTCTTTTATCTTAACGTGTGTTAAATAAAACATGACAAACAACTCTTTTGTGTTTATCCATCATACGCCAGATATACTCGCATATCTGGAAATTGTATGTTGCTTGTTAAAGAATGTTAAATAAATATTTAAAGTAATTCATTTATTTATTAATATCCTGCTGTATTACAATATCAAGTAATGTATACGTTTTAGTATCACATTGTTCATCGAGGAATAAAATAACTATTATATTTTTATCAATAGTCTTTTATTCGCCATATTCTCTTCGAAGCCATATAAATACTCTACGATATATTATGGAGAAATAAAATGCTAAGACAACATCAAGTGCAAAGTAGTAAGTTCGTTAGTTTTAATTGATTTTGTTCAATTGATCTAAGATTGTTTATGTCGTTGGTTTTAGAAGTACTGAGGATTTTTTTTAATTTTACCAATGCTCTCAGCTCGCGAAGTTTCTAGTTTTATATTATAAAATACTTCTTTTCCAATGAGCAATAGATGTACATATATACTTTTACGCATACTTAAGTTTATTTATGTAACATTCAATCAAAAGTTAAAAAAGTGTTTATTTATTTATTTATTTATTTATATCTTTTCCACTTTGAATCATTATCAGTGATCACTTGTGTACGTCAAAATGGAAGTGTCAGGAGGGCCTATTTCGATACCAGATTTATCGTAATAAGCCCTTCTGTAAAAGCACTGTCCAACTTAATGTTAAAGCTATGAGGGTTCCAAACGCGTCCAAGTCTGAGAAGAACCACACAACAAACTCAGCCGGATATATATTTTTTTTATATTGTGATCACTGTTTCACAAATGTCAATCTTAAAAGCTATTTTGGAACAACTAGAACCGTCGCAATATAATGAAAAAAATAATAATTATTATTACAATAATTATAATAATAGCAAAAAAGAAATTAATAATAATGATAACAATAATAAAAAATAAAAATAGGCCTGCTACACAACCAGTCACCGCAAGCAGCACCCGTTCACGAGCATAACGCAAGAGTCAGCCATCACCCCCTTCGCACATATTTGAGGGACGAGCGCAACCCGACTCCCGACGCTACCGCAAGTAATGACTTCTAAGGAATCGGTGTGATGCAACAGGTCGATAAAACGAAATTACTCTACAACAAAAATCAAATTGCGGAGATTACTAGTTATTCGCAATATAATACAATTCATTCCCAGGCCATACCGTCGTTGATGTAATCCTGTACACTATAGTAGGATTTTTTTATCAAATTTATTTTTATATATAATTTAAATTTATTTAACGATAAACTTAAGGCTTCATTTGGGAGCTTATTATAAAAACGTATACAATTAACCTTAAAGGATTTACCTATTTTATGGAGCCTAGTGTTGGGCATAGCGAGTTTATTTTTATTTCTCGTATTAATTTTATGAAAATCACAATTTTTTTTGAACTTATTAATATTTTTATGAACGTAAATTAAATTTTCATAAATATATTGATTATAAACCGTCATTATTTTAAATTCTTTAAATTTGTTTCTTAAGGATTCTCTAGGTCTCATATTATATATTGCTCGAACAGCCCTCTTCTGCAGTGTGAATATGGTATCGATGTCGGCTGCATTACCCCATAAGAGTATACCGTAAGACATTATACTATGAAAGTAACTAAAGTAAACTAATCGAGCAGTTTCCATATTTGTCAATCGACGTATTTTTTTAACCGCGTATATAGCAGAACTAAGTCTACTTGATAAATCAAATATATGAGGACCCCATTGCAATTTTTCATCTAAGGTAATGCCCAAGAAAGTAGTAGATTTGACCAAGTCCAATTCCTCATTGTTTAATTGTACATTGGTTTTAACATTTTTAACATTTGGTAAAGTAAATTTAACACATTTCGTCTTTTTTTTATTGAGCAACAAATTATTGGCGTTAAACCATTGTACAACATCTGAGAGAGCATTATTTACATCGTCAATAACAGATTGCCTTCTGCTAACTTTAAAAGTAAGAGAAGTATCATCAGCAAACAACACTATCCCATGTTTTTCCCTCACTAGGTGAGGTAAGTCATTTATGTAAATGAGGAACAAGAAAGGCCCTAAGATAGAGCCCTGTGGCACACCTATTTTTACCAATGAACCGGGGGAACGTATTCCATTTACGTCTACTTTTTGAATTCTATCATTAAGATATGAACTGATCAAATCTAGGGACTTATTCTTAACTCCATAATGTTCTAATTTTTTTATAAGGATTTCGTGTTGAACGCAGTCAAACGCCTTAGATAGATCACAGAAAATGCCAAGTGCATCCTGGGATCCTTCCCAGGCTTCAAATATATTGAGTAATAGCTCGACCCCAGCATCTGTTGTAGAGCGACCGGCAGTGAAACCAAACTGGTTTTTGTGCAAGAGATTGTTTTTACTGAAAAAATCAACAAGTTGATTAAGAATTATTTTTTCAAAAATCTTGCTGAATGTGGGTAAGACTGAAATTGGTCTATAATTACTAGGATCTAATGAACTGCCAGATTTAAATAATGGAGTTATTTTACTTTGTTTCATTAGATCAGGAAATATACCACATTCTAAACAATTATTAAATATCAATGCTAAGTCTGGCGCTACAATGTCAATTATGGACTTGACTACGTCAACAGATATTCCCCAAAGATCACTAGTCTTTTTAACGCTAATTAATTTAAATACTTTGATTACTTCTTGAGCATTAACTTTTTTAAAATTAAAAATGCTAACACATCGATCTACATTATCTCTAAGTAATCCTATAGCTGCAGCGGGAGAAGAATTTAAAGATAACGTTGTAGTCACTGGAATATTAGTAAAAAAGGTTTCAAAAGCAGTAGCAACCTCGAGGTCAGACGTAACATATTTATTATCTATATTTAATTTAAAGTCGATCCTCTGGGATTTAGCTCTTCCAGTTTCCTCATTAATTATTTTCCAAGTTGTTTTTATTTTATTATTGCTACTTCCTATTTTTTTATTGATATGTTGAGATTTAGCTATTTTACATTGTTTTTTAAAAGATTTGGAAAATAATTTTACCTCATCCCTAAACTCATTACTAGTATTATACATCAATTCACTATACATATTGTATAATTTTTCTCTATTTTTGTGTAACTCAGCAGATGCCCACTCACTAAATACTAATTTATCATTAACAACCACTGTTTTTGTGGTAAATACAAAGTTAAATAATTTAATGAAAGTATTGAAAAACTCATTATACATAACATTGGGATTTGATTTTTTCAACGAGGGCAAATAGTGTATTAAATCATTTTTAATTTGACTAATACGTTCTACAGTCACTGGTATAAAACTTACTTTCTGTTTTGATTTTCTTATCTTGTTACAACTGAATTTAATAAATTGGCCATAGTGGTCGGAATCTAATGTATTGAATAAACATTTAAAATTTGGAATAACACTTGTAAAAATATTATCAATACAAGTGGCACTAGTAGTTGTGATTCTAGTAGGCTCCATAAACATGTGTAAAAGATTATAAGATTTGAATAAATTTAAAAATTTTATACTTGTTGAATTTTTTTCAAGAATATTAATATTGAAGTCTCCACAAATGATTAGCTTTTTACTAGAATGTGATAGATTAAACAATACCTCATCCATAATCTTTTCAAATTGTTCAAAGTTAGATGACGGTGGCCTGTATACATTTACAATTATTAATTCCTCTAATTCAACTGATGCCTGTTCAGCTGTTCGCTCAACAGAATGGCTCACTATGTCCTTACGTTCTTTAAATTTTATTTGTTTATTTAATAGAATTAAAGAGCCACCATGTATGGAATTAACTCTGTTGAACGAACTACCAACCTGGTGGTTATTAAAATTAAACATTATTTCATCATTTTTAAGCCAGTGTTCAGTTACACAAAAAATATTAATATTAAAATTATTCAAAAATAACTCTATTTCTAATTCTTTATTTCTCATACACTGGATATTCTGATGCACCAGGTTGATATAATTTACATTGTTATTTTTCTTACTCACATTGACAATATTTTCTTTTCTATAATAATTATTGTGATTGCACATTTCATTTATTCGGCTAGAGAATATCTCTTCTGTCTTAGAATCTAGTTTAAACTAATATTGTTTGGGATAGCATCCAAACTTGTCTTACTTACATCTATATATTGCTCAATAAAAGCAGTTTGTTTAGCCAAATTATTGGCTGTCATTGTAAAAAAATAACTTTACTTAGATATATCACGAGAAGATTTTATAACAAAAGTTAACAAATGTGTTAACTAGACATTCCTGACGTTAATTGCCCATAACCCCCGTCACTGTAATGATGGAGCACAAATGCACATAACAATTACGCCGTGCTGATTATCATCATGAAGTACTTTACTCATAGTGTAGGGGTGATTCGAGGTACTCGTACATCCCATTTTCATCAATTCAGTAGCTGAAACACAAAAACACAAATAGTTTTTTTGTGTTTAGTAAAATTAATCGCATGTTACAGCCTATATTGTATGTTGACCGCAGACCTTTACAATATTGAACAATTGATAGATACAAAACTATTGTAGAATAATGAACGACCTACATACACACTTATGTTGTGTTTTATATTTTGATACTATAGTATCAAAACAAACGCAATTTATCTGGTCATTACAAATGGAAGTTTCCTGTGTGTATTTGCTAAAACCAAATAAATTCTTAAACAATGAGTCACAAATTTGTTATCAAATTTATTTAAAAATGTACAGAAAGACATAACTTTTATCCTTGGAATGACTTCTGATAATACTATAAACCCATCAATCGGTCAATCTACTAACTACGAAACACACCGTGTGTGTGCTTTTAATCGACCCTCGTTTATTTATTTTATATTCCAATTAGAAGTTAATTATAAGATTCATTAAACGTATCTTCATAATAATTTTCATAATTCAAATTAACAATATCAACATTAAAATAACTTTAATATTATAATTTATTATCGATCCGACACCTAAAGCACAAAATAAACCATTTCGAAAGTTTTATTCGAAAAATAGAACCTAAAATGCTATTATATAATCAAAATATAACAAGAGTCATTTAAAGATTATTAAAATTTGAGATTCCATCAAAGTATCAAAACCGTTTCGGCTTCCCGTCTACGTATCCTTTTCTCATTGAACCGCAATGAACGGGACAAACATGTCTGAATAACCTGAGATCGAATGCGTTTTGTCAAAGATCTTTTATTATAATATTCTTTACCAAAATTGTATACAAACATTTCTTACGGAAGGAATGAGTACAGTAAAATTTGGCAGACTTAAAAAAGTACCAAATCAGACTCAGCATCAAGCAAGACATTAGTACTACTACTAAAACAATATGTTTCTTTAATCGTAGTAGCACAAGTTTATCTAAACAAGATACAATTTTTTTAATAAACTACGATATAATAATTCGTTCGACAGGGTCGATCGTGTTAGGTAGATTCCCGTCACGCGATGCTCAATATGCAATATGCGAAGGAAACAATAAAACCGAGAATGCGATAAACATGTAATGTAAGATAAAAGAAGGGGGTCGGAAAGAGAAAAAAACTAGTCAATAGTATTCTACTGATCAATACGAGTCTTTTGAGGGGTAACTCGGCATATATTGGGTGAGGGGGGAACCACCCCCCACCCCTATCTCAAAACTTTTCAGACAAGAAAGTTTCCTCTTTTAATTTGTTAATTTTCTAAGATTTTTCCGACAATAAAATTTTGCCTCCTTCTGTGACTTTTTTCGGTTTTTAACTTTCAACCCCCCGACCGATTTCCCCCGTTCAAGAACTTAACCTTCATTTTGTCCTTAAGAATGTGTATACCGAGTTTGAAAATCCTCCGTCAATATTTGCGACCTGTAGCGTGTCCCAAAGGTTTGCACTTTCACCCCCCCCCCCCTCCCAGCACCTCCTTTCACTCCAAAAAAACGAGATGCTACGTTTGTCCTACTAATTTATCCTATCGACCTGTGAAGTCAGATTTTGCCTACGCTGAATTGGGACTGATGGATCATACATATATATATATACATTTTTTTTTTTTTTTGTTCGACGGATTCTCAATTCCCAGTTCATAAACGGCGTAGCGCCTCAATTCTGGGGTCTGGGTCCCGTCATCGCATCGATTGCAATAGGTAGGAATCTACCTAATATTCAGGCTAGGAAATACATTCTTCAGCTTAATGTACTTTTTAAATTCCCGAAGAGATTTCACATTCTAATGAAGAATTGCAAACATAAATGATGAGATACAGACGTTTAATCGTGCAGGCGTTAAAGAATTTAATTATGGACGTGATTCTGTGATTAATGCTAATGATTAATAATGTTACAATATTAAATAAGAGGTGTTTAATTAAAACTATTTTATTGCTTTTACCCGCGTATATTAATTATTTTTTTTATTATAACCCGATATTTCAAATGTTTTCAAACAATTTCGTTCACGAGAAGACAAGATGTATCCGTTAGTAAGGCTAGTCACGGTCGGTTCGTTGTTTACAAGAGCATGCCTGAAATCCTGAAGGTCTTCCTTTAGAGTTTTAGCGTCGCAAACGGTTCTCCAAAGTTAATTCCAACTGGCTTGAAGATAATTTGTTTGGTTTTTTAAAAATGTAATTAAAATTGTATCCTATAATTAAAAAAAGGTTTAAAAGGTTTTATTTTGCAGGAAATAACAAAATGAATAATGATTCAGATGTGTTTTGTTCGAAAGTCATCTAGATTATCAGGATAGTGCTTTTCGAATCCGTTTTTTTGTCAACCCCAGTTACTCGTAGCTTGTTTGATTGAATTCGATAAAGAAATCCACAAAAAAAGTCAATATGCGGCAATCGAGTTCTGGAGAACTTAGAAGATGATTAAAATTATGTCAATATGTTATTGACATTTATTACATTTTAAATAAATTAACACAACCTTTAAATATTTTCCTTCAAGTACAGAAACAAATAAAGCAAACGTCATTAACTCTTAAATCAAGCCCTTCCAGTGTTGAAACCTGCTTTTCCAAACTTAAGTTTCCTGGCAAACATTACAGGACTGTAAATCAAGTTTTAAATGTTGTAGCGGCACAAACTTCCCGACCAAGAATGTAACATTTGTTTCCTCTTATGTTACTGGCTCATTAAGCTGGCTCATGGACTTAGTACGGCAAATAATTATTACTTTTCAATTATTTATGTTTAATTTTATTGAATTTATTTATGAAAAATGTTAATTATCAGCTTACAGTGCAAAGATTATCTTAAATAAGCAAAAATAATTAAAATGAAAAAACTGGATAAAAATATTTGTGGAGTTTTTCACACATAGTATATCTTATTTTAGTCTTATTATCTTTATAAAAATTGCTGATAAATTCATAACAACCAACTAAAAAAAACACCCTTAATTGTAGACTGTTTTTTTAATAATCTTTTGTGTTTTTAAGATAATTGTGTAGAAAAATGATATGTTTTATTCCGGTGCCCAAAGTCAATACATAGAACTTTACTTATTTTAACTTATTAGAATTACCAAATGCACAACGCCGTAACGGAACGATACACTTGAAATATTTGCTATAAAGAAGGTACATAGAGTCGATAGAGTAAAGTGGATGCAACAATATGAGTAGTGCAACTTAAGTGCGCCCGCAGTAAAACTCTACCGTTACTGTTTGTTTAGAGCTACACTCTACGTTTCTGCCTGCCTGCTCTAGTTGATACCGTAGAGCAGCTACAATCAGAGAGTTTTGAAGTTTACATAGACGTAATTATATTGTTAAATATTTTAGATCAAGTTTCACAAGTTTGATAGTTTCGTAAGGAAATATAGTACTTTTTGAATAATAATAATTAAATTCCTAAATTATAGCACAAATTTTGAAGGTCCGGTTTTAATTAACAATTTTTTTTGTTATTAAGAATGAGTTTCGGTAACTAGTTATGTACTTCAGCCGACGCGCAGGCCGGCGGGACTTTGTGGTTATTATTTTGACTTCGCTCCCGGTCGATATGATCGTGTATTATTATTCATCATCATTATAAAAGAATATAAGTTCTTTCATTTTTCAAGTTCTGATTATATTATTATTAAATTCAGCTTTTCCAGCTCCAACTTTTACCTTTTTAATAATTTTTCGATTAATAAAAATATTATTATATATATTAGGATGTTATTTTCTGGCATTTGTTTTTATAAGTTTATATTATCTTTTCATTTTATTAATTACATGTTACTTTATGTATAATATTAATAATAGTAATAATCTTGGTTTGAATTTAAATTAGGTAAGTTTAAATTAAGCAATTTTATATTTATGCAAATTTAGTATTTGAAATAAAATATTAAAAAATAACCTAAACCCAAGGTTTCCCTCTACTACCGCGCAGTCTGCGCACTCGATATGGACAAAGTAAGTTTAGAGGTAAATGAAATGAACGGTGCAGAATACCTGTCAAGTCCAACCTACTGTCATATTTATTTAGTTTCTATGTCCCGTGTACTCAGGCATGCATTTTTATTACAGTTATTTATTACTGCCCTTGTATAAATGACTAGGTGTGATTTTAAATTACGATTGTGCAATGAAATGTTGTACAGACAATAACGTATTATTATAATTGATAACGAAACTGTCATTCTTATAAAACAGTTCTAGACGTGAGCGTAAGTGGTGATGTTCCAGACGAGGATAAGTTACCGTAAGGGAATGGACATATTAATAACGCTTTATAAGCCAAGGCCTCGCATAATCCGTCATCAAAGTTATTAACTTTAGATTGCAATAAACTGAAGTGCGCCTTACTTTTATACTGGTATTAGGAGACGTTACACAGTGGGGCCCGCATCCAAATGGCGTTATGACGTCTGTTCAAACAAATATCGATCTTACTGCTTTCAAATAAACGTGTCGTTGATGGTATTCAATAATGTCGGCGTATAGTGTTTATGGGAAGGTTTAGTAGGGAAATATTCCTTTTTTACGATGTCAGAATGGCCGGGGCTTATAGAGGCGTACGGGGACAGTTATTAATGTATGTTTATTTAGTATCGAGTGAAGGGTTGGAGTCGCCGTTAACATTTTTAATTAGTTGTATAATTTCTTAAGATCTTTTTAATCGAAATTAGGTACTCGTGTTTATATTTTTTTTGTTTCTATTTAGAAAAATGTTTTAGCAAAATGTGTAGAATGAGCAAATATTATACATTTAAATGATTATATTAAATAGAAGGAATTTCATTAACGCTTGTAATGATCGTTCTCTCTATGACCAATGCAACTTTGAAGCCGTTAATTACCCGACAATCTAATTAGCTCACGCGTTTAATAATAATAACTGTTTAATATTAATGTACCTTCTAATAAATATACTCCATTCATTATTATAATTCTGCCATCCAGTATTTTATAAAGAGGTCTTTAATGTAGATATACAGAGATATGAGAGATGTTAGTTATTAAATATAATACGAGTACATAGAACATGAACGGCAGTGCGCCCTCAGCTCTTTTACTATTTGTTTAATATTTTATGTTTCGGCAATAATGTTCTGAAATGTAACAATTAAACGTTATCACGAAAGTATATTCGAGTGCTTTTAGACATGACACTAAACTGATTACAACGGAATGTATCATCATAAACATGTTAGTGTATGGCTTTGGTGTCAGCGACCAATTCACAATATGTTTATCAATATTACTCGTGTAATTTATTTATCGTGATATAAACGTAAAAGCTAATAATATTTCTAGAAGCTCCTTTTCGCGAATTTATAAGTCGAGCATCACTTACTCCTCCGCATTTGGTCTCATGACACGTCGCGGGTCGTATTAGAATGGAAATGAATAGTCGTTTTGAAAATAACATCGTCCCACATTGTACCCTACATAACAGTTATTGGATGTATCGGGCTCTAAAACATGATAGTGCAATAGTTGGATACTTCCGGTTTAGTATTTCTTTAATACGTGATAGTTTAGGACCCCCTTTGTCAGACGTGGAATAAATTTACATAAATGTCACATGACAAATGTTTTATTACACTGTTATTTTGAACTGTCTTCTACTTCATATTACTCAACATTGTAAAGTTTGCAAACGGGATTGAGACCATTTTCAACCTAAACGTGAACGCGTAATTATTATTGGAAGTAGCGGCCGACCTCGCACTGATCCATTACTCTATTTATATGTAAAACCCTTATGGATATCTATTTAGTGGTGTTAAAGTTTAGCGACAACGGAAAACTTTGTTTATTTATATTTACTGACAGTACCTATGAATGTTAAAAATTGAGATTGTTTTTTTGTAAATTATAATTACCAAAATTGTCAAATCCTATTAGGTAATAATAACTGATTGGTTTACTTATCGCTTAAACTATTCAGTGGATGTAAAGTTATCTCACCAAGCTATGTCAATAGCTGCTCCGCCGGACTCCGGGGTCAGTTAGTTACACTTTGTGCATTCGCTAAGGAAAGTTTTAAATTAGCTGAACAGGTTCTGAAAATTTTGACAACTTTAATCAAAAATGTTATAAATATGCAGCATGATTATTACAGATTGTTGATGGAATTGTCCGTATATAGCATAATTAAAAAACCAGATATTTTTTTTCGAAACCTAAGAATTAGTGAATAAAAAAATAAAAAAAAATAAAATTTACATGACAATTTCGATGACTGCTTAATATTTTAAAAATATTTTTCTTACTAGCCTGAAGAGGTAAAGAAGAAGGAGAAGAAGGAAGGGTCAGAAAGTCCGCGGATCGAAGGGAACATTGTAATACGAATATATTTTCCTCATACATTTTCTTAGAAACATAACCGATATTTGTTTTAGTACCAGGCCGCAATGGGTGAAAACTCTTACGTATCTTCGATATCAGTGCAGCAATTCACAATCGCGTCTTCCTTACACAACATTGCCATCTATTGAGGGCTCTACATTAACGTTGAAGGCATTACGATTTTTATGAAAGGTGTATCTGGAATAATATAGAAAGAATCTACGGTTCATATAAAACAAGTAAGTTACTTTAGTTTTTACCAAATTACAGAATATGTACTTTTATGTTTATAATATATACTCCGTTGTACAATACTCCAGTCATGAACCTACAGAATGTTTAACATGTACATTTAAATTTTTGGTATATGCTTAAAGACAACACTTCGATAATATGGTATAAGTTGCAGTATCAAAGAAATTTACCAAAAATATATAGCAAAAAGATTATACTATTCTTATGAAGGTAACATAAAAAAAATCCGTGCCCGCAGGGGGACACGCGTGGGTAGACCTCGTGTGTAACTCATTTAAAATATAATTCACTACCTAAGAATAATACATGATGCCGTTGTTTACATCAAAAATTTTCAAGCAAAAAGCGGTTTTAATTTTTTTTCTCGGAAAAGGTATCTTTTTTGGAAATACTTTTGGTACTTAAATTTAGAGTAAAAAATAACCTTTCTATTAAAAATATTTGCGAGGAGGGAATGTTTACCAGAAAAAAGTTGCCGTGGTTTTACCTACCTAAAATTTACAAGCTAAAAGTGGTTTTTATTTTTTTTCTCGGAAACGGTACCTTCTACGGAAAAACTTTTGGTACCTAAATTTAGAGTAAAAAATAACCTTTCTATTAAACATACTTGTGATGCAAGAATGTTTACCAGAAAAAAGTTATGATTTTTTTTCCAAAAATTTTCGGTTTTTTTACCCCCACCCCTAAGTTATTGAAGTTAGGTTTTCGGTTTATCTACATTAGTTATAGGTATTTATCAAAGACATCATATAATATGAACGCGATTGATCTCCTTTGTATAGGGACAAAGTTATGGTCGAAAAACTGAAATCAGAAAAAGTGAGGCGCTAGCGCCCCCTGTGACCGGATTTCTCTGGTTAACGAACTTGACCTTCATTTTTGGATGGTTGATTTTTGTGCAAAGTTTGAAAGCGATCCGAGCGAAACTGCGGCCGCTATCGTGCTGACAAAAGTCGAATCTGGACGCACGCACGCATATATATATATATATATATATATATAAACTTTTTGACCAATGGTCATTTCGGACTCAGGCGGTCATAAGAAGACCTCCTGTGAAGAAATTTTTCCAAAATTCGAAAGTAGGGGACAAATGAATGGGCAGACCGAATTCTTCGAGGTCTACCCAATATTGTGGAGTAGATTTCAAATAAAAGTTTTCAAAAAGCACTTATATATTATATGTGTTATAAATCTAAAGATTACGAAAACACAACTGCACACAGCGCGCTTCGTACACTGTTCAGTGCGTCCATATTTCAGTATCAATGAGCGTTGAAGGCCCCGCGGCGCCGCTGATGGATACCTCGGATCCAACAGGTACTTCATTTCCTTAGACATCTGCTAGACAAGACATTCTATTGAGACCACAAAGGAGCAATGTCTACTATAATATTTTTAACCGAATTGCTATATATTGTTATTGCTATATAATAAAATTTATAAAACAAAAGGTTTCTTAATAATTTTTTTCTAAGCTTTTAAAAAGAATCTTGTATAATATTTTTCTTCAATTTTCGAATAGTTTTTAATACAATCTATCTTTTATCTCTTTTGTAGGGGTATTAGCTACTTTAATATCGCACAATTAGTAGGTATTTGTTATATTATACTAATTTATTATTAAAGAAACGATAAAGACACCATTCCAATATCTCCTTAATAGCATCGTTATACTTATATGGGTACAAACAAAAGGTACTTGTCCGTATAATACCATAATTTGCTTATATTCATACTTAATTACTTTAACCCTTCCTAGACCGGGGTATCTGGACGTGGTCGACGCAACTCCACCAGAGCCGCGAAGATAATCTACTATAGCGAAGGCCTCCTGTCTAAAGAATTATTGATCTTGATTTGATCAAAGTTATGGTCGAAAAACTGAATCCCCATAGTCTTAAGCTTAACTGTTCTCGCGCGCGCTTACCGATCGTCTTCCTCAAAATAAGCTGAGTCGCTTCATCACATGAAAACTACTGGAGCGATTTTAGTCATATTTGGTACGAATATAGAACTAATAAATAAGCATCGACAGAAAATAACAGAATAATCGAATGAAAATAGCTTGATTAAATCAAAAGTTATAAAGAAAAAACCAAGAGACTCGTGATTGTGTCACTCGTAGTCTAACTTTCATGGCGACTAACTTCTTCAATTAATTGTTTATTATTGTTATTAAATATTTATTTCCTTTTATTCTCTTCTAATGGATTTTCCTGCGCTCAGCTCAATTCCTGCCACGCCCGATGGGCGAAAAATTATTCGTTTTACGAAATCAATTGAGAAAAGTGTACGATCCACGATATTACCAGACCGGTACTGGTGCATTAGTCTCTAGTTTACCAATCTGTATAGGTTGCAACATCGGATATATCTGCATTTAGTTTTACAAGAAATGCACAAAACTGTTGTATCACCTACATTGAATGATATGAAGTATGCAAATGTTCTAATTGAGATGAATGCCTAAATAATTATTCAAATATCCTAATATATTAAGATGTCACTTGTGTTAAATTTCTAATCCCGACTAATAACTATTATAATACTAAAGTGAATAACAATATATAATAATCAATTTAACTGTAAGGAAACTATCCTGTAATGGGCATACCCGGTAACAAACTATGTGACTATTGTGTAACGTCCGATTCATTATGATTCCCGAGTATCCTTGGAAATATTTTGTTCTAAACGGTTTGAATTCCAACGTTTATTAATTTTATATCATTTTAATTATAAAGATTGCAGAAATAATTATTAGTCTTGGTATGTGGAATGTGGAATGTGGTATTAACACTGTTTTATAGATGTAAAACAGTTGATATATATTTTTTAAAGAAAAAAAAACTTGGGTTACGGTTTGTATTCTGAATATAAAACAACATAGATTTGAACGACGTTTCGTTTTTATAACGATAAACCATAATATTAAAATTGTAAAATACCCGAAGCAATTAATTCGGAGCTTCTCGTAAACGAAAGCCTTTGCTTAATTATAATACTGAATATTTAAACAACACTAGGATACTATATTGGGTATAGAGGGCAGCACCAGCGTATACTTTGAAACTCTTCCATTCGATGTAATAAAATATAAAACACCTATCTTGGTACAATAAACTGCGATGGGCCAGAGTTGTTAACGTAACTCACTGAACCCCAGCCTATTCTACCTTACTGTGAGTGCACCCCGCGGCCATTTTCGTTATGCTGGTAAGATATACCACCGCCTTTGCGGAACTTGGAAACAACAAACTCTTTAAAAGGAAAATAAAAAATTGGACAACTAGTTATAGATAATTACATATGTCAAAATGTTTAATCGTGTTTTATAACATTATGAGGGCATTTTAATACAATATTATTACATTTTAATCAATAATTCATCTTACTATTCATGTTCCGAAACACATTAAACAATTAGTTGCTTAACTTAATTAATTTTTCCTAACTGCAGACTTCTTTGAAAGCTGGTGATTTTTGATTTTTAATTGAATTTGGTACATTTTTAATGATATCACAGAAAATATACTCTGACCTTTCTTTTTCATACATGGTTTCTAAAGCGTTTACTCAAGTTTAGACAAACGTGAATCGGCTGCTCAAGTGACGCAGTGATGTAGTGTAGTGTAGTGATGTTCCGCGATCCCCCGCGTAGCACGTTAGCTTGGCGTGTGAACTTGGTCTGCTTCCACTCAACTAGAACGAATTTTTATTTTATATCTATGCTGAATGATATGTATGTATGAATGTTTTTTTCTATGTTGTATTCACTGAGAACATCTTCCGGCCATTCTATGACACTGAGGAGGCTTCTTAAAATCAGTTTTTAGTTAGTTAGTGTCAGAACTGCCGGAGTTACTGAGGGGTCTAATGACTTTTTTGGTAATTTGATAATTTTAGCTTATACTTTACATCAACATGACTTTCCTTAGTGTTTTTCTTTAATTTCGGTTTAGGGTGAATTTTTCAAAAGGAATCTTTTTATATGTACTTATTGTATTGTGCGAATTATATATACTTTTTTTAATCACAGTTGTAAGAAGAACAGTGAGAAGGTGAATGCATAATTATATTTTATTGTTATATTTGTAAACAAACTCTGTAATACAGTTTACCACGATGTCATTTTCCCAAGAAAACTTTACTCAAATCACTTTGCAAGTTTTAGTTGGTAATGTTTGGATCTGGCGTAAGAGTTCACGCGTTAGAGGTTTTAGCTCAAATATATGTTTATAACTATGGATAGATGTTTCTTTGTTTGTTTATCTGCGTGAAATATATCTTTACACTTTGAATATTCTGTATCCAATTTAAATAGTTATTATTTTCCTTTTACTTCTTGAGGACAATTAATTAAGATTTAATCTGCAATACTATTACTTTGTTAACAGTTTTGCAGATTTAACTTTATTACAGTGTAATAATAACAAGAATGAATATCATGAGACAAAACATTAGGCATTTCCGCATGTCTCATCTCAAGACTTAGACCACAATCTCGAACTCCTGTTTCGTCGTGTTATCGCGACCTCCGAGACGTTCCGAGCCCAAACCGCTTATTTCTACTTAAAACTTATAATGCTATAACATTTTGACTATATTGTACTCTACATACTCCAGTCTATTACACTAGTTGCTGAAATAAAGAAACAAGCTAATACCGAGTAGATGTAAACTGGAGCAATAAAAGCTGTAAAAACATGGTTCCTTGCTCATAGATGTTATATATATATATATATATATATATATATATATATATATATAAATATATATATATATATATATATACATAAAGTTGTTAACGGCAGCACGAAATATATATTTGTTATATATATCACTACAAAATACACCAAAGGAGGACTCAATGCCACAAAGACATTCTCCACCAGCCAACTTAAGATAACAGTATCAATGGAATCTTATTATTATATATTTTCTCGTGGTTCACTTTTATTGCATAGAATGAGTTGGGGTTATTTTAACTTGCTCTTAGGAACAAATGTTACATCTGGTCAAGTTTACAGTTTACAGTTATAATATATCTGGCAATTATGAAAAATTAAAACTATAGCTTTGGTAGCGGCTTCATCCCGTCAAAATATTAAAACTAACGTTTATTCTCATCATATTCTCATCATCTCTCCGCGGGACGTCACGAGACGATCGATCGACTCGACCGCGATTATTATGTACGAGTATATCAACCTCGGTTACGAAATAAAAGAAAGTTGAAAAATGAAACATTATACTCGCCAGCTCTAAACCAACTTCTATTTCGTTCTTTTCAATGGATCTTTATGAATTAGGATGTATGAATTAGGTAAAAAGAATTGGCATTTTAACATTTGTTTTAAATAAAGAAACTTTGATTTAATCAATCGTAATAAATACTAAGTAAAGTTTTATCATTGTATGTGCCTGGGACGAAATGAAGCAATTGGATGACATTGAAAACGTTCTTAATAAAATACAATTCATGTTAATTGGTTGTAATGAAAACTACAATTAAAATTATTGTCTATTATAGAGAAAACCGCAATCGATTTTAATTTAAATTTCAACTACACAATGAAATACAAACATTAAATATCTATTATAACTTTGTTGTAGATATTCGTTTGTGTGTAGTGGAATCCTCTGACATCTGACACTTTTTCAGTCATGACATGTTGCTAAAAATTTTGCTATTTCAACCACACCAGTTTTTTGTGTTAATGTTACATAGTTGTCAAAATTACAAGAGTTATTTGTTGGTACACTGGTAATAAGATCGAACATGACCCAGAAGGTAAACTTAGATAAAACATGTAATAACAATCGTAAGAACGGTCCTATACTGTCTAATTCAAAAGTCTAACTTTTGAATTAGACAGTATAGGACCGTTCTTACTGTTTTAATTTCTAACGCCCGGCACGTGATGTGTAGCAAGGTACAGTCACGTCCGATATCGCTAGCACGATTCATCCCTGCCCTAATTTCAAAAATGTAAGGCATTTCACATAAGCTGTACGACTTACACGTTTTATACATATCAAGTTAATCTATATTTAGTTGTAATAGAAGTGAAATTCGCGTGTGCCTGGTTTCTCTTTGGTAATTTTTTGTCATCTTGTTACAAAGTTGGTACTTACTCCTGTCAATTCTTATGTTTGATATATCTTTTCTGTTCCTATAGTAAGTTTAAGTTTATTTATACGGTTATGATTGTAATAAAATTTTAAATATAATTACCAAAGCTGAGAATGAAAAAAACTGAAAAAAAATATTATATTTCTCAAAAACTAATAATAATTAATATCAAAAAGACTTATTAATAAAAACATTAACTTATCAATAAAACGACCCCAACAGTTTATTTTAATCGAGATTACCACAAACAAGACTGAAATGAATGTAAGGAGTGTACAGTTTTGAGCGTTTCAGGCGTTTTTTATTTTACCAAGTTTAATCAGCAATTGAAGACAGCGCCATGCTTGGTGCAGTCACGTACAATATTGCTTTTCTGCGTCCGATCTCTACCTGCCCCTGTCGACGGGAATTAAAAAGTGGTTACAAATATCGAAAATATTTTCACTTTTGTATTCGAATGTACGCAAGGGGAATACAAATTATTAGAAATTTGTTATACACGAACTCGTGTGCGTCGAGGGCATATATATAACTTAATAACTGAATCTTAGCCATCGAAATATTATGCTTCGACTGATAGTTAAGCAAAAAGTAAATTGTCCAAGCGAGTTGTCCGCTTTTTAAACAAGTTCTCAAATTAGTTGATCGTTGGACTCGATTCCAAAAAATGTCTATATTAATTGTCAATATATCTTATTTTTGATAATAGATAATATAATAACGAGGTCTTTAAGACTCAGCGGCGACATATATTTATATATACAATAATAATAAATATACAACATAGTGATAATATTATAAGAAAGAAATGTACGGAAAAGATACCAAGATACATTTCATTTGCCTACGAAATAAGACAAATGAAGAAAAACACAATAATTAACAATTGGTAAAATTTCCAATAACAGTTTTACCCACAGGCGTCATTGCAAAATGACTTTACTGAAAGAAATAGGTTTACACAATACCTCCTAATTTTTTTACAAAAGTTAGTTATCATCGAGACTTGTTCCATGGTTCCGGCGACTCCTCACATCAAATAGGCAATGAACCGACTCACCTGGTGTATCCCGTAGATTGTGTTATTTTTTTCCCCAGGAATATAATAATAAAGTTTATTGACAAACCGACAATGTAGAAATTTTTGTTTTAAGAAAAACATACACACACACACACACACACACACACACACACACACACATACACACATACACACAACAGTAACTTCCACTTTATCGGTGATATTATAATTAAAGAACTGACAAGGTGCGGTCAAGCTTGTTTTTCTATTGAATATACAGGAAAAAAAATATCATATTATTTATATTATAAAGGCGTTGTCAAGAGATCGACGTGAAGTAATCCGGTAGCTGAAATATAATTATATATCTAAGTGTTTGTTCCCCTTAGGTATATGAGAGATGGTTAAAGACGGTAAGAAATATTACATCATTATAAAATATAATATATGTATTAATACTTTAAGATTTTTGATACAAGCAACTGCTTACGAAGAGGATGTTGGTTTCTCATTAGAATTTTGGTGGTTTTTAATATAAAAAATATTTTTTTTTTATACTATAAAAATATAAAAGATGCACAAACTACTCAATATAGTCCATCGCCGCTCTCTATCTCATGGATGTAAAGAATGCGTAAGACAGCGGAACCACAGAATAAGATAACGTTTTGTTATTTTATTGTTGGTGTACATTTTGTATAAAAAGCCCCTGAAATGTTTATTATTTACGTAACATTTAATTTTCTTTGCGACTGAATTGAATTAGAGTGCAATAATTGCTTTATGTGATAATAACTTGAAAATATTATAAATTATATATTAATATTTATCAAACCTACATATTCACGTATGTTATAAATTAAATTAAAATAACGAAAGTTGTAATGCTTTAAAAATATAGTTTCATATAAATTATATATTTATATAAAGTTTATTAAACAACAAACTTAGATTCCAATATTAGACTTTAGAGTCATTAAATCCCGTATCTACTTTGAAGGGTACTGAATTCTTGGCCTTGTTTAAACAATACATAAATAACCCTCGGCTCTAAAACTTATTTCATTATAATATCAATATAATAACAATTCAATATAACAATTAGTATAATAAGTTGTTTTCACCGATTACTTTTGTATATTAAAGTTTAATTATTTTCCACTTTTATATATATGTTTAAATTTATTTGAAGTTTTAGCGAAAGGGATTGAAGGCTCCTTAACTTGGTCTCTCGTCAGAGGCCATAAACGATACTCGTGACACGGATCAACAAGGTAGTCTCAGTAGCAAAATATTAAATATAATTATTGTTCTCCTTTGTTGTTGTTCAAATAAAGTATTTTTGAATTTGAATATTATAGTTTTATATTATTAGGTTTATTAAATTTACAAGGAACCGAACAAAATAGCAAAGCAAAGAAAATACATATATGTTGACTATTATTGGTTTCGATAAAACCTATTAATAATAAATAATTAATTTTCCAAATTCGGCCACTAGTTACAGATTTGTAAAAACTGATGATATAAATATATTAAATATTAAAGTGAAGAATGGTTTTGCATTTTGTGATCCAGCGGGGTACTCCTCAACACTCGCGTTAAAATAACTTAGATGCGTCTGTATAGACGGAGGTGAACTCATGCCAGTTGGAGTTTTAAATTTCATTTAATGTAACGTTGGCTTTACAGTTTTTTTTTAATTTATGTTATCATTTATTTCTAGCAATTTTAACGGTTTATTAGAGCATGATAGGATATTTGTAAAAATTTTTAATTTAACACGATTTAGATATTGATTTAGATATTGATATGATATTAATTGAATTGGAGGGTCACACATTCTAATTGTAAAGTATTGGTGGGAGAGGAGAAGGAGAAGATCTTTACCTAGTTTAAGATATGAAAAATGATCTGAGATATTCTGGCTTAGCGAATAAATGTTGTTTTGAAAAATTTGTTAACCTGATAAGGTAATAATGTTAATTAATATCATTTCAATTGTCAAAAAAAGTGAATAAGATGATAACATCTTTTGAAGAAGATAACTTCTCCAAAGTTTAATTTAAATTCAAAATATCTTTATCCGAATAAATATTTACACGCACATTTGAATCGTCAATTATTACATTAAAAACGTCAGTGTAATATTCACTGAGCCGGTGGTAACTACCTCACGAACTGCCTTGAGTAAGTTATTACCGGCTCGGAATGCTGTTCTCCTGAGGAGAAGCAGCCAGAAATACAATAGTTGCTCTTTTTAAGAACAATTTAACATTGTTTGATGTATACCACATTATAATATCAATTCCGCAAATGATTCAACATCCTAATTTCCACACATTTCATTCAATTAAAAACTCTTGAATGATATAATAAGGCTTATTTAATAGAACACTTTTAATTTTAGATTTAATATTTACGAAAAGTATCTTGTGGAATTTTATTGCATATACGTGAACTGCAGCCCCTGAAGGATTTGTTAACTTTTTGAAGATGAAATATAGGCGTTACGAATTTGTTTTGATTTCTGATATTTATCTATCACTGCTATTTTTCATTGCTTTTGATATAAATATTTACATTTTAGTGTATAAATAATAATTTCTTAATTATTCGTTGAGATGATACCGTAAGAATACCGATTTCTTGAAAAACGTCTCTCGGGGAATCACTAGCAGTTAAGTTATAAATAGCCCGCAAAGCTTTTTTTCTAAAATAGATATAAAGTTAATTTCAGCGGCAATGTCCCATATTAAAATACGATAAGACAAAATACTATGAAAATAACTAAAATAAAAAAGTCGAGCCTAATTAACATCCATTAAATGTTTTACTTTTTTAACTTATAAAAGCCAAGCTAAGTTTTCCTTCGAGTGTTGAGAGATGGGCGTTCCACTGGAGCTTTGTATCTAAAGTTATTGTTAAGTAAGTTAGTTATAACATTGAATTGTTAAAGAGTAAGCTACAATTTTGACTTCTTACATTAGGTGTAAGTTTAAACTCTATTAGTTTTCTTACTCTTTAATACCAAATTATAAATCCAAACCAATAAATAACACATCACAGAGCACTGTTTACTTCATCATATTAGTTCTATTATGCTCAGCTTTAAAATAAACGAGGTATCTTCAGCAAAAAGTACAAGGTTACATAGACCATTTAAGAAACAGGGCGAGTCATTATTTTAAAGTAAATGTAAAAGTTGACCAAGAATAGATCCTTGTGGAACACCCAATATTCTGATTCTCAAATCAGTCGGTTACAAATTACTTATTCAAGAACATATATTTTAACATTATTAGTGAGTTCGGTGATTGCAGCAGATGATAAATAAAGAATTAAAATAATGTGTAACTGCTATTGGAATTGCAGGAAAATGTCTCAAAAATATCCGCCACATTTATATGTGAATTTATTTCAATATTTATAATTTTACTCATCATTTTTTAGTTTAGCAGAGCATCCTTTAGCTTTAAAATTCAACTATGACTCAGTACTTTTAACAAGTGTGATGGAAACGTATTTATTTGCAAGTAAAATTGAATATGTTTCTTGATGTATATATTTTTACATTAATATCGAATTATTATGAGTAGAACTGGTTTATTAAGTATAAAGGTATCTTTACCTAGTTCAGAAAATTAAAAAAAAACAACAAAAGGTATTTATTTTAAATAATTATTAAAGTGACAATAAGAAATATTTACTCTATAAAATTCAAATTTTGTCATTTATATTCACTGACCCACACGGCTTTGCCCGTCTGGACTGTAAATCCAAAATTATAAATGGTACCATCTATTTCTCAAGTATAGACTTATTTAGTTATTCATGGAGATAAGATATTTTCGGGGCGTAAAAAGTAGCCTACGTGTTATTCTAGGTCATATTCTATTTGTGATCTTAATCTTTTAGGCCTACTTAGTGTAGTAAAATATAAATGAGTAAATATAAAATGCTGCTCAAAGAATTTACAAATTATAATTATGTGAAGACAAAAAATATATACTTGAAATTATCCCTATGATGATGAATAAATACTTTAATTTCATAAACATTCATATTATCATATGTAGAGGTTACTTAATAATTTTTCAAATATAAAAAAGCTTTCTACAGCTAGACTATTATACATAGACATACGCCAATTTCTTTCATACGACAACGAGAATTTCTTTCTAGATATTTTTTAGTTCTACAATTTATAAGTACATCATTTCTTCTAATCTTTGACAATTTAAGCAGCGTACGATTTTTGAGCCACTTTTTTACACCTAGCTTAACCTGTTTTTTGGCATATGTCTAAGTTTTTTAGAAATAAATTATAGCTTATATTGATCAGTGACAATGGACATTTAATATGTATGTAAATGATTCTTTTTCGGAAGGTAAAAAGTGTGCGTATTTTACATTCAATAAATTATTCAGTACAAGACACACTTCGTAAAAAGTCTTGTCTTCTGTTTAAATTTTTTATTGCAATATCCGAATATTTTATTGTTGAAATTTTAAAAACTGCTAAGATTATTTTGTTATAACCAAACAGATTTCTTACTTCTACATATGATGAAATAGTGGGGAGAATATGAAATACTGGTGTGTTTAGATCAAAAATCATTATGACTTAGACGCAGTAATATTATAAAGAGCACGGTTAGAACCATTGGTATATATTTCGAAGGCAACTAAACTGGCACCTATTTACGGAAATAAGCAACTACAGTACATATATAGTACAGTGCATTTATATTTATTTAGGAATTTAAAGTATAATACAACAGAGATATTTGCGGGATCTGACCAAGAGATAATTAAAATTAAAGCTTTGCGAATTTAGCTTTTTACCTTTTTTATACACATATAAATATTAACAACTGTTTTCAAGTGATAATTCTACTGTAGAAAAGTTGAATCATTACCTCAAAACATAAACAACTGTATCGCTGTCGATTTCCGTAGTTCATTTGACGTAAATGGTTGAGGGACAAGTTTAATTAAATTTCTACGTGACCGGAGAGTTACACAAGTATGTAAGTGGAATGTTATAGCAGTTTTGTTTATCTCAAAACCATATGTTGTCTACTACTATATAAACCACTCCTTATATAGCGATCTGGAATTTAATTATTATATTTTATTTAATGTTAGTTGCAGCTTTTTTAAGTCTATTTCAATGATTTCTTATTTTTGTATTGTCATTTAAGCAAATTTATTTAAAATTTCTGTGTACTTGAACTTACTATATTTTCACTGCTTTTAACAGCAGTACACGCGTAACCACCACGCAACTTGCCAACAGTGCCATTTTTTTTTACTTATTTATAATTGACTCTAATTTCTACAAAAAATTATACAATACAGTATTTCTAAATTAAACTTCTCTTTAAGTTTTTCAACTGATCTTTCATATTTTTATTTAAAACTCCGAATTAGTGAAATGATAATAAAACTATTTAGTTAAATAATTTTCGTTAAATATACGAGCATAGGATTCGCAATCCGTTAATAAGAAATTTTTAACCGAAAATGCTGTACATGTTTTGCTGTTTAGGATCCCTTACTTTGTATGATTTGCAATTACTCAGTGTTTCAATTTTAGTCGTTATTACGGTTTTGTTCATATATTCAATCTGTTCAAAAGCTCAATTTGTGATAAAATAGTATCAATTATAGTAGCAATAGTAATTATTAGTAAAATCATAATATATTTTAAAAGTAACGTCAATGTTTATTTATGTTGCAATGTTACGTCAATAATTTATTTATTTCTGATATAAAAACCGTGTTTTAATTATATATGAGTATTACTCAGGTTCTGATATATAATTACTTCCGTAATACACAGTATGTTTTTATTATTCAAGGCAGAAAAACCGATGATATAATAATATACCTTCATAGAACTTATTAAAAATCACAATCTAATAAATTAGTTAGAAAAATTCAACTTCTTAGTCTCGACAAATAAGGTCTGAGAATAGGCGAAAATCCTTAACTATTACGAGTATGTGCCTTGCGTCAGTTCTACCATATTATAATTTTAGCAAAGTTCTTGAACTGTCTCTTAGTATTTGAACTATTATTTTAAGATATTAATAACATATTATTAATGACTATGTTGTATTCAATGTAAATTCAAAGAGAAAAAAGGTAATGGCGATGTTCTGGGACACTTGCTCGTAGCACCATCGGGGAATAGCCCAAGTTATGAAGCATATCTGGCCCAAGTTATGAACGTCAAAGGAAATAGAGAATGTCGTATGGTTTTTTTGGAGAAAAAAATATTTCCGGCAACACGGGATGGCAAATCCCATGTTGCGTAGAGGTCTTCTCTTGGGGGGCCATGCTCCTCCTCGTGCACCCGTCCGTTATTAATGTCATTCGGACTTGTCCGATGGGGTTGGAAGCGGTACGGGCCGGTGCTCCCTAGGGGACGGTTAATGCGGTCTTTCGGGATCGCTTTAGCCGTCTGCTAATGTCCAGCGCGGGGTTGTCAGCCATGAGGTGCCCGAGTCTGGTTTATGGTTGAACAAGGGGGGTTCACGCGGCGGTCTGCCCTTAGGAGTGGTCCGTCTGCGGTGGCAGGCTCAAACCTCTTTCTTCGGCCTCAGCCGTTGAAAAGTGGGTCTGGGCGTTTCGGTGGGAGCGCACAGGCCCTCTTTTCCGGGGAACAACCGCGGGGTCATTCCGGATACTTCTTTGATTGCAAAGTTGACCTTGGGGTGGCCTCGTGGTTGCGGGGTTTTGGGGGCGATTAGGGTTTGGATGGGGGGGAGGGGATCCTCCCGCGATCTAACAAGCCTTCCGACTATAGAGGGGGCCTCTTGTTGCGGGGTGCCCTCTACGTGGTGTCCTAGAGTCCGTGGTGTAAGAGTTGAACCGTTTCTGCATTACCACAGTGGAATCTGTAAAGGCACGCGTAGACTCTAACTTGATCGCCCATCTCTACACGAAGCTAGAGTACTAAAAGTTCACGACCTTCAATGTTCTGCGACGCTAAAAGCGTAAATTGCCTCCACTGGTGTTTCATCGGGATATTTTTAGAAATCCAGCTGTTGCTTTAAGTTTGGGAGTTAGAGATGAATGTAGTTTTTTTTACTCTATCGTTCTTTTCTTTTTTATTTTCTTCTTTTGAAATATATTTTAACTCTAGAAAGATAATTTTTGCTTATTTTCTGCTTTTTTTTGCTTCCATTACATGGTGGACTAACTGACAGATTGAAAATTGTCCTTAATTTCTATTTCCAGTCGCACTGATTATTTTTTCAGGTCGTTAAAGAAGACTTTAGCTTACGAACAGCTTCGGATAATAATTCAAATTAATACTTCATGATATAACTACATATATTAATTCTTGAGTAAACGCCTATCATCTGGGATTTTTAATTCAAAATCTAAATGTCTTCAAATTGGACTACAAATATTATAAGTTCAGCAATTGATTTTTTTTGTCTCAATAAGACAAATTAAATTGTGTATCTAATGATTCTCTTAATATCAATTCTTAATTATTGAATTAATAATCATTATCGTGAAAAAAAAACATTAAATTAAACGTTTGATGGTAAAAAGATTCCAACTCAAGTGCTATATGATTAGTTTTGTGAGGATTGCTGATGTTAAGTAATTAGCAACTAGTTTCAAACTTAGTACAACTTTCCGCAGAACAAGTTTTGTCATTTGACCGAGGTACCAAGTAGTTAGTCGAATAGTTATTGAAATTCTATTATTTGGTGTGAGAGACAGCAAGGGCTTTGATTAGATTACAATTTTGAATGAAAATTTAACAAAAGTACATCATGTAAAAATTTATTGTTATATTATGTATATACGTATATATAGATTACTAATAATATTAAATCTATTTTCAGTAGAAAGCTTTTTGTATTAGATTAGTAATGATGTTTGGCCTGTAAATACATTTCATTAATAAAATCTTCCTAAAAAAATTAGTTTTACCATAATATGAAAAAGCTTAAGCTATAGACTCTCTGTCAAGACAGACTGAACAGTGATATATGGTACCTATTTGTGCGTTTTATGAGAGTAACTTCCAACTACTCGTTTTATTTATATAATTTCAAAATAATTCCAGTCAATTTCTATGCAATAGGGTGAAACACCTCTCACAACGTTTGAAAATATTTCTTGCATAGATAGATTGAAGAATAGCTGTCTAAGCTCTTGGACGGCATCGTCTGATCTGTAAATTTTAAATAGTATTCTTTTGGTCATTAATATAAAACTAATTTACTGTAATTAATTAAAAATTGACAAGTTATTAGAACAGCTTTTAAAGAAGTTATTAAATATTCCACGTATATAGAGGATGTCACAGACAAAACGTCCTTACCAAGTATACCTTTCATGGAATTGAATTTATTTGTCGTCTTTTTTTACACAAAACCTGAAACCTAAAATAAATAAAAAACCTTGAAGTTCGTTAACATATTAGTATTTTTTTTCATTTGAGTTATGAATAGTACAATAGCTATTTGTAGAACCAATAATTAGGTTTTTTTAAATGTTTTATTCCGGACTGTAATCTTGCCACGCTTAATCAGTATCAAACAGTAAAGTTAAGCAAACGTGGTGCAATAAAGCGGAGAGGGCCGCGCCAACGTCGGCGCTGAGTGTAAAGTGGTGGAGGGAGTTCGGTGTTTGTGATATTGTTATCACGATTATCACGATGAAAATAATCTCGAACGTGTCAAGGTTTGAAGGTTAGAATAATATTATAAGCTTCATTTTCAACTTTTAAAAACATAAAAATAAAATTATGTTCAGTTATTATTATTATTATTTTTTTTTTTTTTTTTTTTTTTTTTTCACCTTCACGCCATATCCCTTGCGGGGTAGCCAGAGACGACGGAGCGCCAAACGCTACGGTCTCTGCATACCTCTTTCGCCTCGGCCACAGACATCAACTTCTTCATACATGCCCTCCGGGGGGTCCTCATGCTTTTTACGTGACCTTCCTCCAGTATCGTAGCTACTGTATTTTCGAAGGTCACTCGAGGCCTCCCCCTGTCTCTCTTACCGTTCATTATATTATTTACATATTTTTTGTTGATTTATAAGTGAGACTTTTTTAATAACAAGATTAAGATGAACAAAGTGAGACCTAAATTAATTAATAATGTGAAGTGGTGATTTAGCAAGTCTCTCTGATTTTGAATTAAAATTATCTGTGTGACACTGTCCCAAATGCTGTAATGATATCTAAATACAGTTGTAAAAACTACATATAGATTTTTTTAAAATACTATATTGGGAATAAAAATAAATAAACTTCCTTAAAAGGCGTTCCAACATAACTACTACCAATTTCTAACACATATTTATAATTATTAAATATGTATGTACTTGTTGGAAAAAGGAAGAATTTCTTTATTACCTCACTAATGTTTTAAATCAAAAGAGGCAGATGCTACCTACATTAAATAAAAGATGTTTATCTTAATTAAACTTATATTTATAATTAATGGCAAATCGTTAAGTAGACATATCTATTGCTTTAAGTCGTTTGATAAGTTTGATATAAAAACAGCTCAGACAAAATACTACATTAAAGAGCCTATCTCCGATTCCTTGATCTTCAAAGTGAATTGGAAGTTACCAACAAATTACACTTGGCTAAATGTCATCCGGGACAAACATAGCTTCCAATATCTTAACCATTACTATGAACAGTTATTATTTTGCGTATAATCTCTTTTAATCTATTAATAGCACTTTTAAAAGTTAATAATTTTATACCTTTCTGTAAAATTTAAAGAAGTGTTATTTTTTATACTTAGGTGATTTAATTTAGCTAACTGATATAAAAAAATCAAAAGATTTGTGTCTAAATGTATCGGAACATTTTTTCAGTTTTCCAATTATTTGTCGAATCCAGCAGTTTGCTATACGGCAAGAAACTTTATAATGTTGTATTAGCGTTGATAAAAAAATGTATGAGTGGATATTAATACGAAACTAATTATACGTCCATAAAAGTTTTGTCTTATTTAAGATGTCACTTCTAAGATTTATTAATGAAATACGTCATTATTCACGTATTTAATCAATTTTGAGCAACTGAGTGTGGGAAAGAAAGTGAGTGACACTTATTGAATAAGTGACAGTCACTTTCTTAAAAACTTAAACTAAAATCCAGAAATCACTTGCTTACCTTTTGCTAAAACTAATAATAACCTTATTCATTTTTCGAGGCTAGAATAATCAATCAGGAAATTTGATTTCAATAGTTATAAAATTGATTATTTAAGACGTTTCCGTCTTTCGTGGTTCGGGTACAAGTGTCAGTCGGCTGTTATAATTATACCACATCGTTTAGTCACGTCAGACGCTCCTAAACATTTAGATAATCCTGATACTTAATTGTCCATTGATCCAAAACAAAGAGAACTTATGTATAAAGTCTCTATAAACACAACTCTAAATTTAACATGCTCAAAGATCGAGACTTAGAAACGCGAAACATTTATTAGATATTTTCATCCACCGACATTCCCCGTGTTCGCCACAGAAGGGCGCAATCGTAAATTAGAATAGATTATCTAAACGATTCATTTTAAATATGTCTACGAGTAAAGACGATTTCCATTATATCAAGTTCTATTTGCCGTTGTAGGTTCTTTTCAAAGGTGTACATTAAATAAACATGTCTCGGAATATATAGTATTCACATTTATTGTATTATTAATTTAAATGTACAAAACAGACTGTTGTTATGATGTGATATTATTCATCGTATTCATCATTACATATACGGAGAATCTTGGGGCGTGTCTAGATATGCAACTTATTTTGTATATAAATCAATAAAGTTACAAAGGATGGTTGTCGAATGCTCATTTTTTTTTATATAAAGGAAGCGATTTTAAAACTATTAAATTCTTTTTTTATTATATTTTTTCAAAATCAATCTTAGAGTACGCTTGAATAATTTGGAAACCATAATATTCTAAATATAAAAATGTTATGAGAAAAAACTGAACATATTTTTAAAAAGACTGCAGTTCATATTTGTTATTAAAATGTTTGGTCTATAATTAAAAGTGTATAGGTTCGTAAAATTTCTAACGAAGTTTTAATAAAGATAAAGCCTAGTAATAGTAATCTAGTATAAAATAATATATAGAATGTATTGGAGACGTATTTTTTCACACAACAAAGTTGACACCTTTTTTAAAAACTAGGACGTGGTATAAAAAGTATAGTTTCATTTTAAAATAAATTTTTTATTCAGTTACCGTGTACATTCACACGTATAACTAGAACTGTGTACATCAACAATTATAATTATACGTAATATTTTATTATACATTTAAAGAAAATGTTTATTTATTTATTACCTAAGCACTCTTCTCGGCTGAGGGGCGTTATGAAAATAATATTTACATAAACAATATCTTAATAACAGAAACAACAAAAGACAATATTGTTGTTTCTGTTCTTTGGCAAAAATAATATTATAAAGCTAGAATGGACATTTTATTAATAAATAGATACTGCAACTCCTCAATCACTGGAGATGAGATGAAACGTTAAGAAAATTAAACCGCCATGAAAATGGTTGTTTTTATCAATTTAAAATCATGGCCCAGTACAATTAACGAGGCCATCGTGTTCTTGAAATATTTCTTCGTCAAAGGGTTTCACAGTTTGAGATACGAAGTGCTTGTGCGTGAAATCATATTATTATAGGAATTTTGTAATTAACTATTTGGCGAAACTGGGACATTTTAACCGTAGTTTGTTTAAACATTTAAATTAAATTTTTATAATACATTATACGTTTAAAAGTTATATCCATTCTGCTGCAGTCGTTTGTTAACTGCGTGCGCGGGCGACAATTACCAGCTCTGGGTATTAACAGTACCAAGTATCACCACAAGGCACAGCAGTTGTCATTATATATTTGCGACAACTGATGAGGAAGAAAACAATAAAACAATGTTTATGTCACTAATAAAAGATTATCTTCATTCGTAATACTTTATATTATAATAATGAGAGAACTTAGATCACGTCACGTTACTTTACCTCATTGAAAGTTAAAAATCATATTCATAAAAGTGGAAAAGAAAATTAAAATAGTTGTCTAAGTGAGAATAAAATATATAATAACATATAAAATGAAATACAGAATACACTATTTTTGTTAAAATATTATTAAATATTAAACATCGTATGTCGTATATTATTACTTGTCCCGACGGACAGACATCACTGTTAGAAACATAACTTTGAATGTATTCTCTATCTATGACAAAACCATTTATAAAATTTCGATCTTGACATGAAAAAGAGAATGAAAGATAGAAGTTCGTTATTTTTTAATTAAAATCATGACATTTTACGTACTCTGCTGACTAAATGGTAATACCTTTTTTTTTTAAATATATATTGTGGCTTCTTAAGTAGTTAATAGTTTTATTGTCATAAATTTTATATTCTTACAACATAATATACTCATCTGATAAACAAATTATAAATATAAAAAAATTAGAAGTTCGTCTTAAATAAAAATAAATGTCAATGATTAGTTCGGTCCACAGTGAGTACCTTTATTTATGCTTATATACGAGTATAACAACTCAATGTCTTGAACGGGATTGCGTGCAGGGAAATATCTGGTTTCAATTCAAACTATATCGACCGACAGCATAAGAAGATAATAATAACAGCTGTTCTGACAGTTTTCTTTTAACATCAGGAGATTATTTAAAATGATATTCCTCACGTACACAAAAACTATTTATATATCATTTTCCTTTATTGCAACTCACTTCATTAAACGATATTTTCTCACTAAATATATTATATTGATTATAAAATACTTACGATGATATAAGAACAAATAATATTTGAGTAAATAAAGAAGAGTATAAAAAATCGAATAAGATTAATTAAATATACAAAATAAATATTGTGAAAAAAATATTAACATTAAGATTTTATACTATACAGCAATTATATACCAGTTTATATTGAAGTGGACTTGAGCTGGGACCACTACTTAAATATTGAAATATTGAAAAATACAAAATCATTAGATAGTTTCTCCGTGGCAAATTCTAAATATAAGTTGTTAGAACAGTTTTGTAACGACTTCCCAACTATTCCACACGCGTAGAGCGGATGTCTCTAACAACAACTCCTTAGCGAGTGTGGCGCTTATATTGATATTGAATTTGCTCGACGGGGATCCCTCGACTCTGATGCCCTTGAATGGATGGTTCTCATGTGCAGTGGGCGGGCGAGTTCATGAACTCATGATAACTATTATTATAACAGTTTTTATTTATTGAATAATGTTGCTAAGTACATTCTGTAACTCAATTTTAAACATATGTGGTTTATATTAATGATACGTACCGTGTTCCATACCAAAAAAAATTAATGAACAAAAATATTTTATCTCTGTTACTTTATTCTGAGATACAAATTAATATGTATTTCTGGCAACGCTTAACCTTTAGACAAATAGTTAAGTTAAACACACGGCGTGCAATAAGGCGGAGCGCTGCGCCAGTCTGAGCGCTGAGTGTAAAGTAGTCATAGGAATCCGTTGTTTGTGTTTCAATTCTCAAGATACACATGATCACAGACGTTGAAAAAGTGTCTGTTTAAACCTATTTTTATTCCTCTAACGGTTCTTATAGTAGTCTATACTTTTAAACCTTTTAAACAAGTATTAATAAATTAAATTTATTTATTTATTTATTTTTATTTATTTATTTATATCTTTTCCACTTTTGAATCATTATCAGTGATCACTTGTGTACGTCAAATCATCAGTCAGTGTCAGGAGGGCCTATATCGATACCAGATTTATCGTAATAAGCCCTTCTGTAAAAACACTGTCCAACTTAATGTTAAAGCTATGAGGGTTCCAAACGCGTATACGTTTGTAGTATATTACTAGATAAATTGGAAAGATGTAACATAGTTCTCTAGAAAGTGCTGTTACGTACAAGAACTAGATATATCAGCTGTGCATTACACCTGGAGCAGATTTAAATAAAATATCGACTTTCTACAACTGCAGACTGGATTTTAAAGTGTATGAGAATCGTATTTAGAGATTGGTTCAATGCATTTTTACAATTACATTATTTGTATTATATTTATAATACTCATATCTTGGATTATTGAAACGTTTATTATACGCTCTTGCGTTATGCTCGTGAACGGGTGCTGCTTGCGGTGACTGGTTGTGTAGCAGGCCTATTTTTATTTTTTATTATTATTATCATATTTTTTTGTTTTTGCTATTACTATTATTATTATTTTATTTTTTCATTATATTGCGACGGTTCTAGTTGTTCCAAAATAGCTTTTAAGATTGACATTTGTGAAACAGTGATCACAATATAAAAAAATATATATCCGGCTGAATTTGTTGTGTGGTTCTTCTCAGACTAGGGCGCGTTTGGAACCCTCGTAGCCTTATTTTAAGTTGAAAAGTGTCTTTACAGAAGGGCTTATTTTGATACATACGATATTCCACCACCATATCCACTTGACGTACACAAGTGAGCACTGGTATGGATTCAAAGTGGAAAATATATAAATAAATAATGTATGTTGGGAATATCCAACATATCATTGATGAGCAGGAGGAATAGATTTGGGGATACCACGCAGCCTTGGGGTACACCAGCGTTCACAGGCTTGGGGTCCAAGCAAAAACCGTGGAGAAGGACCTATATGCTCCGCCCAGTAAGAAAACTGATGATCCACTTGCATAAACTTTCGGGAAGCCCATAGGAAGGAAGCTTCGAAAGAAGCCCCTTGTGCCATACACGATCGAAGGCTATTTGCCATATCCAGACTAACTGATAGACCCTTTCCCTTGCTTTCAATAACCAAATGAATCAGACAGATGAATCTGAGGTAATTGTAAGACTATTTACATGGTCATATGAATTGCATACCAGATTCAAATAACAGCTGTCATGCAGTTTATTATAAGATTTTAGACATGTTTTTGCTGAAGCAATATTTGATATAATATTTTACTCAATTGCATCGCTTTCTTTAATCTCATCATTAATGATTTTGAGATAGTTTGGTGGGACGAAGGCATCAGTCACAGCATTTACCTTTTTGCTAATATTCTCTCCGCTGCACCACAGCTCGTCCACCAGTTTGATTATTTATGCACTCCTACCAGTTATCCGCCAATCGAAACATTTTTTCTATATTTCGGGAAATTATTGAATAGTTTTCAAGTTCTCTGAGGCAAAATAATAGAAAATTTATCCATAACAACGATTATTAAAATGGAGAGCACACGTACAAGCGTTAGACCCAAAAGCCATATGAGTAATCCTTAGCTTAGTAACTGTCGATATCATCGTCTTGTTACTTTTCGCGTTATTTCCAGCAGGCGCTAACAATTTTTATTATTTATATACATATTATAATCCCTTAAAAAATTGAATTGACATTTAATAAATGACAAATGTGAATATTTTATCCAGATCAATAACCAGTATGGTTTTTAAAACCAGCATAATTTTTATTTTTTTATTTTTTAATCATGGCGATTCTAAAATATTCACTACTCAGTAAAAGAACTCATCACTGCACATTACTTTATTATATTTATTCTTAAAAAAATAGATATATAAATTTATAGGACATATTTGAAGTTGTTGTTTCTAAACATAATGTATGTATGTGTGGTATACGTATAGTTGTGAGTTGAAAATAGTTCAGTACCTCTAGTGTGCTGATAACACAGTGGCATTAATGCAAGGCGCTGAGAGTTATAGTATAAATATAAATTTGCACAAGCGATACCTGCTTTTGACTCGAAGTTTGAAAAAATATACACAAATAAATAAATAAATAAATATACTTTCATTTTTAGGGTCTTTCAGTCTTCAGATTTTTATTACTGTGATAACTAGTATTATTACAATCTTTATGAGACTCCAGATTATTCAGAAAAATCCCTATATGTTGAAAAATGATAAGAAGATAAACTAGAAGTGTGGTTCTTTACTTTTATAAATATCTTATACTTTTAACAATCCTTTGTTCAGATAACTATTAAAAGAACAGTCCTTTAAAAGATATAAAATAATAATATAGGGTAGTAATTGTCCGAGTTAATCTTTAGATTAACCGTTAGAGTTCAAATTCTTTCAACGGAAGTTAGAATGAGCGCCATTGAGCGTAGATTTAGACAGATATTATATTATATCTAAAGTTAGTTCTGCCTCATAGTTATTAAATGTTTATACTCGTATATTTATACCATATATTTTCATTACATAAAAGTTGTTTAGTAGCTATATTTATTTAATCTTATAAAAGCATAAAAGAAACCAACGGATTCATCTATGAAGATTTATTGATCTCTGTCAACGAAGGATCTGCTCTTCTCAAACAAAGTCTTCATATTACACTTGAATATATTGAATTTTATTTCAATTAATTAAATTAGAATATGTGGAATTATCAAATAAATTCATAAAATGCTGTGGATCAACTCGCACAGAATATTAAACAAATATCAATCAATGATGATCATTACCTATGAGCCACACACCTATTGTTTCATTTATAGAATCGTCATCGAAGTACCTATTGTTTTAATTTTAGAATTATCATCAATCGAACGATCAGTCAGAGAAAAACATCATAGGTTTTTTTATACATTATAATTATAAATATTGTACATGTAAAACTGTATTACTTATTTCTTTATGTAAAAGTTGTATTATTCTCCCCTCGCTGAAGTTTTTCATTTCTTTCTTCGAAATTTCGTTAAATTTATGTGCTAGTTCCAAACAGTACAAGTTTAAGGAATAACTTTAATATTGATAAGACGTAACTTTAACACGAACCATCCAAATAAGTAGAAACTGAATTAAATTAGTAATTTGAAGAAAATATGAAGTACACACATACGAGTATATAACGAGTATTGTACATACTACATAAGTGTACATTTAGTGTTATATAAATAATAATATTTATTTATTTTATCGCACACAATGCAAATAAGATAAGTATAAAATTGCCTTTGGACTATGTAGCGTTGTTGTCCAGGTACTCATCAGCTAGATCTGTATATGTTTTAAATATTTACAGATACAACATAGATTTGGTCTTAATATAGAAAAAAAGTAAAAATGTCTAATTTAATTTAATTAAATCTAAATTAACCTAAATGAAGAAAATACACACAAAAATGTAATGATGTTTATGTGGTAACAAAAATAAATATATTGTAGATAGAAATTTAGTAAATAAAATTCACACAAGGAGAGACCATAAAGCAAAAAAGGATTTTTAAGAAGCGTTTGAAGATGTCTCCATCGAGAGCCTTTCGAATGTCAGAAGAAAGAGCATTCTAGAATCATATAGCCTGTGTGTCGAAAGAGTTAGTTATATAGACGGTCAGTTCGAATTAGGAGCACGGAGTTGGTAATTATCTGTTTAGCGCTAAACAAACAGGAGTGACAGGAGAGAACATCTAAATGTTCTATAACGCCCTGATCACACGGAAGAGCAAACAGAGAGCACAAAATACTTAAATATTCTAATAAGAATAAAGTTTAAAGAAAGCGATATGATCACATTGAGGTAGACCAAAATGTAGTACGACTGAGTGAACTTTTTACACAATTCGTTTACTGGTGTGTGTGTGGAGGTGTTCAGGAAAGTGACTTGTCAATGTGCAGACAAACATGCTTGTTTGATTTTTCGACATCAACCTCTGATTGCAGTTTCGAATGACATTTTACCGTCTCTTAGAAAATAAAGTCGAAATTGTTTGGAGCCGTTCTCACTAAACTAATGAGGCGTTCACTACTAATTACAAGATTTCTACTAACGTAATAAAAATATTGCCAGTACCTATTTTATATAAGATATTAATAAATAATGGTTAATCTACATAGTAATGGACACACATTTTAATAATTTAATGTAAGAAAGAGCAGAAATTGGGTAACGATATAAAAGTTAAAGTTATCTCAAATTTGCTTGAATTTCTTAATCTCGTTGACGGCAATCCGGAAATTAAAATATTCATCGCTCGACGCCTACCATTTTGTACATCCTTGTATTGGAAAAGAAACATTTGATAGATTACTCTATTATGGACTCTATTGAAGTTGAACGTAAAGTTTAAAATTAATGACTAGGGATGGGTTTTGAAAAGAGTTGTCTAAGTTTGTTTGCACGTAATCGTCAAAGTTAATGTACTCGTAGGTACTCGTATATGTTCAAAGAAAGGACACGTATTGGATTTACAGTTGATAGGAATTGAGTGCTTTAAGAAAGCAATCTTTTCGAGTGTTATTTTAAATTATATTTTAAATTTATTTTTTTTCTAACTTAATCAAAGTCAAATTGTTTAAATTAATTTATAATTGATAAATTAAGTATAGATATAAATGTGAGTTAAACAAAATACATTTAAGTTATAATATGGTAAATATGAAATAAATTAGATGATTATACGAGTAGTTATGCTCTTCAATTCTTCTGATTCAGAGCAAAATGCCTTCAAAACACTTATAAAGTCACGTGACAATAATGTAGATGCTATATTTATTAAAAAAATAGATTTTAGATATTAACATTAAAATTTGATTAAAATTATCAATAGTCTATCATTTTATTGAAATTGTCACTAGTGTATTGTTATAATTGTGTTATAAACTGTTGTGACAGAGATAACGAACCCAAGTTTTCACATTATAAAAACTTAATATTCTACTGAAATTGGGGATTAAAAATTAAAAATAGAGGCGCAGCGACACTTTCAATTAGTCCGTCTCCCGTAAATCCATTTCTCGGATCCGATCCGACTAAATTTGTTTTCCCCTTCCATTAAGTGGCAGATAAGAGACAATTGCGGGGTGCGATCCGAAACGACCGCTAAAACGTTATCTGCGCCTGTTTTAAGAATATTTGAATATTTAATTCCACGCCCAGTTTGAAATCACTGTGCTCATTATAATTTCAAATATTCAAATTGAGCATCGGATCAGCTTCAGACGGTTCCTCTGCAACAAAATTGCTTGTGTTTTATTTGTTTTAATATCTTTCATTTGTTTTAATCTTGGAGAGTAGACTTCAGTTTTACTTCAGAATGACTTCATTTTGGCTTTGCTAAAATATTTTGAATGATAAAAAGATATTAATTTATTTTAAGTACTAAATTGAGGCTAATAGTTTTTTTTTGTAATTTAGTAATTGTTTAATTTCACCGCAGTCAGAGCTATCGATTACAAGGAGTTCTTAACGACGTCGACGGATCGAGGCGAATGGGAACTTTGATGTCACTGGTGATATTTTGTGGTAGGTTTCATCTCAAGCTTCGAAAGTTGATGTTTTGGTTAATAATCATTTGGGAAATATCGTCTATTACTCGTAGTTGGGGCATTGGTTACGAGATCTTTTAAAATATATATGTGAAAATTATACACAAGAATACCTCTTCAAATATTCAATTTTGTCACTTAATAATACCCGCCAATATTAAAGCGCGTTATAAGAAAGGGTTCGTTCAAAATATATAATTCAATACAAAAAAGTAATAAAATAATAAAATTAAATAAAAGAAGGAATTTATAACTGCGGTAAAACTCTGCCATTCTTAGCTAGTTCGCTTACGAGTATGTATGAACTAGTCGCATGTCTCTCTTAACTTATGAACCCGCATTTCGACTTTCGTTAAAGTACACTTGAATGAAAATGTAGTAGAGAAGATTTTATATTACTGATAATTGTCGATTGTTTGGATAAATGTCTATTCTTTTTCATTTACCATGTCATAATTTTGGAAACATAAACAAAAATAGCGACTATCCTTTCAGGGTTCATAAGCCTTTTATAACTTTATAATTTACTTAAGTTCAACACTGCGTAGTGAGCTAGAACTTTGTCCGTTAATCTGTCACCGTATTCTTCCTCCCTATTACATTACATTATCTTCCTCCTGTAGCTCCACCACGAAGGACAGGATTGTTTCGACTTAATTCATATTTATCGTGATGTAAGACTCGGCTGAGACACACAAAATCCTTATGCTGTTCTGATACATTAGCTATATTGTTAAAGGTTAATTTTAATCAGTTCAGTAGTTTTTGCATGAAATAGTAACAAACACATATCACACATACATCACACCCATTACAAAATTTCGTATGATTTTGTGCGTTAATTTTTTTCTACCGTTAAAAGCTTTACATCTTCCTGACTCTTAAAAAATGCCCTTTAAATATACTAGTTTTCGTTATGTTCAAAATAAAATGTAAAACGAATAATAATAATTTTCCAGTATTATGTTATATAATATGTTTCTTAGATGATATTATAGATTATATTAGTACTGAGAACAAATATAATTCCACCAACGCGTTGTCGGTCACTCGAGTAGAGTATGACAAACGTGTGTGGTAAACGTGCTCGGCCCGTTACACTACTTAGGAAGACTACGTGTTATATTTATTAAAATGTTAAATTTACATATTTTACTAAATTTTATCATATTATATAATTAAAATTAATAGCAATATGTATTTGCGAATATAATACGGTCACCGAATATACTGCATTAAAATTATAGCTCGATTAAATTTTCACGACATTTCACGCCACCGTCAATTAATGATCTCTCTAGAACCTTTAGTGACATTTCACAATTACAATGAATTTTGAATCTCTGTTGTCGCGGGTTCGAGTCCTTCTCTTGTTTATTTTATTTTCAGTGTATGTTCATTCATAGTTCAGTTCACAGTTCATAGTTTTAAGTAACAACTATAACATGAGTTGCATTTATTATTTAAAATGTACAAAATTACATTTTATTTCTTCATTGAGTAATCTTTTCAGTCAGTTCTGTTCAGGTCTGTGGAGATAATTAATAAAGGTAGAAATGAAAATATATATATATAAGAAAACAACAAAAAACGCCTCCATAATAAAATAGTACAAAATAATAATTTTTTCATAATTATATTCGGTAAATATTTATTTTCTTTGAACGCGTACATATTTATATAACTGTTCAAAGAAAGAGCACAGTATCTTATTGACATTGCTTCGCTCTCCGCGCTCTGACCACGTCACGTGACGTCATTACTACCTTCTACTTACTTATACAGTAGCTTGAATTATTTACATACGATAAATAATGGAATATAATTATATCCGTACGATTTGTAGATTTTTTTATATGTTGTTTCTGTGAATTGCCTTAAAAATTAGCTTAATGGCTTATTTTTTTTCATTTTATTTATCTATTCTACCTTTTTTAATCGACAAAACAAATGTTCACAAATACTTTTTTTTCACAGGTACTCTATAAAATTCAATGTAATGTTATTTTAAAATAACGTGCCTAAATATTCACAGTGAGAATCCGGCGGCCTGCTGAAACAAGAATACTCTCAATCTGCTTATTTCCTTCATCAGGTAAAAGTCGACAAAGCATTTCTTCATTCAATTTCTTAAATAATTTAATGAAAAGATTTCAATCATACGTGACATATTGTTCCAATATCCTTTAACGAACTGCTAACACTTTTATACTAATCATTAAAACCAGGGCAACAAACGACGCACTCGTCGATAAAACGATATTAAAATAGAATCTCTGTTTATTGTCACTTCACTTTACTCTATTGGTCTTATTTTTGAATAACAACGCTCATGAACAATTTGTTGAAAGACTATATTTTTATAAAATATTTGAAACATCGTGCACATTTTACACGGGTACAGAGCTTTTTACTTAAATTTAAAATGTTATCCTTGTCGTTAAAGCTGAAAGCGTTGAGATTCAAAAATATATTTCGTTTTATTTAAATTCTAAATGGCATTAACACTGGTTATTAAAATAAATTCTGGGTACTGCCTGGCGCTGGATTTAAGTAAATTGACATCACTTAAATGCCTAAATAAATATTATTTGTTAAGTAATCAGATCTACTTTAGAATTATGATGTGCCCGAAGAGACAATAGTTTTGTAAGTTTGAGTTAATTTGGAATATATAAATACACAAAACAATATTATTTTAATTCCAGTGTATTTTATTACATTACATATTTGTGATTGTGGGAACTATCAAATAACAGGAAATTGTTAGAACACCATCTCTAGGTTACTCATTATTATAACAAGAGTAATAATAATTTAAACAAGTGATGACAATACAATTTTATATCATTATATAATTGTATATAATATAAAACAATAAACTTCACGGTAATGTTCTTTAGACGTCGCGGAGCTTTTGTCAAATTATAATGAGAAATGCAAGCGCTTAATAAGTCAGTAATCAGTTATTATTTGAAAACGAACTAATTTAGCGAGTCTCACTTACTAAATCAGATCTCGGCGCACTGCGTGTGTATTAGAATAAAAAAGAAAAGTTCAGCACGTGGAGACGGAGCTTAAAACCGCTCGAGTCCAAAGCGCGCGTGTGTGCTGCGCGGCTTCATCTGTGGGCGTATCGTTGCAGGTACTCGCTCAGTTCCCTTCAAGCTGTTGGACTTGAAGCACGCTATGAGGCTAACTCTATAACCCGTTTCGAATTTTGGTGTTACGTAGCGATCGTATCGTTTCGTTGTAGAATATAATAAAGACTGTGCTATATAAAAAGAATCTTGAATTTAGTGTCTAAAAATATTGAATTAGGGTTATTATTTGTAGGGACATTTAAGTACTGTGTGCAATAGTTTCAAATAAAAATATATTATGTTATTAAAATTTTAAAACTTGTGATCTGTGCTAAAAATTGTGATTTATACGAAATTACCGAGATTACAGATTAGGTAAGTAGGATAATATATTAAATTATATTATTAAAATTCATGAGTTATTGTTATTTATAAATTTTTATAATAATAAATAATAAATTGAAATTACCTATTTTCTTATATACATGCTATGAATATGTAATTAAAAATATTTCTTGAAGACAAGATTTTTCTTAAATAGTCGTTATTGAATTTGGAATACTTCATACTCTAGATGGCTTGTGCCACAGGTGGGTTAGGTAGGAAGGTTACGTAAATATATATGTTGAGAGAAAATAAAAATTATATTTATATAGGTACACTCCATTAGACTTTATATAACAATTTAACATAAAATTAAACAAATAATTATATCTTTGAATCAAATAAATGTAATATATTCCTACTAAAGATAAGACAAATACAATTTTACATCAAAGACTTATTAGCTTAATAAAATAGCGGACGAGGAATGATAACTGAATCATTTTGATTAAAATTCGGAAGAATGTAACTTTGAAAACATTTCAGAGTTCCGGCTCACTCGCAATTATTAATCACTGCTACTTTGATTCTCCAAAGATGGATATTCTGAATTTTAATTTATACTACCGATATTAAAACTATATCTAAACTATATATATATATATGAAACTTTAAAACAATATAGCCTCATAACATCAGAATAACACGGATAGTCCGTGTTATTCTAATTTTATAATTTTATAAAGATTTTGTATAATTAAGCCATAATATAACGATAAGTATCAGGTGGGTCGGAGAACAACCGGCCTTCTGAGGACAATGAGTAGGTACGAAGTCGCGGGTAAAAGCTAGTTCTTTATAAAACTAGTTTACAAAAACTTCACAATACTCTATTGTTTTGTAACTTATTTCTCTCACCAACCAACTGACAACCGCCACGTGTTATTGTATTATGATCACTCACGGATATTTGAATTCATGTTATGGTCGATGTGATGTCATGAAAAACAATACATCCTCATTGAAGAATCATTATTAATTTATTTTATTTGTTTTTTACTTTAATTTCAATAACAATATCTAAGTAGTCTAAAATTATATTACACAATTTAGTAAGTTACATTTCTTTTATGTAATATAATTTCATTGTATTAGCTTTAGTTTCAGTCCTAACCAGAAAATAGTACAGAAAGACAATGAACATTTCAGAGTTGTCGTTTTAAGAAAGCTACATAATTACAATGCTCTTATGTCATATATATAAATAAAAAATAAATGAAATGGATCAAAATAGTCGATTAACACCTCTACATAGCTAAGTTCATTTGTTGCGTGAAGTAGCTTGGACGTTAGGGATAGTTCCTTTCGTTTGTTTGAACGAGCGAGACTTATTATGAATAAAAAATCATTTACCAAAAATTTACAAGAAGAAAATTATGTATTTGATTTATCTAACAAATTATATCAATAATACATATACTTTATAAATTTGGGTGTTATTAACGTAAGTTGATTAATGTTATAACGATATTACTTTGCACTATTTTTAATGCACCATATTCCTTTTACTGACCGCTGCGGACACTTCCTATTTTTTTCTTCAAACGACCCGTATTTAAAGCAAATTCCTGAAAAGTGATATTTTTGTATTTATGTTGGAAATAGCTTGAGATATAAAAGAAACACTTTACTTTGTCAACACAAGTTGTAGTAAGTGATGGACGAACTCACTCCATCTTCACAAGTAGGGATGGTGTTCTCACTGTCTGTATTCAAAACATCATAATATCAAATAAAATAGTTCATTTACCTAATATAAAAATTTTTAAGAATCCGTTTTTATATACATTCATTTGGTTATTTTATTTTCGTCATAGACTATATTTTATTAGGCCTATGTTGATAAAGCTGGTGTCTTTTCTATTCATATGGTTTTTTAATGTTAAATCATTTATTTTATATCAAAATGAAACGTTTATTCCACGACATGGTCAGGTACTAACTGTTCAGTCAGCACTTCTCGGTGTACCTGATCTGATCGAGTTCCTAAAAACCTTCAACACTATGTTGAAACTGTTTCCTTGCAAACGCTATCTGAACCACTTGTAAAACTATCTAGATATGTATATATATATATATATAGAATTTTGAAAGATGTTAACGAGTTATTTGTACTAAAATATGAATGTTGAGTCATAAATAGTGGATTTGATAATTTTATTTTTATATTTATCTTTTTGTCTCGGCGTTTCGACAATGCAGCAGGAATCGTGTGAGGATGCTGCGATCCTTTTTTTGTGGTGAATTTTTCCTTGTGGTGAACCAATTGAGTTATTAATAAGTGATTTTATTGGTTATTAGTTACTGATTGTATTAATTCATATTTTTTATCTTTTAAAATCTAAATAGTTACATATAAATTGCGAATAAAGAATATTTACAGATTAAATTATTTCTTCGGTAACTTCATTGAGAATAATAGGACAATCATTATCTCTGTCTTAAAACACAAAGTAGGATTTCTGAAATCCTACTTTGATATTTTCTTTAATTATTGCATACATATAGCAGATTATTATAATGTTTGAGTAATAAATATATATTTTTTGTTATTCCTTGTGTTTTATATTTCTTGTATCAATTAGGTTCTCAATAACCACACGATATTAAGCATAATTTTAAAATACTTGAATAACTTAATGATTTTGAACTGCAAATGCAATTTATTCTAATTAGTTCCACAATTATGTTTTCAAATTAGACCTTCGTAGTACAAGACGATTATTACATTGTAATGATACATCTCATTAGATACAGGGAACAATAGTTACTATGAGTGGTACAAAAATAAAAATGATTGTGAAGACCAAGGCAAGGCGATATCGTGCATAACTACATTAAAATTGTCTGATAGTCACCAAAGAACAGTTTGAAATGTAGCTTATATAACATATTGTTATATTCAATACATTCTACGTTCAGTATGGTTATTATTTGTCAACCTCGTGGCGTTTGTGGCGGGATGCAAATTAATTTATAACATATATTTATATCTGAGGATAACCCGTATGATAGGTACCCAATTATTTTTTGTACTTATAACATGTATGATATTATAACATATTATAACAAATAAGTAGAACCTTGTTAGGTAGAGTTGTAAAACATTAAGTACCTTACGCCCTTAGAGATTACAACTAATAGAGCTCCCTACGTTCTGTAGGATCACTTGAAACTTGTAATGCTCACTGAATCAATCTGAGAGGGCTTGGTGATAAACAGATGTACACAATGAACACTCCGGTTATAGCAGTATTTACTTCATACTCTTAGAAAGCGAGATAATAAGCTATAGCTTGTAATCAAAACTCAATACCGTATCCAAAGTACGATATTTGTACCGCTAACAGCTGAAATTATTATTTTTGAGTTTAACTTTAAAATATTAGTGTCAGTATATTTTTTTTCGCTGAACTTTTTATCTGTATTTAAATTCTTAATTTCTGCTACCTATGACTTGTACATGTGCTCTTCTTCCAATCTTAAACTTTTTAATCCGTCGTTCCATATTGGATTTCTCGCAAACTCTTTACCGGCTCTCGCAGATAAAGTTTGAAAATATAAAATTTATAACGTCTATTTATTCATACTCAGTGAGTAAAAAGATTATTCTTATAATATAAATAATAAAAGTGTGAAAAAAATATTAATACAAATTTTTGCTGGTGGCTTCGAGAATTGGAAATTGGTTGAAGAGATTAAATTTTACCCGCGACATTACAGATAACGTTAACTTTTTAAATATTTGTTAAAACTACGTGTAAAAGACAAATCTGATATCCTTGAATATAAAAAGCGATAAAACAATGAATTTTGATGAAAATCGATACGTTAATGTAACATTTGAAATATGGTATAAAATTTTATCGAATTTATGTTATTTTGTCAATATTGCCTTACTAAGTAAAAGATAAATATAACATTTTGTTAGTTTTTCATCGAAATATTTAAAACAAATATCTCCTCCAGACACATTTTCGGGTGATTGTCACGGGCTTACAGCTCATGTAAAGAATCATAAGTTTATTCTAACTTAGTTAACACTCATCGCTACACAAATATACTAAACAATTATCTTTACAAATTGTAGCCTACATCAGTAGAATTATGTATGGCAAGAGCAATGTGGCATGCAATTGCAATATATTGTCACACCTTACAAGACTTCTAGAGATTGAGGAGAACTTTTTATCTATATATATATATATATATATATATATTATATATGTGTGTGTGTGTCTTGTTAAGCCTGATTTTAATATAGATCTTTTTTAATTAATAATTGAATGATCAAAAACATATGATCCGTAAAAATTGGATTCTCAAGAACCACGTAAACTCCGTGACTTTTAACTTAAAAATGACTTAAGATTTTTCTCAACAATTCGACCACAAAATAATGTCACACCTGTTTTGTCTGAATTGTGCAAGGTACCCGTAATTAGCAGTGTCTATAATCGAGAGAGATTAATCACCGACATTAACGAGTTTTCATAAACATTTCGGCCTCTAAAATGTTTCTGTCTGCGATGTTTTAAGATCCTCTAATCCGATTAAGAAAAGAGATTTCTTTATGCACTTGTTTTTTTCCCGGATATTTTCTTGAAACTCCATGCTGGGATTAGCTGAGATAGGTAAAATGAAAGATGTTTAAACCTTCTTATTTAGAGAAGGCTGAATAATTTCTGATCATAATTTGTGTGGTAATTTAAATGTAACCTCGTATATATATATTATTAATATAACATACATTATAATCTATCAAATTTGTTGATATAAATTATATTGAAACCACGAATAAAACCACCGGTGAGATATTGATATACACATGTCATCTTCTTTCTGTATGTATGGATCATAAACGGTAATCAATACTTTAATAAATTGTAATATAAACGATTGATTTCAAAAATAACCATAAAATGTCCTAAAACCTCCAACCTCTCCAAAACCTATTTGAAATTCTGCTTAATTCTAAGTTGAGTCTAGTTAGCTAACACTAACATTCCTTAGAAACCTATATTATTTTAATATAAAATCTTTGACCTGGACTTTAATTTTAGCTTTATAATTCAAGACAACAAACACACTGAAATATTTTTTAGAAACTCGGGCAGTAATAGTCTGACTTTTAAACAAAATAACGACGAATACGAAACTATGACGTTGTTTCGAGTTGGTAGAAGAATTTTTATATTTTATACTTTATTTGAAATAATGCAAGCTATTATTTACTCAAAAATTGCTCAAACGATTCTCGTGAATTTTATGGACTGAGCTATTTTATCGGTCAAAGCCGGTCGGCGAAGAAAGTAATTGGAAAATGTCTTTTTTGTTTTAATGATGTATAATTTTTCATTGTTATCGTATGTGGGGCATTGTTCTGGCAACGAATACAGTCATATGATGCAGTAGTTTTAATATATTAGGCAATAAGGAGCACAGTGCACAGTGTAAAAATAAGACAAGTTCACTATTTCACCATTCAGCTGACTACTTTTAACAGAACAATCCCGACAAACTGACTGTCTAATTTACTTTCTAATCTTACTTGAACATAATATGAAAGCTTACAATAATATAAAAGACATATAAGCAATAAGGTGAAATTTGTATTTAAAACCAAATGAAGCAGTCGTAAATGATCTCATTATCTTGTTGACAACGGTGGCCATGGTTATTAACGTAATTATTATTCCCATCGAAGACGCAGAATTTCAATTAAGTAGGGTTTATGTTTCATTCTAATTAAAATTTTGTGTAATGAAGACATTATTGTAGATTAGGTTAGGTCATAATGCCTAATTGGATGGCAGAGGGTTGATAGTTATTACATTAGTGATAAGGCCGTTGAATAAATAGTCGAATCAAGATTGATATTTCATAAAGAACCCGATGGAATCATGCAAAACCGGTCAGTGACAAGGTTGTGCTGGTCATAGTACCTATTATTATTTTCAATTGGTAGATATGTACGATAAAGTAATATATATAAACTATATATATTTATTATTATATGATAAAATGGTACTTTTAATATTAATGTTTAGTATAGATCGTATTGACTATGTATTATCAATATTATTTCTGTTATTAATTTATTTTCTTAACGATCGTAATCTTTGCGTTTGTCACGACGACCTCGGAACTAACATTTTAAAATGTATTGCGCGTTAATGTAACATTTAAAATATAATAAAAATAATGGCATATTAAGAGAGGAATTGAAATTAATTGTATTATCACTGGAAGGCTCTTTCACCTTCATTATTTTAAAAAGCAATTAAAAGGCTTCTTCACAGACATGCCATATCGCTATACAGATAAAGTAAACAAGATTGTAGAGTGTCTTGTTACCATAACAAAATTGATTCCCGTGTTAACGTGCAGGTCACGCTACAACAGTTTTGGTCACACATTTTAATTACCAATCATAATCTCCCAAATTCTTGTCGTTCGAATGAGATTTTCGACGATGTTTTGGATTACTTTCCCCTAACTCTACTGATAGCTACTCTGATTTTTATTTAAAGTGATTAGAATTCTTTAATAAATTTAATCAATGTGACTAAAACATTTTATTTCTTTTATTAAATGGTCTTTTAAAAATAAATGTCCTATGCATATATAATTTTTTTATTTTATCACCTAAGAATTGTAGCTGAGTTATATATTTTATAATGAACAAAGCCCATTTTTCGCGCGCTATTAAATTTTGTATGTTCAAAATATTTTGAAATATTTGCAAAAAACTCGAAATAGTTTCTTAAATTATTCCAACTCTAATAACTTGTGCCCCTGCAATATTCCAGAACCTTAGACTATTGAAACCATAAGTAACTATTGACATTGATTATCTGAATTCTTTAGTTTTTTATGAATACTTCTTCTACTTTTAAATATGAAAGTCTTTTTATTTAAGTGTGCTAATTGAAATGAAGAGTACTGGAAAATTGTTTAGTGATAGATTTTACCTTTACATTTGTCGAAGCGAGCAGTGATATGGTGAAGTAATGATAAGTAGAGCAGTCGGCCTTCCTGTACGTTTACAATTGTCTCTGTAATTCATAGAATATCTAAAATAAAAACACCTGTTAAAAATTAAAAAAAACAATTATCAAGAACTTAATGACGTAACAGATAATCATTTTAAATTCAATAACTTAAATGGCCATCCTTTCTATGCATAACGTGATTCGCTGAAGTGGTGTGTTTACTTTTTATCTTACATCTGCAAAACACCTGGTGTGACGTTATTTTCAGTTGTTTTCATTATTTTGAATAATTCCAGCCGAAATGGTCATTCTAACTACTCGATCCGCCGATTTTTGTATTACTATATCGTTCTACATAGTTGAATTTGCAAATAATAAAATATTATATTTTTTCTTACCAAACATGAAAGTATGTTAGATATTTTTTGTTTTGCGTTAGCAATATCTATTACAAAAATTTGACCCGGCAGCATAGTGAGCACTGTGAGAATTAGTCAAAAAGACTGATATGATAAGTTAGTCCAATCACTTTCTAATAACAACCAACAGCTTTACCTTATCTATCTCGCAGAGCAGAAAATTAACAAATAAATAAGTACATGATTAATAAAAAGAAGAACAAAGAAATGATTAAAAAAAATTACATGACAAATAAATATAACAATTCAGTCACTGTTCTTGTTCTCCTTGACTTCAGCAACACCTTCAATAACGTTGATTTCGATCTACTTCTTGCGGTTCTAAGCTCTCTGAAGGTATCAAAAGAAGCAGTGGACTGGTTCGGGTCGTATCTTTACGGGCGACAACAAAAAGTATGTGTTGAAGGTAATTGTTCTGCGTTCTGTCCTCTTACTGCAGGTGTTCCTCAAGGAAGCGTCCTTTCTCCCCTTCTCTTTTCCATTTTAATTAATTCTATTTCTGCAGTAATCTCCTTCCTTTCACCTGTATGCTGATGATTTACAAATCTATACATCAGATTCCGTTGATAAAATTTCTAACGCCATCAGTAAAATAAATTCAGTCTTGCATAATATTGCTGAATGGTGCAAATCCTTTGGACTTTCAATTAATCCTTTAAAATCACAAGCTATCATCATTGGTAATCCCAAAGAACTAGCTAATATATAAAATTTATCCTCAGTTCGTTATAACAATATCGATATACCTTTCAGGAACACGGTCAAAAACCTTGGTCTAACTATAGATAAAGTCTTTGCCTGGGAACCACAGGTTACCGAGGTGGGACGGAGAATCTTTGCAATACTGGGCTATTTAAGGCGATGGAAGAATCTTTTACCTATTACAACTAAAATAATGTTAGCTAATTCCATACTGCTACCAATACTAGACTATGGTGATTCTTGTTATCCAGAAATCAAGCAAGAACTTCTAGATAAGATTGAAAGATTGCAAAATATGTGCATCAGGTTTATTTTTAACCTAAAAAAATTCGATCACGTATCACAGTATCGCGCACAGTTAAAATGGTTGTCAGTCCGTCGCCGAAGAGACATCCATATCTATCCTATCCTTACTCTATCGAATCCTATACTTTTCCCAATGTCCAAAATATCTAAAAGAAAGATTTACCTTCCTTGGCAACGATAGTCCATTTTTCTTCGTTCTCGTCACGATAATAAGCTACAGGTGACATTCCACCGCACGAAATATGGTAGTAATTCGTCCACGGCAAAGTGCGTCAGAATATGGAACGCTCTCCCTGCCGAAATACGTCACTCAAAGTCCCTGAGCATTTTTAAAAAGCGTTTAAAAACTTATTATTTATTTTTATATTATAAGAATATGTATATTACCATATATATTTTATATATCTATATGTGTATTATTAGAGTGTAGGGTTGTAGTTTATTTTATAGTGCTTGCCACACCAACCCCTTCTCATATCACCTTTCACCAAGGGTTGTCTGGGAGAGATCGCTTTAGCGATAAGACCGCCTTTGCCAACTTCTGATATTTTTAAAATTATGTTTGTAATATCCTCTTGAAGTGTGTGCAATAAAGAGTAAATAAATAAATAAATAAATAAAAATGAAGTCAGTTCGCAAAATTTGTGAATTAATTACAAGAAATGGTAAGTTCCGGCTTCGGCTCCGGATAAACGTTCCTAATCCAAGGATTATGTTAATTTAGTGTCCAAATATTTCATGCTCATTTTAAATAATTTCCGCTCTGTCTAAATGTATAAGGGAACAATTTTAAATCTACTTTACGTAGTCTGTTATCCCGTACGAGTATGTTAGTACTCTAATCTTCTCATTTTACCTTTTGTGCCGTGCATTAAGAAGCGTACCTGAAATAGTGTTTATTAAAGGTTAAATACTTTAATGTGTCGCTGTGTAAATGTTGAAACTATATTAATAAGAACCAATGTTATATATTTCAAAAGTCGATCTTGTCTGTTTATTTAAACAATACTTGAAAATGGCGTTATCTTATAATTGAAATTAATCATTATCCACCACATTATTTAGGAAGCCAAATATCCAAAAATATTTTTAACGTTATTAATTTGACAGAATCATTCCTTTGTATTTGTTTCTTTTATATTCTTTAATTAAAATTAATTGTATGCTTCCCGAAATGTACCCTTTGAAAGTTGCTAAATTTATAAATTAACAGGAATAATTATAAATTTTGTGTCCTTTAAAGGGTATATATATTTCAGGATGGATTTCCACGATAATGTTTTAAACTTTAAATACATGGAATGGGTATATTCTTAAATAATCGAGCAATTGCTCGCAGAGGCCCTGCTTTAAGCTCTGAAAATTTTTTTTTCAGACAAACACGTTTCGAATTTGCAAAATGGAGGAAAATAATATATTCTTCAATAATATAATGATATTATTGAAGTATTGAAAAATATATATGCTAAAATAATTGCAATATCTATGGACTTTTTTAGGTTCTTGTCTATGTACCTACCCTTTGGAACCGCGTAACTAGAGTCTGAATTTGTACATATGACCTATAAAAGAGTTTTACTATATGTACTTATGTTACTTACCTGTCTTGTGTATGACCTCAACCTCATATGTATTCATTGCATTTTAACACGGTCCCACTACGTACACATGTAAGTTTCAATACCTGTAGTCAAAAATTCTAAAGCACTCCTTTGTTTTATCTCATTCAAATCAAATCAAATCAAATCAAATCAAAATACTTTATTCGGATAACATAGATTATTAGGTACACATATTAGAAATTCAATAAAAGTAAAATTAACATAAATAAAATATTTTCTATATCATCCGAATTGGATGACCACTCAGCATATGTTGAGAATAGAAAACTCTCAACGCTGGTATTCTGTGGCTGCCATTTATTGAGCCAGGCCGCACTGTGCCTTCATTGAAAATGACAATAACAATATAACATTAACTTAACAATAGTTATAAATTAAAAACAAAACAGAAAAACAAAAAAAAACAGGAACTGTCACTTTAAAATAAGTATTTTATAAAGAAAAATAATATAATAATATTATAAAGATACATATATACACACAATTTAAGTAAGAACATAGAAAAATTCAATTCAATTCATTCAATTCATTCATTCAATTTCTGTTACTGCCACCACATCATTATGTCGAAGTTACATGTCAAGAGTCATTGCAAAAAGGAACTTAATCAAAACACAAATATAACAAATAGGTGTTTTTTTTTTTTTGTGTCTCTGCTGTTAGCCCTACTGGCCATGACAGCGTCACCGGTGGAATGGACGGGTGCAGAGACCCGCCCTTGAAAAAGGGGGGCCTGAAAGGCCCCAGGGAAACGCGCGTCCTGAGGGCGCCTCCTGTGAGGCTCGGACCACGGCTCAGGACGCCGTTAGGTGGGAAGCGAGGGTTGGATGTGGGTTAGGATTTGACACTAACGTCCTCCGACGGCAGAACGCCGGAGCAACGTGCTTGGATGGGGGCCTCGTCTTCGCCGGCGAAGACGCTGTGTGTGTGTGTATGTGTAGTATTTATGTTCGCTTTGCCGCTTTTATGTAGCGTTCCCTAACGTAATCGCGTCGTCCGGATCGAAAAGTACCGACTTGGGTCTTCTCTTTCTGACTTTAGGAGTCTTACGGGCCGTGTATCCCGTGGCCTTAACCACCAGCGGGTTTGGATGTCCCACAGCATTATCAAAGTAGGTTTTGGATAGCCCCTTGAAATACTGTGCGATCGTCGGTAGGTAACAAATACGTGAGCGACTTAAGTGTCTTACAAATGATGTAGCATTTCCTGTTATTCACACAGCTAAGAATATTACAGTTGTATAGGTCTATTTCATTTGCTCCGACACTTTTGGAATAAAATGAAATTTAATTTTGATGTTAAATATTTTTCTATCAAGTATTTATTTGCAACGAATATTAAAATCTTATAAATTAAAGAGATTTTTAGGATTAGGAATGAAAACATCCAGAGTAATTTTTGATATCGTATGTATCAAAAATAAGCCCTTCCGTATAGACACTCTCCAAATTAAAATAAGGTAACGAAGGTTCCAAACTCGCCCTGGTCTGAGAAGAACTATACAACAAGTTTGTTGTGTGTTTTGTTAGTTTGTTTTTCTCAGACCAGGGCCAGGCTGAGTTCAGCCGGGGTTTTTTTTATTGTGATCACTGTTTCACAAACGTCAATATATTTAGTAAGCAATGTACGAACAACTAGAACCATCATTCAACTCGATAAGTTTTAAAGATTCTCCTCTTTAGTTTAAGGGAAATTCGGGCATCACATGATTCTGTGCTTTTCATTCTACTTAATATTGCCATCGCTTTGTATGAGAAAACCAAGGTAGCAAAAAACAGAGCAGGCTGGCAATGGTACTCCATCCAACCAAGTAGGGACAGAACTGAAGACACCGCCGAAATAGCAGAACAAGTGCTCTGTTTTGGTTCTGCTTATTTTCAGGTTAATACTTTCCAGCTTTTGTTACCATTTTACCAGTTTGCTCTGCACCTCAAGTGCATCCTCGCCGACAAGAACAATGTCATCATAGCATGTACCAGGGTGCCTCTTTCTGTATTTCCAATGTCAAAGCAATGCCATTCATTAAAAACAAGAAGAGGGACTCAGAGCTGACTTTTAATGCAAACCTACTACCAAGTAGACTCTTTTCTTTTAAAGCCCACGGCACCACATTACTTGGAACCCGGTCGTATGCCTTCTCGAGATCAACGAACACCATGTGCAGGTTCTTATGTGCTCATCTGTATTTATTACTGCGTATATAGCGTCTGTCGTACCTTGACTAGGTATAAAACCTAACTGGTTCTTCGAGACATCACTCTCGTCTCTCATATTTTTCTCCGCAAACTTTCACCCAAACTTTCATAGTATTTAACAGCTTTATTCCATGGATCTGTTGCGAAAAACAAAGCCAAACACTTATATCCATACTCATTTAACATCTTCCATACATCCACTGGTTTATTATTAAGACAAGTATTCGATATAGCTAAGTCGAAATAGTCTTAACAGCCTCCAACAAAGCCGTAACCGTAATGATGAGGGTGACCTCATTATTATGGTTTTTTTTTCGTATTTTAAATGCAGTTAGCCAGAGTGGATGTTACTGCGTCACCGGGTGGGATTATTATGATTACCGAAACCCCAACCACCCTGTACTCTTTCATAACTATCATTTATACATTTATATATACCACATGTCCATTAAAATCACATACTTTAATCACACTTAATTCATTAAAGATTAAACCTGCAAACATTGTTTTCACAGCAATTATTCTATCACTCTCCGTCTTCACCCCCGTCGCACACTTTTTTTTTCCTTCATTCCCACAATACTAAAACTTATATCCTTCAGCAATCTTTCTCGCTTTTGATCCCTTCCATTTCATCTCCTATACATGCTACATTTATTCGTCTTTTCTTCAACACGTCCGCAATTTCTCTTCCTCTTCCTGTCATCATACCAACATTCCTACTTCCAAACCCTAGTCTTGGATTTATTTGTTTCTGGACTTGCTTCTTGCGTGGCACCGGTATTACCATACTGCTAAAAGATTTGGCTTTATTTTAAACGCGAACCCTTCTTGGGAACAAACAATAAGAACCATCGCAATCAATTGGATAAGCCGGTCTAACGATTAGTTAAATTTATGTATTTGGAATAAGCTTCCACTTTAAGTTGATACAAAACATATAGTTTAAACCTTTTAGTTACTTCACGTTAATATTTGTGTATTGTAAATGTTTGGTATATCCACAAAATACACTTTTATTTCTGTGTTATATTCTGGTTATTTTCCTCAGTATTCCATTTGTTAAAAGGAGTGTACAAAGTAATGTTAGAAGGATATCAACGGAGAATGTTCTAATTGAAGTCGTCCCTCCCAGGATGATTTACAGAGAGACGAGTGTCCGAATAAACCGGCTAAACGAAACGACCATTAGAGATCCTTCGCTCTGTGGTAGTTTATTTTTATTTCAGTTTTTGCACAAAACTATTACTCATTTGTGACTTTCTGGTTCTGGTTAGAATGAAATATCCGGGGAAATAAGACCATCCATTTTATCTCTTTCGATTTGTTAACAGCTTTATAATGAGTTTGATGAGTTAAAAACCGAAATTACTGTATTAAGTTCATATTTTATGAACTTTAAAACTTAAAGTTTTGAAAATTTTGCAGATACAAAAATATCTTATTTTAGTGACGGTATAGAGTTTAACTTGACCCGTTTCCTTAGAGGGTTAAAGGGTATACATAATTTAGAAATTGTTTTTTACTATATTTACTACTTAGACTTATTATTTACTGCATTTAAAATAATATTATGCGATTAAATGGTCGGCATATATTTTTGTAGTGTCAATAATCATTGTAAAATTTCCTGTAAAACTTAAATATAAAATTGCTTTATCGAAATGCCCTAAAAGAAATACCTAGACTGGCCACTATAAGTTCTATCATAATCTAATATGACGAAAAACAAATTATATATGACAGAAGAAATAACATGTTCCATTCGATGTTGAGATATTTATTTTTGTCTGTGTCTGATCCGCGACGGTAACCCTTCAGAGAAAACCTTCATAATATTATCTTATAACAAATTATATTTTTCTCTTTTAACTCTATTTAACCTAGTAGCGTAAGCTTGCTCTCAGCCGTGGGTTAAAAACGAATATTTTTATAAAGTACCACAAAAACAGAAAACAAAAACTAACATTTCGTTATATATTTGTTTAAAACAAGTAAACATTTCTTAATTTAAGTGTTATTTTGTGTACATTAATACGTACATTTAAAACACTAAGAAGCTTACGGTGTTTCATAAGACATAAGCTATCAATAAAGTGCGTTTTCATAAGACAGAGAGAGGCATGACTCAAGAGAGATGTGTACTTGTGAAGTTTCGAGCTCTGATGAATTTCAAGATTCAATAAAAGAACGCGATGATGACAACTTATTGAAAGTTTATTAGAATATTTTTCGTTATTTGTAAGAGTAAGAAAAATTATGATACATATTCAAACAATAACACTAAAATAAGTAATAAAATAGTTTAGCATATGACTTGAACTACTTACTATATGGCTCTTTAAGTGAAAATTGCGGAAAATGATAAATATGGGCTCTGACGGCATCAGAATTTTGATGGGGACCCCTTTTGTAGTATCTTGTTTCAAAGTGGGCTTATCCTTCATATAATAGTGGGGCTGTATATTGTGTTAGCATTTAACCGGCCTATGGACAGGAATTTATATCATTATCCCTCATATTTACTTTATGTGCACTTTATATGGGAATAGGTAGGCTGGAGATTAGACCTTCGCGAATGTTTGAATAGAGATGTTAATACTATATCTTTATTTACATCTAAAAACGACGAGAAATAAACTAGATAAATAAACTACAGTAGAAGGTATTAAAAACCAAAAGATATTTTAAGCAAGCTTAGAAAAAATATATGTAAAATATCCATTGTTGCCAGTGGTCGAAGCTTCTTACAGTATTTCCAGATCACTATAAATATGATTGTTTAATTGCAAAGTCTCTTAGATTTTAAGCATTTTGAATATGTAATAAAATAAAGACATTTTTATTCAATAACATATATTTGGTAATATAAGCACCAAAGAAGTTGTAAAGATTTTTCCTTCCATGTACTCTCACTCAGTGCTTGGGTAGGATTATAGGTAATTCAGCACGTAAAGGCCAGTAAAGATCCAGTCATAAAAAGAATGTTCATAGCCTGGGTAAGAGATTATTATACCTCTGATAATATATTATTTTAGAGATTTTGACAGATAGAATAGAGATAGTTAAAAGAATTTTATATAAAATAAAAATAAGATAATCACACAGAAGAAAGAAAAACCTATTATTATTAGTTATCATGCAATGAAGTATTTTATGATATCTATACATAAATGTAATATATACCTTCTACAAAAATAGTTAAATGTAACAAATTTCAATTAAGGAGAAAAATATTTAAAGTCGAAACAAATTATACTATCTTTGCATGTAAACGAAATAATATTAACTATCTAACTATCCTAGTTAATAAAACTTCCTTCCAATAAAAGTTACCTTCGATGCTGATAGAATGTCAATACTGACCATTAAGAAATTTGCATTTACTAGAAGTGTTTTAAGAAAATATCATGTTTCTTAAAAAAATATCAACACATTTTACATAATAGACCCACGTTCAGCTCCAAACTCTACCGTCCTTCGGGAACAGGTGACGCTTTATTCATTTACACATAGCATATTTTAAGGATCTCCGGAATTTTATATGATATAGCATTTATATTTTGGTTTTTGATATGTGATTATCGCCAGGAACGCAGTCATTTTGAATTATTACACCTGATGAACCATATTCAGTAGGTGTGCCTCAGACGAAGTACGAAGCCTATAAGAGTTAATGAAAGTTTCACAATCAGGTAAATGTAAAAAAATATTTCGGATATGCTATGGTTATATTTATTTATTTTATTTATTTATTTATTCATGTACCAGATTTAGTAAAAACAAAATATTCAGAGACATGAAGAACATTGGATGAGCTTATCTCTAAAGAGAGATCTCTTCCAGCTATGAGAGTGACAAAATTCTATTAAAAGGGCATAAATAGGTAATAAGAATAAGTTAAGAAATAGACACACTACATATAGTAAATATTCTTAATAGTAAAAAACTAACTAAAACTTACTTATATAATAAACTCAATTATACCGATACATATATAAATTCAAAAACTTATCAATATAATAAATCGAAAATATATACAAATACATATATGAATATATAAATATATAATAATACAAATACAGATATAATACATATAATTATAACTGGGAGAGATAGTAGAGCTTTAATCTACGTTTAAACAATACAACATTTGGGCTACTTATAATATGGCTGGGAAGGGTATTCCATAACCGCGCTGCATGAATGGAGAAGGATTTGGAGAAAAATGTTGAATTGTAAGGAGGGACATTAAAAGATTTAACAGGAACACAAGAGCGTTTGGGACGGCTACTCGGAGGGAACAGGTGGAAGAGTTCATATAAATAAGTGGGAGATGAATTTCTGTAAACATTATACAGCGTGGTTAAAATATGCATATTCCGGCGAAGGCGAATAGGGAGCCACTTAAGTACACGTCGAAAATTTGAAACATGGTCAAACTTGCGCAATCCGAAGATAAAACGAATGCACTAGTTTTGAAGGCGATCTAATTTATTAAGTAGCTCCTCGTTAGCATCTAATTGGCAAACGTCAGCATAGTCGGGAAGGGGTAGCAAAAGGGAGTGAGATAGCAAGATTTTAGTTTTTAAAGGTAGGAAATTTTTAGGCAGACGCTTGAGGGAGTGAAATGACGAATGCATTCTTCGACTAGTTTCATTTACATGTGCTGTCCAATTTAGGTGTTTATCTATCACCAAGCCCAGATTTTTTACTACTTCAGAATAAGGAATCACGGTATCACAGTACATTATATTAGGAAACTGATTAAGTTGAACCTTATTTTGAAGATATTTGCTACCTATAATAATGGCCTGAGATTTTTTGGGATTGACAGTGAGACCAAAAGATTCAGACCATTCCTTTATTAAAATGAGATCAGTATTTATGGCTCTAATGGTAGTATCAAGATCATTAAGTGAGCAATGTCTGTAGATTTGTAAATCGTCTGCATAGAGATGGTAGTGAGAAGATATTATTTTAGTGATTTCATTAATAAAAATGGAAAAAAGTAAAGGAGATAAAACGCCGCCCTGAGGGACGCCGGCAGACAGAACAGCCCAATCAGAGGATAAGTCATCAGAGCATGTAGTCTGTCGACGGCCGTACAGGTATGAATGAAACCAGTTAATCACAGGTGGAGATATGTTAAGGCTGCGAAGAACACCATGCAATATATCAAAGTCTATGGAATTGAAAGCATTGCTGAAATCCAGAAGGACAAGTATCGTGAGTCTATGGTTATCCATAGCAAACCTAATGTCTTCGGTAACTTTCAGCAAAGCTGTTGTTGTACTTTGACAAGAGCGGAAACCTGATTGAAAAGGACTAAGGAGTTTATTATGGTTCAGGAAATAAGACAATTGTTTAAACACAGTGTTTTCAAGGACTTTAGACAGGAAAGGAAGGATGGATATAGGACGAAACTGTGAGGGAGAACCAGGATTGCTGATTTTGGGTAGGGGCATGATATGTGCCGATTTCCAGGCAGACGGAAAGGAATTGGCTGTTAAAGAGAAATTAAGGATATGTGTTATAACAGTCAAGAGGATGTCGAGAATAGGAATTAGCATGTCACGACTAATGTTATCAATACCCATAGCTTTAGAACTAATATTTAAAATTGATTTCTTAACATCACACTCCGTGATTAATTTAAAAGTAAAACTGTCACAGATAGGTGGGGCGGTCGTACTTAATTTGTTTAAGACCGAGGTTTTCAAAGAATCGGAAAGTTTAAGTGGAGAAGATGAGAAATACTGATTCAATGAATTCAAGTTTAATATATTACCACAAGGGGTCAAAGTTTTACCCACACCTAGTGACTTGAAGAGCCTCCATGATTGTGGAGGCATAGAATTATTAACAGAGGAGTGAATATAGCGACGTTTGACATCTCTACACATCCTATTGCAGCGATTGCGCAATTTTTTATACGCGGCCAAAAGGTCATCCGAAGGGTTTTTCTTGAAACGAATCTTAGCAATATTACGTTTATTTTATTTTTATTTATTTTTTTTATTTATATCTTTTCCACTTTGAATCATTATCAGTGATCACTTGTGTACGTCAAAATGGAAGTGTCAGGAGGGCCTATTTCGATACCAGATTTATCGTAATAAGCCCTTCTGTAAAAAAATTCATAATTTTTTTAATGTCCGCAGTAAGCCATGGTGCTGGATAATGTTTTACTTTAATTTTTTTTAAGGTTGCGTGGGTATCATACAGTTTAGTAATTATTGTGTTAAAAATGTCCACTTTGGTATCTAATTCTGAAGCTAAGTACAAGTTGGACCAATCAATTAATTCGGCATCGTAACGTAGGAGCTCCAAATAATTGCTTTAAGGTTGCGTCGCAGAATCACTTACTCTTGCGTTTGCGAGGAGATAGATTGTAACGAAGAAATAAGAGATCGTGATAGGAAAAAGGTGCTGTTAATTGGCCATGTGATAGCACATCATTGGAATTTAATACCATGATTAGGTCAATGAGAGACGGATCAGAATTAGGTGAAAAATGTGTTTCCGAAAAGGGGAGAATAGAAATGTTATAAGAAGCAAGTAATGATTTTAGTCTATTAGACCTGTAAGAGTTTTTGAAAAGACACGTGTTTAGATCACCCATAATAATGATATGATCGTAAGAGGGGGAAAAAGATTCAAGGAGGAAATCAAAATTACTAAAATAGTCAACGGTACAGGAGGGGCTGTATAGTACACCAACGAGCAATTTGTTACGCTGAAATACAACTTCAAGATAAAGGTATTCCAGGTTACTACAATTCGTAGAAGGTGAAAGACTAATGATCTTGTAACTTATGTTGTCTTTCAGATATATACAGACCCCTCCGCCCCTCGTTTCAAGACGATCATTTCGAACCAGGTTAAAATTAGGCAGAGAGTAAAGTGAGGAAAAAAGGGAGGGTTTAAGCCAAGATTCGGAAACAAGTATACAGTCGACTTGCACGTTGCTAAATGTTGCCAGAATATCAGAGAAGTGGGCCGGTATGCTTTGCGCATTTATATGGACAATATTAAAACTGTTAGATTTAGTAGGAAAAATAGATCTAAGCCTAGAATCAAGTGGAATAAAATCAATATCCGATAGAGGGTCACTAGTAGCACTCATAAAGTCTTCAGAGGAAATTGAAGATAAGCAAATATTATTAATATCAGATGTCGAGTCTGACATAATTAAATAATAAATATAATAAATAAAAATATATATAACTTGAATAAATATATGTAAATTATAAATTAAAAAAAAATGTATATAATATAAAAATTTAAATATATTAACAATTTATAAAACTATAACTATTATTATCCTACACTCACTGGCGTAGTGGGAAAGCATCTTAACAAATTGATAAATAAATTACAAACTAAAAAAAAGCATAAACAAACAATCATTATAAATACAGGTCCGGTTTTTAAACGATAATCTTTTGACAATTGACATTGACAAGAGAGTAAGGTATAATCAAGTTGACACTCAACATAAATATTAAGTGATAAAATTAAAACTAAACACATTTATTATACATAAACGTAATACTGAAAAGATAAAAGAATATTTATACAAGAAAAAGTAATAATACACAGTAGTCAAACTAAAGGCCAATATGATATATAAATGTAAACCAGGACCGGCAAATACAATATAGTTGGCATGCTTAAAAGTAAGAAGAACAAACATTTAAAATGGAAAAATAAGACAAGATAATTAAAAAGAAAATATTATCAAATGAACAATTACTTAGATACGGTTTTAGGGAGACGCCGAGGCCTTGTTGATCTTTGATCCTGAGTATTTAAATTCATCCTGAGTATTTAAATTCATTTTATTTATAAAGTTACTAATTGAGATCTCGGCCTGCTCATTATTAACTTCGGATATTCCATTAAATAGAAGAACCTTTCTACGAGAGATGACCTCGTGCTTATCAAAACCAGCAGAAAGCAGCTGCAATTGCTGTTGAAGCATCGACAAAGTTTTCCACACAAGTTCTTTAAAAATTGCATAGTGATTAGCCAGTGCAGAAATGTCATTTAAAGTGCTTAGTGGTTGCTGTTTTGTGGTTAAAAGTGATTGAGAAAGTGCCTTATCAAAATTGTCCATTCGGGACTCAAACATTTTGACAATGTCCAATGTAGATCCATTTTATTAATAAAGATGTTCTTAAAAGATTGAGTTTTAGTGCCAGGTAGTGTAGAAAATATTAATATTCAATGATATTGCATATAAAAACTTATTGAGGTAATAAATAGATTTAAAAAATAAGAAAATTAGGAAGAGTAAAAATTTCGAATGATGTACTTACAACTACTCGCAATATCTGATGCTGATGATGATTATAGCTTATTTCTACAGTACCATTTAAATTTTTAAACCATTAAAAATACGTCACTCAACTATTAAAAAAATAATTTAAGCACTGAAAGATTCTTAGTAAAATATTAAAGAAATCAATATAAACTCTGAACCTCCCAATTTTTGAGCTTTAATTGTTATTACATAAATCTTATGAAAAACGAAATACAAGCAATTACATATCTTATGTTTATAAAAATAGTATAATATTTTAGATTTGTAGCCATAATATTTTACAATATATTAGATTTGTAGTCAGTCGTTCAATGACTTTACTTCAGTTCAAATCAGTTTAATAGAAAAATTATACGACACATCCATCCGAGAAATATGCTAAAATATATCTTGAGTTATTATTAGATTGCAGAATTATTAATAAAATAAAAATAATAGGAAGTAACAACAAATCATAAAGTTCTTCATTCCTTTTACTTAAGTTAATTAAAAATCGCAAAAATGAAAATTATCCTGAATAACAACAAAAAATTAAAAAAAAACAGCTTCATCCCGTAAAGAAAAATATTTCCCTGGACACTAAACACAGTGAGAGTGAGAGAAGGATAGTGACTGAAGTATTTTTTAATTGAAACGCACTGTTAATTATATAATATATATAATGATCACTAAAGATAAGGATTTTATAAATTAACGCCGCTAATATTATGTGAGTGAAATGATAAGAGATATATATAATATAATGTATGTTATTTCGCTTCTTCTATCTTTCTCGTGCACAAAATTCGGCCGATCTTATGATTAATTACTAATATAATAATTGCAAAGATCAGAATCGTCTAAAAGTTATTTTGAAGTTTAATCGTTTAGAGGATGTTTGGTCTAGATGTGACTAATTTCAGACATTTTGACATTTGCTTGATTGTACTTTAATAACATTTATTTCAAAATTAATGCTTGATATTTTTATAGTCTTAGCACAAAGTTTTTATGATTTCAAATACAAAGTATTATTATTTTTCAAATTATTTTGATAGTTGTTTTCATTTAAATTGCATCATCAAAACAAGAAGACTTGTTTTCTTGTTAGCTTATTGACGCTCACTGCAAGACCCCACTCCAAAGATCGCTATCGATGAGGGGATATGGCATAATCATCACGCTCGGCTGGAGGGTTGGCGATCGCGGTGTGGTGTTATGTATTATAGTACACAGAGGACGCTGCTGCTCATCCTCAAAACCGATCCCTCTCTCTCTATTAAGTCGCCTCGTAAGACATAAATTAAAAAGAGCAAAGATTTTTAAATTTATCATATTTTCCTATTTAATATATGTATTACAAAATCTAAGTTTCTAATCTAAGAAATTTCAAGCCCTTCACCCTTTTTGTTTGTAAGTTTCTGAAATTTGTGAAATGATTATAAAATAGAATGATAATTAAACAAAAATTTGTCATTCAATACTAAAAGTTATTGAAAGACCGCTTTACAAGCAAATTTGAACTGTAAACCAAAGTCACGCCGCACGCTGTCCTCTAGTTGGTAAACTTTCGCCGCGAGCGACGAGGTAACCTTTGTGCGGCGTCTGATTGCTTTGTTCCCAAGAGGCCAGATTCGAATTTATCATTAGAACTCTTGTTAATGTTAAAATATTCAAAAGTATCGGTACATACCGGGACATACCGAAAAAATAAACACATGTTTATTCATACAACGTAATAGTTTTGATGTGATCTATATTTTATTAAATATTATTATTATTTCGTTTATCTCCAACCCTGGAATGCATTTTAGCCAATTAATTTGAATTACTGTCTAGAGGTAGACAATACTATAGTTTTTCTAGTGTTTCTTTTCAATAATGTTTTATTTGATAATATTACCTTTTGTGCATTATTTCTCATAATTGAAGGAAACTAAAACTACTTTGTATAAAATGATTTGTTTTTTTTATGTATTTCTGGTTTAAAAAATTGGTAAGTAGTCTTTTAAAAACATTATTATTTACATCCTGTGTCTAAAGCGACGTTGTTATATATTTTTTCCTTACCAATTAAGTCGATCCGGCAGACAAGTTTCAAAAAAAACCGAAACTCTTACAATAACTTTATTAAAAATTTAATAAAAATTACAGACTATTTAATTATAATTATAAGACGACAATCGTGTTCGATGTGAGAACAGAAAGTGAAGGTGAAAAAGGGAATGAGGTGAGGTCTTGAATGCGATGCCGCTGTTTGTCGCAACCGCGTTGAGCTGATCCAAGGTGTCGAATTTGACGCCGTTGTTTGTTCCATGTCTCTGGGTAACGTTGAGCAAATTCAGCGTTCCCACACTCGTTACTAGGCTGATGCAATAATTATTGGTATTGAGGTACTTTAGCTATCTTGCAATTTCCATGGAGTCTTAATACTTAACATCTCCCTCCCTAAGATCAGCGACTATTTGCAGATTGATTCGAGAATAGCGCTGATAATCCAGTTAATCTCATATTAGTGCTGGTGGCAATCTCTGAATAGGCGTTGCCTCGTTCCATCTCACCATTAGCACGTTCTACTGTGACTTCAACTGAGCGCTGCCTCACGTACTTTCGTAATGTGAAGCCAATACCCAGTACACTTGCACCTAATAGCACTAAGTATAGCGGTGTTATAGTGTAGTACACGCTATGAATATCAACATTGTCTAGGGTCAGGGGTGCTTCCATAGATATTTCTTTAGCAGCATCATGGAGGCTGTGAAGATCTGCGGAGTTGAGTGTCAGTCTTCTTATTTTTGAGTTTTCGCTAGCATTATTTGCGAAAGGGATGTTCATTATTTTCAATACCTGTCCTTTCAAACGGTCGTCCTGGTTTGCTAGTATTAAATCTGACGTTTGCACAACACATCCTTTCGGAATTGTAATAAAGTAGCTACCCTTTATAGTGTTATATTGTGTTTCGGTGCAAGACATGCGGATCTTCGTAGATACAGGAAAGCTTGCTACGTAGTGGCGGTCGTCTAGCACTTCTACAGCTTCAGTCTTCAGTTCAGTAGTAGTGTACTGACAAGATTTGTCGATTTGTTGCGTAGTTATTAAACGATGAATACAGTCGCCTTGACTCATGTAGTGTTGATTGATATTATCCTCACAAAGATAATACTGACTGGACTTCGAGCATTCTGCCTCTACGTACATGAAATCTTTATCGTGAATTGCTAGGAAGGGATAGGATGGGATTAATACTTTATTATTCTTATTGGGAACTATGGATAGTTTATAAAAATTATAAGTTGTAGGAAAAACTACGGGGAGTTTAAATACCAACACTAAATTTTGACTGTTGTAATAGTAACCTAACTTAACTATATCAAAATATTCCCTAAAACTAATATTTAGTATTTGCTCCCGACCATAGAGGGCATTTAATAGTTCTATCATATTATCAAAGACCTCTAATTTAAACATAAGAAAATGTGTACTTCTGGCACGTATAAATGCTAATAAGTTCTCCAACCTCCGTATTTCATCGGAAAGGGATTCAATGTTATTTGCTAACATAATAAGATATTGAGCTAAATGTGCAAATTTAATCAAATCCTTTTCGTTATTTACTTCGTTATCCATAATCCCATCCACAACTTCTTTAATTTTAATCTGATTATGAGCCATTTTACTTAAGATTTCTGAGTTTTGCGACATCCAATGTTTATTCAAACTAATACGATTATTTAATTCCGTGACGATTTTATTCTCGTTTTCTCGTAAAGACTTAATAGCGTTATCATAGCGAATAGCGTCAGTGTAATCTAAATTTCCAGATATGCTTTTTATTACTGAACCTAAACCGTCAATTAGGGCTCGTTTAGTTCGGTGAGATTGAAATAACTCTACCTGATTAGATAGCTGTTTTATTTTACTATACAGGTACTCTATGTGAGGTTGATATAAGGAGAGTGTTTTATTATGAAATTGAGGCGAAATATCATCTAATTGTTTCCTTACTAGATTAATATTACTACTTATAATATCTACGTTAACGGGTTGAATAAAGGAATGATAGTGAGAGATGAACTTTGATTGTCCTAAAAAGAAAGGTAAAATGCCGGGTCCGTTTTCTAAACTATTCAGCGTTATGTCCTCCGCTCGTACTGGGCTCAGGATCAGAAGAACAATCCTGTAACAATCGGTTGCTATTAGGGACCCGTTTCAAGCGAGACTTAGCGACTGGCCCCCGTTTCCTTTTAGTATAAATGTGAATCGGAAGGTCAGCTAGGACTATATCACGTGTATATCTCGGGGCTAATTTTTGGCGGTTAGCCATCGGATTCCGTATAAATATAGGTTGGTCTGGGGAATATACCTCTTCGGATTCCCTATCTTTGTTAACATTCTCCGTGATACGAGTTCGATCGTGAAGGGACGATTCATTGATCAACTCAAAGACTTTCTGCATTTTATTGCGGTGCTCCTGCATATACAATTGTAATGTATTTTCTGATAAATTTATATCTATAGGATTTCGAGGATCTAAGTTACCAGTGATTATATCTAAAGGCCTACATTTCGTGAAGCTATGAATAGAACTATTATATCCTAGAATTGCATAAGGCATTAGGTTTGTGACAGATTCACTGCGATTTCCTAATTTTAAGATACGTAAATGTTCTAATAGTGTAGAATGTAGCCTTTCAACCATGCCGTTCTCGTTAGGTGCACATGCTAATATTTTATGATGTTGAATTTTGTGTATTCTAATGAACTCTAAGAATAATTGGTTTATAAATTCTGGACCTCTATCTGTAACAATAGTCAAGGGGAGACCGTGATGTGTGCTAAATTTTAAGAGAGCCTGTATGATACTAATGGCTGTCGCATCTTTTAAGAAGTAGGGGAGCCCGGGGATGGTTGACTATAGGGGCAGGTAGACTAATTGTCAAAAACGAGAGCTAGGCAAACTTTTTGCATCGATCGACTAGGTGAGCGTATTCATTATTCCCCCGCGCACAATCATCAGAAAAACCGCGGAGCAGATGCACACCGTTTGTCAGCTAGAGCCTATTGTTCAAAAACAAGACACTTAAGTAACTATTTTTTTCCTAATTCAATTTGTTATAACTCTTTTAATTTTGTTTTGATTGCTTGTCAAACTGTTTAATACGAATGTTTGATTTTCTTTTCTTCTTTTTGTATGCTTCCTTATTATTTTTAATTACGACACCATTTTAAGGTTTTGGCACGTAGTTAAAAATTACTAGGTCGTTTGGGGCTGGTTGACTCATTTATAAAGGGGTTGGTTGACTATCTAGTCAACCTGCCCCATACAATTTTGGATATACTAGATATAAATTGGTATAAAAATTATTGTTCTTAACCTAATATTTCTAGTTTAGAACGATGCGAATCTATAAACGAAAGTCAAATCGACGTAAAGACATACTGGAGAGAGTATGTCGACAAGTTATTTTCGCCGAAAAAAGTATCAATTCCAGCAAAAGAATTTGCTATATCATATAAAAAATCGCCATGTAGTAAATATGAAAAAAAAGAATGCAATCCCGGACTGCCTAGATCTCAATTGACCTTGGAAAGTGTTGGCTACATAAAAAAACAGACAAATATTCAGTGACGAGGAAGAGCTTGCATCAGAAGATTGCCCATAAGGGAGCTGCTGATGTTTATTATGGATTAACGCCTTACGAGTTCCGAAAATTTGCATATGAATTAGCGAAAAAAAAAAATCTATTCCTGAATCATGGAATAAAAAACAAATTGCTGATGAAGATTGGCTGGGGAGTTTGCTTAAACGTCATCCTATTCTCTCTATGCGATCTCCTCAAGTTACTATTTCGAGCCACTTCTTTCAACAAAAACAACGTTCCGTTGTTCTTTGATTACCTAAGAACCGTTTACCTACGTTTAAATGTAAGTCCTTGGTATATTTGGAATGTAGATGAAACAGGGCTGACAACGGGACCGGCACCAAACAATTGGGAAAAATGACGTCTGCTGACCGAGGTTCGCTGGTGACAGTTGCAGTTGCTATCTCGGCCTCGGCAATATGGTCCTATAAATACTATAAATACTATTTTGACTATTTTAGACTAAAGGACTATCAAAGAATATTTAAGACTGGAGGTAGACCGATAGGTTCTTAACGATGTTTAATGTTGTTGAAGATGTTCTTAAAAATGATGATTGCATTTACTTTAGTATTTTAATCTTGTTCCTTCGTAGTCTTGGTACTCATTACTTCTTAGGTCAACTTACCCCTAGTGACAAGTCAACCTGCCCCAGGCACGGGGTAGGTTGACTCGTTTTTCCCGTTCTACAAAATCGAGCCTATATACTATGTTTTGATTGATATCGACCTTATTGTAATTTCTTTCTAGAGCTGAATAGTGTCACTATCAATGGAATTGCTTTTCACAAATATAATCATTAAAGCAATAAAAATAATAACTTTTACACTGAAAATTGGTCAACCATCCCCGGTCTCCCCTAAGCTTGGGCATATTTCGAAAAAGCATCTATCATTGTAAGATATTTCTGTGACTCTACACTTAGTAAGTCGAGATGTACAATTTCAAAAGGCCTAGTCGGAGGTGGTACAATTTGGAATTTCTGTTTTATCGGATTTCTATCATACTTAGCCTGGCCACAAATATTACACTCATTTATGAATTTCGTTATATGCTCTTTCATTTTTGGCCAGTAGTATTTATTGGATAAGGATAGGTAACATTCGTTAATTCCACGATGGTTAGTTTTTCCGTCGTGGTAATTACGAATTATTTCCTGTTGCTTTAAATAGTCTGTAATATTTTCTAATTCCTTTTTTGTCAACACTAAATCCATAGAGGAACTTTTAAAATTATTTTGTATAATAGGTATAATTTTATACATTGCCAAAGGGGGATTTATAAAGATACCTGTCTTCACCTTTGGATTAACATATTCCTTTATGGCGTCAACAACATCCTTTTCAATATTATTTTCCGAAATTTGAATATGTATTCTCATATGTGACTCAAAGGTTTTAGAAACTGAAGGACGGCTTTTTATATCGTCGACAAGCGTTAGAACGATTTGCTTATGATATTTATTTAACGGAAAATCAGTAATAGGTACTTCTAATATAGGATTTTCAGAGTCTGTGTGAACTGTATCAGTGTTTGAGTTAACTATTAGAGAAGGCGATTTTTCACTAGGATTAGCTATTACGGAACTAATTTCTTCATTATGTATTTCGACGCGGGATAATGCATCGGCGTTAGTGTTACATTTTCCTTGCTTATACACTACTGAAAAATCAAATTCACTCAATTTGAGTCGCCACCTCGTAAGACGCGAGTTGGGTTCCTTAATGTTCATAACCCACTGCAAAGGCCTGTGGTCAGTCACGATTTTAAATTTTCTACCAAAGAGATACGGTCTAAAATATTTTGTGGCCCACACAATTGCAAGCAGTTCCTTCTCAATGGTGCTATAATTTATTTCGCTAGAATTTAAAGTCCTAGAAGCGTAAGCGATAGGCTTATCCGCACCTATAGTCCCTTGTGAAAGAACGGCCCCTATAGCTAGGTTAGACGCGTCCGTAGTTAGGATGAACTCCTTCGTAAAATCTGGATATCTCAGTATAGGATCATTAATTAAGAGCGTCTTACACTTCTCGAAGCATTGAGTATAATTTTCATTTAACGTTATTTTGCAACCTTTTTTTAAACATTGGGTCATGGGTTTTGTTACTTTGGCGAAATCTGGTATAAATTTCCTGTAATAACCAAGAAGACCTAAAAATCTTTTAATTTCAGTAGGGGTTTTTGGAAGTGGATAATTTCTTATTGCGGATATTTTGTCTGGGTTTGGCTTGATACCGTCACTACTGATAACGTGTCCTAGGTAAGCTGTTTCGAGTTTAAGAAATTCAGATTTATCCAACTGGATTTTGAAATTGGATTCGCGTAGTCGGTTAAATACTTTTTCTAAATTTACCATATGTTCTTGTAACGATGTAGAAAATACGATTACGTCATCTAAATATACTAAACATATTGTGTTCTGTAAATCTCTGAGGACATTGTCCATTACGCGTTGGAAAGTAGATGGACTATTTTTTAACCCCATGGGCATCCTCAAAAATTCAAAGTGACCATGCTCTACTGTAAATGCTGTTTTCGGTATATCCGCGGGGTTCATTTCAACCTGATAAAAACCACTTGCTAGATCCAAGGTCGTGAAGTACTGACAATTGCCTAATTTATCCAAAATATCTGTAATGTTCGGTATGGGGTACTTATCATCTAAAGTTTTCTCGTTTAATTTCCTAAAATCTACTACTAATCTCCATTTAGTTTTCCCTGAAGCATCCACCTTTTTAGGGACAACCCAAATAGGGGAGCTCCATGCAGATTCTGACGGTCTAATGATGCCTTGTTCCAACATTTTACTAATTTGATCACTAACTTCCTGTCTATGTATGAACGGATAACGGTAACTCTTTGTATATATAGGAGTTTCGTCAGTAGTTTTGATTGAGTGTTTTATTTTATTGGTAAAAGTTAAATTTTCCCCTTCTAAATAAAATACATCTTCATAACGTTCACATAACAGTTCTAAATTAACGCGCTCCTCTTCATTCAAATGATGAGTGCGCAATCGCGATAGCACTTCCTTAACGCGCTGAGACGTTTGTTTGGTGCGCGTGCACTCAACATTATAAAGGTGAGCACACACGGGGCGATCCATAGAAAAAATTACATCGCTACGACTCGGGTTATGGATCTCTAATATACCTCTCTGGTTTTTTACAGTTGTGAGACATTCACTTATGTGACAATTAGATATAATTTGGTCCGGAATTATAACTTCGCCATCTCGGATATTTATAGGTACCTTGACTAATTTGGAGGAACCAGCGGGTATTACGTCCTCATACAAGTTAACGTTTCGCGAGTCATAAACTTGTATAGGATTCGAGGCGTTTTTTGTTACTAATAGTTTAGATTTAAAGTCAATTGTGGCTTCCCACTTGTCTAGGAGATCGGATCCTATCAAACCGTCAAAGTAATCATGAAAGTTATAGACGAACAGTGTTATATCGTCGGTATCATTTAGTTCCGAAAAACAAGGCAAGGTTATCGAATAGTCACTACGTGTAACTGCATGCACGTTGCATACTTCAAAAGGATCATAATTTAATCTTGTGTTACTAAAATAATTTTCGACTGCCTTAGGGCTAATGAAAGATTGATTCGCGCCTGTATCAATCAGCAACTTTAAAGGAGGATTTTTAATATGTAAATATGGAAGTTGGCGTTGTGTTTGAAGATTAACTTCTATTTTGGTTTGTCTGACTTTGGAATATCCCGAAAATCCTCTTTTAGAGTGGCCTGTTCATCACTACTAGGTATAAAATTATCTACCTCAGGCTGCGGGTAATAATTCTGGTCATATTCAATATCGTGGTAATTATCTGTATAGTTTTCGTTAGGCTCATAATAAGAATAAAAATCGTAGTAATAATCGCTAAAGTCATGGTAATTAGAGCAATCATTAAAGTTAACTTGGTTACTTTTATAATTGTTGTTCGAGGGATTATTGTGTAACGCATTAGTAAGTGGCAATGCTTTCGGTACAAAATGACTGACACCGCTCATAGGCTTTGGATACTGAGAGCCAAATTGGGGTGTAGGGTTACGCGGTGTGAATTTAAATGGATTTGGATTATAATTAGGGGGAATAGCTCTAAACATTTGCTGAGTTCGTGTTGGACCTCTCAAATTTTGATTATTAAAATTAGGTCGCCATTGCAAGGGTCCTTGTGGCATCAAAGGTTGTACAAATGGACTCTTTGGTGGTCCGGGCATGTTAAAAGAGAATGGCCTAGACCCCGGTAAATTAAAACCTTGCATAGATCTTTGGGGTGTCGTTTGAGGTATCGATACTGTCTTTTTATCAGGTAGTTGACTATTGCGCTGCTGTAAGTAAACTACGTTTTGTTCCTCGTGAACAAACTCTAAAGCTTTCTCGATATTTTCCGGTCGCATACATCTAATTCGCGAGCCTAATGGGTCCTTTAGACCACGTATATAAGCTTGTAGGGTTAATTTTTTATATAAATCCCTTTTTGCCTCTACTGTAGTCAGTACATTTTCGTGAAGCGAAACGTAGGTCATAATTATACTGAACAAATTTTGACACTTTTCATAAAATTCTTGGGGACTATCGGAACCTTGTGTCAGTAATGCTAGGTCATTATACAACGCGGTTTCATCACGTTGGTCAGAGAAATTATTAATAAGCGATTTTCTTATGCCAGCCCAATCCGATGGGATTCCGTTCGAATTGATCAATCGGGCTGCGGCTCCAGTTACTTTATTTAATATTCCGTTAATAAGAGCTATCTCGACAAGTCTGTTAGACGGGTTTTGGTTTGTAATAAATTCTTCGATTAACTGATCACACAAATGTACAAATCGAGTTAACACATTAACATTTCCGTCAAATTCCGGTATTAATCTAAGAGCTTTAAAAATATTATCTAAGTCGGCCATTTTGCCCTCTGAATTATTTAAACTAATTCCTCTATTCAAATCTTGATAACTATTCCTATTGCTAACCCTATTCTCTAATCTAACACTCCTAAATTCTCGCGGATGGAAAATCTTGGAAGGATATTATTTAACACGGGAATTAAAGGTTAAAGGTGAGCAATCCACTAAAAAGAATTTAATGTACTCACAAAAATTTCATTTCGGCTTCCTCGCTGTATCAAGGGCTGGATACACTTGCTGCAGGTCACGACGTGTAGATTCGGATTCTCGAATGGGGCTTGATAACCGCCAGGATAGCTTGAAGGTACTCGGCGTTCCTCGAGAATCCTACCGACTGCGCCAATTAAGTCGATCCGGCAGACAAGTTTCAAAAAAAACCGAAACTCTTACAATAACTTTATTAAAAATTTAATAAAAATTACAGACTATTTAATTATAATTATAAGACGACAATCGTGTTCGATGTGAGAACAGAAAGTGAAGGTGAAAAAGGGAATGAGGTGAGGTCTTGAATGCGATGCCGCTGTTTGTCGCAACCGCGTTGAGCTGATCCAAGGTGTCGAATTTGACGCCGTTGTTTGTTCCATGTCTCTGGGTAACGTTGAGCAAATTCAGCGTTCCCACACTCGTTACTAGGCTGATGCAATAATTATTGGTATTGAGGTACTTTAGCTATCTTGCAATTTCCATGGAGTCTTAATACTTAACATACCTGCATAATTCTTTGTATTCATAATATTGAATGTTCATCATCAATCAATCATCAATCAGTCAGCTTGACTCGTTAATATCTAAGATCACATGTATGATTTAACGTAACTTAAATATGTTCCATAAAATAAAATAATAATCCTTCAAACTCTATTTATAAATACTAAATGAAATAATCAATTTTCTTAAATATAGGATCAATATTAGGAAAACATTTTATATTATCATATTGATAGCATATCTTCATTTTTAGACACGTATACCATACGTATATGAAGGAAGTACTCCAACGCTTCGTTTAGCCTTCGACCCTGATTGGCAATTGGTGAAGGCATTGCAGAATGAATACCACCTACGGAAACTTAGGCAATACACAATCTTTATGTCTCAAAGAATAAAGATGACATTTGCATACTCGTATGTCAATAAAGGCTCGTCGCCGAGCGAACAGCACGCGATACTATGTTATTTATATTCCTTATCGATACGATCTTTGGTAAAGGAAATATGTAAGTACGCCATACTCTTAGATTTCTTTGCTTATTGTTGATAAGGTCCACTTTACAGGAACGTGGCGTGCAAGGATATCGATAGGAATATGATCCAATGTGTGTCACAACGATAGAATAATTCGATGCTTATCATAAGCAAACATTTAAATTCATAGACTATGTATTTAATAGACATTTTTTAATTATAATAAGTTATTCATTTTGATTATATGATATGAAAAAAAATTAAGAAGAAAATATAGTTGAATAAAATTGAAGTAATCTTTAATAAATGTAAGTTAAAAAAATGTAATGTAAAGTTAAAAAAAAAGCGGCTCATTACTTTTAAAGTGAGCTCGAATGTTTTAACACATTTATTGCTACAGAATTTAACATAAGTAGCGACACAGTACAGACACAGTATTGTCCAATATACCGAGATTATATTAAAATGATATCGACATATCAAACGCTTCAGAAGCATGGTTCATATTTAAAAACCACAAAATTATTTATACTTTATGCTTTTCAATTTAAGAATTAATTTCCGTTGTTACCGTTGCTGCGGCTGCACCGCCACTAACTTAATCTTCTATTATGCTGTCAAGGTTTTGTCGTAAATAAAGTATAGAGACACCTTAATGAGATTATATTACAATTTCAGAGACCTTAAATGGAATCCGGCAACTAATATTACTTTATTAGTTCGATTAAATACGAAACGATTCTTATCCAAATTTAAAAGCATCTCGTGCATCTCTATTATTATGTGTGAGATAATGTTATCGTTATTTACTAAAAAATATATATGTTCTCTCCAAATTCGCGTTAAAGTTATTAATCGTCCCATAAATGTGGAATATCTCAAAGCAAATAATGAAAATAAATAGAAAAATGCGCAATAGAAATCCATGAAACAGAACTTATCTTCATCAGACCGGTGTATAGAGATGTCTGGTACATTTTACTTTTGATGACGAAAAACTTCAAGCGCATATTAGATCGTAAATATTTATAATTGTTTATAATTGTTTTTGTTACTTATTAAAACTAATTAAAACTGTATGTTTAGAAACATATTAATTGGTCAAAATAATTTAATATTTTAATAAATATCACTTTATGATCTATCAAACTAGTGTCTACTGACTTCGTCCGCGCAGTTAAAGATGGCAACGGTCTTATTTTTATTTTATTACAAAATAAGTATTACGAAAGATAGAAACTGCCGTGTTTTATTTAAAGTTATTGTAATAATTTAATGTAACACATTTCATAAACTAGCATTTCAGTTTTCCGTTTCCATTGGAAATCAGTTTTTTTTCTTATCTGTACTGTATACTGTATTATTAATTGTTATAGCCAATGTTATTATTTATATTACAAACGCCATTTTTACTAATAAATGACACAAAATGTTAAAAAAAATAGATTTATAATAAACAGATTTGTTTAGTTTTTTTCAAATTAACTGTCACTACTCATTAACATCTTTTAGCTCAAGATGACTTCTGAACGTGAATGTCATGAAGTCACCAATGACAGACACCTACCTTGGACAGAAGCCTACCAAGCCATGAGTAACATTACACGCACTAGTAATGCACAGTTTTAAAAAAGCTTATAAAGAATACAACATTGTATAATTATGTCCAAAAACGGAGTGATGTGGAACTGAATCGATACTATATTATGATCTATTTATACATTAGTAGCATTAATTTATTTATTATGTATATTCAATACACAGCACTAAAGTTATGTACGTAACTGATAATAAAGGTATTATCAATTATGTACATGCGTCTGTATCACGGGCTTCCACGAACACGTTACTATATGTAAGTGGAAAGATACTTACCTTCATATCTAAAACCAGTTTTCAATAGATGTGAATATAATATAATATGAATATCTAATGTTATCCTTACTGTTTTGACTCTAATAGTGCAATAACAATAACGACTAGGAGTTTAATTTACTTCCATTGTTCAAGTGTAACGGAAGCTCACAAAAAATACAAACAATAGTCCACGCGCTAAAAGGCAATAAAACTTTTATGCAGTAAAAAAGGGATATTGCTGTTTCTAAAAAACCGCTTGTGGCTCATAATAATTTTGCAGTTTATCATTTATTATACCGCTATTATTTCGCAGTTTTAACTGCGGTTATTACAGAATAAATGATTATGAGGTTAGTTTATTTTTCAGTAATTTTTATAAGTTAGTTATTTTTCAATCTTGGAGTCTGCTTAGAGACTCATTCACTCAGTGTTGTATATTCCACGTCCCCAATGGTAGCACATTCCAAATATAACTTCTAATAACCCGGCATAAGGATCTATCTATGAAAGCACTCAAAGAAAAAGCGACCTACAATGAATCGTAATACAGTTCATTTAATTCATATTTTTGAACAAAATATTTGCGCTCACTAAACACTATTTATTAATACTTCTTTTTAAATGTCCTTAGTAATGACTGATAATCGCAATGGAAAGGTCAAAATTCATACAATATTGTTTATTGCCGCACCGAAATTACGACAAAACAAACACAGGCGACTTGCTACCACGCATTTTGGTATAGACCATAGCATAGCATTTGTGTTTTGGCGTCAATGTCGTTGCATTAATTATTACAACTGACGTGAGGCCGCAGTCAAACTGTTCACGAGCAGCCTCTGTTCAAACTTCCCGAAGGAAACAGATCCAAGTGACATACGCAAGTCCCATCCCTTCTTCCGATCCGCGCCTGTTCGTTACTAATGCTTTGCTTTTCCTTTCAAATGATATTTTATTGGAAGACAAGATCTTAATTTATTCTACCAATAACCATGCTTGTTGCAAAGCAATCGAAATGTCGGAATAAAATTAATAAAGTAAAATTAACCAATATATAAAATAGAATAAACTTAACGAAAATAATAAATAGTTTCATTTAATAGTTTTCTCATATATAAAATTAATTAATGGCTCAATTTATTCATAAATCCACAACGTATACCGTATACAGATCGGATACAGCGTATACAGAACAGACGACTAGACAATAAATTGATATATTATTTAGTGATTAATTCTAATTAATTTGGCGATCAGTGATGGTGATCAGGGCACAAAAAATATTGAGGGCTTTAATAATGCCTGGCATAAAAAAATATTACTAGTAACAATATTATAGTTAGTGTAACTACAGTATTATTACAATAGTTATTTTATGTAGTCTTAACAAAAACTTATCAGAATGGAGCAGATGAAGGGGACAAATCACATAAGCGAGCTTTAAATATGAGCTTAGTGTCAATTGACCACAAAACTAATTAATTCGGTGCTAATCACCGCACTACCGAACCGATTTGTACACTTCATTTGGAGATCCTTTGATATTGATTTTTCTTTGAGCCCGATTTAATAGGAGAGGTTACGTGCATCTATTAATTACTATCTTATTTCTTAACCTAGGCTGAAAGTATTTTTTGAAATAAAATACTTTTTTTTTCTAAAGTATCACCAACAAAATTAGGCCAGAGAAATTAATTATAGGCATTGGGTAAATAATATGTACTATTTACTGATGCAAGTGATGTTTACTCAGTGTCATATATGTTTTAAAGATCAGTTGAGTTATATGAGCGGCTCAGAAGACGATGCGGTTAAGACCATTTTTTTTATATTTTCAACTTTTTGGAAATTTTGATGAAATAAATAATAATCTTCTTAGTTGTTAAAAGATTTACTCGTTGGTTACTTTTTTCTAGGTGAGACAGCCCTTTTTTAATAGCTTCTGAATATGTTGTATAATAATTTCAGAAGTCATTGTGAATAAGTCCAGCTTTTATCAATATTTTGTTACGTAAACTTTGAAATAAAAATTAAATTATTTTTCTTCTTTCGATAATTGTTGGTAACACTGAAAAACAAGAAATGTTATTTTATTATTTTTGCATAAATTTCTTATCTTTTTCAACTGCCAAAAGGTAGGTCCTAAAATTGTTAAAAATGCTGTCATTATTTCAATAACTAGGGACGCCAACAAACCCTCAAATTCGACTCGCTGCGCTCGCGAAATCTCGGGTGCCGTTTGCATATTGAGCGAAGCGAGCCGAGTTGACTCATCGTTTCCCATTGACTTTAATGGGATATCAGTTTTATGACATGATATTAAAAAAAAAAAATTTTTTTTAGGACATTTTTCAAATTTTTTTTTTGAAAAACCATCACCTAATGTGTGTCTTTTTGATTGCAAAGTTTCATAATTTTCCGTCAAGTAGTTTTCGAGCCAATTCGTGACAAAGAATGTAAAAAGTCTCCAGTAAAACGCTCCGCTCACTTCGTTCGCTTCGCTCAAATATTTACGGTTTTATTTACACATCCTGTACATGTCTTGTTTTTTTCGCGGAGTTCACACCTCGAAAAAAGTCTTTATATTATTTTCTAATTAAATTAATAAACCAAGAATTAAAAAAAATAATTTATCATAAAAACACTAATTTTCTCAATTTTAAGTTGTTATATAAATCATTAGTGTAATATTGTACTTATTATTAGAAATTAGCATATGTGTATATGTTTCAAAGATAATGCATATTCAGTTTTTTGAAGATAGCGACGAAGAAAGTGTAACAGACTGTTGTGAGTAAGATACTCTATTATCCATTATTAGAAGCCGGATTTAACCAACATTACCTACACGGTGATATTATATTTACACGGTGATAGCGATTAAAAAACTGTTCGATTATGAAATCTAAACTTTATGCCTTTTTTAGAAGCGACGAAGACATCTTATCATAACGAAGTTATTTATATCCCGGATTTTAATATTGGCAATAAACATACTTGTATAAAGACAGTGGACATAAACATGACAGAATGAAATGAGCATGGCAGTTCAGGGTTCGTCTCTCGTGATCTGAGTAAGTTGATGTTTGAGCAAACGTTTGTCATTTTTATAATTATCGTTTACCGAGCTAACTTAGACTGATTTCAAGAGTTTGATACATCAGTGAGGGCTGCAGCAGCGGGAGACAGCAGGCGTAGCTATTTTCCAGCTGCTGCAGCCGTGACTAACGCTAATGCAAGCTTGGGCATTAGCCCGAGGATCCGTACTCTTAGAGCTCTGAATAGGAAATATAGCAGAGCCACAAGATTCTTCAAACTGTAAATCGCTAAAGCAAATTTTTACGCCTGTCATCAAAACTTGGATTTCCCTGGCAAGCTATTTCAGACTATTCAGATATTCTGACTATTCAGATAAAAATGTCTCAAAGTCGCCCTTTTACAACTAGGAAAAGCCACCGTCTATCACGAAAAAGCTAAAGCTTAATGCCGATAATGATTTTTCGCCCAAAAACCATATGACAGTCTATATTGTTTTATGTTTATAAATCGAATGGGTTGGATGACATTTTTCCAATGTTGCTAGAAACATAAGATCCTGATTTGACACCATTACTAACGCGTCTGTTTCGGCACTTGTACATTAAAGGTGTAGTTCTACGTATATATCTAACTTCTCTCCAAAATAATGTAGAGTATTATTATTCTAACTAACGCATCTCGACGATCGCTAGTCGATTAATGATCGGTAATATGCCTTTGCCTTTGCACCAAGTATCGAATTAGCCTTAAAATTTAGAGTCTCTGTTGGTTTCATAGTCACCTGAAGACTATGAAACCAACGACATGGGTTCAAAAACTTGATCTTCAAAAAAGGCTTCTACTCCCACTTCCGGCATCGCTCTTGCGATTCCTCAGAAGTTGCAAGAGTCCATAGACGGAGCTAATTACCTAACATAAATGACCCGCGCGCTCGTTTTTCGTTCTCTAATATATAATAAAAGATTCCAAGAGTTTCGTAATGAAAAAATCGATAGTATAGCATAGCATCGTAGAAAACAAAATAGCGTAGTATAGTAATACTAACTATCGTACATGCAATATTATTAATACAATTAAGATAGATGCCACGTGTTTAGAAGTTGTACATCATTTGTTGCTTTACCGTTAGGTATATTTGGATAGGGTATAGCAACATATATAATATTATTTGCAGGACCTTTAATATTATTAAAAATGCTTGTGGTTAACAACGTATATGTATTTCTCAGACTATTTCTATATGAAAAATATATAAAGGAAAAACTTTGTTAATTCTGTACATACAATAAGTATTATCAAATATTCATCTTACATCGCAACTCAGGTTTTCTCGGAATTGCTCGCTTGTAATAAATGAATCATTAATATCAAATCAAATCAAATCAAATCAAAAATCCTTGTTGAAAATAAGTTTCATAGAAAATATTTTTTCATTGTCAAAGCTACCACCAGCTCGGAAAAATAATTCCCACAGACCTGACAGAAGAGCGATTGCGACTCAGCGAGATTGTCATGATTTTTTTTTTTTTTATTAATTCTTAAATTTTACATTACATAAATACATAACAATACTAAGTAAATAATCTTGAAGTAACCTGGCAGTAATCGGTTCATACCCACGGTACATTATCCTCTAAGTATTCAGATACATTGTAGTATCCTTTTGCACACAAACGTTCCTTAGTTATTCTTTTAAATTTGTTAAATGGTAATACTTGAACGTTAGCTGGGACTTTGTTGTAAAACTGTATACATTGCCCCATGAAAGATTTACTCACTTTTTTAAGTTGAGTAACAGGTAGTGCGAGCTTGTGTTTTTGTTCCTGGTATTTATAGTGTGTATATCACTGTGCTTAATAGAATAGTCAGTATTTTTATGTACATATTTAAGATTTTCAAAAATATACTGACTGGCGACCGTAAGTACATTAATTTGCTTAAACTTATCTCTTAAAGAATCTCTAGGGCCCAGGTTGTAAATTGCACGGACAGCTCTTTTTTGTATAACGAAAATGGTATTTATATCGGTAGCACTACCCCACAGTAGGATACCATAAGACATTATACTATGAAAATAACTATAATACACTAACTTAGCAGTAGTCTCGTCAGTTAGGAATCTAATTTTTTTAACAGCGTACGCGGCAGAGCTAAGTTTACTAGCCAATCCAGCTATATGAGGGTCCCATTGTAGCTTAGCATCAACAGTGATTCCTAGAAAAATATATTATTTTACATGCATTGTCCTTGCTCGTAACTCTCGTTACTAAAACGCAGTTATGTTAAGAATATAGAAAACCTTATATAATATATGCAGTACAATTTTTGTTAAAATACACAGAATAAAACTATTTCAAGTTGTAATCATATATCGCGAATAGTGAAGTGTGGAACAAAAAATAATTCGTTTATTCGTTATGTTTATGTCCCCAAGTAGTCAATTAATCGAACGGTCAGGCCAGGTCAATCAGGTTTGTTTGTCTGTAAAGCTACTTTTATATCTTCTTTTTGTTTTAATTTCAACTCACCGTCGCCACTACTCTGATAGTACGAGCGAAATATATTATCTATTATTCCATTTTTTGGAATTGGATAGTCCAGCGACATTAATTTATGTTTTTTCTGTAATCTAATATTATAACAGCAGAAAAATAAAATTAAAAAACGAACCAAACAAACTTAGGAAACTTAGCAAATAAAGTATACAAGTCACTAATGAAAGCCGATAATCAGTTTATTTATCCGTCCGTCGCTCGGCCGACACACGCTGGTCGCACACACGCTGGTCGACGTTCAAATTCCTGTTAATGATCTTGTCTATAAAATGCAAATTGTTACTTAATCCCAGGATATTCACGCATTTTGAACTGTTGTTGATATTCACGCATTTTACAAGCAAAATGTTAATTGATGTTTAGATATTTTTAATATCGGTTTATAAGATATTAAAAATCTGAGTAAAAGTAAACAATATTGTTGAAATTTAGGTTTTTACATACAAAAAAATCTAAATTAAATATTTTTTTCTACATTCAGTTTGCAATTATTAAAAAAGTATAATATAGATACTGTAGTTAAACATTTTGTGTGAAGTGTATCCGTGTGTATCTTGGATATTCTGGGAATTCGTCATTCGAAGCTCAGTTGAAATTTAATTTGTCCAACGCTCCTGGGTTATTTCAATAGTTTTTCATAAAGTTATAAGATCTGATACATAACAATAAACAAATTGCGTCCAATGTCAATGTGCATGTGCAATTGCCGGTAACTTATTACAAGAAAATCAACGATTCATAAAAATTGTAACTAAGATCAGAGCGATCCTTTTTTTCAATCTGTGATCGCTCACAAATTTAATAAGAAAATCCTATCACAATTTTTTTTTTATAAATCTTTATAAAAGTCAATAACTTTAGATTCGTAAATCAACTTCGCCGTCTTTCATAATACGAGTAATATTTTAAGATCTTTTATAGCAGACTATCATGAATTTACAGATAAAATTTCTAATTTATCGTTTTAATAGGACATTTTTATGTAATAATTTACTTTCGCACAGGGTTTGGTTCATTGAAAGCCTCTTACTCGGGGACCAGATTATGTAATAATTATTTAACTTAAAAAATTTCAAAGCAAAAATTAAAAATGTATAATATTATGTGCCAAATTAAATTAAAAGATCAATATTCAACATGTATAAGCAATATCTCTCAAAAGGCGTAGCGTCTGATACGTAAAAGAAAAGACTGCCTTAATCATAACCATCTCATCAATTAACTATGTTTCAAAAGTTACTTATGGGGAATATCATATGTAAAATTGTATGTAAAAAGAAATCAGAGGATATATAGGGATAATCCGGGTTTGACTAAAGCAAATGATTTAATCAAATGTGTACCGGCTCCTGTTGCGCTCGCGCTCGGCGTCGTCGTGTCAGAGTAAAAGACGGTGACGACCGACGACCTCCCGGCGTAAGTGATACAATAGACCTATTCCAGTTATATTGCCCAGTTACCTAGTTTTAACATACTTTTAAGTAGTTTTAAAGTCATTATTTATGAATTTGTTGCTGCCGTTGTTCACCTCAAAATAAAATTCTGAAAGAAACTTTGATGCAAACATTTTTTTCTTGAGATGAGTTATTGAGCAAGAGTCACGAGAGAACCTCACGTATGACAGCTTTGATCTCCGTTTATCATTTTATTTGACATACACTTTAGTTTTCATATAATACTTCAGAGTAATAACTTAACGTATAATTAGATAAAAATGTAGGAAAATATTGCTTTTATTTAAGTACTCGTAGACTCACGGCACGTTATTTATAAATGGTCGTCGATAGCTCATGATTTATTTTAGGTGCTTAGATTATTTACATTTGAAATAATACGTTTTTACGTTATTTATAATTTCATTATGTTCCAAAACTCTTTGGCTTACAATTGTATTATCAACCTAGTTTTAAATAATTGATGCTAAGAATTACTGAATTGCTGCACTAACCAATCCTTCATTATTAGAGTCATACGAGTTTGTCATAAAAAATATCTTTTAATATTAACATTAGTACTTGAATACTTTTTAAGTTATGTTAAACAAACTATTGACAAGCAATTTGTTTATTTAAGTTATCTAGATTTACGAGCAGATTTAATAGATTTAATCGGCAGTATTCATCACTATACAGTAGATACGTCGCGAAGGTTACTTTCCTTTAACGGTGAATTAATTGGTGTCGCTGTAAACAAAGATGAGAGACATGCCGACATCGACCGAGCTACTCGTACCCACGGGTTTCTGAGTAATCACTAATTGTCATCAGAAACTATTATTTACATGAGTTACATTTCAGTTTAATCGCTGTTTTAAAATTAGTTTATTGGAATATTGTGGAGTAAATTTATTTCGTGCAATTTATTTTGATAAATGAGCGAGAGGTCATCGTGCTGCCACTCACCGCTCACTCACCGCTCACTCACCGCTCACTCACCGCTCACTCACCGCTCACTCACCGCTCTTCCTCCACACAAACCTGCTAATGCGATTACAGTAACACTATTTTAATGTTAATGTATCAACAAAGTGTACTTTAAAAGCCTTTTAACATGCAAGTTTATTTAAATAAAAACTATAAATATTTTTTTTATTATTGAATGTTTTAAGAAAATCTAACACTTGTTCGGTACCACTCGTATATGAGACAAGATAATGTTGTATATTACTTAGGTAAGCAAAAGCTTATTATTTAGAAACTATTTTCTACAGAACATTATTTACATAACGTGTTATTTGATCCGGTAAATAGTTGTTTCTTAATTCTAATTTCAAGACATCTTATCGTCTCTAAAAAAACATACTATTATTACTATTACTACTATTTAACACTAACTAACTAACAAATAAAAACCATCCAACCAAACCAACCAACCAAATTCATTTATAAATTGCAGTTATACAATGCGATGTGAGGAGAGGTCACTTGGGAATGTAACGTATTTTTATGAGGATTCTAGACCCTACAGACTAAGTTGAGAGTTTTGATGGAGGGTCATAAGTGTGAAGTGAGGCTTTGATGCCAAATTACCTCAATTCCGGAAAGAGTTTGGAAGAACAGAAATTTTATTTCAGTTGTTGTGAACATTAATAACACTTGGCTAATTTTGTGTAGTGTCCGATTGTTGGTTTAATTCTACTAATTAATATCTTTATCCCTTTATCTTAAATACAAATTATTCTCCTATTCTTCACCATTCTGTGTAACTACAATTTGTTTTAATCTGTATTGGTGGTGAAGTTAACAATACTTACATATCATGAACTTTACTCGATAAAGTTCCTACGTTTCTGTAATATAATGACTCTGAACTACCAAATAACTCGTAAAATAATTTCCAAAAATATTGAAAATAGCTGAATTTCTATTTCTACAATATAATTAAAGGGTAATAATGTGTAGACCGTGTCACCAATTATTGTAATACTGTATTTAAATTGATTATTAAATACTTGAAACCGACTTGGTAGCTGACAAATGTAAAGACATACTTGTAGGTTACTAATATTGTTTTCAGTTACTTTGATGGCTGTACTAGTGATGTAATATAAATACATATTATAATATTGTATTCATCTTTGTTTATTTATTTACGTTTCTTTCCTTTACAACAGTTTTGTGATTATTTGATTATAATGTTCTGTGTTATCAAATACATTCGGTAGTTCCGGGATTAAATAACGGTGTAAACAAATATAGGCCGGAACAGAGTCAACAGTCAACAACAGTTTTACCTTGTTGTTATAATTTACAAATAAACCTAGTGTATAATGAACAACATGCTCGGTAGTACCTGTAGTAGTATAACTTTAATATAATATATTATGTTTGAAAATAATTTAATTTTGGCTGATATTTAGTCATTTGACTGTAGGTACCTAACTTATGTACGGGCCGACTTTATTGGAGGTAAAGTATATCATACTATATTACATATACACAGATGATATCGATAAGAGGCGGGGAACTAGATGACCAAATCTTCTACCTTCTTGTCGGTGCGATTTAGCCAAACGCATTTCTTTATTTTAAGATATTCCGTCTGCCTTACAAATTAATAAGTACATGTATGTTATTTAAAATGTCATTTTTGTAAAATATATTTTGTGGTTAATAAAGTGTTAGTTATTTTTATACTGGGGGGGGGGGGGGGAGGGGAGTTAAAGGTCAATAATTAATACATTTATTCAGTGTTTTTTCTTTATAATTCTTGAAATATTTGATGCAATAGATATTTCAAGATTATAAAATATTTGTTATCGCAAATAAAAAGTCAATTGTTTAAAAAAATATTTTTCTAATATGTACAAGATATTTTTTCTGTGTTATACAGTTAAGAATTTATCATACAAAAATTTTGTTTCCGTAGAAGATTGCTTATCCGAAACAGTATTATTGGAGGTTATATGACCATGCAATGAGATCATATTATTCCGACACCAAATATTGCACAAAACTGGATTGATGAGTGATGCAGGTCTATCAGAAGTTGAGTACTGCAAAGCCTCTTACTCGGGGACCAGATTATGTAATAATTATTTAACTTAAAAAATTTCAAAGCAAAAATTAAAAATGTATAATATTATGTGCCAAATTAAATTAAAAGATCAATATTCAACATGTATAAGCAATATCTCTCAAAAGGCGTAGCGTCTGATACGTAAAAGAAAAGACTGCCTTAATCATAACCATCTCATCAATTAACTATGTTTCAAAAGTTACTTATGGGGAATATCATATGTAAAATTGTATGTAAAAAGAAATCAGAGGATATATAGGGATAATCCGGGTTTGACTAAAGCAAATGATTTAATCAAATGTGTACCGGCTCCTGTTGCGCTCGCGCTCGGCGTCGTCGTGTCAGAGTAAAAGACGGTGACGACCGACGACCTCCCGGCGTAAGTGATACAATAGACCTATTCCAGTTATATTGCCCAGTTACCTAGTTTTAACATACTTTTAAGTAGTTTTAAAGTCATTATTTATGAATTTGTTGCTGCCGTTGTTCACCTCAAAATAAAATTCTGAAAGAAACTTTGATGCAAACATTTTTTTCTTGAGATGAGTTATTGAGCAAGAGTCACGAGAGAACCTCACGTATGACAGCTTTGATCTCCGTTTATCATTTTATTTGACATACACTTTAGTTTTCATATAATACTTCAGAGTAATAACTTAACGTATAATTAGATAAAAATGTAGGAAAATATTGCTTTTATTTAAGTACTCGTAGACTCACGGCACGTTATTTATAAATGGTCGTCGATAGCTCATGATTTATTTTAGGTGCTTAGATTATTTACATTTGAAATAATACGTTTTTACGTTATTTATAATTTCATTATGTTCCAAAACTCTTTGGCTTACAATTGTATTATCAACCTAGTTTTAAATAATTGATGCTAAGAATTACTGAATTGCTGCACTAACCAATCCTTCATTATTAGAGTCATACGAGTTTGTCATAAAAAATATCTTTTAATATTAACATTAGTACTTGAATACTTTTTAAGTTATGTTAAACAAACTATTGACAAGCAATTTGTTTATTTAAGTTATCTAGATTTACGAGCAGATTTAATAGATTTAATCGGCAGTATTCATCACTATACAGTAGATACGTCGCGAAGGTTACTTTCCTTTAACGGTGAATTAATTGGTGTCGCTGTAAACAAAGATGAGAGACATGCCGACATCGACCGAGCTACTCGTACCCACGGGTTTCTGAGTAATCACTAATTGTCATCAGAAACTATTATTTACATGAGTTACATTTCAGTTTAATCGCTGTTTTAAAATTAGTTTATTGGAATATTGTGGAGTAAATTTATTTCGTGCAATTTATTTTGATAAATGAGCGAGAGGTCATCGTGCTGCCACTCACCGCTCACTCACCGCTCACTCACCGCTCACTCACCGCTCACTCACCGCTCACTCACCGCTCTTCCTCCACACAAACCTGCTAATGCGATTACAGTAACACTATTTTAATGTTAATGTATCAACAAAGTGTACTTTAAAAGCCTTTTAACATGCAAGTTTATTTAAATAAAAACTATAAATATTTTTTTTATTATTGAATGTTTTAAGAAAATCTAACACTTGTTCGGTACCACTCGTATATGAGACAAGATAATGTTGTATATTACTTAGGTAAGCAAAAGCTTATTATTTAGAAACTATTTTCTACAGAACATTATTTACATAACGTGTTATTTGATCCGGTAAATAGTTGTTTCTTAATTCTAATTTCAAGACATCTTATCGTCTCTAAAAAAACATACTATTATTACTATTACTACTATTTAACACTAACTAACTAACAAATAAAAACCATCCAACCAAACCAACCAACCAAATTCATTTATAAATTGCAGTTATACAATGCGATGTGAGGAGAGGTCACTTGGGAATGTAACGTATTTTTATGAGGATTCTAGACCCTACAGACTAAGTTGAGAGTTTTGATGGAGGGTCATAAGTGTGAAGTGAGGCTTTGATGCCAAATTACCTCAATTCCGGAAAGAGTTTGGAAGAACAGAAATTTTATTTCAGTTGTTGTGAACATTAATAACACTTGGCTAATTTTGTGTAGTGTCCGATTGTTGGTTTAATTCTACTAATTAATATCTTTATCCCTTTATCTTAAATACAAATTATTCTCCTATTCTTCACCATTCTGTGTAACTACAATTTGTTTTAATCTGTATTGGTGGTGAAGTTAACAATACTTACATATCATGAACTTTACTCGATAAAGTTCCTACGTTTCTGTAATATAATGACTCTGAACTACCAAATAACTCGTAAAATAATTTCCAAAAATATTGAAAATAGCTGAATTTCTATTTCTACAATATAATTAAAGGGTAATAATGTGTAGACCGTGTCACCAATTATTGTAATACTGTATTTAAATTGATTATTAAATACTTGAAACCGACTTGGTAGCTGACAAATGTAAAGACATACTTGTAGGTTACTAATATTGTTTTCAGTTACTTTGATGGCTGTACTAGTGATGTAATATAAATACATATTATAATATTGTATTCATCTTTGTTTATTTATTTACGTTTCTTTCCTTTACAACAGTTTTGTGATTATTTGATTATAATGTTCTGTGTTATCAAATACATTCGGTAGTTCCGGGATTAAATAACGGTGTAAACAAATATAGGCCGGAACAGAGTCAACAGTCAACAACAGTTTTACCTTGTTGTTATAATTTACAAATAAACCTAGTGTATAATGAACAACATGCTCGGTAGTACCTGTAGTAGTATAACTTTAATATAATATATTATGTTTGAAAATAATTTAATTTTGGCTGATATTGAGTCATTTGACTGTAGGTACCTAACTTATGTACGGGCCGACTTTATTGGAGGTAAAGTATATCATACTATATTACATATACACAGATGATATCGATAAGAGGCGGGGAACTAGATGACCAAATCTTCTACCTTCTTGTCGGTGCGATTTAGCCAAACGCATTTCTTTATTTTAAGATATTCCGTCTGCCTTACAAATTAATAAGTACATGTATGTTATTTAAAATGTCATTTTTGTAAAATATATTTTGTGGTTAATAAAGTGTTAGTTATTTTTATACTGGGGGGGGGGGGGGAGGAGAGTTAAAGGTCAATAATTAATACATTTATTCAGTGTTTTTTCTTTATAATTCTTGAAATATTTGATGCAATAGATATTTCAAGATTATAAAATATTTGTTATCGCAAATAAAAAGTCAATTGTTTAAAAAAATATTTTTCTAATATGTACAAGATATTTTTTCTGTGTTATACAGTTAAGAATTTATCATACAAAAATTTTGTTTCCGTAGAAGATTGCTTATCTGAAACAGTATTATTGGAGGTTATATGACCATGCAATGAGATCATATTATTCCGACACCAAATATTGCACAAAACTGGATTGATGAGTGATGCAGGTCTATCAGAAGTTGAGTACTGCACCCCAAAAAAAAAACGATTTTTCTATCGGGGTTTCCATGATACGAATTATTCGAACAAAAACAAAAAAGAGTATATAACATTTAAGAAAAAATTTTATATTTATAAAGCACTTTTTTTATTTATATAGGTTTATTAATTTTTTATCTAACTTAACTAGTTTGTACTAATTAAGCGTCGTGCTAGTTTTTAGCAGAACTTTTGCATTCCATTACATCAACAATTATAAATATTATGTTTTTTTGATATCTAAATAGTTCATCTGATATCTAAACAGTTGGATAAATAATTTCGTAAGAAGGCTGGGAAGTGATAATCCTACTTTTCACTCGGGTAAAGTTCTCCAGTAAAAATCTTCGCTCCGTGAAAACTGTAAACGCAAGTAAGAATAAAAACTACATATATTGTATATCACTTACGTTCCAGTGGCTTCTTATCCCCAGTATCGCGAGATAACCCCAACTCTTTGATCAAGAGATGGCAGTCGTAACTTTTTTACGCTCTGCCAAATCTAGCCATTTCTTATATATGTATCGAGATTCCGTTTTACGACCCCCGTAATACCGTTGTTTGTGTTTACAATTTTATATATTTATATTAAAGATCTTGTTATTTATGTCATAAATTCTTAAAAAATAAAATAATAAGACATTGCTACATGAAGTACACTAATTATATTATTGTAATAAAAAATAGAAGTGTCTATTTATTAACACAATTCATAAAAGCCTCAATTTCAAATTTCAAAAATAGCAAAAATTCATTTAAAGTGTTATGTTAATGTCTAATAGTCCGCCCGGCGATTATCGCCCCGGGTCTGATTCTAATCGGAAGAAAAGACACCATTCCGAGACACGCACACCACACGCAGTCCTTTTGCTTCCCAAGATACGATACGATTCTCCGGCCATTAATGAGCGGGTGTTTGTGTTGTGTTTTGTAATCGCACCCTTGTGTTTCGGTAGCCTTATTAATTATCACATTGATTTAACCATCTTACATTTGTTGCATAACAAATTAATGAGTGCCTTACCATATTTTATAATTCAATTAAAAATATATTTTTTTTATTTACTTCAAGTAAAAGAGAATGATAGAAAAAAAAATATTTACCAGACTATCAATATTTTTTATTATTTATTATAAGGGATAGAGTCTACCGGGAGACGAGTCATTGCAACTCCTACGGGCCGGCTCGGACAAACTAAGACTAACTTCTCTCCTTCTCTTCCTAGTTTCCATCATAATTTATTTCTAAATGGTAACAATGCATTTGCACCTATATTTTTAATTATTTATGCTACCCACAGCACTTTCAACCGGGGCAGTCTGTTGTATACTAACCTGTTCCGTAAGAAACATAAATAAACAATATTTGTTATTTATATATAATTTTTTTGAATACTGATTGCATTTATTTATAGTACAGAACTTATATGTAATGAAAATAATATGTTTACAATTAATATAATAATAAATCCAACCCATAAAACAATATTTTTTTTGTTGCATATTTTATATTTTATATTTTGTATATTATTATGTAGGCGACGATATTATCCGTTATTACCCAGTCGAGTAGATTAATACTGGAGTGATTAACTAAAATACAAGGAAAGTTAATTTTAAATATCTCTCAAGCGCCAGATATCAGAATGAAAAAGAGTTTAATAGTTCAAGTGTTCAAAACACGATGAAAAATAAGATAAATGTGTACAGAGTAACAGAGAGTAACAGAAAGTAAGAGAGAGTAACAGAGAGTAACAGAGAGTAACAGAGAGTAACAAATAGTAAGAGAGCACTTAGAAAGTATTAACGATATACACAGGCAAGTAAAAAAAACGATACAACGAGAAAAAACACACACTCAAAAAGGAATAATCACAATATGGTAGGTACTATAAATGAAAAATATTAGATTAGACATTCCTATGAAAAAAAAAATGTATTTTATGTTGAGTGTAGAGCAGTTCGCCTCCTATCCACCTTTCCGAAGCCATTCTCTTTAAAGTTCCATCAAAATTCATCTTTTGAATAATTTAAAACGTCTGCGGTTCGAGTTAAATTCTCAACTAATTCTAAAGCGAAAAGTTGAAAATAGTTGATGTCTTGAAGTCTTTATTAATGCAAATCTTTCTCTTAATAACAAGCCAAGCTTAATAATTAGGTACATTTGGGATTTATTTTATAAGAAGAATTTAATTCTAATTTAAACAATTAATTTAAATGTAAAGTTTATTTATTCTAAAAGAATAAATGCAAAAAAAAATAATAATGAGTTATTTTATTGAAATCAATATTGTAAAAGAAATATAAATTATAAATATGTACATATTTATTTCTATAATGTGGGGCTTACCTACTCGTATATAACAGTGTACGGATTTATCCATTACATTGTAACAAAAACATTATATTATTTGATAAAATAATAACACTATAATGACGTTACACAAAATAAATGACATCAACCAAACGAGGGTACGCTTACAGCCGACCGATATTTTGCTGAAAAACGTTCATAACTTATCTGCCCTATTTACTGAATAAGAGACCATCGAAGTGGTCATCCTACGGTTATAGTAAATAAAATAATAAATAGAGTAAACTTATCTTATAACACTTAGCCTATTACATTAAAATCAAAATAATCACTCGTCTAAGAATACCAAAGAAACACTATTTAAAGTCCTTATTTAAGGTTTTAATCAGGAAATTTTACAATAATTATAACTGTTGTAGCAAAGACTCGCCATAGTTTATGATTTGTCAATGGTGACACTCGTCGTCCTCGCGGCCGTGGCAGTAGAACGGCTGTTATAAAATAATTTGAGCAATTTTAGAAAATGGTTTTGCTTCGTTAATAAGTTTATTTGGCACATATTTAGAATTAATATATTCAAATAGACAAAGAATTTAAAACATTATCACTGTGACATCGCACATATGTATTATTACAAGTTATAAGAAATAAATTAGACATTATAACACAAATAAAATATAATTTAATATAATAAAAGGTGCTCTGAATATGTGATCCATTTTATTTTGTAAAGATGTGGCAGTTTCGAATAAACATAAATTTAAATTTTATATAAAATACGTCAAAAAATATATAATCCTGAAAAAAAGATGTGTAAGTAATTGATGGAGTTTTAAAGAGATCTTTAATAAATGTCGCACTCGCCGAATACTATGAGAGAATGGCTAAATTTCTGATTCTTATCAAGTTTGGGCCTGTGCTAAATTCTCTAAAGAGTTCGATAAAATTATTTCTTTCATAAAAGTAACCGGTATATTTAAAATTTTATTGTTCTTTTACTATTATATATCAAAGAATATCGAGAGGGTATCGAGTGGCGATCGCGAGAACATACAAGTGAAATTGAACCATTTACTTTATGTTACGACTACGATAGTGGGCAAGTCTTGCCACTGTTACGAGATAATTACTATAAAAAAATTATAATGAGGTATTACAATTTTTTTATAACTGCTAATTAAATTATTTTTAAATGCAATAAAAGCGCGGGATTTTAAATATTCGGCAAGCACGCCACTTTTATTTGCTTTTCAGTAGATGAGGTCGACACAGTTATTTAATATTTTTAAATAATTGTTACTTACTTGAGTGTAGGAAACTATAGAAACATCACCACGTTCAACCTGAGGGTGATGAATGTTGGATTTGTTTTTGTCTGCTCCTCGAAACCACGAGAAAACACCAATTTAACAAAATATTAATTTGTTTATTTTCTATTTATTACAGTTATAAAACCGTATAACTGGTAATATTAATAACACAGTAATTAAAATCTTATTAATTATATTTTATACGGTTAGTTCTTAGAGCTCTTCCACGAATAAACAGTCGGTGATGAGCCACGGAATGCCGTGTTCGTCTGAAGTTAAACAATAGAGCCGAATAGAATATGCCGACGCCAATGATTCCTTTAGTTGTAGTTATTTTCCTCTTAAAAGTGTACATTTCTAAATTGGAACACGAAGACATCGTAAACTAAGCTACCTAAGTTATTTATATATATATATATATCTTTTTTATTTGCTTTATAAGCATTGTATTTGCCTTCTATCTTACAAAAAAAAATATTTATCAAAGTAATGTGTTATTATTTTGGTTACTATACTTTTTGGTACATTTACAGCGTTGTTTTTTAGTATGGCGAAAGCAATAATATCCGATAATACAAATCTGCGTCAAAACAGTTTAAGTATTGATAGTACTCGGAAAGTGACTAACCAACCAAATAGAAAACAAATTTTACGTCAAACATCCTAACACCAGGAATTCTTAGAATCCTAACGGGACAATAAGAGTCCTTTCCGAGGGGGAACTAGAAAACGAGGCCTCAAAAAACTTAACCCCAACTTGATTACGTTTGGTGAATGACCAACGGACTAAATTACTTAGGTTTTTACGGTGATGTTTGATGTTTGATGGCAAAATTATATTCTTAAAATAAATACATTATATTACAGTGTACTATATTTTATTTCATAAATTGAAATGGACACGTCAAATATAATGAAAGCAATAGAATGTCAATAAAATTTTTATTCTCAAAAAATTCATGTTTTAAGAATAAAATTAATTTCAGGTTGCCGATCCGCGGAACATTAAACATTTAATAAATTATCTATTACACTTTATATTACAACGCATTTTTACAATATTGCTTTAGAGGGAAACGAAACTTTAAAGTTTCAGTTATCATGAAATGACTTCTAGTGAATGTTACTGAATATATTTTATTACATTTTCTGATGCACAAAATCTTATTTACAATAAAAGTTATAAAAAATTAAATCTACGATAACAAACAAATAAGCAAGAGGCTCGATTCCAGAAATATAACCTACTAATTGGCACACAACCCTTGCTGAGCCAGTATGACTGGCACTTGTCGGTTTTTTTCTATTATTTTAACTTAAAAATATTTATTGTCTGAAACTAAGTGTTCTTTAACTTTGATAGAAAACTTTAGTTGTAGCATTACTATAGAAGCCTTCATAAGTCGACACCGGAAAACGAAACTGGAAGTTTAACAAGTCGATATGCAAAACAGATATTATAATTTAAAAAGCTTGGTTCCCGTTATACAGAAATATGAAGGGAATAAGTTTTGATAACTGAACTGAAGAATTCTTAATATACTACTCTATTTTATATTTGGTAGAGCCTAACTGTAGTTATGTGACTTTAGCTCTTACTGTAAAAACATCGAGTTTTAAGTTTACTGAGCACAAATAACAAGTTAACATACACGATCATGCTCCACTATCTTCTTCTTCTTAGTCGTTTCGTTCTTGACAGAACGGTCGTGGTCACGTTGAGGCGTCCCTGCCAGTGTCAGACGTGGACACAGCTTTCTTCACGATCTCCCGCCATCTCTCCCTGTTTGCAGATTGTCTGGTGCAGTCTGACACACGGTTTCCCACTGCTGCTTTAATTTGATCCGTCCAGCGCATAGGTGGTCTGCCACGTGCTCTGGTTCCTTCTACTTTTCCTTGAACTACCAGCCGTTCTATGGAGTTACTATCACGTCTAGAGACATGGCCAAAGTACTGCAGTATACGTGTCTGTACTATGGCCGATAGACGCTTTGTGACGCCGAGTTCCTGAAGTATGGACACATTGGTGCGGAACTCTGTCCACGATATGCCCAGCATCTTTCTCCAGCACCACATCTCTAGGGCATCTATCTTCCCCTTTTCCAATTCACGTACTGTCCACGTCTCTGCCGCGTAAAGGAAGATTGGGAATACCAGCGTTCGCATAAGTCTGACTTTGGTGGTTTTGGTGATGCTGCGATTCTTCCACACTTTTTTTAGTTTTTCTACCGCAGTTCTGGTTATGGCCATACGACGCTTAACTTCATCTACGCAGCCGCCATTATTTGAGATTAGGGCCCCAAGATATACGTAGACTTGAACCACGTCGCAGTTCGCAACCTGTGTAACTTCTGGCGAGTTGTCATTGACGCGGCCCACGATCATGATCTTGGTCTTAGATCGGTTGATCTTCAATCCAAACGTTAGGCTTATGCGCTCCATTTTGTGAAGTAACTCCTGCATGAGGTCCGCGCTAGTCGCAAATAAGGTGATGTCATCTGCGTATCGTAAGTTCGAGATCCTGCATCCACCAATCACAACACCATCGGTCCAATCTTCGAGAGTGATTCGCATTATAAGCTCGGTGTATATATTAAAGAGCAAAGGTGACATTATACATCCCTGTCGCACACCCGCATGTGGTTGGAAATTTTCTGAGAAGAGGTCATCTGTGCGCACTGATGCTGTTCCCCCTTCGTAAAGTCCCCTGAGCAAGTGTACGAGGTGTTGTGGTGTGCCCATTTCCAGTAGTGTTTCCCACAGCGTTGGCCATTTCACCGAGTCAAATGCTTTGGAGAAATCAACAAAGCATATGTATGTTGGCTTGTTGAATTCTCGAGCTTTTTCGATAATTTGACGAACGATTAGAATTTGCTCACGGGTTCCCTTGCCTTTTACGAAACCGGCTTGTTCTGGCGCAATTTCTTTGGACAAATATGCTTTTAGTCGCTCGTTTATAATGCGCAGCATTATTTTACTAGCGTGCGTGATTAGTGCAATGAGTCGAAAGTTGCCACATTTTTTAGTAGAACCCTTTTTATGAAGAGGAGTGAAAACTGTGTGAGCCCATTCAGAAGGCCATTTGCCTGTGACCCAAATCCTTTTGCAGATAGTGTGGTAGATTTGAATGCCATATTCTCCCATTGCTCGAATAATTTCGATTGGGATTTCATCTCTTCCTGTGGCTTTCCCATTCTTGAGATGTTGCATAGCAGCTCTTACTTCTGATTCCAGAATACCTGGCTCCAGCATATCACTTGTAGGCTCTGTAGATCTAAAATTTTGTGACTGAGGATCTTCAAACAAGGACTGGCAGTAGTTCCTCCACACTTCCGAAATCTTGTCCAGTTCAGTTATTACTTGGCCATTACGATCTTCAATAGCCCAAGTTTTAGACGACAGCGTTTTTGTAATAAGACGGATCTTGTGGTATAAGTCTCTTGACTGATGACTATCTGCATGGGCCTCGATCTCTGTACAAATATTGCGCAGGTAGTTATTATGATCCTGTCTGCATTTTAGTTGTATCTCTGCCGATATGTTATTAAGGTCTTTGATATCAGCCCCTGATGATTTCATCTTCTGGCGTTTTTCGACGAGTTTGAAGGTGTCATCAGTCATCCAACGTTGTTTTTTTGAGGCTCTAATTGGTGGGCTTGCCTCTGTGACTGCTGAAACAATGAATGACTTAGCACGGGCCCATAGTGCATCGGGTGTATCGCTAGCCAGATCCGCTCTTGACCATTGTGACCAGTTCCGCTCCACAACCGAACGAAATCTCAGAGCATCTTTTACTTCGAGTTTCCTAGTTTTTCTGATGACTCTGGCGGCCGTTAGCTTAAGCTGTAGCTTTGAGATCAAAAGTTGGTGATCTGACCCACAATCAGCCCCAGGCAATGTATGGGCGTTTGTGATGGACGACCTCCAACGTGACCGTATCATGATATAATCGATCTGGTTTCGAGTCTTTCCATCAGGTGACACCCATGTGTACAACCTTCGAGGGTGATGTTGGAAGAGGCTATTCGCAATTAACAAGTCATTTTCTGAAGCGAACTGTAGTAAGCGATCACCTCGACTATTTCGTATAAAGGTGGACTTTTACAACATCCGGGCGCTTCACTCCACCCTCCACCGTCCACCGTCCACTATCATCTAGAAACAGCGCTGCTGATATTTACTATCGGTGTCTTCAGATTTTTTAAGGTTGAGACTTTTCTGTACCCTGGCTGTGCGTAAAAATGGACGATTATGTCTACCGTGGTCCCATTATAGAAATGCAGAAATGAATTATTTCATCTACATAATTTCCAGTTGAAAATTAACGACTTGCGTTTACAGACTTCCTTCGCCGCCGTCGAAATCATAGTCGTTGGTTTTAAAGCGCAATATCGATTGGCTAAGATCACGTGTCATTAACTGTGCGGGGAAATCTGTATTTAAATATGTTAACCATGAAAAATTGTCTGTCCTAGTTGGTTAAGACGCACACTCGTCAAACGGACTTAGACAGCCATATGCCTTTTTGTTGGATCTTCTGCTGAATACTTATCCCGTAAAGTACCAGGTGACTGTCAAGACTCCCCTAGGGTCCTTCGGTCCTGACGCGTTTCGCACTATAAGGCAACGGGTTGGTACGGAATGAGGTCATTTTTTTTTATCTTACCCATGGGGTTTGTTTCCCTTCCAGTAATTTCAGTAACTGTGCAACGACTTTAGCTGATATGATACTACAGGAGATGGAATTATTTGTACCAAACTCTGGTACCACCTGATTCAAGTCCAGTGTATTAACACTGGACTTAAATCAGGGACGTCGTTATAGAATATACGAAACAGAAGCTTCTATTTCGTTACTGAACTGAATCATACCCTGCTGAATCCGTAAAAGATACAAATTTGCGTGTTTACCTCTAAAAACCCAATTTGTTGTATCACTGCTCTCAATGCAACGTTAAGTATCGGTTTTGGTCTGTCGGTTTTGTGGTCATCTGTAAAGCAAGGCCAAGTTGGCCTCGATGAAATTAAGAGTGATAAATAGAGCGATGCAGTATTTCTACATACAACTAAGATATGTAACGAACTTCCTTCGGCGATATTTCCGGATAGATACGGCACCTTTAATAAAGGGCTTCGTCTGAGACCGATAACACTCTTGCGATTACCCCGATATTGCAAGAGTTCGTGGGCGGCCGTGATCACTTGTAATCGGTAACGACCACTCTCGTTTTCCCTTCTCTAAAATAAAAAAAGTCTCACTGTAATCCAGCTTAAAGAAAAGTTGGTTTAATATACTGTAATAAATTTCCTATGTGACTTATTTTATATTTTAAGTGTCCAAGTAAAAATAAAAATAATAATAATAATAAATAATGTAATAGTTGCGGTGTGCAAAGTGTACGCATTAGAATAGATTGTAATTCCAACAAAAGAAGTCAACCTACGCCACGGTTCATTGATCATAGTATAAAATGAAGGCAATGCACCACTTAGACACTCCCTGAGATGTTGTTTTGATTAAAAATTCATGTTCTTCTAAAGAGTAAAGGCGAGTTGTAAAAGGACGATCGTGGGTATTCTTTGTCTTGAATTAAATTTGTTTTTTTTTTCATTCATAAAGTATTGCTACGCTTACTCGCTCAATGTTTTAAAATGGAATAATTTCGCTGCAGTACGTTCGGTACGGATTTATAGAAAGAATTGCATCTATTCTATACTTTTATACTCATGCTTTTTATTGCTCCTTCCCAATAACTGAATATTGATAACATACCTTGTTATTGCAACATGAATTGAATTATGGCAAGTGTACTAACTTCTTTTATATAAATGCTTTATTAAATACATATATATTGATATAAATATCTACAGCTTTTATTTTTCATATTGATTATACAATCTTGGTGCTTGAGAAAAATAATAAATCAATCAGTACACGTGGATTTCATTAAAATTTACTTTAGAGTTGTATTTTTAGAGATTCAGAACTGAAAGTGTTTTAATTCAGATCTTTCATAAAAAGTATATTAAAGAGCCAATTTGAGATAAATAAAACCTCAGTCCCAAAAAAATGTCAATTTATATTTAAATCTTAACGTTTTAATAAAAAAATTGGGGATTTAAAATGCTCAGCGTCTGTGAAATGTTTATCTCTCTCTCTCTAATCCGAGGAAAGAATATTTAACTTGTTTAGGTTATTTTAAGTAGGTTTAAGGTTTTATTGAAGAAATGCATTTTATAATTGAAAAATATTTTTGTTTTCTCTTTATACTAAAAAAATTACTACGCACTCATATTAAAAAGTTTTGAAACAAATATATAATTAAAATAACCAGTTATAAATTTTAAACCTTTTAATTATTTTTTATTGAATTACAGCAAATAATCATATACAATTCTAAACTAAATCAAAGAGTCAATCCCGTCTCTTCACATTATTTTATTGTAAACAAAAAAGTAGAATATCGAGAAGCAATATAGGTACTTGGTTCCAGCGACACGATGGCCGCTACTACTACTACCAGCGCATTCACCAATCAATTGAAATTCTTTTTTTGTTTACATAACTCATTGTAGCTTTTTTGGTCGGAGAGATTTCAACTTCTATTGGTTAAAACGGGATTTTTACCTTACCTATTATTTTATGTCCTTACTTTTCTACCTAATTCATTTCATTTTCATAGTAACGAGCTTGCGGGTCACGGATGGACGTGATCTACGCCACCCATGAACAACAACATTCGAGGATTCACAGAAACATAATAAATTTATAAATATTTTAACATATTGAAAGCCAATTATTATTTTGTTTTTATTAATTCTATTAAAGAATTTTATAATTTTAGTAATTTTCTTTTATTGAAAGTAAAAAATTTCAGATACCTGCCGACGATAAAATGAATGCAGGGGGTGTATGTGGGTCCACCGTGCAATATAGAGAATATAACTCAGCAAGAAAGCTTAAGGTTTAAGTATCCTTGACACTCAAAATGGCTGAGAACCGCTTCTGGGCTTAGTTCCTTCGCCGATAATCTCCTCGAAATAATACCACCGTTCAAGTCCTCCTACGAGCAGACAATCGGGGAAATTTTGGGGAGAAGATCCTTTCACAGCCCGATTACTACCGGGGAATCCGCTACTCGCTCTGAGAACACCGGATGGAATCAGAATTCCATTCCAGGTTTGATCTGAAAGGAAAGCCGGTGGGATCGCGGAGGTGTGCAATCATTCCAGGTCACCCCTCATTCAGCGGAAAAGATAGAACCCTCTGGTTTGATAGGTAACCATAAAAATGGCAGCATCCGGTATGCTGCCGGAAGGCCCACATAACCACGCCATCCTTCCTATGGGATCAGTTTCGTGTATCTTTAAAAAATTACGGACAAAAGAAAAAAGGTCCTAACGTATGAAATAACACTTTTTAAATAATTAAAAACATTCGTCTACCTCTGTATTTTTAGAAAGATCGGTTATTTCAACAAATCAAAAGTGAAATGTAAAAACAATCTTGGAAGCGATCTTTATATCGGTTCGATCTATTTATGTTAGGAACAACTTATATACCTAATTAGTGACTTTCAGAGCGCCGAGGAGAGCAGTTCTTCATTCAAATCCTTTACACTGAACCGTCGTGTTAGGTAATAATAATAATAAATGGTGAAGTGAATATAATATAAATATTATTTTAACACTAATTTATTATTGTTCTTCTTTTTAAATTTATGTACACAAATTAGTGAATTGAATATATTATTATTACTTAATACAGTCAAATGTTTAAAAAAATAAGTTAACAGTTCAATTATGACTTTTTACATTCTACAATATATTTTATTACAAAATATGATCTGTACTGATAGTATGTATGTCTGATCTTCATACAACATTCAAAAGCTACCAACGATGCTTTAAGAAAAAAAAATATTAACTTTAACAAAAATAGTAATTAAACCACAATTACTATCAAATACAAATGAATCAAAACCGGGCCGATTAATTTAAAAATAATAATAGAAGGTTACGGTAAAGTTAGAATACTTTTGACAGTAGGTACACTCTACAATTTCATAGCGATTTTCGTAAAGGAATCTGACGCCAACTTAATACACAATTACCTCCTAAAACGAAACATAAAACGTCAATGTAGATCGTGATCTTAACGTTAATATCAGAATTAACAGCCTTCCTAACGGATAAATATTTGTCGTGATGACCGGATTCATCAAAATCCTTTCTGATTGGTGACACGATCCCGGCCGACCAGCAAAAGAGCTTTTGTGGTATATGTGTATAGGTTTATAATTTGAATATGTAGCTAAATTAAAAATATTCTCAATTTTCAAATCGCCTTGTTAAGCAAACGGCTCTAATGTGATAGTTATAATTGAAATATTCTGGGTTGCAATATCTAGATTTGGAATGTTAAAAAAAATAAATTACTAATTCGGGAATTATTTTCGAAATGTTACTAGCCTCTCCCTCCATTACGATCTTTTAGTTTACGTCTGTGATGGCACTTGGGACAAATGATGAGTGCGAAAAATCTACTGGATGTGTGATTTTACTTAAAATATTAAAAACATATTTAGATATTTACGTATTTTTTGCAGAGAATTCTAAAGTCAGTTTAAAGATCTCAAATCTAGAATTACAACTTATATTAGTTCTGAGGACATGTTCTTGTATGGAGAAAAAAATTTATATAATGATGAAAAACTTTGAAATATTCTTGCATATAGAGCATTCAATTATATATTATTATTATCTTTATTTTCAAATTCTTGTGATTGTTCTGATATTCCGATGTCTGGTTTATACGAGAATTGATAAAACATTTAGTACAAAGGTAAATATAATTCTACCGACAAACGACCAATGTTGAGATTAAAAAACTTTTCAGAACCTACGGCGAAGGAGGAAAATATATTAATGAAATTTTTTCGGATCCACTTTCAAATGACCGAACTCAAAAAGTTCCTCAAAATATCTTCTACCACTTTGGTGACGTAGATAATATGTATGTTCAGGTCGATTTACGGCTTTCTCTTCAGCAGTCTTTTAGCTAGGCCGTGGACAGATGGGCGGATATCATGAAACTATAACCATTGTGGACCGCGGAACACTTTTATATTAGGAAAACATTTTATATAATATAGTCGAATTAATATCATATTTTATATAACCATATAGTGACTGTAACTTTTTAATTTCATTTATCTAATTTACTTTATCCATTTCATATATCATTCCATCTCCCTTTCTTTTCGTACGTTTTAGAGGGGTTTTTTGTTTACCTTCGCTATATATTGCTACTGGGCCAGATAACCCAAAATCATGTTTATTTTATTCGAGTAAAATTAATTATAATGTAACATATTGTAAGAAAGGAAAAAAATATAGAAAATTAATTAATAAGACGAAAACCTAGTCTCTGGAACAATAAAAACTTACACTTTTCTTAAAAATGATTTTAAACAGACGAGCTTGTGAGCTTTAGTATATAAATAAAACACAATAACTTATGGAAGAAAATATTCTAGTACCCGCGAAATAGGGAAGAAGACATAATTGAAATAACATGATCTACGGCGCAGTGTTTGCACCCTTCCGTGTACCTACCCCCGAATGGAGTTGAGTTGTAGCCCTTCAAATTATTTTTTCCTCTTTTTACTTTTAGGCGACAAAGAGATTACGCCATTTATCTTGCGGCCCAGTAAATTGATGTTAGTGAGAAAAACCTTTTATAAATTATTATTGTTCTCCAGACATGCAGCTGTTGTGAACCTTAGTATCATTATAAAATGTAGAATCAGAGATGTCGCTTGATATTTTATGGCAGAATAGTCTTTGTGCCTTAATATTTTTAAATATTTTATATTATTTTTTGCTGTTATCAAAAGATTGTAATATTTTTTTTTATAAACGTATTTTAATTAGCCAGATAATTAATGTCAGAGAGGTTATTGTTTGTTTCCGAAATGGGTAGATAATGGAATTGTCTCACAACTCACAATTTTAAAATTGTATTAATAAACTGCTAACAAATATAATTACACAATACATTTTATTTAAAGTTATAATCTTTTTCACAAATTGCAAAAATATCCATTTTACAATCCGAAAAATCTCCGAAACGTTTCCTTGGCATGTTCTTCATGTTTGCTGGGAGCGGTGCTGACGTCCAAAATACCAACGGACGGACGGAACGGAAAATATCCAATTAAATATACCGTGGATATCACGAAGAAATTTTTCAAGTCTTTCCCAACCTAAAATAATAGTATCTAAGTATTCCGCGTTAAACTTAATTATGTTTGCTCGATGTGGAGGTAAAAAGTTAATTCCGTACATCAACTCACATACAATACATTATTGATACTGTTAATGGTGTTTAACAACTCATTATTGACCATTTATTTAACTGAAGTTCTAAACAAGTATGACAATTTAATGAATATCTTTAATGACTGCAATAAGGTTATGAATGTCTCACGGAGAAAACAAAGCATATGACGGCGCATATGAGATGAATCAAGCATTATTAGGTGCTTTTGAATATTTTTCAATCGTCTCGGTGCTGATTGTTGGATATCCCGCATGATATTAATACCGCAAAGTTATAACCCGACCGCCGACCTGATCCTATATATATTAGTGATAATTTTATACTTGATATAATATAAGTTTTAGTTGATATATATAAAATACACAAAATTATTGCCGTAGAAAATTACCAGGATTTGTTTCAAAAACATAAGTCATTCATTTTACTCTTTAGAATAACAAGAGCTTTCATCGGCCCATTAATTTTTGCAATTATAAAAGCTTTTGTTTTAATTTTACTCATTATATTCGCCGACTTAAAATATGCCAGTTCGGAAAAATATCATTCAAAAATAATAAAGTTGAAGTTTTATAGAAACCTACGTCTCAGAGCGCTCTAGCCTTAATTGGTACAGCTGTATGGACGCAGACTCCTCCAGCAGACCTGTGAAAGGAGAGTGAAAAATGCAAGGCGGTAAAAGTGCGCACCGCGTGTTCAAGTAGGATCAATATGAAGACGTTGCTGTTGTATTTTAACTAGTGTCTCTTCTAAACTTTTTGTACCAACAATAACCTTCTTAAAAGAAAAATACACAGATTGTGTCAATATATCGAAGCGCACAGTTATTATCTGACTAAAAACCTCTCTTAAGATATACAATAAAATTGCATTTAAATGATATTAGGTATTCTGTAAATATATCACAGCTACTGTTTGTTACAATAAGTTGTTTTAAAATAAAAGTAACCTTATATATACACATACTCGTATATATATGTGAAAAATTATTTTACGTTTTTTATTGTACTTTACCTGTTGTCGTCGAATAGTTTTATAATATTCTAATCGTTCCTAGTAACTTCAAGTTGAGCGCGACTAAACGCTGGAATTTGCAACTCAAAGTAATACAAACGAATTTCCTATTAAATTGCATTATATAGCAAACTCTTCTTGAAACCCGTAATTTATAGTCAATTCATACCATTATAGCGACTCCTATTAAGTTATATAATTCTTAAAGATTTTTCTGCTGACTTCACTGGTAAGATTTAACTAATTTCATACAATGTCTAACGCGAGGACTTAAAAATATTATAAAATTAGCGAAAAATATGGGAAAAGATTTAATATTTATATTTTATAACAAATTAAACATACTCAGTGAATAAAATATACTTATATAAATATACTTTTCTAAATATACTTAAAATATTAATTACTTTTCATTTCTACACTCAAAAATAAGCATTAACATTTACATTAGGGATTTACAAATAGGGATGGTGACTTGCAGAGTACTCGTTTATCGAAAATGTGAAGTGACATTAATGAGTGGCTCGGGGGTGTTGCGTTCACAACTCCCTGGACGACACAAGTCCATCAACTGGTTATGGTCACCTTTGTAATAAGTTACGTGAACAATCATTTACATATTGATTGCTGATATGAAACCAGTTACTATTAATTAAATTTAATGAACAATTTAACACACTCCTTTAAAAACTTAAATATCACGTAGGCTTGTGACAGACGGGCGGGCGACGACGTGATTACTTTAACAATTGCCGGATGGCTCTCGAGGCATAGATTGTATTAGTACTTACAGTCTGGAACTAAAATTAATGTCAATAAAGCTCAGATTTCAATCAGGGATCAAAACTCAATATCAGTATGAAAATAATTAAAAAAAAAACTTAATATAATCTCCTACTTATTTTTTTTAAATTAATTACTTGTGCTATAAAAGTACTTTCAAGTTATTCTTGGAAAGTATCAGTGCAGTGAATGGTTTTTGGTTTAGATAATTAATGAGTACTTTCAATCAAATTATGCGCTGTATGTTATGCTTTTAAATGAGATATATATAACGAGAAGATGAACTCATCAACCAAACAGTCTAAACCATCACACTGGATGCTTGGTCATTAACAGTACATATGAAGAATTATTGCGATATTCATTGTTTCTAAACACAACAATATGCAGTTTATACACCACTTTTACTACCGGTTTAGTTCTCAAATTTTCTCATTAACAAGAATATAATACGAGATTAAACGGTTTACAGTAATAACTTGTTTAAATTTACTGAATATTTTGACGTGACATAATATTGAATAAAAAAGTATACCATCCACTTCATTTATCAAATATTATATAAAAGTATTCAAAAATATATAAATATTAAAAAAGTTACTAGCTGGTAGAAGAAAAGCGAGAAAAAAAACCTCTCAAAACGGAAACTTAAGAACAATAAAAATGTCAGACATAACTTTGTATGAATTTTGATATATCAGCCTTTTTAAAATCATCGTTGACTAACTTCTATGGAGTTTTCTGTATTAAATCTATTGAATAAGTTAACACTTTGGACTACATTCACTTAAATCGCGCGGTTGTCCGTACGAGTAATATTATATTTTTTTAGGGACTCTTCAGTTAGACTGAAAGTGGAGCGGACTGCAGTGTCATGATGTACCCGTGAGGCAAAGGCCATGGCGCGGCCGTGGAGCGTGTGGGTCTGGCTGACGCTCGCGTTAGGCCATTCGTCGGCCTACACCGAGACCGAGGATTTTCTCAGCGATTTGGATAAACCAGGTATGTTATTTTGTTATGAACCAACACAACGTATTGCCGAATGATAAACTATTAATTCTACATAATTGTATAGGTGTATTTGATAGTGTAGTAACACACACACACACTTGTGTTGTAAATTAGCAACGTACAAAAAATAATAAAGAACACAAAGTATTAAGTTCGTTTACGTCATCTACGTTTTTATTTCAGATAGGTATATAGCGAATTTACGATATCTCAAATTGCAGTTGCATGATTCGAAAGGGTTGTCGTAGATTTATGTCCTTGTACACCATAACAGAGCAGTCCCATGGCGGAGAGTCGGGAGCAGCCTTGCCAACCGCCAGCCGCAGATGAATACCTTTCAGCAGTTGTTACTTCGATGTACAGGAATAACCGTGTCCCGTAACATTTTTTCACGAACAAATTAAATTAAATTTTTCAGTCGTTTTAGTAAACGTCATTTTTTTATGTTATTGTTATTTTAAATTCACCATTTTCGACATAAATTTACATAAATCATTCTCAAACTGAATTTACATTTAAAAGAAATGGAATATTCTATCAATAAAGTAAAGGGTCGTTTACAGCCTTGGGGTTTTAACCATGAACTGTCCGACATCCCATTACGTAACTGCGTATTTAATGTCTCTAGATTTTAAAACATTATGAATATCCCGTTACAGCGAGGGCTCCCAACATTTAAAAACGATAAATTATAAATTAAAACAAATTAGAAATGGAAACAGATAAATGAAACAAATGCAAAATTGAAAATAATCTTTTTATAAAAATAAATATATAGATACATGAGACTTGTTCCTTTGTAAGCTTAGCAATATATTACAAGTGTACCAAAATTATTATAAAACCTAACTTATCTATAAAACACATGTACCTGCGTGGCTCTTTGGAAAGCGTTAAACGTTCGAATTATTAGTTCAGAACTACTGAAAAATATTGTCATTGTAGAACGCTGTTATACAATTTTTTCGCTGTGTTAAAAAAAAAACAATTTCTGAAACTGTTTCTAAGATTCGTGGAGCCATTTTATATAACACTGTAATCGTATAATCTTCCCTAAAAGGGAAATAAAATACTTAGATATTTTTTAATTAGCCTAGAAGTTAACAAAAAACAAACTATTTTTTTAAACTTAATATGAAAAATAGTCAACTTAAAATATACAATTTTCTCTCTTGTAATCGAATATAGTATCAATTTTTAAAAACTTTTGAACTTTTTGAATTTTATATATCGTACTTTTTATAACGCTGTTATGATCTTGATCTGTATGGTAAGGTATGGTAAGGTATGGTAAGGTATGGTAAGGTATGGTAAGGTATGGTAAGGTTTGATATGACTCAGTGATGGTGAAGCTGGTCCGTCTTTAGGTGCACTATTATCTTTGTAATTCACGATTTTAGGATTAGCACGAAATAAATTATATCATTAAGTAACAATAATTTTTCAATAATGAAACAATTCAAATATTTTAATACTATTAATGTTAGATGGTATCTACTCGTAGAATCAAATGTGCGACCGGGAGGGCCGCCTTCGTCCAAGTGTGTTGAATTATAAATTCAAGACACATATATTCATATTCATGTTTATTTGGTAATATTTTTGGTTTACAAAGTTCTCAAACTATTTCCAAAAATATGAAATTGCCGGTTAGGGCGTCCCACATCAGTCGTCAAAAATATTATTTACACATTTCTACATTAATTAGCATTCTCTGATAACACCTTAATTACAATATCAATTAAAATATTCAAATCATTATAATTAAATTAAAATGTCAAAAATGTCAAAAAAAATAAGAAAAAATTAAAATACCAAAATCATAATAATAAATTTTAAATACGAGTGTCATTAAATTATTTGTATGTCAATATTATTTAAATTATCCTTTAAATATTCGTCATAACTATAAATGAACCTTTGATGTCAACATTTGTTTAATCTTATCATAAAAAGTAGTGTCCTTTTTTATTTATTTAATGTGATTTGGTAACTTATGGTACGTCTTTATAGCCATACAATAAGTATCTTTTTTTACTAAACCCATCATTTTGTCACGAGAGTAATCTAAATGTTGTTTTCTACGACTATTATATGTAAACTACATATGTGAAACAAGTGTCGTTGTTTTCGTGTAAACATTAACATTTCTAAGATATAGATGGAAGGCATTGTTAGTATTTTAAATTTTCCAAACCAAGGCCGGCAGCTATCTGTAATTTTTATATCTGCTATTGTGCGTATACATTTTTTTTGACAGATAAATATTTCATGTGCATTTGTAGCATTTTTCCATAAAATAATACCGTATTTAATCCAGGCGTACGCATAACCATAATACGCCGAAAGAGCAACATTTATATTTGTCCCCTTTTTTATTTCTCTTAAACCGTAAATGAATTTATTTAATTTATTTTTAACTATGTCGATGTGTGAATTCCATGTCTTATTACTATCTAAACCTATACCTAACAAATTAAAATTGTCAACAAGTGAAATGTCATTATTATTAAAATTAAACGTTCATTGCTGGTTTTTGGTTTGGATAAAATTGTATTAATTTAGTTTTTGAAAAATTTATAATCAGATTGTGGTCGGATAACCAATTTGTAATAATTTCAAAAATTAATAAAAGTTGAGTCGTCAAGTTTAATTCATTTTTTGTCTTAAAAATTATTGAAATGTCATCGGCGAATAAAATTGTATGTGAATTAAATAATGTAGGAAAATCATTTAAATAAATTAAAAATAACACACTTCCCAGTACACTACCTTGTGGAATAGATTGAGTCAGTGTTGCTTCTATCGATTTCACTTGCTCTAAGGTATCATTACTTTTATTTTTGTAATCTATAGAAACGAGTTGGTTAAATACGACCATAGCCACTCGTAAGCTGATCCCCGAATGCCAAAGTTCCAAATTGTTTCCAGTAATGTTTGATGACATACCCGATCATATGCTTTTGTCATATCAAGCAATATGCCGACCGCATAGTGCCTCTCATTTAGATGTTGTAATATTTTGTTGGTATATTCAAAAACTGCTAGGATCGTGGATTTATTTTTTTGATAAGCCATTTCGTTTTTATTTAATAATTGAAATTTTTCTAAGAATGAGTACAATCTGTTACACATAGATTTTTCGAATATTTTTGAGGTTATTGTTAACAAAGCTATCGGTCTATAATTTGATGGATCTTCTTTATTCGAGTTTTTATAAACTGGTCGTATAATCGATATTATCAATAAATCTGGAAAAATACCTTCTCTAAATGATTGGTTGATTAGTAATGTAATTGGTTTTATTTAATATTTACACGCTTTTTTTATTTATGATATAGACCGTCCTTCCTACACACAACCTGATTCAGCGCATGGCGTGACGTCATTGTTTACCTTTTTATTTTGCACCCGCAGAGCACTTGCAGGAAACCGGCTGTGACGTCATTATCCGTTACTTTATTTTTAATAATACCCACCAAGATGTCTGACGCAAAACTTTGTACAATTACAATGGCACGATGGCAATATACAATGAAACGATAAAAAAACCGTAATGAAAATAAAAAATGCAATTATAATTATAATATTCACAAAATACTGTTATTGATATTATTGGTTATAATTTTTTACTACTTTTATTCTGAAATTCATAAAAAATCTATAAAAATACTACACGCTTTTAGACCAGTAAATTTAATTTTCATAAAACATTTTATTGTTGTACGAGGAATTATTCTTAACTTTTTAGTTTGATTAGCTATAAAAGTGTTGTTTTTAGCTTCTTTTAACTATTATTTAATGAGATAATAAACATTTATTGCAGGCATTACTTTGTAAGTAGATAGATGTTACGAAAATAATAGTATGTGTGAAGATAAGGCAAGCACATAGAACATATGTCACATATCATCACTACATAACCGATATTATTGCATTTTATCATAATATTAATCTTAAGTTGGTGGTTCCGTATATTTTTGTTGGTAGGAATATTTGGTATCGGAATCGTATAGAAAATATAACTTAATATAAATATAATTGCAATAAGTAAGTTCCATTAGTATAATATACAAGTTGCTACGTAGTAATAATAAAATATCAAATATTGAAGCTTAACCAATGGGATTATACATTTCTAGTTTGATAATAAAATTGTTATTAATAGCGGTATTGTATTTTTGTTTCTGTTGAACCCTAAACCATATCGTTGGTTTTGTTTCGTCAAGCAATACATCACAGGCTATGCGACCGGTGGATTGTTAATAACATATTTACCATGTTTCGGATGTTATTTGTAATAAATACGATATTGTACAATTATGGTTAACTGAGTTTTATTTGGTTTTGAAATATATTTTTACATATAATTATTTACCTTTGTACGAGCTGTTTATTCCCATGGGTGACCTGTATACTTGCCTTTTATAAAATGACTACAGATCAAATAAGTTAATCATTATTCGTTTCACTTTCTTAGACGGTTGCAGAATTTCATTCCTTTACAAACTAGAAAAATCATAGCACAAACTCTTCTCCTTCCACTTCTCGACTACGCTGACGTCTGCTGTGTAGATGCATCCGAGGAGCTACTTTATAAGCTTGAACAACTTCAAAATTTGTGCATTCGTTTTATTTAGAGATTGCGCAAATTTGATCATGTATCCGAATATCGATTTCAATTAAAGTGGCTCCCTATTCGTCTTCGCCGGAATGTGCACAGTCTATCACTTCTTTTTAATATTTTAAAACACACTTCTCTCCTTTACTCACATGAGAGTTTTCATGTGACTCCAATAAAGATAAGACCCTCTCGTGAATGCATAACTTCAAAATCCCTTGTTGCGTTTTTTTTACAAGTCCATTTTCTTCAAAAATCTTTTACTTTAGATTGTTGCGGCTCGGCTAAAGAAATTTCTTCCCCGGTATATTTTGGATGGTAACTCTTTTAAACTAAAAGTTAAGCATCACTGCCTTTCTTTGGAAATATGTCATATATATTTACTACTTATTTATATATATATATTATTATTAATATTTTTTTGTATATAAGTATGTACATATATATATATGTATATGTGTTTATGTTTGTTTTATAAGTTATATTATACAGATAATTTATTAAATACCACTTAAAAGGTATACTCTATTTTCAATATCAGTTCCTTGTTCTCTTCTATTTGTATTTAGTGTAAGTGTCCCGCACTGTCTTGTTACTTGTGCACCCTGTCTCACACCTAAGGGTAACTGGGAGAGATCTCTTAAAGAGATAAATAAATATTTTAAAGTTTTAAACCAGGAGAAACTCAAATCAAAATCTTTGTATATTTAAAGAAAATAAACAGATTCGTTTTAATTAGTCTGAACAATAAAAGCTAGTTTGAAGGCGAGAAGTTGTCAGCAATTAGGAACCGCACGAACCTCATCGCAGACGTAAATGCACCCCATAACAGAGTGAATTGCTCGAAATTAGTTTCATTAGGCTTCAAACCGCACCAGTACCAGTACCAGGCGAGTCAAGTAATTTACTTTCCTGCTTAAATAGCGATTCTCAAGCGACTGGAAGGACTGGAACATTTATAAATCTTTTTACTGTTACAAATCTCAAAGAATTCTCCAAGTTTGGTATCGGAAAGTAGTTTCTTAGTAGTTGTGGTCTTGTATATTTAATTGGATTATTTCTTTAGGACAGTTGGATGTCCTCTTGTGACGTCTTATGTAAGTACGTGAATAGAAATTGTTTAGCTATTGTTGGTGTCGGTTCTAGAAAAGTAAGAAATAAAACCACATATAAAAAGAATTATACTATTACTATAACCCCTAAATGAGGAAATAAAATATTTTGATATTTTCAATATCATATACTATTTATAAACTATATATTTTTTCGTACGTACATACATGCCATACATAAAAATAACACCCAGAGCCTAAAACACATAAGTTTTTTATTACTTTTCTAGTGTAGCAATTGAGCCTGCAACCCTCAGCGCTACAGACGAAGATATAACACACACACACAGCGCTACTCGTAATCAGTAGTTTATAGTCTATCTATTTTGTTAGTGTTGGTCGGTTTGTTTATTCGCCGTGCTAAATGTCAACGGTATGTTGATGTATGTTTTGAAAAATTCTATGCGATGACAAAGCACAGTGTTACATAAAGGATGTTTAATAAAACAACAACGTGACTGTGACTTAGCCTAGCTTAGTTTTTTGTCGAAAAAACAGACATAATTTTTAAACACGTGTAAAGTGCCATGTTATCATTGAAAGTTGTGTTACTGTATTTTTTTCGTAATATTAATAACAATATAAACGATTACTCGTGAAAGAATTGTCTGTGATAGTGATTGATGATAAAATTATTTATAAAAGTGACATGTTTAATCTATATCTCCAAATAAGATACTCATACATTAAATGAGTGCGCTGTGACTGAGAGCACCGGCGACTATTGGGGCATTCTAGAAATATATCTATTATATTACTTTTCAACAAACAAACAATAAAAAAAATAATATTTGCATAAGTGTCACAATATGCGGTAGATATATTCCATTGAGTTGAAAATTTCTTAATTCTTTTACGTTGAAGTTCCTATCTGCAATAACTCAAGTATCTGCCGGCGTAGTAGTAGTAGTGAAGTAGTAGTAGTAGTGAAGTAGTAGTAGTAGTGAAGTAGTAGTAGTAGTGAAGTAGTAGTAGTAGTGAAGTAGTAGTAGTAGTGAAGTAGTAGTAGTAGTGAAGTAGTAGTAGTAGTGAAGTAGTAGTAGTAGTGAAGTAGTAGTAGTAGTGAAGTAGTAGTAGTAGTGACGTAGTAGTAGTAGTGAAGTAGTAGTAGTAGTGAAGTAGTAGTAGTAGTGAAGTAGTAGTAGTAGTGAAGTAGTAGTAGTAGTGAAGTAGTAGTAGTAGTGACGTAGTAGTAGTAGTGAAGTAGTAGTAGTAGTGAAGTAGTAGTAGTAGTGAAGTAGTAGTAGTAGTGAAGTAGTAGTAGTAGTGACGTAGTAGTAGTAGTGAAGTAGTAGTAGTAGTGACGTAGTCAAACTAAACGTTAAAATCATATATTTACGTTAAAACCGTCGCAGTGGCTTCGTAAATAATATTTTTTAAATAATGTAATGTAATGTAATGGGTAAACTGAAATGCACATACTTTTTTACATTTGGTAAAGTTCTATTATATTATTTATTATTTTATGCAAATAAAGTAAACCAGAAGCATAAAGTACTACATTAACATTACGTATGTGTTATGTATTATCTTCAGGAATTTTCAAACTTGTAACAGTGCTTTGTAGACGCGGAGCTTTTAACGTTGACTGATGTGAGTTGAAGTAGGGGGGAATGAAAAATACACAAAAATAAAATGAAAAAACATCGCACTTATCACACAAATTATTCAAAGCTAAACAGCCACAGTATGGGAAGGTATAATTTTTATTTAATGAATTGTTGATCCCTTGAAGCCGGTAAGCAAATCTGCACTGCGTCCACCATACTCCACGGCAGGACCACACTCGTATAGCACAACGTTAATGTTATTATGACTTTCAGCTGAATTTGAATAAACACCGTGTATTTTATTGGCAAATTTTTATTTTTATTCCTAACTTTAATAAAATGTAGGGATGTCTAATATTCATGCAAATAATGTAATCTAATAAAAACGGCATTACAATAATATATAAGAAAATCGACTGATTAATTACTGCGGAATTCAAATTAAATCCGACGACGAACACATTTATATATTATTAATTAAGAAATAATTGGAAAATCTTGATTAATATCAGTTAAGATATGAAATCTATGACTTTCCGATAGCATTTAAAAATTAATATCACCTAAATTTAGTATTTTTGTGGTGTTGAATAAACCTATAGCATATTAATCGCACTCCAAAATATGAAGAAACACAATTATCATTTATACAAACGCCGATGTAGCAAACCGCTCCATCGACCGATAAAATATGAATTACATAAAAAAAAGAAAATTAGATAGTATTTTAGTACCTATAATAACTTCAATAACAAACTCTACGTCAGTTTGTTTGCTCTACTGCCATCTTTTTTTATTTTACTAAGAGTCAGTCTGCGCTTTACGTTGTGAAAAATAGAACTGCAAGCCCTCATCACTATTGCTCCGAGAGGGCTCACTTAAGTATGTTGTATTAATTTATAATAATGTAATTGCTTATGGTGTTATGATAAACTCGCACGGAATAAATCCCGTGAGCTAGTGATTCGATTCTTTTGTCTTTAATCCTATTAAAGTTCATTTTAAAAATTAATTTCTAACAATACATTTTGTATACTTTTAAAGTATACTTTCTTGTTAATCATGTACTTGTTTTTAAACGTTACTAACCTTCACGGTAGTGGTATTTGAATGTGGTTTTTAAGTTATCGGTGTATAATTGTTTTCTCACACCTTTGACACTTAGAAAGCTATTTGGTATTTGTTGTCTATACTTTTAAGTTTTTATATTAATCTTAGCTTATGAAATGTTATTTGTGAGTGTTAGAGAAAAGCAATAAGACACAATTGTTATACAACATTCTATGAAACAGTCAAACTTACTTTATCAACCCATAAGAGTGTAATTATAAATCATACGCACAGACACGCGATCGAACCGCTCGGGGATCCCGGAGACATTTGTAACATGGGAGTGAAATATGTGTTACCCTTAATATAATTACACAAAACATCTTAATCTGTAAAGCTCTTTAGCAAACCGCAATGCGTCATTAGTCAAGAAACAGTGGGGTGACCACGGTTTCACACGCAAACAAAATTCGTCCTATTCAGAACGAGCCGCATAAAACCGCAGGGCTGTGTCTAAACTTTCTTCCATAATTTTATACCTGTGCGAAATTAAACTTTTACACCGCGGAAAGTCAAATTTTAAAATTACGGTAATAGGTACACAATGTTAGAAATTTTAGTGCGATCCGTTTTCAAGACGAAAATTTGATTAATAAATTTGGTGGCAGTTTGATTTATTAATACTTACAAATTTTTTTTACATGATCCTGGAGCGTGGCGATCAATACTAATTTTTATATTGTGACAAACAATTTGTCAATTAGAATCTTTTGTGGATTGCTGAAAACAATTTATTATTCATTTATTTAGATTGTGATAACTGTCATATAGGGGGAACACAATCTCTGGTTGCAAAGAAACTTACAAAGTCATAGTAGAAGTGATATACCTCTATAAGCAGAGTAGACCTTTACAAAATAATAGTGAATCAATAATTTATTTAAAGTCAGTCTATCTGGAATCATATTGGTAATTGTTTCGAACTTAACATTTAAGTTTCACGTAACCCGCAACATGCGACCGTGTTACCGACCAGTCTTACGCACGTGTCAGTGATCACAGATGTCGTGATCGTGTCGTGTCAAGGCAGACCTACGCCTATTTTTTAACTGATAAGTTACTTTATCGACCCTCAACATTTTATAACGCGCCTTTGTTTCATATATTTATATATTAATATGACTTATACTTTCATTTAGATTTCAAGGAACTTTTAAAGAAGCTTACTTATTTATTAGAATCTAGTTAGAAATATAAAAGATTTTATGAAACGGAATAACGATGTATTTTAATTCTAGATTTATGTTATTTATATTCTTGCGTTCAATAAAATTTTATAAATTCAATTAAATAAATGTGTTAACTGTGGTTTGTTATTTTTGTTTCGTTTTGAAAAAAAAAAACACACAAACATTTTGTTTTAATTTATTACAAAAATTATATCATTTACATGATAAGTATAGCAAATATATATACACAAGATCGTATGAAAATGTACAGAGAAGGTAATAATTAACATTAACAAAACTAAAAAAAATATTAAGTGTAACATTTTATTAATTTTATGATCATTAGGTAAGTACGAGTAGAGCGACGTCGATTGCGTAAAAGGCCTCGATTATAAATGAGTAATAGTTAATATTAGCATCATAAATCGTACCCTTCCAACGATGTTGTTAAAATGTAAACGATTCACAATTTCAATAACAAATTACCAGTTACATTTGGATACATTTCTTTATAAGCTTCTCCGTTAATAACGTTTATATGTTCTATTTAGCTTAAATTACCGCTAAACCATCTGCATCATGGCGATCCACAACCACGACACCGCAGCGGAACAGCATCACCGTGTCACATTGCACCAGCCTCCGGTTAACGGTAACCTTCCGTTACTATTTCATCTCACACAAAAGAAGTGGTATCATTCCAACTTAGGCAATAAAAACTAATTTGAAAAACCTATCTAATACTTACCTTGTTTAATTGGGAATGGTATTTTTTGGATATTTAATGATTAGATTGTCTCGTTAAGTTATATTGAATTAGACGTTATATTTTATCCTTTCGTTGAAAATCAGATTAAAATAATAATTTTATAATTTATATAATAGCTTTCCATTTTTACACACAAAAATATATTGAATCTCTTTCGTCCTAAAATGACTCATTTTTTGTAAAAAGCGTCAATTTCCTCGAGCGTCATAAAAAAAAAACAACTCTTTTTAACCGCTCTTGTAAAGGGTTTACGCTAAAGTAATCGAGTGTCATTACTGGACTATGAATAAATTACACAAGTTCCAGGCTCGACTTTACGTGTGGTTCAAGAGACGAGTTGGCTTAAACTTATTTCAAATTAAATCGATGATGTAGCAGACGTTGTAGTGTTCCTGGTTCATTTCTCATTCTGTCCTGCACTTCCACTTTAATGTATTGAAATGAGAAATGAGCGAGGGACAGCTACAGTGCTGGTTTTGTAGCGTTCTTTTAGATGTCTTTTTTAGTATCGAACGCGTTTTGCTTATAACTTAGACTATAATTTTCGCCTTTACGCGAACTCAAAGCGGAGCGGAATTCACCATTATATAGTAACACGCCCCTCGCTAAAATTGTCTTGCGCCGACGGCGAATTAACTTCGCAAGCCTTTGAGGCCGTAAAAATATTACGCATAATGCATGGTATTATCCATATTTTAGATTCGAATAATCTCGTAAGTGGTAATAAATATGTCAGTTTTCAACAAAATTGTGTAATTGAGTTGGGTGAGTTCACTCGAAAGGTGAAATAAATAGGACGCAAATTGCATTTAACGAGATATGAATCATTATGGAGTTGATAAGGATTACTAGTGATAAAAAATTAAATTAAAAGTGCTTCACTGGAAGACTGATATATATATTATTAGTGGACAAAATTATAACAAACCCTTGTTGATGAAAACAATATAAAATTCTCATTTACTAATACAAACTGCACTCGGCCGGCCCGTGTCATTTTAAAAGGAACAATACAAACCGTGCCACTTTTAACTCTATTCGAAAGTATTAAGGCTTTAAATTTGTTTAGAGTTCTCCGAGTGGCCTAATTACCGTGGTAATTAGAGAACTTTCAACAGTTTATAAAAAAGTGAAATGAAGCTTTGGCTGAGCTCAACAACACTTCTCGAGTCACGTTCGGAATTAATTGAGGCAATTTTACGAGAACGTCGAAAATACACTGTAAAAATATTTAAGTAGAATATATCTATATGAGATACGATAGGCGCAATAATAATATGTTTGATATTTTGTAATCGCGTGTTAAAAAGTCCATGGCTACGCGTTAATTGATTGGTGTATCCATGTAATGTTAATATGGATATAACTTCAATATTTTGAAGGATAATTCATTTTAGAAGCAATTACCGTTTTAAATATTCCGATATTATTATTTAAAGTCATAACGAGGCCGTCCGCTCTCCGCGAGGAATGAATAATGATTGCGTCTGTTCTTGACAAACTTATTATAACTACAATCTCATTAAGTTTTCTTTTAAAAATTTTAATTTTGCACTCCTTATAAGTGTTGAGAAAAATATTTTAAAGTATTCTAAATTCCAATTAGATTTAAGCTACCAAAGTAATTTTTTTTTACTTTTTTTAAGGTAATAAGATAATTTACTTATTTCTGATAGTGAGTGATCCTTAAAATATTTCAATAATGTTGCCAAAAGAATATTTATAATCTTTAATACAATACGTGAAAGCACGTTATTCAAACTATTTAAAGGAAATCTCGTTTACGGCGAGGTCCATGTTATAAAATGCATTTAACTCACTCCACTCCAGGAGCCGGCGGCGCACGTAACGTCGCGGGAGATACTTGCCCGCCGACATCTTCGCAAACAATTAAACACTCAATTTTCAAAGTCGGTAAGCACTCTCAATCCCGGCAGCTCATGTTTTTGTTGAGTCAAATTTATTTTTATTTAAAATGCTCCTCCCTATTGTTAACGAAAACTCTTTGCAACTTTACAAGCGGGTTCCGTGTTATGAATAAATTAGAAAAGTTCCTTCTACACCGAGGCCATGAAATGCGACTGCATGAAATGTATAAAACCTTTTTTATGAATGTTTGTGATTCGTGTAGTTGACGATGTCAGTACAAATTACCAAATGTTGACGGCCACGTCTAGGTGTTTATTGGTCCTAGTGTTTATAAAGAGACGCTATGATTTTACAACGTTCATTGTAAACAACAAGTGTTTTGTATTTAATATCAATGTTTCAATATTCTTAATGCCCTCGTTAAATGGCGACAATTTTAGTTCTTTTTGGATAATCTTCTGTAATATTTGTGGTTAATAGCATCACCTGTAATCGTATATGGACATTTAATTCGTATTCTGTATGTTATACCAGCAATACTTACATTTTAATCGATTGTTTCGCAAATAACTTTTTCTCGTAAAATGGTTCCTGGCTCTACGTCTTACCGCGTCTCCAGCTATCTCATTTAATGGTTACACTCGTATCGTCAACAGTACTTGAGTTTATGACACTGACTGTACTTTTATGAACGAAAATTCAAAATTACATGAACTTCTATTATTACTTTTGTTGTCAGCGTCTAAAATGTTTGGTAATGGTCTCGAAGTCAATTTTCCTTAAGAGATATAACATCGTTAATAAGAAACTGTAGTGGAGTTTTAAAAGGTATATTTAGACTTATTTTGAAGGTTATGTCATTGACACAGAGATTGATAGACTGTATTCATATTAGGTAATGTAATGAGATTAACTTTGTGTGCAGCAGGTAATTTTCGGAACTATATATGCGACGTTTGAAATGTTTTTCACAATATTTAGAAAGAAGGTGGGCTTACCAGTTATACTTTTTATATGTAATAGCTTTTCTTGCAGACTAAATTTGTAGAATAAGTAGTCAAAGAAAGAGTCGAGTGAATATTTTTTTTTCACAACACTGTCGTCTGCGGGTGACGGGTACCGCGTGTTACATAGTAAATCATCAATAACCGAATCTCTTAACACACTGAAAGTAACGCAACCACAAAACTATGAAAAAAAGTTGCAATTATATTGGTAACTTTAATAAATAGCAAACTAATATTATTCTATACTAGTAAAAGCAAAACCGATATATATGATTTCTAAACTTAAATAGAAAATAAAATTAATAAATGTTGCATATATAACATATGCATTGTTGGGAAATACTGGTGCTGGAACTATCATCGAGAAGTACTTTGAAGTATATAGTAATATAACGAATTAAAACAAATTATAATATAAATGCGAGTTTATTTGCCGTTGCTTGATGGAAGTATATTATTAAAATATATTACAAATAGTGATTATTTAATATGTATTTTTTTTTAATGTTAAATACTTAAAAGAAATTGCAAATTTATAACTATTAATATTATATGATCATTTTGAGGAAGGTCTTTCAAAGTCAAAATGTTAGAGCATCGGCGAGGGTCAGCCTTTGTAACTAACTGAGATCATCAATAAATATTGCTCTTATTGGACTTCATATTACGTATTAAATTCTTTTACCTTGATGTGGTCTAATTAGTGTTAGAACTTAGAATGTATAAGGATCCTTGACTTTGAAAAAACGTAATAATAATCAATTGTATGAAAAAACTTCTTGAACAATATTACAGATTTCTTGACAGCGAGAACGGCAAATAATTAATAACGAAGTTAAAGCCAGAGCTAACTTATTTGAAGTACAGTTACTCTTTTATGACATAGAAAAGTCACGAGAGTTCTCACAAAAGCTGAAAGTGCCTTTAAGAGACGCCATTCCTGGAAGCTTTTACATTTTTATGAAATTTGAAGACCCAGTTTTAGTTACACTAAAATATTAGGTCATCTTATGTTCCCTTATTTTTTATTTTTACATATTACTTATTTTATATATATCATAGTTACGTTATGTTTGGGGGATATATAAGAAATAAATACTATTGTGAAATTGTATAGTAATTGTAACATAATGATATAGGAATATAATGCAACAGATTTTTTTAAAGCCGTATATCAATTATGGCTGAAACAGTCTGACGAGGTCGGTAACAAAACTTGTATATTTTCTTTGAAGTGGCCAATAAAAAGGTTTCGAATATAATTTAAATTCCGTAATTGTTTCCCTCCTTCAGAGCCTATAAATCTACGAGGATGGTGTTTACAATTAAAACAATAGCTCGATCTAAGTTTATGGGCCACAGGACCAAGGGCTGGGGCTTTATTGTTTCAGAGTCATGCACAAATTGTCCGAGTTCTTGTGAATGTTTTATGTCTATTTGGTTGTCTTGTAAAATTTCTGGAATATGTTTAGATAAAGGTTCTCAAATACCCAATAGCTTTAGTTATCGTGTCATTTCCTATAACATAGAATGCTCGTGAACGGGTGCTGCTTGCGGTGACTGGTCGTATTGCTAGCCACGGATTTCCCTTTTCTTATTTTTATTTATTATTATGACGGCTTATCGAATTGATTGCGATGGTTCCAGTCGTTGTTACATTGCTCACTAAATATTGACGTTTGTGAAACAGTGATCACAATAAAAAAAAATATAAAAAAAAACCCGGCTGAGATTGTTGTGTGGTTCTTCTCAGACCAGGGCGCGTTTGGAACCCTCGTAGCCTTATTTTAAGTTGGAAAGTGTATTTTCAGAAGGGCTTATGTTAATACATACGATATCAAAATAGGCCCTCCTGTCACTTCCATTTGACGTACACAAGTGATCACTGGTATAGATTCAAAGTGGAAAATATATAAATAAATAAAATAAATGAATATAAAAAAAGTTATGCAATATTAATTTTGTAACACTTTTCTACCAAAATGTCTTCTCTTCATATTTTTATTGTAGTTAACATGAGAATAATAACATGAGAAATAATAGAAAACACAATAAATATTTATACTATTAATCATGATAAATAAATAAAGAAAAGAAAACAGTATTAAAAGAGAATGTGAGAACGAGTTACATTCGCACCTAGCTTAGTAACTGCTAGCTTGGTATTTCATCATTATTGGGGTCACACGTAGCCACCAACGGACACGAGGCAGATCGCTGAAGCAGCAGGCTGTTGCAACACTTCCAGTGCCACCGATTGACCCCGGGCGTATTACTTACGCTGCAAACCACCACCACCACTGAACACCGGACGTGACCGATGTTTCTTTCGTAATTTAGTAATTTAATAAATCACTTTTCGTTCATTCTTCGAACAATTGTCATCTCTTAGTAATAATTAATATATTGTAATAATTTAATTAAATATAATTAAAAGTAATCTTGGTTTTTTTTGCATTCTTCGGCTGTGACTTTCATAATTGGCGCAGTCGGTAGGATAACTGTTAAAATTAGAGTCAGTGCATCAAGCAAGGACCGCAGCAGTTATCAAGAATCTACAATCGCAGCCAAGAAGTATCCAGACATCGATACACGCAGAGAAACCAATTATGCATATGTGAGTATCTAGATCTATCTAGACTTGCTATTCCTTTGTTTTAAGTTATTTCCTTACAATTAATTTCCAAAATTTTCCATCCAAGGCAATTGCGGACCCCTAGGTTAGCTAGAAATTCTAGATTATCGCATTTAGATTCTAATAGAAATTTAAATATAACTTTAGAAAGTAACGAATTAGTTTATTCCAAGATGTGTGACGCCCTAGTAGACAGTATTTTCAAGGCGCTTAGATTAGTACCAGAGTTCGACGGTAACCCGAACGTTTTAACGCGTTTTATTCATCTTTGCGATCAATTAGTTGAACAGTATATTAGAAACGACCCTGCTTACGGATTAAGCAATTTAGCTTTATTAAATGGTATGATAGAACGGTTCCATTCAACAATTTTAGAACATCTTAGGATCCTAAAATTAGAAAAACGTAGTGAACCCGTCGTTAATCTGATGCCCTATGCGTTATTAGCGTACAATAGTTCAATCCATAGTTTTACTAAATGTAGACCCCTAGATATTATAACAGGTCATTTTGATCCACGAGACCCGTTAGATATTGACATGACTCAACACCTCTTACAACAATACTCTCAAGACCATAAGACACGAATGAACTACGTTTACGACCTAATTAACGAGACCGCCTTACACGACCGAACTCAACTGACGGAAAATAGGAACAAAAATAGAGAACCCGAAAAAGATTACACTCCCGACCAACAAGTATTCGTGCGTAATCCTATGGCTACCCGACAGAAGCTAGCCCCACGATATACTCAGGATACGGTTCTGGCTGATCTGCCCATCCACATATATACTAAAAAGAGACGTGGACCTGTAGCCAAATCACGCCTTAAGCGTAGCCCTAAAGACTCTACATTGTTACAGGACACTACTACTGACGCTGTTACTTCACTGGACGTTAGGACAAGACGTAATAATTGATTCACTAGACAATGGACCCGGATTACTTAGCTTCAAATTAAGACTATCTAAGTTAATTTCCCATTATCACTCTTTCCTAAATTATATCGACCTAAATGTCATTCATCTCCGAGTTAAGTTAGTTAAACAACAAATTCTAGACTTTTGGCCCCTATTAAATAATAAAACTTTATCATATTTTGACCCACATTTAAAACACCTTATCACAAAACTTAGTGAAATTTCTGGCCAGTTACGGATGCTAGAACCAAGACGTTATAAAAGAGGTCTAATTGATGGACTCGGCACCGTGATTAAAAGCATTTCTGGCAATCTAGATTATTCTGATGCCATTAAGTACGATAATGCCATAAAAAACCTTCAGAATAATGAACAAATATTAGAAAACGAGTTAAATAATCATATAACTTTAAATAAAGAATGGACCACTGAAAGTACTAAAATCTTAGATAAATTAGTGTTTAATCAGAGTAGGATTTATAGAATGGTCAATTTAATTATGGAAAGTAATAGCAATAGGGAAATAGACTTAGTTAAATACGCTCATTTAACCCAGTATCTTTTAATCTTAGAAGATAATATTGAAAATTTGACTAACGAGCTTAGAAAATTAGAAAATAATTTAGCTTTTATTCGTGCATCGAGCACATCCTATACTATAGTTAATTTAGATGAAGTAAAAAATATATTATTTAAGATTAAGACTTTATATTTAAAAGATGAAGTCTTAGATTTAGATTATAGAAATTTCTTTGAGGTAATAAAATTAGGATACTTTTACGTAGAGAAACAGATCGTCATAGTTATCAAAGTTCCCATTGCCAATCTGAACAATTATAACCTTTATAAATTATCCATAGTTCCCAACAAACATAACGAAGTCCTAATACCTACCTCACCCTATATAGCAATCTCTGGAAATGACTCTAGGTACATGGAGACTGAATGTCCGAAGATAAATTCATGGTTTCTCTGTGAGTCTAAGCCATATTACAGCATCCAGGGTAGACTTGACTGCGTGCAACTTCTTATCACCCAGCAGGAAATAAGCAGCTCCTGTAACCAGACTCCAGTCGTTTTAAAAAATGCAGCCATTGAAGAACTTGACAACATGCATTACACGATTAACTTTCCAGTCCCGACGAAAATCAAGATAACCTGTAGACAAGAACGATATCAAACTCTTCAGGGCAGTTATTTAGCTGTGATACCAACCAATTGTGGATTAAGGACATCTGAACTGTCAATTTTTAATTCAGATAACCGCATAAAAGGACGTGTGGTGAGAATTATGGAAATGCCGCACTATCGCGAATTTAGACGCAGTAACCGCACATCTATCATTCTGAACTCAGCCAACTTAGAAAATTTGCATAACCTAAATACCAAGATATCAATTGAACAACCTATCCATCTTAGACGAGATATTGACCAATCTATGTACCACACTACGATCCCTGTCTATAGTCTATTACTAGGCGCAAGTGCCATCATACTTAGTGTACTAATGTACAGGAAGGTACGAGCCGGAGGTACCAGCGAGACAATTCAAGCCGAAGAAACTAAGATTGAAATGCCTGAAATAATATATGCTATCCCAACTCCAAAGATCACCAGTCCCAGGCACATAAAAGTAGATCATAGAAAGATCTCAGCGACCCTCTCAACCAATGTTCTCGATTAGTCGCTGATCTTCGGGGGGAGGAGTTACATTCGCACCTAGCTTAGTAACTGCTAGCTTGGTATTTCATCATTATTGGGGTCACACGTAGCCACCAACGGACACGAGGCAGATCGCTGAAGCAGCAGGCTGTTGCAACACTTCCAGTGCCACCGATTGACCCCGGGCGTATTACTTACGCTGCAAACCACCACCACCACTGAACACCGGACGTGACCGATGTTTCTTTCGTAATTTAGTAATTTAATAAATCACTTTTCGTTCATTCTTCGAACAATTGTCATCTCTTAGTAATAATTAATATATTGTAATAATTTAATTAAATATAATTAAAAGTAATCTTGGTTTTTTTTGCATTCTTCGGCTGTGACTTTCATAATTAACGAATAACACGGTGTGTTGTATAATTTGTGTACACTAATACCGAGATAACATACATCTTAAGAGTTATCAAACGCTTCGCCGGTCCCTACATCGAATATAAATAAATTAATATCATAAATATTTATATATTATATTTATTATGATATTAAAAAAATGTAAATATAAAGGTTACTGGTTATTTTTTATTCTTAAGTATATTTCTTGCAATCAAAGTAATACAAATAATATTATAACAGGCGACTACTACATAAGTAGAATACCTTTTAAAATATTATGTGTAATACTATTGTATCATTATCTTCCTGCACTTATCCCACTTTTGGAGTCGGCGCAATATGTTTTTCCTTCCATACTCTCCTGTCATTCGTCATCTCTGTACACACTCCCTCAGGCATCACATGTTGTCCCGGTGATTTTTTGCCATTTCATCCATCATGTGTTGATTCTGTGCTTTACGTCTCGTTCAATATTGACATCCATTATCCACAACAAGAGGTAAGGACTCAAAGCCGACTCTTGATGCAAACTTACTGCTACATTGAACTTGTCGTTATTTCTAGCAGCCAACCAGACTTGTGTACTAGATCCACTGTACGTTGCACGAACTAACTCCACATACTTCCCAGGTATACCCTTCTCTTTCAAAGCCTACCACATCACATTACGGGAAACCCGGTCGTATGCCTTCTCGAGATCAACGAACACCATGGTCAGTTTCTTGTGGGCTCATCTATATTTCATACACAACTGATAGAGAGGGAAAACAGCATTAGTCGTACTTCCCGACCAGGCATAAAACCGATCTGGTTCTCCGAAACATCACTCTCGTCTAGCATCCTTTTCTTTATCACTTTCTCCCACCCTTTCATAGTATGTGACATGGCTTTATAACACGATAACTGTTGCAGTCTTGTATATGACCCTTATTTTTATAAATGGGCTCTAGGCCACTATTGCACCATTCATCGGGGATCATTTCTTCATGCAATAACTTATTGAAAAAGAAAGCCAGCCACTTATATCCATATTCATTTAAAACCTTCCTTACTTCCACTGGTATCGCACCCGGCCGTACAGCATTTCCATTTTTTATACCTTGCACAGCCGCTTTCACTTTATCATCGGTCACTTCTTTCACTAATCTTTTGTTTACCGGCTTTTACAAAACTCCACCCCAATCATTTTCTTCATTCATCAATGTTTCAAAATATACCTTCCATCTCTTTTTTATATACTCATCTCTCATCAACACCTTTCCAGTATAATCTTTTATGCATTTTACATGTATGACATCTCTAGCATTCTTCTCCCTACGCTTTGTTATATAGTAAAGTTCCTTTTGACCTACACTCTAACGACCTATATAACTCCTCTTGCGCCTCACCTCTAGCGATGGCTACAGCTACTTTTGCTCTTTTCTTGTATCTTTCATATATCATTTTCATCTCCCCTTTCATACTTTCATTATCATCCGATACTTCCTGCCATTGCTTAAACGCATCTTTCGTCTCTTTCATAACCTTTTGCACATCTTCATTCCACCACTTCCTTTCTCATTTATACCTTTATACCTTTTCCTTTCGTTTCGCCTAATACATCCTTTGCTTTGGCAAGAACTATGGTTTTTATCCATCCTGCCATTTCGTTTCAACTATCGTTCAAAGATTTTTCTTATACACTCTCGTCATATTCATAATTTTATCAGTCACTTTTTTTTTTAATTTTCTCGCACATTCTTCCTTGTTTAACAAATACCATTTTATTTTAGGTGGGGGTCGTTCATTGAACATATTTGTACGCACTAGATGTTTAATTTCCATGATGAGGAGCCTATGATATGAGGCCACAATTTTGCCTGGTAGTACCTTGCGGTTTTTGTCGCAATTGATTTTATTTCTTCTTATAAAAAAACAATCAATCTACGTCATATGGCGGCCACTTTTGTATGTGATTAAGCGTCCTTCCCTCTTTTTAAACCAAGTATTGAAACCCCAGAAGAAACCCCAACCACCATGTACTGTTTCATAACCATCATTGATACATTCAACATGCCCATTATTATTACCCCACATAAATATCTTCTCATTGTTCGGAACATCCATCATCAAAGAATCAAAAACTTGTACTTCATTCTATCATCACACCTGGTTTGGGGAGCATACACACTTAATATATTAATGATTAAACCTTCAAAAATCATTTTCACAGCAATGACTCTATTATCAATCACCCTCTTCATCCCAGTCACACACTCTTTTAGTTTCTCATCAAGCATAATTCCAACACCATTTCTTTTTATATCATTCCCGCAATAATAAAACTAGTATCCCTCATCAATCTCTCTCGCTTTTGATACCTTCCATTTCTTTTCCTGTAAACATGCTAAACTAATTCGTCTTCTCTTCTACACGTCTGCAATTTTTCTTTCTCTTCCAGTCATCGTACCAACATTCCAACTTCCATACCTCAGTCTTACATCCCTTTGTTCCCGGGCTAGCTTCTCGCGTGGCACCGTTATTACCATACTGTTTTAAAGATTTGGCTTTGTTTTACGGCCGGCCGTCTGCCTGACGCCAACCCTCCTTGGGATAATAGTCTCACTAATATTATAAATGTAAAAGATTTAAATCAATAATTCCAAAATACTATACTACTGTTATTTATTATATATTTTTTTATGAAATCTTGCAAATATATAAAAATTTATAATAAGAACAGACTATATTAGAACTTAATAAACTATATAAGGTCATCTATATAATATCACAATATCTTATATGGACAAAATATGCCACCATTCGTCTTCAGGCTGCGCCAGGATGCACTCTCTGTTACTTTGGTTAATAACATTTTTAAATAGTGTTTTGCCACCATCATCACCATCACATTTCCATGCGAGGAAAGTTGCGAGTAAAATCAAGTATTTAATTTACTTGTTATATTTTTAATATATTCATTTCTTAACCCTAAATAAAAGTGATCTCTTGTCTTGCTTAAGAACAAAACTATTCGAAAATGCAAAATGAAAAATTTTGTGTTTTTAAATCTTTTTGCATTTTTTCATTTCTTAGTTTTCCTTATAATTAGCTTATTTTAAATTTCTTATATCAATGTATTATATTTTAAATTCTTAATTAAAAGAAATATAAAAATGTAAACAGTTGATTTTTTTTTGTTTGAAAATATTGGAAGTCGCATGAAACAAAGATTGTTGAAGATCAATGACGCAATTAGCCCCGAGGCTTAACCATTATTTGTTAGGAATGATAATACAAAGGAAAATATTTTTCTTTTTGCTTTATTATTCACAATCACTGCTATATTTATTCTTGTACAATATGGTATGATGTGAGGTTTTTTTATTGAATCTGTGTAAGCTCCAAAACAACAACCATACAACATTGATCGGTGATTTTGCTCTATATGTTTTTTTTTTATCTCATCAATTAAGTACTAGTTAATATCAATAAATATACCATCACTTTGCGTAATTTGTAACTTGCAGCTTCTACACTCTTCAAAACATTATAATTCTAGATTCTAACAAACTTGTTAAGTTTCTGCGTTAGATAATACAAGTAAATAAAGAATCGTACACAATGCCACTCCCGTTATATCATCTGTTATTTGCGAATTCTGCAAATTATTTAAGAATATTAAAAACAATAAATTGGTTGGAAATTTTAATTCTATTGCGACTTCATCGACGGCTCGTTGAGGAATGTTTTTGATTGATTAATCTAGCTCTTCAACGCAGGTTGATATCTATAATAGATGTTTCTTAAGATTAAGTTTCCCGACGTATTGTGAACTCAGTTGACGTATTATCCTTAGGCGCATTTAGCTACTGAAAGTCTCAAATATGAATGTTTGTAATTTTAAAGTGTTTAATGTTATTTCGAATATATCAATTTTGAATCCTTAAATATGTTTATTGTCTCACATCTTAACGTTGAAATATTTAAATGGATTATTTTTCTAGTTTATGTATTTTTTATATAATATACATTATTTTTGTTTTAAATCACTTTTTGACGATTTTGTATTAATTTAAGTCATCTTTATAGACGTCACTGAATACTATTCGAATCACGTGCTCGGTAAGCAATAAACCCGCCAGAAACTCCTCGAACATCTCAACCATTAGCACGAGTATCTGCAATTTACATAATTTACTCTCCTTGAAGGACTCAATTCAGACATTTTGACAGATGTAGGAACACCGACCTTACACATGTCGGTAGATAAGCTTTCTCTAATAAATCTGCTGAATATATTACACGGTTATGTATGAAGCTAGGTTTACGAGTACGTTAACCGAAACAAGAAACTTATTTGATATTCCATTTGTGTATTAGTCGAGCTATAAAGATTACTGTGTTATTGCGGAAAAAATACAACCCGAAAATATTTCTCAGTATATTTTAATTTGATTACAAAGTTTCACTCTCCCGTTTATGTTTGTAAAATATTCATATTACTTTAACAGTTGTGGCGCTTGAAACCTGACCCAATTTAATGTGTTATCGGCGTATTGTATATAACGTATGAAACGATATTAGGCAAGTGATATTCTGACAAACCGAGGACGGATAAATTAAGCAGTCAATAATTAAAGAGTTTAAAGCGGGAAGCTGTTTTCAAAACTAAATAAAATTATGTAATCTGTGCTATCTTATCAGTGTTTCTGGATTTCATAAAAACACCAACACTGGATTCTATAACTTTATATTTCCGTACGCGTAAAAAACTCATCTTATTTACCTCGGACACCATGGAACGGTTCACAGCATCATATGTATCTCGGAACTTTCATATAATCTTTGAACCAGTAGTAGTTCCATCCTCGACTAGTAACTCTTATAGTTTAGTTGTGTCCATCCTTCCGTCCGTTTGTCCGCTGCCTAGATCAAAGACTCTCAATACTATTAATACTAGACAGCTGTAATTGATCCGGCACGTAATACACACAGTAGCTGCGCCGACAAAGTGACAAATGTTGAAAATATATTTTCTACTGAATGCCTTTCAACATTAAGCCCGCACTTTATGCAAAATATTATAAAAATAAATTGTGCAAAAATTTTATAAATCAAAAAATGTACAGTTTAGAGTATTAAATAAACTAATATTTTACGTAAAAAAGAAAATCAAAAGAAACGTAAATATAATTAACACAACTAACCTAAAACAACTACTCGCTCGGTACGAGTATGGCAGCGCGCCGCGTCACACGTCATGAGTATTGTAATTATTAGTCCAAAAAAACTCTAAGACGTGCTTCACTCGTACGTAACATATAAATGATATTCGATCATTAAAATCGTTTTAGATTTAAATAATTCCTTTGAATTGATAATTTAACATGCACATGCATGTTGGAACTGTAAAATATGATTCGACTACTCCGTCTGTAATAGTATTATTTAAAATATAGTCATCGGATATGCAATTATTCCACTACTATATACATACAGTCTACAAAAGTCTTCCGTAGGATATCCGACAAAATAAGGTTCGCAGGCTTAAAATGTTATTGCCATTACGTAATTCGTTTAAGCTTAACTATATTATCCGGATTTCGGAGCCTTCCACTGAACATTCATATTTTATTTACTCAAACCTAGTTTCAACATTCATAATTTTGGCCGACAACTCCATTTGGGACTCTACTCTACTCTACTCTATATTTTGGTTGAGTTTCGAATTTATGTGTTCTGATATCAATCGTTGTTATATACGAGCAGTTATCTTTTACTCTCTGCCGCTTCGATTGGAAACTACGGTCTAATGTAACTCGCGTAATCGAACCAATTAGTTGATTGAAAGAGACGGAGCAAACTATTTACATTAAAAATAACGGAATATAAATACAACAACGAAGTGTGTTACTGATTAATCTAAATTAAAAATAAATGCAGCGGTGTAAATGATTTATTAAAAATAAGTACGTTTAAATGTAATGATAGTTTATCGAGAATAAACAAACTATGCAAAATAATAATTCCAAAACAAAAAATAATATTAAGGAGCATTCACACGCGGAGAACACTTCCAGAACTTCACACAGCGTGAACTCAAATTTCAATATTCAACACGACATTTCGGTGTAAACATCGCGCGACACTGCAGGGTGCAAGTTGTTAGCTACAGCGATGAAAACTTACTTTGTCACTTTCTAATGTAATGTTATTAAAATATGTGTGATTGTGACGACGATTGATATTTCTCGTTTTCAATATCATCAACATGTTATAAGAGAAATAATTTTTATTATTATAAGTCTAAAAATCTTCAAATATCTGCAACTGATTCGTACCGTAATCGCAATTTCAATAATTTTTAGTGTAATTTTTAACAATATTCGAGTAACGTTTGTACTCGACTCTCCGTTTTGTTGTGTCGTCGATCATCTTCGTAGCGTCTGGTGTTAAATATTACTTACGAGAGCAAACTGCAGATACGCGAGTTCTAATATAAAGAATTGAAATCACAGCTTTTTATATATTATTATTTTTAGACAATATTGCTTAAGTATTCCTAGTAACTATAAAAATGGCAAACTCTTCAACCAATGCGACTTTTATTATGATAGAAGATAAATTAGTCAATTTTTATTTTATATATAGTTTTATTTATCTTATACCTTTAAATGTTTTGTTCTGAAAGACTGACCTATCAATACAGCACAGGCCACCAGGCCAAATCTTTATATTAAATAGTTCTGGGTAAAAAACGCATGGCCAGATGAGATACAATGAGGGGTAAATTACTTTACCGTTAGTTAGTGAGGATGTTTTGTTTTTTTAATGATTGTATAATATTGCGATCCATAAATAGGATTACTGCAATTTGCTATATACTTTAAATGTATCTGCTACACTCCGAATGTGATCTGAAGAATATACAACTAGATATATAGTTTAGATAAATAAAGTCTGTACTATTGCAATTTCGATTATTTTATTGTTCAGTTCACAAAGTTAACATTAATGATAAATAAAAACACGTTTTGATATTACAGAAATCTATTTTTACTTGTTTATGGACTTAATATTTCTCCCAAATTTTTTAATGATCTGATAGCTGAGAGGAATACGCTGTAGTGACCCGGAGAGCGCTGACACTGTGACACTAGAGGTTATTAAGTAGAATAGTATCTAGCTGAATATGTGACTTGAAGTGGTCTCGGAAGTACCGTTTCAACGCATACCACCTTTGTAATCACTAAATGCCTTTATATATGGAACGTAAATTAGAACCCACAAAATAAATAGCTTTTTAAAAGTAGTGCAATCCGACCTCTCCTCCTCTTGTATTAGGTGTGTCTTTACTTTGAGCTTTCTGAAGTCAATTAGTGATTTCGATTTTCATGAATAATAAGTTATAAGCAATAAATAAAATCAGTGGTCGCGTGATTCTGAGCAACTTCACTCACGCTTTGATTAATTCTCTACTGAAGGTAGCCGCGTTCGGTGAAACAGGAACGCTTTAGTACATTTTAGAAAACACACGGCTATTATAGCCGTGAAAACAAGGTTTACATAGAAAAGTACTGGTTGGAAGATTGAAAAAAACACTGAATTAAAAAACTTGTACTACAGTACCATAAAACTTCCAAGAATATTTCAGTTTATTAATCGCTTAAATATGTGTATGGCACTACTATTCGAGTAGGCGATGTGGTGTAAACTATTGGAGCGGAAATAAAAAATAATCCTCTTATAAATATGGTAAAAATTGTGCTTTAAAAATTGGAAACGCAAAGTACAGCCTGCGTCCGGGCCCGCGCACCACCACCACCACCACCACCACCACCACCACCACCCACGCTCACGGGGAAATAAACATTGTATTGTTTATTTCATGAAATTACAATTACTTTACTACGCAAGTAAATGGTTTTAGACGCTATTGATATAAGGGAGTCCATATGAGCTGTAGCCCTGTATTACTTGATATCATCTCTTAATAAGCCATTATGTATGCAATAACATTTAGATTTACTAACATATATACGTAATTAAACTTTGGGTATCTTTTGGTTTGTTCCACTACCATTTTTAGTTTCGTAGAAAGACGGTTCAAAGGCATAACCAACATAAAATTCTTAAAATAAAGTATAGGAAAAAGAGGTGCGAAATCTAATCTCGTTTGCTGAGTTGATAAATATTAGGATCTTTTCTGTGGGTGTCGTGAACGTAGATAACTATTCTGAGAATATAAATATTTCTTATATAAATAAGATAATATTTTTCTTGTGGGTAGTTGGGTGTACAACATCAAAAAAGTTTTGTCCTAAAATTTATTTCATTTTATCTAGTTTTTTTTTTATTGTTATTAAGTGTAAATGTTCTAATTAATAATAATTATTAACCTACATCACCTGGCAAATCTTGTACAAACCACTTTTATAAACAACTATTATGGATCTACAAAACCAAGTTAATAAGAACATGGAAGACATTGTTAAAATATTTGAATCACGTATGGATAACTTTGACAAGGCACTAGCAAGAACACAAACGTCTTCAAAGTCACCATTAAAGAATATTTCTCCAGATCTTGCGACACTTGCAAAAGATTATGCAGCTTTCAAAGATGTCATCTGGAAAACATTAAACATGCTACAGCAGCAGCTCCAGTTCTTGACAGCAGGTTTTGATAGTCATGAAATGTATTCCCGAAGAAAAATCTTACTGTTCCATGGATTACCAGAAGATTATAATGAGAAGGTTGAATGCACTATTAATAATCTTCTTTGTGATAAAATGGAATTAAATGACATTGATTCCTCTCATCTTGATGTATGTCATCGCCTGGGAGTAAGAAAAGATAAACCCAGGCCAATATTAGTGCGTTTCTGTGGTTTAAAGCATCGGAACAAGGTGTGGAACGCAAAGACTTCTTTGAAGGGATCCGGTATCAGTGTGTCTGAGTTCTTAACAAAACCTAGACATGCAGTTTTTTCTACTGCTAGGAGGCACTTTGGTCTCAAAAACTCATGGTCTGCTGATGGAAATATTTTCATTCTTTTGCCCGATAAAAGTCGTGTTAAATTAAATACTATATCTGAGCTTCAGTCACTTATAGACAAACACCCAGTACAGCAAGCACCAATTGTACAGGATCCCAGAACTACGAGGCCGCGCCGTAACATTAAAGGTACAGCAAAATAATATGCAGTAGACACCATCTCCCTCGTACATACTGTAGTTTTAACATTTTGTACATACTTCAGTTGCTTAGCGGACAATATTTAACTTCCTTTTTTGTTTTTTAATTTTTAATTAATTTATTTTTTTAACTACTTCTGTTAACAGCTATTTGTTAAGCTATTGTTGATTTAATTTAATTGGTTACAAAAATACTTTCACCGTCATTGTCTTTGTTTATAGTTGATTGTCAAGTATTATAGAAATCAACTGTCACTAATTACCTTACAAACAAGATATTTGACGTATGACAATTGTGAGTTCAGAAATGTAGCTAGTATGTAAAGATTCTTGTGTTTTGTTTTTTTTTTATTTAATCATAATTTTTCTAATTTTAGTTTAATAAGTTTTATACTGTTTTTTTTTAATTGTATTACTGCCCCCCGTAAGTACCCCTTTTTAAAAGTGATTAATAATATGTAACTTACAGTTTGCCCCCGAGTGTAGGTTAATAATACATAAATATAAATCTTTTAATTAGGTTTAAATGTTTGTAAGCAATATAGTATTATTATTATTATTATTATTATTATTATTATTATTATTATTATTATTATTATTATTATTATTATTATTATTATTATTATTATTATTATTTTATTATTATTATTATTTTATATATAGTATATATAATATTATTTTATAATTAAAATATGTCTCATTTACCATATAACATTATAAATAATGAATATTTTTCTTCTTCCACGCCCGATGATTTTGTTAGTGATGCAAGTTCCACTTCATCAGATGGTAGTTTTACTCCACTTAATTCAAAATTAAATTCCATTTTTCATAAAAGGTCCACTTATCTTAATATAGTACACATAAATGCACAAAGTATTCCGGCCCATTACTCTGATTTCCTAGCATCATTTAGTAATCTAGCGGTCGATTGTATTCTGATATCAGAATCTTGGTTAAAACCCTCACTCCCTTCATGTCTCTACCTCCTTCCAGATTTCACACTTATTCGCAACGATAGGGAAGGGCGAAGAGGTGGCGGTGTGTGTATCTATCTCCGCAATAACATTTCTTTTTCCATTGTGTCACAATCTGCCATTATACTGATAACTTAGAATATCTTTTTCTCGAAATTCGTGCACGCTACTCAAACCTTCTGTTTGGTGTCGTCTATAGTCCTTCAAACAATGTTGATTATTATTGATTATTGAGTACCCACATACTTCGTCAATTACAAGGCACTTACACTCAGGGGTGGCTGGAAGAGATCTCTTCTAAGAGATAAACTATCCCATGTACATATTTTATAATTTTAAGTATCTATGTAATAATGAGGTACATGAATAAATAAATAAATAAATAAATAGTATTTTTATAAAGGAATTGAGCAATTGTTGTTGTTGTTCTTTAGATGAAACTATAGATCGCACAATATTTTTACTGCAAACCTACAATGGTTATCACCTATGATATATACGAAGCTCTGCATTGCCTGTGTCCGCATATTTCATATTGTTTTTTTTTATCACAGTGCCTCTTAAAACTTGAGTGATGTGATAAAATCAGTCACAAAAAAAGTAAAGCCAATAGTTCATAAAATGATTATTTATCATCGTCATTATTAAAAAAAAATACTTCTCCACGTAGTCGGTTCCACTCTTATACCACGTTCTTATAATACAGCTATCATTGTAACATGGGAAATATCACAAATCACGTTCGTTCCGTACAAACAATAAAAGAGAATATTATCAGACTTGTTTACAAATGATGTATGGATGTTATTAAGTTTGAAGGTAAACTATAATTGAGACGAGCGTTGCATCCGATTAACTGCAGCAGTTGATTCATACTCATAACATGTTATGCAGGTATTCTACGGTATGGATTAATACCTAATTTTTACAATTGAAATGAGTCTGTCTTTAAATTTTCATTAACTTATTAAATTTTCATAGAAAAAGAAGATGAATATTATATATTTATAATTAAGCAATGAAATAAATGTTAATATTTTAATGAGACTAAATAAATTTATGTAATATATGTAAAAGAATATTGATTGAGCAGTCTCATAAGAAAAACTTTTATGTAATTCACCTTCAACAACGGAAACAACAGACCGACCGACAGACGATGATGTTTAATACACGTCTAACTCTTTAGAGGACATTTAGTCAACAAATTTTGAAATGGATTTCCTTTGACATCTCGTTTTCAATTATATACATACGAGTATCTATAATTTGGTTTCTGATGAACTGTCCCGATGGACGGCTGGACGGCCATTTGTATTTGTACACAGCTTAATTGAAATTGTTTTCAAAGCTCAAACAAAAGTTTAGTACGCTTTAAATAGGGATATATTGTGTTTGATGAGCCTCTTGAAAGGATTGTTGATTTTAAATTTATCATTTTTATTATATGAAAAAACCTTTTATTAATAGAACCGCAAAATAATTGAGTGACATCCGAAGAGTGGAATTATTGGGAATTCGATTATGCTATGGAAAACTGATGACTGAAAATAAGGATGTTAATTTTATATTTTTAAAATTTTCTTGCAAATATTGGAAAGCATGTTTGTAACGTTGAATTCTGAACATTATACCTACTTATATTCATGTAAATAAGTTACAAGATAGTTTCAATTAAATCATAAAAATACAAACAATAATTGGGCCGCTTATTTTGAGAGTGGCCTAACTCCATTTATTTTCAAATCGAGATATTTAAAGTTTTGCGTTTCAATGAATTTAAAAATATACGTATAGGATACTAATGAGTCATACTGCTTAACCGTATCTAAGGATGTTACATTGAAAGTTTCTATTAAAATAGTGGCAATTATTAAGTAAATAACGTGCGTTTTCTTATCAAGAATGGAGTTGGGCCACTTTCAAAATTAATAACCAGATTCATTATGAAATTTGAAGGTGCCCAAGTCCATTTAACATAATATAAGATGTTTCAAATTGAAAAAAACAATAATGAATTGGTTTTACATTTGTTGAAAACACTTCGGAAACATAATTTAAGCGATTCAAAACATATTTTAATTTATTACAAAAAAAATAGTATTCGTCTACATTTTTTGCGTGTGTAGGGGATTTGAAGAAATTATGATGTTCTGGTGGTATGTATCGTAATAGGTCAATCATGTACTTAAATTTTGCTGTTGTGATTTGTCTAATATTTTTACACAAAGGTGTCAATACAATATTTTAGAACTTTCTTGTTTTACCGCGACGTGGTAATAAAATCAGGACTTTGAAATTTCCATTCTTGTCTTATCTAACAATTTCTTTATGATTTATTTCTGACAAAACGCATCCAACATATAGCCAGTTTACTGATTCTCCATCTGAATTCTTTATCCTTTTAAAAATTGCGTATTCTAATAATTTTGTTCATACAAAATCTTCGTCCCATTTCCCTTGCGACACTTTTTAACAATCTTGTAATAGCAAATTATTTTTTTAATGCCATTTCCGCCACGCCAAAATCTTTATCATTTAGTAAAAACGAGTGCCCTGATATTAAAAATGTATGATCTATGATTTCCATCATTATCAATAGTAAATGTTTTGAAGTAAGACGTATAAATGGAGTCGGGCGTTTTGCAAACTACACGGCTCAGTTATCTAATTAACTCCGAAAACTTTTGTATGAAAAAATTATTGTATTTGCTCTGAATATAAGCGACCTGAAATGCTTCACTTATATATAACATGAAGTTGTACATGTAACCATGGTAACCGGCAAAAATTTGAAAAATGGAGTTAGGTCACTTTCAAAATAAACGGCTCAATTAGTAAATAAGTAGTAAATGAGAGATTGTTCAGTGAACAGTTTGAAATAAACCAAATTCTGTGCATATGTTTTACTCATGACACTAACATGAAAGGGAAAAGTTTTTATTTGGTTTGACAACTGACCCACGCTGACCCACGCTGACCCACACCACCCACGGCAGTTTACAATATATCAAACAGGTACATAACGTATTCAGCTCCACCGTAATTGTGTATAATGTAAATACAATACACATTATTTCTGTTGAAATACAATACTCCGTGAGGAGCTGGCGCTTGTCGTCTTCTTGTGTGGAAAAGTGTGTTCTTTTCTGTTATTTTCAAACCACACATTCGTATCGGCTATTAATGAAGTCATATTACTCGCAAATAAATGTTCCACTTGAGCTCTCTCTCGCATTATAGATATTTTTAAAGGTGAAATGAACTACAATACACTACTAGGATGTGATCTAATAATATATTTGAAAACGGAGATTTAACAAAACACATTATCATTCAGCTCACAGTATGTTATTCGGAGAAACGTACGTACGTACGTATATGGACGCATAATATAAGCAATACCAAAGTAAGCCAAAAATAATAAATACAACACATCACTGCATTACATATAAATTGCTCAGAAACTTACTCCTCGGAGCGGATAACAATTTTTGCTTTATCTTTCATTTAGTAGTATCAAAATTACTTTTCATCTACATACGAGTATATCTTGAACTAATACATCTATGTTTTATTGCTATCGAAAATTTTACTTTGGACAAATTGGAAATCACTATGAAATCTTGTACGTGACAAAGCAATATTAAATTTATAGAGCGTTAAATATTTAACAGCTAAAACAGTAGCAGAGGACAATACACATCAATTCACATGTGAGTTTGGCGGAATGTTAACGGGTTAACACACTAATTGTAATAATTGACAGACCAACTAACCGAAATACAACTAGGGAGATTCACGATTCCTGTATTTTTTGTATTTTTTTATTATCGCATATTATCAAATATTAGGGAAGATCAAAGTAATATATTAACACTCCCAAGATTTTAAACCAAAATTAATTTTTAAAACAAGAGATATGTTTCGCAAGATTAAATCCGATAATAAATAACCTACAGAATAATATATAAACTTTATATATATCTTTACTCCATTCTGTAGTTTATTTATAACTATTAAAATATTCGAGTCCTTATATATAATATTTATTAAATTAAGTTTTTAAAATCAACTATTATTGTTAAATGTCAACACATGAAAAATTTGATACTAGTTGTACGTTTCTATGTTCGGGCTGTGAAGAAAAACAGTACAAAATTTAATAAAGCTTGTTTATTCTAAAATTAATGACTGAATAATTAAATTTTAACACGAATAAAAACAGACACTCCAACACCATAAAAACATTAATCTCTGATCCCAAGCGCTTGAGGGAGAATTCTTACATAAATTTTATTATCACTCAAATTTCCTTCAGACATCAGGCTTTCGTTATAGAGATCAACGTCTTCACGACCTCTCGCTGACGCAGTATTCTGTTGGGACGGCGGAAGATATGATTATAGAATACAAGGCAAAGGAGATAGAGCTTCTTACTTTCACCAACATTTCCATCTTAATATTATTTATTTTATGTAAAAAAAAATATATAAGAACTACTTGGTGTTTTGTCATTCTACAACTACTAAGTTTTCGACCTAAATGATTTATTCGACAGCGCCTGTTACTTTAATCTTTTCAGAATGAACGTCTTCTCGATTGAACTCCATTTTTTCTACACCAGTGTGTCGGCGTCATCAAGTTGCAGGGTTTATTGTAAAGTAGTTATTAAAAATATATACGTATTGAATAAATAAAAGACATCGCGTTGACAGATTAATTAATTAATTTATAGTTATATTATTATTATTATAACATTTATATATTGTGGTGACCAACAATGTGTCCATTATGTTATGGACTAAAAGATATTTCATGCGTTGACTGTGAAAAGGTAAAAAACGTTGACGTGATAGTTACCTTTATTATGTAAAACAGCGGTTCATATTTTTTAAAAGAGTTTCCCAACGAATATTTATAGCAGCCATCAACTCTTTGACGACACTTTAAAATTACTTTATTTCTTTTCCTACAATTAACATGTTTTGATTTTGATTGCCTTAACTTAGATGTGAAAAAAAATAAAAAAGAGTAATGTTATTTTAAAAATAAGAGGTTATACCCTTAACCTACAGATCTATAAATGTAGAAGCGAAGGGATCGAAGCCGGGAAACTTCAAATTACGGGTGTAAGTATTTGTGAAATAAGCATGTACAGTAATCCCCCCTTTAATGCGGTAGTCTTATAACGCGTTTTCATATAACGCAATTTCAGTCCCTTGTATAACACATGTTTTCCCTCATATAACGCGGGGTTTCCCACGTTATATTTCTATACTATGAAATTTATAATTATTTTTATAGTTACATAATTAATTTTGCTTACCTTTGCACATTGTGTTGTTATAAAATTTAATAAAATTAATTAAAAATTTAATTTCATTAAGTTCTTTCTTATATCAGAAAAGACTATCCGACTTTTAGAAGTTAAAATTACTATTGAAGTCAGAGATTATTTACCATATTAAAACTTTTTCCAATAGCTGCTACGCACGTACGTACGACTGGACAGACTAATTTTGACATTAGGTACATACCTTTTTAAGAATTTTTTTCTAAAAAAATTTAAATTTTATTTAGCATGTCGATAACCCTAATCAACACAAGCTCACTTTACTCCTTCATAACTATAATTTTTCTTTTGGCATTTGGCATTGTGTACACTTTACATATCCTTTACCCCATAAGAATAATAAAAGTAAGTAAGGAACGTTTGTCTGTTAACGGATGTTACAACATGTACGGATGTTGTAGAATATGTGATCATGATCGCGGACGTGCATCGCGAGTGGGACCGCTTACTGTCAGCTTGTTTTATAAATTTACTATTATTGTCATGTCATTTAATGTGAGTAATGTAATAAGAGTTAAAATTGTTGAATTGTTTCTTTGAGTTTCAGTTTGTTTAATTTTGCATCAAGTTATTAAAGTCGGTGTATTAAATGTGTAGTAATTGTAATTAATTTCTAAATTAAATATATTATAAATTAAATATATTATAAATAATAGTAAATTCTTGTTTCACTTACAACAGTATTATAAAGTTAAGCTTTCTCTGACTCAATAGTGAGTTTGCAACTAACTACTCTTTCTTGTTTACTTAAATTATTATTAGTGCCACTTGACGAGTGACTTTTAATACGAAACGTTACAAAATGACAGTTCATTTTGCTATTTAACATGAATATTTAAATAAAACAATACATATTTAAAACAAAATACTCCCCGGTTTCTCTGAAGTCTGACAAAGTGACGGTTTCGAAGATTGTCGTGTTAAACCCTTTTCTTGATACAAGTTTACTTTTAAATATTATTTATAGATTTGATTACGTATTTTAACGAGTCACCACACTTTATTATTTTTACCCAAATAATACTTATTTATATTTTATACTAATTATTTGTATGGGAGCTGCACTTTTGACGTTTTGCCTGGGCCAGTGTTGCCAGCTACATTTAAAATTTAAAAATATATGTATTACATGCAAATGTAAAATATAAAGTTGCAAATACCCAGGGTATTTCCCGAACGAACTTTGACGAAATAATAAATGTTAATAAAAAAACAATAGATTTTTATGTAAAATGATTATGAAAATAAATATTTAAAAGTAATCATTAAAAATATCATAGACTACGCACAAAAATAAATTGTAAAATAATTAACAAAAACAGAAAATTTTACAAAACATATAAAAAAATGTTTTTTATTAAACTCAGCAAGACCCAATAGATGTTTTACGATTATGTACAAAAAAAATGTCTACAAATTTTCAGGATTTATAAAATTTTTCCTGTCCACAGACATCCATCCATCCATCCATCCGAGAAAAGTGAAAAAAAACACTGAACGAATAAAGTTCGTTCGTCAAAATATAAATACGAATGTAACGATTCCTTATCTACTCGTATTTACACAGATGTTGTAACATAACTACTTTGTCTATTAACATATGTGACGGTAACGCCGATACCAACTACACATTACTTGTAACTTGATATTAACCCTTACACCATTTCCAAGTTCCACACCATTCAGAGGTAATCATGAGTTTAATAATTTTATTTATTTATTTTTTTATTTTATTTTATTGTAAAGAACAAATAGCATCAGATAGTATATATTACATAATTACATAAAACTGACGTGCCAGTAAAGTTTTCACTAAACAAATGTATAGAGAGAGAAAACATAAATAATAATTCTTAAATTAATTTAAGTACACTTAAAAGCAAAAATACATATTTGTTAAAATTATTATATTATAAGTAAATAATATGTGATATAGTTTTAGTAAAAAATTTTCAAGATCTAAATATTTATTGGTTTTAAAATAATTTGTTCTTCATAAGGAAATATGAAATGACTTCTGAGAGAGGGCGAAAAGAACAATAACGAAGCCGCTGTGTGTGTGAATGACATCCACAACAGGACCAGCATCTCCAGCATCTCCAGCATCTCCAGCATCTCCAGCATCTCCTGCGTTTAGTGTTTCCGGAAGTTCACAAATATTATTTTCCGTCGAACGTTTATTTATAATCTCAAGCCGATTATTTATTAATTTACATCTAAAAAGCAGAAAATTTTGCTTTTTAGATAATCTCCTCGAATAGTTTAGGCGTGACTGATAACTTTGAGATGACACTATAATTTTAAATATTGCTTTATCGCCTAACTTCAATATTCGCATAATTAATTTTTTTTCCAGATTCGGGGAATAGAACCGCTTTTAAAGACTTTTTAAAAGCAAAGTAAGGGGAAAATTAAGAATTAAGACTGCATCGTTTCAAAAATATTGAAGGATTTCCATCGGGACCATAGTATTTTGAAAACATTCTACTTTCTGATAAGTTATCTGAACTGAAAAAAATGACCGACTGATTTTTAAAAAAGATGACATTGATTTACACTCAATAAATTTTGATTAGGCTCAAGACAGATGGGGAATTGATATTGAACATAGCAGCTACGCCTGACCCGTTTCATTCTTCACAAGAAACAAGGTACACACTTTCTGGAACGATATTACGTCGTTATTGGGACCCTATTTAAGATCAAAAGTAGTTGGAATTAAAACGAAAAAAATGCTGCTAATATGCTAATATGCAATACGTAAATAGAGCAGCATTTTTTTTCGTTTTAATTCCAACTACTTTTGATCTTAAATAGGGTCCCAATAACGACGTAATATCGTTCCAGAAAGTGTGTACCTTGTTTCTTGTGAAGCTTATACTTTTTTTGACAGTTTTTAACTTAACCTCTTCACTTAGAAAATAGATTATAATCACTGTTTCTACCGTAGATCTGATATTTTCTAATAAACTAAAACTTTTTGAAAAGAGAAAAATGTTCAAAAATTGAATAATTTGAATTAGAAAATAATAAATCACCGCACCGCACCGCCCCCTACCGCCTTTGTGTTGTGATTGTGATCTTGGTGCGATCACAGTCACAACATTGCGATGGACGGTGTATCCAACATGGAACACTCCGTCAACAGTACCTGGTAAAAACAACGTCTCCGTTAAGGGAGTAATGTCATTACTTTAATAAATACATATAAATAAAGTTGGTTGTATTTTGTCCGTAACCCATTTTGATAAATATTTGAATCCATCGAACTATGTATTGTAAATAAAAAAATAAATATTATGTTATAAAAAATAAAGGTGTACATTTTGGGCCATATATTTTAAGGTAGAAAAACTACAATTAAATGCGAAACAGGATAATTCTGAAATATCAGGTTATTAACTATATATACAAATAATTTTATTGCGAGTGAAATTTTCAGTGGAGGTGGTGGTGTTATATCCAAACACTTTCATCATGTACTTGTGTATATAAGGGTCTGTTAAAATTTAAAATTTTCAACTTTTTTTTCCTTAATTCTCGGGTGAGGCAGAGGCTAGGACTGCTAGTTTTAAATATTACTGTGTCCTTTTTTGTTCTTAGTATTAATATTCCACGGAATAGTATCTAAAGCACTGTTTTCATAATACTGATACAATGTTAAACCCACATATACATTCCCGATCCGTCTCGTCAACTTGAAGGCTTAGAGGGATTTATTGCTACGTCATAAATTACATTGATAGTTATTGCCTGTAGGCATTGACAGCCCCCCCCCCCCCCCGCGCGGGTACAGCGCCGCAGTGGATACCACAGTAAACAGAGAATAAATATGTGGTTATATTTATTATTTTATACATATATTAAGCCCCGTGTCCGATTTTCTTATAATAAATAGTTCAAATACATTGTTATACTTTATTTTTCAATTATAGAAACAGAAAATAAAGTTATTTCATTTGAAATAGAATTTGTATAGAATACTCAGCACTAAAGTCTCCCTTGTGAATTTTTTATAGCTTCGTCATTTTTTCTTGTTCAAGAAGAAAAATAAACCGTCTAGCGATATAGAAGGCGAGATATTTTTATCTAAAAGGACAGATTTCTTGTGAGAAATAATATCGATTACATGTAGACCTTTCCTTAAGTGAAAGTGTTATTTAACAAACCACCACAACATTTATGACAGCTTCGTTCGAGAGTTAAGCAACTTTTGTTTTTTTTTATTATAATAATATATAATTCCGACCGTGCGGACAACAGATAACCACGATCTCTCTATTTTTATTGAACTAAATTAAATAACATTTTTTTTGTTAAAAGAACGGTACCTACGGTTAGAAGATTACAAAATTAGTAATCTCTTTATTCAATATTTGATGTCTAACTTTTTACCTTCAATATTAATTTAGGGCCAAGAAGAACTTACGTAAAGTAAAAGACTTACTTCCAGAGAGTATTTAATTATTATTTTATTAAACGAAAAAAATAAATATAGCTTTTTGAATTCAACGAGTCTTATAAAACAATATATATTGGACATACTCGTACTATGTTAGTCACATCTTAGTTTTTGTATTTGTAAAATCTTGAAAACTGAAAATATTTTTAACTCCTTATATAATCTATTTAAATTTTTCCAATGCATTTATTTTTATTATTTCTAAACAACCGCTCATATTAGTAACTGGAAGTTTAAGTTCACATTCTGATGTATATATCTAATACATATTAAAAATTTAATTTATTGCAATGACATATACTGTCATTAAATAATTATTCGAATATCACAAACTGCACCGTAGAAATATACAAAAATAATATATCATGAAGCTTGCAATATAAATGTAGTGTATCATAATATGCGTGATTAATTTATAAAGAAAAATACGTATTCCATTACATTTATTAATATTCTAAAATTAAAATATTATATCCAATTGGGAACAAAGATTGTTCATTGAACCAGTCAAAAAACACACGGTTATAAATTTGAGTTTCGTGAAGTGGTCCCATTTACCCCGAGCGGTGTCCCGCCGTTCATCCCACATGAAAGGGTTGAATGGTAATTATGAAATGGAACTGTTAATTACAACGAAGCAATCTGGACTACTTATTTCATTAATTAACCCAAAGTTATTAGGTCTACAACTTTGCTTCCGCCGTTTTTTTTTTAATTTTAAAAATTATATAATAAAAAATGGTATCTTATTTATGTTTCAAAGTATTGTCCGTCACTTTCCACTACTTTGGCCCATCTGTCAGGCAACAAACGAATCCCGCGTCGGAAAAATTCTTCATCCTTTGATAAGATCTAAGAATCGATCCATTCTTTCACTTTTTCAAAAGAATCGAAGCACTGGCCCGCCAGGCCGTATGCCATCGACCTAAATAAATGGTAATCAGATGGAGCAACACCTGGAGAGTATGGCGGGTGAGGTAGAATTTCCCATTTCAGTGTTTCAAGGTACGTCTTGACTACTTTCGCCACGTGAGGTCGAGTATTGTCGTGTTGCAAAATTACTTTTTCGTGTCTATCAGCGTATTGCGGCCGTTTTGCTTTTAATGCCCGACTCAAACGCATTAATTGCGTTCGATAAAGTGCACCAGTAATTTTTTCAGAAGGTTTAGCAGCTCATAATAAATTACGCCAAGCTGATCACACCAAATACACAACATGACCTTGGATCCGTGAATATTCTGTCGAGGTGTCCTCGTAGGAGTGTGGCCGGGCAATCCCCATGATGTGCGTCGCTTAGGGTTGTCGTAGTGCACCCATTTTTCGTCCCCAGTAACAATACGATGAAGAAATCCTTTTCGTTTTTGTCTTTCAAGCAGCTGTTCAAAAGCAAATAAACGTCGCTCAACATCTCTTGGTTTCAACTGGTACGTTACCCAGTATCCTTGTTTTTGGATCATCCCCAGCTATTCCAGGCGTTTTGATACTGCATGCTGAGTTACTCCCAATGATTTTGCTAGCTGTTCTTGAGTTTGGCACGAGTCTTCATTAAGTAAAGCCTCCAGTTCATCATCTTCAAAAGTTTTTCTCTGCCACCGCTATGCCGATCTTCAACAACAAAATCACCGCTTTTAAAGCGCTGGAACCACTCGCGACACGTTCTTTCACTAATAGTATCATCATCATAAGTACTTGAAATAACCCGATGAGCCTCAGCCGACGATTTCTTCATGTTGAAATGAAAAAGTAAAATCTCCCGCAAATGACGTGAATTCGGTTTATAAGTTGACATATTTAATTAAGTGTAACTATATGACGCAAACAAAAATTAACTAATATCGATGTAAGGTTATATTTATAGATGTCAAAACTGATGGAAAACAACTGTGATTTATTTATTTGAACTATTACTGGCTACTAGCGCCATCTTTTGGAAAACGGCGGGAGCAAAGTTGTAGACCTAATATTATATTTTATAATAAAAATATATAAATATAATATATGGAATCGTGTTTTTTTACCATTAAATATATAATATTATTAAAAATGTATCTTTATAATAGTCTTCACTTTGATGAAAAAGTTATTAAAATATCGTCGTAATCGATAAAAGTGCAATCGTTTCTTTGTTTCATAACGAAAAACACATTTAGCGCAAATACGAACGATAAGCCGACCCTGTTAACATCAAAAATAAATTCTTTACATAAAAAAAGGCACAGCTTACAAACAATAATTATACAACGATAATCCTACAAAACTTATAAAGTAATTTGTATGTTTTTGGTCACTACATATAAATGATTGCATTTCAAAATACACGGCTCTTAAGAATAGTTTCAACAAATAACAACACAACGATGACTTTGATCTAGGATTACTAGGATTACACACACCGCGTATTACCTTCAAGATACGAGTATACTGTAACATGCACTAAACCTAAGTAGACGTACACTGCACCGCCAGTGCAAAGTAAAAATGATCGAATATTATAGATAATATTTTGAGTGATATCCATTTGGTTATTTCTTAAAAAAAAAGATGAAGCCGAGGGTGCGATATTTTATTTCAGTTAACGAAAACGACGACTAGAAGGAATTTTATTTTATTCCCAACTCTACTATTTCCAAATTTTATCAACTCCCAAATGTTTCCACGGCAACTGTCGACCTTCGAGAGCAGTTCTGTTTATTTTGTTTTAAAATAGTTTTTAATACTTGGTAATATGTTATATAAGTGATGAATATAATATCACTTTAAAAATATTTTCATTGTATACGCTGTGTTATGCTAATATGCTTTGTAAAAAATACCATCACCTAATAAATTATGTTTACGTTTGCATCGTAGCTTATTTATAGTGTATACTTGTAGCTTAATTTCAAAAATGTAAAAATAAAAAAAGATTGAAATTTTGATTTAAAACACATTGATGTCATAAGTTTGAGGAACGACTCATGAATCCGAACGACACCATCAGAGCCGGCGACCGTATGTCTATTTAATACAAACAAAGCCAAGTTTCCAAGGAAGCCCACGAGGGCTTCCTTGGAAACTTGGAAACTTTCCGTGTAAATAGTTTAGAGCAATGGCTCGCCGTCGCTTGCAGGATTTGTTCGGATGAACCCGGTCGCGATCTTGCACCCCGTCCGCTCTCGATTTGTTTGTACGCCGGTTTGTGGGAGAATAAAAACTTAAATACTTCGTAATCCGTTTCATCCTCTAAACAAACTGTACGAGGAATACTGTCTTCAATAACAGATGTTTGAAGATTTATTGTGAGCTTGAAATACATTATTAGCTGTCTTGGAATGCTCTATTTTGATACGAAATATTTAACTTTTTATTTCTCTCGCTCGGTTTCCGGGAAACGCTTGTTTGTAATTTTAATGACATTTATATAAAAACATCACAATATTTTTATATTTCTATGTGAAAACATGGATATCATTTTGATCATGTTCTAAGTTGTGTATACGAACTATTTGTCAATGGTATCGGATGAACTTACAAGCTATTGTAAAAATTTCACAGTCAAACCAATTGTTTGCGACAGGGTAAATTTTTGAATCTGTTTTTTTTTTCTGCTATTACAGTTCAACTTTTATGCCCTCCTGTTTATAAACGCCCTCGTCAAATTCGGCCTATTTTTGTTGCAGGCCCGTGTATCCTTTGAACTGCGGTTGAACTTCCATTTGTGTTATTTTGTTCCCGATTCAATTTTTCGCGGACACTCATAGTGCTCTCGTGTTCTCGTTTGCCGGGAAATGTTTTTATTGGTTTATGAAATAGGTCTGGACCAAATACGACTTTAATTTAAAACAAAAGGTTTTCAAATATATGTATGGTTTGTAAATTAATTTTGTATCCCGTACACCCACCCCGATAGTCAAGTTATATCTTGAATATATAAGGTATAAATGTACGTGTAATCATTAACTCCCGTGAAGTTTTGCTATTTATTTCAATACGAACTGTCATTATTGCCTTAAAAGTTATTATATATGATATTAATTTATTTATTTTACACAGACTATTATTCTCTATAAAGCGTTTTCCGGCAGTGCTATATCCGAAAACTTCTTAGTACCGCCTGCGTCACCGCCCGCCATCTCCAACCTAAGTGCGAGTACTTTTGTATTATGCGTTCTTAAAATAAACGATTCTTCTGAAAGACATAAAATGTTTTAAGTTATTTCCAGCACAAGTACCTTAACATAAGAAATATTAATTTACTTAGTCATTGAAATCTACATTGCATGCTTTAGTATGAATATCAGAATGCAATTCTATGTAAAAAAGTAGTGTATTTTATATTAATTCTATATTATATAATCCACAAAGAAGATATATGTTAAACAAAAAGCGATAGTTTATAACGAAAAGCAGGCGAACCACGTAGCGATAGCGATAGCACTATTTTTGCAGCCTTCCTCATCATTAGACTTCGAGGCGTTTATTTACAACTTGCCTGTGTTAGCTGAGTGACCTTTGCTCCTTTTATATTTTAATTTTTCGATCTCGACTTATTTATTGAATAGCATTTTATTGGAATGAGCCCCAGTGAATGGAGCCTTCGCGAAGTTGTTTCTTACGCGACTGAATCATATGGTGCCTTTTATGATATTCATCTGATAAAATTTAAATTTTGTTCTTACTTGTTGTTGTTATTGTTGTCAATAAATAAAAGACGTAACGAAAAATATCATTTTTATAGTATTTTTGTCTTCGCTATAAGTAAAATATTATAAATAATACAATGTATTATAATATTCCCAATAAAATTAATAATTATTATCTTGGCATATAGATTTCTTTACACATTGAGATTGTAGAATTATTTAAGATATCGAATTGAAAATAAAACAATACGTTAAGAATCATTTTTTTATGACATTAATTTAATAAAATTTGTCAATGCTGCATCACAAATGCTACATACGAGTACATTTTATTCATTTAATATCGCAGCACTGCGAGGACCCGCTTCAGATATTTATATTTAAAACAAAGTTAATCAAATAAATACATCTAAAAGTAGTACACTACCATTTTATTCGCTTTAGAATAAGAATGATAATAAAATACGAATTTTGTTATTTTGTAGTTATCTGTTATCTATATACCAGATCATTGTCTAGTCAATACGAGTAATAATATCCATAAAAAAAATAATATTAAAAATAGTTCATCACCACGCCATGGCCGTACGAACATATATATATATATGGCGTTGAACAAAATTTCTACGTTTGTGGTGGTAGATATATTTGTATAGTCAGAAGTTATCGTTAAGATAAAATATATTGTTCGAATAGTATTTCAGCGGGTCGAGTCATACGAAAGTGACAAGACGACCAGTGGACCGCTGTACCTATAATGTAAAAACAATGTTGTTGTTATTATTTAGGAAGGACTATATTTTGTAAAAATATATTTGCCAGTGGCGATAGAAAAGAATAGTTTATTGATATAATATTCTTATAATTATTATGGCTTTACCTCTCTATTAGTCTACCGAGCTACAATGTATAAATACCTCCCGAGGTTGACGTCCGTTCATCTTTAATTTAATTTTATGTTATATATAATTATTAAGCACAATTTTATTTTAAAGCAGATAATAATTTTTATCTCTTGTGAAACGAGACGATGACTCCTTCCTCGGTGCGGGTCACTTGTACCCGGCTTTGAAATTCATATATGAACCAATATATAAAAACATTTTGTAATTTAAAGTAAAACTGTTGTGTCGTGTCATGTTTACTTGTTATTCCTAATTATGTATGATGAATTAATATCCAAAGTATTTAACAAAACGTTGAACTTGTGTATATTGCACTTCTCGTAACAGATTTCTTTCCTATTGTGGAAGCGGCTTAAACTATCTCTCTCTTTGACTACGGGTCTGCTTTTGGTTGGTCGGGTTATAATGAATTCTTAAATACGTATGGATACTGAATATTTTCAGTTATCTTCACCGACCGGACCGACCGGACGTGGACGACCTGGACGTAGTAAACGCTGTAATCGTGTTAAACTACAATGCTTTATATAAATATACAAAACATATTTATTACAATTAAGGCAATTTTTTTTGAGTTCATTTTCTAATCTTTTTCTTGTTACATATCAAAAAATGTGTCCAACTTACGCAAACATTTGCCAATAACAACCTTTAAATGCTAAGAGCTTTAAGCTGCGCGATGGACACTACGTCTTACGCCATGTTTGTGACAGTTACAATTACAGTTACATGCTATTAATTGTAACAAACACTTAAGTAAGTTGTTTATGTGACAATCTTAACAGTTCCGACGAGGGCTCAATTAGTTTAATCGATTATTTCTTAATCTGACAAGAAATTAAAGAAAATAGTAATTACTTATGATAATAAAGTTGGTCACGAGACCGGATATTATTAAAAATGAAACGCATTATGTAAGTATGATTTGGAGTTTGTATATTTATTTATTTTAGAGCATGGGGTTGTACCTCAGTTGGATTCCTCATGTGCCATAAATGAATTGTCTATTGTCTTTCATACGTGGTATTAGTGACATCACGCTGCCTATCGAGAATACGGCAAGTGCAACGTTACTTTATAAATTATTCATTACTTATCATATTTTTGCTTCATTAATTATCGTATTGTTAAAGGTTGTATGATGTTATCACGCAACCTTAAACTAAAGTACAAAAAACTAACACAATATTGATATATGATTTGCAGTGCCATTTTAACTTACGAGTACGATGCCATTTTTCCTCGCCTTCTATAGTTATTTTATTTTTTAAAATAATCGGTACAGAGTATTGTTACTCGTACATATGGTTAACGGTGAGATCAATAACGGTTAGAAAGCATTTTAATCTTTAGTTCATCGATGAATTATCCCCGAGCACACACATTAAAGTAATTAAAACATAACACAATGGTAAACATAACATAGACACTCGAGTTGAAATCGAACAATGAAATGTTGGCGTCGACATTTGATTGTTCGGAATAAAAATATTCTCAATAATCCTGATTCACTAATGAGTATCTGACAAATAATGCATCTGGAGTACAACCCATTGAAATGGTAATACTAACACAAAATATTTCAAAACAACGCAGACCAAAAAGAAACACCGAAATGGATAACTTCATACATGATTGTTACCGTTATATAAATGACTGGGATGTAATGTTAGGGATTACCTTGTGAGCTGTAATCTCTTGCAGCAACTTATTTATTGAAGAGAATACTGGCAAAGTTATGCTGAAAACACATAATATCCTGGAAACAAGTCCTTCCTACAATTTTTTGCAGTAAAAATTTTTCGGGATATTACTTTAATCGAGGCCTTAGCTTGTGTTATGGTAGCATTTCTTTTCAACATATTACTTCCGGATGAGAACTGAGTTTTATTAAAATTGTAAACTATGAGAATAAACCACCATCTGACATTTTCTTGCAACCTTAAAGAACCTTCCAGAATACATTTTTAAAGTAACCTGGTACTGTCATCTTCGTCTGCTGCAATTCACCTTCTCTCTCTTGTCAGACTCAAATCGTAAACCATTTTTGTTTTGATTTGACCACCAATTTTGTTTTGATTGTGAAAATAACATTACAAACAGATAAAAACTACATATATATATATTATTTGTACATTTTTATGACCAGCAGCATCTAGTGAATATTTACATAATCTAAAAATAAGATTGAGGCAAATTGTGGAACTTTCACCGCCATGTACTGGAAACTTATTGTATAACTTAGAAGTGAATTAAACCCGTTATGTATAAAAAACCGCAAATAAAGATCTATCGATTTAATCGAGATAAACCGTTTGTTGCGTGAGTTGGACCGAACGAGATATCTACAAAATATAATTAAAATCGGTTCACTAGTTTTGGAGACAAGTGACACGGGATTTTTATGTATAAAGACTATATTTATTACAATTTTTTGAACACAAAAATACAACTTCAATTGTACCGTGAAAATATGTAAGTAGTTCTTATCTTAAGTAACCAAGTTGAAGTTGATATTTAAATCAACCGGTACTATAGTAAGTAATCTAAGGAAAGTTAAAAGTGGAGCAGAAATTGTAAATTATGTTATCCTACTTCAATTTTACTTCAATTACATTATAGAGAGTGGCAAATATTAATTCCTTGTCTTGTATTTCTCGTAAATGTTGAAAAGTATCTTAAGGAATAAGCCGCAATGTTAAGATAATATTAAGACAGATATAATTACGAAGTTCGCTTTACTTGAGACGTCACCCGGCGTCCCACCTCATCCCACCTCATCCCACCTCTGACGCTATTGTTATCATCTTTTACAATCTGTTGGGTGCAAAGGTACCTCATAAAATCCTTAATATTAAATCTATTGGAGAAAAGAAGATGTAATTATTATTTGAAGTAGTTGCTTTCCGTTTAAACTATTTTAACTAAAGGTTAGAAATGAATACTGATAAAACTACTACGAAGTTCTGAGTAATACCTAATCTATTTATGTATCTGTAATGAGTATTTCCTGGATTATTGCAATTTTTATTTTATACTAACATTTTCCGTATAGTAGAACTCTACTACTAACGCTAAGAGACCTTTGCAAGTAGAATACTAACTAACTGACTCAATAATTGTTTCACTGACAATCTGACAAACTTCTTGTCGACAAGATTGCTGTGAAGAAATCGCGTCAAAATAAATGTTTTTAATACGTATCTCCAATAGAGACTGCAATCCGTTTAAAGAAGTTTAATTTATATTTTAATATATTTATCTTATTTTCAAATTAAAATAAATAAAATAATTTATAGACGTGAAGGTTGTATTGATACAGAACCATGAGTATAAATAATAGCCAGTGTTACTTACAGGTGGGTCTCGTTCAGGAATCACGAAGACATCACCGACAATTTTATTTTAATCAACAACATATTTTTAAAATGTAAAAAAATTAATTTCTTTAAGTTTTATTTATATTCTTAATGCAATGTACTATGTTTCTTTAATTATGGAGAGGAGTCCTATATGTCAAGGCTTGAATGTTGCCTGAGAAATGTTTGAATGAAAAACTATAATTTCTTTTGACTATTAAGATTACTACTGACATTGAAGATATAGTTAAGATCGAATTGTAGTCTCTAATCAAAGATGCGCCGTGCCTCCTTACGATGTAAGTGGCTCGTGGAACACAGATACGGTGATTGTGCCCCCCCCCCCCCCTCCCTTCAGTAAATTGATGGGTAGTGTCGATTTAACCTTCATTGATGTACCTGTGTATTATCTACGATAGCTTAATATACGACGTTCACATTTAAGTCTTAATATACCTGCAGTTCTTGTTATCTTCTGATAAATAACACACAATTTTTTGCGAGAGGCAAGTTGTTATTTTCAATTTATAAAAATATTTTTAAAGATTAGTCCTGTGAATCTGTAGACGTAGATATCTTTTAACACCTTAAATAATATATAATAAATATCAGTTAATAAAAAAAACTGTTGAATGTTTTTTTTTATTATACAAAATTCAACAAATTATTTACTAGAAGCTAACACGTTGAGTACTCGCGTGTGGCCATAGACATCGATTTATTCAATTAATTTTAATCCACTTTGTAGTCGTTGTGAGATATCATTTTTACTTATTCATTTATTTGTATTTTATTTTATGTAATCCGCGTCAGTTAAGCCAAAGCTTTCAACAAACGTGAACTCGTCCATAACAGCCAACGTTTAAATGTCCTTTACTTTAATTTACGAGTTCGGATATCTCTTTAATTATAATAACATTATTACCGTAAATGCCCTTTTCTTTAAGTTCTTTGTTTGGCTGGTTATATTACTTTATTATTATTATAATTAATAAGTTTTAAGTTTAAGTTTTGAAGTCAAATGTTAAGTAAAATATAACTAACTTGTATGTTTACTCCAGAAACAAATGTTCTGCGTGTAATCAGTCATTTGTCGCACAACGCTGAGACTCTAGAGTACCTACGAGTACGCTCGCTCGGTGCATGAGTTGGCCTGCTTCAAGCCCGCCCGCGTTGTTTTCTACTATTTGCATAGCTCGAGGAAAAATTGTTTTATATTTGGATTTATATTTTCGTAACTGTCTGGATATTATTGTCATGTCATGATTAAAATTTATGCAGCAATTATTTTTATTCTTATTTTATTTATTACTTCTTTTATTATTATTATTCATTTTCAAATTTTCAATGTCGAGATGTAGAAAGTTTTTGTATCAAAATGAAATCAAGCGTTAATCCGCCGAATGTAGCGCAGTTGGTCGGGTTTATAGATTATTGTTATTATAAATCTTTTCATATAAAAAATAAATATATTTACTTAACATTCTAGTCGTCATTTAATAGTTTTACGGCAACTTCAACTACAAAAAGGTAACTAAGTAGTAAATTAATTAGTTGCTTAAAGAGTTGTGTTCACTCCGCGATCGGTATAGTGTCTTTAAAGTTTTTAAACATGTTTAGTGTTACATTGTGTTCCCTTTCATATGCTACATTACTTTCAAAACTAATACAATATCGACTTTAAATAAATTAATAACATCTTTATTTTTCAATTGTTTTGACACTTGTCAGTGAGGTGACGCTAGTGATCTCAGGAAGCGTTCGGAAAGTTTTCATTGTGACGTTTTACCGGTTTCTAAAAATTATTATTTTATTCTTGTTTGTTATATTAATTGTTATTGTTTTAATCTTAAAGAGTTTATTTGTTAAATTATTTTTATTATTCTTTTACTGTTAATCATTTGCAACTGTTTTGTTTTCTTTTTATTGTTTTTACTTTTACCTAATTGTTAGTTTAATTCCGAGATTTAACCAGATATTTTAAATATATTTTTTGCTATGCCGTGTATGTAGTAAGATTGTTTTTAGGAAAACTATAATTTTGTTGATTTTTTTTGTGTCTAGTATATAAAATATACGTATTTATTTTATTTTATTATATTTTATTTATTTTTATTTACTTTTTATTTATTTTTTACATTTTTTTTATTTATAATTGTATATGTCGGATATACTGAATACTGATGATAACTATTTGTCTTGTTCTTCTAATGATGATTTTCTCAGTGTTTCCAGTAATTCTTCTTCCACCCGCAGTAATTCATCTTCCCTTTATTCTAAAATTAGTTCAATCTTTTGCAACAATTCTGAAAGTATTAATTTAGTACATATTAACGCACAAAGCATTCCGGCTCATTACTCCGATCTTCTCGCATCTTTTAACGGGGTCAGTGTTGACGTTATTCTGGTCTCAGAGTCATGGTTAAAACCCTCTCTTTCCACCTCTTTCTACAATATTCCCAACTTCAACCTAATACGTAATGACCGAACTTCTAAAGGAGGTGGTGGTGTCTGTATCTATCTTCGTGACAGTATTTCCTTTAACATAATTAAGCAATCCTCTGATCCTTCCCCTGAACCTTATCTTGAATACCTTTTTATAGAAATTATTGCTCGTCATACTAAAATTTTAGTTGGCGTTCTTTATAGCCCTTCTCTTCATGTCAATTATTTCAATACTTTTGAATCCCTTCTCGATACGTTATCTCCTTCCTATAATCATATTATTATAATGGGCGATTTAAATACGTGCTTAGTCAAAAATGACTCTAGGGCCCAAAAACTGAAATCCCTGATATCGTCCTTTAATTTGACCTTATGTCCCCTATCTGAGACCCATTTTCCTCCTAACTCCAAGCCTTCGCTTCTTGATCTTATCCTTGTTTCAAAGTCAGAAAATGTTTTAACTCACGGTCAGCTAACAGCCTCTTTCTCTTACCATGATCTCTTGTTCCTTCGCTATAACTTACCTTTTTTCAAACGCATAAAAAAATGTATATTTCGTCGTAGTCTTAAAAATATTAACCTCAATAATCTTATATATGATACACTTAATATAAATTGGTCTGCGCTGTATGATTCTAGAAATGTTAATGATATGGTTACAATCTTTAATGCGGAAATAATAAAGCTGTATAATGTCCATGCTCCAGTAAAGCAAATAAGAGTTCGACATCTTCCCGCACCTTGGCTCACTCCAACAATTAAATCAATCATGGCCAAACGGGATAAAGCTAAGAAAATTTGCAAAAAAGATTCATCTCAAGACAAAATCAATACTTACAAAAAGCTGCGTAATCTATGCAATAGAATGTGTAGGGATGCAAAACGTCGTCATATCTTTTCTTCTATACACAATCTTTCGGGTGCACAAATGTGGAACTTCTTAAAGTCACTAGGTGTGGGTAAGAATCGTAATACTCTCAACCATAATGTTGATTTAAATCTATTAAATACACATTTTTCTTCTCCGCCTTTGATACTTTCTAAAGAACGCAAATCGAAAACCTTGCAACAACTGACAAATAGCACCCCACCTATCTGTGATTCTACGTTTTTCTTCCAGGATTTAACGGAAGGAGATGTCAAAAAATCACTATTTTCAATCTCTTCTAAGGCCGTCGGTAATGACGACATTAGTAGAGATATGCTTCTTCCTATAATTGATATCCTTTTACCTACTATAACATATATTTTAAACTTTTCCTTAAGATCTTTCACATTCCCTTCTGCGTGGAAGGCAGCACATATAATTCCCTTACCTAAAATAAGTAATCCTACCTTGCCTTCGCACTATCGACCCATATCTATACTCCCTTTCCTTTCAAAAATTCTTGAAGATGCTGTACAGAAGCAACTCTCACAATTCCTTCACCGTAATAATCTTCTAAGTCCTTTCCAATCCGGTTTTCGTCCTCATCATAGCACTACCACAGCACTAATCAAAGTCACTGATGATATCCGATATGCGATGGATAACAAACTGCTCTCAATACTCGTTCTTCTTGATTTTACTAACGCATTTAATTCAGTGGACTTTGATATTTTGCTTGGCATTCTTTCAACTTTCTCTATATCTCCTTCCGTTTTAAACTGGTTTAAATCATATCTTGTCGGGCGTCGGCAGATTGTGAAATCCGATGACAGTTCTTCTCATTGGATGGATCTTTCTGCTGGTGTACCTCAAGGCGGCGTACTATCTCCTCTCCTTTTCTCTATGTTTATAAACGAAGTCTCTAAAATAATATCTTCTCCCTACCATCTCTATGCAGATGATTTGCAGCTTTACAGACACGTCACTTTTTCTGGAATCGAACAGGGAATAGCATCAATGAACATCGACCTTGAAAGCATACGCTTATGGGCAGAAGAATATGGATTATTAGTTAATCCTAATAAATCGCAAGCTATTATAATTTATAATAAGCAATCTCGCAACAAAATTAATTTCTCGACCTTGCCTTGCATTTTTTACGATGGTACACCATTACAGTACCTAGATACCGTAAAAAATCTGGGATTAACCTTAGACTCCCATTTCACTTGGGTGGCTCAATTCAGCGACATCAGCAAGCGCTTATATCGATCGTTACATTCACTTAAACGTCTTCAAAATTTTCTTCCCTTTAAAACTAAAATTATTCTAGCCCAATCTCTTCTTCTTCCTCTCCTTGACTACGCTGACATTTGTTATTTAGATGCGACTGAGGAGCTGCTTGATAAATTCGAACGACTTCAGAATTTATGCATTCGCTTTATCTACGGCTTGCGTAAATTTGATCACATTTCGGAATACCGCCGTGAGTTAAAGTGGCTCCCTATCCGCTTTCGCCGGAATGTGCATGTACTAACACTTCTTTATAAAGTTCTACAAAAATCTTCTCCTTCTTACTTGCAAGATCTCTTACAACTATGTCCACCTAGACAATTGCCAGAGCGCTCTTGTATTTCTTTAAAGTTTCTTGAGGTGCCGCATTATAACACTGCCCAATACCGCAAATCCTTCTCTGTTCGCGCCGCTCAACTTTGGAACTCGTTACCTCGTCACTTGTACAAAGATTGCCCCACTATTATTTCCTTTAAGTTTAGACTGAAGAATTACTACCTCTCCCTCTAAAATGTTCTCGGTATATATATTAAATTTATGTAAGTATGTATTATGTTTATATTTATGTACATTTAAGTAATATGTGTGTTTATATACTCATTTATAAATGTGTATGTATGTAATCTTTATGTATTTAATATATTTATAAATATCTTTTTATACTTTTATCATTTATATATATATTTGTATTTATATTTATTTTTATTGTACCTTTACCGCAACTACATAAATATTTTCTCCTATAATAAAGGGTTGCTGGTAGAGATCTCTTTTAAGAGATAAGTCATCCTTTTTGTGTACATTTTATTTTATTTAGATTGTAAATTGTATTTTTTCCTGGTACATAAATAAATAAATAAAAAAAAAAAAAAAAAAAAAAAAAAAAGATTATTATATACTTATTAATTATTCATAGTCAATACTCAAGCCGGTTTTTCATTGCACTGATATTTTCGTATTTTAATAATAATAGAAAATTTATGCGAAAAGTACGTACTTTAAGTCGTAGTTTAAAAAAAATAAAAAAAACAATTTATAAACAAAAATGCCAAGACCATATATATATCTCTGGATCGGATGTCCCATCTGGGGCGGGTTAAGGAAAGTTATGTGTTCAATTTTGGCAATGGAGGATGTTATTGCGTTCCAGCATTCGGCTTCACTCGCGTGTACCCGAGGCCCGGTACTCTGGATCGGTACAGCGTGTGGTATTGACAAATTAAAAAATTTCAATAAATCTCTTATACGTCTTCAAAGACTCTAATATTTCACTGCAGCCAGAAATAAAATATTTTAAATTAAATGATTCCAAAAATTAAATCCTAAATATTGTTATTATTTTGAAACAATTGCATTAAACTTAAAAAAATGTTGTATTTTTGCCACTAACATTACTTAAAGCTATTCAACAGTGGCTCGGCCTCTGTACGTCGCCGGTCTATTTTAGGAAGATATAAATATATTTTTTCGTATAAAAAAATTGTCACCTCGTAAAGTCACATCTATTGATTCTTAGGATACGATCAAATTAAACAATTTGATAGTACTTACATTAAAAAAAAATCCGTGCCCGCAGGGGGACACGCGTGGGTAGACCTCGTGTGTAACTTTAACGTTTAAAATATAACTCACTACCTAAGAATAACACCCCCTGCGAGAATAAACTGTGATTATTTTATTTGTCTTAGTCAAAGGAGTATCTAGTGTTGTCTTAAATTTAGAGTGTAAAATAACCTTTCTATTAAAAATACTTGTGATGTAAGAATGTTTACCAGAGAAGAAGTTTAGAAGAAAGTTATGATTTTTTTTCCAAAAATTTTCGTATTTTTAACCCCCATCTCTTGAAGTTAGGTTTGAAGTTAGGTTTTCTGTTTATCTACATTAGTTATAGGTATTCATTAAAGACATAATATAAACGCGATTGATCTACTTTGTATAGGAAAAAATATATTTATAGAGCTTAGAAAATTGGTTAAATAGTAAAATATTAATAATTATAATTAATAATGAAATAAAGAAAATAGTAATAAGCGTACAATTTTATTCATTTTATTATTTATGATTTTTATTGTAATCGTTATTTTGTTTGACACAGATACACGTTACAGTTTACCTTTTACCATCAATTGCCAATGGAATATATTTTTTTACTTAGCGACATTTTCATAGCTTTCTTTACTACTCGAGCGATGTAAACTTGGACAGAACAATGTATTTCCAGCCTGTGTATATATTAATGATGATTGCGGATAACCGCAGACACTAATATCATAGTCAATAGTCTGCGGAATCAATTACTTCGCTAAGTTCAGTGCGTTACCTAATCGTGGGACCGACCTCAATACGAGTAAAGCTAAACAGACAGTTAAACAACTTTATTTATCAGGATTATACGAGTATGTAACTAATTTAAATTTATTATGTGAATCCCAATTTAACTACACTCAGAGATTAATATTATTTGCTTAAAAAGAGTTGTAATTAATTTTGTCTTAAATCAATCAATATTTTAGATTTATATATATAAAGGATATAAATATATCAATGTAATATCAGCTCTAGTAATGCTGATGAAATTTTGCATGACCGAAGTAAGTCGTTGGAACCGTCGCGTATCGTGTGATGACCCCCCACTCTCTGTTACCTTGAAGGTTAGTGACAGTGACTAGTAGTAATTCAAATTTTGATCATTTTTAATAAAACAGAAGATTAATGGAAACGGATATTATTTAGATTAATAAATAAGTTAACTTATTTATTTTATTGTTTAAATTAAATTTTTAACTTTTCCACTCCCACATACAACCTCGAATCATTAAAACGATGAAGCAGGCGCAGTGGAATGAAAAACTCAAGAGCCGATCAGTAAGAAGACCGATAATATTACTTTTTAAATATCTTCCAATCGTGATTAATAAAACCAATGTGGTCCTCGGGAGCTTGTGACTTATCAGTATTTGACAAACATTTATTACGTATATTATGTGACAACTTTATTATGTTGAATTAATTGATTTCGCCATTTTTTTTTTATCAAACCTAGAGAATGGAACCTTATAAGTTCTTTAAAGCTGATAGAAATATTTTATTATATCAAAATTACCCTATGTAGTTAATACTTATCTTATAAAAGTGTTTATTTGTATGATCGCGCTAATCTCAGAAACTACCGGTTGGAATCCAAAAAACATTGGATGGAGTACGATTTTAGGCTAAATACATGACATCTCGCTGATCAAAACAATAGGACGACAACAACAGCAACAGTGACACATCACATTTATATAACAAACACAAATACGGGAAAATTATTCCTTCTTTGATAACTTCCTTAAACGTTGAAAACGTTGATTAAACGGTTAAAATTAACTAAAAATCATATGTTGTGGATTTGTTCCTTTGAACATTCTATAAAAACGCCGCGACAACACACGTCTGTTTTCTAAGGTGGAAGGGTTTGTTCTAAAATAATGCAGTTTGCGAAGGTGTTTTTATAAGCGTGGTATTGAGCCTTATCCAAATAAACACGTCATTAATCACAAGTTGCTTTGACCAAAACTTTACAACATTTAATTTCAATTAATATTTTAATAGATAATCATAGTCTTGAAATAACTCCCCAATAAAGTTATGATACTTGTATGTGCAAGGCGCGAGGGCGGTCGCGAGGTCGCGAGTGGGGAGGGTGCGGGCCTCTACGAGATAATATTAAGAAATAATAAAACACATGGATAGATATTTAAGCCCGTATGAATAGATCTACGACGAGACTGCTTACACACGGACAACTATATGTAATACCGTTTTCTCCGCGACCTGATCATAATCAAGTAAACGGTATATTCGTCTACCGCAAGCACGCAGACGTACTGTAAAATATATTTCTACAAAAATTCTACTAATTACATAAACACCTACATAATATTATTACATATCCGCGTTTTACAGCACCCCAAAACTTTTATCCGGCGTCCACCTTTATTCTTATCGAGTGACGTATCTTTAACACACAGGTAGTTCAACTCGCACTGGTCACATGTGTCACATATGTACCTGAAATACCTAAAATAGCTTCTAAAATTAGATAATGGACTATACAATAATCTTAAGTAATATTTTAGTTTATGTTTTAGTGTTTATGTTTCAGTGTATTTGTTTTCACAGCTTTAGCTGGTGAAATCAAATACATTTTTATCATTGTCGTTTGTCTGTGTGTTTGTACGCGCACCAAACCACTACTGCCGAACTAAGTTCAAAGGATTGCTAAAACATTTATAGTACGCATATAGACTTAAAATTCTTACTCATAAAAAGTTATCAATTATGCTTTTAAGTCAAGTAATCTATTAAACTTGTATTATTTTAATACGGCGCTTCACGCTAAAAGACTCATTGTTAAGTTCCGTCAGCCATACGGACGGAGTCGCGGGCGCAGCTAGTTTATATAATATTTATTCAATTGACAAAAACATCGGATATCGAAATGGATCTTACTTAAAATACATATATATATATATATATATATATATATATATATATATATATATATATATACATATATATATAATTATATATATTTTATTGTCTTTGTTAAAAAATATTTATACAAAATAAATATTGGCCAAATTAATTAACTTTCTCTTTCCCAACACATTTCTTGAAAGATAAACATGAAATGCTTACTCCATACAAATTCAATTTGACAAGGTACGAGGATAATGACTCTCGCCAGAGCGGGCAATAACAATACAAGACTGCATCGCAGATCGTATCGTTCGCCACGTGCTCCTATTTCATTAATCTTAGTTGTCTTAGACATCCTACGGTACATTTCTGAAAGGCAATTAGAGATTTCAATTGAATTGTATTCGCATTTCTTTTTAATTTCCTATTCAGCGATGCATATACACGTATATATATATTAATAAATCACCATTTGTAATGTTGGAACAAGTTTAACAAAATAAATCTCATTTTCATACTACAATTAATACTAAAATTAATTAATTATATAATTATACGTTGATGCTCATTAATGATATCTCCCATCATCCTCTCGCGCATCAAACACAGACCTGACCAAATATTATGAAATAATCAGTTTCCATCGCCGGCACTGTTTTATCGGAACGAGAAGTAAAAATAACAGAACAATGTACATTAGTAAAGATCAAGAGTCATCGCAGCTCTGGTTAATAATTGAGTCACTTGGTATAGTTTAATATTAGTTTAATTATGAACATTATTATTAAAGGATGTTAATTATTTTAAAACGTAAGTTACAAACAATATCTAACAATATTACATTTTATCCGATAGTTTTCGTCGGTAGTATTGATTGTCGACGGCAATTTTATTGAATTAATAATAATATACTTTTTACCAAAAACCCTCCATAAGCTAAAGCTGAATAAAGAAAACTTATAATTTATAAATAAATAATTTGCACATGATGTAAGCAGTATGATAAGAAATAATACAACAAAATTCCAAAGGGACGCGTGTTATTAAGCAAAGGTTCTATACATTATTAAAAGACATTTTTTTAAGAAAACCCCAATAAAAGTTGGCCAAGTGCGTGTTGAACCACACGCAATGTAGGGTTCCGTAGTTGCCCATAATGGGCTTTTAATAGATTATTTTGATCTATCTTCCAGGGTTTAGCCAGTGTTTGTGTGTAAATGTTCTTTGTTTTATAATTTAAGTTGTAAAATCAGACTTGTAAAATCTACTTAGTTGGGATAGTTTTCCTTTTAAATTCCTACACATCTCCAAAATCAACTATTTCCAGACGGGCTCGGCTCGCGAAACACTTGTATCAAATTTAAATATAAAATATCTTTATTGTAGTTGGCATTTACTCATGTATTGCAAAAGTTTAATGTAAGTAAGCAACCATCGAGTCGGCATGCTGCTCTGCTGAGAAGAGCGGGCCAGAAAATCAACAATTGCTTTTTTAAAAGAAATTCAACAATGTTTGATGTAACATTATAATATCAACCCTTTCTTTTTTTGTTTTATGTGTAATCCACACTGATACTACCCTGTCCACTTGAGGGTTGACAGAGCTAGTTATGTCGGCCTCTATCCGACTAATCTCCGTGGCGTCTCATCTCTAGCTTACAGATTCCCCGTGTTTGTCAAGCGAAGGAATTAATTACGAAGGCAGACGTCGGTTGTATGCCCACTTTAGCATCCTATCCTATTGTGTATGTGTCCTATGTGTAGTGTGTATCCTATTATGTATTAGATTAGTCGTGATATCCTCCCTTATCCGTTTCGCCGTTTCTTTTTGTGCCATTATGTCTCTTTTCATGACCTGTCGTTTTTTGCCATGGCACGCACCAAGGCCGGCAATAAGAGGTATTTCGTCACTGTATTCATAAAATCTGCACGTTGTAGCGCCCATTGTTTGAACCTCCAACGTATGCTGTGCCGTATCTTCAATAAAACGTATTAAAGGCATTGGCGATGTCTGGAGACACCGCTAAGACTACATTATCTTGTGAAACCGCGTTTTCCGCTAACTCCCTCAGACGAGCAATTGCATCGAGGATATTTCTGCCCCTACGACACATAAATTGATGATCACTCAGGTCCGGACCAATCTCTTCGAAATGGAGAACAGGGGCGAGAAGCAATTCGCTCAAAGAATTGGCTAATTTGTTGCTCAACAGGACTATTGGCCGGTATGTCAATAGTGATCCCACAGGACGACCTTTATTTCTTATAAGCACAAGCTTGTCTACGTTCACTTGCTTCTATATCGTGACAACACTATTATCACACATAGCCACACCCTCTGCTTCCACTCCCGAAGATATCTCTGACAGCCGTCCAATCCTGCCTGCTCAACTTTGAGACACAATACGTAAGAAAGAGGTCATCTTCGGTCATGAATCGAAGCTCCTCTTTCTTGGCAGTTTTTAAAGATGCCTGGGCCTTATTAAGTCCTATATACCCACCAAATGTTGGTGATTGCTCTCTACTTCTTCGAGCTTTCGGCCCTCTAGAAATCTCAGCCCTTCTTCACAAAACAAAATCCCATGATACGATAGGATGACTGCTCCTCCGCAGACGCAAACACGCAGCAAAGGATTATTTTTCCACGATGTGGTCGATACCCTCCAACGTAGTTATTAGGTTACTGTTATTTACAATTTTATTTTTTATCGCGCTCTACGCTTTGGTCGAAGGTGGTCGGCCGGGCCAACACTAAAGCAGGCATAAGCAGCACTGCAAAGGGTCAATACCTCTAACCACCGAACCGATATTAAATACCGAAGCCGAAAACCGGTCAAAATGTATGGACCCACTACAAGCGACAGTCAAACTCTCCCATTGCTTCAGCCGAGAACTCAAGGAGGAATTCAGTTTGCCCTCATAATATCAACCCTGCAAATAAGTCAACAATCTAAGTTCCACACAGTTTGATCAACGAAAAACTCTTGTATGCTATAGAAAGATTTATTTAATAATACACTTTTAATTTTAGATTTAAAATTAAGACAAAGAAGTTCGAACAAATCTTTAGAATTTTTAATGTATATGCGTACATAACATGCCATGAATGAATTTGTTAAGTTTTTGAAGACGAATTACTTCTTTTATTTTTTGTATTTATGGTGTGTCTGACACTGTTTTTGGTATAAGTATGTAAATTTTGGCCAATAAACAACATGTTGTTAATTATGTATTGAGAGGCTACTGTAAAAATACCAATTTCTTTAAAAACAATTGTCATGGAATGAATTTCGGCAGCACTGCCCTACAATAAAATACCATGAGACAAAAGACTATGATAATAACAAAAATAAACGAATCGAACCGTACTAACGTCCGTTAAATGTGTTATTTTTTAATGCCAAAGACGGCAGAGCTAAGTTTGCCTGCGACTGTTGAGAGATGAGAGGGCACTGGAGCTTTTATCTAAAATGATACCTAAGAAACACCTAACACCTAACATTTAAGACCAATTTATTAATTTCGAACTAATAAAGAATACGTGACAGGACATAGTTTAGTTCGTCATAATTAGTGCTATCTAAGAAACATTAAAAGCACTGTAAAGTTTAATATTTAACAAGTTGATTCCTTAATCCAAAAATGGTTGTGACAAACCCACATTTTTATAAAGCTATCTCACGATATCATACGTCGTAAAAAATAATACATTCGTCGTCTTCGTACTCGAGGAAAAAAATAATACATTCCGAAGAATTATCTTTTCAAATTTTTTTTCCACCTTTTGGATGGGGTGAATATCTAAGTTTACGCTAAATCTAGTATCTACAAAGAGACTCTGAGCTGGGGTGTCGACAGGCGGAGGGACCGGCAGACATATTGGAACTATAAGGCTTTCTATTGGAACGGGTTAGTAAGATGATGGTATGGTTTCCTAAAAAAGCCATAATTACGCTTTAAAACTTAATTGGGGACTAAGCTACATTATTTTGTATTCATTTTTCCTAAGGAAGTTTTCAAAAGCAATTATTTTAAAATGTAATATTATATTTTTTGTTAGTGTTATTACAAAACGTTCCCTAGATGATACGAAACTAACTATAGAACTGTCAGTCCACAATCATATTTATATTGTGGCTGGCTGACGAAGAGCTGAATACTCATCTAACGGAATATTCAAGCAGTGTAATATTCCGCCGGAAAATACCAGTCGTTTATTTGAATTATACCTATTTGTTTATAGCACTGTGGAACTAAGCACCGAAAGATACTGTTGTTCTGAATAGTAAATCAGAGCTACGATCAGGGCGCTATCAATTATCACAACTGGTTATCGTAACGTATCTGTTTCTCGCTTCCTCTGTCCGTTATGATGTTGAATGTTGATATGTAATACGTGAGTGTTGCGATTGGATAACTTCTAACGACGTGTGCTTCTGTTTGATTGATCGATGAAATCGTAGTTTTTAATACCGTAATAAAATATATAATCTCAATACATTTATTTTAGCCATCATTATTATATAGGAATCAGAAATATAACCAACGGAAATAGATCAATTCATCAAAAATGTTTTTTTATAAACACATAAATCAAAAACTTAAGCATTAAACCATACCGTATAGTATTCATTTGTAAGGCTAGTTGCAACAAAATATATGATTTATTAAAACCTTGTTATATGTGCTATAAAAGTTTACTGTCTCCAAAAAAACCACAATAAGCCCAGAGAGGGTTAAAAATTCGATCACACATCACTAAAGACATTACCAAAATACCAGTTACCAAAATACGTTAAAACTAACATAAATAAATTTAGCCAAAAAGTCAAAACGATAGTCTTTTTATAGTGAATAAAAATAAGAACTGGTAAATATTATGGTAATTTATATACTATAATAATTTTTAATTTTATGTCAAGAATATTTTGTGTACATTTTTTTAAAATGTTCGTCCTCTTGAAACACTTTCGATATTCGGTTGAAATATGTCGCACTGTGCGGGTTATATTGTATCTCCAATTCTTCTCTATACCTCAAAGAACTCGGTTTTGCCACACTAGAAGACGAGCACACAAAGTACGTATGGGATGAACTAAAAGGAAGGTTCATTCCATAAATCCAGCTCCTTCAAGTGAATGCAATCGGCTTTGATAAAGGAGTTTTCAAATATCCTGCAAGAAACATTTCAGAAGCTGATTAGCTCAATGAAGAATGATCTTCGAGCAGTAATTACAGCTCGGCGAGGGAAAACAAAACATACTTAAACTCACTTTTCCTTTTATTTTTAATAATTATTTTTTGTTTTCTTTTGACCATTCTTTCTTTTAACTCCGTCATTTAACCCGGGATAATTCCTTAATAATCGGTGTGATTTAAATGAATTTAGTATCAAATTAAATCAAGAGTTTTACTCTAACAGGTGTGTCATTGTTAAAAAAAAAATCAAAATCAAAAATCTTTATTGAAAATAAGTTTTATACAAAACATTTTTTCATTGTCAAAGGTCGGAAAATTATTTCCACAGACCTGAGAAGAGCTGGCGACAGAAACTCAGAGGGATTGTCTTGATTTTTTTTTTAATTAGTTCTTAAATTCTAAATTACATAAATACATTACACAATACTAAATAAATAATCTTGAAGCAGCCTGGCAGCGATCGCTTCATACCCACGGTGCATTACTCTAAGTATTCAGATACTTTGTAGTATCCTTTTGCACACAAACGTTCCTTAGTTATTCTCTTAAATTTGTTAAATGGTAATACTTGAACGTTTGCTGGGACTTTGTTGTAAAACTGTATACATTGCCCTATGAAAGATTTACTCACTTTTTTAAGTCGAGTAACAGGTAGTGCGAGCTTGTGTTTTTGTTCCTGGTATTTATAGTGTGTATATCACTGTGCTTAATAGAATAGTCAGTATTTTTATGTACATATTTAAGATTTTCAAAAATATACTGACTGGCGACCGTAAGTACATTAATTTGCTTAAACTTATCTCTTAAAGAATCTTTAGGGCCCAGGTTGTAAATTGCACGGACAGCTCTTTTTTGTATAACGAAAATGGTATTTATATCGGTAGCACTACCCCACAGTAGGATACCATAAGACATTATACTATGAAAATAACTATAATACACTAACTAAGCGGTAGTCTCGTCAGTTAGGGATCAAATTTTTTTTACAGCGTACGCGGCAGAGCTAAGTTTACTAGCCAATCCAGCTATATGAGGGCCCCATTGTAGCTTAGCATCAACAGTGATTCCTAGAAAAACTGTGGATTCCACCACTTCCATCGCTTCCTCATTTAAAAGTACATTAGTTTGCACCTGTTTAATATTAGAAGTAGAAGATCTAAGAAGTTTAGTTTTCTTACTATTAAGCAACAGGTTGTTAACACTAAACCAATGCACTATTCTAGAGAGAGCCTTGTTTACATCGTCATACATTACCTGATGCCGTTTTACTTTAAATATTAAAGAAGTGTCATCAGCAAACAATACTATCTCATTATGTTTGTCTACAAAAGTAGGCAGGTCATTTATATAAACAAGAAAGAGAAATGGACCTAAACTTGAACCTTGAGGGACCCCCATATCAATCGGAGCCCCAGCCGATCTTTTTCCATTCACCTCTACCCTCTGAATTCTATTAGACAAATAAGAAATCAAGAGTTTGAGATCAATGTTCTTAATGCCATAGTGGTATAATTTCCTGACCAATGTTTCATGCTGAACACAATCGAAAGCCTTAGATAAATCACAGAATACTCCAAGAGCATCCTGTGACTGATCCCAGGCCTCATATATATGTTTTATAAGAAAGACGCCGGCATCCGTAGTAGAGCGACCTCTAGTAAAACCGAACTGTTTATGGTGAAGCAATTTATATTTATTAAAATGGTCTATCAGCTGATTAAGCATGATTTTTTCAAATATTTTACTAAACGAAGTCAATACTGATATTGGTCTATAATTAGAGGGATCTGAATTATTGCCTGATTTTAAGAGTGGTATTACTTTGCAATGTTTCATTAGATCAGGAAATACTCCACAAGAAATACAGTCATTAAAAATGGTCGCTAAGTAAGGCACAACAAGGTCCACTATTGAGCCAATCACCTTTACAGATATTCCCCATAATCCGGAGTATTCTTAATATTTAAGGTCCTAAAACATTTAATTATATCATTGGATTCAATTTTCTTAAATTTTAAAGCAATGTCACATTTTTTTTTACATTTTTTTGTAGTAATGACTCAGCGACTACAGGAGAAGAAATTAAAGAAGAAGTGGTAGAAGCTGGTAGAAGCTTTTTAAAATAATTTTCAAAAGCAGAGGCAACTTCCTTATCTGATTTTATTACTTGATTATCCATTTGAAGAGAAAATTTGGAGTTGCGAGCTTTGCTTTTACCAGTTTCGCACTTTATAATATTCCAGGTCATTTTAATTTTATTTAAAGAATTACTAATTAAGTTTCTAATATGTAATGACCTGGCTTGTGAACAAACTTTATTAAATATTTTAGAATAATTTCTAATATGTTGAGCAAACGAGTCACTGCGATTGAGCTCCCTCTCATTGTAGAGATCAAACAGTTTTTGTCTACTCTTATGAATTCCTGGGGTCGCCCACTCATTAAAAGAAAGGTGATTCCTCAAAGTGCAAGTTTTAGAGGAGAATGTCGATTTGAATTCAGTATTAATAATTTTGAAAAATTTATCAAATAGTTGTGAAGGATTTTTATTATATTCCTGATATGAACATTTGGCCAAAATATTATTTTTAAACTTATCCATGCGCCTTACAGTTATAGGAACAAACACAATTTTTTGTTTTTCTTTGCTAAATTTGTAATTAAAAGTAATTATTATTATTAATTGCCCACAGTGATCAGAATTTAACCTATCAATTATTTTCTTATTCTTCGGAATAAAGTCTGTGAAAATATTATCAATACAAGTAGACTCAGTTATTCTAGTGGGCTCTAAGAATAAGTTAATAAGGTAAGGTAATAAATTGATAATCCCAGTCCTATAATTAATTTTAAACTTACGTACGTGCAGTACGTGCATACTTTAACGAAACCTAACAGATGGAAAGGGCGCCTGGGACCTATTCTGTGGCCCCCAAGATCTCCGGATCTAAACCCTTTAGACTTTTTTTACAGGGGCTGTCTTAAGGAAGAGGTTTACCGGCAGCCGGTACCTTCATTAGAAGATCTACGAGACCTTGTTCAGACCGCTGCAGCGCTGCAAACAAAATCAAGGATCGACGACACGCGCGATTTCTTCGAAGATCCTTTATTCGTAGATGTAGGGACTGTATCAGGAGGGGGCATACAATTTAAAAAGTTGCTCTAAATTATTGTAATGTGTATGCACTAAATATCAATTAAAAATCATCTTTTTTTGGTTATATTGTATGTTTTTAATTTTGCTATGTTTGCTAAGTATTAAATAATTATCCCATTTTACACATTAATAACAATAGTTTAATATTTTTTCATTACAATAACGACATATTACATCTTTTTAGAAACGTCATTAAATCAGGAATATTTTAAAGAGATTGGTCACTGTTTTTTTCACTAGAAGTATTCAAAGTTCCAAATCAAAAATATTTCTTCAGAAATTTTACACAAAACAATAGCCTAACATTATTTCTTGAAAAAATACTAGTTAGCTATGTTATTTGATAGTTATTCACTGATACGGTTAATTATAAATATTTAAGTGTAAAAATAATTATGATTTTAATTGATTTGACCTCGTTACGAGTAAAAATATGAAATCAGACAAAAAAAAAAGATGTTTTTTTAAAGCGCCGTTTTTCTAGCAGTGTAAGAGAGTAATAATTTTATTTAATTTTTTTTTCGGGCTTGCCTTTAGTTATATTATTAGTCTTTTAGAGGTTATAAACAATGTTTCCTGGACACCCTGTATGTAAAGTAAAAAGATAAACAAATATTTAGAACAGCTTAGGCTTATTTGGCGCGATATCTTAAATTACTTCACGACACGAGAATAATAATATTAGGTATATTTATTATCACCTCGACACGATGGTTGGACCAAATAATTCTATTGTGTTTTTCTTATTATATTTTATAAAAGCAAAAATCTAGAGGACAGAAAAACATTCCTGGATATGGAAATGTCATTATTAAGGGGAGATATACACCTAGAAAATGGAAAAAAACGTTTTTATTTTTTTACATTTTCTGAAAGTTTAAGGTCCTTAGAATATTTGGTGAAAATGGCAAATTCATTCTTCAAAAAATAAGGCAGTTATAACCGAGAACTGGAAACGTTAGATTTCTTTTGTGATAGAATTGTTTTGTGTTGTTAGGCATGCTAATGCTATAACAAGAATATTACTTCTGCTAGAAATGAATACGAGTCGTCAGTAGCTTGTCGTTCGTACAACTGTGCTCTATAGTGAATTTTCATCTGCAAATAAATATAGAGAAAAATGGAGTCAAGAATGAAAGGTTCTCGAGAAACGCATCAATCCGGATCTTTACGCAAAGATCGAAGAAAAAAAGATAATACCACCCCAAAATTGATATTCTGCCGAAAAACTTTCCGACAAGAGTATTACTTCAAATGCCAAAAAATTTAAGACTGATCGTGAGACCTCCGCACCAGAAGATCCAAACAAGACGAAAATCGCATAGCGAAAGCGAAGTTGCAAGCACACACACGGACAAAAGAAGGTCGAATTTGTCGTCGGCAACAAGCTTTAGATGCAATGGGAATTCCGTCGACTGTAGAAGACCTACACTATGGGCCTGGTATTGATGATTCCATGTAAGTTTAAAATTTCATGATTTTTTAATTCTTAAAATTTCAAACGTGTTTTTCTCAAAACTACGTTTTTCAAAGCGGTACCCAAAATTTCTCAAAAACCAATATACCGATTGCTTTGAAATTTTTTGTGGTCATTCTATATAATATTACCTAGTATTTGTCATAGGATTTTTTTTTTCGTTACTTACTTTTCATTTTATAGCCAAAGTAATTACACATTTATGGCCCGAAAATCGTTACCTATATTCAAATGGCCGCCATTTTGTTAAAAACCAATAACTTTGAAATCGGCTATGACAAATACTAGATTATAGTACCTTATTTAATAACTTTTTCTTTTTTTTTTAGATGATTTTTAAAGATACGCCAGTGGGTATGCGCCGATTTTTTCAAGGACCTCCAAAAATCCTACGATATCCTTGTATCTGTTTGATATTTGTACATAAAATAAAATTGGCATATATTTGAATGTATGTACTTTTAGATAATGAAAACTCTGATCTAAAATAAATGATTACTTTTCTTTGAAATATTTTTAAAATAGAACCTTTTTTCACGGCTCCTAGGTGTATATCTCCCCTTAAACGTTTATAGACGGAGTTGTTCAACAATCAATGGAACCAACGCTACATTTGGAACGATGTCTTACGTTATGTTATCCATTTTCTGATGTAATTTTTCAGATTTTATATAAGCTTATCGTTTGTAACTTTGACGATTTGGTATCGATTTTGTTAATAGCTTTGAGGTGAACTATGAAACTCAATAAAAGTTATGAACGAATTCCAACTGTTTTTAAAGGACTATTTTAAATGCGGGAACCGCGACAAGGACATTTGTATTAGCGACTATACTTCATAACGAATAAAATTGCGTTAAGGCTTATTTGTTTTTTTTTACATTAACTCTTTCGTTTGAAATATTTCCAATAAAACTGACTGACTTCCTTACGGAAAATATGAAGATACTTTGTGGGCTGATATTATACAGTGCTTAAAACAGTTCTACAAGAAAAGAATTTTCCAGTCGCTAATTAGGTCCGGAATACAATTCTAAATAAAAAAAAGATTCTATATTTTAGTCACAATTAGTCATTTTCCTTTGGCAAAATTAATCACATGCTATAACTTAAATAGTATTGTAGTAGGCCATCACGGAAAGGTCAAAGACCTTCAATAAATTAAGGGTATTAAACATTATTGTTTTTAAACGAGACATTGAAAAACAATTATCCAAGTGTAAAAAAAAATTACAGAGATACAATAAATATGTTATAATATCAATACCGTTTATGTCAATACATCGTATTTAAAAAGAAAATGAGTTCAAACTGTGCCATATTAATTAATATACTTGAAAGGAAAATCATACCACTTATAACTGGTTGTTTAAAATTAAATGAATATGTAATCAATTATTAATTATAAACAATTATAAACAAATTGTTGTCATAAGTTAGTGAATAGAGATGAAAAACTTTTGACAATTATCTTATAAATACTTTATTTTAATATTATTTTGTACCTAATAAAATATTTATTATACTTGTAATAAATAGTTATCCTTGAACTTTCAACTTCACCCAAAGTTAACATGTTTTAATCCATAATTCAATAATCTATTCATATAAAATAAAAAGTAATTATAATAAATTGATAAATTAAACAATGAAAAAAATAAATGTTTCAATTATACGAGTATTCAATTCACTATTTGAGTGTACGACTTTAGCGGCGGTACAGATCAAAGGAGGTGAAAGAATGGCGTCGTTGCTCGGCTCCGCCCCCGGAAGATATTTCGCCGCTAATTAGTGATGTCTCTTTTAAAAAATATAGTTCGAAATATCGATTTTTTAAAGTAACCGATTTTTTGTTTAGTTAGGAATTTATAAAAGTATTAGTTTCTTTGAAGTAAGTAAGTAAGGTAAGAGATTAGTATTAACTCAATAACTAATTGTTTTATATTATAGTTTTATTTGTGTCATATGTTATGAAATACCCAAGCACATGTCCCCTGCAGCAGTTGATAAATGTAAATAATTTTAAGGATTATAACAGTATGGTTCATTCCTATCGAAACAAAAATATAAAAAAAACGATTTTCATTCTTAAGATCGATTTATACGTTTCGATTATTAAATTTATTTATTGGTTAATTGATATGAGATCCCCGTCCCGAGAGCTGCGAAATGCTTACTCGTTACTCGTTAGTTTCCGCGAAGGCTCCTTGGAGGTAACGTGTGTAATTGTTTCATTGCTTTTTTCCGCAAGTAAAGTATATTCAGTGATTAGAATATGTTATTGCTATTATTATTTACCTGGAGCGATCTTTCTTTGCAATCCTAAAGGCACTACTTGCACAGAGACCCACCGTGTTGAGTGCAATAGAAGGACTAGTGAAATATAGAACACCTGATTTCACAACAATGTTATTTAAGTTAGGATTATTCAAGGTATCTAAGGTACATTGACATAATAGACATATTAAAATCAACCTATAACTTACCTTACTTACCTATAACTTCTAAGGTATTTCGAGGTGCGCTGTTGCTGCTCTTCATAGGTCGGTGACCATGGGATACCTATGTATTAAATTATTTTTCAGATTTAATTCATTCATATTTTTACTTTCTCTACTTTAGTGTAGGGAATGAACTTATAGGATTGAAAATAGATTATGGATATAAGAGACGAAGCTTCTTAGCATTCCATGGATTCACCGTGCGGGTGCCGGGCCCATCGCGTTACAAGAAGAGGAGTGCAAATAATGCCTGGGACTTGCAACTCAGGTTTAGGATTAAGGGGCCTCTTTACGATGCGCATACACGCTCACCTTCACTGTTTACGCTCCTCTCCCTACCTAACCAAATATCGTAAAAACCTACTAAAGCCGTCTTTGAAATACGTTCCAGATATGAACTGATGATCGTTCTAGAAAAGCCGTGATCCTTAAATAAATTGTCGAGAGATTTTGATGTTATACCTCTCGCTCCTACTTCTACAGCGTACAAATTAATTATAAATTTATTCCTGATCAGTTCGTTACATAGTTCGTAATACTTGTGTATGTTTGTTTCCCAGGGTACAGTAAGCTCCACAAGTATAACGTACGATTCTATCGTACGATTTCTAATACTTTATCGTGGCGACGCGAGTATTTACCGCTATTAGAAGTACCCTATACCCTACTTGCAAGTGTTTTGCAGTTTCTACTGCCTCCCCACAGATGTTACAAGATTTTTCGGTGGCTTTGCTTCATCTTACTAAGTTAGTTTGATCTGGGAGAGTCATTTGGAATGCATTAAGATAAAATTTTAATAATGCTGGGGACCAATCATGAAGCAGGGTGCGCCATCTTAAAGCTAGTGGAATACAAAAATCTCCTATGGTCATCCATTCATTTTGCAATTCATCAAGGCTCATTGCGTGCAGCCGGTAATTATCGTTATCATGTTGCCGAATAAAGGATTTTACTATTTCTATGTTTTGTTCTTTCCTACATGATCCTAGCCCTGCTTTATTTGTTTGAGCACCTATCATAAATTGTTTATGGAATTAAAGTCGTGAGTCTAGCTCTGCGGCAATTTTATCTTTTGGGAGAGACGTTATAGTATCATCACTCGATTTTGAGATGATATGTCTTTTGGTCACTCTTAGGTGTTTATAGAGTTCCGATGGTTTCTTTAATTTTAATCCAAAATTATATCGGTCTCTAAATAAGGTATAAGAATCCGCTGGATGCGCTAACCCGAGCCATGACTTCAATGTCCTTATGACGCTTGCATCTAATTTCAACTAAAGGGTCTTATTGATATCGTAAAGGAAGAAAGGTCAATTAAGACGTGATGTTAAATAATTATCATATATCCAAGCCTTTTTGATGTTGCTTATTGATTGATTGTCTACCTTTTTTAGATCATTCAAAAAGCTATCGAATATTATACGAGTATCTAACGATGGAGTGCGCCCTTGGTAATAAATTTTTTTACCTAAGAATTTGATTTAATATGGATTCTGTGTATTTATTGTTAAACTTAAAAGATAACCCCATTTCTTTTCGTTTTTAATTAATTTATCTATTAAAATATTGATGACTATGTTAAATATAATTGGAGAAATACAACAACCTTGAAATAAACCTATGTTGTAATTTAATGGTTTGAAATGATTTTCATTTGTGATTATGGAAAATTGTAATTTTGAATAATATGATGCAACCATGTTACTAACTAACGTTGAAAAGTTATACCATCCTAGCGCGAACATCATCAGTTCATGTCGTACCGACCCGAAATCGTTCTCTAACTCTATCCAACATACCGTTATTTGTCTTTCTCTCATCATCTCGGCATCTTTAAGGCTTTCCGATAGTAATGTGTTATGTTGGAGGCATCCAGAAATGCCAAGCAAAAACCCTTTCTAGTGATTAGGCCCGAAATATTTATTATTTATCATAAATTGCGTCATTTTTGTTTGTAAAAAAGAATATTTTTTTTTGATATTGTGTTTGTTAGAGCTATCGGTCTAGTATCCCTAGGATCCGAGACATTGTCGCTTTTGTGAATGAAGACCAAAAGAGCATTTCCGAATGTTTCCGAAATAGATGTTTATGGATCGACGGACATTTTTATAAACTATATAAGGGATACCATCCGGACCTGGTGCTGACCTAGATGGTTTCTTTTTAATTATTTTATTGATATCCTCCAAAGATGGTTTGTTGGCATGAAAATCTAAGGAAGGAAGGAAGGAAGGTTTTCGTTCGTTGGGATCCCCATACAGCCTTTGATTTTTAGGCACTTCGTATGTGCTTTTATAGTAATAAGCCTACCTTTTTCGTTTTTGAAAATGATTTTAGAGTACTTAAAAGGGTTTTTATCAAAGTCTACTCGTCGTCGTGTCGTGTCGTGTTTTGCCCGGTCAAAGCTATCACGATTTTTTGTTATTTGTTGTGATATGCCTTGTATAAATTTAAGAATTGACCTTAATGCCCTAGACAGTTGGTGACTAAGTTGGTTGTTGCCCATGGCTTTGTCCCTACGAAGTTTCTTTATGAGGTCTCTTGTTTTCCTTTTCATTTTCAATTTAAAACCGTTTTCTTTATACTTGTGAGCAAAACGATTCGAAGGTGGATCATTGACGTAGTCAAAAATAGTATTGCAATAGGAATGCTCATTGAATTAGTCAAAAAATGTATTTTGTAGTGTCTCTACTTGCGCGTCGAGTACCTGGTTTGAGCGCGGATGCTCTAACAGCTCCACTATATTTTGGTCGTGTATTTTCCATGTCGATTGTTTAATATTAGGAATGCTAAGATGCGTCCGGATGGTCATGGGCTCCTGGTGTTTCGCATTCAATGGCTCACCATGGGATATATGAGGGTAAACTCTACCCGAAGTGAAAACTGAAGATTTTAGCGGCGATTGCCGCGCTTCAGCACAATTGTGTGTTTTGAGATGTTTAATAAACCAGGCTCGTTTTTTGTAAATTTTCCCGCACGTAAGGCATTTCAATTCCGTTTTCGCGCCGTTTTCGCCGTTAATATCAACCGATGGACAGTTCTTCCGCCCCTCCTCTCGGACTGTCCCAGGAGTATTTTTCTTATTTGAACTTTTGGCTTTGAACGAAATTCCCGGGCTTGGCATGCTAGGCCGTCGCCCTCGGCTGTCTTTCCAGCAATCATCTGCCTTCCCAGCTGCCAGCTGTCTTTCCAGCATCAGCTGTCTTTTCAGCGTCATCCTGTCTCTCCGGGCTGTCAATTAAAATTTAAGTTGAGAGTCATGCAAATATAGGTTTTATAACTACTTACCTAACCTTCTTTGTAAGTTACATTAATTTTTTTAATATTTAACTTAAACGATGATAAAATAAATTGAATTAGTAGAAGCTAAATTATTCAGGTAAATATAATAAAGATAAAGTAGGTATAAATAAAATTGGTATAAAATGGTCTCAAACTTGTTATTATTAAAGTATAACATTTGTTAAGTAAAATCAGAACTAAACGATATAATTAATCTCTTTTTAAAAACTTACCATGAAAATTTCAAATTATTTATTTTTAATCAACTATCATTTCATCCTTGTAAGATTTTCACCCGGAAGTCAACAGAATAAATTCCCCTCAAATATTTAGTGGGAAGTACGGATCTTAGAAATGCAACGTCTCTTCGTCTTTGTATGTTGGCGTCTGCAATCCTGTTAAATCCTGTTAAACCTTCTATATTTGTCAAGAGACGGGTCTACAGTTTAAGCTGGCAGTTTTAGACACTAACAGAATTCTTCTTACATTACAGACCTCTGGCTCAAATGGACGAACAATTTGTGTAAATGATAAAAAGTGTGTTTTTTATTTTTCAATATAAACTATATTTTTATTTTCACTATATTTAAATACATTAACTTCGTATAGAGTAGTATTTATAACATTTCTTTAATAAATTACTTTCAGGAGAGTAACGTTATGTAAATAACTTATTATTACGCACAATAGTCAAGAAAACTTTGCAATACAAACAAATTTAATAATTACTGTAAAAACATGGTTTTCCACCCAGATAGTACATTTTACTATGATTAATGAAACAAGAGCTGCAACAGATAATGTTTCATTGTAGTCCCAACATCGGACGTGCAGGGCGTGCTGGGTAAGAAAGCGTCTCTGCCCTGCGACATTCAGCCGCTCCACTCCGACGACGCAGTGGTCATGGTGCTCTGGTTTAAGGAATCTGACGGGGAGCCCTTGTACAGGTACCGCAGGCATTCAGTAAATGTTTCCGCTTTAAAGGAACGCTTGAGTTAAATCATTTGATCGAGTTAATTTTCTATAACTTTTACTACTTTACTATTATTTTATTTTATATAAGAGACACATACTCGTACTGTCGTACTATACGTCGCATTAATGTAAATTTTACTACAGCTACGACATTCGAGGTCGCCTTCATAGCCAGCCAAAGCTTTGGTCTTCTCCTCTGGTTTTTGGCAATCGCGCATACTTCCGAGGCGGTGCTACTCCGGCGGTGCTCATGGTGGACAACGTGATAGCACTGGACGCAGGCGTCTATAGATGTAGAGTAGACTTCAAAAATTCACCAACTAGGAACCTGAAAGTCAATTTCACTGTTATAAGTAAGTTCCTAACATTATTTTTCATTATATTTTAGACTATTATTTTGTTATTATTAAAACGTGTAAATATTAAAAAATATATTTAATTATAAAACATAAAAGTGTTCTATTATTTTGATTCAAATCACGCCAGAGAAGTCATCAATTATTGTTTTAATTAGCTGCTAAAGATTCTTGTAATAATTGGATGATTCTTAAAGTGATTGTTCAGTTTCCGGTCATAATTGAGAAGCTTTTATAATAAAACTCTCTTTCCGATTACAACCTTTCTTAATGACTTAAAAGTAAAAACTTCCTAACTTAATTTTAAAATTCTAATGAATTCTTTTACAAAATATTATTTGATATTTATTCATCTCAAAATTTCAGTTGGATTCGTTCGCAGTCAGTTTGCAGTTAGAGTTTACGTGTGACGAATAAAGATTGTTAATGTTTTAATGTTAATTCAGTACCGTCGAGTCGACCCACAATATACGACGCGAAGAGAAGAGATCGCACGAAATTAGTTGAACCGTACAATGAAGGATCCAACGTACTGCTCATCTGTGAAGTCGAAGGAGGTGAGTAAAGTAACCTTGCTTCAATAAAGTGAAGATTCCAATAAAATGGGAACTATATTTTCACTTTAGTTTTATTAGTTTTTGACTTGAGTTTTAATCTATATAATATGTATGGTGATATTATATAGATTAACACTTCAGCACTGATTATGGTGAAGTGTATAAACACTAATTACGGTGAAAATATTTAAAAGTTTTATTTGTTTTCGACTCTGACAAAATCAATAATGGTTTTACGTTGTTTCTATCGTATCAATGTTGTCATCGTGTGATTTTTTTATTTCTCCGTTTAAATATATTTGGTAATATCGATAGAAGTCGCTTCACCACACACTTCTGTTCACAAAATTGAAGCTTTATAAAGTCTGATATGAATTGGTTTATTATATTTATGAGCAGAATAATAATAATATCAATAGACTTACAAGTTGTATGACGTCACGAAATATACTCGGAGAATATTAAATCAATGATGATGAATGTAATGAAATGAAATTCAAACCATCTAAAATTTATGTTAGTTTTAATTTCCTATTAAACACACATACCATACTTATATTTACAACGAAGTCGTAAACTATGAGGACCTTCTTTCATCCCTCTCGCATCTCATCGCCAGTCCTCGAACAGTTTGATATCACGATCTGTAGTTGGCGTGAGTTATCGTATCATAATAGTTAGGTGTAGGATGGTAGGTTTATTGTAGGTTTTAATTCAATTTTAACTTAAAGGAAAACAGTTCATAAAAATAGTAAATTGATACATACCTAGGAAAGGATTACGACTGCATACACGTACTTGATTTGAAAAGCAGAATTAAATGAATTCAAATCCAATAAATAATAATCTTGATGGATCGGTTGTTATTGTACCACCTGTACGAGAGTGTCGGTGTCAGCACTAACACTGCTCACGCGCACCCCATTGTCCTGTACTATGATGTAATGTTATATTTAATGAGTTTGGATAATTTGAAAAATACCATTTAATCTTTACATTGGTAACATAAATGGTAATGGTAAATGGTAATGGTAAATGGTAATGGTAACATGGTTGATGATAAAATGTTTGAATTAATCACGATAAAGCCTATTAGAAGCTTAAATGTGATTTTACAAAATTTACAAATTATACTGATAGCAAATTTACTCATTATTAAAATATTTATATTGTTAATGACGTTAAAAGATTATATTAAAATAATACATGCAATAGCATATTTATATAAAATTAAATAAATAAGTGCTTTAAGAAGTCTGAGCTCTCAGAGGAAAACCACGATCTTAATTGAAAATATAACGAACAAATCAAAAACATTATAAAATAACATAATTTATTTGTAATTGTACGCTTATTGTTTTAGAAATATTAAAATTGTAAAAAATAATATAACAATATTCTAAATTATTACAGAGTAAAACGTGTAAATCTAAAACAAAAAAAACATATTCCGAGAACATTATTCTACATATGTGATACAAATTATTATTGTAAGTGTAATCTAATATAGTCTTGTATAAGACTGCGAGCTGTTTACAAACAATTCGTTCCTCAGGGAAACCGAGACCAAAACTGACGTGGTACTTAGAAAATGTCGTCATTGATGATTCCTACGAACAAAGGGAGGACGGTCTGACGGTGAACACGCTGACCTTCCCCAACGTCGGCAGACAGCATCTCAACGCGAGGCTTGTCTGCCAAGCGTCCAACACTAACCTGGCGCCGCCGGAGACTAAGGTCGTCATCCTGGACATCAATCGTAAGTATTCGAAGATCGTGTTGACTGCTTTGTGTGGAGTGAGTGGTTAGAGACTCTCTTCAATTACTCTATTCCTAATCTAATTTCAACAGTTATTAAAATCACAAAATAACCTGTTTAGCACTATATAGCTACACATCATTTAACGATAGTTAAGTTTCAGCGAAAAATTTTCATGACTCATTTAGGTTATGTTAAAAAAAAAATTGAGAAAGTTTTTCGTTACACAGTGAAACCAATAACAGTGAGCATACTCACCAAGGACAAGCAAGTGTCGGCGGATAAAAGATACGAGGTGGAGTGCAGAACGACCGGCTCGCGACCCGACGCCGCCGTCACGTGGTGGAAGAGCAGCAGACAACTCAAACGGATGGCCAAAAACGTACGCTTTTGTCCTTTACGCTATTGTCTCCTTATTAATAGATATATTATATTAATTTATCTTTTGTGCTTAAAAAATACGATAGAATAGATTAATTTATCTTTTGTGCTTAAAAAATACGCTTACTTTCGTATTTAATGAGTTCCTTAACTGTGACACTTATTTTTTTCCCATACAAACTTTTTTATTTTATTAAATAAAACTATTTTTAAGTAGTATTATAAATTTGTATTAATAAATGAATAGCTATTTGACGTAAGCCGTTTAACGCTATTTAATATTCTGATTCCTCGTAGGAAACATTAATGAATACTTTTTATTTAAGTTTGGCATTATGTCTAATTATAAAGTACTAATTTATAAAGTACCTATTTCTTAGATAATAGATAAATATATTAAATTTTTTAATAAATATTAAATTTGATACATTTCTTGGAAACTTAAACTAAACTTCAAAACTAAAATTCAATCAATTACCTATATTTTACCTAATATTTTATTACTAGTAAAAGTAATCAAATTAAGTTTTATAATAAAATACACTACAAAAGCTAATATAAGACAAATTTATAATATATATATATATTGAATAGTTCTCAGAAAACAACGAAACCCTAAGCGTGTTGAGTCTCGTCCCGAGCGTGGAGGACGACGGCAAATATTTGACTTGTCGCGCCGAGAACAAGCGCGTACAGGACTCCGCGATAGAGGACACCTGGAGACTCAATGTGCACTGTAAGTTATTGTGTCTGTGAAATGTTACAATTCTTTACTTAGTCCTTATGTAATAAAACCTCATATGTTAAATTATGTCCTATACAATTTGTTGTTTTCTGTATAAATCAAAAAATATATTCACAAATTGTTGCCTTAAACCTTGAAATAAATGAAAAAGAAATCCTGGTTTTGGTAATATTATTAATTTAATTTAAAACTAGGCATTTTTTAATAAAAATAATGTTAAAAATGTTTGGATTAAATAATTTAAAAATAAAATCACCCGAGCTTGAATATTTTATTCGCGAGCACGTTCAAAAAATATACCCAACACGTAATAACAATATCCAATTGAATTAAAGATTTTTAATACGAGCACGTTTCAAATAGAACAATAAAAACAATATCTGTTGTTTGTTTATTATTTTGTTATATTCAAGATCTGCTTGTTGATCGTAACAGCCGTAGCACCGTCAACTCAGGTCGCCTTTTATATACCTACACTGTTGAAACGCCTGTCGGTTTTGAGAGAGCAATTACTCTTATTGTAAATATTGACTACCTATGCACTTATTTTTTATTGTTGTTCACCGTCATCTTTTACTTTTTTACTTTGTTACAAGTTCTTCTAGAACATTCGTTAATAAATGTCCATCATCCAAACCAGCAGCAAGTTATTTTTTACTAATCTTCCTAACTAATCCTTCACGTGGTCCTATTCGAACCGGATGTTGTTTAAAGAAGAATCAGCTGCTATATTTGAGAAATATTATTTCAAAAGGATTTAAAAGAAGAAATTTTTATGTGGAATTGGAATGTGGATTTATTCAATGGTGTTAAATATTGAACTTAATTTAAATTTACTAATCATAACCCAACACTCAGGTAACATAAATTAGCATAAGCTTATTTTATAAGGTGAGTTTGCCATTATATTATACTATATTGAAATATTGTGTTACATTATTCACTTTACACCTGCAGCATTGTCAAGAAGTGTTAACAATAAAGTTAATACGTACCATTTATTTATACATTATTAGGTACAGTAAGAATTAGCGCTTACATTATTTTAACTATTATAATATTGTGTTTAAGTTAAAACACGTGCCTAGTTTTAAGGTACAGTAAGTTTAAATGCTTACATTATTTTAGCTTAGTTTGTCTTATGAAACAATATTAATTATTGTTAAATAACTTTGCACAGGTATTTATTTGTAACATAATAAAATAAATATATAGTTCTCGTTGGGTATTTCTAGTAGGTTTAGCGGCGAGCGTAGTTAAAATTGTCATATCATTGCGAATTGAGTTTATTTAATCACCCTCAATATATTTTGCGTTGCGTTAAGTTATACAATTAATTAATTTCTACTGTTACAATTATATGCCCTTATAACATAGATACTTGCTACTTATTCTTACAAAATTCTTAAAACAAGTACAAATAAAGCTAGTATTGTGGTTACTTTCATTATACACTGTAAATTTGTGAATGTTAGTACTTATTAAAGATATATGTTTAATATAAATTTGTATTCACTTTACTTACGAAATTTGAGTTGCTTAGCTTGGATTGTGTACCTACCTAATTATAATTTATACTAGCCATAATTACTATAGATTTCTGTTAATCATCATTATTATTTAATTGTTTGTTTAACCTGACTATTGTATAAATTCCAGGTTGACTGCACTCGACTCCCAGAATGACAGAGGAACGAGAATTAATGAAAAAGCGAGGGAGCTTTAAAGGCCGATTAACTACCTTTATTCATTATTTCGATGCCCTAAATGTTAAAACATTGAATGAGTCCGATGTAACTGAGATACAATTACGACTGGGTAAGATTGAATCCTTGTACGAACAATACGATGAGGTACAGGCGCGGTTAGAATGCATCGTCGAAGATGTTCAGGTACAGTTCTCTGAGCGATCCGAGTTTGAGTCGAAGTATTATAAATATTTAGCACAGGCTCAGAGTCTGTTAACTAAGTTTAATAAAGACAATAATTCGACTATTAGTAATAAAGGTACTCATGCTAGTAATCATAAACTTGTTAAGCTGCCTACTATACGATTGCCAAAATTTAGCGGGTCTTATGAAACTTGGTTGGAGTTTCACGACACCTTCACTAGCCTCATTCATTCTAACGATGAAATAGATGAAATTAATAAATTTCATTATTTACGCGCTTCTTTGGAGGGAACTGCTGCCGTGGTAATTCAATCAATCGAATTCTCAGCGAGTAACTATTCAGTGGCTTGGCAGTTATTGTGCGATAGGTTTGACAATAAACGGTTATTAATTCAAAATCACATCTCTGCCTTGTTTAATGTTGAACCGATTGTAAAGGAATCCTCGTTTACTTTAAAACGTCTCATTGATAAATTAAATAAAAACCTGCGAGCGTTAGAATCGCTTGGTGAACCTGTGAAGCACTGGGACACACTTTTAATTTACATTGTTGCACGCAAGTTAGATCAAAAAACATTTCGTGAATGGGAGGAATTCAAGGGACGCAGAGATAAGGACAATCGTATAAAGTTTGAGGATTTCATTAGTTTTATGCATAACCGTGCTGATTTAATTGAAACAATAGAACTGTCGCGAAACAATGTATCCAATCCACTTGTAAGGGGTTCTAAGTTGAAGTCGATGGTGGCTCAAAGTCCCATCATTTCCGACACAGATTTGGTTACGAGAATTTGCCCTAAATGTAAAGGTGACCATAATCTAAACACGTGCCCACAGTTTCTTTGGTTGAGTAACATTGATCGTTTTAAATTGTTGCCAGATTATAAGGTGTGTTATAACTGTTTTCATAAGGGTCATTTTGCTAACCGTTGTAAAAAACCGGGTTGTAAATTATGTAAGCGTAAGCATAATACGCTCATTCATATTTCGGAATCTAAAGATATGTTAAACTTTCGCAACGAAAATACGTTTAATAATGTAACCGATAGACAGTCTTCCTCACCATCATCACCATGTACTAAGAGCGACACAAATAATGTAGTCCTGGCAGCTCACGTCGCATCCTGCGGTGACCCTAAGCAGTGCGAAGTGCTGTTACCAACCGCTTTAATAAATCTGCATGACCGTAATAATCGTGTGCATACTGTTCGCGCCGTTCTTGACAGTGGTAGTACTTCGAGTTTCATAACTGAGAGGTTGTGTAAAAGATTAAATTTAACAACTAGTCAGATAAGTAGGTCAATCTTAGGCATAAATAACGTGAGCTCTCACGTAGGTAAAACATGTCGTGTTACCATGACGTCATTAGATAACAGTTTTTCTGCCGATGTTTATTGTTTTGTTTTACCATTAATTACTACTCAAGTGCCAAATTATCAAATAAACATATCTAATTTAAATATTCCCTCTGAGATTTGTTTAGCTGACCCTATGTTTTATAAGCCCTCTGATGTAGATATCCTAATAGGCGCTGACCTGTTCTGGGACTTATTAGGGTCACACAAAATAAAGTTAGGTGATGGAAAACCTATGCTGTGTGAAACCAGATTAGGTTGGATAGTCTCTGGCACTATCAGTAACAAGCATGTTACATTATTTTCAAAAAATGTATGTTGCAATTTTAGCAATATTGATTCTTCATCTATTAGCGATATGGACGAAATTAGAGCCGATTTATCGCGCTTCTGGCAATTGGAAGAGATACTGATGGAGTCCTCAAATTATTCTCCAGAAGAAAGGAGGTGCGAGGAGCATTTTATTCAAAATACGTCACGCTTAGCGGACGGACGTTTTTGCGTTCGTATACCTCTTAAACAAAGCACTTCTGTTCTTGGTCATTCACTTCAAGGAGCTACCAGGTATTTACTGTCTCTTGAGCGCAGGTTGAAGGCTAATCCTGATCTTCAGAAAATTTACCGCCAATTCATGTCCGAATATGAGTTGTTAGGTCACATGACAGAATGTAAACGTGAGATAAACAACAGTGGTAATTTTATACCGCATCACGGCGTTTTACGCAGATGTAATGCTAATACTAAATTTCGTGCAGTGTTTAATGCAAGTTGCCCTACTTCGTCGGGTGTTACCTTTAATGACATACAGATGGTAGGACCTACCATTCAGGATGATCTGTTGTCTATTCTTCTTCGGTTCAGACAACATAAATACGTCTTAACGGCTGACGTCGAGAAAATGTATAGACAGGTGGTTGTCCATCCAGCTGACAGGTACTTGCAAAAAATACTTTGGCGTGATAATACATCTGAACCTTTTAAGATTTACGCTTTAAATACCGTCACATACGGTACGGCCAGTGCGCCTTTTCTTGCGACGCGATGCCTTAGGCAAATAGGTCTTGACTGTAAGGACAATATGATTGCCAAGATTATCAAACACGACTTCTATGTGGATGACATGCTTACCGGAGGTGACGAACTAAATCAAGTTCAGTCAATTCGTACGGAAGTCACAAAGGCACTCTTGTCAGCGTGTATGCCATTGAGAAAATGGATGTCAAATGAACCAAGCCTGGTGTCAGAATCTGAATCTCTGAAATCTGAAGGATCAGGTAACTTAAATATTGGATGTAATGAGCCCAATAAGTTACTAGGTCTAAGCTGGTATGCTACTTCTGATGAGTTTGGATTTTCCATAGACTCATCGATGACTTGCCATGGTAATACTAAACGGGATTTACTTTCAATCATCGCTCGTATTTTTGATCCTTTAGGGCTGTTATCCCCATGTGTCATTAGAATGAAAATGCTATTGCAACAAATGTGGTTAGACAAGTTATCATGGGATGACACATTGCCGCCTAAAATTAGCGTACATTGGCAAAGCATTGTCAAGGATTTGCATCTTTTAAACAATTTCCGCATTCCTCGCATTATAGTCTGTGATTCATACAAGGAATTAGAGCTTCACATTTTTACGGATGCATCTGAGCGCGCATATGGGGCGTGCGTTTATGTTCGTTCCTTAAATGGTAAGAATGATTGCATGGTTCGTTTGTTAGTGGCTAAAAGTCGAGTAGCACCAATCAGACCCACTACAATACCACGACTAGAATTGTGTGGAGCCTTGATAGGAGCCCGTTTGTATGATAAGGTCATAAACTCGCTTCGAGCAAAAATAAGTCGTGTCTATTGCTGGACCGATTCGACGATAGTGCTGGGTTGGTTACAGATGTTGCCTTGTAAACTTCAGCCATTTGTACGCAACCGCGTTGCTGATATTTTAGAAAAGACAGATACTTGTATATGGAGACACGTTCCAACCTCCATGAACCCGGCAGACCTAATATCTCGTGGTGTCGATATCAGTACTTTACACAGACTTGACTTGTGGTGGTCTGGTCCTGAGTTTTTAATGGACGACGTGTCTCGTTGGCCTTCTCAAGTCAAGCATTTTGAGCACTTACCAGAAACTCGACCTGATGTTTCGTTAGGCGCTGTCATTGACATCGGTACATTGCGTGGTGGATTGGTTCAGTTTGAGCGTTTTTCTAACTATTTACGTCTCGTTCGTTCCGTAGCCTATGTATTGCGGTTTGTTACATTTTGCAAAAAACAATTACCAGCTCATAAGTTTTTATCAGAAGATGAATTAAAGGATGCATTAAATTTAATTATTTTGAAATGTCAAAACGAATCCTTTTCAGAATATAATTTATTGATTAAAAAACAAGGTTTACCAAAAAGTAGTCCTCTCTTAAAGTTTAATGTTTATTTAGACGAAAATAATTTAATGCGTGTTGGAGGACGTCTTGACAATTCCAATTTTCCTTATAATAAAAAGCACCCATTATTGTTACAGTCCACTCATCATTTCACGAAAATATTATTTGATCACGAGCATAAAAAATTAATGCATGCTGGTCCACAGTTATTGTTAGCTTCAATTAGAGAAAACTATTGGCCAATAGGTGGTCGCAATTTAGCGAAGGCTTGTTATCATAAATGTGTGCGGTGTCATCGAATGAAAGGTAGGGTTGTTACTCCTTTAATGGGTAACTTACCACGGGAGCGCGTCCGTCCAGGTGGTCATCCCTTTGAAACAACCGGAATAGATTACGCCGGCCCTATGATGTGCGCTAGTCGCCAAGGTCGCGGATGTAGGTTAGTTAAGGTGTATATAGCAATTTTTATTTGCTTCACCACCAAGGCTATTCATTTGGAGCTTGTGGGTGACTTAACATGTAAAACCTTTTTACTAGCATTATATAGATTTATTTCGCGGAGGGGAAGACCGACTGATATTTATTCTGACAACGGTACCTCATTTGTTGGTGCGTACAATGAGCTTTCAAAATTCTTAAAAACTAGTAGCGATTCTTTGAGTGAAAGTATGGCCAACGATGGAATAAAGTTCCATTTCATTCCCGCATATACTCCTCATTTTGGCGGTCTCTGGGAGGCGGGTGTTAAGTCAACAAAGTATCATCTTCAACGAGTGTTGGGAAATTGTAATTTGACGTACGAGCAATTTAACACCATTTTAATTCAAATCGAAGCAATTTTAAACTCTCGTCCACTAACACCGCTATCTTCAGATCCTGCTGACTACACGCCGTTGACTCCAGGTCATTTCCTCATCGGTCGTCCGCTTACTTCCATATCACAGCCAAATTATGAAGATAACTCCACCAGTCAATTAACTCGTTTTCAAAGAATTGAGCAACTACGCCAACATTTCTGGTCGAGATGGAATAAGGAGTATGTTGCTGAATTGCAACAACGCATTAAGTGGCGTTCCTGTAGGGACATGATACAGCTTAATTCTTTGGTGGTGATAAAGGAAGAAAATCTACCACCTCTGAAATGGAAATTGGGACGAATTGTTGCAGTCCATCCGGGGACCGATGGAGTTGTTCGTGTTGCTGATATACAGACGTCAACGGGAGTACTAAGAAGAGCATTTAACAGAATCTGCCCGTTACCAGTAGTGAGTCCTAGTTGAAAGTTCCGCTTTCAACGCCCGGGGGCATGTTGAAACGCCTGTCGGTTTTGAGAGAGCAATTACTCTTATTGTAAATATTGACTACCTATGCACTTATTTTTTATTGTTGTTCACCGTCATCTTTTACTTTTTTACTTTGTTACAAGTTCTTCTAGAACATTCGTTAATAAATGTCCATCATCCAAACCAGCAGCAAGTTATTTTTTACTAATCTTCCTAACTAATCCTTCACGTGCCTTCACGTGTATTTTATAATCGCTTTACAAGTTTTTTTTTATGTTGTAGGAGGGCAAACGAGCTTGCGGGTCACTGTTAATGAGTGATCACCGCCGCCCATGAACTCTTGCAACATCCGAGGATTCATAAGGGCGTTGTCGACCTTGGAGAAAGGAATGTATGCCTTATTTGAAGGTACCCATGTCGTATCGGTCTGGAAATACCGCCGAAGAAAGTTCGTTCCACATTTGAGTGGTACGTGGGAAAAAAGTCCTTGAAAACCGCACAGTTGAAGATCGCCACGCGTCCAGGTGGTATGGATGATAAAGGAGGCGATGGCGAGCTGTGCGGTAGTGAAATTCGGCGGTAGGCATCAGATCGAATAGTTCTTCGGAACACTCTCCGTTGTAAATGCGGTAGAAGACGCACAAAGAAGCCACGTCTCTACGCAATGCCAAAGAGTCCAGCCGTTCGCAGAGCACTGCGTCCCCGACAATGCGAACGGCTCTCTGTTGTACGCGGTCAAATGGTAGAAGCTGATATTGGGGTGATCCGGACCGGAGATGAGAACAGTACCCCATGTGTGGCCGGACCTGCGCCTTATAGAGCACAAGTCTTGGGCCAGGTTTGAAATACTGCCTCGCTCTATTGATCACTCCCAATTTCATCGAGGCCAACTTGGCCTTGCTCTCCAGATGACCACGAAACCGACAATCGCTCGAAATGTCGAGACCCAGTATCCTGATACTTAGCGAGGCAATAAGAGGAGTGCTCTCGAAGTGCGGTGATACGACAAATGGGCTTTTCTTAGTGGTAAACGCGCAAACTTGTGTCTTTAGGGGATTGAACTGAACGTGGTTCAGTTCACCCCACTCAGAGACCATCCCCAAGAAAGTCTCTATAAAAGACACAAGTTTCTTTTGGCACTCGTCGATGTTTTCCCGAGAGAGACCTGCACAGCCGGAATATATAGCATCCCCAGTGCTGTCATTCGCATAAAAATGTATGTTGGAGATATCCAACATATCATTGATGTGCAGGAGGAACAGAGTTGGGGATAGCACGCAGCCTTGGGGTACACCAGCGTTCACGGGCTTGGGGTCCGAGCAAAAACCATCGAGAACGACCTGTATGCTCCGCCCAGTGAGGAAGCTGGTGATCCACTTGCATAAACTCTCGGGAAGCCCATAGGAAGGTAGCTTCGAAAGAAGCCTCTTGTGCCATAAACGATCAAAGGCTTTCGCCATATCCAGACTAACTGCCAGACCCTCTCTCTTGCTTTCAATAACCGTTGCCCAACGGTGAGTAAGGTATAACAGAAGGTCACAAGCTGATCGACCATGGCGAAAGCCATACTGTCGCTCATTGATCAACTGGTACGTTAGGTTAGGTTGGTAGGTTAGGTTAGGTCGGTTTATGATAATCTCCATTATTTTGGAGAGAAGGGAGGTAATGGCGATAGGTCTGTAGTTAGCTGGGTCCGAGCTATCAGCTTTTTTAGGGATCGGATGGACAAGGGCACACTTCCATGAGACCGGGACTACGCCTTTAAGGTAGGAGTGCCGAAATAGACGCTTTAGCACTGGAGTCAGCTCAGGGGCACACGTTCGTCAAGCACCAATGGAGAAATGCCATCTGGCCCACTCGACTTATGAACGTCCAAGGAAAATAGAGTCTGCCTGATAGTTTTTTTGCCGAAAAACTATTTCCGGCATTGAGTTCTGACACCGCGGGATGATAGGCGGTGTCTTCCTCTGGTCTTCCAAAGTCGAGTTGTAGGCGAAAAGAGTGCCCAAGAGATCGGCTTTCTCTTTTGTCGTGTGGGCTGGAGAGTCATTCCCCATGTGCAACGGCGGTAGGGACGGCTGGCTAAAGTTGCCCAGAGTGGCCTTTGAAAGCGCCCAGAATTTGCGCGTGCCAGGCGGGTACTCTGTCAACTGATCCCCAATTTTGACGACATACTTGAACTTTGCTCTAGCGATTTGCCGTTTGAAGAATCTGGAGGCACGGAGACGGAGGACGGAGGCACGGAAGCACTGTATTTCCTCTTCAGAACTCTAGTCTAGTTTAGTCTAGAGTTCGGATCTTTAGTGATTAACGCTTTGGCCCAAGCTTGATAAGCCTGCCGTTTGCCAGCTGCTGCAGCCCTAACAGACGCATCAAACCAAGGCCGAGATCTGCCACCAAGTGGTACCACAGAGCTTGGTACAAAAACTTCCATGCCCTGAAGTATCACATCAGCTACAGCCGCAGCGCAGTCACTAGGATCGTTGGAAGGGAAACAAATCGGCCCCCATGGGTAGGATGCAAATAGAACAGCATTCCATCCCAATCCGCTGACTTGTAGTGCCAAACGCGTCGAGTCGCAGTTGTTGTGCGAGCTGAACGTTGAATGGGCACTACACTCCGTACCAGACAATAATTCGAGGACCATAACGGAGCCTCGACAGTGACCTGGTACTTTCCGGGATGTGTAGTCAGCAGAAGATCCAACAAAAAGGGCATATGGCTGTCCACGTCCGGTAGACGAGTGTGCGTCTTGACCAATTGGGACAGACCATTTGTCAGAGCAAAGTCAAACACAGATCTCCCCGCGTAGTTGGTGGCACGCGACCCTAACCAATCGGCATGGTGCGCATTGAAGTCCCCGAGGACTACGACTTCAGCGGAGGGAGTCTGTGAAAGCAGATCGTCAATTTTCGTCTGAACATGGCCCAAGAGTTGATCCGTTTCTGTATTACCACTATGGGACCTGTAGAGGCACGCGTAGACAGAGTCTGGCATTTTCGTCCATGTCCACGCGCAGCCAGAGTACAGACAGGTCCCGACCTTCAAAAACCTGAAGGCGACGGTAGCAGATATCCTCCCCTACGAACACAGATACCCCGGTGTGTGGTATAAAATGGTGTTCTAGTTTATACCCGGGGTATGACAGGTACGCTGTGTCGCTAGGTTGAGATATCTGCGTCGCCGTCAGAAACAACAAGTTCGGCTGCGCCGTCTCTAGATGATAGTGGACGGCGTTCAAGTTGGAATGAAGTCCCCGGATGTTGCAAAAGTCCACATTTAGAGTGGGTCGGGGTGCCGCTGCATTGACTCGTCGTTTGCCCTCAAACAACACAAAAGGCGATACTTTGCCCGCCCCAGATACGACGGGCAACCCGAGCAAAATCCGAGAATCATTTCCCCGATATTGCTCGGGGAGGGGGTCCCCGGCTTCATCAAAGCCCTCCTGGGGTATTTTTTTTTTGGGCATCGCTTTCAGTCTTCTGTGAGAGGGTGGTCCTTCCCCGGTCGAGCCAGCCCAATACGAGCTGCAGTCAGATAACTGCAGCTAGGCTCTACCACCTACAAAATTTTTATTTCCTAATTGTTATTTTTCGTACTAATCTTGTATAACTGTCTGTTGATTGTACATTATTTATTAAGTTTTGTTTTCCTGTACTGTGGCGGTGGCTGTGGTTTCACAGAGTTCTTTAAAAGTATCCCTGGCTGTAATGTCGTCAATAAGTACGTGTGGGACATACTGGTTGTTTAATTGTATTGTGTGCATTTCCATATTCACCAACTGATTCGGACAAACAAAACATAGACATATATACTCAAAATCTGACATTGTATAATTTGACATACCGTCATAGCGACGCTTTTTTTTTATTTTGACATAAAAAAATTTAATTATAATAGTTTTAGAATAACAAAAGGTACAATATATCTGCCTCTGTATTATAAAAACAAATTGCTATTTTAGTAGCATTTAATGTAAAAAACTTCGTTATGAGGGATATAACGAAAAATAACATTAATCACAATAATATAACTGTGATAGAAAATAATCGTTCCACTGAATAATAGAACAAAGCCTAAGCTGTTCAATATTATCCATCAAAATATACAAGGCTTAGGTGGCAAGGAATCGGAAGTGGAACTTTTTGTTAAAAAATTCAATATTAGTTTATTGTGCATTACCGTTTACTTGTGGTCAAAGAGCACTAATATTATAAATATCGAAAATTATTGATTATCAAGTTCGTTCTGTAGAGAGAAAGCTATTCGCCGTGGCTCATTTATCTTAGCTCGACTTAAAATAGATGTCACAGTTTGTGTATAGCAGTGGGATCATGGAGTGATCAATATTATTTCACCAAAGGCAAATCAACGACTGATACGGGTGCCACGCTTCTTAAGCTCATTTACGACGCATGGGAGAAGTCGCAGAATGCAATTGGGGTGTTTTTTTCGATTTGTCCAAAGCCTTTGATTGCGTGGACCATCGGACGTTGCTATGCAAACTTAACCACTACGGTGTAAATGGCGCTGCGCTTGATTTTATTGCGTTTTACCTGAATCAAAATTTCAAATCAATTTCAAAATCAATTTTTAAAGTTGAGCGTGATAGGATTAATTATGACGAAGTAAACAGTACTTTGTCACAAGTTCTTCATTGGTTCGAAATTAATAATTTAGTCTTAAATGCTAAGAAAACTAAATGCATAGAATTTACACTTCCTAATGTAAAAAGTAACAATTTTAACTTGCTCCTTAACAATGAAGTGTTAGAATTGATTGACTCAACAAATTTCTTAGGTATAACTTTAGACAAAAAGTTCCAGCACCCCCATCTCTCATCTCTCGTAGTCAAACTCAGCTCCGCCGTCTTTGCAATTAGAAAAGTCAGACAATTAACGGACGTTAATATGGCTCGACTTGTTTATTTTAGTTACTTTCATAGTATTTTATTTTATGGTATTTTATTATGTGGCAGTGCTGCCGAAATTAATTCTATATTTATTTTACAAAAAAAAAGAGCTGTGCGGGCTATTTATAACTTAAAAGCTAGAGATTTTCTAAGAGATGTTTTTAAAGAAATAGGTATTCTTACAGTCGCTTCGCAATACATATTTAGTATCATATTATATATACGCCAAAATTTAAATAGTTATATAAAAAACAGTGACAGACACGCGATAAATACGAGAAATATAAACAAACTCGTGACGCCAAAATTTCGTCTTTAAAGTTAAAAAATTCTTTATGGGTTTGAGTATACGCATATATAATAAAGTTCCACAAGATATCTTAGACCTGCCATTTCTTAGTTTTAAGTCTGAAATCAAAAGTTTATTATTAAATAAATCTTATTGAGCGAAGCGAACGAAGTGAGCGGAGCGTTTTACTGGAGACTTTTTGCATTCTTTGTCACGAATTGGCTCAAAAACTACTTGACGGAAAATTATGAAACTTTGCAAACAAAAAGACACACATTATGTGATGGTTTTTAAAAAAAAAATTTGAAAAATGTCAAAAAAAAAAAATTTTTTTTTTTAATGTCTTGTCAAAAAACTGATATCCCATTGAAGTCAATGGGAAACGATGAGTGAATACACTGGGATCGCTTCGCTCAATATGCAAACGGCACCCGAGATTTCATGAGCGCAGCGAGTCGAAATTGAGGGTTTGTTGGCGCCCCTAGTTATAACGTTCAAGAGTTTTTAGTGGATCGAAATATGTGGAACTTAAGTTGTTGAACAATTTGCAGGATTTATATTATAATGTACATCCCCTAAGATTGTTATATTTGTTTTGAAAAAAGCAACTGTTGAGTTTCTGGCCGGCTCTTCTCAATAGAGCAGCATTCCGAGTCGGTGGTAACTTACTTACGGACTGATTACACTGACCTTTTTTTGTATTGTAATAATTGACGTTTCAAAAGTGCGTGTGAATGCCTACTTGAATAAAGATATTTTGAATTTGAATTTGAATTTAAGCACGAAGGGCTTTCTTTTGAAAGGCTTGCAGCGCAAACTGTTAACAAGGTTTGATTAATACTATAACATTAAAAAAAAAATTTAACGATAATATCCTGTCTGATGTTAAGTACTAAATACACTATGTTAAAAACTCAGAGGTCATCTTAAGTCCTTAAGGTTTAGTTCATTACACAAATTTCAAAGAAGCTGTAATTCAAGCCAAAGAAGACCTAAAATATCTCAATGAATTTCGAAAAGATAAATAACAGTAATTTTATTACAATAATGATATTTATGTAATTACGTTGTATTTCTCAATCATTATAATTGAATAGTTTAACTTCCACAGCGCCGGGCCTCGGGAGCGTTGAATCACTTTTGCGAAATGTAATTAATGTCAAAGCTTAAGTAATAAAACTTCGCACTATGATATTTTTTTATTGAATTAGTTTTGACAAAACACTGGCAGTTAAGTAATTTAATTTATTATTTTAAAGTGTATCCAGTTCATCAACAATTGAAACCCAGATAGATATAAAAGGAACTCTTCAGTATCATTATGTTTTTGTTACAGATGTTCCAATAGTAGACCTCAAGATGGGTTCAAATCTAAACCCCGATGAAATAAAGGAGGGCGACGACGTTTACTTCGAATGCTCTGTTACAGCTAACCCTAAGACACATCGGCTCGTTTGGTTTCACGATGTAAGTAGAACAGTATATCAGGCCAACTTTAGCTTTATAACTTTAAATGATAAGAGCTAGATTGCGTCGACGCTTTTAATAAAAATATTTATACCGAATGTTATCGGTACAAATTTTATGTTAAAATGATGGATCCGCTAACTTACTCATGTTCTAAATCTAAAGTTTCAAACGTTCCAGATCCTGGCACGTCTTTAGAAAAGTATTATTAGAATCATTAAAATGCTCATAATCAAATAGTACGATACGTAATACAGAACGACGAGATCTACCACAACGAAGGCGCGGGCGTGATCCTGAGCGCGCAGAGCTTGGTGCTGCAGAGCGTGACGCGCGCTGCGGCGGGAGACTACACCTGCATGGCCGCCAACGCCGAGGGCAAGGGCTCCAGCAACCCCGTCTCCTTGCTAGTGCGGTGTAAGTATTCTTACGTTTTAAATATTGTTAAGAGACTCCATTATTTTCGACGTACGTGTCTGTTTTTGTTTTATTATTTAAAGTATATTTTTTTGTGACATTATAGATATTTAATGAACGTGCAATTTGTTTAAACCTATATTTTTTCTTTTCGAAGTTGAACCTTCGGGATCGTTAGAATTAAATGTGTTAGTTCCTATGACGTGTGATTGTAATGTTGGCTGTCCTCCAGCAGAGCACATTCACCACAGGACATTGTATGTTCCATACACTATGAACGAGAATTAATAAAAATAATAATAATATTTTTATTGCAATTCTACTTTTATTTTATTAAATAATAAATAATTAGAAACGTATAAATCAAAATAATGTAACTCTTTTTATTTTAAAAAATAATACAAAGTATTTATTTGTCCCAAAATATAATATTAGTTTGATCGACAAACTAATTTCAGTCGAAGTCAAACATAAATATTTGTATAACGTTTTAACATTCGTATAACTCAATCGTACTTCAGTGGTGGTGAAGGTTTTACTATATTTATTATAATAAACCTTTCTCTCGCGAAACGATAGATCTTCATTTGCACTTAATATTGTTCTTGTTACGTTCTGTGGTTGGCAAAACTATATTTATTTTAAATTTAGATAAAAATCAATATCGAATCATAAAAAGAAACTTAGCACAGATGCAGCACCTAAATCGACTGACGTGCTCCTGTTCCAACAGCGAACGCGGCCTCGAGGGTCTCCTTGACATTGGCAAAAAAAAATAACAGGAAGGTCTATAACAAGTTTCAATTTCTATTTGATTATTTAAAGTAATGTAAAATCGTCGAGATTTTCTTTTTCACAGTCTAAAGACTACTCAATTTAATTATAAAATAATTCGCGAAAATGTTTTGTATAATGACGTCTTTACGGTGCACTTGCCAATAGTGACACTATCAGCTGTTGGAATTTAGAGGTAAGCACAACGCTTGTACAATGTTACTTCACTCTGAGAAGACGACCTGGGAAGGTGGAAGCGAAATATTTAGAATCGTCATCTTGTTAAAATAGGTGCATTAAATTTGATCTATTTAACATTCAAATTTGATTTGAAGGCGCGTTAAACAAACATAGTGAATTTAATATTCATTTCATTTGTAATCATGTTTGCGTGTTAATGTTATTATTATTTATGTAATTGTTTCAAAGTTTCCCGATCGCTGCTGCAGTTTAGCTAACCTTTGTATGGGCTTAAACTTGAAAGAAAGTAACGTACAAAATAAATTGTATACCTATTTGTTATACAAATTCTTCAACGAAATAAAAAAAAATATCCCTTCAATATTTCTTTATTTAAACCTTTAGTTATACCGGGGTAACCGTACACAATAACAGCTTTATGAGTGTCACTGAACAGTGATGGTATCATATGGATCGTAATTGAATTCTTGTTTTTATTTCTTCCAGCTGTTGTTCGAACTTCAATTTCAGATTCTAATTGGGTTACGTCACTTTGTTATTTTCCCTTATTTGGCTGTTCTATTAACTTGTGCTCGCGGCGGCGGACACGGCAGCAGTAATCTCATGAGACTATCTGTGGTCGGTGACTCGTTACAGCTAAAACTTTTGGGTTTTAAAATGTAATTTTTTATTAATAATTTTTTATTTGTACAATATTTTTTAATGAATTTATATACATATACAATCCAAAGGCTTTAATATCCGTTCGCTTGTTATAGCTTATTGTAGATTGGTAGGAAGGTCTGTAGTGACGCTGTACTAAATTAAAGTATAATTTGTATTATAAGAAAAAAAACAATGAGATAATTTGATATATTCATTTTTGACGGCTTATGTTTTGTACGTGAAACTTTAATATCAGTAGAGAGTTGAATGAATTTAGAAAAATAACGCAGGAGTCGATATTATTTATCCAGAAGTTCCAGTAATAAAGACATTGTTGTGGAAAAGTTTTAGTAGTCAACAGTAAGAAAATTTTGAAAGTTTGAGGAAATGTTTACGCATTACAGGCATGCCTTCGTCGATTGACTTATTGAAAAGCGCGGTTTAAGAAAAGTATATATGTGATCGCAAGTTCTTCTACATGGGTGCAGTGCGGAAATCGACCTGTAAGGTACTAGAAAGGCTGTTAGAGTTCAGAGATTGGATAATTGATTAAATACAATATTTTCTTAAACTTTAACAGTAGTTACAAAATGGATATCTTCCGAAATTGATAGGGTTATTGGATTTAAGATTGTGTCGAAGGACTCGTGAAAAAAAAAGGGTTGTTAAAAAGAAGTTGAGGAATTTTGTTTTAACATTCAATAAAATGTAATATTATTATAATAACAAACTATGTTTGCTATAGATAATATTTCTTAAACAAATTCCTTTGAATATTTATTTTGGTCTGAAAAGTACTTCAATAAAATTATTGTTGAATATTTTTTAGACTTATCAAGTTAATTCAATAGTTTCCATTTATTTAGGCGTAAGCCATTGATCTCCTATTATAGAATTATTCCACAATTGGTATAAAATAACCTAAAATAAAATTAAATAAAATTTTTTTTCAAGAAATTTCAAATGGTTCAGGATAAATTGTTATTTTGTTTTAATAATGTTTCCTAATAGTTTCTGCAATTTTAATGTGTTGTTTTTTAATATATATATATATATATATATATACTGTTCAAACTTCTTAACGTTGAGTGTAAAACTAAATAGTTAATTAAATTGTTGTTTATTGAAATCATCGTAACTTTTAAATGTATATTTTGTTGCAGATGCTCCAATATGTGCAGAGAGAAGGGATAACGAACTATTTGGCGCTCTGAAGCAGGAAACAGTGTCTCTTCATTGCTCAGTCGACGCCAATCCCGCATTGGTTTCTTTCCATTGGACTTTCAATAACTCTGGAGAACAGACCGAACTACCACCGAGGTAAAAAATCATAAGATTTTAATAAAAATAATATTTTTATATTCGTTGCTTTAAGGTTTATATATATAAGAGTACGTTCGCGCATTAGTAAAACAGCAGTACCCGCCCTTCCTATCTACAGGTTGTACAACAGTCATGGTCATACGTCGACCCTGAACTACACGCCGACTACAGACATGGAGTACGGCACTTTGGCGTGTTATGGAGAAAATGCTGTCGGCCAGCAGAAGGCACCGTGCATCTTCCAGCTCGTGGCTGCGGGTGAGATCATTATTTGAAATATCAAAATTATAATTATATCTATGAAAATAAAATACTCTTTCTTAAATGAGAAAAGTAACGCCATCCAAGGAATACGTTCCCCAGGTCGACCGTTTCATCTTCAAAACTGTACAGTTGCCAATCAAAGTCTGGACTCTCTACATATGGAATGCGTTGAAAACTTCGACGGCGGTCTCCCACAGACTTTTCTTATGGAATTACTGGAGCTTCCATCTCTTACGGTAATATTATTTTATCTGTTATATTTTTTGGATGAGATCGTTAATGTTAAATGAAGTTCATTAAAATCCAGCCAGTAACAGAACGCGAATAAGAATCATTTAAGTATTGAACATTAATGAAATCATAAAATGATACATGCGCTCACTTGTCCTGTGATAAAAATATTCGTGTGGATAATTCATAAAACAAGAACGTTTGTTTAATATTCATAATAATGTATTTTATACTTTCACTTAATATTTCTTAAAGTTTTTTTGGTCTCTTTCACAAATATCCCCACTTCAGGTGAAATACAATATCTCTAGTAACCGAACGCCGCCATATTTTGAAGTGCGCGGGCTGGCTCCCGGCGTCAGTTATAGGATCGACCTGTACGCCGTTAACGCCAAAGGGAGAAGTGACGTCACCACCATCGAGACCGTAACTTTGAAAGGACAGGCTAAATTTACTGGTGAGTGATTTCCGAACGATCACACGAAAATTTACCACTTAATAAATCCATTAGTCGTATTGCCGCGCTTCGAGACCATTCCCCTTAACGACTCGCCAAGTATCAGAATATTGGGCCTCGGAATTTCGATCGACTGTCGGTTTCGTAGTCACCTGGGTGATCAAGAGCGAGGCAGTATAATAAGTCTGGTCAAAGACTTGCTCCTTTTAGAGCAAAAGTCCGGGCGTACATGTAGTATCTACTGTTTCCATTTCTAGTCCGGATCACCCAATATCAGCTTCTGCCTATTGGCCGCGTACAACTGAGAGGTGTACGGATTGTCTGGGGTCCCGATTCTCCTTGAACGGCTGTATTCGTCGGCATAATGTAGGAACGTAGCTACTTTGTGCGTCTTTTACTGCATTTACAAGGAGTGTTCCGAACAGATATTTGATATCATACCCTTTTTTCATAATCGCTCTTCGTATCAATTTTCAAGGAGTCTCCTTCCATATACCACAAAGATGTGAATTGGATGTCGGATCAATCAAACCTGGGTACTTTTAAAATAGGCGTACATTTCCACCTCCGAGGCTCCACGCTCTAGCGACTCCCTGATGTTGCAAGTGTTTGTGGGTCACGGCGATGACTTATCATAGGTGACCCACACGCCAGGTTGCCCTTCTCTCATATTAAAAATACGTGTCATAGTTAAAAGTAGGGATTTAAACCATTTAGTATTAAATTATATATAAAACTGTTATTTGATTTGTCAGTTTCGATTTACGAACCCATTTTAGTCGGATAACAAATTATAGGGCTTTATTTACTATTCCACACTCGTGGACTGAGCGACTGAGGGACTGAGTGACTTCACTCACGTTTTACAGATAAATATATTGTTTTTATTTTTCGATATATAGAGAGGTTTGTATGAGGTTGAGGATACTCTCTTAGATGGGTGTACTGAATTACCCGACTTGGATTACTTCGTACGGCGTTGCGAGACTTGTCTATTTTTTACATGATATGTTTTTGATGACACTTATTTTAGATACTTCTATTTAACGTCGTTTAGTAAACAAGAATACATCGATTTGACTAGGATTTTGTTTTGTTGATTTGTATTTTTTTGCACAAATGTATGTACATACTGGTTTTATCAGTTTTAGATTGTTTAATTAATATTAATTTATCATATTTACTTCAAAATAACATTTACCACCTTTCATTGTACATATTTAGGAGGAGGAGTCATGCAGGAGTCTGCAATTTGCTTAATCGAGTACTGCATATTTATTGTTATAACCTAAGTTAAATTTAGAATAGTTGTCATTGTTTGAAGCATGATATGTATATACATTCAGACACAAGTACCTTTAATACAAATACATAATAATTACTTTTGTTTGCTATTACGCCACATTTATCTATAGATAATTGTGGCACCGACATGTGTTGATTAAACGAGAAAGGGGCAATTAAAGTCAGATTAAACTTTACATTTCTCGGACCAAGTTTAGACGAGCCGTTGGGAAATTCATTTCAGGACCTATTGGACAATACTAGAAGGCAAATAACAGATTCGAGACTCACAATCTTCGCAATTACAATAACTATAGATAACATTTTACTGATTCATTATATACAAAACAATTTCAATTATAAATATGAAATAATGTTTATAATTCAAAGTTAAATTAATTATATTTACTTAAAAAAATAAACTCTATCAGTTTATTTTGATTATTTTAAACTAAATCAAGATCCCAAACATAAGTTAATAAGAATTAAGGTTATTACTTAATATCTTTGGTATTGATTCTGTACGAAATTTGCTTGAATATTCTGTCATTACTAAAGACAAGTTTCATGCTTTTTAATGTTGCCTGATTTAATCTAAAATGTATATTTTATCTACAACAGGTGAAAGCAACTCTTTAGGCATGTCGCCAGTGTTAGCTACCATCACGGCGGTGTCGGCGCTGCTGGCGATGACCGCGTGCGGCGTGCTCGCGGCCCTCTACAGGCGCCACGTCAACAGACGACGACATCTACCGGCCAAACATGCACCTTTAAGGTATTCCTGCTTTATTGGTTTTCTCAGAGCAGGCCGCGTTTGGAATCCTTGTATCCTTAATATTAAGTGGGAGAGTGCCTTTTCAGAAGGGCTTATTTCGTTAAGTGTGATATCAAAATAGTCCCTCCTGTCACTCCCATTTGACGTACACAAGGGATCACCGGTATTGATTCAAAGTGGAAAAGATATCAAAAATAAATAAATTCCGATTAGTTAGTTTAATTTAATTATCGAATGCTTTACTGGTATCCTATTAATTAAATTCGTTTTTATTTATTTATTAGTTTTATAGTTTTTTATTTTGTATTTTACACACCTTTTTAATTAAGTTTTTCTATTTTATGTCATGACAAAATATTGATATGTTATTTTATTCTTCTTAAAAACTTTCCGTTGCAAGTTGAGCTCACACGGCACTCGATTGTAACATATCAAATACAAATGTATAACGTGGAACATATAATAAAAAGTAATCATTTTTATAAATATTTTCGAACCTTTAAAAGTATACGGCGCTTATTTAGTTCGGAATAAATCAATTTATTATGAAGTTATTTCGTCTGTATAGTGAAGCGATGTATGCAGAAAGAAGTGGACAGTGCAGTACGCCGGTGAAGGCCGAGGTTCGACCTGCTCCAGATCCCGACCCGGCGGATGACGCCGATCCCGATATCATACCGAATTTATACGGTTAGTATGATTTTAAAATTACGTTTAAACAATCTCTTTATACTCGTATTAAGTTTGTCTAAATATTTAATCAATCTAGAGACCAGTGCGACGGAAATGCTTTCAGAAGACACGGTTTTACGTAGTCTCCCGAAGATTTGTGTTGCTAAACTTTAAAAGAATATGTAGATAAATCTATAGACATCGTTGATGGTTGTCGGATTTCATATCATATAATTTAGTCTATGCTTTCTGGTTTGACCTGAACAAAATGTCGTTTATCAGATAGTTTTTTAAATCTCATGGCGTAGATCGCCGGCCGGTGTCCAACGGCTACATGAGCCTGCAGCGGCCCGCGGCGGGCGAGGACGGCCGCGCGCGTCCCGACGCCGACGGCTACTTCGCAGACTGCGGGAAGAAGGATTATAGGATACCTGTTACTAATGTAAGTCCATAATTACTTTAGAAATATAGTTCTCTTAAATGTGTATTATTATATTTACTATTTTAAAAGGAAAAATAATCATAATAGATATTAAGATGTATGTGTACCTAATATAATATAATATGTAAATAATTTATAATATTGAATGATAAATAAAAGTTAAGAGTTATATAGGAATAGATCACCAGGTGTTATATAGAAGTTATGTTTCTATTCGTCGTATAGTTCGTACGTACTTCACTTTAATATACACTAAAACAATCTTTTGTGAAAGTGTATATGAGAATTTCTGATGTGACAATACTATAAAGTTACACTATGAGTGATAAGAAGTGAGTATATTATAAAAATAAAAAAATGTCAAGGTGTTTTATTAAGGAAGGGAATTCAAAAGTACATTTAAGTCGATGTACGAGTATGTATAAAAGTAAAACCCACTTATTGAACTACTTAACAAGTACCGACTGTGGAGATTCAAGTTCCCTAACTTTAAAAAGCGAATAAAAATTTTCTCCGCCGGTATGAAAGAGTTCGGACAATAACTCCCGGTAGAAAAAGTATCTGGGTTTTCACTAACAATACGCAGTTACGCGGACTATCTAGCGTGTTTTCATCCACAATGAAGTGATCTTTGTGCGGAACACAATGGTAACCTAAATACAATATATTCTATGCTCATTTATTCAGAAAGAGAGCGTAGAGCAGGTCAACGTTGAGTTTACTGAAGTCACAATTAGTGTTTGTGGGCCGAGCGGTTAAATGACTTGCACCTTTTCCAACCACGTTTGCACGTTTTTGAAACAGGACCTTTTAATGATATCACACTCCTATAATTAATTTTTTGTTACTTTTTCAGTGCAGTTTGTGGTTTTATGTATTGATTTGGGTATCATAAAATACAATGACATTTTCGTAGAAGTTGTGCAAAGTATTAGGATATTTTAACACGATGTAAGATTCATTGGGCACCATAAAGTTAAGCGTGATCTGAAATACACGCTTATTAGAAGACTACTTCCCGCGGGATAATTTATTAACCACTATAGTCGCTATTCACTAATCACTAGCGACTTCACTTCTTGATGCTAGCAGTTCCACGATACGAATGAGCCCTACTGACCGGCGAGTGACTTATATACCGTCTTGAGGCAAGTTTCGTAATAGTGGTGCTACCCTCTTTAACAATTATTCATGGCAAACTTCACGCATCAAGTATTGAGAATGTTACAAATACCCTCCGAAAGTACTGGCGATAACACGCTTACATATATTATATTAATTATTAATTCAGTATCTTAAGTATGACTGTTTAAAATTATTTTAAAAGACATTTAAATATATTTCTCAAGCAGACGTTATGTACGAGTACCTTTGTATTTTTCGAAAATTAATGCATAATAAAAAAAAAACAATAGATTTAAAAAAAATGTATAATAATAATATTGAGGTAATATAAAACACAGGATATAAAAAAATCATTGCTTCTAGACATGACAAGCATATATCTCTTTGAGTTGATGGGTAAGCTGCTTGCTGTCCTAGGAAATAGGTCTTCTGGTCGTATGGTGACCCGGGTCCATCTTGCAAGAATGTTACTTGAATTCCAAGATTTTTTTTCTTGCAGTCTTACCACAGTCTGCACCGCGTGAGCAAGGGCGTGGCGTCCTGTTATCCCGACGCGGCGGGGGTGACGTCGTCGCTCACCGCGCACCGTCTACGCCCGGAGGTAGTCACCACTTCCCACCGCGTGCAGGAAAGCTGCATATAGGACGATGACTTTTAATTAGACGTTTTAGGATTCTTAATATGTTTTATTTAATAAAACTTTCAATTGTTTCGTATTGTTATAATGATCTAAACCCTCCATTGTAAATAATCTATAAAATAAATGACCGTGTTCCTTTCGTAGTGTAATTTTTTGTACCTAAGTAATGTTTTTTACCCGATTTGTGTAATTAAAATAAGAGACACTTGTTAGCGATCAATTGCTTAAAACTTTGGAGGTATGATTGAGTCTGTGTATTTTTTACATATCGGTATTTATAAAAATAATTAGACAAATGTCTATTATCTTGTAAATAAAATAAAATAACCAATTTAAAACATATTTTATTCCAAGAAAAGGATACACAGATGTACAAAAAGTTGCTCAGATGTTCGCGTCAGATGCGGTGGCCACTTGAGTTCAAATAATAAGAACGTAAGAAAAGTAAAGAGTTAATCAACTACTTTTCTAATGTATGTTATAGTAATCTATATCTATATCTATATTCACAACATTGAAAGTGTTCTTTGCTAAAACATTCTTCATACAAGAAATATTCTTTTCATAAGTTGATTCCATTATCGATGAGCCGTGGGACCGTTCCACTCGTTGAACTGCCATGTCTCACCGATGTAACAATAACGAATTTACACCTCCGCGTTGAGAATTATGAATGAGGAGTAATTCTACAATAAATATAGCTGATATGATTTCAAAATTGTTTTCAATATTCTCATAATTCCCTAAATAGTGAGAGGTGACTGCCCCTAACTAACTGCCCCAAGTCAACTTCCTCGCAACCTGTATAAATGAACGAACATTTCTCCATATAAAATGTTGAAGGTCGCTCATGCTGTGAATAGTTTCAATTTGAAGCAATCCAATAGATTCGATAGCTCACCTGTGTGAGACCATGTGAAGTACAATACAACTTCGTTCCAACATAAGATCTCACATTTTATACATAATAATAATACGCGAAGTGTCGGTGTGGGTTGAAGAGCGGGCGGTCCCGCTCCCGCGCGGCATTTCAGGATATATGTAACATCAAATTTCTTTTAAAATATTTGCATCTATTATAATAATTATCTATTTTATTTTTCAGTGACGTGATGTAATATGTATATGACTGTAAGAATATTATTCATACAAATATTCTTAATAAGAACTTAGTCTGTTAGTTCCTTACTTAAAAATTTCTTCTGATCACTAAAAATTTATGGAAACTTTTTCAATAATCAAGTAAAAACGTTAAGAAATTAAGTTTTTTAGATTGTTTTATTGAAATTATATAAAATATTGTTTAATTATGAAGAGTAATGCACGCACAGTACGCAGTGTGAATTGATCAATAATCTATTTCCTCGCGGACCTAAAAATAAGCTCATATTAATATGTTTATAAATAGACATATGAAGTATTTTATTCGATACGCCCACTGTTATTTATGTTTTATATTTTATTTAATTCCTAATGAGATACGACTCGTTGTATATTAGGTTAGGTGTACATGTGTATATACGGAATTTTATTAAAGTGAAAGTCTAGTCTAATTGAGTTCTACCGGTGCTGAGGAGTGTATAATATTATCTCAACGTTCTTTTTCACTGAAGCGTAATTTTTCCCCGCAATAATTTAATGACATTTATTTTTTCAAAAACATCTTTTGTTAACTAAACAAAATAATTAAACAATAAGCGATTAGATATTGTGTTTGTGTTTATTCGGTTTTAAATGAAAAGTTACGCTGCAGCGACAAATTGTAAGTATAACGTCAACGATCCGGCGTCTCTCGCGAGGTGAGGCACTTGTTAAAACTATTCTTGTAAATGTTTCAAAATAAAACGTCGAGCATTTATGTTATCCGGAGTTTTATTTAACACTTTTGATGTCCTTTATGGTTTAGCCGTTAAAGATCATTTCGAATATTGCTCGGGTACCTCCGACAACGGCCAATGAGACACTGCGCGGCCGCACTCCGCGGACGACGCGCGTATGCGAATGAACCCGCCGCTACCTATGTGCTTCGTACAGCTTATTATATAATGGATATAAATCATTAAAATGGATTATATACATTACGATGTTTCATTTAAAAGTCCTAAGGTACTAACATTTTGGTCATCTGAGCCTCTTTAAATGCAGCGTACCTTGAGTCTCGATGATGTATACAGGAATCGAAGGAAATCAAGATTCTTTCTGACAAGAAAATATGTGTTCAACAAGTTTATGTTATACTGTTCCGCCATACCTTCTTTTACGGTATAACCAGCGGGGCCATTATATATATCCCAGGCTCTAATCAAGGCGTCCCTCGGCCTTACTACCATCCGAGCTGTTGTGACAAGCGGGTTGAGGCGTGTCGATGCAAATTTGAGGAGCGATATCACCAAGCGGCTCTTTAGCGAGTTCGGCAGACAAACATTCAGGTAAATCTTCGTGTGTCTCTTAAATAAATTGCTCTTGAAGTTACTAAAAATATTATGAGATACTTTATAAGACATAATTATCAAAAGGCGTGGAAGTCGTTATGTGATCGTTTTAATAATGGTGTACTCTTTATTCATAATTATGTACAGGTTTGTTCAATATGAACATATTGCAAGCGAATCGTGCACTGTGCAGCGTTCTGTTATTGCTATAGGTAAAAATGTTAGAGCTCTGCAAATATTGAATGAGCGTACGGAACCGGACCGGGATACGATAATTGTTTAAATGATGTCAACAAAAAATTGGATCATATCATAATGAAAAGTATGTATTGAATTAATCTCAATACCAAAAATCACAAATTTTTGAAGGGGCGTAGAATTTTAATTTCAATATTTTAGTTTTCGTTGCCCGGCATTCTTGACCGTTCTAGGTACAGCCGTATTGAAAGCATGCTATCGTGATAAAGTGTTTGCTGTTATGGGATCTCAGCAATAATACAACATTTTTAATCCAATACTGGGAAAGTTAAAACCAAATCTAGTCGCTACAGATTCATCATGGTGGTTCTTCGCCAGGAACTCTAGAAATAACCCTTCAAGGGAGTGTTTATAAACCAGATTTTATTTCTCAGTGTTAAATATTTTTTCTCTCATAAGGTTTTCCAGAGGCAAGATGCCCTATATACTACCAGAGTAACAGAGTAAATGCTTAAAATGAATAAAATGTACATCAGTATATTATTTTGAAGAACGGCTCGTGGCAGGGACAGCCTTGAGATCTTTCATGAACTATGCCGTGTAGAATTGAAGTGCTCGTATAACTCTAGTGCTTTTGACTAACTCCACAACTATTGTCTCAGGCTGTAGTTTGGTTTGAATTGTGTTGGACTTAATAAAATATAACTGACAGATAGTAAGTAGTCACTAGTAGATTTTAAATATTGTATTTAATTAAATAAAGTTAAAGGAAAATTTTTAATTTGCACTGCTCAAGGGATAATGTTGAAGGATAGCAGTACATTTCTCCTCCTACAGTTTGATATGCAAATGATTCTAACAGGCGTATACAAAATTACCATTTTATCAGTTAGGAAGTCGTTAACCGGGTGTATACTTCCTGTGGAATTAATTGGGGAAGGCGAACCAAATATCAGAAATTGTAAAATAGCCGCGGAGTTAAAAGTAAACAAAGGTATTTGAAATTAAATTTCAGACACAGTGTTTTTAATATATATAACGCCTTACGGCACAAGATAGATTTGAAGTACGAATATAATTAATAAAAAACTTCTAGATGTTCCATAAATGTACTGTTTTGAAGTAAACATTTAAACTAAATAAAAATTATGAACATATGATATATAAGATAAAAGGAAAACGTAAAATTTAAAAAAATGAGTAAAAAGCTGAGAAAAAAATGTGATATATTAACAAAAAATAAAAATATAGATGGAGATAAGACTAAAATATATACTTTGTATTTTTATATTTATTCAGTCAAAATAATATCACAAATGAAAAAGACAGTGTTTGCGCAGAACGATTATGTCAATCTGTATCATACAAAGGGGCTCGGCGGACCCCACGACACAACCTCTAAACGGGTAACGTCATCAACAGCTACGTATACGATTACTCCCTAATTTGCTTATTAAAACTAACGACTTACCTGTTTGCTTCTGTTATGTTTCTAAGGAGGAAGTCACATGGTCTCTGTACTATTCAAGGATTTAGGGTTCCCCAGAGTGTAGGATAAATTGTATAATATTTATTAAAAAGGGAAATAATTATGGGACAAAGAATGTGATACTTAAGTGTTCCGTCGCGTGACCTCCGGTTCCACGCACACCTCGAGTGAGAAGGCAGCCACCAATTCGGCGCTGCAGCCAACAATTTAAACACTCGAAAATAATGTAATTTACTCTTTTGGTAACTACTAGAACCGATAATGATTACTCAGCAAAATCGTTAAGCACCAAGGTTCACCGAGAACTGCTCACCGAGAACTATATTCGAGAACTGTCTCGACCGTTACGCGTGCGATTGTCACACCACCAAAAACGTAACATCTACCCTCGTTTTGTTAATAATTAAAATATATTTAGCGCCTGACGATTGCTATTAGCAACTGTACAATTTACTTAATAGCTATTCCGAACACAATCTGTTATTCTTCAGATACAAATTTTTATTCGAAACGCTTTATACTTGTTGAAACCTTTTCTCTTTTCAACAAAAACTAGTTGTAAATAACTTAGTGACAATAAATAAAGGAAATGCATCTGAAAATGAATATTGATGGTCTCTACTTGACTACTGTGTCACCTAGTGGTGTCTTTCTCGTCATCTCGGCTTAATTATTATTTGAACACACGCTACTGGGTTGGGTGAGATACAATGTGGAATGTTTTATTTACTATAATATACTGGTAACATAAAATTAATTTAAATAAGTTCTCTTTCCAGCTCAAATTACAGCTGTTTATGGTTTATCTTCTGCTACCTCCTCATCATCTAATCAAAATCAAAATTTACGAAAAAGATAATCATTTTTAATCTTTTTCAAATTAAAAATATATTGAATAAGCTATTACTACTATAGTATTTTACTAAATATAAAATAATATTTTTCATGTCAGAAGTATTCAAGCAATTTAGTAAAACAAGCAATTTAGTAAGTTGGCGATCCCCTATTATTACCAACCGAGTTCTCCGCAAACACGAGCCAACGAACGAACCTATTTTTATCACAAATATTCATAACCATAATTTGGATTTTATTTGCTTCTTATTTAAAATGTTAATAACTTCAATATGAGTTATTAAAATTTATTTTTATCTTCTTAGGAGTATGTTAAATATTAAAATCTTACTAAATAAGTAACTGCTCATAAAAATAAAAATAAAAAAGGTAAAATAAACACACAAAATGATATTTAAGTGAAAAATATTCAAGTATAAGACAACCTTCATTTTAATTACAAATTAAACAAGACGCCTGCGACGCCTTGTGCGCTCCGACGCAATGGACGCGTTTGATTAATAATAACTTATATTACTACGAGTATACTCGTATGCTACCAATGATTATTGAGCGCTTTTATTTTATAATTTATTTTCTCTTATTTTGATCGATTCATTCTCAAAACCTTATCCTGGTTAGCAGTTCTGTCGAATTCGTTTCAGTTTTAGTTCATCATTCCCATATTATTAATAATACTAAAGACAGGAGTTAAGTAGGCCGTTGTTAAAATTTTTAACGTATCAATTAAAATTTAAGTCGTTCTCTTTATTGCTACTTTAATTCTGAACATCAAATATACTAGCCAAATTTCAATAAATATATTTTTTCAAGATGTGTCTGTGTCTAGGCACAAAACGAACGATGATGTCTAGACATGCAAGATGAGTCTGATTAAAATAAAAATAATTACCTTATTTTATCTCTCTTAACACGCACTACAGCGTAGAGTAATTAGAGCATCTGCTCTCAGAGCTTAAACACTCGAGATATTTTTAAACAGTTCCCGGCAATGTGAACGCAGACAATATGATTTTTCGAAGAATATTGCTTCAGAAGTTAATAAATGCTTTGTTAATACTCTAATATTAAATGTATAATTTGTTTCTTAATTTTTTATTAATTGGTGGCAATTGTAAAACTATCCCATATTTTATATACTCGTATTTTCCGTTTTATATTAAGGGTATATCTCTTTCTAATAAAACATATATTTTTGGTTTAGGCTATACGATAATAACATATTTCTCGATTTAAAAATATTTATTTACTAGCAGGTTAAACATGCTTCGCAACGGAAGACGAAAGTGATCAAAATTGATTATCTTTGTGTTTTATATATTAAGACTTATTTACCTTCACGTCATATCCCTTGCGGGGTAGCCAGAGACGACGGAGCGCCAAACGCTACGGTCCCTGCATACTTCTTTCACCTCGGCGACAGACATCAACCTCTTCGTACATCCCCTCCGGGGGATCCTCATGCTTTTTACGTGACCTTCCTCCAGTATCATAGATACTGTGTTTTTGAAGGCCTCCCCGTATCTCTTATCGCTCTCTTTTCCTTTATATATCTTTTTTACCATTCTTTCATCATTCATTCGTTCGACGTGCCCGAACCACTTGAGCACGTTCTTCTTCATTCTCACCGTGACATCTTCGCTGGTACCTGCCATTCTGTGGATCTTTTCATTGCGGATTCGGTCAGCTAGACGGATTCCGCATATTCTGCGAAGAGATCGCATCTCCACAGCATTAATCTTTCTTCTTCTGTGTTACCCACATTTGACTGCCGTATAAGAGCGTCAATAGCAAAACTGCATTGTGTATAGCCAAACGCGCAACTATGCTGACGTTTCGCCGTCTCAACAATGCAGCCAAAACACCGTTGTCTCTGTTACCGGCAGTAATACGCCTTTCCACATCCATTTCGTATCTTCCGTCTCTGCTAAACATACCTCGGTGGTAGACCATACCATCAGGTCGTTAGCAAGGTTACCACCCATCGGACAAAGTCGTGTCGCAAAGCGACCTAGTCGTGCTCCGGCATGTTGTCGGGTGCCTCGTCGAGGAGGGTAGCGGGATCCGAAGCGACGATCCCTATCTACTGAGACACCTGGCGGTAGATAGTTTGCAGCTGAACTACAGGATACTACGGGACCCCGGTACCTAAGCCCTCCGGCAGCGACACATGCGCTTGCGCGTGTAAACTGCCGAGTAACCGGATTTGGTGTTGGATTCGTAGTGGTAATGTGGTTAGCTGTACAGGTTCGGCGCTGTTCGTCTGGGTTCCCACAGTTATCGGGGGCTCGTCGGATCTCGTGCGTGTTCAGCGAGAAGTGATTGACCAGCCTAAGGCGAAGGGCTGCTGCGGTTTTTTACTTCGGGGCTTGGAACGGTCCATAAGCAGAGATCCCTTCGGGGGTCACTGCAGTTCGGGTAGCCTCCTGCTTGGAGGTTAGATGGATGTGCTAGCATCTATCTGCTCACCCGACTGTACTGTACATCCTATTCACTCTTATACTATTTTTATGAAAAAGTCCAAAGAAAAGAACCAGGTCTTACGGCGGTTGCACTCCTCCTCATTCAAAGTGCACTTCACTAATATCAGAGGCTTGCACTCTAATCTCCTGTCTACCTGTCCATCACCACCTGGAGACACAGCAACCGCACTTGCTATTTTTGACGGATACACAGACACAATGTCCTTTGAGGATCATCCTGGTTACCCGTTAGAGCACAACTTTCACTCACGTGCCGTGGTCTGTGTGTACGCGCGGAACGACCTCTGTATCCTGCGTCTCAGTTACCTTGAAGATCCCACTTTTTCTTCACTATATGTTTTAGTAGACATAGGAAACGAAAAAAATCCTGTATTCCTGTGTCTATCTTTGGCACAGCGGTGACCAGGAGACAATTAGATTATTTGAGTATCTCGGTGACGCTGCTGATACGGCTCTGCATCAGTCCCTTCAGCGCAGCTTGTCTTTCTGGAGGACTTTAATGCCTGTCATCGGGACTGACTGTTGCCGTACCAAAAGACCGACCATGCCGGAAGAGAATCGCGGAACTTTGCGTTGTCCTTTGACCTCTTTCATCTGGTGAGGCAAGCTACAAGAGTACCAGATGTAGTAGGCCATACAGCCAATTGCCTGGACCTTCTGCTGACAACTGATCCGAACAGGTATCGTATAGAGGTTTCCTCTCCCTTGACAAATTTATTTCCTTACAAAATTCCAAAACAAGCTTTCCAGCCCTCATGTATTCCCTTATCACCGTACTTGCCTAGCACACTTTCGTAATTGCACTAATTTGCGCGGTTCCAACCCATCCATTAATATCCCCACATACTATCAACTTTTTATTACATCTTACACTACTTAGAACATCCCTGACATTCTCCCAAAACTCCTCGAGTTCGCTCACTGGAGCTAAGATATTGGCGCATAAACGGCTAACAAGAATACTCTTGTTAACCCCAGCTTAAAGCGAACCCAAAGAGCCTCGGGTTGATAGCCTTGTATTCTACCATTGCATTAACCATTCTAGAGGACAACAACGCGCCTACACCTTGGCAACCTCGCTCACCCTTTGGAACCCCAGCCCAGAAAGCGACCCCGGTTGCCAGGCAAATAGATCGTATCATTGCCTTTTCTCTTAGTCTCAGACACACAAATAACATCCAATCTTTGTCATCCATCACATCTAATAATTCATTCATCATCTGTTCCAATCCACGTATTTGTAGCTCCGTCCTCCACCTCCCGCCGTTCAGAACATGGCGTGTTGGTTGGCGCTCCCCAAAGCCGCATTCGTTCATATTATAATATAAATATAATAAGAATACAAAACAATACAATACAATATGTCAAAAATTACAATAACTATTTAAATTTATTATTATTATAATAATTATTATATTTATTATTATTGAGCATTCATTTAAAAATATATAAAATACAGGTATGTCGCAAATTACATTGATTATATAAAATTTATTATTATTGTAATTATTATTAAACTATTCACATAAATTATTCGCTTAAAAATTATATCATAATGTAGATATGTCAAAAATATAAATAATTTCAGTTAACATTTAAATATAAAAAATATAAAGTAAAATTTAATAAGTAATCAGACTATTTGGTTTTTTAAAAATACAGCTGATCAGTTCTTAATATTTGTTATCTGAAAATGAAATGTGAACTGAACCAAAGTAAATGTCAGTGATATTGAAGTTTGGTGTTATGTAAGTTCGTAAGTCTGGCACATGTAAATAATACACATACAATAAATAGACATATAAAAAATATTTAGTATATGGGAAAATAGAAAAATGTATGTTTTTTCTCTAATGAGGACAGTACTCAGCTGTTTAGCAAATATAATTTATAACTATACTTTTTTAAAAGCTTAAAATATTCAACAAACAAAAAAAGACCATTTCAAAAACTCAAAGGAAAAAGAAATTAAGTAAATTTAATTTAGTTTCACAAACTTACTTGTGATGCTCTTACGTAATCGTAATACCTGTTAATGGCAACGAAGCCTCCTCTAACTTGCAAAGTGACAAAGTGACTTTAGATCTTTAGATCGCCCTGTACATTTTAACTAAATTATTTAAACAAGAGAAGTAGTTTTGGGTAGGTCGATAGAGTTTATATAAAATATTTGATTCTCGTATTATAATATGTATATGTTAACAGAACCTTAGTGCTGCTTGCGGTGACTGGTTGTGTAGCAGGCCGATTTTTATTTTTATTATTATTATTATTTATTTTTTTTACTATTATTTATTTTTCCATTTTCGTTGCCTGAAATCTTTAGGCTTCATTTCCGATCTATTGCGAGGGTTCTAGTTGTTTAAAAATAGCTTTTAAGATTGACATTTGTGAAACAGTGATCACAATATAAAAAAAATATATCCGGCTGAGTTTGTTGTGTGGTTTTTCTCAGACCAGGACGCGTTTGGAACCCTCATAGCTTTAACATTAAGTTGGAAAGTGCTTTTACAGAAGGGCTTATTACGATAAATCTGGTATCGAAATAAACCCTCCTGACACTTCCATTTTGACGTACACAAGTGATCACTGATAATGATTCAAGGTGGAAAAGCTATAAATAAATAAATAAATAAATAAATAAATAAATAAATAAATAAATAAATAAATAAATAAATAAATAAATAAATAAATAAATAAATAAATAAATAAATAAATAAATAAATAAATAAATAAATAAATAAATAAATAAATAAATAAATAAATAAATAAATAAATGAAAAGATCGTTATGCAAGCGAGCTGTAATTAAAAACCTATTATTAAAAAAAATCTTAAAAAGAAACATAGTTTTTTGTTGTAGCTCATCTTCAATGAATTGACAATTTAGACATGATAAAAGAATTAAATGTATAATATTTAATTAATAGTTTTTCGGAAAGAGGAAACAGGTAAGAGTAATGTATAATTTTATATAAAACATATTTTATGTTTGAATGGGCCCACGTCAGTTGAGACTTTCATTAATGGTTTATGGCAAAGTTTTTTCGATGTTACGACCTTCGCTAATCAACTTTGGAATAAAATAGAATATTGCACGTTTTATATATTTCGTCTCATGTCACTAATTCATGACTGCTTGAGAGGAAAATGAAATTAAAACGACTTTTTAATCATTTTAGCTAATTTAATTTTGCCTTTTTCCTTATAGATTTCTTAGTTTAATATAAATTTTAATGAATTTTGAGTCACCTAAAACCATATACAACTACAAATTATGCTGTAATCTAAATTTATTTATTATTATTTGTTTATATCCGGACAATCTAGCTACTAATGAAAGTGAATCCATCGCTAAGCACTTTATGACTATTCGATGTGAGTCACAATACAATTTATTTACAATACCTAAAACTACGTATATATAATAGAAAAACAAGTAATGCTGATTATTGCGTCATGGGTAAGTCTTATCACGTGACTTTTAATTAAAGTAAGAAATTGTATTATGATAATTTGATGAATATTTGTTACAACTCAAGAGCGCTCAGGTAGATATCTAGAGGAATATAACTGAAAGCGTTGCTGGTGGTATGTAGAACTATGTTCCTTTTACACCTCGTGTATTAAAACGTGCGTATTGTATATTGTATAACGGTAAATGTGTACGGGAAGCCATTTGAGAAAAAAAGAAAACTCACGATCACGATCTAATTAATTTTCAACATTCAGTCGCATCTAAACGGTAATCGTCGTATTGTCTGTATATAACGGCTTTCATCACTTCGGAAAATTTAATTTGACTTGAAAGCACTTGACCAAAATTTTATTATAAGCTATACTATAAAAGCTTATAAACGTCTATTATATTATAGCAATTATCATTTCAGCCTTTGGTCCATTTTGTCACGGTTTGGATCAGCATCACTCACCGTAAGCGTTTGTCAGTCTTAGTTAAATGAATAAGTATCGTTTTGCTGGACATAACTTATGAACAATAATTTAGTGATTTTCTTATTTACAAATAGTCAAAGTTACGAAAGTTAAAGGAAACGGTAAGCAGAATTTGGGTCCCTTACGTTTCACCGCATCTATCATCCATCAGATCTGTACATAAAACTAACAATCCCTGACAAATAAGACATTTGAAATGTGAAAACTGTTCTATAATTCAGTGAACAGAAAATAATCGAATATTGTTATAGTGTTTAAATATTTTATAAATTTATTTATAAATTCAGGAAATTAGCATACTAAATATGTTCTTAAATGTCGTTTTGGTATCTTCCTAAGCAATTTATTATTATGTAGGTATATTTACCTTTGTCTTAAATTTAATAATAGTTCGTTGCTTTGTAATCGAACCCGCATTTCTACAAGTTGAAGAGCCTTGGCGTTGGCCCTTAATCGAGTATTATACTGGCCGAGAACAATGCATATTACTATTAATACATAAAATTATTTTTCGAAAATAAGACATGAAAGGATAAAAAACACATATACACAATGTTGTCAATATATTTCACAAAAACTCAAAATACAATTTGACAATAAATCACTGCACTCTATTTTATTAATATTTTTTTATTTAAAATAATGTTATATTTATTTAAACGATTTTATAATCACATTCAAGCAAAATTGCGGACGGTGTACATACTTCATCATAACCTACTTTGGGACTAGTCAATTAAGCATTGAATTGTAAACCATGAATCTACACTGAATCTACACTACTCTTACTTACTTAACTTACGAACGAACTTACGAACTTACTCAGCCCATATATTGGAACCAATTATTTAATATTTTTACTCTACAGCCATATATATAAATAAAGAATATATTATGAACTCAATACTAATTTGGAGCCATATTTTATATTTTTTTACTTCGTAGCATGTGATATTCCTAACATATTAATTCAATAGTGTTATGACGAGCGTATGGATACAAAGATTTCAATTACAAAACACAATGCAATACAGTGCAGCCTAGAAATATATACGTAACACACTAGAATACTATTTTATTTAATTTTTGGAATCTATAACAGTATAACATTAACGAAAAGAGTAATTTGGTACAGTTACCCTATTTAAATAGGGTATCTATCTAGGGTATATCTCTAGACAAACTTTCATAAAAATACGTTCGGTAGTTTAGGTGTGAAGGCATAACAGAGAGATAGAGTGGCTCTTGCATTTAGAATATTATTAGTCTAGTCTCTTGTCACGTGCTTTGCTAAGTCACTCTATACATTAAGATAAAAAAAATAGGTACAATAAAATGTTGTTTTTAAACGAAGAAAGTATGAATAATGATTAAGTGGTTGGATAGCAGCTGCCAACCTTCTACTCCTACACTTTACACAGAAATCAAATTTAGGTAATAGATATTTATCATAGAGACCTTCATTTTCCAAAATCACATTTTAATAACATATACTGCGTTTCAGAATGAGTAAACAATGATAAAAGGGCTTTTGGATAAAAATTTACAACCAATAATAATGATATCTTTTACAATGAAACACTATAAACTAGGTTCATATTTATGTATATTCAAATAATTCTAATACGCGACGGCGGCATTGTACAAGTTGGCTGTAAGTAAACCGATCACGCCACTTCCTACTGAATCATCAATTCTCTCACTTCCTACCGTTCGACTCGATGTCAACGACTTTAAAAAGGACTGCACGGCCGCTGAACAGAGTCTTGGCTTTAGCGTGGGTTTCTCTTCTATTCTTATCTACTCAACCGCTGGCTATCCTTGACTCTTTGAATAATTAATTATAATTTTAATTAGATGTGAATCTATCTATCTATCTAGCTTCATTATATTGCTTTTCCATCTCATGACTTACTCTCTAATTCCCACATCTGTGTGTGTGTGTAAAAACATAAATAGTTTAAATATGAGTAATATCGAAGAGAAGTAATCCGCTTGCTCTTCAGGATCGAAGAGAACCTCCAACATCAGGTCTGGACATAAAGCTCTGATCATTTTCATTTAAGAATACCTGAGTGAAATAAATTGGAACCATTTATAAAGTTAAAGATTAGTAAGCGATTTCATAATTTGTCACCGTCAAAGTCTAAGAAATGAGCTAAACTTTTTGACTGTCATCCGATGATAGATTGGCCGTGGACTTGTAATTTGGTGTTTCGTTATTATTTCCTTTACTTATCGTGTTCTCAATTATCAAAATAGTTGTTGCAATCAAAGTTAGGAGAAAGGTAAACAGTTGGTTATAAATTATTTATTTTTATTTATTTATTTATATTTTTTCCACTTCGCATAAATACCAGTGATCCCTTGTGTACGTCAAATGGTAGTAGCAGGGGGGTCTATTTGGCTGCAAGAGTTCCAAATGCGTCCTGCTCTGAGAATAACCACACAACAAACTCAGTCGGGTATTTCTTAATGATGATCGTGGTTTCACAAAATAAATATTTCATTATTATAAATTTACATACACCTAGAATTTAGTTCGCAGGCAATTTAATAAGCTAGCCTAATGATTAGTTAATAATAAGAGAAAAGTAATCCGTAGCTAACAAGACGACCCATCACTGCAACCATAACCCCCTTTGCATGTTTGGGGGAAGTGGGCAAACCGACCCCCGCCGCTACCGCAAGTAATGACTTCTAGGGACTGGTATGATGCAGCCAGTAGATCTAACAACAGTAACAACCAGAGAAATTTAATAATTTATTTCAAAAATTTAGACATTTAACTCTAAATACTTACTTACTTAGCTTCAAGCCATTTTTTTGTATTTTTTTTTATTTTTATACCATCTAGATTAATGCTTGACTACATTCCTAATGTGAAGTGGAAATGTAGCCATAGGTGGTAAGGCATATTAACCTAACAACCTATTCACTTTTCTCTTGAAGACACCCACATTGTATTGGGACGGTAATACCGACGCAGGCATGCTGTTCCAGTTCTTCGCTGTACGCATTAAAAAAGACGACGCAAAGCGCTTCGTTCGGACAGGGGGAATGTCCACAACGTAAGTATGGATACCTGACGAGCGTCGGAACGTCCTGTGATGGAAGGGGGACGGAGGAATTAGATCCATGTCGCTGTATGGCCTACTACATCTGGTACTCTTGTCACTTGCCTCACTAGCTGAAAGTGGTCAAAGGACAACGAAAGTTCCGCGATTCTCTTCCGACATGGTCGGTCTTTTGATACGGCAACAGTCAGTCCTGATGACAGGCATTAAAGTTCCCCAGAAAGACGAGCTGCGCTGAAGGGTACTGATGCAGAGCCGTATCAGCAGTGTCACCGAGATACTCAAACAATCTAATTGTCTCCTGGTCACCGCTGTGCGAAAGGTAGACACAGGAATACACGATTTTTTCGTTTCCTGTGTCTACTAAAACATATAGTGAAGAAAAAGTGGGGTTTTCAAGGTAACTGAGACGCAGGATACAGAGGTCGTTCCGCGCGTACACACAGACCACGGCACGTGAGTGAAAGTTGTGCTCTAACGGGTAACCGGGATGATCCTCAAAGGACATTGGGTCTGTGTCTCCGTCAAAAACAGCAAGTGCGGTTGCTCTGTCTCCAGGTGGTGATGGACAGGTAGGAGATTAGAGTGCAAGCCTCTGATATTAGTGAGGTGCACTTTGAATGAGGAGGAGTGCAACCGCCGTAAGACCTTGTTCTTTTCTTTGGACTTTTTCATAAAAATAGTATAAGAGTGAATAGGATGAGAAATGGCAGTTGAACAAGGCGGTACGTATTGAACCTTACATCGAAATTGGTGATATCATGCCACTGAGAGGCTAGTATGGAGACTGTGGGGACACCCAAATCCCCCTAGGGATCGCCATCGGGTCTATTCACCTGGTCGCCAACTAGCACGATAGAACCACCCTGGGATTTTTCACAGCTGGCGGGGCAGCCTTTCGTGGGTGGCTACCCCACTAATTGAGCCCCCAATTATCTGCGGGCGGCCATAGTCGCCCTCGCCTCCTTCCACCCTAATGTTTATGTTTATAGCATCTCAACCCCACCAACCCTTCCGTTATGAAAGTTGAGCCACTATACATGTGGTCCAGGTTTACGGTCACATGGATCCTTGGTACGGCAGATCTGACCTCCGAAGTCGTCTGACAACGGCACTATAAGACTAGTAAGCTGGCAAGGCTATCGGTCATAGACAAGTCCAATCGCGACCACCCAGCTACCTTTTCTCCATGAAAGGTTCCGGAGCTGTAAGGCACGCTCACTTCCCGTATGATTTCTCGCACTAGCAATAATTTGCTGAGAACGTCAGAGAGGCTAACTACCAGTTTCCAGCTGGTGCCGGAGCTGTAAGGCACGCTCACTTCCTGACAGGCAGTCAGGCTGCAAGCTTACCCTACAGTACAGTCGGGTGAGCAGATAGATGCTAGCACATCCATCTAACCTCCAAGCAGGAGGCTACCCGAACTGCAGTGACCCCCGAAGGGATCTCTGCTTATGGACCGTTCCAAGTCCCGAAGTAAAAGACCGCAGCAGCCCTTCGCCTTAGGCTGGTCAATCACTTCTCGCTGAACACGCACGAGATCCGACGAGCCCCCGATAACTGTGGGAACCCAGACGAACAGCGCCGAACCTCTACAGCTAACCACATTACCACTACGAATCCAACACCAAATCCGGTAACCCGGCAGTTTACACGCACTAGCGCATGTGTCGCTGCCGGAGGGCTTAGGTACCGGGGTCCCGTAGTACCCTGATCTTAGCAGCTGACCCGTAGTTCAGCTGCAAAATATCTACCGCCGGGTGTCTCAGTAGATAGGCTGCGGGCGGCCAGCGGAAAGCCGTCGCTTCGGATCCCGCTACCCTCCACGACTAGGCACCAGACACAATAAATACCAACTCGACGTCAAACCTGTTTGCCAACGCAACGCAGCTGTTCAGACCCATTTCCCATATATACGGCTTCATCGAACAATGTGCCGGAACACGTCACGGTCCTCATGCTTTTTACGTGACCTTCCTCCTGTATCATAGATTCTGTGTCTTCGAAGGTCACTCGAGGCCTCCCCCAATCTCTCTTACCGCTTACTTTTCCTGTATATATCTTTTTTACCATTCTTTCATCACTCATTCGTTCGACGTGCCCAAACCACCTGAGCACGTCCTTACATTCTTACCGAGACATCTTCGCTAGTACCTGCCACTCTGTGGATCTCTTCATTGCGGATTCGGTCAGCTGGACTGACTCCGCATATTCTGCGAAAAGATCGCATCTCCACAGCATTCATCTTTTTTACATTCTTATTCTGTATTACCCACGTTTGGCTGCCGTATAACAAACAAGCCAAAGCACCGTTGGCTCTCTTACCGGTAGCAATACGCCTTTCCACATCCATTTCGTATCTTCCGTCTCTGCTAAACATACTTCCCAAATATACCCCTTTATTCACTTGTTCTATTATCTTTTTTTTTTTTTTTTTGTGTCTCAGCTGTTCGCCCTACTGGCCATGACAGCGTCACCGGTGGAACATAGCTATTATCTTACCATTCACGTTGATCTTACATTCTGTGCTTTCATCATTTCTATCAATTAACAGAACCTTCGTCTTATCTTCATTCAGGTTTAGACCATTATTTTCACATCCATCTTTCAGAATGGTGACCAATGCCTGCAAATCGTACTCTGATAATGCAATGAGCACTGCATCATCTGCATATAGCAAGAAATTGACCTTAAGGTCACCTACTTTCACTCCCATGTCACTGTCTTTCATGTCTTGGAGACAACTATCCAAATACAAATTGAACAACCAAGCTGACAAAGCACAACCTTGCCTATCACCCGATTGGATGTCAAACCAGGGCGACATGCCAGCTCTTACTCGCACACAGGCTGAGTGATCTCTGTAAAGAGACTTTGCAGCCTGTAGCAAGAGTCCGCTAACATTGTATCGGGGCAGTATCTCCCATAATTTCTTGCTCACAACCCTGTCAAACGCCTTTTCCACATCCACAAAGGTACAGAAAACCTTTTGATTTACGGCCAAAAACTGTTCCGTGATCATGCGGAGCGAAAATATCGGATCTATACACCCTCTTCTAGGTCTAAAACCTCCTTGGACCTCCCACAACAGCCTTTCAGATATCTCTGGCATTCTTCTCGCTAATATTTTAGCATAAACTTTACCGCCCAAGTTAATCAAACTGATAGTCCTATAGCTTGCACAGTCTATTTGTGAACCTTTGCCTTTTCACAAAGGGACGATGACTGCACCTCGTCAATCTTCTGGGACCTTCCCTGATTTCCAGCATAAATTGCACACAAACCAGAACAAGTCCAAGACGCGTGGCCCGCCATATTTGATCATCTCGGCAGTAACTTCATCTGCACTCGCAGCCTTACCACATTTCAGGCTTAGAATCGCGCTCTCCACTTCTTCTAAACTGATTTCATCATCGGCGACATCCGGACTCAGCGTTTCGCTGGTACTCAAAGCACACATTTATACGTCTCCTTGTAGAATTCCGTCCACCGCTGCAAAACGTGTGCTTGCTCTGTTAAAATTTTGCCGCTCTTCGAAAGCACCCTTTTCATTCTACAGGTTACCGAACAACCCCGGGAATCACTAACTTCTCGCCAGAATAGCTTCGTGTTTGCCCGGAAGTTGTTCGTCAACCTTTCATCCCTTTCTCTCTCAGAATTTTCACGCTTCATCTTTATAAGTGCTTTTGTTTTGTGCTTTTGCAGCTTGTACTATTTATTTATTTTTATTTTATTTATTTATTTATATCTTTTCCACTCTGAATCATTATCAGTGATCACTTGTGTACGTCAAAATGAAAGTGTCAGGAGGGCCTATTTCGATACCAGATTTATCGTAATAAGCCCTTCTGTAAAAGCACTGTCCAACTTAATGTTTAAGCTATGAGGGTTCCAAACGCGTCCTAGTCTGAGAAGAACCACACAACAAACTCAGCCGGATATATATTTTTTTATATTGTGATCACTGTTTTACAAATGTCAATCTTAAAAGCTATTTTGGAACAACTAGAACCGTCGCAATATAATGAAAAATATAATAATAATAATAATACCAAAAAAAATTAAAATAATGATAATAATAATAAAAAATAAAAATAGGCCTGCTACACAACCAGTCACCGCAAGCAGCATCCGTTCACGAGCATAATGCAAGAGCCAGCCATCACCCCCTTCGCACATATTTGAGGGACGAGCGCAACCCGACTCCCGACGCTACCGCAAGTAATGACTTCTAAGGAATCGGTGTGATGCAACAGGTCGATAAAACGAAATTAATCTACAACAAAAAACAAATTGCGGATATTACTAGTTATTCGCAATACAATACAATTCATTCCCAGGCCATACCGTCGTTGATGTAATCCTGTACACTATAGTAGGATTTCTTTATCAAATTTATTTTTATATATTATTTAAATTTATTTAATGACAAACTTAAGGCTTCATTTGAGAGCTTATTATAAAAACATATACAATTAACCTTAAAGGATTTACCTATTTTATGGAGCCTAGTGTTGGGCATAGCGAGTTAATTTTTATTTCTCGTATTAATTTTATGAAAATCACAATTTCTCATATTATATATTGCTCGAACAGCCCTCTTCTGCAGTGTGAATATGGTATCGATGTCGGCTGCATTACCCCATAAGAGTATACCGTAAGACATTATACTATGAAAGTAACTAAAGTAAACTAATCGAGCAGTTTCCATATTTGTCAATCGACGTATTTTTTTAACCGCGTATATAGCAGACCTAAGTCTACTTGATAAATCAAATATATGAGGACCCCATTGCAATTTTTCATCTAAGGTAATACCCAAGAAGGTAGTAGATTTTATCAAGTCCAATTCCTCATTGTTTAATTGTACATTGGTTTTAACATTTTTAACATTTGGTAAAGTAAATTTAACACATTTCGTCTTTTTTTTATTGAGCAATAAATTATTGGCGTTAAACCATTGTACAACATCTGAGAGAGCATTATTTAAATCGTCAATAACAGATTGCCTTCTGCTAACTTTAAAAGTAAGAGAAGTATCATCAGCAAACAACACTATCCCATGTTTTTCCCTCACTAGGTGAGGTAAGTTATTTATGTAAATGAGGAAAAAGAAAGGCCCTAAGATAGAGCCCTGTGGCACACTTATTTTTACCAAAGAACCAGGGGAACGTATTCCATATACGTCTACTTTTTGAATTCTATCACTAAGATATGAACTGATCAAATCTAGGGACTTATTTTTAACTCCATAATGTTCAAATTTTTTTATAAGGATTTTGTGTTGAACGCAGTCAAACGCCTTAGATAGATCACAGAAAATGCCAAATGCATCCTGGAATCCTCCCAGGTTTCAAATATATTGAGTTACAGCTCAAACCCAGCATCTGTTGTAGAGCGACCGGCAGTGAAACCAAACTGGTTTTTGTGCAAGAGATTGTTTTTACTGAAAAACTAGTTGATTAAGAACAAGTTGTTCGTAAAGGCAGGTTCGTCCAAAAAATCAAAATTAAAACCTTATTTCATCTTGGACGCGTCTCCTGATTGGACTCTCATGATGGACACGTATGAAAGGTAATACAAAATCCCCGGGGATATTTGTGTTTCGTTATCTAGGCCGGACTTATTCCTCTATTCAAAACAACTAAGGCGCGTTATACTTGTGGAGCTTACTGTACCCTGGGAAACAAACATACCCAAAGATCATACATTTAAGCTTAACAAGTATTACGAACTGTGTAACGAACTGATCAGGAATAAATTTATAGTTAATTTGTACGCTGTAGAAGTAGGAGCGAGAGGTATAGTCGCCCTCGCCTTCTCCGCCTACCTCTGCCCTAATGATTATGTTTATAGCATCTCAACCCCACCAACCCTCCGGTTATAAAGGTTGAGCCGCTATACATGTGGTCCAGGTTTACCCCGGTCACATGGATCCTTGTTACGGCAGATCTGACCCCCGAAGTCATCCGACAACGGCACTATTGAGCCTAGTAAGCTCGCAAGGCTATCGGTCATAGACAAGTCCAATCGCGACCACCCTGCTGCCTTTTCTCCATGAAAGGTTCCGGAGCTGTACGGCTCGCTCACTTCCCGTGTGATTTCTCACACTAGCAATAACTTGCTGAGATCGTTAGAGAGGCCAACTACCAGTTTCCTAGCTGGTGCCGGAGCTGTACGGCTCGGAGCGAGAGGTATAACGGAAAAATCTCTCTACGATTTATTTAAGGATCTCGGCCTTTCTAGAACGATCATCAGTTCATTTCTGGAACGTATTTCAAAGGCGGCTTTAGTAGGTTCTTACGATATTTGGTTAGGTAGGGAGAGGAGGGTGAACAGTGAAGGTGAGCATGTATGCGCATACTAAAGGGGCCCCTTAAACCTACACCTGGGTCGCAAGTCCCAGGCATTGTTTGCGCTCCTTTTCCTGCAACGCGATGGGCCCGGCACCCGAACGGTGAATCCATGGAATGCTAAGAAGCTTCGTCTCATTTTTTAAAAAATCTTGCTAAATGTGGGTAAGACTGAAATTGGTCTATAATTACTAGGATCTAATGAACTGCCAGATTTAAATAATGGAGTTATTTTACTTTGTTTCATTAGATCAGGAAATATACCACATTCTAAACAATTATTAAATATCAATGCTAAGTCTGGCGCTACAATGTCAATTATGGACTTGAGTACGTCAACAGATATTCCCCAAAGATCACTAGTCTTTTTATCGCTAATTAATTTAAATACTTTGATTACTTCTTGAGCATTCCCTTTTTTAAAATTAAAAATGCTAACACATCGATCTACATTATCTCTAAGTAATCCTATAGCTGCAGCCGGAGAAGAATTTAAAGATAACGTTGTAGTCACTGGAATATTAGTAAAAAAGGTTTCAAAAGCAGTAGCAACCTCGAGGTCAGACGTAATATATTTATTATCTATATTTAATTTAAAGTCGATCCTCTGGGATTTAGCTCTTCCAGTTTCCTCATTAATTATTTTCCAAGTTGTTTTTATTTTATTATTGCTACTTCCTATTTTTTTATTGATATGTTGAGATTTAGCTATTTTACATTGTTTTTTAAAAGATTTGGAAAATATATGTTTTTTTTTAAATTTGTAATAACATTTGTAAAAATATTATCAATACAAGTGGCACTAGTAGTTGTAATCCTAGTAGGCTCCATAAACATGTGTAAAAGATTATAAGATTTGAATAAATTTAAAAATTTTATACTTGTTGAATTTTTTTCAGGTATATTAATATTTAAGTCTCCACAAATGATTAGCTTTTTACTAGAATGTGATAGTTTAAACAATACCTCATCCATAATCTTTTCAAATTGTTCAAAGCTAGATGACAGTGGCCTATATACATTTACAATTCCTCTTTATTTTAATTTATTAATTCCTTTAATTCAACTGATGCTAGTTCAGCTGTTCGCTCAACAGAATGGCTCACTATGTCCTTACGTTCTTTTAATTTTATTTGTTTATTTAAAAGAATTATAGAACCACCATGTATGGAATTAACTCTGTTGAATGAACTACCAACTACTGTCTTTTTCTTATATCTCTCATGCTTTTATCCTTACCCGAGGCTTTATAATCCAGCCATGCTTTCTTCTTTAACTCCACAGTGTCTTTCACTTCATCATCCCACCATTCATCGCGCTTTTTACTAAACGCTAAATAAATTACCTATTTTATGAAGCCTAGTGATGGGAAAAACATTTTAGGTACATAAATTAAGTTTTCACTAATATATTAACTATACACATACGTAATTATGGATTCTTTGAAATTATTTTTTTATTGACTCTCGTGGTCACATTTTGTAGATTGCTTGAACAGCTCTCTTCTGGAGTACAATAATAGTATCCATATCTGATGCATTACTCCATAATAGTATGCCATATGATACTGTGAAAGTAGCAATTAGAAAGTAAACAATTGAAGCTGTTTCAATGTTTGTCAAGCGACTTATTCTTTGAACCACATAAGCGGTAGAACTATGTCTCTCTGCAATTTCGAATCTAAGGTAATGGCCACAAACACAATAGATTTCAGTAAATCCAGTTTCTCATTATTTAATTGTACAGATGTTTTAACTTTTTTCGCGTTGGATAATGTAAATTTAATATACTTTTTTTTTTTCATTTAACAACAGATTATTAGGGTCGAGAGATTGTCCAACCTCAGGGGGAGCATTGTTTACATTGTCAATTACTGATTGATGTCTATTAATTTTAAAGGTTAGAGAAGTATCGTCAGCAAACACTGTAGTGTTTAGTGTACTAAATACTATTCAAAGTTCATTCCTCACAAAGTTAGACAAAACACTTATATATATGAGGAACAAGAAAGATCTTAATACTTGTGTCACGCCCAATTTCACAAATGAACCAGGGGAACGTTTTCTATTTACATCTAGTTTTAAAATTCGTTTATTAAAATATGAACTGTTTAAATCAAGGTCAAGAGTTTTAAATAATAGAGTTATTTTAATTTGTTTCATTAGATCAGGAAATATACCACAATCAATATAGTTATAGAATATTAGTGCTAGTTTTCGCGCAACAATATCTATTAGTGGCCTAGGTATGCTAATTGAGCGAAGCGTTATGGAGCGCTATATTGGCGACTTTTTCACATTCTTTGTCACGAATAAACTGGAAAACTTGATGGAAAAATATGAAATTTTGAAATCAAAAAGACACACACATATTAGGTGAAAAAAAAATTTAAAATTGTCATGTCGTTAAGGAATAATCGTCAAAAAACTGATATCCTATTGAAGTTAATGGGAAATGATGATAACACTGGGTTCGCTTCGCTCAATATGTTAACGGCGCCCGAGCGCGATCGCATCGAGTCAAAATTGAGAGTCTGTTGGCGCCCCTAGTAGATATTCCTCATAGATCACTTGTCTTCTTAACACTAATTAATTTAAAAACATTTATTATTTTTTGGCATTAACTTTTACATATTAAAATAAATACAACATAGATATACAACATCCGCAGGTAATATCAGAGCGATAGCAGTCGAGGATATTAAATATTTAGTAGGGTAACTGGAATATCCACAAATAACGTTTCAAATACAGTTGTAACCTTAAAGTCAGAAGTAACACATTCGGTGTTTATAATTTGAAGTTTCCTATCAGATTTAGCTCTTCCAATTTCCTCATTCATTATTTTCCAAGTTGTTTTTATAAATTGATTTTGAAACTTTATATTCTTTTTTAAAAGACTTCATAAATAAGTTGATATGTCATTGTTTCACCTTCTGTTATAATACATAAAAGAGAATTTAAATTGCTAAAAAGAAAATGGGAACGATATTCATCTAGTGTTTTGAACCGTGTGATAGCCTAAGAGTGGGGCCGCTCGGAAGAGTTACAAATTAAAAGTTACGTAAAGTCAGCATTAACATAGCCTTTGTTACTCTAGTATGCATTTAAAAATAATATATTTGTTAAAATTTATCGTGTGGTTTGGAAATTTAAAGTTTTTAAACACAAAATGAAATATATATAAATGAAAGAGTGATTTTTATTTATTTTTACTATGTAATATTAAATATTTTATTAATATAAGTTATTTTTCTAATGAATTATAGTTACTATTTTATTGGTAAATGTTCTGTCGTACCCGCTTAGTAAATTAACTAAAGGGAATTGGTAGTATTAAGTAAATAGAAACATAACAAAAAGATGCTTCGCATTGCCGTGATTCCCTTTGAACTGGTAAACAAAGTTCGTTTCCTTATCTAAGACTTTACATATTAACTCAGTGAAATACAGTTGAGGATTCTTCCAAAAACACGGTAGAAAGGATCGAAGGCCAATTAAAAAAGACCAACAACTGATTGTTCCAGCTCGGTAGCTGAGGAGTGAGTACGAGGAGTAGTTGTGAACGAACACAATTTATCTAAATGTCATATCGATATCGATAACACTTCCTTTAGTCAAGAAGAGATATAGTCGGTGTCGCACACAAGTTTGAATTAAATATATAATATATTAATATTTAATTAAAATTGTATTTAATTTAATACATATAGTTGGTGCACAATTATTTACACACGTGATTTACTATATTGTTAATATATTTCGAGTAATTCATGAATTTCGTTGATGATTTTGTGGCCTAAATGAGAAACGCTTGCGTATTCTGCATTTTTTAAATAATTTAAATAACTAGTATGTCAGTGAAATAAAAAAAATAATAAGTATTGAAAGTACCAATCAATAACATAGAACCCTATTGCCACCGAGACATTGTTGTTTAGTAGTTTTGTAGAGTCTATTATTGGTTTCAGTTTGAGGTAACGTTAACAGCCGTCACGGGTCACTTGTATTTCATCTTATGCGTTGGGGCACAGAGCACACCGGCACGCACAGTGGCAATTTGTTCATTTTTGTGCGTGTAGCTCAAGTAATTGTTAGTATTAATTCAACGCTATGTTATATAATGGAGAGCACGCGATCCCAAAACTATTATTATGCTAAATTTATTATATAATCTACAGAATTGACCTTCTTCAAAATTGGATTTCTCGTTATCGTCAATATAACATAAGTTGTGGTAAATTAATAGGTATGTTAGACTCTAAAAAGTTTAGATGCACTTATTTTTTGCTTAAAAGTTAATTTTATCAATATGATTCGTAATTTTGTATAACTTTTTTTCCATTTTGTATCTATTTTATTAACATAATATATAAATATATACAAAACTTTAATAGTTCCTGGTACGCCGGTACACACTACATAGCCATTATAATATATTTAAACTACAAGAGTTATCTAGTTTTCCATTGTGAGTTTTTCTTTACCTTCTTAAATCCTAAAAATAGCGGAGGTACAAAGTCGGCACAGAAAAAATATAATCGCACCGATATTTTTCATTTGAGTTTAAACGTGATATAAATAAAAGTTTCAACTTTACAAAAAAGTTAATTAAGAAATACCATCGTTGTTACCCTTTAATGAGCCAATAAATTAAAATGCGCTAAATTGAATTTAGAAGGTTTACTGACGAAACATGACGAAACATGACGAAAGTTTCTAGGGGATTACAAAACCATAAAAGACTGGTACCTTTTATACTAAGACGGAGAAAAAGTTATTTGTTTTCCTAATACATTATTTTATTTGTAAATAAGGATCAGGTATGTTTTATATACATCTCATATGATCTAAATATATAAAACACAAAAAAATATTATTCAAAGCTTAGCTTTATTATATGTAACTAGAAATGTTACAGATGTGAAAAGTTAAATGTTAGTAGAAAAATTGTAACAGTCGCAGAAAGTTTACGGAATAAATCTTGCCGGATGTCAAAACAATGATGCGTGTTAAATAAATCGCCGGCTTCGAACCCTTCTAGATTTTAGCACCAAAAAAGCTTTTGCCAAATCTTGTGGAAACACGACGACAGTTATTGGACAACCCGGTCGGATTAAACTACCGGTATCTCGTATTTTCCAAACTCATTCTAAGCGGACTCGTTGCCATTTCCTTATAAAGATTACATAAGAAGAATAGGCTAACAAGTTTTAACAAGGTTTACCAAGTCCACTGCCACGTGTATTGCGACGCCACGTGTAGCGGCCTATTGCGCTGTAGTTGGTAAAACGACGAACGTAAAACATAAGCAGTGTTAAATATATAAAACGATAAACGAAATAATAGCGTAAGTGGTCTCCGTTCCTGCCAAATGGGAGAATCCACGTCCGCCAACGTTGCGGAAGTTTACTTAGCCGCCGCAGCCACGAGCCACCTCCGGCTCTTAGGTTGGATACGGTATGAATTGAAATTTAATTCGTATTAATAACTTAGAACTTACAAATCCATTGATTGATGAGATAAATATTAAAAAATTTATTATTATTTAATAATAAGAAAAATTAAGAAAACTATTATTGTATTTTAAAACAATAACTAAATGTAGTTACTATTAGTTAACCGATTGTATACATCACTCACAGTGTTCAACGATTTGCTTAAATGATTTGTGTAAAATAGTAGTTTTATAACGGATAGAATGTTATGAAATAAATATTTTATTATTTTCTATCAATAAGGAATTCAGTTAAAGAATGTTTGGCTTGAATCCATGCTTTGTTACTTATTTTTTATATTTTCTTTATTACTCTAATAAAGCGGTTGTATTTGTAGTGCTCTAATTTTCTAGATACATTCACTAGAATTGTATACTTACATTTCACCACATACTGCTTCAACAACAATGGGAAAGCTATCTATTGTTTAAAAACAAAAGAATATCAAAATATTAGATGTCGAATATTGTGTACTTCGGTTTTTTTTTAACTTAATGACCATAGACATTTGTCCATGCCTTTCATTGTAATTTTAAAACAATTTTGTTATGATTTTAATTGCGATGGTAACTTCGGCCTCAGACAGTTTTAAAAGAAAATAAAGGGAAGGAAGAACGATTTAACTGAACTATTATTACGGACTGTTCATTATTTACGCTTAATTAGTCACAGAAACAGTGTGCTGTGAAAAAATCGTATTATTGTTTTTTTATTTACAGTTAGCCTTTAATCAATTGCATAAAATAGATATAACTTAATGAGACTTACCCACGATGGCATTGACCTTCGTTGATAACGCTGCGTGAATAACAACGCGCTATGGTTAACGTCACATCACTGCCTTTATGTGACCTTAAATTATGACATAAAACGTAAATGTGGTATCACTTGGTGGCAGACCGCGGCCTTGGTTTGATACGTCTGTCAGGTCTGCAGAAGCTGGAAAACAACTGTCTTATCAAGCTTGGGCTAATGCGTTAGTCACTAAGGATCCGAACTCTAGAGTTCTGAAGAGGAAATATAATCGTGCCTCCAAATTCTTCAAAAGACAAATTGCTAGAGTAAAATTCAAGCATGTCGTTAAAATTGAGGATCAGCTGGCAAAGTACCTACACTAGTACGCGCAAGTTCTGGGCACTTTTAAAGTCACTCTGGGAAACTTTTGTCAGCCATCACTATGGCCATTGCACACTGGGAACGACTCTCTGGCCCACATGGCAAAAGAGAAAGCCAATCTCTTAGGCACTCTTTTTGCCTCAAACTCGACTCGACCAGGAGAAGACACCGCCTATTATCCCGCGGTGTCCAAGCTTAATGCCGAAAATTTTTTTTCGGACAAAAATAATCCGAAGAGACCTCCTTTCCTTGCAAGTTCATAAGTCGAGTGGGCCAGATGGTGATCTCCCCAATTGTGCTACGAACATGTGCCCATGAGATGATACGAGTGCTAACGCGTTTATTTCGGTACTCCTACCTTAAAGGCGTAGGCCCGGTCTCTTTTAAGAGTGCTCTTGTCCATCCAATCCCTAAAAAAGGTGATAACTCGGACCCAGCTAACTACAGACCTATCGCCATTACCTCTCTTCTCTCCAAAGTAATGGAGAGCATAATCAATAAACAGCTCCTAACTAACTAACTAACTAAATATGTTGGATATTTCCAACATACATTGTTATGCGGATGACAGCACTGGGGATGCGTTATATTCCGGCCGTGCAGGTCTCTCTCAGGAAAACGTCGATGAATGCCGAAATAAACTTGTGTCTTCGATAGAGACCTCCCTGGGGATGGTCTCTCAGTGGGGTGAACTGAACCACGTTCAATTCAATCCCGAGAAGACACAGGTTTGCGCGTTTACAAATAAGAAAACCCCATTTGTCGTATCACCGCTCTTCGAGGGCACTCCCCTCATTGCCTCGCCAAGTATCAGAATACTGGGTCTCGACATTTCGAGCTATTGTCAGTTTCGTGGTCATCTGGAGAGCAAGGCCAAGTTGGCCTGGAAGAAATTGGGAGTGATCAATAGAGCGAGGCAGTATTTCAAACCTGGCCAAAGACTTGCGCTCTATAAGGCGCAGGTCCGGCCACACATGGAATACTGTGCTCATCTCTGGTCCGGATCACCCCAATATCAGCTTCTACCATTTGACCGCGTACAACGGAGAGCCGTTCGGATTGTCGAGAACCCGGGGCTCTGTGAACGGCTAAACTCTTTGGCATTGCGTAGAGACGTTGTATCTCTGTGCGTCTTCTACCGCATTTACCAAGGGGAGTGTTCCGAAGAGCTATTCAATCTGATGCCTACTGCCGCATTTCATCACCGCACAGCGCGCCATCGCCTCCAATACCATCCGTACTACCAAGATGCGTGGCGATCCTTCACTGTGCGATTCTCAAGTACATTTTTTCACGTGCCACTCGAATGTGGAACGAACTCCCTTCGACGGTATTTCCAGATCGGTACGACGTGGGCACCTTCAAAAAAGGCGTTTACTCCCACCTCCTAGCGCTCTGGTAAATCCTCGGATGTTGCTAGAGTTCATGGGTGGCGGTGATCACAAATCATGTGTCCCGCCAGCTCGTTTGCCTTCCTCTTCCATAAAAAAAAATATGCTTATATGAACAAAATATCTTTAAGAAATTAATTCCTGACAGCTCTTTTATTGTTATTAAGTTATCATTTGACAAAATCAAAATTAAGTTCATCAAGGCTATAAAAAGCAAATGACCAACCCGTGCCATCTTTTTTAAACGAAATAAACAAAGGGGTGTCTCCAGAACAGCCGGTCATACTGGGTCAATCATGATTAATCGAATTGAAATGACAAATATATTGTAAACATAAACCAATATAGTTAGTGTTAATCCTTCAACCAGAATTGTCTAATAGCCACAGGCTACATTATAGTATATTACAAGAAGGCTTTGTTTAGTAACACTATAGTTGAATATTGTGAATATATTAACTTTTTTTCAACATTCCAGCGTATACAATATAGTATAAATATATATAAATATGTCATATCATATTTATTACCCTAAAGCTCTTCAGGCATCTCATTGTATATCGACGGCAAGTTATGATTTGGCAACAGCGTTGGTATAGCTATTAATATAATGTATGTATGTTCCTACTTGTATGTGCTAATTTATGAAGAAAAATATATCAAAAAATATATGTATATGTGTATAGAAATATATAAAAATCACTTATTATACATATTTTTATAATTATTCTCTAATCTCTAATAGTAGTTACACCAACAAAAACACCGGCGTCATAAGGAAACTGGAACTCGTATTATTGCCTCAGTTGGCAATGATACGCCCTTGCAACTTGAAACTTCTGGTCGTACGGAATTAAGATTTTCCATTAGATTATTATTATTATTAGAAGAGTTCATCGTTTGTACCTAATTTTTTTGAAATGTGTTATGTAATGTTACATTCTAGATTATCTTTTAATTATCTGAGCCAAAATGTAATACAATGTAGATTACGATACACATTAGTGTACAATATGTAAATGATTCAAATATTATCAAATAATTTATGTACAATTAACGAAAACGTTATTTGATAACAAAGGTCTTGTCAGATATACTTAAAGCAACCCTTATGGTACGTTATGTTTTGGTCATTAGGAAATAATTTCAGCCCTAATAGCTTATGTTAAGATATAAAAGCGATTAGGCAGATAGCGACATGTGGCTCAAATTATCTACAATGAAATAATCTCTTCAATTAACTATTAATTAATAAAACATACAATATAATATCCTTCTATCTAGTCCTTTGTTTTCTATGAAGGAGGAGAAACATATTTAAGGGATACAAAGAAATACATATTCATATTCAATGTGTACGGTTGTTCAATACATTTATATTGAATATGCAAGAAATCAATTTCAACATTGACGTCCTAAATTAAATAATTAACTTAAAATTAAGAACCGCCTTGTACCACGCCTCTCAAGAACAACCTTCATAACCATAGAATTATTTAAAGTTTATGTAAAGTCTGTAAAAAGTAATAACTGGATGAAACGTCAAAGTCTTCGTGGAGTGTTCAAAGTGAGCGTGTGAGTACGCATTTAGCTAATAAGCCTGCTCGGTGTGAACACGCAGGTAGTGAATTAAATAATGATAAAATACTATTAAATTTAATTATTTATAATTATTTGATCAGTACGTTCAAAGAGCTTTTTTATTATTATCAGTTACAAAAAAAATGTGGCGACCTATGAGCTGTGTTTGTTATAAATTATCACAGTTCCAATAGGTTTTAGCAAATACAATAGTCTTTTACAGATTTACATAAATAATATAAATAATCAAAAATCAATTAAAAAAAATAATCTTGCAAAACTTTTTACTTGCGTCACTGTTAGATTTCCACCTTGTCACAATCTTCAATTCTTTTCCTAATATTTATATAAAATCTTGGAGCTACACAGTTTGCTAATAAATTAAATAAAAAATAAATGTTAAAGTTAACATTTATTCAATGCAAGTAATGTTATCGCTACTAATTTTTCAAAGATATTTTTTAGTATGCTTAATACTTTCTCTGGGAAGTTTCCGTCAACTAGTTTTACTAATGTTAAAGATGGGTCCATCGCTGTTAATTGAAGTTAGCCTCGGAGCTGTTGTAAGCCGCTCGCTGTCCTCAGATGAGGACATTCCGTCGTTGACGCTAAGCGCATCAATAAGTGAAGTGAAGTATGTATATTGTACATTTTAAGTATATAATGTAATTATAGTTCTCAAATAATTATGCGGCCCTATTAAGTTTCTTAATAGTAAATAGTAATTTATGTACAAAAATTAAATATTACAAGGACTCTATGCTTTGTCAAAATATTTAGGTTTCAATTGTTCAATTATTTCCTCGCTGACTAAAAAAAATTCAAGTCCACTCAACCACGCAAAGCAAAAAAAGACAACTACATTATACAAAACAAGGTCTCCAGGTGATCGTAGACCGAAGGACAGAACGAACGACTAAACGAATGGAGGACCGAATGAATGGGCGGAGCTGCTAATAGTCCACGTCAAGACTGTTTTGTGCAATAAAACAAAACTCGCACACTACGGACTGGACCATGTACCGCGTACGTATTAGTCATGGACCCTTTCTTAATAACGTTTCTTTTATACACCCAAATTGTATTTCATGCTTTTAAGTTAAATCCAATGAAGACAAAACACATACGAGTACTCATAGTTTTATTATAGACATACTTTTTTTATAAGTTCTTGGTAATGGTAATATTAGAAGTAATAATGTATGCTAGTGAGACAGATGTATTTAATGGAGATATCATTAAAAAAAAAATTTTTGATAAAAATATTTTCATAATATAATAGAAAAATTTTATTGTCATAAGACATATTTATGAATAAAATCTATCGTTCTTTAGAAGTGTCGCTTCGTTCCAAGTTTTTATTGATTGTACGAGTATTTCTTAAGCATTCTTTTTGCAAAAGTACCAGTGACAACTTTGAAGCAATAATTTTTTATTTCGATAAAAACTTGTGTTTCTGTTTAATTAATTCACACCGAAGTCCTTCAGCTATCGGCGGGCCTTCAGGGCGAACGGTCCGGCATACACACTCACCGGACGAATCCAAATTCAAATTCAAAATATCTTTATTCAAGTAGCCATTTACACGCACTTTTGAATCGTCAATTATTACAATACGAAAAAGGTCAGTATAGTCAGTCCACTATAACTACTACCGGCTACCACCGGCTCGGAATGATGCTCTGTTAAGAAGAGCCGGTCAAAAACTCAATAGTTAATAGTAATAGTTTTTTAGGTGGTAGAGCCTAGCTGTAGTTATCTGACTGCAGCTCGTATTGGGCTGGCTCGACCGGGGAAGGACCACCCTCTCACAGAAGACCGACGTGTAGTAACCAAATTCATTTGGTTATGTTCCGTCGGTGAGTGAGAGAATACGGAAGCCCAAACCCCCCCCCCCCCCCGCCAAACATGAAAGCGATGCCCAACAGAAAAATACCCCAGGAGGGTACCGGCTTTGATGAAGCCGGGGACCCGAGCAAAATCGGGGAAATGATTCTCGAATTTTGCTCCGGCTGCCCGTCGTATCTGGGGCGGGCAAAGTATCGCCTTTTGTGTTTTTTGAGGGCAAACGACGAGTCAACGCAGCGGCACCCCGACCCACTTTAAATGTGGACTTTCCAACATCCGGGGACTTCATTCCAACTTGAACGCCGTCCACTATCATCTAGAGACGGCGCAGCCGGCCTTGTTGTTTCTGACGGAGACGCAGATATCTCAACCTAGCGACACAGCGTACCTTTTATACCCCGGGTATAAACTAGAACACCATTTTATACCACACCTTATCGGTTATCTGCTACCGTCGCCTTCAGGTTTTTGAAGGTCGGGACCTGTCTGTACTCTGGCTGCGCGTGGACAAGGACGACCATGTCAGAGTCTACGCGTGCCTCTACAGGTCCCATAGTGGTAATGCAGAAACGGATCAACTCTTGGGCCATGTTCAGGCGAAGATTGACGATCTGCTTTCACAGACTCCCTCCGCTGAAGTCGTAGTCCTCGGGGACTTCAATGCGCACCATGCGGATTAGTTAGGGTCACGTGCCACCGACTACGCGGGGAGATCTGTGTTTGACTTTGCTCTGGCAAATGGTTTGTCTCAATTGGTTAAGACGCACACTCGTCTACCGGACGTGGACAGCCATATGCCCTCTTTGTTGGATCTTCTGCTGACTACACATCCCGGAAAGTACCAGGTCACGGTCAAGGCTCCGTTAGGGTCCTCTGATCATTGTCTGGTACGGAGTGTAGTGCCCATTCAACGTTCGGCTCGCACAACAACTGCGACTCGACGCGTTTGGCACTAAAAGTCAGCGGATTGGGATGGAATGCGGTCCTTTTTTGCATCCTACCCATGGGGGCCGATTTGTTTCCCTTCCGATGATCCTAGTGGCTGCGCTGCGGCTGTAGCTGATGTGATACTACAGGGCATGGAACTATTTTTACCAAGCTCTGTGGTACCACTTGGTGGCAGATCGCGGCCTTGGTTTGATGCGTCTGTTAGGGCTGCAGCAGCTGGCAAACGGCCGGCTTATCAAGCTTGGGCCAATGCGTTAGTCACTAAGGATCCGAACTGTAGAGTTCTGAAGAGGAAATATAATCGTGCCTCCAGATTCTTCAAACGGCAAATCGCAAGAGCAAAGTTCAAGCATGTCGTCAAAATTGGGGATCAGCTGGCTAAGTACCCGCCTGGCTCGCGCAAATTTTGGGCGCTTTCAAAGGCCACTCTGGGCAACTTTAGCCAGTCGTCCCAACCGCCGTTGCACATGGGGAATGACTCTCTGGCCCACACGGCAAAAGAGAAAGCCGATGTTTTGGGCACTCTTTTCGCCTCCAACTCGACTTTGGACGACCAGGGGAAGACACCGCCTATCATCCCGCGGAGTCAGAGCTCAATGCCGGAAATAGTTCTTCGGCAGAAAACTTAATAGTTTGCCATGGTCGATCGGCTGGTGATCTTTTGTTATATCTTACGCACCGTTGGGCAGCTGTTATTGAAAGCAAGGGAGAGGGTCTGGCAGTTAGTCTGGATATGGCGAAAGCCTTCGATCGTGTATGACAGAAGGGGCTTCTTTCGAAGCTACCTTCCTATGGGCTTCCCGAGAGTTTATGCAAGTGGATCACCAGTTTTCTCACTGGGCGGAGCATACAGGTCGTTCTCGACAATTTTTGCTCGGACCCCTAGCCCGTGAACGCTGGTGTACCCCAAGGCTTCGTGCTACCCCCAACTCTTTTCCTCCTGCACATCAATGATATGTTGGATATTTCCAACATACATTGTTATGCGGATGACAGCACTGGGGATGCGGTATATTCCGGTCGTGCAGGTCTCTCTAGGGAAAACGTCGACGAGTGCCGAAAGAAATATGTGTCTTCAATAGAGACCTCCCTGGGGATGGTCTCTGAGGTGGGGTGAACTGAACCACGTTCAGTTCGATCCCCTAAAGACACAGGTTTCCGCATTTACCACTAAAAAAACCCCATTTGTCGTATCAACCGCTCTTCGAGAGCACTCCTCTTATTGCCTCGCTAAGTATCAGGATACTGGGTCTCGACATTTCGAGCGATTGTCGGTTTCGTGGTCATCTGGAGAGCAAAGCCAAGTTGGCCTCGATGAAATTGGGAGTGATCAATAGAGCGAGGCAGTACTTCAAACCTGGCCAAAAACTTGCGCTCTATAAGACGCAGGTCCGACCACACATGGAGTACTGTTCTCATCTCTGGTCCGGATCACCCCAATATCAGCTTCTACCATTTGACCGCGTACAACGGAGAGCCGTTCGAATTGTCGGGGACCCGGTGTTCTGCGAACGGCTGAACTCTTTGGCATTGCGTAGAGACGTTGCTTCTTTGTGCGTCTTCTTCCGCATTTACAACGGGGAGTGTTCCGAAGAACTATTCGATCTGATGCCTGCCGCCGAATTTCATCACCGCACAGCGCGCCATCACCTCCAATACCATCCTTACCACCTGGATGCGTGGCGATCCTTCACTGTGCGGTTCTCAAGGACATTTTTTCCACGTTCCACTCGCTTGTGGAACGAACTCCCTTCGGCGGTATTTCCAGATCGGTACGACATGGGTACCTTCAAAACAGGCGTTTATTCATACCTACAAGGCCGGCAACACTCTTGTAAATCCTCGGATGTTGCAAGAGTTCATGGGCGGCGGTGATCACGTCCATCGGTGACACGCCAGCTCGTTTGCCCTCCTCTTACATAATAAAAAAAAAAAAACACGTTGCTTTTTTTCAAAAGAAATATAACAATCTTAGGTGATGTACATTATAGTATAAATCCTGCAAATGATTCAACAACTTAAGTTCCACATAATTCGATCCACTAAAAACTCTTGAACGTTATAATAAGATTTATTTAATAATAAACTTTTGCTTTCAGATTTAAAACTAAGAAATGGCAGGTCTAAGATATCTGGTGGAACTTTATTATATATGCGTATACTCAAACCCATGAAGGATTTATTAACTTTTTGAAGACGAAATTTGGCGTTACGAGTTTGTTTTTATTTCTCTTAAATTTAAATTTTGTCGTATATATAATATGTTATTAAATATGTATTGCGAAGCGACTTTAAGAATACCTTTTTCTTTAAAAACATCTCTCAGAGAATCTCTAGCCTTTAAGTTATAAATAGCCCGCACAGCTACTTTTTGTAAAATAAATATAGAATTAATTTCGGCAGCACTGCCCAAAAATAAAATACCGTAAGACAAAAAATACTATGAAAATAACTAAAATAAGCAAGTCGAGCCGTATTAACTTCCGATAATTGTCTAACTTTTCAATTGCAAAGACGGCGGAGCTGAGTTTGGCTGTGAGTGTTGAGTGATGGGGGTTCCACTGGAGCTTTTTATCTAATGTTATACCTAAGAAATTTGTTGAGTCAATCAATTCTAACATTTCATTGTTAAGGAGTAAGTTAAAATTTTTACTTTTTACATTAGAAAGTGTAAACTCTATGCATTTAGTTTTCTTAGCATTTAAGACTATATTATTAATTTCGAACCAATGAAAGACTCGTGACAAAGTACTGTTTACTTTGTCATAATTAATCCTATCACGCTCAACTTTACAAATATGCGAGGTGTCATCAGCAAAGAGTACAATGTTACACAGACCCTCAACAAAAAAAGTCAAGTTATTAACATAAAGTAAAAACAAAAAGGGGCCCAGAATAGATCCTTGTAGAACATCCATCTTTAGGTGAAACCGGATGCGTTCCTCTTCTTGCGAGCACTCAAACTTCAAACATCACTTATGTTAGCTTACGAGTATTTATCCCTGTTTATTACTAATAGCAATTAAAAGTTAAAATGAACATATAACATTTTTGAAGATTGATGAAGGTGACTCTTTCGATGGATTCTATCTCCACTAATTGTGGATCAATGACATTGAAATCGATAAAATCCTTATATTTTGTAAGCATCAAATTTACTTGAACGTAATAAAAAAACCGTATAGTAATTTCTAATTGAGTAAGACAATCCAAAACTTTTCCTAACAAACTTGCTACGTTTCCAGTAACGCGTGTAGCAACTGGTACGAGCTACTATCCGATATGGGACCTTTTTTAGGGTCCACTAAAAACCCTTATAGTTTCTGCATCTCTTTCCGTCCGTCGATTGCAACGTAGCTCAGATATTTTTAGCAGTAGAAAAATGTAATTCAGCACGAACAAATATTTTTATGGCAGTTCGTATAGTTGGGTTGTGTTGTCAGATAGTTCTTTAAACAATGTGGTGGGTTTTTTCAAATCATTTTTTAGTTAACGGATTCAGTGCCTGCCAACTTAATTTGTATGGTGTTATTAGGCTACAAAGCCTTTTAAACGATTTGAAAAAAACATGTGGGGCCGGATTTATTTGGTTACAACTTCTTTAAAAACGTTAACAAAAATCGAATTTTGTATTATTATGTGAAAAGAAAAACTTCTCAGTCAATGTGCATCGTACTAATGTGAATGTTCATGTCGAATTACAGTTTACAACTGCTAACAGTTTTTGACTATTTACCATATTGTGTAATGTACGTTGACGCGGTATTCTCCTCCTTAAACTTTGAAATCATAATCAGGCAAAATATAATATTAATGTTGGTTTGAAAAGTCGTTGGTTGGTTGAAGCTATGTTGAATGCACGTGATGCTGCGTCTATAATGTGAAAGTGAATGATTTCGTTTAAGTTGTTCGAGTGGATTCCTTAAAATTTTACGTTCTCTTCTGTGAAACTAATTATTATAAAAGTAATTCTGTAAAGTGAATTTGCTTTTTACGCAATACAAAAGTCATTCCTGATTGACCATCTTAATGACAAGGCAAGCCTCGGTCTTCATTATATTGAAATCATTAAAAAAAATTATAACTCATGGCTAACACGAATTTGCATCATATACATATATATATAATTCACTGAATACGCTAGCTTCACTCGTGGTAAATGTTAATTCAAGTGAAATAATTAAAACTTAAAGTTAAATACTACTATGATATATATTATTAATAAGAGAAGTAATCTGTTTATTTTACGGAAGTTGTATGTATATTTTATCGTTTATTTGTTCACTCCTGCTTCCGGTACGACAATCTTCGAACGGAGACAGGAAGTCATTTTCTTCCGAATGGCTCTGAATGATAAATATCAAAACCTGAGTACATGACCTGATAAATATCAAAACCAAAAAAAATGAGTATGTAAAAAATAAAGAGAGTTCCATTTCTTTTTCTCATTTTATTAGACGTATTATGGAGCTACTCGCTAAATATAATATGTTCTTTGCCCGTTTAACGAATATAAGAAACAGACAATTATTTATCAAGATAAAATTTTGTACGGTAACGAAATCATTTGATTAATGATTTTTGTGTTACATATTTGTCTTTATCTAATCTTAAAGATCACTATTGCATGATATTATTAGGCTTGTTGTTAATAACTTGTTTTTTTACCAAACCAACACTAGCTATCGAATTTAAAACGAACGTTTTGATGAATACAATCTCCAAAAAACATATTTAACTTTTCAATTTATATTTTATACAAATAAATAACACAAAAGAAATAAATTGGTATGACATATAAATTAAAAGCAAATAAAATATTATTTGTTGATTGATTTAATAAAAGTATTATATTGCAAGTATTCATTAATTAATCATTTCATATATGATTTACATTATTTAAGTTAATGGTCAATAAATGTACATCACTTTAGGGCGGTAAATACAACTTTTAAAACAAAGTTTCACAATAATATTTAAAAAAATAAAATTCGGACAGTAAAAGAATTCATAAGGAACGTCTATTATTTAAAGAAGACTCAAAAGGGGAGGGGGCGGGGTTTTCAAAGATGAGTACTTAAGTATAATATGAAAAAAATAAAGTTGCTGTATATATAAAGACAGACATGCGAGCCTGACTCACGGGTTTCGTACGAATTAGTAGGTTACAAATGGTCCTGGTTTAGTATATTTTTATATCTTTCATGATTAAGAATTTATACGTCGTAAAATATAAATAACATATGTTTTCAATCAACATTAATTTTATATGTTATTATACTTGAACTAGTACGAGTAGCTTCAGTTGTAATTTAGACCGATAAGACTATATTTTCATGATTTCATCATAAGTGTACAGTTGTAACTTGATGTTACTTTTCAAATTTCATAGTGGTTGGTGGTGGTGGTTGGTGGCGCCAAGTACACAATTTTATTAACCTTCGACAAACTCACGAGGAGCAGTAAAGGTAACACGAGTTAATACGAAATAATAATTATAATTAACTCATTCACTATTATGAATAAAAAGCCACAAGGTGGCGTTACCAGTCGTATTTATCTATTTTGATTCTCTTGAGAGTATCGAAATATGCATTTTTGTGTTAGAAAATGGCGGTATCTTTTTTTAAAGGTCATTTAGATTTTTTTTCTCATTTATAATTGTAGATCTTGGTACATTTTTAGTTTTAATTTCAACTCAATATCTCTCCATACGTTCCCAAAATTAAGGGCCTTCACGGATAAACCGACAGACAGACAGGCAGACAGTCGGACAGAAGAATGGACAGACACATATTATGGGTAGGATATGGGTTAATTATAATCTTCATCAAATATCACTAGGAGGAAAGGGAAAAAAGTTTCTAAAACTATCACCTAAATTGAAAATTATCTGTTTAATATTTGCTGAAACTATTGATTTGTTCTGCTAACAACCCCAGCTATAGAAATAGCCAATTCTCTTAACTTGGTCGAAAAGTACTGAAAAAAATATTCCACGCTAGAGGCAAGACAAAAAAGGCGGTTCACTTTTTATTTGCCATCAGGTACTTCACCCTACTTCATCGATATCATTATATTTATCAAATCAAGTGGTAACTTACATTAGATCGAAGAAAACCCACTTCGTCCTATTTTTTGTATTTAATTCGGTTTGGTCAATAAAATTGTAATCTATTGTTTTATTGAAATATATTCCACTTATAATAACATTTATTATAAGTATATGCACAAAAAACACTATAATAAATAATTTAAGTAAACACCAGCAAAGATTGTCAGCTTAGATTTACTGGCCTTAAACCCAGTGTGTGCACGACATGCGGCAAACACATTAGCCCCTTAAATGTTACACTCACAATTTCAAACCGGCACAAAAGCTATGTGAAAGTCAGATTTTTTCATTACTGGTGTTTTTAATAGATGGTGCAGAACGCAGTCTGTTTCATTATAGTTAAAGATCTATTCAAACATACTGACTCAGGGACCACGAAGATGCCCACATTGCTATTGCATAAAATATTCGTTACATATACCAAATCATTTACATTTATAATTACCTAACAGATCAGAATAATAGAGATATTAGATATGTATATTTTTTTAATTGAATCTAAATTAGAACAGTGCTGTATTCAAAGTGCATATATTACCAATTTGTTTACATTTTGTTTTACAATATCATAAATTAAAGGCGCGCTATGCTCACCGTCTATTTGACTATATAGGTATTTTATGTCAACCTATTGTGAAAACGTTAATTTCGAGATATCGTTCGCTTAAAACAAAACAAATATTTCACTTCGGTATGTTTTCAGAAAATACAATATAGGGTTTAGTGTTACATAATTATTTTAAACTAACTTTCAAGGTTACATTGATCTCTTCTAGATCCAGCTATAAAATAGAATATGTAACCCTATCTGACCTTGGAGAAGTATATTTCTTAGCAGTTATTTAATTCGTGAATACTAATTTAAGCCTCTACGCTGACAGCTTCGTACTCTATAATGATAGTATTTGACAATAACGGGGACTGTTGAAGCGTTACTAAAGCAGCTTAATTTTCTTAACATAATATATTACAGTGTCCTCATATTTTAGGACGCATTTAATCACTGAGTGGTCACTAACTAAATTAATAGTTAAAGACTTTCTCTCTCTTTTAAAGAATTACAAATTAACTATGAATAATTACAGAGAATATAATAACTATGAAACAAAGATATCACTTAGCATACTCGTAGCTATAGATAGACAAACAAAAATCATAACTATCTAGTACACAGCAAGGGATACAAGTTACATTTATATTCATACCTATAGTTACACACGATAAACATTGGTAGAATAAAATGACACTGCAACAGTATAGAAAATAAAACTTAAAGATCTTAACCTAAGGTCACGGCTAAAAGGTAGCGGACGACCACAGCAATTTGTTGATTAAAATTTATTTTATTTGTTTATGTACATGGCTACATTTCTATTTTATGTAGATACATACATTTATAGATATAAATAATATAATATGCCTGCGGGATAACTGACACGTATATACATTTATATTCATACACGGGCGTATTTGTATGGATTCCAACAAAATAAAGGATACATAAAATATAATAATAAACTATAATTAATTTTAGAATTTCATTCCCTACATTCAAATAGTGAAAATAAAAGTCTCAAATTAATTAAACTGAAAAGAATACATAAAAAACACAATATTATTGAGGTCAATGTTCATATATGGGGATCCCATGGATCACTAACCTATGAACATCGGTCAACAGCGCACGTTGAAATACGAAACTAACTTTAGTAATGCGAAAAGTTATAGGTACTTTCAGAATAAAACATATCCAATGATTACTTCTTAATAAATATTTTTCACTACAATAACCATAAAATAACTTTCATAATTAAAATTAACATAATCCCCTAAAATGTCGTTAAAATCTAAATTCTTCAATATTAACGCCGCCATGATTGATAATAAAAATGTTAGATCGTTCTATAAGGTTACTTTGTAAGTTTACAAATAAATAGATTTACATTTTTTATTTATTTATGCACTATTAACTTACTGAAAACCAGAAATAAATACAATAAAAAAAAATGTACTAACTTTAAGAGTCCTCTATCAGTCACGCTTCGTCGAAAAGACAATTAAAAGGATAATGCGAACTGGTACGTTAAGAAATAAACACAGTACATTATAGTAATATGGTATATATAAATATATATATTTATAAGCTAATTATAAGACATATGTAAATATTGACATACATGCGTACACAAAATAGGTACATACAAATTTACATAAATTAATTAAGATTAAGAGGAGAGGTAGTTGTATTGCAAACTTGAATGAGCTAAGGGATGGATTTCCATGAAAGATATCTTCTGGAAGATAATTGCAAAGACAATCCGTAACGATATTAAATTTTTTTAATAAAAACTAATATTAAAATGAAGCACTTCCAGAGATTTTAGAGAGACTCAATCTCTCTTAATAGATTAAAGAGTGATCTCTTTTTCTTTTTGATGTTGTCTTGTTCTGGATAAGGTCTCTTGAAAATGTTCACGTAAATTTTGATGTCGATTAAGACAGTGAAATCGAGCAGTGGTAGGAAAAGAGTTTGTTGTTCCTAAAATTATTTTAGATTTTAGGTGAATGCAATTCTGCAACCGCCTAAGTCCGTCTAAGTAATGCTTACTTCATCAATTTGACTTGACTATAAGAAATTACAATCCAGAATAATTTCGAGATTTTTATTCAATATAGTTATTTTTTTCAATAAATGGTATAAAATTAGGATCATAAGTCAGGGCAGGTAAATTATTAGTATTTATTTTGTTGCGCAATTGCTTGCTATCTATATTTAGATCTTGTGATTTCGTTGGATAGGTTAGAAGGACCCCGTAATTCTCAGCCCCTTTGAACTTTACTAATATTATAATTAGAATTTTGATAGTACAGGCAGGATCTTTAATTGTAGTGTTAATGTAGTCGATAAAGCTGTAAACCATCTGCAAAGAGATGGCGGTGATATAAAATGACTTTAGTAATTTCATTAAAAACAAAGAAAAGAGAAGAGGAGATAATACACTACCTTTTTGCCTCAAACTCGATTTTGGACGACCAGGGGAAGGCACCGCCTATCATCCCGCGGTGTCCAAGCTTAATGCTGGAAATAGTTTTTCGGCACAAGCTCATCCGAAAAGCCCTCCTTTCCTTGGAAGTTCATAAGTCGAGTGGGTCAGATGGTATCTCTCCAGTTGTGCTACGAACATGTGCCCCTGAGTTGACACCAGTGCTAACGCGTCTATTTCGGTACTCTTACCTTAAAGGCGTAGTCCCGGTCTCATGGAAGCGTGCCCTTCTCCATTCGATCCCTAAAAAAGTTGATAGCTCGGACCGAACTAACTACAGATCTATCGCCATTACCTCTCTTCTCTCCAAAGTAATGGAGAGCATCATCAATAAACAGCTCCTTACCTACCTCGAGAATCACCAGTTGGTCAATGACCGGCAACATGGCTTTCGCCATGGTCGATCGGCTGGTGATCTTCTGTTATATCTTACGCACTCTTGGGCAGCTGTTATTGAAAGCAAGGGAGAGGGTCTGGCAGTTAGTCTGGATATGGCGAAAGCCTTCGATCGTGTATGGCACAAGGGGCTTCTTTCGAAGCTACCTTCCTATGGGCTTCCCGAGAGTTTATGCAAGTGGATCACCAGCTTCCTCACTGGGCGGAGCATACAGGTCGTTCTTGACGGTTTTTGCTCGGATCCCAAGCCCGTGAACGCTAGTGTACCCCAAGGCTGCGTGATATCCCCCACTCTGTTCCTCCTGCACATCAATGATATGTTGGATATCTCCAACATACATTGTTATACGGATGACAGCACTGGGGATGCGGTATATTCCGGCCGTGCAGGTCTCTCTCGAGGAAACGTCGACGAGTGCCGAAAGAAACTTGTGTCTTCTATAGAGACTTCCTTGGGGACGGCCTCTGAGTGGAATGAACTGAACCACGTTCAATTCAATCCTAACAAGACACAAGTTTGCGCGTTTACCACTAAGAACACCCCATTTATCGTATTATCACTCTTCGAGAACGCTCCCCTCATTGCCTCACCAAGTATCAGAATACTGGGTCTCGACATTTGTCAGTTTTGCGGACATCTGGAAAGCAAGGGCAAGTTGGCCTCGAAGAAATTGGGAGTGATCAATAGAGCGAGGAAGTATTTCAAACCAGGCCAAAGACTTGCGTTCTATAAGGCGCAGCTCCGGCTACACATGGACTACTGTTCTCATCTCTGGTCCGGATCATCCCAATATCAGCTTCTACCATTTGACCGCGTAGACGTGGCTTCTTTGTGCGTCTCTTCTTCTCTTACCGCATTTACAACGGGGAGTGTTCCTAAGAACTATTCAATCTGATGCCTGCCGCCGAATTTCATCACCGCACAGCGTGCTATCGACTTCTTTACCATCCCTACCACCTGGATGCGTGGCGATCCTCCACTGTGCGGTTCTCAAGGATCTTTTTTCCACGTACTACTCGCTTGTGGAACGAACTCCCTCAGTACGACGTGTAGAGTAGATCAGTACGACGTGGGTACCTTCAAAAAAGGCATTTACTCCTACCTACAAGGCCGGCAACACTCTTGTAAATCTTCGGATGTTGCAAGAGTTCATGGGCGGCGGTGATCTCGTTCATCCGTGACCCGCCAGCTCGTTTGCCCTCATCTTACACAAAAAAAAATCATTCGTTTCAAATTTATTTACTGTAAGTGAGATATTAAGAGAGCGTAATATCCCTAGTATTACGTCAAAGTTTACTGAATCGAAAGCATTGCTAAAGTCTAATAAGATGAGTATGGTTAACTTTTGATTATCCATGGCATGGCGAATATCTTCAGTTACTTTGAACAATGCAGTTGTAGTGATATGTAAAGGACGGAAGCCGATTGGAAAGGATTATATAGATTATGTTAAGCTATAAAAGAGGTGATTTGTTTGTACACCCCATCTTCCAAAAGTAAATAGAATAAAAGTGGAAAGAAAGTAAAGTGTAAATCACATAGAGGATTTTAACCAAGTCTCTGACACCAATATGCCATCTACGTACTAGACGTTGTCAAAATATGCGTGAAAATCAGAAAATGAGACACCGGAATTATATAAATTAATATCATTAGGGTACAGTGTAACAAATCTTTTAAATTCAATGTCATGTATATGTATTGTTAATATAGATAGGAAACAGTATTGTGACAATATAGATCCTTGTGGAATACCGTAAGTGATTAATCGGGGTGTGCTGACATGTCCATCTATTTTAACAGTCTGATATCTATTTGAGAGATACGATTTAAGCATTTATATTGATGTGTCTGCGATTCCTGCTTGTTATTATTTTCATAATAGAATTTCGTGGCTCAATGTCAAATGCTATTAAATTTATGAATATTCCTACTATTGTATTCTTTTTCACAATATCAAGTTCTATACTGGTGAGTAAGTTAATTGCGGTAAGTGATTTTAGCCGAAAACTGCACTGATTTTTATAAATGAAGCTATTTGGTGCTAGGAATTGACTCATTTGTGTGTAAAATTTGTTTTTTGACTAGGTAGTAAAGATATGAGCATATACGAATATATATATATATATATATATATATATATATATATATATATACTATAGTATTTCAATTTCGTAAAAAAAATTTGCAACCTTTGGCTACCATTAAAGTATCGGGGAATTTTCTTCTTAGTTAATGCATTGAATTAGTTCAACAATTATAAGATGTTTAACAGATTTGATTACATAGTATTGATTCTGATTATTTATTGGTTGCGACATTTTTAATAAATTATTTTTATAATTTGTAAATAATAATGATTTTTTTTGGTGGATTGAGATTATATATTTTAAAATATACTAGCGTCCAAAAGCTTAGAAGCAGCAAGATAAAATCAAATAAACTAAATTTAACGACCTTCAATTATTTATATTGATATATTAGGTCTACAACTTTACTCCCGCCGTTTTCCAAAAGATGACGCTAGTAGCCAGTAACAGTTCAAATAAATAAATCACAGTTGTTTTCCATCAGTTTTGACATCTATAAATATAACCTTACATCGATATTAGGAGATTTTACTTTTTCATTTCAACATGAAAAAATCGGCGGCTGAGGCTCATCGGGTTATTTCAAGTACTTATGGTGATGATACTATTAGTGAAAGAACGTGTCGCGAGTGGTTCCAGTGCTTTAAAAGCGGTGATTTTGTTGTTAAAGATCGGCATAATGGTGGCAGAGAAAAAACTTTTTAAGATGATGAACTGGAGGCTTTACTTAATGAAGACTCGTGCCAAACTCAAGAACAGCTAACAAAATCATTGGGAGTAACTCAGCAAGCAGTATCAAAACGCCTGGAACAGCTGGGGATGATCCAAAAACAAGGATACTGGGTACGGTACCCATCAGTTGAAACCAAGAGATGTTGAGCGACGTTTATTTGCTTGTGAACAGCTGCTTGAAAGACAAAAACGAAAAGGATTTCTTCATCGTATTGTTACTGGGGACGAAAAATGGGTGCACTACGACAACCCTAAGCGACGCACATCATGGGGATTGCCCGGCCACACTCCTACGGCGACACCTCGACAGAATATTCACGGATCCAAGGTCATGTTGTGTATTTGGTGGGATCAGTTTGGGGTAATTTATTATGAGCTGCTAAAACCTTCTGAAAAAATTTGTGGTGCACTTTATCGAACGCAATTAATGCGTTTGAGTCGGGCATTAAAAGCAAAACGGCCGCAATATGCTGATAGACACGAAAAAGTAATTTTGCAACACGACAATGCTCGACCTCACGTGGCGAAAGTAGTCAAGACGTACCTCGAAACACTGAAATGGGAAATTCTACCTCACCCGCCATACTCTCCAGATGTTGCTCCATATGATTATCATTTATTTAGGTCGATGGCACATGGCCTGGCGGGCCAGTGCTTCGATTCTTTTAAAAAAGTGAAAGAATGGATCGATTCTTGGATCTTATCAAAGGATGAAGAATTTTTCCGACGCGGAATTCGTTTGTTGCCTGAAAGATGGGCCAAAGTAGTGGAAAGTGACGGACAATACTTTGAAACATAAATAAGATACCATTTTTTTTATATAATTTTTAAAATTAAAAAAAAAACGGCGGGAGCAAAGTTGTAGATATAATAAAATTAAAAATTTAACTAAAAGTAACTTAGACCAATGTGAAAATTAACAAATAATGGGAAACATAATCAAATTTTACCTTCATCAAAGTGACCACTTTTTATTTTAATGATTTCAGCACAAAAATTTAGGTTTTTTTTTTTTTTTTTTTTTTTTTTGTACTTTCTAGGTTAATAGGCTAGGTAATTTCTAGGTTAATAATAGGCTTGACTACATTCCACCTGATGGAAAGTCAAAATGTAGTCTGTGCTTTGTATAATACAAGAAGCTGTCCCGGTGTAAAATACTGACGGACCTTCGCAAGAACGGCAAGCTTCCCTGCAGCTGCTCTTGCTCTGGACTCAATACACCGACCAAAGTTGAGAGACACGTCTGCGTTTTGGTGGCGTTGAATTTGACAAGATTGGCATTGCCCCATGCGGAGACTGCCTGAAGTTTGTCATCCAAACGTTGCAACATGGCTTCTCTTTCTGACTGTACTTGATCTCTACTAGCCCGACTACTCGGCAGGTATCTTTCTACAACTGTGCTGTCTTCTGCATACCCATAGATACCGGGCTTCAGCAGATCGTTGATGTGCAGCAGAAAAAGAGTTGCAGAAAGAACGGACCCCTGAGGCACTCCGGCATTAATTGTCAAGGGTTCCGAGGAAGACCCGTCGACAACTACTCGGAGAGATCTCTGGTTGAGGAAGTCCGTTACCCAGCCGATCAGACCAGGAGATATGCCGTACGCTGAAAGCTTGCTTATAAGGCTCGCATGCCAGACCCTGTCAAATGCCTTCGAGACGTCCAGAGAGACGGCGACCGCTTCTCCGTTCTTCTCGATGGCCTCGCCTAAAACGTGCGTAGCATACACTAAAAGGTCCCCAGTGGACCTATTTCGGCGAAACCCGTACTGTCGGTCACTGAGGAGATCGTTACCTTCAAGGTACGCTAGAAGGCGCGTGTTCAATACACGCTCCATAATCTTGCAGAGTATGGAGGTGATTGAAATTGGTCTATAATTGGCAGGATCAGCACGGCTGCCTTTTTTGGGCACTGGTTGCGCGTTTGCAAGCTTCCAGGATTTCGGCACTATTCCAGTCTTGAAAGAGAGACGATACAGACGTGTCAATACAGGAGACAACTCAGCTGCGCACGTCTTCAGCAGAATGGCTGGTATACCATCAGGACCACTGGCTTTATTCACATCAAGAAGACACAATACTCTCCATACCTCTTTGTTAGTGATGCGGATTTCCGGCATCAAAATACCGCAGTGAGGAAGATGTGCTGGAGAAGCATTGCCAGTGTCTAGATGCGAATTATCAGCAAACAGAGAAGCAAATACATTCGCATTCTCTGTCGCTGTATAGGCCAAAGATCCATCCGGCTTCAGCAGAGCAGGCAGTGAGGGTTGGCAGAAGCTCGACTCGATCGCTTTGGCAAGAGACCAGAAAGCTCGACTGCCAGTAGGTCTGACAGAGAGCTTTTCGCCATTGTATTAATGAACTTCTTAAAATAATCTTCATCTAACTTATTCCATTCACTCTCTAATAACTGCCATAAATGTTCTGAGTTACTAGGAGAGGAATTTTTCAGTCTCCTATCGAGTTCACGCCAGACAAGTTCTATTGGAGACAGATCATGTGACTGCGATGGCCATTCCATGATTTTTAAAACCCTTTTCATTTGTTTTTTTTCTTTAAAAAGTTTTGGTACACTTTGGACGAATGCTTAGTATCATTGTCTTGCTGAAATGTAAATTCAGGACCAATCAGGTTTAATCCACAAGACACGGCCGTTTCCCGAAGATTTTTTAAATAACCTTCATTCTTTAGTTTTCCAATTATCCTCACAAGATTTCCGGATTTATTATTCCCGAAACATCCCCAAACCATCACACTACCACCACCATGTTTCACTGTTGGAACTATACACGCTTCGAAAGCTCTTTGTTCTTTTGACCGGCGTACAAACACACGTCTATTGGATTCGAGAATCTGAAATTTCGATTCATCACTCTATAGAACATATTCCATTGATCTGTAGTCCAATTTTTATGTGTATTTGCCCATTCTAGTCTAATTTCCTTGTCAAATTGTTAATTGCTTCTTAGCAGCAACACATCCTCTTCGACCCACAGCCAGAAATCGTCGTTTAGCAGTTGTTACTGAGGTGGGCGTTTCTCGTATTCTCGTTTTTGTATTCTTTTATGCAGTTTTTTTATTAACTACTTAATAAATCTAGGTTTAAGTCTCCAAAAACTTAATTCTCTTTTTCTCACAAGTGTAATGTTTGGTGAAGACTAACTCTACTAACATGTTATCTTCTTCTTTTATACGCGTTGGCCTGTTTCTGTTAATTACTACAATATTATTTTCTTAGCATAATTGAAATAAGTACGTTACCCGTCTTTCACCCCGATCCAATTAGTGTGATGTCCATCAATTAAGTCCACTGCCAGTGCAGATGCTGTTAATTTACTTTTAAATATCTCAATCCCTTATATCCATACAAATATGTCATGAAAAACAACACAAATACAGCAGCAGTTATTTGCGATGTAACCAACTTTACTGACATCACGTAGATGCCTTATATATTTCTCATAACATGCAAATTGAAATGTTCTAAATAAAAAAAAAGTCGTCTTAATTAAATATTCTGTAGGCCAAGCACCTACAGAATATTAAATTTAAAGTTAGTTTGTAAATAAGATTTATTAGCTAGTAAATAAGAAAAGCTATGTTTTATATTTTTCTAACAGAATTTTGCATTAAAATTGTATGCATGTTTTTATATTTAATTTGTTTATTTTTAATGTCATATAAATTATTTTATATATTAAACAATTTACGTGTCAAGAAAAATATTTAAACGTAACAGCACAAATAAACATATTTTTATTATATAATATATATTTTTTGCAGTGAATATTATTAACAAATCCAAGCTTAATTTCTTAAATTAAAAATCTCGGATTGCTATTAAAACATACTATTGATGTATAATTGGAGCTTTCTAGTTTATTGTTATAATTAAGTTATATGTATATAGTAGCCTCTAAAAAAGGCGCATTTAGAACCAAAGGATCAGAGCTGAGCCCACGGTGAATAAGGTTTTATAATTACTATACTTAATTTTAATATATATTTAATAACTGTCAAAGGAGCGAACTTAGTCTTGCTCTCCAGGTGAGCCCTAAACTTACGGTCATTAGAGATGATCAGGCACAGTTTTTTGATACTTGGCGCAGTACTAAAGAGTAAAGGCAAAGATCGGCGATTTTATAAAAGATTACTATATTTTTTCACTTCTTTTCTCTTCACTTTATTTACCGCTTTCTCGTGGAAAACATTTACTTTACTCCTGCCTCAATAGTAGACAACTTTCGTCATTTAGAAAAGAGTTAACATTGTCCGACTTTTTTCCAGGATATAGTGTCCTGGATTGATTTTCAAATCGGCAGGATATTCAAAAAATTCAAAATTCAAAATACCTTTATTCAAGTAGGCATTTACACGCACTTTTGAATCGTCAATTATTACAATGAAAAAATGTCAGTGTAGTCAGTCCGTAAGTAAGCTACCACCGGCTCGGAATGCTGTGCTCTGTTGAGAAGAACCGGCCAGAAACTCAACAGTTGCTCTTTTCAAAAGAAATATAACAATAGGTGATGTACATTATAATATAAATCCTGCAAATGATTCAACAACTTAATTTCCACATATTTCGATCCGCTAAAAACTCTTGAACGTTATAATGAGCTTTATTTAATAATAAGGTTTTGATTTTAGATTTAAAACTAAGAAATGGAAGGTCTAAGATATTTTGTGGAACTTTATTATATTTGCGTATACTCAAACCCATGAAGGATTTATTAACTTTTTGAAGCCAAAACTTTGGCGTTACCAGTTTGTTTTTATTTCTCGTATTTATCGCGTGTCTGTCACTGTTTTTATATAACTATTTAAATTTTGACGTATATATAATATGTTATTAAATATGAATTGCGAAGCGACTGTAAGAATACCTATTTCTTTAAAAACATATCTCAGAGAATCTCTAGCTTTTAAGTTATAAATAGCCCGCATAGCTCTTTTTTGTAAAATAAATATAGAATTAATTTCCACAGCACTGCCCCATAATAAAATACCGTAAGATAAAATACTGTGTAAATAACTAAAATAAACAAGTCGAACCGTATTAATGTTCGTTAATTGTATTACTTTTCTAATTGCAAAGACGGCGGAGCTGAGTCTGGCTGCGAGTGTTGAGAGATGGGGGTTCCACTGGAGCTTTTTATCTAATGTTATACCTAAGAATTTTGTTGAGTCAATCAATTCTAACATTTCATTGTTAAGAAGCTAGTTAAAATTTTTACTTTTTACATTAGGAAGTGTAAACTCTATACATTTAGTTTTCTTAGCATTTAACACTAAATTATTAAATTCAAACCAATGCAGGACTCGTGACAAAGTACTGTTTACTTCGTCATTATTAATCCTATCACGCTCAACTTTAAAAATAAGCGAGGTGTCATCAGCAAAGTGTACAATGTCACACAGAGCCTTAACAAAAATGGGCAAGTCATTAATATAAAGTAAAAACAAAAAGGGGCCCAGAATAGATCCTTGTGGAACACCCATCTTTAGGTGAGAACCAGATAGTAGGATAGTGGTGCCAAGTAAGGCAAATAAGATGGCCAAACGATCCGTCTAACTATTGAACGGGAAATAGATACATACTTGTATAAATTTACAACCTTTGAGTGGAAAAGTAAATTTTCACCAAATAATGTTGGTGCCTCACGAATCTTTATTTACTACCCAGCAACAAATTGACATACGTGGTACATTTATTTACAATGTCAACTAAACAACAAAATAAACAATGTCAACTCTATTTGAATATTCTAGATTATTGATCCCAGTAAGATTTAAAGTTAGAAGTAAAACATTTTTCCATTTTTCCAGTTAAATCTCTTTAGAAATCTTTTCTTCATTAAGATAGCGGTGTGACTTTATTAACGCACCATTTAACATTACAAAATATGATCTCAAATTTTCTTACATCCGCATCGTAGAAACTTCTAAAGCTCGTGCCATTGCTCAGAGTGACACCAACTTTTGCTCTAAGTTTTTCTACTACGCGGAGAACTTCTAACGTAATGGCCTTATGAATATATAAAGTAAGATGGTAATTTTTCTGATTTTGAATTATCCAGCGTAATGTTTGAAAACGTTTTAATACTTTGTATTGTATGATAGTATTGTGTATGAATTATAGCATGGATTGTTATATAAATGGTTTTATTAAAATATTTATAACCATTCAAGAAGTCTGGGCGACGCTCAGATCTGTAAAACTATAATTAGAGACAAGAAATTTATTGAGTCAAGAATACAAAAAAAATCTACAGGTTATAAAAATAATGAAACAAAAAGCATTCCGCAAAAATACCGCACCGTAGAGAAGCCATGATTTCGCTTTAATTGCAGTGTGATATGAAGATTGTGACATGGAAAAAAGTATAGTGGTCGAGCGACGACCGATTTACTAGGGCATTCATTGCGATTCCATTTAAAAGTTTAATTAATAGTTAAGCTATCGCATCGAATTTGCGCTATTAATATCGATTTTTATTAACGACGATAGCGACTTTTATTATATAAACATTAAAGCCTTTTATTTATTTAGAATCTATCGCCACCACCTTTTTATTTTATTTATTTATTTAATGTCAATAAAATACACATATATTAAAAAAAAACAGAAAATAATGTAGTACCAAGGATTACTTATCTCTTTTAGACATCTCTTCCAGTGGATTATCTGTACAATATAGCATATAAAATGCTTAGAAATATACAGACTTATATATAAAAGAAAACATTAATACTAATATATATAGTAAATAACTATGATTAAGGAAAATAAAATAAATACTAGTTATATTTCCGAAGAAAGGCAGTGTTGCTTAACTTTTAGTTTTAAAGAGTTAAGTTAGTTAAGAGTTTAAGTTAGTTAAAGGGTTACCATCCAAAATACTCTGGGGAAGAGAGTTCCAACGACGAGCCGCAACAACTGTTAAAGATTTAAAAATATATGGAGTTGTAAACAGACACTAGCAGGGACTTTGAAGTTACACATTTACTTGTCCATGATGGCGTCACATGAAAACGCTCATGTAAGTAAAGTTGAGAAGCGTTATTTAAAATATTAAAAAAAAGTGATAGAATGTGCACGTTCCGGCGAAGGCGAATAGGGAACCACTTTAATTGTAATCGATATTAGGATACATGGTCAAATTGGGATGGAAGGGGACTGCACGTTGTGAACAAGGTACGCTTACCTTGTTTTACGCCTACCTTGGTTAGCGGGGATTCAGAGAAATATAGCTATATCGCTCAGCGCTGATATCGGAATAACACTGACCTTTTAGCGATTGGTGCAATCCTGGTATGGCAGTGAATTATGTAACACTAATTTGAGTTAGTTAAAATTATAAATTAAAATGCAAAGAAATACATAAAATATTTAAAAATAAGGTGAATCAAAAGTTTTAAATTATAGGAATATTATAAAAATTACAGATCATAAAATTGCCTTCTAGTAAACCTTTGACGGTATTTAAGGGCGAGTTAAAGCGACGAGTATAATGGCTCTTCAATACAGCTAATATCCTTGTAAATCGCGTTGCAGAGCTGTGATCAATGTTTGTTGAACATTGTTAGAAAGTAATTTGCACACCATAAATAAATAAATATGTTTCATATAAAATACATTATCCGAAGGTGTCTTACATTTATTAAGAATTTATGGCATAATAAAAAATAATAAATTAATAAAATTATTTTTCATGTTTAAAGACAAATTAATATAAATCTTTTTGACTTCCTTACAAAATGCAACGGATATTGTTGTACATGGTGGATCCTCCCGACGTACAAAATAATTTTCTCAACATCTAAGAACTTTCTATATAAAATGTATATTATTCCTAAACTTGCAATTATATTCTGAGCTGTCGAAGTTGACGGCAGTCTGTCGTAGATTACATAAGTATTGTGATAAAGCGAACGAAAAACGTACACGTCGGTTGTTTAATAATAAACATTAATATTGATAACCGTATTAATCTAAAAAAATTAGTAATTTAATTGACATATTTTCGGTAACCTATCACAATGACAAGAAAGTCATTTATTATTAATATTATCACGATGGTATCAATATGCGTAAATGCTTTGCCAATCACCCGCTGCGGCCAGCGGGCGCGCTTCTTGCGACTGTACCTACATTTATTATACAATTTAAAGTGTCATAATTACAAAAAATAACTTGTATGGATCTGAAATGTTACATTTCATTTATAATATTTTTTAAGCCTAGGCTTCTCTTATTTGTTTAAATCGACTTTTAACACCTATTTGTTATTGGGTACAGCTGAGTCGCACAATGTCGTACACTAGAATACTACCGCAGCAGAAATGTAATATCAGGTGAAAGTAAGAATCTCAATAAATCAATCAATTGTTGGTTACTGAAACGATATTTTGCATTTTAAATATTTTGAAATAACCCAAGCGTTGAAGGCTAAAAGTGTATTTGACATCAAAGGGGGAGTAACTGATTAAATGAAAAAGGAAATTTGTTAACAGATGCTATTTTCTCAATAAATAAGTTACTCTGAAAAATCTTAAACTGGGCGGAGAGTTTGATAATTCGGCTTCAGTGAAGCTTGAATGGAACTTGTTTTATATGGGTTTGATTGTATGTCTTCTTTGTGTAAACAATGTATATGTATCTCAGTAATTGAAATAAGATTTACAACTCAATTTATATAATAAAATACTATTATATTAATATAAAGTATTACTCTTTCACGCAAAAACTACTGAACAAATTTAGATGAAACTTTACTTTACTTGTGGCAAGAGAAGCCGAAAAGCTAGTTTCTACTAGAGAAAGTTAACAACAAAGGTTTAGGTGGTAGAGCCTAGATAGCGATATCTCCAAAAAATATACCCCAGGAGGGTACCGGCTTTGATGAAGCCGGGGAGCCCTCCCCGAGCAAAATCAGGGGAATGATTCTCGGATTTTGCTCGGGCTGCCCGTCGTATCTGGGGCGGGCAAAGTATCGCAGTTTGTGTTTTCTGAGGGCAAACGACGGCAAACAGCGGCACCCCGCTCCACTCTAGATGTGGACTTTTGCAACATCCGGGTGTTTCACTCGAACCTAAACACCGTCCACTACCACCTTGAGATGGCGCAGCCGGCCTTGTTGTTTTTGACGGAGACGCAGATGCCTCAACCTAGCGACACAGCGTACCTATCATACCCCGGGTATAAACTAGAACATCATTTTATACCACAAGCCGGAGTATCTGTGTTCGTAAGGGAGGATATCTGCTATTGTCGCCTTCAGATATTTGAAGGTCGGGTCTTGTCCGTGCTCTGGCTGCGCGTGGACATGGACGATCACGTCAGAGTCTACGCTTGCCTCTACATGTCCCATAGTGGTAATGCAGAAACAGATCAACTGTTGGGCCACGTTCAAGCAAAGATCGACGACTTGCTTTCACAGACTTCCTCCGCCGAAGTCGTAGTCCTCGGGAACTTCAACGCGCACCATACCGAATGGTTAGGGTCACGTATAACCGACTACGCGGGGAGATCTTTTTTTAACTTTGCTCTGGCAAATGGTCTGTCCCAGCTGGTAAAGACGCACACTCGTCTACCGGATGTGGACAGCCACACGCCCTCTTTGTTGGATCTTCTGCTGACTACACATCCAGAAAAGTACCAGGTCACTGTCGAGGCTCTCTTAGGGTCCTCTGATCACTGTCTGGTACGAAGTGTAGTGCCCATTCAATGTCCGACTCGCACAAGACCTGTGACTCGACGCGTTTGGCACTACAAGTCAGCGGATTGGGATGAAATGCGGCCCTATTTGCATCATACCCATGGGGGCCGATTTGGTTCCCTTCCAACGATCCTAGTGACTGCGCTGCGGCTGTAGCTGATGTGATACTTCAGGGCAAGGATTTTTATGTACCAAGCTCTGTGGTACCACTTGGTGGCAAATCGCGGCCTTGGTTTGATGCGTCTGTCAGAGCTGCAGCAGCTGGCAAATGGCAGGCTTATCAAGCATGGGCTAAAGCGTTAGTCATTAAGGATCCGAACTCTAGAGTTCTTAAGAGGAAATATAATCGTACCTCCAGATTCGTCAAACGGCAAATCGCTAGAGCAAAGTTCAACCATGTCGTCAAAATTGGGGATCAGTTGGCAGAGTACCCGCCTGGCACGCGCAAATTCTGGGCGCTTTCAAAGGCCACTCTGGGCAACTTTAGCCAGCCGTTCCTACCGCCGTTGCACATAGGGAATGACTATCTGGCCCACACGGTAAAAGAGAAAGCCGATCTCTTGGGCACTCTTTTCGCCTCCAACTCGACTTTGGACAACCAAGGGAAGACACCGCCTATCATCCCGCGGTGTCAGAGCTTAATGCCAGATATAGTTTTTCGGCAAAAAACTATCAGGCAGTCTCTATTTTCCTTGGACGTTCATAAGTCGAGTGGGCCGGGAAAACGTCGATGAGTGCCGAAAGAAACTAGTGTCTTCAATAGAGACCTTTCTGGGGAAGGTCTCTGAGTGGGGTGAACTGAACCACGTTCAGTTCAATCCCCAAAGACACAGGTTTGCGCGTTCACCACTAAAAAAACCCATTTGTCGTATCACCGCTCTTCGAGAGCACTCCTCTTATAGCCTCGCCAAGTATGAGGATACTGGGTCTCGACATTTCGAGCGATTGTCGGTTTCGTGGCCATCTGGAGAGCAAGGCCAAGTTGGCATCGATGAAATAGGGAGTGATCAATAGAGCGAGGCAGTATTTCAAACTTGGCCAAAGACTTGCGCTCTATAAGGCGCAGGTCCGGCCACACATGGAGTACTGTTCTCATCTCTGGTCCGGATCACCCCAATATCAGCTTCTACCATTTGACCGAACACTACATTGTGGGACAAACTTCCTTCAGCGGTATCCAGATCGATACGACATGGGTACTTTCAAAAAAGGCATATATTCCTATTTCCAAGGCCGACAACGTTCTTGTGAATCCTCGGATGTTGCAAGAGTTCATGGGCGGCGGTGATCACATGTCAGTGAAGAATTTATGAGTATCTAGTTCATTTTCTGGCAAATAGATACGTATATGAAAAATATTTTTATTTCAACTACATTTTAAATCTGTATATTCTATTTATCTATCCATTACTATTACGTATTTATCTATCTAGTCTATTACGTATTGTCTTTATTTATATTGTATTTTATCTTTATTCTCATAATTTTATGACATTTATCAACTAGTTTTTACTAGGTTTCCTAATCCTAAAAAAGGAATTGCGAGCACCAGTAAGGAACGAGAATAACAATTAAAAAAATATATATCTAATGCACGAGTACGTAACCAGCGAACATTCACTATATTTTTTTTTCGAAACTGCTTTAAAATAATTAATTTTACTTCATCGGTTATTTTAGGATTTACGAGTATTAAAACTTATTCAAAAGTACTTGATACATATTTTTTTTATATATATTTTACTGCTATTTGTTTGTTCGCTCGTCTCGCAAAATCTACTTTACCGATTATCCCGATCATTAACTTTGAAATGAACTCTCATTTCCTAAGGAAAATACAAAAACTCATTTGAGCCATCAATACAACGAAACTAAAGTATATATATCAGATTATAGGGAAAGGATGTCGATGGAAATGACTAGATTCAATTAAATCTATTGAAATATCATTTTTTATTTTGATTTCCTAATTAATATTAGTAGTAGGTAACATCTTAAAAAGTAGCCCAGTGCGGCTCGGTTCACGCGAGATGAGGGGACCCCACACTGCCCAGTCGTTGCCGGTTAGCAATAGATAAATTGAGATATACGCTCGCGGACTCTTTTCAGGTCTCTTTAAAATATGCAATTTTATAATATACTATTTTAATATATCTTGCAAGATTGAGGCAGCGTGTTGTAATTAAGTCCACAGAATTATATATTTTTAGTTAACTGACTATTACTCGTAAACTATTAAACCGTACTTAGTTATAATAATTTTCCTTTTTAAATTCATTGTGTGTACTACTACCGTAAACTCTTTTATACCTCCGAAATAAACTATTTACGGGGAGAGAAAGCTTGTTTTTTTATATTTTTACAGACCTATCTATCAATACTCCATATCATTGCTAGTCAAAAAAAAACCACAAAATTATTATCATACTACTTTATCGGCATTTCTAATATGTGCTTTTGTGTCCAATAACAGCTTTCTAGTACTAAGGGTCTCCGAGCGAGGCTACTGACAAACGGACGGAAAGTACGGACATTGCGAAACTATAAGGGTTCCAACTTCACTGCGGAACCCTAAAAAGCAAAGTCTTTATTAGATTTAATATAACTAAAAACGTTTACCAATATAATAATAATTATAATATATAATATAGTAACATACAAGTAATGTTGTGTTATTAAAGTTAAATTTTAAAAATACTGTCGTTACATAAGTTATTTAAGTAACTCCCTACTCTGAATAGCTTTAAGAAATCGAAACAATGAATTAATAAAAAAAGCAGACAAGCAATATGGTTCTGAAACAGTTAAACCATTTAAATAATACACAACGGAGCTCTGACATTGGACAAGTCAAAGCAGACAAGGCGGAGCAAAAAAACTTGCAGAAGCTTTACTTAAGCTCCACTACCAAATGGCGCTTCAGGGAATTACTTCATATAATTATATTTTTTTATTGTAGTTTGAGTTTTATAAAGTTTTTAGCACTTTAATTATGATTTGTGTTTTTTTATTCATCATTTGAAAGTATAGTACATTAATTAAATATGTATATTTAGACGAAGTATTATTTTGTTACATTGCTTTATAAGAGAAAAGTGATAGTTGTGACTCCTAAAAGTCGTCCTTCGTCCCGGATACATGCGAGTAAATACTTTTTAATACTTAATAGATCTAATCTAAGAAAAGATCTTGAATATAAATCTCTGACACTGTAAAGACACAATAGATATTTATTTATTTTCTATGTTTTCCTTTATTTTAAAAATATATTTATCGGATCGACATCGTTATAAGGTGTTTCGTCAGATGTCACCCGGCGAAGCATTAGGTACTTGAGCAAATGAAATGAAATACGTAATCTTCAATATTTGCACTACTCTTCAATAAATGAAACGTGTGACTACTGGGGTAGTAGCAGTAGCAGTAGCAGTAGCAGTAGCAGTAGCAGTAGCAGTAGCAGTAGCAGTAGCAGTAGCAGTAGCAGTAGCAGTAGCAGTAGCAGTAGCAGTAGCAGTAGCAGTAGCAGTAGCAGTAGCAGTAGCAGTAGCAGTAGCAGTAGCAGTAGCTGTAGCAGTAGCAGCATATACATATTCCAAAAAATACAAGTAAATGGATTACTAGCCTTCTTGTTATATCTATCGTATTGGAAACACTGTTTGTCGACAATGTATGTTGGCAGCGCGCTGTGATAATGAAGTAATCTATCTGTGTAACCTACATTTAAGCATTGTTAATTAACTTTATATTAAAAGATTTATTAAGTTTATAGAGTCCAGAATGATAGTGAGACCTTCAGACGACTGTCTAAGAGTATAACTTGTTGTTTGTTGTTTTGAGTTACTGCTACAATTTTTTGCTATTACAGCCTTAGTTATGAGGTTGGTAAATCCAATTTTATTAGTATTTGTTTATTTAATTATGTTCTGTTTATTTATTTACTGCAATATATATTACAAAAAAATCTTATTTACTGTGTACTGAGACTTCATAAAGCTTAAGATATTCAAACAACTGCGCCATTATAACTGTCGTTGTATTCACAACAAATTTATTAAAACGGCTTTCGCAAAAATTTCAACAATTTCCATGCAAACAAAACTACGGAGCTATTATTAACTATCACACTTACTTTCTACAACGCTACAATGAAAGACTAAAGAATAACGCGTCTTTTCATCAGCACCCTCTCCCGCTCCCTCCTAAAGTCAAGTCTTCGCTAATTGCTCACTTTCATTTGAAAATATATAAAATTTTTTGAAATCTGACACTTGTATTTTAACGAAGTCATCATCGCGAAATTACGTATTTTCAAACTTTCTGTTTTCTAATACTGTAAGTATATGAGTAAATTTTAGGACAATTATCAATAATACTTTCAGAAATGCATTGTTAAGTTCTAGAATTTGCTCGATTTATCCCAAAAATCTATAAAACTTTATAGAACAAACAAACAAAACCAGTTTAAGTGGAGTGGCCGAATTTGTATTGCGCTACGTCTCTATCAATCCACTTGACAATAGTGTAAAATAAAATTTTCATATTTCCAACCAGTGCAGGTGCAAACTGCTGAATACTGATAGTATATGGTTATGCGAATATGAAATAAATATCGGATCTTAACTCTATACTGTTATCAACTGTAATGCAATTAAACATATAAGATTACTCTGAATGGATAGCAATTATTTTGAAACGAAGTCATATCTTATAAATAATTCAAATAATTCAATCGAGATAATATCATTACTAATTGGTTACAGTATTTTCTAAAGCTAGGCTGGAAAAAATATTTTCTTTATTTACAACTGTTTTTCGTTATTTTAAAACGTTACATAATGATTTCGCATCATCAACCAAAAAGTGTATGTGGTGTTTGTATGTCTTTAATGAAGACAAATGCGATTTTGTTTGCTTGATAATAGTTATATTACTCCAGCTATACAATGACGACATTAATGATGGAGAGATCGCCCGCGACGATTGCTTACTGCGAACTGAAAATATGTCGATTATGATTTATGGATACAATTGCAAAGCTGATTTGATTAAAAAATATTAATTATCACCGCGATTTTCGCTTCAGGTTATAGTTGTTACGTTAACGTTAACAATCACAAATTAAATTTGCAGCTTTATCCACGCAACAATAAAAGATCTGGTTCTGGTTGTACCATCGAAGCTCTTAAAAGTGATCTCAGTAGAACTAATAAAAGGGTCGAGGGAAACGGTCTCCTCGTTAATCCGAAGAAGTCACAAGACCTGATCATAAGTAGCTATGGAGTACGGATACGCTATGGAGTAGCAGTATAAATACTGATAATATGATTCTACGCTAACCCCATTTGTAGAAATTATTCTGGATCATAATCTCTCATGGTCAGCTCAAATTGATGAAGTTAGTCTATGGACTGCATAAATTTAACTATGTGAGATATATGTTATGGAATATCGAAGTCGATGGCTCTTTTCTGTAATTCTCTTTCCAAAGATATTTTTTATGGAGATCCATCCCCGAGTGCGTTCGAGCTAAGATTATAACAGTATTACCTCTCCCTCTTCATTATAATCAATTTAGGTAAAATAGTGTCTATTTTTTGTATTGTATATATTTTTATATACATATATGTATAATAATAGTATAATGTATATTAACATGTATATTGCCAGTATTGTTTTATAATTATAGAAAATTTGGTTTATATAAACAACAGATGTAGTAGAGATGTTTATTGTTTAATGTTTTTCCAAGGCTATTTAAAATATATATCATGTGGTACTCAGGAATCAATATTTGGAATATTAGAATAATATTATATACACGATAATATTATACCTAACACTATTTATTACTCCAGGTGAATGACTGCTTTTGCTTCATTTAAATTTACTCCGACTGTGTAACTGCGTCTAAACTTCAGTGAATTTCCAAGTTTACAATTCCCTAATGTTGGTAGAGCACACGCTGTCGAGGCCGGTCACGACCTAACGGGTTGACGGCTCATTTTATAGTGGTTTTGGACTTACTCGCAGGAATAATTAATTGTTGGCTCCACAATTTTGAGCTAATATGAAAGAAAAATACATAGGAACCTCTTAAAAATATAAATTTTTGAGTTTTAACTACTTTTCCTTTTAAGAATGCAACTTAGCAGATTTAATTTTTATTTAACTCTTAATGTGTAATAATATCAGATACGTGTGCAAAAAATTTTTTGAAGGGATCGTCTTGTTTACAATAAAATTTTTACTAATATTGAATATATGATTTGGTATATTCTTGCGTCAGATGAGCATGTTATGTATTTAAGATGAGGGACTATTTAAGTTGATCTTTAATTAAAAATATAATCGTGACACAAAATTGAAATTATACACATTATTTAAACATTTATTATCATTTTAAACTGCATTGTTCACGACAATTACACCTAGAAAGTTAAAATAAAGCAATTTTCACCATAACATTTAATAATAACAGAACTGGCCGGCTGGCTGGCTGGCTGGCTGGCATGTCAACAGCCTCCGCAAAGAGTGCTGTTTCCACTGCAATGTAACGACAAAACATTGTAACTTTTAATAGAAAAATTTAACCGAGATCCATTGTTTTTTACGGACACAAATATATAATACTACTATGATAATGGAACTCATATCATTTTTGTTTAGACTGGTTAACTACAAGCTTGGTACCCACGTAATATTTCACGATAAATATTGTCTATCTGATCATTTTCATTAGAATCTAGTATCTAGAGTCATTTTCATGTTTGTTTGTTTTGTTTAATTTGTTCTTCTAATCTTAATTTCTTCTCGTAAAGAGCACAAATTTAACTAGATGATAAGATTTAGAAAACCTAAAAAATAGTGTTTCAATAAAAATATAATTCCGTAAAATGAAAAGCAGACTACACCCATTTTCCGGGACTGCCATTTAGTATTTACCATTGACTGCATTTGCCATTGCCATGCCTAATTTTTTTATTTCTTTTCAGAATTAACGGCACATTTTTTTCCAATAACGAGGCTTAAATAAGCATCAACAATATGATTTGAAGTCAACATTTCGCGACCTACGCATATACGCTTCTGAAATTATAGTTTAATATTATTTATTGATCTAAAAAGATCTAAAAATTCTACCTTCAACTGTCGTACTCGCGGTTTAAATAAACTTTAAAAATCTTAAATTGATTAAATCTTTCCTGAAATTTATAATATAAGATGACCAGTGTGAGAACCATTGTAAACAATGTCAAGATTACAGTGTAGAAACAGTGTGACTTACTAAACAGTGTAAAATACGATCCATCAACGAAAGTTATTTTAAAGATTATTATTATTATTAAACAGAAGGGAAGTGCGTATAAGACAAGACTGGATCTGAAAAAAAATTACAACCTTTTATGTTCAAATAGTCGATATCCGATGTCGATGATGGTGAATCAGTGGATATCCAACAATTACGAATATCAAAGAAACTGAACTAAGTAAACGACGATATATTATACAGTAGTTAAATTATAGTGAAGTGTGTGTGAAGAAGTATTATTATTCTATAGTTTTATTTCTTTTACTTCTTTAATTAAATTTAAATCTTTTTAATTAAAAAACTTTTTAACTTTTTAACTAATAAATATCTTCAATAAATCAGTTACGCCGTGATCTGCCATCTGTCGTCAAGTAGCGACAACACCTTACACGCTACCATCGACTGATACAATAAAAACGCTAAGAAACGCCCAAATATTCCACTACAAGTCTTATAGTGAAATGGTCGAATTAAAGAATATAAAATGTACAATGCCGCGAGATATAAAACAACACAGTCCAGATAGGTTAGAGAAGAAAGAAGACGTTTTTAAAAGTTAAATTTAAATACAAATTACAATAATTAATAGACTTAAGGAAAAACTTTATATGACATTTAAATTTCCTAAACGTTGTATGTGTGTAAATAACTTTTGATACTGTGTTCTATAAATGAGCATGAAATAGTTACATAGTATTACTATATGAAATTCGCCTACGTTGACTTTCTATTACTTTGTATTTAATAAAATAATTTGTCAATCCAGCAGTTACATTATATTCCCACGAGTTTTATTGAATAATAATTTTTGTAAGAAAGTTTATTCCATATTCCCATATCGAGGTGGAATCATCTTTCATAGGGTTATTTTGTATTAAGTTTGAATATAATTAAAGTTAATTTCTAAATCATTGTTTTTTTTTAAATACTCTGTGTGTCGCAAACGTAATTAAATTGTTATTGTTATTATTGTTATTTTTGTCAAATACTTGTATACATGTGTAAGTCATGTACCAATGTTTCCTTCTAAATGGTAAATCTAACGAGTAAAGAGTACGGATATTTAAACATTATATTGTATAAATTATAGATGATGTAAATTAATGGTGTGTATTTCTGTACAACTATTATAAAGATATTAAAAATAATCAGAGTTATTACTTTACTTTAGCTCCAGGCCATATTCGTTGCGGGGTAGCCAGAGACGACGGAGCGCCAAACGCTACGGTCCCTGCATACCTCTTTCGCCTCGGCCACAGACATCAACCTCTTCATACATGCCCTCCGGGGTGTCTTCATGCGTTTTACGTGAACTTCCTCCAGTATCATAGATACTGTGTTTTCGAAGGTCACTCGAGGCCTCCCCCTGTCTCTCTTACCGCTCACTTCTCCTGTATAAATCTTTTTAACAATTCTTTCATCACTCATTCGTTCGACGTGCCCAAACCATCTGAGCACGTTCTTCTTCATTCTCACTGTAACATCTTCGCTAGTACCTGCCATTCTGTGGATCTCTTCATTGCGGATTCGGTCAGCTAGACTGACTCCGCATATTATGCGAAGAGATCGCATCTCCACAGCATTCATCTTTCTTACATTCTTCTTCTGTGTTACCCACGTTTGGCTGCCGTATATAACCGCATTCTGTACAGCCAAACGTGCAGCTATGCTGACGTTTCGCCGTCTCAACAATGCAACCAGAGCACCGTTGACTCTGTTATCGGCAGCAATACGCCTTTCCACATCCATTACGTATCTTCCGTCTCTGCTAATATGTTTAGCAGAGACGGAAGATACGTATACACGTATATACGTACGGAAGATACGAACTTCCCAAATATACCGCTTCATTTACTTGTTCTATTATCTTACCATTCACGTATATCATACATTCTGTTCTTTCTTCATTTCTTTCAAATATCAGAACCTTTGTCTTATCTGCATTCAGGTTAAGACCATTATTTTCACACCCATCTTTCAGACTAGTGACCAATGCCTGCAAATCACATTCTGATGATGCAATGAGGACTGCATCATGCATGCATATAGCTAGCAATTGACCTTAAGATCATCTACTTTCACTCCCATGTCATTGTCTTTCACTCCTTGGAGACAACTATCCAAATACAAATTGAACAACCAAGCTGACATAGCGCAACCTTGCTTAACACCCGACTGAATGTCAAACCAGGGCGATATGCCAGCTCCTACTCGCACACAGGCTGAGTGATCTCTGTAAAGAGACTTTTCAGCCTGTTGCAAGGGTCCGCTCACATTGTATCGGGGCAGTATCTCCCATAATTTCTTTCTCACAACCCTGTCAAACGCCTTTTCCAAATCCACAAAAGCACAGAAAACCTTTTGGTTTAGGGTCAAAAACTTTGCCGTGATCATGCGGAGGGAAAGATCTGATCTATACACCCTCTTCCAGGTCTAAGACCTCCTTGGGCCTCCCACAATAGACTTTCAGATCTCTCTTGCACTCTTCTCGCTAATATTTTAGCATAAACTTTACCGCCCAAGCTAATCAAACTGATAGCCCTGTAGCTTGCACAGTCTATCTGTGAACCTTTGCCTTAATACAAAGGCACAATGACTGCACCTCGCCAATCGTCTGGGACCTCTCTTGATTTCCAGCATAAATTGCACAAAAACCAGAACAAGCGTGGCCTACCATATTTGATCATCTCGGCAGTAACTTCATCTGCTCCCGCAGCCTCACCACATTTCAGACTTCGAATCACGTTCGCTACTTCTTCCAAACTGATTTCACCATTGTCTACATCCGGACTCAGCATTTTGCTGGTACTCAAGGCCGAGTCGTCCTCACATTCATACCTCTCCTTGTAGAATTCCGCCCACCGCTGCAAAACGTGTGCAACTGCGCCAACCTGCAAACAGACCTCTTATTCTGGCAACGACTAGATAATGGTCCGTTCCCAGATAAGCACCCCTAAAGACTCGCGTGTCCATAACTTGGCTTTGAATTCACTGATCCACTAGGAATAAATAAATCATACTTCTTTCTTCCGCTCGCTCCCATGTGTACATTGTTTGTGATCCAACATCGTGTTTTCGCCACAAACAATTTTCTCTCTTTACCAAATTCCAAAATAAGCTTTCCAGCCTCATTTACTCTCTTATCATTTGAGAGGACAACAACACGCTTACACCTTGGCAACTTCGCTCACCCTCTAGAACCCCAGCCCAGAAAGCGCCCTGGTTGCCAGGCAAATCGGTCATATCATTGCCTTTTTGCTTGGTCTCAGATACACGAATAACATTCAGAACTTTGTCATCCATCACATCTAATAATTCATTCATCTTCTGTTCCATTCCTCCTCTTACATTTCACGTAGCTATTTGTAGCTCCGTCCTCCACCTCCCGCCGTTTGGAACATGGCGAGTTGGTTGGTGGTCCCGTTGTTATGAACATTTAAATATCAACCGCCACTCTCACACCTTGGGTGTGAAAATCTTTGTAAAATCCAATTAACGTGTTGGTGCAAGTTTTTCTGTTCTCGGTTTTAGTCTGTTAGCATATTTTTATCTTGACATACACTTTAGTTTTGTTAAGACATGTCTGTTACGTCGTGTGTAAAACACGTAGGTTCGCAACGTTTTAAATCAACTGACACGCGACAACTTGTGACCCTGTTATTTTTAAAAATACAATCAATTATTTTAGGTTTACTGTGAACATTAAGGTTATTGTTTCTATATAAGTATTATAAGTAATTACCTTCATATAATAAATGTTAAATAACTTATAATATGTAATGTATAAAATATTAAGAAAAAATAGAATCAAAATAAAAATTATTTAAAATAATTACATTTTATAATTATTTATTTGGGGACATCTTTAATTTTAAAGATGTACGAGTATTTTACTTATTTGTTTTAAATAAAATGATTTTTTTATTTTGTTGTATAGATGTGATATTTATTTCCTAGTATATTTTATTTTCTATTTGAAAACATCAAATGCACAGTTTGTATTAAGTTGAATTTTCGCACAAGTATAACAAGATATAAATAACAAACAGTAAGTTACATTAAACTAAACATTATTTGAGTTGATGGCAATGGCAATATTTATTTTTGCGTAGACAGAAAATTGGATTACTGGATAAAATTATTATATTTCATGTCACATATAAAAAACAATCACCAAATATTTTTATTTGTGAAGAAATGGTTTAGGTTTTTCTACTAACCGTAAAAAAAGAAAATGTTTGTGTGTAGTTATGGAAAGTTTTTTTGTGTAGTTATGGATCTAACAATTCAATAGAAAAATCTAAAAATGACCATAATCACTTACAATTAGTAAAAAAATAATATATTATTTCGTTAAGACCGAAAATATTTTCTCAGACAAGATGAACATTTCGCTAAAATTCAACAAAGCTCTTAAAAATTAATGGAAACCCATTACCTCAGTCTCCTTGAGATAGGTAATAACGAGGCGACTTAAGACTACACGACTTTACTCCGAATAAGAGGGTTCAAAACATAACGCCCGGCTCTCCGGCTTCAAACCAGCAGCGTTTTACATTAATTACCACAACACAAACCACATTTCGTAGTATTACCTAACACACACACGGCTGTATCGAGCCACAAATAATAATTGTTGCCAATTTTAAACTACACTATTTCTTTCTAAACAAATAAAATTGACGAATTGCAAGGTTTTCGTTTGTAAGAGATTGAAAAAAAACAATATTAGTGATTATAACAAATCACTCTAAATAAGCGCTTCAAAAATAATATACTTTAATTAACTGCGGACGAGGCCACATAACACGGCTACTGCGTACTTACTCGCAGATTCCTCTTTCCGTGTGTTCATCGCAGACGGTTGCCAATGCGGCTGTAGCTGCAGTCCGGTGACTTATAGCATGCATTTAACTCGTATACTTTACACATTCCATTTTTAACCAAAGTCTATTTATTCCTTACGAATGCAACACTTGAGTGTCTTAAAAATTAATTTTCGGTTTGATATTTGTTACTAAAATAACTAAATATACATATGTATTTTTCAACTACCTAATTATAATAAATTTTGAAAGAAGCAAAAGCTAATATTTATTGACTTGTTGTGAATTGCATATTGTGTTAACAGAATTAATCTTAAAAGTAAAGTACCGATAACGTCAGCTTGTCAAAATTATACATTTGAATTATACTCTGTTATCTTAATATGAATCATATTACAACAACGAAGTAAGACGTCAACAGCGGCGTTGAACCAGTTATTCTCCCGGCACTATCATGTAAGTCATTCATGGCTGGAGTGCTTATAAAAGTAAATTAATCGTTTGAGCAGGCAATAAACATGTACGACTTAATTAAAAATACCATGCGACTTAACGGGATTGACTAAACAAACAGTTACAAATATATTTTTATTAATTCTCTTGGATGAATAATTTAAAGATACAGGAAATATTAAAAATAGGTAAACTATTAAGTAAACCATACAAGTGCTTTGTGAAATTTCGATAAGGCTAAAACTAACCAGTTTCCGGTCGTTTAGTTTCTTACAAATGACTTACAAAGTACAGATATCTACTAAGTCTAAGAGCAGAGGAAATTAAAAAAAATATCAGCACTATGAAAAGTGAGATAGTCTGCTCTGTCCCCTGCTCTGCTAGTTGGTCTGCTAATGAAGTGGTTCGCGGAATCGCAAGTTTAAATTATCCTCTGTTTTAAAATAAATTAAATTGAATTACTAGTGTACACAAGCATTTTTTCCCAGTGCATACTTGATGAATTTAGATAAGTTAACCAATATTAAATATAGTGGAAACATAAAAAACCCTAAACTTGGAGAAACGCAAATTATTTTTTTTATGAAAACGAAAGTCTACATCTGCACGCAAATTTCATAGAGCTTTGGTCAATGCCATCGCCATGCCGCCAACGCCATCACAATGAGATGAATGTATTCGCGCCTTTGTGTGGAAAGATACCACTTGTAACATTTAAATATTACCATTTTAAAACGTTAATAATACTTTTATTAAGTTGGTTCACTTGGAGATACTTATCTATCATTAGTGAAATACATCTCTCAAGTCTTCTGTAACTTTGTAATTTAACAAAACTGGATAGTAATTATTGAATGGTATTTATGATATTTTGTAACAAAAATCAATTAAAAAAAGTACATTAAATTAATAATATATGATGACTTTGATTATCATCACTTAATGTTTTGATAAAAACGCGACGTTGGTGGATAATAACACAGGCACACAAAAAAAAACAAACGTCATGAACCAGAGGGGAGACCCCATTATTCCTAGGTTTTTGGGATCGCTGAAACCGAATATGACAATAAAAAGTAATTTTAAATGCCAGTTTTCCCGCTAGCACCCCCTTACTACCTCTTAAGGGGTGAAAATTGAAATTTTTGTAAAAAATCAAGATAGATGTGTCTTTCTACGTTTTTTGGGATGCTGAAACCGAAAATGATAACTAAAAATAAATTCATGACCACTATCACCCCCTACCATCCCTTACAGGGGGTGAAAATTTCATTTTTTTCTATAAAATCAAGACAGATGTGTATTTCTACGTTTCTTGGGATGCTGAAACCGAAAATGATAACTAAAAATAAATTTATGACCACTATCACCCCCTAATACCCCTTACAGGAGGTGAAACTTTCAATTTTTCTATAAAATCAAGATAGATGTATATTTCTACGTTTTTTGGGATGCTGGAACCGAAAATGATAACTAAAAATAAATTCATGACCTCTATCACCCCCTTATTACCCCTTAAAGGGGGTGAAAATTTCAATTTTTCTATAAAATCAAGATAGATGTGTATTTCTACGTTTTTTAGGATGCTGGAACCGAAAATATGTGAATTTCTATGTTTTTCAAGATGCTGAGAGAAAAAATGATTATAAAGTATATGGTAATCTTATTGTATGCATATATTTGTTATTATGATACTGAGACTGAATCATGATTTTTGTCCTATTCTTAACAAGTTGTTTCATTTTTTGTTTTTTTTTTGCTTTCTATTTAATTCTGTTTATACTGTTATCCATCCGGCAGTCTTGTAAAACGCTTAAAAGATGCTGAACCTAATTCTATGCCTCCGAAATAGAAAGGTTACTATTTTTCGGCCAATTTGGGAGACTATAGTGAGGAGCAAGGTGAAAGGTTCCATCAGACAGGATCTTAAGACAATGGAACAGCGCTATCACGGTAAATGGGATGTCAATATGTTAGCAGACTACTGTTGGAATTTAAAAAGAGATTTTGCCAGAACAGAAAAGAACCAATAAAAGGAAACCACTTAGAAGAACTTTTGACAACAAGAGAGTTCGTTATCGTAGAAACAGGTAGACGCTGAATAGTGAGAGGCAAGGGGACTCACTTTAATTCAGCACCCCGGATAGTGAGAGGCAAGGGGACTCACTTTAATCCAGCACTCCAAAAGGGAACAGAAATCTACTACGTCCACGCCGTTGTTCCTGGGTTACGCTAAGAATAGAATTAAATCATGAATATATATCAGATACTTCTGATCGATAAAGCATCTGTCTTGATTTTATAGAAAAAAATGAAATTTTCACTCCTTGTAAGGGATGGTAGGGGGTGACAGTGGTCATGAATTTATTTTTAGTTATCATTTTCGGTTTCAGCATCCCAAAAAACGTAGAAAGACACATCTATCTTGATTTTTTACAAAAATTTCAATTTTCACCCCTCAAGAGGTAGTAAGGGGGTGCTAGCGGCAAAACGGGCATTTAAAATTAGTTTTTATTGTCATATTCGGTTTTAGCGATCCCAAAAACCTAGGAATAATGGGGTCTCCCCTCTGGTTCATGACGTTTTTTTTTTTTTGTGTGCCTGTGTAATCTATCTTATGGGATATATAATATTGTTATATTTTATTTAATGTATTGTAAAGTAGAACCGTTTCTTTTATCTGGAGTAGAATAAATTCAGATTGATTTTAAAAGAGATTTAATAAAATAGTATATTATTCGTAACAATAAAATAAACAACAGCATCATATCTTTAAATGAAACGCAGAATTGTTTCTTTGTAAAAATAACATTGTATAAGACATTACTTGAGTTTGTTTTAAACTATAAGAAATACATTGTTTCCCCTAATTTGGTATTATGGCAAATAAATAATGAAAGGATTTCGTATTACACACTATAGGGCAAGGATCCATTAATTCTATGATTGCGGTAACATCGGCACCAGGGCTTCGAAGCTGAGTATTATGAATTAGGCTCGGTAAGGCTAGCGTTATATATATGGGATATGTATGGCACTATTGTCATAATGTAAAAAGATAACAATCCGTTTTCTATTACACTACACCAAACTAGTACCTAGATATAGTAATTTCGTTTGTCTGTCAGTTGGAATTTACTGAGCGACTCCCTTTGAAACCCTGAGGAAAAGAGAGGTTCAGCTTCCTATCTTTTGTTTGAAGGTAGATTTCCCCAAAAATAATAATTTATTATTATGATTGAGTGTATTGTTGTAGTTTTTTTTATACCATCTAGGCTAATGCTTGACTACATTCCACGTGATGAAAAGTGAAAATGTAGCCGTAGACGGTAAGGCGCATTAACCTAGTAACCTCACTTCTTCACTTCATTCACTCTTCTCTTGAAGACACCCACATTTTATTCTGACGCAAAAAACCTACGCAGACCAGCTGTTCCAGTCCTTCGCTGTACGAATTAAAAACGATGAAAGCGTAGCGCTTTGTTTGGACAGGGAAAATGTCTACAACATAAGGATGGATAACTGCCGTGCGTCGGGACGTCCTGTGCCGGAAGGGGGACGGAGGGATTAATTCGTGTAAGTCCAGACGGACCTTCGCACGAACGGCAAGCTTTCGACCGACCAAAGATGAGGTTCGAGGAAATCTCCAACAACTGATGCCGGTCACTGTATTCCAGAGATACACAATGGTAGGTAGGAGCCTAGGGCTCCTTTTGGCGGTGAACATACACGTCTGCGCTTTGGTGGCGTTGAATTTGACAAGATTGGCATTGCCCCATGCGGAGACTGCCTGAAGTTTGTCACTCAAACGTTGCACCATGGCTTCTCTTTCTGACTGTACTTGATCTCTACTAGCCCGAGTACTCGGCAGATATCTTTCTACAACTGTGCTGTCTTCTGCATACCCATAGATACCGGGCCTCAGATCGTTAATGTGCAGCAGAAAAAGAGTTGCAGAAAGAACGGACCCCTGAGGCACTACGGCATTAATTGTCAAGGGTTCCGAGGAAGACCCGTCGACAGCTACCTGGAGACATCTCTGGTTTTTTTTTTTATATGTTATAGGAGGGCAAACGAGCTTGCACAGCAAACAGTGACCCACTGTTAATATGTGATCACCGCCGCCCATGAACTTTTGAAACATCCGAGGATTCACAAGAGCGTTGCCGGCCTTGGAGAAAGGAATATATGTCTTTTTTGAAGGTACCCATGTCGTATCAATCTGGAAATACCGCCGAAGGAAGTTCGTTCCACATTTGAGTGGTGCGTGGGAAGAAAGTCCTTGAAAACCGCACAGTTGAAGATCGCCACGCATCCAGGTGATATGGATGGTAAAGGAGACGATGGTGAGCTATGCGGTGGTGAAATTCGGCGGTAGGCATCAGATCGAATAGTTCTTCGGAACACTCCCCGTTGTAAATGCGGTAGAAGACGCACAAAGAAGCAACGTATCTACGCAATGCCAAAGAGTCCCGCCGTTCGCAGAGCACCAGGTCCTTGACAATCCGAACGGCTCTCCGTTGTACGCGGTCAAATGGTAGAAGCTGATATTGGGGTGATCCGGACCAGAGATGAGAACAGTACTCCATGTGTGGCCGGACCTGCGCCTTATAGAGCGCAAGTCATTGGCCAGGTTTGAAATACTGCCTCGCTCTATTGATCACTCCCAATTTCGTCGAGGCCAACTTGGCCTTGCTCTCCAGATGACCACGAAACTGACCACGAAATATCGAGGCCCAGTATTCTGATACTTGGCGAGGCAATAAGAGGAGTGCTCTCGAAGGGCGGTGATACGACAAATGGGGTTTTTTTAGTGGTAAACGCGCAAACCTGTGTCTTTAGGGGAATAAACTGAACGTGGTTCAGTTCACCCCACTTAGAGACCATCCCCAGGGAAGTCTCTATTGAAGACACAAGTTTCTTTCGGCACTCATCGACGTTTTCCCAAGAGAGACCTACACGACCGGAATATACCGCATCGCCAGTGCTGTCATCCGCATAACAATGTATGTCGGAAATATCCAACATATCATTAATGTGCAGGAGGAACAGAGTTGGGGATAGCACGCAGCCTTGGGGTACACTAGCGTTCACGGGCTTGGGGTCCGAGCAAAAACCGTCGAGAACGACCTGTATGCTCCGCCCAGTGAGGAAGCTAGTTATCCACTTGCATAAACTCTCGGGAAGCCCATAGGAAGGTAGCTTCGAAAGAAACCCCTTGTGCCATACACGATCGAAGGCTTTTGCCATATCCAGACTAACTGCCAGACCCTCTCCCTTGCTTTCAATAACCGTTGCCCAGTGAGGTATAACAGAAGATCACCAGTTTATCGACCATGGCGAAAGCCATACTGCCGGTCATTGATCAACTGGTGATCCTCGAGGTGCGTTAGGACCTATCGGTTTAAAAGTCTGTGACCCAGCCGATCAGATCAGGAGATATACCGTACGCTAATAGCTTGCTTATAAGGCACGAATTTCAGACCCTCCCTTCGAGACGTCCAGAGAGATGGCGACCGCTTCTCCGTTCTTCTCGATGGCTTCGCCTAAAACGTGCGTAGCATACACTAGAAGGTCCCCAGTGGGCTTATTTGAGCGAAACCCGTGCTGTCGGTCACTGAGGAGACATTACCTTCAAGGTACGCTAGAAGGTTCAATACACGCTCCATAATCTTGCAGAATTTGCAGTGATTGAAATCGGTCTATAATTGGCAGAATCGGCACGGCTGCCTTTTTTGGACACTGGTTGCACGTTGGCAAGCTTCCAGGATTTCAGCACTATTCCAGTCATGAAACAGGCGATACAGATGTGTCAACACAGGAGACAACTCAGCTGTGCATATCTTGTGCAGAATGGCTGGTATTCCATCAGGACCACTGGCTTTATTCATATCAAGACGACATAATGCTGTCCATACCTCTTTGTTAGTGATGCAGTGAGGAAGATGTGCTAGAGAAGCATTGCCAGTGCCTAGATGCGAATTATTAACAAACAGAGAAACAAATGCATTTGCTTTCTCTGACGCTGTATGGGCCAGAGATCCATCCGGCTTCAGCAGAGCAGACAGTGAGGGTTGGCAGAAGTTCGACTCGATCGCTTTGGCAAGAGACCAGAAAACTCGATTGCCAGTGAGGCTGACAAACAATTTTTCGCCATTCTTAGCGATTCGATTGCGACGAGCCTTCTGTAATGTCTTTTTATAGGACTTGGCAGCTTGGTTAAAGGCTCTCTTCTTTAAACTTACATCTGGAGCTTTGAGGCTTCGAGCATCAGCCTTCGAGCATCAGCATGACCACATTCGGCATTAAACCATGGGCGAGCTTTGTCACAGATGGGTAACTTAGCAAAAAGTATGAAATTCTCCATTGCCTGATGCACCACATGGATTATAGCATTCGTGCAACTCGACGGATCCAAAGAAGAGAAGCAGATAAAACGCAAAAAAGTGCCGCGTGTCATCCGAATCTGCTGACTTGTATTTCCATATTCGCCTAACATCGTTTGGTTCGAAACCTGGTTGGGAATACGTAAACAAAGATTTCAACAGAGAATGATCGGAGGTTCCTAAGGGGGAGGTGACCTCTACATGATACCTGTCCGTTGTCAGCAGAAGGTCCATGCAATTTGCTATATGGCCTTGTACACCTAGTACCATTGCCGCTTGCCTCACCAGCTAAAAGAGGTCGAAGGACAACGCAAAGTTCCGCGCTTCTCTTTCAGCATGGTCGGTCTTCTGGTACGGAAACAGCCAGTCCTTATGACAAGCATTAAATTCCCCCATAAAGACAAGGTACGCTGAAGGGTACTGATGCAGAGCCATATCAACAGCCTCACCGAGATATTTAAATAATCTAGTTTTCTCCTGCTCACCGCTGTACGAACGGTAGACACTGGAATACAGGATTTTTTTGTTTCTTGTTTCTACTAAAACCCATAGGGAAGAAAAATTGGGGTTTTCAAGGTGAAGGAGACGCAGGATACAAAGCTCACCACAAAAATCCACAGCTCGTGAGGACTCTCGCTCACCAATGTATGTGGTGAGGACCGTCGATGTGCGGTGATAACTGTTGTTTTCTCATCTCTTGATTTTTTGTGATCTTGTTCCCAAAATATCCTAAATGGAAAGGTTCATAACATTCTATCAGGAGTAAACGCTTCGATTTGCTGATTAGTGGCAGTGTAAAAGATTTAATTTACATGAATTAATTTGTATTAAACAGTAAATTAAGAAAGGACCTCGAATTTAATAATATTTATTGATCACATTACTTTTATTTTTAAACAATAATTAAAATATTAATGAATTATGACATTACAGACATTATTATAATGTATTAATCTAACAATTATTGTTACGTAATACGACATCTTACAGAGTACCTTAGCTGTTAATACTTATCTACCAATAGAATCTCAAAGTAATCCAACCTCAAATAATACTTATTATGGATTTCACTGAGAATTATTAATGTCACCTGAAAGTCCGAAAAGTAACCAACTCAACCCGTACCTCAGCGTCTCAATCCTTTTATACTAATTCTCAAACAAAGAAACAAATAAAATAATTATTACATTAGGATAATATTATAAACTTCAGTTTAATGTCTATTAAAATAATCATATGTAATTATAGTTATTAATTTAATCACAAGACTTCTACGTGTTTAAATAGTATCCAATTTATATTTTCATATATTGCACGGTGATGTGACAATTACAATGGACTCAAATCACTGCCAGACTAAATTTAACAACAGGCTTATATTTACAAATATAAGTTGTATAGTCTCCTACAAAAACTATTTAATATTTTTATCTTTATTTTAAACATATCAATGTCATAAACACATACCATATTTACATGTATCCTATCAAGGATCCATGCAAAGGGTTAATTCAGTACTGACTGTATGTTTATGTTAATGTTTGTGTAATATTCACCTATGACCCTTGTCCGCCTTGTCCATTTTAGCATCTTTGTGTTTACGAGTTGTTCATAAGCACTTGGCTATTGAAAGTAAATTAAAGCCTAGCTCTTACTTATTACCTTCCGTGTACTTCATAAAATCGTTATTAAAAGTAAGCACATGAACATAATAATGATAATCCAACGGTTTGGCGCTCAAATAGAGCGGATAATAAATTCGAAACAGATTTTAGACGAGTTGACATTGTTTATTACTCTTTACGTAAATCACCTAACGAGATTAACAGGAATGAAATAAAGTTGATATTGAAATACATAAAATGATATGGAAAACAAATTATTAACACGCTTTTATTAGATTCGATTGTATGTTTGTATATACAGGAACATTTAAACACGATTTTGACAGACACTTGTCGAAAACTGATGTACAATAATGTAAGAACAAGGATTTAGACTCGAAATATTCAGTTTATGTACTTTTATGATGTAACTTCTACTACTAATACGTAATAAGATTTGTTTAAATTTAAAGATAATGTATAACACCAACATTTTTTGACCAAAATCGCTTAAACTAATTTTGTGCTACTCTTAATGATATTGAATTAGGTTCATAAACGTAAAATATAATTCATAAGATTTCTCTCCACAATGCAAACAAACATACACTCAGCAAAGAGCGAGCATCACTGGATATATGGCAGTACACAATTAGTCGGAACAACGGGTATTATTCATCTTAATGAGATATTTCGGTGAACGGACCACGTGCTCTTCTTTTTATAATTTGCTGACCTGTATTGCAATTGCCTTTTTTTTCTTTATGAATGCTTGGCCTTTACGACCTTTTCTTTTTTAAAGTTTCGTATTCCTTTCCTCATGACCATCCTTCCACCCCTCTGCCCGCATCCTAGTAGAAAATGGCATAAGCGTATATACTACCTACCCTGACAAAGTGGAGCAATAAAATGTATTAGGGTAGTTCCTCTAAACGTTGTGGGAATGTTTTTTGATTTAGGATTTAATTTAACAATATATTGTACTACAGAATTGTATTTCTTAAAAAGATCTTAAAAAGTCCACTAGAGTATCCCTATCTGTTATCTATTTATACCTGCTGGGGAAATTACAGAACCCTACATTAGGCGTAGGTCACATACCTACTATTATATTACTATGTCACTTACTATTGAGTAATTAATTGATAGTGCAATTGTGCACTATCAGTTACACTACAGTATTAGAAAAGTGTTAAAATGATTTATCGTACAAAATATTATCATTTTATAATATCAATATTTATATTAATTATATTATCCCTTATTTTTATTTGTCATACTTTAAAAGATAAGCAAACGTATACGATTAAAGCATTAAAATTGGTAGCCTACCATCAGTGGATTCTGTTTCCAAACGTCACTAAGCACTAGCAGAGTTTACCAGCACACCAACGTCGTGTGTCTCTAACCTGAATTTTAAAATAAACGTAAAAAATACTGACCTCAAATTTTCAACCTTATAGCTGGACTGATAAAGTCGATTTAAAATTTAGAGCAATATATTGAAGTGGTTTTTCGTTCAATAACCGGTTATCAGAATGACATTCAGATCGAGTATTCCATTCTATGCATCTAATTGTGTTGTGAAATATATTTTTCATCCTCCACTCTGACTCGTAAATGGTTTATCTCTGAGAGTGATAGTTTTTGTTTGAAAGCTATTGTTTCCAACCTAGCTAGTTTGTTTCCATGAGCTTTTAGGTAAATGTAAAGGGAATCGTTCAATGTACAATATTTTATATTTATGTACTCTACATAACACCATGTTATTCATTTTTTGAGAGATGATAAATACTCTGAGAATGTAGATGCAATATTGGAATTTGCTGAAGGCTTTTACAAAAAATACCCTCTTAAGTGTATAAAGCATGTAATGACACTTATGAACGAGACGCTTCAGGCAGTTCCATAACAAAATATAAATTATTATTATTAATTTATATCTGGTTTGTCTTGGCGATGCTTCTCCGTGGACGCAGGCACAACAAAACTTACGTTTCCAATGTGCGTACGCGTAACTTATATTTATTTGAAATATTGACTTGGAATTATTATATTATTATTGTTGTTAGATTGAGAGACATGATTAAGAGCCAGTTACGATCAACTTAGGTTAGTTAATTACAGGTACTCGTAATAACCGAAGTGTGAGAAATTATTTTTTAACTTAAATTGAATGTAATTTAAGTTTTATTACCTCTCTGTTTGATTTTACTTATCAAACTTTAACCCACTTCGCTGAGGGGTAGTTTGCTAATTTAATGAATATTTGTCGCTTGAAAGGAAATTAAACAGGGCAATTTGTAGAGAAAACACTAAAACACTTCGTGAATTATAATAATTGTAAAAAATATTTTGGTGAGGGTTGCTAAGTTTAAATGTTCATTCCGTTTTTGTACTCTTAGTTACTTACTTATTTAGCTTCAAGCCATATCTCTTGCGGGGTAGCCAGACACGACGGAGCGCCAAACGCTACGGTCCCTGCATACCTCTTTAGCCTCGGCCACAGATATCAACCTCTTCATACATGCCCTCCGGGGGGTCCTCATACTTTTTACGTGACCTTCCTCCAGTATCATAGATACAGTGTTTTCGAAGGTCACTCGAGACCTCCCCCTGTCTCTCTTACCGCTCACTTTTCCTTTATAAATCTTTTTTACAGTTCTTTCATCATTCATTCGTTCGACGTGCCCAAACCACCTCAGCACGTTCCTCTTCATTTTCAACGTGACATCTTCGCTAGTACCTGCCATTCTGTGGATGAATGAAGAGTAATTGCGGATTCGGTCAGCTAGACTAACTCCGCATATTATGCGAAGAGATCGCTTCTCCACAGTATTCATATTTCTTACATACTTTTTCTGTGTTACCTACGTTTGGCTGCCGTATAACAGCGTCGGTAACAAACCCGCATTATGTACTGCCAAACGTGCAGCGTTGTTGACGTTTTGCCTTCTCAACAATGCAGCCAAAGCACTGTTGACTTTGTGACCCTAGCAATACGCCTTACCGCATCCATTTCGTATCTTCCATCTATGATAAACATACTTCCCAAATATACCACTTCATTCACTTGTTCTATTATCTTACCATTCACGTTGATCTTACATTCTGATCTTTCTTCATTTCCTTAAATATCAGAACCTTCGTCTTATCTGCATTCAGGTTTAGACCATTATTTTCACACCCATCTTTCAGAGTGGTGACCAATGCCTGCAAATTGCATTTTGATGATGCAATGAGCACTGCATCATCTGCATATAGCAAGCAATTGACCTTAAGGTCACCTACTTTCACTCCCATGTCACTGTCTTTCACGCCTTGGAGACAACTATCCAACTACAAATTGAACAACCAAGCTGACATAGCGCAACCTTGCTTAACACTCGATTGGATGTCAAACCAGGGCGACATGCCAGCTCCTACTCGCACACAGGCTGAGTGATCTCTGTAAAGACACTTTACAGCCTGTAGCAAGGGTCCGTTCACATTGTATCGGCGCAGTATCTCCCATAACTTCTTTCGCACAACCCTGTCAAACGCCTTTTCCAAATCCACAAAAGCACAGAAAACCTTTTGGTTTAGGGCCAGAAACTTTTCCGTGATCATGCGGAGGGAAAAGATCTGATCTATACACCGTCTTCTAGGTCTAAAACCTCCTTGGGCCTCCTACAACAGCGTTTCAGATCTCTCTTGCATTCTTCTCGCTAATATTTTAGCATAAACTTTACCGCCCAAGCTAATCAAACTGATAGCCCTATAGCTTGCAGTCTATCTGTGAACCTTTGCCTTTATACAAAGGTACGATGACTGCACTTCGCAAATCGTCTGGGACCTCCCCCGATTTCCAGCATAAATTGCACAAAAGCCAGAACAAGTCCAAGACGCGTGGCCCACCATATTTGATCATCTTGGCAATAACTTCATCTGCTTCCGCAGCATTACCACCTTTCAGACTTCGAATCACGCTCTCTACTTCTTCCAAACTGATTTCACCATCGGCTACATCTGGACTCAGCATAACGCTCGTAGTCAAGACCGAGGCGTCCTCACGTTCATCTCCTTGTAGAATTCCGCCCACCGCTGCAAAACGTGTGCTCAGTTAAAATTTCACTGCTCTTCGAAAGCACCCCTTTCATTCTACAGGTTACCGAACAACCCCGGGAACCACTAACTTCCTGCCAGAAAATTTCGTGTTTTCCCGGAAGTTGTTCGTCCCTTTCATCCCTTTCTCTCTCAGAATTTTCAAGCTTCATCATTATAAGTGCTTTCGTTTTGTGCTTTTGCAGCTTGTACGCTCTTTTTCTTATCGCATCTTTCACTTAATCATCCCACCATTCATCACGCTTTTTACTAAAACCTCTTTTCCTCTTACCACATACTTCTGTCGCTACTCTTACCATACCATTCCTAAGGTTCTGCCAGCATACTTCAACACTTTCATTTCCAGAATCACAGCTTTCAAGCTCTTTGGAAACCCTTTCTTGATATTCCTCTTTGATCGGTGGATCTTGAAGCTTCTAGCTTCTTATGCGATAATTCGATGCCAAGCTTGGACACGTCGTGCGGCTGCGCCAACCTGCACAAACAGACCTCTTATTCTAGCAACGACAAGATAATGGTCCGTTCCCAGATCAGCACCTCTGAACACTCGCGTGTCCATAACTTGACTTCGAATACGCTGGTCCACTAGGCATAAATCAATCATACTTAAAGAAGTATGATTGACGGAAGAAAGCTTCGGCTCGCTCCCATGTGTACATGTGAATTTATTTGTGATCAAACATCGTGTTTGCCACAAACAAATTTCACTCTTTACAAAATTCCAAAATAAGCTTTCAAGCCTCATTTACCCTCCTATCACCGTATTTGCCTAGCACGCTTTCGTAACCGTTTCGAGCGGTTTCCAACCCATCCATTCTTATCTCCACATACTATCAACTTTTCATTACTTCTGACACTACTTAGAACATCCCTAACACTCTCCCAAAACTCCTGGAACTCGCTCATTTGAGCTGAGGATACTGGCACAAACACGGTTAACAAGAATACTCTTGTTATCCCCAGCTTAAAGCGAACCCAAAGAAGCCTCGAGTTGATCGCCTCGTATTCTACCATTGCATTAACCAGTCGAGAGGACAATAATACGCCTACACCTTGGCAACCTCGCTCACCCTCTGGAACCCCAGCCCAGAAAGCGACCTGGTTGCCAGGCAAATCTGTCGTATCATTGCCTTTTCGCTTGGTCTCAGACACACAAATAACATCCAGATCTTTGTCATATATCACATCTAATAATTCATTCATCTTCTGTTTCATTCCTCCTCTTACATTCCACGTAGCTATTTGTAGCTCCATCCTCTACCTTCCGCCGTTCGGAACATGGCGTGTTGGTTGGCGGTTCCCAACACTGCATTTGCTCATATTATATATTATATTACATATTATAAACATACATTTTATTTTAACATACAATAATAATTTAAATTCAAAATACAAAATTTTAAATACAAAATACAAAATTATTAACATTATTAAATTAATTATGTTTGGTGGCAGCGTAGGATGCAAAAAAAAAAACAATTTACTTAATAAAATATATTGAAATAAAAATTACAATTAATTAAAACTAAGGTAAGTTGCTTGTAAGTCAGCGATTGACACAAGAGTGAATATATTTTATCCTCGATTCCCATCGATGGTGAGAACGCAAGCCGTATGGTGTCGTCTTCAGGATACTCGAAGCGTGGTGTCAGCATTTAACCGTGTGAAACCAAGTTGGTGCTTACTATAACAATTGCCCTTGGCTATGCTTGCGTAACACCTCCTCCCGTAGAACAGCGGCTATTGAAGACCTTCGTTGTAAATTGCGCTGGAAGTTCTGATTCATTCCTTTAAGTTTTTTGGATGGTGTGTTTCGTATGTTTAAGTTGGTATTTCCGGTATGCAAGGCCGCTAATTAGTACACATGCACCGAATAGTAACGTATATAAAGGTATTGTTGTATGGTAGACGCTTATATCGTTGGTCTTGCTCAAGTTTACTGGTGACTGTAGAATAACCTCTCTATTGGTAGCGTGAAGATTAGTCAAATTAATGGAGTTTAATTTGAATATCAGATGTGCTGCTGAACTGAGTGTTTTTTCATTGGGGACATCTATTATCTTCAAGGCTTGACCTTTTAGTCGATCGTTGAGGTTCGAGACGATGAATTCTGTTATTTGAATGAAACAATCATATGGAATTATAGCGAGATAACTTCCTTGCAACATCTTGTAGATATCTTGATCGCAGGACAAGCGTACTTTAGTAAGAGTTGGAAAGCTAATGGTGTAGTGGCGATCGTCAAGTTTCTCGTAGGCTGACGTAAGTAGGGATACGGTGACTGGTTTACATTCGGGGAGTTTTTGCTGCGTAGTAACGAGGGCTGTTACACAATCCGGCGATGTACGACTATGTATGTTGTGTATCTCTTCACATAGATACCCTTTAGTGAACTTCGGGCATTCAGCCTCTATGTACTTGAATTCTTTCAAATGGATTGCAAGGAATTGGTGTTGGGGAACAAGAATTTCATGATTTTTGTTAGGGATTATGGATATCTTATATAAATTATATATTTGGGAATTTATATACTATAACTATTTCATTTCCTACATAATATGAACCTAATTGTATTACATCATAATACTCTCGGACCTCTATATCTAATACTTTATTACTACCATACATACTACGTAGCTTTCTAATTATATTTCTAATAGAACTTAAACTAATGACATCATGATGAGCCGTGGATGTCCTTATAAATGCTAGCACATTCTGTAACTTAGTTATCTCTTGTGACAACTTGTCAACATTATCACGACTATGAGAATAGTTTGTCCTAAATGAGCATATTGATTGGATTCATAGATACCTTTTTCCAAACTTAGACTAATGTTTTTTACTAGTTCCGCTAATTTGTTCTGATTATCTACTATTTTATCTATTATTTTAGAGTGCTGAGTTATCCAATCTTTGGTCAGGCTTACATGACTGTTAAATTCCGTAACTAATTTATTATCGTTTTCTTGCAGTGATCTTATTGCGTTATTAAACTGTAACGCATCTGTATAATCAAGATTACCGGTAATACTTTTTATTATGGACCCGAGACCATCAACGAGACCTCTTTTAGAGCGGCTAATTTCAAATGACTGCAATTGTTCTATAACGACTTGAAGCTTTTCTTTCAAATAGTTAGTATGGGGCTCAAACAAAGAAAAAGTTTCATTATTAAGATTAGAGATTATATTGCAATTCGTGGATATCGATATACTTCAAGAATGAGTGATAATGGGACACTATCTGACAAGGACCTAATTTAAAAGGTGAAATGCCGGGACCATCATCTAGATTTTCAAGTTTTATTTCCTTCATTAGAATCGGATGCAAGAGCAGTTGGAGAAATAGGAGAGTCCTGGAACAATTAAACGCTTTTAGGAACTCTCTTTAATCTAGACTTAGCAATTGGCCCGCCTTTCTTGCGCGAATATATATGTATCGGGAGATCAGCTATAACTGTATCATGCGTGTAACGCGGCGCTATCTTTTGACGAACAGCAAAAGGGTTTCTAATAAATATTTGTTGATCGGGAGAGAATTGCTTTTCGGGCTCTCTAGACTTATTATGAGTATTTGTTAATTCATTTCTGTAACTTAAACTAGACTCATGAATTAAATTAAAAGCTTTGGTCATTTTATTTTTATGTTCTACCATATATTGTTGTAGTAAATGGGTGGTTAAGTCTATGTCTAATGGATCTCGCGGATCAAAATGTCCAGTAATAATGTCAATTGGTCGGCATTTTGTAAAATTGTGTATCGAACTATTATATGCTAATAGGGCATAATTTATTAAATTAATAACAGATTCATTCTTAAGTTCAAGTTTTAATATGCGTAGATGTTCTAAAATTGTTGAGTGGAATCGTTCAACGATTCCATTCTCAATGGGAGTATAGGGTGCTATTCTATGGTGTTAAATTTTGTGTACTCTTACAAATTCAGCAAATAATTGATTAGTGAACTCAGGGCCATTATCTGTAACTAGAGTATATGGTATACCATGATGAGTACTAAATTTTAATAACGCCTGCACGACACTTAGAGCTGTTCCATCACTTAAAGAATATGCTTGCGCATACTTTGAAAACGCATCTATGATAGTCAAAAACTTTTCACTCTGTATAGATAATAAATCTAGGTGAACAACTTCGAAAGGCTTACACGGTGGAGGGACAATACGAAATTGTTGTCTAATAGGGTTGCGATCATATTTCGCTTGACCACAAATTATACATTCGTTAATGAACTTGGTTATATGCTCTCGCATTTTTGGCCAATAATACCTATGCGATAGGGCGAGATGACATTCATTAACACCCCTATGATTAGTTTTACCTACGTGGTATTTGCTTATTATTTCTTGTTGCTTTAAGTATTCTTTTATGTTTTCCAATTCCTTTTTAACTAGTATTAAATTCATAGCTGAACTTTTAAAAGCTTTTTGTATTATGGGAATAACCGAGTACATTGCTAATGGGGGATTTATGAGTAAGCCTGTTTTAATTTTGGGATGAACATATTCTTTGATAACATTAATGATATCTTCTTCGAGATTATTTTCTGACAATTGAACATTGGTACGTGTGTGTTTTTCAAAAGGTTTTGAAACTATTGGTCTTCTTTAATATTGCTTACAATTGTTAAAACTAGCTGTTTCGTGAATTTATTTAGGGGTTCGTCAGAAATCGGGATTTCCAAAATAGGATTTTCATTGTCGGTATGAACTGTTAGTTTATTAGAATTATCTCTATCAGCTTCTGAAGCTGTAATAGTGCTAGAGTCATTTTCAGATGCATTTACTGCTATTGAACTTAGTTCTTCGTTATGAATTACTAAACGGGATAAGGCATCAGCATTTGTATTATATTTACCTGGCTTATAAATGACTGAGAAATCGTATTCGGATAATTTTAATCGCCATCTTGTAAGTCTCGAATTTGGTTCTTTAAGACTCATGACCCATTGTAAAGGTTTATGGTCGGTTATAATTTTAAATGTTCTGCCAAATAAGTATGGTCTGAAATATTTACAAGCCCACACAATTGCTAGTAGTTCTTTTTCTATAGTGCTATAATTAAGCTTGCTTGAATTTAGGGTTCTAGAAGCGTATGCAATAGGTTTGTCTGAACCAATACAACCCTGGGATAATACGGCGCCTATTGCAACGTTCGATGCGTCAGTTGTCAGTAAAAACTCTTTATTAAAGTCGGGGTACTGTAAAATAGGGTCATTTGTCAATAAAGTCTTACAATGCTCAAAACAATTAATATAATTCTGATCACAAACTATCTTAGATCCTTTTTTTAAACACTGGGTTAAAGGTTTTGTTATCCGTGCAAAATCCGGAATAAATTTTCGATAATATCCCAAAAGGCCAAGAAACCGTTTAATTTCTGTAGTTTTAGGTAGCGGATAACTTTGTATAATACTTATTTTATTAGGATTAGGCTTAACTCCATCCCTACACACGACATGTCCTAAAAATTCCGTCTCTAACTTTAAGAACTCAGACTTATCCATCTGGATCTTGAAATTAGATTCGCGCAAACGTTTTAGAACTTTTTCAAAATTAACCATGTGTTCCTGTAATGACGTACTAAAAATGATGACGTCATCTAGATAAACTAAACAGATATCTTGTAAATCTTTAAGAATGTTGTCCATTACCCTTTGAAATGTTGCGGGAGAGTTTTTTAAACCCATAGGCATTCTTAAAAATTCATAATGGCCGTTTTCAACATTAAAAGCAGTTTTATGTATGTCAGTAGGGTCTAAGTCTACTAGATAAAATCCGCTAGCAAGGTCAAGAGTGGTGAAATATGGGCATTTCCCTAATTTGTCTAATATGTCCGAAATATTGGGTATTGGATACTTATCACTAATTGTCTTTTCATTTACCTTTCGGAAATCTATTACTAAACGCCATTTGGTTTTACCCGAAGCATCTGCCTTTTTAGGGACCACCCAAATAGGAGAGCTCCACGCGGAATCCGAAGGTCTAATTATATTTTGTTCAAGCATTTTATTGATTTGACTTCTAACCTCTTGTTTATGGACATAAGGATACCTATAGCTTTTAACATGAACTGGGATCTCATCATTTGTTTTAATTTTATGCTTAATTTTGTTCGTAAATGTTAAGGGTTCTCCGTCAAGGTAAAACACATCACACACATCACACACACAAGGTTTTTAAATTAGCTATTTCCTCTGGGTTCAAATGATCTGTACGGAGACGCGATAGAACTTCTTTTGTACGATCGGATAATTGTTTTAATTGCTTAGATTCAATATTGAATACCTCAGCTGTAATAGGCCGATTCATTGAAAAGGTTACATCATTCCTTGAATTATTTGAAATTTGTACTAATCCTCGACTGTTTTTCACATTTGTAAAGCAATCAGAAATTAAACAATTACTTATTATCTGATCAAGAACAAATACATCTCCGTCCTTGGAGTTTATTGGCAATTTCACTAATTTGGATGACTGAGCTGGTATTATTTCTTCATAAAGATTTGTATTTCGAGCGTCATACATAATAATAGGCAATTCGGTATTTTTAGTAATTAATTTCTTGCGTCTAAAATCAATGTTAGTGTCCCACGAAGCTAACAAATCAAAACCAATAATGCCATCAAAATAATTATGAAAATTAAGAATAAAAAAGGTTACGTCATCATTTTCTTTAAATTCCGAGAAACTAGGTAAAGTAATAGAATAGTCTTGTAATAATTATTATTATTAATCTTGTAAAGTAATATAAACGACTGATTGGCTCCCGTGTCTATAAGAAATTTTAAAGGTGGGTTTTGAATTTGTATATACTGGAGATTCACATTGCTCATAATTTGGAAAGTAATTTCCATTTTCCTGGTAAGAGTCACAGTTTTGTTAGTAATCAGTATAGTCATAGTCGTAATAGGGTTCATAGTCACATTTATAATTGTTAATTTCTCGAGTTTTAAAGTAATTATTTGGGGGCGGGTTGCCATTTCTACGCCAGTCGTGCCCAGACAATGGTAAGGGTTTAGGCACGAAGTGACTAACACCACTCATAGGACGAGGTACATTATTAGAATTATTATTCGGTTGCATGAATGGTCTATTTGGAATCCTAAAAACGTTACTGCTCGCATTATAATTTGCAGGTGGAGCACGGAATATTTGTTGGGTCCTTGTGGGACCACGAAATTGTTGTGTTGGAGGCATATTAGATCGCCAACCTTGATTTTGTTGATGGTTAAATTGATAAGGACGCGAGGAGCCTGACATATTATATGGTTGTTTAAAAGAACTACCATTGAATGCATTACCTGTATTTTGCATAAAATTATTTAAAGGTAAATTAAAATTAGATTTTAGAGACTGTTGATTATTTAAATTATCCTTTTTATTAGGTATACCCTCAGCACGCTGCTGCATATATATTTCTTATTTAGCTCTTCTTTTACAAATTCTAAAGGCTTTTCTATCGTTTCGGGACGCATGCAACGTATCCTAGAGCCTAAGGGATCCTTAAGACCACGCAAGTAGCACTGTAGAGTTAATTTCTTATAAAGATTACGTTTAGCTTCAACTGTAGTAGCCACGGTTTCATGCAACGTAACGTATGTCATGATAGTGCTGAATAAATTTTGAACACGTTCGTAAAATTCCTGTGGGGTTGAAGACCCCTGGGTTTGTAATGATAAATCGTTAAATAAAGCGGTCTCGTCTCGATGGTCAGCAAAATTATTAATAAGTGCACTACGAATACCGAACCAATTTTCAGGAATACCGTTGGAATTTATCAATCGAGCTGCAGAGCCTGTAATCTTATTTAATATACCATTAATAAGGGCCAAATTGGTTAACTCATAACCCGGTTCTGTTTTAAAATATGCAAGTACTAATTGATCACATAGATTTATAAATCTTGTTAACACATGGGGGTTACCGTCAAAATCAGGCAAAACTCTAAGTGACTTGTATATCTCACCCATTATATCTTGAGACATTTTAATATTAGGTATAACAATTTTTTTTTATTGCCTAAATTCGTCTATAGTATCGAGCCTGCTAGATCTACCCTTACACAAACTACGGCTACTGTTTTCTCTCGGATGAAAAATTTTGAACACTAATCTAACACTCTAAAAATTATATATAATAGTATTTATATATTAAATTACTTGGACAATCTACTGGAATAATAAAATAAATTGAAAGGATAAGAATAACGTTAAAAATTAGGATAGGTAAGGACTTGAAAGATTCAGAGTACTTACATGAACATGATTTTCTTTGCCGAATCGATATTTTGATTCACCTCTGCTGGCCTCCACGATGTATGTAGATTCGGATACTCGAAATCGGTTAGTCACGCGGGATCTCGCACCGATATTAGGGGAAATCTTGACGCGACGCGTACCGAATATATCTCGAATATCCTACCGACTGCGCCAATTATGTTTGGTGGCAGCGAAGGATGCCAAAAAAACCAATTTACTTAATAAAATATATTGAAATAAAAATTACAATTAATTAAAACTAAGGTAAGGTGCTTGGAAGTCAGCGGTTGACACAAGAGGGAATATATTTTATCCTCGATTCCCATCGATGGTGAGAACGCAAGCCGTATGGTGTCGTCTTCAGGATACTCGAAGCGTGGTGTCAGCATTTAACCGTGTGAAACCAAGTTGGTGCTTACTATAACAATTGCCCTTGGCTATGCTTGCGTAACAAATTATTCACATAAAAAAAATATTATTTTTTTTCTTTGGCCTCCCTTGGACAAATATTCATTTTCACTATTTGGACTACATTTGATGTTTGATAATTTTTAAATCTCACAAATACCGAAGCACCCCCGTTTCTCAATTGTATGCACGTCCGTTCACCTTTTAACTAAGTCTTTGTTTCCACACAATTCAACGTCTTCTGATCAGGATAAACAGTTGAACAGTTTATTGATTATAACGTGCACTAAATTACAATATTAGTCACAGGGTAGCCGGTCGTTTCGTTTAAAAATATATATATTAATATATATATTATAAAATAGTTTATTATCACGAATCACTCGCACGGATGACGTCCGGACCGAACGGCCGACCCTCGCGGATTCAATTAATGTTTTGATTTCAAGTATTATGAATACATAAGTATTAATTTTTTATTTACTTTTTCTATTGATTAATTTAATTAATTTAGAAAACATTTGAAAAAAATACGTATTAGGTCTACAACTTTGCTCCCGCCGTTTTCCAAAAGATGGCGCTAGTAGCCAGTAATAGTTCAAATAAATAAATCGCAGTTGTTTTCCATCAGTTTTGACATCTATAAATATAACCTTACATCGATATTAGTTAATTTTTGTTTGCGTCATATAGTTACACTTAATTAAATATGTCAACTTATAAACCGAATTCACGTCATTTGCGGGAGATTTTACTTTTTCATTTCAACATGAAAAAATCGGCGGCTGAAGCTCATCGGGTTATTTCAAGTACTTATGGTGATGATACTATTAGTGAAAGAACGTGTCACGAGTGGTTCCAGCGCTTTAAAAGCGGTGATTTTGTTGTTGAAGATCAGCATAGCGGTGGCAGAGTAAAAACTTTTGAAGATCATGAACTGGAGGGTTTACTTAATAAAGACTCGTGCCAAACTCAAGAACAGCTAGCAAAATCATTGGGAGTAACTCAGCAAGCAGTATCAAAACGCCTGGAACAGTTGGGGATGATCCAAAAACAAGGATACTGGGTACCGTATCAGTTGAAACCAAGAGATGTTGAGCGACGTTTATTTGCTTGTGAACAGCTGCTTGAAAGACAAAAACGAAAAGGATTTCTTCATCGTATTGTTACTGGGGACGAAAAATGGGTGCACTACGACAACCCTAAGCGATGCACATCATGGGGATTGCCCGGCCACACTCCTACGGCGACACCTCGACAGAATATTCACGGATCCAAGGTCATGTTGTTTATTTGGTTTGATCAGCTTGGCGTAATTTATTATGAGCTGCTAAAACCTTCTGAAAAAATTACTGGTGCACTTTATCGAACGCAATTAATGCGTTTGAGTCGGGCATTAAAAGCAAAACGGCCGCAATACCCTGATAGACACAAAAAAGTAATTTTACAACACGACAATGCTCGACCTCATGTGGCGAAAGTAGAAGACGTACCTCGAAACACTGAAATGGGAAATTCTACCTCACCCGCCATACTCTCCAGATGTTGCTCCATTTGATTACCATTTATTTAGGTCGATGGCACACGGCCTGGCGGGCCAGTGCTTCGATTCTTTTGAAAAAATGAAAGAATGGATCGATTCTTGGATCTTGTCAAAGGATGAAGAATTTTTCTGAAACGGGATTCGTTTTTTGCCTGAAAGATGGGCCAAAGTAGTGGAAAGTGACGGACAATACTTTGAAACATAAATAAGATACCATTTTTTTTTATATAATTTTTAAAATTAAAAAAAAAACGGCGGGAGCAAAGTTGTAGACCTAATAAAATATTGTAAAATTAAAATTTTTAAATTTTTTTAACTTGACACCTGTCAAATTTCTTTTTAATATTATTAATTAATTATATGATACTAAAATATTCTCATTTTATAAATTTTATTTGTTTAAGACGGAAATAATTTTAACAATTTTACTCGGGGGCTGTATGGTTTAATTGTGTTAATATAATGCATTTGAAACAAATTAGAATCTCAGATTCCAACGTCATTTTGATCACTGATTTTTGAGATGACTTCTTACACTTCGGGCTACATGGTTATGTTGACCGAGGTGTAAAACGTTATGAAAAATTATAGCCCTTTCACATCAGCTATTCGCACGTGAAAGTTATGTTAAAATCGATCCAGTCGTTTAAGAGCTGGAAAAAACAGACAAACAGAGAAAAAAAAAATTAAAAATCTTTTTTTATACAATTATCTAGTGAAAGCTGTCAACTTGGAATTACAAACAGACACTTAAATTTTATTTATATATATACTCGTAGACTAAAAATAATTATCGCATAAAGGATTTTAATGTTTATTTCATTTTCAAAAGCGATACGCTTTACGTGGCCCGCTAAAAATATATTTCTATGTGGAAATGGGTGACCAACTTGTTTTGTCTTTTATTTACAACCACTACCCTTCTAGAATTAGCGAGACGACTCGGTGCATTTTAAGACCGACACTGTAAACGAAACTTAACAATAACAGTGATCGCTACATAGATAGTTAGGTACTTACATTTTTAAATTTTATAGTGAAAATTTTAAATAGTAATACATATTTTATTTGTTAAATCACGAGCACTTTAAAATAGTAAAAATAAAGGTAAATTTACCTCAAAAAATATTAACGCGGTTTAGAAAAGAAAAGTCGTGAAAAACACATTAATTATACATATTCTAAAATGTTCTACCCGTCTTAGCTAATACCAACTTAAGTAGTTGATACGTTTGCAAATAATCAAAACTTTTTTTAATTTAATATAATAAAAAAAACAATGGTTATTTTAAGATATCGCGGTTACAAGAATATCTTATATCCAGACGGTTTGACGTGTATGTGTAATAGTAAGTGCTCTCGCCTTAGACTTTTACTTCCCTCGTTAGATGTGCAAACGTTGGATGAAGTTTTAATCTGTGGCTAATCTGGGCTGTGTTAAAATGTTGTAACATGCAACGAGTTATAAAATTACTGTTTCCCGTTTCGAAAACTTAAAACCTTGTCGATTCGATTTATTGTTTATTTCTTAAAGAGTGTATTGGTTTATTGCCAGGCATTTTGTGATTCGATAACTCATTGCAAGCAAACGTTACGGGAGGAATACTTGTAACGTAATAAAGATACTAACTGTTAAATCTCTAATGAGTTATGGTGTAGGTACTATACTTGTTTTCCTGCAGAACATTACTATGTTTTATATAAAACAAAATCCATGGCGGAAAGGTACACAATGAACTGCTTACAATACCTAATACTTCACATACCTATACGTAATATTTCTTTTGTCCTTTAGTATATTAAGTCAATCTAATGAAAGATATCTTAGTGTACCCTGTCTTTGTTAAAATCTACTAACACCATCTAGCGATACTATTCGAAACCTCTACAAGCTCCAAAACATTGTTAACCTTCAATTCAATGATACTGAGAGCGCTTTTACGAGTAACTACAAAGCTTTGTGAACTTTGTTAGTGATGATTCAACGTGTGTGTAAATGTAAATAAATTTAAACACTGGTCAATGTTTTGTAGTAAAATAGATGCATCAAAGTTCTTATTTATAGTATTTCAATTACACGGTACACTTACATTTTAATTACAATTCTTACCATGTTTTTGTAATAATACAGAATATGACGTTGATATTTGTCCCATTTTATTTTTTTTAATTTCATATAACTTTAACCAATGATAATTTTAAAGTGTAAAAAATCTACACAAATGTAACCTACAGAATAACTAAATTTGCCAAATGCCACAATGATAAGGGTGAACTCGACACAAAGTACAGCAAGAACGTAATTGGTAAGCTAGTTTCAATCGGCTCAATGTGCTTCAAACTTGGCAGATTAAAACGTTGAAACTTGTAAGCTTATTAAACATTTATATCTGGGAAAATGTAAATTATAAAGCAAATTGCACGTTCCTAACGACCCAGGACCTGCTTGTCGCACTCCAGAGAATCTTACGTTAAAAGACTCGTTAGAATTTGTATCTAACAAATTTTATCGCTCCGCGAACCCACTGACGTCTCAACTTAAATGAAATGATACTTACGAGTATATCATCTATGCTGCTAATAAAGTGAAATGTTCCTTTGGGTCATGGGCTGAGATGCTGATCAAGTTGTGTCTCTTCTCGAGGAAATTTAATATTCACGAACGAACTTTCATATAGAACGAATTTTTTAGATCAATGTTACACCGATGTAACTATAATATTATTTTTTGTTTTTTGTTTCCGAATTTTTTATATAAAAAGAAAAAAGATAACATATTTTTAATATATGGACACTATAACATGTAAACTCTTTTCACAAAACTTTTGAAAGGTGACCCGTCGAGGAATCGAATTAACCTAACCTTGTTAGCTGAGGGCGACGTTATGCCATCTCGGTCGCACATTGTACGCTCTTTAGCTGGCGGCTAACGTGGTTAGCGAGTTTACGGGACAATAGGAGCCCTCACAACGTCCGCTAAAATCGAACAATGTACAAATTCAGTGACCCAAATTTGTCATTTCACTGAACTCAATACGGCAGAATCTCGCATGGACAATTCTTGGCTAAAGTTTTAGTATTGCGTTGGTGTACTGAGGCATCGCTAATGGAACTTTCACGGTGTAAACTCATTGTACTAAGTTGTAAAGTTTAAAATATAAGACAGTACGGGACGCTGAAGTAAATAGATGCTGTCGTCTTACATTATTTTAAAATTTTATAGCTTGCTTTAAATAATACTATATTTAATAGATCGATTCCTGGATCGACTCGTACATTTCTTTTCAAAGTAAATACTATTCTCATAACTAGTCCAAGCTTATTGAAACTACCTATGTTTCATTTTATTGATTCGCTCGCGAATTTCCTCTCTTTTTTAATGATACTTTTTGTACCCTAAATGATAGTGTCATCGGCTATCCACTAAGTACAAAAGCATCTAAGATGACAATATTGTCTAGTGTGACATGAAAGGTGCTTTTGATTCGATCCGTCGGTATTTAGAAGAGACATGTGATGACTCGATCATTTACGGTTTTGGAAAAAATTGTTCATAAATAATTTATTTTAGAACGAATTAATTTTATTTAATTTTTAACAGTATTTGCTCATGATGAAAATTTTATATATATAAATTATATTTAATTCCAAAAATTCAATAAATTACTGTTGTTACTAACATACGTCATACTGGCGCAGTTTTAAAAAGTTGAAATTGTATTCAATTATAACCATAAAACACAAAGTGTTATACCTTCATTCTCTGTAATATTGTTTATATGCATACGTATTAGTGATCACTTTTTATATTTTTTCGAAAAGAAGTACTTGCTGAAGTTAAATTGTCAAGCACTTAATTTGGCGGATAATTGAGCTGAAAATCAATAAATCTCAAAATTCACATAAAAGTGTAATCTGGTAAATTAATTTGACTTATCAGTGTTAATCTTACATAACGTGTAAGCTATGACATGTAGTTAAATTTACGAATCATTAATATTTTAATGTAGCTGAAGTATTGCATTCATCTCTTTAATTTTGCAAATGTACTTGGAAGGAAATTTTAAACTAGGGGTATCATTTATTGTGGAATTCTCTTTAACAAACTATATTAACTATAAATAATTATTCTTAATTTATGTTAATAATAATAATAATAATACCACCCACAGGCCACCCGAGTAAAACGACTGACTAAAAGCCCGTAAAAGCTTAATCTTGACATTCGCAGTACGAGTACTACGAGCAAACTTGCGTGGGAGCATATTGCTTCTTACCGCCAGCGCCCTACGCTCCCTCTCAATATCCTCATCATCACATAAATCAGCAGTAATAATATGGCCCAGATATTTAAAATTGTCAACTCTCTTTAATGTGGACCCATTGAGAGTTATTTTTGGCACACGACCTGGTAACCGCTTACCAGCATTAAACACGAGGATCTCAATTTTTGTGGCATTATATACCAGGTCATGGGTCTTCGCGTATGACTCACAGATCCCTATCAATTGTCTTAAACCCCCGATCGAGGGGCTCAGCAGAACCATGTCTTCAGCGTAACTCAAATTATTGACGCATTGGCCATCAATATGGACGCTGCAGAGCCTCTCAACCAGCTTATTTACGTATAGGTTAAAGAGTGTAGGAGAGCTAAGTCCACCCTGTTTCACGCTACACGTAAGGGTATACTCATCTGACAAGGCACCTGCCCACCTAAGCTGAATTTTTTGGTGCTTATACCAAAATTTTAATAATTCAGTATATTCCGTGGGCATACCCGTGCCTACTTTACAAAATCAAAAGCTTTAGAAAAGACCAAAAAACACGTATACACAGGCGTTTTCCTCGTAGTGTAATACTTAACAGTATGCTTAAGGCAGAAAATAGCAGAAAGAAATAGAAGAATACAGAAAGCTGTAGAAACACCTGGTCGAAACCCAAATTGAGCATCACGGTGCCTTGCATGCTTAGCGAGGTAGCCGTTAAGTAAACTGTCAAGTATTTTTGCACCTGTCGTTGCAAGCGATGTAGGCCGGTAGTTACTCTTGTCAGATGTGTCTCCCGTTCTATTTTTAACAACAGGCACTACTATGGTACGCATTAACGCTTCTGGTAAATGGGTTTGTCCCAAACAGCCATTCAAGAGTGTCGCAAGTAAATGAGGCAGATGCTCGCCGGTGTATCTAAAATGTTCTATACTTAGGCCATCATGACCAGGTGATCTTCCCTTTGACATATATGTGCAATCCTTACGTTATAATAATACTTGGATTCATGCGTATTGTATCGTTTCGCATCGCATCCAGAGACGAAGCTTCTTAGCATTCCATGGATTCACCGTGCGGGTACCGGGCCCATTGCGTTGCAGGAAAAGGAGCGCAAACAATGCCTGGGACTTGCGACCCAGGTGTAGGTTTAAGGGGCCCATTTAGTATGCGCATACACGCTCACCTTCACTGTTCACGCTCCTCTTCCTACCTAACCAAATATCGTAAGAACCTACTAAAGCTGCCTTTGAAATACGTTCCAGAAATGAACTGATGATCGTTCTAGAAAGGCCGAGATCCTTAAATAAATTGTAGAGAGATTTTGCTGTTATACCTCTCGCTCCTACTTCTACAGCGTACAAATTAACTATAAATTTATTGCTGATCAGTTCGTTACACAGTTCGTAATACTTGTTAAGCTTAAATGTATGATCTTTGGGTATGTTTGTTTCCCAGGGTACAGTAAGCTCCACAAGTATAACGCGCCTTAGTTGTTTTGAGTACAGGAATAAGTCCGGACTAGATAACTTGCAAAGTTACAAAAAGATAATATAGAATATTGAGAGGATTCCAGGGATCTACAATGCTATTAAACAAGTAACACGAGCTGAAACAAGCGAAAGAATAGTAAGTAAATCCATTAATCCGCCCGTTGAAACAATGACGAGAAAACAAAATATAACGGATGGAGTTCTAACTAACGGAGTTTCATTATTCTGTTTGATCTCCGCCGCTGTCTTGTTTATTATTTAATAAGCCCAGAAGAGAAGCCGCGTTCTTACCCATTTCTATTTAGGTAAGAGTGAAGTAAAAAATTTTTTGCAGAAAATCTTTTTTTGTAACGACCAAATGAGATGAGACTTCTTATCGTAACATTATACATAAAATATGATATAAATGTGTATTGAAGGTGCAATCTTTTTAAGTTGTTTTTTTTTATTTTATTACATAACATTTTATTGTATTATTAAAAATATTACCTGGTCTATGTTACGTACATAATTTTTAAAAAGCTTATACTTCTGCTAAAGGTCGCTTGGACGAGATCGTTCCGCAACAGGGCCTGTCATTTAATACTTAAAATACTTCTTATTTTCGATTTTTTTTACTTTATTGTATTTATGTATGTGTATCATAATATTCCATAATATATTAAAATTAAACCTGTAACAAAAATGCGATATTGTTCAAGCACTATTATTTAGAATTACCGAGATAATTGCTAAGAGAGATATAGACTGCGCTATTTAGGGTCTGTACGATAATAAAAGGGGGTGAATCATTTTGTCTAAGCGTACTAAGCTAATACTCCTATATATTTGATAGGTAGGTATGTAGTATTCAAATTCTCAACATTTTTTGATCTGTTTAAAATTATTGCACGACAATGATTTAATCACTTGAATGCTACAGAGAGCCTTTAAAAGAAATATAATTCATTTTTAATAATTTTTCTCAATATATTTATTACCTTTAAAGTAATAAAGATGAAACCATTACTCATTGCACTCCCGATAGAGAAAGAAACAAATACTTCCTTCTTCACCTGGTAAAACAACGTTGAATACTAAACATCAGTTTTTATATTATTTTCTATAATTAAAAAATCTGATCAAAGAAGCGCTGAAAAATTATTTTATTTTATTTTCTTCGTTTAGTTATTTTTTTCATACTATATCATTTCATACTATTTTTATACTTCTATAATACTCATATAAATGCAACCACATGAAGAATTAAATTCCATTTACAATATAATGAAATTCATATAAAGTAATACCTTTTTTAAATGTATATTTTATTATTATTATTATTATTTTATCATTATTATTATTTATCTTCATGCCATATCCTTTGCGGGGTAGCCAGAGACGACGAAGCGCCAAACGCTACGGTCCCTACATACCTCTTTCGCCACGGCCACAGACATCAACCTCTTCATACATGCCCTCCGGGGGGTCCTCGTGCTTTTTACGTGACCTTCCTCCAGTATCATAGATACTGTGTTTTCGAAGGTCACTCGAGGCTTCTCCTTGTCTCTCTTACCGCTCACTTTTCCTATATAAATCTTTTTTACCATTCTTTCATCAATCAATCATTCGACGTGCCCAAACCACCTGAGCACGTTCTTCTTCATACTCACCGTGACATCTTCGCTAATACCTGCCATTCTATGGATCTCTTTATTGCGGATTCAGCTAGACTGACTCCTCATATTCTGCGAAGACATCGCATCTGCACAGCATTCATCATTCTTACATTCTTCTTCATATTTTATTGTCTATTTATTTATATATATATATATATTATATGTCAACTTGTAATCAATACCTATTTTGATACCACACTTATCGAAATAAACCCTTCTGTAAAGAAACTCTCCAACTTAAAATTAAGGCTAAGGTTCCAAAGGGTCTAAGAGAAACCACAGAATTAACCCAGCCGGGTATTTCTTCATATTTAGTGAGCAATTTACGACCAACTTACTAATGCATCAGTAACAAAGACCGAATAAAATAATTTAAAAAAGCATTAGAAAATCATTTACATAACATTGGGGTTTGATTTTTTTTTTAAAGAAATAAGAAAATTAAGTGATTTTTAATTTTATTTATATTCGACATTGTACTATGAGAATAACTATAACAAACTACCTTCGCAGTAGTCTCGTCGAGAAGGATTTTTTTTTTAACAGAATACACTGCAGAACGATATTTACTAGCCAACATAGCTACATTCGTGCCCCTTTGTAACTTAAATTCTACAGTGAAAGAAAAAAATCTGTTATGTTTGGAGTTATGAAACTGAGAAGATTACTCTTTTTATTGTTGAGTAACAGTTTGTTAACACTATAACTATATCTCAAATAGTACCATATTATTATAGTGTACTATTTTAGAATGAGCCTTATTTACGTCTTCACATATCACCTCATTCCATTATACCTTTGATAAACTAAGTATTATTAGCGATCAATACCATCTCATTATATTTATCTACAAAAGTAGACCGATCAACGAAGAGAAATGGATCTATGTTTGAACCTTGAGGAACCCCCGTGTCAAAGGCAGCCCGCAGCGCTGCGAGCTCTTTTAATTAGTTTAAAATTAAAGTAAAGTGTCATAATCGTACCTATTAACATATTTTTTAAAATAAGTTTTCATTTAATAATTGATGTCACTTCAATGGATTTTGATAATTATGAATATTTACATAACTCTTGTACGTTAATTAAAAAAATCTTGTCTGGTTTTCACGAGGAAAACTATTTATGTAAGAAAATGTAAACAAACTAACTTCCTTAATTATAAATTCAGATAAATTGTTAAAAAAGTTATTTTCATAAACATTGATGAGATGAGATTGATGAGATGGGGAAATAGCTTTATAGACAATATGAGTAAATAGTAGGGTACCTATATAGTAGAGTACCTTTTGCCTAATTCTTCTCTAAACACACATACTTTTTGTCAATGATGTGAGTAGTAATCTTAATTGAAATACTGCCATAGACATCAAAGAACACATTAATCTATATATATTTTAAATTATTTATTTATATTATCGAATAAAAGTCCTTGAATTATTTGGTATCATGTTTTGAAACAACATGATACCAATATAAATTATTTTTTGCCGGCAACTCAAAACTCTGAATTATTATCACAAAATTGAACCGATTATAAATTTTTTAGGCTAATTGATGTCCGAACCTATACAACGTCAAAGAATCTAGCCTTTCATGGAGCTCAGGGTTCGCGATAAATCTAATGGTGTGTCACTATATGCGGTCAAAAAGCACAAGCTAATACTATTTGCTTCTACTATTTGATTATCCTAGGGTGATCTGAATCAGAAAGATGAAAAAGGCTCGGCAAAAACCATCGAGTGTGACCTATGTCCGCCAAGTGAGAAAGCTGATGATGTAATACACAATTGAAGGCTTTCACAATATTCAAACCAACTGTCATGTTACGTTTTCAATTATTTTAGATAGCAGGGAAGTAGCAACAATAGGCATGTATTTACCTGGGTCGGAAGTGATTTCTTTTTAAGTGATCGAATGTATAAGGTCTTCCCTGAGTTCGGAATTACACCTTCAAATAAAAATGACGAAAAAGAAACGTTAACATAAAAAAAATGTTTAGCAACGGAGTGTCAACCATGAGGTGCCCGTGTCACCCTTGTTGACAGGGAAAGGATACTTGTCAAGTCTAGGAAAGCGTGAAATCTCCTTGCAAGGTGCCTTAATAGCTTGATAAAACGCGACACTCACGGACGTCTGGGTTTCGGTCTTGTTCTGGCTAGTAGAGGGTTTCAATCTTCTTTTGCAGACGAGCTTGGGTGGGAAGGGTGAATTCCCGGTGTTATAACAAGCCTGCCATCTAGGAAAGCGTGAAATCTCCTTGCAAGGTGCCTTAATAGCTTGATAAAACGCGACACTCACGGACGTCTGGGTTTCGGTCTTGTTCTGGCTAGTAGAGGGTTTCAATCTTCTTTTGCAGACGAGCTTGGGTGGGAAGGGTGAATTCCCGGTGTTATAACAAGCCTGCCGTCTAGGAAAGCGTGAAATCTCCTTGCAAGGTGCCTTAATAGCTTGATAAAACGCGACACTCACGGACGTCTGGGTTTCGGTCTTGTTCTGGCTAGTAGAGGGTTTCAATAATCTTTTGCAGACGAGCTTGGGTGGGAAGGGTGAATTCCCGGTGTTATAACAAGCCTGCCGTCTAGGAAAGCATGAAATCTCCTTGCAAGGTGCCTTAATAGCTTGTTTTTTCTCATATTTATACCAAGTTCTCAAGAAATCAGAATAAATATATTCATTTATTTGACATAACCTTGTATACATCGAAATAGTATTTATATAAATGAACCCGAAACGACTTTAACCGATTTGAGTAAAATATTTATATTTATTTATATTAACCTAAACTTTTCATTTTGGTTTATTTAAATATAAAAAAACGTAATGTTCCGACCACACTTAAGGTGTTTGACTCTTTAACACACTCTAGTCATCCATCGGCACTGACTAAAATCCTTTCATTCTCATGTCGTTGTCAGCACAATCCCTTTAACTGTATATCCACTCCCATACATCTTCATGACTCGCTTGATCACGTGGCTGTCATCCGTATTCATTATATGGACATTTTTCATCTCATATGTAACGACTAAACAATAAAACTTAAACATTAAATATATATATTATGTAAGAAAATGACACGTAAATGTAAACTATGTTAATATGTGCGGAGGTACAGAACATTATAACGAGAGAGAATTGATCAGCCCACTTATTAATATTCACTTCAATTTTCGCCCTCAATGGTTTCAGCTGGCGATGCGATCAGATGAGATCATCAATTCTCTTTGATATTATTTATGTACTTTTTTATTAGAAGACATTTTTTTTACTCCACGTATTTTAATCGCTTATTAGAATTTTTATGAATTAATATTTACTTAGACATAATATGAAAGTCAAAAATATTAGAAATATTATACATTGGAAATAATATTCACAATGGGCAAATTGTTATTGTTCCATATTCATGTTACTTTACGTGCGCCGGACGCAGAGCAGCCGTCGAGAGCTGTATTAAAGCTAAGGAATAGTGAGTAATATTTCTCACTCGCGATATCGCACTTTCTTTTTGAATAAAGACTCACGAAGAATCTTATTTTCATTCAAGTTTTGGCGGTAAAATTAATGATAGTTATTTTATTTAAAAATTAAGATAAATAGTCTCGGAATTGTTTTAGAAAAATTGTCTCATATTTACGACAATCAATTAATTTCTTTTAAAACATTTTAATGTTATATTAGCTGCCTTGAGTAACACACCAGGGTAGTGTGGACTTTGAACTTAAGTATACAAACTGTACGTCAAATACAAATGAATGATATGGACCAATACACAGACGAGATATTTCAGGCTTTAATAACCCCTCAGCCTTCCCCAATATAACTATCACTACGCAAAATAACTATTTAATATTTAATTCATTAATTTGCAGTAAATTTATATATATTTATTTATATATATTATTTATTTATTTATTTATTTATTTAGCTTCACGCCATATCCCTACGGGGTAGCCAGAGACGACGGAGCGCGAAACGCTACGGTCCCTGCATACCTCTTTCGCCTCGGCCACAGACTATAAATTAAATTTATACTTAGGTAATAACCGTTATTTAGGAGAAGTATGTTTTTTTTTAACATACAAACATAAAATTAAACTATTATATCTGGACTAATAGGCGTGAACCACACACAACGTTACTTAAGCTACAACAGATACAGTAATAACAAAGGTGTTATACTTTCCACTTAAAAAAGCATTTTCCTTATCTCGCTGTATCCAGTACATAGGGCGTACCCTAAGGACGGCTAAGTTGTTGGGACTTAATGAGCTTTCTCCTCATGTTGACTCGCTTGCAATTAACACCGGCAAATGAATTCCGTCTAGACATTATATTATATTATATATAATTTGTACCTGAAAATAAATAAATATTAGTGGATTAAGATTTATTGACATCGACGTTAATGGTTTATATGAAACTTAAATATTATTATATTGTATTAAAAATATATTTAATTTTAGTTTCATTCAATTATCACAAGTTCCAAGGTGTCGCCACAAACATGGTCCAGTGATGAGACATCGCTCTCATACCATAAATTTTTATGATACAAATTATAAAATCATAACACACAGAAACGCTTAGCTAAGTTTATACAAAATACTATAAAGAAACGTTCTTTAGACCTATCGTAGACTTTAGATTTGTATCTTTTTCTAAATAATTATATCCATATTCTATTAAAATATTATAAAATATATGAAACAGAATTAAACAGAATTGAGAAATTTACAACTCCATATTACGTAACAATCATTTTATAATTCATTTTAAAAACAACTTACTTGATATTGCTTTCTGAATTATTATGTTGATATTTTTGTTTTGATATTTTTAACTTTCACGTAAACTATTTAATAAATGGGATGGCCCGTTTGTTTCGCAATGCACAAGTTCCGCTTCATTTATTTTTACCGCCAGTGGAACGTTATCATTTACTCTCCGCCAGCGGGTTTTGTTTATCTTTATGCCAATGACGTCGGCGCGCGAGTTAGCGTGCTTATGGCGCGTCACTATTCTTTTAAAATTCCGAATTCTGATAGAGATGTGCACAGTGTTAACTTATTTTAGCTATTTTACACCAAATGTTACAATTTTAAAACTTCTTATATAAGCTTGTTTTGCATATATTTTGCAAAATGATGTATTTTTACACCATGTTAAACTATATATTATGTCATATTTTACTGATAGGTTTATTGATATAATTTTCTCTTAATAATAAGGTTTCTTAGGAATACTATATTACTGAATGTACTAAAACTAAATGAAATAAACTTTCTTGTTATTTTATTAAATATCAAACAAAAAACATTACTGCTTCTTATTCATATTCAAAGAAAACAATGCATTAACAGCTAAATCGCAGTTTCTATTTAATTCTCGTTTCACAATATTTCGTTTACTCCCGTCCTTTTTGTCATCTGTGCTGCATCTAATGTACTGGAGATACAACAGAACATTACTTCTCATAAGGTTTAGTGTTTGGGTAATGGTCTACGAATTGTGATAGGTTTTAAAATTGTTTCAACATTATTTTATATATATATTTATAAAAACTGTTTTCTTTCTTGCAATTTAGAGTATTATAAATCACCAGCTGCTGGGATACTTGGAAGAATTCCAGTTGATCAATGATCCACACAATGTCTTTCGCCATGGTCGATTAGCTCGTGATTTTCTCCTTAAAATTTACACCCTGACGAGTAGCGGCTATGAAAAGTAAAAGAGAGGATTTGACAGTTAGTCTGTTATTGCAAAAGCGTTCGTTCGTATATGGCATTAGACGTTTTTTTCAAAGCTGGAGCCGTATTGGCATCCAAAGAGTTCACCAGTGAATCACCGACTTTCTTACTGAACGGCGAAAAAAATAGTACTCATCCGACGTTGTTCACACCCCAAATCGAGTTAGTAACACTACTCTTTCTGAATACGAATAGTATTTAAACTTTCAGAACACTACTTGACAGAAATGAAAATGCTGTAATCAATAAAAACAGTCAATAAAATGCATAATATAAGTGCATATAAGTATATATGCACTTATATTATGATAATCATCAGAACGTAAAATAATATCGAAACTAGAGAGTGTCACCGAGAGTTACCGTTTTTTTATTTTTATTTCCTCTTTCACCAGCATAACACAAGTGTCAGCCATCACTCCTTTCGCCATATTTAATGGAACTTGGTCACCCGACCCCGAGTTACTGTAAGTAATGACTTCTAAGGGAGCGGTGTGATGCAGCCAGTAGTTCTTAACAGAGTAACAAATAGCGACACAAAATAATGCATAGATTACTAGCTAATCACTAAAATACCATTAATTTCAAGGCCATACCGTCGTTACGTAATCCTTTTCACTAAAATAATTTTTTCCTCAAATACCGGCTTCACTGGGAGTTTATTGTAAAAACGTTATAAGTAACGTTAAAAGAAATTTTTGATTTTAAGGAGCCTAGTGATAGACATAGCACCTTTATTATTATTTCTAGTTCAGAAGTTAAAATAAAGGCAACTTGGGATGTTTTATCTAGTTTTACGGGAAAACTAGGGCTGCTAATGGACCTATAAAGTTAATTGTTATATTCCCAGATTTGATGAAAAACAGTAAAATAGTTCCTTTCTTTAAAAGTGGGATAGACTTGAACCCGAAAATTATAGGCCTATGTCGCTTTTACCTACCTTAAGTAAGATCTTCGAGAAAATTATTCTGAATCAGGATTTGTGTATAGCAATGGGATCATGCATAGTAAACAATATGGTCAAAAGTAAATAAACGACTGATGCGGGTGCCACACTTCCTAAGCACATTTACGACGCATGGATGATGTCGCATAATGCAATTGGGGTATATTGCTATTTGTCCAAAGCCTTTGATTGCGTGGACCATCAAACGTTGTTACATTTCTTTGAATTTGCATTTTATAAATTTTTATTGATTTCATTAATATGTTTGTGTATATAAATTAAAATTCCATAAATAAATAGATTGTACACAGTCGTAATTTTGAATTCATTTTTTTATGACGTCATGTTGTAGGTTGCTTGAATAGCCCTCTACAAAAGTACAAAGATAATATCTGACGCTTTAACCCATAATAGTTTGCCGTGTGACATGATGCTGTGGATATATCTAAAGTTAACTATTCTTTGTTTCAACTTTTGTCAACCGGCGAATTCTTTGAACCGTATATAGGCAGAACTAAGTCTGTTGGCTAAATCATATATATAAGGGCCCCATTACCATTTTGCATCTAAAGTAATGCCCAAAAACCCAGTAAAATACACTAAATCCAGTAGATCATCATTTTTTAATTATACATTGTTTTTAATTTTTTCACGTTTGGTAAATTTAATATTTATTTTTATTACACAACATCAGACAGAGAATTTTTTATATCTTTAATTACTGATTGCTGTCTATTAATTTTAAAAGTAAGAGTAGTACCATCAGCAAAACAATACTATCCCCTGCTTTTTCCAAGTCATTTGTGTAAATGAGAAACAAAAAAGGTCATAATATAGAGTTTTGTTGCACGCTCATTTTGACAAATTAAGCAAGAAAACGCTTTCCATTTCCATCTTCTTTTTGAATTCGTTCATTAAGATATGAAATAATATAGTCGAGGGCCCTATTTTTTATTTCATACTGATGTAATTTGCTTATTAAAGTTTCATGTCGTACACAATGGAATGCCTACGATTTTTTTTTATATAAGAGGAGGGCAAATGAGCTGGCGGGTCACAGATGGTACGTGATCACCGCCGCCCATGAACTTCTGCAACATCCGAGGATTCACAAGAGTGTTACCGGCCTTAAAAGTAGAAGTAAACGCCTGTTTTGAAGGTACCCATGTCGTACCGATCTGGAAATACCGCCGAGGGTAGTACGTTCCGCAAGCGAGTACATGACGTACATGAGTTATTCAGCTACCAGGGGTAATACCAAATGGGATTTTATGTAAAAGGTATTTTTTATTAAGATGTGTAACTAGTTGACCGAATATATATTTTTTAACGATCTTATAAATTATGGGTAATACTAAAACTGAATTAAAATTATGGTGTTATTTTACTATGTTTCATTAGATCAGGATATATACAACAATCAATACAGTTATTAAAAAATAATGCTAATTTTGGTTCAATAGTATCTATTAGTGGTTTAAGTATATAACGGACATTTCCTATAGATTACTTGCCTTCTTAACACTAATTAATTAACAAATATTTATTATTTTTTGGCGATAAACTTTTTTAAAATTAAAATTCCAATGATCTTCATTTTCCTCAAATATATTAATATCAGAGCGGTAGCGGTAGAGGAGATTAAAGATTTAGTAATGCTAACTGGAATATTAATAAGGAAGGTTTGAAATGCAGTTCAAGCTCAAGGTCAGAGGTAACACATTTACTGTTTATTGAGCGAAGCGAGCGGAGCGTTCTACTGGAGACTTCTTCACATTCTTTGTCACGAATAGGCTCGAAAACTACTTGACGGAAAATTATGAAATTTTGCAATCAAAAAGACACATTAGGTGATGATATAAATAAAAAATTAAAATGTCATGTTGTTGAGGAATAATAGTCAAAAAACTCAAATTGAAGTCAAAGTGAAACGATGATGCACACTGGGCTCGCTTCGCACAATATGCGAAATCTCGGGTGCATATTGCACCCGAGATTTCGCGAGCGAATCGAGTCGAAATTGAGGGTCTATTAGCGCCCCTAGTATTTAATTTGTAGTGGTTCCTCTGAGTTTTATCTCTTACAGGTTCCTCATTAATTACTTTCGTGTTGCGTGACGCGTCTATTATTTTAAAGTTTTTATGATAAATATTATTAAAGATTCGTTAAGGCAAAGCTACAAAATTATGTAACAATGTGACAAAACATTTAACTTATAAATAGTATGTCAGCCTTCTTAGTGATATTTTATGAGTGACATTCACATTACTAACAATATAAAAATCAATGCTGCTTATAGTGGACCAGAGCAGGATAAATATAAATATAATCATATATTAAACAGTAAAGAACTATGTAATATGAATGTTATTAGTTTAACTTATTTATATTAAGTATAGTCTTACCTTTGTCCAATATTTAAAAAAAAAATGTTGTAATGGATTTTATAAAAACTAACATTATTAAAAGAAATTGATTGTTTTGAAATGATTATTAACGGCGACTCGTTTCTGATAACGAGAATTAGGAAAATATTTTACATTTATAAAAAAATTACGTTAATTTATATTTAAAGAATAGTTTTCGTTAATCGTATAATAGCATTATTTTTTTATTAAAGTTCCATCTTTTTCTTCTATAGTTCAAGCGGTCAGAGTCGGAGGCAACAGCTAATAATTAATAAGAATGCTAATTGCTCATATAAATTCATGAACAAAGTTCCTAAAAAAGCTTATATAACGTCTAGTGGGACAAACATGAAACATACGGATAAACAGTGCTGCTTTGAAATGCAAATCCTAAGAATTGAGCTCAAATTTTCAACGCTGTAAAGACTCTGAAATTTGTCGTTTGATTACTATTTTTATATAGGTATTTTTGGTACATATATATATATTATGTACTTGCTTTTATAATTGCTTATGTACTTGCTTATATGCTTGTTTCACCAATTTTGATATCATAAATCTATATTTTCTTTAATTACATAAATACACAATCGATCTGTAAAAAAAATGTTTAAGGCTTCAGTCGATCTTCGCTTAACATTTAACACCTTGGTAGTCAATGACAACTGAAGCATAATAGTCTTAACGACTCAGTCATAAGATTCACAAAATATATCTTTATTATAATTATTTAAAAATGACGAGAAACATACCTCTTACGCAATCACTTTAATATAACATTACAACATATCTCTTACGCAATCACTTTAATATAACATTACAACATATCTCTTACACAATCACTTTAATATAACATTATAACATACCTCTTACGCAATTACTTTAATATAACATTATAACATATCTCTAACGCAATCACTTTAATATAACATTACAACATACCTCTTACGTAATCACTTTAATATAACACTACAACATATCTCTTACACAATTACTTTAATATAACATTATAACATACCTCTTACGCAATTACTTTAATATAACATTATAACATATCTCTAACGCAATCACTTTAATATAACATTACAACATACCTCTTACGTAATCACTTTAATATAACATTACAACATACCTCTTACGTAATCACTTTAATATAACATTACAATATACCTCTTACGCAATTACTTTAATATAACATTTTATATTTTTTTGTGCAAGAGAGCTAACGAGCTTGCGGTTCACTAGTGATACGTAACCACCGCCTCCGATGAAGTCTTGAAACATCGGATTCACAAGAGCGCTGCCGGCCTCGCAGGTTGGAGTAAACGCCTTTTTTGAAGGTACCCATGTCGTATCGATCTGAAGATATTTATATTTTTTCCATACAAATCTATTCTTCATTTAATCGATCTTAGATCCCCCTCCCTAGCTCCGCTAAATAATTTGATAGTTTTCGTGAAGGCTCCTTGGAGGTGAAATATGTAATAGTTTCATATATTCGCGAGTTAAAGATATTCAGTGAATAGTTAATGTTATTATTATTATTATTATTTATTTTGAACTTCATAATATTAAATGAATTAATAAATAAACACTTATAATTAATCTTCATATATAATGCACAAAGACACTCACTCACTGACTCATTCACCGCTCTACAGCCCAAACCGTTATACCTACAAAGCTGAAATTTGGACACAAGGTTCCTGACATATTGAATAGGTGCAATAAGAAAGGATTTTGCAAAGGTCCAAACCGTTCCAAAGTTACAGCTAAAAAACTGCAAAGTTTACCCCCCGCTCCCTTCCTTCTCCCATTCCATTGCAGTAGAAATTAAAATTGTTTCGTAGGATTAGGGTTTCGTAACTCACATACAGTTTGTGATTATTTGTGATTATTTTCTATTTACCTACATACAGTATGTGATTATTTGTAATTATTTTCAATTTACCCACATACAATTTGTGATTATTTTCAATTAATCCACATATAGTTTGCGATTCTTTGTTATTATTTGTCCAGCAAAGCGGACGGGAATCAGCTAGTAATACTAAAGAAAAGTGGTATTCGCCACTTTAGCCGCAGGACATTGAGTTGGCGTCTACTATATAGAGTTGACCTGGTTGTACTTGCTTCACAACCGTATTTCCTTGCAACCGTAAAGGCGCTAATTGGATAAAGGACATTAAGTAAAATGTATAACACCTTATTTCGCTCTAATATTATTCAAAGTAGGGCTATTTAAGATGTTTACAATATATGATATAATAGGGGCGCGAACCGGACCTCGATTTAGACTCGCTACGCTCGCAAAATCTTGGTAGAGTTTGGCGAATTTCGCGAAGCGAGTAACCCATATTCAAATCAGAGTTCAAAGCTGAAACCGGCAGACAAAAAATATAGAATAATCAAATATCACATAGCAATTTTTTTTTATATTGAAGTTTATGGGACTGTCATTTTTTGGTGATTATTCCTCAACGACATGAGTGTTTTTTTCACTTTTTTTTATAAACCATCGCAATAACCATTGCTATAAATGTGCAAAATTTCATGAAGATCGGTAAAGCCGTTTTCATGCCAACCCCGGACATAGGATGCATGGAGTCTCACATAGAGCGAAAAAAGACATTTTGAAATCAATAAATATGTAGTTTCAATAAACTAAATAATATAAAAGCTATTTATTCGTCGAATTACGAAATATTATATACCCTTTAATTTATTGGAAGCCATACAAATATAATGTAACTATGAGATAATTGAAAAATAAGCTTCAGTAACTTTGATTTTATACCATGTAACGGCGTAATAAACATGGGTATGTTATATTTTACTTCAATGTTTTAGCAGCCTTGCATTCAAAGTCTCCTCCGAGTGGATTGCCTAAGAAGGGACTAAGATAATGAATCCAGACGGCATTTACTTTTACTTTTTAAATTTTCAGAAATATATATTTATAATATAAAAACTTTCATAAATAAATACATCATTATTTATGAAAATTTTATACCATACAATTCCCAGACAGGATTCTCGAGCTTGGATGTAACTTATGTCAAAAATATATTATATTGTTTGTTGACCTCAAGGGTTGCAGTCGCAGTGAGGTCTAACAAGGAAGGAAATGAGATGTTCACTGAATTGCAGCTTAGTTGTCATAGTTTAAATAAGTACCGGTGTAACTACAATCCATGCAATGGTCCGCTGCCATGTCAAAAATCGGGTCTTCTCCAAAATGTAGTTTCTTACTAAAATATCAATGTAAAAAAAAAAACTTATTGTAAAATATTTATATTTTCTTATCTTAAAGGCGTTAGATATTGCTGACATGTGTGTGCGGGGTCACAGGGATGGCAAAATTAAATAAGAAGTCTAAGGGTATATAGGGTAACGCCGCACACAGGAGTATTTATATGTAACATCCCGACAAAATTATTTCAATATTTAAAGCAACTTATAACGGAGGAAATGACTCATAAAACGTAATTTTTCGACAAAAAACAAATATTTTGCATTTTAAAAATACTATGAATATGACGATCCTTCTATTTTTCAAGTTATTTCTTCAAAAATAATGTAAAAGTTTAACGTTAGTTATATTAGTCGATAGCTTTTGAATGATCTTAAAAAGGTATATAATCAACCAATAAGTAACATCAAAAAGGATTGAATGTATGATAATTATTTAACATCACGTCTAAATTGGCCTTTCCTCGTTTATGATATTAATAAGACCCTTTTGTTGAAGTTAGATGCAAGCGTCATAAGGACATTGAAGTCATGGCTCGGGTTAGCGCATCCAGCGGACTCTTCTGCCTTATTTAGAGACCGACACAATTTTGGGTTAAAATTAAAGCAACCATTGGAACTCTATAAACACCTAGGAGTGAACAAAAGACATATCATCTCAAAATCGAATGATGATACTGTAACATGGGGCAAAGCCACCGAAAAATCTTGCAACATCTGTGGGGAGGCAGTAGGAACTGCGAAACACTTGCTAGTACGAGTAGGGTGTAGGGTCCTTTTAAATAGAGGTAAAAACTCGCATCGCCGCGATAAAGTATTAGAAATCGTACGAGAAACGGTTAGTCTTTCTATAGCAAGAGCACAGAAGGGTATAACAACCACCAAACTATCAGTAGAGTTCGTAAAGGCAAGTTCGTCCAAAAAATCTAAACTAAAATCTTATTCCATCTTAGACGCGTCTCCTGATTGGACTCTCATGATGGACACGTATGAAAGGCAATACGAAATCCCCGGGATATTTGTGTTTCGTCATCTAGGCCGGACTTATTCCTGTACTCGAAACAACTAAGGTTCGTTATACTTGTGGAGCTTACTGTAACCTGGGAAACAAACATACCCAAAGATCATATATTTAAGCTTAACAAGTATTACGAACTATGTAACGAACTGATCAGGAATAAATGTATACTTAATTTGTACGCTGTAGAAATAGGAGCGAGAGGTATAACAGCAAAATCTCTCTACAACTTATTTAAGGATCTCGACCTTTCCAGAACGATCATCAGTTCATTTCTGGAACGTATTTCAAAGGCGGCCTAAGTAGGTACTTAAGATATTTGATTAGGTAGGAAGAGGAGTGTGAACTGTGAAGGTGAGCGTGTTTGCGCATAGCAAAGGGTCCCCTTAAACCTATACCCGGATCGCAAATCCCAGGCATTGACTGCGCTCCTCTTCTTGTAACGCGATGGGCCCGGCACCCGCACGGCGAATCCATGGACTGCTAAGAAGCTTCGTCTCATAGGAAACGTTGTAAAGTAGTATGATAGGTTTTACACCTAATTAGCTTATATTTATTTATTTATCTTCACGCCATATCCCTTGTGGGCAGCCAGATGACGTAGCGCCAAACGCTACGGTCGTCGGTTCGTCTCGGCTACAAACATCAGCCTCCTCATACATGCCCTTCGGGAGATTCTCATGCTTTTTACGTGACCTTCCTCCAGTATCATAGATACTGTGTTTTCGAAGGTCACTCGAGGCCTCGCCTCGTCTCTCTTACCGCTCCCTTTTCCTGTATAAATCTTTCTTACCATTCTTTCATCACTCATTCGTTCGACGTGCCCAAACCAGATGAGCACGTTCTTCTTCATTCTCACCGTGACATCTTCGCTAGTACCTGCCATTCTGAGGATCTCTTCGTTGCGGATTCGGTCAACGAGACTGACTCCGCATATTCTGCGAATTAGCTTATAGATGGAGAAATAGTAATAAAAATATAAATATTGATCCGTAAAAGCTTCTGTTATATTTACACACTCGCTATATAGTTTATTTTAACAAAATTTAAAGGAAAATATAATTCAAAAAGTTTTCTAAGAATAAACATTTTTTCTACAAAATAATGAATGATATAATTAAAATTATAGTTCAAATATATTGTTCATGCCTTAGAAATATCCATGTCCAGTCGAGAGTAAATGTTGAGACTAAAATGTTTTAAAAATACTTTGAAAATTGAACTTACATAACGTTGCGATAGCGCTACGCGTACTGTGTAAGCCAATTGTATTTCGAATCACATGTGTCCTAACAGGCAGAGTGGAGATATAAACAAAGGTCGACTCTGTGTCTATCATCTAATTCGACATCTCAAACATTAGGTAGTTTAACGATAAAACTAATTTTGAAAAATCGACTTTTGTCCGGATTTTAAAGGTAAAAAAAGGTCTGTGCGCCGGTTTAGGTATGTCATAAGAAGGGACGAATATCATATTGCAAAACAGTTTCCTCAAATTTAGGTGAGGGTTAAAAAAAAAGGATTTAATTATATATAATATTTCTTTAAAAACACGCTGATATGTTAGCTTATATTCATGATATTACCTAACGAAGCATGCTATAGCATGCAACCATAATACAAGCGTGGTTTTTGTCGGGCTCGTGATGTAAAAGTGATCTTCACGCCGCGTCCTTTTAATTTAACGGGATGATACAAAGTCATCATAAATATACTGTAACAATTTTTTAAACCGGAAAGAGTTTCAAAGCTTTTCGTACATATCCAAACTTACAATCTTTACTTTTTTGTAAGGTTATTCTAGATATTGATGATGTTTTTAGTGTATTATAAAAAAAACACGCAGTCCCGATGTGTTAGTTAAGTTTATTGTAAATTAAACCTCTGAATGCAGTGTTATTTGAAAAAGGAAATAACCCGAACCTGTAATTAACCGTAAAAGGACGAGTAACAATAAAGATCTCATTACAGTAATCGGTGCTTGTGGAACCGGAATTAAATATTCACATTTAAGCTAGAAAATAAATATTGTATTATTTTAGTCGCATGTCCTGATTATTCGATAATAGTTGTGTTAAAATGAATGAAAATTATTCTGAAAAGTAAAATTAAGAAACGGTATTCTGTCATTACATTTCTGACACTCTGTCAATGTTTTAAAAATGAAATCGCCCGAAGGAGGAACAAAACTACACACAAAACGTTATCTTTATGCCAAAATAACTCTTCAAATACGGAATCCAGGACCTCAAAGTCGCGAGGTGACAGCTCGCTGAAAATGACTACTTGATTGGTGGAAGATTAAAACGTCGATAGCAGTGGACGTGGCGTTTATTCAATATGCTATTGGGAACATGTATACACAAGATGCATTTACGTATTCAAATATAACCAAGTGTGAAAATGTAATATAATATATATATAATATGTATATATTATATTATATAACGCTACATAACCTTAAATAATTATTAGTTTTTTTCTGTCTAGTTAAATTTAAGACAAATATATTAACTTCTACTACATGTTGCACTAAATAGAGGCATCCACGCTTTGACCGCGTCCAAATACGCCATTTTCCATTTTGTAAACAAGCGCTTAATGAAAGTCTATGTTTTAAAAACTTTTTAAAAACACCTCTTACAGTCATCTTAACTTATATTTACTTTATTTACTCGAAATTATGGTTAATAACATAGGCACACAAAAAAAAAACATCATGAACCAGAGGGAAGACCCCATTATTTTTAGGTTTTTGGGATCGCTGAAACCGAATATGATTGGGTGCTAGCGGGAAAACGGGCATTTAAAATTAGTTTTTATTGTCATATTCGGTTTCAGCCATCCCAAAAACCTAAGAATAATGGGGTCTCCCCTCTGGTTCATGATGTTTTTTTTTTTGTGTGCCTGTGTAATTAAAATGCATTTTAATAACATTTTATTTTCACAATACAAAGCGGATCGGACCTCACGATACAACCTCAACCTCACGATACAACCTCTACACGGACGGCGTCATCCGCTGCTACGTATACGATAACTCTAATTATAATGACTAACGACTCACCATCTGTGTCAGTCTGTACTAGTCAAAGATTTGGGGTTCCCTTAGCAAAAGGGAAATGATAACCGGATAAGGGATTTGATACTTAAGTGTTCCGTCGCGTGACCTCCGGCTCCAAGCACACCTGGAATGAGAAGACAGCCACCATTCAGGCGCTGCAACAATTCAAACACTCGACAAAATTGACTCTTTCGGAAACCGATGATGATTACTCCGTAAAATCGTGAAGCACAATAATCCATCAAGATCTATCCCGACCGCCGCGCTCTCGTTCGTCAAACACCAAACGTAGCAGGCAGCAGGATCCCTTTAAGTATAATTAAGAAATATGCGTATAACTCGTAAATTAAACCGATTTTGAGCCTGACCGTTGCTATTAGCAACCTCACAATTTGTGTAAGGGCTATTCCGAACAACTCATGTACATTTAATTGTAATTTATTTTGTTTTTCTTTTACTTTTGAAACCTTTTGAATATCTACAGGGTTAAGGTGTTAGAGCATGCCACTAAGCGTGATTTACCTTTTGAAAAAAACAATGATGTATACTTAAAAAAAGTAAATAAAAATATTACACAATTAATACGAATGACCAAGTGCAGATCATTGTTATTATATTAGTTTCTACCGAAAGCTAAGTGACAAATTTTCTTGAACCCTGTATTTCTTACCATATTTTAATTTGTAAACTGTATTGAAATTCTCAATCAAAAAAAGTTGCCAACTGCGCGAAACTAGGACTGGGAAGCGTTTAAAATTGCGATACGATCAGGTACGAGTAGGTATCGGTCAAAAGCAAAAGTACTCATGGTTACGATACGAGTACTTTACACCAATACCTGCCTACCGACTCGATACTTAGTCTCAAAGTATCGCGTGAGTACTTGTATTTACTAATTTCGTTTCATCCCTACCTATGACTAAACTACTGGGACGGAATAGTTGAACTACTTAATAAACTTTTATTAAAAAGATAAACTCTTTTGTTTCTAACATTATTTTGAACACCGTTAGTATTAAGATAAAACAAGGCACACTCAACTTTGTTGTGGGTGGTCCAAGCATCGATAATAAATTATAAACTACGATTTTAACGGACAAAAAATTATACTTATTTTTCTTCAATGTAAGTGAATATCATAACTATAAAAGAAAAACATATTACATAAGCTGCAATCTTACTCTAACGAAGAAGGTTTTTCAAAGTTACTAAGATTACAGATATGGTAGTAAAATATAGACATGCTAAGTTATATTTCTTAAAGATACATATTTTAACAACTTTAAAGTATCGCAACTTTTGTATCTAGTACACAAGCTGTTTAAATTTCCTGTTCCATGGTTAATCTCGGAATTTCGCTTTTGTTTGTTATTTACATCGTGTATTTTGACGCTTCATTTCTTTCGCTGTTAGTGAAAAATCGTATATACAAAACACAAATAAGACACATATGTTTAGCATAATCCACTGTCTAAATTCAAATGTAAATGTTTATAATGAATAATGTCAACGTAATTTCATGGTCTCGAACAAAACAAGCCGTCACTTTTGTATGCGTAAAAACGTATACGTGATTTAGCAAAATACAGTATTTAAAAACTATACTACCAGTAGGCCATAAAATAGTTATTAATAAAGTGATACAAGTAAACAGTACCTATATATTACTTTGATTCCATTATAATGAGGTTTCTATATACAGCATACACCTTGTGCATCGAAACTTGAGACCTGACGAGATAAAAACATAATTTAAATTAGAATCATGGATGTAATCATAACGGTGTTATAAATTTAATATATTAAAAGTAATCGTTTTATGGAAAAATGACGTCTGCTTCGTTTGACGTCGGCTCGGCCTCCCCAGGCACAGGGGTATGGGAAATCATCAATATCGTTTTAGGAGTGCCTCAGGTGTATCGTACAGTAACTACGTAAAACTTTGTATGTAGCGTGGCTTAACCATTCATATTTATTCTGGACTCGATGGTCCCGCCGAGGCACGTCACTCTCGGTATAACTCAACTTTAAACATATTACTGTTCCTCTGCTCGTAACATTAATAAAAACAATTTAAAAAAATCCGTGCCCGCAGGGGGACAAGCGTGGGTAGACCTCGTGTGTAACTCATTTAAAATATAATTCACTACCTAAGAATAATACATGATGCCGTTGCTTACATCAAAAATTTTCAAGCAAAAAGTGGTTTTAATTTTTTCTCTCGGAAAAGGTATCTTTTTTGGAAATACTTTTGGTATTTAAATTTAGAGTAAAAAATAACCTTTCTATTAAAAATATTTGCGAGGAGGGAATGTTTACCAGAAAAAAGTTGCCGTGGTTTTACCTACTTAAAATTTACAAGCTAAAAGTGGTTTTTATTTTTTTTCTTGGAAACGGTACCTTTTACGGAAAAACTTTTGGTACTTAAATTTGGAGTAAAAAATAACCTTTCTATTAAAAATACTTGTGATGCAAGAATGTTTACCAGAAAAAATTTATGTTTTTTTTTTCAAAAATTTTCGGTTTTTTTACCCCCACCCCTAAGTTATTGAAGTTAGGTTTTCGGTTTATCTACATTAGTTATAGGTATTTATTAAAGACATCATATAATATGAACGCGATTGATCTCCTTTGTATAGGGACAAAGTTATGGTCGAAAAACTGAAATCAGAAAAAGTGAGGCCCTAGCGCCCCCTGTGACCGGATTTCTCTGGTTAACGAACTTGACCTTCGTTTTTGGATGGTTGATTTTTGTGCAAAGTTTGAAAGCGATCCGAGCGAAACGGCGGCCGCTATCGTGCTGACAAAAGTCGAATCTGGACGCACGCACGCATATATATATAAACTTTTTGACCAATGGTCATTTCGGACTCAGGCGGTCATAAGAATACCTCCTGTGAAGAAATTTTTCCAAAATTCAAAAGTAGGGGACAAATGAATGGGCAGACCGAATTCTTCGAGGTCTACCCAAAAATTTACTTGATAAATTATAATGTACAAAGAGGTTAAAACAGTATTCCAAGAAAAGAAATGTTTAGTTGCTAATTTCTGTTTAAGAACACTGGCAAAATAAAAAAAAGGTCCGTTTTAGCCGCAATCGATTATTTCCTTTTGAAAAATTTAATCATATGCTTAAATAGTATTGTAGTAGGCCATCATGGAAAGATTAGAACCTACAACAAACTGATGTTAAAAAAATCCGTGCCCGCAGGGGGACACGCGTGGGTAGACCTCGTGTGTAACTCGTTTAAAATATAACTCACTACCTAAGAATAATACATGATGCCGTTGTTTACATCAAAAATATTCAAGCAAAAAGCGGTTTTAATGTTTTTTCTCGGAAAAGGTATCTTTTTTGGAAATACTTTTGGTACTTAAATTTAGAGTAAAAAATAACCTTTCTATTAAAAATATTTGCGAGGAGGGAATGTTTACCAGAAAAAAGTTGTCGTGGTTTTACCTACCTAAAATTTACAAGCTAAAAGTGGTTTTAATTTTTTTTCTCGGAAACGGTACCTTTTACGGAAAAACTTTTGGTACCTAAATTTAGAGTAAAAAATGACCTTTCTATCAAAAATTCTTGTGATGCAAGAATGTTTACCAGAAAAAAGTTATGATTTTTTTTCCAAAAATTTTCGGTTTTTTTACCCCCACCCCTAAGTTATTGAAGTTAGGTTTTCGGTTTATCTACATTAGTTATAGGTATTTATTAAAGACATCATATAATATGAACGCGATTGATCTCCTTTGTATAAGGACAAAGTTATGGTCGAAAAACTGAAATCAGAAAAAGTGAGGCCCCAGCGCCCCCTGTGACCGGATTTCTCTGGTTAACGAACTTGACCTTCATTTTTGGATGGTTGATTTTTGTGCAAAGTTTGAAAGCGATCCGAGCGAAACTGCGGCCGCTATCGTGCTGACAAAAGTCGAATCTGGACGCACGCACGCATATATATATATATATATAGATATATATATATATATATATATAAACTTTTTGACCAATGGTCATTTCGGACTCAGGCGGTTATAAGAAGACCTCCTGTGAAGAAATTTTTCCAAAATTCGAAAGTAGGGGACAAATGAATGGGCAGACCGAATTCTTCGAGGTCTACCCAACTACGGGCTTATAAACATTATTGTTTTAAACGAGATAACGAGAAACCATCTTCCAAGTTTAAAATACTATACTCGGCCTAGCTGTAAACCAGTAGATAGGACAAAAATAAAGATTATCACCAAAAGGAAAAAAAATGAAAAATTACCAAAATATGATGTTATCATAATTTTCTACTGAAAAAGAAATATCTTTTTAAATGATGAGTCGTGTCAATCAAACAGCAGGTGATTCTCTGCACTAATTTCTGCCAATATTGAAAAAGAGATAGATGGAGAAGGTGGTCGTCCCTATGTATGAAGTGCAATATCTTCGGTGACTTTACTAACATCGTCACCTGTGTCAGTTAAACTACAATAGTTTTTGGACCCTGAACACATTACAGAACCCGATTATTTTATTGAATATTTTTATTTGTAGGGAACTGTGTATATTCATAATGAATATTTTGAATTCTCTGGTATCCGGAACCTACAGAAATGGTGATCGATTAATAACCAGATATTTTAACAAAGCATTATTATTTAAATGGTGCTGTTTTTGCCTTCCAAAAATGCTGTACTTTGTTTTTACGCTGCTTTTAAAATGTTCCAATTTAAATTTATTATCTCCGAGTGGATATATTGACTTGAGGCACATTCATCAAATAAAAAGAAGAAGATTACTGGATACATGTTCTTAATTTACTTATTTGGTAATTCCAAACATCGAGCCACTGAGTGAATTTAATCGCTTTCTAGTAGCTCATTAAAAAAATGGGAACTGTGAAAAAGGCAACATTTCAAAGCAATAAATTTTTCCTATAAGCTTTGATAGTCCACCCGATTTGTTACATGTTGATCAGCTATTTTTTATAATTTGGTACGTATGAGTAAAAATAAGTTCCTGTTGAATGTGTAAAAGAGCATAAATCTGAGTATTTATCTGAAAATATCTTGAATTTTTAGACACTCCTGATATTCCCATTAAAGATTGTTGACAATAAAATGTGTGTTTTGTGTATTCTTACAAGATACTGCTTTATAATGCTCATGTTGACCCTATTACCTATAATATTTACTGGGCCTCTAATAGATGAAAGACGTCCCGGCAAAACTAAATACAATTGCCACTGCCAATATTCTTGCATTTGAATAAATGGAATTATGCTCAATAAGAAGACAAATTTTTATCGGCATCCATAGATAAATAAATCGAACAATAATAGTTTTAACAAAATATGTAATACTATTCTACTATCAAAAATCATTCATTTATGATCTTTCCATTTCGTAATATTTTTTAACTAACAATTTACACCTGACTATATTACATAATAAAAATAGTAATAATAGCATTCAATTCACTAAGCCATGTCTATAAATTGTTCTCGAGGGTCATTACGAATCGTCTCGCGTGGATGTTTGATGACTTCCGTATAAGCCGGTTTCCGTAAAGGCTTTATAACCATAGACCATATACATGCACTGTGCCAAATTATGCACAAGACTGAAGAATATAATTGGCCACTATGCTTGACGTTTGTGGATTATGAGAATGCCTTTGATTAGGTCGAGACCTTGGTTGTACGGCAGTACCGTACTAAACTATCTGTCGTCTGTCGAAGTACGTACCGACAGACAGTACGTCGATACATTTTGTGCTTGTATGTACTTGTATGAAAAAACCACCATGTCAGTCCGGCTACAGTGATACGGAGGATTATGATATTAATAAAAATTAATAAATTATAGGTTAAATTGACGAACATAACATAATAAGGCTCGTCGGTCAGGCTCGTCTGGTATTAGTGCGCTAGTTTTGTACTCTTCTGTCGACTCTGACGGTGTTGAAGCCAGGTGGAGGGCAAGGATCCGGTATGATGCCGCCTTAGTATGATGTGTATGCCGGTGCTAGCTGATCTCTAATGCCCATGTCGTACTACTCAATTATTACTCAAAGTTGTCGGAGGTGTTACGATCGAAATTGATGACGATTACATATACTTGGAACCAATTAGATAGGTTCAGCTTCGAGAAAGAGATCACTTGCCAAATAAATAGTTAAAGAAAACGAATTGTTCAAAAATAAAAAGGCATAAGAAATAATTTCCACACAATCATAATGCATTGTACCGGTTATTAAAATAAGATTTATTAAAGTGTTTATCGCACCAACGTTAATTTAAGCGTGATAGGCTTCATTAGTACCCACAAATATTTTTATTCTACTTTTCCTCATTAAAGTGACATTTGATATTAATAAGTTTACATATCTTATGAAAGTTATGTGTAATAAAACAATAACGGTAACCAGGTACATACCCTCTTTACTGACGCGTAGAATATCTCGAAATCTTTATGATTTTAAGTAAATCGGCAAGGCTAAGGTCTTTCTCAAGAAGATCGCTAACCTTGTGCTCTTCATTTTGTTGTACATCTACAACATATTATAAATAATTCCTATTATTACTTTAAAAATACAGGCCAATTTTGATAATATTAAACACTAACAGGTCCTTCATGCTAACATAATGTAATTGGTTTTATAACAATAATATGTTACAACGACATTAGGTGCAAATTTTATTTTTTTATCTATGGCACTTAATATGTATTGATAATAATATAATTGAACTACTGTTTATATAAAGATAAGCAATTCATCCCACTTCATATTTTGTTATTAAAAAGAAAACATTCATTATCAATCTAGCTTTAAGATGACTCGGTTGACGAATGAAGAGATAGAGTTTTACAAAAACAACGGGTTCATACATTTAAGGAAGTTAATTAAAGAAGATGAGTTGAACAAGTTATCTGTAGAATATAATAATCTCTTCAAAAGGAAGAACCATGCAAAAATTGAGAGCTCATGGATCGGCAGTGACAATTCATTTCGTGAAAGTGACAGCCAATATACAGTAAGCGTATTTTGTTATTTAACCACACGAGTAATCTTAAGCTGAAGGTCATAGTTCGTTAGATAACTGATAATAGCCAATGCGTAATTGTTTAGAATCATATAATATATTGCTTGCAAAATCGAGAGTACATTACTTTTTATTTTTATGAATACATTAAAAAATAATAGCAGTAGTTACAACTACGAATAGCCGACAGTCATGACCGTTAATTTATTATTAAAATGAAAAAAATAATTACAGGTCAAGGGTATACACAATCTACAGATGCATCATGCAATTTTTGGCAAACTATTGTACAACGACGACCTTCTCGATGCCTTGGAGGATATCATGAATAGCAAGAATATTATTCTACATCACACTAAAGCACATTTAAAGCCCCCTGAGAAAGGTGGCTCCTATCCCATGCACCAGGTCATACACTATAAAACTATATATAAGTAATAACATTTAAACTACAATGATTTACTAATGATTAATAAATCTTATAAATTGTAACACTTCTAACATTTAATGATTTAAAGTTGATATTTATAGGACTACCCATACTTTCCGTACCATAATGATTCGTTGGTAGCAGCGTTCGTTCATTTAGATGACGCAAATCCTGAGAACGGTGGACTGTTCGTATATCCCGGATCACATAAATTGGGACCACTTGAAGATTTTGGACCTAAGGAAGGAAGCAATTTTCATTATGTGGATCCAGTAAGATATAATTTAAAGAGTTTTGTTATATATGAAGACGATTCCAGGCCTTTTCACTCTGAATGACATTTTTTGTGAAATAAAGTTATGGGAATATTTTGAATTAGCTATTGTTTAAATATTACTTGAGCTAGGCTCAAAATGTCTACGAGTATGAGCATTTTTAACATTCTGGGCGACAATATTTTCCTCTATCTCTATCAAATGGATATATTTTAAGTGACGCAGCGCAAAATGATCAACTTATTAATAATGGTTTTTGTAGGTCCCTTAAATCAAAAACTTGATTTATATATTTTATTTCATGTTTGGATATAAATTACAATATCAACAACTGAAAAACAATTCAGTGTTATCAAATAAATAAATAATTGTTTGTTTTTTTTACTTACGTGGCTGATCAATTTAATTTGACAGAAAAAGTTCCCAATCGAGAAGGCGACTCCTGTTGTGGCTGAAGCTGGTGACGTGGTCATCTTCTCCTATCTTCTGATCCACGGTAGCACGCCTAACCTCTCCAGCCGTCCGCGAAGGATGCTCTTGGCGCAATTTGCCGACGCCCATGACTCGCCCAAGGGTTTACAAACAGCTCAGCCGGGACGAGGCTGGGTTCTGCGAGGAGTCAACTTCAACAGAGATGCTACTATTGCTAATCGAAAAAAAGATTAACAGATATAATTAAAAATATGCACTATAAATTTGCTATCGGTCTCTATCCACATCTCTATAAATTATTCAATATTAATCAAGTCATTATGGTAACAGTCAGTGAGTCTAAAGAGAACATTTAAAATACAACTAAGTATTTTGCAAAGACCTTCCACTGAACACTTTAGCCGACCGATCTAATAAGACTCGATTGCCGAGCCATCAATGTCGTCCTTACACTTGATTATTATTAAGTTTTGCTCAGGGTTGTTTGTGTTAGAATGAATAAACGTCAAGTAAGGCTTACTATAATGTAAAAATATTGTTTGATTTAATTTCATTGGCAACTATTCTTCTAAAATGAGAATAAGGCAAATATAATTTTTAGTCGTTATACTGAATAGCCACACACAATTGATCACAATAATTTTAGTAGTGGTGGGATGGACTTGGACATGTATGGACATGAGGGGAGATGGAGAGGGCAGCCGAAGAAAAATGTATGGTTTGCGTGAAAGACGATAAAGAAAAGATGGGAGTGTGTACAGAGATGACGGCTAACAAAAAAAGTATGGACGAAAGTTATGTATTGGCAGACAGCGAAGTTATTAAAGAAATATTTATTTATAAAATATTCATTAATAAAAATACATGTTTACTTGATTAAATCTACTACAAGACTAACATAAAATATTATAATTAAATCTTATTACAAACAATGATAAATGCCAAGTCAGGAGATTGATGCTTTCCTCGTAAGCGGGAATCACTGCTTATGCTGTGATAACTCCTCCGTCCTTCAGAGAGAAGCTGATCTTACAGCTTCCACTAGTGTCCTCACTAGTTGGTGTCGCCTTCGGATGTTCATTTATCTTGGCTGCTATTGTATATTGATACAGCTTCCATGATGCCGCGCTGACCAGGAACAGATACAGGATGATAGTCCGCCAGCTCGGGGTTGCCATAAGTGTGGGCCAGTCTGCGACGTCATCTTCGTTGATGTCTTCAGCTTGGTCCAGAAGTTTGTGTATGTTGTCCAGATCTAGGTCCTCTATTTTGAGTTGATATTTAACAGCTTCCACAGGTGCATTCTGTGTCAATGGCAGCGGTATGACTTCATCTATGTTTATAGTAGTCATGTAAGTCTGTAGAGTTATGTTAATGACGTCAACACGACAATCTTCGGTGAGTGTTACGAGATGAATTCCCGAAGTGCGTTTGTATGAGGTTTTGGTTCCACATTGGACTCGTACTATTTCTTCTTTTCTAAGGATAACCAGCCAAGTGTTGTCTCGCGTCTTCTGTATCTTATCTTCTGTTAATATCATTTTAGCGCGAGTGCAGTTGGCGTCCTTATGCTGAACGAGGCTTATGATACAATCTTGCGATGTTGTAATGAGCTTGGTGTTCATTAACTCGCAGAGATGAGCGTTCTGGGTTAGTTGCTTGCAGTTATCTTCCAGATATGCGTACTCATCGCTTCCAAGTGCTAGGTATTTGGATTTTGGGATAATAGTAAAATATTTTGTATCAGGGATAGAATAAAGGTGGATAAGGTCATATATATTAGGGTCGGTATTAGGAATTGCTAATATAAATGTTAACGAGTGTTCTGTACTGTAAGCTTTAACTTTAATTGACCTTTCTGATATTCTAATATTATTTAAATTTATATCTATTACTGGTACTAGGTTAAACTTAGTTTTAAGTTGTCTTAATTCTAACACCAAACTTTTGGGGACTAATTATACTGGGATGCATAACACCTAATTGGGAAAATGTTATAGCATCTTCTAAAATCATTAACTTATCTAAGATAATCTGTAAGCTAAAATCTATTTGAACGTAAATATCTAAATAATTCAAGTGACTATGTAACCCATCATAGTCTTTTGTCACGTTTCCTATATATGTAACTAAATTTCTCTGATTGTCGTTAATCTTATCTAATTGATTACCAAATTCTTTTACAGTATTTTCTGCAATAATTAATGTCTTTTTCTCCGAATTTTAAATAGAAGTTATTTTATTTCTTATAGTTGAAATTTCAGATTCAAATTTTAAAGCATCTTGATTATCTAAATTTCCAGTTATCGATTTTACAACTGAACCTAACCCGTCTATAAGGCCACGTTTACGCCTAATGTTCCGGGGAATCATAAATGAAAGTTTTCTATTTACTAAGGATAAATTGTATTCTATTAGATTACGATAAGAATTTTGAATACGTTTTGATTGCGTAGTAGACGTTTTGGAAGCTTTAATACTTGCATATAATATAGTTAATTTAATTGTAGTTAATTTTAAATATGTAACTTTATAAACATAAGCTAAATTAAAAATATTTGTTTGTTTAATTATTTGACCTTGCTTAAGCAAAAGGATTCCCTGTTCGAGTAAGTTATCAACTTGCTTACGAATGTCAGCACGATGTTTTGGAGGCTGTCTGTAACTACGAACATGGATTGGTGTTTCATTCGATAATCTTAACCGGTGTTTAACCGCATGTGTAAATGTTAATGGTATATTTTCCGAATGAAATATTCCACGGTAATTATAACAAAGCTTAGTTATTTCACGCTTTTCCTCCTCATTCATGTGACTTGTTCGAATTTTATTTAAATTGTCACACAATTCTTTATTAATGTCTATATTAATATTTAATGAGTTTAAATCTAAAATCTCGTTCTTAGAGTCAGAGTAAGTCTCTAGTTGTATTGGGATTTTATTGGGGATATATTTATTTACATTAGTATAATTTATAACAGTAGTTTTAAATGAACCGGCTTTGACTGTTACAAAAGCTGTAGGGGATTCTAAACCTTCTGACCAGTATCGTGAATTAGGTATATATTGTCCGTCAATATAGTTTGTTCGATTCGATTCGGTTCGATTTTAATCTTTCGTAATGGGTGGTTAAAAGAAATCGTAATATTAGCGTTTGTTGTGCGTAACATGTTGCTATTAAGATCGATATTGCTTTTAAGACATCTTAATAAATCAAATCTGATTAATCCTTTGTACTTGGGATCGAAATCAAAAATTAGAAATTTATGAGTCAGATCTTTATTAAAAATTGGTGGTAATGGGAGATATACTACATGATTATGACAATACACATTGTGCGCGGTAGCAATTTGAAACGGTTCATATTTCACACATAATTCAAAAATAGTATTAAAAATAACATCCGATGCAATAACGCTACAACTCGCTCCAGTATCGATTAAGTACTTACTTCCTTATTCCGGCAACTCAATATACGGCAGATGCTCCCTCTCCTGCACATTGATTTCAACTATCTCAGGTTCCTGTGTTCCTGAACCTCCATAAAATCCTGGGGGTTCCTCCACATCCGTTCCCTGATTGTACTCTGTTTGGTACTCACCTTCATCCTGTTGACTATCATCAAAATTGGAGTATTCGCCCTCATTTTTGGGGTATTGATCTTGTGGGTCGTTTTGGGTACAAAATAGTTCCTCCACTGCAAACTGTGGTTTATTCGGCCTTGAGACCGACCTCATAGTGACATCTGAGTTACCAGAGCTCCTACCTGGTTGTTGGTTCTTCCATGGTAGTAATGACTTAACTAGTTGCTCGCGTTGCTCAGGAGTCATGTTGTTCGTTTGAGGCACGTAGTTTTGGGGCCTAAATTGCTGTTGTGGGTAAAATGGTCGTTTGGAAATAGGTAACCTATTATTGTATTGGTTTGGAACAGAATTAAATTCCTTATGCTTAAACATATTACCCTGTTGTAAAGTTGAAGGGCCTGGTTTATTAATAGCAAGCCTAGCTTCCTCCTGTCTAGCCGCGACTATGGCCATTTCTAATGTTTCTGGCCTAGCTATTCTAACACCTAAGGACACGTGGAAATCTAAGTTATTAGTGTACTGTTCAATAACCATTTCTTCATAATAACTTCTATCTCCATGCCTTCCAACGAAATACAAGGTATCGAGCAACTCGCGTAATCGCTTACCAAATGACTCAGAATCTTCAAATTTTAATTTACGGGTTCTTGTCAACTGTTGCATCACTTGTATCTCGTTACGGGGTTCTCCTAAACGTCTTAATAATGCATTTTTTATTTTAAGCCATGAATGTAAGTTTTCTTCATATGCAATCGCTTCTATAGCTGCTCCACTTAATTTACTTTTAATAACACTCAATAAGGTAGGGTGACTGCTACCTGGTGCTTCTAATTGGCTAAGGACATTTTCGACCTAATAAAATTATAATAGAAAAATAATAAAATTAAGTAATAAAAAGTATTTGCAAAATAACAAAGACAATGCAGTATCGTGTTACGGTTACAACACGTTCCACTGATAATATATGATTCTATTAAAGAAACAATGAATGAAATTCTAAACCTAAAGAATATTCCTTCGAGTTTATTTGGATTTTAATATTACAAAATTAACTAGGTTTATCGCTATTTTAGCTTTAAACACTTTATATCACCAAAAAAAAATGATGTACTAAACTAAAGAATGCCCGCTCGATTTTAGAAATAGACAAACTTTCAAACTTAACTAGTTTTATCGCGATTTTAGCTTTAAAGACTCTTTAACATTAATATAATATAAATACTAGGACAGGAAATAGAGCAGGAACTTGGATTATCAGCGAGAGTACTCACCACACCAGTATCTGCATCTCCCGTCGAGTCTTGAGTAGTACACGGGGACGTCCAATTCTCCAGAATATCTTCGTGTAGCCTTTGCTTGACCGCCGTTAGGTTCTGGATTACAGGAATGCGACTTGGGAATCGCCGTTTGTCAGAGTATGGAAGAGTTTGATTCCAAAACTTTTACGAAACGCCGTAATCCTACCGACTGCGCCAGTTATGTATTGGCAGACAGCGAAGTTATTAAAGAAATATTTATTTATAAAATATTCATTAATAAAAATACATGTTTACTTGATTAAATCTACTACAAGAGTAACATAAAATATTATAATTAAATCTTATTACAAACAATGATAAATGTCAAGTCAGGAGATTGATGCTTTCCTCGTAAGCGGGAATCACTGCTTATGCTGTGATAACTCGAAAAAAACATACTGCGCTGACCCCAAAATTGGGATAAGGGCAAGAATATGATGAATTTTAATAGGGAAAAAAATATTTGTACGCATGTTTTGTTTGGTTTGTTGAATGAGTCACATTTTTGTTGCATCAGCAAAAAAATAATTTAAACACTACTCGGCTTCATTTCTCCTTTTCCAAATTTTCCCACGTACCTTTTATATACATATTGAGGTAATTTAAATAATTATATTACATTTTATATTATAACAAGTACTATTATCTAGATCAATTTGAGTCACTGCGAGTGATACAAAAAATTTATAATATATCCGTTTGCTTCTAATGTACTCGTATTTGTCCTAAAGAAAAAAAAACAATGTATTTCAAACTTTGTTTACCGATTACATCCATTGAAACTATTAAACTGAAATGTCACTAAGGATTTTGGTATATTTATAATATCTTTGACGTCTGGTCAAACCACATTTGATATTATTTTTTTTTCTAAAACATTACGACTATTCCAGATAGAATACTAGCTCAAAGAACTGGGAAAATAATGGAGTTTGTAGTCGAAATTCAAAGTTACTCAGAATTGCTGCTTAAAATTAATCCGGTAACTGAATCCGGGTTTATGATCAATTATTTTGTAAGACAAAGTATTTATCAAAACCTTTATTTAGAGTTATTATATAATATTGTGGTTTATATCGATTACTTGTCTCTCAAGCTGCCGGTCAGTGTTTTAAAAGTTCGAAACACAACTTTAAATTATAATCATTGTAATAACTGTTTCTGAAATTGTAAGTAGTTTTTTTTATTTCCAAACTAGATGGTCCAAACTGTTTCGAGAAACTCTGCTTTAGTCTCTTGACAATGAATGTTAAGAGAGATTACACTCTGAATAAGAGAGCTTTGGTTGGTTGTAGGGGGTTATTATTTTTTTTATTATTATTTTTTTTTATGCTAGTGGAGGGCAAACGAGCTTGCGGGTCACTGTTGGTATATGATCACCGCCGCCCATGAACTCTTGCAACATCCGAGGATTCACAAGAGCGTTGCCGGCCTTGGAGAAAGGAATATATGCCTTTTTTGAAGGTACCCATGTCGTATTGATCTAGAAATACCGCCAAATAAAATCGGTTATTAGATTATTCTCTATGGATTGGATTATCCTTTCGTCCCGGTATTCGAAGAAACGTTTTAATGTTAAAAACTTTGTACCAAATTTTTTATTTATTGCCAAATAATAATTATTTGTTACTAAAAAAAAATTATCATTCGGGGGGAGTGCGGGGGAGCATGGTACATATATATTCCAACAGGTAATTTGCATGGTATATATATGTACCATCAGGTGTACATATCGTATTGGAATATATACCATATATTTATTATAAATCCACAATCGTAAAATGTAAATCGTGTAAGAAGAAAAAGCATTTAAAACAATCTTTACACAGTATAATATAATATAGGAATATCAGGAATATAGGAATATAATTTAGGAATGTCACACTCTTTACAGGTAGTTTTTGTTCTTTTCTGTCTCTTTTCCTGAGAACATCTTGCACATCTTCTTCGAGTTTCTTCCTCTACCGGAAGATGCAATGGCATAGATCCATAAAATTTTCTTCTCTTCGAACAAACACCTTTTTTGGAAAATTTATGTGAAGTGTTTTTTATGCCTCCAGAAATTAATTCTTCAGCAAGTAATAAGAAAGAAATGGCACTTGTTATTTTTTACGTCTAAATTGATTATACATTATCCTAGTGTTTACTGCCGACATAAAGAGACATGTGTAGAAAACCTTTTTCCACCATTTTGTTGATTTTCTATCGTGATCGTACATTCCAATCAAGTGCTCTGCCCGATCAACTCCTCCCATTGTTTTCCGATAGAATGCTATGACTTCTGGACACTGAATATCTTGTATTTCTCCGGTTTTATTTTTTTACCAACTGTAGTTAGAGAGGGTTGATGACAGTTACTTAGTACGACGACTTCCTTCGTATCTTGCCGTTTTAAGCATAAAAGTCCCGAATCGGTGCATCTAAAAGTTGATTCTCCTCGTTTTAGTTTCTCGGTCATTTTAGGCACATTTTTTCGATTTGTCATGCATGTACTGATGCTGCATTAGGCAGCACAATTTATATTTTCTAATAAATTGATGCTCGTAAAAAATCGGTCAAAGCACAACACGACGTCCTTTTCTTTTACGGTGGATGCAAGTGATGTGACCACCCGCTCTCCAAGAGTTTGTGAATCTTTTTGTAAATTTGGAGAGTCTTTCCCTGAATACATATTGAGATCGTACTTATATCCCGAATGGGCATCGCAGCGAAGCCACAACTTAATTCGCCGTTTTGTTTTGTATAGACCTTTGAATTGTTTGATTACCCATCGATTCTTTTTAGCTCCAGTAATGCTTTAAGCCAGGAAGTTTATTGAATGACATAATAAATATGCATCCCATTAATGTTTTTATTTCCCCTTTATCTGACTTAGTTCATTACTCTTTTTAGCTTTGTTCAATAAATCGATACGTTGATTTGTGCAATCAACTATGTGTATATACAGAGAATGTGGAAACAATTTATGAAATAATTGTCCTGCAGTCAAGTACTTTGTAATGCTTTTATTCAAACTACAACCTCTTTGAACTGGAAGAGATTTAGCCGGTACGAATGTTTCATCGGGAATTTTCCAATCCAGAATACGATTAGGATTTCCTTTATCAGGTGTTGTACTGACCTGTTCTTGTTCTTCTAGTTCAGAATCTGAAGATGAATCTGATTCTTCAAAATTGGAAGTATGAAAAGTATTGTTACTGTGCACCTTCTTAGAAGTAGTTGGTTTTGTAGTGTCAGATGAATCGCTGTCCCATTCGTCACTATCAGATTCGTAATTGTCCCTAGATCCAGAAGAAAATGTCAGCTAGAGCCTGTAATACTTTTTGTGTCAAAGGTTTTCGATTCATTTTTGGGGCTACAAAGTAACAAATATATATATATATATATATATATATTTGTAAACCTGATGGTACAAACGTATACCACTGAAAACATCTGGTGGTACACATATATACCGTGTAGTAAAAAAAGAAATAATTTTCAAACAATGTACTTTTATTACTTACTTGAAAATTGAAATCACGTAACAAAGCAGAGGCAAGGTTTTAGTTAAATGGAAAAGTAATTTCGTCTCGGTTTTAAAGGATATACCTCCGTCTCACAAAGTTCCTTCCGAAGTTGAATTCGACAAATTCATAAAGCATAAAATATTAGGCTTGCATTGGTCCACGGATACTGATAGTTTTTATTTTAAAATTACACCCTACACTGATTGGAAGTGTATTAACGATCCATCTTATCTTATGTTAAAACTTTTGATACTTTTAAATGTTTAATTCTTCTTCTGGTGGTACTTTCAGATTTTTTATTTTTGTTATTTAAATTTATATATTGTTAATTTGGCATTAACATAACATTATATATTGTTAATTTTAAAGTTAAAATAGTAATGTAATTAGTTAAAATAGAAATGTAATTAGTAGAAACCGTCCTTTCCCATGCCGTGGCAACTTGTAATTGAAACAACACTCAGCAAAAAATTTTAATGTTTAATTATTATAAAATTAATAAAAAGTGTATTTTTTGTAAGTTGTCCTAAATAAATAAATAAATAAATATATATATATATAGCTCGCCTGTGGGATATTATGGGTTTTGTTGCTCCGGGAGTAATATATGCTAAGTTGCTTATTAAAAGTCTTTGGCAGCTTAAACTAGATTGGGATGATACACCGCCGACCCATAATGTTAATATGTGGAGACAGTTTTGTAACGAGCTACCAGCTCTGAATACGCTACACATTCCGCGTCATCTGGGCGTTATTAAAAACTGTGTTGTAACTCTCGTGGGATATTCAAGCGAATACGCTTATGGTGGGGTAGTTTACGTTCACGTTAGTTCAAACAATGGTAACACTATAAAGTTGGTCTGCGCGAAATCAAGGGTCGCACCAACAAAACCGCTCTCTATTGTACGACTGGAGTTATGTGGAGAAATTTTACTACCTAAACTGCTACGCATGATTTATAATAATTTTGTTAATCGCTTTCCAATAAAACCTTACGCGTTTCTTGATTCTAAGGTCGGTTTATATTGGATAAAAAGTTCTTCTCACAGGTGGCAAACCTTTGTTGCAAACCGTGTGGTTCAGGTGACAGAAAATGTTTCGGCGGATCATTTCTATCATGTCGCAGGGACTGAGAATCCAGCTGACTGTCTATCACGAGGTGTAACACTGAAAAAATTAATCTCTCATCCTTTGTGGATGCAAGGACCTCCCTGGGCTATACTTGATCCGACTCAGTGGCCTCTTCGTAGCTTAGGCGGACAGTCGTTAGAAGTAATACAAAAAATTCTATCGCATTCGGTTTGTACAATCGCAAAGGTATCTATTATATATGAACTCGCATTACGCATATCGTCTTGGAACAAGATTTTTCGCATTCCTATTTACGTTTTTAAATTTGCTAGGTTATTAAATCGCCGCAGTTTACTAGCAGTGACTGCTAACGAACTTCAGTTTGTTGAAAACAAATTAATATTAGCCCTACAAAAAAGATATTTTGCAAAGGAATTTCAAAATATTCGCAATAAGAAATTGATTTCTTCACCTTTTAATAAATTAAGTCCTTTTATAGATAAAGACGGCCTCATCCGCGTAGGCGGCCGTCTCGGCAATTCTGGACTACAGTATAATACTATGCATCCGGTTATTTTACCTCGCAAGGATCATATTGTAAATCTTTTGATAGATTATTATCACATAAAACATTTACACGCCGGCCCTGAATTACTTATGTCACTTTTACGACAAAAATTTTGGATACTTTCAGCGCGTCGAATCGTGAGACAACGCTTTTACTTGTGTAATAAATATTTTAGACTCAAACCGCGTCCAACGTATCCTCTAATGTCGGACTTGCCTGCGAGTCGCACATACCACGTAGTTAAAGCTTTTACTTAGACTGGCTGCGATTACGTAGGTCCGATAGACTATACACCAACACGTCAACGCGGCGTACATAGTAGGAAGGCGTACCTATGCTTGTTTACGTGTTTAGCGACTAGAGCAGTGCATGTAGAAGTCGCTACTGATCTCAGCACTCCCAATTTTCTCGCTGCTCTGAAACGTTTCCTGGCTCGCAGCGGCCCTGTTCAGGTTATGCATTCCGATAATGGGACCAATTTCAAAGGGGCTGCTGCGTACTTACGTGAACTATACACATTTTTAAATAAAAAACTAGTCCCGAAATTGGAACAAGAGCTCGCTGAAAACCGTATTCGTTGGGCTTTCATATGTCCTAACTCGCCTCATAAGGGTGGTGCCTGGGAAAGTATGGTTAAAGTTGTAAAAACACGTTAATTTCGCGTTATTGGACAACAACTTCTTTCTTACGAAGAACTCATTACAGTTCTCGCTCAAATTGAGTTTTTGCTTAATTCACGACCTTTAATAGTTTTAAACTCAGATCCCGCAGAGCCATCAGCTCTTACACAAAGCCATTTTTTACACGCTGCACCTCTGTGCTCGTTACCCGCACCAGAAGTTAATTGCAGTATAAATAATTTGTTCCATAGGCATTCGCTGTTGGATAAGTTAGTCCAATCTTTTTGGCGTCGGTGGAGGATCGAATATCTTCACGGACTACAGACTAAACAGAAGTGGAGCGTTCCTTCCACGCCTATTACACCAGGAACGGTCGTAATAGTAATGAATGATAATTCTCCGCCACTCTCATGGCTTTTAGCGATCGTAGACAAAGTTCATCCTTCTAAGGACGGTATTGTGCGCGTCTGCACTGTCAAAACCGTTAAGGGAATTTACCTTCATCCTGTCGTCCGCTTATGTCCTTTACCAGGTCAATAGTTAATAATATTTTAATATAGGTTAGGTTATATTTAAACCGAAACTTAGTATATTTGTTATATAAAGAAACCCAGTCTCGATTTAATATAGTTCAATGTATTTTACTACTCCGCTTAAGTTATTTTAGTTAAATACTTTATAAATTTCTCAATAAAAAGCAATTAGGCTATTAGGCTTAATGGTAGTCTTTTAAAGGTGATCCTTTAAGGGCGGGCGGAAATGGTAACTCCACCTTGTGGCTTTATATTCATAATAGTGAATGAGTCAATTACATGTGACATCGCAATCCATTTCCTTCACTCTTCCTTAAACCATGCACACCAGCGCCAACTGCGGCGCCCGGTCATTCAAGTATTGGATACAGCACTAATCGCATCGGCAGAGGACGAAACCCTACAACTCCATCTTCAACTCCAGATCTACCGCCCGATCTTTGAGTATTGCACTACAGGATCGTGTAGAGACATTGTTATAGGCTCCCGCTATTAAATGGTAGTGCCAAATCAAATTAATCAAATCAAATGCCAAAGTTATTGGACGTCTATAGAACTAGCCTGCGTGTTTGAACTTTAACCGTCACGCGCCGTCGACCTTCCTGGATTATCTGGCTGGAGCTGCCCTGGATTCTAAGGTTGGTGCACGCATGGTTTCCTATTTACTCGTATTACCCTTGCCAGTCACATATTTCTACAATTTACTGCTCCCCGGTGAGCGTGTCGAAGGTTACTAGAATTGTATTTTGGCGCCACCAGAACCATAACCTCCAAATGTATAGACTAAATGCAAGATTATGTATTACTGAATGTCAAAAGAACGGCCTGGTACACTTTTCTATTGATTATAACGTTCAAAAAAGATTTCAGGTGTTTTCAAATTTATGTGGTACATATATGTACCGTTCGGGACGAAAGGGAATTTCTCAGTGCTCACTGGGAAAATCGAATTATCTTATCTAATCTTATTATACAGAATACCAAGTATTAGAAGACTCTATTCCCGCGGTATAATTTATTAACCACTATAGTTGCTAATCACTAATCACTAGTGACTTCACTTCTTGATGCTAGCAGTGCCAACGATATTAATGAGCCCTACTGACCGGCGAGTGACTTATATACCGTCTTAAGGCAAGTTTCATAATAGCGGTGCTACCCTCTTTGACAATTAATCATGGCAAACTTCACGCACCAAGTATTGAGAATGTTAAAAATACCCTCCGAAAAGTACTGGCGATAACACAAGGTATTAATCTGACTACACTGGCCCAGGCAAAACGTCAAAAGTTCAGCTCTCATATAATTAATTAATGTACATTGTTAAATATAAATAAGTATTATCTGAGTAAAATTAAGTGTGGTTACTCTTTAAATTATGCAATCAAATCTATAAATAATATTTAAAAGTAAACTTGTTTCAAGAAGTGTTTAACACAATAATCTTCGAAGCTGTCACTTTGTGAACGGCCAAACATTCGGAGAACCCGGGCAGTAGGTATTTTGTTTTATTTTAAATATACATTTACACTCATTAAATCATATACTCGGGCTACGTTATTGACTCGCTTTTCTCGACAAGTTAGAAGCAAGGAAATCATTTAAATATAGTTCCCATAAGCCATTATCACCTAAGTCTTAGTAGTAATAGCTACGAGGGGAGGTCCAAAAGTTCGTGGAATGAAAGGGATCTAAATAAAATAAAACAACAAAACTATTTTTCCTTTTCAATATAATCACCCTTAAGCTCAATACATTTATTAGACCTATGAAGTAATTTTTCTAAACCACTATAAAAATATGTTTTATCTTTTCCGTCAAAATGAGCCGAAATTGCCTGCCTTACCTCATTGTCGTCGGAAAATTTCCTTCCCCTTAAGTCTTTTTTGAAATTGGGGAAAAAAAAAAAGTCACTTGGGGCCAGGTCTGGACTGTAGGGTGGGTGAACTAGGGATTCGAACCCATGCGTGTGCAGAGCAACCATTGCAATTCTGCTCTTGTGAACCGGCAATTTTCCTCGCCGCCTTTCCTTGATGGCACCCTTTAATTTTTCTAATATCGTTGCGTAGTATTCTCCGGTTATAGTACTTCCCTTTTCTTTATAATCAATCAAGATTATCCCCTCACAATCCCAAAAAACAGTAGCCATCAGCTGAAATATTGAAAGTAATTACCACAATTATAATTTATATACAATTAAGTATTAATGACTTAACTAATTCATTGTTCAATTTTTCCCTGTGGTAGACCATAACATCGGATCTCCGTCAAGGTTACCACCCATCGAACAAAGTCGTGCCGCAAAGCGACCTAGTCGTGTTCCGGCACGTTGTGCGATGAAGCCGTATATATGGGAAATGGGTCTGAACAGTTGCGTTGCGTTGGCGAACCGGTTTGGCGTTGAGTTGGTGCTTGTTGTGTCGGGTGCCTAGTCGAGGAGGGTAGCGGGATCCGAAGCAACGGCTTGCCGGTCGCAGATAGTTGGGGGCAAAATTAGTGGGTCAGCCACCCACGAAAGGAGGCCCCGCCAGCTGCGTAAAATCCCAGGGTGGCTCCATCGTGCCGGTTGACGACCAGACGAGGAGGCCCGATGGCGATTCCTGGGGGGGTTCGGGCGTCCCCGCAGTCTCCAGACTAGCCTCCCAGTGGCAAGACCCATTTTTTTAATGAAAAGGTCCAATAAGAAGATCAAGTTTTCACAGCGGTTGCACTTCTCCTCATTTAAAGGGCACCTCACTAACATCATCTTTATTTTTTTTTTTTTTTAATTCAATTTTTTTTTATATTTTCATTATTATAATATTATTTTATTGTTATATTTGTAACGTCAGATTTATTTTATATTTATAAATAAATATATATTTGTTTTTACATTGAATTTATTATATATATATATATATATATAAATATATTTATAACATGTCGGTTTCAGATGATAGTGATAGGTTTCTCTCCTTTCAGCACGTATATGGAAGTTTCTTCAATCTTTAGGAATTGGAAAAAAGCCAAATAACCCCACTTTTAACAACATCGATCTTGAAAGTTTAAATACTTCATTCTCTGCATCTCACAATACTTTGGATAATATAACGAAGACTAATACCTTAAATTCTATCTCAACCATTCCGATTCCTGATTGCTCACCGTTTACTTTTAATCAATTTTCTGAATGTGATGTTAAGGGAAGCATACTGTCCATCTCGTCGAATGCCATTGGTAGCGATTGCATTAGTCGGAAAATGATTTTTTCCCATAATTGACATTGTGACTCCTGTAATTACCCATATCCTTAACTACTCAATTTCAACTGGCGACTTTCCTATTTTATGGAAAGACGCCGACGTTATTCCCCCTCCTAAAATACCCAAACCGTCCTCGTTTTCCGATTACCGACCGATCCCTATTTTATCACTTCTTTCTAAAGTCTTGGAAAAATTAGTATACATTCAATTAAACGCTTTTCTAAATAAAAACAACCTTTTAAATTAATTTCAATCTGGATTACGCACTGGCCACAGTACCACATCTACATTAATAAAAGTTACCGATGACATTCGAAAAGGAATGGATGGTAAACAACTGACAGTATTGATTTTGCTTGACTTTAGCAACGCTTTTAATAATGTTGACTTTGATATGATGCTGAATTTGTTAGCTTCTCTCAACATATCTCCATCAGTCATTGAATGGTTTCATAGTTACCTGCACGGACGCCGACAACGCATTCGGATTGACGAATCGTTTTCCTCTTGGAGGCAAGTAAGTTCCGGTGTTCCTCAGGGAGGCGTGTTGTCACCATTACTCTTTTCCATCTTCATCAATACAATTTCTCAAAATATTTCATCTCCCTATCACATGTATGCAGATGATTTACAAATCTACTCGCAATCTAGCTTGGGAGATTTGCCCTCTGCGATTGCGCGGCTAAATGAAGATCTGAGATCAATCTTGAGTTGGAGTATTTCTTATGGAATAAAAATGAATACAACCAAATGTCAGGCTATAATTATTGGATCTCCAGGCATGATTGCTAAAGTTGATTGCTCAAATTTACCGCCAATCTCGATTAATCATGTTATTATACCCTACAGTAATAATGTCAGAAATCTCGGTCTACAATTAGACAATACTTTGTCTTGGTCTCACCACATTAAAGAGGTAAGTAAAAAATATTTTGCTGCTATGGGTTCACTACGTCGTATGCAAAATTTTCTTCCCATTCCCACCAAAGTTATGCTTGCACAATCTCTTTTTCTTTCTATTCTTGACTACGCCGACGCAAGTTATCCTGATCTCACCGAGGCACAACTTGATAAACTTGAGAGACTTAAAAACCTTCGCATTCGGTTCATATTTGGCTTGCGCAAGTATGACCATGTCACTGAATTTCGATTCAAACTCAAGTGGTTACCAATCCGTCTTCGCCGGAATCTTCATATCCTTTCACTCCTGTACTGTGTGTTATTCAACCCAACTTCTCCGTATTATTTAAAGGAAAAAATCCTATTTCTGGGCACTCATAGTAAAGTTCTTAGGTCTTCTGATAACCTCACTCTCCGCTTACCTCCTCACTCTACTCGTACTTCTTTAAAAAGTCTTTTACTGTTCAAGCAATATTGCTTTGGAATGCATTACCTGTAATCATCAGACAAACAAGGTCTTTGACTGCCTTTAAGAGGTTGGTTAAAGATTATTATCTCGGTCTCTGTTCGTCACTATAATGTAAATTATATGTAATTATATATTATCCTTTAACGCCTTTTTATATCTTTATATTATTCTATCTCTTATTTTTCCCCTGTTTTTTCATGCACATATTAAATAGTCTATCTCTTGAGTTCATAATAGTATATATATATATATTTTAATATGATTTATATATATTTATTGTATTATGTATTTTATTTATGTTATATTAATTTTTATATGTGTATATATTTTATTTATGTTTGTTTATGAAATTATGTGTGTTAATATTATGCACCACTCTTCTGTATGCAACTCACCTTAAACTTAGATATAAGGTTGTCTGGAAGAGATCGCTACTTAGCGATAAGACCGCCTTATTGTATACTCATACATACTTTAAATGTTTTATTGTTCCGATTGTTACTGTTATTTTACATTGTGGTTGCAATAAAGTATATTATTATTATTATTATTATTATCAGGGGCTTGCACTCTAATCTCTTACCTGTCCACCACTACCTGGAGACAAAGCAACCGCACTTGCTCTTTTTGACGGAGACGCAGATACAATGTCCTTTGAGCGCTGCGTACCTGGACCATCCCGGTTACTCGTTAGAGCACAACTTTCGCTCACGTGCCGGGGTTTGTGTGTACGCACGGAACGACCTCTGTATCCTGCGTCTCCTTCACCTTGAAGACCCCACGTTTTCTTCTTATGGATTTTAGTAGACACAGGAAACGAAAAGTCCTGTATTCCTATGTCTACCGTTCGCACAGTTGTGATCAGGAGACAACTAGATTATTTGAGTATCTCGGTGAGGCTGCTGATATGGCTCTGCATCAGTACGCTTCAGTGCAGCTCGACTTTCTGGGGGACTTTAATGCCTGTCATCAGGACTGGCTGTTCCCGTTCCTCACTACCTGCTCTGCTGAAGCCGGATGGATCTCTGGCCAATACAGCGACAGAGAAAGCGAATGTATTTGCTTCTCTGTTCGCTGATAATTCACATCTAGACACTGGCAATGCTTCTCCAGCACATCTTCCTCACTGCGGTATTTTGATGCCTGAAATCCGCATCACTAACAAATAGGTATGGAGAGCATTGTGTCGCCTTGATGTGAATAAAGCCAGTGGTCCGGATGGTATACCAGCGATTCTGCTCAAGACATGCGCAGTTGAGTTGTCTCCTGTATTGACACGTCTGTATCGCCTCTCCTTCAAGTCTGGAATAGTGCCGCAATCTTGGAAGCTTGCTAACGTGCAACCAGTGCCCAAAAAAGGCCGCCGTGCAGATCCTGCCAATTATAGACCGATTTCAAAAGGAGGAGGAGGAGTTTCCAAAAGGAGTCAGAGTACAAATTATTCAAGCTTTACAAGAACTATGATCTTCTAAAGATCTGTGCAAGAAGCTACTGCAGGAGCAGGAGGATAGTGAGGAGGAAATTAAGAACGTTGTAAAGAGAAATACTGATCTTAAGGGTCAGCTCGCTGAAATACATACCAATTACTTGGATATTGTGATTTAGCGAGATCAGTTTAATAATATAGTGACTGCGTTTGATGAGTGCAGCATTGAGCAAGAGAGAGCACCAGAATGCTTTTCAGAACTTGAGTCTGATTTCATGCAGGCTGGAAAGTTAATTCTAGACGTGGAAACCCGCAAATTAAATGTAGAAAGTCAGCATACTCATAGCTTATATGAAGGGCTGGTTGAATTCAAGTCACAACCTACTCAATCCGATTTTAATAATGAAAATCCAGTAGTCATTTATTTAACCAAGGATGATTCAAGTATTGTGTCCTCCCATTTACTTCTCAAGTCATGATAAATTAAAGAAGAATGGAAAAGTAAACAAATTAATAAAAAATATAATAAAATAATAAATATTATGTTTTCAGCTAAGAAAAAAAACATCTTAAAAATGAGTGCTCTAAGTTAATTAAAAACGCAAATCTTTTTAATAGGAATGAGAGTAGGTCTATGTATGAGCGAGACACGCAGCACTTACATGAAAATCTCTCAATTGACTTTTTTTACAATCAATCAATTAAAAATATGAATCCGCTGTACAACAGTTTAAGTAACACATTTATTTATTTATTTATTTATGTAACACCAACAACACTGACGCCCACAACAGACAGTTACAATAAAATACAAGATATCATACAAGCTAAGCGTTGTCTTAATTGTAGGTGTTAATATCACTCCAATAATTAAACACGTATATACAATAAAGAAAAAAAAAAAATAATAAGCAAAAATTTAGATACAGTAAAATGGATCATCTAAAAAAAAACAAAACAGTAAGAGAGAAAAGAACAAAAAAATTAACATTAAGGATGCAGTATCATGCAATTATATATCATTAATAATCATATTTCTAAACCTTCACAGTTCACTTGAAAAAAAATCAAAATTAGCATTACACTCGGGACGCTTTACGAATTCTTTATAATAAGAGTTGAAACTCATCACAAGTATATTTATCGGCGAATGGCGTCCCTGACGAGTGCGTGTAAGTTTCTCCACAAATGGAGTAAACGAAGTTGGTCTTACTACCCTTAAAGGGGCATGAAAATTTAATTTGCTTAGTAAGTCCGAGCTGTCGACAACACCATTAACCAACCTATGCAGAAACACAAGATCGTGGAGACGTCTTTGATTCACAAGTGGGGGAAGATTATATTTTAATTTGTTTTCGTAACCTTTGAGCGACCTAGGAATACCGTGATAAAATGAGAGGTGCTCTATGAATCTTTTCTGTACCCTTTCTATTCTTTTACAGTATACATTATAATATGGATTCCACACGACACTACCATACTCCAAGTTGCTACGAGCTAGGGCTGAATGAACAGTAATTTTTGTCTGGGGCTTTTTGAAATCCCTACAATTTCGGAGTACAAAGACAAGGGTCTTAAGACTTTTGCTGACAATATTACTAATATGCACATGAAATCGGAGTTGATTATCAAGCGTTATTCCCAAATCACGCACATGAGACACCTCTAATAAATTTCTTCCATCAACAGAGTATGACCTTTCAAATGCTATTTTCTTTCTCGAGAATGAAATAAACTGGTATTTATCAGAATTAAGGACCATGCCATTGTTTTTACACCATAACACCAATCTGTCCAAATCATCCTGCAAAAGTTTTACATCAGCATCGGAACAGACCGGTCTAAACAACTTAAGATCATCAGCGAACAAACAGCAATTTGAATTGGTAAAACAGCCACTGATGTCGTTAATGAATATGTTAAATAGTAAAGGCCCTAAATGGGAGCCTTGTGGTACACCTGATCCAGTAATGAATTTAGAAGAAGTATAACCGTTAACGACAACAGTAGAAGTCCTATTTGTGAGGTATGATTGGAACCAAGCTAACAGCGGTGCATCCATTCCGATCATATTCAATTTATTTGTTAATACAACATGATCAACTCTGTCGAAAGCCTTACTGAGGTCAGTGTAAATAGCAATCAACAGATTACCCGCCATCGAGAGCCTCGACAACATTCTCAATAAAGGTGACCAGATTCGTGATGGTTGAACGAGCTTTTACGAAACCGTGTTGCTCTGCCGCTTCATGATGTTTAAAATTCCATGAGATAACACGACAAACGAGTATCGAATACTTTAGCGAACACCGAAATTATAGAAATGAGTCTGTAATTTTTAACTTCCTCTCGATCCCCGTTCTTAAACAATGGCAAGACCAATGCTTCCTTCCATAAAGCTGGGTTATGTGCTAGTTTGAAGCGAAGTGTTAATGATTAATGTTAGCGGTAAAGCGAGCGAGCTAGCGCAAATACAGACAAAAATCGATGGTATACCATCCGCTCCTGCCGCCTTAGAAGAATCCAGACTTTTTACACTTTATAGACTTCGTCCACAGAAAAAGATTGACACATTGAAGCACAAGTAATTAATTGGACTTGTGTAATTATAACTTAGAGTGGTTTGAGTTGTTATCAAATAATTACTGTAATTGTAGTGGTGTGAGTAAAAAAATAAATTACTCGTAAGTTCTTCGTTATAAGGAATATAACGAAAAATACCATTAATCAAAATAATATAACTGTGATAAAAATTAATTGTTCCACTTGAAACTGAATAATACGACAAAGCCTAAGCTGTTTAATATTATCCACCAAAATATACAAGGCGTAAGGTGGCAAAGAATTGGAAGTGGAATTTACTTTTTAAAGAAATGTTGCGAATTTAGTGCTTAAGGAAAATATGTTTACATGTTTTATCTAATTTTACTGGAAAATCTAGGGCTGCTAATGGAAATATATATTAAGAAATTGATAATATTTAAATTATTAAAGGTACATAGGTGGCGGCTGTTTTTGAGACCTTTTTTACTGAAATTCCAATAACAGTCAGGCATAATTTAAATTCTTCATCTTCCGATGCAATCGCCGAATTGAACAAAAACGTTAAAGTCAATAATAAATGTTTTGCTTTTAAACCTGTTTCATCAGATAAAATACTTAAAACATTTAGAACCTTAATTCCGAAGAAAACCGGTGATCTCTAGGGTATGTCAGTTAAATTACTTAGCACTGTTATAAATAATATTGCCCCTCAATTATCCCTTATTTTTAACAAATTTATTGAAACCGGTATAATCCAGATTTGATGAAAAACAGTATAGTAGTTCCTTTGTTTATAAGTGGTGATAGATTTGATCCCGAAAATTATATGCCTATCTCGGTTTTAACGACCTTAAGTAAGCTCTTCGAGAAAATTATTTTAAATGAGATGTCATAGTTTGTGTATAACAATGGGATCATGCATAGTGAACAATATGGTTACACCAAAGGCAAATCAACGACTAATGCGCCTACCGCGCTACTTAAGCACATTCTTACGACGCATGGGAGAAGTCGCAGAATGCAATTGGGGTGTTTTGCGATTTGTCCAAAGCCTTTGATTGCGTGGACCATCGGACGTTGCTATGCAAACTAAACCACTACGGTGTACGTAGTGCTGCGCTTGATCTCATTGCCTTTTACCTGTCTTAGTCTTAAATGTTAAGTTTTAATTGTTAATGGATTGTTAGAATTCATAGACTCTATAAATTTCTTATGTATAACTTTAGACAAAAAGCTCCAGTGGAACCCCCATCTCTCAACACTCGTAGCCAAACTCAGCGAGGCCGTCTTGTCAATTAGAAAAGTTAGACAATTAACGGACGTAAATACGGCTCGACTTTTTATTTTAGTTATTTTCATAGAATTTTATCTTACTGTATTTTATTATGGGGCAGTGCTGCCGAAATTAATTCTATATTTATTTTACAAAAAAGAGCTGTGGGAGATATTTATAACTGAAAAGCTAGAGATTCTCTGAGAGATGTTTTTAAAGAAATAGGTATTGTTACAGTCGCTTCGTAATCATTAATTAATAACATATTATATATACGCCAAATTTTCGTCTTCAAAGAATTAATAAATACTTCATGGGATTGAGTATACGCATATATAGGGTGTCCAGGAAACAATAGTTAACCTCTAAAAGGCTAATACTAAAGGCAAGCCCGAAAAAAAATTTAAAAAATTATAACCGTAAGGGTTATAATTTTTACTAACTCTAACTGACTCTAGTTTATTTTTTTTAATAATGTTAAACTATTGTTTTGTGTAAAATTTCTGAAGAAATATTTTTGATTTGGGACTTTGAATAGCTCTGGTGTAAAAAAAATATGAAAGCAACATGGATCAATATCTTTAAAATATTCCTGGTTTAATGGCGTTTCTAAAAAGATGTAATATGTTGTTATTGTAATGAAAAAATATTGAACTATTGTTAATAATGTGTAAAATGAGATAGTTATTTAATACTTCGTTTACTTCGTTACTTCGTTTCGGTCAACCCCCACTCTATACCGCGTCGCTTGCGGCCATTTGTTCTTAGCATGATGCCATCTAGAACGATAACGAACAGCAGAGGTGAAAGGAGACAGCCCTCCCGCGTGTACCGTGATGTCTTCAGAAAGGAGGCCATCATGCGCGACCGTACAAGTGTAGTTCCTATAGATGGAGATGAGAATGTCCCTGATCTTAGGTGGGACACCTGTCTCATCTAGTAGGGACCAAATCCTTGACCATCGTACGATGTCACAAGCTTTTTCGAAGTCAACGAAAGTGAGAAATGTTTCTCGCCGCCACTCTGATGCTTCCTCTACGATGATCCGGAGTGTATTAATTTTATCCGTGCAGAAACCATTCGGTCTGAAAGCCCGCTTGTTCTCTCCTAAGCAAGGGTTCAACTGGCTTGACAATCTCTCTAGTAGTACCTTGTAGAGAATTTTCGATGGTACAGAAAGCAGAGCGATTTCTCTCCAGTTGCTGCACTGACTCAGATCTCTCTTCTTAGGCACAGTTATCAGAAGACCCTTGTTCCTGTCCTTCCGGAGCTCTTCGGTTGTCCAGATTCTTTCCAGAAGGGGTGTTAGCGTCTCGAATGCGGTTTGTGTATCTGCTTTCAGCATTTCCGAGGTTATTAAGTCGAGACCTGGGGCTTTGCCACTCTTCAGTGAGTGTATCGCGCTGTTAACTTCTTCTCTGCTCGGTGGGGACGTTTCAATATCTAGCAGTTGGGACGTTGGCGTGCTCTCAAGAGAGTAAAGAGGTGCTGTGGAAGATAGGCGGAATAACTCTTCGAAATGTTCGCGCCATCTTTTGACACATTCCTTAGATGTCGTGATCAGTCTTCCTTTATCCCTTAGAGGCTTTTTCCTATAGATAAGAGTCCCAGCCAAAGTTTTGTTAGCATCATATAGTTCTCTTAGATTGCCAATATCGGCTGCATGTTGTGCATGATCAGCCACATCGTCAGCCCATCTCCGCCTATCTTTTTTGGCGCTGCGATAGATGCATCTGCGCTTTTGCTGATACTGCAATCGAAGGTCGGCCCGTTCTGTATCGCTGCGTGTCTCCAGGATTTTTAAGTGGAGCGCTTTACGAGCCTCAATAAGTTTACAAGTCGACTGCGTTACCCATTCGTCGCGGTTCTTAATTTGGTGTCCTAGGACGTCGGAGCTGGTTTCATGATAGACGATTTTGTTCCGATTCCATTCCGAGTCTAGTGTGTGTGTGCAAGAGTTAACCTATTGGATGTTTTCAGCTCCCCAAATCCATCCAAATTGCTCATGACACTTCTTTAATATTGCTGATGATACTTCTTTAATATTTAAAGTAAAACGGCATCAGGTAATGTATGACGATGTAAACAAGGCTGTCTCTAGAATAGTGCATTGGTTTAGTGTTAACAACCTGTTGCTTAATAGTAAGAAGACTAAACTTCTTAGATTTTCTACTTCTAATATTAAACAGGTGCAAACTAATGTACTTTTAAATGAGGAAGCGATGGAAGTGGTGGAATCCACAGTTTTTCTAGGAATCACTGTTGATGCTAAGCTACAATGGGGCCGTCATATAGCTGGATTGGCTAGTAAACTTAGCTCTGCCGCGTACGCTGTATAAAAAATTAGATCCCTAACTGACGAGACTACCGCTCAGTTAGTGTATTATAGTTATTTTCATAGTATAATGTCTTATGGTATCCTACTGTGGGGTAGTGCTACCGATATAAATACCATTTTCGTTATACAAAAAAGAGCTGTCCGTCCAATTTACAATCTGGGCCCTAGAGATTCTTTAAGAAATAAGTTTAAGCAAATTAATGTACTTACGGTCGCCAGTCAGTATATTTTTGAAAATCCTTAAATATGTACATAAAAATACTGACAATTTTATTAAGCATAGTGATATACACACTATAAATACCAGGAACAAACACAAGCTCACGCTACCTGTTACTCGACTTAAAAAAGTGAGTAAATCTTTCATGGGGCAATGTATACAGTTTTACAACAAAGTCCCAGCTAACGTTCAAGTATTACCATTTAACAAATTTAAGAGAATAGCTAAGGAACGTTGTGTGCAAAAGGATACTACAATGTATCTAAATACTTAGAGGATAATGCACCGTGGGTATGAAGCGATCGCTGCCAGGCTGCTTCAAGATTATTTATTTAGTATTGTGTAATGTATTTATGTTATTTCGAAGCTGGTGGTAGCTTTGACAATGAAAAAATGTTTTGTATGAAACTTATTTTCAATAAAGATTTTTGATTTTGATTTGATTTTGATTTTGATTTCTTCGCACTTCGCTTAAGCCGAGTATATGCAGTTTGTACTTGACCATCTCCATCTCCAATTGCGCTAGTCTGCTGTCATCTGATAGCGTACGTACATGCCAAAAAGCTAATCGTCTCCATAATTTCATGCCAAAGGTCATTGTATTGGATCGTTCCAGTTTTGTTCTGTTTTAGTTTCTTGAATCGAATATTTTCGGCTAAGTAGGTGATTAGCCCACTGTGTCCTAGCCTGCTGGCAGATCTACCGCCTCGGAGTTCACAAGCTCACTCGGTTTACTTCAGGTATCCTCCTTATAGTCCGGTCAATTTAAACTTTCGAATCTACATAAATTCTCATAAAGCTGAAAATCAGTAAGGTTGTTTAAAATATGATTAAAAATAAAATTTGAAAGTTCCCCATCTTTCCCCTGTGAAGAAAAAATTTTATTCAAGGTCAAAGGTCAAAAAAATGTGTTTTTCGCGATTTTCAGCGAAACGGTAAGTTTTATCATAAAAATATCTCAGACAAAAATTGTAGATCATAAAATAATCTACAAAAAATGTATTCATACTCTTTTTCCTACGAGACACCGTTTTTGAAAATTTGAATTGTGAAAAATTGGAATACATATCTAGAAAAAATAAGAAAGTATGTAATAAAAAATATAATGTGTGACGACGGAAATGTAATTTTTACCTAACGGCAATTACAAAGTGTTTTATAATAATATATTTGACATGACGTGTTACACTTGATTTTATTATTATGCATATTTAAAGGAGGTATGTGGGTGGCAGACCCTAGCTGTAGGTATTTGACTGTTGATATTGAGTACGCTCATCCAGGGATGAACCATCCTCTTACAGAAGTTCGACGTCTAGTAACCAAATTAAATTTGTTATGCGTGGTCGGTCAGTGAGAGATAGAACACCGTCCCAAGCAAAATCATAGATCACCAAATTTAAATTAAAAACTTTCAATTAAAATTGGTACAGAAAAGAGAGAAAGGAGTATTAGTAATAAAAAATATAGGGATTTTCCCAAGAGACGAGATAAAGCTTCTTAGCATTCCATGGATTCACCGGGAGGGTGCCGGGCCCATCGAGTTGCAAGAAGAGGAGCGCAAACAATGCCTGGGACTTGCAACCCAGATGTAGGTATAAGGGGCCCCTTTAATATGAATATTTGTAAAAAATATATATTATTGCTATTTTTAAAACGATGTCCTTTCAGGAACTCAAATTAATAATAATAATAGAATACAAATTTAGCGACACTGTAAATGGTTTTATGTTTAACCTTGGTATAACATGAACATAAGTAAACCTATGAATTTTATGATTACTTCATTATTTCTTTTAATTACCAAATATTCTAGAAACTACTACTAATTTATCCACATTTTTAAAATTATATTTAAAAATATACGTGTGTTTCGCAGGGTAAGAGGAAAATTAATAATGCTTCAACAAAAAAGCTCTAGAGTTCCTATAATAACGTACAAAATCACTTATTTTTCTCAGAGACATACATACAAAAGCAAAAGGTAAATAAATGTTTGTAATAACACTGACATTATAATTGTGTTTTTATTTTTTAAACAACAATTTTCCAAAAGGTATTAAATCGGAATGTCCTTTGATGTTCTGTGATTCCTGTTATAAGAGCAAGTTAACTTCACGCAAGTTAATTAAATAAATTTATATAAATAAAACCTCGAGGCCCAAAACATGAGCTTCCGCCTGAGGCTTGAATTTTTTTTCTCTAGGATGTTATTTACGTTATTATTTTCTTTCAAATTCAGATTATTTTTCATTCTATACTATTGTTTTAATTTATTAAGTTCCCTTCAACAAAAATGTTTATCGCTGTTATTGTTATCTTTTAAAAGCTAGAAGGTAAAATATAAATAAAATAAAATTATTTTTTAATATTTTTTTAATATTAATATTTTACAGCACCACAATGTCTTAGCCCTCAGGGTTTAACGCTACATTTCGAACCCTCTGTCACGGGATCACGAGTGACATCACGCGGTAGATGAAGTGCAGATGTGAGGTTGCCTGACACGGTATCAATTATTATTGATTAATGACTATTATTGTACCCCATACCATTAAATAATTTCATTTTCTCTATTATTCTTGAATCTGTTTATATCCTGCCCCCTTCCATTCATATCCATATAATACATCTAATGCTACAATGGGCGTACATGGACCCACACCTGATTTCGGTAAAAAGTCTTTATATCTCAAAAAAATTGTGAACTCACAACAAATGAAATGCTAGATAACGAAGGTATCATTTAGTGGACCTTCAGTACCTAATAAAATATGCAAATATAATATCATTACACAATAAAAAAAATATACATTAAATATTATTTTTTATTGTTATACATTTATTATAATATTTATGTGCCCCTTAGTGTTCACGTTAATTTATCTTATCACATAGTCATGTGCTCGGAGCGCGGCGGAACCGTGGGCTCGCTACGAGAGTAATGCACACAGCCCTCCCGCTCCAACGGAGTCGTGTTCAACGTCTCGTAATCCTAATAGATTTTGTACACACTGAGTTAACTAAGCTGTGACACTTTTGAGATTCAATTCTTTGTTTATGGTATTAAAGACGGTTCCCGAGCCGATGGCAGCACGAATCCATTATCCCTACTGAAATTCAGCAGACTATGGAATACCTTACTTGGTACTAAAAACTTTTCCCTAGCTAATACGGATGCTTTGACGAAACGCATGTTATACTCCGTTCCCGAATCTGAAACGTGTTCTATTATTGCTGAACCATTGCTGTCCACAGTTTTAATACTACAAATTTTGTCAATTGACTCCACAGGTAAAATACTTATTGCCTACAAAATACGCGAATTTGTTACATTGATAATATAACAAAAGAAGGTTTGAAATTGTTTCAAGATATGTTTTTTATCAAATCAATGACCTCACCTATTGGAATATTCGTAAACACCATTTTAAAACTGACCATGAATTCAGTTTCTTCAATTAGTCTCAGTTTTGCCTGTAATCGGTTTTAACAGTAGCTTATATCGCTCATTACAGGTCTAAGGCCAATCCTGTTTATGTATCTTTGGAAGTGTACATAATTTCGGGAAGTGGGATTTATTTATCGCAATATTATTAAAAAGTCTTTATTATTAAGCCTGCGGTAATGTTATGTGTTTATATGTAGTTCTGCGAGTAGGACGGTAGTTGACCTTTTTGTAGGTTGGTTCCGTGTCTACAATCACTGTTGTATTACTTTTGTCCGCTGGAATTGGATTATTGGAATATTCTTGTCATCGCGTAATTTTGAAAAAATAATCCTATCCTCTTAGGTTTTGACCTACGCAGTAATGCCCCAACGTCCCATCGCAGGCATTCCGCATCGTTAGTTTGTATAGAGTTCCTAATTGTGGTGTCCTGTACCACACATTATATTGTTTTGGTATCGAACGAGGTGTCGTGCGAAATTCAATTCTTTCTATTGTGAACTAAAGTATTGTTGGTATTGTCCAATTCATATTTCGCTAAGTCCACAACTGTTGATTTATTCACCGTCAATCGCCGTCACCGCCATATTCAATTCTACCTTCGATTTATAGTTTCAACATATTTGAATAATATAATAAACTTATAATAAACCTAGTTTTCGCCTATGGCGTTCCGTCGCTCTAAATTTTTTTTTTTTAATTTCGCCTAAATTTTCTTTTTTTCACTCTATATTTATAAAAAAAAATAAAAGTGAACCAAATCTTTTTCCCTTGTTAATAAAAATACGCAATCACGAAGTATGAAGAATTAATGAAAAATACTAATTAAGTTTTAATTTATTTCTAAAGCACAAATATTACTTAAGATATTCCGCTCAGAGCAGGAATTTTAAAGAATCAATTATTATTTGGAAATTTAATATTTTCTCTTACACAATCAATTATATTTTACATGAAAAATATGGCTCGTTAGATCTGCCTTGAGATGTATTGATGACTTGTAAGCACCGATGATCCGTCTATCAATTATACGTCTCACGGATAATAAAAAAACTGTCAACATAATCCTTGTACTCTTATCTTTAAATGTGTAACAAATCTAATTTATAACTTAAATATCTTAAATTTACATAATTTTAAATAGAAAATTCAACTTGATAAGAAATAAACTTTAAAATATCTTAGTTCATTTGATAAATGTGCTACGAATAAATATTTCTTGTATCGAGGGTAAGACATAAATTTATGTTATGGAGCGCATTTGTCAAAGATAATGCGGTAGTAGCGGCAGTATTCATGACCGGGGAATGTACGCCGATACTGACTCTGTTTTATTGATTCCCTGCATGTCTAACTCACATTCATATTTTTTTGCAAATGTAACTCAAATTATTATTTTTAATTATTAGTTAAATTTTATAAGCTAACTAATATATGACTGAGTAGTTGTTGTTTTTTCAACATTTATTTAGACTAAAAAGAATTCATTCCAATTTATATTATTAGAAGACTTATTCCCGCGGTATAATATATTAACCACTATAGTCGCTATTCACTAATCACTAGCGACTTCACTTCTTGATGCTAACAGTTCCACGATACGAATACGCCCTACTGACCGGCGAGTGACTTATATATCGTCTTGAGGCAAGTTTCGTAATAGCGGTGCTACCCTCTTTAACAATTATTCATGGCAAACTTCATGCACCAAGTATTGAGAATGTTAAAAATACCCTCCGAAAGTACTGGCGATAACAATATATTCTATAATGAATCATTTCACTTATAAAAATAAATGAATGAATGAAAGCGATTGGCATCCGAGACAAAGATAAAAAATAAGACGGAATCAAGCAAATGCGTCCAAGTGTAGCAAGCTTCACCCTTGAATACAAAGGCAAATCTAACATTGATGTAAAATAATTAATATATTAATTTATGTAATTAGGAATGTAGTTTCATAATCATGCGCGATTGTGATGTGGTGTGATTGCTACGAATAAATAAAGACTGATACAACGATCGAACCTCACTACAAGGAGTTCGTTCATTATTGGCTGTCCCCTAAATTATTCTTTGATATAATTATTTAACACAGCTTAACTTAAGTGATTGAGTTGAGTTGAGCTGCGCGCTGTTTCTGTATTTACTCGTTTAAAAAATAATACATAATATACACGTATTTCTATATAAACTTCTTCTTAGCTTCTTCTTAAGCTTCTATATGTACGTATGTATTTTATTAAAATAAATTTAAATTTAAAGAAAGAAGGTCATGCTCTTTATCACCTGACAGTTACAAAGTTAAGTCACTCTGTTGTCAACGCCGGTAGTCCTGCTGTTTGGACACGTAAATGTTTGTGTGTATGTTCCAGTCTGCTAAATAGACATAAATATTGTAGTGACTTGATTGTTTTTGTACAATGTGTTTAACTGTATTAAAACTTATTAGTTTTTAATATAAATTACAATTTTATATAAATCTTCAATTTACGTACTGTCAATACATAATATATTTTAGATTTTTAATTTTTTTATGCACCATTTTAATAAGAATAGGTAAAAGATACTTGGTACATGCATCGCACATGATAAAAGCAATAACAAACCGCATTGTTTAACATCGGACTTGTCTCATGTATTTAAACGTCCGAGCAAATTAACGACACCCACTTGTGGAAAACTCCAATACGTTACGGTCATCGAGACCGTGCGTTGTTTACTTCGTTTCAATAATTTATGTTCACGAAACATGTTTATGTATTCATATTTACTATTACTATTTCATAGATATTCAGTTTCCTGACATACAGGTTTAGTAGAATGTTAAATTTGGATAACGTTACAATGTTAACAAGTTTTCTGGTGATGTAAAGTATATATATATGTAGGATCAGGAGCCAAGAGCGGCATGTCAGGATTTGGAGTTCCCATGTTGTAGGATTAAGAAGATACAAGTTTACAAAATAGGATTTATTTACATAGAAAATCAGAAGATAAATTATAGAAACAAACACAAAATAATAATTTACTATAACGAACAGGACTTAGTGTCCTTTATTCGTACAGTGGCAACACAGCCACCCAAACAATAACGAACAGGACTTTAGTCCTTTGCTCGTACTGTGGCAACACAGCCACCCAAATAATAACGAACAGGACTTTAGTCCTTTGCTCGTATCGTGGCAACACAGCCACCCAAATAATAACGAACAGGACTTTAGACCTTTGCTCGTACAGTGGTATCCTAACCACCCAATAGCGTATCGCCGGAGCAATACTGCTATGGCAAAGGGTATCGCGTCAGCGATTCTGCAATGCAATATACAGCGCTAGGCTGTACCGAGTAAACCAACAGTTCAGTTGGGAGCGAGAGCTCTTGAGTCTGATCCGAAGACAGACTGCCCGCTACGGCCGATGTCGGCCCTTTTATAGTCAAATAGGCCACGCCTCTCATTCCCCCACACGGCTCTGTTCAATGGCGTATGGAAATACGTCACGTGTTTACTCGATCCAACTTACAAAAAGCATCTTATTCTAATGGTTTTAACAAGCATCTTATTCTAATTGTTTTAATTATTACAATTCGTCAAATAATCTAAAAGGAATTATCGTAAACTTATAACAGTGTTTTATAACAACTTAAATTTAATTGCAATAACAAAACATGATCTCAACGATGTTTTGTACAGTACCAAATGTCAGACTTAGTTGTCAAATTTATGTGCTCTTTGGACAAATTTATATTCGCCTACGACACGGCCAGAACTGACAATTTACACGTCCTCGTGTGGTTCTGTAACAAAACATAATCGAGTAAATACCGATCGGCCTTTCTGACCAACAATAAAGAACAGAGACTTTAAAAAATTTCCTGAGTCCATCATTGAATCATTCTAAAATCGATAGTTATAATAACTGAAGCTGTTACAGGCATAGAACATAACTCAATCAAGGTCACACCATGGGATTCTATTAATTGGAGTCAAGATAGACATCCCGCATTGGAGTCAAAATAGACATCCTTGGGTGTCAAGTCAAGATAGACAACCCGCATTGGCGTCAAGTCAAGATAGACAACCATCATTGGCGTCAAGTCAAGATAGACAACCCGTGTTGGCGTCAAGTCAAGATAGACAACCCTCATTGGCTCTTGTAAAAATAGACAACCCTCATGGGCGTCAATTAAAAATAGACAATCCTCACAGGCGTTAGTCAAAATAGATATCATATGATTTGTAGCTATGATACGCCAGCAACGCGTCTTGCCATGACCTTTCACTGGTTTCGACAGCGGTAAGCATCCCCTTTAATGTCCTCATTACACGTTCAATCTGCCCATTGGCCCTACAAAAGCCAGTTGCTATTAAGTGTAAGGCAATATTATGGGAATCACAAAACTCTTTAAAGTCTTTGCTAGCAAAACAACGACCCTGATCGGCTACAATTCTAGCAGGTGCTCCAAATAAGGAAACACTAGACTTGAGAGCTTTAATACAATCAGAAGTGTCGATCTGGGTAGTGTGATATAATAAGACATACTTTGTAAAAGAATCAATAAGAACTATGATGTATTCTTTGAGATCACTTTTTCCACTAAGTTTTCCTGTAACATCAATGTGCACAGTATGCCAAGGAGTACTAATTTTAGGTATTGGATGTAATTCCGCTTGAACTTTGCCGGAATGCGATTTAGAGACTCTACATGTGATACAGTTATCAACAAATTTTCTAACATATTTAGACATTTTATCGAACCAGTAGTGTTCATAAACCTTTTCAAGGGTCTTTTCCCAGCCTAAATGCATTATTGACTCATGTATGTGATTTATGACAGACCACCTATAAGATCGTGGTACTATAGGTAACCACCGAGATTTACCATTGCGTTGGATTTTGCGATACAAAACTCCTGATCGTAATTCATAGCTTTGAGCAACATCGGGGGTAAGAATATTATTTTTAAGATTTGAAACAATTGATTCAATTTCAGAATCGCGCTGTTGTTCAGCCATTAACCAATTATTAGACAAGGTTGTAATGTCGACCCGTTTTTGTTCTACTTTACTAATAGCAGTATTTGTCTCAAGAGGTTGCGGAAGGGGGTTTCTTGAAAAGAAGTCTACATGGTTCATATACCTGCCTTCTCTATATACGATATCAAAATCATAAGCTTGCAGGAAAGCCCACCACCGATGTACCCGTGGCGTTAAATCGGCTTTACTTCGTGAAGCTTTAAGGGAGTTACAATCAGTTACAACCGTGAATCTACGTCCTTGTAAATAATGATGAAAGTGTTTTATTGCGTTTACTACTGCCAGTGTTTCTAGCTCGTAAGAGTGATATTTACTTTCTGTTGGAGTGGTTCTCTTACTGAAATATTCTACAACGTGCAATTTATTATCTAATTTTTTAAAAAGAATGGCACCGTAGCCATCAGCACTTGCGTCAGTGTGAAGCTCAACGGGATATTCCGGATTATAGATCATTAAAACTGGTTCACTAGTTAGAGTAGAAATAACTTTCTTTCGAATATTCTCATGTTTATCAGTCCATTTAAAGTTATGTTTGCCAGTTGTTAGAAAAAATAATGGTTTCATAATCTGTGAAAAATTTAAAATGAATTTTCTAAAATATGATGCAAGGCCTATGAATTGTCTCAACTGGTGAATTGTTTTGGGGGGTTTTAGGTTAACTAACGCTTCTATTTTACGAGGATTAGGGTGAAGTTCTCCAGCTGTAATTTCATACCCAAGATACTCTACTCGACACTTTAGAAATGAGCACTTACTGAGATTTAGAGAAAATCCTACATTGCTTAATGATTCTAGTACTTCTCCGAGTCGATTTAAGCCTTCATGGGGATCTCGACTTGGGATCATAATATCATCAATATAAATAATGACGTAAGTATTGACCAACTCTCCTAAAGCGTTAGCAACTGCACGTTGAAAAACACTTGGAGCATTTCGCAATCCGAATGGCATTGCTAAGTACTCAAATTGACCATCGGGTGTAACAAAGGCAGTTCTCTCGATACTATCTGTATGAACGGGAATTTGGTGAAAACCACTGGTACAATCTAAGCACGTATAAAAGTTAGCGCCACATAATCTAGCAATTTGATCTGATATAAGAGGCAGTGGAAACCTATCTGGTACAGTATTGCTATTAAGTGACCGATAATCCACACACATCCTATCAGAACCGTCACGCTTTTTAACTAACAAAATAGGACTAGCAAACGGAGAACAACTAGGTCTAATTATTTGGGCATCAAGTAACTCATTGATTTTAGACCGTACTGTCTTTCGTCAGGGGTAAGTCTGTATGGTCGACGATATACAATTTTTTGTGGATCTATGAGACGTATTTTAAGTTCACTAGAATTAACTCTAGTATGTGGTAATCCATTCACAAAGGCATGAGAATATTTCTGAAGGAGTTCTATTAATTGTGGTTTGAATTCAGGTGGAATATCAGTAACAATATCTTTAAAGTCCACTGTCTCAGATACGGAACATTTGTCAATAATTTTCGATTTTGAAATATTGAAACTATTTTCGTTCATACTAACAGTGAAACCTAGTTTTAAAATCTCACGGCCAATCATAATATTGGAACTTAAGAACTCATCTGGTATTACATGAAAAAGTATCTCTAAATGGTAACCGTCTATCTCTATTTGGCTCATAATTTGCTTAGTGCATAACACATTAGAATTTCCTATTCCCATAATATTTACTATCGAGAAAGTACGTTTGCCCGACAATTTATTAGAAAAAGATTCACTAATAAGAGAACATTTAGCTCCAGAGTCATAACAAAACGAAAGTGTCTCACCAGATTGTCTAAGTACGCTAGTGACAGGTTGTACTTCACATGCTTCTACTCGTTTAACAGGTTGTCGACTGCACGATGATTGGCTCCCGGCAGCTCCACTCGAACCACCCGGCGGCTTTCCAGATGCATTTGGGCAACGCGGAGCAACATGCCCCGACTCTCCACAGCGGAAGCAGATGATCTTCTTTGGCGCCGATTTATAGGAGGAGTTACTTGAAGAATACTGTTTAAATACTTCCGCCGTTTTCCGGCAATTTGTGGATTTATGGTCAGATATGCCGCAGAAGTGACAAACTACCGCAGCCGGTCTGAACCGCTTACTCTCAGTTGAGTCAGAATTGTCAAAGGAATCAGGCTTCCACTTTCTCTTATACAGTGGCAAAACGCTTAACTCTTGCTGAAGCTTATGTCTATCGGCCATATGGGAAGTAAATGCAAGACGGTGAGCATGGGAGTCAAACTTGGAAACATGTGCTAGTACAGTAGAAACAGCGATTTGCTCAACACTCAGGTTATTCCATTTAGAAGTAAGTGTGGTAACTAAGAGACTAGCATAAGCAGCTATAGATTCACCATCTTTTGGTTGGCCATTTTGAAGGTGAATTAGAGAAGCGGTTACAGTTTCAGTTACATCGAAATGAGAAATTAGGAGATTTTTAAAGTCCAACCAGGTCATACCTGCATACGATACTTGGGAAAGCCATGTAGCAGCACTGCCCTTTAATGCTTTACTTAAAGCAATTATAAGAGATCCGCCCTGAAGTGGCTTTTCAGCCAGACATGAATCTACGGTATTACTCCATGCGAGAACATTACAATCAGGCAAATCAGGATTAAATTCAGGCACGCATATCGCAGGCGCACTAGTGTTGGGCGTCTTAATAGCCTCAATTAATTGAGCTATATTACGGCTTTGAATATCTAATATTGCACGCCATGGATTCGCAGCCTGCGATACCGGCGCTTGTTCCGATCCCACTTCTGATGTAGGATCAGGAGCCAAGAGCGGCATGTCAAGGATTTGGAGTTCCCATGTTGTAGAAACAAACACAAAATAATAATTTACTGTAACGAACAGGACTTAGTGTCCTTTATTCGTACAGTGGCAACACAGCCACCCAAACAATAACGAACAGGACTTAAGTCCTTTGCTCGTACTGTGGCAACACAGCCACCCAAATAATAACGAACAGGACTTTAGTCCTTTGCTCGTACAGTGGTATCCTAACCACCCAATAGCGTATCGCCGGAGCAATACTGCTATGGCAAAGGGTATCGCGTCAGCGATTCCGCAATGCAATATACAGCGATAGGCTAGGCTGTACCGAGTAAACCAACAGTTCAGTTGGGAGCGAGAGCTCTCGAGTCTGATCCGAAGACAGACTGCCCGCTACGGCCGATGTCGGCCCTTTTATAGTCAAATAGGCCACGCCTCTCATTCCCCCACACGGCTCTGTTCAATGGCGTATGGAAATACGTCACGTGTTTACTCGATCCAACTTACAAAAAGCATCTTATTCTAATGGTTTTAACAAGCATCTTATTCTAATTGTTTTAATTATTACAATTCGTCAAATAATCTAAAAGGAATCATCGTAAACTTATAACAGTGTTTTATAACAACTTAAATTTAATTGCAATAACAAAACATGATCTCAACGATGTTTTGTACAGTACCAAATGTCAGACTTAGTTGTCAAATTTATGTGCTCTTTGGACAAATTTATATTCGCCTTCGACATATATATATATATATAACGAGGACCCACCATCGAAGTTTCTAGAAACACAATTTTCAATACCCGGCTCAGTCATCACAAATAATGAAATAATTGTTACACAAAAATATATTTCAATTAACTATCACTTAATTAAATTAAAAATTAAACCTAATTGTAATTGGTTAAACTAAAAATTAAAATAACAAATTCAGAACTCACAAGATACAATTGATTTTAACACCGATATAATTGATTTTGATTTTAACACTAATATAACAATCACTAAATTAAATTAAAAATTAAACTTAATTGTAATTAGTTAAACTAAAATTAAAATAACAAACTCAGAACTCACCAGATATAATTGATTTTGGTTTTAACACTCACACTTTTTGTTTCAACCCAAGCTCCAACAATAATGGCGTCGGCCATCTTTGTTGGCGCTTTTAAAAACAATAGTCATTCAATGAAAACACTTACATTTATTAAAAAAACACACTTAGTCGTTATTAAAAATCAGCAATAACTATTTGTAAATTCTATTTATAATTTCTGGACAACGATTTCATAATAATTTGATTTATTTGCCACAAAACATTTTAGTTGTTCTGTGGCGGTGTTAAGATTCGCGTAGTAACGCGAATGTTCCATTTTAAATCAATTGTCCAAAAATTCTGTTTATAAAAGTAATATTCATAATAAATTGTAACAGGAATTTACAACAACATAAAACGGATTAAACGAACCGATTAATTGTATCGGATAGACTCATCAACAATCAAAAACTCTACAACAACACAATATTTCCTACCACGTGATTTCCGTAAACAAAGTAATCGTTAAAAGTCTAACTTAAAATAATTAACTTTAAGGCTAAAATTATTTAACGCCGACACATATATATATATATATATATATATATATATATATATATATATATATATATATATATATATATGTAAGCTTTGTATATTGTATGTTGTGTACATGTACTAATGTACGAGTACCTGAACGCTGCCTAATAACTATAATATGGCAATTAACAAATGACAATGACAGCGGACTTCATATGGAGATTTTAATCCTGCTCATCAAGTAATATAATTGTTATCTCTCATTGCCTGGATAATCTTGGAAGTAAAAACCTTTAATTGTCGATTTTTCTGTTTTAGATAAATGCAATTGTGTGTTTTTTTACTCCGGTATCATCCATCATATTACAAATCGACAATTGTCAGAGTTTGTTTGGATAATCATGGCAAGATTACAATTTGAAGTTGAGCTGGCAGCAGATGAATATCCGAAGAATAACATCATAATTATAAAATCAGTAACTAAAGAGGATGGAATATCTTATCTCATACCGCCATGTTTTCAAGCAACAAAACACCACCCTCAATTGACAAAGTTACCAGAATTTTTGAAAATAAAAAAAACATTACAGAGAAGAGGTCATAATAGAAAGGTGTGGATGTCCATGCCATGTGATGTTTTAGCACTATACAAAGATGATGCTGGAAATATGGTGTTTAATGATTATTTATTACAAGAAAATACTCAAGTCACAAGCCAGGTTATAGATGGAAAATTATTGGAAATTTTAGAGAAACTAAGTGAAAAATCTAATGTCAACAAAGAAAAACATAATAATTTAAGCAAATTAAATGAAAAGTTTGTTTTAAAAAAGTTTGACAACAAGAACACTAATGCCAAACAATGGTTGCAAAGTTTTGAAAGTGAATGTACTAGATTTGATTTAAATGGTGATACAGAAAAAATTAGTGCTTTGAGATTATTTTTGAATGACACAGAAAGTGACTGGTATGGGTCTATGTTAATTAAACATAGTTTAAACTCGATATGGAAAATATGGCAAGAAAGCTTTCTTAAAACGTTTGCAGATAAAAGTTGGTCTTCGGTAGTGTATGCACTCAGTTTCAAACATTTAAATGGCTCTCTGCTAGAATATGCATTGTAAAAGCAGAGATTGTTACTAGAGTATAACAGTGATATAGATACCAGAACTCTTACTGATTTAATTGTTGCAGGATTGCCAACTTATATTACAAGTAAACTTGATAGACAAGAGGTGACAAACCCAACTCTTCTGTTTAGTGCTCTACGGATACATGAAAATCAGAATAAAAATGTACAAAAACATTTTACGGAGAAGAAAAGCTCCACTAAATCAGAAACGGAATGTAAAAAAAAAAAACACCTTGTCAAATATGTTACAAAATGGGAAAGAAAAACAGATTTCACTCTGAAAATTTGTGCTGGTTCAAAGAAGACAAGAACAGTAAAGACAGTGTAAAACACTGCAAAAATTTAATGTTAGAAATTGATCAATTTCAGGATACAAAAAACTAGATATTCCCCCACTAATAGAAGTTACAGTTATACTAAATGACATATTGAAATGCACAGGTATTTATGACCCTGGCTCAAATATAACCTTAATAAATTCCAAATTAATAAAAGTAACAAATTCAAAGAAAAATTTTTTTGAAAATAAATTCAACACAATTGGTGGTGGGGAAAAACAACAGGTTTAATAAGATTAAATGGGAAAATACTAAATATTGAAAATGAAATAAATGCATTTATTTGTAATGATAAAAATTTTACCCATGATTTGCTTTTAGGACTGGATACAATAAAGCGGTTTGGGTTGACCCATGATGGGAATTTAAACATCCAACTTCAGAAAAATTACAGCCTAATTGCAAATGAATATATCAGCCCTAATGAAGACAAAAAACATGGTAATCAAGAAATTGAAACCAAAGAGTTTAAGTCAGAAATATTTGATTATAAAATAAATTTTAATGAGGGCATAGATGTGAATAAATTTAATATAGATACAAATCACTTGGAACACAACCAAAGAATAAAAATTAGTGAATTATTATATGATTATAAACATATATTTGCTAAAGATAAGTATGATGTCGGCCAAGTAAAAAACTATGAAGCATTTATATCTCGAAGTAGAGAAATATTGCTCAAAAAGAACATATAGATGCTCCTTAGATGATAAAGAAGAAATCGAGAAGCAAATTGGACAATTGCTAAAAAATAAATTAATTGAAGAATCTTACAGCCCCTTCGCAGCACCAGTAACATTAGCATTCAAACGGGATGAAGAAAAAAAGTCGAGATTATGTATTGACTTTAGAGATCTTAATAAGATTATTATCCCACAACCACAGCCATTTCCTTTAATAGAAGATCTAATGGTAAGGACTATAAACTGTAAGTATTTTACTACTCTTGACATTAACTCTGCTTTTTGGTCTATACCGTTGCGGATCAGTGACAGAGAAAAGACAGGCTTTGTTACACAAGAAGGTCATTATCAATGGACTTGCCTTCCTTTTGGACTGAAAACATCCCCAGCAATTTTTCAAAGAATCTTGACCAATATAATAAAAAAAAATAACCTGTCAAATTTTGTAATGAACTACATTGATGATATTATGGTGTTTTCAAAAACATTTAGTGAACATATTAACCATTTATCGAAACTGCTGGATGCAATTGCTGAAGAAGGATTCCGTCTGAAATTAACAAAATGTAAATTTGCAGCACAGTCTGTAAAATTCTTGGGACATATAGTAAAAGGTAATACAATAACACCTTTAAAAGATAACCTCAGATCTATAGCAGAATTTGCAGCACCACAAAACAAGAAGCAAATAAGACAATTTCTGGGTAAAGTAAATTTTTATAATAAATATATTCCTAATGCTACAATAACTCTTGATCCAATACACAATTTACTTAGAAAGAATGTCAATTTCGATTGGTCGCTTGATTGTGAACAAGCTTTTCAGACAATAAAAAAATATTTATGCTCTGCTCCAATTCTAGCTATTTTCGACCGAGAGGTGCCAACTTTTATATACACTGATGCAAGTATAAAAGGAATCGGTGCAATACTAAAACAAACTCAAAAATGTGGAGAAATCAAACCAGTGGCGTACTTTTCAAAGAAGTTGAATGAATCACAAAAAAAGAAGAAAGCCATATTTCTTGAATGCTTAGCCATAAAAGAAAGTTTAAAATTTTGGCAACACTGGCTAATAGGAAACTTATTTACAATTTATACGGACCACAAGCCACTAGAAAATTTAAACATAAAAAACAGAACAGATGATGAATTAGGAGACATGACTCATTACCTATCACAATACAACTTTGTAATAAAATACAATCCAGGTAAAAACAATGCAGAAGCGGACTGCTTAAGCAGAAATCCTGTGTATGAAAGCCACGAAAACAAAGAAGATAACTTGAAAACAATAAATATTGTAAAGATTGAGGAAATATTGGATGACCAGAACAAAAATCCAAACATAAAGAACCAACATAGTTTTATTCGAGAAAATGGTATATATTACAAATGGAACAAAAAGAAAAAAAAATCGTTTTGTCCGAAGACTACAGTAAGACATTAATAAAAAAGGTACATGAGCATTTCTGTCATATAGGAATAAATCAGATTGAGTCAAAAATAAGACCTTTCTACACAGCACCAAGGCTACTGGATAATATAAAATTGATTTGCCGGCAATGTGAAGTATGTATAAAAAACAAATCACGATTAAATAGAAATTATGGACTCATGTCACAATTAGGACCGGCAGAAAAACCTTTCCAAATCATGTCTATAGATACGGTAGGGGGATTCGGTGGTAACAGGTCTTCAAAAAAGTATTTACATTTATTAATTGATCATTTCACACGTTATGCTTACATTTCATGCTCAAAGACACAACTGGCTAATGACTTTATAAAACTGTTAGATCAAGTGATCAAGGACAATGACGTTGAGATATTGCTCTCCGATCAATATCCAGCCCTGAATTCGAAAGAATTTAAAAAATATTTAAAGGACCACTCTGTCAATTTAATTTTTACAGCAGTGGATGCTCCTTTTTCTAATGGTCACAATGAAAGGTTGAACCAGACACTAGTAAATAGGATTAGATGTGTCTTGAATAGCAAAGGAAAAAAAAACAGCTTGGACAACCGTTGCAATGGATTGTGTGAAAGCTTACAACTCAACAAACCACACTGTGACAGGTTATTCGCCTCTGTATCTGTTAAATGGAGAGCAAACTGATGTATTACCAATGGACCTAAGAAAAAAACAAATGGAACCTGAAATACTGGAAAAAGACCGACATACAGCATTTCTCAGATCAAAAAAATCACATGAATTGAACAAGGAAATTTTTGACAAAAATAGAATGGATTACAAGTTTGAAAAAGGTGATATGGTTTACATAACGGACTGTAATAAGTTAAACAGATCTAAAATGGATGAAATTAGAATTGGTCCTTTTGAGATAGAAGAAATGACATCAGATTCTCTATGCAAAATCAACACTGGAAAGAATAAAAAGTCCTTGGGATTATATCATGTGACAAAGCTCATTCCCCAGTTTGATTACTCAAATTAACCCCAGCTAATTTGCACTTTTGAGGGGGGGAGATGTAAGCTTAGTATATTGTATGTTGTGTACATGGACTAATGTACGAGTACCTGAACGCTGCCTAATATCTATGATATGGCAATTAACAAATGACAATGACAGCGGACTTCATATGGAGATTTTAATCCTGCTCATCAAGTAATATAATTGTTATCTCTCATTGCCTGGATAATCTTGGAAGTAAAAACCTTTAATTGTCGATTTTTCTGTTTTAGATAAATGCAATTGTGTGTTTTTTTACTCCGGTATCATCCATCATATTACATATATATATATATAAGATAACTTATTGTTTCGTAAGTAAACCACAATTTGTTTCACTGAAAATACAAGTTTCCGTTAATTTGCCACGCCTTTACAATATTAGTACAATTAAAAAAAACATTTTAACAATCAAAATATCTCACAGACTATCCATAGACTATCCATAGACAAGCGCGAAGCGCTTTAGATTTCAATTAATGAAATGTTATTTCATTACATATATATACTGTTGTGTTCAACAATATGACTCCGATCTTCTTAAATTGATTAACAAGGGACAGAATTTATGTCTGCGCTTATCAGCTTAATTCTACAGGATTAATCTAACTATTATAAGGGCAAAGGCTGTCATTGAGCGTCCAGATCTATATGCATACTGCTGCTCAGACAATTCGTTTATATCGTTTAAGTGAGTAAGACGTGATGACAGACCACGTTCAAATACTTTTGATAGTGCTGGAATAATCCATATTGACCTGTTACATTTAGGATCACTGTCTTTGCTCTTTCCTTTATACAAAGGTCATATCTTTATTTCCTTAAATGCTGTAGGATATATAACATATTTCAAACATATTTTTAACAATACGCTTCATTGGTATAGTTTGATTCTCCGTCGGTGTTATCACCTTAGTATATTTTATTTATTAAAATATTAATAATAGAAAAGACTAACACTTCTGCTTTTTTATACTATCTAGGTTAATGCTTGACTACATTCCACCTGATGAAAAGTGAAAATGTAGTCTTAGATGGTAAAGCGCATTAACCTAATAACCTATTGACTCTTTTCTTGAAGACACACACATTGTATTGGGACGGAAAAACCGACGAAGGCAAGCTGTTCTAGTCCTTTACTGTACGAATTAAAAAAGACGAAGCAAAGCGCTTCGTTCGGACAGGGGGAAAGTCCACAACGTGAGAAAGGATACCTGCCGTACGTCGGGACGTCCTGTGATGGAAGGGGGACGGAGGAATTAAGTCGTGTAGTTCCAGCGCACACTCACCAAAATGTATCCTATAGAATACTGAGAGGCTAGCAATTCTACGTTAGTGTTCAAGGCTGTGGAGGTTGGCTTCTACCAAATCGGGATCGCTTCTTTGCTCTCCTCTCAATTGAGTTCAGAACCGCAAGATGAGATTTTGCGGCACCAGCGAATGTGTGACCCCAGTACTCTACACACGACCGAATCTGTTCTTTGTATAATACAAGGTGTCCCGGTGTAAAGTACTAACGGACCTTCGCAAGAACGGCAAGCTTTCCTGCAGCTGCTCTTGCTTTGGACTCAATACACCGACCGAAGTTGAGGTTCGAGGAAATCTCTAAGGCTCGAGGCTTCTCTTTCTGACTATACTTGATCTCTACTAGCCCGAGTACTCGGAAGATATCTTTCTACAACTGTGCTGTCTTCTGCATACCCATAGATACCGGGCCTCAGCAAATCTTCAATGTGCAGCAGAAAACGAGTTGCAGAAAGAACGGACCCCTGAGGCACTTCGGCATTAATTGTCAAGGGTTCCAAAGAAGACCCGTCGACAACTATCTGGAGACATCTCTGGTTTAGAAAGTCTGTTACCCAGCCGATCAGATCAGGAGATATACCGTACGCTAAAAGCTTGCTTATAAGGCACGAATTCCAGACCCTGCCTTCGAGACGTCCAGAGAGATGGCGACCGCTTCTCCGTTCTTCTCGATGGCCTCGCCTAAAACGTGTGTAGCATACACTAGAAAGTCCGCATTGGACCTATTTCGGCGAAACCCGTACTGTCGGTCACTGAGGAGATCGTACCTTCAAGGTACGCTAGAAGGCGCGTGTTCAATACACGCTCCCTAATCTTGCAGAGTATGGAGATGACTGAATTTGGTCTATAATTGGCAGGATCGGCACGGCTGCTTTTTCTGGGCACTGGTTGTACGTTTGCAAGCTTCCAGGATGTTGGCACTATTCCAGTCTTGAAAGAGAAGCGATACAGACGTGTCAATACAGGAGACAACTCAGCTGCGCACCTCTTCAGCAGAATGGCTGGTATACCATCAGGACCACTGGCTTTATTCACATCAAGACGACACAATGCTCTCCATACCTCTTTGTTAGTGATGTGTATTTCAGGCATCGAAATACCGCAGTGAGGAAGATGTGCTGGAGAAGCATTGCCAGTGTCTAGATGCGGCTTATCAGCAAACAGAGAAGCAAATGCATTCGCTATCTCTGTCGCTGTATGGGCCAGAGATCCATCCGGCTTCAGCAGAGCAGTCAGTGAGGGTTGGCAGAAGTTCGACTCGATCGTTTTGGCAAGAGACCAGAAAGCTCGACTGCCAGTAGGTCTGACATAGAGCTTTTCGCCATTCTTAGCGATTCGATCGCGTCGAGCCTTCCGTAATGCCTTTTTATAGGACTTGGTAGCTTGGTTAAAGGCTGTCTTCTTTGAACGTACATCCGGAGCTTTGCGGCTTCGAGCATCAGCCCAAATGAGGTATGCCGAATGTTTACGGTCTTCAGCACGACTACATTCGGCATTAAACCATGGAAGAGCTTTGCCATCGATGGGTCAGTAATTAATTAAAGTAATTTAACTAATTGCCACGTCAGTAAAAGGAATGAAATACTCCATTGCCTGATGCACCACATCTGTTATAACGTCCGGGCAACTCGACGGATCCAAAGAAGAGAAACAGACCTGCCGCCAAGGATAAGACGCAAAGAAGTGCTGCATCTCATCCCAATCTGCTGACTTGTATTTTCATACTCGCGTAACACCATGTGGTTCAAAAGCTGGTGGGGAATATGTAAACACAGATTTCACCAGACAGTGATCGGACGTTACCAAGGGGGTGGTGACTTTAACACTGTACCTGTCCGGATCAGTTGTCAGCAGAAGGTCCAGGTAATTGGCTGTATGGCCTACTACATCTGGTACCCTTATCGCTTGCCTCACCAACTGAAAGAGGTTGAAAGACAACACAAAATTCCGCGCTTCTCTTCCAGCATGGTCGGTTTTCTGCTACGGGAACAACCAGTCCTGATGACAGGCATTAAAGTCCCCCAGAAAGACGAGCTGCGCTGAAGGATACTGATGTAAAGTCAAATCAGCAGCCTCACCGAGATACTCAAATAATCTAGTTGTCTCCTGGTCACCGCTGTGCGAACGGTACGTCTCCGTCGGATTGTCTCCGTCAAAAAGAGCAAGTGCGGTTGCTCTGTCTCTAGGTGGTGGTGGACAGGTTGTTGATTAGAGTTCAAGCCCCTGATATTAGTGAGATGCACTTTGAATGAGCAGGAGTGCAACCGCTGTAGAAACTTGATCTTTTCATTGGACTTTTTTTATAAAAAAATATAAGAATGAATAGAATACGATGGGAAATGGCAGTAGAACGAGGCGGCACGTATCGAACCCGACGTCGAAATCGGTGATGTCATGCCACTGGGAGGCTAGTCTAGAGACTGCGAGGACGCCCGAATCCCCCAGGGATCGTCATCGAGCCTCCTCATCTGGTCGCCAATCAGCACGATGGAGCCACCCTGGGATTTTTCGCAGCTGGCGGGACAGCCTTTCGTGGGCGGCTGACCCACTAATTGGGCCCCCAACTATCTGCGGGCGGCCATTGTCGCCCTCGCCTCCTTCTGTCCTAATGATTTATGTTTATACCATCTCAACCCCACCAACCCTTCGGTTATAAAAGTTGAGCCGCTATACATGTGGTCCAGGTTTACCCCGGTCACATGGATCCTTGGTACGGCAGATCTGACCTCCGGTGCCGGAGCTGTAAGGCACGCTCACTTCCCGACAGGCAGTCAGGCCGCAAGCCTACCCTACAATACAGTCAGGTGACCGGATAGATGCTAGTACATCCATCTAACCTCTAAGCAGGAGGCTACCCGAACTGCAGTCACCCCGAAGGGATCTCTGCTTATGGACCGTTCCAAGCCCCGAAGTAAAAGACTGCAGCAGCCCTTCGCCTTAGGCTGGTCAATCACCTCTAGATGCGCACGAGATCCGACGAGCCCCCGACAATTGTGGGAACCCAGACGAACAGCGCCGAACCTCTACAGCTAACCACATCACCACTACGAATCCAACACCAAAACCGGTAACCCGGCAGTTTACACGCGCAAGCGCATGTGTCGCTGCCGGAGGGCTTAGGTAGCGGGGTCCCGTAGTACCCTGATCTTAGCAGCTGACCCGTAGTTCAGCTGCAAACTATCTACCGCCCGGTATCTCAGTAGATAGGGATCGTCGCTTCGGATCCCGCTACCCTCCTCGACGAGGCACCCGACACAATAAACACCAACTCGACGCCAAACCAGTTCGCCAACGTAAAACAGCTGTTCAGACCCAATTCCCAAATATACGGCTTCATGAAACAACGGAACACGACTAGGTTGCTTTGCGGCACGACTTTGTCCGATGTGTGGTAACCTTGCCGGCTACCTGATGTTATGGTCTACCACCGAGGGTGCATCGTTCTCCAACCTAGTATAGATTTAAAAAGTTTGTATACTGCCATCATTATCTCTTTTTGTTGTTTCAGTATAAAACTCATCGCACTTTTTTTCTTCTGGTGTTAATATCTTTCTTGAACTATTTTGCTCTTCGATTTCTCAAAATTTTCTTAACAATTCATTGTCTCTTGTGCATGTATTACAGTTGTATTATTTAATTTACAAATCGAACTTTAATTTTTTACAGAATCAACTGTTCCCGACAGGACCCATCCTAGTGTCGTGCTCTGTGCAATCAAAGTAATTGATGGACTTTTTAGTATGCCTTCTGTATGGGATTTTCACACGTCTTTGATGATAGAAAATGATAATTGATTTGCTTGATAATATTTGATTTATTCTGGGTATAAAATAATGATAGAAATGATAGAGAGAACGCGCGCGATGCTTGCTTAATGCGAACTGAAAAGTATGTCAATTATGATTTATAGCGAAACAATTAAAAAGCTGATTTGGCGAAATGTGCGGTGTTGCACCGTACACCTTCTTTGTATCTTTCATGATGTCTACAGCTGCATCTTCTTGATGCAGCTGTAGACATCAGCGCCTAATAGAATATCTATTTTGTTTGGTAAATTGAACATTGGAACTGCAAGACATATATTATTAGTAAGAAACCCGTCAAAATTGCTTAAACTTAAGCATTGCTCAGGTAAACACGTAGTAATCTTGTTTAAAACGTAAGCATTTAAAGTGATCTTAAAATTAGGATCAATACAAGGTTTGATATTAATTTCTACCATGTAACTTGTAATGGTAGATTCACTATCTCCTAATTCTGCAATAAGTCCTTGAGTAGGTATCTTTTTCAAGTTGAAGTTCTGAACTGTGGTAGCTGTGATGAAACATGCCTGCGAACCCTGATCTAATAGAGCACGCACCGTTTGGTATTCACCTGTTTTTGACTATGCTTTTACTCGGCATTTACATACCATGCCTGTAGACAAGCATAAAACTAGCTGGTCAGTACTAGCTAAGGTGCTAGTATAATCAGTAGTTGTCTTTGCTGCAGTATCTTGACTTGTTTGCTCCAAATTGAGATTCAAATGCAACAAAGAGTGATGACGCTTATTACAAAATCTACAATTGGTATTATTTCTGCAAGTTATAACGGTGTGCTTACTACCTAAACAATTAAAACATATTTTATTTTCTGCTACAAATTCACGTCTCATTTCGATAGGTTTCTTAGGAAACTTTTTGCAAAAACATAATTTATGATTTTCAGAACAGAATTCACATTTCATATATGATGCACTAGTGGCGATCGTAGTTTTGTGTATATAACTATTGTTTATTTGGTGAACTGTCTAAAACCTCCTTGGGCCTCCCACAGCCTTTCAGATCTCTCTTGCATTCTTTTTCTCGCTAATATTTTAGCATAAACTGTACTGCCCAAACTCATCAAACTGATAGCCCTATTGCTTGCACAGTCTATCTGTGAACCTTTGCCTTTATACAAAGGTACAATAACTGCACCTCGCCAATTGTCTGGGACCTCCCCCGATTTCGAGCATAAGTTGCACACAAACCAGAACAAGTCTAAGACGCGCGGCCCACCATATTTGATCCTCTCGTCAGTAACTTCATCTGCTCCCGCAGCCTTACCACATTTCAGACTTCGAATCGCGCTCTCCACTTCTTCTAAACTGATATCACCATCGGCTACATCCACTCAAGGCCGAGGCGTCCTCACATTCATACGTCTTCTTGTATAATTCCGCCCACCGCTGCAAAACGTGTGCTTGCTCCGTTAAAATTTCGCCGCTCTTCGAAAGCACCCCTTTCATTCTACAAGTTAGTTTCTTAGAAGTCATGACTTGCGGTAGCGTCGGGAGTCGGGTTGCGCTCGTCCCTCAAATATGGCGAAGGGGGTGATGGCTGGCTCTTGCGTTATGCTCGTGAACGGGTGCTGCTTGCGATGACTGGTTGTGTAGCAGGCCGATTTTTATTTATTATTATTATTATTATTATTATTTTGCTATTATTGTTCATTTTTTTCATTTTATTGCGACGGTTCTAGTTGTTCCAAAATATCTTTTAAGATTGACGTTTGTGAAACAGTGATCACAATATAAAAAAAATATATCCGGCTGAGTTTGTTGTGTGGTTCTTCTCAGACCAGGACGCGTTTGGAACCCTCATAGCTTTAACATTAAGTTGGAAAGTGCTTTTATAAAAGGGCTTATTACAATAAATCTGGTATCGAAATAGGCCCTCCTGACACTTCTCTTTTGACGTACACAAGTGATCACTGTTAATGATTCAAAGTGGAAAAGATATAAATAAATAAATAAATAAAGAAATTAAAATTTCAATTCATTCAATAATTAAAACAAAAGAAAGAAAAAAATATATGTGTATATAATGAAACAAAATCCACGAATACATAAAAAGTGGCAAATGTGTTTCATCTGGGGTATAAAAATAGTTTTCCGACATCGTATAGACTCATAAGACATTTCTTTTAACATGCAAGTTCAAGTGCTCGAAGTGAAGAAATGTTCGTCTTAACGCAATCCTTAGGAGGCGCCGGCGCCGTGCGAACTGACGAGTGTGGAATCGAGTTAGCGACTGAATAAGAAATACTGTGCTTTATATTCTTCTAAAGGAATTTCACATTAAAATGTAATATACGTTTTTTATTTTTACTTAGTTTGGTTATTTATACATTATATTAGGAATTTTACAAATAAAAATTATGACTTCAATGTGTAAAAAAATTATGAATTATGAATTTATAGTTAATTTGTACGCTGTAGAAGTAGGAGCGAGAGGTATAACAGCAAAATCTCTCTACAATTTATTTAAGGATCTCGGCCTTTCTAGAACGATCATCAGTTCATTTCTGGAACGTATTTCAAAGGCAGCTTTAGTAGGTTCTTACGATATTTGGTTAGGTAGGGAGAGGAGCGTGAACAGTGAAGGTGAGCGTGTATGCGCATACTAAAGGGGCCCCTTAAACCTACACCTGGGTCGCAAGTCCCAGGCATTGTTTGCGCTCCTTTTCCTGCAACGCGATGGGCCCGGCACCCGCACGGTGAATCCATGGAATGCTAAGAAGCTTCGTCTCATGACTTTAGATGTCAGTATTACAAATGTTATTTTAATTAATTAGTATATAGGAATAAAATCAAATACTTTTTTTGCTTTAATTTTAATTAATTTTATAACTAAGATTTTTTTAAATAATTAGATATGGTTAAAACATTTTCTATAACAAAGTCTTACAAGAAAGCTTTTCCTCTAACAACACAGGTACACAAAAAAAAACATTATAAACCAGAGGGGAGACCCCATTATTCTTAGGTTTTAGGGATCGAAAAAAAAAAAAAAAAAAAAGAAAAAACTTGTTAAGAATAGGACAAAAATCATGATTCAGTATTAGCATCATAATAACAAATATATGCATACAAAGGGGTTACCATATACTTTATAATCATTTTTTGTCTCAGCATCTTGAAAAACATAGAAATTCACATCCATCTTGATTTTATATAAAAATTGAAATTTTCACCCCCGTAAGGGTTGGTGAGGGGTGTTAATGGGTGAAAGAGGTCTTAAATTTATTTTTAGTAATCATTTTCGGTTCCAGCATCCTAAAAAACGTAGAAATACACATCTATCTTGATTTTATAGAAAAATTGAAATTTTCACCCCCTGTAAGGGGTAGTAGGGGGTGATCGTAGTCATGAATTTATTTTTAGTTATCATTTTCATTTTCAGCATCCCAAAAGACCTAGAAATACACATCTATCTTGATTTTATACAAAAATTTAAATTTTCACCCCTTAAGAGGTAGTAATGGGGTGCTAGCGGGAAAACGGGCAATTAAAATTAGTTTTTATTATCATATTCGGTCGCAGCGATCCCAAAAACGTAAGAATAATGGGGTCTCCCCTCTGGTTCATGATGTTTTTTTTTTGTGTGCCTGTGTTATTATAATAAAATATAATATATGTTTTATTATTCACACAAAATTCTATCTATATTATAATCAATACAAAATTAAATCTCTTTAACTAATTACTAAAACCAGTGATATCTAACCATTTGTTATTGTGTGATGGTAGAGGGTCCGTGGTCGTGGTAATGGTGCAATTCACTTATGTTACAGTGACTTTATCGACGCCTCGTTAAACATTAGGAACTGACCTAAAATATTCTAACATCTGCATTGTAGTGACTTGTAAATCTCGTGCCATTCCTCAGGGTATCACCAACTTCTGTTCTCAGTTCTGTTATATAGAGTCATATACTATAGTATTTTTTAAGGAAAACATTATTAAAACCAAATTATAATTATAAAACATGCTGGAGGTGGCTGCAAAAATATTTTTTTTGGCAAGGAATTCTTGGAGGAAGGAACACAAAAATAAACTTTCCGCTTGAAAAAAATAAATAAATGTAACAGTGTAGGAGTGGCTACGCATTTATTAGTTGCATTACGCCCAGCAACTGGCCTCTGAAGGGAAAAAGAATAGCGATCAACAGAAAGCATTCACCAAGGCATTTATTTCCATTCAATTAAAAAAGCGGTTAAATAATGTGTTAAACGTATCTGTTCGGATCTAGCTTTCAACGATTAACATATTAATCATTATTAATCGAGAGACGGGTGCTTGACGGTTACTCGTGTGTCACGTTGAATTTAATCATTTTTAAATTCAAAACCTACCGCTGCAATCCGTAAGATATAATTAATGTCTTTAGAACCTTGGCCGTCAGTGATGTATTTAGATAATAAGTTTTTTGATTCGATATGATTTGATCGTCTTGGCAGCAAATTTTACATCAGTATTTATTTAGTACATTTCATCATTTTACATGTCAGTGAAACATTAGTATTAAGGGTCTACGTTAAGCGCTTAGCGCAAAGTCAGGAGCAACGTGACATTGCTTTCAATAGCGGGGAGCGGGCGACGGTAGGCAGCGCCAGCCGGAACGACTTTGCTCACGGCCCTATTCGTACATACATAAGTGATACAATACAAATTCATTATACAGTCCACTCTTTTATTTTATCATCATCGTCATCATCTGGATAGTCAGTTCTCCCTTCCAGATAGGCACATATGGTCCACCCAGCCTTCGAATCGATTTATCGAGAACATACGAAAGGCACGTCAGAGGTCAAGTTAAGATCACCGTGGTGCAAATTTTTCCTGCGCCGTTTTCTGTCATTTCGCCGGAGTGAACATTACTGGGTTATCTTGCACAAGCTGTCATTCCCGGGCGTGAAAAGCAACCCTTAAACGGCAGGAAGAAAACAAATTGTACTTTTAAGACGTCCGTCATCTTCAAGAAGCTGTTATCATCAAGGATACCTATATACCTACGTGAGATCGTTCCATATCCTTGTATCATCCTGATTAAACTTTAAAACCATTTCTTTGCAAATCATTCCAGTCCATTTCATATCATTTATTTATTTTTTTATGTTTTTCATAATTTCATTTATTTCGTAATCTACTTTGGATTTTGAAATTCATTACCGTTATCACCTTTCTATGTAATAGGAATATTCATCAACTAATTAAAGTATTTTATTTATTTATTTATTTAACTTCACGCCATATCCCTTGCGGGGTAGCCAGAGACGACGGAGCGCCAAACGCTACGGTCCTTGCATACCTCTTTCGCCTCGGCCACTGACATCAACCTCTTTATACATGCCCTCCAGGGGGTCCTCATGCTTTTTACGTGACCTTCCTCGAGTATCATAGATACTGTGTTTTGGAAGGTCACTCGAATCCTCCCCCTGTTTCTCTTACCGCTCACTTTTCCTATATAAATCTTTTTTACCATTCTTTCATCACTCATTCGTTCAACGTGCTCAAACCACCGGAGCACGTTCTTCTTCATTCTCACCGTGACATCTTCGCTAGTACCTGCCATTCTATGGATCTCTTCATTATGAATTCGATCAGCTAAACTGATTCCGCATATTCTGCGAAGAGATCGCATCTCCACAGCATTCATCTTTCTTACATTCTTCATTCTTCATTCTGTGTTACCCACGTTTGGCTGCCGTATAACAGCGTCGGTAGCAAAACTGCATTGTGTACAGCCAAACGTGCAGCTATGCCAACGTTTCGCCGTCTCAACAATGCAGCCAAAGCACCATTGACTCTGTTACCGGCAGCAATACGCCTATCCACATCCATTTCGTATCTTCCGTCTCGGCTAAACATACTTTTCCAAATATACCACTTCATTCACTTGTTCTATTATCTTATCATTCACTTTGATCTTACATTCTGTTCTTTCTTCATTTCTTTCAAATATCAGAACCTTCGTTTTATCTACATTCAGGTTTAGGCCATTAATTTCACACCCATCTTTCAGAGTGGTGACCAATGCCTGCAAATTGCATTTTGATGATGCAATGAGCACTGCATCATCTGCATATAGCAAGCAATTGACCTTAAGGTCACCTACTTTCACTCCCATTTCACTGTCTTTCACGCTTTGGAGACAACTATCCAAATACAAATTGAACAACAACCAAGCTGACATAGCGCAACCTTGCTTAACACCCGATTGGATGTCAAACCAGGGCGACATGTCAGCTCCTACTTGCACACAGGCTGAGTGATCTCTTTAAAGAGACTTTACAGCCTGTAGCAAAGGTCCGTTCACATTGTATCGGGGCAATATCTCCCATAACTTTTTTCTCACAACCCTGTCAAACGCCTTTTCCAAATCCACAAAAGCACTGAAACCTTTTGGTTTAGGGCCGAAAACTTTTCCGTGATCATGCGGAGAGAAAAGATCTGATCTATACACCCTCTTCCAGGTTTAAAACCTCCTTGGGCCTCCCACAACAGCTTTTCAGATCTCTCTTGCATTGTTCTTGCTAATATTTTAGCATAAACTTTACCACCCAAGCTAATCTAACTGATAGCCCTATAGCTTGCACAATCTATCTGTGAACCTTTGCCTTTATACAAAGGTACGATGACTGCACCTCGCCAATCGTCTGGGACCTCCCCCGATTTCCAGCATAAATTGCACAAAAACCAGAAAAAGTCCAAGACGCGTGGCTGACCATATTTGATCCTCTCGGCAGTAACTTCATCTGCTCTCGTAGCCTTACCACATTTCAGATTTCGAATCACGCTCTCTACTTCTTCCAAACTGATTTCACCATCGGCTACATCTGGACTCAGCATTTCGCTGGTAGTCAAGACTGTGGCGTCCTCACGTTCATACATCTCCTTGTAGAATTCCGACCACCGCTGGAAAAGGTGTGCTTGCTTAGATAAAATTTCACCGCTCTTCGAAAGCACTCCTTTCATTCTACAGATTACCGAACAACCCCGGGAATCACTAACTTCTCGCCAGAAAAGCTTCGTGTTTTCCCGGAAGTTGTTCGTCAACCTTTCATCCCTATCTCTCTCATAATTTTCACGCTTCATCTTTATAAGTGCTTTCGTTTTGTGCTTTTGCAGCTTGTACGCTCTTTTTCTTATCTCTCTCATACTTTTATCCTTACCAGAGGCTTTATAATCCAGCCATGCTTTCTTCTTTAACTCTACAGCATCTTTCACTTCATCATCCCACCATTCATGGCGCTTCTTACTAAAACCTCTTTTCCTCTTACCACATAGTTCTGTGGCTACTTTCACCACACTATTCCTAAGGTTCTGCCAGCATACTTCAACACTTTCATTTCCAGAATCACAGCTTTCAAGCTTCTTGGAAACCCTTTCTTGATATTCCTCTCTGATCGGTGAATCATGAAGCTTCCAGCTTCTTATGCGATAATTCGACGCCAAGCTTGGACACGTCGTGCGGCTGCGCCAACCTGCAAACAGACCTCTTATTCTAGCAACGACAAGATAATGTTCGTTCCCAGATCAACACCTCTGAACACTCGCGTGTCCATAACTTGACTTCGAATACGCTGACCCACTAGGAATAAATCAATCATACTTCTTTCTTCCGATCGCTCCCATGTGTACATGTGAATTTGTTTGTGATCAAACATAGTGTTTGCCATATACAAATTTCTTTCCATACAAAATTCTACAACAAGCTTTCCAGCCTCATTTACTCTCTTATCGCCGTATTTGCCTAGCACGCTTTCGTAACCACTTCGCGCGGTTCCAACCCATCCATTAATATCCCCACATACTATCAACTTTTCATTACCTTTGACACTACTTAGGACATCCCTGACACTCCCAAAACTCCTTAAGTTCGCTCACTGGAGCTGGATGATTTTGGTGCATAAACGGCTAACAAGAATACTCTTATTATCCCCAGCAGAAGCAACAACGGGCATACACCTTGGCAACCTCGCTCAGCCTCTGGAACCCCAGCCCAGAAAGCGACCCTGTTGCCAGGCAAATAAGTCGTATCATTGCTTTTTCTCGTGATCTCAGACACACAAATAACATTCAGATCTTCGTCATTCATGACATCTAATAATTCATTCATCTTCTGTTCCATTCCTCCTCTTACATTCCACGTAGCTATTTGTAGCTCCGTCATCCACCTTCTGCCGTTCGAAACATGGGGTGTTGGTTGTCAGTACCCAACACCGCATTCGTTCACTTTATTAACATTATAATAGCATTAGAGTTAAAATTGATTATTATATAATTAAAACAAAGTAAAAAAAAATAATTAATAAACAATTACAAAAAATTTATTAATAATATTAAGACTAATAAAGTTAGATATAGGCAGATCTAAAATTTTTCACTTAGTAAGTCTTGTTGAAAGCCTTGCAAGTCCAAACTTCTAACTTGCACCAGGACCAAGACACATTTTTAAATAATTTAGTTTGACAGACTGCGTTGGCAGCACACGTACGCAGGAAAAGTGAAATGTAATATAATAAATTCATCAATGAAACACACAACTCTCTTGCTTCCTTTCGTGATATATTTGAAGTTTTCAGCTCAATTTGATTACACCTTCACCATGATTCTTCAACATGCCCCAAAGTTAACAAAATATGGCCATAAATTTATATGCACAGAATTTACATTATTATTAAATAATAAATTAATACAAAATTTTAAAAATCACTTGACACTTGACAACTTCAAAAATTTATTTATTTACAAATTGATAAATAAAACCTAACCAATGAGTGAGAAACAAATAAAACATTTAATTAAGAAACGTGCTGTGCTTAAAGGAAAGCTTACTAGTTTTAGTACTTATTTAAATTCGCTTACAAGGAACACTGATATTTATGAATTACAATTACAAATTGCGCTGCAGTAGCGGTTAGATAAAATTGAAAGCTTATATACGATGACTTCGATGGTTTACAAAGTGAGCTGAAGGAGTTGTCGGATATACCTGAAGACGTGGGAAAGGAGCGCGAGACTTTCGAGTCTCAGCACTACTCTCTCGTGCCTGCCGGTCGTGCTTTAGTTCAAGGTCATTTATCACTGACTGACAATGAATCTTCAATTGATAAGGAGTCTTCGACTCCGGTTTGCTCCAATGAATAATCATACAAACATAAGGTTTTTGAACTCCCTAAAATAGACTTGCCTCATTTTAACGACAAATATCAGCACTGGCTCGGTTTTAGGGATACTTTCTATTTTTTAATTCATTCAGATAAAAAATTTTGATAACATTAATTAATTTCATTACCTTTGGGCTTCTCTTAAGGGTAATGCCGCTTTAACTATATCAGGTTTAGATTTTTGTGCGGACAATTATAAGTCAGCATGGAAAATTCTATGCGACAGATACGACAACAAACGACTTCTAGAAAATCACCATTTGAATTATTTTTTTTAACATAGAATATATACAAAAAGAATCTAGTCTTGGGATACGCAGTTTGATAGATACAATTAATAACAATTTAAGAGCATGATCTAATTTAGGTCAACAGGTCCACTATTGGGATACATTAATTATCGTCGTTCTGACTGTTATTTTTAAACTAAGTACTGGGACTTATGTCTATTTTTCTTTTTGTGTTTGTAAATGGAAAAAAAGGTTTACTAAAAGTGAGACATTTATTGAATCAGATGCCTTTCTTTAAATTATATTTGAAAAAATAATATTAAGTTCAGATATTTAAAGATTGATAAGATTGGGCCGGATTGAAAGCTTCGAGTGCGGCTCTTCAACGCGGATAACATATTTGCTTTCAAATCCGCGGTCCACGTTCAGTGATTATAGTGTTTTTAATAAGTCAATATTCTGTAATGTTTTCCTAAAAACTATTTAAATATAATTTTTGTCTGTCTTACTTCTTGGTTTACGACGGACAGAAACTGTAGAATCGAGGTATTGTTGTGATTTATATATCTTTATACAGATTGTACAAACAAGATGAGACAATGTGAAAAGATAATAATCATCTAAAGCCTAATTTCTACGAATTTTGGATGTCAAGTGAAAATAAACTAATAAATTAAATATTAGATTTTTAGAGGATTTCTAAAAAAGATGTCTTATTGATAACATAATTTGATATTTATTTATCACCACCTGTTCCTGGCGGTTTTCCTCCACTGAACGACTCTCATGAAAAAGCTAGCTATTATCACTTAATTTATGCACAAATCCACATTTTTTTAATTTCATTAGTACTATAAACCACCTCAAAGAATTCCTCACTTCACCTCACCTCACCTCACCTCAAAGACATCAAAGAATTCCCGTAAATAAAAGTATTTAAAAAATTTACTCGGTGAGCAGGCTACACGATATCAAACTTCATGAAACTCTTCCTCCTGCAATAAGCACCGCAATTATTTCTTAAATTAATGTTAGGTGTTTCCAACTAAATAAAATAAAATAAGGTCATTTTTCATTGAAAAGAATGCTGCGTGCTAACTGGGAGAATTCCTTCTATAAATAAAAACCTAGAAACATAAAAATGTATTAATTATTTTCATAAATTATTTCAAAAATAAGTCGGTCACTTGTTGTGAAATGTTTACATGTTTACGTAACGTTAATATTAAAATGTTTACGTAAGAGTGTAACTTGAATGCAAGTGTGTAACTTAGTTAACAATTTCAATTTCATTTACATGCTTTTTCATTTATTTGAATCTAACTTATATAATTTTATTTTGGGAGATACTTTCCTGCAAACAATAATAAAATTATTCCTTATTTGTTATACGCCTTCATCGATTGAAAAGAAATACTTTAGTCAAAGATTATAATTTCAGAACCATTACACCTCTGCACATACGAGTAGGTACAGACTGACTGAACTGATCGCTGCTCTCTTGAGACGTGATCTCGTGCGAGTCGCTGTGTATTTGTGAATACTTACTTATGCAGCATTTTCAATATACTTTGTTAATAATTAAAACCTTTAATACCAATAAAGGTTTTTATTTACCTTTAATATCACAATTAATGTATATTTGATCACCAAAATGTAGTAGTGTAAGAAAGTATTTTTAAAATAAATATTTGTTTATTTTATTTATAAAGAACCTATTAAAAATTATGTTATTTGAGATCGTTAAAGACACCGCGCCAGCAGTTGTGTGTGTGTAAGTCATTAGTATTGTTTAAGAAACTACAAAAGTGGGATTCAAATCGGTTTAAGATTAAATTAATAGCGAATGTTACGTTACATGAAAAGAAAATGGTAGTAAATCCATAAATTAATAAATTGCAAGGAAACAAATCATTATTTTGAATTTCAATCATTTCAATGTGTCCAAAACCAAGCGAGCCCGTAAGGGTATATCGGATCAAATGAAAAAGGAGATTTTGTTTGCAGATGCTATTTTGTCTAAAAATATGTTGCTCTGATACGTGACATTAAACTGGTCAAAGAGTCGGTAATTGGGCTTCAGTGAAGCGCGAGTGGGTCTTATTTTTTTCTTAAATTTGAATGTATATTTTCTTTGTATGACAGTTATATGACTAATATAGTTTCCGGTGCTAAAGCTGTGGGTTCGACAATGTTAATATATAATTGTAAAAGCTTTTCCTAACACAAACTCTCAATAGTAAATTGGTTTGTATGTAGTTGTGTTTGTGTCGGCAGTACATTAAACAAAACTCATTTCGCGAACTTTAACAAACTTGGAGCCTTTTATCATATGAATACAACGCCTCGAGTGTATTATGCTAAAATTTTACTCGACTAAAATATGAATGCGAAATATAACGGTGCCAGTGGATTATTTAAAAACACACGCCTACAAAAATAATAAATTATTTATTATTCGTGACTGAAAATCGTGTTAATTTGTACTCGCGCCGTCCGCACTTACCTCAGGGAAGGTGAATAAATGTTATTTTAGATTATGTTAAGCTTTCATGGTCATAATATTTCATTTTAATAATAAAACTCCACAATCCAACTACTGAGATATGAAGACAGAATCTACAATTACTATTCCTTTACAATAACAAGCGGATCAAGCACTAGTGCTAGTACTAGTACGATTTGTACTCAAATACCAATAGTCGATATATCTTTTGTTTAATATTTTCTTACATACACTTTGTATTTCCTCCTTAAAATAAGTAAAATTTGGTATTTTATTACTTAAAAAAAAAACTAATTTTAAAAGCTATACCACGACACTTAAGTTTGTAACAGTGTAACACTTAAGTGTGAAAAGAAACAGGTGTAATTAATGTGATATTTTAATTTGATTAATTTTAATAAGAATTTGTTGTTGTTGTGTTCTGTAAGGTTTATAGTAATTTGTTTTTTATAAGTGTATGCAGCATATCTACTCTTATAGATATCCCGCAGATCATAGTTTTAAGGTCTTCTTCTATCATTTTATATAGTAACTATTGGTTTTTTCAACAAAAGAGTTAGGTCTTGGCCATGATGTTTGAGTATAGTGTTGAGCGTCCCCACTACTATTCTACAAACAGAAATAACTGATAAGTTGTATCTCCACGAAGTAGTCGTATTAAAAATCCTACCATCTTAAAATCTCCAATGCATTACCACTTATTACTACAAAGTTACTCTTTATATTTCAAAATTTTTATAATTATTTTACTTTCATAGTTTTCTTTCAGGTGTACGGGTTGAGCCACTGGAAGAGAAAGAAATTTATTTTCGATAGGTACGAGAACTGCTTTCGAGCTTTTTCTCAATAAATAAACGCCACTGCGAACAAAACATATGAAATTGATTGAAAATTTTTTTTGGTGGCTTACGTACTAAAAGTTATGGGCTATGTGTTCGGAATTGGATTTATATAGGATTGAATTTTCGGAACCAAAGCAAAAAATAATTTAGAGTCAGGATATTCGATGAGTTTTGAATTTTTGCCTTTACGTCTTTTAGCAAGATCAATTACACAAAAATAACATCAACATGGCTCTTCTACTCCTAGTAAATTCTTATTATTGCAAATTTGATAAAGCGTTTCTCACCTCCATATCAACCTAAGGTAATAGACGTTGTTCCGTGACAACGTCTATTACCTTAGATTGGCTCACTAAATACTAATGCAACAGTATGCATTAGTATTTAGCGAATGGGCATCAACGGAGTTATGAAATAAAGAAAAATTGTGTTAGCAACTGCAATTAGCAACTAAATAATAGTAAAGACTTCAAAACATATGTAAATTATTCTCCAAAATTATTTAAAAAATAATGTAATATTTGAGCATACCTTTGTTCTCTAAGCACTTGAGGAAGTTGATGGATACACTGGTATAAGGTTCAAAATTGTTGTTTTTATTAATAGTTTGATTATGCCTTATAGTTCTAGTCTGACATGTTGCCTGCGTGATTTAATATACTAGTGTCGCCATTTGTTGAACAATATTTCTAAATCATTATGTATAATAACAATAAAAAAAATAACAATAATCAAATAATTAATGAGGAAACTGGAAGAGCTCAATCTCAGAGAAACGACTTCAAATTAAATGCAAACATTAAATATGACCGTTCTGACCTTGAGGTTGCAACAGCTTTTGAAACTTTCTTTACAAATATTCTACTAAATCTTTAATAATCGTGATATTCATTTTAATTTTAAAAAAGTAAATGTCCAAAATATAATAAATGCTTTTAAATTATTTAAGAAGAAGTGATTTATTGATAATATCCGTTAACACACGTACACTAACTAATAGACATTGTTGCACCAAAATCTTGCATTCGTTTTCAATAATATTGATTGTAGTATATTTCTTGATCTAATGAAACATAGTAAAATAACACCATTATATAAATTCGTCAGTGCATTATATCAACCTAAATTTATATTTATATTTTACTAATAGGTCTATACCTATTTCAATATTACCCACAATTAAGATCAAAATATTTGTCAAAATCATTTTCCATCAACTAGATACACATAAGCAAAAGGTTATGTGTTATAATAAACCATTTGGTTTTACTTCTGATCGCTCAACAACAGATGCAGGTGTTGATTTATTGCTGAAAATTTTGGAAGCCTGAGAGGAATCACTAAATACGTTTGGCATTTTTTATGATTTATCTCATTTCATTGCGTACAGCATGAAACACTAATAAGAAAATTACTTAATTTTGGAATGAAATATAAGGCCATTTATTTAATTAAATCATATCATCATATCATTTTAATGAGAGAATTAAAAAAAATGTAAATGGATAGCGTTTCCCTGGACCATTTATCAAAATAGGCGTACCACAAGGCTTTATATTAGCACTTTTCCTGTTTTTCATTTACAAAAACAACTTGACTTACTTTTGTGAGGGAGAAACATGGGATAGTGTTGTTTGCTGGTGATACTTCTCTTACATTGTGAATTGTGATGTACAGAAAAATAACACTAAAAATAAAATAAATATACCTGAATGCAGATAAGACGCAGGTTCTGATATTTGAAAGAAATGAAAAAAGAACAGAATGGAATATCAACGGGAATGGTAAGATAACAAGAACAAGTGAATGAAGTAGTATATTTGGAAAGTATGTTTAGCAGAGAAGGAAGATACGAAGTGGATGTGGAAAGGAGTATTGCTGCCGGTAACGGAGTTAACGGTGCTTTGGCTGCATTGTTCAGACGGCGAAACGTCAGCATAGCTGCACGTTTGGTTGTATATAATGCAGTTTTCCTACAGACGCTCTTATACGGCAGCCAAAGATGGGTAACACAGCAGAAGAATGTAAAAAAGATGAATGCTATGAAGATACGATCTCTTCGCCGAATATGCGGAGTCAGTTTAGCTGACCCAATACGTAATGAAGAGATCCACAGAGTGGCAGGTACTAGCGAAGATGTCACGGTGAGAATGAAGAAGAACGTGCTCAGGTGGTTTGGGCACGTCGAACGAATGAGTTATGAAAGAATGATAAAAAAGATTGATAAAGGAAAAGCGAGCGTTAAAAGAGACAGGCGGAGGCCTCGAGTGACCTTCGAAAACACAGTATCTATGATACTGGAGGAAGGTCACGTAAAAAGCATGAGAGCCCCACGGAGTTCATATATGAAGAAGATGATGTGTATGGCCGAGGCGAAAGAGGTATGTAGGGACCATAGTGTTTGGCGCTCCGCCGACTCTGGCTACCCCACAAGGGATATGTCGTGAAGCTGAATAAATAAATAAATAAAAATAAATTTATATGCCCATCCGGTTTATCCCCATATAATGACTTAACTGCTTTAACTTATAAATTTAGAGATGTATTAATTATAGATCTTAAACTTCATGTACCCAATAATTTCGTAATTGTTGTTTTTGCAACAAACTAAAGGCAATTCTACCAATGTAACTTGGTAACTTTGTAGCTGGAAGACTTTTTAGACTAATAAAACATTATGTTAATGTTAAAATTTAGTTTCAGGAACAGACCTATAGGACTCCTACTACAAAGTATACTGACATGTCTTTGTTAATTAATTTATCACTGCTTTAAAAAATTATAATAAAAATTGTAATAAATACTGAAGAAAAAAGTAAATAAAGAAAAAGATAAGAGAAAAATGAGATAAAGAACTTGGACGAGATTAAGAGAGAGAATTGACAAATCATTGGGAATTGCATGAAAAGATTGATTGATAATGCTGATGTTACGCACAATATTATTTTAATTAAACAGTGTTTTGAATCTAATGTCAATAAAACTTTTAATTTTCACTTCAGTGATAGTTAATATACGAGATACTTACCTGTAAAAATAATGTAATGCAATCAAATGGCTTTGGAGGTATCTTTACAATGTTGCCAAAATAGTTAGAAGGCAGGTATATAGTTAAATCACAAAAAAAGAAATGGTCTCTAATAACGTTAGACATATCTTTCTACCTTTGACTAAAACAGATTTGCTTATTTTATAAATAAAAACTAAAACTAAATGTCGAGTTCTTAAAAGATAACCCATTTGTTTTATGTCACGTTGACTTAGTATTTATAAAACAATGAAAATCAATTTAACTGACTGTTGAAACGCATGTCAGTTTTGAAACAGCAATTACTCTTATTATAAATATTGACTACCTATGCACTTGTCTTTTTATTGTGGTTCACCATCATATTTTATTTTTTTACTTGGTTAGAAGTGGTTCTAGAACGTTCGTTAATAAATGTCCATCATCCAAACCAGCAACAAGTTATTTTTTACTAATCTTCCTAATTAATCCTTCATGTGGTTCTATTCGAACCGGATATTGTGTAAAGAAGAATCAGCTGTTATATTTGAGAAATATTATTTCAAAAGGATTTAAAAGAAGAAATTTTCATGTGGAATTGGAAAGTGGATTTATTCAATGGTGTTAAATATCAATATTTAAGTTCAAACTTAATTTAAATTTACTAATCATAACCCAACACTCAGGTAACATAAATTAGCATAAGCTTATTTTGTAAGGTGAGTTGCCATTATATTATACTATATTGAAAGATTGTGTTACATTGTATTTGTAATATAATATAATAATTATATAGTTCTCGTTGGGTATTTCTAGTGGGTTTAGCGGCGAGCGTAGTTAAAATTGTATCATTGCGGATTGAGTTTATTTGATCACCCTCACATATATTCTGCGTTGCGTTAAGTTATAAAATTAATAAATTTGTACTGTTATAATTATATGCCCTTTATAGCATAGATACTTGCTATACTTGCCACTTATTCTTACAAAATTCTTAGAACAAGTACAAATAAAGCTATTATTATGGTTACTTTCATATTAAATTATAAATTTGTGAATGTGAGTATTTATTAAAGATTTATGTTGAATATAAACTTGTTTTCACTTTACTTACGAAATTTGAGTTGCTTAGCTTTTATTGTGTATGTCTGCGATGGGTCAGAGATTCCATGTTCGTTGTCCATTATAATGAAAATTCACTTAGAATTTGTATAGTTCATTTTCGCACGACTGCTAGTAACAAGACTGACCCAATTGAATAATAGCAGCCATATTTATACTTATTTCTAGGCGTTGTAACGGTGGGGAGCCATGCTGGAAACCTCCTCGTGTGCCCGTCCGCTACCAATGTTGTCCGGATTCGTTACATCGAATCGGCGGGATTGGAAGCGGTACGGGCCGATGCTCCCTGGGGGACGGTTAATGCGGTCTTTCGGGATCGCGTTAGCCGTCTGCTAATGTCCAGCGCGGGGTTGTCAGCCATGAGGTGCCCGAGTCTGGCTCATGGTTGGCAAGGGGGGTTCACGCGGCGGTCTGCCCTTAGGGGTGGTCCGTCTGCGGCGGCGGGCTCGGGTCCCTTTCCTTCGGCCTCAGCCGTTGGAAAGTGGGCCTGGGCAATTCGGTGGGAGGGCACAGGCCCTCTTTTCCGGGGGACAGCCGCGGGGTCATTCCGGGTACTTCTCTGTTTGCAGAGTTGACCTTGGGGTGGCCTCGTGGCTGCGGGGTTTTAGGGGTGTTTAGGGCTTGGGGTTCTTCCTTTCGAGTCGCTCTCTAAGGAGCGGTTCGGACGGTTGTTTCCCCTTGCAAAAGATGGTGCCCGGATTAACCTTCGTGGAGCGAGACACCACGGTCTTGCTCGGCGATCGTTAGTCCCGGCTTGGTGGGTCCCCGACTTATGCCTCTTTCTTGCTGGACTCGGTTGACCACCGTGTTCGGCGGTAGAGGCCTGTCGGGTTCGAGGTCGGGCTCCCTTTTTGAGTGGTGGTCTTGCGCGGCGGCGGTCCGTTGGCAGTTTCGGCCCTGTCAGCCAGCCGGGTCGTGCTTGACTCTCCGCTCATGTGGAGTCCGAACGGTGGTCTTCCTTCGGGGAGATCACCGCCGAGGGAGCTGGGCCTGGACGAGGTCCCCAGGCGTCTTGGGGTTGAGCATAGACTCCCCCGGGCGTTTGGGTTCCGGACCGGGCCTGGCTAGAAGAGGGCTTCGGCCTTCTTCTTAAGGTGGGCTTGGGTGGGGGGGAGGGGACCCCCCCGCGATCTATCAAGCCTGCCGACTATGGAGGGGGCCTCTCGTTGCGGGGTGCCCTCTACGTGGTGTCCGTCGGGGCGCCGCGGTTGTATGCGCAAGCGTTCCCGCGGTGTCCCATCATGACGGCGTCGGCAACCGTCTGGTTTAGTGAGTAGGAGTCTCATATACCCAACGCCTGGAATACCCTGGAATGCGGTGGGACCCATGATGGGTTCCAGATGTTAAAAAAAAAAAAAAAAAAAAAAAAAAAAAAAAAAAGTCGTAACGGTGATCACAATCAAAAGTTATTTTAAAGCAAAAATTGAAATTACTGTATATAAAATCTTAAAATATAGTTCAATATTCACAATTAATATTATGATGAATATTATATAACTCTAAATGATTTATTTAATACAAATCAACGCGCACGGTAGCGCGCGACCAAGTTCCCCGCCAACACCAAGACTGCGCGGCCGACAAGTATATCTCGGGGGAGAGTTTACGGCAATTTCGGCATTTTCTTGCCCCTCCCCTGGCTCACTCAGTACTCACAATGACCTCAAATTTTGCAGTCATGCTTGAAATATTATGAAGATTAACCATCCAAAAAATCAGCACTCTATCATGTTTAGTTGCTGAGATATAAGTACCCCAAAACTGTCTTATTCGAGTGGACTGGCTGGCTGGCTGACAGACACAAATTCTAGGGCACTTCCACATGTGCTGGAAAGTTGAAACTTTGGAATTAGGCTGTCCTCACCATGAAACCCCTAGAATAAATCAAAAAACCCGAAAAGTAACTTAATAACATAATATTGTTATATACTATGTATGTATATATGTATGTATGTATGTAATGTATTATAGATATATATATGTTTGTAAGTTTATTTGTTATTTGTATATATATACATATGTAAAGAAAATATATTTCCTTTATTTTAGTGTCCTAAATTATTTAAGTTGAAACCTATGTTTACACAAAGGTTAACATAGATGGCGTTAACAGTATGTACGTAATATGATTATTATATTATTATCTGTAGTACTAATAGTTATGCTAAAGAAAATAATTATAAGTCTGTCAAAAACAAGAAACTCGTAAAATTTTGCGACGCAGTATTGGAAATTAAAGAACATTTAAAAAGGGAATTTGAAATTCAATAAATACACTTTAATCGTCGTTTCTTTGTTTTTACAGAGCAACACGTGGTTATTATTTAACAAATATTCCCAAACAAACGTATTATAAAACGACGATTTTAGATAATAAACTATGGAGAAAATACAATTTAGATTTACTTTAATGGCGGCAGCGGATGGAAAATCTAACATAATTGGCATAACCTCAATCGGCACGCCGGACGGACGCATGTATGAGGTACCTAATGACCTGAAACCCGCAAGTAAGCACACAGCCTTGGTGTCTACAGACGTTTATGCGAAAATAAAGAATTCACTGAAGAAAAGACATCAAACTCGCGCAGTATGGATCCCACTAACTAAAGAACTGGCGAACGTATATTTAGATGCAGGTGAAAACGTACAATTCAGTGACCAATATTTAGATGAAATTACAGAAGGAACAATGATTCCACCAAATAACACAAAAAACAATATGCTTAAAGGAAAAATAAATATAAGCAAAACCGCAGAAAGGTTTTTGTTAGAAAAATTTTCCAGTAAAACTTCAAATGCTAACCAATGGATCACCGCATTTGAAAGGGAATGTGAAAGATATGAAATAACACAAAACGAAGAGAAAATTGAGATTTTGAAACATCTGCTAGAAAAACAATGCTTAGATTGGTATGGAAGTATGTTAATAAAATTAAAGGTGAACTCTGAGTGGTCACTATGGAAAGATAATTTTTGTGAAACTTATGAAAATAAAGGTTGGTCACAAATAAAATATGCATATACATTTAGATTTCAATATGGATCATTACTGGAATATGCCACTAAAAAAGAAAAACTGCTATTAGAAGTTAACAAGCACATTGACACACAAACAATGATTAATCTTATTGTAATAGGACTACCGAGTTATATAATGGAGAAAATTAATAAAGAATATGTAAAATCAACTGCAACCTTGTATAATGAAATCGGTAAACATGAATATGTCGTGAACAAGAAGAATTTCTATACTCCTAAACAAAATAACTTTGATTTTAAAGGAAAAGTAAATAAAAAGAAACCATGTAAGATTTGTGAAAATTTAAACAAAGGTGTTCGACTCCACCCTGAAGAAAAGTGTTGGTTCAAACAAACAGATGACAATTGTCAAAAGAAAAACTATAATAAAAACGTAAACCATTCAGTGATTGATGTTGAACTCAACAATAATAACTCAAGAAACGAATAATCACACCATTAATAAAAGTCAAACTATTATTAAACCAACAAATAGAGATATTTGGAGTGTATGATTCGGGCTCAAATGTCTCAATAATTAATTCAAAGTTGGTAAGACTACGAAAAGAAAGAGAACTTGTTACAAAAACTGATAACCTAATAACTATTAATGGTGTGAAAAAGACAATAGGTTTGACTACAATAAAAATGAAAATATTTGATATAGAAGATGAAGCCGATGTTTATATAATTGATGAAGAACAATTTAAATATGATTTTTTAATCTAAATATAAATATTATATATAAAGATAAAGAAAAGAAAGACACAAAAAGCCAACATTTAATAAATTTCAATGAACATATACAAGAAGAAGATTTTAAAATAAACATGGGGAACTTGAATACTCAACAGAAGACAGAAATATATAAACTGATAAATTCATACAAATCAATATTTGCTAAAGATAAATATGATATTGGCACAGTTAAAGAATACGAAGCACGTATTGACCTACTCATTGATAAATATTGTTGTAAGAGACCTTATAGATGTTCGCAGGAAGATAAAAAAGAAATAGAAGAACAAATTACAAAATTACTTGATAGAAAGCTTATTGAAGAATCTTATAGTCCATTTGCAGCTCCTGTGACGCTAGCCTTCAAAAAAGAAGACAACAGAAAGTCAAGGTTATGTATAGATTTCAGATATCTAAATAAAATTTTAGTACCACAAGCTCAACCGTTTCCACTGATCAATGATTTGGTGGTTAAGACCAGAAACTCAACATATTTCACTACACTTGATATAAATTCTGCCTTCTGGTCTATTCCGCTCGGAATTGAAGACAGAAAGAAAACAGCCTTTGTGACGCAGGAAGGCCACTACCAGTGGACGTGCCGGATTGAAGACTTCTCCAGCCATTTTCCAAAGGATACTAAGTAACATTCTGAGAAAATATAAACTTACTGATTTTGCAGTTAATTTTATAGACGATATATTAATATTTTCTAAATCATTTTCTGAACACATAAACCATTTATCACAATTATTAGAAGCTATAAAAAGGGAAGGTTTTAGATTAAAATTCACAAAATGTACGTTTGCTTCAGATTTTGTTAAATATCTTGGTCATATAATACATAATAATACAGTACGTCCCATGAGAGACAATTTAATCTCAATTAAAGAATTCCCAATACCAAAAAATCAGAAAAACGTCTGACAGTTTCTTGGGAAAGTTAACTTTTATCATGAATATTTGCCAGAAAATGCGATAACTTTAGAACCTCTTCACAATTTACTCCGAAAAAATACTAAATTTATATGGTCACCCGATTGTCAAAAATCTTTTGAAATTATAAAAGATTTATTATGCTCACAACCAATATTAGAAATTTTTGATCACAATCTGCCCATTAAAATTTATACAGACGCATCTATAAAAGGCATTGGAGCAGTTTTAAAACAAACACAACCAAATGGAGTAGATAAGCCTATAGCATATTTCTCAAAAAAATTAAACCAAAGTCAAAAGAAAAAACCAACAATTTACTTAGAATGTCTGGCTGTAAAGGAAGCTATAAGATTTTGGCAATATTGGCTTATAGGTAAAACATTTACTGTATATTCTGACCATAAACCACTGGAAAATTTAAACATTAAATCTAGAACAGACGATGAATTGGGGGCTTTAACCTATTATCTATCACAATATAATTTTGTCATAAAATATGCACCAGGAAAACAAAACACTGAAGCAGACTGTTTGAGTAGGAACCCAGTTTTAGAGGCGAATGATGATACAGATGAACAATTGAAAATTGTAAACATGGTAAAATTAAATGATATTATTACAGATCAAGAAAACAATTTAGACTTACAAAATAATAAATTAAATTTCATACTAAAACATAAAATATACTTTAAGAATTGTAAAAAACAAGAAAAAATTATCTTATCAGAAGATTATAGTAAAAAGCCCATTAAATATTTACATGAGAACATGTATCACTTAGGTGTAAAGCAAATGCAAAATAAAATTAATAAATTATATACAGCAAAAAATTTAACTACAAATATAAAAAAACATTGTAAAAGCTGTGAAATATGTATTCAAAATAAAAGCAGAGGGCAAAATAAATATGGTCTAATATCACAGTTAGGACCAAGCACAAAACCGTTTGAAATTGTCTCGAAATACAATTGGAGGTTTTGGAGGCTCACGATCAACAAAAAGGTACCAGCACCTCCTAGTCGACCTGCCATGTGATCAGATGACTCCAAGAGACTGGGTTCGATTCCCAGTAGACATGAACATTTTCTATTCATAGAAAAATCATCAATGAGTGTATCATTAAAGACCGTGGTTGGTCGTGCTTCGGAGGGGGCGTTAAGACGGCAGTCCCGGCTAGAAGTGGTCATTAGATCAAGTTCGAGGCACCTGAGCGACCTGAAAAGTCTAACACCCCTGAAGCTGGCGGGCCTAGGTTAGTTCACGTGGAGTACCTTGCAAAAGATATAAAACAAAGAAACAAACAAAGAAACAACATCATGAGTAGGAAACCTAACGCAAAAGCCGCAGAAGTATCAGAGGAGAGTTGCCATTTGACGGAGAAGCATCACTGTGAGTGGGTGTTCCGAGTGATCAGATGTGAAGGAGACGTCTTGAAGTGATTACCCGGTTGTTTTCAGCTACGAACATGTTCTAGTTCTGATACGTCTTTCCATTATCAGCTTAAGCAGTCATCAAGCCCGAGGCGAACACCTTAAGCTTGGAACAAGTCTGTCTCAGGGATCATTACTATACTTAACGCAAGGTGCGCAGGATGCAAGACTCGCGAGTATATCCTTTATTTAACTTATGGCTTTGTATAGTATTTGATACAAGCTTCTACAAAATCATAAGTTAGATACAATACACTTCCGTTTATCTTGCAACCTCGGCGTCTTTGCTTTTGTATAAATTAATGATTCCTTAGCCAAACCAGCCGCAAAACGTTATGCAGGGTAGGCACAGGCCATTGCAACGAGCGACAGTATTAGATCCCACGATTAAGTTGCATTCCACAGGAAATCAAGTATCACTATAATCGCGAAATCTATACCTCGATGATTCCAATGTACTCTGTTAACCCTGCCGCCATAGTAGTGTTGCTCGTACAATTCAGGTCGACCCCAGAAGTGTCCTTCCGAATTCACGAACGTCACATTGGCATCTAGAAAGAAAAAGAATCATTAAACAGGCTGACGAACACCTTACGAGTATAATACCTAATTATTGCCCTTTACACACTAAATAAATAATTTAGGGTTCCCACGACCACCCAATAGAGACCATTATCTCCCATATGCTCCAGCTCCAATAACTCCCATATGTTCAGAACTGAAACAACTTGTTTTCCGTGGATTTTCCGAGGTTTTTCACGACTAACCTCGCAAACAAAATTTCCGAGGAAAATACCACGTGACTCTCCAAAGCTCTGACCTAAATAAACTGTGGAAAATATTTTCGGAGGATTTTTAAATCGTCGTAGTGGAGGCCCTTATTGATGCTAGGGCTTTGACGGGAGAGGATATTTATTCATTTATGGCGTGTGATTTTGCTCTTGAATAGATATTGGAATAATTATGGCCCATAAGGAAAGTAATAAATATTTTGAGCATCATTCTAATTCAAGAGCGAAATCACACTCTCGGCATCTCGCCCAGCATTCACGGAATACTTATAGTGTTGGTTAAAAGACAGTTATTTTTTCGCTCTCCAATTTTTCTAGGCCCGGCCTAAAATAAGCTTCAGAATACGAACTTTCACATTAATGCCCATAAATTAAGTAAATAGCTTAATTATTATAGTTAGGTAAGTAATTACGTTTTGCTGCTGATTTGGCTAGCTGATGGCAATACATGTTCCAAGCAGCCGTGTGATCGTCTCGGGTGTGAGGGTTGTCCAGTAAGATAAGCACGGGCGGAGGCATCATCAGGAGAACCTGATCGTATTTGGAAGACAACCGGGTGATGATCTCAAAGGCCGAACGCCCAGCGTACCTCGCGATTTGGCGCTGAACAAGAATGATATTACGTTGTAATTAAATGTTCGTTGTGTCAATATACATATACTGGTTCATATTATACCTATGGATTGGCAAGAGCCAAGGCCTTACCCTAACCAATGTCAGTCTTGACCTAGGTCGACAGGTATTTACGTCTGGGCAAGCGTTTGTGGCAGCCTCCCGCGTAACTGCTTCACAAGCTTTACGCCTTATCAATTTTGACCCTAACTCCATCAAACCTCTGCCTTCTGCAACCACTGAAATCAATAGGTTGAGAAGAAACTACCGCCCTGACCTTCCTCTTATTAGTGTCGTTGTCCAGCGTTTTAAACGAACCATGGACCGTCCTTGGTCAACTATAAATGAGATTCAGGAGGTACAAGAATCTACTCAGCTGCCCAAACGCGGGCGCCCTTCGCGGAGGCGTGGTGCACGTGGGCAATGCCGTGGCTTGGGACGCGGCACTATAGCCCCCTCTCTTGCCCCTGTAGGAGTTTCTCGAGCTGAGGCCAGGACTGAGGAATCACCTCAGTCAGCAAAGCGTGGCCGGCCTGCTGTACGTCAATTTAGCAGCATAAGACGTACGCGAAGGCGACCTATGTAATAGTACACGGGGTGTTGGGTGGCTCATAGTATGGTGTAATTATGTAGGTACATGACTCCTGGATGACGCCGGCGTCAGCTAAGGGGGTCATGTACAGAGATAGTATCTTGCAGGTCTGTACTTTTCATAGGGGTCGATGAGTGATTGCGATCTGGTCAAAAATAAAAATAAATGTAGAACTTGGTGCTTCCCCTTGCCTTCACAAAAGTTATCATCATCAGGACTGACCTTTCCAAAAAAAGTTTTTTACATCAGCAAGCCCCTTGCCTTCACAAAAGTTATCAGTTATCAGGACTGAACTTTCAGCAAGCCGACGCACCAAGTTCTAAATTACACCAATATTTTGGAATCGTATATTCAAAGAGAGAAGTGATTAGAACTTGGCCCACCCGGATATCATAACTTACGAAGGCGAAAAGAACTTGGCCCACCTGGATATCATAACTTATGTAGGCGAAAGGAACTTGGCCCATTCCGTATCACGACCTAGCAAGGCGATATGCAATATATAGATGGGCCGAGGGAACTTGGTTATTTTTTACACGGAGTGTTTTGGTTTGGTTACATTTATATTAAATAACAATCAAAATTTGTTTAAACTAAATATTAAAATTACGGTATATAAAATCTTCAAATATAGTTAAATTTTTACAATTGATATTATAATGAATTTTATCTAACTCTAAATGATTTATTTTATACAAATTATTAGGTCTACAACTTTGCTCCCGCCGTTTTCCAAAAGATGGCGCTAGTAGCCAGTAATAGTTCAAATAAATAAAACACAGTTGTTTTCCATCAGTTTTGACATCTATAAATATAACCTTACATCGATATTAGTTAATTTTTGTTTGCGTTATATAGTTACACTTAATTAAATATGTCAACTTATAAACCGAATTCACGTCATTTGCGGGAGATTTTACTTTTTCATTTCAACATGAAAAAATCGGCGGCTGAGGCTCATCGGGTTATTTCAAGTACTTATGGTGATGATACTATTAGTGAAACAACGTGAAGCGAGTGGTTCCAGCGCTTTAAAAGCGGTGATTTTGTTGTTGAAGATCGGCATGGCGGTGGCAGAGAAAAAGCTTTTGAAGATGATGAACTGGAGGCTTTACTTAATGAAGACTCATGCCAAACTCAAGAACAGCTAGCAAAATCATTGGGAGTAACTCAGCAAACAGTATCAAAACGCCTGGAACAGCTGGGGATGATCCAAAAACAAGGATACTGGGTACCGTATCAGTTGAAAGCAAGAGATGTTGAGCGATGTTTATTTGCTTGTGAACAGCTGCTTGAAAGACAAAAACGAAAAGGATTTCTTCATCGTATTGTTACTGGGGATGAAAATTGGGTGCACTACGACAACCCTAAGCGACGCACATCATGGGGATTGCCCGGCCACACTCCTACGGCGACACCTCGACAGAATATTCACGGATCCAAGGTCATGTTGTGTATTTGGTGGGGTCAGCTTGGCGTAATTTATTATGAGCTGCTAAAACCTTCTGAAAAAATTACTGGTGCACTTTATCGAACGCAATTAATGCGTTTGAGTCGGGCATTAAAAGCAAAACGGCCGCAATACGCCGATAGACACGAAAAAGTAATTTTGCAACACGACAATGCTCGACCTCACGTGGCGAAAGTAGTCAAGACGTACCTCGAAACACTGAAATGGGAAATTCTACCTCACCCGCCATACTCTCCAGATGTTGCTCCATCTGATTACCATTTATTTAGGTCGATGGCACCCGGCCTGGCGGGCCAGTGCTTCGATTCTTTTGAAAAAGTGAAAGAATGGATCGATTCTTGGATCTTATCAAAGGATGAAGAATTTTTCCGACGCGGGATTCGTTTGTTGCCTGAAAGATGGGCCAAACTAGTGGAAAGTGACGGACAATACTTTGAAACATAAATAAGATACCATTTTTTTTTACATAATTTTAAAAATTAAAAAAAAAACGGCGGGAGCAAAGTTGTAGACCTAATACATTTATTTTAAGATTATAAACTCCAATTCTTACAAGTTTACATGAATCTTCAACAGATGGCGCACCACGTAGGATGCAAATTAAATAAAGTCTGGTTTTTATCATAACATAATGAATTTTGGAGTTATAATAAATCTAATTTAGTTTTACTTTAAATGTTTAACATGAAAAGGTGCAACAATTAAATAATAAATTTCACATCCAATGTGAAATTTACCGATTTGATGTGAAATTTACCAATCACCAACCAATCAGTCAATACAATGTCTTTAAGAGATTGAAGTTAGAGGAATAACAGTTTTGTGATTACGAATGATTATTTAAAAACTAATTATAAATAATTACGGAATTTTTAAAACAATATAATCATTACATAATGATTTGCGCCCATATGTACCTACCTAATTATAATTTATACTCGCCATAGTTACTATAGATTTCTGTTAATCATCATCATTATTTAATTGTTTGTTTAACCTGACTATTGTATAAATTCCAGTTTGACTGCACTCGACTCCCAGAATGTCAGAGGAACGAGAATTAATGAAAAGGCGAGGGAGCTTTAAAGGCCGATTAACTACCTTTATTCATTATTTCATATATTAAAACATTGAATGAGTCCGATGTAACTGAGATGCAATTGCGACTGGGTAAGATTGAATACTCGTACGAACAATACGATGAGGTACAGACGCGTTTAGAATGCATCGTCGAAGATGTTCAGGTACAGTTCTCTGAGCGATCCGAGTTTGAGTCGAAGTATTATAAATATTTAGCACAGGCTCAGAGTCTGTTAAGTAAATTTAATAAAGACAATAACTCGACTGTTAGTAATAAAAATACTCATGTTAGTAATCATAAACTTGTTAAGCTGCCTACTATACGATTGCCAAAATTTAGCGGGTCTTATGAAACTTGGTTGGAGTTTCACGACACCTTCACTAGCCTCATCCATTCTAACGATAAAATAGATGAAATTAATAAATTTCATTATTTACGCGCTTCCTTGGATGTTGAACCGATTGTAAAGGAATCCTCGTTAACTTTAAAACGTCTCATTGATAAATTAAATAAAAACTTGCGAGCGTTAGAATCGCTTGGTGAACCTTTAAAGTACTGGGACACACTTTTAATTTACATTGTTGCACGCAAGTTAGATCAAAAAACATTTCGTGAATGGGAGGAATTCAAGGGACGTAGAGATAAGGACAATCGTATAAAATTTGAGGATTTCATTAGTTTTATGCATAACCGTGCTGATTTAATTGAAACAATAGAACTGTCGCGAAACAATGTATCCAATCCACTTGTAAAGGGTTATAAGTTGGAGTCTATGGTGGCTCAAAGTCCCGTCATTTGCGACACAGATTTAGTTATGAGAAATTGCCCTAAATGTAAAGGTGACCATAATCTAAACACTTGCCCACAGTTTCTTTCGTTGAGTAACCTTGATCGTTTTAAATTGTTGCCAGATTATAAGGTGTGTTATAACTGTTTTCAACCGGGTTGTAAATTATGTAAGCGTAAGCATAATACGCTCATTCATATTTCGGAATCTAAAGGTATGTTCAATTTTCGCAACGAAAATACGTTTAATAGCGTAACCGATAGACAGTCTTCATCATCACCATGTACTATGAGCGACACAAATAATGTAGTCCTGGCAGCTCACGTCGCATCATACGGTGACCCTAAGCAGTGCGAAGTGCTGTTATCAACCGCTTTGATAAATCTGCATGACCGTAATAATCGTGTGCATACTGTTCGCGCCGTTCTTGACAGTGGCAGTACTTCGAGTTTCATAACTGAGAGATTGTGTAAAAGATTAAATTTAGCAACTAGTCAGATAAATAGGTCAATCTTAGGCATAAATAACGTGAGCTCTCACGTAGGTAAAACATGTCGTGTTACAATGACGTCATTAGATAACAGTTTTTCTGCCGATGTTCATTGTTTTGTTTTACCATTAATTACTACTCAAGTGCCAAATTATCAAATAAACTTATCTAATTTAAGTATTCCCTCTGAGATTTGTTTAGCTGACCCTATGTTTTATAAGCCCTCTGTTGTAGACATCCTAATAGGCGCTGACCTATTCTGGGACTTATTAGGGTCACACAAAATAAAGTTAGGTGATGGAAAACCTATGCTGTGTGAAACCAGATTGGGTTGGATAGTCTCTGGCACTATCAGTAACAAACATGTTACATTATTTTCAAAAAATGTATGTTGCAATTTTAGCAATATTGATTCTTCATCTGTTAACTGAGCCGATTTATCGCGCTTCTGGGAATTGGAAGAGATACTCATGGAGTCTTCAAATTATTATCCAGAAGAAAGAAAGTACGAGGAGCATTTTATTCAAAATACGTCACGCTTAGCGGACGGACGTTTTTGTTTTCGTATACCACTTAAACAAAGCACTTCTGTTCTTGGTCATTCACTTCAAGGAGCTACCAGGTGTTTATTGTCTCTTTTTGCGCAGGTTAATTCTGATCTTCAGAAAATTTACCGCCAATTCATGTCCGAATATGAGTTGTTAGGTCACATGACAGAATGTAAACGTGAGCTAAACAACATTGGTCATTTTATACCGCATCACGGCGTTTTACGCAGATGTAATGCTAATACAAAATTTCGTGCAGTGTTTAATGCAAGTTGCCCTACTTCGTCGGGTGTTACCTTTAATGACATACAAATGGTAGGACCTACCATTCAGGATGATCTGTTGTCTATTATTCTTTGGTTCAGACAACATAAATACGTGTTAACGGCTGACGTCGAGAAAATGTATAGACAGGTGGTTGTCCATCCAGCTGATAGCTACATGCAAAAAATACTTTGGCGTGATAATGCATCTGAACCTTTTAAGATTTACGCTTTAAATATCGTCACATACGGTACGACCAGTGCGCCTTTTCTTGCGACGCGATGCCTTACGCAAATAGGTCTTGTCTGTAAGGACGATATGATTGCCAAGATTATCAAACACGACTTCTAGGTGGATGATATGTTTACCGAAGGTGACGAACTAAATCAAGTTCAGTTAATTCGTACGAAAGTCACAAAGGCACTCTTGTCAGCGTGTATGCCATTGAGAAAATGGAGGTCAAATGAACCAAGCCTGGTGTCAGAATCTGAATCTCTGAAATCTGAAGGATCAGGTAACTTAAATATTGGATGTAATGAGTCCAATAAGTTACTAGGTCTAAGCTGGTATGCTACTTCTGACTTCTCATGGTAATACTAAACGTGATTTACTTTCAATCATCGCTCGCATCTTTGATCCTTTAGGGCTGTCATCCCCATGTGTCATTAGAATGAAAATGCTATTGCAGCAAATGTGGTTAGAAAAGTTATCATGGGATGACACATTGCCGCCTAAAATTTGCGTACATTAGCAAAACATTGTCAAGGATTTGCATCTTTTAAACCATTTCCGCATTCCTCGCATTATAGTCTGTGATTCATACAAGGAATTAGAATTTCACATTTTTACGGATGCATCTGAGCGCGCATATGGGGCGTGCGTTTATGCTCGTTCCTGAAATGGTAAGAACTATTGTATGGTTCGTTTGTTAGTGGCTAAAAGTCGAGTAGCACCAATCAGACCCACTACAATACCACGACTAGAATTGTGTGGAGCCTTGGTAGGAGCCCGTTTAGATGATAAGGTCATAAACTCGCTTCGGACAAAAATAAGTCGTATCTATTGCTGCACCGATTCGACGATAGTGCTGGGTTGGTTACAGATGTTGCCTTGTAAACTTCAGCCATTTGTACGCAACCGCGTTGCTGATATTTTATAAAAGACAGACACTTGTATATGGAGACACGTTCCAACCTCCATGAACCCGGCAGATCTAATATCTCTTGGTGTCGATATCAGTACTTTACACAGACTTGACTTCTGGTGGTCTAGTTCCGAATTTTTAATGGACGACTTGTCTCGTTGGCCTTCTCAAGTCAAACATTCTCTTACCAGAAACTTGACCTGATGTTTCGTTAGGCGCTGTCATTGACAACGGTACATTGCGTGGTGGATTGGTTCAGTTTGAGCGTTTTTCTAACTATTTACGTCTCGTTCGTTCCGTAGCCTATGTATTGCGGTTTGTTATATTTTGCAAAAAACAATCACCAGCTCATAAGTTTTTATCGGAAGATGAATTAAAGGATGCACTAAATATAATTATTTTGAAATGTCAAAATGAATCCTTTCCAGAATATAATTTATTGATTAAAAAACAAAGTTTACCAAAACGTAGTCCTCTCTTAAAGTTTAATGTTTATTTTGACGAAAATAATTTAATGCGTGTTAGAGGACATCTTGACAATTCCAATTTTCCTTATAATAAAAAGCACCCATTATTATTACAGTCCACTCATCATTTTACGAAAATATTATTTGATCACGAGCATAAAAGATTAATGCACGCTGGTCCACAGTTATTGTTAGCTTCAATTAGAGAAAACTATTGGCCTATAGGAGGTCACAATTTAGAGAAAACTTGTTATCATAAATGTGTGCGGTGCCATGGAATGAAAAGTAGAATTGTTACTCCTTTAATGGGTAACTTACCACGGGAGCGCGTCCTTCCAGGTGGTCATCCCTTTGAGACAACCGGAGTAGAATACGCCGGCCCTATGACTTGCGCTAGACGTCAAGGTGGCGGATGTAGGCTAGTTAAGGTGTATATAGCAATTTTTATTTGCTTCACCACCAAGGCTATTCATTTGGAGCTTGTGGGTGACTTAACATGTAAAACCTTTTTCTAGCCTCATATAGATTTATTTCGCGAAGGGGAAGACCGACTGATATTTTTTCTGACAACGGTACCTCATTTGTTGGTGCGTACAATGAGCTTTCGAAATTCTTAAAAACTAGTAGCGGTTTTCTTTAAGTGAAAGTCTGCCCAACGATGGAATAAAGTTCCATTTCATTCCCGCATATACTCCTCATTTTGGCGGTCTCTGGGAGGCGGGTGTTAAATCAACAAAGTAACATCTTCAACGAGTATTGGGAAATTTTAATTTGGTGTACGAGCAATTTAACACCATTTTAATTCAAATTGAAGCAATTTTAAACTCTCGTCCACTAACACCGCTATCTTCAGATCCTGCTGACTACACGCCGTTGACCCCAGGTCATTTCCTCATCGGTCGTCCGCTTACTTCCATATCACAGCAAAATTATGAAGATAACTCCACAAGTCAATTAACTCCTTTTCAAAGAATTGAGCTACTACGCCAACATTTCTGGACGAGATGGAATAAGGAGTATGTTACTGAATTGCAACAACGCACCAAGTGGCGTTCCTATAAGGACATGATACGGCTTAATTCCTTAGTGGTAATAAAGCAAGAAAATCTACCGCCTCTGAAATGGAAATTGAGACGAATTGTTGCAGTCCATCCGGGGACACATGGAGTTGTTCGTGTTGCTGATATAAAGACGTCAACGGGAGTACTAAGAAGAGCATTTAACAGAATCTGCCCCTTACCAGTAGTGAGTCCTAGTTGAAAGTTCCGCTTTCAAAGCACGGGGGCATGTTGAAACCGTCATATTTTATTTTTTTACTTGATTAGAAGAGGTTCTAGAACGTTCGTTAATAAATGTCCATCATCCAAACCAGCAGCAAGTTATTTTTTACTAATCTTCCTAATTAATCCTTCACTGACGCTATCCTAAAAGGTTGCAACATATACTTTTTATTTATTTTATTTTTTTTTAATCTTTTTTATTTTATAAGTCATACATCAAGTGATTAAGTCGACTTAAAATCAATAACAATATTGCTTATACTGAGGTGTTACGTTAACAGTTGGGATTACTACTAAATGAGTACTTTTATAATAGTCAGATCCAAGATTCAATGAGTCTATGATTTAACTTACAAATCTACCACTATGTTCGGCGGTGAAACCTGAACTTAAGACTTGATGGAAAACGAAGAGAAACTCACCCTTAGAGCATCGAGTTTCATTTAAGAAATCTAACCTGGATTGTTCGTTGATTTTACATTTAAGAACTAAGTGTAGGAGGTCCTCTTCTCTCTCACATCGTTTACAGTTTGGATCGTCTCTTTTTTTTATGATTAAGTTGAACTTGTCAAGTGGGATGTGATAAGTACGAATTCGGAAGCAAATAGTTAAATATTTTCTGTTGAGGTTTCTTGAGGCAAACCAAGGTTCGCATGGTGGTTCGTCTACAATGGTTCTGTACCAGTGGCCCTTGTTTTGACAGCACTCATTGAAATGAGATTTAAATTTAATATAATCGTCGTTTTTTATTTTTGGAAGATGGTCAGTATAGTGCGGTATAATGTCGAGAGGTATGCCGTTCTGTAGAGCTTTGGATGCAAGTGAGTCTGCCACCTCGTTACCCTTGACGCCCACTTGTAAAGGAACCCATTGTAGACGAACTTCAACCTCGTTACGTATCAATCTATAGATACATTTAATAATGAGGTAAGCTTCATTTCTACCGACACAACCCTAGCACATTTCAACAAATGTTGTAGACTACTCTTAGAGTCTGTTAAGATTACAATTTTATGGTATGTTGTCGACTCTACGTAATGTATTAATTGCTGTCAGTTCAACTCCCTTGATGGGTATATCTGAATTTTCAATAAGAAATTTGGCCCCAAAATCCGCAGCTACATCGTAAAAAGCGCAACTAGAACTGTCTCTTTTTGGACCCGTCAGTGTAAATTTTAATGTAGTCTGAAAACTGTAGGTCTATCATATTTTCAGTATGTTGCTTAAGATCGTGAATGGGTAGTTGAGTTTTAGATTCATTAATAGTGTTCACTCTATGCCCAATAATATTATCCCAGGGGCATGTTTTAATATCAAAGGAAAGCAAAAATTGGGCAAAATCTCAAACTATGAACATAGGTAAGTTTAAAAACCTTCTCAAACTCTCAAGCAGAAGTGGACGCTAGTTTTCGCGCCAATATCTTGAACCTAAATTTAAAGCCTTGTCTAATGCTTCTAGTTGTTTTTTCAAATAGTCGAATATTCTAGAAGAAAGTTTCAGAGAGTATTTGTCACTTATCCTTCTAAGACTTAAGGGTGGAATACATAGTTCGCTTTCCATTGCAAAAATTGGGGTATCCCGAATAAAGCTACCACAAAGCCGAAGACATTGGTTTTGAATAACGTTCAACCTCTGCAGGAGCCTAGAATTGGCGTTACCGTAAATAATACCTCCATAATCAAGTCGAGATCGCACCAGTGTTAAATATAGTCTTCTTAAGTGAGTTGGATGGACAACCCACTTTGAACTACTTATGGAACTAAGGATATTGACGAATGCAATGCATTTTTGAGCAGTTTCTAAAACATGTCGGGTCCAGTTCAGCCGACTGTCTACCCATACGCCCAGAAACTTTGTACAATTTGTAAGCTTAATTTCGGTGTTATTTATTCGTATATTAATAGAACGTACTTTATATTTTCTAGTTAAGATGCACAAATTAGTCTTAAGGAGAGATATTTCTAATTCCATTTCCTGTAACATTGTTATTAAGACGTTAAGACTTGATTGAATGGCACTAGCACAAGAATCAATACTTTGATTAATACAGTAAAAGGCGAAGTCATCGGCATATTATGAGACCTTGACTGTCTTAACAAGTGTGTTGCATAATTTAATTGTGACTATATTGAATAAAATAGGTGACTTTGGGTCACCTTGAGCTAAACCTTGTCTGCTTATTCTTGTCATTTCTGTACCATCCCGTAGTCTATATATCAGAATTCTTTCTTTTAAAAATTCCCTACACAGTACAGTGCGATCTGTCACACTGAACACACGTATTGTCAGTTGCAAAATAATCGTTTATTAATTATTATTTTTTTTTATCTACCGTTAAAAGTGAAGTGAAATGAGTGAGCGTAGTAAGGGTTTTGAAGAAATGAATATTAATGATATGAATAATATAGATATGGAGGAAGATGAAGAATTACATAATTTAAGTAAAGAACCAATTAACAGTCCAATTATGTCTCCAATTCTAAGAGCCGAGAAACGCTATAGAAAAGAAGAGGAACGAGATACAGTAAGACAAGAATTGGAGAATGACGGGTTTATTACAGTTGAGAAAAGGTCAAAACGTTCTGCTCCTAGTTATTCAAACAACAAAGAGGACACACATGAGATTTGTATTACATCTAAAGAAAAAATACCCAAGCAAATTAGTCTAGCAAAGTTTTTTCAGTCTTTGAATATACCTAATATATTAAAAATTAAATACAAGAGCCCTTATAAAGTCTTAGTTCAATTAGGAACAAAACATGATGCTGAAAGGCTCTTAAATCATACAAAATTGGATGAAATGGGATATAGGTGTCAATCAACTTTGGAAGCTAATTTATCCTACGAACTTCAAGAGCAAGAAATAGCAACCTTTTTGGAATCCGAATACATTTTAATATCTATTAGAAGATTAAAGAGGCTAGGAAATGATGGTAAATGGGTTGACAGTGAAACAGTACGGCTTTGCTTTAAAAGTGCAAGTACTCCACCATTTGTTTATGGATATGGCTGTAGGTTTAAAGTAGAACCATATATTTTTCCTGTGTCACAGTGCTCAAGATGTTGGAAATTTGGTCATTTGATAAGAACGTGCCCTTCTAATAAAATTATATGTCCAAAATGCGGAAATAATCACGCAAATTGCGAGACTAATAATTTTACGTGTGTTAACTGCAAAGGATCTCACATGGCCTTAGATAAGTCCTGTTCGGTCTTCTTGAAAGAAAAACAGATTAGAAATATAATGAGCAAGGAAGGATATACTTACAGAAAAGCTTTAAATTATTACCTTCAGTCAGAAAAAGAAAAGAATATTATATTTGATAGCCTTCAAGCTGAAAATACTAATTTGCCATCACATACTGTACAAGAATCTTTATCGTATAAGGACGCTCTTTGTAGTGTGGATAAAATACAAAAGGTAAATATTAGGACTGTTAAACGAAGGCCAATTTCAAACAGGGAAATAAATAACAAGCAAGGCAATAGAAAAGAAAAAAATGTTAAAACTATGACGAAAACAAAAACTGATTTTAAAGAAAGCACTAATATAAATTATGACAGTTTTGAAACAGAATCAGAAGAAGAAGGTCAACAGGACCATTTAGAAGAGAGGAACGGACAAAGTTTAAAAAAAAATTCTTTGTCATTCAAAAGGTTTTTACTAATATTGAAAAATACTGTTTTGGATGATATCCTTATTGAAGAAAAAATCATAAAAATAGTGAAAAGTATTTTAAAAGAATTAACATCAACCTTGTTACAGTGCTTTGGAGGAGAAAATTTGATGAAAAATATGTTTAGTAGTCTATTTGATGGATAAAGATTTTAAGGTAAATATACACCAATGGAACGCACAAAGTTTGAAACCAAAAAAATTAGAATTAGAACATGTACTTAATAGGGAAAACATTCATATAGCTTTTATTAGTGAAACATGGCTAAAGCCCGAGTCGCATTTAAAATTTAGTGGATTTAACGTCTTTAGACAGGATAGGCCTGACGCGTATGGAGGAGTTGCAATAATTTTACATAAATCTTTTAAAGCACACTTACATGTTAATAACTTTAGCAATAATGGTATAGAAATAGTACATTTAAAACTGTTTAACTGTAAACACTTAAAAAATATTGTTTCTATCTATTGTCCTACATCAGTTCACACAACAATAACGGATTGGGATTGTATATTTTCGAAATTTTCTAAATCATCTATAGTAGCAGGGGATTTTAATGGACATCATACTAATTGGTCTAATAGGAGTAATAGTCGTGGAGCTCACCTCTTTGAATCATCTATAGAGAATAAACTTATATCACGTAACAAATGTAGTCCAACGCGTGTAAAACTAGTGAATAACTTATTACAAGAGTCCTCACCGGATATTACATTTGTGTCCACAAATATAGCTATATACTTTAACTGGACAGTATTAAACGACAATTTAGGTAGTGATCATTTGATTATTAAATGTTCTTTAAAATACAAGGACAAACCAATGTTTGTATCTAAACGAAATTTTAAATTAGCGGATTGGAGAGGTTACCGAAATTTTCTTAAAAAATCTGTCACCAAAATAATAGATACAAATAATGTACAGGAAAAATATAATATTTTTATAGAAAAGGTAAATGAAGCGGCCGATGAATTTATACCTAAATACAATTTTTGTACCAATCATAATCAAAATTTTACACCAAAAAGGTATTGGAATGCAAACATATCTAAGCTTATAGCAAAAAGACGTCTTGCTTTAAAAGAATTAAGACGAAATCCCATACCTCAAAATTTAAAATTGTTTGAAGATAAATTGTTAGAAGTGCAGCAAAAAATTAGGCAGGCTAATTGTAATGATTGGCATTATTTTTGCAGCTCAGTTGATGAGAACACGAATGAGTCTGAGATATGGAAAAAAATGCAGTGGATGAAAGGAATACACGCAAGTCCAAATTATGCCTCAGATAAACAATGTAAAGACCTACTCTGTGATTTAGCCCCTGATTCCGTAACGGTTCGAAAACCCCTATTATTATCAAACAATGTTATCCTAGAAACTAACTTTAGTATGCACGAATTAAATAACTGTATTAAAACAACAGATACTTCCCCAGGGTCAGATGGGGTAACATATTCTATGATTTATAACCTTCCAAATATTTTCAAAAATATTTTACTTAGTATTTACAACAGCATTTTTGAAACAGGCAACATCCCTATACAATGGCGTAAAATTAAAGTCGTGCCAATTCTTAAAATAGGAAATTCAACTAAACTTCGACCTATTTCACTTATATCATGTATCTGTAAGATTTTTCATTTATTACTAGCTAAACGAATAGAATGGTACATAGAGAATAAAAATATATTACCACAAAGTACAACCGGATTTAGAAGAGGGCAATCTAGCCTTGATAGTTTAATTAAATTAATTACACAAATCCAGATTGGATTTTCTGAAAATATACCAACATTAGCTGTTTTTCATATAAGATATAACAGATGCTTATAATATTTTAGTAGATAACATGGTTAAAATAATTGACAATCTGGGGCTGGGAAGTAGAATATGTAAGTATTTTTGGAACTTTTTAAGCGAACGACATTTACAGATTAATGATTTGAATAATAGGTTAATTTCCATTCGATGGTCAAATAAAGGTCTAGCGCAGGGCGACCCTATTTCCTCTTTACTTTTTAACATTGCAACTCACAAAATAAGTCTTTTAGTACATAATGTTTTTATGTGTCAATATGCAGACGATTTCGTAATATATGCACGACATCAGCATCTAAGCGATAACAATTCTCGGATTCAGAATGCACTTAATATTTTTGATACCTACTTACAAACCCTGGGTTTAGAGATTTCATGCAGTAAAACCAATTATTGTTTATTTAGTAGGGGTCAGAAAAAGTACCCAGTTTCACTTTCAATTAATACTACAATTATTAAAGAATCAAATAACATTCGTTACCTAGGCATATGGCTAGATCGATCGCTATTGCGGAATCGACATATAAATGAGGTGTGTCAAAAATCAGCTAAATTATTGAATTTGTTTAAAGTACTAGCCGGGCCATCGTGGGGCGTTCATCAAAAACATCTACGGCGATTGTATTTATCTCTGATCCGAAGTAGAATAGATTATGGGTGTTTTTATATGATAATAGTGCAAAGACTCATCTTAATAAGCTAGATAGGATACAAAACCAAGCCTTAAGAATTATCGGGGGTTTTATTGAAACCACGCCGATTCACGTTATGGAATGTGAGTTATGTATTCCACCATTGTATATAAGGCGATATTATTTAGGAATCAAATTTTGTTTCAAAATGTTGACTTGTTCAAAAAATTTAACTTTAAATTATTTAAATAAATTATTTTCAAGCTACCAAACACAATCGTATTGGCGACACAAGAACAGGCCATTAATTCCGATAATATATGAAGAAATAAAAGAAGAAAAAATATTTTCATCAAATCTTTTGCAAATGTTTACTTTAAGCACCTGGATATCAAATATTAATTTAAGTGATGTGATTGAAATTGATCTATTAAGTGTTAAAAAATCAAAACAACAATATGAGGTTAATTTACTGAGGAATAATATTTTACAAGAGTTAAGTTATAAATATAGTGATTGGAAAAAAATATATACGGATGGGTCTATATCTGAAAATAATGTGGGTTCCGCCTTTTATGTAAATAATTTTAGAGGTACTGATAATATGTGTCATATAACATCAGAAGTATGTATTATGTCGGCGGAATTGTATGCAATTTCGGAGGCTATATCTTACGCAGAGACTTCAGACGGTACAAGAACTGTTATTTTTACCGATAGCAAAAGCGCCTTGCAGCATTTGGCTCGGTGCGCCTCTGGCGTAAGAGGTGTTCCGATAGCCTATGCTGTTTTGGCCAAAATATATAACTTAAAGCGAAAAGATAAAAGCCTTAAGTTGCAGTGGATTCCGGCGCATATTGGATTACGTGGTAATGAGGAGGCTGACCGTTTAGCTAAAAGTGCAGTCAAAAATAGTACTAAAGTATACTTAAGACCTAGTTATTCCGAATTGTTAGTTAAATATAAAAGCAAAATTTTTTATATGTGGAAAGAGTATTTTAATGAACATTCCAAAGAAAAAGGTATTTGGTACAAGACTTTGCAGTGTCAGCCACCTCGTGGTCCCTGGTTTAATATTATTAATCTGAATAGATCATTAACAAAAATCATTAAAAAAATTTTGCAAATCATTAAAAAAACGCACACAAAACGTATTTCTTATTTATTTATTTATTTATTTATTTATTTATTTAACATTTATGTACACACAAAATATATAAAAAACAGAGTTATTTAAAGATTCGTACAAAGGTATTTCTTGTGTATAAAAGCCATCTCTGTGTCTACAATAAACCTGTTAAGATTGTCTTGACAAGAAAGTCCACGGCGGAAACCCAACGTGCTACCATTAAATAATTTGTTGCTTTCGAAACGATGTTCAAGACGACGAGTAATCATTAAATTAAAGGTTTTACAAAGGCAGTTGATGAGTGAGATAGGACGATACTTATCAGTGTTTCTTTTAGGTATGGCAATAAGTTTGATTCTACGCCACCGATCTGGTATCTCGCCTTTTTTATAAATTGTGTTAAATATGTGCAGGAGGTTTTTTTGTGTTATCTGGTAAATTACTAATCATAGAATAAGTAATAATATCTAAACCAGCCGAAGTATCTACTCTTTTAAGAGCCAGAATAAGTTCTGAAAATGTGAAAAACATAGGTTTGGAACCATCAATATTAGAATGTAGGGGTTGGAAGGAAACACTGTCAGGAGTGAGTTCTGTTACAAAGGAGACTGCGTTACTTTCTGGTAAGTAATGTTTAGGATTTCGGTAACCTTTAAGCCATCTAAGTTTCCTGCAGACTTCACGACTGGGCATGTTGCAGTCTATGCTGTCACAAAACTTTTGCCAAGAATTCCTTTTATCAAGTTTTATAAATTTTCGAGCAATAACTACTTTTTCTCTATAAATTAAATAGTTTTCGACCGTGCGTAATATACTAAAGTTCTTAAGAGATAATCGTCTCTCAGCTACTGCCTTCGATAAATCAGGATTCCACCATGGTTTTGGTTTGAATTTGTTAGGGTTAAAACCGGTTTTAATATAAGGAATGTTTTTGTTAGCACTTTCCTCAATTACCTCTATGAGTTTATCGTAGTTACTTTGTACATCATTTCCGTAATCTACTCCCTCACATGCAGATTCTATGTGTTGTGTGTACCCAATTGGCCTTTTTGATGTTCCTTCTTAATTTGGGGCTATTTTGAGTACTGTCTAACGTTTTAAAAGAAATAATGAGGTGATCACTGCTAAGAGATTCGTTAGTGACGTTCCAATCAAAGTCGAGTGAGAGATCGGCACTACAAAAAGATATATCAGGTGATGTGCATATTACACTATCATTAAGCTTAGAGGAACGGGTAAAGTCTCCATTGTTAAGAAATACGTAATTACGATTTATGCTAGTGTCCGAAAAGTCTACCCCGTGTGTCAGTTGTGTATGACCAAGCCGTGTGATGCGCATTGAAGTCTCCGACTATTAGAGTTTTCTCAAAAAAGTAACTGAAAAGCTCCTGGTAGTCCCCTAAGTTCACAGTGACATTTGTGGGAGAATAGACCCCTATGAAGTTGAAGTACATATTGAAGTTTTTTACTATTAAGTACTTCAAGGCACAAAACGTTAATATTATTATAATTACTTGGGAGAGTTTTAAGTCGGCAATTTATAGATTGGTGAACCAGAATAGCTAAGCCTGCATATCCATCTGCTCGATATTTTCTAAAGACAAAATAATCGTTAAAATTAATTTGGTGTTCGCATTGTAGCCAAGTTTCAGAAAGAACGCATATATGTATTGTTTTATTATGTAGGTATGAATCCAATTCACTTAATTTTGGTTCCAAACTTTGGCAGTTCCATTGAATAATATTAAGTTTAAATCCTATAGTCAAGCCCATTAAATCCCACAAGAAATAGAGTAGTACTTACCTAAAAGTGACTTATTTATTTAGATTAGAATTTTTCTTATGAGATAAGAGCTTTAGCTTACCTACGATACGTGAGAGTCTGTTTTTAACACTGCGATATGAGATGATCGGTATTAAGGCATTAAACATTTCAATCAAGGCACCAATTTCTTCTGTGTAATTGTAAGTGATTTCTGATATGTCCTTAACTCCATATGTGTGTGTGAGATACTCTTTAACTTGTTTTCCGGATAGCGGGTACGTTGTACCGGAGATAGTTGTAATGTTTTCCACGTGGTCCCAGTCGATTGATGCCAGATCGTTTTGTGTTCTTTTGAGTTTCTTTCCACTCTTGGGTTCCTCGTCACTGTTTTCGTTGCTGTTTTCTTTTGTTGTTACGGACTCATCACTCACATCAGTTGTAGTTTAAGATGCAGTGGGTGGGTGTGGATGCTTGAAAATTGGTATCTCCGTAGTGTCCAGTGTATTTTGGTTAAGAAGATACGTGTCGTTGATATTTTCCGGGCATTTAGAGGCTACGTGACCCTTTTTTTGCAAATGAAACAAGTCATTGTGTCTGATGAGAAATAGATCCAGTAATTCGTTTCTTCAAAATCTATAGATATTTTATCTGGAAGTCGGGTGAAATCTTCAGGAGTAATGTAAACTTGTTTTCGAAAACTTAGAATGTGGTTGAAGCCCGTTTTATTAAAGCCAGCACGCAGGAAAGAGATGGGTGACTGTGGTGTGATATTCATTTCCAGTAGTTTCTTTTTAATTTCGATGTGCGGTATAATGGAACACACATTGGATATGATGATTCGTTTGTTTCTGCTGATCAGCGGTCGGGTGGGTAGTTTTTTATTTTTAATTGTGACTTATTTTGTCAATGATCTCATCAGCGATTACCTTTGATGAAACTTAGATGCAAATTCTATTGTTGGATATTCTTGACAATAAACAGATTTGGGATGGGTCGATTATTCTTCCTAGCATAATCTTTGATTTGTACGTTTTCTAAAGCAGCAGCATGGTGTGTTGTGTCACAGTAGCGTAACTGGGATTATTGACTAACGTTTGGGAGTTCATTTTGTTCCTGTAGTCAGAAACAATTGGAAAGTTGCAATGTTGTCACTTATTGAAAAAACAAAAAGTCTGATTCCATCATTAGACACTTTCCACAATGACGGTAGAAGAAGAAAAAATGCACTCATGGAAAAATAATTTACTAGCGCACGAAGGTTACGACCGGTCTCGATGACAGATCACAGACCACTGTTGCAACATATACTTCTATTTATTAAATTATCTGGTGCGTGTATTAGCGATCGTGGTTCTAAACGACTAACGAATTATATTTTTATTTGTTGAAAAGATCATATATATATCTAAATAACATAAGTACATTAATAAAATATATTTGTTTCACTATCCAATACATAAGTTTATTCATCATTACAATTGAAACATAAATTATTGTTTGTTCAAAAACTGTTATATAGCATATGTACTATAAATACGTAAATTGAACATTAAAACAATTTAGATAAGCCAAGACGAAGGAAACTTTAAGAGATTACTGTGTTTGCATAATTGCATTACTCGAGTTTCATAAAAGATATTAAGGGACATCTGCCGACCGACTTTGACCCCTAAAAATATTTATTTGAAACTTTCTTCATAAATCTCGGCAAACTTATTACAAAGTAATCTTGTGTCTTTATGCGTTTTTTATCGTGTAAGATGCGAGAGAAAATATCTAATACGGTTTAAATAATTATGATGTTGAAAGGTTAAATAAATGAAAAGTCGCATTCAAAAATCCAAAATAGATAAATGTTGATGTTGATGATGATCATTCATCACGAGTAATACTTCTGAACACTAAAAAAAAAACAATAATCGGAATTTATTGAAGTATCTCTTGAAATTGAAACTTATCAAATAAAAATATTATCTCTTTCAAAGAGATTATTCGCATTGAATAATATTACCAATTTGAAAAGTTTAACATGTTGCCGAAGATGAAGCAGAACATTTAGAGAGTAACAAATGTTTATGAAAACAAGTTTTAAACGAATATTTATAGATTAGAGATGTTGTTAATTATTTGACACAATTTCAAAACAAAATAGTTACGATTTATTATTTTTGGTTCTAATTATGTTAACATTTTTAAAAGTAATAGGAATTTTTAAATTAGGTTTAATATGAGAAGCATTATAAAATATTGAAATTTAAAAGAATACCCAAACAATATACGAATAATGATAATATGTAATAACTATGATGGTGTTAGAATAACATAATGCAATAATAAATATGATTATAATATGAATTTAATTTTGTTCTTCCTTATTGTATTTTTTAGAATTGTTTAAAAATAAGCATTGCAATCAACAGAAAAACTGATAAGCACGTCAGTTAAGTCTGTTCAAAAAGATACTCGTATATATAAACATCATCCATTCTTTAAAATCCTGTCAAGTTAAAAAAATCCTAATATAAAAAATAATGATAGTACATAATCATATATTACCATTATTTTTTATATTAGTATTTATTCTAGAAGACAAACGTCTTTACGCTTCCAGATCAGCTTTTTTAGGGATCGAATGGAGAAGGCCACGCTTTCACGAGACTTGGATTACGCTTTTAAGGTAGGAGTACCGAAATAGACGCGTTAGCACTGGTGTCAACTCAGGGGCACATGTTCGTAGCACAACTGGAGAGATACCATCTTGCCCTTATCTTCATCTTGCGACTTATGAACTTCCAAGGAAAGGAAGGCTTTTCGGATGATTTTTTGCCGAAAAACTATTTCTGGCATTAAGCTTGGACACAGCGGGATGATAGGCAGTGTCTTCTCCTGGTCGTCCAAAATCGAGTTGAAGGCAAAACGAGTGCCCGAAAGATCGGTTTTCTCTTTTACTGTGTGGGCCAGAGAGTCGATCCCACTGTGCAATGACGGTAGGGATGACTGACAAAAGTTTCCCAGAGTGGCTTTAGAAAACGCCCAGAACATGCGCGTGCCAGTCGGGTACTTTGCCAGCTGATCCCCAATTTTGTCAACATGCTTGAATTTTCCTCTAGCAATTTTTATTTAATAATATATTTTATTTATTTATTTGATATACTATATATAAATATATATTTCGGAGACGGACATGAGTACGGACGCTAAACAAGACGCAGCACGTGGTCCAAGCGGTGGTAGCACCGTTATGATTACGTCACCACGTGGATATTTCGTGCTGCGACGGAACCTGCATTGTGGTGTGGTGCTAAAGAACGGCCTGGTCTTCAAGTCACACTGAAGACTAGTACTACTCCACTAGGAACTGTCATACGTTTCGATTATCGAAGACTAGTGTAAATATTGAAGATTTCGTTTTACATTTCATTTTCTCGTTTATCAACGAGTCACACGTGATTTCTGATGTCTATAAGACGTACGTACGACGTCAGAAAACGATGTTCATCCAGTTTATGTAATAATAATAACATAAGAAAATGTATATAATAATTCGTTGTTTTATTTCGATTTGTAAGCGTGTTTTAATTTACATCTAACGATCTATTACTCTCGGGTTCTAAGCTTTGTTAGGTCCTGCTGCATTGTAATAAATGATCTGTTAGACTGAAATGTACTATTTTATATTCTTAGCACATATTTTACCTGCACGTGATCCAGTTGCTTGTGTGAGGTTTGAGTACAATTGCATTAATTAATAATATCCCACTCTTTGTGACAGTGATTTAGTTCTATAATAGTATTTTTACTTGTTATATGGGCGTTGATTTGTGTTTTTAAAATTATAAAGAGCTAATATACATATATGTAAGGGGATATTTTAGGAATAAAATCGGCAGATCAGCGTCAATGAAGTTTCAGCTAACTAAGCCAATTGGCTGGAATCTTTGAGTGAAAAGTGAATTTTCAACTCAGTCGGAGCATCAGAAAGTCTAATAAGTCAGATAAATTGCATTAACTCTTTCGAGATTCAATCTGGCGAAATTTAATTTGGGACCCGACGAAGCCGCGGAATAATGCCGCAATTAATATCAAATCCGAAATTGAGTTAAGCGTAACCAACGCTTTTACTTTTAGAAATGTACGCATTTTGTCACTAGCTTGTGTGTGTGTGTGGGTGCGTGCGTGCGTGTGTGTGTGTGCGCCATCATGTGATACGTTTTCTCATTAATGCAAAATTAATACTTTAACTGAATTCTCGCTCCTAAAGTCGTCTGCCAAAAAGTCAATCAGGATATACAAAAATATAAATATGGAAATACAAAAATATCAATACTTAATTATTATTTTTTTCTTTGTAAAATTATAATATTCTACTTGTCAATTAAAATAAAAATGAAATTAGGAATAGAATAATATTTTTTAAGTTAATTCTGTTCAATCATTTTGTTATTAAAATAGTAAATTAAAAAAAATTGTAAAACATGAAAAAAAATACCACTACATTAAACTACTCATATGTTCTTATAATTTTAAATATGTAACGAATTACTTTTAAATAAACTTTTTTGTGATATATTTAAGAAATAAGGATACAATGAAATATTTATCTGTGATATATTTAAGAAATAAGGATACAATGAAATATTTACAATACATATTAGAGATGTTCGTTAGTCAATACATACATACATACATACATACATACATACATACATACATACATACATACATACATACACAAGACATTGAATGACAGCAACGGAATGGCGGCTTAAAAAAACACTAAATGTTAAAAATATCCCTAGAAAATGTCATTTCAATAGTCAATTTAAGTCGAGTTTCCGATAATCGCTGCATTTAGTCATGAGACACGTCAATTTATTCACTTCATAATGTGTTATGAACTACCCGTGTGTTAAAAGATAACAAAGTTATTCATAATTTGATCTCAAGGTCGAATTAAAAAGTACTATGATAATAGATCTTTAAGACTTTTTTTATATATACTGTACTCATTGGCAAAGATCTGTTATCTATTTACTTTTAAGCTTTTATGAAAATTTATGATCAATTTTGAAAGTTTTTAAATACCATTATCCTTTCACTATAGCAACTAACGTTTCGAAATTCCTGCACATCTTAAATTACAGGGAAGTAGGCTGCTTTAATACCACACAATCAGTGTTTATATTTATTGTATCTTCGCAATAGTCTTGTTATGCTTATATAGGGACAAGGAAAGCGATCTGAAAAGGCTTACATAGCTATTGCTCTTCAATCATAAAATTCCGGACGTGGTCAACGTGACGCTTCCGAAGCCGTGAAGATAATCTATCAAGGCGAAGGTCTTTTGTTTAGGGAATAAACGTAAACTTATGGCCGGGACAAAAAAGTTATAATTATGGCATTCTTTTCTAATCTTTATACAACAAATGAAGTTTTGAATAGGGTAAGGTGCTGTAGTTTTGGACGGTCTTATCTATGGACACTATCAATAACTCGAAAACTAAGTATCAAAAGCTCTCGACTTCGACGCATCCTCAAAGTATGTGCACTTTGGGAGCACTGACGTCTCGCCATTTTGCTTAAATAAAATTTCTATTGTATAGTCTATTAATTATAGTATATAATCTATTAATTAATGTTTTCTTTCTTCTATAACATATCTGGACTGTGTTGTTTTATATCTCGATGCATGCTAGAATTCATATTCTTTAATTCCTTCCTATTTTATTTTGCTACGAGACTTGTGGTGCCATCTATGGGCGTTTTCTAGCATTTTTGTTGATCGGTCTATGGAAGCGTGTAAGGTGTTGTCGCCTATTGCCAATAGATGGCAGAGCACGGTGTAACTAAATGTTTGGAGATAGTTAATACAGCTACAGCAGTAGGTGGCACTTGTCAGAGTACATTGCATCTATCTCATCTCGCATTGCATTCGTAAATGTGATAAGTAACACACTTGACAATTTTAACTTTTGTGATTTTAAGTTATTTATTCATTAAAAAAATAAATAAAGAAACAAAACGATGGGATAATATTTCTTCGTCGATTTTCGTTCTATTTACACTGATTCCTTTATACATTTTTTTAATGGTTTTTATTTTGAACATAAATGGTTCTAATTTGGTTTCAGATCCAGTATTGTCTTAAAAGCACTTTACTTCTGTTATATAATAATCTCGTTATTTTTTTAAACGTATGTCAATTGTATTTCGTCCGCTTAGTCCGAGGGGTCCTAAAGCGGGCACTCGTTTAGCGCAAGACGTGTATAGGTTGAACTAAAGCATACTTGGCTGAAATGTGTCATCAGACTACAAGATTATAAGGAAATAGATATTCTGGTAGAAGGAGTAGTAGCGGAGTAGAGACAACTAACAATTTTGATAAAATTGCCATATTTGACCATAATTGTCCAGTGTCGTTGGACACCGAATTTACACTTTACAATTATTGATTTGACTTCAGTATAGAGACATAAATTTTAGATTTAGATTTAGATTTCTTTGCTTATATGAACAAGCAAATCTGTAACTTCTCGAAAAAGAAAGAATAAAACAATGAAAATTATTATTAACAGGTTATATTGGTACATTGTCACCACTTAAAGTCATCTAGCCTTACGTAAGTTTTTTGGTATTAATAATTTTAACCACATCCATTTTTGCATTACAAGAATTAAGAGAGATAGAAATAAACATCGTGAGAAAATCAAAGTCTATCGCATCAAATTTTACAAGTAATGTACGGACAGAACCTGCACTTTTATATTGTCTTTGTTCTTACAGTTTTAATTTTAAATGTTTAGAATTTAACGTGAAGCCAAGATACAGTCAGGTCCGTTACTCATTTGTGCCTTAATTTCAACAACGTACGGCATCCTACTTACACTGTATATGAAGTATATGAATTATACGAGTATATACCATATTCAGCTATTGCGTTATAACGGAAATCAAAATGATAACGATTCTTGGTATGTCTGGTACAAAGTCAACGTGGCTTTTGAATTCTTATGTTTAAAATTTTGTGGTCTCTTTTTATATAATCTTCTACAAATTGTGCTAAGAAAAAAAAAAAAGTATTATAACCAAATTTGAAATAAGATTCTTAAATTCGGAATTTAGAAGGTCGCACAGTATTTCGCCTAGAACATGCTAGGTGGACAATATTCATGTTATCATTTCCAGGTAATCTTATTACAAAACGTAAACAACATCCCTAAACTCCAATTCCGAGAATCTGTTGTTTGTCACATGTTTAACTGATGAGTCATAGGGGTCAGAAGGCAGGTAATGAGTTTAATGCAACCTTTCCAATCAATCAGTTGCAATTTAGCGACACTTTCGTGCACGTCTCATAGTGGATTATAGTAATATTGTGAGTGTCTGTGATGGATATTAATACTGAGGGTAAGTCCTATTTTCTAATAAGTATTTATTTAAAACAAAATCTATTGAAATGTATTTTTAGTGTAATTTTAACACACATTACATATTTTAGCGTATATTTTTTCAAAAAAAAAACTTTGACAGAGCTAAATTTACAGACATTCACCTCTATCCGGGCTAATTCTTAGATATATCATAGGAATAACTTTATTCTATATAAAAATACACATATTATTTAGCACACTTGAGTACAACATGTTTTTTTCTTTTTTTTTAGAACACGTTTACTCCATTTCAAGGATAGACTTTTTCGAAGAATGGTTGAAACACACGAAGAATGAAAAAAAATCGAGTGTATATGTCTACCTTTCTTCAAAATTTCACTTTGGTGACATTACTGAAAGTAGCCGAAAAGTAATAAATTTGAAAATATCCAACTTTTCAAATAAGATTGGTACCAAATGGTTGGCTTCAGGAAAGTCGAAGGAGCGTTTTTTAATTAAAAACAAGACGTGGCTGGATGAAGCAGACATACAGTTCACCGCGAGTTCTTCTGCGTCACAACCTTCAACATCGAGTGGGACTGTGACTCCTGCAGGAAGACCTCGCAAAGATTTCGAAGAATCATCGTTTAAGACGAAGAAACGTCGCGTTGTGGATCTCGTAGAATCGCGAAGTGTCAGTGAATTAGTGACTGCTGCCGAAATTGCTGTGCGTTCAACAGGCCAAAGAAAAATTGCCAACGTGATTAGAGACATTAGTGAGAACCCAGATAATATTAAGAAGTCTAAAAATACCAGTTCTGTTATTCCTATTCAGTTAAGTAGTGACGAAGCCTTAGCTTACTATATAGATTCTAAATCAACAACGCATGCATACAAACAAACAAGAAAGTGGTCCATGAAGGCAGGACATAATGTATTTCCGTCATATTTTAGTTTAAGAAAGTCCAAACAGGCCTGTCACCCTGCAGAGGAGCACATTGCTATAACAGAAACTCGTGCTGAAATAAATTTGCAAGCCTTATTAAATAAAACAGTGGAACGTCTAATATTAGCACAGAATGAAGTTATCAGCAGTGTCCTCCCAACAAGTTCATCGTTTACACTTGTTAGTAAATGGGGATGTGATGGAAGTTCTGGGCACAGCACATACAAACAGAGATTTGAAAACACTGAAGATACGGACGAGTTTCTTTTTGTATTATCTTTGGTTCCCCTTAAGTTATATGATGGGTCCAAAATTATTTGGCAAAATCCTCGGCCTTCATCAACAATGTATTGTCGCCCAATCAAATTTATATTTGCTAAAGAAACGAACGACTTCACGTTAGCGGAGACAAACAGATTGTTGTAAGAAGTTAACGATCTTCTTCCAACACTTATCAAATTTGATGATTCTCAAATCTCTGTGAAACACGAACTTTTACTGACAGTGACAGACGGAAAAGTATGCAACGCATTAACAGAAACTCGTTCATCTCAAAAGTGTTTCATCTGTGGCGCCACCCCCAAAACAATGAACGATGATCCCGCGAAGTTCAACAGCAATCAAGAAAATTTTGGCTTTGGTTTATCTACACTTCATGCTTGTATTCGTTGCTTTGAATACCTTTTACATATCAGCTACAAGTTGAATATAAAGAAATGGTAGGCTAGAAGCGACGAAGACAAAGCAGATATCAAAGTTCGTTCCGAAGAAATCAAGTTGAAATTTAAGAACGAGATGGGGCTTATTGTTGATAAACCAAAGCCAGGATTTGGTTCTTCAAATGATGGAAACACAGCCCGTCGCTTTTTTAAGAATGCTGAGATGAGTGCTCACATCACAGGGTTAGATGTTACAATTATCAAACAATTTGATGTTATTTTGAGGACATTGTCTTCTGGATTCGAAATAAACTTAGCGGAATTCAATAAATTTTGTCTCGAAACCAGAAGACATTATCTTAGTCTCTATTCGTGGTACTGTATGCCTGCTACTGTACATAAAATATTAATTCACAGTACAGAGGTCATCAAAGCAGCATTGCTTCCGATTGGGCAGCTTTCCGAAGAGGCTCAGGAAGCACGTAACAAAGATTGCCGCAGATTTAGGGAGTACAACACCCGCAAGTGCTCGCGTGTTGCCACGAATAGAGACTTACTGTCTATGTTAGTTATAACATCTGATCCTTTGATCAATAGCCTTCGAGAGATTCCCCGAAAAAAAACGGAAAAAATATGTACAGAAGTTTTAAAGTTAATTGTAAGTCCTAGCATAGTAGAATCAAGGCCGGAATCGTCATCATATTGTCGCACAATGCCACAAAATGATGAAGATTACACTATAAAAGATTCATCAGAAGACTGATGATGATTATTAGGTTAATTTAGTATATTTAATTTTATTTTTGTTGTTTGTATAATATTTTTGAATATATTTTCTGTTTTTATACCAATTTTTCGTTTTTTATTACAAAAACATGACTACCTATATGTAAAATAGTAAAAGCCTTGTTATATAACATAAAATAATTTTGTCCACCTAGCATGTTCTACACGAAACACTGTGGGTCGTAATGAAAATGGAAAACAGAATAAATTTATCTAAATTGAGAATCGAATACTCGTAATAGGTTAGGATTTTTTTTTTTTTTTTTTTTTTAAAGACCGTAGACATTTGTCCATGCCTTTATTGTGATTTTAAACAATTTTATTACGATTTTAATTGCGATGGTGACTTCGCAGGAAATTGTACACCTGCACAAGTTTTCGAAAGCTATTTTAGAAATTGATAATAATAATAAATAAAGTAAATAGTAGTAGTAGGAAGCTAGGTTATTAAGTTCACTAGCTTTTTCATAGCCTCGGAGGCACGGTGAGAAATTGCCATCTTGAGGTTGTACTCTACAAGAGTTCTATCGGAGGTATCGCCGGCCCGCCTAATGAATCTCACAATGGCGTCTTTGTCGATATCCGTGTAGTACGTAGAACTTCTTGTGTGTCTAGATAAAGCCACCACTGCGTGTGGGACACTTGTCAGGTACGATTTTGGTTTGGATTTCGTTTGGATGAATATTACCGACTCGTATGTTAATCCCTGAGCTTCATTGATGGTGAGGATGCGCGAGTTTTCCCCTTTTCCGTACCCTAGGTTTGTAAGGTCCGCTTTTTCAGTCTGTGTGTGGACCAGGTACAGGGTATTAGGAAAGTCAGCTTCGATGGTAGCACCCGTAAACCTGATTGTTCTCAGAGAGCGAGTCAATGAATGGGCTGAGTATATGCCGTTGTATACCTCGTTTAGAGCATAGCTTACGTCCAGGGGACATCGGTAGCTTCTTAAGAGCTCTTGACTGATAGATGTCACGAGGTATGGGCTATTATATTTCATATGGAACAGATTTAGCCGGTCTATATAAGGAATCTGGTTTGTGTCTCCGATTAGTGTGACTGCTTTGGCCGTTGGTTGGTTGGTTGGTTGGTTGGTTGGTCGTTGTTGCTATCAAGTCACTTTCAAATACGAAGTTGTTTACTACCCAAGTCGATTTTCCACATCCAGGAACGCCGTTGACCTAGTGGAAAATTGGTGCTTCCCAGTCTTCCCAGGGTCTTGCTGAATCCTCTACGGCTGTAGCCATTTGGAGGATGTTATCTTCCAGCGAGACCTCTGTGCAGCGGGCTACTACAAGTATTGAGTCTTCAGCGGGTGTTAAATACTTGGGCGGTCCAGTTACTCCTTTGGGGGTTTCAGCTATTTTAACGAATCCATTTTTAACGCTGTAAGCCGCCATGTGGGGAATTTTAGGTGTTTTACCCCGTACATATTCAGATGTAGTGTTGTTGAAAATGGCGGCTTTTTCTTCCTTGAGTAATACTTTAAGAAGACCTTCGTTTTCAAGTTCGAAGGTCCGCCTGATCTTTTCACAGATCGCAAGGTTAGTTTTGATTGTTTCCCTTATAGATGCTGTGTACTCAAGAAACGCGTTTCGCATATGTTCGTTGGCACCACTGGCGGATGGTAAATCGGGTGCACTTGTTTGTCCCATGTCGGCTCTAGTTCTGTTCTTTTTATGATATTTTTGCTTCGGTTTAAGCATTGTAATCATCTTATTAAATCCTTTCTTAGTTTTTGATTTGTCCTGTGTTGTTTTGTTGGATTGAATTTCGATGGCAATTTTCTCTTGAAGGCGTGCGGCGCTGCTTTGTAGGATCTGGTTGCTTGGTTCGCCCCAGGTGTTTTCGGGGGTCGTAGTCCTATTTGGTGTTTTTCTTATTTTACGGAACTGCACTGTTTCGTGGGATTTAAAGGGAATGCAGGTCAGTTGGTATTTTCACTATTGCTACTTTAAATAAAAACAATTTTCTTTACACGCTACAATTCTTGCTTACATTTAACTTACTCTCTAAACTTTAATTCCTACATCTAAAACTAATCGATCTGCTATGCTACTTACTCTTATTCTACTTAACATTTTTTTTTTTCTTTTTTTCCTATGTCTAACATCTTTTTTATATAGTTTGCCCGCTTAATTTACAATTTCTATTTTTATATATACTTTATTTAAATATTACAATATTTAATAGACATATTTTCTTAGGCTATTCTTATTTTTAACTTTTACAACTATCTATTTTGCAAACTCTATTTTTATTCATCACCTTTCACTATCCAGGAGAAAGTTGATAATCCCTGATTAATTGGACTGATTTTTCAGTAAATTCCGTCCAAATTGCGTTTCGGGTTTTTTAAAATCCTGGATACTTTAAGTTTGCCTTAGCAGTAAGCCACTGATGACCTTGCTATATCATCCCACTTTTTTCTTATGGAACAGGTCTCGCTAAAAGCGTTGTGCGCCGTTTGGTCGAGCTTGGCTTTTTTGCAATTTCTGCACGTGGGCTCGATGCCGGCTGTCTGCCGCAGTGACTGCATAAGTCTGCGGGTTCCGTGCAGAGTCGCTTGCCATGTCCGTATCCCAGACAGCGAGTGCATTGTACTAACGGGGACTGGTCTTCTGCCCGTATACGTTGGAGGTCGATGTGGACATATCCCATCGCCATCACTCTATGCCATACCGTCGGTGAGACGGAGATCACCACATGGCAAGTATGTGGGTTTCTCGTTTTCAAGACACCTCAATTCTGGTTCCTGAGAGCTTTTATTATGTCTTCGTCTGTGTTGACAGACAGTACGCTTCTCTGGATCAGCATTGGGTTTTTATTCTTGGCTTCCTCGACGGTGAGACCCGCTGCTTTTTCTTGGAGGCGCACCTTCACCTTTTCCCTCTCTTCTCTACTGTCAAAACCCATTATGATTTTACTGTCCTTGGCCTTCCGTACCCTTTCCACTCTCACCCATCCTTCCTTGGCATCGATTGCATGCCTCACTTTCTCCAGCACTTCCTCTCCCGTTTCAGTCTCAGTCTTCGACGTGATGACGACAGAGTGGAGCGCTCTGCGAGTCGCTTCCTGAAAACCGGCACCGTTTGTTGTCACATTAGCGTAGGTTCTTGGCTTATCCAGGTATTCTCTGTAGGTTTCGATTTGTGACTTCAGCTCGGCCATCTTGTCGTTGCCTTCTCTCAGCAAGTTAGCATGCTGCTCTGGGTCTTTAGGTCTTTTAGACCCTCGTTTGTCTTGGGCTCTACTAAAAAGGTAGAATTGGTAGGCTTTGGCCCTTCCTCCACCCTTTCAGTTTCCTCCTTGTTCGTGCCCATCTTTTTATTCTTCAGGTCCTTTTCCGCATCCTTAACTAGTTGGAAAAGACGGTCTAGGACTTCAGATACGGCAGTCTTCATTTCGGTTTTAATATTCCGTGAATTGCCAAGATGTAGCTTCCCCCTTGATAGACAGGCCTTCGCCTCTGTGATACGGCTCTGGTATTGTGATTTTGGCGGAGTTAGTGTCTCTGTCGGTATCCTGCGTGTGGTATTGGTTCTCGCATTTTGCAGATGCGAGGCGTCGTTCTTCTGGGACAATAGATTTACTGGTCCTGCCAGCGTCGTCTGGCTTGTCGAATGGGGAGAGGGAGTTGTACTAGCCGCTTCCCATTCCCCAATGCTTCGTCTAACGCTCGGGACTACTGTCTTTTGGGGGGACTTTGCCTTGTCTGCGGTTTTGGTAGGGGTCCTTGTGACACCAAACATGTTGGAGGTGTACGTCAATAAATAATATCTTAAACTAAATAGCTCTGCTCAATAAAGCAGTGTACTAAATTGGCACTGCCAATGTCAATTATTATCGTTGGGTATGTAAAGGTACCCGTCAATAGTGAATTCACAGTCAAGGTCGATATAACGTAATATCAGTAATACGTTAAAAATAGTATATTCACTTTGGTAGAGTCGAATAAAAACAATAAAAAAAAATTGAACCCTATGTAGAGTCGTCAGTAGGCTAGATTTGTAGGTCTTGCTGCGCTCTAGCTAGTAGTAGAAACCGCGTCCTCGTACGACCTCTGATTCCGGAGATATTCGCGTTTTAAGTTTTCTAATATGGCGGCCAATATGGCGGAAAAAAGATGGGAATTGCGATATCTCCGGTTACGACAGGCCGATAAGGGCGTGCGTGGGCTCGCTGAGCTTGCCCCGTTCTACTCTACACAATTCTATAATGGGCTCTATTGGCAGAGTCGCGAAAAAAAAAAAAATAAGTCTTGGAAACTGCAGGTCCTGTTGATCATATAGTGAAGAACACAGCAGAGAAAACCCCAGGCTCGTATCTTGGTTGGTTACAAAGTTATTAATATTTAAATTTTTCCAAGATGGCGGCCGAGATGTAAACTGATTTTATAAACTCCGTACCCTATGTGCTAAACTCCCCGTGTTTGGGCTCTATTGAAAAGTCTTGATGAGACCAACAACACTATGCTATTACTTAATTACTAATTCCACCCCCCGATTTAATATTACAAAATAACAGGGTTTAAAAGCAAAAAATTAAATTAAAAAATATATAGGCAAGTATGAAAAATATGAAAAAATTTATAATGACTAAACTAATTATTTCCTAAATTTGTAGACTAAAATGAAAATTCTAGCCTAAGGGTTTAAGACACCACGTGTCAACCCCTAAATTTCAAAAATTCGTATCTCAGTAGTTTTTAGCGCAAAAAATCTAAAATTTTGCTTAATTATAGAAATAAACGGGGTCTATAAAAAGAATTAATAAAATAATATGGTCTTGGAAATACAATTTTTTTTTTAATTATGACGAAATTTGAAAACTTAATAACTAAAAAAAACTACTAAATATTTTTTCAGTCTTCAAACGGTTGTTTGCTAAGCTCGTCGCGGTGCGTTAGGATCCGTCTTCCAAACCAGTGGCACGCCTCCAGAAGTCGGACCTCGGGGCCACGTGCGACTTGTTTTTTTGGCCTTTTCTCAGCCCTCGTGGGCGGAAAAAATCCAATCTAATGCTCAAATGGTAGAGCACCTTGGTGAGTATCAGAATGCACAATAAAAAGTATAGGTCACCGCTTTAGTTTTCACAGCGTAATTTTTTGAAGTTTTTAAAGTTTTGATTTTTACAGTTTTTACCTCAAAAGTAGTTCCAAAAGTAGTCCAATTTTTATACACTTAACACCACTGGATAGAGCGTATTTTTACGCAACTTTTGATATCATACACTGTAATGCACGGTAACTTTACACCACTTTTCTGAATTTTCAAAGATAATTTTCTTCAACTTAGGTGACGGAGCGGACTTGTAAACGTGTTGTCGCGACTGCGGGGAATGCGGAACTGTGGGTTAGGTTAGATTAGGTTAGGTTAGGTTAGGTTAGGTTCAGAGGGTCTTAGCGGTGAGAATGATCAGGGGGTACCGTACAGTGTCGTACACTGCGGCCACACTTCTGGCGAGCGATCCGCCTTGGGAGCTGCAGGCGGAGGTGCTCGCCGGGGTGCATTGGCACCGGGCGGAAGCCAGGACCGCGGGGGTAAGGTTCGAGGCAGCTCGAATCAGGGCTTCAGCTCACCGAGCCCTGATTCGACGGTGGACGAGGGACTTAGAGTCCCCTGCCGCCGGTCTGACGACAGTGGGAGCAGTTCGCCCCCATTTGGATCGTTGGATCAACCGGCGACACGGGACTCTGACGTTCCGTCTTGTGCAGGTGCTCACGGGGCACGGGTGCTTCGGTGCGTACCTGCACAAGATTGCAAGAAGGGAGGCGGCCCCGTCCTGCCACCACTGTGACGAGTCCGTCGACACGGCTCGTCACAGCGTGGCGGAGTGCGCAGCCTGGGGTCATCAGCGCGCTGAGCTGGTGGCCGTGGTTGGCGGGGACTTCTCGCTGCCGCGCCTTGTTGGCGCGATGATCGGCAGTGAGAGGTGTTGGGCCGCTATGGCCTCCTTCTGCGAGCAAGTCATCGCCGCGAAGGAGGCCGCGGAGCGGGTCAGGGAGCAAGCCTCTCCTTCTGACCCGCTCCGCCGGGGGAGGCTGGGAAGAAGGAGGCGGAAGTACGCCCGCCGCTTCCTCTCCCAGCCGTAGGCCTTGGTGAGAGGGGGGGGGGGTGACCCCTCTCACCTGCCATAGGCCTACGCCGTGAGGGTGTCCTAAGTTGCTCGGGGCACCCTCGCTTGGGGGGTAACCGCCGGGGCGGCACGGTGAGTGCTAACGCGATCCCGTGTCGTCCCATTAAGGCGTTGAGGGCAACCGTTGGTTTTTTAGTGGGTAGCCTTAAAAATGGCGGCGTCTTCTATGCCGCCGGGTAGTCCCACATAACCCTCCGGGCATCACCTTCCTGGTCGGCGGGTATCAAAAAAGGCGGAAAAAAAAAAAAAAAAAAAGGTTAGGTTAGGTTGAGGTTGAGGTTGGAGTCGTTGATGTTGGAGGTTTTCTTGATGCTCAGTGGTTTGGTTTTGGTGTTTTATCTTGCTGTTTACTTCGGTATTTCAAAAGGCCCTTTTCAGGGCCCCGATGGTTTTGTCGGTTTTGCGTTTTTTGGTGTTTTGTTGTATTCTTTGTGGTTTCCTTTTCTTACGTGTGAGTACTTTCTTTTTTGTACTTGTTTTTGTTGCCTTTTTCAAGGCTTTTGTGTGTCCGCTGAGACCTCTGTGGTTCGGGCATCATGTCCGACCACGAGGTCGACGGTTCGCGCAAGCGACCTCTTAGCGGGGTAGTCGAGTTTACCAGTGGCGCGTCGGATAGCGACTCCGAGTTCAGTGTTGCATTTTCCAAATGCAACACTGCTCGTCGTGGACGCGTCACTGCGAGCACTCGGGGGACTGGCCTCTCTCGGGCGAAGGCCGATTTACAGGCCCTTGCCCTCGAAGCCGAGGATGCGGAAATGAAGAAGGCGCTGGCAGCACGGGCTTTTCGTAAGCAGGCGCCTTCCTCCGGCAACGCGACGTGCTCTGAGGAGGAAGCTCTGCAGGGCCCTCGTAGGCCTGACCCCGACTCCCTGGGGGCCCAGGAGCTAAGAGCTGTGGCGGGAAAATGCGCTGCTTCCATCTTGGAAGTCAGCCGTAAGTCCGGCAACCTTAAGCACGATGATCAAGGCCCTTAAGGAAGCCTCGCGGGACTTGCTGGAGGTGGTGGATACCCTCGTCAGCCGTACTGAGGCTGACGAGACCCGCCACCTGAGGGCTGCTAACTCCCGCCTGATCCGCGAGGTGGAGGCCCTAAAGGCGGAAATTAAAGCCCACAGGCGGGAGTTTGTGGAGCTTAAAACGGCGGCAGCGAAATCCTCGGCCGCTGCCGTTCCCGCTGCCGCTCCCGCTGCCATATCCGCGCCCTCTTTGGACGCGGACTGTATGGAGGAGTTGAGGTGCTCCATTGTGTCCTCGGTGGGGGTGATGGTGAACGCCCGGTTCGCCAACATCGAGGAGCGCCTCCTCCCTGAGAGGGTAATGCATCCGCCCTTGGCAGCGGACCGCAGGGCTAGTGCGGCAGCGGTTGCTGAGTCGCGGCAACAGAGGTCTGCAGGCGCGACGGCACGACCGGCGTCGGCTAAAGTGCCGACAACTGCTCCGTCCGCCGCCACCACCGAGACCTGGTCCTCGGTGGTGAAGCGGGGACAGAAAAGGGCCAACAAGCCAGTTGGCCCTGCTCTTGTCGTCCAAGCTTCGGTGGCTCAGCGAGTCGTAACCGCTGGACCACCGAAGCAGGGAAACAATAAGGGGGGGAAGAAGAAGGGCAGCAAGACCGGTCAAACTGGACCGGGCCAAGGGTCCCTCCCCAAGCTGCCGTCCCCTCAGTCACCTGCAGTGGTCATTACACTGCAGCCCGAGGCGGCAGCCAAGGGGGTGACCTATGCCCAGCTCCTCGAGCGCGCCTCCGAGAAGGTAGATCTCGGAGAGTTAGGGCTCGAGGACGGGCTTAAGATCCGGAGGTCGGCCACCGGGGCCAGGCTTCTGGAGCTGCCAAAGGCGGCTCCAGAAAAAGCCGAAAGATTGGCGGCCAACCTCCGGACGGTTTTAGACGGAGTGGCAGATGTCGTCCGACCCGTGAAGAGGGTGATGGTAAAGGTGGGGGGTCTGGACGACTCTGCCACAGAAGAAAAAGTAGTGGCCGCGATTTGCCGCGTCACCAATTGCCCTAGCGAGTCCCTCCGAGTTGGAGAGATTCGCTGGGGCAACGGGGCTATGGGCGTTGTATTCGCCCGTTGCCCTGTGGACGCGGCAAAGTCGCTTATCGACGCGGGGAGACTTCTGGTGGGCTGGAGCTCTGCCAGGGTGGAGCTCCTCTAGGAGCGCCCAATGAGATGCTTCCGGTGCCAGGAACCGGGGCATACACGGGCGCTCTGCCCATCAGAAGTGGATAGAAGTGAGGTCTGTTTCCGGTGCGGCTTGTCAGGGCATAACCGTGACAGCTGCACCGGTGTTCTTCGGTGTGCCGTCTGCGCAGACTTAGGTCTCCAGGCGGGTCACGAACTGGGGAGCCGAGCGTGCAAAGCTCCCCGGAAGAAAGGCAAGGCAGCTGGTCCCTCCCCAGCTGCCCCAAGAGGTGCGCGTCAGCAGACGCCTGTGGAAGCCATGTCGTCATGAATAGACAACGACATGGCTTAATTCCAACTGGGCGGGGGACACTAGCGGTTCCGTGGCTGTGGTTGCGGGTTCTGGTCCCGGTCCTCCTTTCTCCACCTTGGAGACTGGCCCGGGTTTGGTCGTGGCGCGGTGGGGGGAGTACGTCGTCATCGGCGCGTACTTCTCCCCCAATCGTCGACTGGCGGAGTTCGAGACTTTCCTCGAATCCGTCAGTGCGGCGATTGGCAGACAGGCGTCGGGGAAGCTCATCTTCCTCGGCGACCTGAACGCTAAATCCGCGGCCTGGGGGAACCACGCCACGGACGCTAGGGGTAGGGCCGTCCAGGCCTGGTCGCTCCTCTCCGGTCTGTCCCTCCTCAATAGAGGGACCGATGCGACCTGCGTACGACAGCAAGGGAGTTCTGTGGTGGACGTTTCGTTCGCCACCCCAGCTGTCGCTCGCACGGTCGTCGACTGGAGAGTAGAGACGGAGGTGGAGACTCTTTCGGACCATCTCTACGTCCGATTTGAGATCTCCACCTCCCGGTCGGACCAGGTCGGGCCACCGCGGCAGGGGAGTCGCTTTCCTCGTTGGGCAATTAAGCGTTTGGATCGGGAAATGGCCAGGGAGGCAGCCATTGTTCAGAGCTGGGCCTTTCCCGATCCGCCCAACGAGGAAACCGACGTGGAGGTGTCGGCTGGCCGCATGCGCGAAGCCCTATCACGGGTCTGCGATGCGGCCATGCCGAGGGTGGGGTCTAGGCCCCGGCGCAGAGCAGTATACTGGTGGTCGTCCGAAATAGCCGAACTTCGGACGGCCTGTTGCAGGGCTCGGAGGGCCTTCGTCCGGTGTCGCCGTCGTCACGGCTTCGACCCGGATCTGGAGGCCCAGCTGCGGAGTCGTTATCGCGAAGCGAAGTCGACTCTGCGGCTGGCGATTCGGAAGGAGAAGGACCTGGCTCGGGAGGAGATCCTGGCAGGTCTCGATAGGGACCCATGGGGGCGCCCGTATCGGGTGGCGCGGAACAAACTCCGCGCCGCCTGCGCCCCGGTCATGGAGTCCCTTCAGCCGGATTTCCTCGAGCGGCTGGTGGGGGACCTATTCCCGGAATCCACCGGCCACTCGCCTCCCGTGATGGCCCCCCCTTCTTCTAATGGGGGGGTGGGTTCTGTCCCAGACATCACGGAGGCCGAGCTGGAGGTCGCCTTGAATCGTCTCCGAGCCCGCAGCACTGCGCCGGGGCCGGACGGTATTCCGGGGCGAGTTCTATTCCTCGCCCTGGAATACCTGGGGGGCAGGCTTCGGGAACTGTACAACCTTTGTTTGTGCACTGGACAGTTCCCGAAGGCCTGGAAAGAGGGCAGATTGTGCCTGTTGCGGAAGGAGGGTCGTTCTGCCGACTCCCCTTCCGCATACAGGCCAATCGTGCTGCTGGACGAGACGGGCAAACTCTTCAAGAGAATTCTCTCTGCCCGTCTCGTCCAACACCTCGAGGAGGTGGGGCCGGGTCTCTCGGATGCCCAGTTCGGCTTCAGGGCGGGTCGATCGACGATCGACGCCCTGAAGGCTCTGAGAGACCTGACCCAAGAGGCAACTCGCGAGGGGGACGTGGTCCTGGCGGTGTCGCTGGACGTCGCCAATGCCTTCAACAGTCTTCCGTTTGAGACATTGGTTGAGGCACTCCGGTTCCATGGAGTGCCTCCCTATCTTCGGAGACTGTTGGGGGCCTACCTGTAGGACAGAGAGGTCCTGTGGGTTGGCGGCGACCAGCGGATATACCGGCGTAGCGTAGCGGCGGTTCCACAGGGGTCCGTCTTGGGCCCGGTCTTGTGGAACGTCGGGTACGACTGGCTGCTCCGCTGTCCTCTCCTGCCGCGGATGAGGGTGTTGTGTTACGCAGATGACACCCTCGTCACATGCAGGGGAGGGACGTATGCGGAGGCGGCCCGTCTGGCAACAGTCGGCGCTACGCTGGTTCCAGACCGCATAGGGCTGTTGGGATTGGAGGTCTCCGTATCCAAAACGGAGGCCATCCTCTTCCACGGCCCTCGCCGGGGTCCCCCTCGCCGGGCGTCCATCTCGGTTTGTCTCGGATTAGCGGTGAGAATGATCAGGGGGTACCGTACAGTGTCGTACACTGCGGCCACACTTCTGGCGAGCGATCCGCCTTGGGAGCTGCAGGCGGAGGTGCTCGCCGGGGTGCATTGGCACCGGGCGGAAGCCAGGACCGCGGGGGTGAGGTTCGAGGCAGCTCGAATCAGGGCTTCAGCTCACCGAGCACTGATTCGACGGTGGACGAGGGACTTAGAGTCCCCTGCCGCCGGTCTAACGACAGTGGGGGCAGTTCGCCCCCACTTGGATCGTTGGATCAACCGGCGACACGGGACTCTGACGTTCCGTCTTGTGCAGGTGCTCACGGGGCACGGGTGCTTCGGTGCGTACCTGCACAAGATTGCAAGAAGGGAGGCGGCCCCGTCCTGCCACCACTGTGACGAGTCCGTCGACACGGCTCTTCACACCGTGGCGGAGTGCGCAGCCTGGGGTCATCAGCGCGCTGAGCTGGTGGCCGTGGTTGGCGGGGACCTCTCACTGCCGCGCCTTGTTGGCGCGATTATCGGCAGTGAGAGGTGTTGGGCCGCTATGGCCTCCTTCTGCGAGCAAGTCATCGCCGCGAAGGAGGCCGCGGAGCGGGTCAGGGAGCAAGCCTCTCCCTCTGACCCGCTCCGCCGGGGGAGGCTGGGAAGAAGGAGGCGGAAGTACGCCCGCCGCTTCCTCTCCCAGCCGTAGGCCTTGGTGAGAGGGGGGGGTGACCCCTCTCACCTGCCATAGGCCTACGCCGTGAGGGTGTCCTAAGTTGCTCGGGGGGTAACCGCCGGGGCGGCACGGTGAGTGCTAACGTGATCCCGTGTCGTCATATTAAGGCGTTGAGGGCAACCGTTGGTTTTTAGTGGGTAGCCTTAAAAATGGCGGCGTCTTCTATGCCGCCGGGTAGTCCCACATAACCCTCCGGGCATCACCTTCCTGGTCGGCGGGTATCCGTAACGGATTTTTCCAACGCAAAAAAAAAAAAAAAAGGTTAGGTTGGGAACCTCCTACCATGGTGAACGCCCGACTGGCCTCCACAGAGGACCGGCTCCTCCCGGAGACGAGGCTTCGGCCTCCGCTGGCGGCCGACAAGAGGCGGGAGGCGGTGCAGACCACAGAGTCTGTTAAGACCGCCTCCCCACCCTCTGCGGGCCCCAGCGTGTCGGCGCAGAAGAAGTCTACGGGAGCGAAGGCGAAGCCAAAAGCGACTCAGCCGCAGGCAAAGCCGAAGGCTACCGAGCCTCAGGCGAAGCCAAAAGCGGCTCAGCCGCAGGCAAAGTCGAAGGCTACCGAGCCTCAGGCGAAAGCGGCAAAGCCGCCCAAGAAGGGACAGGGAAAGGGCCCTGTTGGACCTTCTGCATCGCGGTCTAAACCGCAGTCGCAGAAGCCAGGGACCGCTCCCAAAAGAAAGCTCCGGGCAGAACGATCCACGGCTGTGGTATTGACTCTGCATCCCGAAGCCGAGGCCAATGGCGTGACTTACGCCAAGGTCTTGGCGGAGGTGAAGCAGAAAGTCAACCTGACCGACCTGGGTATTAAGGACCTAAGGTTTAGGAAGGCGGTCACTGGTGGCCGCATCCTGGAACTGCCCGGAGCGAATACCGGGGGTATGGCGGACTCTCTCGCTAACAAGCTGAGAGAGTCACTGACCGTAGGGCAGGTCAGGGTCTCTAGACCCACGAAGTGCGCAGAAATGCGCATTTCGGGACTGGACGACTCCGTGTCCAGCGTCGACGTGGCTACGGCCGTCGCTAGGGTTGGTGGGTGCGACGTCGACGAAGTCCGGTGCGGGGCTGTCACCGTCGGCGCCGGTGGCCTCGGTGCTGCGTGGGTTCGTTGCCCGGTCGCGGCGGCCAAGAAGGTGTCCGGCGGCAGGCTCCTCGTCGGATGGGTGTCGGCGCAGGTCCGCGTCTTGGACGATCGGCCCCTCAGGTGCTTCCGCTGCCTGGAGATAGGGCACGTCAGGGCCAAGTGCACTGCGGAGGTCGACAGGAGCGATCTCTGCTATCGGTGCGGAAAGCCCGGGCACAAGGCCCAGGAGTGCTCTGCCGAGCCGCACTGCGTCACATGCGCAGCGGCCGGCAGACCGGCCAAGCATCGGGTGGGGACCAAGGAGTGCTTCCCCGCCCCGAAGGGAAGGAAGCCGGGCAAGGCCTGCAGGGGTCCTAGGGCCTCAAAGCAGCCTTCCAGGCCCGTAGAAGATCCCATGGTCATCGAATAAGATGGCCATGCGGATTCTACAGGCGAATATCAACCACTGCGCCAGGGCCCAGGACCTATTGTTCCAAAGCATGGCGGAGTGGTTGGTAAACCTCGTCGTGGTCGCCGAGCCCTACTACGTCCCTTCGGGGGACGACTGGGCCGGCGACAGGGACGGTGTGGTGGCGATCGGGACCCGGACAGCGGCCGGATCCCCGGTCTTCGGAGGAGTGACGAAGGGTCGAGGCTACGTCTCGGCTCTCGTCGGAAACGTGACACTGATCGGGGTCTACTTCTCTCCGAATCGCAGCGTCGCCGACTTCGAACAGTTTCTGGTCGAAGTCGGCGCCCTCGTCGGGAGGAGTGGCCCCGGTCGGGTCCTCGTGGTCGGGGACCTCAATGCCAAATCCATGGCTTGGGGTTGCCCGGCCACGGACGTACGTGGAGAGTTTCTCGAAGACTGGGTAGTCGCGTCCGGTCTTGTCGTCCTGAACCGCGGGTCGGTACATACGTGCGTGCGGCAACAGGGTGGTTCGATCGTCGACATCACGTTCGCCGATCCCACCCTGGCGCGCCGTATCCGAGGCTGGCGGGTGATGGAGGATGTGGAGACGTTGTCGGACCACCGCTACGTGAGGTTCGACGTCTCCGCACTCCCCGCCCCGCCGAGTGCCCCAAGTCGACCCTCGCGCGAGGAGGGCCCGCGATGGGCCCTGAAGCGTCTGGACAGGGAGGTGCTGGCGGAGGCTGCCATGGTACAGGCCTGGGTAGGAGCGCCGGAAGGCGCTGTGAATGTAGAGGCGGAAGCTACGCGTCTGTGCCAGATTATGTCGCACATCTGCGATGCGGCGATGCCCCGAGTACGCTCCGCGACTGCGAGGCGCGGCGTGTACTGGTGGTCTGAGGAGCTATCGCGGCTCCGCGAGACCTGCGTGGCTCTCAGGCGTCAGTACACCAGATGTCGGAGGCGGCGGCGACGTGACCAAGAGCTTGAGAGTCAGCACTATACTCGATATCGGGAGGCAGTGCTGACTTTCGTAGCGGCCATCGCCAAAGCTAAAGACCTGGCCGAAGCGGAGATGGTGGAGTCCCTGGACAGGGACCCGTGGGGGAGGCTGTACAAGATGGTGATGCGAAAGCTTCGACCGTGGGCCCCTCCGCTGACCAAGACTCTCCAGCCGGAGTTGCTGGAGTCCGTAGTCACGGCATTGTTCCCTCGAGGTACCGACCATCGGGTACCTCGTATGGCGCCGGCGACTGAGGAGGTAGAGGAGGAGCGTTGGGACGCAGCACGGGATATCTCCCGGGGTGAGTTGGGGGCTGCAGTGCTTCGGCTTCGGTCGAAGAACACTGCGCCGGGACCCGACGGCATCCCCGGGCGCGCCTGGGCCTTGGCCCTAGGGGATTTAGAGCCTCTAGTGCTGCGCCTCTTTAACGCATGTTTGCAGCAGGGCCGGTTCCCGCGGACGTGGAAGGGTGGGAAACTGGTGCTGTTGCGCAAGGAGGGGCGGCCGGTTGCCGAGCCATCGGCATATCGGCCGATAGTCCTTCTCGACGAGGCGGGTAAGCTCTTTGAGCGGGTTTTATCCGCTCGCCTCGTCAAGCACTTGGGGGAGTCCGGTCGGGATCTCAGCGACCATCAATTTGGCTTCCGCAAGGGCAGGTCCACCCTCGACGCTGTCGGTGGGGTGAGGGCCCTGGCGGAGGCCTCGGTGTCTCGGGGCGGGGTGGTGTTGGCGGTGTCTCTCGACATCTCCAACGCGTTCAACACCCTTCCCTGGGCGACCATTTTGGAGGCGCTGAGGTTCCACGCCGTGCCCGGGTACTTGCGTCGCGTCGTAGCGGATAACCTCTGTGACCGCGCCGTCTGCTACCCGTCTGGCGACGGCTGGATTCGTAGGGAGGTGTCGTGCAGTGTTCCTCAGGGGTCGGTTCTCGGACCTCTCCTGTGGAACATCGGCTACGACTGGGTGCTGCGCGGTGCCAACTTACGGGGTGTCGAAGTAACCTGTTACGCCGACGACACTCTCGTAACGGCACGCGGCGACAGCTACCGGGAGGTCAGTGTTCTGGCAACGGCTGGGGTCGCGCAGGTAGTGGCGCGCATTACAAGGTTGGGGCTGGAGGTTGCATTGCACAAATGCGTCGCCGTGTGTTTTCACTGGCCGCGGAACGCACCTCCTGCCGGGTCGAGTGTGGTGGTCGGAGGAGTTTCCATCGCCGTCGGGCGTTCCTTGGAGTACCTTGGACTCGTCCTCGACAGTCGATGGAGCTTCGACGAGCACTTTCGGCGCCTAGCGCCGAAGCTAGTTAGGGCAGCCGGAGCGATGTGTCGCGTCCTCCCAAATGTCGGGGGACCGAGCCTGAGCTGCCGGCGTCTGTACACCGGGGTGGTAAAGTCCATGGCGCTCTACGGGGCACCAATATGGGCCGATAGCCTCGACTCCCGCAATCGGGCCCTCTTGTGCAGAGCGCAGAGGGTCATGGCTGTCAGGGTGATCCGAGGATATAGGTTATTTAGGTTAGGTTAGGTTTTTTTTTTTTTTTTTTTTTTTTTTTTTTTTTTTTTTTTTTTTTTTTTTTTTTTTCCTACACATATACCTGCGGCGGCAGTGCCGCAGACGTTGGTATTACCACTAGGTTTTATTAGACTCATTCATACCAGTTCTCGCAGATTCTCTTCTCGTACTTTCATTCTGCATACTTTATCTTTCTTTTATCCATCATTCATTCACACTTACGGCTGGGATTGCCGTCTAAGCTTTTTATTTACTTATTTTGTTTATTTTTTATGTAGTAATTTTTTTTTTTTCCAGGGTAAATGACAACACGACACAACACCTGCTTTTCTTATGATTGGACACCTTATACAATACAGTTTACATTACGATACACTTTCAATACACTAATATTTACATTACAAAGTTATACTTATTTTAGGCAAGCTATCCTTACTAAGCTTAGCATTTTTATTCAAGTCTTTTATTTTTTTTATTTATTTATTTTTTTTTTTTTTTGACAATGTTCTTATTTAGTTGTTTACAATTAACCTTATTGCTATATGTTTAGCTAAAATATACTATTATATTTTACTAACATATATATTTCTTACACTACTTATTTCTATTTATTACGCTACTTACAATTTTCTTACAATAATCTAAGAACCTATCTCTATGTTTACTTAACATTATAACATTTATACTTTCTACATCCAATTTAACGTCTAAGCTTAGTTCTAAATCATGTCTGTCCCGTGAGTGTACCGGGCACTCCACTATTACGTGGAGGAGGGTCTCAGCGCTATCTGTCTGGCAGATACACGATGGGCTCTCTTTGCACTTGTAACGGTACAAGTACTCCGAGAACCCACCGTGGCCTGTCAAGATCTGTGTCAGTATACCGGAAGGTCTAATTTTGCGCGCAATTTGGTAAGCGACCAGGGTGTTGGGAAGGAAGACTTTGGTTACGCTCGCTGTTTTGTCGTTAATATACCTATCATTCTATTCCATAATGGAGTTTTTCCTTATGACCCTTTTAACATAGGATGTAGGACCTTTATCGTAACTGTGGCGCTTTTTCGATTTTAATGCAGCTTCCTTCGCCAGGTGGTCCGCGCGCTCATTGCCATCCAGACCAGCATGCGCTTTTATCCAAAACAAAGCTAATGTTTTATTCTGTTGCGATAAAGCTGACATGTTTGCTCTGGCCTGGCCAGCAAGAGGGTGGCGCGAGTCCAAGTTTGTTAGAGTTTGCAGCGCTGATAAAGAGTCGCTGTATATGGCCATTCTAGTTTCCGCTCTTTTTTGCGCTATTTTAGTTGCCTCACAGATGGCCAGGAGCTCAGCCTGGTAGACGGTACAGTAGGACGGCAGACTAAGCTTGACGGCTTTGGTTTCGGCACACCTATTCCATAAGGATAACGATGCCCCAACCTTGCCGTCAATCTTACTGCCGTCAGTGAAGATACAGACTTCAAATCCTCTGTTCTCTTCATAATGTGTTCGGTCTACCAGGAGACTGAACCCCAGGCCTGCCTGTTCGGCCGGGTGCGGTGCGTTGGTGAAGGGAGCCATTAGCTCGACTTCTGCATCGCATAGCTCCGTTAGTGGTTTCCCTTTTTTGGCCTCGTAAAGCGACGCTACCTCCCTAATCCTGATATCCAGGGGGAGAATGCCAGTCAGAGTTAACGCCGAGTGATGCGACACAGTTCTGTACGCCTTGCAGATCTTCTGTAGGAAGCCTCTTTGCACTGCGTCAAGTCTTCTCCTGACGCAGGCTTTCTTAGTGGCGGGCGCCCAGGCGCTGGCCGCATATAGCAGTATTGGCTCAACCGTTGCCACGTAGATAACTCTGAGGATTTCTGGTTGAAGTCCCCAGGTTATCTTTGCAGCTCTGGTCAGGCGTTTATAGATTTCGGCTGCTTTCCTACTCACGTTTTCGACATGAACATTGAATGTTAGCTTTTCATCAATGGTTAGGTTAGGTTAGGTTAGGTTAGGTTAGGTTAGGTTAGGTTAGGTTAGGTTAGGTTAGGTTAGGTTAGGTTAGGTTAGGTTAGGTTGGGGGGCCATGCTGGAAACCTCCTCGTGTGCCCGTCCACTACCAATGTTGTCCGGATTCGTCCGGCGGGATTGGAAGCGGTACGGGCCGGTGCTCCCTGGGGGACGGTTAATGCGGTCTTTCGGGATCGCGTTAGCCGTCTGCTAATGTCCAGCGCGGGGGTCGGCTATGAGGAACATAGCCGACGAAACGCTACCAAGGTGCCTTGGTCTGGTTTTCATGGTCTTCGTGTCCGTGGCGATCAGAACGGAGGTTCTTGGCTAGCGTGGGGAGGCGTTTTCGGCTGCCTCCTTCTGGGGCAGTCGATGGGAGGCCAGACCTTGAGTGATTGCTCCTGGCTGGTCGGGGGGGCCCGGTACCCCTTAGTGAGTGTTTCGGCGCTCGGTCTCGGGGTATTGGGATGCGGGGTCCCGTCTCTCCCTGCAGCGGGCTTGTTCGCGGGTCCGCTGTGGACGGAGTTCAGACCTTCGCAGAGGTGGGTCGAACCTTACGGCCGGTCTCTTGGGGGTGGTGCTTGCGCTGCTCTCGAGGGTTGTAGGTTTGGGGCGTAGTGCTGCTGCCCATGCTTCACTAGTTTTAGGCCCGGTCGTTAGCTTCCGGGCGAGCGGCCATAGGTAGTCTAGTTAGAGGCTTGGCATAGTAGTAGTACTAGTTCGTAGTGGTGCTTAAGCTTGCTTCTAGTGTTGGCCCGGCTGACCCGCAGTGAGCCCTGTTTGGACTATCCAACTTGCTCGAATGCGGAGGCCATAGGTAGTCTAGTTTGTGGCTTTAGTAGTTAGGTAGCTAGACTAGGGTGTCGGTCCCGGTCCTTCTGTCTCCGGCAGAGCTGGCTGTGCGATAGATACCTTTGTCTGGCTAGAGGCGGACCGATCCCGATGCCGGTTGCCGGTGTGGTGTTCATCAACGTGCTCGGTGGCGAATGGATCTGGGAAGCCGTAGCTAGAAGTAGTTAGCGGTAGTTAGAAGTAGCTAGTTCTAGTTTAAGGGGTGTGTTGGCCCGGACCCGATGCCAGTGGCGAATGGTCGAGGGCATGTCCGGATCAGTGGCCGTCGTTAGCGGTGGCCCTGTTGCCGGTCGGTCGGCGAGTCCGGTGGGTACTTAACTGTGCAGCCGGACAGGCATTTTTTGCCACCGTCGAGTCGTAAACTCCTGCAGGTGTGGCGGTCATGTGAAGCAGCCTGCAGGGGAGCGAGGGTCTTGCCTTAATTGGCCGGACCGCGAGGAGTAAACCTCTTTAAAAAATCCTCAATTCTCGGCGTTTTGTTGCGTGACGTCGGGGTGCTCGTAAGAGAGGCTGGGGAGTTCATCAGCCGCTAGCGCACAACCCTGGAATACCACCCGACCTTCCAGGTGTATTAGGGTTACCCGGGCAAGAGGCTCTGCCGGGGCTGACAATTTAGTTCCTCAATACTCGTGGGATTTGTTATGGAAAATCTTAAACACAAAAACGACGTTGAGAGAGAGGAGAGGAGGACGAGGAGGGGAGAGAATAAGGAGAGGCAGGTGACGAGGAGCGTCACGAGTAGGGAGTCTAGTGCGGGGCGGCAGGACGAGGACATGGACTCCGACTGCAGCTTCGCAACTGGACGGTCCCAAAGCCCCGCTACGGGCGGGAAGCTTTGGCGCAAGAGGCGACGCCCGAACCCCGAGTTGGAGCTGTCCGACGACGAGGATTCGGAGCGGTCTGCGTCTGCGTCAAGAGGCCGAGGGCGGCCCCCGACGACGGGGGAGTACGTAGGTTTGGCCGATGCCAAAAGAGCTCTTCTCGCTGCAAAGCGGGAAGAGTTCAAGGCGTTGGTAGAGGAAGAGCTAGAGAAGAGCGTCGCTGTAACTCGCAAGAGGCGGGAACAGCGAGCCGCTGAACTAGCTTCGACCTCGGGGCAGGTATCGGAGTCGGGCGTCGGACCCAGCAATAGGTCCACGGCCCTGAGCAAGCAGCAGGTCGTAGAGGACTTGGCTATTATTGCGAAAATAGCCACAAAGTCCAAAAACCTGAAGGGGACCATAGTCCGCGAGCTTAAGGACGCGGTGGCTTCAATAGCCGAGGCCGTGGAAGTCCTGGGATCGCGGACTCTCACTGAAGAGACGCGGCGGCTGCAGGCGGACAATGCTCGCCTGCAAGCCGAGATGGACACTCTCCGCAAGGAGATGTCCACATTAAGAGGAGACATGGAGAAGGCACGGAAGCAGGGTTGTCCGGCGCCCTCTGCCACCGAATTGACGGAGGCTGCGACCCCTGCAACGCAGCCTCAGACAGCCTCGCTGGAAGAGATCTGTCGGGCGGTCATGTCCCAGGTGGGGACCATGGTGAACGCCCGACTGGCCTCCATAGAGGACCGGCTCCTCCCGGAGACGAGGCTTCGGCCTCCGCTGGCGGCCGACAAGAGGCGGGAGGCGGTGCAGACCACTGAGTCAGCTAAGACCGCCGCCCCACCCTCTGCGGGCCCCAGCGGGTCGGCGCAGAAGAAGCCTAAGGGAGCGAAGGCGAAGCAAAAAGAGGCGCAGCCGCAGGCAAAGCCGAAGGCTATCGAGCCTCAGGCGAAGCCAAAAGCGGCTCAGCCGCAGGCAAAGCCGAAGGCTACCGAGCCTCAGGCGAAAGCGGCAAAGCCGGCCAAGAAGGGACAGGGAAAGGGCCCTGCTGGACCTTCTGCATCGCGGTCGAAACCGCAGTCGCAGAAGCCAGGGACCGCTCCCAAAAGAAAGCTCCGGGCAGAACGATCCACGGCTGTGGTATTGACTCTGCATCCCGAAGCCGAGGCCACTGGCGTCACTTACGCCCAGGTCTTGGCGGAGGCGAAGCAGAAGGTCAACCTGGCCGACCTTGGTATTAAGGACCTAAGGTTCAGGAAGGCGGTCACTGGTGGCCGCATCCTGGAACTGCCCGGAGCGAATACCGGGGGTATGGCGGACTCTCTCGCTAAAAAGCTGAGAGAGTCACTGCCCGAAGGGCAGGTCAGGGTCTCTAGACCCACGAGGTGCGCAGAAATGCGCATTTCGGGACTGGACGACTCCGTGTCCAGCGTTGACGTGGCTACGGCCGTCGCACGGGTTGGTGGGTGCAACGTCGACGAAGTCCGGTGTGGGGCTGTCACCGTCGGCGCCGGTGGCCTCGGTGCTGCGTGGGTTCGTTGCCCGGTCGCAGCGGCCAAGAAGGTGTCCGGCGGCGGCAGGCTCCTCGTCGGTTGGGTGTCGGCGCAGGTCCGCGTCTTGGACGATCGGCCCCTCAGGTGCTTCCGGTGCCTGGAGATGGGGCACGTCAGGACCAAGTGCACTGCGGAGGTCGACAGGAGCGACCTCTGCTATCGGTGCGGAAGGCCCGGGCACAAGGCCCAGGAGTGCTCTGCCGAGCCGCACTGCGTCACATGCGCAGCGGCCGGCAGACCGGCCAAGCATCGGGTGGGGACCAAGGAGTGCGTCCCCGCCCCGAAGGGAAGGAAGCCGGGCAAGGCTGGCAGAGGTCCTAGGGCCTCAAAGCAGCCTTCCAGGCCCGTAGAGGATCCCATGGTCATCGAATAAGATGGCCATGCGGATTCTACAGGCGAATATCAACCACTGCGCCAGGGCTCAGGACCTATTGTTCCAAAGCATGGCGGAGTGGTTGGTGAACGTCGTCGTGATCGCCGAGCCCTACTACGTCCCTTCGGGGGACGACTGGGCCGTCGACAGGGACGGTGTGGTGGCGATCGGGACCCGGACAGCGGCCGGATCCCCGGTCTTCGGAGGAGTGACGAAGGGTCGAGGCTACGTCTCGGCTCTCGTCGGAAACGTGACACTGATCGGGGTCTACTTCTCTCCGAATCGCAGTGTCGCCGACTTCGAACAGTTTCTGGTCGAAGTCGGTGCCCTCGTCGGGAGGAGTGGCCCCGGTCGGGTCCTCGTGGTCGGCGACCTGAATGCCAAATCCATGGCTTGGGGTTGCCCGGCCACGGACGCACGTGGAGAGCTCCTCGAAGACTGGGTAGTCGCGTCCGGTCTTGTCGTCCTGAACCGCGGGTCGGTACATACGTGCGTGCGGCAACAGGGTGGTTCGATCGTTGACATCACGTTCGCCGATCCCACCCTGGCGCGCCGTATCCGAGGCTGGCGGGTGATGGAGGATGTGGAGACGTTGTCGGACCACCGCTACGTGAGGTTCGACGTCTCCGCACTCCCCGCCCCGCCGAGTGCCCCGAGTCGACACTCGCGCGAGGAGGGCCCGCGATGGGCTCTGAAGCGTCTGGACAGGGAGGCGCTGGTGGAGGCTGCCCTGGTCCAGGCCTGGGTAGGAGCGCCGGAAGGCGCTGTGAATGTAGAGGCGGAAGCTGTGCGTCTGGGCCAGACCATGTCGCACATCTGCGATGCGGCGATGCCCCGCGTACGTTCCGCGACTCCGAGGCGCGGCGTTTACTGGTGGTCTGAGGAGCTATCGCGGCTCCGAGAGACCTGCGTGGCTCTCAGGCGCCAGTACACCAGATGTCGGAGGCGGCGGCGACGGGACCAAGAGCTTGAGAGTCAGCACTATACTCGATATCGTGAGGCAGTGCTGGCTTTCGTAGCGGCCATCGCCAAAGCCAAAGACCTGGCCGAAGCGGAGATGGTGGAATCCCTGGACAGGGATCCGTGGGGGAGGCCGTACAAGATGGTGAGGCGAAAGCTTCGACCGTGGGCCCCCCCGCTGACCAAGACTCTCCAGCCGGAGTTGCTGGAGTCCGTAGTCACGGCATTGTTCCCTCGAGGTACCGACCATCGGGTACCTCGTATGGCGCCGGTGACTGAGGCGGTAGAGGATGAGCGTTGGGACGCAGCACGGGATGTCTCCGTAGGTGAGTTGGGGGCTGCAGCGCTTCGGCTTCGGTCGAAGAACACTGCGCCGGGACCCGACGGCATCCCCGGGCGCGCCTGGGCCTTGGCTATAGGGCCTTTAGAGCCTTTAGTGCTGAGCCTCTTCAACGCTTGCTTGCGGCAGGGCCGGTTCCCGCGGACGTGGAAGATTGGGAAACTGGTGTTGTTGCGCAAGGAGGGGCGGCCGGCTGCCGAGCCATCGGCATATCGGCCGATAGTGCTTCTCGACGAGGCGGGTAAGCTCTTTGAGCGGGTCTTATCCGCTCGCCTCGTCAAGCACTTGGGGGAGTCCGGTCGGGATCTCAGCGACCATCAATTTGGCTTCCGGAAGGGCAGATCCACCCTCGATGCTGTCGGTCGGGTGAGGGCCCTGGCAGAGGCCTCGGTGTCTAGGGGCGGGGTGGTGTTGGCGGTGTCTCTCGATATCGCCAACGCGTTCAACACCCTTCCCTGGGCGACCATTTTGGAGGCGCTGAGGTTCCACGCCGTGCCCGGGTACTTGCGTCGCGTCGTAGCGGATTACCTCTGCGACCGCGCCGTCTGCTACCCGTCTGGCGACGGCTGGATTCGTAGGGAGGTGTCGTGCGGTGTTCCTCAGGGGTCGGTTCTCGGACCTCTTCTGTGGAACATCGGCTACGACTGGGTGCTGCGCGGTGCCAACTTACGGGGTGTCGAAGTAACCTGTTACGCCGACGACACTCTCGTAACGGCACGCGGCGACAGCTACCGGGAGGCCAGTGTTCTGGCAACGGCTGGGGTCGCGCAAGTAGTGGCGCGCATTAGAAGGTTGGGGCTGGAGGTTGCATTGCACAAATCCGTCGCTGTGTGTTTTCACGGGCCGCGGAACGCACCTCCTGCCGGGTCGAGTGTGGTGGTCGGAGGAGTTTCCATCGCCGTCGGGCGTTCCTTGGAGTACCTTGGACTCGTCCTCGACAGTCGATGGAGCTTCGACGAGCACTTTCGGCGCCTAGCGCCGAAGCTAGTTAGGGCAGCCGGAGCGATGTGTCGCGTCCTCCCAAATGTCGGGGGACCGAGCATGAGCTGCCGGCGTCTGTACACCGGGGTGGTAAGGTCCATGGCGCTCTACGGGGCACCAATATGGGCCGATAGTCTCGACTCCCGCAACCGGGCCCTCTTGTGCAGAGCGCAAAGGGTCATGGCTGTCAGGGTGATCCGAGGGTATCGCACCATCTCGTGCGAGGCGGCCTGCGCTCTGGCCGGGACCCCACCGTGGGACCTGGACGCTTTGACGCTGGCGGAGGCGTATCGACGGAGGAGGGATGCCCGTCGTCGGGGGGAACATCCTCCGTCTGGGGAGGAGGGTGGGGAGTCGGATTGGAGGCGCAGGGCGCAGGAAGAGCTCCTTGTCACATGGCGAGAGAGGCTCAGGATGCCCGGCGCTGGCATATCGACGACCCTGGCGATCGGTCCCATCCTTTCGGATTGGGTCGGTCGTAGGCACGGGGTGATGACTTTCCACTTGACGCAGATCCTTTCGGGGCACGGATGCTTCGGGAGGTATCTGTTTAGGGTGGCGGGTCGTGAGCCCACGATGATGTGCCACGAGTGCGGCTGCGCCGAGGATACGGCGCAGCACACGCTGGCTTCGTGCCCGCATTGGGCGGAGCCGCGTGCTACACTCGTGGCTTCCATCGGGTCGGACCTCTCGCTCCCGGCCGTGGTCAAGGCCATGGTCTCGAGCGAAGAGGCGTGGGGTGCGGTGCGTTCCTTCTGCGAGGTCGTGATGTCGCAGAAGGAGGCGACGGAGAGGCTCAGGGAGGAGGACGGAGCCGCTCCACCGATGCGCCGGAGGAGGGTGGGGCGCAGGCGTGTCGCTCACGAGCGCCGTCTGCCGCCGTAGCCCCCGGTACGGGTGGTGGACTGCGAAGTCCGCCACTCGCCACGGTCCCATCTCGGGGCCGGGGCTCTAGTGGGTATGAGTCGGATCGGACTTCCTAGATTCTGAGCTCGGCGGCTTGCCGTCTGCTCGGAGATAAAGGTCGTCCAAAACGATCTGGCTCGGTCGGCTTGGGTGGGGAGCAGGGGAGCTCCTCGCCAGAAAACAAGCCGACCATCGGAGTGGGGCGCATCCCGGTCAACAGTTTGCGCCGCTCCATTTGGGGGGGTGGTGGCCGCCTACTTGGCGCTGCCTGCCGTTGGAGCAACGCGGACGTATGCTTCGGCGTTCCCGTGGCGCTCCTCCATACGGCGATGTGTTGACCGTCTGGTTTAGTGGGTAGGAGTCCCACATACCCACCGCCTTCCTCTCCCCTGGAATGCGGTGAAACCCATGAGGGTTCCAGACGAAAAAAAAAAAAAAAAAAAAAAAGGTTAGGTTAGGTTAGGTTAGGTTAGGTTGGAGTCGAGTGCTGGAGTTCGTACAGAGCGGACGTGTCGAGACTAATTATTATAATTAATTAATTCGTGGTTTTTGATGCTTAGTGGTTTTGTTTCGTTGTTTTGTTGTGTTGTTCCCTTCGGTGTTTCAAAAGGCCCTTTTCAGGGCCCCGTTGGTTGTTTCTATTTCGTTTCGTTTCTTTCTTTTTTTTTTTTTTTTTTTTTTTTTTTTTTTTTTTTTTCTTTCTTTTTTTTTTTGTGGTTTTCTCTTCTTTCGTGTGTGTATTTTCTTTTCGTGTTTTTGCAGTCTTTTTGTAGGGTTGGTGTGTTTTCGCTGAGACCTCTGTGGCTCGGACATCATGTCCGACCACGAGGTTACAGGCACGCGCAAGCGCCCCCTTAGCGGGGTCGTAGATTCTCCCAGCGACGCGACCGACAGCGATTTTGAGCTGGGTGTTACAGGTAAGTGTAACACCGCTCGTCGTGGTCGTTCCGCTGCGAGCATACGTGGGACAGGACTTGCTCGGGCGAAGGGTGACTTACGGGCCCTTGCCCTCGAAGCGGAAGACGAGGAGTTTGAGAGGGCACTAGGTTCGCGGGCTTTCGGTAAGACTGCTTCATCTTCCGAAACTCTAGTATGTTCGGAGGAGGAAACTTCTCGGGGTGTTGCTCCGAGGCCTGACCCAGAGGTGTTGGGTCCCGAGGAGCTTCGAGCTCTAGCAGGTAAATGTGCCGCGTCCATTTTGGAGGTTAGCCGGAAGTCGGGCAACCTCAAGGGGACGATGGTGAAGGCTCTCAAGGAGGCATCCAGGGACCTCCTTGAGGTTGTCGACACCCTCCTGAGCCGCACCGAGGCAGACGAGACGCGCCGGTTGAGGGCCGCTAATGCGCGCCTCATGAAGGAGGTTGAGGGCCTTAAAGCAGAGGTTAAGGCCCACCGCCGCGAGTTTGTGGAGCTGAAGTCGGCAGCGGCTAAGGCCGCCCCTGAAGCTCCCACCCGCGACGCGGATTTAATGGAGGAAATGAGGCGCTCCATCGTATCCTCTGTTGGCAATATGGTAAATGCCAGATTTGCCAACATCGAGGAGCGCCTCCTTCCCGAGAGGGTGATGCGCCCGCCGCTGGCGGCAGATCGCAGGGCGAGTGTGGCAGCCCCTATTGCCCCTCGCCAACCGGGTGCGGCGAGACCTGCTGGGGGTTCGGTGTCGGCTGGAACGCTGGCAGTTTTAACGCCGGCGCCTGCTCCCGTCACCACCGAGGCTTGGTCCTCTGTGGTGCGGCGGGGTACTAAGAGGGGCCCCAGGACTGTGTTCCCAGCTTCGGTGGCCCAGTCATCCGCGGCCCCAAGGACGGTCCAGCCGACACCGGTTGGCCTCCAGACGAGGAAGGCTAGAAAGGGAGGGCGAGGAAAGGGCGGTAAGGCCAGCCAGCCCTTGCAGGGCCAAAAGCCCCCTCCGAAGCTGCCGTCCTCTCGGTCGCCGGCGGTAATTATCACGCTGCAGACCGAAGCTGCAGCTAAGGGGGTGACCTACGCCCAGGTCCTCGAGCGCGCCGCCGAGAAAATAGATCTCGGCGAGATTGGGCTCGAGGCTGGGCTTAAAATTCGTAGGTCTGCCACGGGGGCCAGACTTCTGGAGTTGCCCAAGGCAGCTCCAGAAAAAGCCGAAAAACTGGCCCGCTCCCTCCGCTCGGTGCTGGACGGGGTGGCGGACGTCGTCCAGCCCGTCAAACGGGTTAGTGTAAGAGTTGGGGGCCTGGACGATTCCGCCACCTCCGAAAAAGTGAAGGTGGCGATTTGCCGTGCTGCAAACTGCCCCAGCGAATCAGTCCTTGTGGGCGAGATTCGCTGGGGCTACGGGGCCACGGGCTCCGTTGTTGCCCGTTGCCCTGTCGACGTCGCAAAGACTGTTTTGGGTGCGGGCAGACTCCTGGTGGGATGGAGCTCGGCCAGGGTCGAGCTCCTAGAGGAGCGTCCGATGAGGTGCTACCGGTGCCAAGAACCGGGGCACACTCGGGCGCTCTGCCCATCGGGAGTCGACAGGAGCGACGTCTGCTTCCGGTGCGGCTTGTCGGGGCATACCCGCGACAGCTGCACCGGAGTCCTTCGGTGCGCCGTCTGTGCAGACCTCGGTCTCCAGGCGGGGCACGAACTGGGGAGCCGAGCCTGCAAGGCTCCCCGTAAAAGAGGAAATGCAGCTGGTTCCTCCCCAGCTGCCCCAAGCAGAGGGCGCCTACAGGCGCCAGTTGAAGCCATGTCGTCATGAATAGACGACGACATGGCTTCCTACAGGCGAATCTGAACCACTCCGCCAGGGCCCAGGATTTGTTCATCCAGGCAATGGCGGAGTGGGATATCAGTATAGCGGTGGCCTGTGAGCCCTACTATGTCCCCCCTAATTCCAACTGGGCGGGGGACACTAGCGGTTCCGTGGCTGTGGTTGCGGGTTCTGGTCCCGGTCCCCCTTTCTCCACCTTGGAGACTGGCCCGGGTTTGGTCGTGGCGCGGTGGGGGGAGTACGTCGTCAGTCGTCATCGGCGCGTACTTCTCCCCCAATCGTCGACTGGCGGAGTTCGAGACTTTCCTCGACTCCGTCAGTGCGGCGATTGGCAGACAGGCGTCGGGGAAGCTCATCTTCCTCGGCGACCTGAACGCCAAATCCGCGGCCTGGGGGAACCACGCCACGGACGCTAGGGGTAGGGCCGTCCAGGCCTGGTCGCTCCTCTCCGGTCTGTCCCTCCTCAATAGAGGGACCGATGCGACCTGCGTGCGGCAGCAAGGGAGCTCCGTGGTGGACGTTTCGTTCGCCACCCCAGCTGTCGCTCGCACGGTCGTCGACTGGAGAGTAGAGACGGAGGTGGAGACTCTTTCGGACCATCTCTACGTCCGATTTGAGATTTCCACCTCCCGGCCGGACCAGGCCGGGCCACCGCGGGGGGGTAGTCGCTTTCCTCGTTGGGCAATTAAGCGTTTGGATCGGGAAATGGCCAGGGAGGCAGCCATTGTTCAGAGCTGGGCCTTTCCCGACCCGCCCAACGAGGAAACCGACGTGGAGGTGTCGGCTGGCCGCATGCGCGAGGCCCTATCACGGGTCTGCGATGCGGCCATGCCGAGGGTGGGGTCTAGGCCCCGGCGCAGAGCAGTGTACTGGTGGTCGTCCGAAATAGCCGAACTTCGGACGGCCTGTTGCAGGGCTCGGAGGGCCTTCGTCCGGTGTCGCCGTCGTCACGGCTTCGACCCGGATCTGGAGGCCCAGCTGCGGAGTCGTTATCGCGAAGCGAAGTCGACTCTGCGGCTGGCGATTCGGAAGGCGAAGGACCTGGCTCGGGAGGAGATCCTGGCAGGTCTCGATAGGGACCCATGGGGGCGCCCGTATCGAGTGGCGCGGAACAAACTCCGCGCCGCTTGCGCCCCGGTCATGGAGTCCCTTCAGCCGGATTTCCTCGAGCGGCTGGTGGGGGACCTATTCCCGGAATCCACCGGCCACTCGCCTCCCGTGATGGCCCCCCCTTCTTCTAATGGGGGGGTGGGTTCTATCCCAGACATCACGGAGGCCGAGCTGGAGGTCGCCTTGAGTCGTCTCCGAGCCCGCAGTACTGCGCCGGGGCCGGACGGTATTCCGGGGCGAGTTCTATTCCTCGCCCTGGAATACCTGGGGGGCAGGCTTCGGGAACTGTTCAACCTTTGTTTGCGCACTGGACAGTTCCCGAAGGCCTGGAAAGAGGGCAGATTGTGCCTGTTGCGGAAGGACGGTCGTTCTGCCGACTCCCCTTCCGCATACAGGCCAATCGTGCTGCTGGACGAGACGGGCAAACTCTTCGAGAGAATTCTCTCTGCCCGTCTCGTCCAACACCTCGAGGAGGTGGGGCCGGGTCTCTCGGATGCTCAGTTCGGCTTCAGGGCGGGTCGATCGACGATCGACGCCCTGAGGGCTCTGATAGACCTGACCCAAGAGGCAACTCGCGAGGGGGACGTGGTCCTGGCGGTATCGCTGGACGTCGCCAATGCCTTCAACAGTCTTCCGTTTGAGACATTGGTTGAGGCACTCCGGTTCCATGGAGTGCCTCCCTATCTTCGGAGACTGTTGGGGGGCTACCTGCAGGACAGAGAGGTCCTGTGGGTTGGCGGCGACCAGCGGATATACCGGCGTAGCGTATGCCGCGGGGTTCCACAGGGGTCCGTCTTGGGCCCCGTCTTGTGGAACCTCGGGTACGACTGGCTGCTCCGCTGTCCTCTCCTGCCGCGGATGAGGGTGTTGTGTTACGCAGATGACACCCTCGTCACATGCAGGGGAGGGACGTATGCGGAGGCGGCCCGTCTGGCAACAGTCGGTGCTACGCTGGTTGCGCACCGCATAGGGCTGTTGGGATTGGAGGTCTCCGTGTCCAAAACGGAGGCCATCCTCTTCCACGGCCCTCGCCGGGGTCCCCCTCGCCGGGCGTCCATCTCCGTCCAGGGTCAGGAGGTGGTGGTGAAGGCCCAGTTAAAATATCTGGGTCTCACCCTGGACGGAAGATGGAACTTCGGGGCTCATTTCTCCCTTCTGGCCCCGAAGTTACTGTCCACCGCGGCTGCCTTGGGAAGGCTTCTGCCCAACGTCGGTGGGCCGCAGGCTCCGTGCCGGCGACTCTATGCCGGCATAGTGAGGAGCATGGCGCTGTACGGTGCCCCCATATGGTCGGGGTCCCTCACCGCCGATTCCAAGACCCTCCTGCGAAGGACGCAGAGGGTCTTAGCGGTGAGGATGATCAGGGGGTACCGTACAGTGTCGTACACTGCGGCCACACTCCTGGCGAGCGATCCGCCTTGGGAGCTGCAGGCGGAGGTGCTCGCCGGGGTGTATTGGCACCGGGCGGAAGCCAGGACCACGGGGGTTAGGCCCGAGGTAGCTCGAATCAGGGCTTCAGCTCACCGAGCCCTGATTCGACGGTGGACGAGGGACTTGGAGTCCCCTGCCGCCGGTCTGACAACAGTGGGGGCAGTCCGCCCCCACTTGGATCGTTGGATCAACCGGCGACACGGGACTCTGACGTTCCGTCTTGTGCAGGTGCTCACGGGGCACGGGTGCTTCGGTGCGTACCTGCACAAGATTGCAAGAAGGGAGGCGGCCCCGTCCTGCCACCACTGTGACGAGTCCGTCGACACGGCTCGTCACACCGTGGCGGAGTGCGCAGCCTGGGGTCATCAGCGCGCTGAGCTGGTGGCCGTGGTTGGCGGGGACCTCTCGCTGCCGCGCCTTGTTGGCGCGATGATCGGCAGTGAGAGGTGTTGGGCCGCTATGGCCTCCTTCTGCGAGCAAGTCATCGCCGCGAAGGAGGCCGCGGAGCGGGTCAGGGAGCAAGCCTCTCCCTCTGACCCGCTCCGCCGGGGGAGGCTGGGAAGAAGGAGGCGGGAGTACGCCCGCCGCTTCCTCTCCCAGCCGTAGGCCTTGGTGAGAGGGGGGGGTGACCCCTCTCACCTGCCATAGGCCTACGCCGTGGGGGTGTCCTAAGTTGCTCGGGGCACCCTCGCTCGGGGGGTAACCGCCGGGGCGGCACGGTGAGTGCTAACGCGATCCCGTGTCGTCCCATTAAGGCGTTGAGGGCAACCGTTGGTTTTTTAGTGGGTAGTTTTAAAAATGGCGGCGTCCTCTATGCCGCCGGGTAGTCCCACATAACCCTCCGGCCATCACCTTCCTGGCCGGCGGGTATCCGTAACGGATTTTTCCAACGCAAAAAAAAAAAAAAAAAAAAAAAAAAAAAAAAAAGGTTAGGTTAGGTTAGGTTAGGTTAGGTTAGGTTAGGTTAGGTTAGGTTCCCTTTCCTTCGGCCTCAGCCGTTGGAAAGTGGGTCTGGGCATTTCGGTGGGAGGGCACAGGCCCTCTTTTCCGGGGGACAGCCGCGGGGTCATTCCGGGTACTTCTCTGTTTGCAGAGTTGACCTTGGGGTGGCCTCGTGGTTGCGGGGGTTTTAGGGGCGTTTAGGGCTTGGGGTTCTTCCTTTCGAGTCGCTCTCTAAGGAGCGGTTCGGACGGTTGTTTCCCCTTGCAAAAGATGGTGCCCGGATTAACCTTCGTGGAGCGAGACACCACGGTCTTGCTCGGCGATCGTTAGTCCCGGCTTGGTGGGTCCCCGACTTATGCCTCTTTCTTGCTGGACTCGGTTGACCACCGTGTTCGGCGGTAGAGGCCTGTCGGGTTCGAGGTCGGGCTCCCTTTTTGAGTGGTGGTCTTGCGCGGCGGCGGTCCGTTGGCAGTTTCGGCCCTGTCAGCCAGCCGGGTCGTGCTTGACTCTCCGCTCATGTGGAGTCCGAACGGTGGTCTTCCTTCGGGGAGATCACCGCCGAGGGAGCTGGGCCTGGACGAGGTCCCCGGGCGTCTTGGGGTTGAGCATAGACTCCCCCGGGCGTTTGGGTTCCGGACCGGGCCTGGCTAGAAGAGGGCTTCGGCCTTCTTCTTAAGGTGGGCTTGGGTGGGGGGGGGGGGACCCCCCCGCGATCTATCAAGCCTGCCGACTATGGAGGGGGCCTCTCGTTGCGGGGTGCCCTCTACGTGGTGTCCGTCGGGGCGCCGCGGTTGTATGCGCAAGCGTTCCCGCGGTGTCCCATCATGACGGCGACGGCAACCGTCTGGTTTAGTGAGTAGGAGTCTCACATACCCAACGCCTTCCTCCCCTGGAATGCGGTGGGACCCATGATGGGTTCCAGACGTTAAAAAAAAAAAAAAAAAAAAAAAAAGGTTAGGTTAGGTTAGGTTAGGGGTTTTTTTTTTTTTTTTTTTTTTTTTTTTTTTTTTTTTTTTTTTTTTTTTTTTTTTTTAATCTAGCACCTCCGGCAGCAGTGCCGCAGTCTTTATTATAGCAATTTGACTCTTTCATACCAGTTCTCGCATTTATTCCTCTCGCACTTTTATTCCTCATACTGTATCTTTCTTTTATCCATCACTCATTCTTACTATTCCAGCTGGGGTTAGCCGGTCTCTCCTGGTGATCACCATCGACTTTGTCTTGTGAGGCGCGAATTTGAGCTTATTTGTGCGTCCCCATTTCTGTATTATTTCCAGCACCCTATTTGCTTCCCTTTGTATCTCCAATGTCTCGCGCCCAGAGAACACCAACACGATATCGTCCGCAAAGGCCTGAGAGTATGCCCCGATCCTGTCCATCTCGTTAAGGAGCGGGTCAAGTAGAACATTCCACAGGAATGGCCCCCCCACCGAGCCCTGGACGCATCCTTTGGTGGTTACTCTCTCGACTTGTCTACCCATGTAATTGACTCGTACTTTCCTGTCGCTCATATAGTCCGCCATCATCTGCCACAGATTTGCGGGACAACCCAGCCTGTTGAGTTGGGTTTTTATTGCTGGCCACCACGCGCTGTCAAAAGCACCCTCTATGTCTAACGATATCAATATTACTATCTCTTTATTATTTCTCTTTGCTTTGATGTAGTTCACCAGATCATAGAGGGCATCTTCCGTACAGCGCTGTGGTGTAAATCCGTATTGGCGTGGGTTCAATTTAAATCTAAGGTGCCATCTTAGTCTCCTAATGACCATTTTCTCCAGCACTTTTCCAAAAACGGACAGCAGACCGATCGGTCTATAGGATTTGGCTTCATGGTAATTGCTCTTTCCAGGCTTTCTGAGAATAACCACCTCTGCAGTCTTCCAGGCTTTTGGAAACACCGATAACTCCATGCATTTGTTTAAAATCCCCAAGAATGTGTCCGGTGCCCGCTTGATAACCGCTTGGCAGATGTCCGCGGTCAGCCCATCCATTCCCGGAGCTTTTTTTACGCTGAAAGTATTTGCTGCGTTATGCAGCTCCGCTTCCGTGAATGGTGGGTCGTTCTGGGTGCATGGAGTTATGTTCTCGGCTATTTGCCTGGTCTTTGTGTGCTGTTCCTCATCAGTCTCTGTGGTGTCGCTGGGGAAGAAGATGTGGGCTAAATGGTTGGCAGACTCGTTGTCGCTGAGAGTGCGTCCCAGTGTGACCATAGGAAGGTCGTCGCTCTTCCTATGCGCACCTCTTATGACCCTGTAGATGGAGTCCCACATCGACTCCTGGTCCTGTTGGGAGCAGTACTCCATCCAGCTGTCGGTTTGTGCTTTCCTCGCCGCCGCTTCATATGTTTCCTTTTTAGCCAGATATTCGGCTATCACATACTCCTTCCTCCCAGGCGCCGCATTCCTGATCCTCTTCTTCCTGATCATAGCTTCCCTTTTGAGTTTGGTTAGTTCATTCGTCCACCACGGGATGGGTGGTTTCTCGCGAGATCGCGCTCTGGGCATGGTCAGCTCACAGGTCTCCCTGACAGTTTCAATGTAGGTGTTAACCATCGTCTCTAAACTCTCCCGGCTGTCGACACGATCTACATCTTCTACAGTGACCCCTGCTTCCCTCATCTTGACGTCCAGGTATTCTCCAAAGCGGGTCCAATCCGCCTTCCTTGTATTGAAGATCCTAGTCGTTCTTTTGTTAATCACCAGCTCCGGTTTCTGCTTAATTGTGAATGTAATGGCATTATGGTCGGAGCTGGTCATGCCCGTTTCCACCCTCCACCCATCTACCTTCCCAAGCATGTCCTCTGTGCACAACGTTAAATCCACTATACTGGAGTATTCTCTTCCACCTCGGACTACCAGGAATGTGGGGCTGTCACCCGCGTTGAGCAGCTGCAGGTTGCTGGCGTTAATGTAGCTGCTAAGCTCCGCTCCCCTAGGGTTTTCGCGTATGCTACCCCACCAGGGGCTCCACGCATTAACATCCCCGCCAACAACCATACTCCTTCCCGCAACACTTTGTAGTTTTCGAGAAATGTGGTCTAGGTAGGGGTCTAATAGCTGGTCCTCCTCAAAATAAACCGAGGCTATGTTGAGGGTGTTTTTATCGGTTCTAATACCCACCCACACCACATTCTCAGTCTGCTCGGACGGGTCCCAAGCGATCGACAGCTCTGTATTGTGTATCATTATTGCTGCTTTTACTGGTTTTTGGTGATTCACGGTCTTCTGTATCACCCTTATTCCTGGGTAGGCTGGAACGACACCACTGGCCCCCACATATGGTTCCTGGACTAAGCTTATGTGTGTGCCGTTTATTTTTGCGGCCCTCAGCAGCTCCGCGGTGGCCAGCTTGCTCCTCTGAAGATTTGCCTGAATCACCTTAAGTTCAATTTGGGTGTCCTTAGCAGTATGAAGTAGTCGATCTAGCTATTGCATCCCATCGCTTTCTTACTTGGCAGTCCGAGTCAAAGGCAGAATGGTCCGTCCTGTCCATCTTTGCCGCCTGGCAATTGGCGCATGTCGGTCGATCCCCATTAGCCCATGCCGGGCAATCAGCTCTGAGATGGCCACCGCCGCAGTGGCTGCAGGTGTTAGTTGTCGCCTTACAGTACTTACGGCCGTGGCCATAGCCCAGGCACTTTGTACACTGGACCAGCGGGGAGTGGTCCGTCACGGTGCATCTCTGGAGGTCCACATGAAGTTTGCCTGCTGTTGTTAAAGCAATCCAGACCTTGGGAGATACCTGCAGGACGGCGTGGCACTCGTGGGGATTCCTGGCCCTCCTCCGGAATTTTACCACCGCTCGGTACTCCTCCGGCGGTATGCTCCCCACTTAGTGCGCGTTCTGCCTTTTAATCGACTCCAGTATGTCATCGTCCTTGTTGTAGCTCAACACGTTGCTAACCAGGAGGAGCGGGTCCTTGCTTTGCGCATCCTCTACCTTTAACTTTTTGCTGGCTTTTAACTTGGTTTTTAGTTTATTTACTGTTTCTTTCGAGGAGCAGCTTATCACAACTTTTTGGTTCCTGGCCTTCCTGATCCGCTCAACCGCTACCCCGCTAGCTCGGGCATCAGCGGCACCGCGGACACGCATCAGGACATCCTCGCTTGTATCCTTTTCTTCTGTGGACGATACTATAATTGTGTAGCTCGGTTGAAGCTCTCTGGGGTCCCGCGTCCCAGATCCCACAGCCTCAGCATAGGTTCTCCCCAGGCCAGTCCCCTCAACAATGCTGGCTAGCTTCCTCCCGGTCTCCTGGAGTTGTTTGTTGAGGTCAGACGTCTGCTGTACGTGCTGCTGCTGATTGGAGTTTGCGAGGAGGTCTTTTAACTGCTCGCTGTTACGGTGTAGCAGCTCCTGGTGTTCGTCGAGTCTCTTCAGCAGCACCTCTTGGTCTGGGGAGGTCGCAGCAACCGGAGGGAGGGCCTTTAATCTGGCGTCTGCCTCGTAGGTCAGCCAACGCACCGACTCTGCCTCCTTACGCGTTTTTTCCACTTTATCGAGGATTTCGCAATTTGTTACTTGTTGGGCTTTGATAAATTGGCTCAAGGCATCCGCGTGCCTCGCCTCCGCCTTCGCCAACAACTGTTCCCTTCGTGCTACTATCTTCTCCTTTTCAGTGATGTGCCGGTTTCGGGAGTCCGCCAGCCGCAGGATCATTTGATAGAGCCCGTGCAGCCCGCCGATCACCTCCTCTCGGATGTCCCTGTTTAGGTTCCGGGACTCCTCCAGCCTGGTTTTAGTTCGCTGTAAGAGCTCCCCAGCCAGCCTTGGCATGTCGTGGAGGGCTCCTCCGCCGAAGCTCGACACGTCCGAACGCAGAGTTCCAGCGTTGTCCTCTTCGGCCTCCGATGCCAGGTTGACGCTGGTCTCCAGGCTCGCCTGAGAGGCGGCTCGCACTTGGGCTGTGATTCTCAACAACGCTGACTCCGATCTGGTCTTGTTATGGAGGCCATTCTCAGGTGTTGACGTCATCGTGGCCAAACCGCCCTCACTCTGAGTCTCATTGATAGCGTCCTGATATTCTTCATCAGGACCTCGAAGTGAGACTGTCTCAGCGTCCAAGAGCCTTGCCTCCTCAGATGTTATTGGTGACAAGGCTCTTCGCTGCTCCTCAGTGGGTTTCGGTTTGACCAGTTTTTCCCTTAAAGGTGCCCCTTTTACTGGGACGCAGGGCTTGCGGGGGACCTTCTTGGAGGCTGTTGTGCTCGTCGACATAGTGTGATGCTTTATTCGTGCCTCTACAGCAACGGAGAGTGTGTTGGATTAAGGGCTCTATGTAGAGCTGACAGGGGAAGGCTATTTGGGGGTAATTGACTCTACAGGAGCTGCTAGAATGCAGTTATATCAAGTAAAACTGACTCTACCTTTTGGCTCTACCTAGAGTCACAACAGTAGGTCGCAAGGAAAGAGGACCCAATGGCCTTATAGTTGGAAAAAACCACAGGTCGCTACGACGCTTGGTTCCAAAGTTATCGCCAAAAAAGTTTTCCAGTATGGCTGGATGGAAGGGGGTGTAGTGGTGGGGGTATACTGTCTTGGAACAGCTGCTCCTTGTCCCGAGAGGGACTTAGGTGAAAACCGGAGCCTTCTACGACCACCCGTTACAGAGATAACCGGGAAAGAAGATTTCCAAGATGGCTACCCAAAATGGCCGCCAAAACAAAAACACCTATAACTTCACAACGGATGACCGCAGAGAAGTGGGATTTCTTCCTCGACAGTTATTAGGAGGTTCCCGATTTTCTGAGGTGGCCAAAAGTCAAGTTTACCCTGAGATGTAATTTCGGGTGGATGAGACCGCGCTATGGTAGATACAGGAAACCGCGCGTTTGTACGACCCTTGGAACCCGAGAAATCGGGATTTAAAGAAAACCAAGATGGCGTCCGCGCAAAATTCGGAGCTCTGTATCTCCCGAACTGCTCCTCCTAGAGAGCCGATCTTGGTACCAAATTGTAGGTATTTCCTCTGCCTATCCAGGGAAATCGCCAAATTGGGTTGTCCAGAGACACCCTCTTTTCTCGACAAAATCCTAAAATTAAGAGTAGGTCAGAAATTACGCCGAAAACCCCGCCTCTCTACGTCCAATAGGTGCTGAGATATTAAATTTCGAAAATTTTCAAGATGGCTGCCAAAACGCTGAAATTTCGACAAAAACGCGATTATTTCTCTTCTGGTAGGCGGAATTAGCCCGTGTTTGGGCTCTGAAGATGGGGAATTCGACAAGGATTCCAAATCCAGTGCCAGAAAAATTTTCGGATATTCCGTTTCTGAAATATCGCGGAAAAATGCGAAATTTCGCGGAAAAGTCCGCAGCTCCGCTGTTTTCCAACGGATTTTCAAAAAAAAAACGGGTAAATTAAGGGTAGCTGACAGGCTATTCAATTATAAAATTTACTTTTTGGAAATCCCACGGGAACACGGACCACGTGTTTTTTCCCGGTTGGTTTTTCACTTGGCGCTCGGAAAATACTGGTTGTTATGTGTTGTAATTAAACCCGTTTATGGAGTTTAATAGGCGCTACCTGCCAGTATTTTTCGTTTTCCAGAAGACCAAACGGTTGAATTATTATAACTATTAAAAGAAATTTAATCAATTTTTGATCAATTATATCTCTACAGATAATGAAGATATTTCAAATCTAACAATTTACGTAAACAGTTCTGACAGTGCTCTTTCAAGGTAAAAAGGTGATTCTAAATTTGGAGACAAAAACCTGCCATGTGCTTTTCACTATTTTAATTGTGGTGTCGCGAATTTTGGGAGGAAAATTCTACAAAGTACACCAAAATGTGGGCACCTATAAGGCCGACAAAATACACAATTAAAAAGTATGGCTCACCGCTTTACTTTCAGCAGGATTTCAGGTTGAAGTTAGGAAACAACTTTCCTTAACCTGTGAAATTGCTGGTTTTCCAGCAATTTCTCGAAGACGCCTGATCCGATCTGGATGAAACTTTCACCAAAACGTGGACGATCACAAGACGCACAAACAGATACCAAATTTATCACAATCACAACACTTTTTACCACTAAAACTGAATTTAAACGACGGAGCAATACGGAAATAGGTGTGTTCACGACGCCGGACGGGGGGGAACTGGGTAAGGTTAGGTTAGGTTAGGTTAGGTTAGGTTAGGTTTTTTTTTTTTTTTTTTTTTTTTTTTTTTTTTTTTTTTTTTTTTTTTTATGTTGCAGGTGGGGGAAATCCTCATGGACACCTGGAGAGTTGTTCCAGGTAGTGCCGGACTCTTACCGGCTAAAACCTACCACCTGCTTTCTATGACCCCTGCCGTGGGCAAGGCCGTTATGCAACCATTGAATTGCCTATTTCTCTTTTAATTGAAGACGTTAAGGCGACTAGCGCCTACAATTTTAACTTTAAATTCGTTGTAAGCTGATTTATTAAATCTAGGGACCATAAAACTAAATACATTATAGTTTTTATTATTTTGCAGAAACATCCTATTCTCTCCTGTTTGCCTATATTCGTCTTAGTTTACTTATTGTTTATAATAATTGTCATTTTATTTATATTCTTAATCCTATTTTTATATAACTATTTATATATGCTTATGATATAAAAATGTTATATTTTACTTATTCTACCTTATTTCTATTATTTACTAGTCTTACTATTTCTATGCAATACTCTAAAAATAATTCTCTATGTTTCTTATGCGCTATAATTATTGGCAAATTATTTACATTTATGTTAATATCGAGTTTTTGTTCCAGATCCAGCCTGCTCCGGGAGAAAATTGGGCAGTCCACGAGGAGGTGAGGAACAGTCTCTTCGACGCCGGGCTCGCAGGCGCATGATGGGTTTCCCTTACACTTGAATCGGTGTAAGTATGAGGAGAACCCACCATGCCCCGTCAAGATCTGTGTTGTGTGCTGGGCTATATTTATTTTTCTGACAATGCTGTACGCCTCGGTCGCCTTAGGAAAGAAGAGTTTGGTGGTACCGCCGGTAGTCCCCGATCTGTACCTTCTATCCCACTCGTCGACGGTTTCTGAGCGTATTTCACGCTTGACGAATGAGACAGGGCACAGATCGTAGTCCGGTTTCCTCTTTGACCCCAGGGCTGCTTCCTTCGCTAGGAAGTCTGCTCTCTCATTTCCCTCGAAACCCACATGAGCTTTGATCCAGTAGAGGGAGACGCGCTTGTTCTGGTCTCGGCATCGCCTGAGCGCATCTCTGGATTCTACTGCAAGCGGGTGAGGGGACGTCGGATTTGCCAGGGTCTGGAGAGCCGCCATGGAGTCGCTGAAAATACCGAACGTGGTCTGCTTGCTCTTGAGAACCTCTTTTGTCGCTCTGCAAAGAGCGAGGAGTTCCGCCTGGTAGACGGTGCAGTATGAGGATAAGGTAATCTTGAGGGCCTTGGTTTCGGCGTCACTATTCCACATGGATAGTGCTGCGCCAACCTTGCCCTCAATTTTGCTTCCGTCCGTGTAGATCCGCACATCGAGGTGCCTACAAGCTTCGTACTGCTCTACGTCCACCAGGTCCGTGAACTCCAGCTCCTCCTGCTCTGCCGGATGAGGCGCCTCAATAGCTGGAGCCATCCTCTCTATCTCCCTGTCTCCTAATACCGGATGGTTCGCTCCCTTCTTGGCTTCGTAGAGCGAGGCCGCCTCACGGACTCGGAGGTCGAGAGGGAGTATGCCAGCCAGTATCAGCGCCGAGTTTAGGGAGACCGTGCGGTAAGCCTTGCACAGTTTTTGGGCAAAGCCTCGTTGGACCACGTTCAGTTGTTTTTTGATACCGAGCTTATTTGCTGCCGGTGCCCATGCGCACGCGGCATACAGTATCGTCGGCTCGACTGCGGCCGTATAAATTGTCCTAATGACCTCTGGGTTGAGACCCCAGCTGACCTTCGCCGTTCTGGCGAGGTGTTTGTAAATTGTCAATGCCTTTTTACAGGCATTGGTGACGTGAGTGTTGAAGGTCAGTTTGTGGTCTATTGTTATGCCCAGGATCTTAATGTAGTCGGACATAGCTATCGCAACCCCGCCCATGCTCAGACTTGGTGCATCAAATTTCAGTCTCCGCGTAACTACCATCGCACACGTCTTGTGTGGTGCGAATTTTAACTTAGACTTGACGCCCCAAGCCCGAACACGTTCGAGGGTTGCGTCAGCCTGCAAGGATATTTCGAGCCCCGTTTCCCCGTCAAACACCAACACCACATCATCGGCGAAGGCCTGGCAGTAAATGTTTGACGTCTCGAGCATTTTAAGAAGAGGGTCGAGCAACAGGTTCCATAGGATGGGTCCACCAATGGAACCCTGGACGCATCCCTTAGACGTGGCTCGGGTCACCTCTTCTCCAGCGTATCGGACTGCGACCGATCTGTCTCTGAGGTAGCTGTCCATAACTCGCCTCAAGTTTACGGGACACTTTTCCTCTGCCAGTCGGACTTTTATGGCCGGCCACCACGCACTGTCAAAGGCCCCCTCTATATCTAAGGACACTAAGGTGACTATCTTTTTATGGTCCAGTTTATTGCGGACATGTTTCATTAGAGTATAGAGGGAGTCCTCGGTGCTCCTTTGTGGCATAAATCCGTACTGGTGAGTACTAATTCCCGGCAGGAGGTGAAACTTGAGGCGAGCAACCAACATTTTCTCATAAACCTTGCCCAGGACAGGTAGAAGCCCAATCGGCCTGTAAGATTTAGGCACGGTATAGGTGTCCTTACCCGGCTTCTTCAGGACAATCACGGTCGCATTTTTCCATGACTTTGGGAAGTACTCCAGGGCCAGGCATTTGTTGAGTAGGGCCAAGAAGAAGACTGGGTCGTTGTTGATGACCTGCATACAAATATCCGGGGAAAGGCCGTCCGCTCCTGGGGCTTTTTTCGGATTGAAGGACTTAGCTGCCATTTGTAGTTCGCTGAGAGTAAACATCGGATCGCATGTTTCATCATGACTCCCGGTGTTCACTCTCTCCGCCAGTTGGCGCATACGGCGGTGGTCTTCGTTATCGTCCTCCAATCCGTCCTCCGGATAAAAGGTCTCAGCTAACAGCCTCGCCGAACCCTTACTGTCGAGAACTTTGCCCTCACTTTGCAACGGTATGTCTTCTTCCCTTTGTGCTGTTCTGCTCATAACCCTGTATATTCCTTCCCAAACACTCGCTCGATCCTGTTTCCTGCAGAAATCCTTCCAGCTCTGCGTCTGTGCCTTTTCTGCAGCGGACTCATACTTCGCCTTTTCTTCTAGGTACAGTCGAACCACCATCTCTCTTCGGACCGGCGCTGCGTTCCTGATCCTGCGTCTCCTGGTATTGAGCAGCCTCTTATGTGCGGCGAGTTCATCGGACCACCACGGCATGGTAAGTTTCTGTGTATTGTTTTTGCTAGGTATTGTTTCGGTACAGGTGTCTGTAATGGCTAAGGTGAAGGTGTTTACAATTGCATCTAATTTTTCGGTATTATCAATATTATTTATTTCCGGTATTGTTACATATTTGTTTAGTTTAATCTGGGTTAGTTTCTTATGAAACTTTTCCCAGTTTGCTTTACGGGTGTTAAATTTACGGGTGGTTCTGTAGATGTGTTGTCCTTTTGATTTTTCTAGGTTTATGCCGAAAAGAATTCCGTTGTGGTCCGAGCTTGTGAGGCCTTCTACTACTCGCCAGTTATTTACCACGGTCAGCAGGTCGGCCGAACAGGCCGTGACGTCCACATGGCTAGTGTATCTCGTTCCTCCTCTGATACAGTCGAAGGTGGGTATGGTCCCGGTGTTAAGGATCTGGAGTGTCAATTCCTCGAGTACTCCGCACACTTGCTCCCCCCTCGAGTCTTCACTGGGACTACCCCACCAGGTACTCTTCGCATTTGCGTCGCCTCCTATAAGAAGCCTACTCGGCCCCATCCGTCGCTCTATCTTCCTTATGTGCTCCAAGTATGTGTCTAAGGGTTGGTTGGGCTCAAAGTAGAAGGAAGCCAGGGTGATGGTCCAAGCACTGGTTCGGATCCTCACCACTACGATGTTCTTAGTGGTGAGGTCCGGGCATTGTATGACGTCGAGGTCGGTGTCGAAAACGGCTATCGCAGCCTTTACAGTGCCCTTTTCTGGGTCAGTGTCCTGGTAAATTCGAACCCCCTGGTAGCTTCTCATCCTTTTTTCTCCTCCGACGTAGGGTTCTTGAATTAGCGCGACGGAGAGTTTTCGCTTTTCAGCTTCTAGAAGCAACTCGTTGGTCGCGAGCTTGCTTCTCTGAAGGTTCGCTTGGCCTATTATGTACTGGCGGGTAGTCACAAGGGGGACTTCAGCAGTATGCTACGGAAGCTCGGGCCAGTGCATCCCATCTCCTTCTGACCGGGCATTCACTGCTAAAAGTGTTGTGGGCACTGTTTGCCAAGTTAGCCCGGGTGCAGTTCTTGCACGAAGGCTCTACCCCTGCCAGCATATCTGGACAATCTGCTCTGAGATGCGGGCCGCCGCAGTGACTGCACAGGTCAACGGACTCTTTGCACAGTCGCCGACCGTGCCCATATCCCAGGCAGCGAGTGCACTGTACAAGGGGAGACTGGTCCTCTACCACCACTCTCTGCAAGTCTATGTGGAGCTTCCCCTTGTCAATGGCCCTTCTCCAAAGCGCAGGAGAGACACTAAGGATGATGTGGCCGTTGTGAGGATTTCGAGCCTTTCGCCTGTATTTGACTGCGACCCCGGCGTCCACCTCACCCAGGCCGCGAAAGACGTCCCGATTTTGATTTTTGAGAGCCCGAAGGACGTCCTCATCGGTATGTACCAGCAGGACGTCCTTTAGGATCAAGAGCGGATTTTTATTTTTCACTTCCTCGACGACGAGTCCGCCGGCGGTTGTCAGTCTCTCTCTTAATTTGCTTCTTTCCTCTTTTGAGTTGCACCCTACGACAATTTTCCTATCCCTGGCCTTCCGCACCTTTTCTACTTGTATCCAGCCCTCTTTAGCGTCAACAGCTCTTCTTATTTTCTCCAGGACTTCGTCACCGGTCTCGGTGACGATGGTTGAGGAGACGACCACCGAGTGAAGTGCGGCTGATCCCAAGTCTGGTCGATCAGTCCGGCTTGACGCCGCTATCCTCGCGTAAGTCGCACCCTCAACCGCCGCCCTCTGTCGGTCGACAGCGTCCTTTAAATCGTCCAATTTCTTGTTCTGCTCATTAAGCAGCCTGGTGTGCTCTTCCATTTTAGCCATTATTTGGCTGTCGTCCCTCTGTTTTCTTTCATCGCACACAAGACTCGGGGTTATTGACGTTTCCAATGGCTGGATAGACTTTGCCTTCCCTCTCTCCAGTTCCGACTCTTTCACCAAGTGGTACAAGCGCTCGATAACCTGAGTGACGTCGATCTTGATGTCTGTTTTCAGGTTTCTTGCGGTTCCAAGGGATGTCTTTGCCTTGACGAGGCAGGCTCTGGCTTCCAAGGTGCGGTTTGCATATGTCGCGGCCTTCGGCGGGCTCTTCATTTTGTCGAGCGATATCCTCCTGGTGTCAGTGGACGATCCTGGAACATCCGCCGAAGGTCGACGTGTCTTGGCTTCCTGGGATAGGGGAGGCTTGGCCTTAGTTGGAGCCGTCGGAGCCTTGGTCATGTTTATAGTTTTAAGTGGCGATTTCTGAGCTGCTACTTCCGGTTTTCCGGCTTCCCATTCGCCAATACTACGCCTGACGTTACTTGCTGGCCTGGGGGATGTACTCTGGGTGGTGTTGGCTGGGGACTTGGAATCCGTTTCCCCACTCTTTCTGACAGGGGTCCTATACCCGAACATTCTTTTGGTCGGTATGTCAATGTAAAGGTCAATATATGTAAAAATAAAATATTGTAGGTAATCCTACAGCCGGTCTCGTTTAGGTTCAGGTCTCGTATATTACGTCACAGGATAATAAAACAATCAAAAAACAAAACCATTTAATTTAAATTGGTTAGGTTAGGTTAGGTTAGGTTAGGTTAGGTTAGGTTAGGTTAGGTTAGGTTAGGTTAGGTTAGGTTAGGTTGAGTCGTCCGCCGGCAGCCGCCGCGAGCGCACGCGCGCCCGCGCGCTCCGCTCTCGCGCCCGGGATGCGGTTGTGAACTATATCATTTTTGTTTGTTTTTCGTGTCGCGTGTGTCTGTGTGTGTCTGTGTAGGTGTGTGTTGTGTTTTTAGTTCCAAGGCGGCAAGACGAGGAAGGGGTGCCAGAGAGGGTGCTCGTGTATAGAAAATTTTTGTGCGAGCTATCGTGATGTGTAGTGTATAAAGTTGTTTTGTGGAGCTTCCGGTTGTGTGATGTTCAGTTAGAGCGTGAAGCGAGCTTCTGCGCCGGTTCGCGTGTTTTCGCCAGAGCTCTCGCTGTGCAGCTTTCGCGATTCAGATGTCATTGCTGCGTTTGGTCCTTTGTTACGGCTGTCTGTGTCGAGAGTGTCTTGTTAGTGTTTCAGAAGTGGTGGGTGTATTTGTTTTGGGTGTTCTTACTCAACGCAAACTGTACGACGAAGACTTGGATCGGATTGTATAACCTGGCTAGGGCGACGCCGGAGTTTATGACACCTTAGCAGCGCAGGTGTCTTTCCAGGAATCTTGAGTCTTGTCGGCTTCTTTCATTTCACTGACAATTGTTATCACTATGGGTTCTTTGGACCCGTATGGTACTGGCCTGTACCGGCCGGTACGGTACGGAGTGGTACGCGGAGCAGGTAGTCGGGACATGTGTTCGGTACTGGCCGGTACGGTATGGAGTAGTACGCGGAGCAGGTAGTCGGGACATGTGTCCGGTACTAGCCGGTACGGTATGGAATGGTACGGACAGCGCGGACGGGAGCAGGTAGTCGGGACATGTGCCCGGTACTGGCAGGTACGGTACGGAGTGGTACGAACAGCGTGGGTACATGGGAGCAGGTAGTTGCGACTCATGTCCGGCCCAACTCCACGAAGCGGAATTCAGGTAGTAATTAGTAATTAATTATATAATTTTTACTTAGGGGTGTTTTGTACTTTAGGGGTGTTTTGGCCCAGACCCGATGCCAGTGGCGAATGGTCGAGGGCATGTCCGGATCAGTGGTCGTCGTTAGCGGAGGCCCTGTTGCCGGTCGGTCGGCGAGTCCGGTGGGTACTTAACTGTGCAGTCGGGCAGGCATTTTTTGCCACCGTCGAGTCGTAAACTCCTGCAGGTGTGGCGGTCATGTGAAGCAGCCTGCAGGGGAGCGAGGGTCTTGCCTTAATCGGCCGGACCGCGAGGAGTAAACCTCTATAAAAAATCCTCAATTCTCGGCGTTTCGTTGCGTGACGTCGGGGTGCTCGAAAGAGAGGCTGGGGAGTTCATCAGTCGCTAGCGCACAACCCTGGAATATCACCCGACCTTCCAGGTGTATTAGGGTTACCCGGGCAAGAGGCTCTGCCGGGGTTGACTTTTTATTTCCTCACTACTCGTGGGATTTATTATGGTAAATTCAACAGAAACAAACGACGTTGAGGGAGAGGAGAGGAGGACGAGGAGGGAAGCGAGTAAGGAGAGGCGGATGACGCGGAGCGTCACCAGCAGGGAATCCAGTGCGGGGCGGCAGGACGAGGACATGGACTCCGACTGCAGCTTTGCCACTGGACGATCTCAAAGCCCCGCTACAGGCGGGAAACTTTGGCGGAAAAGAAGACGCCCGAACCCCGAGTTGGCGCAGTCTGAAGAGGATTCGGAGCGGTCTGCGTCTGCGACCAGAGGTCGAGGGCGGCCTCCGACGACGGGGGAGTACGTCGGCTTGGCCGATGCCAAAAGAGCGCTTCTCGCTGTAAAGCGGGAAGAGTTCAAGGCGTTGGTCGAAGAAGACCTTGAGAAAAGCGTCGCTATCACTCGCAAGAGGCGGGAACAGCGAGCCGCCGAACTAGCGTCGGCCTCGGGTGAGAAGGCTGAGTCGGGCGTCGGACCCAGTAATAGGTCCGCGGCCCTGACCAAGCAGCAGGTTGTCGAGGACTTGGCGATCATTGCTAAAATCGCCACAAAGTCCAAAAACCTTAAGGGGACTATAGTCCGCGAATTGAAGGACGCTGTGGCTTCAATAGCCGAGGCCGTGGAAGTCCTGGGATCGCGGACTCTTACAGAAGAGACGCGTCGTCTGCAGGCGGACAATGCTCGCCTGCAAGCCGAAATGGACACTCTCCGCAAGGAGATGTCCACATTAAGAGAAGACATGGAGAGAGCACGGAAGCAGGGCTGTCCGGCGCCCTCTCCCACCGGATTGACGGAGGCTGCATCCCCTGCAACGCAGCCTCAAACAATCTCGCTGGAGGAGATCTGTCGGGCGGTCATGTCCCAGGTGGGGACCATGGTGACCGCTCGACTGGCCTCCATAGAGGACCGGCTCTTGCCGGAGACGAGGCTTCGGCCTCCGCTGGCGGCCGACAAGAGGCGGGAGGCGGTTAAGACCTCAGAGTCTGTTAAGACCGCATCTCAACCCTCTGCGGGCCCCAGCGGGTCGGCGCAGAAGACTCGTTCGGAGCCCGTGAAGAAGGCTAAGGGGATGAAGGCGAAGCCTAAAGAGGGCCAGTCGCAGGCAAAGCTGAGGCCTACCAAGCCTCAGGCGAAGCCAAAAGCGGCAAAACCGCCGAAGAAGGGACAAGGAAAGCCCGCTCCCAAAAGAAAACTCCGGGTAGAACGATCCACGGCTGTGGTATTGACTCTGCTTCCCGAAGCCGAGGCCACTGGCGTCACTTACGCTCAGGTCTTGTCGGAGGCGAAGCAAAAGGTCAACCTGGCCGACCTAGGTATTAAGGACCTAAGGTTTAGAAAGGCGGTCACTGGTGGCCGCATCCTGGAACTGCCCGGAGCGAATACCGGGGGTATGGCGGACTCTCTCGCTAAGAAGCTGAGAGAGTCACTGCCCGAAGGGCAGGTCAGGGTCTCTAGACCCACGAAGTGCGCAGAAATGCGCATTTCGGGACTGGACGACTCCGTGTCCAGCGTCGACGTGGCTACGGCCGTCGCTAGGGTTGGTGGGTGCGACGTCGACGAAGTCCGTTGCGGGGCTGTCACCGTCGGCGCCGGTGGCCTCGGTGCTGCGTGGGTTCGTTGCCCGGTCGCAGCGGCCAAGAAGGTGTCCGGTGGTGGCAGGCTCCTCGTCGGATGGGTGTCGGCGCAGGTCCGCGTCTTGGACGATCGGCCCCTCCGGTGCTTCCGGTGCCTGGAGATGGGGCACGTCAGGGCCAAGTGCACTGCGGAGGTCGACAGGAGCGACCTCTGCTATCGGTGTGGAAAGCCCGGGCACAAGGCCCAGGAGTGCTCTGCCGAGCCGCACTGCGTCACGTGCGCAGCGGCCGGCAGACCGGCCAAGCATCGGGTGGGGACCAAGGAGTGCGTTCCCGCCCCGAAGGGAAGGAAGCCGGGCCAGGCTGGCAGAGGTCCTAGGGCCTCAAAGCAGCCTTCCAGGCCCGTAGAGGATCCCATGGTCATCGAATAAGATGGCCATGCGGATTCTACAGGCGAATATCAACCACTGCGCCAGGGCTCAGGACCTCTTGTTCCAAAGCATGGCGGAGTGGTTGGTAAACGTCGTCGTGATCGCCGAGCCCTACTACGTCCCTTCGGGGGACGACTGGGCCGGCGACAGGGACGGTGTGGTGGCGATCGGGACCCGGACAGCGGCCGGATCCCCGGTCTTCGGAGGAGTGACGAAGGGTCGAGGCTACGTCTCGGCTCTCGTCGGAAACGTGACACTGATCGGGGTCTACTTCTCTCCGAATCGCAGTGTCGCCGACTTCGAACAGTTTCTGGTCGAAGTCGGCGCCCTCGTCGGGAGGAGTGGCCCCGGTCGGGTCCTCGTGGTCGGGGACCTCAATGCCAAATCCATGGCTTGGGGTTGCCCGGCCACGGACGCACGTGGAGAGGTCCTCGAAGACTGGGTAGTCGCGTCCGGTCTTGTCGTCCTGAACCACGGGTCGGTACATACGTGCGTGCGGCAACAGGGCGGTTCGATCGTCGACATCACATTCGCCGATCCCACCCTGGCGCGCCGTATCCGAGGCTGGCGGGTGATGGAGGATGTGGAGACGTTGTCGGACCACCGCTACGTGAGGTTCGACGTCTCCGCACTCCCCGCCCCGCCGAATGCCCCGAGTCGACCCTCGCGCGAGGAGGGCCCGCGATGGGCCCTGAAGCGTCTGGACAGGGAGGCGCTGGTGGAGGCTGCTCTGGTCCAGGCCTGGGTAGGAGCGCCGGAAGGCGCTGTGAATGTAGAGGCAGAAGCTGTGCGTCTGGGCCAGACCATGACGCACATCTGCGATGCGGCGATGCCCCGCGTACGTTCCGCGACTCCGAGGCGCGGCGTTTACTGGTGGTCTGAGGAGCTATCGCGGCTCCGAGAGACCTGCGTGGCTCTCAGGCGCCAGTACACCAGATGTCGGAGGCGGCGGCGACGGGACCAAGAGCTTGAGAGTCAGCACTATACTCGATATTGTGAGGCAGTGCTGGCTTTCGTAGCGGCCATCGCCAAAGCCAAAGACCTGGCCGAAGCGGAGATGGTGGAATCCCTGGACAGGGATCCGTGGGGGAGGCCGTACAAGATGGTGAGGCGAAAGCTTCGACCGTGGGCCCCCCCGCTGACCAAGACTCTCCAGCCGGAGTTGCTGGAGTCCGTAGTCACGGCATTGTTCCCTCGAGGTACCGACCATCGGGTACCTCGTATGGCGCCGGTGACTGAGGCGGTAGAGGATGAGCGTTGGGACGCAGCACGGGATGTCTCCGTAGGTGAGTTGGGGGCTGCAGCGCTTCGGCTTCGGTCGAAGAACACTGCGCCGGGACCCGACGGCATCCCCGGGCGCGCCTGGGCCTTGGCCCTAGGGGATTTGGAGCCTCTAGTGCTGCGCCTCTTCAACGCCTGTTTGCGGCAGGGCCGGTTCCCGCGGACGTGGAAGGGTGGGAAACTGGTGCTGTTGCGCAAGGAGGGGCGGCCGGTTGCCGAGCCATCGGCATATCGACCGATAGTGCTTCTCGACGAGGCGGGTAAGCTCTTTGAGCGGGTTTTATCCGCTCGCCTCGTCAAGCACTTGGGGGAGTCCGGTCGGGATCTCAGCGACCATCAATTTGGCTTCCGCAAGGGCAGGTCCACCCTCGACGCTGTCGGTCGGGTGAGGGCCCTGGCGGAGGCCTCGGTGTCTCGGGGCGGGGTGGTGTTGGCGGTGTCTCTCGATATCGCCAACGCGTTCAACACCCTTCCCTGGGCGACCATTTTGGAGGCGTTGAGGTTCCACGCCGTGCCCGGGTACTTGCGTCGCGTCGTAGCGGATTACCTCTGCGACCGCGCCGTCTGCTACCCGTCTGGCGACGGCTGGATTCGTAGGGAGGTGTCGTGCGGTGTTCCTCAGGGGTCGGTTCTCGGACCTCTCCTGTGGAACATCGGCTACGACTGGGTGCTGCGCGGTGCCAACTTACGGGGTGTCGAAGTAACTTGTTACGCCGACGACACTCTCGTAACGGCACGCGGCGTCAGCTACCGGGAGGCCAGTGTTCTGGCGACGGCTGGGGTGGCGCAGGTAGTGGCGCGCATTAGAAGGTTGGGGCTGGAGGTTGCATTGCACAAATCCGTCGCCGTGTGTTTTCACGGGCCGCGGAACGCACCTCCTGCCGGGTCGAGTGTGGTGGTCGGAGGAGTTTCCATCGCCGTCGGGCGTTCCTTGGAGTACCTTGGACTCGTCCTCGACAGTCGATGGAGCTTCGACGAGCACTTTCGGCGCCTAGCGCCGAAGCTAGTTAGGGCAGCCGGAGCGCTGTGTCGCGTCCTCCCAAATGTCGGGGGACCGAGCCTGAGCTGCCGGCGTCTGTACACCGGGGTGGTAAAGTCCATGGCGCTCTACGGGGCACCAATATGGGCCGATAGCCTCGACTCCCGCAACCGGGCCCTCTTGTGCAGAGCGCAGAGGGTCATGGCTGTCAGGGTGATCCGAGGGTATCGCACCATCTCGTGCGAGGCGGCCTGCGCTTTGGCCGGGACTCCACCGTGGGACCTGGACGCGTTGACGCTGGCGGAGGCGTATCGACGGAGGAGGCACGCCCGTCTTCGGGGGGAGGGTGGGGAGTCTGATTGGAGGCGCAGGGCACAGGAGGAGCTGCTCGTCACATGGCGAGAGAGGCTCAGAAAGCCCGGCGCTGGTAAATCGACTGCCCTGGCGATCGGTCCCATTCTTTCGGACTGGGTCGGTCGAAGGCACGGGGTGATGACCTTCCACCTGACGCAGATCCTTTCGGGGCACGGATGCTTCGGGAGGTATCTGTTTAGGGTGGCGGGTCGTGAGCCCACGATGATGTGCCACGAGTGCGGCTGCGCCGAGGATACGGCGCAGCACACGCTGGCTTCGTGCCCGCACTGGGCGGAGCCACGTGCTACACTCGTGGCTTCCATCGGGTCGGACCTCTCGCTCCCGGCCGTGGTGAAGGCCATGGTCTCGAGCGAAGAGGCGTGGGGTGCGGTGCGTTCCTTCTGCGAGGTCGTGATGTCGCAGAAGGAGGCGGCGGAGAGGCTCAGGGAGGAGGACGGAGCCGCTCTACCGATGCGCCGGAGGAGGGTGGGGCGCAGGCGTGTCGCTCACGAGCGCCGTCTGCCGCCGTAGCCCCCGGTACGGGTGGTGGACTGCGAAGTCCGCCACTCGCCACGGTCCCATCTCGGGGCCGGGGCTCTAGTGGGGTATGAGTCGGATCGGACTTCCTTGATTCCGAGCTCGGCGGCTTGCCGTCGGCTCGGAGATAAAGGTCGTCCAAAACGATCTGGCTCGGTCGGCTTGGGTGGGGAGCAGGGGAGCTCCTCGCCAGAAAACAAGCCGACCATCGGAGTGGGGCGCATCCCGGTCAACAGTTTGCGCCGCTCCATAGGGGGGGTGGTGGCCGCCTACTTGGCGCTGCCTGCCGTTGGAGCAACGCGGATGTATGCTTCGGCGTTCCCGTGGCGCTCCTCTCTATACGGCGATGTGTTGACCGTCTGGTTTAGTGGGTAGGAGTCCCACATACCCACCGCCTTCCGCTCCCCTGGAATGCGGTGGAACTCATGAGAGTTCCAGACGAAAAAAAAAAAAAAAAAAAAAAAGGTTAGGTTTTGGGGGGCCGGGGAGCCATGCTGGAAACCTCCTCGTGTGCCCGTCCGCTACCAGTGTTGTCCGGATTCGTCCGGCGGGATTGGAAGCGGTACGGGCCGGTGCTCCCTGGGGGACGGTTAATGCGGTCTGTCGGGATCGTGTTAGCCGTCTGCTAATGTCCAGCGCGGGGGTCGGCTATGAGGAACATAGCCGACGAAACGCTACCAAGGTGCCTTGGTCTGGTTTTCATGGTCTTCGTGTCCGTGGCGATCAGAACGGAGGTTCTTGGCTAGCGTGGGGAGGTGTTTTCGGCTGCCTCCTTCTGGGGCAGTCGATGGGAGGCCAGACCTTGAGTGATTGCTCCTGGCTGGTCGGGGTGGCCCGGTACCCCTTAGTGAGTGTTTCGGCGCTCGGTTTCGGGGTATTGGGATGCGGGGTCCCGTCTCTCCCTGCATCGGGCTCGTTCGCGGGTCCGCTGTGGACGAAGTTCAGAACTTCGCAGAGGTGGGTCGGCCCTTACGGCCGGTCTCTTGGGGGTGGTGCTTGCGCTGCTCTCGAGGGTTGTAGGTTTGGGGCGTAGTGCTGCTGCCCATGCTTCACTAGTTTTAGGCCCGGTCGTTCGCTTCCGGGCGAGCGGCCATAGGTAGTCTAGTTAGAGGCTTGGCATAGTAGTAGTACTAGTTCGTAGTGGTGCTTAAGCTTGCTTCTAGTGTTGGCCCGGCTGACCCGCAGTGAGCCCGGTTTGGATTATCCATCTTGCTCGAATGCGGAGGCCATAGGTAGTCTAGTTTGTGGCTTTAGTAGTTAGCTAGAAGTAGATAGTTAGCTAGAAGTAGTTAGCGGTAGCTAGTAGTAGTTGTAGTACCGTAGCTAGTTTTAGTTATAGGGACGTTTTGGCCCGGACCCGATGCCAGTGGCGAATGGTCGAGGGCATGTCCGGATCAGTGGCCGTCGTTAGCGGTGGCCCTGTTGCCGGTCGGTCGGCGAGTCCGGTGGGTACTTAACTGTGCAGCCGGACGGGCATTTTTTGCCATCGTCGAGTCGTAAACTCCTGCAGGTGTGGCGGTCATGTGAAGCAGCCTGCAGGGGAGCGAGGGTCTTGCCTTAATTGGCCGGACCGCGAGGAGTAAACCTCTATAAAAAATCCTCAATTCTCGGCGTTTCGTTGCGTGACGTCGGGGTGCTCGAAAGAGAGGCTGGGGAGTTCATCAGCCGCTAGCGCACAACCCTGGAATACCACCCGACCTTCCAGGTGTATTAGGGTTACCCGGGCAAGAGGCTCTGCCGGGGCTGACAATTTAGTTCCTCAATACTCGTGGGATTTGTTATGGAAAGTCTTAAACACAAAAACGACGTTGAGAGAGAGGAGAGGAGGACGAGGAGGGGAGAGAATAAGGAGAGGCAGGTGACGAGGAGCGTCACGAGTAGGGAGTCTAGTGCGGGGCGGCAGGACGAGGACATGGACTCCGACTGCAGCTTCGCAACTGGACGGTCCCAAAGCCCCGCTACGGGCGGGAAGCTTTGGCGCAAGAGGCGACGCCCGAACCCCGAGTTGGAGCTGTCCGACGACGAGGATTCGGAGCGGTCTGCGTCTGCGTCAAGAGGCCGAGGGCGGCCCCCGACGACGGGGGAGTACGTAGGTTTGGCCGATGCCAAAAGAGCTCTTCTCGCTGCAAAGCGGGAAGAGTTCAAGGCGTTGGTAGAGGAAGAGCTAGAGAAGAGCGTCGCTGTAACTCGCAAGAGGCGGGAACAGCGAGCCGCTGAACTAGCTTCGACCTCGGGGCAGGTATCGGAGTCGGGCGTCGGACCCAGCAATAGGTCCACGGCCCTGAGCAAGCAGCAGGTCGTAGAGGACTTGGCTATTATTGCGAAAATAGCCACAAAGTCCAAAAACCTGAAGGGGACCATAGTCCGCGAGCTTAAGGACGCGGTGGCTTCAATAGCCGAGGCCGTGGAAGTCCTGGGATCGCGGACTCTCACTGAAGAGACGCGGCGGCTGCAGGCGGACAATGCTCGCCTGCAAGCCGAGATGGACACTCTCCGCAAGGAGATGTCCACATTAAGAGGAGACATGGAGAAGGCACGGAAGCAGGGTTGTCCGGCGCCCTCTGCCAACGAATTGACGGAGGCTGCGACCCCTGCAACGCAGCCTCAGACAGCCTCGCTGGAAGAGATCTGTCGGGCGGTCATGTCCCAGGTGGGGACCATGGTGAACGCCCGACTGGCCTCCATAGAGGACCGGCTCCTCCCGGAGACGAGGCTTCGGCCTCCGCTGGCGGCCGACAAGAGGCGGGAGGCGGTGCAGACCACTGAGTCAGCTAAGACCGCCGCCCCACCCTCTGCGGGCCCCAGCGGGTCGGCGCAGAAGAAGCCTAAGGGAGCGAAGGCGAAGCAAAAAGAGGCGCAGCCGCAGGCAAAGCCGAAGGCTATCGAGCCTCAGGCGAAGCCAAAAGCGGCTCAGCCGCAGGCAAAGCCGAAGGCTACCGAGTCTCAGGCGAAAGCGGCAAAGCCGGCCAAGAAGGGACAGGGAAAGGGCCCTGCTGGACCTTCTGCATCGCGGTCGAAACCGCAGTCGCAGAAGCCAGGGACCGCTCCCAAAAGAAAGCTCCGGGCAGAACGATCCACGGCTGTGGTATTGACTCTGCATCCCGAAGCCGAGGCCACTGGCGTCACTTACGCCCAGGTCTTGGCGGAGGCGAAGCAGAAGGTCAACCTGGCCGACCTTGGTATTAAGGACCTAAGGTTCAGGAAGGCGGTCACTGGTGGCCGCATCCTGGAACTGCCCGGAGCGAATACCGGGGGTATGGCGGACTCTCTCGCTAAAAAGCTGAGAGAGTCACTGCCCGAAGGGCAGGTCAGGGTCTCTAGACCCACGAGGTGCGCAGAAATGCGCATTTCGGGACTGGACGACTCCGTGTCCAGCGTTGACGTGGCTACGGCCGTCGCACGGGTTGGTGGGTGCAACGTCGACGAAGTCCGGTGTGGGGCTGTCACCGTCGGCGCCGGTGGCCTCGGTGCTGCGTGGGTTCGTTGCCCGGTCGCAGCGGCCAAGAAGGTGTCCGGCGGCGGCAGGCTCCTCGTCGGTTGGGTGTCGGCGCAGGTACGCGTCTTGGACGATCGGCCCCTCAGGTGCTTCCGGTGCCTGGAGATGGGGCACGTCAGGACCAAGTGCACTGCGGAGGTCGACAGGAGCGACCTCTGCTATCGGTGCGGAAGGCCCGGGCACAAGGCCCAGGAGTGCTCTGCCGAGCCGCACTGCGTCACATGCGCAGCGGCCGGCAGACCGGCCAAGCATCGGGTGGGGACCAAGGAGTGCGTCCCCGCCCCGAAGGGAAGGAAGCCGGGCAAGGCTGGCAGAGGTCCTAGGGCCTCAAAGCAGCCTTCCAGGCCCGTAGAGGATCCCATGGTCATCGAATAAGATGGCCATGCGGATTCTACAGGCGAATATCAACCACTGCGCCAGGGCTCAGGACCTATTGTTCCAAAGCATGGCGGAGTGGTTGGTGAACGTCGTCGTGATCGCCGAGCCCTACTACGTCCCTTCGGGGGACGACTGGGCCGGCGACAGGGACGGTGTGGTGGCGATCGGGACCCGGACAGCGGCCGGATCCCCGGTCTTCGGAGGAGTGACGAAGGGTCGAGGCTACGTCTCGGCTCTCGTCGGAAACGTGACACTGATCGGGGTCTACTTCTCTCCGAATCGCAGTGTCGCCGACTTCGAACAGTTTCTGGTCGAAGTCGGTGCCCTCGTCGGGAGGAGTGGCCCCGGTCGGGTCCTCGTGGTCGGCGACCTGAATGCCAAATCCATGGCTTGGGGTTGCCCGGCCACGGACGCACGTGGAGAGCTCCTCGAAGACTGGGTAGTCGCGTCCGGTCTTGTCGTCCTGAACCGCGGGTCGGTACATACGTGCGTGCGGCAACAGGGTGGTTCGATCGTTGACATCACGTTCGCCGATCCCACCCTGGCGCGCCGTATCCGAGGCTGGCGGGTGATGGAGGATGTGGAGACGTTGTCGGACCACCGCTACGTGAGGTTCGACGTCTCCGCACTCCCCGCCCCGCCGAGTGCCCCGAGTCGACACTCGCGCGAGGAGGGCCCGCGATGGGCTCTGAAGCGTCTGGACAGGGAGGCGCTGGTGGAGGCTGCCCTGGTCCAGGCCTGGGTAGGAGCGCCGGAAGGCGCTGTGAATGTAGAGGCGGAAGCTGTGCGTCTGGGCCAGACCATGTCGCACATCTGCGATGCGGCGATGCCCCGCGTACGTTCCGCGACTCCGAGGCGCGGCGTTTACTGGTGGTCTGAGGAGCTATCGCGGCTCCGAGAGACCTGCGTGGCTCTCAGGCGCCAGTATACCAGATGTCGGAGGCGGCGGCGACGGGACCAAGAGCTTGAGAGTCAGCACTATACTCGATATCGTGAGGCAGTGCTGGCTTTCGTAGCGGCCATCGCCAAAGCCAAAGACCTGGCCGAAGTGGAGATGGTGGAATCCCTGGACAGGGATCCGTGGGGGAGGCCGTACAAGATGGTGAGGCGAAAGCTTCGACCGTGGGCCCCCCCGCTGACCAAGACTCTCCAGCCGGAGTTGCTGGAGTCCGTAGTCACAGCATTGTTCCCTCGAGGTACCGACCATCGGGTACCTCGTATGGCGCCGGTGACTGAGGCGGTAGAGGATGAGCGTTGGGACGCAGCACGGGATGTCTCCGTAGGTGAGTTGGGGGCTGCAGCGCTTCGGCTTCGGTCGAAGAACACTGCGCCGGGACCCGACGGCATCCCCGGGCGCGCCTGGGCCTTGGCTATAGGGCCTTTAGAGCCTTTAGTGCTGAGCCTCTTCAACGCTTGCTTGCGGCAGGGCCGGTTCCCGCGGTCGTGGAAGAGTGGGAAACTGGTGTTGTTGCGCAAGGAGGGGCGGCCGGCTGCCGAGCCATCGGCATATAGGCCGATAGTGCTTCTCGACGAGGCGGGTAAGCTCTTTGAGCGGGTCTTATCCGCTCGCCTCGTCAAGCACTTGGGGGAGTCCGGTCGGGATCTCAGCGACCATCAATTTGGCTTCCGGAAGGGCAGATCCACCCTCGACGCTGTCGGTCGGGTGAGGGCCCTGGCAGAGGCCTCGGTGTCTAGGGGCGGGGTGGTGTTGGCGGTGTCTCTCGATATCGCCAACGCGTTCAACACCCTTCCCTGGGCGACCATTTTGGAGGCGCTGAGGTTCCACGCCGTGCCCGGGTACTTGCGTCGCGTCGTAGCGGATTACCTCTGCGACCGCGCCGTCTGCTACCCGTCTGGCGACGGCTGGATTCGTAGGGAGGTGTCTGTTTAGGGTGGCGGGTCGTGAGCCCACGATGATGTGCCACGAGTGCGGCTGCGCCGAGGATACGGCGCAGCACACGCTGGCTTCGTGCCCGCATTGGGCGGAGCCGCGTGCTACACTCGTGGCTTCCATCGGGTCGGACCTCTCGCTCCCGGCCGTGGTCAAGGCCATGGTCTCGAGCGAAGAGGCGTGGGGTGCGGTGCGTTCCTTCTGCGAGGTCGTGATGTCGCAGAAGGAGGCGACGGAGAGGCTCAGGGAGGAGGACGGAGCCGCTCCACCGATGCGCCGGAGGAGGGTGGGGCGCAGGCGTGTCGCTCACGAGCGCCTTCTGCCGCCGTAGCCCCCGGTACGGGTGGTGGACTGCGAAGTCCGCCACTCGCCACGGTCCCATCTCGGGGCCGGGGCTCTAGTGGGTATGAGTCGGATCGGACTTCCTAGATTCTGAGCTCGGCGGCTTGCCGTCTGCTCGGAGATAAAGGTCGTCCAAAACGATCTGGCTCGGTCGGCTTGGGTGGGGAGCAGGGGAGCTCCTCGCCAGAAAACAAGCCGACCATCGGAGTGGGGCGCATCCCGGTCAACAGTTTGCGCCGCTCCATTTGGGGGGGTGGTGGCCGCCTACTTGGCGCTGCCTGCCGTTGGGTCAACGCGGACGTATGCTTCGGCGTTCCCGTGGCGCTCCTCCATACGGCGATGTGTTGACCGTCTGGTTTAGTGGGTAGGAGTCCCACATACCCACCGCCTTCCTCTCCCCTGGAATGCGGTGAAACCCATGAGGGTTCCAGACGAAAAAAAAAAAAAAAAAAAAAAAAAAAAAGGTTAGGTTGGGGTGCCATGCTGGAAACCTCCTCGTGTGCCCGTCCGCTACCAATGTTTTCCGGATTCGTCCGGCGGGATTGGAAGCGGTACGGGCCGGTGCTCCCTGGGGGACGGTTAATTCGGTCTTTCGGGACCGGGTTAGCCGTCTGCTAATGTCCAGCGCGGGGGTCAGCTATGGGGCTCATACCCGATACATAGCTGACAATGGGGGGGGATGTGTTTGTTTTGTCTTGTCTTGTTGTGTCCTTTGTCGTTGTTGTTTTGTTTCGAGAGTGTTTTGTCGTTGTCTTAGGAGTCGTGGGTGTATTTGTTTCATGTCAACCCTAAGGTTTGACGCCCGCCAAGGGGTTGGGTAATGGCGAGGGCGTCCTCCGGGGACCTCACCCCTAAAAAGGAAAACAATGAAATGGTGAAGCTTAAAGAGAAACTACCCCAGGAGGGTTCCGGCTGCTCAGCAGCCGGGCAATCCCTCACGGACGCTGCGGCCTCCGTCTTCCCCTCGTATTCTGGGGGGGGAAAAGATCACCAAACGACAACCACGGCAGAGTCTGATCATTCACAATCAGACACGAGCATGATAACGGCTGGTTCAAGGGAGTCCCCGACACCGTTATCATGCACTAAGCGACGGCCCTGCTCTAAGGAGAGGAGCCATTCTGGCTCGAATGAGCATTCGAGTGGAGACGAGGTGCTCACTATCAAGAAACTCGTGACGCCTAAGAGAGGGAGAGGTCGTCCTCCTACAACAGGCCAATACGTTGGCCTTAAGAAGGCCAAGGAGGACTACCTCAGACTCCAAAGGAAGGAAATGGAGATTGAGGCGGAAAGGGAATTGCAAGAGCGTATTCGCGAACGTCAACAGACCAGACGTGGCCGGCAGATCTCCACAGAAGTTGATGATATAATAGATCTCCGTAAAAAAGCAGAAGAGCAGTGTGACCTCGTGTGCAGCATAGCGACGAGGTCTAAAAACCTAAAAGGTACTTTTCAACGAGCACTCAAAGACGCAGCTTCTTCCATTAGGGCTTGCGTGGAGAGTCTTGTTGATAAAAACAGTACTGATGAGACGCGACAGTTGCAGGCAGCCAACGCAAGACTGCAATTTGAGTTATCTGAGCTTAAAAAGGAAGTGGCTCAGCTCCGCGCTGAAGGCGAAATGGCCACCAAGACTCAGGGAGAAGGAAACCACAAAGCTTCTGTAACAAGTCATATCGACGTTGAACACCTCTCTAATTCGATCATGATCCAGGTAGAAAGCATAGTAAATGCAAGATTTGAGGCGCTGGAGAATAAGCTGTTGCCCGGTAAATATATCGGTGCACTTTCAAATCTTGAGGAGTCTACCATTCCACCACCGATAATGATAGATCCTAAGCAATTACCTAAGGCTACCCCAACCGGAGATATAGTTTCAAACAAAGGAGAAGTCAAAGGCCAAAAGAAGAAGAAGAGAACGAAAAATGTTTCCAAGAAAACTGTCAATCACAAACCAACGCAACGGCAGGCGGAACCTCTTCAATTGCCCACTCCTCATATAATTGAGAATGACGGCTGGGTTAAGGTCACACGACGAAAGGGCAAGGCTAAAGGGGGCTCTCGAGATACAGGAAGGGACCCGGGAAAACACACTAAAGTGCGACTACCTCGGTCGGCCGCCATAGTTTTAACATTGCAGGCGGGAGCGGAGGAAAGAGGTTTATCCTACGCCAACATTCTTCGCCAAGCCAAAACTGCAGACCTCTCCGGAATTGGACTTTCAGCTATCAGAATCAGGAAGACCGCCACCGGAGCGAGGATTCTCGAAATTTCTGGCGCAGCGAGTGGCGAAAAGGCTGATGAGATGGCAAAACGTCTTGAAAATACTTTGGATAAAGATGACGTTCGAGTGACAAGAGTTATGAAATGCGCTGAAATTCGCATTTCGGAGCTTGACGACTCGGTCACAAAAGAAGAGGTGATCTTGGCTATCTCTCGCTTAGGCGGATGTCCTGTCGGCCAGATTGTGGCCGGTGAGATTCGACAGGATTTCAGAGGCCTATATACCATTTGGTTGCGTTGTCCGGTAGCTGCAGCCAGGAAAGCTACTGAGAGCGGACGAATTCTCATTGGGTGGGTCTCAGCAAGAGCGCAAATTCTGCCTCCCAGAACGAGACGTTGTTGGCGGTGTCTCGAAGAAGGTCATGTAAGAGGAAGCTGCTCATCCGACGTAGATCGCAGCGGTCTATGCTTTCGGTGCTCCATGCCCGGGCACAAAGCAAATACCTGTCTGTCAGCACCGCACTGTATACTTTGTGCTGACTTTAAAAGACCTGCTAACCATACAGTAGGCAGCAAATCATGTTCTGTTAGTCAATCAGGAAAGGTTAGGCCAGGTAAGAACGCATCTGGTGCCAAAACGCAAAAGCGGCCCCCACTGCTCCGTGCAAGGTCAGGGGAGGAGGTGACAAAAACGAACATCCCATAATGGCACGACTAACAGTTCTCCAAGGCAATATCAATCACTGTGCCAGAGCTCAGGACTTACTCCTCCAGAGCCTGGCAGAGTGGATGATACAGATTGCGGTGATAGCGGAACCGTATTTCATTCCCCCTAGGTCTAACTGGATCTGCGATCAGGACGGCCTAGTTGCAATCGTATGCCCCGGTGGCATTGACTCAATCAGTCCTGCTAGGGTAATTAAGGGGCGGGGATATGTTGCAGCTCTGCTGGATAAAATAGTAGTCGTTGGAGCCTACTTCTCTCCAAACAGGCCGCTCGCTGAATTTGAAGTTTTTATGACCGAAATTCTAGGCATTATAGGGCAGTTTCTTCCCTGTCCTATAATGGTCGTCCGAGACTTTAATGCTAAGTCGACGGCCTGGGGATCTCCCGCTACGGATGCACGCGGGGAAGTACTGGAAGAATGGTTGCCAACCGCTGGACTCGTTGTTGTGAACAGAGGGTTTGTAAATACATGTGTGCGGTCGCAGGGCGGATCAATCGTCGACGTTTCTTTCGCGAGCCCTGCGTTGGCAAGTCGTATTGTACAGTGGAGAGTCCTCGAGGATGTGGAAACGTTATCGGACCACCGATACATCCGCTTCGAGGTTATCTCCCCCTCTGACAGACAACATGTTTCCATGGGGTCTCATAACGAGGTGAGCGCCAGATGGAAACTAAAGCAGCTGGACAAGGAAATGCTGATTGAAGCGGCTGTTGTCCAATCCTGGGTGCCCGTGCCCGAAGGACCAATTGAGGTTGAGCATGAAGCGAACTGGTTCCGTGGAGCAATGACGCACATATGCGATGCATCGATGCCCCGGGCCAGGCTGAATCCTCCCTTAAAACAGGTGTATTGGTGGTCGTCGGAAATATCGCATCTCCGCGAAGCCTGCGTATTGGCTAGACGGCAATACACCCGCAGTCGTAGAAGAAGAATAAGAAATCCTGAACTTGAGGCCGAGCTTCATTCTTCCTATGTGTCTGCCAAAGATGCACTCAAGATCAGCATCTCGCGGGCAAAAGATGAGTCTAGAAGAGAAATGCTAGAGTCCGTCAATAGAGACCCATGGGGGCGGCCATACTTGATGGTGAGAGGGAAACTTCGACCCTGGACTCCCCCACTAACGCAGACCCTCCGGCCTGAGTTAACAGACCAGGTTGTGACAGAACTATTTCCACAAAGGGAGGAGTATTTGCCGCCGATAATGGCTGCTTCTATAGACGTGACGGAGGCGCTCGATGTACCCGGGGTTACCGATATCGAATTTGGTGTAGCAGTGGAGAGGCTTAAGGCCAAAAAAACCGCTCCCGGTCCAGACGGAATACCCGGTCGGGTATTAGGGCTTGCTCTTGAAGATCTAGAGCCTAGACTGAGGGGTCTACTGGACGCGTGCCTGTTGCAGTCGCAGTTTCCACAGCAGTGGAAAACAGGCCGTCTAGTGCTGCTCAGTAAGGAGGGACGTTCGCCGGAGTCTGCTTCGTCGTATCGCCCCATTGTCTTACTGGACGAAGTGGGGAAACTCTTCGAACGCATCCTTGCTTCTAGAATAGTAAGCCATCTTCGCACTACCGGTCCGAATCTATCCGACAAACAGTTCGGATTCCGACCTGGCAAGTCGACGGTGGATGCTGTCTTACGAGTAAAAACTGCTGCGCAAGAGGCGGTGGAACGAGGGGAAGTCGTCTTGGCGGTGTCCCTAGACATCGCCAACGCGTTCAACACTTTGCCCTGGAGCTGTGTCAGAGAAGCACTAGGATATCATCATATTCCTTCTTACCTCCGTCGCATCATCGGAGCTTATCTCTCCGATCGCTCCGTCGTATACCCGGTAAAGAGGGGTTGGCGGAAGAGAGATATGTCCTGTGGTGTTCCACAGGGGTCAGTCCTCGGGCCGCTCTTGTGGAACATCGGATACGACTGGGTCCTGCGCGGTGGTAACATCTCAGGTATCGATGTTACCTGTTATGCTGATGACACTCTGGTCACGGCTCGGGCAAAAACCCCGAGACAGGCCGTAACTCTAGCCACCGTTGGAGTGGAACACGTCGTGGGTCGTATTCGTCGCCTTGGCCTCGAGGTGGCCCTTAATAAGTCCGAGGCTTTATGTTTTCATGGGCCTCGGAATGCGCCATCGTCGGAGCTCGGCATCACAGTGGACGGTACTCGCATCTGCATCGGGTCGACGATGAGATATCTCGGTCTCGTCCTCGATAGCAGGTGGAAGTTCACCGCCCACTTTGAGCGATTAACGCCGAAATTGCTCAGCGCAACAGCGGCTTTCGGATGGCTGCTGCCGAATTTAGGTGGGCCGAATGCATTAAGTAGACGGCTTTATGCTGGGGTTGTGAGATCCATGGCCTTGTATGGAGCTCCGGTGTGGGCCGGATCCCTGAATAGCCGGAATATCGCTCTCCTGCGCAAACCGCAGAGAGCGATGGCGATCAGGTTAATCCGTGGTTACCGCACCGTCTCATATGAGGCCGCCTGCGTCCTGGCGGGTTCGTTGCCCTGGGATCTTCACGCGGTTGCCCTCACAACGATATATAATCTTCGTGGGGAGGCGTCTATCTTAGGTCTCCAACTAGGCGTACACAAAAGCATGCGGCGGGCAGTAGTGGGTCATGCTAATGCAGCATGGGCGGTACGACTGACGGAGCCCAGCGCCGGAGCCAGGGCTATTGAAGCAGTTGCTCCCGTCCTAAACCAGTGGTTAAGCAGACGCTTTGGTGCCCTTAGTTTCCGGCTGACGCAAGTACTCACGGGACATGGTTGTTTCGGCGGGTACTTGTGTCGGGTAGCCGGTAGAGAACCAAGTGCTATCTGCCACCACTGCGACGTCTGCCCTGTCGAGACGGCACAACATGCGCTGGAGGAATGTCCAGCCTGGGAACAGGAGAGAGCGGCTCTTAAAACAGCAATTGGGCAGGACCTATCGCTTCCAACTGTGGTCCGTAAAATGACTGAGAGCAAGGGATCGTGGGATGCAGTCCAACTTTTCTGCGAGCAAGTAATGCTCCAGAAGGAAGATGCGGAGCGGGAAAGGGAAGAAACAACTTCTCTGGCTATCCGCCGCCGAAGAATGGGTCGCCGAAGAGAGGCGCATATTCGCCATCTCCCGCCCTAACATAAGCTAGTGGGTGGTGGACTCGGGGGAGTCCGTCACTCAATTAAACTAGCCCGAGTAGGCGTGGGCGTGTTCTTTCACGCCACTCTGACCAGTTGTTGTTGCGCAGTGGATGGACGAACATCTCCCCTCCACTCCAACCGCGCAGGGGTCTGATGAGACCGCCTCGTCGCCGGGTCGCGGACGATTGCCAGTTGGATGTTCCCGTGACCCCGGCATATGGCGACGAGAAGGACACCGTGGGGTTTTAGCCGGTTAGAGCCCGGCATAACCAGGTCGTCTCCCCCGAGGCGGCAGGGTATCCGTCCTGGATTTCCCCACGTAAAAAAAAAAAAAAAAAAAGGTTAGGTTAGGTTGGGGGGCCATGCTGGAAACCTCCTCGTGTGCTCGTCCGCTACCAATGTTGCTCGGATTCGTCCGGTGGGATTGGAAGCGGTACGGGCCGGTGCTCCCTGGGAGACGGTTAATTCGGTCTTTCGGGATCGCGTTAGCCGTCTGCTAATGTCCAGCACGGGGGTTAGCTATGGGGTTTATACCCGGTACATAGCTGACAATTTGGGGGGAAATGTGTTGTGTTCGTTTTGTCTTGTCAGGTCCTTGGTCTATGTCGTTTTGTCTCGAGAGTGTTTTGTCGTTGTCTTAGGAGTTGTGGGTGTATTTGTTTTATGTCAACCCCAAGGTTTGACGCCTGCCGAGGGGTTGGGTAATGGCGAGGGCGTCCTCCGGGGACCTCACCTCTTTAAAAAAGGAATTATGTAATGGTGAATCTCAAAAAGAAACTACCCCAGGAGGGTTCCGGCTGCTCAGCAACCGGGCAATCCCTCACGGACGCTCCGGCCTCCGTCTTCCCCTCGTATTCTGGGGGGGGAAAAGACCACCATAAAACTTCAACCGCTGAGTCTGAACATTCAGACACTAGCATGATGACGGCTGGTTCCAGGGAGTCCCCGACACCGTTGTCATGCACCAAGACACGGCCCTGCTCCAAGGAGAGGAGCCGTTCTAGCTCTAGTGAGCGATCGAGTGGAGACAATGTGCCTACAATAAGGAAGATTGTTACACCAAAGAGAGGGAGAGGTCGTCCTCCTACAACCGGTCAGTATGTTGGCCTGAAGAAGGCCAAGGAGGACTATCTCAGACTCCAGAGGAGAGAAATGGAGATGGAAGCAGAAAGAGAGCTGCAAGAGCGTATACGGGAGCGTCACCAGGCGAAACGCTGCCAGAGGATTTCACCTGAGGTGGAGGCTATCATCGACCTTAGGAAACGAGCGGAGGAACAGTTAGATCTCGTTTGCAGCATAGCAACGAGGTCTAAAAATCTAAAAGGCACGTTCCAAAAAGCTCTTAAAGACGCTGCTTCTTCTGTAAGAGTGTGTGTCGAGAGTCTGGCCGAGAAAAATACCACGGAGGAGACGCGAGAATTACAAGAAGCGAATGCACGTCTAAAGTCCGAATTACTTGAGCTTAAGAAAGAAGTGGCCCAGCTGCGGATTGTCAGTGAGAGGAATGCTAAGTTTCGGGAAAACTTAAATAATCAATCCACTGAAAATCAGTGCATTGACGTAGAGCAGTTATCTCACTCCATAATGGTGCAGGTTGGAACCATAATAAACTCTAGGTTTGAGGCTTTGGAGGAAAGGCTACTATCAGGAAAGCGTATCGGTCCGCCTTTAAATTCTGACGATGCAATTTTAGAACCAGCAGTCCTGCCCGTTTCGGAACAATTGATTGTGCCCACAACGTCTAGAGATCACAATCGAGAACCTGAAAACGTCCAGCAAAGAGCTAAAAGAAAGGTTAAAAAGAAGACGAAAGTCTCAACAAAAGCTACAAACCTCAAGAAAGTGCCGACAAAGCCTAGCCAATTATCAACAGTCTCTCCAGCTGATGATGAAGGCTGGGTGAAGGTAACGAGACGTAAGGGTAAGACTCTGAAAAACACACGAGATAGGAGAAAAGATTTGGTTAAAAAGAAAAAGCCAACAATTGGACAGCCACCCCGATCAGCTGCGATAATCCTAACTATGCAGCCAGGAGCTGCGGAAAGAGGAGTATCTTACGCCAGCATTCTGCGACAGGCCAAATCAGCCGACCTTTCTGGATTTGGCCTCACCGCAGTTAGAATCAAAAAAGCCGCAACTGGAGCAAGAATCCTGGAAATATCCGGTGAAGCAAATGGCGAAAAGGCTGACGAAATGGCAAAGCGGTTGGGCAACACCCTTGACAAGGCTGATGTTCGAGTGTCCAGGGTAACGAAATGCGCTGAGATGCGCATTTCGGAGCTGGAGGACTCCGTCACCAAAGAGGAAGTGGTTTTGGCCATTTCCCGTTCAGGTGGCTGCCCTGCCAGCCAGGTTATTACGGGAGAGGTGCGGAAGGACTTCAGAGGTCTATTTACAATATGGGTGCGATGTCCAGTGGCAGCAGCCAAAACAATTGCTGAGAGAGGCCGGATTATGATCGGATGGTTTTCTGCTAGAGCAAAACTATTAGACGGACGAAGAAAACGTTGCTGGCGCTGTCTTGAAGAAGGACACATGAGGGAAAGCTGCACTTCGGCAATAGATCGCAGTGGTTTATGTTTTCGTTGCTCCATGCCCGGCCACAAGGCAAACACTTGCTCAGCAGCACCTCACTGCATACTTTGTCATGACCACAATAGGCCAGCGAATCATATCGTGGGCAGCAAATTGTGCCCTGTTCAAATGTCCGGAAAAGGTAAAATGAATAATAGTAAAGTGCAGCCTCACCGTCGGTCCCCATCGCCCAAAGGAAAGTCAGGGGAAGCGATAGTACCTAAAAATACCATATAATGGCCAAGTTTAGACTTCTTCAAAGTAATCTCAATCACTGTGCCAGGGCCCAGGACTTGCTTCTCCAGAGCCTAGCACAGTGGACAATTAATATAGCAGTAATCTGTGAACCCTACGTCATTCCTTCCAGACCAAACTGGATCGGTGATAGGGACGCCCTAGTCGCTATTGTCAGCACTGGCAGAAATGGGTCACTGTCCAATGGAAGGGTCATTCAGGGAAGGGGATATGTCGCAGTTCTAGTGGATGAGATGGTAATTATTGGAGCTTATTTCTCACCTAACAGAAGTTTGGCAGAATTTGAAATCTTCATGGCTGATGTTCTGGTCACTATAGGGCAGTTTCTTCCGTGCCCTATATTGCTGGTTGGAGACTTTAACGCCAAATCGACAGCCTGGGGATGTCCCGCTACTGATGCTCGCGGCGAAGTAATGGAAGAGTGGTTGTCGACTGCTGGGTTGGTTGTTATGAACGGAGGGTCTGTACATACATGCGTGCGGTCGCAGGGCGGATCTATCGTCGATGTTACTTTCGCGAGCCCTGCGTTAGCGAGTCGTGTAGTACAGTGGAGAGTCCTCGAGGATGTGGAAACCTTATCGGACCACCGATACATCCGGTTCGAGGTTCTCTCCCCCTCCAACAGACAACATGTTCCAATGCGGTCTTCCAACGAGTTAGGACCTAAGTGGAAATTAAAGCGGATAGATAGAGACATGTTGATGGAGGCAGCAATCGTCCAATCCTGGGTGCCCATGCCCGAAGGACCAATTGAGGTTGAGGATGAAGCGAACTGGTTCCGTGGTGCGATGACGCATATATGCGATGCCTCGATGCCCCGGGCCAGGCTGAATCCTCCCTTAAAACAGGTGTACTGGTGGTCATCAGAAATATCGCAGCTACGCGAAGCCTGTGTGCTGGCTAGACGACAATACACCCGTAGCCGGAGGAGAAGACGACGGAACCTTCAACTTGAGGCAGACCTCTATTCCACTTATGCTTCTGCCAAAGATGCGTTAAAGATAAGCATCTCGAGAGCAAAAGATGAAGCCAGAAAAGAATTGTTAGAGTCTGTTAACAGAGACCCATGGGGGCGGCCTTACATGATGGTGAGAGGGAAACTTCGACCCTGGACCCCCCCGCTGACGCAGACTCTCCAGCCCGAGCTAATAGATCGGGTTGTGGCTACATTGTTTCCTCGAAGGGAAGAGTACATGCCGCCGCCGATGGCGGGTTCTATCAGGATGGAGGAGGAGTCCGATATACCCGGGGTGACCGATATGGAATTCGGTGTAGCGGTGGAGAGGCTTAAGGCCAAGAACACTGCTCCCGGTCCAGACGGAATACCCGGTCGGGTATTAGGGCTTGCTCTAAAGGAACTCGAGCCAAGACTAAGGAGTCTTTTGGACGTGTGCCTGTTGCAGTCGCAGTTTCCACAGCAGTGGAAGACGGGCCGTCTAGTGCTCCTTAGTAAGGAGGGACGTTCTCCGGAGTGTGCCTCGTCATACCGTCCGATTGTCTTGCTGGACGAAGTGGGAAAACTGTTTGAGCGACTGTTAGCTGCTAGAATAGTAACCCATCTTCGAGATACCGGTCCTGACCTCTCCGAGAACCAGTTCGGATTCCGATCTGGTAAATCGACGGTAGATGCTGTCCTGCGAGTGAAGACCGTTACGCAGGAGGCGGTGAAAAGAGGCGAAGTTGTTTTGGCGGTGTCCCTCGACATCGCCAATGCGTTTAACACTCTGCCTTGGAGCTGTATCAGAGAGGCGCTAAGGTACCATCGGGTGCCTCCTTACCTTCGTCGCATTATCGGTGCATACCTCTCCGATCGTCATGTTGTGTACCCGGTCAAAAGGGGTTTGCAGAAGAGAGACATGACGTGTGGTGTTCCACAGGGGTCAGTCCTCGGGCCGCTCCTGTGGAACATCGGATATGATTGGGTCCTGCGAGGAGGTAACATTTCAGGTATCGATGTTACCTGTTACGCCGATGACACTCTGGTCACAGCTCGGGCAAAAACCCCGAGACAGGCGGCAATGCTTGCCACGGTTGGAGCGGAGCATGTTGTGGGGCGAATACGTCGTCTTGGGCTCGAGGTGGCCCTTAACAAATCCGAGGCGCTGTGCTTCTATGGGCCTCGGAACACGCCATCTTCGCAACTCGGCATCACAGTGGACGGTACTCGCATCTGCATCGGGTCGACGATGAGATATCTCGGTCTCGTCCTCGATAGCAGATGGAAGTTTACCGCCCACTTTGAGCGACTAACGCCGAAATTGCTCAAAGCAACAACGGCTTTCGGGTGGTTATTGCCGAATCTGGGTGGGCCAAATACATTGACCAGACGACTTTATGTCGGGGTCGTAAGGTCAATGGCCTTGTATGGAGCTCCGGTGTGGTCCGAGTCCCTGAATAGCCGGAATATCGCTCTCCTGCGTAAACCGCAGAGAGCGATGGCGATCAGGTTGATTCGCGGTTACCGCACCGTCTCATATGAGGCCGCCTGCGTCCTGGCAGGATCGTTGCCCTGGGATCTATACGCGGTTGCCCTCACGACGATGTACAACCTTCGTGGGGAGGCGGTTGTCTCAGGCTCCCGACCAGGAATACCCGAAAGGATGCGGCAAGCAATAGTGGGTCACGCCAATGCCGTATGGGCTGAAAGGCTGACAGAGCCTAGTGCAGGTGCCAGGGCTATTAACGCAGTTGCTCCCGTCCTAAAACAGTGGTTGAACAGACGCTTTGGTGTCCTTAGCTTCCGGCTGACGCAGGTACTCACGGGACATGGTTGTTTCGGCGAGTACTTGTGTCGGGTTGCCGGCAGAGAACCAAATGCAGTCTGTCACCACTGTGACGATTGTCTCGTCGAGACTGCTCAACACACGCTGGAGGAGTGCCCAGCTTGGGAACAAGAGAGAGCGGCCCTCAGAACAGCTATAGGGCAAGAACTCTCACTACCAACTGTGGTCCAAAAAATGACCGAGAGCAGGGGGTCGTGGGACGTAGTTAAACTGTTCTGTGAGCAAGTAATGCTCCAGAAGGAAGATGAGGAGCGAGTTAGGGAGGAAACTTCCTCTTTAGCTATCCGCCGCAGAAGAATGGGTCGTCGAAGAGAGGCACACATTCGCCATCTTCCGCCCTAACAGTAGCTAGTGGGTGGTGGACTCGGGGGAGTCCTTCACTCAATTAATCTAGCCCGAGTAGGCGTGGGCGTGTTCTTTCACGCCACTCTGACCAGTTGTTGTTGATGTTGCGCAGTGGATGGACGACCATCTGTCCTCCACTCCAACCGAGCAGGGGTCTGGTGAGACCGCCTCGTCGCCGGGTCGCGGACGATTGCCAGTTGGATGTTCCCGTGACCCCGGCATATGGCGACGAGAAGGACACCGTGGGGTTTTAGCCGGTTAGAGCCCGGCATAACCAGGTCGTCTCCCCCGAGACGGCAGGGTATCCGTACTGGATTTCTGGAAAAAAAAAAAAAAAAAAAAAAAAAAAAAAAAAAAAGGTTAGGTTAGGTTAGGTTAGGTTAGGTTTTTTTTTTTTTTTTTTTTTTTTTTTTTTTTTTTTTTTTTTTTTTTTTTTTTTTTTCCTACACATATACCTGCGGCGGCAGTGCCGCAGCAGACGTTGGTATTACCACTAGGTTTTATTAGACTCATTCATACCAGTTCTCGCAATTTCTCGTCTCGTACTTTCATTCTGCATACTTTATCTTTCTTTTATTCATCACTCATTCACACTTACGGCTGGGATTGCCGTCTAAGCTACTATTTTACTTATTTATTTTATTTTTATGTAGTTGTTATTTAGGGTAAATGACGGACAACACCTCCTTTTCTTATGATTTGAACACCTTATTTACATACAATACATTTATACTTATTAAACAATACAATTTTATACTTATTTTACATTACAAAGTTTTTACTTATTTTAGGCAGCTTTCTTCATTAAGCTTAGTATTTTAGTTGGATTCCTTGATTTTTGACATTGTTCTTTTTTAGTTACTTATATACTTCTTATTGCTATATGTTTAGCTAAAATATACTTTAATATTTTACTAACATATATATTTCTTACACTACTTATTTCTATTTATTACGCTGCTTACAATTTTCTTACAATAATCTAAGAACTTATCTCTATGCTTACTTAACATTATAACATTTATACTTTGTACATCTAATTTAACGTCTAAGCTTAATTCTAGATCATGTCTGTCCCGCGAGTGCACCGGGCACTCCACTATTACGTGGAGGAGGGTCTCAGCAGTACCTGGTTGGCAGATACACGATGGGCTCTCTTTGCACTTGTAACGATACAAGTACTCGGAAAACCCACCGTGGCCTGTCAAGATCTGAGTCAGTATGCCGGAAGGTCTAATTTTGCGCGCAATTTGGTAAGCGACCGGGATGTTGGGAAGGAAGATTTTGGTTACGCTCGCTGTTTTGCCATTTACATACCTTTCATTCCATTCCATAATGGAGTTGTTCCTTAAGATATTTTTAACGTAGGATGTAGGACATTTGTCATAGCTATGGCGCTTTTTCGATTTTAATGCCGCCTCCTTCGCCAGGTGGTCCGCGCGCTCATTGCCATCCAGACCAGCATGCGCTTTTATCCAGAACAAAGCTAATGTTTTACTCTGATGCGATAAAGCTAACATGTTTGCCCTGGCCCGGACGGCAAGAGGGTGGCGCGAGTCCAAATTCACAATGGTCTGCAGTGCTGATAGCGAGTCGCTATATATGGCCATTCTAGTCTCCTTTCTTTTTTGCGCCATTGTGGTTGCCTCACAGATGGCCAGGAGCTCAGCCTGGTAAACCGTACAGTAGGACGGCAGACTAAGCTTGACGGCTTTGGTCTCGGCACCGCTATTCCAAAAGGATAACGATGCCCCAACCTTGCCGTCAATCTTACTGCCGTCAGTGAAGATACAGACTTCAAAACCTCTGTTCTCTTCATACTGTGTTCGGTCTACCAGGAGACTGAACCCCAGACTAATCTGTTCAGCCGGATGCGGTGCACTGGTGAAGGGAGCCTTGAGTTCGACTTCTCCATCGCATAGCTCCATCAACGGCTTTCCTTTTTTAGCCTCGTAAAGCGACGCTACTTCCCTAACCCTGATATCCAGGGGAAGTATGCCAGTCAGAGTTAGCGCCGAGTGATGCGACACAGTTCTGTAGGCCTTACAGATCTTTTGTAAGAAGCCTCTTTGCACTGCGTCAAGTCTCCTCCTGACGCAGGCTTTCCTAGTGGCGGGCGCCCAGGCGCTGGCCGCATACAGTAGTATTGGCTCGACCGTTGCCACGTAGATAACTCTGAGGATTTCTGGTTGAAGTCCCCAGGTTATCTTTGCAGCTCTGGTCAAGCGTTTATAAATTGCAGCCGCCTTACTACACACGTTTTCGACATGACTATTGAAGGTCAACTTTTCATCAATGGTAAGGCCAAGAATCTTTATTTGGTTGGTAGAGCTGATATTAGTACCTCCCATGCTAAGTCTGGGGTTATCGTACTTGTGTTTTCGCGTCACCGTCATGGCATTGGTCTTGCTGGGGGCAAATTTTAATTTGTTGTCAACGCCCCACTTCCAAACGTTGCACAGGGTCTCATTGGCAATTGACTCGATTTCGCCGGCTGTGTTCCCGACAAAAACCAAGACAATGTCATCCGCGAAAGCCTGGACATATTGATCAGCCGCCACCAAGGATCTGAGTAGAGGGTCCAGCAAAAGATTCCACAGCAGAGGGCCGCCAATGGATCCTTGAACGCATCCTTTGCGCGTCTCTCTGCTGTGTTCTACCCCTGCGTAACGGACGGTTACTTCCCTATCTGTCAGGTAGCTGTCAATCAAGGTCCTTAAATTTATTGGGCACTTCTCCTCTGCAAGCCGGGTCCTGATCTTTGGCCACCAGGCGCTATCGAAGGCTCCCTCTATGTCCAATGATACTATCGTTAATACTTTCTTTTGGTCTAATTTTTCTTGAATGTACGTCATTAGGTCATAGAGGGAGTCCTCGGTGCTTCTCTGGGGTGTGAACCCGTACTGGCGCGTGCTCATAGCTGGTAAGAGGTGGTGTCTTAGTCTCCTTACTGTCATTTTCTCCAGTATTTTGCCCAGCACTGGTAGTAGGCCGATAGGTCTATATGATTTCGGAGATCTATAGTTTGTTTTTCCAGGCTTTCGCAGAATCACAACTGTCGCACTTTTCCATAACTTCGGAAAATGGTGAAGCTCAAAACATTTGTTTAACAGTCCCAGAAAGAAACAGTGGTCGACTTCTATCGCGTGTCTGCAGATGTCAGATGTTAGGCCATCTGCGCTGGGAGTCTTTTTCGGGTTGAAGGTTGACAGCGTTGTCCGGAGCTCGGTTTCCGTAAACGGTGGATCTAAAACGTCCTCTCCACTATCTCTGCTATTAATTTGTTCAGCCAGGAACCTCACACGCTTGTGCTCGTCGCTGTCATTTGTTACACAATCATCGGGGTAAAACGTCTCGGCTAGTAGTTCCGCCGATTCCTTGGGATTGAGGCTTCTGCCGTCCCGTTCCAATGGAATATCTTCCTCCCTTTTCCTCGTTCGACCCACTACACGGTACACCCCGTCCCAAACACTTTCTCGGTCCTGTCTTTCGCAGAACTTCTTCCAGCTGTCTATTTGTGCTTTGGATGCTTCAGTCTCGTACTCTTCTTTCTTTCTTAGATAGGTGCCTACTACTCCAGTTCTTCTTTTTTGAGATGCTCGTGGAATTGTATTTTTAAAAGTTTTTACTTCCCGCTTTAATTTTTCGAGCAGGTCCGACCACCAAGGCAGGCCGATTTTGGCTCCATCCTTTTTTCTAGGGATGGCAACGTTGCACGCAGTGATGATGACCTCTGAGTACTTCCTCACTGTGTCCTCTAGGTCATTGGGGTGCGTGATGCCGCTGATGGATTCCAGATTTAAACCGTTTTCAACGAGTAATTGACCTAATTTCTTACGAAATTCGGTCCAATTTGCTTTTTTGGTGTTGAATTGACGCGTTGTTCTGGTTATACCAACGGCTCCGCACTTCCCCAATCCCATCCTAAATAGGATACCACAGTGGTCCGAGCTGGTTAATCCACTGTCTACGTGCCAGTTATCAATCCTGTCCAGGAGTTTCGTCGAGCAAGCTGTTATATCGATGAAACTCGTATACCTGTTCCCACCTCGGATTGTGTCAAACGTAGGCTTTTCACCATCATTTAATATGTGAAGTTCGAGTTCGTCAAGCAGTCCTATCACTTCGTCTCCCCTAGCATCAGTAGTTCTACTTCCCCACCAGGTGCTTTTTGCATTTATATCGCCGCCCACCAGAAGAAAATCAGTGCCAAGCTCTCCGGCAATCCTCCTGATATGTTGAAGATAGGTGTCGATGGGCTGGTCCGGCTCGAAATACAAGGACACCAGGAGTACCTTCCAGGCGCCAGCTTGAGCGCTCACCACGACGATATTGGGCGTGGTGAGGTGCGGGTGCTGGGTGACAGCTATGTTAGGGTTGAAGACGGCTATTGCTGCCTTAACCGTATCAGTGTCGTCGCTCTGGAAGATCCTGACGTCCCTATAGGTCTTCAAACGCTTGGTTCCGCCCACATAAGGCTCCTGGATGAGAGCTACTGCTATCCTCCGCTTGCCGGCTTCGACAATCAGTTCGTCGGTTGCTAGCTTTTTCCTCTGTAGATTCGCTTGGCTTATAAGGTTAGGTTAGGTTAGGTTAGGTTAGGTTAGGTTAGGTTAGGTTAGGTTAGGTTAGGTTAGGTTTTTTTTTTTTTTTTTTTTTTTTTTTTTTTTTTTTTTCGTATCTGATTCCTGCGGCGATAATGCCGCAGACTTTTTTTGTTTCATCTCACACTTTCATACAAGTTCTCGCAAAGCATTCCTCTCGTACTTCCATTCTGCATACTGTTTCTTTCTTTTATTCCTCACTCATTCATTCATATTCCGGCTGGGATTGCCGACTAACTTTGTACTAACTAACTTTATTTATTCTTTTTATTTTATTTCTTATGCTACTGATACTCAGGGTAAATAAATTTGGACATTTGCTTATACATTGCTTATGGAGTTGACATCCACGGTAAATTTGGTTTTACATTTCTTCTTATGCTACTATTTGAACACGATATTACTATTATATAAACTTAAAAAACATACTTAATTTTTTTACAGTCTAACTTAACTTATTATTATATTACTCAGAGTAAATAATTTTTGGACATTTGCTTGTACATTGCTTATAGAGTTTACAGCCACGGTAAAATTGGGTTTACATTTTTTCTTATTCTACTATTAGGACATTTTATAGCTATTATTTAAACTTACATAACATAAACATACTTAATTTTTTCATTCGTACTTAACTTACTTATTATATAATTTTACTTATTTCTAACTTATTTCTATTTTATACACAAGTTTTTACAATATCTTATTTATTACATTTATATTGCTATATGTTTTACATAAAGTATCTCCAGTATTTTGTAAACATGTTTTACTTATTTATTTATTTCTATTGTTTACGCTTGAAACTATTTTTTTACAGTACTCTAAGAACTTATCTCTATTGTTACTCTGCATTATTTCATTGATATTTCTTTTTTCTATTTTCAAGTCAGTTATCTGTTCCATGTCTAATCTGTCTGTCTCGTGTATTGGGCACTCCAGTAAAATGTGTAATAGCGTCTCGTCTTTGTCGGGTTTGCAGGCACACGATGGATTTTCCTTGCACTTGTATCGGTACAAATACTCAGAAAACCCACCGTGGCCAGTAAGGACTTGGGTCAGGGTACTGTCAAATTTAAACTTGCGCACAACTCTGTATGCCGTTTCGGTGTCAGGGAGAAAGATTTTAGTCGTGCTAGCCGTTGTACTGCTTTTATACCTTTCGTTCCATTTATTCATCCAGGTTAGGTTAGGTTAGGTTAGGTTAGGTTAGGTTAGGTTAGGTTAGGTTAGGTTAGGTTAGGTTAGGTTAGGTTAGGTTAGGTTAGGTTAGGTTAGGTTAGGTTAGGTTAGGTTAGGTTAGGTTAGGTTAGGTTAGGTTAGGTTAGGTTAGGTTAGGTTAGGTTAGGTTAGGTTAGGTTGGGGGGCCATGCTGGAAACCTCCTCGTGTGCCCGTCCGCTACCAATGTTGTCCGGATTCGTCCGGCGGGATTGGAAGCGGTACGGGCCGGTGCTCCCTGGGGGACGGTTAACTCGGTCTTTCGGGATCGCGTTAGCCGTCTGCTAATGTCCAGCGCGGGGTTGTCAGCCATGAGGTGCCCGAGTCTGGCTCATGGTTGACAAGGGGGGGTTCACGCGGCGGTCTGCCCTTAGGGGTGGTCCGTCTGCGGCGGCGGGCTCAGGTCCCTTTCCTTCGGCCTCAGCCGTTGGAAAGTGGGCCTGGGCGTTTCGGTGGGAGGGCACAGGCCCTCTTTTCCGGGGCACAGCCGCGGGGTCATTCCGGGTACTTCTCTGTTTGCAGAGTTGACCTTGGGGTGGCCTCGTGGTTGCGGGGTTTTAGGGGCGGTTAGGGCTTGGGGTTCTTCCTTTCGAATCGCTCTCTAAGGAGCGGTTCGGACGGTTGTTTCCCCTTGCAAAAGATGGTGCCCGGATTAACCTTCGTGGAGCGAGACACCACGGTCTTGCTCGGCGATCGTTAGTCCCGGCTTGGTGGGTCCCCGACTTATGCCTCTTTCTTGCTGGACTCGGTTGACCACCGTGTCCGGCGGTAGAGGCCTGTCGGGTTCGAGGTCGGGCTCCCTTTTTGAGTGGTGGTCTTGCGCGGCGGCGGTCCGTTGGCAGTTTCGGCCCTGTCAGCCAGCCGGGTCGTGCTTGACTCTCCGCTCATGTGGAGTCCGAACGGTGGTCTTCCTTCGGGGAGATCACCGCCGAGGGAGCTGGGCCTGGACGAGGTCCCCAGGCGTCTTGGGGTTGAGCATAGACTCCCCCGGGCGTTTGGGTTCCGGACCGGGCCTGGCTAGAAGAGGGCTTCGGCCTTCTTCTTAAGGTGGGCTTGGGTGGGGGGGAGGGGACCCCCCCGCGATCTATCAAGCCTGCCGACTATGGAGGGGGCCTCTCGTTGCGGGGTGCCCTCTACGTGGTGTCCGTCGGGGCGCCGCGGTTGTATGCGCAAGCGTTCCCGCGGTGTCCCATCATGACGGCGACGGCAACCGTCTGGTTTAGTGAGTAGGAGTCTCACATACCCAACGCCTTCCTCCCCTGGAATGCGGTGGGACCCATGATGGGTTCCAGACGTTAAAAAAAAAAAAAAAAAAAAAAAGGTTAGGTTAGGTTAGGTTAGGTTAGGTTAGGTTAGGTTAGGTTAGGTTAGGTTAGGTACCCCACTTGGATCGTTGGATCAACCGGCGGCACGGGACTCTGACGTTCCGTCTTGTGCAGGTGCTCACGGGGCATGGGTGCTTCGGTGAGTACCTGCACAAGATTGCAAGAAGGGAGGCGGCCCCGTCCTGCCACCACTGTGACGAGTCCGTCGACACGGCTCGTCACACCGTGGCGGAGTGCGCAGCCTGGGGTCATCAGCGCGCTGAGCTGGTGGCCGTGGTTGGCGGGGACCTCTCGCTGCCGCGCCTTGTTGGCGCGATGGTCGGCAGCGAGAGGTGTTGGGCCGCTATGGCCTCCTTCTGCGAGCACGTCATCGCCGCGAAGGAGGCCGCGGAGCGGGTCAGGGAGCAAGCCTCTCCCTCTGACCCGCTCCGCAGGGGGAGGCTGGGAAGAAGGAGGCGGGAGTACGCCCGCCGCTTCCTCTCCCAGCAGTAAGCCTTGGTGAGAGGGGGGGGTGACCCCTCTCACCTGCCATAGGCCTACGCCGTGGGGGTGTCCTAAGTTGCTCGGGGCACCCTCGCTCGGGGGGTAACCGCCGGGGCGGCACGGTGAGTGCTAACGCGATCCCGTGTCGTCCCATTAAGGCGTTGAGGGCAACCGTTGGTTTTTTAGTGGGTAGCCTTAAAAATGGCGGCGTCCTCTATGCCGCCGGGTAGTCCCACATAACCCTCCGGCCATCACCTTCCTGGCCGGCGGGTATCCGTAACGGATTTTTCCAACGCAAAAAAAAAAAAAAAAAAAAAAAAAAAAAAAAGGTTAGGTTAGGTTAGGTTAGGTTAGGTTAGGTTAGGTTAGGTTAGGTTAGGTTAGGTTAGGTTCCAAGGCGGCTCCAGAAAAGGCTGAGAAACTGGCCCGCTCCCTCCGCTCGGTGCTGGACGGGGTGGCGGACGTCGTCCAGCCCATCAAACGGGTCAGTGTGCGAGTTGGGGGCCTGGACGATTCCGCCACCTCCGAAAAAGTGAAGGTGGCAATTTGCCGTGCTGCAAACTGCCCCAGCGAATCAGTCCTTGTGGGCGAGATTCGCTGGGGCTACGGGGCCACGGGCTCCGTTGTTGCCCGTTGCCCCGTCGACGTCGCTAAGACGATTTTGGGTGCGGGCAGACTCCTGGTGGGCTGGAGCTCGGCCAGGGTCGAGCTCCTCGAAGAGCGCCCAATGAGGTGCTACCGGTGCCAGGAACCGGGGCACACACGGGCGCTCTGCCCATCAGAGAAAGACCGGAGCGAAGTTTGTTTCCGGTGCGGCTTGTCGGGGCATACCCGCGACAGCTGCACCGGAGTCCTTCGGTGCGCCGTCTGTTCCGACCTCGGTCTCCAGGCGGGGCACGAACTGGGGAGCCGAGCCTGCAAGGCTCCCCGTAAACGAGGAATGGCAGCTGGTTCCTCCCCAGCTGCCGCAAGAGGTGCGCGTCAGCAGACGCCTGTGGAAGCCATGTCGTCATGAATAGACGACGACATGGCTTCCTACAGTCGAATCTGAACCACTCCGCCAGGGCCCAGGATCTCTTCATCCAGGCCATGGCGGAGTGGGATATCAGTATAGCGGTGGCCTGTGAGCCCTACTATGTCCCCCCTAATTCCAACTGGGCGGGGGACACTAGCGGTTCCGTGGCTGTGGTTGCGGGTTCTGGTCCCGGTCCCCCTTTCTCCACCTTGGAGACTGGCCCGGGTTTGGTCGTGGCGCGGTGGGGGGAGTACGTCGTCATCGGCGCGTACTTCTCCCCTAATCGTCGACTGGCGGAGTTCGAGACTTTCCTCGACTCCGTCAGTGCGGCGATTGGCAGACAGGCGTCGGGGAAGCTCATCTTCCTCGGCGACCTGAACGCCAAATCCGCGGCCTGGGGGAACCACGCCACGGACGCTAGGGGTAGGGCCGTCCAGGCCTGGTCGCTCCTCTCCGGTCTGTCCCTCCTCAATAGAGGGACCGATGCGACCTGCGTGCGACAGCAAGGGAGTTCTGTGGTGGACGTTTCGTTCGCCACCCCAGCTGTCGCACGCACGGTCGTCGACTGGAGAGTCGAGACGGAGGTGGAGACTCTTTCGGACCATCTCTACGTCCGATTTGAGATCTCCACCTCCCGGCCGGACCAGGCCGGGCCACCGCGGGGGGGGAGTCGCTTTCCTCGTTGGGCAATTAAGCGTTTGGATCGGGAAATGGCCAGGGAGGCGGCCATCGTTCAGAGCTGGGCCTTTCCCGATCCGCCCAAAGAGGAAACCGACGTGGAGGTGTCGGCTGGCCGCATGCGCGAGGCCCTATCACGGGTCTGCGATGCGGCCATGCCGAGGGTGGGGTCTAGGCCCCGGCGCAGAGCAGTGTACTGGTGGTCGTCCGAAATAGCCGAACTTCGGACGGCCTGTTGCAGAGCTCGGAGGGCCTTCGTCCGGTGTCGCCGTCGTCACGGCTTCGACCCGGACCTGGAGGCCCAGCTGCGGAGTCGTTATCGCGAAGCGAAGTCGACTCTGCGGCTGGCGATTCGGAAGGCGAAGGACCTGGCTCGGGAGGAGATCCTGGCAGGTCTCGATAGGGACCCATGGGGGCGCCCGTATCGGGTGGCGCGGAACAAACTCCGCGCCGCTTGCGCCCCGGTCATGGAGTCCCTTCAGCCGGATTTCCTCGAGCGGCTGGTGGGGGACCTATTCCCGGAATCCACCGGCCACTCGCCTCCCGTGATGGCCCCCCCTTCTTCTAATGGGGGGGTGGGTTCTGTCCCGGACATCACGGAGGCCGAGCTGGAGGTCGCCCTGAGTCGTCTCCGAGCCCGCAGTACTGCGCCGGGGCCGGACGGTATTCCGGGGCGAGTTCTATTCCTCGCCCTGGAATACCTGGGGGGCAGGCTTCGGGAACTGTTCAACCTTTGTTTGCGCACTGGACAGTTCCCGAAGGCCTGGAAAGAGGGCAGATTGTGCCTGTTGCGGAAGGACGGTCGTTCTGCCGACTCCCCTTCCGCATACAGGCCAATCGTGCTGCTGGACGAGACGGGCAAACTCTTCGAGAGAATTCTCTCTGCCCGTCTCGTCCAACACCTCGAGGAGGTGGGGTCGGGTCTCTCGGATGCTCAGTTCGGCTTCAGGGCGGGTCGATCGACGATCGACGCCCTGAGGGCTCTGAGAGACCTGACCCAAGAGGCAACTCGCGAGGGGGACGTGGTCCTGGCGGTATCGCTGGACGTCGCCAATGCCTTCAACAGTCTTCCGTTTGAGACTTTGGTTGAGGCACTCCGGTTCCATGGAGTGCCTCCCTATCTTCGGAGACTGTTGGGGGGCTACCTGCAGGACAGAGAGGTCCTGTGGGTTGGCGGCGACCAGCGTATGCACCGGCGTAGCGTATGCCGCGGGGTTCCACAGGGGTCCGTCTTGGGCCCGGTCTTGTGGAACCTCGGGTACGACTGGCTGCTCCGCTGTCCTCTCCTGCCGCGGATGAGGGTGTTGTGCTACGCTGATGACACCCTCGTCACATGCAGGGGAGGGACGTATGCGGAGGCGGCCCGTCTGGCAACAGTCGGTGCTACGCTGGTTGCGGACCGCATAGGGCTGTTGGGATTGGAGGTCTCCGTATCCAAAACGGAGGCCATCCTCTTCCACGGCCCTCGCCGGGGTCCCCCTCGCCGGGCGTCCATCTCCGTCCAGGGACAGGAGGTGGTGGTGAAGGCCCAGTTAAAATATCTGGGTCTCACCCTGGACGGAAGATGGAACTTCGGGGCTCATTTCTCCCTTCTGGCCCCGAAGTTACTGTCCACCGCGGCTGCCTTGGGAAGGCTTCTGCCCAACGTCGGTGGGCCGCAGGCTCCGTGCCGGCGACTCTATGCCGGCATCGTGAGGAGTATGGCGCTGTACGGTGCCCCCATATGGTCGGGGTCTCTCACCGCCGATTCCAAGACCCTCTTGCGAAGGACGCAGAGGGTCTTAGCGGTGAGGATGATCAGGGGGTACCGTACAGTGTCGTACACTGCGGCCACACTCCTGGCGAGCGATCCGCCTTGGGAGCTGCAGGCGGAGGTGCTCGCCGGGGTGTATTGGCACCGGGCGGAAGCCAGGACCAGAGGAGTAAGGTCCGAGGCAGCTCGAATCAGGGCTTCAGCTCACCGAGCCCTGATTCGACGGTGGACGAGGGACTTAGAGTCCCCTGCCGCCGGTCTGACGACAGTGGGGGCAGTTCGCCCCCACTTGGATCGTTGGATCAACCGGCGACACGGGACTCTGACGTTCCGTCTTGTGCAGGTGCTCACGGGGCACGGATGCTTCGGAAAGTACCTGCACAAGATTGCAAGAAGGGAGGCGGCCCCGTCCTGCCACCACTGTGACGAGTCCGTCGACACGGCTCGTCACACCGTGGCGGAGTGCGCAGCCTGGGGTCATCAGCGCGCTGAGCTGGTGGCCGTGGTTGGCGGGGACCTCTCGCTGCCGCGCCTTGTTGGCGCGATGGTCGGCAGCGAGAGGTGTTGGGCCGCTATGGCCTCCTTCTGCGAGCACGTCATCGCCGCGAAGGAGGCCGCGGAGCGGGTCAGGGAGCAAGCCTCTCCCTCTGACCCGCTCCGCCGGGGGAGGCTGGGAAGAAGGAGGCGGGAGTACGCCCGCCGCTTCCTCTCCCAGCAGTAGGCCTTGGTGAGAGGGGGGGGTGACCCCTCTCACCTGCCATAGGCCTACGCCGTGGGGGTGTCCTAAGTTGCTCGGGGCACCCTCGCTCGGGGGGTAACCGCCGGGGCGGCACGGTGAGTGCTAACGCGATCCCGTGTCGTCCCATTAAGGCGTTGAGGGCAACCGTTGGTTTTTTAGTGGGTAGCCTTAAAAATGGCGGCGTCCTCTATGCCGCCGGGTAGTCCCACATAACCCTCCGGCCATCACCTTCCTGGCCGGCGGGTATCCGTAACGGATTTTTCCAACGCAAAAAAAAAAAAAAAAAAAAAAAAAAAAAAAAAAAAAAAAAAAAAAGGTTAGGTTAGGTTAGGTTAGGTTAGGTTAGGTTAGGTTAGGTTAGGTTAGGTTAGGTTAGGTTAGGTTGGGGAGCCATGCTGGAAACCTCCTCGTGTGCCCGTCCGCTACCAATGTTGTCCGGATTCGTCCGGCGAGATTGGAAGCGGTACGGGCCGGTGCTCCCTGGGGGACGGTTAATGCGGTCTTTCGGGATCGCATTAGCCGTCTGCTAATGTCCAGCGCGGGGGTCGGCTATGAGGAACATAGCCGACGAAACGCTACCAAGGTGCCTTGGTCTGGTTTTCATGGTCTTCGTGTCCGTGGCGATCAGATCGGAGGTTCTTGGCTAGCGTGGGGAGGTGTTTTCGGCTGCCTCCTTCTGGGGCAGTCGATAGGAGGCCTGACCTTGAGTGATTGCTCCTGGCTGGTCGGGGGGGCCCGGTACCCCTTAGTGAGTGTTTCGGCGCTCGGTCTCGGGGTATTGGGATGCGGGGTCCCGTCTCTCCCTGCAGCGGGCTCGTTCGCGGGCCCGCTGTGGACGGAGTTCAGATCTACGCAGAGGTGGGTCGGACCTCACGGTCGGTCTCTTGAGGGTGGTGATTGCGCTGCTCTCGAGGGTTGTAGGTTTGGGGCGTAGTGCTGCTGCCCATGCTTCACTAGTTTTAGGCCCGGTCGTTCGCTTCCGGGCGAGCGGCCATAGGTAGTCTAGTTAGAGGTTTGACATAGTAGTAGTACTAGTTCGTAGTGGTGCTTAAGCTTGCTTCTAGTGTTGGCCCGGCTGACCCGCAGTGAGCCCTGTTTGGATTATCCAACCTGCTCGAATGCGGAGGCCATAGGTAGTCTAGTTTGTGGCTTTAGTAGTTAGGTAGCTAGAAGTAGTTAGCTAGAAGTAGATAGTTAGCTAGAAGTAGTTAGCGGTAGCTAGTAGTAGTTGTAGTACCGTAGCTAGTTTTAGTTATAGGGACGTTTTGGCCCGGACCCGATGCCAGTGGCGAATGGTCGAGGGCATGTCCGGATCAGTGGCCGCCGTTAGCGGTGGCCCTGTTGCCGGTCGGTCGACGAGTCCGGTGGGTACTTCACTGTGCAGCCGGACAGGCATTTTTGCCACCGTCGAGTCGTAAACTTCTGCAGGTGTGGCTGTCATGTGAAGCAGCCTGCAGGGGAGCGAGGGTCTTGCCTTAATTGGCCGGACCGGGAGGAGTAAACCTCTATAAAAAATCCTCAATTCTCGGCGTTTCGTTGCGTGACGTCGGGGTGCTCGAAAGAGAGGCTGGGGAGTTCATCAGTCGCTAGCGCACAACCCTGGAATACCACCCGACCTTTCAGGTGTATTAGGGTTACCCGGGCAAGAGGCTCTGCCGGGGCTGACATTTTAGTTCCTCAATACTCGTGGGATTTGTTATGGAAAATCTTAAACACAAAAACGACGTTGAGGGAGAGGAGAGGAGGACGAGGAGGGGAGAGAATAAGGAGAGGCGGGTGACGAGGAGCGTCACGAGTAGGGAGTCGAGTGCGGGGCGGCAGGACGAGGACATGGACTCCGACTGCAGCTTCGCAACTGGACGGTCCCAAAGCCCCGCTACGGGCGGGAAGCTTTGGCGCAAGAGGCGACGCCCGAACCCCGAGTTGGAGCTGTCCGACGAGGAGGATTCGGAGCGGTCTGCGTCTGCGTCAAGAGGCCGAGGGCGGCCCCCGACGACGGGGGAGTACGTAGGTTTGGCCGATGCCAAAAGAGCGCTTCTCGCTGCAAAGCGGGAAGAGTTCAAGGCGTTGGTAGAGGAAGAGCTAGAGAAGAGCGTCGCCGTCACTCGCAAGAGGAGGGAACAGCGAGCCGCTGAACTAGCGTCGACCTCGGGGGAGGTATCGGCATCGGGCGTCGGACCCAGCAATAGGTCCACGGCCCTGAGCAAGCAACAGGTCGTAGAGGACTTGGCTATTATTGCGAAAATAGCCACAAAGTCCAAAAACCTGAAGGGGACCATAGTCCGCGAGCTTAAGGACGCGGTGGCTTCGATAGCCGAGGCCGTGGAAGTCCTGGGATCGCGGACTATCACTGAAGAGACGCGGCGGCTGCAGGCGGACAATGCTCGCCTGCAAGCCGAGATGGACACTCTCCGCAAGGAGATGTCCACCTTGCGTGAGGACATGGAGAGGGCACGGAAGCAGGGTTGTCCGGCGCCTACTCCTACCGGATTGACGGAGGCTGCGTCCCCTGCAACGCAGCCTCAGACAACCTCGCTGGAGGAGATCTGTCGAGCGGTCATGTCCCAGGTGGGGACCATGGTGACCGCCCGACTGGCCTCCATAGAGGACCGGCTCCTTCCGGAGAAGAGGCTTCGGCCTCCGCTGGCGGCCGACAAGAGGCGGGAGGTGGTGCAGACCACAGAGTCTGTTAAGACCGCCGCCCCACCCTCTGCGGGCCCCAGCGGGTCGGCGCAGAAGAAGGCGAAGCCAAAAGCGGCTCAGTCGCAGGCAAAGCCGAAGGCTACCGAGCCTCAGGCGAAGCCAAAAGCGGCTCAGCCGCAGGCAAAGCCGAAGGCTACCGAGCCTCAGGCGAAAGCGGCAAAGCCGCCCAAGAAGGGACAGGGAAAGGGCTCTGCTGGACCTTCTGCATCGCGGTCTAAACCGCAGTCGCAGAAGCCAGGGACCGCTCCCAAAAGAAAGCTCCGGGCAGAACGATCCACGGCTGTGGTATTGACTCTGCATCCCGAAGCCGAGGCCAATGGCGTGACTTACGCCCAGGTCTTGGCGGAGGCGAAGCAGAAAGTCAACCTGGCCGACCTGGGTATTAAGGACCTAAGGTTTAGGAAGGCGGTCACTGGTGGCCGCATCCTGGAACTGCCCGGAGCGAATACCGGGGGTAAGGCGGACTCTCTCGCTAACAAGCTGAGAGAGTCACTGCCCGAAGGGCACGTCAGGGTCTCTAGACCCACGAAGTGCGCAGAAATGCGCATTTCGGGACTGGACGACTCCGTGTCCAGCGTCGACGTGGCTACGGCCGTCGCTAGGGTTGGTGGGTGCGACGTCGACGAAGTCCGTTGCGGGGCTGTCACCGTCGGCGCCGGTGGCCTCGGTGCTGCGTGGGTTCGTTGCCCGGTCGCAGCGGCCAAGAAGGTGTCCGGTGGTGGCAGGCTCCTCGTCGGATGGGTGTCGGCGCAGGTCCGCGTCTTGGACGATCGGCCCCTCCGGTGCTTCCGGTGCCTGGAGATGGGGCACGTCAGGGCCAAGTGCACTGCGGAGGTCGACAGGAGCGACCTCTGCTATCGGTGCGGAAAGCCCGGGCACAAGGCCCAGGAGTGCTCTGCCGAGCCGCACTGCGTCACGTGCGCAGCGGCCGGCAGACCGGCCAAGCATCGGGTGGGGACCAAGGAGTGCGTTCCCGCCCCGAAGGGAAGGAAGCCGGGCCAGGCTGGCAGAGGTCCTAGGGCCTCAAAGCAGCCTTCCAGGCCCGTAGAGGATCCCATGGTCATCGAATAAGATGGCCATGCGGATTCTACAGGCGAATATCAACCACTGCGCCAGGGCTCAGGACCTATTGTTCCAAAGCATGGCGGAGTGGTTGGTGAACGTCGTCGTGATCGCCGAGCCCTACTACGTCCCTTCGGGGGACGACTGGGCCGGCGACAGGGACGGTGTGGTGGCGATCGGGACCCGGACAGCGGCCGGATCCCCGGTCTTCGGAGGAGTGACGAAGGGTCGAGGCTACGTCTCGGCTCTCGTCGGAAACGTGACACTGATCGGGGTCTACTTCTCTCCGAATCGCAGTGTCGCCGACTTCGAACAGTTTCTGGTCGAAGTCGGTGCCCTCGTCGGGAGGAGTGGCCCCGGTCGGGTCCTCGTGGTCGGCGACCTGAATGCCAAATCCATGGCTTGGGGTTGCCCGGCCACGGACGCACGTGGAGAGCTCCTCGAAGACTGGGTAGTCGCGTCCGGTCTTGTCGTCCTGAACCGCGGGTCGGTACATACGTGCGTGCGGCAACAGGGTGGTTCGATCGTTGACATCACGTTCGCCGATCCCACCCTGGCGCGCCGTATCCGAGGCTGGCGGGTGATGGAGGATGTGGAGACGTTGTCGGACCACCGCTACGTGAGGTTCGACGTCTCCGCACTCCCCGCCCCGCCGAGTGCCCCGAGTCGACACTCGCGCGAGGAGGGCCCGCGATGGGCTCTGAAGCGTCTGGACAGGGAGGCGCTGGTGGAGGCTGCCCTGGTCCAGGCCTGGGTAGGAGCGCCGGAAGGCGCTGTGAATGTAGAGGCGGAAGCTGTGCGTCTGGGCCAGACCATGTCGCACATCTGCGATGCGGCGATGCCCCGCGTACGTTCCGCGACTCCGAGGCGCGGCGTTTACTGGTGGTCTGAGGAGCTATCGCGGCTCCGAGAGACCTGCGTGGCTCTCAGGCGCCAGTACACCAGATGTCGGAGGCGGCGGCGACGGGATCAAGAGCTTGAGAGTCAGCACTATACTCGATATCGTGAGGCAGTGCTGGCTTTCGTAGCGGCCATCGCCAAAGCCAAAGACCTGGCCGAAGCGGAGATGGTGGAGTCCCTGGACAGGGACCCGTGGGGGAGGCCGTACAAGATGGTGAGGCGAAAGCTTCGACCGTGGGCCCCTCCGCTGACCAAGACTCTCCAGCCAGCGTTGCTGGAGTCCGTAGTCACGGCATTGTTCCCTCGAGGTACCGACCATCGGGTACCTCGTATGGCGCCGGCGACTGAGGAGGTAGAGGAGGAGCGTTGGGACGCAGCACGGGATGTCTCCGGGGGTGAGTTGGGGGCTGCAGTGCTTCGGCTTCGGTCGAAGAACACTGCGCCGGGACCCGACGGCATCCCCGGTCGCGCCTGGGCCTTGGCCCTAGGGGACTTAGAGCCTCTAGTGCTGCGCCTCTTCAACGCATGTTTGCAGCAGGGCCGGTTCCCGCGGACGTGGAAGGGTGGGAAACTGGTGCTGTTGCGCAAGGAGGGGCGGCCGGTTGCCGAGCCATCGGCATATCGGCCGATAGTGCTTCTCGACGAGGCGGGTAAGCTCTTTGAGCGGGTTTTATCCGCTCGCCTCGTCAAGCACTTGGGGGAGTCCGGTCGGGACCTCAGCGACCATCAATTTGGCTTCCGCAAGGGCAGGTCCACCCTCGACGCTGTCGGTCGGGTGAGGGCCCTGGCGGAGGCCTCGGTGTCTCGGGGCGGGGTGGTGTTGGCGGTGTCTCTCGATATCGCCAACGCGTTCAACACCCTTCCCTGGGCGACCATTTTGGAGGCGCTGAGGTTCCACGCCGTGCCCGGGTACTTGCGTCGCGTCGTAGCGGATTACCTCTGCGACCGCGCCGTCTGCTACCCGTCTGGCGACGGCTGGATTCGTAGGGAGGTGTCGTGCGGTGTTCCTCAGGGGTCGGTTCTCGGACCTCTTCTGTGGAACATCGGCTACGACTGGGTGCTGCGCGGTGCCAACTTACGGGGTGTCGAAGTAACCTGTTACGCCGACGACACTCTCGTAACGGCACGCGGCGACAGCTACCGGGAGGCCAGTGTTCTGGCAACGGCTGGGGTCGCGCAGGTAGTGGCGCGCATTAGAAGGTTGGGGCTGGAGGTTGCATTGCACAAATCCGTCGCCGTGTGTTTTCACGGGCCGCGGAACGCACCTCCTGCCGGATCGAGTGTGGTGGTCGGAGGAGTTTCCATCGCCGTCGGGCGTTCCTTGGAGTACCTTGGACTCGTCCTCGACAGTCGATGGAGCTTCGACGAGCACTTTCGGCGCCTAGCGCCGAAGCTAGTTAGGGCAGCCGGAGCGATGTGTCGCGTCCTCCCAAATGTCGGGGGACCGAGCCTGAGCTGCCGGCGTCTGTACACCGGGGTGGTAAAGTCCATGGCGCTCTACGGGGCACCAATATGGGCCGATAGCCTCGACTCCCGCAACCGGGCCCTCTTGTGCAGAGCGCAGAGGGTCATGGCTGTCAGGGTGATCCGGGGGTATCGCACCATCTCGTGCGAGGCGGCCTGCGCTCTGGCCGGGACCCCACCGTGGGACCTGGACGCTTTGACGCTGGCGGAGGCGTATCGACGGAGGAGGGATGCCCGTCTTCGGGGGGAGGGTGGGGAGTCGAATTGGAGGCGCAGGGCGCAGGAGCAGCTGCTCGTCACATGGCGAGAGAGGCTCAGAGTGCCCGGCGCTGGTAAATCGACTGCCCTGGCGATCGGTCCTATCCTTTCGGACTGGGTCGGTCGTAGGCACGGGGTGATGACCTTCCACCTGACGCAGATCCTTTCGGGGCACGGATGCTTCGGGAGGTATCTGTTTAGGGTGGCGGGTCGTGAGCCCACGATGATGTGCCACGAGTGTGGCTGCGCCGAGGACACGGCGCAGCACACGCTGGCTTCGTGCCCGCACTGGGCGGAGCCGCGTGCTACACTCGTGGCTTCCATCGGGTCGAACCTCTCGCTCCCGGCCGTGGTCAAGGCCATGGTCTCGAGCGAAGAGGCGTGGGGTGCGGTGCGTTCCTTCTGCGAGGTCGTGATGTCGCAGAAGGAGGCGGCGGAGAGGCTCAGGGAGGGGGACGGAGCCGCTCTACCGATGCGCCGGAGGAGGGTGGGGCGCAGGCGTGTCGCTCACGAGCGCCGTCTGCCGCCGTAGCCCCCGGTACGGGTGGTGGGCTGCGAAGTCCGCCACTCGCCACGGTCCCATCTCGGGGCCGGGGCTCTAGTGGGTATGAGTCGGATCGGACTTCCTTGATCCTGAGCTCGGCGGCTTGCCGTCGGCTCAGAAATAAAGGTCGTCCAAAACGATCTGGCTCGGTCGGCTTGGGCGGGGAGCAGGGGAGCTCCTCGCCAAAAAACAAGCCGACCATCGGAGTGGGGCGCATCCCGGTCAACAGTTTGCGCCGCTCCATTTGGGGAGGTGGTGGCCGCCTACTTGGCGCTGCCTGCCGTTGGAGCAACGCGGATGTATGCTTAGGCGTTCCCGTGGCGCTCCTTTATACGGCGTTGTGTTGACCGTCTGGTTTAGTGAGTAGGAGTCTCACATACCCACCGCCTTCCGCTCCCCTGGAATGCGGTGGAACTCATGAGAGTTCCAGACGAAAAAAAAAAAAAAAAAAAAAAAAAAGGTTAGGTTAGGTTAGGTTAGGTTGGGGAGTGGTGGCGATCGGGACCCGGACAGCGGCCGGATCCCCGGTCTTCGGAGGAGTGACGAAGGGTCGAGGCTACGTCTCGGCTCTCGTCGGAAACGTGACACTGATCGGGGTCTACTTCTCTCCGAATCGCAGTGTCGCCGACTTCGAACAGTTTCTGGTCGAAGTCGGCGCCCTCGTCGGGAGGAGTGGCCCCGGTCGGGTCCTCGTGGTCGGCGACCTGAATGCCAAATCCATGGCTTGGGGTTGCCCGGCCACGGACGCACGTGGAGAGCTCCTCGAAGACTGGGTAGTCGCGTCCGGTCTTGTCGTCCTGAACCGCGGGTCGGTACATACGTGCGTGCGGCAACAGGGTGGTTCGATCGTCGACATCACGTTCGCCGATCCCGCCCTGGCGCGCCGTATCCGAGGCTGGCGGGTGATGGAGGATGTGGAGACGTTGTCGGACCACCGCTACGTGAGGTTCGACGTCTCCGCACTTCCCGCCCCGCCGAACGCCCCGAGTCGACCCTCGCGCGAAGAGGGCCCGCGATGGGCCCTGAAGCGTCTGGACAGGGAGGTGCTGGTGGAGGCTGCCCTGGTCCAGGCCTGGGTAGGAGCGCCGGAAGGCGCAGTGAATGTAGAGGCGGAAGCTGCGCGTCTGGGCCAGACCATGTCGCACATCTGCGATGCGGCGATGCCCCGCGTACGCTCCGCGACTCCGAGGCGCGGCGTGTACTGGTGGTCTGAGGAGCTATCGCGTCTCCGAGAGACCTGCGTGGCTCTCAGACGCCAGTACACCAGATGTCGGAGGCGGCGGCGACGAGACCAAGAGCTTGAGAGTCAGCACTATACTCGATATCGGGAGGCAGTGCTGGCTTTCGTAGCGGCCATCGCCAAAGCCAAAGACCTGGCCGAAGCGGAGATGGTGGAGTCCCTGGACAGGGACCCGTGGGGGAGGCCGTACAAGATGGTGAGGCGAAAGCTTCGACCGTGGGCCCCTCCGCTGACCAAGACTCTCCAGCCGGCGTTGCTGGAGTCCGTAGTCACGGCATTGTTCCCTCGAGGTACCGACCATCGGGTACCTCGTATGGCGCCGGCGACTGAGGCGGTAGAGGACGAGCGTTGGGACGCAGCACGGGATGTCTCCGGGAGTGAGTTGGGGGCTGCAGTGCTTCGGCTTCGGTCGAAGAACACTGCGCCGGGACCCGACGGCATCCCCGGTCGCGCCTGGGCCTTGGCCCTAGGGGATTTAGAGCCTCTAGTGCTGCGCCTCTTCAACGCATGTTTGCGGCAGGGCCGGTTCCCGCGGACGTGGAAGGGTGGGAAACTGGTGCTGTTGCGCAAGGAGGGGCGGCCGGTTGCCGAGCCATCGGCATATCGGCCGATAGTGCTTCTCGACGAGGCGGGTAAGCTCTTTGAGCGGGTTTTATCCGCTCGCCTCGTCAAGCACTTGGGGGAGTCCGGTCGGGATCTCAGCGACCATCAATTTGGCTTCCGCAAGGGCAGGTCCACCCTCGACGCTGTCAGTCGGGTGAGGGCCCTGGCGGAGGCCTCGGTGTCTCGGGGCGGGGTGGTGTTGGCGGTGTCTCTCGATATCGCCAACGCGTTCAACACCCTTCCCTGGGCGACCATTTTGGAGGCGCTGAGGTTCCACGCCGTGCCCGGGTACTTGCGTCGCGTCGTAGCGGATTACCTCTGCGACCGCGCCGTCTGCTACCCGACTGGTGACGGCTGGATTCGTAGGGAGGTGTCGTGCGGTGTTCCGCAGGGGTCGGTTCTCGGACCTCTCCTGTGGAACATCGGCTACGACTGGGTGCTGCGCGGTGCCAACTTACGGGGTGTCGAAGTAACTTGTTACGCCGACGACACTCTCGTAACGGCACGCGGCGACAGCTACCGGGAGGCCAGTGTCCTGGCAACCGCTGGGGTCGCGCAGGTAGTGGCGCGCATTAGAAGGCTGGGGCTGGAGGTTGCATTGCACAAATCCGTGGCTGTGTGTTTTCACGGGCCGCGGAACGGACCTCCGGCCGGGTCGAGAGTGGTGGTCGGCGGAGTTTCCATCGCTGTCGGGCGTTCCTTGGAGTACCTTGGACTCGTCCTCGACAGTCGATGGAGCTTCGACGAGCACTTTCGGCGCCTAGCGCCGAAGCTTGTTAGGGCAGCCGGAGCGATGTGTCGCGTCCTCCCAAATGTCGGGGGACCGAGCATGAGCTGCCGACGTCTGTACACCGGGGTGGTAAGGTCCATAGCGCTCTACGGGGCACCAATATGGGCCGATAGCCTCGACTCCCGCAACCGGGCCCTCTTGTGCAGAGCGCAGAGGGTCATGGCTGTCAGGGTGATCCGGGGGTATCGCACCATCTCGTGCGAGGCGGCCTGCGCTCTGGCCGGGACCCCACCGTGGGACCTGGACGCTTTGACGCTGGCGGAGGCGTATCGACGGAGGAGGGATGCCCGTCTTCGGGGGGAGGGTGGGGAGTCGGATTGGAGGCGCAGGGCGCAGGAGCAGCTGCTCGTCACATGGCGAGAGAGGCTCAGAGTGCCCGGCGCTGGTAAATCGACTGCCCTGGCGATGGGTCCCATCCTTTCGGACTGGGTCGGTCGTAGGCACGGGGTGATGACCTTCCACCTGACGCAGATCCTTTCGGGGCACGGATGCTTCGGGAGGTATCTGTTTAGGGTGGCGGGTCGTGAGCCCACGATGATGTGCCACGAGTGCGGCTGCGCCGAGGATACGGCTCAGCACACGCTGGCTTCGTGCCCGCAGTGGGCGGAGCCGCGTGCTACACTCGTGGCTTCCATCGGGTCGGACCTCTCGCTCCCGGCCGTGGTCAAGGCCATGGTCTCTAGCGAAGAGGCGTGGGGTGCGGTGCGTTCCTTCTGCGAGGTCGTGATGTCGCAGAAGGAGGCGGCGGAGAGGCTCAGGGAGGAGGACGGAGCCGCTCTACCGATGCGCCGGAGGAGGGTGGGGCGCAGGCGTGTCGCTCACGAGCGCCGTCTGCCGCCGTAGCCCCCGGTACGGGTGGTGGACTGCGAAGTCCGCCACTCGCCACGGTCCCATCTAGGGGCCGGGGCTCTAGTGGGTATAAGTCGGATCGGACTTCCTTGATTCTGAGCTCGGCGGCTTGCCGTCGGCTCGGAGATAAAGGTCGTCCAAAACGATCTGGCTCGGTCGGCTTGGGCGGGGAGCAGGGGAGCTCCTCGCCAGAAAACAAGCCGACCATCGGAGTGGGGCGCATCCCGGTCAACAGTTTGCGCCGCTCCATTTGGGGGGGTGGTGGCCGCCTACTTGGCGTTGCCTGCCGTTGGAGCAACGCGGATGTATGCTTCGGCGTTCCCGTGGCGCTCCTCCATACGGCGATGTGTTGACCGTCTGGTTTAGTGAGTAGGAGTCTCACATACCCACCGCCTTCCGCTCCCCTGGAATGCGGTGGAACCCATGAGGGTTCCAGACGAAAAAAAAAAAAAAAAAAAAAAAAAAAAAAAAAAAAAAAAAGGTTAGGTTGGGGAGCCATGCTGGAAACCTCCTCGTGTGCCCGTCCGCTACCAATGCTGTCCGGATTCGTCCGGCGGGATTGGAAGTGGTACGGGCCGGTGCTCCCTGGGAGACGGTTAATGCGGTCTTTCGGGATCGCGTTAGCCGTCTGCTAATGTCCAGCGCGGGGGTGTCAGCTATGGGGTTCGTGCCCGGTACATAGCTGACAATAGGGGGGATGTGTTTGTGTTTGTTTTGTTTTGTCGCGTTTAGTCCTTTGTCACTGCCGTTTCGTTTTGAGAATGTCTTGTTGTGTCTTTGGAGTTGTGGGTGTATCTGTTACATGTCAACCCTAAGGTTCGACGCCTGCCGAGGGGTTGGGTAATGGCGAGGGCGTCCTTCGGGGACCTCACCCCTTAAAGGATTAAATAATGGTGATCTCAAGAAAAAAGTTACTACCCCAGGAGGGTTCCGGCTGCTCAGCAGCCGGGCAATCCCTCACGGACGCTCCGGCCTCCGTCTTCCCCTCGTATTCTGGGGGGGGAAAAGACCACCAAACAACTTCTACTGCAGAGTCTGACCACTCAGACTCGAGCATGATAACGGCTGGTTCAAGGGAGTCCCCAACACCGTTATCATGCACAAAGAAACGGCCCTGCTCCAAGGAGGGGAGCCGTTCTAGCTCGAACGAGCGTTCGAGCGGAGCTGAAGCGCTTACTATTAAGAAGCGCTTAACACCGAAGAGAGGGAGAGGTCGTCCTCCTACAACAGGCCAATACGTTGGTCTTAAGAAGGCTAAGGAGGACTACCTCAGACTCCAAAGAAGAGAGTTGGAAATTGAGGCCGAACGAGATCTTCAGGAACGCATACGGGATCGTCTTCAATCGAAGCATGTCCAGAGGTTATCACCTGAGGTAGATGCCATCATCGACTTGAAGAAAAGAGCAGAAGAGCAATTAGATCTCGTTTGCAGTATAGCAACGAGATCTAAAAACTTAAAGGGAACCTTTCAGAAAGCTCTGAAAGATGCAGCGTCTTCTATTAGATCTTGCGTTGAGAGTCTCGCTTTGAGAAACTCTACAGAAGAGACGCGACAATTGCAGGAGGCGAATACACGGCTACAATCTGAGTTATCAGAGTTAAAGAAGGAAGTGGCCCAGCTCCGTATTGTTAGCGAGATGAACTCCAAGTCTCAGGCAGGGAAAAGTGTTCAAGCTGCAACTAACCACGACGATGTCGTTGAGAAAATTTCCCAGTCGATTATGGTCCAGGTGAATGCAAGACTTGAGGCGCTAGAGGAAAGGCTCACGAGCCGAAAGCATATCGATCCGCCTCCAAACGTTGAGGAATTCCCGGAACCAACAGACTCTCTAGGCCCAGAGCACACGTTTATGCCAATTGTAGCAGAAGATCGTCATCGAGAACCGATTATGGTAGAACCGAAGAACAAAGGTAAAACCAGGAGAAAGTCTAAAAAGTCCGCAGCACAGCCGCAAATGGAACCAGACCAACCTCTTACTATTACTGACAATGAAGGGTGGATCAAGGTCTCTAAACGTAAAAGGAAGACCCAAAAATTGGCTGACTCGCGAGACAGGACAGATACCCGAACAAAAAAGGTAAATACGAATAAACTGCGGCCACCGAAATCGGCCGCAATAGTTCTTACCTTGCAGCCAGGAGCAGAGGAGAGAGGAGAGTCCTATGCTAGTATTCTTCGCCAAGCAAAGAAAACGGATCTTTCGGGATTAGGGCCCACCGCAATCCGAGTGAGAAAGACTGCCATAGGAGCAAGGCTCTTGGAAATCTCCGGTTCTGGTAGCAACGAAAAAGCCGATGAGATTGCGAAGCGTCTGGGCACTACTCTCAAAATCGATGACGTTCGAGTGACCAGGGTTAGGAAATGCGTAGAAGTGCGCATTTCCGATCTGGATGACTCGGTTACCAAGGAGGAAGTGGTCTTGGCGATTTCCCGCGTTGGTCGTTGTCCCGAAAGCCATATTATAAGCGGAGAAATACGGAAAGATTTCAGAGGCCTATACACAATCTGGGTACGATGTCCGGTAGCTGCCGCTAAAGAAATCGTTGGTTGTGGTCGGATACTGATTGGATGGGTTTCTGCAAAAGTGAAGTTGCTGGCGACTAGGTCCAGACGTTGTTGGCGGTGCCTCGAAGAAGGGCACTTAAAAGAAAGTTGCCCTTCCCCGAAAGATCGCAGTGGACTATGTTTTCGGTGCTCAAGAACTGGCCACAAGGCAAACACTTGCACTGCAGCACCGCATTGCCTGCTTTGTGCTGACTTCAATAGACCTGCCAATCACACGGTGGGTAGCAAATCCTGTTCCATCAAGCCCATTAGAAAAGTTCGGTTGACAAGGTGCGCGACTAGTGTCCAGCCTCAACGACAGACAATAACACCTAGTGGGGGATCAGAGAAAGAGGTTGTACCAACAAAATAAAGATAATGGCTAAGTTCTCTTTTCTTCAAGCCAACATCAACCACTGTGCCAGGGCTCAGGACTTGTTTCTCCAGAGCCTGGCAGAGTGGTTGATACAGGTAGCGGTTGTAACGGAACCCTACTTTATTCCATCCAGGCCGAACTGGATCGGTGACAGGGATGACTTGGTAGCTATCGTTAGTTCTGGTGTATTAAATTCTGCAAAAGTTATTAAGGGCAAAGGATGTGTAGCAGTTCTGCTGGGTGACATCCTTATTGTCGGTGCTTATTTCTCACCCAACAAAACCTTTGCAGAATTCGAAGCGTTTCTGACGGAGATTACAGCGATTATAGGGCAATTCCTTCCCTGTCCGGTATTAGTGATCGGTGACTTAAATGCAAAATCAACAGCATGGGGATCTCCAGCTACAGATGCCCGCGGAGAATTGCTAGAAGAGTGGCTGCCGAGCGCTGGGCTAGTGGTTTTAAATAGAGGGTCTGTACACACGTGCGTGCGACCGCAAGGCGGATCTATCGTCGATGTGTCATTCGCAAGCCCTGCAGTGGCGAGCCGTGTAAGACGCTGGAGAGTCCTCGAGGACGTGGAAACCTTATCGGACCACAGATATATCCGGTTCGAGGTTCTCTCCCCCTCTGATAGACGACAAGAATCCTTACGATCTTCTAACGACGATAGACCAAGGTGGCAGATGAAGAAGTTAGATAAGGAGATGCTTCTGGAGGCTGCAGTGGTCCAAAGCTGGGTGCCCATGCCCGAAGGATCTTTTCAGGTTGAGGAAGAGGTGAATTGGTTCCGTGATGCAATGACAAACATATGCGATGCTTCCATGCCTCGGGCCAGGCTGAACCCTCCCTTCAAACAAGTGTATTGGTGGTCCTTGGAGATATCGCAGCTACGTGCAGCATGCGTGTCGGCTAGGCGACAATACACACGTAGCCGCAGAAGAAGGAGAAGAAACCAAGATGTCGAGGCTGAGCTGTACTCTTCTTACACGGCCGCAAAAGACGCGCTTAAAAGGTGCATCGCGCGCGAGAAGGAAACAGCTAGGAGGGAAATGTTAGAGTCAATAAACAGAGACCCATGGGGGCGGCCGTACTTGATGGTTAGAGGTAAACTTCGCTCCTGGACCCCCCCATTAACACAGACTCTGCATCCTGAACTAACGGACCAGGTTGTTAGTTCTCTATTTCCTCGTAGAAGTGTATTTTCTCCGCCGCCGATGGCTGCTCGCAGGGATGTGACGGAGGAGCTTGATGTACCTCTTATAACCGAAATGGAATTCGGTGCAGCTGTGGGAAGGCTAATGACCAAGAACACCGCTCCCGGTCCCGATGGAATTCCAGGACGGATACTAGGGTTTGCTCTGAGTGAACTCGGACTAAGGCTGAGGAGTCTTTTGGATGCGTGTCTGTTGCAGTCGCAGTTTCCACAACAGTGGAAAACAGGCCGTCTAGTGCTCCTCAGTAAGGAAGGTCGTTCTCCAGACTCATTCTCATCTTACCGACCCATTGTTCTGCTAGACGAGGCGGGAAAGTTATTCGAGCGCATACTAGCCGGTAGAATTGTGACCCACCTCCAAATTACCGGTCCAAACATATCGGATAACCAATTTGGATTTCGATCTGGCAAGTCAACGGTGGACGCAATTTTGCGAGTGAAGACCGCTGCGCAGGAAGCCGTGAGTCGCGGCGAAGTCGTCCTGGCGATATCTCTTGACATCGCCAATGCATTCAATACCCTGCCTTGGAGCTGCATCAGAGAGGCGCTAAGGTATCATCGAGTACCTCCTTATCTCCGTCGTATAGTCGCTTCATACCTCTCCAATCGCTTCGTCACGTACCCGGTACAAGGGGGTTGGCGTAAGAGAGAGATGACCTGCGGAGTTCCCCAGGGGTCAGTCCTTGGACCACTCTTGTGGAACATCGGGTACGATTGGGTTCTGCGCGGAGGTAACATCACAGGTATCGATATCACCTGTTATGCCGATGATACTCTGGTGACAGCCCGGGCCAAGACTCCCAGGAGGGCCGTTATTCTTGCCACGGTTGGTGTGGAGCATGTGGTTGGTCGTATTCGTCGCCTTGGCCTAGAGGTGGCCCTCAACAAGTCCGAGGCTCTATGTTTCCATGGGCCTCGGAATGCGCCATCTTCAGAGCTGGGCATCACGGTGGACGGTACTCGCATTTGCATCGGGTCGACGATGAGATATCTCGGCCTCGTCCTCGATAGCAAATGGAAGTTTACCGCCCACTTTGAGCGATTAATCCCGAAATTACTGCGTACCTCAACAGCTTTGGGATGGTTGTTGCCTAACTTAGGCGGACCCAACGCAATAAGCAGACAGCTCTATTCTGGGGTCGTGAGGTCCATGGCCTTATATGGAGCTCCGGTGTGGTCCGAGTCCCTGAATAGCCGGAATATCGCTCTCTTGCGCAAACCGCAGAGAGCGATGGCAATCAGGTTGATTCGCGGTTACCGCACCGTCTCATATGAGGCCGCCTGTATCCTGGCCGGATCGTTACCCTGGGACCTTTACGCGGTAGCTCTCACGACGATGTATAATCTTCGTGGGGAGGCGTCAGTCTCGGGCCTCCGTCCAGGAGCACGGGAAAGGAGGAGGCGAACCGTAATGGGTCACGCTTATGCAGCATGGGAGATGAGATTAGCGGAGACTACTGCTGGGAAAAGAACTATTGAGTCAGTTACCCCAGTTTTTCGACAGTGGATACATAGACGCTTTGGTGCCCTGAGTTTCCGATTGACGCAAGTGCTCACAGGACACGGGTGTTTTGGAGAATACTTGTGCCGGGTTGCGGGGAGAGAGCCAGACGCAGTCTGTCACCACTGTGACGTTTGCTCTATTGAGACGGCCCAACACACATTAGAAGATTGTTCAGCTTGGGAGGATGAGAGAGCTCTTCTCAGTGCAGCGATAGGGCATGATTTGTCACTACCTACTGTGGTTAGCAAGATGACCGAAAACAGTGGGTCGTGGGAAGCTGTCAAAGTTTTCTGCGAACAAGTTATGCTCAAGAAAGAAGATGCGGAACGAGAGAGGGAGCTTACCACCTCGTTGACTATCCGACGCAGAAGAATGGGTCGTCGAAGGGAGGCACACATTCGCCACCTTCCGCCCTAACACCAGCTAGGGGTGTTGGATTCGGGGGAATTCACCACCCACAAAACTAGCCCGAGTAGGTGCGTGCGTGTCTTTACGCGCCACTCAAAACCGAGGTAACGTGAAAGGAAGTCCTCAATTCTTTCACCTAGAAAGAGACGGGGTCTGACGAGACCGCCTCGTCGCCGGGTCGCGGACGATTGCCGGCTGGATGTTCCCGTGACCCAGGCATATGGCGACGAGAAGGACACCGTGGGGTTTTAGCCGGTTAGAGCCCGGCATAACCATGTCGTCTCCCCCGAGGCGACATGGTATCCGTACTGGATTTCCCCACGTAAAAAAAAAAAAAAAAAAAAAAAAAAAAAAAAAAAGGTTAGGTTAGGTTAGGTTAGGTTAGGTTAGGTTAGGTTAGGTTAGGTTGGGGAGCCATGCTGGAAACCTCCTCGTGTGCCCGTCCGCTACCAATGTTGTCCGGATTCGTCCGGCGGGATTGGAAGCGATACGGGCCGGTGCTCCCTGGGGGACGGTTAATGCGGTCTCTCGGGATTGTGTTAGCCGTCTGCTAATGTCCAGCGCGGGGGTCAGCTATGGGGTTCGTGCCCGGTACATAGCTGACAATGGGGGGTAAACGTTTGTGTCGTCTTTGGTTTGTGTAGTCCTTGTCTCTTTTGTCTATGTATCGAGAGTGTTTTGTTCTGTTTTAAGAGTCGTGGGTGTTAGTGTTGTGTGTCAACCCCGAGGTCTGGCGCCTGCCGAGGGGTTGTGTAATGGCTAGGGCGTCCTCCGGGGACCTCACCCCTTAAAGGAAATATAAATGAAGGCGACTCTAAAGAGAAAACTACCCCAGGAGGGTACCAGCTGCTCCGCAGCTGGAGAATCCCTCACGGACGCTAAGGCCTCCGTCTTCCCCTCGTATTCTGGGGGGGGAAAAGACCGCCATTCAAGCTACAATGAACAATCAGACTCCAGCATGGTAACGGCTGGATCAAGGGAGTCCCCGCCGCCGTTATCATGCTCTAAAAAACGGACCGGTGTCACAGACAGGTGCCGTTCGGGCTCGGACGATACTTCGAGCGAAGATGAGGTGTCTGCTGTCACGGTTAAGAAAATAGTGACACCTAAGAGAGGGCGAGGTCGTCCTCCTACCACAGGCCATTATGTGGGCCTGAAAAAGGCCAAGGAGGATTACCTCAGACTCCAACGGAGGGAGTTAGAGCTAGAGGCCGAGAAAGATATGCAGGAGCAAATACGTGTGCGCCAACAGTCCAGAAGCGCACGTGGCCCACCAGCATCACCTCAAAATGGGTCAGTCATTGACCTACAAAAACAGGTGGAAGAGCAGTTAGAGATAGTCTGCAGCGTTGCGACTAAATCAAAAAACCTAAAGGGCACATTCCAGCGAGCCCTCAAGGATGCGGCGTCTTCCATAAGATCTTGTGTGGAAAGTATAGCGGGGAAAAATATCACAGAAGAGACGCGACAACTGCAGGAAGCCAACGCCCGCTTGCAATTGGAGCTAGCTGAATTAAAAAAGGAAGTTGCCCAGCTTCGTGTCGTTAGTGAGCAGATGTTCAGGAGTCGTGCTGAAGAAAACGATATAGCAGCTCAAAGACTTGATACCGATATTCAGCAACTCTCCCGCTCTGTTATGGCTGAACTTGGAAATATCATGATTTCTAAATTCACAGCTCTCGAGGAAAAATTATTTCCAGAAAAGAGCTTTAGTGCACATTTACCCAATGACAGAGTTAGGGAGGATTCGATTCTAGGACCAGCGGAGACTTTGGCGCCGGAGCTGCAGCAAAGGACCGTAGAACCTGAACGTCTGGAATCGATAGCGAGTAAAGATAAAGTCAAAGTGAGACCCAAGAAGAAAAAGGAAAAGAAAAACACTAGTACTACCAGAGCTAGACAGACAGAGGCTGACACAATCCCTCACCCTCTTCCCAGCGTCCCCGTTAGCACGGAAGATGACTGGGTAAAGGTTACCAAACGACGCCTCAATCGTCAAAAGAAGACTGGCGCCCCACAAGGCAATCCGAAAAGAGAAGAAGCACTTCCTAAACTACGTCCTCCTCGTTCAGCAGCAATAGTGCTGACTTTAAAGCCCGGTGCCGAGGAAAGAGGCGTCACATATGCTAGTGTACTTCGAGACGCAAAGGCAACAAATTTGACCGGAATAGGTCTTACTTCTATCCGCGTTAGGAAATCTGCCACTGGTGGTAGAATTCTCGAAATACCGGGTGCCACCAGTGGTGAAAAAGCAGATGAAATGGCGAAGCGATTAGAGACTACTCTTAACAATGGTGATGTACGAGTATCTAGGGTCATGAAATGCGTGGAAATGCGTATTTCTGACCTAGACGACTCCGTCACAAAAGAGGAAGTTATCACCGCTATTTCCCGCATAGGAGTTTGCCCGGAAAGTCACATTAAGTGCGGAGAACTACGTGAAGACAGGAGTGGCATGTTTACCGCATGGATACGCTGTCCAGTCGCTGCAGCTAAAAAGATCATGCAGAATAGACGTATCCTAATTGGTTGGGTCTCTGCTCGAGCTAAGTTGCTGGCTCCGAAAGCGAGATTCTGCTGGCGGTGTCTTAAAACGGGCCACTTAAGAGAGGGATGCACCTCCGAGACAGACCGAAGCAACGTCTGTTTTCGTTGCGGTATGCCTGGCCACAAAGCGAATACCTGCTCGGCAGCACCACATTGCGTGTTATGCGCAGATGATAGCAGACCTGCAACCCACACGATCGGCAGCAAGCTCTGTAAATCTTATCGTACGAGAAAACCTCAGAGGAAAGAGAACGCAACTGTTTCCAAGGTCAAAGAAAAACGGGTAGGCATTTCGGCGCTAAGTACGAGATCTAGAGTAGAGGTGCAAATAGTCCCCCAGTGATGGCTAGCTGGCACTTTATTCAGAGCAACATCAACCACTGTGCTAGAGCCCAGGATTTACTTATCCAAAGCCTAGCAGAGTGGTCGATCGATATAGCAGTAATTGCCGAACCTTACTCGGTTCCCCAATCATCTAGCTGGATCAGCGATCAAGACGATCAAGTGGCAATCGTCAAATCCAGATTTCTTCAACACTCCTTCACGAAAATCATTATCAGACGGGGGTGCGTCGGAGCGCTGATAGGCGAAACTGCTGTTGTCGGAGTTTATTTCTCTCCTAATAAATCTCTGGCAGAATTTGAAGTTTTTGTGACGGAGCTAGGAGCAGTCATAGGACAATTGCACCCGTATCAGGTGATTGTAGCGGGAGACTTCAATGCCAAATCTCAGGCATGGGGTTCACCAGCTACAGATGCTCGAGGCGAGTTGCTGGAGGAATGGTTGCCATCCGCTGGCCTGGTCATCCTTAATAAGGGGTCTATTCACACGTGCGTGCGGTCGCAAGGCGGATCCATCGTGGATATTTCGTTCGCAAGCCCTGCGTTAGCGAACCGTGTGAAAGGTTGGAGAGTCCTCGAGGATGTCGAAACCTTGTCGGATCACCGATACATCCGGTTCGAGGTACTCTCCCAGACCGTCCCTCAACGCCGCCAAACACGAATTGCCGTTGAAGAAGGTCCGAGGTGGCAACTGAAGCACCTGGACGAAAGCATGGTCGTTGAAGCAGCAATCGTTCAAACCTGGATGCCTGCAGATGGCGAATCGTGTGAGGTTGAGGACGAAGCGGACTGGTTCCGTGGGGCAATGTCGCAGATCTGTGATGCCTCTATGCCCCGAGCCAGGCTCAATCCTCCCCTTAAACAAGTATACTGGTGGTCCGTGGAAATCGCGCAGCTCCGTAGGGACTGCGTGACAGCGAGACGCCAGTATACTCGCAGCCGCCGAAGAAGACGCAGAAATCTGAATCTCGAAAGTGAACTGTATTCTCTTTATGTCGCCTCAAAAAATACGCTTAAGGACTGCATAACGCGCTCGAAAGATGCAGCGAAAGCAGAACTTATAGCGTCGGTCGACAGAGACCCGTGGGGGCGCTCGTATAGGATGGTGCGAGGAAAGCTTCGACCCTGGACCCCCCCACTTACCGAGACTCTACTACCGGAAATAACACAGAATATAGTAGCAAAACTATTCCCGCTCACAATGGAGATTTCACCACCTTCGATACCCCCTCCAGTATATGGCAATGAGGCTGCCGAAACACCTGGGATAACCGATTCCGAATTCGGGGTAGCGGTGGCGAGGCTCAAAGCCAAAAACACTGCCCCCGGTCCGGACGGGATACCCGGTCGGGTGTTAGGATTGGCTTTGCGGGAGTTAGAACCCAGATTTAGGAGGCTACTAGATGCGTGCCTGGAGCAGTCGCGATTTCCAAGTCAATGGAAAACAGGCCGCCTAGTGCTGCTCCAAAAAGATGGACGTCCTCCGGAGTCCCCCTCGTCCTATCGACCTATAGTGCTACTAGACGAGGTAGGTAAGCTATTCGAGCGGATAATAGCAACACGCATTATAAGCCACCTCGAAAGTACCGGACCCAACTTGGCGGAGAATCAGTACGGATTCCGAGCAGGCCGATCGACCGTGGACGCCATCCTGCGGGTTAAAACCCTGGCACAGGAGGCAAACGAAAGAAGGGAGGTAGTATTGGCGGTGTCTTTAGACATCGCCAATGCATTTAACAACATGCCCTGGAGTTGCATAAGAACGGCACTCACATACCATAGGGTTCCTCTCTATCTGCGTAACATAGTCGGGAATTATCTCTCCGAACGTTTTGTTGCATACCCAACACATGGTGGGCAGCAGACCAGAAGAATGTCTTGCGGGGTTCCACAGGGTTCAGTTCTTGGACCATTACTGTGGAACCTTGGTTACGACTGGGTTCTACGCGGCAGTAACATCAGGGGGATCGAAGTGCTCTGTTATGCAGATGATACTTTGGTCACGGCTCGCGCAAAAACCTTCCGGCAGGCAGTAATTCTTGCTGAAGCTGGGGTGGCGCACATAGTAGAGCGAATACGTCGTCTAGGCCTTGAGGTGGCTCTCAACAAGTCCGAGGCTCTATGTTTCCATGGACCTCAGAACAGGCCGTCCTCTGATGCCTACATTAATGTGGGCGGTAATCACATCTGTATCGGGTCGACGATGAGATATCTCGGTCTCGTCCTCGATGGCAGATGGAGTTTTACCGCCCACTTCGAACGTCTTTCTCCTAGGCTGCTTACGGCTGCGGTAGCTCTTGGGAAATTATTGCCAAACTTGGGTGGACCTAACATCTTGAGCAGGCGCCTGTATACTTCTGTGGTGAGGTCAATGGCCTTGTATGGAGCTCCGGTGTGGTCCGAGTCCCTGAATAGCCGGAATATCGCTCTCCTGCGCAAACCGCAGAGAGCGATGGCGATCAGGTTGATTCGCGGTTACCGCACCGTCTCATATGAGGCCGCCTGCGTCCTGGCGGGCTCGTTGCCCTGGGATCTTTACGCGGTGGCCCTCACGACGATTTATAATCTTCGTGGGGAAGCGTCAGTCTCGGGCCTCCGTCCAGGAGTTACGGATAGTATGCGGCGTGCAATACTTGGTCACGCCAACGCAGCATGGCAGATAAGACTAAGTGAACCTACTGCGGGTACGAGGATAATTGAAGCAGTTGCCCCCGTCTTTCGACAGTGGTTGAACAGACGTTTTGGTGCCCTGAGTTACCGGTCGACGCAGGTGCTTACCGGACATGGTTGTTTCGGGAGTTACCTGTTTCGGGTCGCGGGGAGAGAACCAACTGCGATATGTCACCACTGCGACGGTTGTCTCGTCGAAACTGCTCAACACACGCTCCAAGAATGCCCAGCCTGGGTCGTGCAACGAGCACTCTTAAGCGCTGAGATCGGGATGGATCTCTCTTTACCAACTGTGGTTCGTAGAATGATCGAAAGCAGGAGGTCTTGGGATGCAGTACTTTCCTTTTGTGAGCAAGTCATGCTCCAAAAGGAAATTGCAGAGAGAGACAGGGAGGCTAACAGCACGTTAGCTATACGACGCCGAAGACCAGGTCGTCGAAAGGAGGCACACAATCGCCACCTCCCCCCCTGACACTGGCTAGGGGGTGCTGGATTCGGGGGAATCCTTCACCCGCCAAACTAGCCCGAGTAGACGCGGGCGTGTCCTTGCGCGCCACTCAAAGAAAGGCAACGTGGAAGGATGTCCACTAGTCCTCCACATACATCGAGACGGGGTCTGATGAGACCGCATCGTCGCGGGGTCGCGGAAGATTGCCAGTTGGATGTTCCCGCGGCCCCAGCATATGACGACGAGAAGGACACCGTGGGGTTTTAGCCGGTTAGAGCCCGGCATAACCAGGTCGTCTCCCCCCGAGGCGGCATGGTATCCGTACTGGATTTCCCCACGCAAAAAAAAAAAAAAAAAAAAAAAAAAAAAAAAAAAAAAAAAAAAAAAAAAAAAAAAAAAAAAAAAAAAAAAGGTTAGGTTAGGTTAGGTTAGGTTAGGTTAGGTTAGGTTAGGTTAGGTTAGTAATGGGAGTCGTCCGCCGGCAGCCGCCGCGAGCGCACGCGCGCCCGCGCGCGCTCCGCTCTCGCGCCCGGGATGCGGTTGTGAACTATATTATTTTTGTTTGTTTTTCGTGTCGCGTGTGTCTGTGTGTGTCTGTGTAGGTGTGTGTTGTGTTTTTAGTTCCAAGGCGGCAAGACGAGGAAGGGGTGCCAGAGAGGGTGCTCGTGTATAGAAAAGTTTTGTGCGAGCTTTCGTGATGTGTAGTGTATAAAGTTGTTTTGTGGAGCTTCCGGTTGTGTGATGTTCAGTTAGAGCGTGAAGCGAGCTCCTGCGCCGGTTCGCGTGTTTTCGCCAGAGCTTTCGCTGTGCAGCTTTCGCGATTCAGATGTCATTGCTGCGTTTGGTCCTTTGTTACGGCTGTCTGTGTCGAGAGTGTCTTGTTAGTGTTTCAGAAGTGGTGGGTGTATTTGTTTTGGGTGTTCTTACTCAACGCAAACTGTACGACGAAGACTTGGATCGGATTGTATAACCTGGCTAGGGCGACGCCGGAGTTTATGACACCTTAGCAGCGCAGGTGTCTTTCCAGGAATCTTGAGTCTTGTCGGCTTCTTTCATTTCACTGACAATTGTTATCACTATGGGTTCTTTGGACCCGTATGGTACTGGCCTGTACCGGCCGGTACGGTACGTAGTGGTACGCGGAGCAGGTAGTCGGGACATGTGTTCGGTACTAGCCGGTACGGTATGGAGTGGTACGCGGAGCAGGTAGTCGGGACATGTGTCCGGTACTAGCCGGTACGGTATGGAATGGTACGGACAGCGCGGGCGGGAGCAGGTAATCGGGACATGTGCCCGGTACTGGCCGGTACGGTATGGAGTAGTACGCGGAGCAGGTAGTCGGGACATGTGTCCGGTACTAGCCGGTACGGTATGGAATGGTACGGACAGCGCGGACGGGAGCAGGTAGTCGGGACATGTGCCCGGTACTGGCAGGTACGGTACGGAGTGGTACGGACAGCGTGGGTACATGGGAGCAGGTATTTGCGACTCGTGTCCGGCCCAACTCCACGAAGCGAAATTCAGGTAGTAATTAGTAATTAATTATATAATTTTTACTTAGGGGTGTTTTGTACTTTAGGGGTGTTTTGGCCCAGACCCGATGCCAGTGGCGAATGGTCGAGGGCATGTCCGGATCAGTGGTCGTCGTTAGCGGAGGCCCTGTTGCCGGTCGGTCGGCGAGTCCGGTGGGTACTTAACTGTGCAGTCGGGCAGGCATTTTTTGCCACCGTCGAGTCGTAAACTCCTACAGGTGTGGCGGTCATGTGAAGCAGCCTGCAGGGGAGCGAGGGTCTTGCCTTAATCGGCCGGATCGCGAGGAGTAAACCTCTATAAAAAATCCTCAATTCTCGGCGTTTCGTTGCGTGACGTCGGGGTGCTCGAAAGAGAGGCTGGGGAGTTCATCAGCCGCTAGCGCACAACCCTGGAATACCACCCGACCTTCCAGGTGTATTAGGGTTACCCGGGCAAGAGGCTCTGCCGGGGTTGACTTTTTATTTCCTCACTACTCGTGGGATTTATTATGGTAAATTCAACAGAAACAAACGACGTTGAGGGAGAGGAGAGGAGGACGAGGAGGGAAGTGAGTAAGGAGAGGCGGATGACGCGGAGCGTCACAAGCAGGGAATCCAGTGCGGGGCGGCAGGACGAGGACATGGACTCCGACTGCAGCTTTGCCACTGGACGATCTCAAAGCCCCGCTACAGGCGGGAAACTTTGGCGGAAAAGAAGACGCCCGAACCCCGAGTTGGCGCAGTCCGAAGAGGATTCGGAGCGGTCTGCGTCTGCAACCAGAGGTCGAGGGCGGCCTCCGACGACGGGGGAGTACGTCGGCTTGGCCGATGCCAAAAGAGCGCTTCTCGCTGTAAAGCGGGAAGAGTTCAAGGCGTTGGTCGAAGAAGACCTTGAGAAAAGCGTCGCTATCACTCGCAAGAGGCGGGAACAGCGAGCCGCCGAACTAGCGTCGGCCTCGGGTGAGAAGGCTGAGTCGGGCGTCGGACCCAGTAATAGGTCCGCGGCCCTGACCAAGCAGCAGGTTGTCGAGGACTTGGCGATCATTGCTAAAATCGCCACAAAGTCCAAAAACCTTAAGGGGACTATAGTCCGCGAATTGAAGGACGCTGTGGCTTCAATAACCGAGGCCGTGGAAGTCCTGGGATCGCGGACTCTTACAGAAGAGACGCGTCGTCTGCAGGCGGACAATGCTCGCCTGCAAGCCGAGATGGACACTCTCCGCAAGGAGATGTCCACATTAAGAGAAGACATGGAGAGAGCACGGAAGCAGGGCTGTCCGGTGCCCTCTCCCACCGGATTGACGGAGGCTGCATCCCCTGCAACGCAACCTCAAACAATCTCGCTGGAGGAGATCTGTCGGGCGGTCATGTCCCAGGTGGGGACCATGGTGACCGCTCGACTGGCCTCTATAGAGGACCGGCTCTTGCCGGAGACGAGGCTTCGGCCTCCGCTGGCGGCCGACAAGAGGCGGGAGGCGGTTAAGACCACAGAGTCTGTTAAGACCGCATCTCAACCCTCTGCGGGCCCCAGCGGGTCGGCGCAGAAGACTCGTTCGGAGCCCTTGAAGAAGGCTAAGGGGGTGAAGGCGAAGCCTAAAGAGGGCCAGTCGCAGGCAAAGCTGAGGCCTACCAAGCCTCAGGCGAAGCCAAAAGCGGCAAAACCGCCGAAGAAGGGACAGGGAAAGCCCGCTCCCAAAAGAAAACTCCGGGTAGAACGATCCACGGCTGTGGTATTGACTCTGCTTCCCGAAGCCGAGGCCACTGGCGTCACTTACGCTCAGGTCTTGTCGGAGGCGAAGCAAAAGGTCAACCTGGCCGACCTAGGTATTAAGGATCTAAGGTTTAGGAAGGCGGTCACTGGTGGCCGCATCCTGGAACTGCCCGGAGCGAATACCGGGGGTATGGCGGACTCTCTCGCTAAGAAGCTGAGAGAGTCACTGCCCGAAGGGCACGTCAGGGTCTCTAGACCCACGAAGTGCGCAGAAATGCGCATTTCGGGACTGGACGACTCCGTGTCCAGCGTCGACGTGGCTACGGCCGTCGCTAGGGTTGGTGGGTGCGACGTCGACGAAGTCCGTTGCGGGGCTGTCACCGTCGGCGCCGGTGGCCTCGGTGCTGCGTGGGTTCGTTGCCCGGTCGCAGCGGCCAAGAAGGTGTCCGGTGGTGGCAGGCTCCTCGTCGGATGGGTGTCGGCGCAGGTCCGCGTCTTGGACGATCGGCCCCTCCGGTGCTTCCGGTGCCTGGAGATGGGGCACGTCAGGGCCAAGTGCACTGCGGAGGTCGACAGGAGCGACCTCTGCTATCGGTGCGGAAAGCCCGGGCACAAGGCCCAGGAGTGCTCTGCCGAGCCGCACTGCGTCACGTGCGCAGCGGCCGGCAGACCGGCCAAGCATCGGGTGGGGACCAAGGAGTGCGTTCCCGCCCCGAAGGGAAGGAAGCCGGGCCAGACTGGCAGAGGTCCTAGGGCCTCAAAGCAGCCTTCCAGGCCCGTAGAGGATCCCATGGTCATCGAATAAGATGGCCATGCGGATTCTACAGGCGAATATCAACCACTGCGCCAGGGCTCAGGACCTCTTGTTCCAAAGCATGGCGGAGTGGTTGGTAAACGTCGTCGTGATCGCCGAGCCCTACTACGTCCCTTCGGGGGACGACTGGGCCGGCGACAGGGACGGTGTGGTGGCGATCGGGACCCGGACAGCGGCCGGATCCCCGGTCTTCGGAGGAGTGACGAAGGGTCGAGGCTACGTCTCGGCTCTCGTCGGAAACGTGACACTGATCGGGGTCTACTTCTCTCCGAATCGCAGTGTCGCCGACTTCGAACAGTTTCTGGTCGAAGTCGGCGCCCTCGTCGGGAGGAGTGGCCCCGGGCGGGTCCTCGTGGTCGGGGACCTCAATGCCAAATCCATGGCTTGGGGTTGCCCGGCCACGGACGCACGTGGAGAGGTCCTCGAAGACTGGGTAGTCGCATCCGGTCTTGTCGTCCTGAACCACGGGTCGGTACATACGTGCGTGCGGCAACAGGGCGGTTCGATCGTCGACATCACGTTCGCCGATCCCACCCTGGCGCGCCGTATCCGAGGCTGGCGGGTGATGGAGGATGTGGAGACGTTGTCGGACCACCGCTACGTGAGGTTCGACGTCTCCGCACTCCCCGCCCCGCCGAATGCCCCGAGTCGACCCTCGCGCGAGGAGGGCCCGCGATGGGCCCTGAAGCGTCTGGACAGGGAGGCGCTGGTGGAGGCTGCTCTGGTCCAGGCCTGGGTAGGAGCGCCGGAAGGTGCTGTGAATGTAGAGGCAGAAGCTGTGCGTCTGGGCCAGACCATGATGCACATCTGCGATGCGGCGATGCCCCGCGTACGTTCCGCGACTCCGAGGCGCGGCGTTTACTGGTGGTCTGAGGAGCTATCGCGGCTCCGAGAGACCTGCGTGGCTCTCAGGCGCCAGTACACCAGATGTCGGAGGCGGCGGCGACGGGACCAAGAGCTTGAGAGTCAGCACTATACTCGATATCGTGAGGCAGTGATGACTTTCGTAGCGGCCATCGCCAAAGCCAAAGACCTGGCCGAAGCAGAGATGGTGGAGTCCCTGGACAGGGACCCGTGGGGGAGGCCGTACAAGATGGTGAGGCGAAAGCTTCGACCGTGGGCCCCCCCGCTGACCAAGACTCTCCAGCCGGAGTTGCTGGAGTCCGTAGTCACGGCATTGTTCCCCCGAGGTACCGACTATCGAGTACCTCGTATGGCGCCGGCGACTGAGGCGGTAGAGGATGAGCGTTGGGACGCAGCACGGGATGTGTCCGGGGATGAGTTGGGGGCTGCAGTGCTTCGGCTTCGGTCGAAGAACACTGCGCCGGGACCCGACGGCATCCCCGGGCGCGCCTGGGCCTTGGCCCTAGGGGATTTAGAGCCACTAGTGCTACGCCTCTTTAACGCATGTTTGCAGCAGGGCCGGTTCCCGCGGACGTGGAAGGGTGGGAAACTGGTGCTGTTGCGCAAGGAGGGGCGGCCGGTTGCCGAGCCATCGGCATATCGGCCGATAGTGCTTCTCGACGAGGCGGGTAAGCTCTTTGAGCGGGTTTTATCCGCTCGCCTCGTCAAGCACTTGGGGGAGTCCGGTCGGGATCTCAGCGACCATCAATTTGGCTTCCGCAAGGGCAGGTCCACCCTCGACGCTGTCAGTCGGGTGAGGGCCCTGGCGGAGGCCTCGGTGTCTCGGGGCGGGGTGGTGTTGGCGGTGTCTCTCGATATCGCCAACGCGTTCAACACCCTTCCCTGGGCGACCATTTTGGAGGCGCTGAGGTTCCACGCCGTGCCCGGGTACTTGCGTCGCGTCGTAGCGGATTACCTCTGCGACCGCGCCGTCTGCTACCCGGCTGGTGACGGCTGGATTCGTAGGGAGGTGTCGTGCGGTGTTCCGCAGGGGTCGGTTCTCGGACCTCTCCTGTGGAACATCGGCTACGACTGGGTGCTGCGCGGTGCCAACTTACGGGGTATCGAAGTAACTTGTTACGCCGACGACACTCTCGTAACGGCACGCGGCGACAGCTACCGGGAGGCCAGTGTTCTGGCAACCGCTGGGGTCGCGCAGGTAGTGGCGCGCATTAGAAGGCTGGGGCTGGAGGTTGCATTGCACAAATCCGTGGCTGTGTGTTTTCACGGGCCGCGGAACGGACCTCCGGCCGGGTCGAGAGTGGTCGTCGGCGGAGTTTCCATCGCTGTCGGGCGTTCCTTGGAGTACCTTGGACTCGTCCTCGACAGTCGATGGAGCTTCGACGAGCACTTTCGGGGCCTAGCGCCGAAGCTTGTTAGGGCAGCCGGAGCGATGTGTCGCGTCCTCCCAAATGTTGGGGGACCGAGCATGAGCTGCCGACGTCTGTACACCGGGGTGGTAAGGTCCATAGCGCTCTACGGGGCACCAATATGGGCCGATAGACTCAACTCCCGCAATCGGGCCCTCTTGTGCAGAGCGCAGAGGGTCATGGCTGTCAGGGTGATCCGAGGGTATCGCACCATCTCGTGCGAGGCGGCCTGCGCTCTAGCCGGGACCCCACCGTGGGACCTGGATGCTATGACGCTGGCGGAGGCGTATCGACGGAGGAGGGATGCCCGTCTTCGGGGGGAGGGTGGGGAGTCGGATTGGAGGCGCAGGGCGCATGAGGAGCTGCTCGTCCCATGGCGCGAGAGGCTCAGAGTGCCCAACGCTGGTAAATCGACTGCCCTGGCGATCGGTCCCATCCTTTCGGATTGGGTCGGTCGTAGGCACGGGGTGATGACCTTCCACCTGACGCAGATCCTTTCGGGGCACGGATGCTTCGGGAGGTATTTGTTTAGGGTGGCGGGTCGTGAGCCCACGATGATGTGCCACGAGTGCGGCTGCGCCGAGGATACGGCGCAGCACACGCTGGCTTCGTGCCCGCATTGGGCGGAGCCGCGTGCTACACTCGTGGCTTCCATCGGGTCGGACCTCTCGCTCCCGGCCGTGGTCAAGGCCATGGTCTCGAGCGAAGAGGCGTGGGGTGCGGTGCGTTCCTACTGCGAGGTCGTGATGTCGCAGAAGGAGGCGGCGGAGAGGCTCAGGGAGGAGGACGGAGCCGCTCTACCGATGCGCCGGAGGAGGGTGGGGCGCAGGCGTGTCGCTCACGAGCGCCGTCTGCCGCCGTAGCCCCCGGTACGGGTGGTGGGCTGCGAAGTCCGCCACTCGCCACGGTCCCATCTCGGGGCCGGGGCTCTAGTGGGTATGAGTCGGATCGGACTTCCTTGATTCTGAGCTCGGCGGCTTGCCGTCAGCTCGGAGATAAAGGTCGTCCAAAACGATCTGGCTCGGTCGGCTTGGGCGGGGAGCAGGGGAGCTCCTCGCCAGAAAACAAGCCGACCATCGGAGTGGGGCGCATCCCGGTCAACAGTTTGCGCCGCTCCATTTGGGGGGGTGGTGGCCGCCTACTTGGCGTTGCCTGCCGTTGGAGCAACGCGGATGTATGCTTCGGCGTTCCCGTGGCGCTCCTCCATACGGCGATGTGTTGACCGTCTGGTTTAGTGAGTAGGAGTCTCACATACCCACCGCCTTCCGCTCCCCTGGAATGCGGTGGAACCCATGAGGGTTCCAGACGAAAAAAAAAAAAAAAAAAAAAAAAGGTTAGGTTAGTAATGGGGGGCCATGCTGGAAACCTCCTCGTGTGCCCGTCTGCTACCAATGTTGTCCGGATTCGTCCGGCGGGATTGGAAGCGGTACGGGCCGGTGCTCCCTGGGGGACGGTTAATGCGGTCTTTCGGGATCGCGTTAGTCGTCTGCTAATGTCCAGCGCGGGGGTCGGCTATGAGGAACGTAGCCGACGAAACGCTACCAAGGTGCCTTGGTCTGGTTTTCATGGTCTTCGTGTCCGTGGCGATCAGAACGGTGGTTCTTGGCTAGCGTGGGGAGGTGTTTTCGGCTGCCTCATTCTGGGGCAGTCGATGGGAGGCCAGACCTTGAGTGATTGCTCCTGGCTGGTCGGGGGGGCCCGGTACCCCTTAGTGAGTGTTTCGGCGCTCGGTCTCGGGGTATTGGGATGCGGGGTCCCGTCTCTCCCTGCAGCGGGCTTGTTCGCGGGTCCGCTGTGGACGGAGTTCAGACCTTCGCAGAGGTGGGTCGAACCTTACGGCCGGTCTCTTGGGGGTGGTGCTTGCGCTGCTCTCGAGGGTTGTAGGTTTGGGGCGTAGTGCTGCTGCCCATGCTTCACTAGTTTTAGGCCCGGTCGTTAGCTTCCGGGCGAGCGGCCATAGGTAGTCTAGTTAGAGGCTTGGCATAGTAGTAGTACTAGTTCGTAGTGGTGCTTAAGCTTGCTTCTAGTGTTGGCCCGGCTGACCCGCAGTGAGCCCTGTTTGGATTATCCAACTTGCTCGAATGCGGAGGCCATAGGTAGTCTAGTTTGTGGCTTTAGTAGTTAGGTAGCTAGACTAGGGTGTCGGTCCCGGTCCTCCTGCCTCCGGTAGAGCTGGCTGTGCGATAGATACCTCTGTCTGGCTAGCGGCGGACCGATCCCGATGCCGGTTGCCGGTGTGGTGTTCATCAACGTGCTCGGTGGCGAATGGATCTGGGAAGCCGTAGCTAGAAGTAGTTAGCGGTAGTTAGAAGTAGCTAGTTCTAGTTTAAGGGGTGTTTTGGCCCGGACCCGATGCCAGTGGCGAATGGTCGAGGGCATGTCCGGATCAGTGGCCGTCGTTAGCGGTGGCTCTGTTGCCGGTCGGTCGGCGAGTCCGGTGGGTACTTAACTGTGCAGCCGGACAGGCATTTTTTGCCACCGTCGAGTCGTAAACTCCTGCAGGTGTGGCGGTCATGTGAAGCAGCCTGCAGGGGAGCGAGGGTCTTGCCTTAATTGGCCGGACCGCGAGGAGTAAACCTCTATAAAAAATCCTCAATTCTCGGCGTTTCGTTGCGTGACGTCGGGGTGCTCGAAAGAGAGGCTGGGGAGTTCATCAGTCGCTAGCGCACAACCCTGGAATACCACCCGACCTTCCAGGTGTATTAGGGTTACCCGGGCAAGAGGCTCTGCCGGGGCTGACATTTTAGTTCCTCAATACTCGTGGGATTTGTTATGGAAAATCTTAAACACAAAAACGACGTTGAGAGAGAGGAGAGGAGGACGAGGAGGGGAGAGAATAAGGAGAGGCAGGTGACGAGGAGCGTCACGAGTAGGGAGTCTAGTGCGGGGCGGCAGGACGAGGACATGGACTCCGACTGCAGCTTCGCAACTGGACGGTCCCAAAGCCCCGCTACGGGCGGGAAGCTTTGGCGCAAGAGGCGACGCCCGAACCCCGAGTTGGAGCTGTCCGACGACGAGGATTCGGAGCGGTCTGCGTCTGCGTCAAGAGGCCGAGGGCGGCCCCCGACGACGGGGGAGTACGTAGGTTTGGCCGATGCCAAAAGAGCGCTTCTCGCTGCAAAGCGGGAAGAGTTCAAGGCGTTGGTAGAGGAAGATCTAGAGAAGAGCGTCGCTGTAACTCGCAAGAGGCGGGAACAGCGAGCCGCTGAACTAGCGTCGACCTCGGGGCAGGTATCGGAGTCGGGCGTCGGACCCAGCAATAGGTCCACGGCCCTGAGCAAGCAGCAGGTCGTAGAGGACTTGGCTATTATTGCGAAAATAGCCACAAAGTCCAAAAACCTGAAGGGGACCATAGTCCGCGAGCTTAAGGACGCGGTGGCTTCAATAGCCGAGGCCGTGGAAGTCCTGGGATCGCGGACTCTCACCGAAGAGACGCGGCGGCTGCAGGCGGACAATGCTCGCCTGCAAGCCGAGATGGACACTCTCCGCAAGGAGATGTCCACACTAAGAGAAGACATGGAGAGGGCACGGAAGCAGGGTTGTCCGGCGCCCTCTCCCACCGGATCGACGGAGGCTGCGTCCCCTGCAACGCAGCCTCAGACAACCTCGCTGGAGGAGATCTGTCGGGCGGTCATGTCCCAGGTGGGGACCATGGTGACCGCCCGACTGGCCTCCATAGAGGACCGGCTCCTGCCGGAGACGAGGCTTCGGCCTCCACTGGCGGCCGACAAGAGGCGGGAGGCGGTGCAGACCACAGTGTCTGTTAAGATCGCCGCCCCACCCTCTGCGGGCCCCAGCGGATCGGCACAGAAGACGTCTAAGGGAGCGAAGACGAAGCCAAAAGCGGCTCAGCCGCAGGCAAAGCCGAAGGCTACCAAGCCTCAGGCGAAGCCAAAAGCGGCAAAGCCGCCCAAGAAGGGACAGGGAAAGGGCCCTGCTGGACCTTCTGCATCGCGGTCGAAACCGCAGTCGCAGAAGCCAGGGACCGCTCCCAAAAGAAAGCTCCGGGCAGAACGATCCACGGCTGTGGTATTGACTCTGCATCCCGAAGCCGAGGCCACTGGCGTCACTTACGCCCAGGTCTTGGCGGAGGCGAAGCAGAAGGTCAACCTGGCCGACCTTGGTATTAAGGACCTAAGGTTCAGGAAGGCGGTCACTGGTGGCCGCATCCTGGAACTGCCCGGAGCGAATACCGGGGGTATGGCGGACTCTCTCGCTAAAAAGCTGAGAGAGTCACTGCCCGAAGGGCAGGTCAGGGTCTCTAGACCCACGAGGTGCGCAGAAATGCGCATTTCGGGACTGGACGACTCCGTGTCCAGCGTTGACGTGGCTACGGCCGTCGCACGGGTTGGTGGGTGCAACGTCGACGAAGTCCGGTGTGGGGCTGTCACCGTCGGCGCCGGTGGCCTCGGTGTTGCGTGGGTTCGTTGCCCGGTCGCGGCGGCCAAGAAGGTGTCCGGCGGCGGCAGGCTCCTCGTCGGTTGGGTGTCGGCGCAGGTCCGCGTCTTGGACGATCGGCCCCTCAGGTGCTTCCGGTGCCTGGAGATGGGGCACGTCAGGACCAAGTGCACTGCGGAGGTCGACAGGAGCGACCTCTGCTATCGGTGCGGAAGGCCCGGGCACAAGGCCCAGGAGTGCTCTGCCGAGCCGCACTGCGTCACATGCGCAGCGGCCGGCAGACCGGCCAAGCATCGGGTGGGGACCAAGGAGTGCGTCCCCGCCCCGAAGGGAAGGAAGCCGGGCAAGGCTGGCAGAGGTCTTAGGGCCTCAAAGCAGCCTTCCAGGCCCGTAGAGGATCCCATGGTCATCGAATAAGATGGCCATGCGGATTCTACAGGCGAATATCAACCACTGCGCCAGGGCTCAGGACCTATTGTTCCAAAGCATGGCGGAGTGGTTGGTGAACGTCGTCGTGATCGCCGAGCCCTACTACGTCCCTTCGGGGGACGACTGGGCCGGCGACAGGGACGGTGTGGTGGCGATCGGGACCCGGACAGCGGCCGGATCCCCGGTCTTCGGAGGAGTGACGAAGGGTCGAGGCTACGTCTCGGCTCTCGTCGGAAACGTGACACTGATCGGGGTCTACTTCTCTCCGAATCGCAGTGTCGCCGACTTCGAACAGTTTCTGGTCGAAGTCGGTGCCCTCGTCGGGAGGAGTGGCCCCGGTCGGGTCCTCGTGGTCGGCGACCTGAATGCCAAATCCATGGCTTGGGGTTGCCCGGCCACGGACGCACGTGGAGAGCTCCTCGAAGACTGGGTAGTCGCGTCCGGTCTTGTCGTCCTGAACCGCGGGTCGGTACATACGTGCGTGCGGCAACAGGGTGGTTCGATCGTTGACATCACGTTCGCCGATCCCACCCTGGCGCGCCGTATCCGAGGCTGGCGGGTGATGGAGGATGTGGAGACGTTGTCGGACCACCGCTACGTGAGGTTCGACGTCTCCGCACTCCCCGCCCCGCCGAGTGCCCCGAGTCGACACTCGCGCGAGGAGGGCCGGCGATGGGCTCTGAAGCGTCTGGACAGGGAGGCGCTGGTGGAGGCTGCCCTGGTCCAGGCCTGGGTAGGAGCGCCGGAAGGCGCTGTGCATGTAGAGGCGGAAGCTGTGCGTCTGGGCCAGACCATGACGCACATCTGCGATGCGGCGATGCCCCGCGTACGTTCCGCGACTCCGAGGCGCGGCGTTTACTGGTGGTCTGAGGAGCTATCGCGGCTCCGAGAGACCTGCGTGGCTCTCAGGCGCCAGTACACCAGATGTCGGAGGCGGCGGCGACGAGACCAAGAGCTTGAGAGTCAGCACTATACTCGATATCGTGAGGCAGTGATGACTTTCGTAGCGGCCATCGCCAAAGCCAAAGACCTGGCCGAAGCGGAGATGGTGGAGTCCCTGGACAGGGACCCGTGGGGGAGGCCGTACAAGATGGTGAGGCGAAAGCTTCGACCGTGGGCCCCCCCGCTGACCAAGACTCTCCAGCCGGAGTTGCTGGAGTCCGTAGTCACGGCATTGTTCCCCCGAGGTACCGACCATCGGGTACCTCGTATGGCGCCGGCGACTGAGGAGGTGGAGGAGGAGCGTTGGGACGCAGCACGGGATGTCTCCGGGGGTGAGTTGGGGGCTGCAGTGCTTCGGCTTCGGTCGAAGAACACTGCGCCGGGACCCGACGGCATCCCCGGGCGCGCCTGGGCCTTGGCCCTAGGGGATTTAGAGCCTCTAGTGCTGCGCCTCTTCAACGCTTGTTTGCGGCAGGGCCGGTTCCCTCGGACGTGGAAGGGTGGGAAACTGGTGCTGTTGCGCAAGGAGGGGCGGCCGGTTGCCGAGCCATCGGCATATCGGCCGATAGTGCTTCTCGACGAGGCGGGTAAGCTCTTTGAGCGGGTTTTATCCGCCCGCCTCGTCAAGCACTTGGGGGAGTCCGGTCGGGATCTCAGCGACCATCAATTTGGCTTCCGCAAGGGCAGGTCCACCCTCGACGCTGTCGGTCGGGTGAGGGCCCTGGCGGAGGCCTCGGTGTCTCGGGGCGGGGTGGTGTTGGCGGTGTCTCTCGATATCGCCAACGCGTTCAACACCCTTCCCTGGGCGACCATTTTGGAGGCGCTGAGGTTCCACGCCGTGCCCGGGTACTTGCGTCGCGTCGTAGCGGATTACCTCTGCGACCGCGCCGTCTGCTACCCGTCTGGCGACGGCTGGATTCGTAGGGAGGTGTCGTGCGGTGTTCCTCAGGGGTCGGTTCTCGGACCTCTCCTGTGGAACATCGGCTACGACTGGGTGCTGCGCGGTGCCAACTTGCGGGGTGTCGAAGTAACCTGTTACGCCGACGACACTCTCGTAACGGCACGCGGCGACAGCTACCGGGAAGCCAGTGTTCTGGCAACGGCTGGGGTCGCGCAGGTAGTGGCGCGCATTAGAAGGTTGGGGCTGGAGGTTGCATTGCACAAATCCGTCGCTGTGTGTTTTCACGGGCCGCGGAACGCACCTCCTGCCGGGTCGAGTGTGGTGGTCGGAGGAGTTTCCATCGCCGTCGGGCGTTCCTTGGAGTACCTTGGACTCGTCCTCGACAGTCGATGGAGCTTCGACGAGCACTTTCGGCGCCTAGCGCCGAAGCTAGTTAGGGCAGCCGGAGCGCTGTGTCGCGTCCTCCCAAATGTCGGGGGACCGAGCCTGAGCTGCCGGCGTCTGTACACCGGGGTGGTAAAGTCCATGGCGCTCTACGGGGCACCAATATGGGCCGATAGCCTCGACTCCCGCAACCGGGCCCTCTTGTGCAGAGCGCAGAGGGTCATGGCTGTCAGGGTGATCCGAGGGTATCGCACCATCTCGTGCGAGGCGGCCTGCGCTTTGGCCGGGACTCCACCGTGGGACCTGGACGCGTTGACGCTGGCGGAGGCGTATCGACGGAGGAGGCACGCCCGTCTTCGGGGGGAGGGTGGGGAGTCTGATTGGAGGCGCAGGGCACAGGAGGAGCTGCTCGTCACATGGCGAGAGAGGCTCAGAGTGCCCGGCGCTGGTAAATCGACTGCCCTGGCGATCGGTCCCATTCTTTCGGACTGGGTCGGTCGTAGGCACGGGGTGATGACCTTCCACCTGACGCAGATCCTTTCGGGGCACGGATGCTTCGGGAGGTATCTGTTTAGGGTGGCGGGTCGTGAGCCCACGATGATGTGCCACGAGTGCGGCTGCGCCGAGGATACGGCTCAGCACACGCTGGCTTCGTGCCCGCATTGGGCGGAGCCGCGTGCTACACTCGTGGCTTCCATCGGGTCGGACCTCTCGCTCCCGGCCGTGGTCAAGGCCATGGTCTCGAGCGAAGAGGCGTGGGGTGCGGTGCGTTCCTTCTGCGAGGTCGTGATGTCGCAGAAGGAGGCGGCGGAGAGGCTCAGGGAGGAGGACGGAGCCGCTCTACCGATGCGCCGGAGGAGGGTGGGGCGCAGGCGTGTCGCTCACGAGCGCCGTCTGCCGCCGTAGCCCCCGGTACGGGTGGTGGACTGCGAAGTCCGCCACTCGCCACGGTCCCATCTCGGGGCCGGGGCTCTAGTGGGTATGAGTCGGATCGGACTTCCTTGATTCTGAGCTCGGCGGATTGCCGTCGGCTCGGAGATAAAGGTCGTCCAGAACGATCTGGCTCGGTCGGCTTGGGCGGGGAGCAGGGGAGCTCCTCGCCAGAAAACAAGCCGGCCATCGGAGTGGGGCGCATCCCGGTCAACAGTTTGCGCCGCTCCAGTTGGGGGGGTGGTGGCCGCCTACTTGGCGTTGCCTGCCGTTGGAGCAACGCGGATGTATGCTTCGGCGTTCCCGTGGCGCTCCTCCATACGGCGATGTGTTGACCGTCTGGTTTAGTGAGTAGGAGTCTCACATACCCACCGCCTGCCGCTCCCCTGGAATGCGGTGGAACTCATGAGAGTTCCAGACGAAAAAAAAAAAAAAAAAAAAAAAAAAAAAAAAAAAAAAAAAAAAAAAGGTTAGGTTAGTAATGTCGGGGAGCCATGCTGGAAACCTCCTCGTGTGCCCGTCCGCTACCAGTGTTGTCCGGATTCGTCCGGCGGGATTGGAAGCGGTACGGGCCGGTGCTCCCTGGGGGATGGTTAATGCGGTCTTTCGGGATCGCGTTAGCCGTCTGCTAATGTCCAGCGCGGGGGTCGGCTATGAGGAACATAGCCGACGAAACGCTACCAAGGTGCCTTGGTCTGGTTTTCATGGTCTTCGTGTCCGTGGCGATCAGAACGGAGGTTCTTGGGTAGCATGGGGAGGTGTTTTCGGCTGCCTCCTTCTGGGGCAGTCGATGGGAGGCCAGACCTTGAGTGATTGCTCCTGGCTGGTCGGGGAGGCCCGGTACCCCTTAGTGAGTGTTTCGGCGCTCGGTCTCGGGGTATTGGGATGCGGGGTCCCGTCTCTCCCTGCATCGGGCTCGTTCGCGGGTCCGCTGTGGAAGGAGTTCAGAACTTCGCAGAGGTGGGTCGGCCCTTACGGCCGGTCTCTTGAGGGAGGTGCTTGCGCTGCTCTCGAGGGTTGTAGATTTGGGGCGTAGTGCTGCTGCCCATGCTTCACTAGTTTTAGGCCCGGTCGTTCGCCTCCGGGCGAGCGGCCATAGGTAGTCTAGTTAGAGGCTTGGCATAGTAGTACTAGTTCGTAGTGGTGCTTAAGCTTGCTTCTAGTGTTGGCCCGGCTGACCCGCAGTGAGCCCTGTTTGGATTATCCAACCTGCTCGAATGCGGAGGCCATAGGTAGTCTAGTTTGTGGCTTTAGCAGTTAGGTAGCTAGAAGTAGTTAGCTAGAAGTAGATAGTTAGCTAGAAGTAGTTAGCGGTAGCTAGTAGTAGTTGTAGTACCGTAGCTAGTTTTAGTTATAGGGACGTTTTGGCCCGGACCCGATGCCAGTGGCGAATGGTCGAGGGCATGTCCGGATCAGTGGCCGCCGTTAGCGGTGACCCTGTTGCCGGTCGGTCGACGAGTCCGGTGGGTACTTCACTGTGCAGCCGGACAGGCATTTTTGCCACCGTCGAGTCGTAAACTTCTGAAGGTGTGGCTGTCATGTGAAGCAGCCTGCAGGAGAGCGAGGGTCTTGCCTTAATTGGCCGGACCGGGAGGAGTAAACCTCTATAAAAAATCCTCAATTCTCGGCGTTTCGTTGCGTGACGTCGGGGTGCTCGAAAGAGAGGCTGGGGAGTTCATCAGTCGCTAGCGCACAACCCTGGAATACCACCCGACCTTCCAGGTGTATTAGGGTTACCCGGGCAAGAGGCTCTGCCGGGGCTGACATTTTAGTTCCTCACTACTCGTGGGATTTGCTATGGAAATTCTTACAAACAAAAACGACGTTGAGGGAGAGGAGAGGAGGACGAGGAGGGGAGAGAGTAAAGAGAGGCGGATGACGAGGAGCGTCACTAGTAGGGAGTCAAGTGCGGGGCGGCAGGACGAGGACATGGACTCCGACTGCAGTTTCGCCACTGGACGGTCCCAAAGCCCCGCTACGGGCGGGAAACTTTGGCGCAAGAGGCGACGCCCGAACCCCGAGTTGGAGCTGTCCGACGACGAGGATTCGGAGCGGTCTGCGTCTGCGACAAGAGGCCGAGGGAGGCCCCCGACGACGGGGGAGTACGTAGGTTTGGCCGATGCCAAAAGAGCGCTTCTCGCTGCAAAGCGGGAAGAGTTCAAGGCGTTGGTAGAGGAAGACCTAGAGAAGAGCGTCGCTGTAACTCGCAAGAGGCGGGAACAGCGAGCCGCTGAACTAGCGTTGACCTCGGGGCAGGTATCGGAATCGGGCGTTGGACCCAGCAATAGGTCCACGGCCCTGAGCAAGCAGCAGGTCGTAGAGGATTTGGCTATTATTGCAAAAATAGCCACAAAGTCCAAAAACCTGAAGGGGACCATAGTCCGCGAGCTTAAGGACGCGGTGGCTTCAATAGCCGAGGCCGTGGAAGTCCTGGGGTCGCGGACTCTCACGGAAGAGACACGACGGCTGCAGGCGGACAATGCTCGCCTGCAGGCCGAGATGGACACTCTCCGCAATGAGATGTCCACATTAAGAGAAGACATGGAGAAGGCACGGAAGCAGGGTTGTCCGGCGCCCTCTCCCACCGGATCGACGGAGGCTGCGTCCCCTGCAACGCAGCCTCAGACAACCTCGCTGGAGGAGATCTGTCGGGCGGTCATGTCCCAGGTGGGGACCATGGTGAACGCCCGACTGGCCTCCATAGAGGACCGGCTCCTCCCGGAGACGAGGCTTCGGCCTCCGCTGGCGGCCGACAAGAGGCGGGAGGCGGTGCAGACCACAGAGTCTGTTAAGACCGCCGCCCCACCCTCTGCAGGCCCCAGCGGGTCGGCGCAGAAGAAGTCTAAGGGAACGAAGGCGAAGCCAAAAGCGGCTGAGTCGCAGGCAAAGCCAAAGGCTACCAAGCCTCAGGCGAAGCCAAAAGCGGCTCAGCCGCAGGCAACGCCGAAGGCTACTGAGCCTCAGGCGAAAGCGGCAAAGCCGCCCAAGAAGGGACAGGGAAAGGGCCCTGCTGGACCTCCTGCATTGCGGTCTAAACCGCAGTCGCAGAAGACAGGGACCCCTCCCAAAAGAAAGCTCCGGGCAGAACGATCCACGGCTGTGGTATTGACTCTGCATCCCGAAGCCGAGGCCAATGGCGTGACTTACGCCCAGGTCTTGGCGGAGGCGAAGCAGAAAGTTAACCTGGCCGACCTAGGTATTAAGGACCTAAGGTTTAGGAAGGCGGTCACTGGTGGCCGCATCCTGGAACTGCCCGGAGCGAATACCGGGGGTATGGCGGACTCTCTCGCTAACAAGCTGAGAGAATCACTGCCCGCAGGGCAGGTCAGGGTCTCTAGACCCACGAAGTGCGCAGAAATGCGCATTTCGGGACTGGACGACTCCGTGTCCAGCGTCGACGTGGCTACGGCCGTCGCAAGGGTAGGTGGATGCGACGTCGACGAAGTCCGGTGTGGGGCTGTCACTGTCGGCGCCGGTGGCCTTGGTGCTGCGTGGGTTCGTTGCCCGGTCGCAGCGGCCAAGAAGGTGTCCGGCGGCGGAAGGCTCCTCGTCGGATGGGTGTCGGCACAGGTCCGCGTCTTGGACGATCGGCCCCTCAGGTGCTTCCGGTGCCTGGAGATGGGGCACGTCAGGGCCAAGTGCACTGCGGAGGTCGACAGGAGCGACCTCTGCTATCGGTGCGGAAAGCCCGGGCACAAGGCCCAGGAGTGCTCTGCCGAGCCGCACTGCGTCACGTGCGCAGCGGCCGGCAGACCGGCCAAGCATCGGGTGGGGACCAAGGAGTGCGTCCCCGCCCCGAAGGGAAGGAAGCCGGGCAAGGCTGGCAGGGGTCCTAGGGCCTCAAAGCAGCCTTCGAGGCCCGTAGAGGATCCCATGGTCATCGAATAAGATGGCCATGCGAATTCTACAGGCGAATATCAACCACTGCGCCAGGGCTCAGGACCTATTGTTCCAAAGCATGGCGGAGTGGTTGGTGAACGTCGTCGTGATCGCCGAGCCCTACTACGTCCCTTCGGGGGACGACTGGGCCGGTGACAGGGACGGTGTGGTGGCGATCGGGACCCGGACAGCGGCCGGATCCCCGGTCTTTGGAGGAGTGACGAAGGGTCGAGGCTACGTCTCGGCTCTCGTCGGAAACGTGACGCTGATCGGGGCCTACTTCTCTCCGAACCGCAGCGTCGCCGACTTCGAACAGTTTCTGGTCGAAGTCGGCGCCCTCGTCGGGAGGAGTGGCCCCGGTCGGGTCCTCGTGGTCGGGGACCTCAATGCCAAATCCATGGCTTGGGGTTGCCCGGCCACGGACGCACGTGGAGAGCTCCTCGAAGACTGGGTAGTCGCGTCCGGTCTTGTCGTCCTGAACAGCGGGTCGGTACATACGTGCGTGCGGCAACAGGGTGGTTCGATCGTCGACATCACGTTCGCCGATCCCGCCCTGGCGCGCCGTATCCGAGGCTGGCGGGTGATGGAGGATGTGGAGACGTTGTCGGACCACCGCTACGTGAGGTTCGACGTCTCCGCAATCCCCGCCCCGCCGAACGCCCCGAGTCGACCCTCGCGCGAGGAGGGCCCGCGATGGGCCCTGAAGCGTCTGGACAGGGAGGTGCTGGTGGAGGCTGCCCTGGTCCAGGCCTGGGTAGGAGCGCCGGAAGGCGCAGTGAATGTAGAGGCGGAAGCTGCGCGTCTGGGCCAGACCATGTCGCACATCTGCGATGCGGCGATGCCCCGCGTACGCTCCGCGACTCCGAGGCGCGGCGTGTACTGGTGGTCTGAGGAGTTATCGCGTCTCCGAGAGACCTGCGTGGCTCTCAGACGCCAGTACACCAGATGTCGGAGGCGGCGGCGACGAGACCAAGAGCTTGAGAGTCAGCACTATACTCGATATCGGGAGGCAGTGCTGGCTTTCGTAGCGGCCATCGCCAAAGCCAAAGACCTGGCCGAAGCGGAGATGGTGGAGTCCCTGGACAGGGACCCGTGGGGGAGGCCGTACAAGATGGTGAGGCGAAAGCTTCGACCGTGGGCCCCTCCGCTGACCAAGACTCTCCAGCCGGCGTTGCTGGAGTCCGTAGTCACGGCATTGTTCCCTCGAGGTACCGACCATCGGGTACCTCGTATGGCGCCGGCGACTGAGGAGGTGGAGGAGGAGCGTTGGGACGCAGCACGGGATGTCTCCGGGGGTGAGTTGGGGGCTGCAGTGCTTCGGCTTCGGTCGAAGAACACTGCGCCGGGACCCGACGGCATCCCAGGGCGCGCCTGGGCCTTGGCCCTAGGGGATTTAGAGCCTCTAGTGCTGCGCCTCTTCAACGCTTGTTTGCGGCAGGGCCGGTTCCCGCGGACGTGGAAGGGTGGGAAACTGGTGCTGTTGCGCAAGGAGGGGCGGCCGGTTGCCGAGCCATCGGCATATCGGCCGATAGTGCTTCTCGACGAGGCGGGTAAGCTCTTTGAGCGGGTTTTATCCGCTCGCCTCGTCAAGCACTTGGGGTTGGAGTCCGGTCGGGATCTCAGCGACCATCAATTTGGCTTCCGCAAGGGCAGGTCCACCCTCGACGCTGTCGGTCGGGTGAGGGCCCTGGCGGAGGCCTCGGTGTCTCGGGGCGGGGTGGTGTTGGCGGTGTCTCTCGATATCGCCAACGCGTTCAACACCCTTCCCTGGGCGACCATTTTGGAGGCGCTGAGGTTCCACGCCGTGCCCGGGTACTTGCGTCGCGTCGTAGCGGATTACCTCTGCGACCGCGCCGTCTGCTACCCGTCAGGCGACGGCTGGATTCGTAGGGAGGTGTCGTGCGGTGTTCCTCAGGGGTCGGTTCTCGGACCTCTCCTATGGAACATCGGCTACGACTGGGTGCTGCGCGGTGCCAACTTACGGGGTGTCGAAGTAACCTGTTACGCCGACGACACTCTCGTAACGGCACGCGGCGACAGCTACCGGGAGGCCAGTGTTCTGGCAACTGCTGGGGTCGCGCAGGTAGTGGCGCGCATTAGAAGGTTGGGGCTGGAGGTTGCATTGCACAAATCCGTCGCCGTGTGTTTTCACGGGCCGCGGAACGCACCTCCTGCCGGATCGAGTGTGGTGGTCGGAGGAGTTTCCATCGCCGTCGGGCGTTCCTTGGAGTACCTTGGACTCGTCCTCGACAGTCGATGGAGCTTCGACGAGCACTTTCGGCGCCTAGCGCCGAAGCTAGTTAGGGCAGCCGGAGCGATGTGTCGCGTCCTCCCAAATGTCGGGGGACCGAGCCTGAGCTGCCGGCGTCTGTACACCGGGGTGGTAAAGTCCATGGCGCTCTACGGGGCACCAATATGGGTCGATAGCCTCGACTCCCGCAACCGGGCCCTCTTGTGCAGAGCGCAGAGGGTCATGGCTATCAGGGTGATCCGAGGGTATCGCACCATCTCGTGCGAGGCGGCCTGTGCTCTGGCCGGGACCCCACCGTGGGACCTGGACGCTTTGACGCTGGCGGAGGCGTATCGACGGAGGAGGGATGCCCGTCTTCGGGGGGAGGGTGGGGAGTCTGATTGGAGGCGCAGGGCGCAGGAGGAGCTGCTCGTCACATGGCGAGAGAGGCTCAGGATGCCCGGCGCTGGCATATCGACGGCCCTGGCGATCGGTCCCATCCTTTCGGATTGGGTCGGTCGTAGGCACGGGGTGATGTCTTTCCACCTGACGCAGATCCTTTCGGGGCACGGATGCTTCGGGAGGTATCTGTTTAGGGTGGCGGGTCGTGAGCCCACGATGATGTGCCATGAGTGCGGCTGCGCCGAGGATACGGCGCAGCACACGCTGGCTTCGTGCCCGCATTGGGAGGAGCCGCGTGCTACACTCGTGGCTTCCATCGGGTCGGACCTCTCGCTCCCGGCCGTGGTCAAGGCCATGGTCTCGAGCGAAGAGGCGTGGGGTGCGGTGCGTTCCTTCTGCGAGGTCGTGATGTCGCAGAAGGAGGCGGCGGAGAGGCTCAGGGAGGAGGACGGAGCCGCTCTACCGATGCGCCGGAGGAGGGTGGGGCGCAGGCGTGTCGCTCACGAGCGCCGTCTGCCGCCGTAGCCCCCGGTACGGGTGGTGGACTGCGAAGTCCGCCACTCGCCACGGTCCCATCTCGGGGCCGGGGCTCTAGTAGGTATGAGTCGGATCGGACTTCCTTGATTCTGAGCTCGGCGGCTTGCCGTCGGCTCGGAGATAAAGGTCGTCCAAAACGATCTGGCTCGGTCGGCTTGGGCGGGGAGCAGGGGAGCTCCTCGCCAAAAAACAAGCCGACCATCGGAGTGGGGCGCATCCCGGTCAACAGTTTGCGCCGCTCCATTTGGGGGGGTGGTGGCCGCCTACTTGGCGCTGCCTGCCGTTGGAGCAACGCGGATGTATGCTTCGGCGTTCCCGTGGCGCTCCTCCATACGGCGATGTGTTGACCGTCTGGTTTAGTGAGTAGGAGTCTCACATACCCACCGCCTTCCGCTCCCCTGGAATGCGGTGGAACTCATGAGAGTTCCAGACGAAAAAAAAAAAAAAAAAAAAAAAAAAAAAAAAAAAAAAAAAAAAAAGGTTAGTAATGTCGATCTCTTTGGTAATACGCTGAAGATATATCACCTAAACCGCGACCGAAAGAGATCTATAATCTGGGCTTTATTTGACTTCCAAATTTAAAGAAAATAGGAAAGCTTCGAAAAAGCCTGGACATACCGGGGTTCGAACTCGGGTCGGCCGCGCAAAACACGACCGGCGGAGCGTTGGACCAGCGCCAACCTACTAGCTTAACAAAGGTTGTGTACGTGCGGCGAAGTCGAAGTCGAAAATAACGCGCGCGCGGCGGCGCGCCTCTCGTCGATTCTCCTCCTCCTCCACACATAACGCGACCATTGAGAGCGAAGCTCTTGAAGCTCATCGTAAGCGTTTCGCTATAAGCTAATACGCATCACGGTGGCAAAGGAAAGGGTCTGGTTGTATTGGTCGGGCTGTTACTGAGCGCCCACTCCCGGCCGCTATCCCACTACTGCCCGATACGGGGACTTTTGGCTGCTGGGTTTCCCCCCTGGCCCGGTTCGCCCCTCCTTAGTTAACCTGCACCCCCCAGACTCCTCCGGGGGGTCCATATTAATACCAGGCTTAGTGTGGACGTCCAGTCAACATGGACATCTCAGCACCAGGACTCCCGGCCTCAAACCATCCTCCCAACCCGACCTCCGAGTAGCCGGATTACAGGAGACGCCACGCTCCCAGTCGTGTGGTGGCGATCGGGACCCGGACAGCGGCCGGACCCCCGGTCTTCGGAGGAGTGACGAAGGGTCGAGGCTACGTCTCGGCTCTCGTCGGAAACGTGACACTGATCGGGGTCTACTTCTCCCCGAATCGCAGTGTCGCCGACTTCGAACAGTTTCTGGTCGAAGTCGGCGCCCTCGTCGGGAGGAGTGGCCCCGGTCGGGTCCTCGTGGTCGGGGACCTCAATGCCAAATCCATGGCTTGGGGTTGCCCGGCCACGGACGCACGTGGAGAGGTCCTCGAAGACTGGGTAGTCGCGTCCGGTCTTGTCGTCCTGAACCGCGGGTCGGTACATACGTGCGTGCGGCAACAGGGTGGTTCGATCGTCGACATCACGTTCGCCGATCCCGCCCTGGCGCGCCGTATCCGAGGCTGGCGGGTGATGGAGGATGTGGAGACGTTGTCGGACCACCGCTACGTGAGGTTCGACGTCTCCGCACTTCCCGCCCCGCCGAACGCCCCGAGTCGACCCTCGCGCGAAGAGGGCCCGCGATGGGCCCTGAAGCGTCTGGACAGGGAGGTGCTGGTGGAGGCTGCCCTGGTCCAGGCCTGGGTAGGAGCGCCGGAAGGCGCAGTGAATGTAGAGGCGGAAGCTGCGCGTCTGGGCCAGACCATGTCGCACATCTGCGATGCGGCGATGCCCCGCGTACGCTCCGCGACTCCGAGGCGCGGCGTGTACTGGTGGTCTGAGGAGCTATCGCGTCTCCGAGAGACCTGCGTGGCTCTCAGACGCCAGTACACCAGATGTCGGAGGCGGCGGCGACGAGACCAAGAGCTTGAGAGTCAGCACTATACTCGATATCGGGAGGCAGTGCTGGCTTTCGTAGCGGCCATCGCCAAAGCCAAAGACCTGGCCGAAGCGGAGATGGTGGAGTCCCTGGACAGGGACCCGTGGGGGAGGCCGTACAAGATGGTGAGGCGAAAGCTTCGACCGTGGGCCCCTCCGCTGACCAAGACTCTCCAGCCGGCGTTGCTGGAGTCCGTAGTCACGGCATTGTTCCCTCGAGGTACCGACCATCGGGTACCTCGTATGGCGCCGGCGACTGAGGCGGTAGAGGACGAGCGTTGGGACGCAGCACGGGATGTCTCCGGGAGTGAGTTGGGGGCTGCAGTGCTTCGGCTTCGGTCGAAGAACACTGCGCCGGGACCCGACGGCATCCCCGGTCGCGCCTGGGCCTTGGCCCTAGGGGATTTAGAGCCTCTAGTGCTGCGCCTCTTCAACGCATGTTTGCGGCAGGGCCGGTTCCCGCGGACGTGGAAGGGTGGGAAACTGGTGCTGTTGCGCAAGGAGGGGCGGCCGGTTGCCGAGCCATCGGCATATCGGCCGATAGTGCTTCTCGACGAGGCGGGTAAGCTCTTTGAGCGGGTTTTATCCGCTCGCCTCGTCAAGCACTTGGGGGAGTCCGGTCGGGATCTCAGCGACCATCAATTTGGCTTCCGCAAGGGCAGGTCCACCCTCGACGCTGTCGGTCGGGTGAGGGCCCTGGCGGAGGCCTCGGTTTCTCGGGGCGGAGTGGTGTTGGCGGTGTCTCTCGACATCGCCAACGCGTTCAACACCCTTCCCTGGGCGACCATTTTGGAGGCGCTGAGGTTCCACGCCGTGCCCGGGTACTTGCGGCGCGTCGTAGCGGATTACCTCTGCGACCGCGCCGTCTGCTACCCGTCTGGCGACGGCTGGATTCGTAGGGAGGTGTCGTGCGGTGTTCCTCAGGGGTCGGTTCTCGGACCTCTCCTGTGGAACATCGGCTACGACTGGGTGCTGCGCGGTGCCAACTTACGGGGTGTCGAAGTAACCTGTTACGCCGACGACACTCTCGTAACGGCACGCGGCGACAGTTACCGGGAGGCCAGTGTTCTGGCAACGGCCGGGGTCGCGCAGGTAGTGGCGCGCATTAGAAGGTTGGGGCTGGAGGTTGCATTGCACAAATCCGTCGCCGTGTGTTTTCACGGGCCGCGGAACGCACCTCCTGCCGGGTCGAGTGTGGTGGTCGGAGGAGTTTCCATCGCCGTCGGGCGTTCCTTGGAGTACCTTGGACTCGTCCTCGACAGTCGATGGAGCTTCGACGAGCACTTTCGGCGCCTAGCGCCGAAGCTAGTTAGGGCAGCCGGAGCGCTGTGTCGCGTCCTCCCAAATGTCGGGGGACCGAGCCTGAGCTGCCGGCGTCTGTACACCGGGGTGGTAAAGTCCATGGCGCTCTACGGGGCACCAATATGGGCCGATAGCCTCGACTCCCGCAACCGGGCCCTCTTGTGCAGAGCGCAGAGGGTCATGGCTGTCAGGGTGATCCGAGGGTATCGCACCATCTCGTGCGAGGCGGCCTGCGCTTTGGCCGGGACTCCACCGTGGGACCTGGACGCGTTGACGCTGGCGGAGGCGTATCGACGGAGGAGGCACGCCCGTCTTCGGGGGGAGGGTGGGGAGTCTGATTGGAGGCGCAGGGCACAGGAGGAGCTGCTCGTCACATGGCGAGAGAGGCTCAGAAAGCCCGGCGCTGGTAAATCGACTGCCCTGGCGATCGGTCCCATTCTTTCGGACTGGGTCGGTCGAAGGCACGGGGTGATGACCTTCCACCTGACGCAGATCCTTTCGGGGCACGGATGCTTCGGGAGGTATCTGTTTAGGGTGGCGGGTCGTGAGCCCACGATGATGTGCCACGAGTGCGGCTGCGCCGAGGATACGGCGCAGCACACGCTGGCTTCGTGCCCGCACTGGGCGGAGCCACGTGCTACACTCGTGGCTTCCATCGGGTCGGACCTCTCGCTCCCGGCCGTGGTGAAGGCCATGGTCTCGAGCGAAGAGGCGTGGGGTGCGGTGCGTTCCTTCTGCGAGGTCGTGATGTCGCAGAAGGAGGCGGCGGAGAGGCTCAGGGAGGAGGACGGAGCCGCTCTACCGATGCGCCGGAGGAGGGTGGGGCGCAGGCGTGTCGCTCACGAGCGGCGTCTGCCGCCGTAGCCCCCGGTACGGGTGGTGGACTGCGAAGTCCGCCACTCGCCACGGTCCCATCTCGGGGCCGGGGCTCTAGTGGGGTATGAGTCGGATCGGACTTCCTTGATTCCGAGCTCGGCGGCTTGCCGTCGGCTCGGAGATAAAGGTCGCCCAAAACGATCTGGCTCGGTCGGCTTGGGTGGGGAGCAGGGGAGCTCCTCGCCAGAAAACAAGCCGACCATCGGAGTGGGGCGCATCCCGGTCAACAGTTTGCGCCGCTCCATAGGGGGGGTGGTGGCCGCCTACTTGGCGCTGCCTGCCGTTGGAGCAACGCGGATGTATGCTTCGGCGTTCCCGTGGCGCTCCTCTCTATACGGCGATGTGTTGACCGTCTGGTTTAGTGGGTAGGAGTCCCACATACTCACCGCCTTCCGCTCCCCTGGAATGCGGTGGAACTCATGAGAGTTCCAGACGAAAAAAAAAAAAAAAAAAAAAAAAAAAAAAAGGTTAGGTTAGGTTAGGTTAGGTTAGGTTGGGGGGGGGGGCCATGCTGGAAACCTCCTCGTGTGCCCGTCCGCTACCAATGTTGTCCGGATTCGTCCGGCGGGATTGGAAGCGGTACGGGCCGGTGCTCCCTGGGGGACGGTTAATGCGGTCTTTCGGGATCGCGTTAGCCGTCTGCTAATGTCCAGCGCGGGGGTCAGCTATGAGGAACATAGCTGACGAAACGTTACCAAGGTGCCTTGGTCTGGTTTTCATGGTCTTCTGTCCGTGGCGATCAGAACGGAGGTTCTTGGCTAGCGTTGGGAGGTGTATTCGGCTGCCTCATTCTGGGGCAGTCGATGGGAGGCCAGACCTTGAGTGATTGCTCCTGGCTGGCCGGGGGGGGCCCGGTACCCCTTAGTGAGCGTTTCGGCGCTCGGTCTCGGGGTATTGGGATGCGGGGTCCCGTCTCTCCCTGCAGCTGGCTTGTTCGCGGGTCCGCTGTGGACGGAGTTAAGACCTTCGCAAAGGTGGGTCGAACCTTACGGCCGGTCTCTTGGGAGTGGTGCTTGCGCTGCTCTCGAGGGTTGTAGGTTTGGGGCGTAGTGCTGCTGCCCATGCTTCACTAGTTTTAGGCCCGGTCGTTCGCTTCCGGGCGAGCGGCCATAGGTAGTCTAGTTAGAGGCTTGGCATAGTAGTAGTACTAGTTCGTAGTGCTTAAGCTTGCTTCTAGTGTTGGCCCGGCTGACCCGCAGTGAGCCCTGTTTGGTTTATCCAACTTGCTCGAATGCGGAGGCCATAGGTAGTCTAGTTTGTGGCTTTAGTAGTTAGGTAGCTAGACTAGGGTGTCGGTCCCGGTCCTCCTGCCTCCGGCAGAGCTGGCTGTGCGATAGATACCTCGGTCTGGCTAGCGGCGGACCGATCCCGATGCCGGTTGCCGGTGTGGTGTTCATCAACGTGCTCGGTGGCGAATGGATCTGGGAAGCCGTAGCTAGAAGTAGTTAGCGGTAGTTAGAAGTAGCTAGTTCTAGTTTAAGGGGTGTTTTGGCCCGGACCCGATGCCAGTGGCGAATGGTCGAGGGCATGTCCGGATCAGTGGCCGTCGTTAGCGGTGGCTCTGTTGCCGGTCGGTCGGCGAGTCCGGTGGGTACTTAACTGTGCAGCCGGACAGGCATTTTTTGCCACCGTCGAGTCGTAAACTCCTGCAGGTGTGGCGGTCATGTGAAGCAGCCTGCAGGGGAGCGAGGGTCTTGCCTTAATTGGCCGGACCGGGAGGAGTAAACCTCTATAAAAAATCCTCAATTCTCGGCGTTTCGTTGCGTGACGTCGGGGTGCTCGAAAGAGAGGCTGGGGAGTTCATCAGTCGCTAGCGCACAACCCTGGAATACCACCCGACCTTCCAGGTGTATTAGGGTTACCCGGGCAAGAGGCTCTGCCGGGGCTGACATTTTAGTTCCTCAATACTCGTGGGATTTGTTATGGAAAATCTTAAACACAAAAACGACGTTGAGAGAGAGGAGAGGAGGACGAGGAGGGGAGAGAATAAGGAGAGGCAGGTGACGAGGAGCGTCACGAGTAGGGAGTCTAGTGCGGGGCGGCAGGACGAGGACATGGACTCCGACTGCAGCTTCGCAACTGGACGGTCCCAAAGCCCCGCTACGGGCGGGAAGCTTTGGCGCAAGAGGCGACGCCCGAACCCCGAGTTGGAGCTGTCCGACGACGAGGATTCGGAGCGGTCTGCGTCTGCATCAAGAGGCCGAGGGCGGCCCCCGACGACGGGGGAGTACGTAGGTTTGGCCGATGCCAAAAGAGCGCTTCTCGCTGCAAAGCGGGAAGAGTTCAAGGCGTTGGTAGAGGAAGAGCTAGAGAAGAGCGTCGCTGTAACTCGCAAGAGGCGGGAACAGCGAGCCGCTGAACTAGCGTCGACCTCGGGGCAGGTATCGGAGTCGGGCGTCGGACCCAGCAATAGGTCCACGGCCCTGAGCAAGCAGCAGGTCGTAGAGGACTTGGCTATTATTGCGAAAATAGCCACAAAGTCCAAAAACCTGAAGGGGACCATAGTCCGCGAGCTTAAGGACGCGGTGGCTTCAATAGCCGAGGCCGTGGAAGTCCTGGGATCGCGGACTCTCACCGAAGAGACGCGGCGGCTGCAGGCGGACAATGCTCGCCTGCAAGCCGAGATGGACACTCTCCGCAAGGAGATGTCCACACTAAGAGAAGACATGGAGAAGGCACGGAAGCAGGGTTGTCCGGCGCCCTCTCCCACCGGATCGACGGAGGCTGCGTCCCCTGCAACGCAGCCTCAGACAACCTCGCTGGAGGAGATCTGTCGGGCGGTCATGTCCCAGGTGGGGACCATGGTGAACGCCCGACTGGCCTCCATAGAGGACCGGCTCCTCCCGGAGACGAGGCTTCGGCCTCCGCTGGCGGCCGACAAGAGGCGGGAGGCGGTGCAGACCACAGAGTCTGTTAAGACCGCCACCCCACCCTCTGCGGGCCCCAGCGGGTCGGCGCAGAAGAAGCCTAAGGGAGTGAAGGCGAAGCCAAAAGCGGCTCAGTCGCAGGCAAAAATGAAGGCTACCAAGCCTCAGGCGAAGCCAAAAGCGGCAAAGCCGCCCAAGAAGGGACCGGGAAAGGGCCCTGCTGGACCTTCTGCATCGCGGTCTAAACCGCAGTCGCAGAAGCCAGGGACCGCTCCAAAAAGAAAGCTCCGGGCAGAACGATCCACGGCTGTGGTATTGACCCTGCATCCCGAAGCCGAGGCCAATGGCGTGACTTACGCCCAGGTCTTGGCGGAGGCGAAGCAGAAGGTCAACCTGGCCGACCTGGGTATAAGAGACCTAAGGTTTAGGAAGGCGGTCACTGGTGGCCGCATCCTGGAACTGCCCGGAGCGAAAACCGGGGGTATGGCGGACTCTCTCGCTAACAAGCTGAGAGAGTCACTGCCCGCAGGGCAGGTCAGGGTCTCTAGACCCACGAAGTGCGCAGAAATGCGCATTTCGGGACTGGACGACTCCGTGTCCAGCGTCGACGTGGCTACGGCCGTCGCTAGGGTTGGTGGGTGCGACGTCGACGAAGTCCGGTGCGGGGCTGTCACCGTCGGCGCCGGTGGCCTCGGTGCTGCGTGGGTTCGTTGCCCGGTCGCGGCGGCCAAGAAGGTGTCCGGCGGCGGTAGACTCCTCGTCGGATGGGTGTCGGCGCAGGTCCGTGTCTTGGACGATCGGCCCCTCAGGTGCTTCCGGTGCCTGGAGATGGGGCACGTCAGGGCCAAGTGCACTGCGGAGGTCGACAGGAGCGACCTCTGCTATCGGTGCGGAAAGCCCGGGCACAAGGCCCAGGAGTGCTCTGCCGAGCCGCACTGCGTCACGTGCGCAGCGGCCGGCAGACCGGCCAAGCATCGGGTGGGGACCAAGGAGTGCGTCCCCGCCCCGAAGGGAAGGAAGCCGGGCAAGGCTGGCAGGGGTCCTAGGGCCTCAAAGCGGCCTGCCATGCCCGTAGAGGATCCCATGGTCATCGAATAAGATGGCCATGCGGATTCTACAGGCGAATATCAACCACTGCGCCAGGGCTCAGGACCTATTGTTCCAAAGCATGGCGGAGTGGTTGGTGAACGTCGTCGTGATCGCCGAGCCCTACTACGTCCCTTCGGGGGACGACTGGGCCGGCGACAGGGACGGTGTGGTGGCGATCGGGACCCGGACAGCGGCCGGATCCCCGGTCTTCGGAGGAGTGACGAAGGGTCGAGGCTACGTCTCGGCTCTCGTCGGAAACGTGACACTGATCGGGGTCTACTTCTCTCCGAATCGCAGTGTCGCCGACTTCGAACAGTTTCTGGTCGAAGTCGGCGCCCTCGTCGGGAGGAGTGGCCCCGGTCGGGTCCTCGTGGTCGGGGACCTTAATGCCAAATCCATGGCTTGGGGTTGCCCGGCCACGGACGCACGTGGAGAGCTCCTCGAAGACTGGGTAGTCGCGTCCGGTCTTGTCGTCCTGAACCGCGGGTCGGTACATACGTGCGTGCGGCAACAGGGTGGTTCGATCGTTGACATCACGTTCGCCGATCCCACCCTGGCGCGCCGTATCCGAGGCTGGCGGGTTATGGAGGATGTGGAGACGTTGTCGGACCACCGCTACGTGCGGTTCGACGTCTCCGCACTCCCCGCCCCGCCGAACACCCCGAGTCGACCCTCGCGCGAAGAGGGCCCGCGATGGGCCCTGAAGCGTCTGGACAGGGAGGTGCTGGTGGAGGCTGCCCTGGTCCAGGCCTGGGTAGGAGCGCCGGAAGGCGCAGTGAATGTAGAGGCGGAAGCTGCTCGTCTGGGCCAGACCATGTCGCACATCTGCGATGCGGCGATGCCCCGCGTACGCTCCGCGACTCCGAGGCGCGGCGTGTACTGGTGGTCTGAGGAGTTATCGCGTCTCCGAGAGACCTGCGTGGCTCTCAGACGCCAGTACACCAGATGTCGGAGGCGGCGGCGACGAGACCAAGAGCTTGAGAGTCAGCACTATACTCGATATCGGGAGGCAGTGCTGGCTTTCGTAGCGGCCATCGCCAAAGCCAAAGACCTGGCCGAAGCGGAGATGGTGGAGTCCCTGGACAGGGACCCGTGGGGGAGGCCGTACAAGATGGTGAGGCGAAAGCTTCGACCGTGGGCCCCTCCGCTGACCAAGACTCTCCAGCCGGCGTTGCTGGAGTCCGTAGTCACGGCATTGTTCCCTCGAGGTACCGACCATCGGGTACCTCGTATGGCGCCGGCGACTGAGGAGGTGGAGGAGGAGCGTTGGGACGCAGCACGGGATGTCTCCGGGGGTGAGTTGGGGGCTGCAGTGCTTCGGCTTCGGTCGAAGAACACTGCGCCGGGACCCGACGGCATCCCAGGGCGCGCCTGGGCCTTGGCCCTAGGGGATTTAGAGCCTCTAGTGCTGCGCCTCTTCAACGCTTGTTTGCGGCAGGGCCGGTTCCCGCGGACGTGGAAGGGTGGGAAACTGGTGCTGTTGCGCAAGGAGGGGCGGCCGGTTGCCGAGCCATCGGCATATCGGCCGATAGTGCTTCTCGACGAGGCGGGTAAGCTCTTTGAGCGGGTTTTATCCGCTCGCCTCGTCAAGCACTTGGGGGAGTCCGGTCGGGATCTCAGCGACCATCAATTTGGCTTCCGCAAGGGCAGGTCCACCCTCGACGCTGTCGGTCGGGTGAGGGCCCTGGCGGAGGCCTCGGTGTCTCGGGGCGGGGTGGTGTTGGCGGTGTCTCTCGATATCGCCAACGCGTTCAACACCCTTCCCTGGGCGACCATTTTGGAGGCGCTGAGGTTCCACGCCGTGCCCGGGTACTTGCGTCGCGTCGTAGCGGATTACCTCTGCGACCGCGCCGTCTGCTACCCGTCAGGCGACGGCTGGATTCGTAGGGAGGTGTCGTGCGGTGTTCCTCAGGGGTCGGTTCTCGGACCTCTCCTATGGAACATCGGCTACGACTGGGTGCTGCGCGGTGCCAACTTACGGGGTGTCGAAGTAACCTGTTACGCCGACGACACTCTCGTAACGGCACGCGGCGACAGCTACCGGGAGGCCAGTGTTCTGGCAACGGCTGGGGTCGCGCAAGTAGTGGCGCGCATTAGAAGGTTGGGGCTGGAGGTTGCATTGCACAAATCCGTCGCTGTGTGTTTTCACGGGCCGCGGAACGCACCTCCTGCCGGGTCGAGGGTGGTGGTCGGAGGAGTTTCCATCGCCGTCGGGCGTTCCTTGGAGTACCTTGGACTCGTCCTCGACAGTCGATGGAGCTTCGACGAGCACTTTCGGCGCCTAGCGCCGAAGCTAGTTAGGGCAGCCGGAGCGATGTGTCGCGTCCTCCCAAATGTCGGGGGACCGAGCCTGAGCTGCCGGCGTCTGTACACCGGGGTGGTAAAGTCCATGGCGCTCTACGGGGCACCAATATGGGCCGATAGCCTCGACTCCCGCAACCGGGCCCTCTTGTGCAGAGCGCAGAGGGTCATGGCTGTCAGGGTGATCCGAGGGTATCGCACCATCTCGTGCGAGGCGGCCTGCGCTCTGGCCGGGACCCCACCGTGGGACCTGGACGCTTTGACGCTGGCGGAGGCGTATCGACGGAGGAGGGATGCCCGTCTTCGGGGGGAGGGTGGGGAGTCTGATTGGAGGCGCAGGGCGCAGGAGGAGCTGCTCGTCACATGGCGAGAGAGGCTCAGGATGCCCGGCGCTGGCATATCGACGGCCCTGGCGATCGGTCCCATCCTTTCGGATTGGGTCGGTCGTAGGCACGGGGTGATGTCTTTCCACCTGACGCAGATCCTTTCGGGGCACGGATGCTTCGGGAGGTATCTGTTTAGGGTGGCGGGTCGTGAGCCCACGATGATGTGCCATGAGTGCGGCTGCGCCGAGGATACGGCGCAGCACACGCTGGCTTCGTGCCCGCATTGGGAGGAGCCGCGTGCTACACTCGTGGCTTCCATCGGGTCGGACCTCTCGCTCCCGGCCGTGGTCAAGGCCATGGTCTCGAGCGAAGAGGCGTGGGGTGCGGTGCGTTCCTTCTGCGAGGTCGTGATGTCGCAGAAGGAGGCGGCGGAGAGGCTCAGGGAGGAGGACGGAGCCGCTCTACCGATGCGCCGGAGGAGGGTGGGGCGCAGGCGTGTCGCTCACGAGCGCCGTCTGCCGCCGTAGCCCCCGGTACGGGTGGTGGACTGCGAAGTCCGCCACTCGCCACGGTCCCATCTCGGGGCCGGGGCTCTAGTGGGTATGAGTCGGATCGGACTTCCTTGATTCTGAGCTCGGCGGCTTTCCGTCGGCTCGGAGATAAAGGTCGTCCAAAACGATCCGGCTCGGTCGGCTTGGGCGGGGAGCAGGGGAGCTCCTCGCCAAAAAAACAAGCCGACCATCGGAGTGGGGCGCATCCCGGTCAACAGTTTGCGCCGCTCCATTTGGGGGGGTGGTGGCCGCCTACTTGGCGCTGCCTGCCGTTGGAGCAACGCGGATGTATGCTTCGGCGTTCCCGTGGCGCTCCTCCATACGGCGATGTGTTGACCGTCTGGTTTAGTGGGTAGGAGTCCCACATACCCACCGCCTTCCTCTCTCCTGGAATGCGGTGAAACCCATGAGGGTTCCAGACGAAAAAAAAAAAAAAAAAAAAAAAAAAAAAAAAAAAGGTTAGGTTGGGGGGCCATGCTGGAAACCTCCTCGTGTGCCCGTCCGCTACCAATGTTGTCCGGATTCGTCCGGCGGGATTGGAAGCGGTACGGGCCGGTGCTCCCTGGGGGACGGTTAATGCGGTCTCTCGGGATCGCGTTAGCCGTCTGCTAATGTCCAGCGCGGGGGTCAGCTATGAGGGACATAGCTGACGAAACGCTACCAAGGTGCCTTGGTCTGGCTTTCATGGTCTTCGTGTCCGTGGCGATCAGAACGGAGGTTCTTGGCTAGCGTGGGGAGGCGTTTTCGGCTGCCTCCTTCTGGGGCAGTCGATGGGAGGCCAGACCTTGAGTGATTGCTCCTGGCTGGTCGGGGGGGCCCGGTACCCCTTAGTGAGTGTTTCGGCGCTCGGTCTCGGGGTATTGGGATGCGGGGTCCCGCCTCTCCCTGCAGCGGGCTTGTTCGCGGGTCCGCTGTGGACGGAGTTCAGACCTTCGCAGAGGTGGGTCGAACCTTACGGCCGGTCTCTTGGGGGTGGTGCTTGCGCTGCTCTCGAGGGTTGTAGGTTTGGGGCGTAGTGCTGCTGCCCATGCTTCACTAGTTTTAGGCCCGGTCGTTAGCTTCCGGGCGAGCGGCCATAGGTAGTCTAGTTAGAGGCTTGGCATAGTAGTAGTACTAGTTCGTAGTGGTGCTTAAGCTTGCTTCTAGTGTTGGCCCGGCTGACCCGCAGTGAGCCCTGTTTGGACTATCCAACTTGCTCGAATGCGGAGGCCATAGGTAGTCTAGTTTGTGGCTTTAGTAGTTAGGTAGCTAGACTAGGGTGTCGGTCCCGGTCCTTCTGTCTCCGGCAGAGCTGGCTGTGCGATAGATACCTTTGTCTGGCTAGAGGCGGACCGATCCCGATGCCGGTTGCCGGTGTGGTGTTCATCAACGTGCTCGGTGGCGAATGGATCTGGGAAGCCGTAGCTAGAAGTAGTTAGCGGTAGTTAGAAGTAGCTAGTTCTAGTTTAAGGGGTGTGTTGGCCCGGACCCGATGCCAGTGGCGAATGGTCGAGGGCATGTCCGGATCAGTGGCCGTCGTTAGCGGTGGCCCTGTTGCCGGTCGGTCGGCGAGTCCGGTGGGTACTTAACTGTGCAGCCGGACAGGCATTTTTTGCCACCGTCGAGTCGTAAACTCCTGCAGGTGTGGCGGTCATGTGAAGCAGCCTGCAGGGGAGCGAGGGTCTTGCCTTAATTGGCCGGACCGCGAGGAGTAAACCTCTTTAAAAAATCCTCAATTCTCGGCGTTTTGTTGCGTGACGTCGGGGTGCTCGTAAGAGAGGCTGGGGAGTTCATCAGCCGCTAGCGCACAACCCTGGAATACCACCCGACCTTCCAGGTGTATTAGGGTTACCCGGGCAAGAGGCTCTGCCGGGGCTGACAATTTAGTTCCTCAATACTCGTGGGATTTGTTATGGAAAATCTTAAACACAAAAACGACGTTGAGAGAGAGGAGAGGAGGACGAGGAGGGGAGAGAATAAGGAGAGGCAGGTGACGAGGAGCGTCACGAGTAGGGAGTCTAGTGCGGGGCGGCAGGACGAGGACATGGACTCCGACTGCAGCTTCGCAACTGGACGGTCCCAAAAAAAAAAAAAAAAAAAAAAAAAAAAAAAAAAAAAAAAAAAAAAAAGGTTAGGTTTCGGGTCGTGTGCCCGTCCGCTACCAATGTCATTCGGACTTGTCTGATGGGATTGGAAGCGGTACGGGCCGGTGCTCCCTGGGAGACGGTTAACTCGGTCTTTCGGGATCGCGTTAGCCGTCTGCTAATGTCCAGCGCGGGGGTCAGCTATGGGGCTTATACCCGATACATAGCTGACAATAGGGGGGGATGTGTTGTTTTGTCTTTGTTTCGTTTGGTCCTTAGTCATAGTTGTTTGTGTCGAGAGTGTCTTGTTTTTGTCTTAGGAGAAGTCGGTTTATTTGTTTTGTGTCAACCCCAAGGTTTGACGCCTGCCGAGGGGTTGGGTAATGGCGAGGGCGTCCTCCGGGGACCGCACCCCTTAAAGGATCAAAAAAATAAATTATGGTGAATCTTAAAGAGAAACTACCCCAGGAGGGTTCCGGCTGCTCAGCAGCCGGGCAATCCCTCACGGACGCTTCGGCCTCCGTCTTCCCCTCGTATTCTGGGGGGGGAAAAGACCACCAAACTACGACTACAGCAGAGTCTGATCATTCAGATACCAGCATGATAACGGCTGGTTCAAGGGAGTCCCCGACACCGTTATCATGCTCAAAGACACGGCCCTGCTCTGAGGAGAGGAGCCGTTCCAGCTCGATCGAGCGTTCGAGTGGAGACAAGGTGCTTACAGTTAAGAAGATCGTAACACCAAAGAGAGGGAGAGGTCGTCCGCCTACAACCGGCCAGTATGTAGGCCTCAAAAAGGCCAAGGAGGACTATCTCAGACTCCAAAGGAGAGAAATGGAGATCGAAGCAGAAAGGGAGCTACAAGAGCGTATAAGAGAGCGTCACCAGACGAATTGTACCCGGAGGATTTCACCTGAGGTGGAAGCCATTATCGATCTTAAGAAACGAGCGGAGGAGCAGTTAGATCTCGTTTGCAGTATAGCAACGAGGTCTAAAAATCTAAAGGGCACATTCCAAAAAGCTCTTAAAGATGCTGCTTCTTCTATAAGAGCTTGTGTCGAAATTCTGGCCGAGAAAAATACTACGGAGGAGATGCGAGAGTTGCAAGAGGCGAATGCACGACTAAAGTCCGAGTTGTTGGGACTTAAGCAAGAAGTGGCCCAGCTGCGGATTGACAGTGAGACGAATGCCAAGGGGAACTTAAACAATCGCAACTCTGAAAATCAGAGCATTGACGTAGAGCAGCTATCTCACTCCATAATGGTGCAGGTTGGAACCATAATGAACTCTAGGTTTGAAGCGCTGGAGGAAAGGCTACTAGCAGAAAAGCGTATCGGTCCGCCTTTAAATTCTGACGATGCAATTATGGAACCAGCAGTCCTACCCGTTTCGGAACAATTGATTGTGCCCACAACGTCTGGAGATCACAATCGAGAACCTGAAAACGTCCAGCAAATACCTAAAAGAAAGGTTAAAAAGAAGACGAATGTCTTACCAAAGGCAGCAAACTCCAATGTATTGCCGACAAAGCCAAGCCAACTTCCAACGGTCTTCCCGGCTGAGGATGAAGGTTGGGTGAAGGTGACGAGACGCAAGGGTAAGCCTCAAAAAAACCAACGAGACAGGAGAAAGAATGTGGTTAAAAAGAAAAAGCCAACGATTGGACGGCCACCCCGAACAGCTGCGATAGTCCTAACTTTGCAGCCGGGAGCTGCGGAGAGAGGAGTGTCCTACGCCAGCATTCTACGACAGGCCAAATCAGCGGACCTTTCTGGATGTGGACTCACCGCAATTAGAATCAAAAAGGCCGCCACAGGAGCAAGAATCCTGGAAATATCCGGTGAATCAAATGGCGAAAAAGCGGACGAAATGGCAAAGCGGCTGGGCAACACCCTTGACAAGGCTGATGTTCGAGTGTCCAGGGTAACGAAATGTGCTGAAATGCGCATTTCGGAGCTGGACGACTCCATCACCAAAGAGGAAGTGGTTTTGGCCATTTCCCGTTCGGGCGGCTGCTCTGTCAGCCAAGTTATTACGGGAGAGGTGCGGAAAGATTTCAGAGGTCTATTCACAATCTGGGTGAGGTGTCCAGTGCTAGCAGCCAAAACAATTGCTGAAAGCGGGAGAATTATGATCGGTTGGGTTTCGGCTAGGGCGAAATTATTAGCGGGACGAACACGACGTTGCTGGCGTTGTCTGGAGGAAGGACACGTGAGGGAAAGCTGCACTTCAGCGATAGATCGAGGTGGTCTATGTTTTCGTTGCTCCATGCCCGGCCACAAGTCAAACACTTGCTCAGCAGCACCGCACTGCATACTTTGTCACGACCGCAAAAAGCCAGCGAATCATATCGTGGGCAGCAGAGCATGCCTTGTTAACGCTCCCAGAAAAGGGAGAGCAACAGCACAAAACGACAGTCAAGTGCAGCTACAACGGAGGCCCCAATCGCCTAATGTAAGGTCACGGGAAACGGTGGTACTAGAGAATACCCAATAATGGCTAAGTTTGGTGTTCTCCAAAGTAACCTCAACCATTGCGCCAGAGCCCAGGACTTGCTTCTCCAGAGCCTGGCACAGTGGATGATTCCAGTAGCGGTATTATGTGAACCATACGTCATCCCTTCCAGACCGAACTGGGTTGGTGATAGAGATGCCCTAGTCGCTATTGTCAGCCTTGGTAGAAATGGGTCACTATCCAATGGAAAGATCTTTCGAGGAAGGGGATATGTCGCAGCTTTAGTGGATGAGATGGCAATTATTGGCGCCTACTTTTCACCCAACAGAAGTCTAGCCGAATTTGAAGTCTTCATGACCGAAATTCTGGCCACTATAGGGCAGTTTCTTCCGTGCCCTATATTGGTGGTTGGAGACTTCAACGCCAAATCGACAACTTGGGGATGCCCCGCTACCGATGCCCGCGGCGAAGTAATGGAAGAGTGGTTGTCGAGTGCTGGTCTAGTTGTGCTGAACAGAGGGTCTGTACATACATGCGTGCGGTCGCAGGGCGGATCTATCGTCGATGTTTCTTTCGCGAGCCCTGCGTTGGCGCGCCGTGTGGTACGGTGGAGAGTCCTCGAGGATGTGGAAACCTTGTCGGACCACCGATACATCCGGTTCGAGGTTCTCTCCCCCTCCAATAGACAACATGTTCCAATGCGGTCTTCCCACGAGTTAGGGCCTAGGTGGCAATTAAAGCGGCTAGATAAAGACATGCTGATGGAGGCAGCGATCGTCCAATCCTGGGTGCCCATGCCCGAAGGACCAATTGAGGTCGAGGAAGAAGCGAACTGGTTCCGTGGTGCGATGACGCATATATGCGATGCCTCGATGCCTCGGGCCAGGCTGAATCCTCCCTTAAAACAGGTGTACTGGTGGTCATCGGAAATATCGCAGCTACGCGAAGCCTGTGTGCTGGCTAGACGTCAATACACCCGCAGTCGGAGAAGAAGACGACGGAACCTTCAACTTGAGGCAGACTTCTATTCCATTTACGTTTCTGCCAAAGATGCGTTAAAGATCTGCATCTTGAGAGCAAAAGATGAAGCCAGAAGTAAATTGTTAGAGTCTGTTAACAGAGACCCATGGGGGCGGCCATACATGATGGTGAGAGGGAAACTTCGACCCTGGACCCTCCCACTGACGCAGACTCTCCAACCCGACTTAATAGACCGCGTTGTGGCTGCATTATTTCCTCGAAGGGAAGAGTACATGCCGCCGCCGATGGCGGGTTCTACAAGAACGGAGGAGGAGTCCGATATACAAGGGGTGACCGATATGGAATTCGGTGTAGTGGTGGAGAGGCTTAAGGCCAAGAACACTGCTCCCGGTCCAGACGGAATACCCGGTCGGGTATTAGGGCTTGCTCTAGAGGAACTCGAGCAAAGACTGAGGAGTCTTTTGGACATGTGCCTGTTGCAGTCGCAATTTCCACAGCAGTGGAAGACGGGCCGTCTAGTGCTCCTTAGTAAGGAGGGACGTTCGCCGGAGTGTGCCTCGTCATACCGTCCGATTGTCTTGCTGGACGAAGTGGGAAAACTGTTTGAGCGACTATTAGCTGCTAGAATAGTGACCCACCTTCGAGCTACCGGTCCTGACCTCTCAGAAAACCAGTTCGGTTACCGACCTGGCAAGTCGACGGTTGATGCTGTCCTGCGAATAAAAACCATTGCTCAGGAGGCGGTGAAAAGAGGCGAAGTCGTCTTGGCGGTGTCCCTCGACATCGCCAATGCGTTTAACACTCTGCCTTGGAGCTGTATCAGAGAGGCGCTAAGGTACCATCGGGTGCCTCCTTACCTTCGTCGCATTATCGGTGCATACCTCTCCGATCGTCATGTTGTGTACCCGGTCAAAAGGGGTTTGCAGAAGAGAGACATGACGTGTGGTGTTCCACAGGGGTCAGTCCTCGGGCCGCTCCTGTGGAACATCGGATATGATTGGGTCCTGCGAGGAGGTAACATCTCAGGTATCGATGTTACCTGTTACGCCGATGACACTCTGGTCACAGCTCGGGCAAAAACCCCGAGACAGGCGGCAATGCTTGCCACGGTTGGAGTGGAACATGTTGTGGGGCGAATTCGTCGTCTTGGGCTCGAGGTGGCCCTTAACAAATCCGAGGCGCTGTGCTTCCATGGGCCTCGGAACACGCCATCTTCGCAACTCGGCATCACAGTGGACGGTACTCGCATCTGCATCGGGTCGACGATGAGATATCTCGGTCTCGTCCTCGATAGCAGATGGAAGTTTACCGCCCACTTCGAGCGACTAACGCCGAAATTGCTCAAAGCAACAGCGGCTTTCGGGTGGTTATTGCCGAATTTGGGTGGGCCAAATACATTGACCAGACGACTTTATGTCGGGGTCGTAAGGTCAATGGCCTTGTATGGAGCTCCGGTGTGGTCCGAGTCCCTGAATAGCCGGAATATCGCTCTCCTGCGTAAACCGCAGAGAGCGATGGCGATCAGGTTGATTCGCGGTTACCGCACCGTCTCATATGATGCCGCCTGCGTCCTGGCAGGATCGTTGCCCTGGGACCTATACGCGGTTGCCCTCACGACGATGTACAATCTTCGTGGGGAGGCGGTTGTCCCGGGCCTCAGAACGGGAGTAACGGAAAGGATGCGTCGAGCAATAGTGGGTCACGCTAATGCCGTATGGGCGGAAAGGCTGACGGAGCCTCGTGCAGGTGCCAGGGCTATTAACGCAGTTGCTCCCGTCCTAAAACAGTGGTTGAACAGACGCTTTGGTTCCCTTAGCTTCCGGCTGACGCAGGTACTCACGGGACATGGTTGTTTCGGCGAGTACTTGTGTCGGGTTGCCGGAAGGGAACCAAATGCAGTCTGTCACCACTGCAACGACTGTCCCATCGAGACGGCTCAGCATGCTCTGGAGGAATGTTCAGCCTGGGGACGGGAGAGAGAGGCCCTCAGAACAGCTATAGGGCAAGACCTTTCACTATCCACTGTGGTTTTAAAGATGACCGAGAGCAGGGGGTCGTGGAACGCAGTACAAGCTTTCTGTGAGCAAGTAATGCTCCAGAAGGAATGTGCGGAGCGGGAAAGGGAGGAAACAACTTCTTTGGCTATCCGTCGCCGAAGAATGGGTCGTCGAAGAGAGGCACACATTCGCCATCTTCCGCCCTAACAGTAGCTAGAGGGTGGTGGACTCGGGGGAGTCCTTCACTCAATTAATCTAGCCCGAGTAGGCGTGGGCGTGTTCTTTCACGCCACTCTGACCAGTTGTTGTTGTTGCGTAGTGGATGGACGACCATCTGTCCTCCACTCCAACTGAGCAGGGGTCTGCTGAGACCGCCTCGTCGCCGGGTCGCGGACGATTGCCAGCTGGATGTTCCCGTGACCCCGGCATATGGCGACAAGAAGGACACCGTGGGGTTTTAGCCGGTTAGAGTCCGGCATAACCAGGTCGTCTCCCCCGAGGCGGCAGGGTATCCGTACTGGATTTCCCCACGTAAAAAAAAAAAAAAAAAAAAAGGTTAGGTTTCGGGGAGCCATGCTGGAAACCTCCTCGTGTGCCCGTCCGCTTCCGATGTCATTCGGACTTGTCCGATGGGATTGGAAGTGGTACGGGTCGGTGCTCCCTGGGGGTCGGTTAACTCGGTCTCTCGGGATCGCGTTAGCCGTCTGCTAATGTCCAGCGCGGGGGATGTCAGCTATGGGGTTCATGCCCGGTACATAGCTGACAATTTTGGGGGGAAATGTTGTGTTCGTCTTTGTTCGTTCAGTCTTTTGTCGCTATTGTTCTGTGTTGAGAATGTCTTGTCTATGTTTTTCGAGTTTTGTTTGTTTTATGTCAACCCTAAGGTCTGGCGCCTGCCAAAGGGTTGCGTAATGGCGAGGGCGCCCCCAGGGACCTCACCCTTAAAAGGAAAATAAAAAATGAAGGCGAATCTAAATAGAAATTTACCCCAGGAGGGTTCCGGCCGCTCTGCCGCCGGGCAATCCCTCACGGACGCTTCGGCCTCCGTCTTCCCCTCGTATTCTGGGGGGGGAAAAGATCGCCAAATTTCTAATTCCGAAGAATCGGACTCCAGCATGATAACGGCTGGTTCAAGGGAGTCCCCGACCCCGTTATCATGCAGCAAAACAAGTCCCTGCTCCAAGGAGAGGAGCCGTTCAGACTCGAACGAACGTTCGAGCGAAGAGAGGGTGCTAACCGCTAAAAAGCTTGTAACGCCAAAGAGAGGGAGAGGTCGTCCTCCTACCACAGGCCATTACGTGGGTCTGAAAAAGGCCAAGGAGGACTACCTCAGACTCCAAAGAAAGGAAATGGAGATGGAGGTGGAGAGGGAATTACATGAGAGGATTCGTGAACGCCAACAATGCAGACGTGGGCCGCGGACATCACCCGGCATTGATAAAGTGATCGATCTTCATAAGCTAGTGGAGGAACAGCTGGATATCGTCTCTAACGTGGCGACGAAGTCCAAAAATCTTAAGGGCACTTTTCAAAGGGCCCTGAAAGATGCCGCTTCGTCTATAAGAGGCTTTGTAGAAAGTATCGCAGAAAGCAACGCGACCGAGGAGACGCGAAAACTACAAGCAGACAATGCCCGCTTACAGAGTGAGCTCACGGAGCTTAAAAAGGAGGTTGCTCAGCTCCGAGCAGCAAACGAACGTACTCCCCGTCTGCAAGAAGTGCAAGTGGCAGGTGCGTCGAATAGCCACAATTTCGACATAGGACTGCTCTCCGACACCATAATGGCTCAAGTCGGCGCTGTAATAAATTCACGGCTCGAGGCTTTTGAAAATAGGCTTCAGATGGCAAAGTCAACCTGCCCATCTGTGGTAAGCGAAAATAGAGTAGAGGCGTCAGTGCAAGTAGGAACCACTCGACCACGGCTGTTAACTGGCAATAGAGTAGAGGAACGAAAGGGAATGCCTACTCCCAGTCAAATGGTTGTTGTTTCTACTGAGCAGTTGCCAGAGACAACAGCTTCTCAAGACACCGTGGTACGATCGACTAAGCGCAAGCGTAAGGGAAAGGGAAAAGCCATTGCAAGGCAGACTGGTGGAACGCAGAGTAAGGCTGTCATAGAGTCACTAACGAAACAGCGTTCGGAAACTTGCACCACGATTCCGAGTATCGTTCACAAAGAGGATGAGTGGATTGAAGTGAAGAGACGCAGAACAAGGGGAGGTGTTGCTTCAGGCAAAGGAAAAGAGAAGCATAAGACCCTACGACCTCCTCGCTCGGCTGCAATAGTCCTAACTCTGCAGCCTGGAGCCGAAGCGAGAGGAGTGTCATATGCTAGTGTCTTACGTCAGGCCAAAACAACGAACTTCGCAGAACTGGGACTTTCCTCCTTTCGAGTTCGAAAAACGGCAACGGGAGCCAGAATATTGGAAATTCCCGGAGCAGCCAACAGCGAAAAGGCCGACGAAGTGGCAAAACAGCTGAAAATCGCCCTCAACAAGGATGACGTTAGAGTGTCCAGAGTAACGAAATGCGCAGAGTTACGTATTTCGGATCTGGACGACTCCGTCACAAAGGAGGAAGTCGTTACAGCTATTGCCGAGAAGGGAGGGTGCCCGAAAGATCAAATAAATGCTGGCAACATTCGTGTGGGCAACAATGGACTGTATACAATATGGTTGCGTTGCCCAGTTGTCGCGGCTATAAAAGTTACCCAAAGCGGACGACTGCTTATTGGCTGGGTCTCTGCACGGGTAAAGCTATTAGCAACAAGAGTGAGACGCTGTCACCGTTGCCTTGAAACGGGGCACTTGAGTGGTGTTTGTACTTCTGTGGTCGATCGCAGCGGTCTCTGTTACCGCTGTTGTTTGCCAGGGCATAAAGCCAATTCCTGTATGGCAACACCTCACTGTGCGCTCTGTGCAGATTCCCATAGACCTGCGGAGCATATGGTAGGAAGTAGTTCCTGTCTAGACAAGTCTAGACTACGGCGAACCACGTCCCAAGTCGTTAGGGCGAGGTTAGGGGTAGAGACGGTGCGAGAAGACCAACAATAATGTCTCCACTGTCCTTTCTCCAAGGTAATATCAACCACTGTGCCAGAGCTCAGGACCTACTTCTCCAGAGCCTGGCAGAGTGGTCGATACAGGTGGCAGTTATTTCTGAACCGTATTTCATCCCGTTTAGAAGCAATTGGGTTGGTGACCGGGATGAATTAGTAGCAATCTTCGCAGCTGCGCCACTGTCTTTTGCAAAAGTTGTTAAGGGAAGCGGCTTCGTCGTGGCCACCTTAAATGACGTCACCATCATTGGTGCATACTTTTCACCGAACCGACCCTTATCGGAGTTTGAAGCATTTGTGACGGAGATTGGAACCGTCATAGGACAATTCTATCCTTGTCAAGTGTTAGTTGCCGGTGACTTAAACGCAAAGTCCAAAGCGTGGGGATGTACTCTTACAGACGCTCGAGGCGAGCTTTTGGAGGAGTGGCTGCCGGCTGCTGGGTTAATCACCATGAATAGAGGAGCAGTAAACACGTGCGTTCGGTCGCAAGGAGGATCGATTGTGGACGTCTCATTCGCGAATCCTGCGTTAGCAAACCGTATCAAAGGTTGGAGGGTCCTCGAGGATATCGAAACACTATCGGATCACCGATATATCCGGTTCGAGGTTTCCTCCCCTTCCGTCACCCAACACCAACAAATCCAACAAGCCATCCAGAACGGTCCAAAATGGCAGCTAAAGCGCCTTGATAGGAGCATGGCTATTGAGGCAACAGTTCTGCAAACCTGGGTGCCTATGCCTGAACAGCCAATTGTGGTCGAGGACGAAGCGGATTGGTTTCGGGGCGCAATGACGCACATATGCGATGCGTCTATGCCCCGCGCTAAGCTCAATCCTCCCCGTAAGCAGGTCTACTGGTGGAGCGCGGAAATCGCGCAGCTACGCATTGCTTGCGTGTCAGCGAGACGCCAGTACACTCATAGCCGCAGACGCAAGTGCAGAAACCTGGATCTCGAAGCGGAGTTGTACTCTAACTATACGTCTTCAAAAGATGCGCTCAAGGAAGCTATTAACCGCTCCAAGGATACAGCCAGAGCTGAATTACTGGAATCTGTAGACAGAGATCCCTGGGGACGGCCGTACAGGCTGGTGTGCGGCAAGCTTAGACCCACGGCTCCTCCACTAACACAGACTCTCCAACCCGAGCTTTTAGACCGCGTTGTGGAAGAACTATTTCCGCAGAAGGAGGAATTCCCCTCACCGCAGATGGGTTCTCTAACGGTGTTAACCGAGGAGTCCGAAATACCCAGGGTGACCGAAAGGGAGATCGGTGCAGCAGTGGATCGGCTTAAGGCCAAGAATACTGCTCCCGGCCCTGACGGAATTCCTGGACGGGTACTAGGACTCGCTCTCGGAGAGCTCGACCAACGACTGAGGAGTCTTCTGGATTCCTGCCTAACGCTGTCGCAATTTCCGCGACAGTGGAAGACAGGCCGTCTGGTACTCCTCCAAAAGGAAGGACGTCCAGCCGAATCACCCTCGGCTTATCGCCCCATAGTCTTGCTCGACGAGATGGGCAAATTACTCGAGCGCATTATCGCTGATAGGATAGTAAGCCACCTCCAAATCACTGGTCCGGATTTATCAGAGAACCAATTTGGCTTCCGCCGTGGTAAATCGACGGTGGATGCTATCCTCAGGGTAATGTGTGAGGCGCAAAAAGCGGTAAATAACGGGCAGGTTGTCTTGGCGGTGTCTCTGGACATCGCAAACGCTTTTAATAGTTTACCCTGGAGTTGCATCAGGGAAGCTCTTAAATATCATTGTGTCCCTCCTTACCTTAGACGCATTGTCGGCGACTACTTGTCCGGACGTTATGTTACCTATCCGACTCAGGAGGGTTCAAAAAGACGACAGATGACATGCGGTGTTCCACAGGGGTCGGTTCTCGGGCCACTCTTGTGGAATATCGGATATGACTGGGTCCTGCGTGGTGGTAATATTAGGGGCATCAGTATAACATGCTACGCTGATGACACCTTAATCACAGTGCGCGCCGACACCCCTAGACAAGCTTCCATCTTAGCAACGGTTGGAGTGGAGCACATTGTGAGGCGTATTCGTCGGCTTGGTCTTGAGGTGGCATTAAACAAGTCGGAAGCCGTTTGCTTCCACGGAGCGCACAACTTACCATCTTTAGCTTCCAGCATCATAGTGGGTGGTACTCGCATCTGCATCGGGTCGACGATGAGATATCTCGGTCTCGTCCTCGATAGCAGATGGAAGTTCACTGCTCACTTTGAACAACTCGCTCCAAAACTGCTGGGTGCATCAGCGGCGCTTGGAAGACTACTTCCTAACCTGGGAGGGCCCAATGCACTGAGCAGGCGTCTATACGCCGGAGTTGTTAAGTCGATGGCCTTGTATGGAGCGCCAGTGTGGTCCGAATCCCTGAATAGCCGGAATATAGCTCTATTGCGCAAACCGCAAAGAGCTATGGCAATCAGGTTGATTCGTGGCTACCGCACGGTTTCATATGAGGCAGCCTGCCTTCTGGCCAATTTACTGCCTTGGGACCTCGAAGCGAGAGCCCTCACGCAGATGTTTCATCAACGTGGGGAGGCGCTAGCCCAAGGTTTGCGACCAAAGATAGGAGACAGAATGCGACGACAGATTATGCGTCACATCCACAGAGAATGGGAACAAAGGCTTGCAGAACCCAGCGCAGGTATAAGGACTATCGAGGCAGTCCTTCCAGTGTTTCACCAATGGCTGAAGAGACATCACGGTTCCCTGTCGTACCGAACCACGCAAGTCCTCACCGGACATGGTTGTTTCGGTGAGTACCTGCACAGGGTGGCAGGTAGAGAGTCGAGCGCTGTCTGTCACCATTGCGAAAGTTGCCCAATTGACACATCTCAGCACACACTAGAAACTTGTCCAGCTTGGAATACAGAGCGAGCGGCGCTAACTACAATCATAGGACCGGACTTTTCTTTATCAACAGTGATTCGGAAAATGGTTGAGAGCAAGGGTTCTTGGGATGCGGTTAGCCTCTTTTGTGAGAAAGTTATGCTACAAAAGGAGAACGCGGAAAGAGAACGTGAGGCAACTAGTTCGCTTGCCATCCGTCGCCGAAAAAGAGGACGCAGGAGGGAGGCGTTCATCCGACAACTTCCTCCCTAACATTAGCTAGTGGCTGGTGGACTCGGGGGGGTCCATCAGTCCTCCAAAACTAGCCCGAGTAGGCGTGGGCGTGTTCTTGCACGCCACTCTGACCAACCGTTGCGCAGTGGAAGGACGAGTCCTCCGCTCCAACCGAGAAGGGGTCTGATGAGACCGCCTCGTCGCCGGGTCGCGGACGATTGCCAGCTGGATGTTCCCGTGACCCCGGCATATGGCGACGAGAAGGACACCGTGGGGTTTTAGCCGGTTAGAGCCCGGCATAACCAGGTCGTCTCCCCCGAGGCGGCAGGGTATCCGTACTGGATTTCCCCACGTAAAAAAAAAAAAAAAAAAAAAAAAAAAAAGGTTAGGTTAGGTTGGGGAGCCATGCTGGAAACCTCCTCGTGTGCCCGTCCGCTACCAGTGTTGTCCGGATTCGTCCGGCGGGATTGGAAGCGGTACGGGCCGGTGCTCCCTGGGGGATGGTTAATGCGGTCTTTCGGGATCGCGTTAGCCGTCTGCTAATGTCCAGCGCGGGGGTCGGCTATGAGGAACATAGCCGACGAAACGCTACCAAGGTGCCTTGGTCTGGTTTTCATGGTCTTCGTGTCCGTGGCGATCAGAACGGAGGTTCTTGGGTAGCATGGGGAGGTGTTTTCGGCTGCCTCCTTCTGGGGCAGTCGATGGGAGGCCAGACCTTGAGTGATTGCTCCTGGCTGGTCGGGGAGGCCCGGTACCCCTTAGTGAGTGTTTCGGCGCTCGGTCTCGGGGTATTGGGATGCGGGGTCCCGTCTCTCTGACTGTGGAAGGAGTTCAGAACTTCGCAGAGGTGGGTCGGCCCTTACGGCCGGTCTCTTGAGGGAGGTGCTTGCGCTGCTCTCGAGGGTTGTAGGTTTGGGGCGTAGTGCTGCTGCCCATGCTTCACTAGTTTTAGGCCCGGTCGTTCGCCTCCGGGCGAGCGGCCATAGGTAGTCTAGTTTGAGGCTTGGCATAGTAGTACTAGTTCGTAGTGGTGCTTAAGCTTGCTTCTAGTGTTGGCCCGGCTGACCCGCAGTGAGCCCTGTTTGGATTATCCAACCTGCTCGAATGCGGAGGCCATAGGTAGTCTAGTTTGTGGCTTTAGCAGTTAGGTAGCTAGAAGTAGTTAGCTAGAAGTAGATAGTTAGCTAGAAGTAGTTAGCGGTAGCTAGTAGTAGTTGTAGTACCGTAGCTAGTTTTAGTTATAGGGACGTTTTGGCCCGGACCCGATGCCAGTGGCGAATGGTCGAGGGCATGTCCGGATCAGTGGCCGCCGTTAGCGGTGGCCCTGTTGCCGGTCGGTCGACGAGTCCGGTGGGTACTTCACTGTGCAGCCGGACAGGCATTTTTGCCACCGTCGAGTCGTAAACTTCTGTAGGTGTGGCTGTCATGTGAAGCAGCCTGCAGGGGAGCGAGGGTCTTGCCTTAATTGGCCGGACCGGGAGGAGTAAACCTCTATAAAAAAATCCTCAATTCTCGGCGTTTCGTTGCGTGACGTCGGGGTGCTCGAAAGAGAGGCTGGGGAGTTCATCAGCCGCTAGCGCACAACCCTGGAATACCACCCGACCTTCCAGGTGTATTAGGGTTACCCGGGCAAGAGGCTCTGCCGGGGCTGACATTTTAGTTCCTCACTACTCGTGGGATTTGTTATGGAAAATCTTAAACACACAAACGACGTTGAGGGAGATGAGAGGAGGACGAGGAGGGGAGAGATTAAGGAGAGGCGGATGACGAGGAGCGTCATTAGTAGGGAGTCCAGTACGGGGCGGCAGGACGACGACATGGACTCCGACTGCAGTTTCGCCACTGGACGGTCCCAAAGCCCCGCTACGGGCGGGAAACTTTGGCGCAAGAGGCGACGCCCGAACCCCGAGTTGGAGCTGTCCGACGACGAGGATTCGGAGCGGTCTGCGTCTGCGACAAGAGGCCGAGGGAGGCCCCCGACGACGGGGGAGTACGTAGGTTTGGCCGATGCCAAAAGAGCGCTTCTCGCTGCAAAGCGGGAAGAGTTCAAGGCGTTGGTAGAGGAAGACCTAGAGAAGAGCGTCGCGGTCACTCGCAAGAGGCGGGAACAGCGAGCCGCTCAACTAGCGTCGACCTCGGGGGAGGTAGCTGAGTCGGGCGTCGGACCCAGTAATAGGTCCACGGCCCTGACGAAGCAACAGGTTGTGGAGGACTTGGCGATTATTGCGAAAATCGCCACGAAGTCCAAGAACCTGAAGGGGACTATAGTCCGGGAACTCAAAGACGCGGTGGCTTCAATAGCCGTGGCCGTGGAAGTCCTGGGATCGCGGACCCTCACGGAAGAGACGCGGCGGCTGCAGGCGGACAATGCTCGCCTGCAGGCCGAGATGGACACTCTCCGCAAGGAGATGTCCACGTTGCGAGAGGACATGGAGAGGGCACGGAAGCAGGGTTGTCCGGCGCCCACTCCCACCGGATTGACGGAGGCTGCGTCCCCTGTAACGCAGCCTCAGACAACCTCGCTGGAGGAGATCTGTCGGGCGGTCATGTCCCAGGTGGGGACCATGGTGAACGCCCGACTGGCCTCCATAGAGGACCGGCTTCTCCCGGAGTTGAGGCTTCGGCCTCCGCTTGCGGCCGACAAGAGGCGGGAGGCGGTGCAGACCACAGAGTCTGTTAAGACCGCCGCCCCACCCTCTGCGGGCCCCAACGGATCGGCGCAGAAGAAGTCTAAGGGAGCGAAGGCGAAGCCAAAAGCGGCTCAGCCGCAGGCGAAGCCGAAAGCGGCTCAGCCGCAGGCAAAGCCGAAGGCTACCGAGCCTCAGGCGAAGCCAAAAGCGGCAAAGCCACCCAAGAAGGGACAGGGAAAGGGCCCTGCTGGACCTTCTGCATCGCGGTCTAAACCGCAGTCGCAGAAGCCAGGGACTGCTCCCAAAAGAAAGCTCCGGGCAGAACGATCCACGGCTGTGGTATTGACTCTGCATCCTGAAGCCGAGGCCAATGGCGTGACTTACGCCCAGGTCTTGGCGGAGGCGAAGCAGAAAGTCAACCTGGCCGACCTGGGTATTAAGGACCTAAGGTTTAGGAAGGCGGTCACTGGTGGCCGCATCCTGGAACTGCCCGGAGCGAATACCGGGGGTAAGGCGGACTCTCTCGCTAACAAGCTGAGAGAGTCACTGCCCGCAGGGCAAGTCAGGGTGTCTAGACCCAGGAAGTGCGCAGAAATGCGCATTTCGGGACTGGACGACTCCGTGTCCAGCGTCGACGTGGCTACGGCCGTCGCAAGGGTAGGTGGGTGCGACGTCGACGAAGTCCGGTGTGGGGCTGTCACTGTCGGCGCCGGTGGCCTCGGTGCTGCGTGGGTTCGTTGCCCGGTAGCAGCGGCCAAGAAGGTGTCCGGCGACGGAAGGCTCCTCGTCGGATGGGTGTCGGCACAGGTCCGCGTCTTGGACGATCGGCCCCTCAGGTGCTTCCGGTGCCTGGAGATGGGGCACGTCAGGGCCAAGTGCACTGCGGAGGTCGACAGGAGCGACCTCTGCTATCGGTGCGGAAAGCCCGGGCATAAGGCCCAGGAGTGCTCTGCCGAGCCGCACTGCGTCACGTGCGCAGCGGCCGGCAGACCGGCCAAGCATCGGGTGGGGACCAAGGAGTGTGTCCCCGCCTCGAAGGGAAGGAAGCCGGGCAAGGCTGGCAGGGGTCCTAGGGCCTCAAAGCAGCCTTCCAGGCCCGTAGAGGATCCCATGGTCATTGAATAAGATGGCCATGCGGATTCTACAGACGAATATCAACCACTGCGCCAGGGCTCAGGACCTATTGTTCCAAAGCATGGCGGAGTGGTTGGTAAACCTCGTCGTGGTCGCCGAGCCCTACTACGTCCCTTCGGGGGACGACTGGGCTGGCGACAGGGACGGTGTGGTGGCGATCGGGACCCGGACAGCGGCCGGATCCCCGGTCTTCGGAGGAGTGACGAAGGGTCGAGGCTACGTCTCGGCTCTCGTCGGAAACGTGACACTGATCGGGGTCTACTTCTCTCCGAATCGCAGTGTCGCCGACTTCGAACAGTTTCTGGTCGAAGTCGGCGCCCTCGTCGGGAGGAGTGGCCCCGGTCGGGTCCTCGTGGTCGGGGATCTCAATGCCAAATCCATGGCTTGGGGTTGCCCGGCCACGGACGCACGTGGAGAGGTCCTCGAAGACTGGGTAGTCGCGTCCGGTCTTGTCGTCCTGAACCGCGGGTCGGTACATACGTGCGTGCGGCAACAGGGTGGTTCGATCGTCGACATCACGTTCGCCGATCCCGCCCTGGCGCGCCGTATCCGAGGCTGGCGGGTGATGGAGGATGTGGAGACGTTGTCGGACCACCGCTACGTGAGGTTCGACGTCTCCGCACTTCCCGCCCCGCCGAACGCCCCGAGTCGACCCTCGCGCGAAGAGGGCCCGCGATGGGCCCTGAAGCGTCTGGACAGGGAGGTGCTGGTGGAGGCTGCCCTGGTCCAGGCCTGGGTAGGAGCGCCGGAAGGCGCAGTGAATGTAGAGGCGGAAGCTGCGCGTCTGGGCCAGACCATGTCGCACATCTGCGATGCGGCGATGCCCCGCGTACGCTCCGCGACTCCGAGGCGCGGCGTGTACTGGTGGTCTGAGGAGCTATCGCGTCTCCGAGAGACCTGCGTGGCTCTCAGACGCCAGTACACCAGATGTCGGAGGCGGCGGCGACGAGACCAAGAGCTTGAGAGTCAGCACTATACTCGATATCGGGAGGCAGTGCTGGCTTTCGTAGCGGCCATCGCCAAAGCCAAAGACTTGGCCGAAGCGGAGATGGTGGAGTCCCTGGACAGGGACCCGTGGGGGAGGCCTTACAAGATGGTGAGGCGAAAGCTTCGACCGTGGGCCCCTCCGCTGACCAAGACTCTCCAGCCGGCGTTGCTGGAGTCCGTAGTCACGGCATTGTTCCCTCGAGGTACCGACCATCGGGTACCTCGTATGGCGCCGGCGACTGAGGAGGTAGAGGAGGAGCGTTGGGACGCAGCACGGGATGTCTCCGGGGGTGAGTTGGGGGCTGCAGTGCTTCGGCTTCGGTCGAAGAACACTGCGCCGGGACCCGACGGCATCCCCGGGCGCGCCTGGGCCTTGGCCCTAGGGGATTTGGAGCCTCTAGTGCTGCGCCTCTTCAACGCCTGTTTGCGGCAGGGCCGGTTCCCGCGGACGTGGAAGGGTGGGAAACTGGTGCTGTTGCGCAAGGAGGGGCGGCCGGTTGCCGAGCCATCGGCATATCGACCGATAGTGCTTCTCGACGAGGCGGGTAAGCTCTTTGAGCGGGTTTTATCCGCTCGCCTCGTCAAGCACTTGGGGGAGTCCGGTCGGGATCTCAGCGACCATCAATTTGGCTTCCGCAAGGGCAGGTCCACCCTCGACGCTGTCGGTCGGGTGAGGGCCCTGGCGGAGGCCTCGGTGTCTCGGGGCGGGGTGGTGTTGGCGGTGTCTCTCGATATCGCCAACGCGTTCAACACCCTTCCCTGGGCGACCATTTTGGAGGCGTTGAGGTTCCACGCCGTGCCCGGGTACTTGCGTCGCGTCGTAGCGGATTACCTCTGCGACCGCGCCGTCTGCTACCCGTCTGGCGACGGCTGGATTCGTAGGGAGGTGTCGTGCGGTGTTCCTCAGGGGTCGGTTCTCGGACCTCTCCTGTGGAACATCGGCTACGACTGGGTGCTGCGCGGTGCCAACTTACGGGGTGTCGAAGTAACTTGTTACGCCGACGACACTCTCGTAACGGCACGCGGCGTCAGCTACCGGGAGGCCAGTGTTCTGGCGACGGCTGGGGTGGCGCAGGTAGTGGCGCGCATTAGAAGGTTGGGGCTGGAGGTTGCATTGCACAAATCCGTCGCCGTGTGTTTTCACGGGCCGCGGAACGCACCTCCTGCCGGGTCGAGTGTGGTGGTCGGAGGAGTTTCCATCGCCGTCGGGCGTTCCTTGGAGTACCTTGGACTCGTCCTCGACAGTCGATGGAGCTTCGACGAGCACTTTCGGCGCCTAGCGCCGAAGCTAGTTAGGGCAGCCGGAGCGCTGTGTCGCGTCCTCCCAAATGTCGGGGGACCGAGCCTGAGCTGCCGGCGTCTGTACACCGGGGTGGTAAAGTCCATGGCGCTCTACGGGGCACCAATATGGGCCGATAGCCTCGACTCCCGCAACCGGGCCCTCTTGTGCAGAGCGCAGAGGGTCATGGCTGTCAGGGTGATCCGAGGGTATCGCACCATCTCGTGCGAGGCGGCCTGCGCTCTGGCCGGGACTCCACCGTGGGACCTGGACGCGTTGACGCTGGCGGAGGCGTATCGACGGAGGAGGCACGCCCGTCTTCGGGGGGAGGGTGGGGAGTCTGATTGGAGGCGCAGGGCACAGGAGGAGCTGCTCGTCACATGGCGAGAGAGGCTCAGAAAGCCCGGCGCTGGTAAATCGACTGCCCTGGCGATCGGTCCCATTCTTTCGGATTGGGTCGGTCGTAGGCACGGGGTGATGACCTTCCACCTGACGCAGATCCTTTCGGGGCACGGATGCTTCGGGAGGTATCTGTTTAGGGTGGCGGGTCGTGAGCCCACGATGATGTGCCACGAGTGCGGCTGCGCCGAGGATACGGCGCAGCACACGCTGGCTTCGTGCCCGCACTGGGCGGAGCCGCGTGCTACACTCGTGGCTTCCATCGGGTCGGACCTCTCGCTCCCGGCCGTGGTCAAGGCCATGGTCTCGAGCGAAGAGGCGTGGGGTGCGGTGCGTTCCTTCTGCGAGGTCGTGATGTCGCAGAAGGAGGTGGCGGAGAGGCTCAGGGAGGAGGACGGAGCCGCTCTACCGATGCGCCGGAGGAGGGTGGGGCGCAGGCGTGTCGCTCACGAGCGCCGTCTGCCGCCGTAGCCCCCGCTACGGGTGGTGGGCTGCGAAGTCCGCCACTCGCCACGGTCCCATCTCGGGGCCGGGGCTCTAGTGGGTATGGGTCGGATCGGACTTCCTGATTCTGAGCTCGGCGGCTTGCCGTTGGCTCGGAGATAAAGGTGGTCCAAAACGATCTGGCTCGGTCGGCTTGGGCGGGGAGCAGGGGAGCTCCTCGCCAGAAAACAAGCCGACCATCGGAGTGGGGCGCATCCCGGTCAACAGTTTGCGCCGCTCCATTTGGGGGGGTGGTGGCCGCCTACTTGGCGCTGCCTGCCGTTGGAGCAACGCGGATGTATGCTTCGGCGTTCCCGTGGCGCTCCTCCATACGGCGATGTGTTGACCGTCTGGTTTAGTGAGTAGGAGTCTCACATACCCACCGCCTTCCGCTCCCCTGGAATGCGGTGGAACTCATGAGAGTTCCAGACGAAAAAAAAAAAAAAAAAAAAAAAAAAAAAAAAAAAAAAAAAAAAAAAAAAAAAAGGTTAGGTTAGGTTAGGTTAGGTTAGGTTAGGTTAGGTTAGGTTAGGTTAGGTTAGGTTAGGTTAGGTTGGGGAGCCATGCTGGAAACCTCCTCGTGTGCCCGTCCGCTACCAATGTTGTCTGGATTCGTTCGATGGGATTGGAAGCGGTACGGGCCGGTGCTCCCTGGGAGACGGTTAACTCGGTCTTTCGGGATCGCGTTAGCCGTCTGCTAATGTCCAGCGCGGGGGATGTCAGCTATGGGGTTCATGCCTGGTACATAGCTGACAAATATGGGGGGGAACATGTCGTGTTCGTCTTTGTTCGTTCAGTCTTTTGTCTTTTTGTCTTTTGTCTTGAGAATGTCTTGTCTATGTTTTTCGAGTTGTGGGCGTATTTGTTTTATGTCAACCCTAAGGTCTGGCGCCTGCCGAAGGGTTGTGTAATGGCTAGGGCGCCCCCCGGGGACCTCACCCTTAAAAGGAAACTAATATGAAGGCGAATCTCAATAGAAATTTACCCCAGGAGGGTTCCGGCCGCTCTGCCGCCGGGCAATCCCTCACGGACGCTTCGGCCTCCGTCTTCCCCTCGTATTCTGGGGGGGGAAAAGATCGCCAAATTTCTAACTCCGAAGAATCGGACTCCAGCATGATAACGGCTGGTTCAAGGGAGTCCCCGACCCCGTTATCATGCAGCAAAACAAGGCCCTGCTCCAAGGAGAGGAGCCGATCCGGCTCGAATGAAAGTTCGAGCGAAGAGAGGGTGCTCACCGTTAAAAAGCTTGTGACACCAAAGAGAGGGAGAGGTCGTCCTCCTACTACAGGCCAATACGTGGGCCTGAAGAAGGCCAAGGAGGACTACCTCAGACTCCAAAGAATAGAAATGGAGATAGAGGCGGAAAGAGACTTGCATGAGAGGATACGTGAACGCCAACATTGCAGACGTGGGCCTCTGACATCGCCTGGCATTGAGAATGTGGTCGAACTTCGAAGGCTAGTAGAGGAACAGTTGGATGTCGTGTGCAATGTGGCGACGAAGTCCAAAAATCTTAAGGGCACTTTTCAAAGAGCCCTGAAAGATGCCGCTTCCTCTATAAGAGCCTTTGTAGAAAACATTGCGGAAAGCAACGCGACAGAGGAGACGCGAAAACTTCAGGCTGACAATGCTCGGTTACAGAGTGAGCTTTCAGAGCTTAAAAAGGAGGTTGCTCAACTCCGAGCAGCAACTGAACGTGGTCCCTTTCTGCAGGAAGCCCAAGTGGTAGGCGCGTCGAATAGCCCTAATTTTGACATAGGGCTACTATCTGATACCATCATGGCTCAAGTCGGTGTTGTAATAAATTCACGGCTTGAGGCATTTGAAAACAGACTTCAGGTGGGAAAGCTAACCCGCGCGTCCTTGGTAGCTACAAAGAGTGTAGAAGCTCCAGAGCAAGAAGTGGCCCCTCAAACACTTCCGTCAACTAAAAATAGGGTAGAGAAAGGACAGGGAATGCCTCTCTCTCAAATGGTCGCTGTTCCTACCGAGCAGTTGCCAGAGACAACAGCTTCCGAAAATGCAGTGATGCGAACGACTAAGCGCAAGCGTAAGGGAAAGGAGAAAAACAAAGCAACGCAGTCTAGTGGATTGAAGAGTAATGACGTCATAGCTGCTCTACCGAAGAAACGCTCGGAAACTTGCACCCGGGCACCGGATGCCACTTACAAACAGAATGAGTGGGTGGAAGTGAAGAGACGCAGAACCAGGAAAGGTGTTGCTCCAGCCCCGGTAAAAGAGAAGGAGAAATTTGAGAAGAACAAGTTTCTACGACCTCCTCGCTCGGCTGCAATAGTTCTAACCCTGCAGCCTGGAGCCGAAAGTAGAGGAGTAACATACGCCAGTATCTTACGTCAGGCCAAAACAACGAACTTCTCAGAACTTGGACTTTCTTCCTTTCGAGTTCGAAAGACTGCGACGGGAGCCAGAATACTGGAAATTGCCGGAGCAGCTAGCGGCGAAAAGGCCGACGAAGTGGCAAAACGACTGGAAATCGCCCTCAATAAAGACGACGTTAGAGTGTCCAGGGTTATGAAGTGCGCGGAGTTGCGCATTTCAGATCTGGACGACTCCGTCACAAAGGAAGAAGTTGTTACGGCTATTGCCGATAGAGGAGGTTGCCCGAAAGTGCAAATTAATGCTGGAAACATTCGTGTGGGCAACAACGGACTATACACGATATGGGTGCGTTGCCCAGTTTTAGCAGCTAAAAAAATTACCCAAAGTGGACGACTGCTTATCGGCTGGGTTTCTGCACGAGTAAAGCTCTTAGCAACAAGAGTGAGGCGCTGTCACCGTTGCTTCGAAACGGGGCATTTGAGTAGTGCATGTACTTCTGCGATCGATCGCAGCGGTCTCTGCTACCGCTGTTGTTTGCCAGGGCATAAAGCAAACTCCTGTACGGCAACACCCCACTGTGCACTCTGTGCAGATGCCCATAGACCTGCGGAACATATGGTAGGCAGTAGTGTTTGTCCAGACAACTCTAGATCAAGGCAAAACATGCCCCAACACTCTGGAGCAAAGTCAGGATTAGAGACGGTGCGAGAAGAGCAATAACAATGTCCCCACTTTCTTTTCTCCAGAGTAATATCAACCACTGTGCCAGAGCTCAGGACCTGCTTCTCCAGACCCTGGCAGAGTGGTCGATACAGGTGGCAATTATATCCGAACCCTATTTCATCCCGTCTAGAACTAACTGGGTTGGTGACCGGGATGGATTAGTGGCCATTTTCGCAGCTCCGCCACTGTCTTTTACAAGACTCGTTAAAGGAAACGGTTACGTTGCGGCCATCCTAAATAACATCACCGTCATTGGTGCATACTTTTCACCGAACCGTCCTTTAACAGACTTTGAAACATTTGTAACGGAGATTGGAACCGTCATAGGACAATTCCATCCTTGTGAAGTGCTAGTTGCCGGTGACCTCAATGCAAAGTCTAGAGCCTGGGGATGTACAAATACAGACGCTCGAGGCGAGCTTTTGGAAGAGTGGCTGTCGGCTGCCGGGTTGATGATCATGAACAGAGGAGTGGTAAATACGTGCGTGCGGTCGCAAGGAGGATCAATTGTGGACGTCTCGTTCACGACTCCTGCGTTGGCAAGCCGTGTCAAAGGTTGGAGGGTCCTCGAGGATATCGAAACGCTATCGGATCACCGATATATCCGGTTCGAGGTTTCCTCCCCTTCTGTCACCCAACACCAACAAACCCAGTCAGTCATCCAGAACGGTCCAAGATGGCAGCTAAAGCGCGTTGACAAGAGCATGGTTATTGAGGCTGCAGTTCTGCAAACCTGGGTGCCTACGCCTGAACAGCCAATTGTGGTTGAGGACGAAGCGGATTGGTTTCGGGGCGCAATGACGCACATATGTGATGCGTCCATGCCCCGCGCCAAGCTCAATCCTCCCCGTAAGCAGGTCTACTGGTGGACCGCGGAAATCGCGCAACTACGCATCGCTTGCGTGTCAGCGAGACGCCAGTACACCCATAGCCGCAGACGCAAGCGCAGAAACCTGGATCTCGAGGCGGAATTGCATTCAAAGTATGCATCCTCAAAAGATGCGCTCAAGGAGGCTATAAGCCGCTCTAAGGATGCAGCCAGAGCAGAGTTGTTGGAATCTGTAGACAAAGATCCATGGGGACGGCCGTACAGATTGGTGTGCGGCAAGCTTAGACCCCCGGCTCCCCCACTATCACAGACTCTCCAACCCGAGCTGTTAGACCGCGTTGTAGAAGAGCTATTTCCCCAGAGGGAGGAATTTTCCTCACCGCAAATGTGTTCTCCAATGCTGCTAACTGAGGAGTCCGAAATACCCAGGGTGACCGAAAGGGAGATCGGTGCAGCGGTGGATCGGCTTAAGGCCAAGAATACTGCTCCCGGCCCCGACGGAATTCCTGGTCGGGTACTAGGACTCGCTCTGGGGGAGCTCGACCAACGACTGAGGAGTCTTCTAGATGCCTGCCTAACACTATCGCAATTTCCGCGGCAGTGGAAGACAGGCCGCCTGGTACTCCTTCAGAAGGAAGGACGTCCGGCCGAATCACCTTCGGCTTATCGCCCTATAGTCTTGCTTGACGAGATGGGCAAATTACTAGAACGCATTATCGCCGATAGGATAGTCAGCCACCTCCAAATCACTGGTCCGGATTTATCAGAGAACCAATTTGGTTTCCGCCGTGGTAAATCGACGGTGGATGCTATCCTTCGGGTGAAATGTGAGGCGGAGAATGCGGTAAACAATGGGCAGATTGTCTTGGCGGTATCTCTTGACATCGCCAACGCTTTTAATAGTTTACCCTGGAGCTGCATCAGGGAAGCTCTTAAATACCACTGCGTCCCTCCTTACCTCAGACGCATTATCGGCAACTACCTATCAGACCGTTATGTTACTTATCCGACACAGAATGGTTCAAAAAGACGAAAGATGACATGCGGTGTTCCACAGGGGTCGGTTCTCGGGCCACTCCTGTGGAATATCGGATATGACTGGGTTCTGCGAGGTGGTAATATTAGGGGCATCAGTATGACATGCTACGCTGATGACACCTTAATCACAGTACGCGCCGATACCGCCAGACAAGCTTCCATTTTAGCCAAGGTCGGGGTGGAACACATTGTGTGGCGTATTCGTCAGCTTGGTTTGCAGGTGGCCTTAAATAAGTCAGAGGCCGTTTGCTTCCACGGAACACGCAACTCGCCATCTTTAGCTGACAGCATCATAGTGGGTGGTACTCGCATCTGCATCGGGTCGACGATGAGATATCTCGGTCTCGTCCTCGATAGCAGATGGAAGTTCACCGCTCACTTTGAACAACTCGCCCCAAAACTGCTGGGTGCATCAACGGCGTTGGGAAGACTGCTTCCCAATCTGGGAGGGCCCAATGCGCTAAGCAGGCGTCTATATGCCGGGGTCGTTAAGTCGATGGCCTTGTATGGAGCGCCAGTGTGGTCCGAATCCCTGAATAGCCGGAATATAGCTCTCTTGCGCAAACCGCAGAGAGCTATGGCGATCAGGATGATTCGTGGCTACCGCACGGTTTCATACGAGGCGGCCTGCCTCCTGGCCAATTTACTGCCTTGGGACCTCGAAGCGAGAGCCCTCACGATGATGTTTCATCAACGTGGGGAGGCGCTAGCCCAAGGTTTGCGACCAAAGATAGGGGACAGATTGCGACGACTGATTCTGCTTCAAGCTAACACAGCTTGGGAACAAAGGCTAGCAGATTCCAGCTCAGGTATAAGGACTATAGAGGCAGTCCTACCAGTGTTTCACCCATGGCTCAAGAGACGCCACGGTTCCCTGTCGTTCCGGATTACGCAGGTCCTCACCGGACATGGTTGTTTCGGTGAGTACCTGCACAGGGTGGCAGGTAGAGAGCCGACCGCTGTCTGTCACCATTGCAACAGTTGCCCAATTGACACGCCTCAGCACACACTGCAAACTTGTCCAGCATGGGATACAGAGCGAACTGCGCTAACTGCCGTCATAGGAACAGATTTTTCTTTGCCATCAGTGGTTCGGAAAATGGTTGAAAGCAAGGTTTCTTGGGATGCCGTTAGCCTCTTCTGTGAGCAAGTAATACTACAGAAAGAGAATGCGGAAAGAGTTCGAGAGGCAACAAGTTCGCTTGACATCCGTCGCCGCAAAAGAGGACGCAGGAGGGAAGCTTTTATCCGTGAACTTCCTCCCTAACATTAGCTAGTGGGTGGTGGACTCGGGGGAGTCCCTCACCCAACTGACTAGCCCGAGTAGTCGTGGGCGTGTTCTTTCACGCTACTCTGACCAATCGTTGTGCAGTGGATGGACGACCATCTGTCCTCCACTCCAACCGAGCAGGGGTCTGTTGAGACCGCCTCGTCGCCGGGTCGCGGACGATTGCCAGCTGGATGTTCCCGTGACCCCGGCATATGGCGACGAGAAGGACACCGTGGGGTTTTAGCCGGTTAGAGCCCGGCATAACCAGGTCGCCTCCCCCGAGGCGGCAGGGTATCCGTCCTGGATTTCCCCACGTAAAAAAAAAAAAAAAAAAAAAAAAAAAAAAAAAAAAAAAAAAAAAAAAAAAAAAAAAAAAAAAAAAAAAAAAAAAAAAAAAAAAAAAAGGTTAGGTTAGGTTAGGTTAGGTTGGGGGGCCATGGGGGGCCATGCTGGAAACCTCCTCGTGTGCCCGTCCACTACCAATGTTGTCCGGATTCGTCCGGCGGGATTGGAAGCGGTACGGGCCGGTGCTCCCTGGGGGACGGTTAATGCGGTCTTTCGGGATCGCGTTAGCCGTCTGCTAATGTCCAGCGCGGGGGTCGGCTATGAGGAACATAGCCGACGAAACGCTACCAAGGTGCCTTGGTCTGGTTTTCATGGTCTTCGTGTCCGTGGCGATCAGAACGGAGGTTCTTGGCTAGCGTGGGGAGGCGTTTTCGGCTGCCTCCTTCTGGGGCAGTCGATGGGAGGCCAGACCTTGAGTGATTGCTCCTGGCTGGTCGGGGGGGCCCGGTACCCCTTAGTGAGTGTTTCGGCGCTCGGTCTCGGGGTATTGGGATGCGGGGTCCCGTCTCTCCCTGCAGCGGGCTTGTTCGCGGGTCCGCTGTGGACGGAGTTCAGACCTTCGCAGAGGTGGGTCGAACCTTACGGCCGGTCTCTTGGGGGTGGTGCTTGCGCTGCTCTCGAGGGTTGTAGGTTTGGGGCGTAGTGCTGCTGCCCATGCTTCACTAGTTTTAGGCCCGGTCGTTCGCCTCCGGGCGAGCGGCCATAGGTAGTCTAGTTAGAGGCTTGGCATAGTAGTACTAGTTCGTAGTGGTGCTTAAGCTTGCTTCTAGTGTTGGCCCGGCTGACCCGCAGTGAGCCCTGTTTGGATTATCCAACCTGCTCGAATGCGGAGGCCATAGGTAGTCTAGTTTGTGGCTTTAGCAGTTAGGTAGCTAGAAGTAGTTAGCTAGAAGTAGATAGTTAGCTAGAAGTAGTTAGCAGTAGCTAGTAGTAGTTGTAGTACCGTAGCTAGTTTTAGTTATAGGGACGTTTTGGCCCGGACCCGATGCCAGTGGCGAATGGTCGAGGGCATGTCCGGATCAGTGGCCGCCGTTAGCGGTGGCCCTGTTGCCGGTCGGTCGACGAGTCCGGTGGGTACTTCACTGTGCAGCCGGACGGGCATTTTTGCCACCGTCGAGTCGTAAACTTCTGTAGGTGTGGCTGTCATGTGAAGCAGCCTGCAGGGGAGCGAGGGTCTTGCCTTAATTGGCCGGACCGGGAGGAGTAAACCTCTATAAAAAATCCTCAATTCTCGGCGTTTCGTTGCGTGACGTCGGGGTGCTCGAAAGAGAGGCTGGGGAGTTCATCAGCCGCTAGCGCACAACCCTGGAATACCACCCGACCTTCCAGGTGTATTAGGGTTACCCGGGCAAGAGGCTCTGCCGGGGCTGACATTTTAGTTCCTCACTACTCGTGGGATTTGTTATGGAAAATCTTAAACACACAAACGACGTTGAGGGAGAGGAGAGGAGGACGAGGAGGGGAGAGATTAAGGAGAGGCGGATGACGAGGAGCGTCATTAGTAGGGAGTCCAGTACGGGGCGGCAGGACGAGGACATGGACTCCGACTGCAGTTTCGCCACTGGACGGTCCCAAAGCCCCGCTACGGGCGGGAAACTTTGGCGCAAGAGGCGACGCCCGAACCCCGAGTTGGAGCTGTCCGACGACGAGGATTCGGAGCGGTCTGCGTCTGCGAGAAGAGGCCGAGGGAGGCCCCCGACGACGGGGGAGTACGTAGGTTTGGCCGATGCCAAAAGAGCGCTTCTCGCTGCAAAGCGGGAAGAGTTCAAGGCGTTGGTAGAGGAAGAGCTAGAGAAGAGCGTCGCCGTCACTCGCAAGAGGCGGGAACAGCGAGCCGCTGAACTAGCGTCGACCTCGGGGGAGGTATCGGCGTCGGGCGTCGGACCCAGCAATAGGTCCACGGCCCTGAGCAAGCAGCAGGTCGTAGAGGACTTGGCTATTATTGCGAAAATAGCCACAAAGTCCAAAAACCTGAAGGGGACCATAGTCCGCGAGCTTAAGGACGCGGTGGCTTCGATAGCCGAGGCCGTGGAAGTCCTGGGATCGCGGACTATCACTGAAGAGACGCGGCGGCTGCAGGCGGACAATGCTCGCCTGCAAGCCGAGATGGACACTCTCCGCAAGGAGATGTCCACCTTGCGTGAGGACATGGAGAGGGCACGGAAGCAGGGTTGTCCGGCGCCTACTCCTACCGGATTGACGGAGGCTGCGTCCCCTGCAACGCAGCCTCAGACAACCTCGCTGGAGGAGATCTGTCGAGCGGTCATGTCCCAGGTGGGGACCATGGTGACCGCCCGACTGGCCTCCATAGAGGACCGGCTCCTTCCGGAGAAGAGGCTTCGGCCTCCGCTGGCGGCCGACAAGAGGCGGGAGGTGGTGCAGACCACAGAGTCTGTTAAGACCGCCGCCCCACCCTCTGCGGGCCCCAGCGGGTCGGCGCAGAAGAAGCCTAAGGGAGTGAAGGCGAAGCCAAAAGCGGCTCAGTCGCAGGCAAAGCCGAAGGCTACCGAGCCTCAGGCGAAGCCAAAAGCGGCTCAGCCGCAGGCAAAGCCGAAGGCTACCGAGCCTCAGGCGAAAGCGGCAAAGCCGCCCAAGAAGGGACAGGGAAAGGGCCCTGCTGGACCTTCTGCATCGCGGTCTAAACCGCAGTCGCAGAAGCCAGGGACCGCTCCCAAAAGAAAGCTCCGGGCAGAACGATCCACGGCTGTGGTATTGACTCTGCATCCCGAAGCCGAGGCCAATGGCGTGACTTACGCCCAGGTCTTGGCGGAGGCGAAGCAGAAAGTCAACCTGGCCGACCTGGGTATTAAGGACCTAAGGTTTAGGAAGGCGGTCACTGGTGGCCGCATCCTGGAACTGCCCGGAGCGAATACCGGGGGTAAGGCGGACTCTCTCGCTAACAAGCTGAGAGAGTCACTGCCCGCAGGGCAGGTCAGGGTGTCTAGACCCAGGAAGTGCGCAGAAATGCGCATTTCGGGACTGGACGACTCCGTGTCCAGCGTCGACGTGGCTACGGCAGTCGCAAGGGTAGGTGGGTGCGACGTCGACGAAGTCCGGTGTGGGGCTGTCACTGTCGGCGCCGGTGGCCTCGGTGCTGCGTGGGTTCGTTGCCCGGTAGCAGCGGCCAAGAAGGTGTCCGGCGGCGGAAGGCTCCTCGTCGGATGGGTGTCGGCACAGGTCCGCGTCTTGGACGATCGGCCCCTCAGGTGCTTCCGGTGCCTGGAGATGGGGCACGTCAGGGCCAAGTGCACTGCGGAGGTCGACAGGAGCGACCTCTGCTATCGGTGCGGAAAGCCCGGGCATAAGGCCCAGGAGTGCTCTGCCGAGCCGCACTGCGTCACGTGCGCAGCGGCCGGCAGACCGGCCAAGCATCGGGTGGGGACCAAGGAGTGTGTCCCCGCCCCGAGGGGAAGGAAGCCGGGCAAGGCTGGCAGGGGTCCTAGGGCCTCAAAGCAGCCTTCCAGGCCCGTAGAGGATCCCATGGTCATCGAATAAGATGGCCATGCGGATTCTACAGGCGAATATCAACCACTGCGCCAGGGCTCAGGACCTATTGTTCCAAAGCATGGCGGAGTGGTTGGTGAACGTCGTCGTGATCGCCGAGCCCTACTACGTCCCTTCGGGGGACGACTGGGCCGGCGACAGGGACGGTGTGGTGGCGATCGGGACCCGGACAGCGGCCGGATCCCCGGTCTTCGGAGGAGTGACGAAGGGTCGAGGCTACGTCTCGGCTCTCGTCGGAAACGTGACACTGATCGGGGTCTACTTCTCTCCGAATCGCAGTGTCGCCGACTTCGAACAGTTTCTGGTCGAAGTCGGTGCCCTCGTCGGGAGGAGTGGCCCCGGTCGGGTCCTCGTGGTCGGCGACCTGAATGCCAAATCCATGGCTTGGGGTTGCCCGGCCACGGACGCACGTGGAGAGCTCCTCGAAGACTGGGTAGTCGCGTCCGGTCTTGTCGTCCTGAACCGCGGGTCGGTACATACGTGCGTGCGGCAACAGGGTGGTTCGATCGTTGACATCACGTTCGCCGATCCCACCCTGGCGCGCCGTATCCGAGGCTGGCGGGTGATGGAGGATGTGGAGACGTTGTCGGACCACCGCTACGTGAGGTTCGACGTCTCCGCACTCCCCGCCCCGCCAAGTGCCCCGAGTCGACACTCGCGCGAGGAGGGCCCGCGATGGGCTCTGAAGCGTCTGGACAGGGAGGCGCTGGTGGAGGCTGCCCTGGTCCAGGCCTGGGTAGGAGCGCCGGAAGGCGCTGTGAATGTAGAGGCGGAAGCTGTGCGTCTGGGCCAGACCATGTCGCACATCTGCGATGCGGCGATGCCCCGCGTACGCTCCGCGACTCCGATGCGCGGCGTGTACTGGTGGTCTGAGGAGCTATCGCGTCTCCGAGAGACCTGCGTGGCTCTCAGACGCCAGTACACCAGATGTCGGAGGCGGCGGCGACGAGACCAAGAGCTTGAGAGTCAGCACTATACTCGATATCGGGAGGCAGTGCTGGCTTTCGTAGCGGCCATCGCCAAAGCCAAAGACCTGGCCGAAGCGGAGATGGTGGAGTCCCTGGACAGGGACCCGTGGGGGAGGCCGTACAAGATGGTGAGGCGAAAGCTTCGACCGTGGGCCCCTCCGCTGACCAAGACTCTCCAGCCGGCGTTGCTGGAGTCCGTAGTCACGGCATTGTTCCCTCGAGGTACCGACCATCGGGTACCTCGTATGGCGCCGGCGACTGAGGCGGTAGAGGACGAGCGTTGGGACGCAGCACGGGATGTCTCCGGGGGTGAGTTGGGGGCTGCAGTGCTTCGGCTTCGGTCGAAGAACACTGCGCCGGGACCCGACGGCATCCCCGGTCGCGCCTGGGCCTTGGCCCTAGGGGATTTAGAGCCTCTAGTGCTGCGCCTCTTCAACGCATGTTTGCGGCAGGGCCGGTTCCCGCGGACGTGGAAGATTGGGAAACTGGTGTTGTTGCGCAAGGAGGGGCGGCCGGTTGCCGAGCCATCGGCATATCGACCGATAGTGCTTCTCGACGAGGCGGGTAAGCTCTTTGAGCGGGTTTTATCCGCTCGCCTCGTCAAGCACCTGGGGGAGTCCGGTCGGGATCTCAGCGACCATCAATTTGGCTTCCGCAAGGGCAGGTCCACCCTCGACGCTGTCGGTCGGGTGAGGGCCCTGGCGGAGGCCTCGGTGTCTCGGGGCGGGGTGGTGTTGGCGGTGTCTCTCGATATCGCCAACGCGTTCAACACCCTTCCCTGGGCGACCATTTTGGAGGCGTTGAGGTTCCACGCCGTGCCCGGGTACTTGCGTCGCGTCGTAGCGGATTACCTCTGCGACCGCGCCGTCTGCTACCCGTCTGGCGACGGCTGGATTCGTAGGGAGGTGTCGTGCGGTGTTCCCCAGGGGTCGGTTCTCGGACCTCTCCTGTGGAACATCGGCTACGACTGGGTGCTGCGCGGTGCCAACTTACGGGGTGTCGAAGTAACTTGTTACGCCGACGACACTCTCGTAACGGCACGCGGCGTCAGCTACCGGGAGGCCAGTGTTCTGGCGACGGCTGGGGTCGCGCAGGTAGTGGCGCGCATTAGAAGGCTGGGGCTGGAGGTTGCATTGCACAAATCCGTCGCCGTGTGTTTTCACGGGCCGCGGAACGCACCTCCTGCCGGTTCGAGTGTGGTGGTCGGAGGAGTTTCCATCGCCGTCGGGCGTTCCTTGGAGTACCTTGGACTCGTCCTCGACAGTCGATGGAGCTTCGACGAGCACTTTCGGCGCCTAGCGCCGAAGCTAGTTAGGGCAGCCGGAGCGCTGTGTCGCGTCCTCCCAAATGTCGGGGGACCGAGCCTGAGCTGCCGGCGTCTGTACACCGGGGTGGTAAAGTCCATGGCGCTCTACGGGGCACCAATATGGGCCGATAGCCTCGACTCCCGCAACCGGGCCCTCTTGTGCAGAGCGCAGAGGGTCATGGCTGTCAGGGTGATCCGAGGGTATCGCACCATCTCGTGCGAGGCGGCCTGCGCTCTGGCCGGGACCCCACCGTGGGACCTGGACGCTTTGACGCTGGCGGAGGCGTATCGTCGGAGGAGGGATGCCCATCTTCGGGGGGAGGGTGGGGAGTCTGATTGGAGGCGCAGGGTGCAGGAGGAGCTGCTCGTCACATGGCGAGAGAGGCTCAGAGTGCCCGGCGCTGGTAAATCGACTGCCCTAGCGATCGGTCCCATCCTTTCGGACTGGGTCGGTCGCAGGCACGGGGTGATGACCTTCCACCTGACGCAGATCCTTTCGGGGCACGGATGCTTCGGGAGGTATCTGTTTAGGGTGGCGGGTCGTGAGCCCACGATGATGTGCCACGAGTGCGGCTGCGCCGAGGATACGGCTCAGCACACGCTGGCTTCGTGCCCGCATTGGGCGGAGCCGCGTGCTACACTCGTGGCTTCCATCGGGTCGGACCTCTCGCTCTCGGCCGTGGTCAAGGCCATGGTCTCGAGCGAAGAGGCGTGGGGTGCGGTGCGTTCCTTCTGCGAGGTCGTGATGTCGCAGAAGGAGGCGGCGGAGAGGCTCAGGGAGGAGGACGGAGCCGCTCTACCGATGCGCCGGAGGAGGGTGGGGCGCAGGCGTGTCGCTCACGAGCGCCGTCTGCCGCCGTAGCCCCCGGTACGGGTGGTGGACTGCGAAGTCCGCCACTCGCCACGGTCCCATCTCGGGGCCGGGGCTCTAGTGGGTATGAGGCGGATCGGACTTCCTTGATTCTGAGCTCGGCGGCTTGCCGTCGGCTCGGAGATAAAGGTCGTCCAAAACGATCTGGCTCGGTCGGCTTGGGCGGGGAGCAGGGGAGCTCCTCGCCAGAAAACAAGCCGACCATCGGAGTGGGGCGCATCCCGGTCAACAGTTTGCGCCGCTCCATCTGGGGGGGTGGTGGCCGCCTACTTGGCGTTGCCTGCCGTTGGAGCAACGCGGATGTATGCTTCGGCGTTCCCGTGGCGCTCCTCCATACGGCGATGTGTTGACCGTCTGGTTTAGTGAGTAGGAGTCTCACATACCCACCGCCTTCCGCTCCCCTGGAATGCGGTGGAACCCATGAGGGTTCCAGACGAAAAAAAAAAAAAAAAAAAAAAAAAAAAAAAAAAAAAAAAAAAAAAAAAAAAAAAAAAAAAAAAAAGGTTGGGGGGCCATGCTGGAAACCTCCTCGTGTGCCCGTCGGCTACCAATGTCATTTGGACTTGTCCGATGGGATTGGAAGCGGTACGGGCCGGTGCTCCCTGGGGGACGGTTAATGCGGTCTTTCGGGATCGCGTTAGCCGTCTGCTAATGTCCAGCGCGGGGGTCGGCTATGAAGAACATAGCCGACGAAACGCTACCAAGGTGCCTTGGTCTGGTTTTCATGGTCTTCGTGTCCGTGGTGATCAGAACGGAGGTTCTTGGCTAGCGTGGGGAGGTGTTTTCGGCTGCCTCCTTCTGGGGCAGTCGATGGGAGGCCAGACCTTGAGTGATTGCTCCTGGCTGGTCGGGGGGGCTCGGTACCCCTTAGTGAGTGTTTCGGCGCTCGGTCTCGGGGTATTGGGATGCGGGGTCCCGTCTCTCCCTGCATCGGGCTCGTTCGCGTGTCCGCTGTGGACGGAGTTCAGAACTTCGCAGAGGTGGGTCGGCCCTTACGGCCGGTCTCTTGAGGGAGGTGCTTGCGCTGCTCTCGAGGGTTGTAGGTTTGGGGCGTAGTGCTGCTGCCCATGCTTCACTAGTTTTAGGCCCGGTCGTTCGCCTCCGGGCGAGCGGCCATAGGTAGTCTAGTTAGAGGCTTGGCATAGTAGTAGTACTAGTTCGTAGTGGTGCTTAAGCTTGCTTCTAGTGTTGGCCCGGCTGACCCGCAGTGAGCCCTGTTTGGATTATCCAACCTGCTCGAATGCGGAGGCCATAGGTAGTCTAGTTTGTGGCTTTAGTAGTTAGGTAGCTAGAAGTAGTTAGCTAGAAGTAGATAGTTAGCTAGAAGTAGTTAGCGGTAGCTAGTAGTAGTTGTAGTACCGTAGCTAGTTTTAGTTATAGGGACGTTTTGGCCCGGACCCGATGCCAGTGGCGAATGGTCGAGGGCATGTCCGGATCAGTGACCGCCGTTAGCGGTGGCCCTGTTGCCGGTCGGTCGACGAGTCCGGTGGGTACTTCACTGTGCAGCCGGACAGGCATTTTTGCCACCGTCGAGTCGTAAACTTCTGTAGGTGTGGCTGTCATGTGAAGCAGCCTGCAGGGGAGCGAGGGTCTTGCCTTAATTGGCCGGACCGGGAGGAGTAAACCTCTATAAAAAATCCTCAATTCTCGGCGTTTCGTTGCGTGACGTCGGGGTGCTCGAAAGAGAGGCTGGGGAGTTCATCAGCCGCTAGCGCACAACCCTGGAATACCACCCGACCTTCCAGGTGTAATAGGGTTACCCGGGCAAGAGGCTCTGCCGGGGCTGACATTTTAGTTCCTCACTACTCGTGGGATTTGTTATGGAAAATCTTAAACACACAAACGACGTTGAGGGAGAGGAGAGGAGGACGAGGAGGGGAGAGATTAAGGAGAGGCGGATGACGAGCAGCGTCATTAGTAGGGAGTCCAGTACGGGGCGGCAGGACGAGGACATGGACTCCGACTGCAGTTTCGCCACTGGACGGTCCCAAAGCCCCGCTACGGGCGGGAAACTTTGGCGCAAGAGGCGACGCCCGAACCCCGAGTTGGAGCTGTCCGACGACGAGGATTCGGAGCGGTCTGCGTCTGCGTCAAGAGGCCGAGGGCGGCCCCCGACGACGGGGGAATACGTAGGTTTGGCCGATGCCAAAAGAGCGCTTCTCGCTGCAAAGCGGGAAGAGTTCAAGGCGTTGGTAGAGGAAGAGCTAGAGAAGAGCGTCGCCGTCACTCGCAAGAGGCGGGAACAGCGAGCCGCTGAACTAGCGTCGACCTCGGGGGAGGTATCGGCGTCGGGCGTCGGACCCAGCAATAGGTCCACGGCCCTGAGCAAGCAGCAGGTCGTAGAGGACTTGGCTATTATTGCGAAAATAGCCACAAAGTCGAAAAATCTGAAGGGGACCATAGTCCGCGAGCTTAAGGACGCGGTGGCTTCAATAGCCGAGGCCGTGGAAGTCCTGGGATCGCGGACTCTCACCGAAGAGACGCGGCGGCTGCAGGCGGACAATGCTCGCCTGCAAGCCGAGATGAACACTCTCCGCAAGGAGATGTCCACATTAAGAGGAGACATGGAGAAGGCACGGAAGCAGGGTTGTCCGGCGCCCACTCCCACCGGATCGACGGAGGCTGCGTCCCCTGCAACGCAGCCTCAGACAACCTCGCTGGAGGAGATCTGTCGGGCGGTCATGTCCCAGGTGGGGACCATGGTGACCGCCCGACTGGCCTCCATAGAGGACCGGCTCCTCCCGGAGAAGAGGCTTCGGCCTCCGCTGGCGGCCGACAAGAGGCGGGAGGCGGTGCAGACCACAGAGTCTGTTAAGACCGCCGCCCCACCCTCTGCGGGCCCCAGCGGATCGGCGCAGAAGAAGTCTAAGGGAGCGAAGGCGAAGCCACAAGCGGCTCAGCCGCAGGCGAAGCCGAAAGCGGCTCAGCCGCAGGCAAAGCCGAAGGCTACCGAGCCTCAGGCGAAGCCAAAAGCGGCAAAGCCACCCAAGAAGGGACAGGGAAAGGGCCCTGCTGGACCTTCTGCATCGCGGTCTAAACCGCAGTCGCAGAAGCCAGGGACCGCTCCCAAAAGAAAGCTCCGGGCAGAACGATCCACGGCTGTGGTATTGACTCTGCATCCCGAAGCCGAGGCCAATGGCGTGACTTACGCCCAGGTCTTGGCGGAGGCGAAGCAGAAAGTCAACCTGGCCGACCTGGGTATTAAGGACCTAAGGTTTAGGAAGGCGGTCACTGGTGGCCGCATCCTGGAACTGCCCGGAGCGAATACCGGGGGTAAGGCGGACTCTCTCGCTAACAAGCTGAGAGAGTCACTGCCCGCAGGGCAGGTCAGGGTGTCTAGACCCAGGAAGTGCGCAGAAATGCGCATTTCGGGACTGGACGACTCCGTGTCCAGCGTCGACGTGGCTACGGCCGTCGCAAGGGTAGGTGGGTGCGACGTCGACGAAGTCCGGTGTGGGGCTGTCACTGTCGGCGCCGGTGGCCTCGGTGCTGCGTGGGTTCGTTGCCCGGTAGCAGCGGCCAAGAAGGTGTCCGGCGGCGGAAGGCTCCTCGTCGGATGGGTGTCGGCACAGGTCCGCGTCTTGGACGATCGGCCCCTCAGGTGCTTCCGGTGCCTGGAGATGGGGCACGTCAGGGCCAAGTGCACTGCGGAGGTCGACAGGAGCGACCTCTGCTATCGGTGCGGAAAGCCCGGGCATAAGGCCCAGGAGTGCTCTGCCGAGCCGCACTGCATCACGTGCGCAGCGGCCGGCAGACCGGCCAAGCATCGGGTGGGGACCAAGGAGTGTGTCCCCGCCCCGAAGGGAAGGAAGCCGGGCAAGGCTGGCAGGGGTCCTAGGGCCTCAAAGCAGCCTTCCAGGCCCGTAGAGGATCCCATGGTCATCGAATAAGATGGCCATGCGGATTCTACAGGCGAATATCAACCACTGCGCCAGGGCTCAGGACCTATTGTTCCAAAGCATGGCGGAGTGGTTGGTAAACCTCGTCGTGGTCGCCGAGCCCTACTACGTCCCTTCGGAGGACGACTGGGCCGGCGACAGGGACGGTGTGGTGGCGATCGGGACCCGGACAGCGGCCGGATCCCCGGTCTTCGGAGGAGTGACGAAGGGTCGAGGCTACGTCTCGGCTCTCGTCGGAAACGTGACACTGATCGGGGTCTACTTCTCTCCGAATCGCAGTGTCGCCGACTTCGAACAGTTTCTGGTCGAAGTCGGCGCCCTCGTCGGGAAGAGTGGCCCCGGTCGGGTCCTCGTGGTCGGGGACCTCAATGCCAAATCCATGGCTTGGGGTTGCCCGGCCACGGACGCACGTGGAGAGGTCCTCGAAGACTGGGTAGTCGCGTCCGGTCTTGTCGTCCTGAACCGCGGGTCGGTACATACGTGCGTGCGGCAACAGGGTGGTTCGATCGTCGACATCACGTTCGCCGATCCCGCCCTGGCGCGCCGTATCCGAGGCTGGCGGGTGATGGAGGATGTGGAGACGTTGTCGGACCACCGCTACGTGAGGTTCGACGTCTCCGCACTTCCCGCCCCGCCGAACGCCCCGAGTCGACCCTCGCGCGAAGAGGGCCCGCGATGGGCCCTGAAGCGTCTGGACAGGGAGGTGCTGGTGGAAGCTGCCCTGGTCCAGGCCTGGGTAGGAGCGCCGGAAGGCGCAGTGAATGTAGAGGCGGAAGCTGCGCGTCTGGGCCAGACCATGTCGCACATCTGCGATGCGGCGATGCCCCGCGTACGCTCCGCGACTCCGAGGCGCGGCGTGTACTGGTGGTCTGAGGAGCTATCGCGTCTCCGAGAGACCTGCGTGGCTCTCAGACGCCAGTACACCAGATGTCGGAGGCGGCGGCGACGAGACCAAGAGCTTGAGAGTCAGCACTATACTCGATATCGGGAGGCAGTGCTGGCTTTCGTAGCGGCCATCGCCAAAGCCAAAGATCTGGCCGAAGCGGAGATGGTGGAGTCCCTGGACAGGGACCCGTGGGGGAGGCCGTACAAGATGGTGAGGCGAAAGCTTCGACCGTGGGCCCCTCCGCTGACCAAGACTCTCCAGCCGGCGTTGCTGGAGTCCGTAGTCACGGCATTGTTCCCTCGAGGTACCGACCATCGGGTACCTCGTATGGCGCCGGCGACTGAGGCGGTAGAGGACGAGCGTTGGGACGCAGCACGGGATGTCTCCGGGGGTGAGTTGGGGGCTGCAGTGCTTCGGCTTCGGTCGAAGAACACTGCGCCGGGACCCGACGGCATCCCCGGTCGCGCCTGGGCCTTGGCCCTAGGGGATTTAGAGCCTCTAGTGCTGCGCCTCTTCAACGCATGTTTGCGGCAGGGCCGGTTCCCGCGGACGTGGAAGGGTGGGAAACTGGTGCTGTTGCGCAAGGAGGGGCGGCCGGTTGCCGAGCCATCGGCATATCGGCCGATAGTGCTTCTCGACGAGGCGGGTAAGCTCTTTGAGCGGGTTTTATCCGCTCGCCTCGTCAAGCACTTGGGGGAGTCCGGTCGGGATCTCAGCGACCATCAATTTGGCTTCCGCAAGGGCAGGTCCACCCTCGACGCTGTCGGTCGGGTGAGGGCCCTGGCGGAGGCCTCGGTTTCTCGGGGCGGAGTGGTGTTGGCGGTGTCTCTCGACATCGCCAACGCGTTCAACACCCTTCCCTGGGCGACCATTTTGGAGGCGCTGAGGTTCCACGCCGTGCCCGGGTACTTGCGGCGCGTCGTAGCGGATTACCTCTGCGACCGCGCCGTCTGCTACCCGTCTGGCGACGGCTGGATTCGTAGGGAGGTGTCGTGCGGTGTTCCTCAGGGGTCGGTTCTCGGACCTCTCCTGTGGAACATCGGCTACGACTGGGTGCTGCGCGGTGCCAACTTACGGGGTGTCGAAGTAACCTGTTACGCCGACGACACTCTCGTAACGGCACGCGGCGACAGTTACCGGGAGGCCAGTGTTCTGGCAACGGCCGGGGTCGCGCAGGTAGTGGCGCGCATTAGAAGGTTGGGGCTGGAGGTTGCATTGCACAAATCCGTCGCCGTGTGTTTTCACGGGCCGCGGAACGCACCTCCTGCCGGGTCGAGTGTGGTGGTCGGAGGAGTTTCCATCGCCGTCGGGCGTTCCTTGGAGTACCTTGGACTCGTCCTCGACAGTCGATGGACCTTCGACGAGCACTTTCGGCGCCTAGCGCCGAAGCTAGTTAGGGCAGCCGGAGCGATGTGCCGCGTCCTCCCAAATGTCGGGGGACCGAGCCTGAGCTGCCGGCGTCTGTACACCGGGGTGGTAAAGTCCATGGCGCTCTACGGGGCACCAATATGGGCCGATAGCCTCGACTCCCGCAACCGGGCCCTCTTGTGCAGAGCGCAGAGGGTCATGGCTGTCAGGGTGATCCGTGGGTATCGCACCATCTCGTGCGAGGCGGCCTGCGCTCTGGCCGGGACCCCACCGTGGGACCTGGACGCTTTGACGCTGGCGGAGGCGTATCGACGGAGGAGGCACGCCCGTCTTCGGGGGGAGGGTGGGGAGTCTGATTGGAGGCGCAGGGCGCAGGAGCAGCTACTCGTCACATGGCGAGAGAGGCTCAGAGTGCCCGGCGCTGGTAAATCGACTGCCCTGGCGATCGGTCCCATCCTTTCGGACTGGGTCGGTCGTAGGCACGGGGTGATGACCTTCCACCTGACGCAGATCCTTTCGGGGCACGGATGCTTCGGGAGGTATCTGTTTAGGGTGGCGGGTCGTGAGCCCACGATGATGTGCCACGAGTGCGGCTGCGCCGAGGACACGGCGCAGCACACGCTGGCTTCGTGCCCGCACTGGGCGGAGCCGCGTGCTACACTCGTGGCTTCCATCGGGTCGAACCTCTCGCTCCCGGCCGTGGTCAAGGCCATGGTCTCGAGCGAAGAGGCGTGGGGTGCGGTGCGTTCCTTCTGCGAGGTCGTGATGTCGCAGAAGGAGGCGGCGGAGAGGCTCAGGGAGGAGGACGGAGCCACTCTACCGATGCGCCGGAGGAGGGTGGGGCGCAGGCGTGTCGCTCACGAGCGCCGTTTGCCGCCGTAGCCCCCGGTACGGGTGGTGGACTGCGAAGTCCGCCACTCGCCACGGTCCCATCTCGGGGCCGGGGCTCTAGTGGGTATGAGACGGATCGGACTTCCTTGATTCTGAGCTCGGTGGCTTGCCGTCGGCTCGGAGATAAAGGTCGTCCAAAACGATCTGGCTCGGTCGGCTTGGGCGGGGAGCAGGGGAGCTCCTCGCCAGAAAACAAGCCGACCATCGGAGTGGGGCGCATCCCGGTCAACAGTTTGCGCCGCTCCATTTGGGGGGGTGGTGGCCGCCTACTTGGCGCTGCCTGCCGTTGGAGCAACGCGGATGTATGCTTCGGCGTTCCCGTGGCGCTCCTCCATACGGCGATGTGTTGACCGTCTGGTTTAGTGAGTAGGAGTCTCACATACCCACCGCCTTCCGCTCCCCTGGAATGCGGTGGAACTCATGAGAGTTCCAGACGAAAAAAAAAAAAAAAAAAAAAAAAAAAAAAGGTTAGGTTAGGTTGGGGAGCCATGGGGAGCCATGCTGGAAACCTCCTCGTGTGCCCGTCCGCTACCAATGTTGTCCGGATTCGTCCGGCGGGATTGGAAGCGGTACGGGCCGGTGCTCCCTGGGAGACGGTTAACTCGGTCTTTCGGGATCGCGTTAGCCGTCTGCTAATGTCCAGCGCGGGGTTCGGGTCAGCTATGGGGTTCTTGCCCGGTACATAGCTGACAATGGGTGGTAATCGTTTGTGTCGTCTCTCTTTTGTTTGTTCGGTCCTTGTGTCTTCTGTCTATGTGTCGAGAATGTTTTTGTTTGTTTGTTTTTGAGAATCGTAGGTGTCATTGTTTTATGTCAACCCCAAGGTCTGGCGCCTGCCGAGGGGTTGTGTAATGGCGAGGGCGTCCCTCATGGGGACCTAACCCCCTAAAAGGAAATCATGAAGGCGATTTTAAAGAGAAATTTACCCCAGGAGGGTACCAGCTGCTCAGCAGCTGGAGAATCCCTCACGGACGCTACGGCCTCCGTCTTCCCCTCGTATTCTGGGGGGGGAAAAAACCGCCAATCAATCAATTCTGATCAATCAGACTCCAGCATGATAACGGCTGGATCAAGGGAGTCCCCGCCGCCGTTATCATGCACTAAAAAACGGACCTGCCTCAAAGAGGGGTGCCGTTCGAGCAAGGACGAAAGTTCGAGCGAAGAGGAGGTGTCCACTGTCACCGTCAAAAAACTGGTGACACCTAAGAGAGGGCGAGGTCGTCCTCCTACCACAGGTCATTATGTTGGTTTAAAGAAGGCCAAAGAGGACTACCTCAGACTCCAGCGTAGGGAGTTAGAGTTAGAGGCTGAGAAAGATCTACATAACCAAATAAGAGTGCGCCAGCAGTACAGGAGCGCACTTGATCCACCTGCATCACCGCGAAATGGGTCGGTTATGGATCTCCAAAAACAGGTCGAAGAGAATTTAGAGGTTGTCTGCAATGTTGCAACAAAATCTAAAAACTTGAAGGGAACTTTTCAACGAGCCCTGAAAGAAGCAGCGTCCTCCATTAGATCTTGCGTGGAGAGGATAGCCGGTAAAAATGCAACCGAGGAAACGCGACAATTACAAGAAGCCAACACCCGCTTGCAATCTGAGGTTGCCGAATTAAGGGAAGAGATTGCCCAGCTTCGTATAGTTGGTGAGCAGGTATCTAGGGGACCGGCTGATCAACATAGAATCGCAGCTCAAAGCCTTAATGTCGATATACAACAGTTGTCCCACTCTGTCATGGCTGAACTGGAAAACATCATCGATTCCAAGTTCAAAGCTCTTGAGGAAAAACTCATTCCAAGAAAGAGCTTTGGTACACCTACACCCAATGATGGAGACAGGGAGGGTACTGTTTCAGAACCTTTACCAGGACCATCCCATGCCTTAGTACCGGAGTCTCAACAAGGCACCACAGTACCAGGGATCTCGGAACCGATGACCAAAAAGGTTAAACTCAAGGCAAAAAAGAAAAGAAAGAAGCACAATAGCAGTTCCACCAAGGATAGACACATAAAGGCTGTGACAAAACCTCACCCTCTTCCCACCATCCCCGTCACAACGGAGGATGGATGGGTAAAGGTAACAAAACGACGCCCCAACCGTGAAACGAAGACTGTCGCTCCACTAGGCAATCAGAAAAAAGGTGTAGCAAAACCGCATAAATTACGCCCTCCTCGTTCAGCGGCAATAGTGCTAACTTTAAAGCCCGGAGCCGAAGAAAGAGGGATCTCATATGCCAGCGTACTGCGAGAGGCAAAGACAACAGACATATCCGGAATAGGTCTCACCTCTATTCGAGTGAGGAAGACCGCAACTGGTGGGAGAATACTCGAAATACCAGGAGTCACCAGTAGTGAGAAAGCGGATGAAATGGCGAAGCGGCTTGAGACTACTCTCAACAACAGTGATGTACGAGTATCTAGAGTCATAAAGTGCGTAGAAATGCGCATTTCTGACCTAGATGACTCCGTCACAAAGGAGGAAGTGACCACCGCTATTTCCCGCACAGGTTGTTGCTCTGAAGGCCACATCAAGTGCGGAGACTTACGAGAGGATAGAAGTGGTATGTTCACCGTATGGGTACGCTGCCCTGTTGCTGCAGCCAAAAAGATCCTGGAGAGTGGGCGAATCCTAGTTGGCTGGGTTTCCGCTCGAGTGAAGTTGCTGGCGCCGAAAATAAAATTCTGTTGGCGGTGCCTTAAAACAGGCCACGTAAGAGACAGATGTACATCCGAAATCGATCGTAGCAACCTCTGTTTCCGTTGTGGGATGCCTGGCCACAAGGCGAATACTTGTTCGGCAGCACCAAACTGCATGTTATGTGCAGACGAAGGACGAGCTGCAAATCATACAGTCGGCAGCAAGTTTTGTTCTTCTGACCAAACGAGGAGACCTCAGAGGCCGCAGAACGCAACTGCTTCGAATGCCAAACGTAGAAGGGTAGACCTTTCGGCTCTTAGTGCTAGGTCGAGGGTTGAGGCACAAATAGACCCGCAGTGATGGCTCGATTGCACTTTCTTCAAAGCAACATCAACCACTGTGCTAGAGCCCAGGATTTACTCATCCAAAGCCTAGCAGAGTGGTCGATTGATATAGCAATTGTAGCCGAACCCTACTTTGTTCCTCCAACACCCAATTGGATCAGTGACTACAAAGATCAAGCAGCAATAGTCATACACAATAGGGCTTATTCGTTCAAAAAGGTCATCCAGAGGCAGGGATGTGTCGGGGCGCTGATAGAAGACATCGCTCTGATCGGAGTTTATTTCTCTCCCAACAAACCCCTGGCGGAATTTGAAGCTTTGGTGACGGGTCTCGGAGAAATCATTGGACAGTTTCATCCATATCCTGTGATTGTTATGGGAGACTTTAATGCCAAATCCCGGGCATGGGGTTCTCTCGCTACAGACGCTCGAGGAGAGTTGATGGAGGAATGGTTACCATCCGCGGGACTTGTCCTCCTTAATCGGGGGTCTGTGCACACGTGCGTGCGGTTACGGGGCGGATCTATCGTGGATATTTCTTTTGCAAGCCCTGCGTTGGCAAGTCGTGTGCATGGTTGGAGAGTCCTCGAGGATGTCGAAACCCTGTCGGACCACCGATACATCCGATTCGAGGTACTCTCCCAAATCCTTCCTCATCGCGCTCATAGGCAAACTGCTACGGCGGAAGGCCCGAGGTGGCAATTAAGATACCTAGACGAAAGCATGGTTGCAGAAGCAGCAATCGTCCAAACCTGGATGTCCCCTGATGAAGAACCTGTTGAGGTTGAGGTGGAAGCGGATCGGTTCTGTGGAACAATGACGCAGATTTGTGATGCGTCAATGCCACGGACAAGGCTCAATCCTCCTCTTAAACAAGTATACTGGTGGTCCGTGGAAATCGCGCAGCTCCGTATGGACTGCGTGTCAGCGAGACGCCAGTATACTCGTAGTCGCAGAAGAAGGCGCAGGAACCCGGATCATGAAGCAGAACTTCATTCTCTCTACGTCGCCGCAAAACAAAAGCTCAAGGACTGCATAACGCGCTCGAAAGATGCTGCGAGGGCAGAACTTATAGCGTCGGTCGACAGAGACCCATGGGGGCGGCCGTATAGGATGGTGCGAGGTAAGCTCCGACCTTGGGCCCCTCCGTTAACTCACACTCTTCAATCCGATCTGACAAACAGTATAGTGGCAAAACTTTTCCCGAATACGGTCGAGTTTTCGCCACCGTCGATGGCTCCTCCGATAAATGGCATCGAGACCAGTGAAATTCCTGGGATAACCGACTCGGAAATCGGGTTAGCGGTGTCGAGGCTGAAGGCCAAAAATACTGCCCCCGGTCCCGACGGCATACCCGGTCGGGTGTTAGGGTTAGCTCTGCCTGAGTTAGAATCCAGATTTAGGAGGCTACTAGAAGCGTGCCTGATGCAATCGCGTTTTCCACAAAAATGGAAGACAGGCCGCCTAGTGCTGCTCCAGAAAGACGGACGTCCTCCGCAATCCCCATCGTCCTACCGCCCTATCGTGTTACTTGATGAGGTAGGTAAGCTGTTCGAGCGGATCATTGCCACGCGAATAGTGAATCACCTCGAAAGTACCGGACCCAACCTAGCGGAGAACCAATACGGATTTCGAAGAGGCAAATCGACCGTAGATGCCATCCTGCGGGTTAAAACCGAAACACAGGAGGCAGTCGCCAGAGGGGAGGTAGTTTTGGCGGTGTCTTTAGACATCGCCAATGCATTTAACAGCATGCCCTGGAGTTGCATACGTACGGCACTCTTATACCACAGGGTCCCTCGTTACCTGCGTCGCATTGTCGGGAACTATCTCTTCGACCGCTCAGTTACATACCCTACAAGCGAGGGGCAGCAAACCAGAAGAATGTCCTGCGGGGTTCCACAGGGTTCGGTTCTCGGACCGCTGCTGTGGAACCTCAGTTACGACTGGGTTTTGAGGGGCAGCAACATCAGAGGGATCAATGTACTCTGCTACGCTGACGACACATTGGTCACTTCTCGCGCCAAAACCACTCGGCAGGCAATAATACTTGCAGAGGCGGGTGTAGCGCATGTAGTAGAGCGCATCCGTCGCTTGGGCCTCGAGGTGGCTCTCAACAAGTCCGAGGCTCTATGTTTCCATGGACCTCGGAACGCGCCATCTTCAGATGCCTATATCAATGTGGGCGGTAACCGCATCTGCATCGGGTCGACGATGAGATACCTCGGTCTCGTCCTCGATAGCAGGTGGAGTTTTACCGCTCACTTTGAACGACTAGCGCCTAGGCTGCTTACGGCTACGGCAGCTCTAGGGAAACTGTTGCCGAACTTGGGCGGACCCAACCTTTTGAGTAGGCGCTTGTACACCTCTGTCGTGAAGTCCATGGCCTTATATGGAGCTCCGGTGTGGTCCGAGTCCCTGAATAGCCGGAATATCGCTCTCTTGCGCAAACCGCAGAGAGCGATGGCGATCAGGTTGATTCGTGGTTACCGCACCGTCTCATTTGAGGCGGCCTGTGTCCTGGCCGGATCTTTGCCCTGGGACCTTTGCGCGGTGGCCCTCACTACGATTTATAATCTTCGTGGGGAGGCGTTGGTATCGGGCCTCTGTCCAGGAGTCACGAAGAATATGCGGCGTACAATATTGGCTCACGCTAACGCAGCATGGGAAGCAAGGCTTGCGGAACCTACAGCGGGGACCAGGACAATAGAAGCCGTTGCTCCCGTCTTCCGAACGTGGTTGAATAGACGCTTTGGTGCCCTAAGTTACCGGTCGACGCAGATACTCACCGGACATGGTTGTTTCGGGAGTTATCTGTGTCGGGTCGCGGGGAGAGAACCAACTGCGATCTGTCACCATTGCAACGATTGTCTCGTTGACACTGCCCAGCACACGCTCGAGGAATGCCCGGCCTGGCACGAACAGAGAGCACATCTGAGCGCAGTGATAGGACTGGATCTCTCTTTACCAACTGTGGTTTGCAGAATGACCGAAAGCAGGAGGTCATGGGATGCAGTGCTTTATTTCTGTGAGCAAGTCATGCTCCAAAAGGAAGATGCCGAGAGAGTCAGGGAAGCTAACAGCTCATTAGCCATACGACGCCGAAGACCAGGTCGTCGAAGGGAGGCTCACAATCGCCACCTTCCTCCTTGACACTGGCTAGGGGGTGATGGATTCGGGGGAATCTCTCATCCACCAAACTAGCCCGAGTAGGCGCGGGCGTGTCCTTGCGCGCCACTCTAAGAGAGGCACCGTGGAAGGATGTCATCTAGTCCTCCACAAACATAGAGACGGGGTCTGATGAGACCGCATCGTCGCGGGGTCGCGGAAGATTGCCAGTGGGATGTTCCCGTGACCCCGGCATATGGCGACGAGAAGGACACCGTGGGGTTTTAGCCGGTTAGAGCCCGGCATAACCAGGTCATCTCCCCCGAGACGGCAGGGTATCCGTACTGGATTTCCCCACGAAAAAAAAAAAAAAAAAAAAAAAAAAAAAAAAAAAAAAAAAAAAAAAAAAAAAAGGTTGGGGAGCCATGCTGGAAACCTCCTCGTGTGCCCGTCTGCTACCAATGTCATTCGGACTTGTCCGATGGGATTGGAAGCGGTACGGGCCGGTGCTCCCTGGGGGACGGTTAATGCGGTCTTTCGGGATCGCGTTAGCCGTCTGCTAATGTCCAGCGCGGGGGTCGGCTATGAGGACCATAGCCGACGAAACGCTACCAAGGTGCCTTGGTCTGGTTTTCATGGTCTTCGTGTCCGTGGCGGTCAGAACGGAGGCTCTTGGCTAGCGTGGGGAGGTGTTTTCGGCTGCCTCCTTCCGGGGCAGTCGATGGGAGGCCAGACCTTGAGTGATTGCTCCTGGCTGGTCGGGGGGGCCCGGTACCCCTTAGTGAGTGTTTCGGCGCTCGGTCTCGGGGTATTGGGATGCGGGGTCCCATCACTTGAGGGTGGTGCTTGCGCTGCTCTCGAGGGTTGTAGGTTTGGGGCGTAGTGCTGCTGCCCATGCTTCACTAGTTTTAGGCCCGGTCGTTCGCTTCCGGGCGAGCGGCCATATGTAGTCTAGTTAGAGGCTTGGCATAGTAGTAGTACTAGTTCGTAGTGGTGCTTAAGCTTGCTTCTAGTGTTGGCCCGGCTGACCCGCAGTGAGCCCTGTTTGGATTATCCAACTTGCTCGAATGCGGAGGCCATAGTTAGTCTAGTTTGTGGCTTTAGTAGTTAGGTAGCTAGACTAGGGTGTCGGTCCCGGTCCTCCTGCCTCCGGCAGAGCTGGCTGTGCGATAGATACCTCGGTCTGGCTAGCGGTGGACCGATCCCGATGCCGTTTGCCGGTGTGGTGTTATCATCCTGCTCGGTGGCGAACGGATTTGGGAAGCAGTAGCTAGAAGTAGTTAGCGGTAGCTAGTAGTAGTTGTAGTACCGTAGCTAGTTTTAGTTATAGGGACGTTTTGGCCCGGACCCGATGCCAGTGGCGAATGGTTGAGGGCATGTCCGGATCAGTGGCCGCCGTTAGCGGTGGCCCTGTTGCCGGTCGGTCGACGAGTCCGGTTGGTACTTCACTGTGCAGCCGGACAGGCATTTTTGCCACCGTCGAGTCGTAAACTTCTGTAGGTGTGGCTGTCATGTGAAGCAGCCTGCAGGGGAGCGAGGGTCTTGCCTTAATTGGCCGGACCGGGAGGAGTAAACCTCTATAAAAAATCCTCAATTCTCGGCGTTTCGTTGCGTGACGTCGGGGTGCTCGAAAGAGAGGCTGGGGAGTTCATCAGTCGCTAGCGCACAACCCTGGAATACCACCCGACCTTCCAGGTGTATTAGGGCTACCCGGGCAAGAGGCTCTGCCGGGGCTGACATTTTAGTTCCTCATTACTCGTGGGATTTGTTATGGACAATCTTAAACACAAAAACGACGTTGAGAGAGAGGAGAGGAGGACGAGGAGGGGAGAGAATAAGGAGAGGCAGGTGACGAGGAGCGTCACGAGTAGGGAGTCTAGTGCGGGGCGGCAGGACGAGGACATGGACTCCGACTGCAGCTTCGCAACTGGACGGTCCCAAAGCCCCGCTACGGGCGGGAAGCTTTGGCGCAAGAGGCGACGCCCGAACCCCGAGTTGGAGCTGTCCGACGACGAGGATTCGGAGCGGTCTGCGTCTGCGTCAAGAGGCCGAGGGCGGCCCCCGACGACGGGGGAATACGTAGGTTTGGCCGATGCCAAAAGAGCGCTTCTCGCTGCAAAGCGGGAAGAGTTCAAGGCGTTGGTAGAGGAAGAGCTAGAGAAGAGCGTCGCCGTCACTCGCAAGAGGCGGGAACAGCGAGCCGCTGAACTAGCGTCGACCTCTGGGGAGGTATCGGCGTCGGGCGTCGGACCCAGCAATAGGTCCACGGCCCTGAGTAAGCAGCAGGTCGTAGAGGACTTGGCTATTATTGCGAAAATAGCCACAAAGTCCAAAAACCTGAAGGGGACCATAGTCCGCGAGCTTAAGGACGCGGTGGCTTCGATAGCTGAGGCCGTGGAAGTCCTGGGATCGCGGACTCTCACTGAAGAGACGCGGCGGCTGCAGGCGGACAATGCTCGCCTGCAAGCCGAGATGGACACTCTCCGCAAGGAGATGTCCACCTTGCGTGAAGACATGGAGAGGGCACGGAAGCAGGGTTGTCCGGCACCCACTCCTACCGGATTGACGGAGGCTGCGTCCCCTGCAACGCAGCCTCAGACAACCTCGCTGGAGGAGATCTGTCGGGCGGTCATGTCCCAGGTGGGGACCATGGTGGCCGCCCGACTGGCCTCCATAGAGGACCGGCTCCTCCCGGAGAAGAGGCTTCGGCCTCCGCTGGCGGCCGACAAGAGGCGGGAGACGGTGCAGACCACTGAGCCTGCTAAGACCGCCGCCCCACCCTCTGCGGGCCCCAGCGGATCGGCGCAGAAGAAGTCGAAGAGGGCGAAGGCGAAGCCAAAAGCGGCTCAGCCGCAGGCGCAGCCAAAAGCGGCTAAGCCGCAGGCAAAGCCGAAGGCTACCGAGCCTCAGGCGAAGCCGAAAGCGGCAAAGCCACCCAAGAAGGGACAGGGAAAGGGCCCTGCTGGACCTTCTGCATCGCGGTCTAAACCGCAGTCGCAGAAGCCAGGGACCCCTCCCAAAAGAAAGCTCCGGGCAGAACGATCCACGGCTGTGGTATTGACTCTGCTTCCCGAAGCCGAGGCCACTGGCGTCACTTACGCTCAGGTCTTGGCGGAGGCGAAGCAGAAAGTCAACCTGGCCGACCTGGGTATTAAGGACCTAAGGTTTAGGAAGGCGGTCACTGGTGGCCGCATCCTGGAACTGCCCGGAGCGAATACCGGGGGTATGGCGGACTCTCTCGCTAACAAGCTGAGAGAGTCACTGCCAGCAGGGCAGGTCAGGGTCTCTAGACCCACGAAGTGCGCAGAAATGCGCATTTCGGGACTGGACGACTCCGTGTCCAGCGTCGACGTGGCTACGGCCGTCGCAAGGGTAGGTGGGTGCGACGTCGACGAAGTCCGGTGTGGGGCTGTCACTGTCGGCGCCGGTGGCCTCGGTGCTGCGTGGGTTCGTTGCCCGGTCGCAGCGGCCAAGAAGGTGTCCGGCGGCGGAAGGCTCCTCGTCGGATGGGTGTCGGCACAGGTCCGCGTCTTGGACGATCGGCCCCTCAGGTGCTTCCGGTGCCTGGAGATGGGGCACGTCAGGGCCAAGTGCACTGCGGAGGTCGACAGGAGCGACCTCTGCTATCGGTGCGGAAAGCCCGGACACAAGGCCCAGGAGTGCTCTGCCGAGCCGCACTGCGTCACGTGCGCAGCGGCCGGCAGACCGGCCAAGCATCGAGTGGGGACCAAGGAGTGTGTCCCCGCCCCGAAGGGAAGGAAGCCGGGCAAGGCTGGCAGGGGTCCTAGGGCCTCAAAGCAGCCTTCCAGGCCCGTAGAGGATCCCATGGTCATCGAATAAGATGGCCATGCGGATTCTACAGGCGAATATCAACCACTGCGCCAGGGCTCAGGACCTATTGTTCCAAAGCATGGCGGAGTGGTTGGTAAACCTCGTCGTGGTCGCCGAGCCCTACTACGTCCCTTCGGGGGACGACTGGGCCGGCGACAGGGACGGTGTGGTGGCGATCGGGACCCGGACAGCGGCCGGATCCCCGGTCTTCGGAGGAGTGACGAAGGGTCGAGGCTACGTCTCGGCTCTCGTCGGAAACGTTACACTGGTCGGGGTCTACTTCTCTCCGAATCGCAGTGTCGCCGACTTCGAACAGTTTCTGGTCGAAGTCGGCGCCCTCGTCGGGAGGAGTGGCCCCGGTCGGGTCCTCGTGGTCGGGGACCTCAATGCCAAATCCATGGCTTGGGGTTGCCCGGCCACGGACGCACGTGGAGAGGTCCTCGAAGACTGGGTAGTCGCGTCCGGTCTTGTCGTCCTGAACCGCGGGTCGGTACATACGTGCGTGCGGCAACAGGGTGGTTCGATCGTCGACATCACGTTCGCCGATCCCGCCCTGGCGCGCCGTATCCGAGGCTGGCGGGTGATGGAGGATGTGGAGACGTTGTCGGACCACCGCTACGTGAGGTTCGACGTCTCCGCACTTCCCGCCCCGCCGAACGCCCCGAGTCGACCCTCGCGCGAAGAGGGCCCGCGATGGGCCCTGAAGCGTCTGGACAGGGAGGTGCTGGCGGAGGCTGCCCTGGTCCAGGCCTGGGTAGGAGCGCCGGAAGGCGCAGTGAATGTAGAGGCGGAAGCTGCGCGTCTGGGCCAGACCATGTCGCACATCTGCGATGCGGCGATGCCCCGCGTACGCTCCGCGACTCCGAGGCGCGGCGTGTACTGGTGGTCTGAGGAGCTATCGCGTCTCCGAGAGACCTGCGTGGCTCTCAGACGCCAGTACACCAGATGTCGGAGGCGGCGGCGACGAGACCAAGAGCTTGAGAGTCAGCACTATACTCGATATCGGGAGGCAGTGCTGGCTTTCGTAGCGGCCATCGCCAAAGCCAAAGACCTGGCCGAAGCGGAGATGGTGGAGTCCCTGGACAGGGACCCGTGGGGGAGGCCGTACAAGATGGTGAGGCGAAAGCTTCGACCGTGGGCCCCTCCGCTGACCAAGACTCTCCAGCCGGCGTTGCTGGAGTCCGTAGTCACGGCATTGTTCCCTCGAGGTACTGATCATCGGGTACCTCGTATGGCGCCGGCGACTGAGGAGGTGGAGGAGGAGCGTTGGGACGCAGCACGGGATGTCTCCGGGGGTGAGTTGGGGGCTGCAGTGCTTCGGCTTCGGTCGAAGAACACTGCGCCGGGACCCGACGGCATCCCCGGGCGCGCCTGGGCCTTGGCCCTAGGGGATTTAGAGCCTCTAGTGCTGCGCCTCTTCAACGCTTGTTTGCGGCAGGGCCGGTTCCCGCGGACGTGGAAGGGTGGGAAACTGGTGCTGTTGCGCAAGGAGGGGCGGCCGGTTGCCGAGCCATCGGCATACCGGCCGATAGTGCTTCTAGACGAGGCGGGTAAGCTCTTTGAGCGGGTTTTATCCGTTCGCCTCGTCAAGCACTTGGGGGAGTCCGGTCGGGATCTCAGCGACCATCAATTTGGCTTCCGCAAGGGCAGGTCCACCCTCGACGCTGTCGGTCGGGTGAGGGCCCTGGCGGAGGCCTCGGTGTCTCGGGGCGGGGTGGTGTTGGCGGTGTCTCTCGATATCGCCAACGCGTTCAACACCCTTCCCTGGGCGACCATTTTGGAGGCGCTGAGGTTCCACGCCGTGCCCGGGTACTTGCGTCGCGTCGTAGCGGATTACCTCTGCGATCGCGCCGTCTGCTACCCGTCTGGCGACGGCTGGATTCGTAGGGAGGTATCGTGCGGTGTTCCCCAGGGGTCGGTTCTCGGACCTCTCCTGTGGAACATCGGCTACGACTGGGTGCTGCGCGGTGCCAACTTACGGGGTGTCGAAGTAACTTGTTACGCCGACGACACTCTCGTAACGGCACGCGGCGTCAGCTACCGGGAGGCCAGTGTTCTGGCGACGGCTGGGGTCGCGCAGGTAGTGGCGCGCATTAGAAGGTTGGGGCTGGAGGTTGCATTGCACAAATCCGTCGCCGTGTGTTTTCACGGGCCGCGGAACGCACCTCCTGCCGGGTCGAGTGTGGTGGTCGGAGGAGTTTCCATCGCCGTCGGGCGTTCCTTGGAGTACCTTGGACTCGTCCTCGACAGTCGATGGAGCTTCGACGAGCACTTTCGGCGCCTAGCGCCGAAGCTAGTTAGGGCAGCCGGAGCGCTGTGTCGCGTCCTCCCAAATGTCGGGGGACCGAGCATGAGCTGCCGACGTCTGTACACCGGGGTGGTAAGGTCCATAGCGCTCTACGGGGCACCAATATGGGCCGATAGACTCAACTCCCGCAATCGGGCCCTCTTGTGCAGAGCGCAGAGGGTCATGGCTGTCAGGGTGATCCGTGGGTATCGCACCATCTCGTGCGAGGCGGCCTGCGCTCTAGCCGGGACCCCACCGTGGGACCTGGACGCTATGACGCTGGCGGAGGCGTATCGACGGAGGAGGGATGCCCGTCTTCGGGGGGAGGGTGGGGAGTCGGAGTGGAGGCGCAGGGCGCATGAGGAGCTGCTCGTCACATGGCGCGAGAGGCTCAGAGTGCCCAACGCTGGTAAATCGACTGCCCTGGCGATCGGTCCCATCCTTTCGGATTGGGTCGGTCGTAGGCACGGGGTGATGACCTTCCACCTGACGCAGATCCTTTCGGGGCACGGATGCTTCGGGAGGTATCTGTTTAGGGTGGCGGGTCGTGAGCCCACGATGATGTGCCACGAGTGCGGCTGCGCCGAGGATACGGCGCAGCACACGCTGGCTTCGTGCCCGCACTGGGCGGAGCCGCGTGCTACACTCGTGGCTTCCATCGGGTCGGACCTCTCGCTCCCGGCCGTGGTCAAGGCCATGGTCTCGAGCGAAGAGGCGTGGGGTGCGGTGCGTTCCTTCTGCGAGGTCGTGATGTCGCAGAAGGAGGTGGCGGAGAGGCTCAGGGAGGAGGACGGAGCCGCTCTACCGATGCGCCGGAGGAGGGTGGGGCGCAGGCGTGTCGCTCACGAGCGCCGTCTGCCGCCGTAGCCCCCGCTACGGGTGGTGGGCTGCGAAGTCCGCCACTCGCCACGGTCCCATCTCGGGGCCGGGGCTCTAGTGGGTATGGGTCGGATCGGACTTCCTGATTCTGAGCTCGGCGGCTTGCCGTTGGCTCGGAGATAAAGGTGGTCCAAAACGATCTGGCTCGGTCGGCTTGGGCGGGGAGCAGGGGAGCTCCTCGCCAGAAAACAAGCCGACCATCGGAGTGGGGCGCATCCCGGTCAACAGTTTGCGCCGCTCCATTTGGGGGGGTGGTGGCCGCCTACTTGGCGCTGCCTGCCGTTGGAGCAACGCGGATGTATGCTTCGGCGTTCCCGTGGCGCTCCTCCATACGGCGATGTGTTGACCGTCTGGTTTAGTGAGTAGGAGTCTCACATACCCACCGCCTTCCGCTCCCCTGGAATGCGGTGGAACTCATGAGAGTTCCAGACGAAAAAAAAAAAAAAAAAAAAAAAAAAAAAAAAAAAAAAAAAAAAGGTTGGGGGGCCATGCTGGAAACCTCCTCGTGTGCCTGTCCGCTACCAATGTTGCTCGGATTCGTCCGGCGGGATTGGAAGCGGTACGGGCCGGTGCTCCCTGGGAGACGGTTAATTCGGTCTTTCGGGATCGCGTTAGCCGTCTGCTAATGTCCAGCGCGGGGGTCAGCTATGGGGCTTATACCCGATACATAGCTGACAATAGGGGGGGATGTGTTGTTTTGTCTTTGTTGAGTTTGTCCTTAGTCATTGTTGTTTGTGTCGAGAGTGTCTTGTTTTTGTCTTACGAGAAGTCGTCGGTGTATTTGTTTTGTGTCAACCCCAAGGTTTGACGCCTGCCGAGGGGTTGAGTAATGGCGAGGGCGTCCTCCGGGGACCGCACCCCTTAAAGGATCAAAAATTATGGTGAATCTTAAAGAGAAACTACCCCAGGAGGGTTCCGGCTGCTCAGCAGCCGGGCAATCCCTCACGGACGCTTCGGCCTCCGTCTTCCCCTCGTATTCTGGGGGGGGAAAAGACCACCAAGCTACAACTAGTGCAGAGTCAGATCATTCTGATACCAGCATGATAACGGCTGGTTCAAGGGAGTCCCCGACACCGTTATCATGCCGTAAAAAACGGCCCTGCTCTAAACAGAGGAGCCAATCAGCTTCGAACGACAGTTCAAATGGTGAAGAGGTGTCCACCGTTAGGAAAAAAGTGACACCAAAGAGAGGGAGAGGTCGTCCTCCAACCACAGGCCAATACGTTGGCCTAAAGAAGGCCAAGGAGGACTATCTCAGACTCCAACGGAAGGAGATGGAGCTTGAGGCGGAACGTGATCTTGAGGAGCAGATACGGGAGCGCCAGAAAGCCAGGAATTTACGTGGTATGCCTGCTCTACCCACTGTTATGGACACAATAGACCTTCGAAAGGAAGCAGAAAAGAACCTCGATGTGGTCTGCAACGTAGCTACGAAATCAAAGAACCTGAAAGGCACGTTCCAGCGAGCCCTTAAAGATGCAGTCTCTGCCTTAAGAACTTGCCTTGACAGCATTATGGAGCAAAATGCCACGGACGAAACGCGCCAACTCAAGGCTGCCAATTCTGTACTTCAATCTGAAGTCTCGGAACTGAGGAAGGAAGTGGCTGCGCTTAAAAAAGCATGCGAACATGCTTCAAAGACGACGGAGACGGTTGTTGTCCGATCTTCTGATGGCCATAAAATCGATCTGGAGAAGCTTTCTGACTCTATAATAACCAACGTGAGCACCGTGGTTAATGCAAGACTGGAGGCATTGGAAAGAAGGTTTCTACGTGAGAATCCGCAAGAAAGCTGCTCAGAGACGAGAAAATCCCTAGGTCCAATCCTTGCTAATGCTCCCGAGCAAGTCTCAGTAGCAGTAGCACCTCAAAGTACTGGTGAACAATCAAATAAGAGCAAGCGTAAAGGCAAAGGACAGACCAACAAACCAGCGAAGATAGGTCCAAAAACTTGCACACCGGATACCATCACTGATTCCAATGCGAATGGGTGGACAAAGGTTATAAACCGCCGATCCAGACGGAAAAAGGACGATGCTACCTTAACATCAAGAAAAGCTCAGGTGAATTTGGAGAGATCCATTAACCTGCGACCACCTCGATCGACTGCAATTGTCTTAACTTTGCAGCCTGGAGCTGATCAAAGAGGAGTATCATACGCCAGCATATTACGTCAAGCTAAAACAGCTGACTTTTCCGAACTGGGACTTACTTCGCTTAGAATCCGGAAGACTGCTACAGGAGCCAGGATATTGGAAATCCCCGGAGCAGCCAGCGGCGATAAGGCTGATGAAGTAGCTAAGCGACTAGAAATTGCCCTTAACGATAACGACGTCAGAGTGTCTAGGGTCACGAAGTGCGTAGAGCTACGCATTTTGGATCTGGACGACTCCGTCACCCAGGAGGAAGTCACTAAGGCTATTTCTAAGTCAGGCGGATGTCCGGAAAACCAAATCAAGGTCGGCAAAATACGTGAGGGTAACAACGGCATGTACTCGGTTTGGGCGCGCTGTCCTGTTATCACAGCCAAGAAAATTATTTCAAGTGGGCGAATTCTTATCGGCTGGGTCTCTGCAAGAGTCAAGCTCCTAGCAACTAGACAGAGACGCTGTTACCGCTGCCTCGAAACAGGCCACATAAGAGAGGTATGTCCGTCCTTAGTTGATCGCAGTGGTCTCTGTTTTCGCTGTGGTGTGCAAGGTCATAAAGCAAATTCCTGTACGGCATTACCTCATTGTGCGATTTGTGACGATGCCAAAAGACCGGCACAACATATAATAGGCAGCAATTCCTGTACAACCAATCCTCCTATTAGGAAGTCAGGACAGAAAAGACCCTCATTCTCCAGCTCGAGGATAAGGGAAGAGGTGGCACGAGAAAATGCCCAATAATGCTTGCACTGTCTTTTCTCCAGAGCAATATCAACCACTGTGCCAGAGCCCAGGACCTACTTCTCCAAAGCCTGGCAGAGTGGTCGATACAGGTGGCAGTCATAGCAGAGCCGTACTATGTCCCGTCTAGGACGAATTGGGTTGGGGACAGAGATGGGCTAGTGGCAATCGTTGCAGCTCAGTCGCTTACTTTTGCTAGATTCGTTAAGGGGAAAGGTTACGTCGCGGTCATAATAAATAACATAGCCATTATTGGCGCATACTTCTCACCGAACCGACCCTTAACAGAATTTGAATTATTCGTAACTGAGATGGCAACTGTCATAAGACAGTTAGCACCTTGTCCTATACTGGTAGTTGGGGACCTTAATGCTAAGTCTACCACCTGGGGATCCCCAACTTCGGACGCTAGAGGCGAACTTCTAGAAGAGTGGTTGCCTTCTGCCGATCTAGTTGTTGTGAATAGGGGAGCGGTACACACATGCGTGCGAGCGCAGGGCGGTTCGATTGTAGACGTGTCGTTTGCAAGTCCTGCTTTGGCAACCTGTATAAAAGGTTGGAGGGTCCTCGAGGATATCGAAACCCTATCGGATCACCGATATATCCGGTTCGAGGTCTCCTCCTCCTCTACTACCCAGCATAACAGGTCCCCGAGAGAGCAAGGTCCAAGGTGGCAGTTAAAGCGCCTAGATAAGAGCAAAGTTATAGAAGCGGCAATTGTTCAAACCTGGGTGCCCGTGCCCGAAGAACCGTTGGTGGTTGAGGAAGAAGCGGACTGGTTTCGCGGGGCAATGACATGCATCTGCGATGCGGCCATGCCCCGCGCCAGGTTTAATCCTCCCCTGAAACAGATATACTGGTGGTCTACGGAAGTCGCGCAGCTACGTGTGACATGCGTGTCTGCCCGACGTCAGTATACCCGTAGCCGTAGACGCAGGCGTCGAAACTTGACTCTAGAAGCGGAGCTATACTCTGCCTATATTGCCTTAAAAGAGGAACTCAAAGGTGTCATAACCCTTGCCAAAGACGCAGCTAGAGCAGAGCTGCTGCAATCCGTGGACAGAGACCCTTGGGGCCGCCCTTACAAGTTAGTGCGAGGAAAGCTCAGATCCTGGGCTCCCCCATTGACACAAACTCTTCCATCCGAGTTGTCCAACAACATTGTAAGGGCATTGTTTCCGCACAGGGATGATTATGACCCACCACAAATGGCCTCTTTGCCGGAGTTAGTTGAGGAGTCCGAAATACCCAGGGTGACCGAAAGGGAAATCGGTGCAGCGGTGGGTAGGCTCAACGCCAAGAATACCGCTCCCGGCCCTGATGGCATACCCGGTCGGGTGTTAGGACTAGCGCTAAGTGAGCTTGAGCCAAGACTGAGGAGTCTTTTGGACGCTTGCCTGACGCAGGCGCAGTTTCCACGACAGTGGAAAACAGGCCGCCTAGTGCTCCTCAGTAAGGAAGGACGCTCGGCTGAATCTCCTTCAGCATATCGCCCGATCGTTCTTCTCGACGAAACGGGAAAATTATTCGAGCGCATCATCGCAGAGAGAATAGTAAGCCACCTCCAAATCACTGGTCCGGATCTGTCAGAGAACCAATTTGGTTTCCGCCGTGGTCGATCGACGGTGGATGCTATCCTGCGGGTGAAGACTGCATCGGAAGAAGCGGTGAGCCGTGGGGAAGTAGTTTTGGCGGTGTCTTTGGACATCGCCAATGCTTTTAATACCTTACCCTGGAGCTGTATCAGGGAAGCCCTCAGATACCATCGCGTCCCTGTCTATCTAAGACGAATTGTCAGTGCCTACCTGTCCGACCGGTACATCGCCTATCCAACGCAAGAGGGTATGCAAAGACAACAGATGTCATGCGGTGTTCCACAGGGGTCGGTTCTCGGACCGCTCCTGTGGAATATCGGATATGACTGGGTTTTGCGAGGTAGTAATATAAGGGGAATCAATGTAACGTGTTACGCTGACGACACCTTGGTCACAGCTCGAGCTGAAACACCCAGAGAAGCCTCAATCCTTGCCACAGCTGGAGTAGAGCACGTGATAGGGCGCATTCGTCGCATTGGCCTCGAGGTGGCACTGAATAAATGCGAGGCCGTCTGTTTCCACGGCCCTCGGAACTCGCCATCCTGGGATGCTAACATCACAGTGGGCGGTACTCGCATCTGTATCGGGTCGACGATGAGATATCTCGGTCTCGTCCTCGATAGCAGATGGAAGTTCACCGCTCACTTCGAACAACTCACACCGAAAGTTCTGGGTGCATCGGCAGCTTTCAGCCGATTGCTCCCTAATTTAGGAGGGCCAAACGCATTAAGCAGGCGTCTGTATACTGGAGTAGTAAAATCGATGGCCTTGTATGGAGCGCCAGTGTGGTCCGAGTCCCTGAATAGCCGGAATATCGCTCTCTTGCGTAAGCCGCAGAGGGCGATGGCGATCAGGTTGATTCGTGGCTACCGCACGGTTTCATACGAGGCGGCCTGTCTTCTGGCAAATGCACTACCTTGGGACCTCGAAGCGAGAGCCCTCACAATGATGTTTCATCAACGTGGGGAGGCGCTAGCCCAAGGCGTGCGATCGAAGATAGGGGTGAGGATACGAAAGCAAATTTACTGCCACGTAAACGCTGCGTGGGGAGTAAGACTGGCAGATTCCAGTTCCGGGACTGGCACAATTCGGGCAATTCTTCCAGTTTTTCATCAGTGGCTGACAAGAAGCCACGGTTCCCTGTCTTTCCGGATCACGCAGGTCCTCACCGGGCATGGTTGCTTCGGTGAGTACCTGCACAGGGTAGCAGGTAGAGAGCCGACCGCTGTCTGTCACCACTGCGATGGTTGCTCAGTTGACACGTCCCAACACACGCTGGAAATCTGTCCAGCTTGGGACGCAGAGAGAATGGCGTTGACGAACATCATTGGTTTAGACCTTACCTTGACAACGTTGGTGAGCAAAATGGTCGCGAGTAAGAGTTCCTGGGCAGCAGTTAAGCATTTCTGCGAGCAAGTCTTGCTCAAAAAGGAAGATGCAGAAAGAGCGAGGGAGGCAACTAGCTCACTCGCTATGCGCCGCCGCAAAAGAGGTCGAAGGAGAGAGGTATTCATCCGCAATCTTCCTCCCTAACATCAGCTAGTGGCTGGTGGACTCGGGGGGGTCCATCAGTCCTCCAAAACTAGCCCGAGTAGGCGTGGGCGTGTTCCTACACGCCACTCTGATCCGAGGAGTGTGGAAGGACGACCATCTGTCCTCCACCCCTAACGAGCAGGGGTCTGACGAGACCGCATCGTCGTCGGGTCGCGGAAGATTGCCAGTCTGGATGTTCCCGTGACCCCGGCATATGGCGACGAGAGGGACACCGTGGGGTTTTAGCCGGTTAGAGCCCGGCATAACCAGGTCGCCTCCCCCGAGGCGGCAGGGTATCCGTTCTGGATTTCCCCACGTAAAAAAAAAAAAAAAAAAAAAAAAAAAAAAAAAAAAAAAGGTTAGGTTAGGTTAGGTTAGGTTAGGTTAGGTTAGGTTAGGTTAGGTTAGGTTAGGTTAGGTTAGGTTTTTTTTTTTTTTTTTTTTTTTATCTAGGTCCTCTAACGTAGTCAGAGCCTTTCTACAACAATAGTGAGAGATTTCCACATTCATACCAGTTCTCGCATTTATTCCTCTCGTACTTCCATGCCGCATGCTAACCTTACATTCATCACCTTTTGTGCTATTGGGCTGGGATTGCCCACTATCTAAATCTTTTCTGTTCGAATATCTATTTATTTCTTTATTTTACTGTTTACATTATATTACTTATTGGGATCTACTTCTGATTGGGTAAATAAAGGGGGGGTACACACTTTTTAATATTTTCCTTATTTCTATGTCTAATTACATACCTTAGGTTTCCTATCTTATTCTTACTTTTTCTTTACATTCTATATGTTTCTATATTTTAGTCTTATGTACTATTTACTTGTTAATTTATAATTCTTATTTTTAGTCCTTATATTTACTTATACATTTCACTTTATATATTACATGTACATATAGTCATTATATGTTTTAATATACCTTACTTATTCTGTTTTATTTCTCTTGTTAACTTTTAGTATTATTTCGCTACAATATTTTAGGAACTTTTCTCTATTCTGTCCTTTTACTATTTCTACAATACTGTCTAGACTTAATTTTATATCTATGTTTTGTTCCAGATCATGTCTTTCTTTTCCAAAAACGGGGCAATCAAGGATGACGTGGGGGACGCTCTCTTCTACACCGGGATCGCAAACGCAGGACGGACTCTCCTTACACCCAAACCGGTTTAGGTATGAGGAGAATCCCCCGTGCCCCGTGAACAACTGTGTGTGGGTGTATGTTATTTCTATATTTTTTAATATTTTGTGTGCTGTGATTGCATCAGGGAAAAATAATTTTGTGATGGACGCCGTCTGCTCCAATCGGTATCTACTGTTCCACTCGTCAAGCGTTTCCGAGCGGATACTGCGCTTGACGAATGAAACAGGGCACCAGTCGTAGTCCATCCTACGCTTTGACCCGAGGGCAGCCTCCTTAGCCAGCTGGTCGGCTCTCTCATTCCCTTCCAGACCGATGTGCGCTTTGATCCAGAACAAGGAAACTTCCTTGTTCTGGAGTTTGCAGTCCTGTAGGCAATTTCTTGATTCCACTGCAAGAGGATGGGTCGAGGCGGGATTGCTTATGGTTTCGAGAGCCGCTCTCGAGTCACTATATACGCCGTATGTTGACTCCGGCCTTTTTCTCACAGTTTCCAGGGCTCTGGATAGAGCCAGCAGCTCCGCCTGGTAGACGGTGCAGTATGACGGCAGCGCAAGTTTGACGGCCTTAGTCTCAGCACTTCCTTTCCATAAGGATAATGCTGCCCCGACTTGGCCGTCAATCTTGCTGCCGTCTGTGTAGATACGCACATCGTAATCGATGTGCTCATTATGCTGTTCCTCGTCTATCAGGCATTGAAATTCCCGGCGCAGCTGTTGCGCTGGATGTGGAGCCTCCAGTTTTGAGACCGCTTTTTCAATCTCCCTGTCGCATAACTCTGCTCTGTTTAATCTCCCTTTCTTCACGTCGTAAAGCATGGCTGCCTCCCGAATCCTGAGATCAAGCGGAAGGAGACCAGCCAGGACCAGAGCCGAGTTCAGGGATACCGTTCGGTATGCCCTGGTAATCTTTTGGGCGAATCCCCTTTGCACGGACCCCAGCTGCTTTCTGACCCCTAGTTTGCACGCCGTGGGAGCCCATGCTGCTGCGGCGTACAGAATTATTGGCTCAACTGCGGCAGTGTAAATAGTTTTAGTTACCTCCGGGTTGAGTCCCCAGCTCGCTTTGGCAGCTCTGATTAGCTGCTTGTAAACCCCTACGGCCTTCCGACAGACATCAGCAACGTGGGAATTGAAGGTAAGCCTTTCGTCGATCGTCAGACCCAGGATCTTGATTTCCGGGGACGTTACAATGGCGACCCCTCCCATGTTCAGGCGTGGTGTGTCGTACTTCAGCTTCTTTGTAAGCACCATAGCACATGTCTTGTGTGGTGCGAACTTGAGCTTGTTTCTGATACCCCACGCCTGGACATGTTCGAGAGCTCCATTTGCTCGTTCCTCAATCTCTAGTGCCGTTCCACCGTCGAAGACCATCACCACGTCGTCCGCAAAGGCCTGGCAGTAGTGACCTTTCTCCTCCATCTGTCTCAGGAGAGGGTCCAACAAGACGTTCCAGAGAATGGGTCCTCCGATAGAGCCCTGGACACACCCCTTCCCCGTCGCCCTCGTATGGGCCTCTCCCGCATACCTAACTTCTACATACCTGTTGCTGAGATAACTGCTGATTGTCCGTCTCAAGTTTATGGGACAGTTTTCCTCCGCCAATCTAATCTTTATTGCTGGCCACCAAGCGCTATCGAAGGCGCCCTCGATGTCTAGCGAAATCAACGTCACTATTTTCTTGTCTTTTATTTTAGCGCGGATCCGTTCTATGAGAGCAACGAGGGCGTCTTCTGTGCTCTTCTGTGGCATGAAGCCATATTGGCTGGAGCTTATTTTTGGGAGGATATGGTACTTGAGGCGGGCAATCAGCATCTTCTCATAGATTTTCCCAAAGACAGGAAGCAGCCCGATCGGTCGGTATGCCTTTGGTATGGAGTAGGTAGGTTTTCCGGGTTTTCGGAGCACCACCACTGCCGCTCTCTTCCACAGAGCCGGGAAATAATTTAGCTCTAAGCATTTATTAAGCAGTGCGAGGATTTGCTCTGGAGCAGCTTTTATTGCTCTGGAGCAGATGTCTGCCGTCAGACCGTCGGAGCCGGGGGCCTTCCTAGGGTTGAAGGACCATGACGCCGCGACCAGTTCTTCGTCTGTGAATGGCGGATCATGTTTTTCAGAATGATGCGCGTCATCAACAGTTGCCGCTTGAGTCCTGATTTGTCGATGGTATAATGTGTCCTGGCCCTCGTCGTCTGTTGGGTAGAATGTCTCAGCCAGCAGCTTCACCGAATCTTTGGCGTTCAGTGTTTTCCCGTCTTTTGTCAACAGCGTATCCTCCTCCCTTTTTGTTGTTCTTCCTATAATTCTGTACACTCCTTCCCACATCCCCTCTCTATCCTGCTTCCTACAGAACTCCTTCCAACATTCTGTTGCCGCCTTTTTGACTTCTTCTTCATATTTTTCTTTCTGTTGCAGGTACAGCGTCACGACCTCCTGCCTCCGGAGCGGTGCTGCGTTCCTGATGCGTCGTCTTCGAGTGGCTACTTCTTTCTTCAATTTGGAGAGCTGTTCGGACCACCATGGAAAGGTAGGTAATTCTTTTTTCTTTTTTATTGGTATGGTTTGCTTGCATGTTTGTGTGATTGCCTCTGTATATTTTACTATTGCTTCTTCTAATTGTGGTGTGTTGTTTATGTGTTTTATTGTTTCTATTGTAATGTGCATCTCTACTATAAGCTGGGGCAGTTTCTCATGAAATTGCTCCCAGTTTGCCTTCTTAGTGTTATAAATTCTCGTTGTTCTCTCGATGTTTATACCTTTTGCGTCCTGTAGTTTCAACTCGAACAGTATCGCATTATGGTCCGAACTGGTCAAACTTTCCTCCACTCTCCAACTTTGCATCTTGCTCAGCATATCCTCGGAGCAGGCTGTCACATCCACGTGGCTGCTGTATCTTCTTCCCCCTCGAATGGTGTCAAAAGTTGGAAGGTTCCCCGTGTTGGTGATATGGTAACCCATCTCCATTAACTCTCCGCTCATCAGTTCACCCCTGATATCCTCCACTGGGCTGCCCCACCACGTGCTTTTTGCATTGGCATCTCCGCCTATTATGACTCCACTCCCTGCCCATTCTGCTACCTTCTTCAGATGCCCTATGTAGGGTTCCAAGGGTTTGTCGGGTTCGAAATAGTATGAGACCAGGGTAACCATCCATGCACTTGTCCGAATCCTAACCACAGTGATGTTGTTTGAGGTTAGTTCCGGGCACTGTATCACATCCACGTCATTATTCAATACGACAATTGCCGCTTTTACAGTGCCCTCACCGATATCTCCATTTTGGTATACCCTGATGCCCCGTCGGTTCGCCATTTTCCTTTCTCTTCCTACATAGGGTTCCTGGATGAGCATCAGCATGATGTTCTGCTTTTGGGCTTCTAGTAAGGCTTCATCCGTGGCCAGCTTACTGCGCTGCAGGTTTGCCTGTAAAATTTTGTAGCTTTTGTTGGTCGGTGGGACTACCTCAGCAATAGGAGACTGATGCTCTCGCTATGCTGTCCCATCTTTTCCTCACCGGGCAGTCTTGGCTGAAGGCGTTGTGCGCGCAGTTCGCTACTTGAGCCTTTCTGCAGTTTCTGCATTCCGGTAGTGCTCCGGACAGCCTCTCGGGACAGTCCGCGTTGAGATGATGGCCACCGCAGTGACTGCAGACATCTATTGTATCTTTGCAAAATCTGCGGCCGTGGCCGTATCCGAGGCATCTGGAGCACTGTACCAGAGGTGACTGGTCCTCCACTGTGATGTTTTGGAGGTCTATTTTTAGCCTCCCAGCCTGTGTTGCTCTCTTCCATACTGCGGGAGAGACCGACAGCACGATGTGCTTTGTGTGTGGGTTTCGTGCTCTTTTGATATATTTGACCTCTACACGGTCGTCCTCACTGTCGAGGCCTTGAAAAACACCCCGGTTCTGGTTCCTAAGAGCCCTCAGTACATCGTCATTTGTATGCACCGATAGTACGCTCTTAAGAACCAGAAGCGGGTCCTTATTTTTCACTTCCTCCACAATGAAGTTATTTCCGGCAGTCTCCAGTCTCTCTTTAATCCTTTCTCTATCTTCCTTAGTTTTGCAACCCATCACTACTTTTCGATCCTTAGCTTTCCTAACTTTCTCCACCGTAATCCATCCTTCCTTTGCATCCATTGCCTTCCTTACCTTCTCTAGTACCTCCTCTCCCGTTTCTTGTTCGTCTCTCGAAGTGACGACCACCGAGTGTAACGCTGTCCTTTCTATCCCCGTTCCAGGGTTTGGTCTGGTTGCTGTCACTCTCGCGTAGGTCGTCCTTTCCAGGTTTTCCTCTTTCTGTCTTTCTAGCATCAATTTAATTTCTTCCAGTCTCCTTTCATTCTCTCTCAGTATTTTAGTGTTTTCTTCCACTCTTATTTTGACACTTTCGACACTTTCGTCTATATTTTCGGTCTTCCCTGCTTCCCCCACTTGGGTGTTCTTTTCCCCTTCTTCCTCCTTTTGACCTTTCTCTTGGAGTTTCTTTATTTCCTTCTCCTGCTCCTTGACTATCTCCAACAACCTACTTGCGGCCGACATCACTTCAGTTTTCACTACTTTCGATGTCGACTTTGACTTATCCAGTTGTTTTAGGATAGATTGCCATCTTGCACTGGCCTCCGTAATCCTGTTCTTATAGGTCTTGTTGGTCTTTGGCGGCACCAGTGGTAGCAGCGCGCAGGGGCTTGGGGAATCAGTGGATGGTGTCTCTTCCTCTTTTGTGGGGCTTTTCTCCGGGCTTGGTCGCTTAAGAGTGGAGGTGGTCGCTTCTGCCCTCTCTTCGAACTCCCCTGTAAGCCTTCTTACTGATTTTTGGTCTACGTCAGTTTTCCTGTCTGTCTTCGGGTTCCTTGTCATCGTCCTACCCAATGGAGGGCTGGCCTTGTCCCTGAAATTTTGCGGTCTCGTGGGGGTCCTATTGATAGGCATTATAGAAGCGTCAATTATCGTATTAGGGTCAATAAACCCTTATCAATTTGTATAATTTAAATATATATATATTTGTCAGTTTAAATATATATATAATTTACATACAATGATGCAGAAACGATTAAGGTAAGAAAAATAGAGAATATGTACAGTAAGGAAATAGGGGTAATAAAGGTTTGTAAAAGTTATATATTTTATTTAATTTGTGTGTGTGTTAATATACTTTCTGTCTTTTCCTTTCAGGTGCGGTTGCGGTCCCGGTCAACGGTCGTCCAGCTACAGTCCACTAGTACCTGTGCCTCCAGCTATAAGGTAAGTACCTGTCCTATACGATTACTATACACATATATGTATGACTCTATTATAGAGTTGTCCTGGTGGTGTTGAACTGCCCCGTTCTTAGAAAGATAATAACAGTTCTTCCCGATTTCTGGGAAAAATTTTGTCTCTACCTTGCTCTACAAGGTAGTTATCAACACGGTCAAAGTCTTACACACTAAACTATTCACTTATATGACTATTTTACAAATTAAAATAACTTAATGTCTATTTTTCTATTTGCTCTATAACTACTCTATGTAGAGCGTCTGTTAATTATTGGTCCAAAAGTACTCTGCGAGCCCTTTCACCCGACACCAAGATCGTCTAAATCGGTAAAAACCCGAGGAAGATATCAGGGTTCGAAATTTTCCAAGATGGCGGCTAAAATGGCCGACCAAAACTTGTAGCCTTTCTTGTCCTCTTACAACAGTAGAAAACCCCGTCCTCCTACGACTTCTGGTTCCGGAGTTATTAAGGTTTTAAATTTTTCAATATGGCGGCCAGTATGGCGGATAATTCTGAAAATAATAATATCTCCGGTTCCAGATGGCCGACCAAGACGTGCGAGGGCTCTCCTGTCATGCCCCGATCAGATCTACAACGTCAACGTGCTTTCTCTACATGTAGAGTTGACAAAAAATATATTTCTAAGTTTTAAATAATATGACAGGTGAGACGCGGCAAAAGGAGAGGGTGAAAACCCCAACTCTGTAGCTTAATAATTGGCGGAGTTATAGGACTTTTAAACTTTTCAAAATGGCGGACCCACTATAACACTATACACAAAAAGTAGATTACTTCCGTAAAAATTGTCTGAATATACCCGTGTTTGGGCTCGTTTTATAGATCTTTTTACGAGTAATCTTATAAAGGTACTGTTTTATTTTTATCTTCACCCCCTGATTTGATTTATTGAAAAATTTAATATTTTAATTGAAAATTTAGGTTAAAAAATATAAAAAGTGACGGAAAAATTTCGAAAAAATTTGAGCATACAATTAAAATTACATCTTATTTTTGTACATAAAAATAAAAAATCTAGGATAGGAGGAACTGGCACCACGTGTCAGCCCCGAATATTCAAAAATTCATGATTTGCAAACCCCTTACGAAAAAATTTTGAAAATAAGGTTATGTGTAGAGCTAATAAGGCACTATAAAAAGCAATAATAAAAATGGGGGGTCATCGATCTATATAAATAAATATAAATTTTTGAAAATTTGGAAAAAATTGAAACTCGAATAACTTAAAAACTATTAAAGATTTTTTCAGTCTGCAAACGCCAATAATCCTCTCTCCTTATTCTGCGGCGATCCCTGTTGTCAAAAGTAGTGGCACGGCCTCAGAAGGGGTACCACGTGGCCACGTGGTACTTATTTTTTTGGCTTTAATTCCGCCGTTTTGGGCGGAAAAAATCCAATTTTTTGTCTCGAAGATAGACCTTATAAATACGCTTCCGAAGGCACTAAAAAACATATATGTCACCGATCGCGTTTGCGCAGCGTTAATTTTTAAAGTTTATAAAATTTTACTTTTCACAGTTTTTCACAGATTTTAGGCACTAAACAATGTCCGATTTTCACAAAAATAGCACCACTAGATAGAGCGTCCAATTTCGCGTCTTTTGGTGTATCTCACTTAACTGTACGATACGAAAAAACCACTGACACTAATTTTTAAAATGTTTACTTTGCAGGAGCTGCTACGGATCGCCTTGCGTATGCGTGTTCTCACTTCAGAGGGGTGAGCGGAACGGTTGGTTAGGTTAGGTTAGGTTAGGTTAGGTTAGGTTAGGTTAGGTTAGGTTAGGTTAGGTTAGGTTAGGTTAGGTTAGGTTAGGTTAGGTTAGGTTAGGTTAGGTTAGGTTAGGTTAGGTTAGGTTAGGTTAGGTTAGGTTAGGTTAGGTTAGGTTAGGTTAGGTTAGGTTAGGTTAGGTTAGGTTAGGTTAGGTTAGGTTAGGTTAGGTTAGGTTAGGTTAGGTTAGGTTAGGTTAGGTTAGGTTAGGTTAGGTTAGGTTAGGTTAGGTTAGGTTAGGTTAGGTTAGGTTAGGTTAGGTTAGGTTAGGTTAGGTTAGGTTAGGTTAGGTTCCATCTCCGTCCAGGGTCAGGAGGTGGTGGTGAAGGCCCAGCTAAAATATCTGGGTCTCACCCTGGACGGAAGATGGAACTTCGGGGCTCATTTCTCCCTTTTGGCCCCGAAGTTACTGTCCACCGCGGCTGCCTTGGGAAGGCTTCTGCCCAACGTCGGTGGGCCGCAGGCTCCGTGCCGGCGACTCTATGCCGGCATCGTGAGGAGCATGGCGCTGTACGGTGCCCCCATATGGTCGGGGTCCCTCACCGCCGATTCCAAGACCCTTTTGCAAAGGACGCAGAGGGTCTTAGCGGTGAGGATGATCAGGGGGTACCGTACAGTGTCGTACACTGCGGCCACACTCCTGGCGAGCGATCCGCCTTGGGAGCTGCAGGCGGAGGTGCTCGCCGGGGTGTATTGGCACCGGGCGGAAGCCAGGACCACGGGGGTTAGGCCCGAGGCAGCTCGAATCAGGGCTTCAGCTCACCGAGCCCTGATTCGACGGTGGACGAGGGACTTGGAGTCCCCAGCCGCCGGTCTGACGACAGTGGGGGCAGTTCGCCCCCACTTGGATCGTTGGATCAACCGGCGGCACGGGACTCTGACGTTCCGTCTTGTGCAGGTGCTCACGGGGCATGGGTGCTTCGGTGAGTACCTGCACAAGATTGCAAGAAGGGAGGCGGCCCCGTCCTGCCACCACTGTGACGAGTCCGTCGACACGGCTCGTCACACCGTGGCGGAGTGCGCAGCCTGGGGTCATCAGCGCGCTGAGCTGGTGGCCGTGGTTGGCGGGGACCTCTCGCTGCCGCGCCTTGTTGGCGCGATGGTCGGCAGCGAGAGGTGTTGGGCCGCTATGGCCTCCTTCTGCGAGCACGTCATCGCCGCGAAGGAGGCCGCGGAGCGGGTCAGGGAGCAAGCCTCTCCCTCTGACCCGCTCCGCCGGGGGAGGCTGGGAAGAAGGAGGCGGGAGTACGCCCGCCGCTTCCTCTCCCAGCAGTAGGCCTTGGTGAGAGGGGGGGGGTGACCCCTCTCACCTGCCATAGGCCTACGCCGTGGGGGTGTCCTAAGTTGCTCGGGGCACCCTCGCTCGGGGGGTAACCGCCGGGGCGGCACGGTGAGTGCTAACGCGATCCCGTGTCGTCCCATTAAGGCGTTGAGGGCAACCGTTGGTTTTTTAGTGGGTAGCCTTAAAAATGGCGGCGTCCTCTATGCCGCCGGGTAGTCCCACATAATCCTCCGGCCATCACCTTCCTGGCCGGCGGGTATCCGTAACGGATTTTTCCAACGCAAAAAAAAAAAAAAAAAAAAAAAAAAAAGGTTAGGTTAGGTTAGGTTAGGTTAGGTTAGGTTAGGTTAGGTTAGGTTAGGTTAGGTTAGGTTAGGTTAGGTTAGGTTAGGTTGGGGGGCCATAATATGTAGGCCTTAAAAAGGCTAAAGAGGACTACCTAAAACTTCAAAGGAGAGAAATGGAGATCGAGGCTGAAAGAGAGCTACAGGAGCGCATCCGGGAGCGTCACCAGACGACACGTGCCCAGAGAATTACGCCGGAGGTGGATGCCTTATTAGATCTCAGGAAAAGAGCAGAGGAACAGTTAGATCTCGTTTGCAGTATAGCAACGAGATCTAAAAATCTCAAAGGCACTTTTCAAAAAGCGCTTAAAGACGCGGCTTCTTCTGTCAGAGCTTGTGTCGAGAGTTTGGCAGAGAAAAACTGTACAGAGGAAATGCGCCAGTTGCATGAGGTAAATGCGCGTTTGCAGTCAGAGTTGACCGAACTTAAGAAGGAAGTGGCTCAGCTTCGGATTACCAGCAAAATAGCTGTCCCGTCTCAGGAAGAATCAAACGGTCGAGCCCCAGAAAGTCAACATATTGACATCGAGCATCTCACCCGTTCCATTATAGTGCAGGTTGGAACCATGATGATCTCAAGATTTGAGGCGCTTGAGGAAAGGCTTCTGTCAAGACAGTGTATCGGCCCGCCTTTAAATCCAGGTCCCATTATGGAACCAATAATCGTACCAGCTACAGAGCAACAGACTGTGCCCGCAGCATCCACAGGTCGCCATCCAGAGCTAGATAATGGGAAACGAAGGCACACAGGGAAAGCAAAAAGAAAAAGGAAGCTATCACCAAAAGTCACAAAGATCAACCCATCGCAGGCACGGACGGAACCTAGTGAACTTTCAACACTTCCCCTTGAGGAAGAAGGCTGGGTAAAGGTGACGAAACGAAAACGAAATCCTCAGAAGTCGGATGGCCCACGAGTCAGGAGAAAAACAAAATTGTCCGAAAAGGAAAAAATCACGATTGGACGGCCACCTCGATCTGCCGCGGTTATCTTGACTTTGCAGCCGGGAGCTGAGGCGAGAGGAGTTACCTACGCCAGTGTTCTTCGACAGGCCAAATCAGCTGACCTCTCCGGATTCGGACTAACTGCGATTCGAGTCAAGAAAGCCGCCACAGGGGCGAGAATCTTAGAAATATCCGGTGCAGCAAGTGGCGAAAAGGCTGACGAAATGGCAAAGCGGCTTGGTAACACCCTTGGAAAGGAGGACGTTAGAGTGTCCAGGGTAACGAAATGCGCAGAAATGCGCATTTCGGAGCTGGACGACTCCGTCACTAAAGAGGAAGTGGTTTCGGCCATTTCACGTTCAGGTACCTGCCCGAGCAGCCAAGTAATTACTGGCGATGTGAGGAAGGATTACCGAGGTCTCTTCACAATCTGGGTGCGATGTCCAATTACAGCAGCCAAAAAAATCGCGGAGAGCGGACGAATTACGATCGGATGGGTTTCCGCAAGAGTACAGTTGTTACAAGCACGAACAAGACGCTGCTGGAGGTGTCTCGAGGAAGGACATGTGAGGGAAAGCTGCACTTCAACAACAGATCGCGGCGGTCTGTGTTTTAGATGCTCTAAGCCCGGCCACAAAGCAAACATCTGCTCATCAGCACCGTACTGCATACTTTGTGCTGATCACAAAAGGCCAGCTAATCACACAGTGGGCAGCAAATCTTGTCCCGTTAACCCTCCCAGAAAGGTTAGGATTATGCGAAATGCAGCTAGTGTGGGGCCCACTAATGGCATGGCGATACCAGACAACACCGGTTAAATGGTTAAGTTATCTATTCTACAAACAAACCTCAATCACTGTGCTAGAGCTCAGGATTTGTTTCTTCAGAGTTTTTCACAGTGGATGATAAAGATAGCGGTAATAGCTGAACCATACTACGTCCCCTCTAGGCCGAACTGGGTCGGCGATAGAGATGGCTTAGTTGCAATTGTTAGCTCTAACGCGCACGGGGCACAGCCCCCTGCAAGGGTGATTAAGGGACGGGGTTATGTCGCAGCAATGTTTGATGAGATTTCAGTTATTGGCGTCTATTTCTCCCCTAACAGGAGTCTCGCTGAATTCGAAGTCTTTATGACTGAAATTCTTGCCATCATTGGGCAGTTTCTTCCATGCCCTACAATGGTGGTTGGCGACTTTAACGCTAAATCGATAGCCTGGGGATGTGCCGCTACCGATGCCCGCGGAAAGGTAATGGATGTGTGGTTGGCATCTGCTGGACTGGTTGTTCTGAATAGAGGCTCTGTTCATACGTGCGTACGTTCGCAGGGCGGATCTATCGTCGACGTTTCTTTCGCGAGCCCTGCGTTGGCGAGTCGTGTGATACAGTGGAGGGTCCTCGAGGATGTGGAAACATTATCGGATCACCGATACATCCGGTTCGAGGTTCTCTCTCCCTATGACAGACAACATTCTCTTGTGCGGTCTACCCACGAGGTAAGTCCTAGGTGGCAAGTAAAGCGGCTAGATAAAGGCATGCTGATGGAGGCGGCAGTCGTCCAATCCTGGGTGCCCGTGCCCGATGGACCAACTGAGGTTGAGGATGAAGCGAACTGGTTTCGTGGTGCAATGACTCGCATATGCGATGCCTCAATGCCCCGGGCCAGGCTGAATCCTCCCTTAAGACAGGTGTACTGGTGGTCGTCGGAAATATCGCAGCTACGCGAAGCCTGCGTATTGGTTAGGCGACAGTACACCCGTAGCCGTAGAAGAAGGCGAAGAAACCCTGAATTGGAGGCTGAGCTCTATTCGTTGTACGTGTCGGCCAAGGACGCTCTAAAGATCAGCATCTCGCGAGCCAAGGATGAAGCCAGGACAGAGATGCTAGAGTCTGTTAACAGAGATCCATGGGGGCGACCATACAAGATGGTGAGAGGGAAACTTCGACCCTGGACCCCCCCACTGACGCAGACTCTCCCGCCCGAGCTAACAGACCGGGTTGTGGCTGGATTATTTCCTCGAAGGGAAGACTACTTGCCACCGCCGATGGCGGGTTCCACAAGAGAGGAGGAGGAGCCCGATATACCCGGGGTGACCGATATGGAATTCGGTGTAGCGGTGGAGAGGCTTAAGGCCAAGAACACTGCTCCCGGTCCAGACGGAATACCCGGTCGGGTATTAGGGCTTGCTCTAGAGGAACTCGAGCCAAGACTAAGGAGTCTTTTGGACGTGTGCCTGTTGCAGTCGCAGTTTCCACAGCAGTGGAAGACGGGCCGTCTAGTGCTCCTTAGTAAGGAGGGACGTTCTCCGGAATGTGCTTCGTCATACCGTCCGATTGTCTTGCTGGACGAAGTGGGAAAACTGTTTGAGCGACTGTTAGCTGCTAGAATAGCAACCCATCTTCGAGATACCGGTCCTGACCTCTCCGAGAACCAGTTCGGATTCCGATCTGGTAAATCGACGGTAGATGCTGTCCTGCGAGTGAAGACCGTTACGCAGGAGGCGGTGAAACGAGGGGAAGTTGTTTTGGCGGTGTCCCTAGACATCGCCAACGCGTTTAACACTTTGCCCTGGAGCTGTATCAGAGAGGCGCTAAGGTATCATCGAGTGCCCCCTTACCTTCGTCGCATTATCGGTGCATATCTCTCCGATCGTTCCGTTTTGTACCCGGTCAAAGGGGGTTTTCAGAAGAGGGACATGACTTGCGGTGTTCCACAGGGGTCGGTCCTCGGGCCGCTCTTGTGGAACATTGGGTACGATTGGGTCCTGCGCGGAGGTAACATTTCCGGTATCGATGTTACCTGTTATGCCGACGACACTTTGGTCACAGCTCGCGCTAAAACTCCGAGACAAGCCGCAATTCTTGCCACGGTTGGAGTTGAGCATATGGTAGGGCGTATTCGTCGTCTTGGGCTTGAAGTAGCCCTTAGCAAGTCCGAGGCTTTATGCTTCCACGGTCCTCGTAACGCCCCATCTTCGGACCTCGGCATCACAGTGGGCGGTACTCGTATCTGCATCGGGTCGACGATGAGATATCTCGGTCTCGTCCTCGATAGCAGGTGGAAGTTCACCGCCCACTTTGAGCAACTGACGCCGAAACTGCTGAGTGCAACAGCGGCATTCGGCTGGCTGCTGCCGAATCTAGGTGGACCAAATTCATTGACAAGGCGGCTTTATGCTGGGGTCGTGAGGTCAATGGCTGTGTATGGAGCTCCGGTGTGGTCCGAGTCCCTGAATAGCCGGAATATCGCTCTCTTGCGCAAACCGCAGAGAGCGATGGCGATCAGGTTGATTCGCGGCTACCGCACCGTCTCATACGAGGCTGCTTGCATCTTGTCGGGATTGTTGCCTTGGGACCTCTACGCGGTTGCCCTCACGACGATGTATAATCTTCGTGGGGAGGCGTCTGTCTCAGGCCTCCGATCTGGAGTACAGGAAAGCATGCGGCGAGCAATAGTGGGACATGCTAATGCAGCATGGGCGGTAAGGCTGACGGAGCCCAGTGCAGGAGCCAGGGCTATTGATGCAGTTGCTCCCGTCCTAAAACAGTGGTTGAACAGACGCTTTGGTTCCCTTAGCTTTCGGCTGACGCAAGTGCTCACGGGACATGGTTGTTTCGGCGGGTACTTGTGTCGGGTTGCCGGGAGAGAACCAAGTGCAGTCTGTCACCACTGCGACGTCTGCCCTGTCGAGACGGCACAACATACGCTGGAGGAATGTCCAGCCTGGGAACAGGAGAGATTGGCTCTCAGAGCGGTTGTGGGGCAAGACCTTTCACTATCCACTGTGGTTCGAAAGATGACCGAGAGCAGGGAGTCGTGGGTCGCAGTCCGAGCTTTCTGTGAGCAAGTTATGCTCCAGAAGGAAGATGCGGAGCGAATTAGGGAGGAAACTTCTTCTTTGGTTATCCGCCGCAGAAGAATGGGTCGCCGAAGAGAGGCACACATTCGCCATCTTCCGCCCTAACAGTAGCTAGTGGGTGGTGGATTCGGGGGAGTCCTTCACCCAATTAATCTAGCCCGAGTAGGCGTGGGCGTGTTCTTTCACGCCACTCTGACCAGTTGTTGTTGTTGCGCAGTGGATGGACGACCATCTGTCCTCCACTCCAACCGAGCAGGGGTCTGGAGAGACCGCCTCGTCGCCGGGTCGCGGACGATTGCCAGTTGGATGTTCCCGTGACCCCGGCATATGGCGACGAGAAGGACACCGTGGGGTTTTAGCCGGTTAGGGCCCGGCATAACCAGGTCGTCTCCCCCGAGGCGGCCGGGTATCCGTCCTGGATTTCCCCACGTAAAAAAAAAAAAAAAAAAAAAAAAAAAGGTTGGGGGGCCATGCTGGAAACCTCCTCGTGTGCCCGTCCGCTACCAATGTTGTCCGGATTCGTCCGGTGGGATTGGAAGCGGTACGGGCCGGTGCTCCCTGGGGGACGGTTAACTTGGTCTTTCGGGATCGCGTTAGCCGTCTGCTAATGTCCAGCGCGGGGTGTCAGCTATGGGGTTCTTGCCTGGTACATAGCTGACAAATTGGGGGGAAATGTGTTGTGTTCGTTTTGTCTCGTCGGGTCCTTTGTATATGTCGTTTTGTTTCGAGAGTGTTTTGTCGTTGTCTTTGGAGTCGTGGGTGTATCTGTTTTATGTCAACCCCAAGGTTCGACGCCTGCCGAGGGGTTGGGTAATGGCGAGGGCGTCCTCCGGGGACCTCACCCCTAAAAAGGAAAATAATGTAATGGTGTATCTTAAAGAGAAACTACCCCAGGAGGGTTCCGGCTGCTCAACAGCCGGGCAATCCCTCACGGACGCTGCGGCCTCCGTCTTCCCCTCGTATTCTGGGGGGGGAAAAGACCACCAAACGACATCTACGGCAGAGTCTGATCATTCAGACACAAGCATGATAACGGCTGGTTCAAGGGAGTCCCCGACACCGTTATCATGCTCAAAGACACGGCCCTGTTCTAAAGAGAGGAGCCGTTCCAGCTCGAAGGAGCGTTCGAGCGGAGATGAAGTGCTCACGGTCAAAAAGATCATGACACCTAAGAGAGGGAGAGGTCGTCCTCCTACAACAGGCCAGTACGTGGGCCTCAAAAAGGCTAAGGAAGACTACCTCAGACTCCAAAGGAGAGAAATGGAGATCGAGGCAGAGAGAGAGCTACAGGAGCGCATCCGGAAGCGTCACCAGATGACAAGTGCTCAGATAGTTTTACCGGAAGTTGATGCCTTATTAGACCTCAGAAGAAGAGCAGAGGAACAGTTAGATCTCGTTTGCAGCATAGCGACGAGATCTAAAAATCTCAAAGGCACTTTCCAAAAAGCTCTGAAAGACGCGGCTTCTTCTGTCAGAGCTTGTGTCGAGAGTTTGGTAGAGAAAAATTCTACAGAAGAAATGCGTCAGCTGCATGAGACAAATGCGCGCTTACAGTCTGAGTTAACTGAACTTAAGAAGGAAGTGGCCCAGCTCCGGAATACCAGCAAAATAGCCGCCCAGTCTCTGGAAGAATCAAACGGTCGAGCCCCGGAAAGCCAGCGTATTGACGTTGAGCACCTCACACGTTCCATAATAGTGCAGGTTGGAACCATGATGAACTCAAGATTTGTGGCGCTTGAGGAAAGGCTTCTTTCAAGACAGCATATCGGCCCGCCTTTAAATCCAGCTCCCATCATGGAACCAACAATCGCACCAGTGACGGAGCAACTGACAGTGCCCGCAACATCCGTAGGTCCAGAGAAAGACCACGTCAAACAGAGGCGCACTGGGAATGCTAAAAGGAAAAGGAAGATTGCACCAAAAGCCACAAACATCCAACCATTGCAGACGCTGACGGAACCTAGTCAACTCTCTACGGTTCCCCTTGCTGAGGATGAAGGCTGGACTAAGGTGACAAGACGTAAGCGCAAACCTCAGAAGTCGGCAGATCCACGAGACAGGGGAAAGAATCTGTTTAAACAGAAAAAGACGTCGGTTGGACGGTCACCAGGATCGGCTGCGATAATCCTGACTTTGCAGCCGGGAGCTGAGGCGAGAGGAGTGACATACGCTAGCGTTCTCCGACAGGCCAAATCAGCTGACCTCTCCGGATTCGGACTTACTGCGATTCGAGTCAAGAGAGCCGCCACAGGGGCAAGAATCCTGGAAATATCCGGTGCAGCAAGTGGCGAAAAGGCTGATGAAATGGCTAAGCGGCTTGGTAACACTCTGGGAAAGGAGGACGTTCGAGTGTCCAGGGTAACGAAATGCGCAGAAATGCGCATTTCGGAGCTGGACGACTCCGTCACCAAAGAGGAAGTGGTTTCGACCATTTCCCGTTCAGGTGTTTGCCCTAGCAGCCAGGTGCTTGCTGGAGAGGTACGAAAAGACTTTCGAGGACTTTTCACGATTTGGGTGCGATGTCCAGTTGCAGCAGCCAAAAAAATCGCGGAGAGCGGTCGAATTACGATCGGCTGGGTTTCCGCAAGAGTAAAGTTGTTGCAGGCGCGAACGAGACGATGCTGGAGGTGTCTTGAGGAAGGACACGTGAGGGAAAGCTGTACTTCAACAATAGACCGCGGAGGTCTATGCTTTAGGTGCTCTATGCCCGGCCACAAGGCAAACACCTGCTCGTCAGCTCCACATTGCATACTTTGTGCTGATCATAAGAGGCCCGCTAATCATACAGTGGGCAGCAAATCTTGCCCCGTTAACTCTCCCAGAAAGATTAGGATCATGCGAAATGCAACTAGTGTTGAGCCCCATAATGGTATGGTGATACCAGGTAATACCGGGTAATGGCTGAGTTTTCTGTCTTACAAACAAACCTCAATCACTGTGCTAGAGCTCAGGACCTTCTTCTCCAGAGTCTGGCACAGTGGATGATAAAGATAGCGGTGATAGCTGAACCATACAACGTCCCCTCTAGGCCGAACTGGGTCGGCGATAGAGACGACCTAGTTGCAATTATTTGCTCTAGCGCGTACTGGTCACAGCCGCCCGCAAGGGTGATTAAGGGGCGGGGATATGTAGCAGCAATGGTGGATGAGATTGCAGTTATTGGCGCCTATTTCTCCCCCAACAGAAGTCTGGCTGAATTTGAAGTATTCATGACTGAAATTCTAGCCATTATTGGGCAGTTTCTTCCATGCCCTACAATGGTGGTTGGCGACTTTAACGCAAAATCGATAGCCTGGGGATGTGCCGTTACTGACGTCCGCGGCGAAGTAATGAATGAGTGGTTGTCATCTGCTGGACTGGTTGTTCTGAATAGAGGGTTTGTTCATACGTGCGTACGTTCGCAGGGCGGATCTATAGTCGACGTTTCTTTCGCGAGCCCTGCGTTGGCGAGTCGTGTGGTACAGTGGAGAGTCCTCGAGGATGTGGAAACATTATCGGATCACCGATACATCCGGTTCGAGGTTCTCTCTCCCTCTGACAGACAACATTCTCTTGTGCGGTCTACACACGAGATAGGTCCTAGGTGGCAAGTAAAGCGGCTGGATAAAGGCATGCTGATGGAGGCGGCAGTCGTCCAATCCTGGGTGCCCGTGCCCGATGGACCAACTGAGGTTGAGGATGAAGCAAACTGGTTTCGTGGTGCAATGACTCGCATATGCGATGCCTCAATGCCCCGGGCCAGGCTGAATCCTCCCTTAAGACAGGTGTACTGGTGGTCGTCGGAAATATCGCAGCTACGCGAAGCCTGCATATTGGTTAGGCGACAGTACACCCGTAGCCGTAGAAGAAGGCGAAGAAACCCTGAACTAGAGGCTGAGCTCTATTCGTTGTACGTGTCGGCCAAGGACGCTCTAAAGATCAGCATCTCGCGAGCCAAGGATGAAGCCAGGACAGAGATGCTAGAGTCTGTTAACAGAGATCCATGGGGGCGACCATACAAGATGGTGAGAGGGAAACTTCGACCCTGGACCCCCCCACTGACGCAGACTCTCCCGCCCGAGCTAACAGACCGGGTTGTGGCTGCATTATTTCCTCGAAGGGAAGACTACTTGCCACCGCCGATGGCGGGTTCTACAAGAGTGGAGGAGGAGTCCGATATACCCGGGGTGACCGATATGGAATTCGGTGTAGCGGTGGAGAGGCTTAAGGCCAAGAACACTGCTCCCGGTCCAGACGGAATACCCGGTCGGGTATTAGGGCTTGCTCTAGAGGAACTCGAGCCAAGACTAAGGAGTCTTTTGGACGTGTGCCTGTTGCAGTCGCAGTTTCCACAGCAGTGGAAGACGGGCCGTCTAGTGCTCCTTAGTAAGGAGGGACGTTCTCCGGAGTGTGCCTCGTCATACCGTCCGATTGTCTTGCTGGACGAAGTGGGGAAACTGTTTGAGCGACTGTTAGCTGCTAGAATAGTAACCCATCTTCGAGATACCGGTCCTGACCTCTCCGAGAACCAGTTCGGATTCCGATCTGGTAAATCGACGGTAGATGCTGTCCTGCGAGTGAAGACCGTTACGCAGGAGGCGGTGAAACGAGGGGAAGTTGTTTTGGCGGTGTCCCTAGACATCGCCAACGCGTTTAACACTTTGCCCTGGAGCTGTATCAGAGAGGCGCTAAGGTATCATCGAGTGCCCCCTTACCTTCGTCGCATTATCGGTGCATATCTCTCCGATCGTTCCGTTCTGTACCCGGTCAAAGGGGGTTTTCAGAAGAGGGACATGACTTGCGGTGTTCCACAGGGGTCGGTCCTCGGGCCGCTCTTGTGGAATATCGGGTACGATTGGGTCCTGCGCGGAGGTAACATTTCCGGTATCGATGTTACCTGTTATGCCGACGACACTTTGGTCACAGCTCGCGCTAAAAATCCGAGAGAAGCCGCAATTCTTGCCACGGTTGGAGTTGAGCATATGGTAGGGCGTATTCGTCGTCTTGGGCTTGAAGTAGCCCTTAACAAATCCGAGGCTTTATGCTTCCACGGTCCTCGTAACGCCCCATCTTCGGACCTCGGCATCACAGTGGGTGGTACTCGTATCTGCATCGGGTCGACGATGAGATATCTCGGTCTCGTCCTCGATAGCAGGTGGAAGTTCACCGCCCACTTTGAGCAACTAACGCCGAAACTGCTGAGTGCAACAGCGGCATTCGGCTGGCTGCTGCCGAATCTAGGTGGACCAAATTCATTGACAAGGCGACTTTATGCTGGGGTCGTGAGGTCAATGGCTGTGTATGGAGCTCCGGTGTGGTCCGAGTCCCTGAATAGCCGGAATATCGCTCTCTTGCGCAAACCGCAGAGAGCGATGGCGATCAGGTTGATTCGCGGCTACCGCACCGTCTCATACGAGGCTGCTTGCGTCTTGTCGGGATTGTTGCCTTGGGACCTTTACGCGGTTGCCCTCACGACGATGTATAATCTTCGTGGGGAGGCGTCTGTCTCGGGCCTCCGATCTGGAGTACAGGAAAGCATGCGGCGAGCAATAGTGGGCCATGCTAACGCAGCATGGGTGGTAAGGCTGACGGAGCCCAGTGCAGGAGCCAGGGCTATTGATGCAGTTGCTCCCGTCCTAAAACAGTGGTTGAACAGACGCTTTGGTTCCCTTAGCTTTCGGCTGACGCAAGTACTCACGGGACATGGTTGTTTCGGCGGGTACTTGTGTCGGGTTGCCGGGAGAGAACCAAGTGCAGTCTGTCACCACTGTGACGTCTGCCCTGTCGAGACGGCACAACATGCGCTGGAGGAATGTCCAGCCTGGGAACAGGAGAGAATGGCTCTTAGAGCGGTTGTAGGGCAAGACCTTTCACTATCCACTGTGGTTCGAAAGATGACCGAGAGCAGGGGGTCGTGGGACGCAGTCCGAGCTTTCTGTGAGCAAGTTATGCTCCAGAAGGAAGATGCGGAGCGAGTTAGGGAGGAAACTTCTTCTTTGGCTATCCGCCGCAGAAGAATGGGTCGTCGAAGAGAGGCACATATTCGCCATCTTCCGCCCTAACAGTAGCTAGAGGGTGGTGGACTCGGGGGAGTCCTTCACTCAATTAATCTAGCCCGAGTAGGCGTGGGCGTGTTCTTTCACGCCACTCTGACCAGTTGTTGTTGTTGCGTAGTGGATGGACGACCATCTGTCCTCCGCTCCAACCGAGCAGGGGTCTGCTGAGACCGCCTCGTCGCCGGGTCGCGGACGATTGCCAGCTGGATGTTCCCGTGACCCCGGCATATGGCGACGAGAAGGACACCGTGGGGTTTTAGCCGGTTAGAGCCCGGCATAACCAAGTCGCCTCCCCCGAGGTGACAGGGTATCCGTCCTGGATTTCCCCACGTAAAAAAAAAAAAAAAAAAAAAAAAAAAAAGGTTAGGTTAGGTTGGCGCGTTAGCCGTCTGCTAATGTCCAGCGCGGGGGTCAGCTATGGGGTTCGTGCCCGGTACATAGCTGACAATGGGGGGTAAGCGTTTGTGTCGTCATCGGTTTGTTCAGTCCTTGTCTCTTTTGTTTATGTATCGAGAGTGTTTTGTTCTGTTTTAAGAGTTGTGGGTGTTAGTGTTTCGTGTCAACCCCGAGGTCTGGCGCCTGCCGAGGGGTTGCGTAATGGCTAGGGCGTCCTCCGGGGATCTCACCCCATAAAGGAAATATAAATGAAGGCGACTCTAAAGAGAAAACTACCCCAGGAGGGTACTAGCTGCTCCGCAGCTGGAGAATCCCTCACGGACGCTACGGCCTCCGTCTTCCCCTCGTATTCTGGGGGGGGAAAAAACCGCCATTCAAATACTTCTGATCAATCAGACTCGAGCATGATAACGGCTGGATCAAGGGAGTCCCCGCCACCGTTATCATGCTCTAAAAAACGGACCAGTCTCAAAGAGAGGTGCCGTTCGGGCTCAGACGAAAGTTCGAGCGAAGAGGAGGTGGAAACTGTCATTGCTTCGAAAGCAGTTACACCTAAGAGAGGGCGAGGTCGTCCTCCTACCACAGGCCATTATGTGGGCCTGAAGAAGGCCAAGGAGGATTACCTCAGACTCCAACGGAGGGAGTTAGAATTAGAGGCCGAGAGAGATCTGCAGGAACAGATACGAGTACGCCAACAGTACAGAAGCGTACGTGGCCCACCACCGTCGCCTCGAAATGGGTCAGTTACAGATCTCCATAAACAGGTAGAGAAGGATCTAGAGGTCGTCTGCAATGTCGCGACGAAATCTAAAAACCTAAAGGGCACTTTCCAACGTGCCCTGAAAGACGCGGCTTCCTCCATTAGAACTTGCGTGGAGAGCATAGCCGAAAGAAACGCGACAGAGGAGACGCGACACTTGCAAGAAATGAACGCCCGCTTGCAATCGGAGCTGGCCGAATTAAGAAAAGAGGTTGCGCAGCTTCGTTCAGCTAGTGAGCAAGCTCGTGGAGGTCAAACCAATGATCACGGTACCGTAGTTAAAAGTCACGACGTTATTATACAACAGCTCTCCCACTCTGTCATGGCTGACCTCGGAAACATTATAGATTCCAAATTCAAAGCTCTTGAGGAAAAACTATTTCCAGAAAAGAGTTTTGGTACACCTGCACCCAATGACAGGGCCAGGGAGAGCTCTGTTCCGGAATCTATCCCAAGACCAGCTGATACTGTAATACCGGTGTCTCAACAAGAGGTCATAGGTCCAGAAGTTTCGGAACCTTTGCCCAGAAACGAAGTGAATAAGAAATCCAAAAAGAAAAAGAAAAATAAGAATAGTAGTTCCGCTAAAGATAGACAGATCCAGGCTGTTACAAAACCTCACCCTCTTACCACCGTCCCCGTCACTACCGACGATGGTTGGATAAAGGTAACCAAACGACGCCCTAATCGTCAAAAGTCTGAAGCCACACAAGGCAAACAGAAAAAGGTAGGGACAAAACCTACACTACGACCTCCTCGTTCAGCGGCAATAGTGCTGACACTGAAGCCCGGAGCTGAGGAAAGAGGAGTTTCATATGCCACCATACTCCGAAATGCAAAGAGCGCTGACCTTTCAGGAATAGGTCTCACCTCTATTCGAGTGAGGAAAACCGCTACCGGCGCTAGAATAATCGAGATACCAGGTACTACCAGTGGCGAGAAAGCGGATGAAATGGCGAAGCGGCTCGAGACTACTCTTAACAGTAGTGATGTACGAGTATCTAGGGTCATGAAGTGCGCAGAAATGCGTATTTCAGACTTAGATGACTCCATCACAAAGGAGGAAGTGGCCGCCGCAATTTCCCGCATAGGTGGTTGTCCTGAAAGCCACGTTAAGTGCGGAGACTTACGGGAGGACAGGAGCGGCATGTTTACGGCATGGATACGTTGTCCAGTTGCCGCAGCCAAAAAGATCCTGGAGAGTGGGCGAATCCTAGTTGGTTGGGTTTCTGCTCGAGCAAAAGTGTTGGCGCCGAAAACCAGATTCTGTTGGCGGTGCCTTAAAGCGGGACACGTAAGAGACGGATGCACGTCCGAGATCGACCGCAGCAACAACTGTTTCCGTTGCGGGTCGCCTGGCCACAAGGCAAATACCTGCTCGGCAGCTCCACACTGTATGTTATGTGCCGATGACAATAGACCAGCAACTCATACAGTTGGCAGCAAATACTGCTCCTCTCACCATACGAGGAGAATTCAGAGGCAGCACACTGCAACCGTTGCAAAGTCCCAACGAAGTAGAGTAGACCTCTCAGCTCTTAGTGCTAGGTCTAGGGTAGAGGTGCAAATAGACCCCCACTGATGGCTCAGTGGCACTTTCTACATAGCAACATCAACCATTGCGCTAGAGCCCAGGACTTACTGACCCAAAGCCTAGCGGAGTGGTCGATAGACATCGCAGTGGTAGCCGAACCTTACTTCGTTTCCCCAACAGCCAATTGGATCAGCGACCAGGAAGATCAAGTTGCCATCGTAAAATCCAATAGGGCTCTTCAGCACTCCTTCATGAAGATCATCAAGAGACGGGGATGTGTCGGGGCGTTGATAGGTGACATCGCTCTTGTTGGGGTTTATTTCTCTCCCAACAAACCTCTAGCGGAATTTGAGGCTTTCGTAACGGATCTCGGAACGGTTGTAGCACAGTTGCGTCCCTATCCCGTGATCGTAGCGGGAGACTTCAATGCCAAATCTCAGGCATGGGGTTGCCCAGCTACAGATGCCCGCGGCGACTTGATGGAGGAATGGTTGCCATCCGCCGGTATGGTCGTCCTTAATAGGAGGAATGTGCATACGTGCTCTCGGTTGCAGGGCGGATCCATCGTGGACATTTCGTTCGCAAACCCTGCCTTGGCTAACCGTGTGCAAGGTTGGAGAGTCCTCGAGGATGTCGAAACCTTGTCGGATCACCGATACATCCGGTTCGAGGTACTCTCCCAGACCGTCCCTCAACGCTTCCAGTCTCATAACACCACTGCAGAAGGCCCGAGGTGGCAACTTAAACTCCTAGACGTGAGTATGGCTGAGGAGGCAGCAATCGTCCAAACCTGGATGTCCCCTGATGAAGAACCTGTTGAGGTTGAGGTGGAAGCGGATCGGTTCTGTGGAATAATGACGCAGATCTGTGATGCGTCAATGCCACGGACAAGGCTCAATCCTCCTCTTAAACAAGTATACTGGTGGTCCGTGGAAATCGCGCAGCTCCGTATGGACTGCGTGTCAGCGAGACGCCAGTATACTCGTAGTCGCAGAAGAAGGCGCAGGAACCCGGATCATGAAGCAGAGCTTCATTCTCTCTACGTCGCCGCAAAACAAAAGCTCAAGGACTGCATAACGCGCTCGAAAGATGCTGCGAGGGCAGAACTTATAGCATCGGTCGACAGAGACCCATGGGGGCGGCCGTATAGGATGGTGCGAGGAAAGCTCCGACCTTGGGCCCCTCCGTTAACTCACACTCTTCAATCCGATTTGACAAATAGTATAGTGGCAAAACTTTTCCCGAATACAGTCGAGTTTTCGCCACCGTCGATGGCTCCTCCAACAAATGGCATCGAGACCAGTGACATTCCTGGGATAACTGACTCGGAAATCGGGTTAGCGGTGTCGAGGCTGAAGGCCAAAAATACTGCTCCCGGTTCCGACGGCATACCCGGTCGGGTGTTAGGGTTGGCTCTGCCTGAGTTAGAATCCAGATTTAGGAGGCTACTAGAAGCGTGCCTGACGCAGTCGCGATTTCCACAAAAATGGAAGACAGGTCGCCTAGTGCTGCTCCAGAAAGACGGACGTCCTCCGCAATCCCCCTCGTCCTACCGTCCTATCGTGTTACTTGATGAGGTAGGTAAGCTATTCGAGCGGATCATTGCCACGCGAATAGTGAATCACCTCGAAAGTACCGGACCCAACATAGCGGAGAACCAATACGGATTTCGAAGAGGCAAATCGACCGTAGATGCCATCCTGCGGGTTAAAACCGAAACACAGGAGGCAGTCGCCAGAGGGGAGGTAGTGTTGGCGGTGTCTTTAGACATCGCCAATGCATTTAACAGCATGCCCTGGAGTTGCATACGTATGGCACTCTCATACCACAGGGTCCCTCGTTACCTGCGTCGCATTGTCGGGAACTATCTCTTCGACCGCTCAGTTACATACCCTACAAGCGAGGGGCAGCAAACCAGAAGAATGTCCTGCGGGGTTCCACAGGGTTCGGTTCTCGGACCGCTGCTGTGGAACCTCAGTTACGACTGGGTTTTGAGGGGCAGCAACATCAGAGGGATCAATGTACTCTGCTACGCTGACGACACATTGGTCACTTCTCGCGCCAAAACCACTCGGCAGGCAATAATACTTGCAGAGGCGGGTGTAGCGCATGTAGTAGAGCGCATCCGTCGCTTGGGCCTCGAGGTGGCTCTCAACAAGTCCGAGGCTCTATGTTTCCATGGACCTCGGAACGCGCCATCTTCAGATGCCTATATTAATGTGGGCGGTAACCGCATCTGCATCGGGTCGACGATGAGATACCTCGGTCTCGTCCTCGATAGCAGGTGGAGTTTTACCGCTCACTTTGAACGACTAGCGCCTAGGCTGCTTACGGCTACGGCAGCTCTAGGGAAACTGTTGCCGAACTTGGGCGGACCCAACCTTTTGAGTAGGCGCTTGTACACCTCTGTCGTGAAGTCCATGGCCTTATATGGAGCTCCGGTGTGGTCCGAGTCCCTGAATAGCCGGAATATCGCTCTCTTGCGCAAACCGCAGAGAGCGATGGCGATCAGGTTGATTCGCGGTTACCGCACCGTCTCATTCGAGGCGGCCTGTGTCCTGGCCGGATCGTTGCCCTGGGACCTTTGCGCGGTGGCCCTCACTACGATTTATAATCTTCGTGGGGAGGCGTTGGTATCGGGCCTCTGTCCAGGAGTCACGAAGAATATGCGGCGTACAATATTGGATCACGCTAACGCAGCATGGGAAGCAAGACTTGCGGAACCTACAGCGGGGACCAGGACAATAAAAGCCGTTGCTCCCGTCTTCCGAAAGTGGTTGAATAGACGCTTTGGTGCCCTAAGTTACCGGTCGACGCAGATACTCACCGGACATGGTTGTTTCGGGAGTTATCTGTGTCGGGTCGCGGGGAGAGAACCAACTGCGATCTGTCACCATTGCAACGATTGTCTCGTTGACACTGCCCAGCACACGCTCGAAGAATGCCCGGCCTGGCACGAACAGAGAGCACATCTGAGCGCAGTGATAGGACTGGATCTCTCTTTACCAACTGTGGTTTGCAGAATGACCGAAAACAGGAGGTCATGGGATGCAGTGCTTTATTTCTGTGAGCAAGTCATGCTCCAAAAGGAAGATGCCGAAAGAGTCAGGGAAGCTAACAGCTCATTAGCCATACGACGCCGAAGACCAGGTCGTCGAAGGGAGGCTCACAATCGCCACCTTCCTCCTTGACACTGGCTAGGGGGTGATGGATTCGGGGGAATCTCTCATCCACCAAACTAGCCCGAGTAGGCGCGGGCGTGTCCTTGCGCGCCACTCTAAGAGAGGCACCGTGGAAGGATGTCCACTAGTCCTCCACAAACATAGAGACGGGGTCTGATGAGACCGCATCGTCGCCGGGTCGCGGAAGATTGCCAGTTGGATGTTCCCGCGGCCCCAGCATATGACGACGAGAAGGACACCGTGGGGTTTTAGCCGGTTAGAGCCCGGCATAACCAGGTCGTCTCCCCCGAGGCGGCAGGGTATCCGTACTGGATTTCCCCACGTAAAAAAAAAAAAAAAAAAAAAAAAAAAAAAAAAAATTGGGGAGCCATGCTGGAAACCTCCTCGTGTGCCCGTCTGCTTCCAATGTCATTCGGACTTGTCCGATGGGATTGGAAGCGGTACGGGCCGGTGCTCCCTGGGGGACGGTTAATTCGGTCTTTCGGGATCGGGTTAGCCGTCTGCTAATGTCCAGCGCGGGGGTCAGCTATGGGGTTCATGCCCGGCACATAGCTGACAAATTGGGGGGAAATATGTTGTGTTCGTTTTGTCTTGTCGAGTCCTTTGTCTCTTGTTCCACGTGTTGAGAGTGTTTTGTGTTGTCTTTGAGTTGGAAGGCGTTATTGTTACATGTCAACTCTTTGGTCCGGCGCCTGCCCAAGAGTTGTGTAATGGCTAGGGCGCCCTCTCGGGGACCTCACCCCCTAAAAGGAACCAAATGAAGGCGAATCTCAAGAGAATTTTACCCCAGGAGGGTTCCGACTGCCTCGCAGTCGGGGAATCCCTCACGGACGCTTCGGCCTCCGTCTTCCCCTCGTATTCTGGGGGGGGAAAAGATCGCCAATGCAATAACTCCGAAGAATCGGACTCCAGCATGATAACGGCTGGATCAAGGGAGTCCCCGCCACCGTTATCATGCAGTAAGAAACGGCCCTGCAACAAAGGGAGAAGCCGTTCGGGCTCGGGCTCTGATATAAGTTTGAGCGAAGACAGAGTGCTCACTGTTAAAAAACTAGTGACACCAAAGAGAGGGAGAGGTCGTCCTCCTACCACAGGCCAGTACGTTGGCCTGCGGAAGGCCAAGGAGGACTACCTCAGACTCCAAAGAAGAGAAATGGAGATAGAAGCGGAGAGAGACCTGCAGGAAAGGATTAAGGAACGTCAACAGGCCAGACGTGGCCCACGGACAACTCCAGAGGCTGAAGAAATCCTTGACCTTCGGAAGCGAGTTGAAGAGAATTTGGATCTTGTGTGTAGTGTGGCAACGAGATCAAAAAATCTTAAGGGAACTTTTCAAAGAGCCCTCAAGGATGCCGCATCCTCCATTAGGGCTTGTGTGGAAACCCTTACGGAGAGTAACACTACTGAGGAGACACGCCAACTTCAAATTGCAAATAGCCGTTTGCAGTCTGAACTATGCGAGCTGAAGAAAGAGGTTGCTCAGCTTCGAGCTGCAAGAGAAAATGCTCTCCATGTACAAGAGGCGGAAGCTGTGCCTGCTTCAAAAAGACTCAGCTTCGACTTTGAAAAGCTGTCCAGTTCCATCATGCTTCAAGTGGGTAGCATGGTAAACGCTCAGCTTGAGGCATTCGCAAAGAAATTGCTACCGGAAATGCCTAACCATCTACCCCCAGGCATAAAAGACAAGTCTGTGGAAGGGCAAGCTATCGTTGCAAACCTCGACTCATTAATAGAACCACCTGCAGGCTCAGGTGGCGAGTTGAAAAAAGGTAAAGGCAAAAATAAGAAAAAGAAAAAGATTGGTACTGCCCAATCCGGCCCGGCGAAAATACCAGTAGGATCAACCCACCTCGATACCTTGGATGATGGATGGGTGGAAGTCACAAAAAAGCGATCCAAACACAACAATGTGGGCGCTTTTTCGGTTAAAGCTAGTCAGAAGTCGACAGTAAATAAGCCTGCTAAGCTACGACCCCCTCGCTCGGCTGCTATTATACTATCCTTGCAGCCTGGAGCCGAAGAAAGAGGAGTGTCATACGCAAGCGTGCTCCGGCAGGCCAAAACGACGGATTTCTCTGGAGTGGGTCTCACCTCCTTCCGAATCCGGAAAACTGCTACGGGGTCTAGGATCCTGGAAATTCCCGGAGCAGGTAGTGCCGACAAAGCTGACGAAATGGCTAAACGCCTACGAATTGTCCTCAACACAGAAGACGTTAGAGTGTCCAGGGTAACGAAATGCGCAGAGTTGCGTATTTCGGATCTGGACGACTCCGTCACAAGAGAGGAAGTGGTCACGGCTTTATCTAGCAGTGGGGGCTGTCCAGCAAGCCAGATCAGGGCTGGTAATATGCGTAGGGACAACAGTGGGTTGTATACGATTTGGGTTCGTTGTCCAGTAGCTGCAGCGAAAAAAGTGACGGAAGAGAGCGGCCGTTTACTTATCGGTTGGGTTTCCGCTCGAGTAAAACTGTTGGCAACAAGACCGAGGCGCTGTTACCGTTGCCTTGAAACGGGACACTTGAGGGATACTTGCCCATCCACAATTGATCGCAGTGCTCTCTGCTTCCAATGTGGCATGCCAGGTCATATGGCTAGTTCTTGTTCTGCAGCACCCCATTGTGCACTTTGTGCTGACGCCAAGTTACCCGCAGACCACAGAATTGGCAGCAACTCTTGCACAGACAATTTTTCGTCAAAAACACGAGCAAGAAGGGATATCAGGGGAGCAAAACCACAAGTTCATCCGTCTTCTAGGGCTAGATCAGGACAAGAGGTGGCACCAACAGTAACTCTCTAATGGCTTTGTTGTCACTCCTTCAAGTTAATATTAACCACTGTGCCAGGGCTCAAGATCTACTCATCCAAACCCTATCAGAGTTTTCAATACAGATTGCAGTAATATCGGAACCCTATTTCATCCCGTCCAGATCTAACTGGGTCGGTGATCGAGATGGGTTAGTAGCAATCATGTTTCCTGACGGCAATGCTTCGCTTTCCTTTTCCAGAGTTGTCAGAGGAAACGGATATGTTGCGGGTTTAATAGGCAACATCATCATCGTTGGTGTTTATTTCTCTCCCAACCGATCGCTCTCGGAATTTGAAGCATTTATTACCAATATTGGAGCCACTATAGGGTACTTCTCTCCTAGTCCAGTTATAGTAGCAGGGGACTTCAATGCGAAATCCACAGCCTGGGGTTCGCCAACTACTGACATCCGAGGAAAAGTATTAGAAGAGTGGCTACCGGCTGTCGGTCTGGCAGTGTTGAATAGAGGGACGGTGAACACGTGTGTGCGGTTGCAGGGAGGATCTATTGTGGACCTCTCGTTCGCAAGCCCTGCATTGGCAAGTCGTGTTCAAGGCTGGAGAGTCCTCGAGGATGTCGAGACTCTTTCCGACCACCGATATATCCGGTTCGAGGTACTCTCCCAGTTCGCCCCTCTAGTCAACAGTATAGATAGTACCATCGACAAGAGTCCGAGATGGCAATTGAAGCGCCTGGATAAGGTTATGGCCATGGAGGCAGCAGTAGTTCAGTCCTGGGTGCCCATTCCTGACGAACCAGTTATTATCGAGGACGAAGCGGACTGGTTTCGTCGTGCACTATCGCATATTTGCGATGCATCCATGCCCCGAGCCATGCTCAATCCTCCACACAAACAGGTATACTGGTGGTCCGTGGAAATCGCGCAGCTACGCGTGGCTTGCGTGTCAGCGAGACGCCAGTATACCCGTAGCCGTAGGCGCAGGCGCAGGAACTTGATCCTCGAGGCGCAGTTGCACTCTGCATATGTCTCCTCGAAAGCTGCGCTCAAGGACTACATAGCCCGTGCAAAAGACGCAGCTAGAGCAGAACTTCTGGAGTCTGTGGATAGAGACCCGTGGGGCCGACCATACAAGATGGTCCGAGGAAAGCTGAGACCACGGGCACCCCCATTGACCCAGACACTTTGCCCTGAGCTAATTGATCGGGTAGTCAACGATCTATTTCCGCAGAGAGATGATTTTTTGCCGCCACAAATGGCTTCTTTTGCGGGTCCTTCGGAGGAGTCTGATATACCTAGGGTGACTGAGAGGGAGATCGGAGCAGGGGTGGATAGGCTCAAGGCCAAGAACACTGCTCCTGGCCCTGACGGAGTTCCTGGACGGGTATTAGGACTTGCTCTGATGGAGCTTGGCGATAGATTTAGAGGTTTCTTAGACGCGTGCCTGTCGCAGTCACAATTTCCACGACAGTGGAAGACAGGCCGCGTAGTACTCCTCCACAAAAGTGGACGACCGGCTGAATCTTCCTCAGCTTATCGCCCCATCGTACTGCTTGACGAGCTTGGCAAACTTTTCGAGCGCATCATTGCAGAAAGGATAGCAATCCACCTTCAAAATACCGGTCCGGATCTCGCTCAAAATCAATTCGGCTTCCGCCGTGGTAGATCGACGGTGGGTGCTATCTTACGGGTGAAAAATGCGGCAGAGGAAGCGGTGAACCGTGGTGAGGTAGTCTTAGCGGTATCCTTGGATATTAGCAACGCTTTTAATAGTCTACCCTGGAGCTGTATTACTGAAGCTCTCCGATACCACCGCGCGCCTCGGTACCTAAGACGCATCGTCGGAGCCTATCTATCCGACCGCTACGTTTGTTATCCAACGCGAGATGGGATGAGAAGACGTCAGATGTCTTGTGGTGTTCCACAGGGGTCGGTGCTTGGGCCACTCCTGTGGAATATTGGATATGACTGGGTCCTACGAGGTGGCAACATCAGAGGCGTAGACGTAACATGTTACGCTGACGATACACTGATAACAGCGCGAGCCAAAACTCCAAGGCAAGCCTCCATCCTTGCCACAGTCGGGGTTGAGCATATTGTGGGGCGCATTCGACGCTTAGGCCTCGAGGTGGCTTTGAACAAATCGGAAGCCGTCTGTTTCCACGGGCCTCGAAACTCCCCATCGTCGGATGCCAGCATCTTAGTGGGCGATACTCGCATCTACATCGGGTCGACGATGAGTTACCTCGGTCTCGTCCTCGATAGTAGATGGAAGTTCACCGCCCACTTTGAAAAACTCACTCCTAGACTGCTTGGTGCATCAGCAGCTTTAGGCAGACTGCTGCCGAACTTGGGAGGACCAAATGCACTCAGCAGGCGCCTTTACCTCGGGGTCGTGAAGTCCATGGCCTTGTATGGAGCGCCAGTGTGGTCCGAGTCCCTGAATAGCCGGAATATCGCTCTCTTGCGTAAACCACAGAGAGCGATGGCGATCAGGTTGATTCGAGGCTACCGCACGGTTTCATACGAGGCCGCCAGCCTCCTGGCCGGTTCCTTGCCATGGGATTTGGAAGCGAGAGCCCTCACTGCTTTCTATCATTGGCAGGAGGAGGCGCAGTCCCATGGCCACCAATCAACTGATGGGGGGAATAGGATACGTCGAGCCATAGTGCGTCGTGTTACAGAAGATTGGGAGGCTAGACTAGTAGATCCAAGCTCGGGAACTAGGACGATCGAAGCAGTCAGGCCCATATTTAAACAATGGTTAAAGAGACGTCATGGGGTACTTTCTTTCAGAATGACACAGATCATCACTGGTCATGGCTGCTTTGGGAGCTATCTCTGTCGGATCGCGGGTAGAGAACCATCTGCAAATTGCCATCATTGTGACGATTGCCCAGAGGATACAGCACAGCATACCTTGGCGATATGTCCAGCTTGGGAGGAGGAGAGAGTAGCTCTCAGTGCAGTGGTAGGTCAAGACCTTTCGTTACCAGCATTGGTAACGGCAATTGCCAAAAGCAAAGGGGCCTGGGCGGCTCTTCAACACTTCTGTGAGTGTGTAATGCTGCGGAAAGAGGACGACGAGAGAGTACGCGAAGCAACTAGCTCACTGGCTATGCGCCGTCGAAAACGGGGTCGTAGAAGGGAGGCGTTCATTCGCCATCTTCCTCCCTAATACTGGCTAGTGGCTGCTGGACTCGGGGGGGTCCATCAGTCCTCCAAAACTAGCCCGAGTAGGCGTGGGCGTGTTCCTGCACGCCACTCTGACCCGATGAGTGTAGAAGGACGACCATCTGTCCTCCACCTATATCGAGCAGGGGTCTGACGAGACCGCATCGTCGCCGGGTCGCGGAAGATTGCCAGTTTGGATGTTCCCGTGACCCCGGCATATGGCGACGAGAGGGACACCGTGGGGTTTTAGCCGGTTAGAGCCCGGCATAACCAGGTCGCCTCCCCCGAGGCGGCAGGGTATCCGTTCTGGATTTCCCCACGTAAAAAAAAAAAAAAAAAAAAAAAAGGTTAGGTTGGGGGGCCATGCTGGAAACCTCCTCGTGTGCCCGTCCGCTACCAATGTTGTCCGGATTCGTCCGGCGGGATTGGAAGCGGTACGGGCCGGTGCTCCCTGGGAGACGGTTAATGCGGTCTTTCGGGATCGCGTTAGCCGTCTGCTAATGTCCAGCGCGGGGGTCGGCTATGGGGTTCATGCCCGTTTCATAGCTGACAATAGGGGGGGTAATCGTTTGTGTCGTTTTTTGTGCGTTAAGTCCTTGTCTCTTGTTTCATTGTTTTCGAGAGTGTCTTGTATTGTCTTCAGAGTCGTGGGTGTTATTGTTTCATGTCAATCCCGAGGTCCGACGCCTGCCAAGGGGTTGCGTAATGGCGAGGGCGTCCCTCCGGGGACCTTACCCCACAAAAAAAGGAATAACAAACATGAAGGCGAATCTCAAAAAGAAATTACCCCAGGAGGGTTCCGGCTGCCAAGCAGCCGGGCAATCCCTCACGGACGCTTCGGCCTCCGTCTTCCCCTCGTATTCTGGGGGGGGAAAAGAACGCCCTACTGTTCAGTCAGATGAATCAGATACAAGCATGATAACGGCAGATTCAAGGGAGTCCCCGGCTCCGTTATCATGCACCAAACAACCCGGCTCTAAGGAACGGAGCCGTTCAGCCTCGGATGAGAGCACAAGCAGTGACGAGTTGTCCACCGTCAAAAAGAGAGTGACACCAAAGAGAGGGAGAGGTCGTCCTCCTACCACTGGCCAATATGTGGGCCTGCGCAAGGCCAAGGAGGAATATCTTAAGCTCCAAAGAAAGGAGATGGAGCTGGAAGCAGAAAAGGACCTTGAGGAGCAGATTCGGCAGCGTCAAAAGACCAGAAGCGCGCGTGGTCTACTCGCTTCGCCAGTTGTTATTGCAGACACAATTGACCTTCGGCAAGAAGCAATTAAAAACTTGGACATGGTCTGCAGCATAGCGACAAGATCCAAAAACCTTAAGGGCACATTCCAAAGGGCCCTTAAGGATGCCGCATCATCTATTAGAGCGTGCGTTGACAGCCTCATAGAACATAACGCCACGGAGGAGACGCGTCAACTTAAGGCAGCCAACGCTCAACTTCAGGCCGAGTTGGCGGAACTAAGGAATGAGGTGGCTCAGCTTCGTGCTAGTAGTGTACGTTCCCCTAGTTTTAGAGCTGATCCAGCTGCTTCGGCGAATAACAGCAACATCGATGTTGAACAACTGTCTAACTCCATCATGGCTCAGTTGAGTACCATGATGAACACACGTCTGGAAGAACTGGAAGTGAAAATTCTATCGGGAAAGCAGAACACTGCCACCAAAGCCAACAAAGTAAGGACAGATAAATTACCCATCAGGCCAGTTGAACTTCAACCTCGCGAACACAGCCCAGAAAAATCAACACCTGATATCTCTGGAGTTGAACAGAGTAAGCGCAAAGGTAAATACAAGAAAAGAAAAATTGTGAATGCCAGAGTTCTACCGACACAACATCAGATGGAACAAAGTCCTCAAAGTGTGGTCTCTAGACCCGACGAGGCAGGCTGGGTGAAGGTTACCAGACGCCGTTCTAATACCAAGAAGCAGAGGGTTCAAAAAGAAAAAGGGAAACCTAAAAAGAAGATAGTAAACCTACGGCCGCCCCGGTCTGCTGCAGTAGTCCTAACCCTGCAGCCTGGGGCTTCTGAAAGGGGAGTGTCCTACGCCAGCGTCCTTCGCGATGCGAAGACCACAAACCTTTCTGAAATTGGACTCAATTCCTTCCGAGTTAGAAAAACTGCTACAGGAGCTAGGATTCTGGAGATACCGGGAATTGGTAATAGCGACAAAGCTGACCAATTGGCAAATCGACTGAAAACTGCCCTCAATGTAAATGATGTTCGAGTCACAAGGGTAACGAAATGCGCTGAGATGCGCATTTCGGAGCTAGATGACTCCGTCACGAAGGAGGAAGTAGTGTCGGCCATATCTCGGGTAGGTGGTTGCCAAGAGAGTCAAATCAGGACCGGAGAATTGCGCGCGGACAATAGTGGCTTGCTCACAATCTGGATTCGTTGTCCAGTTTCTGCAGCGAAAACAATCACGGAAAATGGGCGATTGCTTGTCGGGTGCGTTTCGGTGCGGGCTAAATTGTTAGATCGAAGAAACAAACGATGTTACCGGTGTCTCGAAGTGGGTCACATCAAAGAACTCTGCAAATCTAAGATAGATCGCAGTAGTCTCTGCTTCCGATGCGGTCTGCCTGACCATAAAGCCAACGATTGTCTAAGGGCGCCTCATTGCGTGCTTTGTGCTGATGTTAAGAAGCCATCAGGTCACATGATCGGAAGCAGGGCTTGTCATTCCACTGTTCCAATAAAACCGCGCAGAGGACAGAATATAGATAAGGCAAATAGTCCATCAGCAAACGAGGCTGTGCCCACACATACCCAATAATGGCTGCGACAAAATATCTTTATAGCAATGTAAACCACTGCGCCAGGGCTCAAGACCTGCTTCTTCAGAGCCTGACTGAGTGGAAAATTGGATTGGCGATAGTTGCCGAACCCTATTATGTCCCCTCTAGTGACAACTGGGTTTGCGATCAGAAGAGCCTGGTGGCGATCGTAGCGCCTAACAGGGAAGCTTCAATCATCTTTAACAGAGTTGTCAAAGGATGCGGATGGGTAGCAGTTCTTTTACAAGATAACACCGTTATACTGGGCGCTTATTTCTCCCCAAACAGACCTTTGTCCGAGTTTGAAGCTTTTGTAACAGAGATCGAAGTAACGATTAGCCAATTCCTTCCATGCGACGTGATAGTGTCTGGTGATTTTAATGCTAAATCAACCGCTTGGGGGTCATCTAATACGACTGCTCGTGGGGAAGTATTAGAGGAATGCTTGCTGAACTTGGGGTTAGTTATCCTCAACAAGGGATTGGTTCACACGTGTGTTCGTGCGCAAGGTGGCTCCGTAATAGATGTTTGTTTTGCCAGTCCAGCAATAGCAAGTCGTATGCGAGGTTGGAGAGTCCTCGAGGATGTCGAAACTCTATCAGATCATAGATACATCCGTTTCGAGGTTCTTTCTGCCTCGGGAATCCGCTCTCATAATACGAGATTACCAAACAGGGAAGGCCCAAGGTGGCAACTAAAGCGTCTTGACAAGGAGATGGTCAAAGAAGCGGCCATGGTCGAAAACTGGGTGCCCATGCCCGAAGGACCCATTGTGATTGAGCACGTAGCGATTCGATTCCATGACTCTATGACCCACATTTGTGATGCGTCAATGCCCCGGGCAAGTCGTAATTCGTCCATAAAGCAGGTGTATTGGTGGTCCGCGGAAATCGCACAGCTTCGCACGGACTGCGTGTCAGCGAGGCGCCAATACACCCGTTGCCGCAGAAAAAGACGCAGAAATCACGATCTTGAGTCTCAACTCTATTCCTTCTACGTATCGGCTAAAGATGCACTTAAGATCAGTATATCACGAGCAAAGAATGCGGCTAGAGATGAATTGCTGGAATCCGTCAACCGAGATCCTTGGGGGCGGCCTTATAGAATGGTGAGAGGGAAACTACGGCCCCAAGCTCCACCGCTGACTTATGCTATTCGGCCTGAGCTGACCGATCGTGTAGTGGCTAAACTATTTCCCTATAGAGAGGACTTCTTGCCACCACGAATGGCATCCACTAGTGCAATTACTGAAGAATCCGACATACCCAGGGTGACCGTTGGGGAGTTCGGTGTAGCGGTGGATAGGCTCAAGGCCAAGAACACTGCTCCCGGCCCCGACGGCATACCCGGGCGGGTATTAGGACTGGCTCTACAAGAACTTGAGCCAAGACTGATTAGCATTTTGGACGCGTGCCTATTACAATCACAGTTTCCACGACAGTGGAAGATAGGCCGCCTAGTGCTCCTCCACAAAAATGGGCGCCCGGCTGACTCACCTTCAGCCTACCGTCCTATTGTTCTGCTGGATGAGGTGGGAAAACTGTTCGAGCGCATAATCGCCGCTAGGATTGTCAGCCACCTCCAAACCAATGGCCCGGATCTAGCAGAAAACCAATTTGGATTCCGTCGTGGTCGATCGACGGTGGATGCAATCCTACGCGTCAAGTCTGCTACTCAGGAGGCGATTGAACGAGGACAGGTTGTGTTGGCGGTGTCTTTAGACATCTCCAACGCGTTTAACAGTTTGCCCTGGAGCTGCATTAAGGAGGCGCTCCGATATCATCGTTTGCCACCTTATCTATGCAGAATAGTTGATGCCTACCTATCTGATCGGGTTATTTCGTATCCTACGCAAGATGGTTGGAAAAGACGAGAAATGACCTGCGGTGTTCCTCAGGGGTCGGTCCTAGGACCTCTCTTGTGGAACATAGGATATGATTGGGTGTTACGGGGAGGAAATATAACGGGTATCGCTGTCACTTGCTATGCCGACGATACCTTAGTGACAGCCCGGGCAGAAACTCCAAGACAAGCCGCTATCCTGGCCGCCGTTGGAGTTAATCACGTGGTCTCGCGCATTCGCCGCCTTGGTCTTGAGGTAGCTCTCAATAAGTCCGAGGCTCTCTGCTTCCATGGGCCTCGGAATGCGCCGACCTCAAGTGGATATATTACTGTGGGCGGTACCCGCATCTGCATCGGGTCGACGATGAGATATCTCGGTCTCGTCCTCGATAGCAGATGGACGTTTACCGCCCACTTCGAGCGACTGACCCCACGGTTACTTACCGCATCGGCAGCTCTCAGCAGGTTACTTCCAAATTTAGGCGGACCTAACGAATTAGGCAGGCGTCTTTATACCGGGGTCGTTAAGTCTATGGCCTTGTATGGAGCTCCAGTGTGGTCGGAGTCCCTGAATAGCCGGACTATTGCTCTCTTGCGTAAGCCGCAAAGAGCAATGGCAATCAGGTTGATTCGTGGCTACCGCACTGTCTCCTATGAGGCCTCCTGTGTTTTGGCCGGATCACTACCTTGGGATTTGGAAGCGAGAGCCCTCACGAAGGTCTATCACCGGCGTGGGGAGGCGCTAACCGAAACCCATTTGTCAAATGCAGGCGAGAGAACACGGGAAGCTATTCTGCGGAGTGCCAGAGTAGCCTGGGAAGAAAGGTTGGCAGAACCTAGCGCAGGCGTTAGAACAATCGCTGCAATACGTCCAGTCTTCCAACAATGGCTGGATAGACGGCACGGCAGCCTTTCTTTCCGATTGACGCAAATCCTCACGGGCCATGGCTGTTTTGGGAAGTACCTATGCCAAGTTGCAGGTAGGGAGCCAACGACTACTTGCCATCACTGTAACAGCTGCCTTGTTGATACAGCTCAGCACACTCTGGAGACATGCCAGGCCTGGGCGGACAAGAGAACAGCTCTAAAGGCCGTAATAGGACAAGACCTATCCCTAACATCTGTTGTCCGAAGGATGATACAAAACAAAAGATCTTGGCAAGCTATTCAACAATTTTGTGAGGTTGTTATGCTAGAAAAAGAGGTAGCCGAAAGAGCCAGAGAGGCAACTAGCTCACTCGCTGTGCGTCGTCATAAAAGAGGTCGGAGGAGGGAGGCCTTCATCCGCCATCTTCCTCCCTAACATTAGCTAGTGGCTGGTGGACTCGGGGGGGTCCACCAGTCCTACAAAACTAGCCCGAGTAGGCGTGGGCGTGTTCCTGCACGTCACTCTGACCAGATGAGTGTGGAAGGACGACCAACAGTCCTCCACCCCTAACGAGCAGGGGTCTGACGAGACCGCATCGTCGTCGGGTCGCGGAAGATTGCCAGTCTGGATGTTCCCGTGACCCGGCATATGGCGACGAGAGGGACACCGTGGGGTTTTAGCCGGTTAGAGCCCGGCATAACCAGGCCGTCTCCCCCGAGGCGGCAGGGTATCCGTCCTGGATTTCCCCACGTAAAAAAAAAAAAAAAAAAAAAAAAAAAAAAAAAAAAAAAAGGTTAGGTTAGGTTAGGTTAGGTTAGGTTAGGTTAGGTTAGGTTAGGTTAGGTTTTTTTTTTTTTTTTTTTTTTTTTTTTTTTTTTTTTTTTTTTTTTTTTTTATGCACCTTTACTCTGCAAGATGCAAAGTTTTGCGTTCTCCTGAGATATGATTTTACGTTACAAGGATAAATAAATTTAAGTCGTTGCCTCTTTTGGGCGTTGTAAAATTTTGTTTTTTCATTTTACTTTGTTGTCTTAATTTTTAATTTATTCTGAATAATACATCATTTTAACTTAATCTTATTTACATTTTCGTGGTTTATACAACAATAATTTAATGGTTTTATAGAATTTGTTATATTAGTTGTAATGCTGCATTTTTTTTTTTTTTTTTTTTTTTTTTTTTTCTCTCTCTCTTACTCTCTTTTGTTATTTTGCTTTCTCTCCCTCTTTTTTTTTTTTTTTTTTTTTTTTTTTTTTTTTTTTTTTTTTTTTTTTTTGCAGCATTTGTACGAGTTTTTTCATTTCATAGTCAACTACTAATGCAAATACATAAATACTACTTACTTTAATACATACACATTACATAATAATTCTTATTTAGGTTATTTTTACTACAATTATATTACTTAGGCTAATTATTCTAATATGATGTCGTTTTCATCCTTATTTTATATAGCGCTGCGTATTGCTTATGCTATATCACAAATATACTCAATATATCGTGTTAGCATATATTTTTGTCTGAGTTTCTGTTATTTGCTAATTTTATTATTTTATGTGCGTATTTCAGGAATACATCTCTGGTTTTCTTGTTTGTAATTATAGTTGCCAAATTTTCGTTTTTAATGGTAAGTTCTATTTTATTTTCACATTCATATCGATCAGTCATATGCGCCGGACATTCAGTTAAAAGATGTATTATTGTTTCATGTGCTCCAGTTCCGCAGAAACACGACGGGTCTCCCTTACATTTGAACTTATTTAAATACGCGGAGAACCCACCGTGTCCCGTCATCAACTGAGTGTTAATGCTGGTGAGTTCTAATTTTTTGACTAGGCCATAGGCGGTTACGGCGCATGGCAGGAACATCTTTGTTGTTTTTGCTGTGGAGCTGTCCAGGTATCTTTTGTTCCATTTCTGTATAGTGTCCTGGCGGATCGTGCGCTTCACAAAGGATAGTGGGCACATCTCATAGTCCGGTCTCTTCTTCGACAGCAGGGCGGCGTCCTTGGCAAGTTGGTCTGCCCTCTCGTTGCCGATAATTCCAATATGGGCCTTTACCCAGAATAGGGAGAGGTTTTTGTTTTGGTTCAGGCAGCCGCGTATAATCTCCCGTGCTTCTATTGCTAGTGGATGACGAGAGTCGCCGCACGCGACTGATTGAAGGGCCGCCATGCTGTCGCTGAAGATGCCTATTGCGTTTTCTGTACATTTATGTGCTTCTTTAGTAGCTCTAGCGAGAGCCAACAGCTCGGCCTGGTAGACGGTGCAATGCGACGAGAGAGCAAGCTTGATCGCTTTGGTCTCGGTGTTTCCCTTCCATATAGATAGCGCGGCCCCGACCTTGCCTGCAATCTTACTCCCGTCTGTGAATATGCGGACGTGAAACGTGCCGCAGTTTGAGTACTGTTCCTCGTCTTCCAGGCTGCTGAAGTGCAGGTTTATGTTCCTTGCTGGGTGGGGAAAAGCAGACGCAAGAGCCATTCGCTCGATATCTCTGTCTCCCATCAGCACCTGGGGGACACCCTTCCTTATTTCGTAGAGTGACGCCGCCTCGCGTATCCTCAAGTCCAAGGGAAGTATTCCGGCCAGGACCAATGCAGAGTTCAGAGAGACCGTGCGGTAAGCTTTACAGAGTTTTTGTGCAAAGGGTCTTTGTATTGCATTGAGTCGTTTCTGCACGCCCAGCTTATCCGCAGCCCGATGCCATGCACTGGCCGCGTATAGTACCGTTGGCTCGACCACTGCTGTATATATAATTCTTATCACATCCGGATTGAGGCCCCAGCTCACCCTCGCCGTGCGTAATAAAATTTTGTATCTATTGATCGCCTTCTTGCATGTGTTGGATACGTGAGCATTAAATGTTAATTGGCGATCAATAGTTAGTCCCAAAAGTTTCATGTCGTCGGACATGGCTATATCCACTCCCCCCATGCTTAGACGTGGAGTGTCGTACTTAAGCCTTCGCGTGATGGTCATGGCGCATGTTTTATGTGGCGCGAATTTGAGCTTATTTCGGACACCCCACGCCCGAACATACTCGAGGGTGGCGTTAGCCTGTCCCTCAATCTCATTGGCTGTGTTGCCATCGAAGACAAGGACGACATCGTCTGCATAGGCTTGAGCGTGTATCCTCCTGGCTTCCAGGCTGTGCAACAGGGGGTCCAATAGCAGATTCCATAATATTGGCCCAGCTATTGAACCTTGGACGCATCCCTTATTCGTAGCCCTAAAACATTCGGTTCCCGCGTAGCGAACCCTGACGCTCCTATCGCTGAGATAGCTGTCTATCACCCGTCTCAAGTATACCGGGCAGTTAACATCTTTCAGGCGGACGCGGATTGCCGGCCACCAAGCGCTATCAAAGGCTCCCTCTATATCCAACGACACCACAGTGATAATCCGCTTTTCAGCCAGTTTGCTATATATATGATGCATTAAGGTATAGAGGGAGTCTTCAGTGCATCTCTGTGGCATAAAGCCGTACTGATTTCTGCTAATCGATGGTAAAATGTAATACTTGAGTCGGGCGACAAACATCTTCTCGTATATCTTCCCAAGAACCGGAAGTAGGCCGATGGGCCTATATGATTTGGGGGTAGTGTAGGAGGGCTTCCCTGGCTTTCTTAAAACTACCACCGTCGCCTCTTTCCAGATAGTCGGAAAGATTCGTAGTTTCAGACACTGATTAATTATGGCCAGGAAAAGTTTAGGGTCTGTGCCTATCGCTGCTTCGCAAATATCTGCAGTAAAACCGTCAGCTCCAGGGGCCTTTTTAGGGTTGAAGGATTTTACGGCTCTAATAAGCTCAGTCTCCGTAAACTGGACTTCATCGAAATCATGAGCGTCCACGTTTATAATTTCGGCTTTTGCCCGGACTTGTCGATGGTCCGCGTTATCGTCGTCGGGAGCATCCACAGGGTAGAAGGTTGTGGCGAGTAATTGGGCAGATTCTTGGGAATCGAGTGGGATTCCATTTTTGTTTTCAAGCGGCAGGTCCTCTTCCCTCTTTATAGCTTTCCCTAGGACCCTGTAAATACCGTCCCACACTGTTTCCTTGTCTTGTTTTTTGCAAAAATCCTGCCAACTGATAGTTTGTGCCTTGTGTGTTTCTAATTCATATTTTTCTTTTTGTTTCAGATACTGTTGTACGACCCACTGTCTTCGTGCCGGCGCCGCGTTCCTGATGCGACGTCTCTTCGTGTTGACCTCCCTCTTCAATTTTGCGAGCGACTCCGACCACCATGGCATGGTAATTGTATTAGTGTTTTTCTTTAATTTTAGTGTAACTTTACATGTTTCTTCTATTATATTAGTGTATATTCTGACTATGTTCTCTAAATCTTGGGTATTCACTAAACGTTCCACCGTATTAATTGTGATGTTATTTTCCGAAAGTAATTGTCCCAGTTTCTCATGAAACTGGGTCCAATTTGCCTTTTTTGTATTATATTTCCTGGTAGTTCTTTCTATTTGTATGCCTTTAGATTTTCTAAGATTAATATTGAATGTTATGCCATTGTGGTCGGAGCTTACGAGATCTTCATTAACTCTCCAATCGTCGACTAGTCGCAGCATATCATCGGAACACATCGTGATGTCGATATGACTGCAGTACCTTATGCCTCCTCTTATAGTGTCGAACGTTGGGGTATCCCCGACGTTCAAAATGTTCAGGCCTAGTTGATTCGCCATACCGATTATTAGATCACCTCTGTTATCTTCGATCAGACTGCCCCACCAAGTACTTTTAGCGTTCGCATCGCCACCCAACACTAGTTTTCCAGGTCCCAGCTTATTATGTATTCCCTTTATTCGTTGCAAGTGGTTATCTATGTGTTGATCCGGTTCAAAATAAAAGGATACCATGGTAGCTTCCCAGGCACGGGTACGGATCGTCACCACGACGATATTGTTGGTGGTAAGTTCTGGGTGTTGTATGACGTCCAGGTCTTTATTCAGAACGGCAATGGCGGCTTTAATTGTACCGTCATTCTGGTTGTTGTTCTGGTATACTCTGGCTCCGTTATAGCTACGCAAGCGCTTTACTCCGCCGACGTAAGGCTCTTGGATGAGCGCGACTGCTGCTTTACTTTTTGAGGCTTCAATAAAAAGTTCATCTGTGGCCAACTTGCGTCTTTGGAGGTTCGCCTGTATGATCTTGTACTGGTGGGGGCACGTTTCTTCGGTAATGGGAACTTTAGCAATCGTACTGAACCGCCTGCCTTGCTATTTTGTCCCATTTCTGCATCACGGGACAGTCCAGACTGAACGCGTTGTGTTCAGATTTCCTGATGTTTGCCTTTTGGCAGTTACGACAACTTGGTGCTGTCCCGGACAGTCTGTCCTCGCACTCAGCGCTCATGTGGAGGCCCCCGCAATGGCTGCAGCTTGGCTCCGTCTCCCTACAGAATCTCTTGCTGTGTCCGTAACCGAGACATTGGGTACACTGCACTAGGGGTGACTGATCCGCCACTCTGATCGGTTGAATATCCACGTGCAGTGTCCCTTTCTCTATTGCTCTTTTCCAGATCACAGGAGAGACTCTGATCACGACATGGTGTGTGTGGGGGTTTCGTGCCTTCTTTTTAAATTTGATCTCCATTCTGTCTTCCTCCTTGTTCAGGCCTTGGAAAATGCCTTTATTCTTATTTCTTATAGCCGTTAGCAGTTCTTCGTCCTTATGGACTTTAAGAACGCCGTAGGCTATGAGGAGAGGGTCTTTGTTTTTTATTTCTTCAACTATTAAACCTTTTTCCAGTTCTTGTATTCTTTCTTTTGCTTTTTTCCTTTCTTCTTCCGTCTTATACCCCATTATAATTTTTCTATCTTTTCCTCTTCTCACCTTCTCAACTCTTATCCATCCTTCGTCTTCGCTCGCTCTTTTTCTCAGTTGGTTCATTATATCTTCTCCTGTATTCATGTCATCGGTGGAGGATACTATGATAGAATGGAGAACCTTTTGGGAGGGTATGTCTTCAGCCGGTTTCTTGTTATTTATGGTAGTTTCCTTTTCTTCTAGCATTTTGCTGAGATGTTCCAGCTTCTCGCTATTTTTCTTTATTAAATCAGTTTGGTGTTTAATTAGGGTTTCTAATTCCTTGTCTCTTTTCATTTTGTCGTCTTCATCCTTTTCATGTGTTTTCGTTATAAATTCTCCTGATGTGTGAGGCACTATTGTTGGTTTTTGTATTTCTTGATTTCTTCCGAGGCCTAGCTGTTTTACTATTTGGTACAATCTCTCAATAGCTTCCAACACTCCGGTCTTTATTTCCCCTTTTATATTTTTTGAGTCTCTCATATGTTGTTTTACCCTGTTATGTAGCTGTCTTGCCTCTGCTACAGGATCTGGAGAGCTTTTGCCCGTTGGTTTTGGCGGGCTGACCTCCTTTTCAGTCGAGAGTCTTCGTATTGCCGGAATCTTTTTAAGAGGTGCAGATTCTCGAGGTCTTCTGGGAGGGGTGACACTGTTTCGTGGGGAAACACTGGTACCGCTTTCCCACTCTCCTATACTTTTCCTCACATTTAAGGAAGATTCGCCACCTTCATTCGTCGGTAGCAGAGTCATGGTTGAATTTAAGTGCTTTGCTGGAGTCCGGTACATCCTAAAAAGTCAGGAGACGCGTAAGTTTGTCAAAAATTCAGGTTATTCAGAGTTAAAGGTATGTCAAGGTGTAAAATTTTGTACTTTACCCACTGTACAAAATGTCTAAATACTATAAGAGTACTATAAAAGTACGATACTATTATAAAAGTAAGGGTAGAGTCGAAATTATTTTTGACTCTATGTAGAGTCGTCAAAATAGGGTCAAATTAAAGGCCTTGTTTTGCCTTGTTTGTCACTGAAAACCGCGTTTTTCTAGGTTGTCTAGTTCCGGAGATATCTAACTTTTAAATTTTCCAATATGGCGTCTTTATATTTAGATTATGTTTGTTTCTGACTTAATTTGATCAATTTTTCTTCCAAAATATTCGAGATTGGGCTCGTTTTGGAGGGGTTGAGGAGTATAATTTTTCTGCACTGAAATTTTTCCAGAATTTTCCGGGAAAAATTTTCCCCGGATTTCCAAATCCGATGACTGCACTCCTTTTCCAGACCTCTTCAGTTCAAATCTCGTTTTCGTAGGATTATCTGTTCGAGAGTTATTGACGTTTTACTTTTTTCAAGATGGCGGTTTTCTTTGGCCTCTTAAAGCTTATTTCGGATTCTTTGGGCCAAAAGTATCCGAGTTTGGGCTCAAACGAAAGGTTTTGGCACAAACAGTCTGGTAGTTGGCTCCAAATGTTTCTAGAGGTACACGCTGATTTTTAATTTAAGTTTTAACTGATTTTAACACTGTTAAATTCAAGAAAAATATTTTTAACACTGATAAAAATTTTGAAAAAATTACTATATACTGATAAAATTATGTTTAATTTTTTAATAAAACTAGTTTGAAGAAAAAATTGTATTTAGGGGTAGCACGTGTCAACCCTAAAAATTAAAAAATTCATAACTTCGCGATTTTTAGTCAGAAAAATCTGAAAATTTGCACACACCTAGAGTTCACTTCACTTTACACTATGAATTTTTAAAAAATATATGTCCTCGATTTATTTAAAAAGTTATAAAATTTTGAATAAACACTATTTTTTATAATTATTATATCTTAACTATTTGATGTCCGATTTTTAATTTCAAGGTGTCAATTTTTAAGTCTTTAATAGTTCTCTCTAAAAACACTCTCAAAAGTACCCGCAGGCATCCAGATCACAAAACACGTGGCCACGTGGTACTTGTTTTTTTGCCTTTTTTATGTCCAAAACGTTGTCCAAAAAATCAAATTTTGGTGTCCACTTGTAGATCTTATTAAGGAGCACCCAATAAAATTAAAAAATATATACGTCACCGCTTTAAAACGCGCAGCGTTTTAGGTTAAAGTTTTTGAATTTACAAAAAACACAGTTTTTGGGTCTTAACTTTTTTAAAATTTTGTCCAATCTTAAAACAAATTTCACCGTTTGGTGCGTCTCGTCACTGCGCAACTTTTGATGTATAACACAGCACTATACACTATTTTTTAACCACTTCTTTGATTTTTTAAAGTTTTTAAGTACTTCGTCCACGTGCGGAGCAAATGCGTCGTGACCGTTCCGGACGGCGTTCGGAGCGCAACTGGGTTAGGTTAGGTTGGTTAGGTTAGGTTAGGTTAGGTTAGGTTAGGTTAGGTTTTTTTTTTTTTTTTTTTTTTTTTTTTTTTTTTTTTTTTTTTTTTTTTTTTTTTTTTTTTTTTTTTTTTTTTTTTTTTTTTTTTTTCGTATCTGATTCCTGCGGCGATAATGCCGCAGACTTTTTTGTTTCATCTCACACTTCCATACAAGTTCTCGCAAAGCATTCCTCTCGTACTTCCATTCTGCATACTGTTTCTTTCTTTTATTCCTCACTCATTCATTCATATTCCGGCTGGGATTGCCGACTAACTTTGTACTAACTAACTTTATTTATTCTTTTTATTTTATTTCTTATGCTACTGATACTCAGGGTAAATAAATTTGGACATTTGCTTATACATTGCTTATGGAGTTGACATCCACGGTAAATTTGGTTTTACATTTCTTCTTATGCTACTATTTGAACACGATATTACTATTATATAAACTTAAAAAACATACTTAATTTTTTACAGTCTAACTTAACTTATTATTATATTACTCAGAGTAAATAATTTTTGGACATTTGCTTGTACATTGCTTATAGAGTTTACAGCCACGGTAAAATTGGGTTTACATTTTTTCTTATTCTACTATTAGGACATTTTATAGCTATTATTTAAACTTACATAACATAAACATACTTAATTTTTTCATTCGTACTTAACTTACTTATTATATAATTTTACTTATTTCTAACTTATTTCTATTTTATACACAAGTTTTTACAATATCTTATTTATTACATTTATATTGCTATATGTTTTACATAAAGTATCTCCATGTTGCTATACGTTTTACATAAAGTATCTCCAGTATTTTGTAAACATGTTTTACTTATTTATTTATTTCTATTGTTTACGCTTGAAACTATTTTTTTACAGTACTCTAAGAACTTATCTCTATTGTTACTCTGCATTATTTCATTGATATTTCTTTTTTCTATTTTCAAGTCAGTTATCTGTTCCATGTCTAATCTGTCTGTCTCGTGTATTGGGCAATCCAGTAAAATGTGTAATAGCGTCTCGTCTTTGTCGGGTTCGCAGGCACACGATGGATTTTCCTTGCACTTGTATCGGTACAAATACTCAGAAAACCCACCGTGGCCAGTAAGGACTTGGGTCAGGGTACTGTCAAATTTAAACTTGCGCACAACTCTGTATGCCGTTTCGGTGTCAGGGAGAAAGATTTTAGTCGTGCTAGCCGTTGTACTGCTTTTATACCTTTCGTTCCATTCGGCGATTGAGTTGCTCCTAATTATACTCTTGACGTATGATACTGGACACTTTTCATACGTATACCGCCTCTTTAGTCCCAACGCTGCGTCTTTCGCCAATTTGTCTGCCCTTTCGTTGCCGTCCAGGCCGGCGTGTGCCTTAATCCAGAACAGAACAATATTTTTCTTACTCTGTGATAAAGCAATTAAGTTTCTCCTTGTTTGGATGGCTAGTGGGTGGTAAGACTCTAAGTTGGTAACGGTCTGCAGTGCAGACAGGGAGTCACTATAAATTGCGAACGACGATTCTACACTTTTAAGCGCCTGATTTGTGGCCTCACAGATGGCCAAAAGTTCCGCCTGGTAGACCGTACAGTATGACGGCAGTCCAAGTTTGACGGCCTTGGTTTCGGTCTCGCTATTCCAAAATGATAGCGAGGCCCCCACCTTGCCGTCAATCTTGCTGCCGTCGGTGAAGATACGCACTGCATAGTGGCTGTTATCTTCATACTGTTGCCGGTCTACCAGGGAACGGAAGCTTAGGTCGTTCTGAATGGCGGGGTGTGGAGCCTTGTTGAAGGGAGCTTTGAGCTCAACCTCTCTGTCCCTTATTTCATGTACTGGCAGGCCTTTTTTGCCCTGGTAGAGTGTCGCCGCTTCTCGGACTCTGATATCTAACGGGAGTATTCCCGTTAGTATCAGGGCCGAGTGCAGCGACACCGTCCGATATCCTTTACAAATTTTCCGCACGAAACCCCTTTGAACTGCCTCAAGCCTCTTTTTGACGCACTTTTTGTTCGTCGCCTGGGCCCACGCACTGGCGGCGTACAGCAGGATCGGTTCCACAGCCGCCAGGTAGATAACGCGGAGGACTTCAGGTTGCAGTCCCCAAGTTATTCTGGCGGCTCTGGACACCTGTTTATAGATTGCGATGGCTTTTTTACAAATGACTTCAACATGTTGGTTGAACGTGAGTTTGTTGTCTATAGTTAGACCAAGTATTTTAATGCTGTTTGTGATTTCAATGTCTTTACCCCCCATGGTGAGGCGAGGGTTGTCGTAAATCATCTTTCTTGTTATGACCATAGCGAAGGTTTTTGTTGGTGCGAAACTCAATTTATTTTCGGCTCCCCATTTCCAGACGAGGTCCAAAGTCTTATTTGCCGGGTTTTGAATCTCGCCAGCGGTGTCACCAAAGAAGACTAAAACGATGTCGTCCGCGAAAGCCTGGACATAGCAATTCTCAGCCTCGAGTTTCTTCAGGAGGGGGTCTAGTAGGAGGTTCCACAGCAGGGGGCCGCCAATGGATCCTTGAATGCAACCCTTGTGCGTCTCCCTGTCGTGCTCCTCCCCAGCGTAACGGACCGCCACCCTTCTTTCTCTCAGATAGCTGTCAATTAGCGTTCGTAGGTTGATAGGGCACTCCTCCTCAGCCAGGCGTGTTCGTATCTTTGGCCACCAAGCACTATCGAAGGCTCCCTCTATGTCCAATGATACGATAGTTGTTATCTTTTTTTCGTCTAATTTGTGTCTAATGAAGGTCATTAGGTCATAGAGGGAGTCTTCCGTGCTTCTCTGTGGTGTAAACCCATATTGGCGTGTGCTGAGTTTTGGCAATACATGATATCTTACTCTCCTAAAGAGCATTTTTTCGAGTATCTTACCCAGGACCGGCAGGAGTCCAATAGGCCTATAGGACCTAGGAGTCCTATAATTGTCTTTGCCAGGCTTTCGCAGGACTATTACCGTGGCTATCTTCCATGCGGTTGGGAAGTGGTGCAATTGCAAACATTTGTTAGCAATCTGCAGAAACAAATTTGGCGCGGTCTCGATTGCGTGGTAGCATATGTCGGCTGTCAGGCCATCGGCACCGGGTGCCTTCTTGGGATTAAATGTTGATACGGTGGCTCGCAACTCCGTTTGTGTGAATGGTGGGTCGAGCAGCTGGTTACATTCCATTTGGAGATTTACCTGGTCAGCAAGAAGTCTTGTGCGCTGGTGCTCTGCGCTTTCGTTGTCCCGGCGATCTTCGGGGTAAAATGTTTCTGCCAGAAGTCTTGCAGATTCCTTAGGATTTAGGTTTTTTCCATTCGCTTCCAGTGGTACGTCCTCCTCTTTTTTCCTTGTTCGGCGTATGACCCTATACACCCCATCCCACACACTCTCCCGGTCCTGTTTACAACAGAACTCCTTCCAGCTGTTAATCTGTGCACGCGCAGCCTCTTCCTCATACTCCTCTTTCTTTTCGAGATATGCCTTCACCACCATATCTCTCCTGACCTGTGCTGCACGCGGGATCCTGTTCTTTAGGGTCTTTACCTCCCTTTTTAGTTCGTCCAGCTTTTCTGTCCACCATGGTAGGTAACCGCTCCTCTTCTCTTTCTTCAGGGGAATTGATGCGCTGCACGCGGTTTGGATGGCTTCTGTGTAGTTTTGTACCGCACGGTCGAGGCTGTGGCTGTCGGTGACGGTCCCGATGCTGTCCAGGTTTAGGCCTTTGATCTCTAATAATTGGGTCAATTCCTCGCGAAAAAGGACCCAATTTGCTTTTCTTGTGTTATATCTCCGCGTTGACCCGGTCGTGACGTTTGCATTGGCTGTTCCAAGGCCAACCCTGAAAAGGATTGTCAGGTGGTCAGAGGTAGTAAGCCCTCCGTTCACATGCCAGTCCTCGACTCTTCCCAACAGCTTTGTTGAGCAAGCTGTAATGTCAATGTGGCTTGCGAAGCGCCTCCCACCCCGGTAGGTGTCAAACGTGGGCTTGTTGCCCACATTTAAAACGTGCAGGTCCATCTCGTCCATCATACCAGCGAGCTCCTCTCCTTTGGCATCGGTAGCCGTTCCCCCCCACCAGACGTTCTTTGCATTCACATCTCCACCCACGATTAGGAAGTCAGTACCAAGCTCGTTTCCAATTTTCTTGATGTGTGATAAGTACGCCTCGATGGGTTGATCAGGTTCAAAGTATAGCGATGCCAAGTTCACCTTCCAAGCGCCAGCTCTTGCGGTCACCACCGTGATGTTGCGTGTGGTAAGATGCGGGTATTGCGTGATGACTATCTCCGGATTGAATACAGCAATAGCTGTCTTAACCGCCTCGGAGCCGTCGCTTTGAAAGACTCTGACACCGCGATACGTCTTTAGCCTTCCAGTGTTTCCGGTGTATGGTTCTTGAATTAGGGCTAGGGATGCCCGCCTTTTCGTCGCCTCCATAATCAGTTCATCAGTAGCCAGCCTTTTACGTTGGAGATTTGCCTGAAGTATTAGGTGCATTCTGGTATCATTTATGGTGCCCTTAGCAATACGCCACCGAAGAGCGCGCTAATGCATCCCACCTCTTTCTTACGGGACATGCTTCACTAAAGGCGTTGTGCCCACTCTGGTCATGCTTGGCTTCTTTGCAATTCTTGCAAGTGGGTACCCGGCCTACCAGCCAGTCCGGACACTGCTCCCTCATGTGAGGTCCGCTGCAGTGACTACAGAGGTCAGTCGACTCCCTGCAGGACTTTTTGCTGTGTCCATATCCAAGACACCGCGTGCACTGCACCAGCGGTGATTGGTCCTCCGCCCTAATCCGCTGGAGGTCTATGTGGACATAGCCAGTCGCTACTACCTTCTGCCAGACCTTGGGAGAAACCGAGACTACCACGTGGCAGGTGTGGGGGTTTCTTGCCCTCTTCCTAAATTTCACTTCTAAGCGCGTCTCGTTCTCTGTCAGGTCGCCCAGAACTCCCCTGTTCTGGTTCTTGAGGGCTTTAACGATGTCCTCGTCCGTGTTTATGGAGAGAACGCTCCTCAAGATCAGGAGTGGGTCCTTGTTCTTGGCCTCCTCGACCGTTAACCCCACCTCTTTTCCCTCGAGGCGCGCTCTCACCTTGTCCCTGTCTTCCTTGTTTTCAAATCCCATAATAACTTTTCTATCCTTGGCCTTCCTCACCCTGTCAACTTTCACCCATCCATCCTTCGCGTCCACGGCCCTCCTCACCTTCTCCAAGACCTCCTCGCCAGTCTCGGTCTCTACTTTCGAGGTCACTACAACGGTGTGCAGCGCGCTCCGCCTTTGCTGCGGGGCGCCGGCACCGTTTGCGGTGACCTTTGCGTAGGTCCTGTCCAGTTCCAGGCTCTCCTTCTGTCTCTCCATTTGGGCTTTAAGCCCCTCCATTTTCTCGTTGCTTTCCTTAATTAGCTCGGCGTGCTTCTCCATTACCTTTTTCAGCTCATCTAGCTCTTGTCTAGCTCCCGGATCCACCAGGAAGGTAGAGTCTGTGGCTTTTACCACTGCATCCCCCTTCCCAGCCACTCCCTTGCCTTTGCCTACTTTAATGGTCGGTCCTGGCTCCTTTTCCCCGTCCTTTACGAGTTGGTAGAGGCGATCAAGTACCTCCACCACCGCTGCTTTTATCTCCGTTTTGATGTTACGTGAGTTGTTAAGGTGGAGCTTGCCTTTTGAGAGGCAAGCCTTTGCCTCCGCAACTCTACTAGGGTATCGCGCTTCAGTGCGGACCTCAGTTGAAGATTTGGCCCTGATTGGCTGAGACGTCTCAGTTATGGAACACACCGGGCCTGCCTGTTGTTCCTCACTCGATGGGGATTTGGCCGGTGCCGTGTTGACCGACTCCCATTCACCAATGCTGCGCCTCACACTTGAGGAGGCCATCTTTGGTGGAGTTCTGCCTTCCTCTACTGGCTTCGATGGAGTTCTGAGCACTCCAAACATACCGGAGGTGTACGAAAAAGGAATTTTGTCCAGAGTTTAGTGTCGTGCTCGGGCACTAGGGGGCGCGACGATCCTAATTTTAGTAATTATATTTGTTAATTTATTTATTAATTTATTTATTTGTTTGAAAGAAAAGAGAAAAAGAAAAAGAAAGAGGAATTTTGTCCAAAGTTTATTGTCGTGCTCGAGCGCTAGGGGGCGCGACGAATTTATCTATACGGGGATATGTTAGGGAAATATTTGCCAGAAAAAGTGCTGGGGTCGGCCACTAGGGGGCTGGATATTTTGGACTGTGAGAAGATATTTATTTATGTATTTGTTCCAATTTGGCCACTAGGGGGCGCGACGAATTTTTTAATTTTAAGAATTATATTTGTTTATTATTTATCAATTTATTTATTTATTTGAAAGAAAAGAGAAAAAGAATTAAATTTTGTCCAGAGTTAAGTGTCGTACTCGGGCACTAGGGGGCGCGACGAATTTTTTAATTTTAAGAATTATGTTTGTTTATTTATTTATCAATTTATTTATTTGTTTGAAAGAAAAGAGAGAAGAATTAAATTAAATTAAATTTTGTCCAGAGTTTAGTGTCGTGCTCGGGCACTAGGGGCGCGACGAATTTTTTAATTTTAAGAATTATATTTGTTTATTTATTTATCAATTTATTTATTTATTTATTTGTTTGAGAGGAGAGAGAAAAAGAAAATTAAATTAAATTAAATTTTGTCCAGAGTTTAGTGTCGTGCTCGGGCACTAGGGGGCGCGACGAATTAATCTATACGGGGATATGTTAGGGAAATATTCGCCAGAAAAAGTGCTGGGGTCGGCCACTAGGGGGCTGGATATTTTTGACTGTGGGAAGATATTTATTTATGTGTTTGTTCCAATTTGGCCACTAGGGGGCGCGACGAATTTTTTAATTTTAAGAATTATATTTGTTTATTATTTATCAATTTATTTATTTATTTGAAAGAAAAGAGAAAAAGAATTAAATTTTGTCCAGAGTTAAGTGTCGTACTCGGGCACTAGGGGGCGCGACGAATTTTTTAATTTTAAGAATTATGTTTGTTTATTTATTTATCAATTTATTTATTTGTTTGAAAGAAAAGAGAGAAGAATTAAATTTTGTCCAGAGTTTAGTGTCGTACTCGGGCACCAGGGGGCGCGACGAATTTTTTAGTTTTAAGAATTATATTTGTTTATTTATTTATCAATTTATTTATTTATTTATTTGTTTGAGAGAAAAGACAAAAAGAAAATTAAATTAAATTAAATTTTGTCCAGAGTTTAGTGTCGTGCTCGGGCACTAGGGGGCGCGACGAATTAATCTATACGGGGATATGTTAGGGAAATATTCGCCATAAAAAGTGCTGGGGTCGGCCACTAGGGGGCTGGATATTTTTGACTGTGGGAAGATATTTATTTATGTGTTTGTTCCAATTTGGCCACTAGGGGGCGCGACGAATTTTTTTTTAATTTTAAGAATTATATTTGTTTATTATTTATCAATTTATTTATTTATTTGAAAGAAAAGAGAAAAAGAATTAAATTTTGTCCAGAGTTAAGTGTCGTACTCGGGCACTAGGGGGCGCGACGAATTTTTTAATTTTAAGAATTATGTTTGTTTATTTATTTATCAATTTATTTATTTGTTTGAAAGAAAAGAGAGAAGAATTAAATTTTGTCCAGAGTTTAGTGTCGTACTCGGGCACCAGGGGGCGCGACGAATTTTTTAGTTTTAAGAATTATATTTGTTTATTTATTTATCAATTTATTTATTTATTTATTTGTTTGAGAGAAAAGATAAAAAGAAAATTAAATTAAATTAAATTTTGTCCAGAGTTTAGTGTCGTGCTCGGGCACTAGGGGGCGCGACGAATTAATCTATACGGGGATATGTTAGGGAAATATTCGCCAGAAAAAGTGCTGGGGTCGGCCACTAGGGGGCTGGATATTTTTGACTGTGGGAAGATATTTATTTATGTGTTTGTTCCAATTTGGCCACTAGGGGGCGCGACGAATTTTTTAATTTTAAGAATTATATTTGTTTATTATTTATCAATTTATTTATTTATTTGAAAGAAAAGAGAAAAAGAATTAAATTTTTGTCCAGAGTTAAGTGTCGTACTCGGGCACTAGGGGGCGCGACGAATTTTTTAATTTTAAGAATTATGTTTGTTTATTTATTTATCAATTTATTTATTTGTTTGAAAGAAAAGAGAGAAGAATTAAATTTTGTCCAGAGTTTTTAGTGTCGTACTCGGGCACTAGGGGGCGCGACGAATTTTTTAATTTTAAGAATTATATTTGTTTATTATTTATCAATTTATTTATTTATTTGAAAGAAAAGAGAAAAAGAATTAAATTTTGTCCAGAGTTTAGTGTCGTACTCGGGCACTAGGGGGCGCGACGAATTTTTTAATTTTAAGAATTATGTTTGTTTATTTATTTATCAATTTATTTATTTGTTTGAAAGAAAAGAGAGAAGAATTAAATTTTGTCCAGAGTTTAGTGTCGTACTCGGGCACTAGGGGGCGCGACGAATTTTTTAATTTTAAGAATTATATTTGTTTATTATTTATCAATTTATTTATTTATTTGTAAGAAAAGAGAAAAGGAATTAAATTTTGTCCAGAGTTTAGTGTCGTGCTCGGGCACTAGGGGGCGCGACGAATTTTTTAATTTAAGAATTATGTTTGTTTATTTATTTATCAATTTATTTATTTGTTTGAAAGAAAAGAGAGAAGAATTAAATTTTGTCCAGAGTTTAGTGTCGTACTCGGGCACTAGGGGGCGCGACGAATTTTTTAATTTTAAGAATTATATTTGTTTATTATTTATCAATTTATTTATTTATTTGAAAGAAAAGAGAAAAAGAATTAAATTTTGTCCAGAGTTAAGTGTCGTACTCGGGCACTAGGGGGCGCGACGAATTAATCTATACGGGGATATGTTAGGGAATTATTCGCCAGAAAAAGTGCTGGGGTCGGCCACTAGGGGGCTGGATATTTTTGACTGTGGGAAGATATTTATTTATGTGTTTGTTCCAATTTGGCCACTAGGGGGCGCGACGAATTTTTTAATTTTAAGAATTATATTTGTTTATTATTTATCAATTTATTTATTTATTTGAAAGAAAAGAGAAAAAGAATTAAATTTTGTCCAGAGTTAAGTGTCGTACTCGGGCACTAGGGGGCGCGACGAATTTTTTAATTTTAAGAATTATGTTTGTTTATTTATTTATCAATTTATTTATTTGTTTGAAAGAAAAGAGAGAAGAATTAAATTTTGTCCAGAGTTTAGTGTCGTACTCGGGCACTAGGGGGCGCGACGAATTTTTTAATTTTAAGAATTATATTTGTTTATTATTTATCAATTTATTTATTTATTTGAAAGAAAAGAGAAAAAGAATTAAATTTTGTCCAGAGTTAAGTGTCGTACTCGGGCACTAGGGGGCGCGACGAATTTTTTAATTTTAAGAATTATGTTTGTTTATTTATTTATCAATTTATTTATTTGTTTGAAAGAAAAGAGAGAAGAATTAAATTTTGTCCAGAGTTTAGTGTCGTACTCGGGCACTAGGGGGCGCGACGAATTTTTTTAATTTTAAGAATTATATTTGTTTATTATTTATCAATTTATTTATTTATTTGTAAGAAAAGAGAAAAGGAATTAAATTTTGTCCAGAGTTTAGTGTCGTGCTCGGGCACTAGGGGGCGCGACGAATTTTTTTTTAATTTAAGAATTATGTTTGTTTATTTATTTATCAATTTATTTATTTGTTTGAAAGAAAAGAGAGAAGAATTAAATTTTGTCCAGAGTTTAGTGTCGTACTCGGGCACTAGGGGGCGCGACGAATTTTTTAATTTTAAGAATTATATTTGTTTATTATTTATCAATTTATTTATTTATTTGAAAGAAAAGAGAAAAAGAATTAAATTTTGTCCAGAGTTAAGTGTCGTACTCGGGCACTAGGGGGCGCGACGAATTTTTTTAATTTTAAGAATTATGTTTGTTTATTTATTTATCAATTTATTTATTTGTTTGAAAGAAAAGAGAGAAGAATTAAATTTTGTCCAGAGTTTAGTGTCGTACTCGGGCACTAGGGGGCGCGACGAATTTTTTAATTTTAAGAATTATATTTGTTTATTATTTATCAATTTATTTATTTATTTGAAAGAAAAGAGAAAAGAGAAAAAGAATTAAATTTTGTCCAGAGTTAAGTGTCGTACTCGGGCACTAGGGGGCGCGACGAATTTTTTTTTAATTTTAAGAATTATGTTTGTTTATTTATTTATTAATTTATTTATTTGTTGGAAAGAAAGAGAAAAAGAAAATTAAATTTGGCCAGAGTTTAATGTCGTGCTCGGACACTAGGGGGCGCGACGGTTTTGTAGTATTAAGAATATATAGACTAAGTAGTGTGTAATATCTAGACTAAGGTAGTGAGAATGAATATTATCAAAAGAAAACAGAAAAACCAATGAAAGAAAAGTAGCAAGAATTTTCTTAAAATTTTTAATAATATTGAGTTATGAAATTTAAGTTTGCTATAATCGTGCACAAAGTTTGTGCCTCGGGGGCCAGGTAGGGAGACGGCGTCCGACCGATTGTAAGACCCTCACCAGGCTGATGCTAAGATGATTTAGTGTGATTCTATATACTTCAAAGTATGAGAATTAAAATAAAACTAGTGGAGACACTTTTCTTTGGTACAAAATAGTGTAAGAACAATGTTCGTATGTAAAACAATTTGGAACAGAATTTTTTAGAAATTTAAAATATGAAGAATAATTCTAGAATATAATATTATTAAGAGTCCATAAATGCTTCGTCTGAAGACGCCTAATAGTGTCCGTGACGTAGTAGGCCCGAGTATACTTCGTAATATTCTCGGTAATATTCGTAATATTGAGATGGAGTTTCTGACTTGTTTGCTTTGAAAATTTGTAATTAATTAATTTGTGGTCAGAAAATTATGATTGAGGTGTCTGCTTGTAGCCAGATAGATGACGAATACAAATAAAAAATAAAAAAGTGGGGTCGTCGCTTTAGATTTAGCAGCGTACGCGGTAGATTGTAGAGTTGTCCGAAAAACCTGGAGTTCACTGGGTTTCACTGGCTGTACCGGCTTTTCCTGATATCCGATTTCCACGAAAGAAATATATTTAGAAAGCCCGGTTTACACTCTTTAACACTGTGTAAGTAAAACTTTAGAACTTGCACTGAAACTATTTTTAAAAGTCTTTTGAAAAAAATGTTCACACGAATTTTTGGGTTTTTCGTTAATATTAAAAGAACTATAAATCCGATAAAAAAGATTTTAGCACTGTCGTGTAGATTACGCAAGCGCGCAACTTTTGATGTATGGCACAACACTGTATCACGAAAATTAACCGCACTTTTCTATTTTTGAAACTCAGAACTGGTTTAAAATTACGCGGAGCGACGTAAACGATAGTTTGCGCGTGGGCGGCCGGCTCGGGAGCTGGGTGATGACTGGGTTAGGTTAGGTTAGGTTAGGTTAGGTTAGGTTAGGTTAGGTTAGGTTAGGTTAGGTTAGGTTAGGTTAGGTTAGGTTAGGTTAGGTTAGGTTAGGTTAGGTTAGGTTAGGTTAGGTTAGGTTAGGTTAGGTTAGGTTAGGTTAGGTTAGGTTAGGTTAGGTTAGGTTAGGTTAGGTTAGGTTAGGTTAGGTTAGGTTAGGTTAGGTTAGGTTAGGTTAGGTTAGGTTAGGTTAGGTTAGGTTAGGTTAGGTTAGGTTAGGTTAGGTTAGGTTAGGTTAGGTTAGGTTAGGTTAGGTTAGGTTAGGTTAGGTTAGGTTAGGTTAGGTTAGGTTAGGTTAGGTTAGGTTAGGTTAGGTTAGGTTAGGTTAGGTTAGGTTAGGTTAGGTTAGGTTAGGTTAGGTTAGGTTAGGTTAGGTTAGGTTAGGTTAGGTTAGGTTAGGTTAGGTTAGGTTAGGTTAGGTTAGGTTAGGTTAGGTTAGGTTAGGTTAGGTTAGGTTAGGTTAGGTTAGGTTAGGTTAGGTTAGGTTAGGTTAGGTTAGGTTAGGTTAGGTTAGGTTAGGTTAGGTTAGGTTAGGTTAGGTTAGGTTAGGTTAGGTTAGGTTAGGTTAGGTTAGGTTAGGTTAGGTTAGGTTAGGTTAGGTTAGGTTAGGTTAGGTTAGGTTAGGTTAGGTTAGGTTAGGTTAGGTTAGGTTAGGTTAGGTTAGGTTAGGTTAGGTTAGGTTAGGTTAGGTTAGGTTAGGTTAGGTTAGGTTAGGTTAGGTTAGGTTAGGTTAGGTTAGGTTAGGTTAGGTTAGGTTAGGTTAGGTTAGGTTAGGTTAGGTTAGGTTAGGTTAGGTTAGGTTAGGTTAGGTTAGGTTAGGTTAGGTTAGGTTAGGTTAGGTTAGGTTAGGTTAGGTTAGGTTAGGTTAGGTTAGGTTAGGTTAGGTTAGGTTAGGTTAGGTTAGGTTAGGTTAGGTTAGGTTAGGTTAGGTTAGGTTAGGTTAGGTTAGGTTAGGTTAGGTTAGGTTAGGTTAGGTTAGGTTAGGTTAGGTTAGGTTAGGTTAGGTTAGGTTAGGTTAGGTTAGGTTAGGTTAGGTTAGGTTAGGTTAGG